>CP136058.1:255045812-257545812 GCA_032464435.1 Aegilops umbellulata
TGACCCACCTATTCCCATGCTTCATGCTAGTGAGACTTCTTCATGCCTTGACTTACCTATTTATGATGAATATGATGATGAGCATGTTGAGTTGCCTAGTTGTGATGCTATGCTTCATAGGATATCATGTGAAAATTCTATTGGTCATGTTGATACGTCTCCGTCGTATCTATAATTTTTGATTGTTCCATGCCAATATTCTACAACTTTCATACACTTTTGGCAACTTTTTATACTATTTTTTGGGACTAACATATTGATCCAGTGCCAGTTCCTGTCTGTTGCATGTTTTTTGTTTTGTAGAAACCCAATATCAAACAGAGTCCAAACGGGATAAAAACGGACGGAGAATTATTTTGGAATATTTGTGATTTTTGGGAAGTAAAATCAATGCGAGACAATGCCCGAGGGGGCCAGGAGATAGGGGCGCGCCCCAGGGAGGCAGGCGCGCCCTGGACTCTCCTGGGCCCCCCGTAAGGCGGTTGACGCTCTTCTATTATTGCAAGAAAGCTAATTTTATGAGAAAGATCTGGGCTAAAGATTCACCCCAATCGAAGTTACGGGTCTCCAGATATAAAAGAAACGGTGAAGGGGTAGAATCTGAGAACGCAGAAACAGAGAGATAGATCCAATCTCGGAGGGGCTCTCGCCCCTCCCACGCCACGGGAGCCAAGGACCAGAGGGGAAACCCTTCTCCCATCTAGGGAGGAGGTCAAGGAAGAAGAAGAAGAAGGGGGGCTCTCTCCTCCTTGCTTCCGGTGGCGCCGAAGCGCTGCCGGGGGCCATCATCATCACCGCGATCTTCACCAACACCACTGTCATCTTCACCAACATCTACATCACCTTCCCCCATCTATATCCAGCGGTCCACTCTCCCGCAACCCGCTGTACCCTCTACTTGAACATGGTGCTTTATGCTTCATATTATTATCCAATGATGTGTTGCCATCCTATGATGTCTGAGTAGATTTTCGTTGTCCTATCGGTGATTGATGAATAGCTATGATTGGTTTGAGTAACATGTTTTATTATTGGTGCTGTCCTATTGTGCCCTCTGTGTCGCGCAAGCGTGAGGTATTCCCGCTGTAGGGTGTTGCAATGCATTCATGATTCGCTTATAGTGGGTTGCGTGAGTGACGGAAACACAAACCCGAGTAAGGGGATTGTTGCGTATGGGATAAAGGGGACTTGATACTTTAATGCTATGGTTAGTTGTGGATGCTTGCTAGAGTTCCAATCATAAGTGCATATGATCCAAGAAGAGAAAGTATGTTAGCTTATGCCTCTCCCTCAAATAGAATTGCAATAGTGATTACCGGTCTAGTAACGTACTCAATTGCCTAGGGACAATTTCACAACTCCTATCACCACTTTTCCACACTCGCTATATTTACTTTATTTCTTCTTATTGTAAACAGCCCCTACTTTTTATTTACGTGTTCTTTATTATCTTGCAAACCTATCCTATCACACCCACAAAGTACTTCTAGTTTCATACTTGTTCTAGGTAAAGCGAACGTCAAGCATGCGTAGAGTCGTATCAGTGGTCGATAGGACTTGAGAGAGTATTTGTTCTACCTTTAGCTCCTCGTTGGGTTTGACACTCTTACTTATCGAAATAGGCTACAACTATCCCGTATACTTGCGGGTTATCAAGACCTTTTTCTGGCGCCGTTGCCGGGGAGTCATAGCGTGGGGTGAATATTCTCGTGTGTGCTTGTTTGCTTTATCACTAAGTAATTTTTATTTGTTGTTCTTAGTTGTTTTCTATCTTTAGTTATGGGTAGGAAACGCAAAATACCAAAAAAATTAGTTGTACCTACTACACCAATGGTTGAAGAACCACTCAAAATCTATCACAGTCCTGAAGCTTTTTACTTGGATCATCTTCGATCCCTTTGTGCTCGTGCTGAAACCCCAACTAGCTTGGTTGAGGGCAAATCTTTAGATGAGCATGCTTGTTATGTGCGACACCGTATATCTGAAAAAGGGAAACTATTAAGGGATCAAATTCAACGTTTGCAATGCTATGCTTGGAATTTATGTGAAATATATGATGTTACTTGTTATTCTGAAAACCCTAAGAAACACCTTCCCTACCAATGTGAGTTTATTGATAATGGAATCGTATCTTTGTATGCTAAGGGTGTTTACAATTACTATGATGTTCAACAAATTGAAGAATTTGTTGCTTTTAAGGGTGCTTATGAAATTGCTTCTTTGATTGAAAAGTATGATGCTACTCTCTACAAATCTGAAAATTTTGCCATACTTGAATATTGTTATGATTTTTATGCTTCTAATGCCTATGTTAAACTATATATTGAGGAATTCTCCGCTGTCCAAAAAGAGACTAATATTTTGCAGGAAGCTATGGAAGAAGAAATTGATGAAACTGTGAGCTCATTGGATGAAAAAGATGATGAGGAGAGTGAAGAACAAAAGGGGGAAGAGCGGATTGATCACCCGTGCCCACCTTCTAATGAGAGTAACTCTTCAACTCATACATTGTTTAATTCCCCTTCGTGCTTACCGAAGGATGATTGCTATGATCCCGTTGAATCTCTTGAAATATCCCTTTTGATGATGCTTGCTACGCTTATGGCCAAGATGCCAATATGAATTATGCTTACAGAGATGAACTTGCTATAGTTCCTTATGTTAAAAATGAAATTCTTGCTATTGCACCCACGCATGATAGTCCTATTATCTTTTTGAATTCTCCAAACTACACTATATCAGAGAAGTTTGTGCTTATTAAGGATTATATTGATGAGTTGCCTTTTACCATTGCACATGATGATTTTGATAGATATAATATGCATGTGATTGCTGTTCCTACTTGCAATTAATATGAGAGAGGAACTACATCTTCGCCTCTCTATGTTTCCAACACGATAGAATTGCAAGAAACTGCTTATACTATGCATTGGCCTTTACTTTGTGTGCATGAATTGTTCTTTTATGACATGCCGATGCATAGGAAGAGAGTTAGACTTCGTTATTGCATGTGCTCACTACTAAATTACAAATCATTGTAAATTAAAATTGGCTTTGATATACCTTGGGATCCGAGTGGATCCATTACTTGAGCACTAAATGCCTAGCTTAATGGCTTTAAAGAAAGCGCTGCCGGGGAGACAACCCGGAACTTTTAGAGAGTCATTTATTTCTGTTGAGTGCTTTTATATAGTTTAAAAACAAAAAAATAAAGAGGGGAACCTAAAAACTTTTCAAAAAGAAAAGTGAAAGTGAGAGAGACAAGCATTGTTGAAGTGGGAGAGCTCCTTGAACTTTGTTCATGCTCACGGAAACTTTGTGAATCTTGATTACAGAAACTTCTCATCAAAAATAATTATCCCCTTGTATAATTCCATTGTATTATAAAAATAATGTGCCAAGGTTTGCCTTTAGTATGTTTACAATGCTTGTTGGTTTGTACGGTGCAGGACAGAAACTTTGGCTGTAGTGCGCGATTTTACATTTTTAGCTGGAACGCCAATTGGTTCTGATTCCTTTTGCGCTGTCTTTCTGTAAAACTTGTTTATTTTTCCTAATTTTTGTAAAAAATTTGGGGAACCATAAGTATGGTGGATGTTCAGATTTCTACAGACTGTTCTGTTTTTGACAGATTCTGTTTTTGATGCATAGTTTGCTTGTTTTGATGAATCTATCAATTTATATTAGTGCATTAAGCCATGGAAAAGTTATATTACAGTAGACACAATGCAAAAACAACATTTTAATTGGTTTTCAACAGTACTTAGAGTGGTGATTTGCTTTATTATACTAACGGATCTTACCGAGTTTTCTGTTGAAGTTTTGTGTGGATGTAGTGTCTAATCGAGGATGTCTCGATATGAGGAAAAGGAAGAGAGGCAAGAGCTCAAGCTTGGGGATGCCCGAGGTACCCCAAGTAAATATTCAAGGAGACTCAAGCGTCTAAGCTTGGGGATGACCCGGAAGGCATCCCCTCTTTCTTCAACAAGTATCGGTATGTTTTCGAAATTGTTTCGTTCATGCATTATGTGCAAGTCTCGGAGCGTCTTTTGCATTTAGTTTTCACTTTTCTTTTATGCACCATGCTGGTATGAGATAGTCCTTGTTTGATTTATAGAATGCTCATTGCACTTCACTTAAATCTTTTGAGTATGGCTTTATAGAATGCTTCATGTGCTTCACTTATATCATTTGAAGTCTGGATTGCCTGTTTCTCTTCACATAGAAAACCGCCATTTGTAGAATGCTCTTTTGCTTCACTTATAATTGTTAGAGCATGGGCATACCTTTTGTAGAAATAATTAAACTCTCTTGCTTCACTTATATCTATTTAGAGAGATGACAGGAATTGGTCAATCACATGGTTAGTCTTAAAATCCTACATAAACGTGTAGATCGCTGAATATGATATGTTTGATTCCTTGCAATAGTTTTGCGATATAAAGATTGTGATATTAGATTCATGCTAGTGGGTGGTTGTGGATTGTAGAGACACTTGTTTTGAGTTTTGCAAGTCCCATAGCATGCACGTATGGTAACCGTTGTGTGACAAATTTGAAGCATGGGGTGTTTCTTTGATTGTCTTCCTTATGAGTGGCGATTGGGGACGAGCGATGGTATTTTCCTACCAATCTATCCCCCTTGGGGCATGCGTAGTAGTACTTTTCTTCGAGGGCTAATAAACTTTTGCAATAAGTACATGAGTTCTTTATGACTAATGTGAGTCCATGGATTATACGCACTTTTACCTTTCCATCATTGCTAGCCTCTTCGGTACCACGCATTTCCCTTTCTCACCTCGAGAGTCGGTGCAAACTTAGCCGGTGCATCCAAACCCCGTGATATGATACGCTCTATCACACATAAGCCTCCTTATATCTTCCTCAAAACAGCCACCATACCTACCTATCATGGCATTTTCATAGCCATTACGAGATATATTGCCATGCAACTTTCATCATCATCATATACATGACTTGAGCATTCATTGTCATATTGCTTTGCATGATCGTAAGATAACTAGCATGATGTTTTCATGGCTTGTCCATTTTTTGATGTCATTGCTATGCTAGATCATTGCACATCCCGTTACACTGCCGGAGGCATTTATATAGAGTCATATCTTTGTTCTAGTATCGAGTTGTAATATTGGGTTGTAAGTAAATAAAAGTGTGATGATCATCATTATAGAGCATTGCCCCATAAAAAAAGAAGAAGAAATAAAAAAAGGAAAGGCCAAAGAAGCCTAAATAAAAAAAAGGGGGGCCAAAGAAGCCCACCGAAAAAAAAAGAAAAAAAGGAAAAGAAAAGGGGCAATGTTACTATCTTTTTTCCACAATTGTGCTTCAAAGTAGCACCATGTTCTTCATATAGATTGTCTCCTATGTTGTCACTTTCATATACTAGTGGTAATTTTCATTATAGAACTTGGCTTGTATATTCCAACGATGGGCTTCCTCAAATGCCCTAGGTCTTCATGAGCAAGCAAGTTGGATGTGCACACACTTAGTTTTTTTGTTGAGCTTTCATACACTTATAGCTCTTAGTGCATCCGTTGCATGGCAATCCCTACTCCTCGCATTGAAATCAATTGATGGGCATCTCCATAGCCCGTTGATTAGCCGAGTCGATGTGCGACTTTCTCCCTTTTTGTCTTCTCCACATAACCTCCATCATTATATTCTATTCCACCTATAGTGCTATATCCATGGCTTGCGCTCATGTATTGCGTGAGGGTTGAAAAAGCTGAAGCGCGTTAAAAAGTATGAACCAATTGCTCGGCTTGTCATCGGGGTTGTGCATGATGGGGGCATTTTGTGTGACGAAAATGAAGCATGGCCAAACTATATGATTTTGTAGGGATAAGCTTGCTTTGGCCTTGTTGTTTTGAAAAAGACATGATTGCTTTATTGGTACGCTCAAAGTATTATTGTTTTTATGTCAAATGATAGACTATTGCTTTGAATTACTCGTGTCCAAATATTCATGCCATGATTAGACATATGATCAAGATTATGCTAGGTAGCATTCCACATCAAAAATTATCTTTTTTATCATTTACCTACTCGAGGACGAGCAGGAATTAAGCTTGGGGATGCTGATACGTCTCCGTCGTATCTATAATTTTTGATTGTTCCATGCCAATATTCTACAACTTTCATATACTTTTGGAAACTTTTTATACTATTTTTTGGGACTAACATATTGATCCAGTGCCCAGTGCCAGTTCCTGTCTGTTGCATGTTTTTTGTTTGGCAGAAACCCAATATCAAACGGAGTCCAAACGGGATAAAAACGGACGGAGAATTATTTTGGAATATTTGTGATTTTTGGGAAGTAAAATCAACGCGAGACGGTGCCCGAGGGGGCCAGGAGATAGGGGGCGCGCCCTGGACTCTCCTGGGCCCCCCGTAAGGCGATTGACGCTCTTCTTTTGCCGCAAGAAAGCTAATTTTATGAGAAAGATCTGGGTGAAAGATTCACCCCAATCGAAGTTACGGATCTCCAGATATAAAAGAAACGGTGAAGGGGTAGAATCTGATAACGCAAAAACAGAGAGATAGATCCAATCTCGGAGGGGCTCTCGCCCCTCCCACGCCATGGGAGCCAAGGACCAGAGGGGAAAACCTTCTCCCATCTAGGGAGGAGGTCAAGGAAGAAGAAGAAGAAGAAGGGGGGCTCTCTCCTCCTTGCTTTCGGTGGCGCCGGAGCACTACCAGGGGACATCATCATCACCGCGATCTTCACCAACACCACCGTCATCTTCACCAACATCTCCATCACCTTCCCCCATCTATATCCAGCGGTCCACTCTCCCGCAACCTGTTGTACCCTCTACTTGAACATGGTGCTTTATGCTTCATATTATTATCCAATGATGTGTTGCCATCCTATGATGTCTGAGTAGATTTTCGTTGTCCTATCGGTGATTGATGAATTGCTATGATTGGTTTGAGTTGCATGTTTTATTATTGGTGTTGTCCTATTGTGCCCTCCGTGTCGCGCAAGCGTGAGGGATTCTCGCTATAGGGTGTTGCAATGCATTAATGATTCGCTTATAGTGGGTTGTGTGAGTGACTCAAACACAAACCCGAGTAAGGGGATTGTTGCGTATGGGATAAAGGGGACTTGATACTTTAATGCTATGGTTGGGTTTTACCTTAATGAATCTTTAGTAGTTGCGGATGCTTGCTAAAGTTCCAATCATAAGTGCATATGATCCAAGAATAGAAAGTATGTTAGCTTATGCCTCTCCCTCAAATAGAATTGCAATAGTGATTACCGGTCTAGTAACATAGTCAATTGCCTAGGGACAATTTCACAACTCCTACCACCACTTTTCCACACTCGCTATATTTACTTTATTGCTTCTTATTCTAAGCAGCCCCTACTTTTTATTTACATGTTCTTTATTATCTTGCAAACCTATCCTATCACACCCACAAAGTACTTCTAGTTTCATACTTGTTCTAGGTAAAGCGAACGTCAAGCGTGCGTAGAGTCGTATCAGTGGCCGATAGGACTTGAGAGAGTATTTGTTCTACCTTTAGCTCCTTGTTGGGTTCGACACTATTACTTATCGAAAGAGGCTACAACTATCCCGTATACTTGCGGGTTATCACACGTCATGTTTGATAATCCTTTACACTTGTCATATGCTATGAGTGAGATCTCCCATATCATTTCATTACAATCTCAACATAGTAACTATGCATGCCCCATTAAAATCAATCCCATTTGCACTTATGGCATAGATGACGAGATGATGGTCATTGGCTTTTGCTTCTCTTGTGATGATATTGCCATGCTTCCTTCACAAGATTTGCGCAATTCCTCTACTATGACATGCCATGATCACATTGTTTCGAATATACATTGTTTTGGATGTTGTAAATATTCTCCATGTGATGTTGCTACTCATGCTCATGAGGAGACCCCCATAGTTTCCTCATACATCTTCGGAGATCTTGATGCATTTCATACTTTGCATGATTCACATGATAGTGTACACCATATGCATTCCATGAATAACAATGCTCTATATATTGCTCGTGATGCTTTACACAATTCAAGTCTCCATTATGCTATACATAATAACAAACCTCTCATGATGGATGACATGTTTCTATATCACGCATCTCATTTATTTGAGCATTGGATATTTTGTGCTAACCGACACATGCATGTGCGCATCATGATGGATGATGTGTACATATACCACGCACACACAATTTTTCCTTTGCCTTTGTTTTGTTTAGGTACTCATGTATACTCGTCAACCTCTCAATCCCAAGAGTTGACGAAACGATCTCTTGAGAGCAACGATGACTTGGGATCACGTGGACTATCCTTACCACCGTTCCATTCGCACAAGGACTACGCGAATCTCTTCTACTTGGCTCTCACACGGCTATGGGCTATTTACCACTTGTCACCTTATGCCCATACTATTGTGTTCACTTTGCATGTTATGCTTGCTCCTATGCCTTTGCCATGGAATTGTGACCCTTGCTTGCATCTACCCATGATTCACCATTATGCTACTTCTATGTGTATTTGCATGCTTGGTAGAGATACTTGTTGCTATTGCCATGATTTCTTTTTGCACCATGTTATCGATGCTTGTTGTGTTGGGAGAGTCATGATGTCCCATTTCTATTTACATATGGCCTCTCGCCAATACATTGATGATATTTTGCTCATATCTTGATTTCATGCTTGCGATATGTCATGTGCATTATTCATGACCACTATTTGCAACAATGACATGCTTTCCATGATTCCTCCTAGTATGTCGCATCTTCGCACTACTAGCTTGCTTGACTTGATCGCTATGATTGCTTGCTATGTTGCATCACCCATGTTCCACTATTACTTGCTTTCTTGGGTTGATGACATATATGCTCATGCCTCTCACATGATATATCTTGATCATTGTCTCTTGTGTCCATTAGTTGCCTCTTTCATATCCCCTTGTATTGAGTGCAACCATACTATGCTTATTGATCTTGGAGACTTTGACACCTTACTTGTGATGCATGCTTGTTTGATTGAGCCTCTTGCATTTGGTTGTTCTTGCATCATATGCCTCCATACTATGCAATACTCCCTTGTCCTTTCTTGCGATGAGCATGATGCATACACTTCTTGGGTATCTTACCTCACGAATGATAGGTGTTGCATTTGCACTAACCTCATTTGTTTTTCCGAGTGTTTTCCATGTTCTTTCGTTTTCAAGGATTCACAAGGCGGTACCATGACGAGACAACTTGGCCATGTGAAGGCATACATGATGTGTGACACCAACAATTTTGACTTTCTCATAAAGGTGAACTCCTTCTCTTTGAGCCATCCTCAAATACGCATATTGGATGGGTCACTCTTTCATTGTTGTTTCCTTCTTGTTGTGTACATGTTACATCTATTGGATGGAGGAGCGACACTGGAGATTGGCTCTATGGACCTTTACATTGAGGAGCGCTCGCACTTATTGGATGCACCTTTGAACCTCCACTCTTGCCTCGACATCGAGCATTGGTACACCAACACCTCCATATTTGTTGATTGTGTTCATACATGTCATGCTCGATGAACATATCATACTTCCCACAAGTTTGCACCCCATGCATGGATTGACTCACATTATGATTGCCTTGTTGCATCTTATATTCCAATGTCATCCATGATATATGAGCTTGTGCATTTCCTTAGCAAATTTGTTATGATCTTCCTTGATGGCATATTCATACATCATATTGCCCATCATCAATTGCATCACAACATAATCACATTGAGCATCCATTGCCATGTTCATGCTTTTGATGCACCGTCCCATTATGACATCATTTTGCACAATGGTCACATTCATCATATTCACAACACCTTTGTGCATGCCTCGAATGAATTTGCTCACATGAATGCTATACATCTCATTCTACATCTTTTGGATAAGCATCTTGTGCTTTGTCACGCACTATCTTGTCGAACAGACTCATTCTTACATGATGGACACTTTGTGTGCGCTAACCATTGTATTTCCGAGTGTCGCTTGTGTTTGCTTGTTTTGCACGTATACCATCCCGACGACATCTTGAAGTACTTGGGTTGCGCCATGACTTCCACTCCGTCCAACTACAAGTCCGTCCACGACAACCGTTTCCATGGTGATGAGGATCACGATTCGAGGTCGGATCTTTCCCAAGGGGGGGAGATGATGCGGAGCATCCCACGTTCATCCCCATGTACACTCCGACTACTCTCCAAGCCCCAAGAGGACATATGACGAGACCTCAAACATACGCCATTGGACACAAGGTGAATTCACTCCTCTTCGAACCGTCACTTTCCACATGTGAGACATGGCTACTACCTCATGCATGGACCTTGCCTATACTCAAGTACAACCGAGCTGACCATGGAGAATCAAAGGACCAAGGCCAAGCATGGAAGAGGAGAAGGAAGAAGAGCCAACTGCTACAGGACCCGAACATCCGGCCCTTCCCGCAAGCCCGGACATCCGGCCACAGCCCGAACATCCGGCGCCCATCACAGAACGCGTCCAGAAGCTGAACCCCGTCAGCCCGGACATCCGGCCAGATGCCCGGACATCCGGCCCCCAGCCCGGACATCCGGACCCCGCCTGTCCAGAGAGCAACCGCAGGGCACCCAGGCCAGCCCGGACATCCGGCACCTGCCTGTGCGCAGAGAACGGGCCAAGGGCCCATGTATCCCCCTCTCACTTACCCCTTTGTGGGCTGGCACTATATATACTCTCCCACCTCCTCCTAGTTAGGGTTAGCAAAGGATTAGCTCATTTTACATAGAGCTTTGCTCATCCATACGGATCTCCTCCTTGTGAGAGACTGCGGCCTCTTAGGAGAAGATCCACCATGGATTCAAGACCCCTTTACGGGAAGATCCCTCGTGGATTCAAGACCTCCTCTCGGAGATGAGCTACCGCCACTTGTATCATCCTTTGTTGGATTTGGACCGTGAATCTCTTTGTGTTCCTTGGATCTAGCACATGTGTGATCATATTCGTATTGGTTGAGTGTTTCTCTCGTTTTCCCCCGTGATTTCCCTCGTGTTCTTCCGCGCGTTCTTCGTGTTCCTCGTAGGGATCCTCTCCAAACGTGAAAGATCGGCCCTTAGGGTTCTACCCTACATCACCAAGGCCCGACCCGAATTGGATGGGCTCAATGCTAATCTAAGATGACCAAGGAACGTCATGGGTCGACATAATTTGTGAAGATTTTGGCCCGCTGTCATGAAAACCAATCTACGACAGGGAATACATGATGGTTTTCAAAAACATCGTCGATCAATGTGTGTGATAGTTTTGTAGTGATTTGTGAAGGTTTGGGGTCGTCATGGATCAACATCATTCTTGTAGTGCCTCCATCATAGTCGGCCACCCAGCTGCGACCCGCTCTGCTACGGGTGGCACTGGTCGAGGCACCTCGGCTCCCTCTTCGGTGGAGGCCGGAATGGATGACTCCGGGGGCCTCGGGGGCTCCGGGACCCACTTTGGGGAGAGTTCGGACTGTCCGAGCTCCCCCTCCTTGTTCGCGTGGAGAGATTCCTTCTCCTGGTCTTCGGCGACCGAGTTGTTAATCTCAGCCATAACGGTGTCGCCTCCTCCCCCGGTGTTTGGCACGGGAGGGGTCTTCCTAGATAGTGCCTCCTCGGTCTCCTCGATGATCGCGGAAGGCGTGGTGCGTGATGCAGTCCCACTTTCCGCTAGCTCAGCCGGCGGAGAGTCCCCTTTTGAAACTCAGTCGGTGGGGAGGTCACGGGGTGGACTGAGAAGTTAAGAGAATAGACATAGTTAACGTTGGACTTAATTCAGCTAAAAACATACGGGTGTACATTCTAGAATGTACCTCTGGGCCCGACGCTTGACCCAAAGTCTCCTTCGAGGAACCTCTTCGGAAGCCTCGAAATCTTCAGCAGAGATCGAGCTATCACCAGACAGGGCCACCTTGGCCCTGCACTGCCTTTTTGGGGCTGGAGGGGGTTGATCCTCCTCAGCATCTTCGGACACCGCCCTCTTTCTTGTTCGGGAGGAGTCACTCTCCTCCCTGTCGTCTCCCTGCTCTGTTCCCCCGTCGGGGGCAGAGTGGGCTTGGGTTTCTCTAGATTTGTTGTCCGAAGGTCCCCTGGGGTGGAGGCCCTCCCTAGCCTCTGAATTCTCCACCTTCTTCTTTGCCTTATTTTATGGCGCCTTATACGGCACCACGGCTAGCATATCCGCCAGCAAGGCCGTCTTGGGGGCCTTGGGTAGTGGGGTTGGGCTGTTGATCTACTCGGCCTTCTGCAGCCAGCTCTGCGGATCTTCGTAGAGGGAGTTAAGTCCTTCGCCAAAGAAGAAAATCTTTACATGAGGATAAAACTAATCATACCTCTCGAGGAGGAGGAGTGGCGTCATGACCGATGTCTTCTTCCTCGGTCGGCCAGTCCTTCTGGGGCTTCAACTGCACCTTCCATAGCTTGGCGTGGGTGGTGCAATAGAAGTGGCGTACAGTGACGGGGCCTTCGGGCTTGTAGGTCCACATGGGAGCAGCCCGGGCTTGGAACGGGAGGAGGCGGCATCGGAGCATGATCTGAACCACATTTGCCAGCTCAACCTTCTGCTTTATCATCTTGGAGATGTGCTTCTGTGGCGACTCCACCTCCATTGGTGACCCCCAGTCAGGACCCTTCTTGGTCCATCATACCAGCCTCATGGGAGGTCCAGATCGGAACTCGGTGGTTGCCGCCCAGCTCGCATCCGCGTTGTTCGGTGATATGAAACCACTCCTTCTGCCAGATCTTGATGGTATCTTGGAAGGTACCTTCCGGCAACTCAACTCGGGGGAGCGTGCTTGTCATCGCACCCCCCCCCCAGTTCGCCTGCTGGCCGTCGAATATTGTTGGCTTGACATTGAAGACCTTTAGCCACAAGTCAAAGTGTGGCTGGACCCAAAGAAAGGCCTCGCAAACAATAATGAAGGTCAAGATTGATACATCTCCAACGTATCTATAATTTATGAAGCATTCATGCTATATTACTATGTGTTTTGAATGATTACGGGCTTTATTATACACTTTTTTATTACTTTTAGGACTAACCTATTAACCGGAGGCCCAGCCTATATTGTTGTTTTATTGCCTGTTTCAGTATTTCGAAGAAAAGGAATATCAAACGGAGTCCAAACGGAATGAAACCTTCGGCATCGTGATTTTTTGGAAGAATATCATCCTGGAGGCTTGGAGATCAAATCAGAAGATACTCGAGGAGCCCAGGAGATAGGGGCGCACCCCCTCTAGAGGGCGCGGCCCCCTGTCTCGTGGACCCCTCGAGCACCCCCCGACCGACTTCTTTCGCCTATATAACCCTGCGTACCCTAAAACCATCGAAAATCAAGATAGATCGGGAGTTTCGCCGCCGCAAGCCTCTGTAGCCACCAAAAAACTCTTGGGAGTCCGTTCAGGCACCCTGCCGGAGGGGGAACCCATCACCGGTGGCCACCTTCATCATCCCGGCGCTATCCATGACGAGGAGGGAGTAGTTCACCCTCGGGGCTGAGGGTATGTACCAGTAGCTATGTGTTTGATCTCTCTCTCTCGTGTTCTCTCTATGGCACGATCTTGATGTATCGCCAGCTTTGCTATTATAGTTGGATCTTATGATGTTTCTCCCCCTCTACTCTCTTGTGATGAATTGAATTTCCCTCTTGAAGTTATCTTATCGGATTGAGTCTTTTATTTGAGAACACTTGATGTATGTCTTGCCGTGTTTATCTGTGGTGACAATGGGATATCACGTGCCACTTGATGTATGTTTTGGTGACCAACTTGCGGGTTCCGCCCATGAACCTATGCATAGGGGTTGGCACACATTTTCTTGACTCTCCGGTAGAAACTTTGGGGCACTCTTTAAAGTACTTTGTGTTGGTTGGATGAATCTAAGATTGTGTGATGCATATCGTATAATCATGCCCACGGATACTTGAGGTGACAATGGAGTATCTAGGTGACATTAGGGTTTTGGTTGATTTGTGTCTTAAGGTGTTATTCTAGTACGAACTCTTTAATAGATTGATCCAAAAGAATAACTTTGAGGTGGTTTCGTACCCTACCATAATCTCTATGTTTGTTCTCCGCTATTAGTGGCTTTGGAGTGAACCTTTGTTGCATGTTGAGGGATTGTTATATGATCTATCTATGTTATAATTGTTGAGAGAACTTGCACTAGTGAAAGTATGAACCCTAGGCCTTGTTTCCTATCATTGCAATACCGTTTACGCTCACTTTTATTATTAGTTACCTTGCTGTTTTTATTATTTCAGATTACAAAAACCTTTATCTACTATCTATATTGCACTTGTATCACCATCTCTTCGTCGAACTAGTGCACCTATACAATTCACCATTGTATTGGGTGTGTTGGGGACACAAGAGACTCTTTGTTATTTGGTTGCAGGGTTGTTTGAGAGAGACCATCTTCATCCTACGCCTCTTACAGATTGATAAACCTTAGGTCATCCACTTGAGGGAAATTTGCTACTGTCCTACAAACCTGTGCACTTGCAGGCCCAACAACGTCTACAAGAAGAAGGTTGTGTAGTAGACATCAAGCTCTTTTCTGGCGCTGTTGCCGGGGAGGTGAGTGCTTGAAGGTATATCTTTAGATCTTGCAATCGAATCTTTTTGTTTCTTGTTTTATCACTAGTTTAGTTTATAAAAGAAATCTACAAAAAGAATGGAGTTAAGCTTGTCTCATACGCTTCGTCTTTTTAATATCTTTCGTGAGTTTGATGGAAAGGAAAATTGTGCTCAAGTGCTAGAAGTAGAATGCTTTAAAATTCTTGGTACTAAATCTTTGAATGATGAGCATGATTGCAATGTTGTCAGTATAAACTCCTTGAATATCCATAGTACTAATGATGATTGCTCTAGTCATGATGAAAATATCTCTCATAAGCATGTCAACTTTTGTGGAGTGCATGTTTGCATGAACACACCAAATAAAGAAGATATATATTGCAAGAGGCATAAGTATTTAGAAACTAAGAAGTTGCAAGAAAGGCTAGATAAGAGTGCGGAGAATTTAAGATATCTTTCTCGTTGTGAATTTTGCAATAAACAAGATCATTTACATCTCCAATGCAAATTGTTTCATGATCGGATCGTGTCCAAAAATTGTGATGATTTGATCTCCCTTTCTCATTACAATGAACTTAGATTGCTTTTGGGTTGTGAAGAGTTGAAACGCTTAGCTAAGCCTATTCCAGAATTTAATCTTAAGCATTTTCTTGATATTGACTTAGAAAAGATTTATATGTTTTGTGCGGAGAATTGCATTGAAAATCCTTATATTGCCAATTACATAAAGAAAAGAAAGCAAATAGAGGATGAAGAGAATACTAATGAAAGGGAAGAGACTTCCCAATCTCCTCCTATTATTTCTTATGATGAATCAGGTAACGAGGAGGAGCTTGCTATTCAACCAATCTCATCAATAAGGAGCTCAAAGAGGAAGGTTGAACCCACACATAATGTGAAGAAGAAAAAGAAAAGAAGGAACAACAAAGGTAGAAAGGTATCCCTCCCAAATGATGTTGCTCCTACTACTCATTGTGATGATGATAATCGCTATACTATTGGTGCTATCAATATTTTTAATGATGAGAGTGATTATGCTTATGATATGAAAGGGCCCAAGCTTGGGGAAGCTATGTTTGATGAGAATGACATATTTGAGAATATATTTGCTGAAATTAGTGTTTGTCCCAAACTTGAGGATGCTATGTTTTATGAAGATGATTTTTAGCATCCCAAGTTTTGATATGCAAAGTTGTTATGATGATAGCATGCCTCCTACCTATGATGATTATATTGATGAAAGTGGGTTCGGAAGAGTGTCAACTTTAGGAAGTAGTGATCCCACTATTTTGGAGGATGTTGAATCTTATTGTGATGAATATGAAAGTGGATTTGGAAGAGTGTCAACTTTATTTAGTGATGATTCCACTATTTCGGAAGAGGTTCCAACTGATTATGAAAACAAAGTTGCTATCTATGATGATTATTGTGATGACTTGTATGCTATTAAGAATAATGATAACCATGAAACTTTTCATCATGATTTTAGTTTTAAATTGGATTATGCCTCACATGATAATTATTTTGTTGAGTTTGCTCCCACTACTATTCATGAGAAGAAATTTTCTTATGTGGAGAGTAGTAAATTTTCTATTCTTGTGGATCATGAAAAGAATGCTTTAGGTGCTGGTTATATTGTTAAATTCATTCATGATGCTACTCAAAATAATTATGAGGGAGGAACATATGCTTGTAGGAATTGCAATAATGTCAAGTTTCCTCTCTATGTGCTTAAATTCTTGAAGCTATGCTTGTGTTACCTTCCTATGCTAGTTGATTATTGTTCCCATAAGTTGTTTGCTCAAAAAATCCCTATGCATAGGAAGAGGGTTAGACTTAAATGTGCTAGTCATATGCTTCATGATGCTCCCGTATGTTTCAATTATTTTCTTTCATGTGAGCATCATTGTCATCATCATGCCTAGCTAGAAAAGCATTAAAGAAAAGCGCTTGTTGGGAGACAAACCAATATTTACCCTTACTGTTTTTGTGTGTTCACATGATTATGCTACTATAGAGATCATGTTTTATATCTTTTGTTTCAATAAAGTGCCAAGTAAGACCTTTAGGATAGCTTAAGGTGATAGTTGTGTTGATCCTGCTGAAAATCAGAAACTTTTGCACCCAGTAGATTAGTTTTGTTAATTCACAGAAATGTGCTTCTGATCTGATTATTTTTGCTCTGGATTGGTACACAAATTGATTAGGACTTCCTAATTTTGTAGGATTTTGGAGTTCCAGAAGTATACGTTTGATACAGATTACTATAGACTGTTCTGTTTTTGACAGATTCTGTTTTCTATGTGTTGTTTGCTTATTTTGATGAATCTATGAGTAGTATCGTAGGATATGAACCATAGATAAGTTGGAGTACAGTAGATACTACACCAATATTAATTTAGAATGAGTTCATTACAGTACCTAAGTGGTGGTTTTATTTTCTTATACTAACGGAGCTTACGAGTTTTCTGTTGAGTTTTGTGTTGTGAAGTTTTCAAGTTTTGGGTAAATATTTGATGGACTATGGAATAAAGAGTGGCAAGAGCTTAAGCTTGGGGATGCCCAAGGCACCCCAAGGTAACATTCAAGGACAACCAAGAGCCTAAGCTTGGGGACGCCCCGGAAGGCATCCCCTCTTTCGTCTTCATTCATCGGTAACTTTACTTGGAGCTATATTTTTATTCGCCGCATGACATGTGTTTTGCTTGGAGCGTCATTTTCTTTTGTTAGTATCTTCTTTCTGTTATTTAGAATAATTTTTTTCATCTTTAGTTTCAATAAAAAGTCAATGATAGCCTTTATGATGCTTATTTTGCTAGTATACATGTTGCTGTTTGAAAACAGAAAGTTTACCGCTGTTGCAAAAATTCCCTAGAAAAGTCAGAGAATGGTATAATGTTGAAACTTTTTGCATATTGAGATCTGATAAATTTATTACAATAGCAATTTTATTTCATAATTTTTGGATTTAGGGAAGTATGATGAATCTTGCATTCTTTACAGACTATACTGTTTTGACAGATTGCTGTTATGGTTGCATTGTTTGCATATGTTTGCTTGTTTAATGATTCTATTGAGGATAGGAGTATTAAATATGCAGAGGCATTTAGTATGAAATGTTGAATAATAATTTTAGTGATTTGTTACAGTAGAAAATGATAAGGTTTTGCATTGGTTTATACTAACCTATCTCACGAGTTCTTGTTGAGTTTGTTGTGGATGAAGCTTTTGAGAAATAGAGAAACCATGATATGAGAGGAATTAAGGAGACACAGAAGTTCAAGCTTGGGGATGACCAAGGCACCCCAAGATAATATTCCAAGAAGTCTCAAGCATCTAAGCTTGGGGATGCCCCGGTAGGCATCCCACCTTTCTTCTTCAACAACTATCGGTTAGTATCGGTTGAGCCTAAGTTTTTGCTTCTTCACATGAGTTGTGTTATCCTTGAAATATCATTTTATTTTGCTTTTCTTGATGTTTGAATAAAGTACTTAAGATCTTAAATTCTTAAATGAGAGAGAGTCTTCACATAGTTGCATAATTATTTAGCTACTCATTGATCTTCACTTACATCTTTTTTGGAGTAGTTTGTCATTCATGCTTCACTTATATCCTATGAGTAAATGGTTGAGTGAGTTGATTGTCATAAATCTGAAATTATATATGTTTCATTTGCTTATCCCATGGGGAGTTATGACATCACATCTAAGAAGTAGAGGTTGTAAATTTATTGAAGGTTAGCAAGCGTTGTATTGGTCATTTGAACAATTCATGAAAGAATATTGAAGGAAGAGAGATTTCACATATAAATACACTATCCTAGACATCTTTTATAATTGGTAGCACTCATTAAGTATGACATGCTAAAGAGTTGATGTTGGACAAGGAAGACAACGTAATGGTTTATGTTTTCCGACATCTCAGTTAAAGTATATTGTCATGGATCATTCAAACATGTTGAGCTTGCCTTTCCCCCTCATGCTAGCCAAAATTCCTTGCACCAAGTAGAGATACTACCTGTGCTTCCAAATATCCTTAAACCCAGTTTTTTCCATGAGAGTCCACCATACCTACCTATGGATTGAGTAAGATCCTTCAAGTAAGTTGTCACCGGTGCAAGCAATAAAAATTGCTCTCTATATATGCATGACTTATTAGTGCGGAGAAAATAAGCTTTGTAGGATCTTGTTATGGAAGCAATAAAAGCGACGGACTGCATAATAAAGGTCCATATATAAGGGGCAATATAAAGTGACGTTCTTTTGCATTAAGATTTTGTGTATCCAACCCTAAAAGCGCATGACAACCTCTGCTTCCCTCTGCGAAGGGCCTATCTTTTACTTTATGTCTTTTACTTTATGCAAGAGTCAAGGTGATCTTCACCTTTCCCTTTTTCATTTTATCCTTTGGCAAGCACTTTGTGTTGGGGTGATCCTGATATATATATCCAATTGGATGTAAGTTAGCATGAACTATTATTGTTGACATCACCCAAAGGTGAATACGTGTGGAGGCAACATCATAAGCCCCAATCTTTCTCTGTGTCTGATTACAACTTCATAACCACAAGTATTGCATGAGTGTTAGCAATTGTAGAAGACTATATGATGGTTGAGTATGTGAAGTTTGCTAAATCAAAGCTCTGACATAGACCCTTCCTGAAAATAGGACGAATTGCAATTATTTGATGGCTGAGAATGAAGTTTGCTAGTTTTCAAGAAAGTTTATGGTCTATGCTTTGACATGTGAATTGCTTGTTACTTTATCGTGAGAAATTTTATGAGATGAACTACTGTTATGACATATTATCATGCTAGAAAAGGTGATTGAAATTATCATTGATCAAACTTGTGCACCTTCTAGCATTCACACTTCATAAATTCTTTTCTTTTATCATTTACCTACTCGAGGACGAGTAGGAATTAAGCTTGGGGATGCTGATACGTCTCCAACGTATCTATAATTTATGAAGCATTCATGCTATATTACTATGTGTTTTGAATGATTACGGACTTTATTATACACTTTTATATTACTTTTGGGACTAACCTATTAACCGGAGGCCCAGCCCATATTGTTGTTTTATTGCCTGTTTTAGTATTTCGAAGAAAAGGAATATCAAACGGAGTCCAAACGGAATGAAACCTTCGGCATCATGATTTTTTGGAAGAATATCATCCTGGAGGCTTGGAGATCAAGTCCGAAGATACTCGAGGAGCCCATGAGATAGGGGGGCCCCCTACAGGACGCGGCCCCCTGTCTCGTGGACCCCTCGAGCACCCCCCCGACCGACTTCTTTCGCCTATATAACCCTACGTACCCTAAAACCATCGAAAATCAAGATAGATCGGGAGTTCAGCCGACGCAAGCCTCTGTAGCCACCAAAAACCTCTCGGGAGTCTGTTGCGGCACCCTGCCGGAGGGGGAACCCATCACCGGTGGCCATCTTCATCATCCCGGCGCTATCCATGATGAGGAGGGAGTAGTTCACGCTCGGGGCTGAGGGTATGTACCAGTAGCTATGTGTTTGATCTCTCTCTCTCGTGTTCTCTCTATGGCACGATCTTGATGTATCGCCAGCTTTGCTATTATAGTTGGATCTTATGATGTTTCTCCCCCTCTACTCTCTTGTGATGAATTGAATTTCCCTCTTGAAGTTATCTTATCGGATTGAGTCTTTTATTTGAGAACACTTGATGTATGTCTTGCCGTGTTTATCTGTGGTGACAATGGGATATCACGTGCCACTTGATGTATGTTTTGGTGACCAACTTGCGGGTTCCGCCCATGAAGCTATGCATAGGGGTTGGCACACGTTTTCTTGACTCTCCGGTAGAAACTTTGGGGCACTCTTTAAAGTACTTTGTGTTGGTTGGATGAATCTGAGATTGTGTGATGCATATCGTATAATCATGCCCACGGATACTTGAGGTGACAATGGAGTATCTAGGTGACATTAGGGTTTTGGTTGATTTGTGTCTTAAGGTGTTATTCTAGTACAAACTCTTTAATAGATTGATCCGAAAGAATAACTTTGAGGTGGTTTCGTACCCTACCATAATCTCTACGTTTGTTCTCCGCTATTAGTGGCTTTGGAGTGACTCTCTGTTGCATGTTGAGGGATTGTTATATGATCTATCTATGTTATTATTGTTGAGAGAACTTGCACTAGTGAAAGTATGAACCCTAGGCCTTGTTTCCTATCATTGCAATACCGTTTACGCTCACTTTTATTATTAGTTACCTTGCTGTTTTTATTATTTCAGATTACAAAAACCTTTATCTACTATCTATATTGCACTTGTATCACCATCTCTTCGCCGAACTAGTGCACCTATACAATTCACCATTGTATTGGGTGTGTTGGGGACACAAGAGACTCTTTGTTATTTGGTTGCAGGGTTGTTTGAGAGAGACCATCTTCATCCTACGCCTCCTACAGATTGATAAACCTTAGGTCATCCACTTGAGGGAAATTTGCTACTGTCCTACAAACATGTGCACTTGCAGGCCCAACAACGTCTACAAGAAGAAGGTTGTGTAGTAGACATCAAAGATGTGCAGGAAAGAGTTTGGGGCAAGATCATGAAAATCTAGCATGTAAAAGAACATCAGACCCCTGACAAAGGTGTGAAGAGGGAAGCCTAGTCCCAGGATGAAGTGGGGAATGAACACCACTTTTTCGCCTGGTTTGGACGTAGGGATAACCTGGCCCTCCTCCTGAGCGCGGTGGGCGACGATGGTCCGAAGATAGCCGACGCGCTTCAGTTCCTGGATGTCGTCGTCGATGACGCTAGAGGCCTCCCACTTTCCTTTGGAACGAGAGCTGGCCACGGTCGGATTGAGAGATTGGTTGGGAAAGCTCTAAAGGAGAAAGGCATCTGGACGCCAAGGGCTCAAGGGATTGGGAAAGTAACAGCAATGGAGGAATGGAGAGCGTATGGAGAACTTGGTGGCAGTTTCCCTTTTATAAGCTGTCATAAGCCCAAGGGTCCTTTTACTGCGTCGTGGACCTTGCCACTTCCCGATATAATCGTGTCGTTATGCACGCATGGGGTAACTCAAGTCATTGATCATATCCTTAAAATAGGGCACAATCTCCGTATTGATGGGATGTGCCAATGGAGCAACCGCCTCGGGCCATGTATCAAGTTCTCATAACTGGCCTGTGCGTGTGACTGGTTGTGCCCTTTCGCCAGAAGTTGTTGATAACCCACAAGTGTAGGGGATCGCAACAGCTTGCGAGGGTAAAGTATTCAACCCAAATTTATTGATTCGACACAAGGGGAGCCAAAGAATATTCTTGAGTATTAGCAGTTGAGTTGTCAATTCAACCACACCTGGATAACTTAGTATCTACAGAAAAGTATTTAGTAGCAAAGTAATATGATAATAAAGGTAACGGTAGCAAAAGTAAAGATAATAGTTTTGGGGTTTTTGTAGTAGTTGTAACGGTAGCAACGGAAAAGTAAATAAGCGAAGAACAATATGTGAAAAGCTCGTAGGCAATGGATCAGTGATGGATAATTATGCCGGATGTGATTCCTCATGTAATAGCTATAACATAGTGTGACACAGAACTAGCTCCAGTTCATCAATGTAATGTAGGCATGTATTCCGTAAATAGTCATATGTGCTTATGGAAAAGAACTTGCATGACATCTTTTGTCCTACCCTCCCGCGGCAGCGTGGTCCTAGCGGAAACTAAGGGATATTAAGGCCTCCTTTTAATAGAGAACCGGAACAAAGCATTAGCACATAGTGAATACATGAACTCCTCAAACTACGGTCATCACCGAGAAGTATCCCGATTATTGTCACTTCGGGGTTGTCGGATCATAACACATAATAGGTGACTATAGACTTGCAAGATAGGATCAAGAACACACATATATTCATGAAAATATAACAGGTTCATATCTGAAATCATGGCACTCGGGCCATAGTGACAAGCATTAAGCATAGCAGTCATAGCAACATCAATCTCAGAACATAGTGGATACTAGGGATCAAACCCTAACAAAACTAACTTGATTACATGGTAAATCTCATCCAACCCATCACCGTCCAGCAAGCCTATGATGGAATTACTCACGCACGGCGGTGAGCATCATGAAATTGGTGATGGAGGATGGTTGATGATGACGATTGCGACGAATCCACCTCTCCGGAGCCCCGAACGGACTCCAGATCAGCCCTCCCGAGAGAGATTAGGGCTTGGCGGCGGCTCTGTGTCGTAAAACATGATGAAACTTTCTCTCTGATTTTTTTCTCCCCGAACGTGAATATATGGAGTTGGAGTTGAGGTCGGTGGAGGTCCAGGGGGCCCACGAGATAGCGGGGCGCGCCCAGGAGGGGGGGCCCGCCCCCCTGTCTCGTGGATAGAGGTGTGGGCCCCCTGGTGTATTTCTTTCGCCTAGAAATTTTTATTAATTCCAAAAAGTGCCTCCGTGGATTTTCAGGACATTCCGAGAACTTTTCTTTTCTACACATAAAACAACATCATGGCAGTTCTGCTGAAAACAGCGTCAGTCCGGGTTAGTTTCATTCAAATCATGCAAGTTAGAGTCCAAAACAAGGGCAAGAGTGTTTGGAAAAGTAGATACGTTGGAGACGTATCAACTCCCCAAGCTTAAACCTTTGCTTGTCCTCAAGCAATTCAGTTGATAGACTGAAAGTGATAAAGAAAAACTTTTACAAACTCTGTTTGCTCTTGTTGTTGTAAACATGCAAAGCCATTATTCAGGTTTCAGCAAATATTATGAACTAACCACACTCACAATAACGCTTAGGTCTCATAATTACTCATATCAATAGCATAATCAGCTAGCGAGCCATAATAATAAAACTCGGATGACAACACTTTCTCAAAACAATCATAACATGATATAACAAAATGGTATCTCGCTAGCCCTTTCTGAGACCGCAAAACATAAATGCAGAGCACCTTTAAAGATCAAGGACTGATTAAACATTGTAATTCATGGTAAAAGAGATCCAGTCAAGTCATACCCAATATAAACCAATAATAATAAATGCAAATGATAGTGTGCTCTCCAGCGGGTGCTTTTAATAAGAAGGGTGATGACTCAACATAAAAGTAAATAGATAGGCCCTTCACAGAGGGAAGCAGGGATTTGTAGAGGTGCCAGAGCTCGATTTTAAAATAGAGATCGAATAACATTTTGAGCGGCATACTTTTGTTGTCAACGCAACAACTATGAGATGGTTGTATCTTCCATACTACATGCATTATAGGCAGTTCCCAAACAGAATGGTAAAGGTTTATACTCCCCCAACCACCAACAAGCATCAATCCATGGCTTGCTCGAAACAACGAGTGCCTCCAACTAACAACAGCCCTGGGGGAGTTTTTGTTTAATTATTTTGATTTGCTTTGATCTTTTTGGATCATGGGACTGGGCATCCCGGTTACTGGCCCTTTCTCGTGAATGAGGAGCGGAGTCCACTCCTCTTGAGAATAACCCACCTAGCATGGAAGATATAGGCAGCCCTAGTTATAACATGAGCTGCTCGAGCATACAAAACATAATTTCATTTGAAGGTTTGGAGTTTGGCACATATAAATTTACTTGGAACGGCAGGTAAATACCGCATATAGGAAGGTATAGTGGACTCATATGGAACAACTTTGGGGTTTAAGGAGTTTGGATGCACAAGCAGTATTCCCGCTTAGTACAGGTGATGGCTAGCAAAAGACTGGGAAGCGACCAACTGAGAGAGCGACAACAGTCATAAACATGCATTAAAATTAATTCACACCGAATACAAGCATGAGTAGGATATAATCCACCATGAACATAAATATCATGAAGGATATGTTGATTTGATTCAACTACATGCGTGAACATATGCCAAGTCGAGTCACTCAATTCATTCAAAGGAGGATACCATCCCATCATACCACATCATAATCATTCTAATAGCATGTTGGCACGCAAGGTAAACCATTATAACTCATAGCTAATCAAGCATGGCACAAGCAACTATAATCTCTAAATGTCATTGCAAATATGTTTACCTCATAATAAGCTGACTCAGAAACGATGAACTCATCATATTTACAAAGACAAGAGAGGTCGAGTTCATACCAGCTTTTCTCATCCCAATAAGTCCATCATATATAGTCATTATTGCCTTTCACTTGCACGACCGAACGATGTTTATAATAATAAGAGTGCACGTGCATTGGACTAAGCTGGAATTTGCAAGCATTCAACTCAAGAGAGAAGACAAGTAATATGGGCTCTAAGTTAAATAAACAATCATGCATATGAGAGCCACTAAACATTTTCAATATGGTCTTCTCGACCCCCAAAGGAAATAAAATAAAACTATTTACACGGGAAAGCTCCCAACAAGTAAGAAGAAGAACTAGAAATCTTTTTGGGTTTGTCACACTACTCAGTTTTGCCATTAGAAGTTATAACTGCTCAAAAATGCCATCGACCCATGAGAGGCTTGCTCAAAAATGCCATTAGATATCTCAAAAATGCCATCATTATGTTAGATGTTTGCTCAAAAATGCCATTAGACATTGTTATTTTCATGTCAAACCCGTTGACCATGTTATATGATAAAAATAAGCCTAGAACCACATGTCAGTTCTCTCTATCTCACAATGATAAGTGTGGCCCCACTTGTCAGGAGTAACCAAGCGAATAATTTTATAGGAAAATAAGAACGTTGTTGGGATCAAGTGGGCCCCACACTTTATTGTAGTGAGATAGAGGAAAGCTGGCATGTTGATTCATAGGTATTTATGTCAGTATAACATGGCAAAAGAGATTTTAGATCACAATAATGGTGTTCAGTGGCATTTTTTAGCATGTGTCTAACAAAGCGATGGCATTTTTGAGTAGTTGAAATTCCTAGTGGCAAAACTGACTAGTGGGACACAACCGGTGGCATAATTGATAAAAACCCTTCATTTTAATTTCTACCACAAGCATGGAAATTAAACTAACTAATTTTTTTTGTTTTTCTTAAGGTTTATCAAACACACAAGACAACTAGAAAAAGAAATTTAAACTAGCATGGATAATACAATGAAAGAGTATGAGCACCGACGACTATGTGTGAATCATGAATGTAAAGTCGGTGAGAAATACGTACTCCCCCAAGCTTAGGCTTTTGGCCTAAGTTGGTCTAGTACCAAGGACCGCCACTACTCTCCCCGGTGTACTAGGAGGTGTAATCAGGATACCACTGGCTGGTCATCTCCGGATCCCACTGGAAAGATGATGCACGATAAGGGTCCAGTGCAGGTTCCGGCTTAGGTTCAGGTTCTGCAGTGGATGCTTGAGCTCGATGATTATTCACCGCTTCCGGTGTGACAAGAAAATTATCTGCAAGCAAATCAAACAACAAAGGCGCAGGCAAAATAATATTCTCGTTGTGTTTCTTATTAAATCTAAGATTATACAAGAGCATCTTCTCTTTGTTGTCAACAATAAACGTGTGGGCTACCATGCTCTTGTAATCTAAAATGTGAGGAGGCAATTTTGTCTCCTCTTTCTCATGGTGCCTAAGAGGTATCTGAAAATGTCTAGCAAGACGTGAAGCATAAATACCTCAAAATATGTGGCCTTTTATTTTCGGGATATTTTTTTAATGCACGGATAATTCAGGAAACAGACAGATAATACTATTTTTGCTTTATTTATTCTAAATAACATAAAGTAAAAAGTGGGTACAAAAGGTTGTGCCTTCTAGTTTCATCCATCTCATGATCATCAAAATGAATCCACTAACAAGGTTGATCAAGTCTTGTTAACAAACTCATTCCGAATAACATGGAACTGGAGAAATTTCGAATAACACTAAGTTACCTCAACGGGGATATGAAAATCCCCAACAATTAGAATATCATACTTTTTCTTGACAGTAGGGAGAGGAAATTCAAAACCTCCAATAATAATAGTTGGAACTTCTCCAATAGAATTGATGTTATGAACTTGAGATTGTTTCCTCGGAAAGTGTACCGTATGCTCATTACCATTAACATGAAAAGTGACATTGCCTTTGTTGCAATCAATAACAGCCCCTGCAGTATTAAGAAAGGTCTACCAAGGATAATAGACATACTATCGTCCTCGGGAATATCAAGAATAACAAAGTCTGTTAAGATAGTGACATTTGCAACAACAACAGGCACATCCTCACAAATACCGACAGGTATAGCAGTTGATTTATTAGCCATTTGCAAAGATATTTCAGTAGGTGTCAACTTAATCAATTCAAGTCTACAATATAAATAGAGAGGCATAACACTAACACCGGCTCCAAGATCACATAAAGCAGTTCTAACATAATTTCTTTTAATGGAGCATGGTATCGTTGGTACCCCCGGATCTCCAAGTTTCTTTGGTATTCCACCCTTAAAAGTGTAATTAGCAAGCATGGTGGAAATTTCAGCTTCCGGTATCTTTCTTTTATTTGTGATGATATCCTTCATATACTTAGCATAAGGATTTACTTTAAGCATATCAGTTAAGCGCATACGTAAGAAGATAGGTCTAATCATTTCAGCAAAGCGCTCAAAATCCTCATCATCCTTTGTCTTGGATGGTTTAGGAGGAAAGGGCATGGGTTTCTGAACCCATGGTTCTCTTTCTCTATTGTGCTTCCTAGCAACAAAATCTCTCTTATCATAACATTGATTCTTTGATTGTGGGTTATCAAGATCAACAGCAGGTTCAATCTCTACTTCATTGTTTTTGCTAGGTTGAGCATCAAATGAACATTATCATTAACATTATTACTAGGTTCATGTTCATCACCTGATTGTGTTTCAGCATCAGAAATAGAAATATCATTGGGATTCTCAGGTGTATCTACAGTCGATTAACTAGAAGCATGCAAAGTCCTATCATTTTTCTTCTTCTTCTTTTTAGAAGAACTAGGTGCCTCTAAATTATTTCTCTGAGAATCTTTCTCGATTCTCTTAGGGTGGCCTTCAGGATACAAAGGTTCCTGAGTCATTCTACCAGTTCTAGTAGCCACTCTAACAGCAAAGTCATTTTTATTATTAAATTCATCAAGCAAATCATTTTGAGCTTTGAGTACTTGCTCAGCTTGAGTAGCAACCATAGAAGTATATTTGCTAATGAGTTTAAGTTCACCTTTAATTCTAGCCATATTATCGCTTACGCATCTTTAACTCTCTACCAACATAAGCATTAAAACTTTCTTGTCTAGCCATAAAGTCATCAAATTCATCTAAGCATGGGCTATGAAATTTAGTAGAGGGGATTTCAACTTTATCATATCTATAGAGAGAATTTACCTTTACTACCTGTGTCGGGTTATCAAGACAATGTGGTTCTTCCACATGTGGTATATTAAGACCATGTATTTCTTCAATAGGAGGTAGATTCTTAACATCTTCAGCTTTAATACCTTTTTCTTTCATTGATTTCTTTGCCTCTTGCATATCTTCAGGACTGAGAAATAAAACACCTCTCTTCTTCGGAGTGGGTTTAGGAACAGGCTCAGAAGTTGGCTCAATTGGTTCAGGAATTGCCTCAGGAACTGGCTCAGGGAGAGTCCAATTATTTTCATTAGTCAACATATTATTCAATAGTAATTCAGCTTCATTGATTGTTCTTTCCCTGAAAACACAACCAGCACAACTATCCAAGTAGTCCTTGGAAGCATCGGTTAGTCCATTATAAAAGATATCAGGTATTTCATTTTTCTTGAGAGGATGATCAGGCAAAGCATTATGTAACCGGAGAAGCCTCCCCCAAGCTTGTGGGAGACTCTCTTCTTTGATTTGCACAAAATTATATATTTCCTGCAAGGCAGCTTGTTTCTTATGAGCAGAGAAATATTTAGCAGAGAAGTAATAAATCATATCCTGGGGACTACGCACACAACCAGGAGCATGGGAATTATACCAAGTCTTAGCATCACCCTTTAGTGAGAACGGAAATATCTTAAGGATATAATAATAGCGAGACTTCTCATCATTAGTAAACAGGGTGGCTATATCATTTAGCTTGGTAAGATGTGCCACAACAGTTTCAGATTCAAGGCCATAAAAAGGATCAGATTCAACTAAAGTAATAATCTCAGGATCAACAGAGGATTCATAATCCTTATCAGTAACACAGATAGGTGAAGTAGCAAAAGCAGGGTCAGGTTTCATTCTAGCATTAAGAGACTGTTGGTTCCATTTAGCTAATAATTTCTTAAGATCATAACTATCATTGCAAGCAAAGATAGCTCTAGCAGCTTCTTCATTCAAAACATAACCCTGAGGAACAACAGGCAATTCATAATCATTGGGAGAATTTTCATCATCACTATCATCAATAATAGCATCTTCAATAATTTCATTCCCCCTAACTCTAGAAAGTTGTTCATCAAGAAATTCACCTAATGGAAAAGTAGTATCACGCACAGAAGTAGTTTCAGCATGCATAGTAGAAGTGGCATCATCAATAACATGTGACATATCAGAATTCAAAGCAGTAGCCGGTTTAGGTGTCGCAAGCTTACTAATAACGGAAGGAGAATCTAGTGCAGAGCTAGATGGCAGTTCCTTACCTCCCCTCGTTGTTGAGGGCAAAATCGTAGTTCTGTCATCTTTCAAGTTCTTCATAGTGACCAACAGATATAAATCCCAAGTGACTCAGAGAATAGAGCTATGCTCCCCGGCAACAGCGCCAGAAATTAGTCTTGATAACCTACAAGTGTAGGGGATCGCAACAGCTTTCGAGGGTAAAGTATTCAGCCCAAATTTATTGATTCGACACAAGGGGAGCCAAAGAATATTCTTGAGTATTAGCAGTTGAGTTGTCAATTCAACCACACCTGGATAACTTAGTATCTACAGCAAATTATTTAGTAGCAAAGTAATATGATAATAAAGGTAACAGTAGCAAAAGTAAAGATAATAGTTTTTGGGGTTTTGTAGTAGTTGTAATGGTAGCAACGGAAAAGTAAATAAGCGAAGAACAATATGTGAAAAGCTCGTAGTCAATGGATCAGTGATGGATAATTATGCCGGATGTGATTCATCATGTAATAGCTATAACATAGGGTGACACAGAACTAGCTCCAGTTCATCAATGTAATGTAGGCATGTATTCTGTAAATAGTCATACGTGCTTATGGAAAAGAACTTGCATGACATCTTTTGTCCTACCCTCCCGTGGCAGCGGGGTCCTAGCGGAAACTAAGGGATATTAAGGCCTCCTTTTAATAGAGAACCGAAACAAAGCATTAGCACATAGTGAATACATGAACTCCTCAAACTACGGTCATCACCGAAAAGTATCCCAATTATTGTCACTTCGGGGTTGTCGAATCATAACACATAATAGGTGAATATAGACTTGCAAGATAGGATCAAGAGCACACATATATTCATGAAAACATAATAGGTTCAGATCTAAAATCATGGCACTCGGGCCCTAGTGACAAGCATTAAGCATAGCAAAGTCATAGCAACATCAATCTCAGAACATAGTGGATACTAGGGATCAAACCCTAACAAAACTAACTTGAGTACATGGTAAATCTCATCCAACCCATCACCGTCCAGCAAGCCTATGATGGAATTACTCACGCACGGGGGTGAGCATCATGAAATTGGTGATGGAGGATGGTTGATGATGACGACGGCGATGAATCCCCCTCTCCGGAGCCCCGAACGGACTCCAGATCAGCCCTCTCGAGAGAGAGTAGGACTTGGCGGCGGCTCCGTGTCGTAAAACGTGATGAAACTTTCTCTCTGATTTTTTTCTCCTCGAACGTGAATATATGGAGTTGGAGTTGAGGTCGGTGGAGGTCCAGGGGGCCCACGAGATAGGGGGCGCACCCAGGAGGGGGGTGCGCCCCCCTGTCTCGTGGACAGGGTGTGGGCCCCCTGGTGTATTTCTTTCGCCCAGAAATTCTTATTAATTCCAAAAAGTGCCTCCGTGGATTTTCAGGACATTCCAAGAACTTTTCTTTTCTACACATAAAACAACATCATGGCAGTTCTGCTGAAAACAGCGTCAGTCCGGGTTAGTTTCATTCAAATCATGCAAGTTAGAGTCCAAAACAAGGGCAAAAGTGTTTGGAAAAGTAGATACGTTCGAGACGTATCAGTTGTTAGGCAAGGGCACTGTTCACATTGGGGCGACTGGCCTTCAGGACTAAGTTACCTAAGCATTTTGGAGCCTGTGACATCGCTTTGCAGGTGTATGACCGAAGACTATTCAGATAACCTATGACGGAAGGAACTGGTCTACAAAGCCGATAACTCGCATACACTTTGGCTTCAAAGACTAGTTCGGGGGCAATTGAGGGAGTCCTGGATAGGTTTGTCCTCGGCCTGCCGGCCTATCTCTCATGGGCCGAACTAGTGGACAACTCCGGATTCTATTAAGGAAGGCCGAGCTTCAGAGAACTCCGTGTTCTGGAAAGGAAAGCTCCGAAGACTTGGCATGTACTTCAAGACAAGATAGATGGCGTATGTGTGTACTCCGACTATGTGTAACCCTTGGTACCCCTGGTGTCTATATAAACCAGAGGGTTTTGTCTGTAGAGGCTAGAAGAACCATCATCCTACTCATGTAGTGTTTAGTTCGTCTGATCTCGTGATAAATCAACTCTGTAACCTTCATACACATATCAATACAATCAAAGCAAGACGTAGGGTTTTACCTCTTCGAGAGGGCCCGAACCTGGGTAAACATTGCGTCCCTTGTCTCCTATTACCTATCGATCCGAGATCCACAGCTCGGTACCCCCTACCCGTGATCCACCAGTTTTGACACTGACACCCGTCTGCGCGCAGCCGTCACCCTCGCTGAATGGAGCGCCACCAGTGCCAACACCCAACCTCATGTCACCGTCGGCTATGGAGGCTTCGATCGTCGTCGTGCAGTAGGGCCGCCGCCCTGACTGCCGCCCCTAGCCTCTCCTCATGAAATGCCTCCTCCGCCTCACAGGGGATGCCGCGACACATGCCCGCCCTAGATCTGCGCCAGGCCCGCCGCAACAATGGCCCTTGCCGGCGGCTGCGGCGGCTGGGAAGGGAATGAGGGGAGTCTGACAGCTAGGGTTCGGGGGCCCCCTGGCGTCGCCTGAGGGAGGCGACACGAGGGGTCGAGGGGTTGAAACTAAGCAATTGTGTGTAGGGATAAACTTTTCTGGGGGCTACTCCATGCTAATTTGTACAACCAGTACAACAGCCGATAGCGCAAAACTAAAAAACAACACAGAAAACTGGTGGCCCATACAGGAAAACAACGAAGAAAATTGTTGAATATGTGTACATGTACGTAGGTCTGGGTTTAATATGCAGTACCTGTGGTGTCTGTCTCCCTCTGTATATACATGTATCTTAGGAGACACGATACCGGTCGCATCCCTTGTACCTATATATATGTGCCTAGTGCACGATCAATGAGATATCGGTGCACCAAATCATTCTCTACATGGTATCTATTGCAAGTCGATCCTCTCTTGCTTCCGCCTAACCCTAGCCTCCGCCGCCGCCCCACGCCGCCGCCACGCCCCTCTTCCCCGCATCGCGCCACCCCCCCTGCCGCGCCGCCTCCTCCCCGCTGCACCGCCTCTCCCACTGCGCCGCACCCGTGTCACGCCGCTCCCTCCCAAACCTAGTCGCCGCCCACTCCCCTCACCACCGCGCCGCCACCATGTCTTCCACTGCCTCCACCTACTCCAACCCCTTCGCCGGGCCGGATCCCGCTGACATTCACGATAGCATCCCCGTCCTCCTCGATGCCACCGACGCCACGTACTTCGCGTGGAAGACGTACTTCTTGCTGCTCTTCCGCGAGAACAATCTCGTGGATCACGTTGACGGCACCGTCGACTCCCGCGACATGGTGGGTGACTCCGAGTGGACCGCGATCGATGCCACGCTCATCAAGTGGTTCTTCACCATCATGTCGAAGGACCTATTTCATACGGTCGTGAGCGATGGTGATGACGCCCACTGAGGGAGTCCTGGATAAGGGGGTATCCGGACGGCCGGACTATATACATCGTTCGGACAATAGAAGCGTCAAGATACAAGACTCAAGACTTTGGCTCGTGTCCGGATGGAACTCTCCTTTGCGTGGAAGACAAGCTTGGCGATCCGGATATTATGTTTCCTTCCTTGTAAACCGACTCCATGTAAACCCTAGCTCTCTGGTGTCTATATAAACCGGAGAGCATGGTCCTTAGAAGGCTAATCACAATTACAATCATACCATCATAGGCTAGCTCTTAGGGTTTAGCCTCTACGATCTCGTGGTAGATCTACTCTTGTATTCCACATATCTTCAATATTAATCAAGCAGGAAGTAGGGTTTTACCTCGATCGAGAGGGCCCGAACCTGGGTAAACATTGTGTCCCTCGCTTCCTGTTACCATCAGCCTAAGACGCATAGATCGGGACCCCCTACCCGAGATCCGCCGGTTTTGACACCGACATTGGTGCTTTCATTGAGAGTTCCTCTGTGTCGTCGCTTCGAGGCTTGATGGTGTCTTAAATCGTCAACAACACGGTCCAGGGTGAGACTTTTCTCCCTGGACAGATCTTTGTGTTTGGCGGCTTCGCACTGCGGGCCAATTCGCTTGGTCGGTCGGAGCAGATCGATAGCTTCGCCCCTGGCCACCAGATCAGGTTCGAAAACTTGAACAACACGGCGGATATCCGCGGAGACTTGATCTTTGACGGATTCGACCCTGCGCCAGGAGCGCCGGACAGCCACGACGAGCACGGCCTAGACCTGTTGTCGAACAGTGCCCGGGACATCATCCCTGAAGCAGCCTTGGATCTGAATCCAGGGCAGGTTGCGTTGCCTATGGACGGAGGGCTGGACCCCGCTCCGCAGGCTGCACACTTATCGGTGGTGGAGCCGAACACGGGTCCCACCGCTGTGGGGGCCTGTAATCCCGAACCCCCAGACTCATATCCGGCTGTTGGTCCTGGTCCACTCACTCTCGAGCCAGTCGAGCCAGGTTGGGCTCCGGTAATGGAGTTTACCGCTGCGGACATCTTTCAGCACTCACCCTTTGGCGACATGCTGAACTCATTGAAGTCTCTCTCTCTTTGTCAGGAGACTCTGGGCCGAACTATGTCCGGCTGGAGTGGGAAGCGGGCGACGAAGGAATTCGCTGCCCACCCACCACCCACTTTGTCGCCATGATCGATGATTTAACTGACGTGCTCGACTTTGACTTCGAAGACATCGATGGTATGGACGACGATGCAGGAGACATACAGGAGCCACCGCTCACAGGGTGGTGGACAGCCACCTCTTCATATGACATATATATGGTGGACACTCCGAAAGAAACAAATGGCGATGAGGCAACAGAGGATAACCCCTCCAAGAAGAAAGCAAAGCATGTGCGTCGCCAGCGCCGCTCCAAGCCCCACCAAGGCAATACCGGCGTCGGAGACGATAATAATCCGGACGGTGCCGACGACGAATACAACCCCGAATAGCCCGCCTTCGAGCAGGCCGAACAGGAAGACGGGCATGACAGCCCAGATGAACAGGCGACGGACGGGTATCCGGAGGAGGACAACTACATGCCCCTCTCCGAAGACGAGATTAGCCTCGGCGACGACGAGTTCGGCGTACCCGAAGACCCCGCAGAACAGGAGTGCTTCAAGCGCTGGCTTATTGCCACTGCGAGAAGCCTGAAGAAGAAGAAGCAGCAGCTCCAAGCTGATCAAGATCTGCTCACAGACAGATGGACAGAAGTCCCGGCAGCCGAGGAATATGGCCTCGAGCGCCCCACGACTGACCGACCGCCTCGAGGTCAGGACAAAACGGCATATCAGCCGAAATACCAGCCTGTACCCCCGCGGCGGTTTGCTACGGCCCGGGGCAATACTCAGGACCTGCGCGATAAACTGGATAACACCGTAGGACAACCAAGATCGATCTACGGATCACGGGGGCGCGCCGAAGCACATGACGATGACCGTCATACCGGATACACTAGCAGCAAATCCGGCCGGGCCGAATACAACCAGTCAGACGCAGCCGGACCGCGCCGCGACATAGCCCGACATAGAGGCGCCGCACACCCCCTATGCTTCACTGATGAAGTGATGGATCATGAATTCCCAGAAGGGTTTAAACCCGTAAACATCGAATCATACGATGGCACCACAGACCCCGCGGTATGGATCGAGGATTTCCTTCTCCACATTCACATGGCCCGCGGAGATGACCTACATGCCATCAAGTATCTTCCCCTTAAGCTCAAAGGACCTGCCCGGCACTGGCTAAACAGCCTGCCCGCAAATTCCATTGGCAGTGGGGAAAATCTGGAAGACGCGTTTCTTGACAACTTCCAGGGCACATATGTGCGACCTCCGGATGTCGATGACCTGAGCCACATAACTCAACAGCTCGGAGAATCAGCCAGGAAATTCTGGACTCGGTTCCTAACTAAAAAGAACCAAATAGTCGACTGTCCGGACGCCGAAGCCCTAGCGGCTTTCAAGCATAATATCCGTGACGAGTGGCTCACCAGACACCTCGGCCAGGAGAAACCCAAGTCCATGGCAGCTCTTACGACACTAATGACCCGCTTTTGCGCGGGCGAGGACAGCTGGTTGGCTTGCAATAGCACTACGCCACATTCTGGAACAACGGCGACAACACTGAGGATACGGCGGTCAATGCCGGATTCAGCGGATCGAAATCCGGTCAGCGGAAGAAGCCATTCAAGCGTAACAATCACGGACCGTCCAGTCTGGACCGTATACTGGAGCGCTCGTGCCAAATTCATGGCACCCCGGACAAGCCAGCCAACCACACCAACAGAGACTGCTGGGTATTTAACCAGGCCGGCAAAATAAACGCCGAAAACAAGGACAAGGGGCTGCACAGCGACGATGACGATGAGCCCATGCGTCCGAACATGGGGGGGGGCAGAAGAAATCCCCCCCCCCCCAGGTGAAAACAGTCAACATGATCTACGCCACCCACATCCCCAAGCGGGAACGGAAGCGAGCACTACGGGACGTATATGCGATGGAGCCAGTCGTCCCCAAATTCAACCCATGGTCAGCTTGTCCGATCACCTTTGATCGTAGGGATCATCCTACCAGCATCCGTCACGGCGGCTCAGCCGCATTGGTTTTAGACCCAATTATAGACGGATTTCACCTCACAAGAGTCCTTATGGACGGAGGCAGCAGCCTGAACCTGCTTTATCAGGACACAGTACGGAAGATGGGCATCGATCCTTCAAGGATCAAGCCCACCAAAACCACCTTTAAAGGTGTCATTCCTGGAGTAGAGGCCCATTGCACGGGCTCTATAACATTGGAAGTGGTCTTTGGATCTCCGGATAGTTTCCAAAGCGAAGAGCTAATCTTCGATATCGTCCCTTTCCGCAGTGGTTACCATGCCCTGCTCAGACGAACCGCATTTGCTAGATTCAATGTGGTACCACACTATGCATACCTCAAGCTCAAGATGCCAGGCCCGCGTGGGGTCATAAGAGTCAACGGGAATATGGACCGCTCTCTCCGTACAGAAGAACATACTGAGGCCCTTGCGGCAGAAGTACAATGCAGCCTCCTCCAGCAAACCACCAATCCGGGGATGACATTTTCAAGCTCCGTCAAGCGAGGGCGGAACACCCCGCAGCAAGATCAGCAGGCACGACAAGAGCAGGACTAGCAGTCCGGCCTCCGCTCAAATCCCATCAAAGCAGCATTCGTGCCACGCGTACACAATTACACACTCAAAATACCATGGGCACAGGCGGAGGCGTATCAGGGGCTCAGCCAACAGCACGGTATCACTTCATAACCTTTCCATTCACCCATAAGGACATTGCTTTAGTGCAGCTTCTCCAGAATAGACGGATTGTCGGACTTACATAGGAGAGGAAACCTAGGAGGCAACAGGCTTTGGGCACAGCAGGAAACACCCAGGTGGAATCTATTTACGATTATTATTCCTGCTTTATCTATCTGTACGTAGCCTGCCTCTGGATAGGATATGTCAAATAATCCTATTTCATCTCCGCTTAATGCATACATTGTAAACATATGCTTAAACGTATTATTCATCAATGGGAGACCACAAATAGCATCGGCTTACTTATTTTTATTTGAGCATTTTTTATAAATGTCTACTTAATTTTGCATCTATACACTTTGGTACGTGTAGTTTGCCAGGGGCTTCTTATGGTACCCCATAATACGGCAAGTCAAGTCTGAACACTTTCAACAGTGCGGCACCCCGAACTTATAGCATTATATGCATCAGCTCCAAATCATGTCTTGGGTTACGGTTGGGATAGCCCGGCTCCCTTGCTTTGGTGCCTTACGTTCCGTTAATTTGGCTAAGGTACCGCAGGGAGAACTACTGCGATTGTGCCCTGGTTCTGCCGGACGAGCACCTCAGTAGAGAAAGCACAAAACTGTCTGACATGATGTGGCGAGAGACTGGTCACTGTTCGAGAGGTCTTAAAATCCTTAAAGATTTTTTCCGCTTTAGGCGTTAATTCGGCTTTGTCCGATATAGGCGTGTATAGCACCCCAATTCGGCCTTCCGGATTCTAGGGGCTTCGCCGAAATTTAAAATCATATACTTCTATGGCTAAGTGAAGGTTATAAAGCTATATAGTCCGATTGCCTGGTTCGCTGCGTTGGACACCTCCTTAAGGGACCAAACATTTGGATAAAGAGTGTATGGGTTTTCCACGAACACTCCAGTACTAGTTACACGGGGGCGGAAGCCGACGACTGGCCTACTTTCAGGATTTGATAAACAGCCGCACAGAAGGTAATATTTGCGCTACATAGCGCAAGTAACTTCGTCTTTAAATTACAAACATGACAGAAGTGAATTCATTCAAAAATTATGTCTTTGGTACACTCATCGGCCATGAGGCAAGCACCCTTCATAACGCCATCATAATACTTCTCGGGGACGCGATGCGGCTTGCCCTCCGGCGGCCCGTCCTTCACCAGCTTCTCCGCATCCAGCTTGCCCCAATGCACCTTGGCGCGGACAAGGGCCCGGCGGGCACCCTCAATGAAAACGGATCGCTTGATGACTTCCAGTCGCGGACAGGAATCCACCATCCGCTTGATCAGGCCGAAGTAGCTGGTGGGTAGAAGCTCGCCAGGCCATATCCGGACTATGAGATCTTTCATAGCCACTTCGGACGCCTTGTGGAGTTCGACCAACTGCTTCAGTTGGTCACTCAGAGGCGTTGCATGCTCGGTCCCAGCATACTGGAACCAGAACAACTTCTCCATTGAGCTCCCCTCCTGGGCACGGTAGAACTCCGCGGCATTTGATACGTTGTGTGGTAGGTCTGTGAATGCCCCTGGAGAGCTCCGGATTCGAGTAAGTAAAAGAAACGCCTCCTCCACATGTTTGCTTTGCATAAAAAATTTATTACCCGCCTCCTGGATCTCTTGCTGAGCCCTCCCGGCTTAGGCCTTGGCGTCTTTTGCATTTGTAAGGGCCTTCGCAAGCTCGGCCTCCTTCGCTTTAAGCTCCCGCTCCACAGACTCGAGCTTCTTGCCGAGCTCCTGGAGCTCTTCTTGTACCTCGCCCACTCGGGCCTCTTGCTTTTTGCGCTCCTTGAGTTCCAAGGCCGCTTTGTGTTCGGCCTCGGATAGCGCCTTCTTGAGAGACGCCACTTCGGTGGCGGCCTCTGTTACCACATCACGACATCTCGTCGTTAGCATAATCAAATTTTATTTCCTATTTATTATATGAGAGAGGGAAATCATTCACCTTTGTTCTCTTCGAGCTGCCTCCTCGCGAGGCCGAGCTCTCCTTGTGCCCGCTCTAAATCCTGCGTCAGGCCGGCGATTTCGGCCGTGCGAGTAGCAGCGGCCAGCAGCACAGCCTGTTTATTTACATTCAACACTTATTGTTAGATTCCTGTGGGTTATAATTGACCCTCCATTTGGTTTTTCTTTCCGAACACCAAACAGAGTATCAGGGGCTACTACCTATCGGGTGGTGATTTTACACATTTTTACTACTTACCTCAAAGCCTGTTAGGAGGCTGGTGCAGGCTTCGATTAGTCCGCTCTTGGCGGACGAAACTTTCTGAATCACCACACTCATGAGAGTACGGTGCTCTTCATCTAGGGAAGCGCCTCGAAGCGCTTCCAGCAGACAATCCAGCGCCTGGGGCGCAACCGAAGTCCTTGATATAGACGGCCCTCCCTCCATAATGAGGAGCTGCCCGCCTAAGTCCGGAACCACTGAAGGCTCTGGAACAGTGTTCGGCTGAGAGCCCGGCTTGCCGTGGCTCTCATCGACACGATCTGCGGGGACCTTGAACCCCGCGAGTCCGACGCCTAGGACGCCGCCTTGAGGCACCTCCAGGGCCACCTCCGCAATCGTCGGGAGCTTTCGGGACAACACCTCCGTGTCGTCCGCGGGACGAGGAGACGTGGCCGTCGGGAGTGAGTTCATTGCTGACTCACTCAAGGACCCATCCGAAGACGACACTCCCGGATGGGCCCTGGCCAGACTGTATACAAGTTCGGCATTATAAACAAAATTATGAAGCAAAAATTACGATTGAGTGCGGATACTTACGACCGCACGAGGGGCTTCTTCCTGGGCAGCCACCCTTCCTCGCTATCGGCGGCGGTGGCGGAGTAGTTCGGAAGGGATGCTTTTCCCTTCTTGGACGTCCCAGTCTCCCCCACCGGGGCGGCCTTCCTCTTCTTCCCTTCCCGGACACGGGGAGGTGGTGTTTTTCCTTGTTCCTCCCCGCCTCCGCGGGAGGAATCCGCCTCGTCGTCATCAGACGACAAGGGTATGACGGCCTTACGCCGGGGGCCTCTCCTGGCCCCCTGATTCACCGTCTTAGGCCCCCCATCCTTTCCGGATGGGGCGGCCTCTTCTTCTTCTTCTTCCCCTTCGGGGAGGAGTGCGCCTCGTCATCTTCGGACGAGGCTTGCGCAACCTTACTTCGGTGACCCTTTCGGGTCCCCAGGGCATTCTTGTCGGCCTTCTTCTCCGGCCCCTTATAGGGCAACGGGACCAGCATCTTCGTCAGAAGATCAATGGTTGGGCTTTCCGGCAACAGAGCCGGACTGTCGATCCGCTCCGCTGTCTCCACATACTCCTAAAACAAATATGCACAATCACTTAGGGATTCCCCATGAGTACATTGGGAAGAACCGGACCCGCTGCAAGGCTTGAGAACTCACCTGGGTAGGTTGTCGTGCGGCGTGGAGCCCGCGGTCCTCGGTTATGGGAGGAGGTACCTCGGTGGCCTTGAACAACGCCTTCCACGCGTTCTTGTGCTTCATGCCATAGAGCCTCTGGAGCGTCTGGTGTTCGGCCGGGAAGAATTCCCACAGATTGAATGCCCGCCTTTGGCACGGCAGTATCAGGCGAATGAGCATGACTTGGATCACGTTGACGAGCTTGATGTTCTTGTCCTTCATGCCCTTGACGTAGTTGATGAGTCCGGTCAGCTCTGCAGATTCGCCCCATAACAGGCCCTTCTGTTCCCAGGAGGTGAGCCGCATAGGGGTTCTAGATCGGAACTCGGGGGCCGGCGCCCAGTTGGCGTCGCGTGTCTCGGTGATGTAGAACCACCCCGATTGCCACCCCTTCACGGTTTCCACAAAGGAGCCTTCAGGCCAGGTGACATTAGGCATTTTGCCCACCATGGCTCCTCCGCACTCCGCTTGCTGGCCACTCACAATCTTCGGCTTCATGCAGAAGGTTTGGAGCCACAAACCGAAATGAGGCTTGATGCGGAGGAAAGCCTCGCACACGACGATGAACGCCGAGATGTTGAGGACGAAGTTCGGAGCTAGATCATGAAAGTCTAGCCCGTAGTAGAACATAAGCCCGCGGATGAAGGGGTGGAGTGGGAACCCCAGTCCACGAACGAAGTGGGCAAGGAACACGACCCTCTCGTGGGGTCCTGGAGTTGGAATGACCTGCCCCTCGTCTGGTAGCCGGTGCGCTATGTCTGCGGCCAAGTATCCGGCCGCCCGGAGATTCGCGATCTTCTTCTCCGTCGTGGTGGAAGCCACCCACTTGCCTCCTGCTCCGGACATGACTAACTGTGCGGAGAAAACCTGGACTAGGGCGCTGGAGCTCGAGGGGGAAAGAGTATGCGAGGAGAGGAAGGAGGCATGGGTAAAAATGAGGAACTCTTATCCCTTTATAGAGGCGACGAAAGCGGCACACCTCCCCACTAGCCTGTTGAGAATCGCTTACTTCCCAAGCGCCACGACTGATGGCACGGGAGGATTACCCATACCCGTATTGATGAGAATCCCGCGATAAGGGGACATGATCTCTGCTTTGACAGGACGTGTCAAGGAAACCGCTTTGCAATACGCGTTGTGGCTGGTTGTGAAAAAACGGTTCGAATAATGACCTGACTCTAATGGCATGACACGTCGTCTAAAAGTTGTCAACTGAAGCATCATTCTCTCTACGGTGGTACGTGAAGATCATTTTGTAGATCCGGACACGACCTACATGTTCGATGATAACCTTGGAGTATTCGGAGGAGGAACCCGCCTTGCAATGCCGAAAACAAGACTGCACGCCGGACTCATCGTCATTGAAGCCTGGTTCAGGGGCTACTGAGGGAGTCCTGGATAAGGGGGTATCCGGACGACCGGACTATATACATCGTCTGGACTATAGAAGCGTCAAGATACAAGACTCAAGACTTCGGCTCGTGTTCGGATGGAACTCTCCTTTGCGTGGAAGACAAGCTTGGCGATCCGGATATTATGTTTCCTTCCTTGTAAACCGACTCCATGTAAACCTTAGCTCTCCGGTGTCTATATAAACCGGAGAGCCTGGTCCTTAGATGGCCGATCACAATTACAATCATACCATCATGGGCTAGCTCTTAGGGTTTAGCCTCTACGATCTTGTGGTAGATCTACTCTTGTATTCCACATATCTTCAATATTAATCAAGCAGGAAGTAGGGTTTTACCTCCATCGAGAAGGCCCGAACCTGGGTAAACATTGTGTCCCTTGCTTCCTGTTACCATCAGCCTAAGACGCACAGATCGGGACCCCTACCCGAGATCCGCCGGTTTTGACACCGACAGCCGCGCCGTGTGGGTCATTCTCAACGGCCTCTTCACCGACAACAAGCTTCAGCACCGCGTGTTTTTGTAGCAGGAATTTTTTGACTGTCATCGGGATGATCAGTCTATCGATGACTACTACCGCCATCTGAAGACGTTGGCGGATGAGCTTTGTGACATCGATGCCAAGGTTGATGACGACCTCCTCCTCAACACGCTCACCGTCGGCCTCAACAAGGACTTTGGTAACGCCGCCTCCAACCTCTCCCTCATCACAGAGCCCTCCTTCCCCAAGTTTGTGGCATACTTGCGGTTGGAGGAGCGCCGGATGAAGGGGTCAAGAAGCGCGTGCAGCACCACGCCCTCACCGCCACCACCTCGGATGGCACCCCACCACCAGCCACCTCGCCCGCGCCTGCACCCCGCCACCAGCCGCCGCCCCTCGTGCCTCCGGGGTTCTTGCCCCTACCGCCCATGCCCCCCGCCCCTCCTGCTGCCACCCAGCAGCCGCAGCCGGATAGCGGGCGCCGCGGCAACCGCCGTGGGGGCGGTCCCAAACAGGCGGAAGAGGGGGCCCCCATCAGCAGCAGCAGTCGGCCACCCCGCCCTGGACTTATGGCACCAACCCGTGGACGGACGTCGTACACGCGTACTCGATGCTGGTCCCTTGGGCTCCCGCTCCGGGCATTCTTGGGCCTCCTCCGGCGAGCCACCAGGCACTCTTCACCGCGCAGAACGCCGCCCCTAGAGCGGTTACGGCACCGCGACCGTGCCTACCTACGGTGCCGCTCCCGTGCCGGCCTACAGAGCGTTTTTCCCTCCCCAGGTGCCGCCGCCGTGGGACCTGGCCCTCCTCGCTTCTCTGTACTCGGCTCTGTCACCAAGTAACTATGGTGGCGGAGGTGACTGGTACATGGACTCAGGCGCCACCGCTCACATGACTGCTCATCCCGGTAACCTCGCGTCTTCCACTCCCGTTCATACTCCCACTCGCATCACCGTTGGTAACGGTTTCTCTCTACCCATTACACATGTCGGTCATATGACGTTTCCTTCTAACTCCACTCCCATTAACATGTCTAATGTTCTTGTTTCCGCTGACCTAGTTACCTACCTTGTTTTTGTTGTCGCCTTGCTCGTGAGAATCCTATCACTGTTGAATTTGACGACATTGGCTTTTCTGTGAAGGACGCCCGAACACGGATGGTACTTGGATGTCTACTACACAACCTTCTTCTTGTAGACGTTGTTGGGCCTCCAAGTGCAGAGGTTTGTAGGACAGTTGCAAATTTCCCCCAAGTGGATGACCTAAGGTTTATCAATCCATGGGAGGCGTAGGATGAAGATGGTCTCTCTCAAACAACCCTGCAACCAAATAACAAAGAGTCTCTTGTGTCCCCAACACACCCAATACAATGGAAAATTGTATAGGTGCACTAGTTCAGCGAAGAGATGGTGATACAAGTGCAATATGGATGGTAGATATAGGTTTTTGTAATCTAAAAATATAAAAACAGCAAGGTAACTAATGATAAAAGTGAGCACAAACGGTATTGCAATGCTTAGAAACAAGGCCTAGGGTTCATATTTTCACTAGTGCAAGTTCTCTCAACAATAATAACATAATTGGATCATATAACTATCCCTCAACATGCAACAAATAGTCACTCCAAAGTCACTAATAGCGGAGAACAAACGAAGAGATTATTGTAGGGTACGAAACAACCTCAAAGTTATCCTTTCTGATCGATCTATTCAAGAGTCCATAGTAAAATAACACGAAGCTATTCTTTCCGTCTGATCTATCATAGAGTTTGTACTAGAATAACACCTTAAGACACAAATCAACCAAAACCCTAATGTCACCTAGATACTCCAATGTCACCTCAAGTATCCGTGGGTATGATTATACGATATGCATCACACAATCTCAGATTCATCTATTCAACCAACACAAAGTACTTCAAAGAGTGCCCCAAAGTTTCTACCGGAGAGTCAAGACGAAAACATGTGCCAACCCCTAAGCATAAGTTCATTGAACGCGCAAGTTAATCACTAAAACATACATCAAGTAGATCACATGAATATCCCATTATCACCATAGATAAGCACGGCAAGACATACATCAAGTGTTCTCAAATCCTTAAAGACTCAATCCGACAAGACAACTTCAAGGGGAAAACTCAATTCATCACAAGAGAGTAGAGGGGGAGAAACATCATAAGATCCAACTATAATAACAAAGCTGGCGATACATCAAGATCGTACCACCTCAAGAACACGAGAGAGAGAGAGAGAGAGATCAAACACATAGCTACTGGTACATACCCTCAGCCCTGAGGGTGAACTACTCCCTCCCCGTCATGGAGAGCGTCGGGATGATGAAGATGGCCACCGGTGAGGGATCCCCCTCCGGCAGGGTGCCGGAACAGGGTCCCGATTGGTTTTTGGTGGCTACAGAGGCTTGCGGCGGTGGAACTCCTGATCTATTGTGTTCCCCAAAGTTTTTAGGGTATATGGACATATATAGGGGAAAGAAGTCGGTCAGGGGGGGCAAGAGGGTGGGGGCGCGCCCAGGGGGTAGGGCGCGCCTCCCTGCCTTGTGGCTTCCTCGTTGCTTCCCTTACGTACACTCCAAGTCTCCTGGATTGCTTCCTTTCCAAAAATAATTCTCCCGAAAGTTTCATTCTGTTTGGACTCCGTTTGATATTCTTTTCTTCAAAACACTAAAATAGGCAAGAAAACAGCAATTTGGGCTGGGCCTCCGGTTAATAGGTTAGTCCCAAAAATAATATAAAAGTGCTTAGTAAAGCCCATAAACATCCAAAAACAGATAATATAATAGCATGAATGCTTCATAAATTATAGATACGTTGGAGACGTATCAGCATCCCCAAGCTAAATTCCTGCTCGTCCTCGAGTAGGTAAATGATAAAATAAATAATTTATGAAGTGTGAATGCTAGCAGGTGCATAAGTTTGATCAATGATAATTTCAATCACCTTTCCTAGCATCATTGTATGTCATAACAGTAGCTCATCTCATAAAACTTCTCATGATCAAGTAACAAGCTCTTCACATGTTAAAGCATAGACCATAAACTTTCTTGAAAACTAGCAAACTATGTTCTCAGTCATCAAAAAATTGCAATTCATCCTATTTTCAGGAAGGGTCTATGTAAGAGCTTTGATTTAGCAAACTCCACATACTCAACTATAATATAGTCTTCCATGATTGCTATCACTCAAAGCATATTTTTAGAACAAATAGCATCCATCAAACACAGAGAAAGATAGGGGCTTAATGTTTCGCCTCCCAACTTACTTATCATATAGATAATTGTCAACAATAATAATTCATGATCAAATATATTTGAATGGCCATATATGCTTAGATCTTTCCCCATCACACGATGCTTGCCAACTAAAGAGTAGGTTGGAATGATAAGGAATACTACTGACTCTTGCATAAAAGTAAAAGATAGGCCCTTCGTAGAGGGAAGCAGGGATTTGCAGAGGTGCCAGAGCTCGATTTTGAAATAGAGATGAAAATAATTTCGAGAGGTATGCTTTCATTGTCAACATAACAACCAAGGGTTCCCAGTTTCTTCCATACTGGATACATTATAGGCGGTTCCCAAACAGAATGGTAAAGTTTTTACTCCCCCTCCACCAACAATCAACAATCCATGGCTTGCCTGAAACAATGGGTGCCTCCAACTAACAACAATCCTGGGGGAGTTTTGTTTGCAATTATTTTGATTTGATTTTGATCTTTTGATCACGGGACTGGGCATCCCAGTTACCAGCCATTTTTCTAGTGAATGATGAGTGGAGTCCACTCATCGTGAGAATAACCCACCTAGCATGGAAGATACTGACAGCCCCTAGTCGCTACATGAGCGATTCGGGCATACAAAACAGATTATTATTTGAAGGTTTAGAGTTTGGCACATGCAAATTTACTTGGAATGGCAGGTAAATACCGCATATATGTAGGTATGGTGGACACTCATGAAAGAAACTTGGTTCAAGGAATTTGGATGCACGAGCAGTATTCCCGCTTAGTACAGATATTTTGGCTAGCAAGGATCCTAAATAGCAAGCACCACATGTTGGAGGATCTATAACAATATAACTTCTATACAAATATACCCAAGCATAACTCATTATGTTGTCTTCCTTGTCCAATTTCAACTAATTTGCTCAAGTTTGAAAATAATTAATGGGGCTCACAATCATAAAAGATGTCTAAGATAGTATATGTATATGTGAAATCTCTCTTCCTTCAATATTCTTTCATGAATTGTTCAAATGACCAATACAATATTTGCTAAGCTTCAATAAATTTACCACCTCTACTTCTTAGATGTGAAGTCATTACTCTCAATGGGGTAAGCATATGAAACATATATAATTTCAGATTTATTACATTCAACTCATTCAACCATTTACTCATAAGATATAAGTGAAGCACACAAGTAAATGACAAACTACTCCAAAAAGATATAAGTGAAGATCAATGAGTAGTTAAATAATTGTGTAGCTATGTGAAAACTCTCTCTCATTTAAGAATTTCAGATCTTGGTATTTTATCCACACAGCAAGCAAATCAAAAGAAAATAAAATGACGCTCCAAGCAAAACACATATCATGTGGTGAATAAAAATATAGCTCCAAGTAAAGTTACCGATGAACGAAGACAAAAGACGGGATGCCATCCGGGGCATCCCCAAGCTTAGGCTCTTGGTTGTCCTTCAATATTACCTTGGGGTGCCTTGGGCATCCTCAAGCTTAGGCTCTTGCCACTCCTTATTCCATAGTCCATCGAATCTTTACCCAAAACTTGAAAACTTCACAACACAAAACTCAAAAAGAAAACTCGTAAGCTCCGTTAGTATAAGAAAATAAATCACCACTTAGGTACTGTTGTGAACTCATTCTAAATTATTATTGGTGTAATATCTACTATATTACAACTTATCTATGGTTCATACCCTCCGGTACTACTCATAGATTCATCAAAATAAGCAAACAACACATAGAAAACAGAATCTGTCAAAAACAGAACAGTCTGTAGTAATCTGTGTCTCTCGAATACTTCTGTAACTCAAAAAAACTACAAAATTAGGAAAAACCTGAGAAATTTGTGTACCAATCCAGAGAAAAAAGAATCAGATCAAAATCACATTTCTGTGAATTATCAAAACTAATTTACTGGATGCAAAAGTTTCTGATTTTCAGCAGGATCAACACAACTATCACTGTAAGCTATCGTAAAGGTCTTACTTGGCACTTTATTGAAACAAAAGCTATAAAACATGATTACTACGGTAGCATAATCATGTGAACACACAAAAACAGTAAGGGTAAATATTGGGTTGTCTCCCAACAAGCGCTTTTCTTTAATGCCTTTCTAGCTAAGCATGATGATGACAATGATGCTCACATAAAAGATAAGAACTGAAACATAACAGGAGCATCATGAAGCATATGACTAGCACATTTAAGCCTAACCCACTTCCTATGCATAGGGATTTTGTGAGTAAACAACTTATGGGAACAATAATCAACTAGCATAGGAAGGTAAAGCAAGCATGACTTCAAGATTTTAAGCACATAGAGAGGAAACTTGATATTATTGCAATTCCTACAAGCATATGTTCCTCCTTCATAATAATTTTCAGTAGCATCATGAATGGATTCCACAATATAACCAGCACCTAAAGCATTCTTTTCATGATCTACTTGCATAGAAAATTTACTACTCTCCACATAAGCAAAATTCTTCTCATTCGGAATAGTGGGAGTATCATAAGAGACTCGAATACTATAAATTGTTTTCATATTAAAAGAGTAATGTTCAGAAAAAGGGTAATCATAATCATGACAAGTTTTATAAATATAATCATCACTACTTTTTATAGCATAAGTTTCATCACAATAATCGTCATAAGTAGCAACTTTGTTCTCGTCATAATCAATTGATACTTCTTCCAAAATAGTGGAATCGTCACTAAATAAAGTCATGACCTCTCCAAATCCACTTTCAGAAATATCACAATAAGATTCAACATCCTCCAAAATAGTGGGATCATTACTTCCTAAAGTTGACACTCTTCCAAACCCACTGTCATCAATATAATCATCATAAATAGGAGGCGTGCTATCATCTTCATCAAACATAGCATCCCCAAGCTTAGGACAAACATTAATTGCAGCAAATATATTCTCAAACATGTCATTCTCATCAAACATAGCATCCCCAAGCTTGGGCCTTTTCATATCATAAGCATAATCACTCTCATCATTAATAGTATGGATAGCACCAATAGTATAGCAATTATCATCATCACAATGAGTAGTAGGAGAAACATCATTTGGGAGGGATACCTTTTTTCCTTTGCTTCTCCGTCTTTTCTTTTTCTTCTTCACAACGTGTGTGGGTTTAACCCTCTTCTTTGAGCTCCTTATTAATGAGATTGGTTTAATAGAAAGCTCCTCCTCCTTACCTGATTCATCATAAGAAATAATAGGAGGATATTGGGAAGTTTCTTCCCATTCATTAGTATTCTCTTCATCTTCTATTTGCTTTCTTTTCTTTATGTAATTGGCAATATAAGGATTTTCAATGCAATTCACCGCACAATACTTATAAATTTCCTCTAGATCAAAATCAAGAACTTTTTCAAGGGCAAATTCTGGAAGATTCTTAGTTAAACGTTTCATTCCTTCATAACCCAAAAGCAAACTAAATTCATTATGATGTGCAAGGGAAATCAAATCATCACAATTTTTGGACATGATTCGATCATGAAACAATTTGCATCGGAGATGTAAATGACCATGTTCATTGCAAAGTTCACAGGTACGGCAAAGAAATTTTAAATTTTTAGCACAAACATCTAGCTTTTCTTGCAACCATTTAGTTTCTAAATACTTATGCCTCTTGCAAAATCTATCTTCCCTATTCGGTGTGTACTTGCAAACTCTATGCACTCCACAAAAGTTGACATGCTTATAAGAGACATTTTCATCATAACTAGTGCAATCATCATTAGTACTATGGATATTCAAAGAGTTCATACTGACAACATTGCAATCACGCTCCTCATTCAAAGATTTAGTGCCAAACATTTTATAGACTTTTTATTCTAGCATTTGAGCACAATTTTCCTTTCCATCATTCTCACAAAACATATTAAAAAGATGAAGCGTATGAGGCAAACTTAATTCCATTTTTTGTAGTTTTATTTTATAAACTAAACTAGTGATAAAACAAGAAAGTAAAAGATTCGATTGCAAGATCTAAAGATATACCTTCAAGCACTCACCTCCCCGGCAACGGCGCCAGAAAAGAGCTTGATGTCTACTACACAACCTTCTTCTTGTAGACGTTGATGGGCCTCCAAGTGCAGAGGTTTGTAGGATAGTAGCAAATTTCCCTCAAGTGGATGACCTAAGGTTCATCAATCTGTGGGAGGCGTAGGATGAAGATGGTCTCTCTCAAAGAACCCTGGAACCAAATAACAAAGAGTCTCTTGTGTCCCCAACACACCCAATACAATGGCAAATTGTATAGGTGCACTAGTTCGGCGAAGAGATGGTGATACAAGTTCAATATGGATGGTAGATATAGGTTTTTGTAATCTAAAAATATAAAAACAACAAGGTAACTAATGATAAAAGTGAGCACAAACGGTATTGCAATGCTTAGAAACAAGGCCTAGGGTTCATACTTTCACTAGTGCAAGTTCTCTCAACAATAATAACATAATTGGATCATATAACTATCCCTCAACATGCAACAAATAGTCACTCCAAAGTCACTAATAACGAAGAACAAATGAAGAGATTATTGTAGGGTACGAAACAACCTCAAAGTTATCCTTTCTGATCGGTCTATTCAAGAGTCCGTAGTAAAATAACACGAAGCTATTCTTTCCATTTGATCTATCATAGAGTTCATACTAGAATAACACCTTAAGACACAAATCAACCAAAACCCTAATGTCACCTCAAGTATCCGTGGGTATGATTATATGATATGCATCACACAATCTCAGATTCATCTATTCAACCAACACAAAGTACTTCAAAGAGTGCCCCAAAGTTTCTACCGGAGAGTCAAGACGAAAACGTGTGCCAACCCCTATGCATAAGTTCATTGAACCCGCAAGTTGATCACCAAAACATACATCAAGTAGATCACATGAATATCCCATTGTCACCACAGATAAGCATGGCAAGACATACATCAAGTGTTCTCAAATCCTTAAAGACTCAATCCGACAAGACAACTTCAAGGGGAGAACTCAATTCATCACAAGAGAGTAGAGGGGGAGAAACATCATAAGATCCAACTATAATAACAAAGCTCGCGATACATCAAGATCGTACCACCTCAAGAACATGAGAGAGAGATCAAACACATAGCTACTAGTACATACCCTCAGTCCCAAGGGTGAACTACTCCCTCCTTGTCATGGAGAGCGCCGGGATGATGAAGATGGCCACCGGTGAGGGATCCCCCTCCGGCAGGGTGCCGGAACAGGGTCCCGATTGGTTTTTGGTGGCTACAGAGGCTTGCGGCGGCGGAACTCCCGATCTATTGTGTTCCCCGGAGTTTTTAGGGTATATGGACATATATAGGCGAAAGAAGTCGATCAGGGGGGCACGAGGGGCCCACAAGGGTGTGGGGGCGCCCAGGAGGGTAGGGTGCGCCTCCCTGCCTCGTGGCTTCCTCGTTGCTTCCCTTACATACACTCGAAGTCTCCTGGATTACTTCCGTTCCAAAAATAACTCTCCCGAAAGTTTCATTCCGTTTGAACTCTGTTTGATATTCCTTTTCTTCAAAACACTGAAATAGGCAAGAAACAACAATTTGGGTTGGGCCTCCGGTTAATAGGTTAGTCCCAAAATAATATAAAAGTTCTTAGTAAAGCCCATAAACATCCAAAACAGATAATATAATAGCATGAATGCTTCATAAATTATAAATACGTTGGAGACGTATCATACTCCACCGGCCGGTGTGACAGCCCGGACGAGCTTTACCCGGTGCATCCTTCCGGCGCCACCACCACCCGTCCTGCCGCCCTCGCCGCTAGTGTCGATCTATGGCACGCCCGCCTCGGTCACCCCAACTCCACAGTTTTGTGTCAGATTCTTCAGAGTTTTTCATTCTCGTGTAATAAGGTTGACGACCACTCCTGTGAGACCTGTCGTATTGGCAAGCACGTCATCTCCCCTTTCACGAGTCTACACACATTTCTACTTTTCCGTTTCAGTTATTGCATAGTGATGTTGGACGTCCCCGGTTGCAAGCAACACGGGTTATTTATACTATTTGGTGATATTAGATGATTTTTCCCATTACGTGTGGACGTTCCGTCGCAAGTCCGACGCTCTCGCCAAACTCACCGCTTTTTATTCATATGTCACCACACAATTTGGTCGTCCCATTCTTGCCTTGCAAACTGACAACAGAAAAGAGTTTGACAACGTCGCCGTCCGCCATCTCCTTGCGTCGCATGACACTATCTTCTGGCTCACTTGCCCCTACACGTCACAGCAGAATGGTCGCGCCGAGCGCGTCATCCGCACTCTTAATGACTGTGTTCGCACGTTGCTCTTCCACTCCAACGTGCCTCCTTGGTTCTGGCCGGATGCCCTTGCGGCCGCCAGCCTTCTTATTAACATTCGCCCATGTCGTCCCCGCTGGAACTACTCCCCTCACCAGCTCCTCTTCGGTACGACTCCATCTTATGGTGGTCTTCCCATTTTCGGGTGTCTCTGTTATCCTAGCATCGCGTCCACCACTCCTCACAAACTCGCTCCCTGGTCAATTCCTTGCATCTTCCTCGGTTATCCTCCCAACACCAAAGGTTACCGGTGCTATGATCCAGTGTCCCACCGTGTTATCACTTCACGGCATGTGTACTTTGATGAGCTGGTGTTCCCGTTTCAGCAGGTACCCTCGGCGTCTCCCGCGGCGCGACTCGCCCCTGCTACCACCTTTGGCGAGCCGCCCTCTACGCCGCGCCGAGCACTGGGCTCGGCCCTGCCCGCGCTTCCAGCGCCGGCCACGCCCTCCCGCGGAGCCTCGGGTGTGGCTACCCCCGCAGGCGCCCCCGCCACCGCGGCCCCGTTGGCCGCAACCGACGTTGCGGTCCCTTCGGCCGTTCCCGTCGCGCCCTCTGGCGCCGCCGCGGGTGGGCCCTCGGCGTCTTCGGAGACCGGCTCCAGCTCATCCTCGTCGGTCCCCCTCTCGGCTCCACTGGCTACCGCCGCTCCTCTCACCGGTGTGGCCCTCCGCGTCTCCGGAGACCGGCTCGAGCGTATCCTCGCCAGTCCCCCTCTCGGCTCCGCTGGCTACCGCCGCACCTCTCACCGATGTGGTCACTCAGGCTTGGACTGGGACATTTCTTCCCAGCACGCGCTACACCACTGACGAGTACGCGTGTGTCGCGTCTACCTCGGCCCCGTCCCCGCTCCCCACCTCCGTCCGCGCAGCCCTTCGAGATCCGAAGTGGCTTGCTGTGATGTGTGAGGAGTTCGACGCCCTGCAGCACAACCGTACGTGGCAGCTTGTCCCGCGGCCTCCCCGTGCCAATGTCATCATTGGCAAGTGGGTCTTCCGCCACAAGACTCGCCCCGACGATTCCTTGAGCGCTACAAGGCGCGTTGGGTCATGCGCGGCCTTCGCCAGCACGCCGGCTTGGACTTCACCGACACCTTCGCCCCGGTTGTCAAATTGGGCACGATTCGCGCTGTTCTCCAGCTTGCTGTTTCTCGCGCCTGGCCCGTTCACTGGCTCGACGTGTCCAATGCTTTTCTGCATGGCCACCTCGACGAGCAGGTGTTCTGTCAGCAGCCTACTGGTTTCGTCGGCACCGACTATCCGGACCACGTGTGCTTGCTCTCATGTTCTCTCTACGGGTTGAAGCAGGCGCCTCGGGCCTGATACCAGTGGATCGCGGCCTTCCTTCAACGGCATGGGTTCCGGTCCACACGGTCTGATGCCTCCCTGTTTGTCTATCACCAGGGCACCGCCACCGCATACCTTCTCCTATACGTCGACGACATCATCCTGACTGCGTCCTCGCCAGTGCTACTTCAGCAGATCACAGCTCGCCTCGGCACCGAGTTCACCCTCAAGGACTTGGGGGCTCTCCACTACTTCCTCGGCATCGAGGTTGTTTGCCGAGCCACCGGCTTTTTTTTTGCACCAGCAGAAGTATGCCTACGAGCTTATGGAGCGAGCGGGCATGCTTAACTGCAAGTCTGCTCCTACTCCTGTCGACACGAAGGTTCTCCGACGTCTGACGCTCCCTTCTACTGCTCCATCGTTGGTGCTCTTCAGTACCTCACGCTGACGCGTCCGGACATTCAGTACGCTGTCCAGCAGGTGTGCCTTCACATGCATGCTCCTCATGATACTCATTGGGCTCTGGTGAAATGTATTCTCCGGTACATACGTGGCACCATAGCTATGGGTCTCACCCTGACGGCATCACCTGACACCAGCCTTGTCGCCTACTCCAACGCCGACTAGGCTGGGTGTCCCGACACTCGACCCTCCACTTCCAGCTACTGCGTCTACCTCGAGCCCTCTCTGATTTCGTGGTCGTCTAAACAACAACCCACGGTCTCACGATCGAGCGCTGAGGCTGAGTACAGGGCGGTGGCCAACGCTGTCGCGGAGTGTGTACGTAGGTCTGGGTTTAGTATGCAGTGCATGTAGTGTCTGTCTCCCTATGTATGCACGTGTATCTTAGGAGACACGATAACGGCCGCACCCCTTGTACCTATATATATGTGCCTAGTGCACGATCAATGAGATATCGATGCACCAAATCATTCTCTACAAAAACAACCCAAACTAGAAACTGGGCCAATGGAGTAAACAAGTTTGTTGGGGGACTCAAACGGGGCTGCAACAATTGGGAGGATGCCATCACATAGATGAGACCAAATTATATCTCATCTAGATGAGTTCTAGCCACTCCCAATGATTTTGTTACATATGAAATTTGTCACATAAATACTAGGCCATATTTTGGAAATGCACTCAAAGTTTCAAGTCACTTTGAAATGATAAATATTTGTTTATTTTGAAATAGTTATTTTAGTTGTAGTTGGACCACTTTATAATTTCCTAGGGATTAATTGATGAGTCAAATGATGCCGGTTTCAACATGACAAATGATCAAGGGAATTTTTTGAATAATGCAAATATTTTAGTTTTACTATCTGAAGAAATATTAATTTGACTTGCAATTTGAATTTGAATTTGGTTTTTACCAAGGGACAATGAAGCTTAGCAAGCACGGTGACATGACATCATTAGTGTGAGGTTACTATAGCATAACTATCAGGGTGTTACAATGCGTATAGTAAATAGATATAATAATGAAGTACTGCTTTATTAACATATTACTCATCTTACACTCTCACAAAGTTTTTATGAGCACGTGTTGCAGCTGCACCTGCAGCTAGCTGTTAATCTTTAGCTCGCTTTTCTTATCTTTTCTCTTCTCTCTCTTCTAACTCAACAAGAACATATTATTTAAATCTTCATAGACCGTTTACATCACTTTATTATACTCTCTAATGGTTGTTATGTTCTGATGATATTTACATCAGCAGTCATCACGTCAATAATATTTTTTCTCTGCTAACCCAAGCTTCATCCACCTCCGGTTCGCTTCTTGGCTGCCTCAAAAGTTTCCCTCCTCACTGTATCGGACACATCGTCACAAGTTTGTGAGATTGAGACTAGTGAGTGGAGATTGCCGAGGAAGCAAAGTGCAAAGACCAATGGAGGTTGCTGAGAAGGCAAAATGCAAAAACCAATGGAGGCGCCATGTCAGCCCCGTACGTACGAAAAAACTTAAAGGAAAGTTTCTACGCTCGAGCTCAAATACATCCCCGTGAAGAGTAAAATCAGACGAAGAAAAAATAAAACTGCTGAAAATTTTAGCAACAAACATTTTTTAATTTTTCTGCATACACACCGAGTTCGATGGGTGTAGATGTACGTAGGTAATCAAACAAATAAATTACTACATGCTACTTCACATATTTTTTCCCTCTAAAAGAACATGTTTTTTTCACAGCAGATACTTAGCATGTTGATGTAATATAAAAAAACATTTTTGCCGTCACTCTAATACTTCAATTATCATGTTACTACCTTTGTTCACAAGTGTAAGATGTACCAACTTTTTTCTGAATCAGATGTATATAGACACATTTTAGTGTGTTTGTACACTTATTTCAGTCTGTCATAATCTAATTAAAATATCCAAAAACATCTTACATCTGCAAACGCATAATAGAAGTGATCATGGGCTCATGGCAGTGGCCCAGTCGTTAGGTGTGACAATTGTTTTGAATGACATGGCAGTCATGCAGTCATCATCCGTGGTGCCCAGATTGTTTCCAGGTTACAGGGGTAGCCCCAATTCACCTGGTTGACAAGACGTGGCTAAATATTAGCTATCTCACCCTGGTTGACAAGACATGACTAAATATTAGCTATGCTAATTTGAATCAAATTCATACAATGTGTCCGGATGCTTTCTATCTAGATTTTGTTTCAGCAGAACTTCCTGAACCTTGTAAAAAAAAGTGCGCACAAATCACATAACTGCAAAATCAAAACCTGATACTATCTTCCAAGTAAAGATAAGCCATGCTTAGGGAACATGTAAAACAAATTGCCTGCTTTTCACTGAACTAGTGAAGGTGCGTACAATACTGACTTCTAGCACACAAAAATGAACTAAAACATCCATCCAATGCAGAGTAAAATATATCTGTTTCCCAAAAAACGAAAATTACACAGACCAAGTCCAAGATCAAATACTGCAACTTAAATTCGAATTTGAAACACGATGACTTTATGCTGGCACGGTCGACCAAGTCACCTTCACAGAGAGGGCGGCATGCTGAAGCACTATTTGTTGACAGGCACATCCATGAATGTTTGCTTTGAAGTAGCAACTGCGTTCAAGATGATCATTTTTAGAGCCGTTCTGACTTACCTTGAACTTCAACTGCATCCAAGTATCCATCTTTACAGCAATCACGTATCTTCTTAAGCCACATGACTCAGCAGTAGTGCCACGAAAGAGTGGAATTTCCTGATCTGATCCGCCGACAAACACAAACGAACTGAGCGATAAATTGAATCCATTCTGCACTTTCAATATGAGAACATCTATTGTGGCTTCCACTGCATTGTAAATGCGTGCTAAAGTGATGTCAACCGCACCACAATCGCCATTAATGCGATTTGTGAATGACACAGAAGGTATGGTTAGGTTACAATAATCTGTTGCGCCGTCGATCAATGTTAGATCATCTTCTTCTTTATCTCCTGTCTTGATCCTCATGTCAAATTCAACTAGAACAGGGGAATTCATTGCGATGCCTCGCTTAGGGCCAGTCATCTCAATGAGAGAACCCTGCAAAACCATTATTATTTAGTAGCTCCTAGTAAAAGTAAAAATTACCTAAAGCGTATACTTGTCTAGCCAATTGTAAAAGGATCTCAAATACATGGCAACATAGAATAATTTAAAGTCTTCTCTACAAACATAAATCTGGCTGAACATGAAACTTAACACTTGATAAATCGCGCAAAGATAATTAACCATAAACTTGCCCAATATATGCAAGGATAACCCCATCTTTGTCTAACATCCTCGAAGGCACATGTATGCACATATAAAAATCCTCAAAGTGGAACCACCATCACCAACGCCGCAGATCTTTGTTCTTTATTATTATAAAGGGAAGTTGGTTAATTCTTTATGAAAGAATCGGTTAAGTCCGGGAGTGACAAAACAGAGATGTGGAAAAAAGAATATCAGGACCACCTGGGCCCAATGGAGGAACCAGAAGAACAGGAGGGAGGTCTGTCTGATCATGAATCTAGTGATCATTCTACTAATAGTAATTCCGACAAAAATGATGCAGAGGAAGAGTGTGAACAAGCAATTGTGCTTGATGGTACTAATGTGGAGAGATTAAGGAGGGAGGAGGTGGCTCCCAGGAATCTCTTTACTTATTGTTGGTTCACAGGATGTGCTTGTCCAATCCACTGATGATATTACTGGAGATGATGCTGCTCCACGCAATGGTACTGAAGCTCAAAGGGGAGTTGCTCAAGCAACAAGAAAAGAGTGCCAGAATTGCTCAAATGGGAGTGGGTCGTGAGACTATGAGAGGGTTGAAGACAGAGAGCTGCTAGGAGGGTGGCTGAACAGAATTTGGAAGGTAATACTATCTCCACTAAAAATTCCTTTTCTGTTTTATCTGATGATGATATCTGTTAAAGCTTTAGAAATAGGGATTGACTGTGATTTACTTCCTCTGGAAACATTTGATACTATGAAAGATCTAGAAATAGCTAGGTCAATAACTTGCATCATAAGAGTTGTAATGATGAGGTGGAGAAAATTAGTCCAGTAAAATTCCTGGACTGGGAAAATAAAATGGATGATATTGTTGGTGATTTTACCGTGGTAGTCTCTAGATCTCTAGAAACACTTTGAAAAAGCAGAAGAAAATGGAAAAATTACAGAGCAGAAGGAAGAATAATCACATACTCCCTCCATTCCTAAATATAAGCCTTTTTAGAGATTCTAATATAGACTATATACGGAGCGAAATGAGTGAATCTACACTCTAAAATACGTCTATATTCATCCGTATGTAGTCCATATTAAATCCCTACAAGGACTTATATTTAGGAACGGAGGGGGGGGGGAGTTGCTGAATCCCATTCTATGCAGTTATGCATGGTGATCTTCCAGGAACTAGACCCAGGAGAAAAAAATAGTAAGTATAAATGATAGGTCTGATATGGAATTGTAGAGGGTGTGGTAAGAAGGGTTTGGCTAATTACTTGCAGGAATTATTAAGCAATAATGAAGTGGATTCTATGGGGCTACAGGAAACAATGAAGAGAAATTATTCTGCAAGTTTCTTCGGGAAGATTGATCATACTGATCAATTTTCTTGGCACTAGATTCCCTCTGTTGGAATCCTGTAGATTTAACTATAGATTTACCATTACTGGTACTTCTCAAGGGAGATTTCACATCAAAATTCAGTTTTTTGATGTGAAGCTGCAGATAACATTGGGCCGTGATCATTGTCTATGAAGCTGCTCAAGAGGAGAACAAGAGAGATTTTCTAATTGATCTTGTTGGTGGTGATTTCAGCTTGATTAGGTCTGCTAGGAAAACAATGGTGTTTTCCACAGTAACAGTCATACTTCTACTTTTAACTCCATCAATGCTTATGAACTTAGGAGATTGATGTAACACTCCAGTAGATATCCTCTGTTTGATGGTAAAGATGGATACAAGCTTCCCCAGTCACGTTGAGATGTCGAGAGGTTCAGACCTGATGGTCTTGAGGAAGAAGGTTCAGAGAGAGGGACAAATCAGCCTTCGTTGTTACACTTTGTTGCCTCTCAAGGGTACCGGTCCATCAATTTTACAGTGTACTGCTCCTTCAGTCATGAGCTCGGCTTGTTGGGTTGGGCTTCTCTCTGGCGGCCCTACAAGCTCATGCCAGCCTCATCTCGGCCTGCTTGCGCTCCCGCCTTTCCTTGCGAATTGCCTCACGTGCCAGCAAGGTCGTGACAATCCTCCCTCCTTGGGACGCGACGTGCCCCCATGCTAGTGCCACCGGGTGAAGACGATGGATGGAATCAAGCTCCTCCCAGGTAGTATATAACGTTGGTAGTTTCTGTCAGGAGACCTTGACTTGTGTCTGACAGTTTCTTGTTACACCCATCCAGCACAATCAACAGCCTCCCAGGTAGTATATGGCGTTGGTAGTTTCCGCCAGGAAATCTTGACTTGTGCTGACAGTTTCTTGATGCGCCGAATATGTCGCTCATCCAGCACAATCAACGGCTGCAACTCCGCAATGGCGTCAGGTGATAGAGGGGGGAGGTCAGTTTGCGCTTACTCACTTAGACACAGTGCCTTCTTAAGTTGTGACACATGGATCACTGGATGGATGTGGCTGGATGGAGACGGTTGCAATTTGTAAGCCACAGCACCCACTTTCTGCATCACTTGATATGGTTCGAAGAACTTGAACGATAGCTTGTGAGATGCCCGTTGCGTCACGGATTGTTGAACATACAGTCATAGTAGGAAAACATAGTCACCTAAAGTGAATTGCTGTTCTGTACACTTTTTATCAGCCTGTCGCTGCATCCGCTGTTGGGCCCGTGTAAGTGTTGACGAATAACTTCTTCCATGGTAGCTCTTTCCTTCAGCCACCGTTGCAAATTCAGGACAGCTGACAGAACTGGTTGTTGAATACCAAAATACCACGGCTTATGCCCATAGAGCACTTCAAATTGAGAGTGTCTCACTGCAGAATGAAATGATATGGTGTAGCAAAATTCAGCTTGTGGCAGCCATTGCGACCATCTCTTCAGATTTGCAGCAACAAAGCACCTCAGAAACGTTTCCAGGCACTGTTATGGAGTACCAGTAACACGGCTTCATGCGCTTCTTTCTGACTTCCTAGCCAAAGTCTTCCATTCAGCTTGATGATGCCTTGTTGAAGAGAAAACCCTTGCATAGTAGGGCGGCCAGCAATTGTTGGGCTTGGGCATTGGAGCTGATAACCTTCTCCTATGATCCCCAACCAGCGCGGCTGGACAGAAGATAGAGCATTTAGTTCCTCTGAATGTTCTCAGCATGACAAAGCATCTGATGCGGTATTGTCCAGCCATTTTTTATACATGATCTTGTACTGGAATCCTAGTAAGCGATAAAACCCTTTTGTTACATAGGAGTATTTGCTTTGTGATCCACCAAATGTATCAGACTATGATGATATGTGTACTCCCCAGCCTATAAATATGAGCGTCATTTGTCAATTGCCAGTAAGATAGCAAGATGATTCCTCGTTGTATGTCTATAGAGCTTATTCCTCGCCCCAAGCGCCTTGCTGAGAAACGCCATTGGATGGCCTCTTCCCATTAGCACCGAGCCTATCCCAGCATCACACGCGTCTGTTTCCAACAGCAACTGGTGACTGAAATCCGACAGAGGCTACTACCGTATGAGACAGTGTTTCAGTTGGTTTAGTTTCGTCAAACACCATGCATAACTGAATGAGATGTGCCAATTCTCCTTTCTGAATCACCTTCGGAAAGTTGCACCGCAGACATTTCATAACACTTGCTCACATTGTCTTTGAGACCTTTAAGAGTGATGCATACACCATTGTGTCCAAACCGCATGGTTTTCTTAACCAATTCACCCACATGGCACCAATTCCAGATAACCAATTCATGCTGAGTATAATATCATAACATCCGAGATCGAGCACACGTAATTCTGTTGTGAAGGTGTGACCCTGGCATGTCCATACAACTTTGGCACCACAGCTTTGCTTTGCAATGGCCACAATTGCAGGTGGTGCCTCGTGCCTGGGTAACTGAAGCCTTTGTACAGTGTGACTGCTGAAGAAGTTATTAGAGCTCCCTAAGTCAACCAAAATCAGCACCTGCTGCCCACATAAAACTCCTTGCAATCGGATCGTTTTACGATGAGCAGTGGCTGCTACAGCTCATGGAGAAATATGATCAACCCTTCCTCTTCACTTTCAGAAGATGATTCATGTTGCGAAGCATTTTCTTCACCAAGAGTAGCTGGGTGAGCTCCTTCCAGCAGATGCAGCAAATCTTCAATCAGTTCCAGTTGAACTGAGTGCAGGCATTTCTAGCCACGATGATATTTTATACTCCCTCCGTCCCAAAATAAGTGTCTTAACCTTTGTACAACTTTGTATTAAAGCTAGTACAAAGTTGAGACACTTATTTTGGTACGGAGGGAGTATAACCGCATTTGAAACATAGCCATTTTTCTCTGTGCATGGCTTTGAGTGCTGCAATCTTTTGATCAAATTTGCTTTTATCATCAAGCTGCACTTTCTCTGTATTTGGAGCACTTCCCAAAACACCCTTTGGTTTGTACTCTGTTTTGTATCTGCCGCTTGAATAATGCCTAGCTTCATCCAACAAGTCCTGCGTTTGAGCAAGAGAAAGAGCCAAGTCAGGAGTTCTTGGTTTGTGCAGTCGTATAGCGGACTGAACCTCATGCCTCAACCCTTTTGCAAATTTTAAAAAGGGCAGCCCGGTGCACGTAGCTCCCGCTTGTGCAGGGCCCGGGGAAGGGTCCGACCACTTTGGGTCTATTGTGCCTTTCCCTACATTTCTGCAAGAGAGACTGTTTCCAGGACTCGAACCCGTGACCTCATGGTCACAAGGCAACAGCTTTACCGCTGCGCCAAGGCTCCCCTTCGACCCTTTTGCAAATTTAGTTATAAAAAAAGCTTCATCATAATATTTGTTATGAACCAATACTGTGTGCATCAACTCCTCAAATCTGTGGTGATAAGCATTTACAGAGTCAGTTTGCTCAACACGCTCTAAAGCTTTTAAGTAGCGGTGGTATCTATCTCTCCCAAATTCTGTATGTACCACTAATGCTTCCATGATTCAACCTCATGCATAGCCTCATAAGTGTAGCCAAAGAACTGCATTGCCACGGAAATGGAGAGTGGCAAAACTAGCCCAAGACTCCCTAGGAACATTTTACATGTGAATATTTTTCAGTAACTGTTTTCCACCAACTAGGATTGTCCCCGTCAAACTTGGGAAAATTGGACTTAGGCATGTGTGAGTTAAATGAATTATGCCGAGGAACAAACTCATGAACATGCTCAGGGATGCTACCAGAATGTTCACCAATTCAAAGGCTACTGGAGTTTGTGGGAAGGCACGTTTACCCCCCAGGGTATGCGCAGGAGCCGTGGAGACAACTGTAGCAAAACCCTGGCATGGTGTTGCTTCATGGCGCCCTTCAGGCCTAGGCGATTGTTCGTGGACAGTAGGGTGCCGCTCCGCCTCCAGAACCGTGACATGTGCACTCACTTTGTCCAGAGTGGACTGGATCACCGCCAAGTTCCTACCCACTGTTGGTGCCCAAGTATTCACCGAGGAGAGGAGCTTGGTCAGCGCCGCCAAAGTGGTGTCCACGGACGCGAACTTCGCCTTGATGGTAAAGATAGATACAAGCTTCCTCAGCGTCACGCTGAGATGTGGAGAGGTTCAGACCTGATGGTCTTGAGGAGGAAGAAAGGTTTACACCTTGTTGTCGCTCACGGGTACCGATCCATCTATTTTACAGTGCACTGCTCCTTCAGTCGCGAGCTCAGCTTATTGGGTTGGGCTTGTCTCCCTGGCGACACTACGAGCTCGCACAGGCCTCATCTTAGCCTTCTCGGCATCTGCTTGCGCTCGCGCCTCTCCTTGCGATTGCCTCACGCGGCAAGAAGATCCTGGCAACTGAGATGTCAGGAGGCACTTTTACTTGGACAAACAATCAGGAGGATCCTGTGCTGGGTAAATTGGATAGGCTATTAATGTGTAGTGGCGGGGAACAATTACTCCCCATGGCAACGATGGATTAGTTGACTAGGATCAATTCTGATCATAGTCCTTCGTTGCTAGATAGTACTCCCTCCGTCCGGAAATACTTGTCGCACAAATTGATAAAATCGGATGTATCTAGAACTAAAATACGTCTAGATACATCTATTTCCATGACAAGTATTACCGGACGGAGGGAGTAGATACTATGGAGGCAAAAGAAATCAGGGTCAAAACCTTTTAGATTGAACTCAGCTGGCTACAAAGAGAAGATCTCATTTGAGAAAGTCGAGAAAATTTGGTCTGAGCGCATTGTTGCAAGAGACAGTTTGGATGTGATGCAGAAGAAGACGAAAAAGGCTAGTAAATATCTAAAAGGCTGGGGTAGAAATCTGATCGGACAAGTTTTAAAAAATAGGGCGGAAATGATTGATAAGCTGAAAGACTTAGAAGAGCTTGAGGGAATCCAACATCTGAATGATGAAGAAATGGCAAGAAGGGGTCAAATTCGGAGTTGTGTTTGTGAGTCTCTGGAAGATGAGGAATACTGGCATCAAGAAAACACCAATACTTCCAGCAACCAGCGTATCCCTATCGGATACTATATCTTCATCATTCAGAGACTGGACTTTTTCCTGCCTGCTGATTCTTTCCTGCCGGTGGTGGGCTCCTTTCTCCGGTGCTCTGCTCCCCTTCCCCCACTATCCTGTAGAATTCAATCTAATGGAAAGCCGCTGATTTCCTCCTCCTCCCTTTGACTACTTTTGTTGGTGCTTTAATTGACAACATATTTTTATATTATTTTCAAAAGTAGTCAAATGTATCGTCGTATTGGCACTTTTCAGAAATGACGTATTTACATATCCATATCGCCAAGATACACCTAATTGTTGAACATGTCGCCTTTTAGTCGGCCAACACTTAGCGCCACACAACATTGCGGGTCGAATCACCGTCCTATAGAACATGCCTTTTAGCTTTTGTGGCGCACTCTTGTCAGAGTGAACGCTGCAGCATTGACCCCAAATATCGAAGGTGTCCTTCTGAGATACCACCTGCCCATCAAGGCTAACCTCCTCGTGCATAGTAGTACTGAAACCGCACCTCATGTACTCAGGTTTAGTTCTACTAAGCCTAAAACCTTTCGATTCCAAAGTTTGTGTCCATAGCCCTAACTTTCTATTAACCCCCGTCCAACTACAATCGACTACCACCACATCATCCGCAAAGAGCATACACCATGGGATATCTCCTTGTATATCCCTTGTGACCTCATCCATCACCAAAGCAAAAAAGATAAGGGCTCAAAGTTGACCCTTGGTGTAGTCCTATTTTAATCGGGAAGTCATCAGTTCGCCGTCACTTGTTCGAACACTTGTCACAACATTATCGTACATGTCCTGGATGAGGATAATGTACTTTGTTGAGACTTTGTGTTTCTCCAAGGCCCACCACATGACAATTTGTGATATCTTCTCATAGGCCTTCTCCAAATCAGTGATACCATATGTAGGTCCTTCTGCTCCATGTTCTCCATATGTTGTCATACCAAGAAAATGGCTTCCATGGCCGACCTCCCTGGCACGAAACCAAACTGATCTTAGGTCACGCTTGTGATTCTTCTTAAGCGGTGCTCAATGCATCCCCATGTTCTTGAAGATTGGTACTAATATATTCCGCCTCCACTGTTCTGGCATCTTATTTGCACAAAAAATGAGGTTTAAAAGCTTAGTTAGCCATACTATCGCTATGTGTCTGAGGCCTCTCCACACCTTTTTTTTCAAGAAAACGCAAGAGAGCTTGCATTTCATTGCTTTGGAAAGAAAGAGGGTTTCAGTTACAATCCTCCTAGGAGGGAATTACAGTGCCCAAAGGCACATCAGTGAACGTCCCAAGTTTGTGGTATGATGGCTCGAAGCCCTAGGGCGCCAGCTCTGGCCCAGAGGGCGGCCTCGTCCTTGATCTTCATGAGCAGGTCAGTCGCGGAGGGCTGTCCTCTGTTGAAGATGCAATCGATACGGTGCTTCCAAATCATCCATGGGACGAGGAGGGTCGCGGAGGCGAGGCCCTTGCGCATGGGTTTGGGGGTGTGTTGTCGCGCCGTGTGCCACCAGTTGTCGAGAGAAGTCTCGCTGTCGGGCGGGGCGTAGGGGATTCGGAGCCAGTGCAGCACCTCGTAACAGATCTACCGGGAGAAGGGGCAAGCTAGGATGAGGTGGTGCATGGTCTCGAGGGCCTGGTCGCAGAGGGGGCATCGCGCGGGGTGTTGCAGGCCGCGGCGGGCGAGGCGGTCGGCCGTCCAACATCGGTCCAGGCGGGCGAGCCAGTGGAAGAATCGGACGCGCGGGGGTGCCCAGTTCTTCCATGTGAGCTTCCATGCGTCGCAGCCCGTGGAGCCATTGAAGGTGGCGATGTAGGCCGATTTGGCGGAGTAGACACCGCGGGGGTTCCACTTCCAGGAGATGCGGTCTGGCTCGGCGGAGAGGGTCGTGTGGCTGACTGCGTGCCCGAGCTGTAAGTATTGCCCGATCTCGTGGATGCCAATTGTGCCGTGTATGTCCCGTGCCCATCGGTTGGCCTGTAATCCATCGGCGACGGTCCTGAGCTTGCGGCGGCGCTTAGGAATGCAAGCGTATAGCAGCGGCGTGATCTCGCTAACGAAGCGCCCGTCAGTCCATCGGTCATCCCAGAACAGGGCCTTCATGCCATTCCCGATTTGCATGGTGGTGGATGCGAAGAAGAATGCGCGCTCCTCAGCTGTCAACTACAGGTCAAGGCCAGCCCACGCTCTAGTGTTGTCCGTGCGGCTGTACCACAACCATCGGGTGCGGAGCGCGAGGCTGGTCCGGGCGAGATTGCGCACGCCGAGGCCGCCAAGCGAGAGCGGCCTAGCAACGCGTTGCCAATTGACATGGCAGTGCCCGCCATTTGCCTCCGCGCATCCTGCCCATAGGAAGCCTCGCTGGATTTTCTCGAGTGCCTTGATGGTCTTCATGGGGGGCGCGAGAGCGAGGAGCTGATGGATCAGGATCGCGCTCAGGATGGCCTTGACAAACGCTAGGCGGCTGGCTTTGTTCATGAGATGCGCCTTCCAGGTGAGTAGCATGGGGCCGTTTTGTCGATGACGGGCTGCAACTGTGCGGCCGTGGGGCGGTGTAGAGTCAGGGGGGTGCCCAAATAGGTGATCAGGAAATCGGCGAGGGGGCAGCCCAGCAGGTTGGCAACGGGTGCCACATCATCGGCAGAGAACCGTATCAGGTTGGCGGAGCTTTTTGAGAAGTTGACCTGGAAGCCTGAAGCTCGGCCGAAGAGCAGTAGGATGCTCTTGAGGCGGTGATGTCGCCAATGGTGGGGTGGTAGAAGAGGATTACGTCGTCGGCGTAGAGTGAGACCGAGGGGAGCGGGCGCAAGGGGTGCAGCCACTGCGGGACGCCCAGTTCCGTCGCACGGCGGAGGAGGCGGCCCAACGTGTCAACAGTGAGGATGAAGAGCTGTGGCGACACGGGGTCGCCCTGGCGGAGGCCACACCTGTGCCAGATGGTGGGGTCGGGGTTTCCGTTGATCACCTTCGTGCTGGCCAAGGAGAGCAAGATGGCCAGGCAATCCAGGAAGCGAGAGCCGAAGCCGTACAGGCGAAGGACCTCGAAGAGGAACGACCAGCTAATGGTGTCGAAAGCACGAGCCGAGTCCAGCTTCAGGAGGACGCGAGAGGCGCCGAGCTAGTGTAGAAGGCGAGCGGATTGGCGCACGAGGATGAAGTTGTCGTGCAGGCTGCGGCTGGGGATGAATTTGTTCTGGCACGTGCTGACGAGGCTGTGGAGCTTTGGCGCGAGGCGTAGCGATAAGACCTTGGCGAAGATTTCGGTGACAAGGTGGATTAGGCTTATAGGCCTAAAGTCGCCTAGGCCGCGAGCGTCTGCGCGCTTCGGGAGCAAGGTGAGCAGCACCTGGTTGAGGGAGCAAAAGCCCAGACCACGCATCTCGTATAGCCGTTGGAAGACGTCAACGAAATCTTGCCGGACGATGGGCCAGCACGCGCGTAAGAACTCGGCAGTGAAGTCGTCCGGGCGGGGAGCTTTACGTACGAGGAGTAGTTTCACTGCCTGCCAAATTTCCTCGGCTTTGAAAGGGGCGTCGAGGTCATCGAGGTTGGTTGGCGGGATCAGCTCGGAGAGGTCGAGGCTGCACTCGTGGGGCGTCTCGCAGCCGAGTAGGGCGTCGAAGTGTGCGTATGCCGCGGCCGCCATGTTGCAGGGGGCAAAGATCAAAACGCCGTCCATAATGAGGTTGTGGATCCAATTCTTCTGTCGCCGGTACGTGCATTGCCGGTGGAAGAAAGATGTGTTGGCGTCGCCGTCCTTGAGGGTCGTAATGCGGCGGGGGGGGTGCGCAGCACGCCACGGCGAAACTTCCAGCAGTCACGCGAGCCGTGTCCAAGGTAGAGGCAACGGCGGCGGCGGATGTCATTGGTGCACTCGCGCACCGGGTGGCCAGGGTCCAGGCAGCGGAAGCAGAGGCCAACGGCCTCCTCCGGAGAGGGGTTGCGACAGTGGTGCCGATGGGCCGGCGGGATGGCGTCATGGCGCGCGCCCCAGCGCCTATTCCTGCGGCGGGGAGCCTGGAAGCCGTCCGCGTCGACCTCCGAACCTCCATGGACGCGGTGGACCTCGCTGAGGGGCCCGAGGCGGGTGGCGGCTGGGGCGGCGTGGCGGGGCCGGGCGCGGCCAGGAGGAGGGAGGCGATGAGGGCCTAGCCCAGGGCAGGAGGAGGCGTCCGGGCAACCTCACTGTAGGATCTCACGAAGGACTCGCCATCAGAATCCAGCCAGCGGCGCGAGCCGGCGGAGCCGAGGTCAAGGTCGCCGGAGCTGCAACTGGGGGAGGCCATGGTCGACGGGGGAGGAGGGCTACCGACGGGGATCGGCGGCGGTGGGGCTAGAGGTGGGAGGGGGCTAGGCTAGGGGAGGAGCGGGAGCGGAGCAGAGCCATCTCAGAAGTGTCGATTCTTCGTTCCTCGTCCTTTTGCAAGATCAACATCAGATTTGCTAGCTTGCGAGGGTTGCCAACCGCAGCAGAGTACAGCCGAGGAAGAGCATAAAGAGAAGGCAGTGGCCTCTCCACACCTCAATGGGGATACAATCAGAGCCCATCGCCCTTGCCTCCTTTCATCCCTTTTAAAGCCTCAATGACCTCAAACTCCTAGACTCCTAGATTCATCGCACAAAACGCATGTTGGTATCATGAAAGGAGTCGTCCAACTCAATGATAGAGCTCTCACTCTCTACATTGAACAGCTTGTTGAGGTACTCCTGCCATCTATGCTTAATCTCCTTGCCCTTCAACAGGAGCTTATCTGCTCCGTCCTTGATGCATTTGACTTGGTTGACATCGCTCGTCTTCCTCTCTCAAATCTTAGCCATCTTATAGATGTCCCTTTCGCCTTCCTTCGTGTCTAAGTGTTGGTAGTGGGCCGACCCCTAGCTTCACTCACATCTCGCTTTGTGGTGTTCTTTGCCATATTGTAGTTCTCTATGTTGTCTGCACTCCTATCTGGGTGTAGGCATCTAAAACAATATAATTAAGCAATGACTAGTGACTGCTAAATTCTTGTTGCAAAATGCGGTGTGGATTTTTGGGATGGGTCTACGCGCATCGGTTAAGCAAAAAAATAGTAAAAAATCAAAAAATGTGAAACTTTTTTGCGAGAAACGGTCTAGCATAATAATCACATTTAAAGTATCGGTCACAAATGAGTTATGTTGTAATCTGAGTGAAAAAGTAAAAGTGCAGCTACAGAAACCGTGAATAGTAGTGTTTATATAGTATTGATTCTGTTTATTTTGCTCGGAATACGATACAAATCATTTTATCCCGAAACTTTAAATGTGAGTTATGCTAGACCATGTATTTTGTCAAAAAAGTTTTTCAGTTTGGGTGCGTGCGCACCCAGGTTCCCCGGGATGCATTTTCGGTGCAAAATGCCATTATAACAACTTTGGATTGAATTTTAATCATATAGAAGCAAATATTTAGCCATAACCAAAATATAACTAAAATACGCAAATGTTCATTAATACACTACATACTTAAATGTTGAATAACCTAAGCTTATGTTATTTATGAAGGAAAAAACATTCAAACAAAACTAAGAATGCAATCAAGAGTATCTTCATTGTGTATACCAATCTACACAAAATCAGAGATAAAGTGGATTATATTATAGTACTAGTAAATGCACGTTAATATTAGGCAGTATATTAGATAGGATATTTTTGCGCATTAATTATGTGTTTAGTGCTATATTTGTATGATATTAATTACACACTGAACATGTTGGGCGCTCGCCATTGAAGCAGTCTAGCTCGTTGGATTGGCCTGGTTCGATGGTCAAGATTAGTTGGAACTGCCCTTTTGAGTCTTTTGATATTGGTAGAGATACAACATTCGGTCCCAAATTCTACTACTGAAAAGGAGATTAATTAGTTGTAGTATGCCATAATAATGTTATATTTCAATTCATCTTATCTATGAATGTGATGAAATTGAGATTACATTGTAAAATAAGCGAATTGCTAAAAGTAAACTGCATGAGGTATTGAGGTAATGATGTGCACCTGTTGCGCAATAATGGGGTCATCCCTGCTATGGTTGACAATATAATTAAGCAATGAGTCCACATAATCCCGCACTGCGATATATCCATACAGTTCTACTGAGCTAGTGTTGATAGAGACACTAGCCAATTTTAATGACAAAATTTGCATCATCGGGCTTTTATAATGCACGCAGCACCTTTCTCGGTCAGGAAAGCAATCCGTTGGCTCCGATAACATCATTGGCTCAAGTTGTGCTTCATATATATATATATATATATATAATATTAAATAAAGATGTACTCTAGAAAGTATAATCATGCTTTTCACGCACATATCTGAGTTCAAAAACAATTATCTAATGAAATGCCTCCAATGTTACTATTATAGAATAACAACAAAAGAAATGCTAATTGAACAAGTGAGGAGAGTGACGCAACCCTACATGATGGAAATACTGAAGCAGACTATAAGAGTAGTGGTTAACAAGACTTCAATTCATGTATGGCAAAACGTTTAACGAAACAGTACGTTAAACTTTTTGATCTTCAAAGAACTTCATAAGATGTTGGTTATTGACAGAAAACAATTTTCTCATCGCCTATTTTCATTTTGATACGAATATACATAAGTGCATAAGAGACTTATTCATTTATCTGATTCAAAAAGTAAAACAATTATTGCTAGGACACAATGCAATATACTATTTGAAAGTAAAGATAACGTTATGAACTGGCACCAACTCTAACAACATTTGTTGAAAATCAAGATGCTCATAATACTGAAGCTTATTATTACATGGCAAAACTGGCTATTTGTATAAGTGGACTACCCTGTGGATCATATCCAAAGTTGGTTGTCAATTGGTACAATACCCATTAGGGGCAAAGCAGAATAGAAATTGACACTCGTACCCCTATGTAGAACAAGGGAGTTGCATTCACTTAATGACCAATTCGATCACTCGGGGGATCTGCCCAACTAGAAAAGCTCATGTGACCCTAGAAAGAAATCTTGCGCAGTGCAACCAGCGGCTGATCAATCCATCACCTATTAATACATCTTCACCACCGTCACTGCATATCGTTGTTTGTCCAACATAATCGAACTCCTAGCTCAGCACCTTAATGCGGTACATAATCGAACTCCTAGCTCAGTACTTTAATGCTACCACACGCTTGCTCATATACCGTTTTTGAACCATGCAAGTGCTAATCCCACGAGTATTCATGGCCACTAATATTGATGCTGTAGACAATATTATGAAGATAATGATAATGAAGGCTACTCCAGATGATGATCATGTACCCACGGAGCATTGATTGTGATATGGGTAGCCCAAATATGGAGGAAGGTAGCACTTTCCCTTCAATGGATGCATTTAGACTAGTAATCAAACAATATGCAATCAGGGGAATTTGACATGGGGTCTCTAAGATCTGAACCGGGTAGGTTTCACGGCATTTGTAAAGCCAAAGGATATATGTGACACATTAAGGCTGAGAAAGTGCAGCATGGAGTTATCATGGTACAGATCTTGTTGTGAAATGCTAATCTTTGTACTGCTCTTTATCATTATCATTTACTTGGTACTTATTGGCTCATTCTTTACTTATACTTTTATTTGCAAGTGACTGGTGTAGGGCCTGATCACATATGTTTTACTAGCATCACATATGTCTTACTAGCAGCGGGAGAACATCTAGTATGGCATCTCAAAGCTGGATTGCCGAGAGACGGAGAGAGCAATGCCTATGTTGAGGAAGAACCCTAAAACGAGTGTTGTAGAACTGTAGTAGAAGTTGGAAGAAGACTGGTCTCACACTTAGACTCTGTTTGTTTGGGCGTCTGAGAGCAGCTTTGGATGAAAAAAGCTAAAGCCCAAACAAACAACTGTTTTGCACCCATTGTGGCCTCACAGCATAACGTAGTTTGCAGTTATGAAACAACTCCCAATCCAAACACCACAAGACGTACTTCAGCTGAAGTGGGTTGCGCTACCATCCATGTACCAATGCTAACCTTGCGCTTTCACTCACTTCACGAAGAAATTACCATCCCTGATCAATCAATCTTGAGTCAAGCCTCCTCAGCGTACGCCGCTGGAGAAGAAAGTCTGGTTCAGACACCTACACCTGGATAAGAGTGTAGACAACAACGCGAGTTATGGGTGAAGCAAGGGGTGGGGTCAGGCTTATGAGGACTTCTACCAGCATTTAAACACGAAGGAAGGCAAAAGGGACTTATATATGGCCAAGATCCAAGAGAGGAAGACGAGGGATTTCAACCAAGTCAAATGAGAGCTCTACCATTGAACTAGACAAACTCCCTTTGACAATATCAACAGATGTTTTGTGCGATGAATCTAGGAGTCGAAGGTCGGGGAAGTTTAAAAAGGATGAAAGCAGGCAAGGTGATGAGCCCTGATTGTATCCCCATTGAAGTTTGGACAGGCCTTGGAGACACAGCGATATTATGGCTAAATAAGCTTTTTAATCTCATTTTTTGGTTAAACAAGATGCACGAAGAATGAAAGCGGAGTATATTAGTACCAGTCTTAAAGAACAAGGAGGGTGTTCAAGGTTGTACTAATTGCTGTGGAATTAAGCTGATGAGCCATACAATGAAGCTATGGGAGAGTCATTGAGCACCGCTTAAGAAGAATGACAAGCATGACCAAAAATTGGTTTCATGCCTGGGAGGTGGACCATGGAAGCCATTTTCTTGGTATGACAACTTATGGAGAGATAAAGGGGGTGAAAGAAGGGCCTTCATATGGTGTTCATTGACTTGGAGAACCCCTACGATAAGATACCGTGGAATGTCATGTGGCGGGCCTTGGAGAAACACAAAGTCCCAACAATCAAGGACATACGATAATGTTGTGACAAATGTTCGAACAAGTGATGGCGAACACTAATGACTTCCCGATTAAAATAGGACCACACCAAGGGTCAACTTTGAGCCCTTATCTTTTTTGCTTTGGTGATGGATGAGGTCACAAGGGATATACAAGGAGAAACCGCATGGTGTATGGTCTTTTGAGGAGGATGTGGTCGACAATAATCAAACAGAGCCTAACAGAAAGTTGAATCGTGGAGATAAGTTTTGGAATTGAAAGGTTTTAGGCTTAGTAGAACTAAACGGAGTACATGAGGTGTGATTTTAGTACTATACTAGGCATGTGGAGGTTAGCCTTGATGGGCAGGTGGTACCTCAGAAGGACAGCTTTCGATATTTGGGGTCAATGCTGCAGAAGGCTGTGATGTTGATAAAGATGTGAGCCATCAAATCAAAGTTGGATGGATGAAGTGGGACCAAGCTTCTGGCATTCTCTGTGAAAGGGAGTGCCACAAAAGCTAAAAGGCAGGTTCTATAGGATGGCGATTCAACCTACGATGTTGTATGGCGCAAAATGTTGGCCAACTAAAAGGCGCCATGTCGAACAGTTAGTTGTAGCAGAATACACATGTTGAGATGGATATGTGGCCACACAAGAAATGATCGGGTCCAGAATGATGATATATGTGATAGAGTTGGGGTAGCAACGATTGAAGAGAAGCTTGTCCAACATTGTTTGAGATGGTTTGGGCATATACAACGCAGGCCTCCAGAAGCGTCGGCGCATGTCGGTTCATAGCAAAAGGATAAAACGCGCTAGTGATGTCAAGAGAGGTCAGGATAGACCAAACTTGACATGGGAAGAGTCCGTAAAGACAGATTGAACTAAGCCATGGATAGGGGTGCATGGAAGTTAGCTATTCACATAACAGAACCATGACTTGGTTTCGAGACCTTATGGGTTTCATCTCTAGGCTATCCCAACTTGTTTGAGACCGAAAGGCTTTGTGGTTGTTGTATCCTTCTGTATCGGTTGTGCGTACTAGATGTGTGCACAAATGCTTACATGGATCTGGAGAATGTAGTGAAGGCCGCTTTCCCTAATGGCAAGCACAGGGAGTGCATTAAGCAACTTACCACAAGCTTGGTTGGGGAATTCCTTGGTAAAGTATGGCCACATGTGGGCTGCAGCTAGGGCATATGAAAAAGATAAATTTGATAACCACATGGCCAAGATATTTGCAGCAAGCAAAGGTAGCAGCATACCCACTACAACACCGCAATTTACTATGGATGAGGTTCATTTCTAGCCCTTGCACAAGTGATCCATTCATTTTTATGCTCTTGTTGCAAACATTTAATTGCTCTTGAATTTTTAGGTGTGGAGTTATCCCAAATATTAAGTGTGACTGCATAACTAATAATCTTGCTAAGACCTTAACTCTTGGCTGAGGGATATAAAGGATTTGCCTATTGTTCATCTAGTTGATACTTGATAAGTCAAGTTTTAATTAATTATGTTACTTTTTAAGCAGAGGAGAGCAAGGTAAAAGGTAAAATACTACCTGCTATCATACAAGAGTTAATGTCTATCCTAGAGGAATAGGCCATCATAAGCCGCATGGATCCAGCGAGTGGAGTGCCAAGGTCAAAGATACTACAAAAAATGACCTTCAACATGTAGTTAAGTGTCTTACACATGAATGAACTTGCCTAGAATGGCAGCACATGGGCAAGCCATGTTGACATGCATTGGTTGTTTTAGTTGCACCAAAAAAGAGATGTTGAAATAAAGGTTGACGACCAACTTTGGGTATATGATCTAAGGCCTCAGGACTAAAGTCAACCAGCTTACAATAAAGAGATGTTGGAGTTAAAAAAACTACTTCGGAAATAAATACTCCCTCCGTCCGAAAAAAATTGTCCCTCAAATGGATGTATCTAGCATCAAGTTAGTGCTAGATACATCTATTTGAGACACAAGTTTGGGACAAGGGAGTACTTGGGACTTCTACTCTCTTTTAACTAACATACTAACACTCTACTAAAGCATCCGCTACATTGCATACTGCTAAAAAATAATGCACATTCAGCCTCAAGCTTTTAATCAATTAGCTAAATATTGTCAAATATCCTATAAATCAACTGGAACGTGATAGGAAAGAGATTTGCATCACTTACTCTCATCACGGTCAGTAACACGACATAATTTTCGAAGAGCAAAGCTTCTCTTGTATATAGCACCATCCCGATGGCTGCTGTTCTTAAAGATGAAGGTCGATCTTACATTGTCGGCGGGATGTCTAACAAGGACCTCCTTGGTTCCCCACCTCTTTGCTTCTCTACTTATCCCTTCGGTGATGTGGCAGAGCCAATTCGGTTTACCCCATTTCTTCTTGTCTTTTACTCCCATGATGTTCTGGGCCATGATCCAGGATTGATACGCAGATCTACCACCAAAGAGCTATTAGAATTCGGCTAAAATAAGATACGTTGATTGAAATTGTAATCATACTACTCCAATCGTTTCACTATATATGTCCCCATTCTTGGGAACCTCCGTTCCAAAATATCAATCCATTCAGCAAAAAAGAAAAATAAGAGTGTAGATGCAGTTTTTTCCAATCTTTCCCTTTGCTTAAGTGCTTTGATATTGGTTGGCAGCCGTATGGTGGGACGAGGACAGATGTATTGAAACAAAAATCATTCAAACAAATGTTGAGGGGGAAATCCTTCAAAATAATATAACTGCAAGGACGAATAAGAGTTCAAAGGCACAAAGTTCAACGTTTGTCTCAATCCAGCGCCAAAAATATCCACAAGATAAAGACGCACCGGGGAACATGGTCCAGATTTCGCCACGAGTGGAGCATCTTGTTGCTCAAGTTTCGGAGGACCCAATCGAGGAGAGGCAGAGAGGAGGGCAGCAATTTGGGGATGGACGAGGCCGCGAGGTGAAGCGACTGGGCGCTCGTTTGGATGGTGAAAGGTTGGCAGAAAAAATTTAGGGTTCGGAAATCGGAACTGGGGACGCGGAATGCGCGAGGCTTCGACCAATCAGAGCATTTCCAGTCCTTGGCCACATAAAAATCGCCCCTGGCAGCGAGCCGGCCATTCGTTCGGAGCTGGGCCGGTTTTACGTCCAGTCATCGCCTTTAAGAGCCGATGTTGGCCCATTTTTGAAGCCCCATTTCGGCGAAAAGGGCCCATATAAGCAAGAATAGGCTTATATTTGACGTTGTTCGCCGTAGCTCGGCGTTCAATTATCAACATAAATATTTTTTATCACATATCTCATCACAGAAAAATCAAATACTTCAATAAAATAGTACAACAACAAATAGTTCAATACAAATTATATAGTTCAACAAATAAAAACTCATATCTCATCACATGTCGCGCCCGGCGTCGCCCTTGAGCCTCCATAGGTGCTCTATCAGATCTTGCTGCAGTTGATGATGCACATGTAGGTCTTGGATCTCCTGACGCATACTGAGGTAGGCAGTCCAGGTTACCGGTAGCTGGTGATCAACTTGGGCAAGAGGACCCTGCCTGTGGTATGGTTCAGTGTCAAACACTGGCTCTTCCTACTCGCTCTCAATGATCATGTTGTGCAAGATGACACGGCAGGTCATGATCTCCCACATTTGATCTTTCAACCAGGTCTGAGCGGGGTACCGGACAACAGTAAATCAAGATTGAAGCACACCAAATGCCCGCTCGACATCCTTCCTACAAGCCTTCTGAATCTTCGCAAACCATGCGTTCTTGCCTCTAGGCACAAGGTTTTTTATGGTCTTCACAAATGTCGACCATCTCGGATAGATGCCATCAACTAGATAGTACCCCTTGTTGTAGTGTCACCCATTGATCTCAAAGTTCACCGGAGGAGAATGACCTTTAACAAGCTTGGCAAAGACAGGAGAGCACTGCAGCACGTTAATGTCATTGTGAGTTCCTGACATACCAAAGAAGGAGTGCTAAATCCAGAGGTCCTGTGTGGCCACCGCCTCAAGTACCACACTGCAACCGCCTTTGACGCCTTTGTACATCCCCTGCCAAGCAAATGGGCAATTCTTTCATTTCCAATGCATACAGTCGATGCTTCCAAGCATCCCAGGAAATCCTCTTGCTGCATTCTATCCTAGGATCCGAGCAGTGTCTTCCACATTGGGTGTTCTCAAGTATTGCGGTCCAAACACTGCCACCACTGCCCGATAGAACTTGTAGAAACACTCTATGCTGGTGGACTCGGACATGCGCCCATAGTCGTCCTGTGAGTAACCGGGAGCTCTGTATGCAAGCATCTTCATCGATGTCGTGCATTTCTGGATCGAGGTGAATCCAAGTTTGCCGGTGCAATCCATCTTGCATTTGAAGTAGTTGTCAAACTCCCGGATGGAATTCACAATCCTGAGAAAAAGCTTTCTGCTCATCCAATAACGGCGCTGAAATGTTCTGTCGCCGTGAAGTGGAGCATCGGCGAAGTAGTCGGAGTAGAGCATGCAGTAGCCTTTGAGACGATGCCGGTTCTTTACTTTCACCCGCCCCGGCGCCGAGCCACCTCGCCGCGGCTTTTCATTGCTCGCCAGCAACTGGGCGAGGGCGGCGAGCACCATGAGATGCTCTTCTTCCTGGACGTCGGCCTCGGCTTCCTCCTCCAGCAGCGCGGCGAGCGCTTCCTCGTCATCCGAGTCCATCGCCGAGGCAGGCAATTCGCCGAACACCTTGCGCCCGGTGGGCGTGCACCCGCCGCTAAACTGCCCCTCCGCGGCCGGAAATGGCGGCCAGAAACGCCCAGCTGTTGTCGGAGGGGCTGCCGCGGCGAACCTCTACTACCTCTGCTATTTTTCCCGGCGGGGAATGGCTATCTAGCGATGAAAGGCGGCGGGCAGCGCCAGGATATAGCTAGTGGCGGCCGAGAGCGCGGGGGGTGGGAGGCGAGTCGGGGAAGAAAATCTTGACTTTTCTTTTGACGGCGTGGGCCAGCCGCGCTTTTCCCTTGCGCCGGAGCCCCCAAGCGCCCCCCAGCGCGCCGGGTTCGGCCTGCGGCCGCCGGGCAGAAAAAAGGGCCGAACCGGCGCTTTCGGTCGTCCTCGGGGCACGACTGGGGCGTTTTTTTGGCGCCGGTGCCGAAAAAGTCGCTTGGGGGGCCTGTTGAGGGCGCGGCTGGAGATGCTCTCGGGCCATCCACCTCGTCCATTCTTTCTTTCCGCTCGATACAGCCGGTACGGGTACGGCCAGTACATGGGAGGTGCTATACCTCGGATGCTCGTATTTCTAGAAACAGGCTTCGCTCCGCTATCTTCTTAGAGATTCCATTGTAAACCAAATTCGGATGTATATAGATGCATTTTAAATTGTAGATTCATTTATTTTGCTCTATACTCCTATGTAGGCCATAATGAAATCTTTACAAAGATTTAGAGATTTCACTATAAACCAAATTCAGATGTGTATAGATGCATTTTAAATTGTAGATTCATTTATTTTGCTCTGTATGTAGGCCATAATGAAATCTTTACAAAGACTTATACTTCCTCCGTACAAAGTTGAGACATTTATTTTAGGACGAAGGGTGTATTTAGGAACGGAGGGAGTATAGCAACAACTGAACGGAGTACATGGCTGAACGATACAAGATGGAGAGGTGATTCTCTTACAAAGCAGATCCCGAGATAATCAGATCACGCAGAACAACTATGCTATTGGAGAAGAACACAGGGAAGACTAGGTACAACGCCACGCTACGCCCTAGCACACCTAAACTCCATGACAATGCCCTCGGGAGGGAAGACGACGCGAAAAGTCGGCTGTCGAGTCCAAGGTGGACATGAGATTTCGCTCGGAACCTTGACACCGTGAGGAGAATCACGACGACGTCTTCAAGAAGAGACTGGCGCTCGCGAGCGTCGCCGCTGTCGGCGCCAAAAGCACGGAGCTTTCCTTCCGCAACTCAACCATGCCACACGAGGTCACCAGGACAAGCGCGACGATCCCAGGTTCCTAGATCCAGATCTGGGCGTCGCCACTGCCAACAACAGAGGACGGGCCCGAGCCACCTGACGCTACCCCCTCGTCGCCCATAGGACCAAGAGGGAAGCCACCGCCGCCGCCATAGTGCCCGTTGGAGAGCCAAACATGCAGCCCGCCATCTGAGGCCGCCGCCCCGGCATACCAGGTCCAACACACCACCATCCGACCACTTCGCGCCACACTGACCACTGTAGGAAAGAGGACGAGTCCATCCACTCCTAGCCCCGCATCAGCCATCGATTCTGGGTTAGCGCCTCCACCGTAGGAAGTGCCCACACATGCATCCCTAGCTAGCCCTGATGGGCTAGGGGGCACGAACCGATGACTGCCAACGGCCGTTGTCGAGCAAGCCTAGACCCGACCCTCTGGCCTCGGCCCAAGCAAGCATGCACAATGCCATGTCCATGGTATTTGGCGCGGATCCGACGACAAGAGCAGTGATGTCACGACCACCACCTACTCCCACCGCATCCGTGAGAGGAAGACACCACTCGCGAGCACATCCCGGCCCGAGACCAACCTCACCTACCCGAAGCACCAGATCTGGCCTGCCTGAGCACGAACCCTAGCTCCAAGCCTTCCCCGGTGCGCGTGCGGTCGGCACCACTAGCACCTGCCCAACCCCGTGCACCGTCGGCTCGAACCCAAGAGAAGGAGAGCCACCACCCTGCGCCGCCTGTAAAAGAAGCATCGCACCCGGATCTGCGACGCCGTTGCCGCCACAAGCACGCACCACCCACCATGCCCGAGAAGAACCAGCAGCGAGGAAAAGCCACCATCGGCCACCCAGGCCCTGCTGCCACCAGCGGCCACGACAAGCAGGCTGCACCGCCGGGCCCGAGCCGACCGCAACCCGCGCCGCTCGCCGAGGAGCTCTCCAACCCAATCCAGATCGGGATGAGCGAGCCACCCCCACCGGCGTGCACCACCATCCCTACGCCGCCCAGCACACGGACCATGTCCACGCCCCGCCGAGGCACGGCCAGAGAGCTGCCGCGCTGCAGCACCCAGCGCCATCGCCGCATCCCAACGCGGTTGCCTTGTGACTTCCCCGATTCAATCGTACACTAATCATACATGCAAACATGTACGATCAAGATCAGGGACTCACGGGAAGATATCACAACACACTCTAAACACAAATAAAAGGATACAAGCTTCATATTACAAGCCAAGGGCCTCGAGGGCTCGAATACAAATGCTCAACCAAACGAGTTAGGGGAAGCAACAATATCTGAGTAAAAACATAAGTTAAACAAGGTGCCATAACATGGCTAGCACAAACATGGATACAGATCGAAGAGGCACAAGCCTCTTGCCTGGGATCCTCCTAAACTACTCCTGGTCGTCGACGGCCTCACGTAGTAGTAGTCACCCTCAGCGAAGTAGCAGTCGTCATCGACGATGGCGTCTGGCTCCTGGCTCCTGGGCTCCAACATCTCATCGCAGCAACCAGGTTAGGGGAAAGGGGGAAGCAAAGCAACTGTGAGTACTCACCCAAAGTACTCGCAAGACTGACATCAGATCACACTACACATGCATCGGTATCAATAAAGGGGTAGTATTTGTGGGCTGAACTACAGAATGCCAGAATAAAGGGGGAGAAGCTAGTAATGTCGAATACTACGCTTCTGGCAGCCTCCATCTTGAAGCAATAGAAGAGAGTAGCAAGTATAGCATCAAGTGTCATCGCATGGCATAATCCTACCCGACGATCCTCTCCTCCTCCCCCTGTGAGAGAGCGAGCACCGGGTTGTATCTGTCACTTGACTGGGTGTGTTTTATTAAGTATCCGGTTTTAGTTGTAAGAGGTCGGAATACAACTCCAAGTCATCCTGTTACCGTGGACACGAGTATTCGAATAGATCAACTTCCATGCAAGGGTGCACCACATTACCCGACACGCTCGATCACTCTGGCCAGACACACTTTGCTGGGTCATGCCCGGCCTCGAAAGGTCAACACGTCGCATCCCTACCTAGGCTCAATAGAGAGGTTAGAGTCTATATCCTAAGCGCGCAGGGGTCTTGGGCCCATCGCCCTTTGCACTCCTGCACATTGCGTGGGCGGCCAGGATCAGTCCTGGCAACCTGCACTACAAGGCGGTTGCTTTATGTGGACCACCCGGGCGCGCGCTGCTCAGTCGCTGACGTCTGAAGAACTTCGGCTAATACTATGACGCTGGTTGCCCATATCTTGTCCCACGCGGCGGTTAGTGCGTATTGTTGGGGAATGTAGTAATTCAAAAAAATCCTACGATCACGCAAGATCTATCTAGGAGATGCATAGCAACGAGACGGGAGAGCGTGTCCACGTACCCCCGTAGACCGAAAGCGGAAGCGTTTAGTGACGTGATTGATGTAGTCAAACGTCTTCACTATCCAACCGATCCAAGTACCGAACGTACGGCACCTCCGTGTTCAGCACACGTTCAGCACAATGGCGTCCCTCGTGCTCTTGATCCAGTTGAGGACGAGGGAGAGTTCCATCAGCACGACAGCATGGCGATGGTGATGATGATGTTACCGGCGCAGGGCTTCGCCTAAGCACTACGACGATATGACCAAGGTGTTAAACAGTGGAGGGGGCACCACACACGGCTAAGAGATTGTCTGTTGTGTTTTGGGGTGCCCCCTGCCCCCGTATATAAAGGAGGAGAGGGGGAGGCCGGTCGGCCCTGTAGGGCGTGCCAAGAAGGAGGAGTCCTACTAGGACTCCAAGTCCTAGTAGGATTCCCCTTGGTGGAAGGGGGAAGAAGAAAGGGAGAGGCAGAGGGAGAGGGAAAGGGGGGCCGCGTCCCCTCCCCTAGTCCTATTCGGACTCCCCTTGGGGGGGGCGCCACCCCCTTGCGGGTTGTCCTCTCTCTCCCCTATGGCCCATGCTGGCCCATTGCTTCCCCGGGGGGTTCCGGTAACCCCTCGGGCACTCCGTTTTTACCTGGTATCTCTCGGAACTCTTCTGGTGTCTGAATAACATCGTCCAATATATCAATCTTTATGTCTCCACCATTTCGAGACTCCTCGTCATGTCTGTGATCTCATTCGAGACTCCAAACAAACTTCAGACATCAAATCACATAACTCATAATACAAATCATCATCGAACGTTAAGCGTGCGGACCCTACAGGTTCGAGAACTATGTAGACATGATCGAGACACATCTCCGATCAATAACCAATAGCAGAACCTGGATGCTCATATTGGTTCCTACATATTCTACGAATATCTTTATCGGTCAAACCGCACAACAACATACGTTGTTCCCTTTGTCATCGGTATGTTACTTGCCCGAGATTCGATCGTTGATATCATCATACCTAGTTCAATCTCGTTACCGGCAAGTCTCTTTACTCGTTCCATAATGCTTCATCCCGTAACCAACTCATTGGTCACATTGCTTGCAAGGCTTATAGTGATGAGCATTACCGAGAGGGCCCAGATATACCTCTCTGATACACAGAGTGACAAATTCTATTTATCAATCTATGCCAACCCAACAAACACCTTCAGAGACACCTGTAGAGCATCTTTATAATCACCCAATTACATTGTGACGTTTGATAGTACACAAGGTGTTCCTCTGGTATTCAGGAGTTGCATAATCTCATAGTTAGAGGAACATGTATAGCCATGAAGAAAGCAGTAGCAATAAAACTATGATGATCATAATGCTAAGCTAACGGATGGGTCTTGTCCATCACATCATTCTCTAATGATGTGATCCGGTTCATCAAATGACAACACATGTCTATGGTTAGGAAACATAACCATCTTTGATTAACGAGCTAGTCAAGTAGAGGCATACTAGGGACACTATGTTTTGTCTATGTATTCACACATGTACTAAGTTTCGAGTTAATATAATTCTAGCATGAATAATAAACATTTATCATGATATAAGAATATAAATAACAACTTTATTATTGCCTCTAGGGCATATTTCCTTCAGTCTCCCACTTGCACTAGAGTCAATAATCTAGATTACAAAGTAATGATTCTAACACCCATGGAGTCTTGGTGCTCATCATGTTTTGCTCGTGGAAGAGGCTTAGTCAACGGGTATGCATTATTCAGATCCGTATGTATCTTGCAAATCTCTATGTTTCCTCCGTGACTTGATGACGGATGGAATTGAAGCGTCTCTTGATGTGTTTGGTTCTCTTGTGAAATCTAGATTCCTTTGCCAAGGCAATTGCACCAGTATTGTCACAAAATATTTTCATTGGACCCGATGCACTAGGTATAACACCTAGATCGGATATGAACTCCTTCATCCAGACTCCTTCATTTGCTGCTTCCGAAGCAGCTATGTACTCCGCTTCACACGTAGATCCTACCACGATGATCTGCTTGGAACTGCACCAACTAACAGCTCCACCATTCAATATAAATACGTATCCGGATTGCGACTTAGAATCATCCGGATCAGTGCCAAAGCTTGCAGCGACGTAACCATTTACGACAAGCTCTTTGTAACCTCCATAAACGAGAAACATATCCTTAGTCCTTTTCAGGTATTTCAGGATGTTCTTGACCGTTGTCCAGTGCTCCACTCCTGGATTACTTTGGTACCTCCCTGCTATACTTATAGCAAGGCACACATCAGGTCTGGTACACAACATTGCATACATGATAGAACCTATGGCTGAAGCATAGGGAATGACTTTCATTTTCTCTATCTTTTGTAGTGGTCGGGCATTGAATCTGACTCAACTTCACACCTTGTAACATAGGCAAGAACCCTTTCTTCGACTCATCCATTTTGAACTTCTTCAAAACTTTATCAAGGTATGTGCTTTGTGAAAGTCCAATTAAGCGTCTTGATCTATCTCTATAGATCTTCTGGTTGCATCATATACAACTCTTCTTTAAGAAATCCATTAAGGAATGTAGTTTTGACATAAAATGCAGCAATTGCTAACATGATTCGGATAGACTTAAGCAGTGCTACGGGTGATAAGGTGTCATCGTAGTCAACTCCTTGAACTTGTCGAAAACCTTTCGCAGCAAGTCGAGCTTTGTAGACAGTAACATTACCGTCAGTGTCAGTCTTCTTCTTGAAGATCCATTTATTTTCTATGGCTTGCCGATCATCGGGCAAGTCCACCAAAGTCCATACTTTGTTCTCATACATGGATCCCATCTCAGATTTCATGGCCTCAAGCCATTTTGTGGAATCTGGGCTCATCATCGCTTCCTCATAGTTCATAGGTTCATCATGGTCTAGTAACATGACTTCTAGAATAGGATTACCGTACCACTCTGGTGCGGACCATACTCTGGATGACCTACGAGGTTCAGTAGTAACTTGATCTGAAGTTTCATGATCATCATCATTAGCTTCCTCACTAATTGGTGTAGGAATCACTGGAACTGATTTCTATGATGAACAACTTTCCAATTCGGGAGAAGGTACAATTACCTCATCAAGTTTTACTTTCCTCCCACTCACTTCTTTCGAGAGAAACTCCTTCTCTAGAAAGGATCCATTCTTAGCAACAAATATCTTGCCTTCAGATCTGTGATAGAAGGTGTACCCAGCAGTTCCCTTTGGGTACCCTATGAAGACGCACTTCTCCGATTTGGGTTCGAGCTTATCAGGTTTAAGCTTTTTCACATAAGCATCGCAGCCCCAAACTTTAAGAAACGGCAACTTGGGTTTCTTGCCAAACCACAGTTCATATGGTGTCGTCTCAACGGATTTCGATGGTGCCCTATTTAACGTGAATGAAGTCGTCTCTAAAGCATATCCCCAAAACGATAGCGGTAAATCAGTAAGAGACATCATAGACGGCACCATATCCAATAAAGTACGGTTACAATGTTCGGACACACCATTACACTGTGGTGTTCCAGGTGGCGTGAGTTGCGAAACTATTCCACATTGTTCCAAATGAAGACCAAACTCGTAGCTCAAATATTCGCCTCCACGATCAGATCATAGAAACTTTATTTTCTTGTTACGATGATTTTTCACTTCACTCTGAAATTCTTTGAACTTTTCAAATGTTTCAGACTTATGTTTCATTAAGTAGATATACCCATATCTGCTCAAATCATCTGTGAAGGTCAGAAAATAACGATACCCGCCACGAGCCTCGACACTCATTGGTCTGCATACATCGGTATGTATTATTTTCAATAAGTCAGTAGCTCGTTCCATTGTTCCGGAGAATGGAGTTTTAGTCATCTTGCCCATGAGGCATGGTTCGCAAGCACCAAGTGATTCATAATCAAGTGATTCCAAAAGCCCATCAGCATGGAGTTTCTTCGTGCGCTTTACACCAATATGACCTAAATGGCAGTGCCACAAATAAGTTGCACTATCATCAACTTTGCATCTTTTGGCTTCAATATTATGAACATGTGTATCACCACGATCGAGATTCAGCATAAATAGACCACTCAACAAGGGTGCATGACCATAAAAGATATTACTCATATAAATAGAACAACCATTATTCTCCGATTTAAATGAATAACCGTCTCGCATTAAACAAGATCCAGATATAATGTTCATGCTCAACACTGGCACCAAATAACAATTATTCAGGTCTAAAACTAATCCCGAAGGTAGATGTAGAGGTAGCGTGCCAACGACGATCACATCGACCTTAGAACCATTTCCGATGCGCATTGTCACCTCGTCCTTAGCCAATCTTCGTTTAATCCGTAGCCCCTGTTTCGAGTTGCAAATATGAGCAATAGAACCAGTATCAAATACCCAGGCGCTACTACGAGCATTAGTAAGGCACACATCAATAACATGTATATCAAATATACCTTTCACTTTGCCATCCTTCTTATCCGCCAAATACTTGGGGCAATTCCGCTTCAAGTGACCAGTCCCTTTGCAGTAGAAGCACTCAGTTTCAGGCTTAGGTCCAGACTTGGGCTGCTTCTCTTGAGCAGCAACTTGCTTGCCATTCTTATTGAAGTTCCCCTTCTTCCCTTTGCCCTTTTTCTTGAAACTAGTGGTCTTGTTAACCATCAACACTTGATGCTCCTTCTTGATTTCTACCTCCGCAGCCTTTAGCACTACAAAGAGCTCGGGAATCATTTTCATCATCCCTTGCATATTATAGTTCATCATGAAGCCTTTATAGCTTGGTGGCAGTGATTGAAGAACTCTGTTAATGACACTATCATCAGGAAGATTAACTCCCAGCTGAGTCAAGTGGTTATGATACCCAGACATTCTGAGTATGTGTTCACTGACAGAACTATTCTCCTCCATTTTGCAGCTATAGAACTTGTTGGAGACTTCATATCTCTCAACTCGGGCATTTGCTTGAAATATTAACTTCAACTCTTGGAACATCCCATATGCTCATGACGTTCAAAACGTCTTTGAAGTCCTGATTCTAAGCCGTAAGGATGGCACACTGAACTATCGAGTAGTCATCAGCTTTGCTCTGCCAGACGTTCATAACGTCCGCAGTTGCTCCTGTAGCAGGCCTTGCACCTAGCAGTGCTTCCAAGACGTAATTCTTCTGTGCAGCAATGAGGATAATCCCCAAGTTACGGACCCGGTCCGTGTAATTGCTACCATCATCTTTCAACTTAGCTTTCTCTAGGAACGCATTAAAATTCAAGGAACGGTAGCACGGGCCATTGATCTACAACAACATAGATATGCAAAAACTAGCAGGACTAAGTTCATGATAAATTAAAGTTCAATTAATCATATTACTTAAGAACTCCCACTCAGATAGACATCCCTCTAGTCATCTAAATGATCACGTGATCCAAATCAACTAAACCATGTCCGATCATCACGTGAGATGGAGTAGTTTTCAATGGTGAACATCACTATGTTGATCATGTCTACTATATGATTCACGTTCGAACTTTCGGTCTCAGTGTTCCGAGGCCATATCTGCATATGCTAGGCTCGTCAAGTTTAACCCGAGTATTCTACACGTGCAAAACTGGCTTGCACCCGTTGTATGTGAACGTAGAGCTTATCACACCCGATCATCACGTGGTGTCTCGGCACGACGAACTGTATCAACGATGCATACTCAGGGAGAACACTTATACCTTGAAATTTAGTAAGGGATCATCTTATAATGCTACCGCCGTACTAAGCAAAATAAGATGCATAAAAGATAAACATCACATGCAATCAAAATATGTGACATGATATGGCCATCATCATCTTGTGCTCATGATCTCCAACACCGAAGCATCGTCATGATTTCCATCGTCACCGGCTTGACACCTTGATCTCCATCGTAGCATCATTGTCGTCTTGCCAACTATTGCTACTGCGACTATCGCTACCGCTTAGTGATAAAGTAAGCAATTACATGGCGATTGCATTTCATACAATAAAGCGACAACTATATGGCTCCCGCCAATTGTCGATAACTCTGTTACAAAACATGATCATCTCATACAACAATTTATATCTCATCATGTCTTGACCATATCACATCACAACAAGCCCTGCAAAAACAAGTTAGGCGTCCTCTACTTTGTTGTTGCAAGTTTTACATGGCTGCTACGGGCTTCTAGCAAGAACCGTTCTTACCTACGCATCAAAACCACAATGATTTTTCGTCAAGTGTGATGTTTTAACCTTCAACAAGGACCGGCCGTAGTCAAACTCGATTCAATTAAAGTTGGAGAAACAAACACCCGCTAGCCACCTATGTGCAAAGCACGCCGGTAGAACCAGTCTCATGAACGCGGTCATGTAATGTCGGTCCGGGCCGCTTCATCCAACAATACCGCCAAATCAAAGTAAGACGTTGGTGGTAAGCAGTATGACTATTATTGCCCACAAATCTTTTGTGTTCTACTCATGCATATATCATCTACGCATAGACCTGGCTCGGATGCCACTGTTGGGGAACGTAGTAATTCAAAAAAAATCATACATGCAAGATCTATCTAGGAGATGCATAGCAACGAGACGAGAGAGTGTGTCCACGTACCCTCGTAGACCGAAAGCGGAAGCATTTAGTAACGCGGTTGATGTAGTCGAACGTCTTCACGATCCAACCGATCCAAGTACCGAACATACGGCACCTCCGTGTCCAACACACGTTCAGCACGATGATGTCCCTCGTGCTCTTGATCTAGTTGAGTATGAGGGAGAGTTCCGTCAGCACGATGGCGTGGCGACGGTGGTGATGATGTTATCGGCGCAGGGCTTCACCTAAGCACTACGTCGATATGACCGAGGTGTTAAACTATGGAGGGGGGCACCGCACACGGCTAAGAGATTGTCTATTGTGTTTTGGGGTGCCCCCTGCCCCCGTGTATAAAGGAGGAGAGGGGGGCGGCCGGCCCTGTAGGGCGCGCCAAGAAGGAGGAGTCCTACTAGGACTCCAAATCCTAGTAGGATTCCCCTTAGTAGAAGGGGGAAGAAGGAAGGGAGAGGGAAAGGGGGGCCACGACCCCTCCCCTAGTCCTATTTGGACTCCCCATGGGGGGGGGCATGCGCCACCCCCTTGCGGGCTGTCCTCTCTCTCCCCTATGGCCCATGTTGGCCCATTGCTTCCCCGGGGGGTTCCGGTAACCCCTCTGACACTCCGTTTTTGCCCAGTATCTCTCGGAACTCTTTCGGTGTCCGAATAACATCATCCAATATGTTAGATTACGGGTTTCGCAAACCCTTGAGAGGTTCGAACTCTGGCGTGCGTGCGGAGATCTCAACCTACCCAACCTGCCTACTCGCGATCCTTCTAAGCCTAGCGCGACGACCTCGAAGAGACAAAGAGACACAACAGTTTATCCTTGTTCGGGCCACCTTGTGGTGTAATAACCTACTCCAGCGTTTTGGTGGATTGCCTCAGTGGGCTGAGGATGAACTAGTATAGTGGATGAACTGGCCTCAGGAGGTGAGGTGTTCTTGAGCCCGAGAGAGCTGAGGGGATGTGAACTAGATGCCCTCTACGGTTGTGGCTAAGTCTATTTATAGTGGCCTTGGTCCTCTTCCCAAATGTTGGCGGGAAGGGATCCCACAACAACCGGATTTGAGAGGGGACAAGTAGTACAGCTTATCCTGACAAAGTAGTCTTCGCCTGCGAAAAGCCTCTGGTCGTGACGCTGCGGTGGGCTCGACGATGACCTCCGTCATGTTGTCCTGGCGGTCTTGGTCTTGTTGCACCAGAATGGAAACCTTTGGCTGATTCCTCGGGACTCCACGCTTGTGGCACCGAAGAGGAATCCTGTTGTCGGTGTCAAAACCGGCGGATCTCGGGTAGCGGGTCCCGATCTGTGCGTCTAAGGCTAGTGGTAACATGAGGCAAGGGACACGATGTTTTACCCAGGTTCGGGCCCTCTCGATGGAGGTATTCACAGATCTGCCATGCAGCGTATCTGATGCTGCGGAGTTCTACCGTGCCGAGGAGGGGAGCTCAACGGAGAAGCTGTTCTGGTCCCAGTATGCTGGAGCCGAACACCCTATGCCTCTGAGTGACCAACTGAAGTAGTTGGTTGAACTCCACAGGGCGGCCGAAGTGGCTATGAAAGATTTCATAGTCCGGATGTGGCCTGGTGAGCCCCTTCCCACTAGCTACTTCGGCCTGATAAAGCGGATGGTAAATGCCTGTCCGCGGCTTGAAGTGATCAAGCGATCCGTTTGCATTGAGGGTGCCCGCCGGGCCTTTGCCCGTGCGAAGGTGCATCGGGGCAAGCTGGATGCGGAGAAGCTGGTGAAGGACAGACCTCCGGAGGGCAAGGCACATCGCTGTCCCGAAAAATATTATGATGGCGTGATGAAAGGCGCTCGTCTCGTGGCCGATGAATGTACCAAGGACACGATCTTTGAGTGAATGTACTCTTGTCGTTATTATAATATAAAGACGAAGTTACCTGCACTATATAGCGCCTTTTGATTTAAAATATTACCTTCTGTGCGGTTGTTTAGAAAATTCTGAAAGTAGGCCAGTCGTCAGCTTCCGCCCCCACATAACTAGTACCGGGGTGTTCCTGGAAAAACCCAGACACTCTTTATCCAAATTTTTGGTCCTTGAAGGACGTGTTTGGCGCAGCGAACAAGGCAATCGGACTATGCGGCTTTATAACTTTCACTTAGCCATAGAAGTCTACAATTTTAAATTTCGGCGAAGTCCCTAGAATTTGGAAAGCCGAATTGGGGCGCTATATATGCCTAAATCAGACGTGGCTGATTCCTTGCCTAAAGCGGAAAAAATCTTTAAGGATTTTAAGACCTCTCGAACAGCGACCAGCTCTCGCCGCATCATGCCGGTCAGTTTTCGGCTTTCTCTACTGAGGTGCTCGTCCGGAAGAACCGGGACACTGTCGCAGTAGTTCTCCCTGCGCTACCTTAGCTGATATAACGGAACGTAAGGTACCAAAACAAGGGAGCCGGGCAAACCCAACTATTGACCCAAGACATGATTCAGAGCTGATGCATATAATGCTATAAGTTCGGGGTGCCGCACTGTTGAAAGTGTCTGGACTTGTCTTGCCATGTTATGGGGCGCCATAAGGAGCCCCTGGCAAACTGAACGTACCAAGGTGTACGGATGCAATATTAAATAAACATTTATAGAAAAAATGTGCAAATAGGAACAATAAGCTGACGCTATATATTATCTCCCATTGATAAATAATACGTTGAAGCGTATGTTTACAATGAATGCGTTAAGCAGAAGTAAATAGGACTATTTGACATGTCCCATCCAAGGGTGGGCTGCATGTAGGTATATAAAATAGGTATAACGATCGTGAACATATTCCACCTGGGTATTCCCTTTGTGCGCAAAGCCTTTTGCCTCCTTGGTTTTCTCTCCTGTGCAAGTCGGGTAATCCGGCTCTTCTGAAGAGGCTGCCCGAAAGCAATATCCTAAAAGATAAAAAAGGGGTTATTAAAGTATGTTGCTGTAACGCCCTCGATGCGGCTATATCTCCCACGTGTCGAAGCACGACTTAGAGGCATAACCGCATTGAAAGCAATGTCGCAAGTGAGGTAATCTTCACACAACCCATGTAATACATAAGGGAAAGAGATACATAGTTGGCTTACAATCGCCACTTCACACAATACATGAGTAAAGCATTACATCAAACAAATACAATCAAGGTCCGACTACGGAACCAAAATGAAAGAAGACTACCCCAAATGCTACACAGATCCCCGATCGTCCCAACTGGGCTCCACTACTGATCAACTGAAATGAAACAACACAAAGAACAAGATCTTCATCAAGCTCCTCCTTGAGCTCGGGTATGCCACCTGCACGGTTTCAGGAGGCACCTGCAAACTGGTTTTGGAAGTATCTGTGAGTCACGGGTACTCAGCAATCTCACACCCGCGAGATCAAGACTATTTAAGCTTATGGGTAGGAGAAGGTAGTGAGGTGGAGCTGCAGCAAGCGACTAGCATATCTGGTGTCTAACATACGCAAATGAGAGCAAGAAGAGAAGGCAAAAGCACGGTCGAACAACTATGATCAAGAAGTGATCCTAGAACAACCTACGTCAAGCACAACTCCAACACCGTGTTCACCTCCCGGACTCCGCCGAGAAGAGACCATCACGGCTACACACGCGGTTGATGTATTTTAATTAAGGTCAACTTCAGGTTTTCTACAACCGGACATTAACAAATTCCCATCTGCCACATAACCGCGGGCACGGCTTTCGAAAGATAATACCCTGCAGGGGTGTCCCAACTTAGCCCATGATAAGCTCTCACGGCCAACGAAGGATATTCCTTCTCCCCGGGAAGACCCGATCAGTCTCGGAATCCCGGCTACAAGACATTTCGACAGTAATAAAACAAGACCAGCAAAACCGCCCGATGCGCCGACATCCCGATAGGAGCTGCACATATCTCGTTCTCAGGGCAACACCAGATGAGACATCCTACGAGTAAAACCAATCCTCAAGTCTCCCCAAGGTGGCCTCGCAGTCTACTCGTTTCGGGCCAACACTTAGACAAGCATTGGCCCGGGGGGGCTAAATAAAGATGACCCTTGGGTTAATTACTCCCAAGGGAAAAGTAGGTGGTGGTGAGGCAAATGGTAAAACCAAGGTTGGGCCTTGCTGGAGGAGTCTTATTCAAAGCGAACTGTCAAGGGGGTCCCATAAATCACCCGACCGCGTTAGGGACGCAAAATCCGGGAACATAATACCGATATGACGGAAACTAGGGCGGCAAGAGTGGAACAAAACACCAGGCATAAGGCCGAGCCTTCCACCCTTTACCAAGTATATAGATGCATTAATTAAAATAAGAGATATTGTGATATCCCAAAATAATCATGTTCCAACATGGAACAAACTTCATCTTCACCTGCAACTAACAACGCTATAAGAGGGGCTGAGCAAAGCCGTAACATAGCCAAACAACGGGTTGCTAGGACAAGGTGGGTTAGAGGCTTGGTTGGACAATAAGGGAGGCACGATAAGCAAGTGGTAGGTATCGCAGCATAGGCATAGCAAAAGAGCAAGCAACTAGCAAGCAAAGATAGAAGTGATTTCGAGGGTATGGTCATCTTGCCTGAAATCCCGCTAGGAAGAAGAACGAGTCCATGAAGAAGACAAGCGGACGTAGTCGAACGAATCCTCACAACTCCGGAACGAAACCGAAGCTAACGAGAGAAACAAACCGAAAAGAAGCAAGAAACATAGTCAACAACCATCACATAAACATGGCATTATGCACAACCAAGTATGATGCATGTCCGGTTTAATGAAGCATGTCATGGCAAAAATGCACAAGCAATCCTACAAATTAAGTGGAGCTCAATATGCAACGAGTTGCATATTGACGAAACACCACGACAAGTTATTTAGTTCGATCTCGTTTATGTACCCAACAATATTAAATGTTGATTAACATGGCAAGGGGTGAAGCATAACAAAACTATACCATCTAAACAATTTAAATGGGGCCGGATATAACAAACAACAAATCCGGTAAGTCCCCATATGCATTTAGCAAATTGATGGAAACAACAAATATAAACATTTTAATTGTTGTTATCATGATGCGGATGACATGCACAAGTTTTATGCAATTATTATTAAAAGTTGACATGAGCATTAAGAAGCATTTGTCACCATGGTGGAAGAAAGGGGTGCCACGGCAACGAATCCGAAAATGGTGCCACGGCAACATTCCGGTTCCGATAGCTCACGAAGATACCAGAGCAAAAGGAAAAGTGACGAGAGCGTGACATGCGATAGAAGGTGGGGTGATCCCGGATATCGGGTTCCCACAAGATGGTGGCATGGCAAACGAGGAGGAACGTGCAAGCGACAATTCGATCACGGTGAAAAACTCGAGCATCTCATATAACCCACATTCAGACTCGGAAGGTCGTCTCGGGGTTATACCTTCAAAGCGTGCATTTCGGAGCGGGTCGAGTTCGGTACGATGTAGAGGAGGTAGTTGTTCTCGTGGCGGTAGTGGAAGTAGGGGTACATGACGACGGTAGAGGTACTCGCAACGGTAGTCGTTCACGTTCACGTTACACGGGTCTTCGGCGACGGTCGTCGTACATGGTTCGGAGTGGTACTTGCATCTTCGGACTTGACGAATCCGAGGGCTTCGGGGTCGACGGTAGTGGTACATGTTTCGTAGACGTTCGAACCATCGGTAGCGGTACTTGACGAATCCCGAAACGGACTTGGCGTCTTCGCGCGTAGGGGTACTTGGCGTTTTCCGGTTCGGTGGTTGTTCGGGCGCCGTATGTCGTGGTACTTGGCGAACCAAAACAAAGCAGCACCAGGCGGTCTTCGAGGGGCTTGATGCGGGTCAACGGGAGCTAGGCAGGGGCGCTCTGTACCCAGCGAAGCAGAGGGAGCAGCGGCGAGTCTTGGGGCTGGCGACGAGGAGACAGGGCGGCGTCGGGCGCTGATGGTGGTGGAGCAGGTGCTGCCGGGCGCTGATGGTGGTGGACAGCGGCAGGAAGCGGTCACCGGGCTTGTGGTGACAACGACGATGAGCAGAGGCGCGCGGAGAAGCAGCCGTCCGGTGATGGAGCAGAGGCGTCCATGGCCAGCGACCCAAGGTGTCGAAGCTGGCCGAATCCAGGCCAGCTCGGGTTGGGGAGGCGAGGTAGCAGGCCGGTGGCGAGGCTTGGCGCAGCGGAGGTCGATGCAGAGGCGACGGGAGCCGGCGGGAGCTCCTGCTGGGCGCGGAGGAAGATGGCTGCGGGCACGGGGACGAGGCGCGGGGGAGGTCCGGGCGCGGCGCCGGTGAGAGGGTGCAACAACTGCTGCTGGCGGCGAGGTCGAGGCGGGTTGGTGGCGACGAGGAGAATCAGGAGGAAGGCCATGGCAGATGAGGAGCGGCGCCGGGGTTTGGAGGAGGACGAGCGAGGGGATCGAGGGAGAGAAGTGGATCAGGAGAGGGGTTAGCGCTGCCCTCTCCCTGCGTGACGACGCTCGGGAAGGAGATGGGGATCGAGCAGGAGGCTCTCCCCTGGTGCTAGGGTTTGCGAGGGAGAGAGGCTGGGCTGGCCTTCGGTCGCCTGGAGGCCCAGCTTGACCTTGGGCCACTTCGGATGGAAGGGAAAGGCCAGGAGGCCTGCTTGGCTGGCCAAAATAAAGAAAAGGGGTTTCTTTTCCATATTTCAGAAAAAGAAAAGAGCCAAGGGATTTATTTGGAGGTTCAATTAAACCTGAAGTTAACTGAAATGGCATGTGACTACTTTGACATAATTTCAAAGCTCCACAACTAGATTTGGAGCAAGGGGAGAAGGATGGAGGATTTAAATAATTTAGAGACGAGAGGAGTTTCAAATGCAAGTGTGTCATGGTTAATTCCAAATAAATGAAATATTTACTATAGCTCTCTAAATATCGAGAGGATATGTTTTAAAGAGAATCGCCATGTGAATTCCCTCGATTTAAATGGATCAAAGATCCATGCCATTTATTTAGTTGAGTTGCAAAAGATTTATGAGATGATGGCATGATGACATGATGCAATGCAAAAATAAAAGGGCAGGCACAACTGAAACACACGGCAAAACCCGGAATATATGGAAGTCTTCTGGGGCGCCGGGCTCGGGGCGTCACAACACTCCACCACTACGAGAGGATCTCGTCCCGAGATCTAGGATGGCACCGGAGAGAAACGAAAGAGGAAGAGAAGAGGTAAAACTAAGTTGCTTCTTTGACAAACGAGTGAAACCAACGAACCTTGGGAGGTTGAAAACTAGAAGGAAAGAATACAACGGAGATGAACAAAGTTGAAAACACTCTGTTAGAAAAGAGGAACAAGGAGTAATACGAGAACTTGAAGGTTGAAAGACATGGAAATAAGAGCTTAATGGACAAGATAGAATTTGAAACCACTCCGGTTAAACAAGATAGAGAAGGAATAAGAATGACATAATTTGGGCAGCACTCCGACTGTAAATGGAAGGAAAAACTTGATAAGATGAAAAGAACTTGAAAAGACTGACACAACACTACGGTTAAATGGATAACCAAGGAAAAGGAACATGATCTTGGCAAAACAAGACTATTGGACGAAGGGAGCAACTTCACAATGCCTCCCGAAGAAATTAAAGAATGGAATGGAATGGACGGAGGGAAATAAGATCTTGAAAGAGCACACTTACAAGAAATGCTAGAATGGAGTTGTTGGATTATAAACAACAAAAGGATAAGCTTGTTGTGGGCTTATGGAAAACTTCTCAAAACTATGAGGTGAAATTCTGCCACTAACGAAAACAAAGATTGGATTTAAATGAACAAGGAGACGAGAAACTATATCACCGGGAGGATAAAAGAAGAACTTGGGTCATTTATAAGCACCATAATAGCAACAAACCTTAGAGAAGGCTTTAGGTGAAGTATAAACCCAAGATAACTCCAAGGAAGAAATTGATGGATTTAATATATCTCATTATTGGCAACAAGTGAATCATGAAACACGAACTCAAATTGTCACGAATGACATAACACCACCTCAAATGATAAGGTAGAACGAATTGCACTTCGTAATGCGAGGTGAAGAATGCTTGAACTCCTCAAGACAAAACATGTGTTGAACACCATGTTTAATTTAGAGTATAGCTTGGCGGATCTTAACTCCGAGAGAAATCTTGAAGAAGAATTGAAGAATGAAAGGAATCCTTGACGAAGCACCATGTAGAGCCTCCATGAAGAACTCCGGTAAGAAAAAGGATGATAGGAAGAAAGAGAAGTTGAGAACACAAGGTGAAACATTGCGATGATTTGGATGGAGCTTCGCGACGAGATAATGCGGAAAAACATGGAACTCCGAACGAAGATGAACAACATAAAACTGAGAAATTGATACCATTACGAACTCCGGAAGAAGGAATTAATCACTTGGATGAAACAAGAGCAAGAATTATGTTATGTGTATCCTTGACCAATTAAATTGATGACAAGCAACAGATTTGGCATACTACTTATTCTCGTAGAAAGGATTAAAAGAGATATAGCGTAAACTAGAAGATCTTCAATGAACCACCGGTAGAATTTGGAAAGCACGAATGCATTGATATGATAAACGAAGGAAGAAGAATCTTGAACAAACTGCCATAAGAATTGAAAATGAAAGTAGCAAAGGCACAATTCACCGTGAAGAATTGCAAAAAGAATGAAGATACTTGAGGGTATTTAGATACAAATGAACGAATAGATCACGAGCTGATTAGAGAATACTTGAATGATGCACCGGTATGATTTGGAGAACGAGAGCTGAAAGCTTGAATGAATAATTCTGAGATGATGGGCTCCGGAGAATGAAACTGAAAAGACTCCTGCAATGCTCCGGATGGGTGAAAATTATTCTCACAATCGAAAACAATTATGAGAGGATGGCAACAAGCTAGAACCATGAATTTTGAAGAGAATGGAGCAAGATTTAAGGGAAACTCTTCTTCGGTCTTCAAATGTTGAAAATGATGATGAGAAACACCACCATGAATTGTTGAGATACTCTGGGATGAAAATTAGAAAGGTTGAGCCAATGATGAAAAGAATTTGAAAGATCTTGGAGAAAGACATCTGACTGATGAAAATTCATTCTTACGTCAAACATTTAAATGAATCTGAGAATAGCTCCGGGAAAATAAGAAGAGTTAGGTAAGATCCTGGGCAAAGACCTGTGGGTTAGGGCCCACTCAAAAGAAACACCGTTGAAAGAATTGCTTAGGAAGAGAGATTACACCGGTTGAATTAAATGATTTGAATGTGATAACAACCTCGAAATAGCTTGGACGGATTGATAATGGAGACACAAATCTTCTGAGATATCTTCGGCACTCCAGAACAATTGAATAGCGAGAAGTAGATGATTAAGAGGTGCACCGGCATAAGAAAGCATTTAAAACAAGGAAAGGATATGATCGAGAAAGCTTGAATTGAATCCACCGGAGAAGAAAATAGAACGAAGAATAATAAACTTAAAGCTCCGTTAGTATCTTCATGGGAAAACACCGGATAAGAACATTGAAAGAAAAGAATGGAGAGACTTCCCATCAATAAAAAGGATACTTGATTAAGAAATCCGAGTCCTTGAAGAAAAAGGGTGGGAGGGCGGGAAAACAAAGGCAACTTGGGGACGGGTGAAACGAACACCGTTGGGAGAACTTAGAATTGAACTTGGGGATGTGAAAAATGATAGGATCCTCTTGAAGAGAATCACACTGGTTGGAAAAGATTGAAAAGACAACCTTGATGAACAAGAAGGATTAACATCCACATAGAAATATGAGAATGCGCTTAGAAAAGGTATGGAATCAACACTTGACTTCGAAGCAACTCGAATACCACAAACCAAAACGAAAACAAAGGATTGGCTCGCAGAATAAGCCGGAACAAATACATATGATAGAGATCTACCCAATCCCATATCATGCATCTGTCGGAAAGATATTCTAGGAGCTACTTGAATTCCCACCTATAAACTCCCGAAACTTTCTGGTTATGCAATCAGGTGTTGGGGATACAGGGGACACAAAATATATCACCCAAACTAACAATACCTAGATCCAGCTGTATCCATCCTTCAACACATAACCAAGAAACCTTCGGAAATCGTTTACCTCAACCTTCGAAAAGCATCCGTTATACGAGTTATGGCAATACTCTCGCACTCGCCTCAGTACTGGGCTATCAGGGTTATCTCACCAACAACTGTACAAAAGAGATTTTCGATGTCGGCGTACTGAACTCAGGTATTCCAGAACTGCAACGATATAATTATGACGACAACACCTCGGAGCTCAACTCCCCGGGACACCTCCACTAAACCCCTGCTGACAGTAGGCACCAAGACAATGTTGTCATCACAAAACCATCGGAACGATTCTAAGATACCCGCGTGATCCTAAATTTTTTTTAGTGAAATTTGAGAAGAGAAGAGTCAAAGCTCTACGTCAGGATGCCTTACCAGAGCGATGAGGAGACTGGGAAGTAAAAAGAATTCCTAAACTCTCCGATATATAATTCCTAAATGACTCAAAACATTTTTTCTAGACACAACTCGGCCACTAAAAACGATCAATCAGTGGGGGCTCCTAAGGTCGGGGAAGGCTCTGATTACCAACTTGTAACGCCCTCGATGCGGCTATATCTCCCACATGTCGAAGCACGACTTAGAGGCATAACCGCATTGAAAGCAATGTCACAAGTGAGGTAATGTTCACACAATCCATGTAATACATAAGGGAAAGAGATACATAGTTGGCTTACAATCGCCACTTCACACAATACATGAGTAAAGCATTACATCAAACAAATACAATCAAGGTCCGACTACGGAACCAAAATGAAAGAAGACTACCCCAAATGCTACACAGATCCCCGATCGTCCCAACTGGGCTCCACTACTGATCAACTGAAACGAAACAACACAAAGAACAAGATCTTCATCAAGCTCCTCCTTGAGCTCGGGTACGCCACCTGCACGGTTTCAGGAGGCACCTGCAAACTGGTTTTGGAAGTATATGTGAGTCACGGGTACTCAGCAATCTCACACCCGCGAGATCAAGACTATTTAAGCTTATGGGTAGGAGAAGGTAGTGAGGTGGAGCTGCAGCAAGCGACTAGCATATATGGTGTCTAACATACGCAAATGAGAGCAAGAAGAGAAGGCAAAAGCACGGTCGAACAACTATGATCAAGAAGTGATCCTAGAACAACCTACGTCAAGCACAACTCCAACACCGTGTTCACCTCCCGGACTCCGCCGAGAAGAGACCATCACGGCTACACACGCGGTTGATGTATTTTAATTAAGGTCAACTTCAGGTTTTCTACAACCGGACATTAACAAATTCCCATCTGCCACATAACCGCGGGCACGGCTTTCGAAAGATACTACCCTGCAGGGGTGTCCCAACTTAGCCCATGATAAGCTCTCACGGCCAACGAAGGATATTCCTTCTCCCCGGGAAGACCCGATCAGTCTCGGAATCCCGGCTACAAGACATTTCGACAGTAATAAAACAAGACCAGCAAAACCGCCTGATGCGCCGACATCCTGATAGGAGCTGCACATATCTCGTTCTCAGGGCAACACCGGATGAGACATCCTACGAGTAAAACCAATCCTCAAGTCTCCCAAAGGTGGCCCCGCAGTCTACTCGTTTCGGGCCAACACTTAGACAAGCATTGGCCCGGGGGGGCTAAATAAAGATGACCCTTGGGTTAATTACTCCCAAGGGAAAAGTAGGTGGTGGTGAGGCAAATGGTAAAACCAAGGTTGGGCCTTGCTGGAGGAGTCTTATTCAAAGCGAACTGTCAAGGGGGTCCCATAAATCACCCGACCGCGTTAGGGACGCAAAATCCGGGAACATAATACCGATATGACGGAAACTAGGACGACAAGAGTGGAACAAAACACCAGGCATAAGGCCGAGCCTTCCACCCTTTACCAAGTATATAGATGCATTAATTAAAATAAGAGATACTGTGATATCCCAAAATAATCATGTTCCAACATGGAACAAACTTCATCTTCACCTGCAACTAACAACGCTATAAGAGGGGCTGAGCAAAGCCGTAACATAGCCAACCAACGGTTTGCTAGGACAAGGTGGGTTAGAGGCTTGGTTGGACAATAAGGGAGGCACGATAAGAAAGTGGTAGGTATCGCAGCATAAGCATAGCAAAAGAGCGAGCAACTAGCAAGCAAAGATAGAAGTGATTTTGAGGGTATGGTCATCTTGCCTGAAATCCCGCTAGGAAGAAGAACGAGTCCATGAAGAAGACAAGCGGACGTAGTCGAACAAATCCTCACAACTTCGGAATGAAACCGAAGCTAACGAGAGAAACAAACCGGAAAGAAGCAAGCAACGTAGTAAACAACCATCACATAAACATGGCATGATGCACAACCAAGTATGATGCATGTCCGGTTTAATGAAGCATGTCATGGCAAAAATGCACAAGCAATCCTACAAATTAAGTGGAGCTCAATATGCAACGAGTTGCATATTGACGAAACACCACGACAAGTTATTTAGTTCGATCTCGTTTATGTACCCAACAATATTAAATGTTGATTAACATGGCAAGGGGTGAAGCATAACAAAACTATACCATCTAAACAATTTAAATGGGGCCGGATATAACAAACAACAAATCCGGTAAGTCCCCATATGCATTTAGCAAATTGATGGAAACAACAAATATAAACATTTTAATTGTTGTTATCATGATGCGGATGACATGCACAAGTTTTATGCAATTATTATTAAAAGTTGACATGAGCATTAAGAAGCATTTTTCACCGTGGTGGAAGAAAGGGGTGCCACGGCAACGAATCCGAAAATGGTGCCACGGCAACATTCCGGTTCCGATAGCTCACGAAGATACCGGAGCAAAAGGAAAAGTGACGAGAGCGTGACATGCGATAGAAGGTGGGGTGATCCCGGATACTGGGTTCCCACAAGATGGTGGCATGGCAAACGAGGAGGAACGTGCAAGCGACAATTCGATCACGGTGCAAAACTCGAGCATCTCATATAACCCACATTCGTACTCGGAAGGTCGCCTCGGTGTTATACCTTCAAAGCGTGCATTTCGGAGCGGGTCGAGTTCGGTACGATGTAGAGGAGGTAGTTGTTCTCGTGGCGGTAGTGGAAGTAGGGGTACATGACGACGGTAGAGGTACTCGCAAAGCGTGCATTTCGGAGCGGGTCGAGTTCGGTACAATGTAGAGGAGGTAGTTGTTCTCGTGGCGGTAGTGGAAGTAGGGGTACATGACGACGGTAGAGGTACTCGCGATGGTAGTCGTTCACGTTCACGTTACAAGGGTCTTCGGCGACGGTCGTCGTACATGACTCGGAGTGGTACTTGCATCTTCGGACTTGACGAATCCGAGTGTTGGGGAACGTAGTAATTTCAAAAAAAAATTCCTACGCACACGCAAGATCATGGTGATGCATAGCAACGAGAGGGGAGAGTGTTTGTCTACGTACCCTCGTAGACCGAAGCGGAAGCGTTGATACAACGTAGAGGAAGTAGTCGTACGTAGAGGAAGTAGTCGTACGTTCTCCTCGCGATCCAACCGATCACAGCACCGTTACTCCGGCACCTCCGAGTTCTTGGCACACGTTCAGCTCGATGACGATCCCCGGGCTCCGATCCAGCAAAGCGTCGAGGAAGAGTTCCGTCAGCACGACGGCGTGGTGACGATCTTGATGTGTTACCGGCGCAGGGCTTCGCCTAAGCACTGCAACGATATGATCGAGGTGGAATTTGGTGGAAGGGGGCACCGCACACGGCTAAGGAACGATCCGTAGATCAACTTGTGTGTCTTTGGGGTGCCCCCTGCCCCTGTATATAAAGGATGGAGGAGGAGGAGGCCGGCCAAGGCAAAAGGTGCGGCCAGCATATGGAGTCCTACTAGGACTCCAAGTCCTAGTAGGAGTCCACCAAAAGGGGAGGAAGGGAGAAGGAATAGGAGGAGAAGGAGAGGTGGCCGGCCCCCCTTTCCCTAGTCCAATTCGGACCAAAGGGGAGGGGGGCGCAGCAGCCTTTTCCTCTTCCCACTAAAGCCCATCAAGGCCCATTGCTTCTCTCGTAATCCCGTAACTCCCCGATACTCCCGAAAATACCCGGATCATTCAGAACCTTTCCGATGTCCGAATATAGTCGTCCAATATATCGATCTTTACGTCTCGACCATTTCGAGACTCCTCGTCATGTCCCCGATCTCATCCGGGACTCCGAACTCCTTCGGTACATCAAAACTCATAAACTCATAATGTAACTGTCATCGAAACCTTAAGCGTGCGGACCCTACGGTTCGAGAACAATGTAGACATGACCGAGACACGTCTCCGGTCAATAACCAATAGCGGGACCTGGATGCCCATATTGGCTCCTACATATTCTGCGAAGATCTTTATCGGTCAGACCGCATAACAACATACGTTGTTCCCTTTGTCATCGGTATGTTACTTGCCCGAGATTCGATCGTCGGTATCCAATACCTAGTTCAATCTCGTTACCGGCAAGTCTCTTTTCTCGTTCCGTAATACATCATCTCGCAACTAACTCATTGGTTGCAATGCTTGCAAGGCTTATGTGATGTGCATTACCGAGAAGGCCCTGTGATACCTCTCCGACAATCGGAGTGACAAATCCTAATCTCGAAATATGCCAACCCAACATGTACCTTCGGAGACACTTGTAGAGCACCTTTATAATCACCCAGTTACGTTGTGACGTTTGGTTGCACACAAAGTATTCCTACGGTAAACGTGAGTTGCATATTCTCATAGTTAAAGGAACATGTATAAGTCATGGATAAAAGCAATAGCAACATACTAAACGATCGGGTGCTATGCTAATGGAATGGGTCATGTCAATCAGATCATTCAACTAATGATGTGATCTTGTTAATCAAATAACAACTCTTTGTTCATGGCTAGGAAACATAACCATCTTTGATTAATGAGCTAGTCAAGTAGAGGCATACTAGTGACACTCTGTTTGTCTATGTATTCACACATGTATTATGTTTCCAGTTAATACAATTCTAGCATGAATAATAAACATTTATCATGATATAAGGAAATAAATAATGACTTTATTATTGCCTCTAGGGCATATTTCCTTCAGTCTCCCACTTGCACTAGAGTCAATAATCTAGATCACATCACCATGTGATTAACATCAATAGTTCACATCATCATGTGATTAACACCCATAGTTCACATCGATATGTGACCAACACCCAAAGGGTTTACTAGATTCAGTAATCTAGTTCACATCGCTATGTGATTAACACCCAAAGAGTACTACGGTGTGATCATGTTTTGCTTGTGAGAGAAATTTAGTCAACGGGTCTGCCACATTCAGATCCGTTATGTATTTTGCAATTTTCTATGTCTACAATGCTCTGCACGGAGCTACTTTAGCTAATTGCTCCCACTTTCAATATGTATCTAGATTGAGACTTAGAGTCATCTAGATTAGTGTCAAAACTTGCATCGACGTAACCTTTTACGACGAACCTTTTTGTCACCTCCATAATCGAGAAACATATCCTTATTCCACTAAGGATAATTTTGACCGCCGTCCAGTGATCTACTCCTAGATCAATATTGTACTCCCGTGCCAATCTCAGGGTAGGGTATACAATAGGTCTGGTACACAGCATGGCATACTTTATAGAACCTATGGCCAAAGCATAGGGAATGACTTTCATTCTCTTTCTATCTTCTGCCGTGGTCGGGCTTTGAGTCTTACTCAATTTCACACTTTGTAACACAGGCAAGAACTCTTTCTTTGACTGTTCCATTTTGAACTACTTCAAAATCTTGTCAAGGTATGTACTCATTGAAAAAACTTATCAAGCGTCTCGATCTATCTCTATAGATCTTGATGCTCAATATGTAAGCAGCATCACCGAGGTCCTTCTTCGAAAAAAATTCCTTTCAAATACTCCTTTATGCTTTACAGAATAATTCTACATTATTTCCGATCAATAATATGTCATTTACATATACTTATCAGAAATGCTGTAGTGCTCCCACTCACTTTTCTTGTAAATACAGGCTTCACCGCAAGTCTGTATAAAACTATATGCTTTGATCAACTTATCAAAGCGTATATTCCAACTCCGAGATGCTTGCACCAGTCCATAGATGGATCGCTGGAGCTTGCATATTTTGTTAACACCTTCAGGATCGACAAAACCTTCTAGTTGCATCGTATACAACTCTTCTTTAATAAATCCATTAAGGAATGTAGTTTTGTTTATCCATTTGCCGGATTTCATAAAATGCGGCAATTGCTAACATGATTCGGACAGACTTAAGTATAGATACGAGTGAGAAACTCTCATCGTAGTCAACACCTTGAACTTGTCGAAAACCTTTTGCGACAATTCTAGCTTTGTAGATAGTAACACTACTATCAGTGTCCGTCTTCCTCTTCAAGATCCATTTATTTTCTTTGGCTTGCCGATCATCGGGCAAATCCATCAAAGTCCATACTTTGTTCTCATACATGGATCATATCTCAGATTTCATGGCCTCTAACCATTTCGCGGAATCTGGGCTCATCATCGCTTCCTCATAGTTCGCAAGTTCGTCATGGTCTAGTAACATGACTTCCAGAACAGGATTACCGTACCACTCTGGTGCGGATCTCACTCTAGTTTACTTACGAGATTTGGTAGTAACTTGATCTGAAGTTGCATGATCATCATCATTAGCTTCCTCACTAATTGGTGTAGTAGTCACAGGAACAGATTTCTGTGATGAACTACTTTCCAATAAGGGAGAAGGTACAATTACCTTATCAAGTTCTACTTTCCTCCCACTCACTTCTTTCGAAAGAAACTTTTTCTCTAGAAAGTTTCCGAACTTAGCAACAAAAAGTCTTGCCTTCGGATCTGTGATAGAAGGTGTATCCAACAGTTTCCTTTGGATATCCTATGAAGACACATTTCTCCGATTTGGGTTCGAGCTTATCAGGTTGAAGCTTTTTCTCATAAGCATCGCAGCCCCAAACTTTAAGAAACGACAGCTTAGGTTTATTGCTAAACCATAGTTCATACGGTGTCGTCTCAACGGATTTAGATGGTGCCCTATTTAATGTGAATGCAGTTGTCTCTAATGCATAATCCCAAAAACGATAGTGGTAGATCGGTAAGATACATCATAGATTGTACTATATCCAATAAAGTACGGTTATGATGTTCGGACACACCATTATGCTGTGGTGTTCCAGGTGGCATGAATTTGTGAAACTATTCCACACGGTTTTAACTGAAGGCCAAAACTCGTAACTCAAATATTTTACCTCTGCGATCATATCGTAGAAACTTTTTATTTTCTTGTTACGATGATTATCCACTTCACTCTGAAATTCTTTGAACTTTTCAAACGTTTCAGACTTATGTTTCATTAAGTAGATATACCCATATCTGCTTAAATCATCTGTGAAGTTCTGAAAATAATGATACTTGTCGCGAGCCTTAATATTCATTGGACCACATACATCAGTATGTATGATTTCCAACAAATCTGTTGCTTGCTCCATTGTTCCGGAGAACGGCGTTTTAGTCATCTTGCCCAAGAGGCATGGTTCGCAAGCATCAAGTGATTCATAATCAAGTGATTCCAAAATCCCATCAGCATGGAGTTTCTTCATGCGCTTTACACCAATATGACCTAAACGGCAGTGCCACAAATAGGTTGCACTATCATTATTAACTTCGCATCTTTTTGGTTTCAATATTATGAATATGTGTATCACTACGATCGAGATCCAATGAACTATTTTCATTGGTGTGTATGACCATAGAAGGTTTTATTCATGTAAACAGAACAACAATTGTTCTCTAACTTAAATGAATAACTGTATTGCAATTAACATGATCAAATCATATTCATGCTCAACGCAAACACCAAATAACACTTATTTAGTTTCAACACTAATCCCGAAAGTATAGGGAGTGTGTGATGATGATCATATCAATCTTGGAACCACTTCCAACACACATCGTCACCTTGCCCTTTAACTAGTCTTTGTTCATTCTGCAACTCCCGTTTCGAGTTACTAATCTTAGCAACTTGAACTAGTACCAAATACTGAGGGGGTTGCTATGAACACTAGTAAAGTACACATCAATAACATGTATATCAAATATACTTATGTTCACTTTGCCATCCTTCTTATCCGCCAATCACTTGGGGTAGTTCCGCTTCCAGTGACCAGTCCTTTTGCAGTAGAAGCACTTAGTCTCAGGCTTAGGACCAGACTTGGGATTTTTCACTTGAGCAGCAACTTGCTTGCCGTTCTTCTTGAAGTTCCCCTTCTTTCCTTTTGCCCTTTTCTTGAAACTAGTGATCTTGTCAACCATCAACACTTGATGTTTTTCTTTTGATTTCTACCTTCGCCGATTTAGCATCGCGAAGAGCTTGGGAATATTTTCCGTTATCCCTTGCATATTATAGTTCATCACGAAGTTCTACTAACTTGGTGATGGTGACTAGAGAATTCTGTCAATCACTATCTTATCTGGAAGATTAACTCCCACTTGATTCAAGCGATTGTAGTACCCAGACAATCTGAGCACATGCTCACTAGTTGAGCGATTCTCCTCCATCTTTTAGCTATAGAACTTGTTGGAGACTTCATATCTCTCAACTCGGGTATTTGCTTGAAATATTAACTTCAACTCCTGGAACATCTCATATGGTCCATGACGTTCAAAACGTCTTTGAAGTCCCGATTCTAAGCAGTTAAGCATGGTGCACTAAACTATTAAGTAGTCATCATATTGAGCTAGCATAACGTTCATAACGTCTGCATCTGCTCCTGCAATAGGTCCGTCACCTAGCGGTGCATCAAGGACATAATTCTTCTGTGCAGCAATGAGGATAAACCTCAGATCACGGATCCAATCCGCATCATTGCTACTAACATTTTTCAACACAATTTTCTCTAGGAACATATCAAAATAAACACAGGGAAGCAACAATGCGAGCTATTGATCTACAACATAGATATGCTAATACTACCAGGACTAAGTTCATGATAAATTAAAGTTCAATTAATCATATTACTTAAGAACTCCCACTTAGATAGACATCTCTCTAATCCTCTAAGTGATCACGTGATCCAAATCAACTAAACCATGTCCGATCATCACGTGAGATGGAGTAGTTTCAATGGTGAACATCATTATGTTGATCATATCTACTATATGATTCACGCTCGACCTTTCGGTCTCCGTGTTCCGAGGCCATATCTGTATATGCTAGGCTCGTCAAGTTAAACCTGAGTATTCTGCGTGTGCAACTGTTTTGCACCCGTTGTATTTGAACGTAGAGCCTATCACACCCGATCATCACGTGGTGTCTCAGCACGAAGAACTTTCGCAACGGTGCATACTCAGGGAGAACACTTCTTGATAATTTAGTGAGAGATCATCTTATAATGCTACCGTCAATCAAAGCAAGATAAGATGCATAAAAGGATAAACATCACATGCAATCAATATAAGTGATATGATATGGCCATCATCATCTTGTGCTTGTGATCTCCATCTTCGAAGCACCGTCATGATCACCATCGTCACCGGCGCGACACCTTGATCTTCATCGCAGCATCGTTGTCGTCTCGCTAATCTTATGCTTCTACGACTATCACTACCGTTTAGCAATAAAGTAAAGCATTACATCGCGATTGCATTGCATACAATAAAGCGACAACCATATGGCTCCTGCCAGTTGCCGATAACTCGGTTACAAAACATGATCATCTCATACAATAAAATTTAGCATCACGTCTTGACCATATCACATCACAACATGCCCTGCAAAAACAAGTTAGACGTCCTCTACTTTGTTGTTGCAAGTTTTACGTGGCTGCTATGGGCTTTAAGCAAGAACTCATCTTACCTACGCATCAAAACCACAACGATAGTTTGTCAAATAGACTCCGTTTTAACCTTCTCAAGGACCGGGCGTAGCCACACTCGGTTCAACTAAAGTTGGAGAGACAGTCTTCCGCAAGCCATCTATGTGCAAAAGCACGTCGAGGGAACCGGTCTCGCGTAAGCGTACGCGTAAGGTTGGTCCGGATCGTCTCGTCCAACAATACCGCTGAACCAAAGTATGACATGCTGGTAGGCAGTATGACTTGTATCGTCCACAACTCACTTGTGTTCTACTCGTGCAAATAACATCAAACCATAAAACCTAGGCTCGGATGCCACTGTTGGGGAACGTAGTAATTTCAAAAAAAAATTCCTACGCACACGCAAGATCATGGTGATGCATAGCAACGAGAGGGGAGAGTGTTTGTCTACGTACCCTCGTAGACCGAAGCGGAAGCGTTGATACAACGTAGAGGAAGTAGTCGTACGTAGAGGAAGTAGTCGTACGTTCTCCTCGCGATCCAACCGATCACAGCACCGTTACTCCGGCACCTCCGAGTTCTTGGCACACGTTCAGCTCGATGACGATCCCCGGGCTCCGATCCAGCAAAGCGTCGAGGAAGAGTTCCGTCAGCACGACGGCGTGGTGACGATCTTGATGTGTTACCGGCGCAGGGCTTCGCCTAAGCACTGCAACGATATGATCGAGGTGGAATTTGGTGGAAGGGGGCACCGCACACGGCTAATGAACGATCCGTAGATCAACTTGTGTGTCTTTGGGGTGCCCCCTGCCCCTGTATATAAAGGATGGAGGAGGAGGAGGCCGGCCAAGGCAAAAGGTGCGGCCAGCATATGGAGTCCTACTAGGACTCCAAGTCCTAGTAGGAGTCCACCAAAAGGGGAGGAAGGGAGAAGGAATAGGAGGAGAAGGAGAGGTGGCCGGCCCCCCTTTCCCTAGTCCAATTCGGACCAAAGGGGAGGGGGGCGCAGCAGCCTTTTCCTCTTCCCACTAAAGCCCATCAAGGCCCATTGCTTCTCTCGTAATCCCGTAACTCCCCGATACTCCCGAAAATACCCGGATCATTCAGAACCTTTCCGATGTCCGAATATAGTCGTCCAATATATCGATCTTTACGTCTCGACCATTTCGAGACTCCTCGTCATGTCCCCGATCTCATCCGGGACTCCGAACTCCTTCGGTACATCAAAACTCATAAACTCATAATGTAACTGTCATCGAAACCTTAAGCGTGCGGACCCTACGGTTCGAGAACAATGTAGACATGACCGAGACACGTCTCCGGTCAATAACCAATAGCGGGACCTGGATGCCCATATTGGCTCCTACATATTCTGCGAAGATCTTTATCGGTCAGACCGCATAACAACATACGTTGTTCCCTTTGTCATCGGTATGTTACTTGCCCGAGATTCGATCGTCGGTATCCAATACCTAGTTCAATCTCGTTACCGGCAAGTCTCTTTTCTCGTTCCGTAATACATCATCTCGCAACTAACTCATTGGTTGCAATGCTTGCAAGGCTTATGTGATGTGCATTACCGAGAAGGCCCTGTGATACCTCTCCGACAATCGGAGTGACAAATCCTAATCTCGAAATATGCCAACCCAACATGTACCTTCGGAGACACTTGTAGAGCACCTTTATAATCACCCAGTTACGTTGTGACGTTTGGTTGCACACAAAGTATTCCTACGGTAAACGTGAGTTGCATATTCTCATAGTTAAAGGAACATGTATAAGTCATGGATAAAAGCAATAGCAACATACTAAACGATCGGGTGCTATGCTAATGGAATGGGTCATGTCAATCAGATCATTCAACTAATGATGTGATCTTGTTAATCAAATAACAACTCTTTGTTCATGGCTAGGAAACATAACCATCTTTGATTAATGAGCTAGTCAAGTAGAGGCATACTAGTGACACTCTGTTTGTCTATGTATTCACACATGTATTATGTTTCCAGTTAATACAATTCTAGCATGAATAATAAACATTTATCATGATATAAGGAAATAAATAATGACTTTATTATTGCCTCTAGGGCATATTTCCTTCACCGAGGGCTTCGGGGTCAATGGTAGTGGTACATGTTTCGTAGACGTTCGAACCATCGGTAGCGGTACTTGACGAATCCCGAAACGGACTTGGCGTCTTCGCGCGTAGGGGTACTTGGCGTTTTTCAGTTCGGTGGTCGTTCGGGCGCCGTATGTCGTGGTACTTGGCGAACCAAAACAAAGCAGCACCAGGCGGTCTTCGAGGGGCTTGATGCGGGTCAACGGGAGCTAGGCAGGGGCGCTCTGGACCCAGCGAAGCAGAGGGAGCAGCGGCGAGTCTTGGGGCTGGCGACGAGGAGACGGGGCGGCGTTGGGCGCTGATGGTGGTGGAGCAGGTGCTGCCGGGCGCTGATGGTGGTGGACAGCGGCAGGAAGCGGTCACCGGGCTTGTGGTGACAACGACGACGAGCAGAGGCGCGCGGAGAAGCAGCCGTCCGGCGATGGAGCAGAGGCGTCCATGGCTAGCGACCCAAGGTGTCGAAGCTGGCCGAATCCAGGCCAGCTCGGGTTGGGGAGGCGAGGTAGCAGGCCGGTGGCGAGGCTTGGCGCAGGGGAGGTCGATGCAGAGGCGACGGGAGCCGGCGGGAGCTCCTGCTGGGCGCGGAGGAAGATGGCTGCGGGCACGGGGACGAGGCGCAGGGGAGGTCCGGGCACGGCGCCGGTGAGAGGGTGCAGCAACTGCTGCTGGCGGCGAGGTCGAGGCGGGTTGGTGGCGACGAGGAGAATCAGGAGGAAGGCCATGGCAGAGGAGGAGCGGCGCCGGGGTTTGGAGGAGGACGAGCAAGGGGATCGAGGGAGAGAAGTGGATCGAGAGAGGGGTTAGCGCTGCCCTCTCCCTACGTGACGGCGCTCGGGAGGGAGATGGGGATCGAGCAGGAGGCTCTCCCCTGGTGCTAGGGTTTGCGAGGGAGAGAGGCTGGGCTGGCCTTCGGTCGCCTGGAGGCCCAGCTTGACCTTGGGCCACTTCGGATGGAAGGGAAAGGCCAGGAGGCCTGCTTGGCTGGCCAAAAGAAAGAAAAGGGGTTTCTTTTCCATATTTCAGAAAAAGAAAAGAGCCAAGGGATTTATTTGGAGGTTCAATTAAACCTGAAGTTAACTGAAATGGCATGTGACTACTTTGACATAATTTCAAAGCTCCACAACTAGATTTGGAGCAAGGGGAGAAGGATGGAGGATTTAAATAATTTAGAGACGAGAGGAGTTTCAAATGCAAGTGTGTCATGGTTAATTCCAAATAAATGGAATATTTACTATAGCTCTCTAAATATCGAGAGGATATGTTTTAAAGAGAATCGCCATGTGAATTCCCTCGATTTAAATGGATGAAAGATCCATGCCATTTATTTAGTTGAGTTGCAAAAGATTTATGAGATGATGGCATGATGACATGATGCAATGCAAAAATAAAAGGGCAGGCACAACTGAAACACACGGCAAAACCCGGAATATATGGAAGTCTTCTGGGGCGCCGGGCTCGGGGCGTCACAGTTGCGGCTGAGCCGCACTGTTTGACTGAGTCCCTATTGTGCCTCCGCCTATGCCCATGGTATTTTCAGTGTGTAATTGTGTACGCGCGACACGAATGCTTCCTTGGTGGTGCTGGAGTGGAGGCCAGACTGCTAGTCGTGCTCTTGGCGTGCCTGGCGATCCTGTTGCGGGGTACTCCAGACTCGCTTGACGGTGTTTGGGGTTGTTGTCGCCGGATTGGTGGTTTGCCGGTTGTACTTCCACCGCGAGGGCTGCAGTATGCTCTTCTGTGCGGAGAGAGCGGTTCATGTTTCCGTTGACTGTTATGACCCCGCGAGGTCCTGGTATCTTGATCTTGAGGTATCCATAGTGTGGTACCGCATTGAATTGAGCGAATGCGGTTCGTCCAAGCAGTGTGTGATAACCACTACGGAAAGGGACGAGATCGAACATTAACTCTTCACTTCGGAAGTTATCCGGAGATCCAAAGACCACTTCCAATGTTATAGAGCCCGTGCAACGGGCCTGTACTCCTGGAATTACACCTTTGAAGGTGGTTTTGGTGGGCTTGATCCTCGAAGGGTCGATGCCCATTTTGCGCACTGTGTCCTGATAAAGCAGGTTCAGGCTGCCGCCGCCATCCATAAAGACTCGCGTAAGGTGGAATCCGTCGATGATTGGGTCTAGGACCAATGCGGCTGAACTGCCATGACGGATGCTGGTAGGGTGATCCCTACGATCAAAGGTGATCGGACAGGCTGACCATGGTTTGAATTTTGGGGCGACTGGCTCCATCGCGTAGACGTCCTGTAGTGCTCGCTTCCGTTCCCGTTTGGGAATATGGGTGGCGTAGATCATGTTGACCGTTTTCACCTGGGGAGGAAATTTCTTCTGTCCTCCTGTGTTCGGACGCCGGGGCTCCTCATCATCGTCGCTGTGCAGCCCCTTGTCCTTGTTTTCAGCGTTTATTTTACCGGCCTGTTTGAACACCCAGCAGTCTCTGTTAGTGTGGTTTGCTGGCTTATCCGGGGTGCCATGAATTTGGCACGAGCGTTCAAGTATGCGGTCCAGACTGGGCAGTCCTTGATTGTTTCTTCTGAACGGCTTTTTCCGCTGACCGGATTTCGAGCCACTGAATCCGGCGTTGACTGCCGTGTCTTCAGTGTTGTCGCCATTGTTCCGTCGCTTATGTCTGTTGCGCCGTGGCTTGCCGTTATTGTCGCGGACATCTGAGGTACCTGAATTTATCGGCGTGGCACTATTGCGAGCCAACCAGCTATCCTCGCCTGCACAAAAGTGGGTCATGAGTGTCGTGAGGGCCGCCATGGACTTTGGTTTTTCCTGGCCGAGGTGTCGGGCGAGCCATTCGTCACGGATATTATGCTTAAAGGCCACCAGCGCTTCGGCATCTGGACAGTTGACTATTTGGTTCTTTTTGGTTAGGAGCCGAGTCCAGAATTTCCTGGCTGACTCTCCGGGCTGTTGGGTAATGTAGCTCAAGTCATCGGCATCCGGTGGGCACAGGTATGTGCCCTGGAAGTTGTCGAGGAACGCGTCCTCCAGGTTTTCCCAACTGCCAATGGAATTTGTCGGCAGGCTGTTTAGCCAGTGTCATGCCAGTCCTTTGAGCTTAAGGGGAAGGTACTTGATGGCGTGTAGATTGTCACTGCGGGCCATGAGAATGTGGAGAAGGAAATCTTCGATCCATACTGCGGGGTCTGTTGTGCCATCGTATGATTCGATGTTTACGGGTTTGAACCCTTCTAGGAATTCATGATCCATCACTTCGTCAGTGAAGCAGAGGAGGTGTGCGGCGCCCCTATGCCGGGCTATGTGGCTACGCAGTTCGAATGATTCTGGTTGGTTGTATTCGGCCCGGTCGGACTTGTTGATAGTGTATCCGGCGTGACGATCATCGTCACGTATTGGGGCGCGCCCCCGTGATCAGTAGATCGATCTTGGCTGTCCTGCCTTGTTTTCCAGTATATCTTGCAGGTCCTGCCTATTGCCCCGGGCCGTAGTGTATTGGCGTGGGGGTGCGGGCTGGTATTCGGGCTGATATGCCGTTTTATCCCGGCCACGAGGTGGCTGGTCAGCCGTGTGGCGCTCAAGTCCATATTCCTCAGCTGCCAGGACTTTAGTCCATCTGTCTGTGAGCAGGTCTTGATCAGCTTGGAGCTGTTGCTGCTTCTTTTTCAGGCTCCTCGCAGTGGCCATAAGCCGGCGCTTGAAGCGCTCTTGCTCCACGGGGTCCTTAGGCACGCCGAACTCATCGTCGCCGAGGCTAATCTCGTCTTCGGTGGGGGGCATGTAGTTGTCCTCCTCCGGATATTCGTCCGTCGCCTGTTCGTCTGGGCTGACCTGCCCGTCTTCCTGCTCGGCCTGCTCGAAGGCAGGCTGATCGGGGTTGTATTCATCTTCGGCACCATCCGAATTGTTTTCGTTTCCTGTGCCGGTATTGCTATGGCGGGGCTTGGAGCGGCGCCGATGACGCCCATGCTTTGCTTTCTTTCCTGAGGGGTTATCCTCCATTGCCTCATTGCCCTTCGTTTCCTTCGGAGTGTCCACCATATATATATATCATATGAGGAGGTGGCTGTCCACCGCCCCGTGGGCGGTGGTTCCTGTTCTTCTCTTACATCGTCGTCCATACCGTCGATGTCTTCAGAGTCGAAGTCAAGCACGTCGGTTAAATCATCGATCTTGGCAATGAAATGGGTGGTGGGTGGGCAACGAATTCCTTCGTTGCCTGCTTCCCACTCGAGCCGGACATAGTTCGGCAAAGAGTCTCCTGACAAAGAGAGAGATTTTAACAAGTTCAGCATGTCGCCAAAGGGCGAGTGCTGGAAGATATCCGCAGCGATGAACTCCATTACCGGAGCCCAACCAGATTCGGCGGGCTTGGGAGTGCGTGGACTGGAACCTACAGCCGGATACGAGTCCGGGGGTCCGGTGTCACAGGCTTCCTTGGGGGTGAAGCCTGTGTTCGGCTCTACCGCCGATGAGTGTGCGGCCTCCGGGGCGGGGTCCATCCATCCGTCCTCGGGCGATGCAATCTGCTCCGGATTTAGGTTCGGGGCTTCTGCAGGGGCGATATCTCGAGCATTGTCCGACAGCAGGTCTAAGCCGTGCTCATCATGATTGTCCGGCGCTCCTGGCACAGGCCCGAACTCGTTGAAGATCAAGTCTCCGCGGATATCAGCCGTGTAGTTCAAGTTCCCGAACCTGACCTGGTGGTCAGGGGCGTAGCTGTCGATCTGCTCCAGATGGCCAAGCGAATTGGCCCGCAGTACGAAGCCACAGAACACGAAGATCTATCCGGGGAGAAAAGTCTCACCCTGGACCATGTTGTTGTTGATCGAAGGAGCCATCAAGCCTTGCAGCGACGACACAGAGGAACTCTCAATGAAAGCACCAATGTCGGTGTCAAAACCGGCGGATCTCGGGTAGGGGGTCCCGATCTGTGCATCTAAGGCTAATGGTAACAGGAGGCAAGGGACACGATGTCTTATCCAGGTTCGGGCCCTCTCGATGGAGGTAAAACCCTACTTCCTGCTTGATTGATATTGATGATATGAGTATTACAAGAGTTGATCTACCACGATATTGTAGAGGCTAAACCCTAGAAGCTAGCCTATGATGATTATGATTCTGTATCTAAGGACTAAACCCTCCGGTTTATATAGACACCGGAGAGGGCTAGGGTTTACATGGAGTCAGTTACAAAGAAGGAAATATAATATCCAGATCGCCAAGCTTGTCTTCCACGCAAAGGAGAGTCCCATCCGGACACGGGATGAAGTCTTGAGTCTTGTATCTTCACGGTCCAACAGTCCGGCCAAAGTATATAGTCCGGCTGTCTGGATACCCCCTAATCCAGGACTCCCTCACCTGCGCTCTGCGTCCGCTGGCGCCCGCCTGGCTTTGGTTGTCATGGCTCACGTCAGCTGAGCCTCGTGAGGCAAACCTTGCATCGAACTCTCCTCTCCTCAGGAGCCAGCCTAAAGAGGCCGATCCCCTCGGGGGTCTTGGCATCATCTGCCTCATGAAGCTTGGCCCCTCGCGAGGGTCTTGAGTTGTTGATGCTGAAGCTGGGCCGTACCAGGCTGTTGATGAAGCCACGCGGTGGGACGTAGGCAGGCAGGGCTGGATAACCCCATATCCAGAACACCGATAGTAGCCCCCGGGCCCAAGGCGTGCTCGGACTTGGCTTCCAGGCAAAGCCAAAGGGCAAGTGCGGAGCGCTGCCGCAGGCCCTAACCGCCTGCGGCCTTGATGACGCGTGGCGATTGATGGGACGTGGGCGAATCCACTTCTCTATGCTGCCTCGGCAACTGTTTCCGTCTGACAAAAGGGGTGCCATCTACTGCCAGGCTTTCATTGCCTCTTCTTTGTCTTGCTCTGGATCCCTTTCTCCCAACAGCGGAAGAACTCACCAGATCTGCCAATTTCCCCCTCCAACCTTCGCTCAATGGCCGCTGAGAAGACCACGGCCTCAGCCTCGGCTGGAAGCTCCGCCTGGTATGAGCCGGCGCTGCTTGCGCCCTCTGTGGCCGGGGAGAAGCTCCAGACCGCGCTCCTCCTGACGGCGAGCGAGGACCACAAATGGAAGGGGACGGCGCTCCGGGTCACTACCGCTGCGCCGGAGCCCGCGAACAGCACTTTCTTCCTGCACAACGTCTACTCGGGGTTGGTGCCCCCATTCTCCCGCTTCTTCTACGCCGTTCTTCACCATTATGGCCTCCACGCGCTCCACATTCATCCCAACTCCATCCTCCTCCTGTCCATTTTCGCCTCCTACTGCGAGGCGTTTGTGGGGGTGATGCCCTCCGTCGCCATGCTCCGCCATTTCTTCTTCCTCCACATGACTGGCGACCATCCCGTTGGGTGCATCGGCTTCGTCGAGGCACGGGGCAGCAACGCGATCTCCCGTGTCGGGAAGAAGGTGGAGGATGCCCTGAAGAGGTGGTTTCTGATAGATGTCAAGTGCTCCCAGGACTTGCTGGAGCTGCCGACCGAGCTCCCCTCCTCCGTGAAGGGGTGGTACACTGAGAAGATCACCAACCCTTCCCTGAAGCCGTTGGTGAAGAAGATGGAGGAGGACCTGAAGAGCGAGAAGCTGACGGGGGCCATGTTCATCAAGGAGTTCCTAACACAGCGTATAGCGCCGCTCCAAGATCGCTCCCGCCCCCTGTGGAAACTTGGGGGCGCCGACGACAAGATCTGCCTGCGCCAGGACGCCCTTCCCGAGGAGGAGCTGAGCAAGGTGTTGCTTTACTTGACTGGGAAGGACCCGAGAAATCCTCTGGAGGACTGGCTCCCATTGTATTGCCAAGTCAACAGGGAGGAGGTTGTTTCTGCCATGCCGGTCTTTGATGAGTTTGGGCTCATGCGGGCGGGGCCTCCCCCGCCGCCTACATCCTTGGTAGACCTGTCCTCCGACGATAAATCATCCGAGGCCACCAAGGACGAGGTTGTGGAGGAATCCTCTGCCCCGCGACAGAGGGAGCTCCTCCGCGACTTCCCTGACAATGATGATGAAGATGCACCTCCGGTGGCGGAGGTGGCTCGCCCCATCGGGATCACCACGAGATCCGGGGTGGCCTCCTCGAAGCAGCCCAAGCGGACGACCGTGAAGAAGGGCAGGACCGCGTTGATTCCTCTAGGCAGCATTTTGCCTTCGCCGGCAGTGTCCCGAGTGGTGCCAACCGCGAGTTCTCCTGCTCCCAAGAGTTCAGCTCCAGCTTCCCCGCCTCGGCTCCTGCGGCTGGGCCTAAAGAGGAGCTATGTCTTTGCTGACCAGTAAGTCTTCTCCCTGGTCTTCTTTGTTGATTCTTGATGCGATGCTTAGCGTCTTCATCTGTTATTAGGCAGCAGTCGTCGAAGAAGCAGAAGGAGGGTGCAGAAGCTGCCGTGGTCGAGCGCGTCGAAGTGGCTGCCACAACCCTGGCAAAGGAGAGTGCTGCGGCCCCTACAGCTCCGGTGGTGATGTCGTCTCCCCAAGGCATGGGAGCCCATCCTCGGGAGGTGCCGGCGCCTTCGGCGGGGCTGACCCCGTCAGGGCCCATCCTCGCTGCAGCTGCTGAGGTCGCCCAGCCTCTGGAGCCCCCGACCCTTCCTGCTGCTGAGACTTCTTCTGTCTTGGTGCCGAGGACGTCTGCTCCCCTGCCCGGCATGCAACCCAGCCGCAGCGCTCCTGCCACCTCCGGGGTCCTGGAGCAAGCGAGGGTGGCGCTGGACCTCCTCCAGGGTGAACTTCGGGGCCCGGACCGGCGCGTGATGTTGGGACGCATGGGTGTAATTTCTGGTTGGCTCCAGGCTGACGCGTCTGTCCGCGCGGCCTGGGGCTCTGCGGAGGAAGCCCAGAAGGAGCTTGGGGTGGTTGCCACCTAGCGCGACCTGGCGCGGAAGGAGGCCACAAAAGCCGAGGATCGGTGCCGTGTGGTGGAGGCTGAACTGAAGGCTCTTCAGGATCAGTAGGCAGCCCAGGCCGGCTAGCTCCAGGAGCGTGAGGAGAAGCTGAAGGCCTAGGAAGCTGCCACTGCCGATCGAGACGCCGAGCCAAAGAAGGCGGCCTTGGAGCAGGGTGTGGAGCGCGACCGCCTGACAAAGCTAAAGGATGAGGCAGAGGTGGCCCAAACGTCTGCTACGTCTTGAGCTTGCATTGGTTTTCCTTAAAGAGGAAAGGGTGATGCAGCAATAGTAGCGTAAGTATTTCCCTCAGTTTTTGAGAACCAAGGTATCAATCCAGTAGGAGGCTCCTCAAAAGTCCCACGCACCTACACAAACAAACAAAGAACTCGCAACCAACGCAATAAAGGGGTTGTCAATCCCTTCACGGCCACTTGCGAAAGTGAGATCTAATAAAGATAGTAAGATAAGATAAATATATTTTATAATATAGATGCAAAAAAGTAAAGATGCAAATAAAAATAGATTGGAAGCAAATATGATAAGAGATAGACCCCGGGGCCATAGGTTTCACTAGTGGCTTCTCTCAAGATAGCATAAGTATTACGGTGGGTGAACGAATTACTGTCGAGCAATTGATAGAACAACAAATAATTATGAGATTATCTAGGCATGATCATGTATATAGGCATCATGTCCGTGACAAGTAGACCGACTCCTGCCTGCATCTACTACTATTACTCCACACATCGACCGACTCCTGCCTGCATCTAGAGTATTAAGTTCATAAGAACAGAGTAACGCATTAAGCAAGATGACATGATGTAGAGGGATAAACTCAAGCAATATGATATAAACCCCATCTTGTTATCCTCGATGGCAACAATACAATACGTGCCTTGCAACCCTTTCTGTCACTGGGTAAGGACACCGCAAGATTGAACCCAAAGCTAAGCACTTCTCCCATGGCAAGAAAGATCAATCTAGTAGGCCAAACCAAACTGATAATTCGAAGAGACTTGCAAAGGTAACTCAATCATACATAAAAGAATTCAGAGAAGATTCAAATATTATTCATAGATAAACTTGATCATAAACCCACAATTCATTAGATCTCAACAAACACACCGCAAAAAGAGTTTACATCGAATATATGTCCACAAGAGAGGGGGAGAACATTATATTGAGATCCAAAAAGAGAGAAGAAGCCATCTAGCTAATAACTATGGACCTGTAGGTTTGTGGTAAACTACTCACAACTCATCGGAGGGGCAAGGATGTTTATGTAGAAGCCCTTCGTGGTCAATTCCCCCTCCGACAGAGTGCCGACGAAGGTTCCAAGATGAGATCTCGCGGATACAGAAGGTTACGGTGGTGGAAATTGTGTTTCGTCCGCTCCCTGGATGTTTTTGGGGTACATAGGCTTATATAGGAGGAAGAAGTACGTCGGTGGACGCCCGAGGGCCCGACGAGACAGGGGGCGCGCCCTATAGGGGGGGGGGCGCCCTCCTATCTCGTGGAAGCTTCGGCTGCTTCTTGACTTGCACTCCAAGTCCTCTGGATCACGTTCGTTCCAAAAATCACGCTCCTGAAGGTTTCATTCCGTTTGGACTCCGTTTGATATTCCTTTTCTTCGAAATACTGAAATAGGCAAAAAAATAGCAATACGGGTTGGGCCTCCGGTTAGTAGGTTAGTCCCAAAAATGATATAAATGTGTAAAATAAAGCCCACAAACATCTAAAAGGGGTAATATAATAGCATGGAACAATAAAAAATTATAGATACGTTGGAGACGTATCAAGCATCCCCAAGCTTAATTCCTGCTCGTCCTCGAGTAGGTAAATGATAAAAAAGAAATTTTTGATGTGGAATGCTACCTAGCATAATTCTCAATGTTATTTTCTTTATTGTGGCATGAATGTTCAGATCCAAATGATACAAAATAAAAGTTCATATTAACATGAAAATGGTGATACTTCGAGCATACTAATAAAAGTAATCATGTCTTCTCAAAATACACTAGTAGAAAAAGGGTCAAACGTGAAGCACATTAGTGCCGGTTTGTATTTGAGCCGGCACTAATGTATACATTAGTGCCGGTTCCAACGGCTAGCCGGGCCGCTTTCATTAGTACCGGTTCATGGTGAACCTTTAGCACCGTTTTGTGCCATGAACCGGTACTAATGATAGTGGTGGCAGGATGTTGTCAGACTGGGGCCCCTCCAGCCCCTTTAGTACCGGTTCTTGGCACAAACCGGTACTAAAGGTCGTCCTACATAAACCCTTCATCCACCCGAGCTCGCTCTGTTCTTCCCCTTTCCCCTCTCCTCTCTGTTCTTCCTCTTCCTCTCGAGCTCATCACACATTTTGCCCAAATTTTGTCAAGATTTGAAGGCCCCCATCCATTAAAATGATCACAAAGGTTAGCAACTTTGTCCTTTCATCTCTCATTGCTAGATTTACTCTTGCAATGCTTTATAGAGTGATTAATTTGTGAGTTTAGTAATTTGGGAGGAAATATATATATATGTGCTAGTATTTGATTTATATGCAATTTGAGGTCAAAAATAACACTTAGTTTGCATATGTAGGTGTGGTTTACTTAGTGCCTTCTAAATCTCCGTCGGCACCACCGTCGATCGCCCGCACCGTCCCGTCGCCGGCACCACCTTGTGGTGAGCCTCTTTGTTCATGAAATTTTATATAAAAATTGATGTTTGTGTGATTTGGATATATAGTTACTCGTATAATTATCTTACCCGTACGTTGTTTGTTATACATATAGTGCCATGGTTTTGATATCCGTCCCCGTCGGCCCTCGTCCTTGTTATGATTCGGACGTGGTATATATATATTCTCTTTTAAAACTAGTTGCATTTCGTGTTTATGACAAATTATGCCCATCAAGTTGACATAGAATTTTTTTCTAGGAGGTATGTGAACCGGAAATTCCAACCAACCCTATTGTCGAGAGGTTAAATTTAGTTGAAAGAGAAAACGAGTACTTGAAAAAAAATTGAAAAGAATTGAGGGGGAGAAGATGGAACTGGAGTTGCATGTTGCCGATGTCGTCGATGATCACAAGATCAAGATGGAGAAAATGCGCTTGAAGATTAGAAAGATTAGAAAATATGCCATCGATAGTGAGGCTTGGTATCATTATGCTGTTGGATCCATTGTTACCTTAGTTGCGATCTTGATCGCATTTGTTGTTGCATTTAAATGCTTCAGCTAGAGAGTTATTTGTTTGTTGCATTTAAGTGTTGTATGAACTTTATGTATGAACTTGTATAAATTTGGTCTATTCGGTGTTGTGTAATGAAGATGAGCCGGCAATGGATGTACGATGACCGATGCCCTCCCCAGTTCGTTGAGGGCGCGCATACTTTTCTAATTGCGGCTGAGGCAAACAAGCGGGCGGATGGTTTTATGCCTTGTCCATGTGCTGGCTGTAAGAATGGTCACAATTACTCTACGTCAAGAACCATTCACGTCCACCTGTTTGAGTCCGGTTTCATGCCCCACTATAATGTTTGGACCAAGCACGGAGAAAGAGGGGTTATGATGGAAGGCAATGAAGAAGAAGAGGACAACGACAGCTATCCTGGCCATGGGTTCCCTGAATACGATGATGAAACAATGGGGGAAGAAGCTGAGCTGGTAATGCGGGAAGAAGCTGAAGAAGAGGCATCAGATGAGCCCGTTGATGATCTAGGTCGGGCCATTGCCGATGCAAAGAGAAACTGCGCAAGTGATTTGGAGAAGAAGAAGTTGCAGCGCATGTTAGAGGATCACAAAAAATTGTTGTACCCGAATTGCGTAGGTGACAAGAAAAAGCTGGGCACCACACTGGAATTGCTGCAATGGAAGGCAGAGAATGGTGTATCTGACAAGGGATTTGGAAAGTTGCTGGTAATGATAAAGGATATGCTTCCAAAGGACAACGAATTGCCCGAGAGTACGTACGAAGCGAAGAAGGCTGTCTGCCCTCTAGGGTTAGAGGTGCAGAAGATACATGCATGCCCTAATGATCGCATCCTCTACCGCGGTGAGTACGAGGATTTGAACGCTTGCCCGGTATGTGGTGCATTGCGCTATAAGATCAGCCGCGATGACCCTGGTGATGTCGAGGGCGAGCGCCCCAGGAAGAAGATTCCTGCCAAGGTGATCTGGTATGCTCCTATAATACCACGGTTGAAACGTTTGTTCCAAAACAAAGAGCATGCCAAGGCGATGCGATGGCACCGAGAAGACCGTAAGAAAGACGAAAAGTTGAGAGTACCCGCTGACGGGTCGCAGTGGAGAAAAATTGAAAGAAAGTACGGGAAGGAGTTTGCAGATGACGCAAGGAGCGTATGGTTTGGTCTAAGCGCAGATGGCATTAATCCTTTTGGGGAGCAGAGCAACAACCATAGCACCTGGCCTGTGACTCTATGTTTGTATAACCTTCCTCCTTGGTTGTGCATGAAGCGGAAGTTCATTATGATGCCAGTGCTCATCCAAGGCCCTAAGCAACCCGACAACGACATTGATGTGTACCTAAGGCCATTAGTTGAAGAACTCTTACAACTGTGGAATGGAACAGGTGTACATGCGTGGGATGAGCACATGGGGGAAGAATTTGACCTAAAGGCGTTGCTGTTCGTGACCATCAATGATTGGCCTGCTCTCAGTAACCTTTCAGGACAGACAAACAAGGGATACCGCGCATGCACGCACTGTTTGGACGATACCAACAGTATATATTTGGCTAATTGTAAGAAGAATGTGTACCTGGGACATCGTCGATTTCTTCCGAGCAGGCATCCCGTAAGAAAGAAAGGCAAGCATTTCAAAGGTGAGGCGGATCACCGGACGAAGCCTGGCCACCGTACTGGTGCTGATGTACATGATATGGTCAAGGATTTGAAGGTGATCTTTGGAAAGGGTCCTAGTGGACAACCTGTTCCGAATGACGCTGACAGACGCGCACCCATGTGGAAGAAGAAATCTATATTTTGGGACCTGCCCTATTGGAAACACCTATAGGTCCGCTCCGCAATCGATGTGATGCACGTGACGAAGAATCTTTGTGTGACCCTGCTTGGCTTCTTGGGCATGTATGGGAAGACAAAAGATACACCTGAGGCACGGGAGGACCAGCAACGTATGCACGGAAAAGACGACATACATCAGGGTCATGCAAGCTATGCTCTTACCAAAGAAGAGAAGGAAATCCTCTTTGAATGCTTGCTCATTATTAAGGTACCGTCTGGCTTCTCGTCGAATATAAAGGGAATAATAAACATGGCAGAGAAAAAGTTCCAGAACCTAAAGTCTCATGACTGCCACGTGATTATGATGCAACTGCTTCCGGTTGCATTGAGGGGGCTTCTACCGGAAAACGTTCGATTAGCCATTGTGAAGCTATGTGCATTTCTCAATGCAATCTCTCAGAAGGTAATCGATCCATAAATCATACCAAGGTTACAGAATGATTTGGTGCAATGTCTTGTCAGTTTCGAGTTGGTGTTCCCAGCATCCTTCTTCAACATCATGACGCACGTCCTAGTTCACCTATGCGAAGAGATTAACGTTTTGGGTCCTGTATTTCTACACAATATGTTCCCCTTTGAGAGGTTCATGGGAGTCTTAAAGAAATATGTTCATAACCGTGCTAGGCCAGAAGGAAGCATCTCCAAGGGCCGTCAAAATGAGGAGGTCATTGAGTTTTGTATTGACTTTATTCCTGACCTTAAGCCGATTGGTGTTCCTGAATCGCGGCATAAGGGCAGACTGGATGGAAAAGGCACGCTAGGAGGGGAACAAATAATATGTATGGACGGACATTCTCTCACTGAAGCACACTACACAGTTCTACAGAATTCCGCCTTGGTGGCTCCGTATATGGATGAACACAAGAATTTGCTACGCTCCAAACACCCGGAGCGGTCTGATGACTGGATTACACGTGAACAAACCAGGAGTTTCGCCAGCTGGTTGCAAGCACGTACCATGCATGACACCTCTATTGAAGATGACCTGTACTTGCTGTCCCAGTTACCATCTTCGAATATAATGACTTTCAAAGGGTACGAGATAAATGGTAATACATTTTACACGATCGCCCAAGATAAGAAGAGCACCAACCAAAAAAGTGGTGTCCGCTTTGATGCAGAAACCAAGATGGGAAAGGAAACATATTATGGTTATATACAGGACATATGGGAACTTGACTATCGACGTGGTTTGAAGGTCCCTTTGTTTCGGTGCAAATGGGTCAATATGACACGAGGCGGGGTAACGGAAGACCCGCAGTACGGAATGACAACAGTGGATCTCAACAATCTTGCGTATGCAGACGAACCATTCGTCCTAGCCAATGATGTGGCACAGGTTTTTTATGTGAAGGACATGTCTACCAAGCCAAGAAAAATGAAAGATAAGGAAGCGAATGCATCGTACGATGAGCCAAAGCGGCACATAGTTCTTTCTGGGAAGAGAAACATCGTGGGAGTGGATGACAAGATAGACAAGTCAGAAGAATATGAAAAGTTTGATGAAATTGCTCCATTCACAGTGAATATTGACCCGAGCATCCCGTTAAATGATGAAGATTTTCCTTGGCTACGACGCAAAGGGACACACGCGAAGAAAAAGTTTCACACCCAAAGATCTAGGATGTGATTGGCTTAACTATCATCACTTTCTTCTGTGTTTCACACCCAGGAGGGAATCTCTGTAATAGTTAGGGTAGCTAGTTATGTGTTTTGGCATTTGAAACGCGAAGAAATTTTATGTGCAAGCAAATTCTTTCATGCATTTACTGATTTTTCAGCTAAATGACCCTGAAATTGAAAAGCATTTCAAATGAACTCAGAAAAGGTTGAAAGTTGGCATGGTATCATAATTTCACCCACATAGCATGTGCAAAAAAGTAGAGAGGGTTACCGCAAAAACTGGATGCACTTCGTGTACAAAATGGACAATATGTTTCGAAGTATCAGGGTTTCGGACGAAAACTCATCCGTTACAAAGGCATTTCATTTTTTAAATAACCTAAGCATTACCAAATTGAATATAATGATAAAACACACTAATATTACATAAGAAAAAAGAATCACTGAAAAATCTATTTTCAAAGTTAAGTTATTCACAAAAATAAATAAAGCAAAAAAAAGAAAAAAAAAGCCCACCTACTGGGCCACAACGGCCTGCATACGACTAGAAACCCAAATTCAAGTTGGGCCAGGATGCAGGCCCACTAGCCCAGTAGGCCCAACAAGGCATCGCAGAAGAGGTAGGCCCAGAAGGCCTGCTTAAGAGAGGAGCTCGAGACAGCAGCGATGGCGGGGCTTATAAGCAGGTGCGAGTGCCCCTCGGCTAGCGAGGTGGGACTAAACTTTTGTGCCCCTCGCCTGGCAGCGCACACCCTTTAGTACCGGGTCGTGGCTCCAACCGGTACTAAAGGGGAGGCCCTTAGTACCGGTTGGAGCCACCAACCGGTACTAAAGGGGGTCGCTTCCCGCCGCTTGGCCTGGCTAAAACATGCCTTTGGTACCGGTTGGAGCCACCAACCGGTACTAAAGGTCCCTCCTATATAAGCAACACTTCAAAATTTCGTCAGTTTTCATCTCTCCCTCTGCTTCTTCTCCTCTCTGCACACCGTCGCCCGCCGCCCCCGCCGTCTCCATATCCCTCGTCGCCGCCCCCGCCGCCAGCCCCGTCGCCGCCCCATCCCCGTCGTCGCCGCCCCGTCATCCGGCCCCCGTCGTCACCGCCGCCCCGTCCCGGCCGCGTCGTCACCGTCCCCGTCGTCGTCGCCGCCCCGACCCGTACGTCCCCGTCCCCGTCGTCACTGCCCCGTCGTCGCCGCGCCCGTCACCATCCCCGTTGCCGCGTGCACCCCGTCGCCGTCCCCGTCGCCGCCCCCCGTCGCCTCTCGCCTCACCGGCCGGTGAGCGCGCACACACACACATACATTTTTAGTTATAGATTTTTCTGTTTTTAGAAATTGTTAGACATTTTTCTGTTTTTTAGAAATAGTTAGAAATGTTAGAAATGTTAGAATAGTTAGAAATGTTAGAATTGTTAGAAATGTCAGAATTGTTAGAAATTTTTCTGTTTTTTAGTTACAGAAATAGTTATAAAAAAGTTAGAAATTTTTCTTTTTTTAGTTATAGAAATATTAGAAATGTTATAGAAATGTTAGTTATATATAGCACTGTTAGAAATGTTATAGAAATGTTAGAAATTTTAGTTATCAAAATCCAATCATTAAAAAAATGTTACTTTTTGCGGGCATATAGCTAGTATTTGTTCTCGACGATGCCCGGCCCGCATCCTCGCCGTCGACACGTCCGCGACGACGTGCAGTTGACCCATGTCCGGGACTGGGCTCCGCCGGGCTGGCACTGGGAGGTGCTGCCTGGAGGGGCGCGCCGCTTGATGAGGAACCCGGCCCCGGGTCCCGTCGTCGACCCTGATCTCGTTTGGTGGTGTTCGCGTGGGCCAGTTTCGGTGCGGAGGGAGCCGGCCCCGCCGGAGGTGGTACGTCGTCGTGTCAGGGAGGAGGACGAGCACATCCATCGCTACATGGTTGCGTTAGAGGGCGGCAGGTTCTCCAATACCTGGCAGTTTCTTCAGGGATCTCACTTCAGCTATGATCCTGTGAGGGTTCCTTCTCTTTGGGTGTCCACCGCCCGCGCCGCAGGAACCGCGAGTGTCCTAGATTCTTCTGTAGTATTCGATCTTTAATTAGCTACCTAGCCAGTGATGTACTATTCAATATTATATATTATTCGAGTCGATGTATTCGAGATTAAATCTATTATTCGAGACGATGTATTGGAGATTATATCTATTATTCGAGTCGATGTATTCGAGATTAAATCTATTATTCGAGACGATGTATTCAAGATTATATCTATTATTCAAGACGATGTATTCGAGATTATATCTATTATTCGAGATTATACTAAATTGTTTTATATTTCTTTTGGCATAGTTAAATAAAAGCTATGGCGAACAATACCGACAGAGATAGAGAACAGACCATGTTCGATATGATACGCGGGCCAGATGATAATCAGAATGAAGAAGATTATGACGGCTCCGAATTTCTAAACAACACCGGAGAGGGTGATATGATATTCGATCGCGACGACCGAATTGATGAAGTCATGAACTACGATTATGACGATGACGAAGAACATGTTGATCCTGAAACAACAAACACCGGCGAGGTATATATATTTATATAAGCAAGAATCTGGTGATCATCACATGTTTTAAATGAGTTGAAGATATATTAATGAATCGATCTTTCTTCTTTTAGCCATCCGGATCGAGCAAATCTTCAGGCAAAAGGACGAAACGAGGCCCGAACAAAAAGTTGAAGGAGGGCGTAAAGTACAATATCGAGGCATTCAGACCTAATGGCGAACCATTAGCGCCTAAGAAGATTGCGGACAAGTTCGTTCGTCAGTGCGGAGTTCTTGTGAAGGACCAACTCCCGATCTCCCTTCAAGAATGGAGAGAGCCAGCAAAGCCACGTCCAAATGTTACTTTTGTCGACGCCAGACAAAAAAAATCTGCTTTGGGATACTCTCATGGAACATTTCACCCTACCAGATCATTTCACAGAAGCAGATGTGCAGAAAGTCAAGGACGCTGCTCTTAGGAAGATGGCGGTTGCATTCAAGAACCACAAGAGATGTGAATGGGAGAAGTACGTCAAGGGAGGAAGGAAGACTCCAGTATTCGAGGGGACACTAGAGAATCAAAGTGCTCATTGGGACGATTTCGTGAAATTCAAGGATTCAGAATTAGCTAAGGAACGGTCGAGAATAAACAAGAAGAATGCCGAAAAAAGGATAAGTTCCATAAGCTGGGGCCAGGTGGCTACGCGGTGGCAATGCCTAAGTGGGATAAGTCTGAGAAAGAGATGGAGGATGGAGGTGTCACTCCGGTTACTAAGAGCTGCCCCCCCAGGTGCAGGAGTTGGTTCTATGCGCATGGGGGGGAGTTGGACCCGAAGACAGGCAAAGTTTCGACGTAGGCATGTCTGAACGGAACCGACGATAACATACTTGTTGCAATAGAAGAGGCTCGAACGGGGGTGTTCCAGCCGAACAGAGAGAACGACGAGCTTACGCGTGCCCTGGGAAATCCAGAACACCCGGGAAGAACACGAGGCAAGGGCGCTATTCCGTGGTATGAGGGGTTTTCGGACTGGAACGCCGACTACAGAACCCTTGCGAGAAGGAAGATTGCGGAGGAGAAGCAGAGGAAGATGGAGGAGGATAAGAGGAAGCTGGACTATGAACGCCTTCGAGGCCTAGAATCAGCGCACGCGGACTTGGTAGACAAATTCCAGCGGCAACAGGAGCAGATCGACTCACTTAGCCAGCAAAGGGGGTCTCAGCAGCTGCAACAGCTAGCGGATGATCCAGCATTGGATACCACCGCCCCATCCATGCCGAGAAGCAGCGTGGGTTCCGCCCCGTTTGATGCAATGCTGGATAGATACCCCGTGGATGACATCATGGAGAACACTAACTGCGAGCTACACTTCAAAATGAAGAACATATCCATGAAGGTGGCGTACGCCGTTGCTTATACAAATCCCCCCGAGGCAACCTTCCATTGCAACCCGATTCCAGCAGGCTATGCTCGTGTCGTGGTTGATGAGGTGGTGGACCAATATTCGGGGCTAGAGCTTGACATTCCTGGAGGTGACGAGGAGCACACACTCGGAGAGGCCAAACATCGTATCATCCTATGGAGAAAGGATTGCATCATCTTTCGAAGGCCACCGACACCGCGTCACCCGACTCCTCGTCGAAGTCCGCCACCGAGTCAGCAGACTCCCGCTCCTCCAAGTCCACCAACGCGTGAGGCCACTCCTCCTCCTCCAAGTCCGGCAAAGTGTCAGGCCACTCCTCCTCCAAGTCCGACACAGTGTCAGACGTCCACTCCTCCTCCAAGTCCGGCACAACCTCAGGCCACTCCTCCTCCAAGTCCGGCACAGCTTCAGGCCACTCCTCCTCGTCCAACTCAGCCCCGTCGGCCGTCTCCGCCGCCTCAGCAACCGCAGAAGAGACACCCCGCAGCTATGGTGCGTAGCGGTACCAGTCGAGGTCATAGTATAGGAAGTACAGGTGGAGGCAAGCGATATAAATATGGTCCAAACCTCACTACTCCTCTTCCTGAGAGGGCTTACGACAGGACCGAGGAGCAAACCAATGCCATAGTGCGGGCAGAAGTCGACACCCATTTTGGACCGAAACCGCCACCGCCGCCACGGGAGAAAGTGCCTGTGGAAGTTATTGACCACTTCATTCGTATGGCTGAATCACCAGCTCCTAAGCCTGTTGACACAGACTATGAGCGCCACATCAGGAAGTTAAATCGAGCATGTATACAAAGGGAGGCGAGCTCGAGCTCGAGCAAACAACAAGCAGCTGTCAAAAAATGCGGGAGAACCATTGCCCAGCTGGGAGAACAGTGGGCGCAACCGATCCCCCCGCTTGTTGTGCCGCCAACAACACGTGATAGTACGCGCGGCCAATATTATTGTGGGCAAACAGTTTACGTTCCCCAGGTGGGCGATGTGGTAATAACCCAGCAGCATATAACGCAGGCTGAAGAACTCAAGATCACTGTTGGACAACTCCTCGAGATCGAGGAGATGCCTGTGCTTACAAAGGAGGAAATAAAATGGAAATATGTCCAGGGCCAACCTTTGGTCAGGCCAAAAGATGTCAAGAAGCTCCCAACGAGAATGTATGAATTGCATCAATGGTACATGGACATTACCAAGAGATCCGATCGACAGTCCCTCATGGTGCAAGTCAACAAGGATCATTACTACCATCAGAAACCTGTGACCGTTGAGTATTCTGAAATGTTTCAGTTATACAATCAAGACGCACTCGACAAATCTATCGTCAGTTGCTATTGTCTGTAAGTGATTTCTGTCGGGGGAAATCGGCCTCCACGAGCACCTATGGGGACGGAGCCCCTTTTCGGTTCGGCGGGGGGCGGAGGTTGCACAAAGAGCAGATCGAGGAGACACACACACAACGATTTTACCCAGCTTCGGGCCGCACGGATGCGTAAAACCCTACTGCTGCTTGTCTGGTTGATTCGAGTTCTTGCTCTGGAGCGCAAGAAGCTACAGTAAGTTGGAGCTGGACGTAGACGAGGGTCTACTGGATGTCCTCCTTCCCCGGGTCCCCCGGGTTTTTCCTTCGGGGTCCTCTTCTACGTGCGCATGGGCCTCCTTTTATATGCTAAGGGGTTTCCCACAGGTAGCGACGCAGGTGAGGGTAAAAATGGCAAGGAACTGTGCGAACAGTGGCCGCACAGTGCTATCGCACCTAACTCTGACGGCGGGGGACAAAGGCATTAAATGCCCGTCTGGATCGCCCGAACAGTACCGAGGCGGACCGTTGGGGGCGCCTCCGCTTGCCACGGGGGCGACTCTGCCAACGTCGCATGCCACCGCGCGCCTCAGGTTGCGCGGCGCCCCGCCACGTGCCTCTGGGGAAGCTCCAGAGTGACGCGTGGTCAGGTGAGCTGGAGCGCAGGCCTGAGGTGGTGGTTTGCCGCGGTAAGTGGCTTGCCGCGGTGGTTGTCTTGCCGCACCTGAAAGCTTGCCGCTCGTCAGGCCTTGCCGGGGCGCGCGGCGCGCCGCGGCGGGCTTTTCTTGGGGTGCCTTGGCTTGGCCGTCCCGGCGAGCTCCTCCCGCCGGGGCCTTGGTGCTTCGGCTTAGTCGTCCCGGCAAGCTCCTCTTGCCAGGGTCTTGTCGCCTTGGCCCGGCAAGCTCCTCTTGCCGGACCTCGCCTCCTTGGCTCGGCAAGCTCCTCTTGCCGGGGCCTGGTCTTCTAGGCTCGATCACTTGGCCTTCGTCCGGCCCAGAAAGGGCCGTGGAGACTCTTGTCGCTCCCCTGGCAAGCCTTGCCGCGGGACGCTACTACTGCCCGTGCACAAGTTCGGGGTACTAAGGTACCCCTACTTTAGTACATCGACAGGAGCCCCCGGGTCTGGGACATACACGGTGCCGAGCGTTGTTGGGCCAGGCCCTAACAGTGCACGGGCACGCGTGGCCTGGGTTGCGCTGCTCCTTAACTCCGTGCCCGTCGCGCCCTCCCCAAGTGGCGCGCGCTTATCACGGCGTCGTGGGGGGGGGGGGGGGCGAGGCGTGCGAGGCGTGCGTGACGTGGGTGGCGTGCGCGGGGCTTGAGGCCCGCAGGCATGCGTCACGTCGGGCACGATTCCTTATTTGGAAAGGCGAAATGCCCCCCTTCTTTATAAGCGGAGGGGAACAGGGGCAGCTCGCCATTCCGCCGGTTGCTGTTCCTCGAAAATCTCCGCCACTTCCTCCTTACTAGAGAAAGCGGCGATTCGCCCTCGCAGCCCCTGGCGCCGCCAACGCCGACAACTCCCCCTCCCCGTATCTGCCATGGCCCCGAAGAGCGACAAGGCGAAGGGGAAGGCCGTGAAGTCGGCCAAGGCGCTGCGGCTGGAAGCGCTTCGGAAGGAGACGGCGACGTTCCCCCCTCAGCTCGATGCGCTGGGGCTGAAGAACGGATACCGCCTCTTCTGGTCGACGGCGACGCGAGTGCATCCGCGCACGCGAGTTCTTCCCGCCATCGCCCAGAAGCTGTACCCGACCGGGTACCCTTTCTTCGCCGTGTTCTTCTATTGCGGGCTCTGCCCGCCTTTTTCCGAGTTCTTCTGCGACATCATGCACACCTACAACCTCCACCTCCTTGATTTCACCCCCAACGCCGTTCTGACAATGGCGGTTTTCACACACCTTTGCGAGAACTTTGTCGGAGTCCGCCCCAACGTAGCCCTCTTCCGCCACTTCATTACTCCTCGGGTGGAGAAAGGAGAGCCGCTGTCCGGCGGAGTCGCCTGGGTCTCCAGGACCGGCAAGAAAGAGGTCTACTTGGAGGGGGAACTCCGTGGCAGATGGGAGGAGTGGAGGGCCGAGTGGTGCCTGATCGTCGAGGAAAATCCACCGCCGTTCACCGCCGTGCGCCGAACCCCAGTGGTGCGCGGCCGTGACTGGAGCGACCTAGCCCCGGACGACGCCAAGCTGAAGATTGCCGTCACCCGAATCCTGCGCCTCAGGTGTGCCGGGCTCACCGTCGGCGCCGTCGGCGTGGATTTCCTTCGCCGGCGTATCGCCCCCCTGCAGGAGAGGGGGAAGCCGGCTTGGGAATTCCAAAACGCGGCGGACATCATGAGGCTGCGCCCGGGCCTTAACTACAACTTCACCGTTCTGGAGCTCGTCACAGTGTTGAAGGAGCTGTTCAGGTACGACTCCGAGCACCCAGAATGGTTCAGGTTGTCGTCGGGCGTCGTCCCCCTGTGCAACAACTCGGCGCTCAGCCGCATCCTCGCGATGATGCCACTGTGTGACTCGCACGGGATCGACGCGACCTGGCAGGAGCCGGCGGACGACGTCGTGCAGGCCTTCTTCGACAACTTGGAGGAGGTGCCGGTCGACCCCGACGAGAAGAGGGGCCTCACGCGGGACACCACCCCCGAGGAGCTGGCTTACATCGCCTCCAGGATGGAGGAGGCGGCGGCCGCCGCGGCCGCGGGCGAGTCTTGCTTCACCCTGGCCGAAGCAGACGCGGCGGAGGCGGAGAGCCTCGCTGACCAAATGGAGTTCGCCGGCGCGGAGGAACCAGCTGGGCACGGTGGCGCGGGCGAGCCCGCCCAGGACGCGAGCGGCTTGCCGGAGGTTGACGCGCCCTCCTCGCAGCTCCCGGGCAGCTCGTCGCAGGCGGAGCCCCCTGCCCAGCCGAGGAGGCGTCTCCGCAGGGCCGGAGAGGTGGTGCGGCAGGCCGACCAGCAACCGCAGCCCCGCGTGACACGCGCCTCCGAAGCAGCGGGAGCGGGGTCCTCACGTGCCGTGGCTTCTTGTAACGCCCCAAGACCGGAGCTCCAGATGCCTTCCAGGGTTTCCGGGCTTTTCGTCATGTGAGTTGTTGGTTTATTGCATTCAGCTTTGCATCATGTGCATTGCATCATGTCATCATGCCGTCAAGTTATTTATTTTCGTAACTCAAATAAATAAATGGCATGGATCTTTGATCCATTTAAACCGAGGGTATTCACATGGTGAATTCTCTTTATTACATATCCTCCCAATATTTTAGGGAGCTATATTAATTATTCCATTTATTTGGAATTAACCATAACACACTTGCAAAATAATTCCCATGCCTATTCCTCTTCGAGTTTGACCTTCAAATCTTGTCCACAATTCTTTCTTCATTTATCGAGGCTCCTCCTAATTTCTCAACATTTTTGGACACTCCTAAAACCTCGTCCTAGTTCAAACCATTTGAATTAAATTCAAATGAGTTTGAATTTACATCTTTCGATCTTGCCTTTTTTTTACTTTCTCGGAACAAGCGTATTTTTGTGAGTTCGGGAAAATTATCCCCTTGTCCAAATTCTTTTCCAAACCTCTCCTTCTTTTCCTCTCTTTTTTTTGGTCTTTTCTGCTAAAGTAATGAGAGAGGGAGTGGAGAGACCCTGTAGCCAGGCCGGCCCATTTGGCCAAGGCCCAGCCGCCGGCCTCCTAAGCCTAACCTTCTCCTAACCCTAGCCCGCACCTGGTTCTCCTCCTAGCGCCGCCACCAGAGAGCTTCGCCCGATCCCCTCGCTCTCTCCCTCTCCTTCGTTCCCTCTGCCGCTGCTACTTCCCTCGATCCCATCTCTCTCCCGATCCCCACTCCTCTCTTCCACCCAGCGCCCGATCCCCTCGTTCGTCCTCCTCTGCTTCTCCTCCTCGCCGCCCGATCCGCCGGCCCCGTCGCCCCGTCTCCTGGCGCCGGCCCCGCCGCCCCGTCTCCTGGCGTCGGCCCCGCCGCCAAGCTCTGCCCCGCGCCCGGCCTCCGCAACACCACCGGGGCGGCCAACTCCGGCGGCCCTCCGTCGTCTGCGCCATGGATGTCCTGCCTCGCCGGATCCATCCATTCCCCTCGTCCCGCGCCCTGGATCCGGTCGATCCGAGCTTCACCATGCCCAAGACCTCGTCGCCCCTTCGCTCTGCTCCCGGCCACTAGCGCCCTGCTCGCCTCCTCTGCTTCACCCCTGCACGAGCAGGACGGCCCCGCCCTGCTTCACGTCCGTCGAGATCTGGCGCTGGCCCGCCGTCTTCGACCTCCCTCTGCGTGCCCGCAAGCACGCCAAGCCGCCACCGTCCCCGCGACATCCTCTGCTGCAGCTCCACCGGTCGGTGACCTCACCTGAACCTTGCCAGGGAGTAGCCCGAGAGGACAGCCTAGTCTCGCTCGGAACCACCCTCCTTCCATGCGCCAAGTCCCGCGGCTGTCGCCCCTGCATCGTGCCCCAGTTGCTGCTGCCGCCAAGTACCAGGTCAACAAGGACCGCCAAGTTCCACTACCGCTGCCCGAACATCTACAGAACGTCAAGTACCCCTTCGAGATGACGAGATCGGCAAGTTCAAATGACGCCAAGTACCTCTACGAACGACACTAGAAGTATATGAACGTGTACAACTACGGATCCCGTGTACGACTACGTGATTTCACCAAGTACCCCTTCGGATGCGCCTAGTCCGACTACATGGACCGACAAGTACCCCGACACCGTGTACATCTACACCGCCAAGTTCGACTACACGATGTGATGCCAAGTACCACGACGATACGTGAACGTCTACCGCCGCCAAGATCACGAGTACCTCTACCGTCACGTGAACCACTACTTCCCACGACGCCCGCGAGAACGACTACTTCCACTACTACCGCCGCGGAACAACTACTTCAACTACCTCCTCCACGAACTCGAACCGCTCGAGAATGCTCCCTTGGAAGGTATAACCGCCGAGACGACCTTCGGAGAACGTATGCATGTTGTATGAGATGCCCCTTTGTTTGCACCGTGTGCGAATTGTCACTCGTTGCCATGCCATCGTCTCGTGGGAACCCGGTATCCGGGATCACCCCACCATCTTGCTCAACTCGCATCAGCACGCTTCCTTTTGCACCGGTATCTCCATGGGTACCGGAACCGATATGTTGCCGTGGCACCATTTTCGGATTCGTTGCCGTGGCACCATTTTTGGATTCGTTGCCGTGGCACCATTTTCGGATTCATTGCCGTGGCACACTTTCTTTCCGCCACGATGACAAATGCTTCATAACATGCTCTTATCAACATTTTCATAAAATTGCATAAACTTGTAATTGTCATCCGCATCATGATAACAACATTTAAAATGATTAAAATTGTTGTTTGCATTTATTTTGCTAAATGTCATGCTGAAATGATTTAATTCATAACTAATTAACCGTAGCTCAGAATTTAATAAACTTTATATGTAAATGGGGTAGAAAAATGCCTAGTTTAACTTGGTGCACTTTATTTTGCTGCTTAACAACATTAAAATATGCTTTAGGACAGAACAGTACCAAATCTAAAATACGCACATGAGGATTTTCCGGAATTGTTGTTGTTATTTCCGGCCTCATTTAAATTGCCTAGATAGGTAGTTTTGTTGTGCTTCACCTCTTGCCATGTTTAAAAAAATTTAATTTTGTTGGGTACATAAACAAGAGAGAACTAAATAATTGTTGTGGTGTTTCGTCAATATGCAACTCGTTGCATATTGAGCTCCACTTAATTTGTAGTGTTGTTTGTTGCATTTGCCATGCCATGAATCATTAAACCGGACATGCATCATGCTTGTTTGTGCATCATGCCATGTTTATGTGTTGGTTGTTTACTATGTTGTTTGTTTCTTTCCGGATTGCTTCTCGCGTTAGCTTCGGTTTCGTTCCGGAGTTGTGAGGATTCGTTCGACTACGTCCGTTTGTCTTCTTCATGGACTCGTTCTTCTTCCTTGCGGGATCTCAGGCAAGATGACCATACCCTCGAAATCACTTCTATCTTTGCTTGCTAGTTGCTCGCTCTTTTGCTATGCCTATGCTGCGATACCTACCACTTGCTTTCATGCCTCCCATATTGTTAAGCCAAGCCTCTAACCCACCTTGTCCTAGCAAACCGTTGTTTGGCTATGTTACGGCTCTGCTCAGCCCCTCTTATAGCGTTGTTAGTTGCAGGTGAAGATGAAGTTTGTTCCTTGTTGGAACATGGAGATGTTGTTCCTTGTTGGAACATGTTTACTTGTTGGGATATCACAATATATCTTATTTAATTAACGCATCTATATACTTGGTAAAGGGTGGAAGGCTCGGCCTTATGCCTGGTGTTTTGTTCCACTCTTGCCGCCCTAGTTTCCGTCATATCGGTGTTATGTTCCCGGATTTTGCGTCCCTAACGCGGTCGGGTGATTTATGGGACCCCCTTGACAGTTCGCTTTGAATAAGACTTTTCCAGCAAGGCCCAACTTTGGTTTTACCATTTGCCTCACCACCACCTACTTTCCCTTGGGAGTAATTAACCCAAGGGTCATCTTTATTCAGCCCCCCCGGGCCAATGCTTGTCTAAGTGTTGGTCCAAACCAGAGCCACTTGCGGTGCCACCCCTAGGCAACTTGGGGTATCGTCGGTTGCCGTACGTAGTGTTCATCCGGTGTTGCCCTGAGACCGAGATATGTGCAGCTCCTATCAGGATGTCGGCGCATCGGGCGGTTTTGCTGGACTTGTTTTATTACTGTCGAAATGTCTTGTAGCCGGGATTCCGAGACTGATCGGGTCTTCCCGGGGAGAAGGAATATCCTTCGTTGATCGCGAGAGCTTATCATGGGCTAAGTTGGGACACCCCTGCAGGGTTTTGAACTTTCGAAAGCCGTGCCCGCGGTTATGGGCAGATGGGAATTTGTTAATGTCCGGTTGTAGAAAACCCGAAGTTGATCTTAACTAAAATACACCAACCGCGTGTGTAACCGTGATGGTCTCTTCTCGGCTGGGTCCGGGAAGTGAACACGATTGTTGGAGTTATGTCTGACGTAAGTAGTTCAGGATCACTTATTGATCATAGTTGTTCGACCGTGCTTTGCCTTCTCTTCTCGCTCTTATTTGCGTATGTTAGCCACCATATATGCTAGTCGCTTGCTGCAGCTCCACCTCATACCTTTTACCCTACCTTTAAGCTTAAATAGTCTTGATCTCGCGGGTGTGAGATTGCTGAGTCCTCGTGACTCACTAGATACTTCCAATACCAGTTTGCAGGTGCCGATGAGACCGTGCAGGTGACACACCCGAGCTCAAGGAGGAGTTCGGTGGAGATCTTGTGTTTTGTGTTGTTTCGTTCTAGTCGATCAGTAGTGGAGCCCAGTTGGGGTCGATCTTGGTCCTTTGTCGCTTTTGGGGTTTCTTCTTTTATTTTGGCTCCGTAGTCGGGCCCTGATTGTAACTGTATGATGTAATGTTTTATTCATGTATTTGTGTGAAGTGGCGATTGTAAGCCAACTATGTATCTCTTTCCCTTATGTATTACATGGGTTGTGTGAAGATTACCTCACTTGCGACATTGCTTTCAATGCGGTTATGCCTCTAAGTCGTGCTTCGACACGTAGGAGATATAGCCGCATCGAGGGCGTTACACTTCTGCTCCTGCCGCTACCCGTACCGCGGCGGCAACGGGGGCGGGGTCGTCCACCGTCCCCGCCAAGCGGTCCCGGGAACCCACTCCCCTGTCTCCTCGTGCCCGGAGCAAGCCGGTTTTTGACTATTCCGCGCTTAGCTCCGACGACGAAGAGGAGGACGAAGAGTAAGTTCCTGGTAGAGCTTGTATCTTCTTGATTTCTATTGCTTCGTGTTGTTTCGCAGCCTACTCATCCTCCCCCGAAACCGTTCCCATTCAGGAGCCTGGCCCAGAGGAGGGCGAAAAGGGCCAAGATCCCGCTGGTCGTCCTTGAGGGCGAATCTCCCCCGGCAACTGGGGAGGTGCCGGAGACGACCTTGCCGGACTTGGCAGCGGGTCCCCAGGGCAGCCCACAGTGCAGCCCCCAGGGTGAGTGCACGGCTAGTTCTTGCTGTTTGGCGCGCGCGTGAGCTCCCCTTCTCTTTGTGGTTGATATGTGGCTGTTGTTGTTGGGTAGGAGCAGAGCAGCCCCAGCAGGTGACCCCGGGGGGCACTCCTGCCGCGCCGTCTGCGTCGACCACCCCGCCTAGGGAGAAATCTCTGGCAAGGGAGGAGCCCCCGGCAGGGGAGACCTCCCCGGCAAGGGAGGAGCCCCCGGCAAGGGAGACCTCTCCGGCAAGGGAGGGATCTCCGGCGAGGGACGCGGCCAGCGATCCCCCGCCAGCGGAGGCCGCGACCACGGACCCTGCCACCGGTAAGCCCCCCTGCACGGAAAAGTTCCCCTGGTCATCTTTCCTTATGAGCTTTTTTGTCGGCTGTTCGGTTGACTCTTCTCCCCTCTTCCGACCATCAGACCCGCCCACCGCGGACCCGATGGAGACCGAGGCCGTTGTCGGGGAGGGCGCACGCGGCGACGCCGACGACGTCGTCGTCATCGAGGAGGCGGACGGCACCGACGACCCCGCAGGCGGCGGGGAGGCCGAAGCCGCCAAGGCCGCCGCGGCAGCAGACGGCGGGGGGACCGGCGACCATGCCGACGGCCCCGGGGAGGCAGGGGCGTCAAGCACTCTGCCGTCCGGTGATCCCGCTGCTGCCGCCGCGCCGGGCCCCGAGGAGCCCCCGGCGGGTGCCTACCTGAAGGCCGGCGATGGCGTCTTCATCAGGCTCCCCTGGGAGCCTAGCTCCATGGCGCCGGTCGAGGGGGAGGCCTTGGACGGAGAAGTGCTCGCCTCCGTCGGGCTGACAGTGGTCGACGCGCCAAGCACCAGCAGCGGCGAGCCCGAGGAGGAGCGACTGCTCCGTAAGCTTGTGTCGCTCTACCGCGCCCAGCAGGCTAAGGTGGAGCGCCAGGAGGCACTCGTCGCGAGGGCCGGCGCGGACATGGAGAAGCGTGCCGGGGAGCTCCGGGAGCTCAACCAGGAGGCTCTCCGGTCTTTGGCGGAGGAGCGGAGGCTGCTCGACGAGGCGCGGACGGCCTTTCTCCTCGAGAAGGCAGAGGCCGAAGAGCAGCAGAGGCTTGCCGCTGCGGGGCTATCCGCGCGGGAAAGCGAACTGGTGCAGCAGAAGGCCAGCCTCGCCAGCCACGAGGAGGAGGTTGCCGCGCGCGAGCAGGCGCTTGGCGGGGCCCTGCAGAAAGCGCAGGACGCTGCCGCGGCCGCCGAGGTCGTCAAGGGGGAGCTGGAGACGAGGGTGGCGCAGCTCGTCAGCGACCTCAAGGCGAGCGGCGAAGAGCTTGCCGCGCTCAAACAGGAGCGCGAGAAGGGCGCTCACACCCTTGGCGAGCTGCAGGGCCGCTTCGCCGAGAATATTCGGGAGCTCGACGCCGCCAAGGATTCCAAGGCCGACCTCGAGCTGAAGCTGGACACCCTGGCCAAGGCGCTGGAGAGCGCCAAGGGGCAGGAAGCGACCTTGCGGAAGGAGGTTGCTGACAACGAGGAGCTATTGAAGCGCGCCGCCGTTACCCAGAACGCCTTCCAGGAGACGGTGGAGCGGTGGACCGAAGGCCTCGTCGACATCGCCACCACCATCGACAAGGAGCTGAAGCTGATGGGGATGGAGGGCCACGAGTACCCCTCCGGCGAGAATGTCTCGCCGAGCGTCAAGCTCACTTCCTTCTTCAAGGGCTTGGTGGAGGCGCTCCAGCATCTCCGGGAAACGATCCCAGAGCAGCTGGCCGAGGAGACGCGGGAAGCCGTCTCCGGGGCCCTCGAGAGGGTGCTGGTGAAGATCGTCTTCCGCAACCCCACCATCAGGCTTACCAACGTCCTCAGGCACCTGCCGGAAGACGCCGACCTGACGGAGATCAGGGCCCTCGTCACCCCCATTGTGGAAAGGGTGGCCGGGATCAGGAGGGTCGAGGGCGACCGCGCGGATTAGGCCGCCCACCTCTTTCTTTTCTTCCCTTGTCACTGCTGAGCATGTCATAGAAACAGCTGATTGGAGCAGCGGCAAGTCGTTTTGGGATATAACTTTTATCTTAGGCAGTTCATTGCGCTGTTATCTCCCTCGTTCGACTTTGTGCTTCGTACGTTCGCGCCCTACGCTCCCAGGAACTTGTCGGCGCAAGCCTCCGCCTTGCCACGGGTGCCGAGTGCGGGACATCAGCAACCCGCTGGCGGTGCCTCCACCGGCAAGAAACCTTGCTGCGGCTGGCGCAACTCACTTAAAATGTTGAGCAGGCTCAGGGCGAGGTAAGCGTTGCGACTGCAGTCGCAGCACACTTAAGCTGCCGAGCAAGCTCGAAACAAAGTAAGGACGCCACTCTGGATGTAGCACACTTAAGTCGTTGAGCGGACTCGAAACGAAATAAGGGCGCAACCAGCCACGAGCAGGCCCCTCCGCGCACAGGTTTCCCATACGAAGCTCGGCCGTTCGAGGAAGATAACTTAAGGGTAAAAAGGAGCTTAATTGCTCAAATTTTGGCAACTTAGCTTTTCTGTTGTTTGCAGTCCGGCAAGGCGCAGCTTCCTCGGGCGACGCCCAGCCTATCCTGTCATCGCCCCTTCTCGAGGTAAGGGAATAACGAGGGCTCGGGGCTTCACGGCCTGTCATCGCTTGCCGGAGCCGAGTGCTGCACAATCGTGTCAAATAATGCATGCGCAAAGCGGTGAGGCACGAAATCGACAAGATGTGCGGGGCACATAAGCTATGCTTGGGATCTGCGCTCGTCTCTGTACCAAGGATTACATGCAACTGCGGCAAGACTTGGACAGAGAGGATGGCCGACGGAACGGGTTTCGACTGAAGGAAATATGCCCTAGAGGCAATAATAAAGTTATTATTTATTTCCTTACATATCATGATAAATGTTTATTATTCATGCTAGAATTGTATTAACCGGAAACATAATACATGTGTGAATACATAGACAAACAGAGTGTCACTAGTATGCCTCTACTAGACTAGCTCGTTAATCAAAGATGGTTATGTTTCCTAACCATGAACAAAGATTTGTTATTTGATTAACGAGGTCACATCATTAGTTGAATGATCTGATTGACATGACCCATTCTATTAGCTTAGCACCCGATCGTTTAGTATGTTGCTATTGCTTTTATCCATGACTTATACATGTTCCTATGACTATGAGATTATGCAACTCCCGTTTGCCGGAGGAACACTTTGGGTGCTACCAAACGTCACAACGTAACTGGGTGATTATAAAGGAGTACTACAGGTGTCACCAAAGGTACATGTTGAGTTGGCGTATTTCGAGATTAGGATTTGTCACTCCGATGTCAGAGAGGTATCTCTGGGCCCTCTCGGTAATGCACATCACTTAAAGCCTTGCAAGCATTGCAACTAATGAGTTAGTTGCGGGATGATGTATTACGGAACGAGTAAAGAGACTTGCCGGTAACGAGATTGAACTAGGTATTGGATACCGACGATCGAATCTCGGGCAAGTAACATACCGATGGACAAAGGGAACAACGTATGTTGTTATGCGGTCTGACCGATAAAGATCTTCGCAGAATATGTAGGAGCCAATATGGGCATCCAGGTCCCGCTATTGGTTATTGACCGGAGACGTGTCTCGGTCATGTCTACATTGTTCTCGAACCGTAGGGTCCGCACGCTTAAGGTTTCGATGATAGTTATATAATGAGTTTATGAGTTTTGATGTACCGAAGGAGTTCGAAGTCCCGGATGAGATCGGGGACATGACGAGGAGTCTCGAAATGGTTGAGACATAAAGATCGATATATTGGACGACTATATTCGGACATCGGAAAGGTTCTGAGTGATCCGGGTATTTTCGGGAGTATCGGGGAGTTACGGGATTACGGGAGAAGTAATGGGCCTTGATGGGCTTTAGTGGGAAGAGGAAAAAGGCTGCTGCGCCCCCCTTCCCTCTGGTCCGAATTGGACTAGGGAAAAGGGGGCCGGCCACCTTTCCTTCTCCTCCTATTCCTTCTCCCTTCCTCCCCTCTTGGTGGACTCCTACTAGGACTTGGAGACCTAGTAGGACTCCACACCCTGGCGCGCCAAACCCTAGGCCGGCCACCCCCTCCCTTGCTCCTTTATATACGGGGGCAGGGGGCACCCCATGACAATTGATCATTGAGATCTTTCCTTAGCCGTGTGCGGTGCCCCCTTCCACCAAATTCCACCTCGGTCATATCGTTGCAGTGCTTAGGCGAAGCCCTGCGCCGGTAACACATCAAGATCGTCACCACGCCGTCGTGCTGACGGAACTCTTCCCCGACGCTTTGCTGGATCGGAGCCCGGGGATCGTCATCGAGCTGAACGTGTGCCAAGAACTCGGAGGTGCCGGAGTAACGGTGCTGTGATCGGTTGGATCGCGAGGAGAACGTACGACTACTTCCTCTACGTTGCGTCAACGCTTCCGCTTCGGTCTACGAGGGTACATAGACAACACTCTCCCATCTCGTTGCTATGCATCACCATGATCTTGCGTGTGCGTAGGAAATTTTTTGAAATTACTACGTTCCCCAACAGTGGCATCCGAGCCTAGGTTTTATGGTTTGATGTTATTTGCACGAGTAGAACACAAGTGAGTTGTGGACGATACAAGTCATACTGCCTACCAGCATGTCATACTTTGGTTCAGCGGTATTGTTGGACGAGACGATCCGGACCAACCTTACGCGTACTCTTACGCGAGACCGGTTCCCTCGACGTGCTTTGCATATAGATGGCTTGCGGAAGACTGTCTCTCCAACTTTAGTTGAACCGAGTGTGGCTACGCCCGGTCCTTGAGAATGTTAAAACAGAGTCTATTTGACAAACTATCGTTGTGGTTTTGATGCGTAGGTAAGATGAGTTCTTGCTTAAGCCCGTAGCAGACACGTAAAACTTGCAACAACAAAGTAGAGGACGTCTAACTTGTTTTTGCAGGGCATGTTGTGATGTTATATGGTCAAGACATGATGCTAAATTTTATTGTATGAGATGATCATGTTTTGTAACAGAGTTATCGGCAACTGGCAGGAGCCATATGGTTGTCGCTTTATTGTATGCAATGCAATCGCGATGTAATGCTTTAATTTATTACTAAGCGGTAGTGATAGTCGTGGAAGCATAAGATTGGCGAGACGACAACGATGCTACGATGGAGATCAAGGTGTCACGCCGGTGACGATGGTGATCATGACGGTGCTTCGGAGATGGAGATCACAAGCACAAGATGATGATGACTATATTATATCACTTATATTGATTGCATGTGATGTTTATCTTTTATGCATCTTATCTTGCTTTGATTGACGGTAGCATTATAAGATGATCTCTCACTAATTATCAAGAAGTGTTCTCCCTGAGTATGCACCGTTGCGAAAGTTCTTCGTGCTGAGACACCACGTGATGATCGGGTGTGATAGGCTCTACGTTCAAATACAACGGGTGCAAAACAGTTGCACACGCGGAATACTCAGGTTATACTTGACGAGCTATGCATATAAGATATGACCTCGGAACACGGAGACCGAAAGGTCGAGCGTGAATCATATAGTAGATATGATCAACATAGTGATGTTCACCATTGAAACTACTCCATCTCACGTGATGATCGGACATGGTTTAGTTGATTTGGATCACATGATCACTTAGAGGATTAGAGGGATGTCTATCTAAGTGGGAGTTCTTAAGTAATATGATTAATTGAACTTAAATTTATCATGAACTTAGTCCTGGTAGTATTAGCATATCTATGTTGTAAATCAATAGCTCGCGTTGTTGCTTTCATATGTTTATTTTTGATATGTTCCTAGAGAAAATTGTGTTGAAAAATGTTAGTAGCAATGATGCGGATTGGATCCGTGATCTGAGGTTTATCCTCATTGCTGCACAGAAGAATTATGTCCTTGATGCACCACTAGGTGACGGACCTATTGCAGGAGCACATGCAGACGTTATGAACGTTTTGCTAGCTCAATATGATGACTACTTAATAGTTTAGTGCACCATGCTTAACGGCTTAGAATCGGGACTTCAAAGATGTTTTGAACGTCATGGAGCATATGAGATGTTCCAGGAGTTGAAGTTAATATTTCAAGCAAATACCCGAGTTGAGAGATATGAAGTCTCCAACAAGTTCTATAGCTAAAAGATGGAGGAGAATCGCTCAACTAGTGAGCATGTACTCAGATTGTCTGGGTACTACAATCGCTTGAATCAAGTGGGAGTTAATCTTCCAGATAAAATAGTGATTGACAGAATTCTCTAGTCACCATCACCAAGTTAGTAGAACTTCGTGATGAACTATAATATGCAAGGGATAACGGAAAATATTCCCAAGCTCTTCGCGATGCTAAAATCGGCGAAGGTAGAAATCAAAGAAAAACATCAAGTGTTGATGGTTGACAAGATCACTAGTTTCAAGAAAAGGGGCAAAAGGAAAGAAGGGGAACTTCAACAAGAACGGCAAGCAAGGTTCTGCTCAAGTGAAAAAGCCCAAGTCTGGTCCTAAAGCCTGAGACTAAATGCTTCTACTGCAAAGGGACTGGTCACTGGAAGCGGAACTACCCCAAGTGATTGGCGGATAAGAAGGATGGCAAAGTGAACATAAGTATATTTGATATACATGTTATTGATGTGTATTTTACTAGTGTTCATAGCAACCCCTCAGTATTTGGTACTAGTTCAAGTTGCTAAGATTAGCAACTCGAAACGGGAGTTGCAGAATGAACAAAGACTAGTTAAAGGGCAAGGTGACGATGTGTGTTGGAAGTGGTTCCAAGATTGATATGATCATCATCACACACTCCCTATACTTTCGGGATTAGTGTTGAAACTAAATAAGTGCTATTTGGTGTTTGCGTTGAGCATGAATATGATTTGATCATGTTAATTGCAATACAGTTATTCATTTAAGTTAGAGAACAATTGTTGTTCCGTTTACATGAATAAAACCTTCTATGGTCATACACACCAATGAAAATAGTTCATTGGATCTCGATCGTAGTGATACACATATTCATAATATTGAAACCAAAAGATGCGAAGTTAATAATGATAGTGCAACCTATTTGTGGCACTGCCGTTTAGGTCATATTGGTGTAAAGCGCATGCTGGTGGGATTTTGGAATCACTTGATGCTTGCGAACCATGCCTCTTGGGCAAGATGACTAAAACGCCGTTCTCCGGAACAATGGAGCAAGCAACAGATTTGTTGGAAATCATACATACTGATGTATATGGTCCGATGAAAATTAAGGCTCGCGACAAGTATCATTATTTTCTGACCTTCACAGATGTTTTGAGCAGATATGGGTATATCTACTTGATGAAACATAAGTCTGAAATGTTTGAAAAGTTCAAAGAATTTTAGAGTGAAGTGGAAAATCATCGTGACAAGAAAATAAAGTTTCTACGATCTGATCGCGGAGACGAATATTTGAGTTACGAGTTTGGTCTTCAGTTAAAACAATGTGAAATAGTTTCACTACTCACGCCACCTGGAACACCACAGCATAATGGTGCGTCCGAACGTCATAACCGTACTTTATTGGATATAGTACAATCTATGATGTCTCTTACAAATCTACCACTATCGTTTTTGGGGTTATGCATTAAAGACAGCTGCATTCACGTTAAAAAGGGCACCATCTAAGTCCGTTGAGACGACACAATATGAACTGTGGTTTAGCAAGAAACCAAAGTTGTCGTTTCTTAAAGTTTGGGGTTGTGATGCTTATATGAAAAAGTTTCATCCTGATAAGCTCAAACCCAAATCGGAGAAATATGTCTTCATAGGATACCCAAAGGAAATTGTTGGGTACACCTTCTATCACAGATCCAAAGGCAAGACATTTGTTGCTAAGAATGGATCCTTTCTAGAGAAGGAGTTTCTCTCGAAAGAAGTGAGTGGGAGGAAAGTAGAACTTGATAAGGTAATTGTACCTTCTCCCTTATTGGAAAGTAGTTCATCATAGAAATCTGTTCCTGTGACTACTACACCAATTAGTGAGGAAGCTAATGATGATGATCATGTAACTTCAGATCAAGTTACTACCGAATCTCGTAGGTAAACCAGAGTGAGATCCGCACCAGAGTGGTACGGTAATCTTGTTCTGGAAGTCATGTTACTAGACCATGACGAACTTGCGAACTATGAGGAAGCGATGATGAGCCCAGATTCCGCGAAATGGTTAGAGACCATGAAATCTGAGATATGATCCATGTATGAGAACAAAGTATGGACTTTGATGGATTTGCCCGATGATCGGCAAAGCCATAAAAAATAAATGGATCTTCAAGAGGAAGACGGACGCTGATAGTAGTGTTACTATCTACAAAGCTAGAATTGTCGCAAAAGGTTTTCGACAAGTTCAAAGTGTTGACTACGATGAGAGTTTCTCACTCGTATCTATGCTTAAGTCTGTCCGAATCATATTAGCAATTGCCGCATTTTATGAAATCTGGCAAATGGATAAACAAAACTGCATTCCTTAATAGATTTATTAAAGAAGAGTTGTATATGATGCAACCAGAAGGTTTTGTCAATCCTAAAGGTGCTAACAAAATATGCAAGCTCCAGCGGTCCATCTATGGACTGGTGCAAGCATCTCGGAGTTGGAATATACACTTTGATAAATTGATCAAAGCATATAGTTTTATACAGACTTGCGGTGAAGCCTGTATTTACAAGAAAGTGAGTGGGAGCACTACAATATTTCTGATAAGTATATGTAAATGACATATTATTGATCGGAAATAATGTAGAATTATTCTGCAAAGCATAAAGGAGTGTTTGAAAGGAGTTTTTCAAAGAAAGGACCTCGGTAAAGCTGCTTACATATTGAGCATCAAGATCTATAGAGATAGATCAAGACGCTTGATAAGTTTTTCAATAAGTACATACCTTTAAAAGATTTTGAAGTAGTTCAAAATGGAACAGTCAAAGAAAGAGTTCTTGCCTGTATTACAAGGTGTGAAATTGAGTGAGACTCAAAGCCCGACCACGGCAGAAGATAGAAAGAGAATGAAAGTCATTCCCTATGCCTCAGCCATAGGTTCTATAAAGTATGCCATGCTGTGTACCAGATCTATTGCATACCCTACCACTGAGTTTGGCAAGGGAGTACAATAGTGATCTAGGAGTAGATCACTGGACAAGCGGTCAAAATTATCCTTAGTGGAATAAGGATATGTTTCTCGATTATGGAGGTGACAAAAGGTTCGTCGTAAAGGGTTACGTCGATGCAAGTTTTGACACTGATCTAGATGACTCTAAGTCTCAATCTGGATACATACTGAAAGTGGGAGCAATTAGCTAGAGTAGCTCCGTGCAGAGTATTGTTGACATAGAAATTTGCAAAATACTTACGGATCTGAATGTGACAGACCCGTGGACTAAAATTATCTCACAAGCAAAAACATGATCACACCTTAGTACTCTTTGGGTGTTAATCACATAGCGATGTGAACTAGATTACTGACTCTAGTAAACCCTTTGGGTGTTGGTCACATATCGATGTGAACTATGGGTGTTAATCACATGGTGATGTGAACTATTGCTATTAAATCACATGGCGATGTGAACTAGATTATTGACTCTAGTGCAAGTGGGAGACTGAAGGAAATATGCCCTAGAGGCAATAATAAAGTTATTATTTATTTCCTTACATATCATGATAAATGTTTATTATTCATGCTAGAATTGTATTAACCGGAAACATAATACATGTGTGAATACATAGACAAACAGAGTGTCACTAGTATGCCTCTACTAGACTAGCTCGTTAATCAAAGATGGTTATGTTTCCTAACCATGAACAAAGATTTGTTATTTGATTAACGAGGTCACATCATTAGTTGAATGATCTGATTGACATGACCCATTCCATTAGCTTAGCACCCGATCGTTTAGTATGTTGCTATTGCTTTTATCCATGACTTATACATGTTCCTATGACTATGAGATTATGCAACTCCCGTTTGCCGGAGGAACACTTTGGGTGCTACCAAACGTCACAACGTTACTGGGTGATTATAAAGGAGTACTACAGGTGTCACCAAAGGTACATGTTGAGTTGGCGTATTTCGAGATTAGGATTTGTCACTCCGATGTCGGAGAGGTATCTCTGGGCCCTCTCGGTAATGCACATCACTTAAAGCCTTGCAAGCATTGCAACTAATGAGTTAGTTGCGGGATGATGTATTACGGAACGAGTAAAGAGACTTGCCGGTAACGAGATTGAACTAGGTATTGGATACCGACGATCGAATCTCGGGCAAGTAACATACCGATGGACAAAGGGAACAACGTATGTTGTTATGCGGTCTGACCGATAAAGATCTTCGCAGAATATGTAGGAGCCAATATGGGCATCCAGGTCCCGCTATTGGTTATTGACCGGAGACGTGTCTCGGTCATGTCTACATTGTTCTCGAACCGTAGGGTCCGCACGCTTAAGGTTTCGATGACAGTTATATAATGAGTTTATGATTTTTGATGTACCGAAGGAGTTCGAAGTCCCGGATGAGATCGGGGACATGACGAGGAGTCTCGAAATGGTCGAGACGTAAAGATCGATATATTGGACGACTATATTCGGACATCGGAAAGGTTCTGAGTGATCCGGGTATTTTCGGGAGTATCGGGGAGTTACGGGATTACGGGAGAAGTAATGGGCCTTGATGGGCTTTAGTGGGAAGAGGAAAAAGGCTGCTGCGCCCCCCTTCCCTCTGGTCCGAATTGGACTAGGGAAAAGGGGGCCGGCCACCTTTCCTTCTCCTCCTATTCCTTCTCCCTTCCTCCCCTCTTGGTGGACTCCTACTAGGACTTGGAGACCTAGTAGGACTCCACACCCTGGCGCGCCAAACCCTAGGCCGGCCACCCCCTCCCTTGCTCCTTTATATACGGGGGCAGGGGGCACCCCATGACAATTGATCATTGAGATCTTTCCTTAGCCGTGTGCGGTGCCCCCTTCCACCAAATTCCACCTCGGTCATATCGTTGCAGTGCTTAGGCGAAGCCCTGCGCCGGTAACACATCAAGATCATCACCACGCCGTCGTGCTGACGGAACTCTTCCCCGACGCTTTGCTGGATCGGAGCCCGGGGATCGTTATCGAGCTGAACGTGTGCCAAGAACTCGGAGGTGCCGGAGTAACGGTGCTGTGATCGGTTGGATCGCGAGGAGAACGTACGACTACTTCCTCTACGTTGCGTCAACGCTTCCGCTTCGGTCTACGAGGGTACGTAGACAACACTCTCCCCTCTCGTTGCTATGCATCACCATGATCTTGCGTGTGCGTAGGAAATTTTTTGAAATTACTACGTTCCCCAACACCGACTACCGCGCTGGCAAGGTCCCTCCCACGGTCGGCGTCGACTCGTTTGGATCTTGGCGGCCTGGGCGCGCCGAAGAACGAGGTCGCCTTTCCCGCAACTTCCGGCGCTAACTTCTGCGGCTACGGGAGCGGCGCAGAGTTTGCTGGAGGCGAGAAACTCGCTCAGCGGCCGGAAGGCGGTCCTCCTCAAGGAGCAGCTGCTCTTGCCCGGGCTCTGCGTGAGTGGGTACTCGAGGAGGGCCGTGCACGAGTCCGTGAGGAGGAATGCCTCCGCTCCGCGGGTTGGAGCGGAAAGGTACCTGGCCATACCTGAGCTTACCTGTGGTCGCCAAATCTGGTTCGCACAAACTCGACGCAGCCCCCTACCTGGCGCGCCAAAGATGTTGGGGGAAATCGGCCTCCACGAGCACCTATGGGGACGGAGCCCCTTTTCGGTTTGGCGGGGGGCGGAGGTTGCACAAAGAGCAGATCGAGGCGACACACACAACGATTTTACCCAGCTTTGGGCCGCACGGATGCGTAAAACCCTACTGCTTCTTGTCTGGTTGATTCGAGTTCTTGCTCTGGAGCGCAAGAAGCTACAGTAAGTTGGAGCTTGACGTAGACGAGGGTCTACTGGATGTCCTCCTTCCCCGGGTCCCCCGGGTTTTTCCTTCGGGGTCCTCTTCTACGTGCGCATGGGCCTCCTTTTATATGCTAAGGGGTTTCCCACAGGTAGCGACGCAGGTGAGGGTAAAAATGGCAAGGAACTGTGCGAACAGTGGCCGCACAGTGCTATCGCACCTAACTCTGACGGCGGGGGACAAAGGCATTAAATGCCCGTCTGGATCGCCCGAATAGTACCGAGGCGGACCGTTGGGGGCGCCTCCGCTTGCCACGGGGGCGACTCTGCCAACGTCGCATGCCACCGCGCGCCTCAGGTTGCGCGGCGCCCCGCCACGTGCCTCTGGGGAAGCTCCAGAGTGACGCGTGGTCAGGTGAGCTGGAGCGCAGGCCTGAGGTGGTGGTTTGCCGCGGCAAGTGGCTTGCCGCGGTGGTTGTCCTGCCGCACCTGAAAGCTTGCCGCTCGTCAGGCCTTGCCGGGGCGCGCGGCGCGCCGCGGCGGGCTTTTCTTGGGGTGCCTTGGCTTGGCCGTCCCGGCGAGCTCCTCCCGCCGGGGCCTTGGTGCTTCGGCTTAGTCGTCCCGGCAAGCTCCTCTTGCCGAGGTCTTGTCACCTTGGCCCGGCAAGCTCCTCTTGCCGGACCTCGCCTCCTTGGCCCGGCAAGCTCCTCTTGCCGGGGCCTGGTCTTCTAGGCTCGATCACTTGGCCTTCGTCCGGCCCAGAAAGGGCCGTGGAGACTCTTGTCGCTCCCCTGGCAAGCCTTGCTGCGGGACGCTACTACTGCTCGTGCACAAGTTCGGGGTACTAAGGTACCCCTACTTTAGTACACCGACAATTTCTTTCTGTAATTTAAGTCTCAAGCTAGCTGTATTGATCCTTTTGATCAATAATCATTACCTGTAATTATCCTCACTATATTCTTCTCTGTGGTATTGTGCAGGATGAAGATGTATGAAATGAACAAAGGTGGACGCTATGGCATTGGGTTCATTGACCCAAACATCGTTAATGAATACACATGGAAATTAAACAAGAATTATGAAAAACAGGTAGAGGACAGCATGTTCGAGTTCTTGAAGCGCCTCAAATACAATGAAGATATACTACTTCCTTACAACTTCCAGTGAGTCACACTTTCTTGTACTACTGTTTTTGCCTACTACCTAGCTAGCTACATGTTTTTGCTTACATATGCCCGCTTAATTAAGACATGCAAACGTGTGTGCATGCAGATATCACTGGATCTTGTGTATCATTAAAGTTGACGAAGGAAAAGTTGAAATACTGGACTCACTACTCAAAGAAAACCATGACTATAACATCTTGTTTGGGATAGTCAACAGGTAATTTCAATCATTATTAACTATATATCTCGGTCTATTTAGTTCGTCATTTCATGATATGAACTATTTAATAACCCCTTTATTCATTTTCTTTGTCGGCAGGCAGGGCTTGGGCAAGGTTCATCAGCGTCACGGAAGGTGAATGGAAACGAAAGCTGAAATGGTTTCGACCCAAGGTAAGTAATTAAGTAGCACTAGCTAGCTAGCTAGCTGCCATCTCTTTAATATTATCATGCTTGATTAATTATTATCTGATCAAATTAAATTCCATTCTCGTAAAGGCCCTGAAGCAGGCGCAGGGGACTGATCTGTGTGCATTCTGCGTTTGTGAGAACATTCGCATGATGACGTCCGAAACGAGCAGATCTCGAAGACAGGAATGGGTACGTTTGTGAAAACACTATTCACAATTTTTACACCATTATCGATATCTAGTCACACAACTAATACACATGCATATTGATCTCCTTCTTAACAGTTCACAGAGGTGCGGGACAAGCTCCTAGAAACGGAGCGCGTACAAGCACTTCAAGAGGAAATAGCGGGATTTTTGCTCGACCAGGTCATAAATCAGAATGGAGAATACTATTACCCGCTACCGCCCCCATCGACCAAGTCATGAACCACTTCCAATTGTCATCGTGCTCCGAAGGCACCAATTAGGCTAATGCCACTGGCTCCGAAGGCAACATGCATATGTAGGAGAAATTATATATAGCTATACATGTGTGTATGTGTGAATTAATATGGTGGTTTGTGAGACATTGATGATCTATATATATGATTGGCTCTACTAGCTAGCTATCATATATATGCATAACGTGTACAATGTGTAGTATCGTAAAATACCAGCAAACGAAAAAGAATTAAAATGGAATACACAAAATTAAATGAAAAAGAAATCATAAAACCAAAAACCCCCCAAACATTTTAGTACCGGTTGGTGTTACCAACCGGTACTAAAGGGCTCCCGGCCCCCGGAGTTGGCTCGTGCCACGTGATTGCCCTTTAGCACCGGTTCGTGCTGAACCGGTACTAAAGGGGGGGGGGGCTTTAGTGCCCACACTTCAGTGCCGGTTATGGAACCGGCACTAAAGGGCCTTACGAACCGGTGCTATTGCCCGGTTCTGCACTAGTGATAACATGGCCAAAGAAAGTTATCCCTACAAAATCATATAGTCTGGCTGTTGCTCTATCTTCATCACACAAAGTATTTAATCATGCACAACCCCTATGACAAGCCAAGCAATTGTTTCATACTTTAATAATCTCAAACTCTTTCAACTTTCACGCAATACATGAGCGTGAGCCATGGACATAGCACTATATGTGGAATAGAATGGTGGTTGTGGAGAAGACAAAAAGGAGAAGATAGTCTCACATCAACTAGGCGTATCAACGGTGATGAGGACATCAATACCATTGTTGCACCCACAACCCCTACTGTTACATATAATGGACCAATTACTAGAGCTCGCGCACGCCAATTAAATTACCAGGTACTTTCCTTTCTTGGTAATGATTCTAATGTTCATGAGAATATGATGCTGCCTAAATTGGATACATTTGTTTTGCTTACAAATGAAGGGCCTAGCTTGGAGAAGGATGAACATTGGAGCAAGAACAAGCATGGAGTTGATGGCATGCGCAAGGGGAACAAGAACGGAGTTACAAGTGATGATTTCAGGACTTTGAAGCCACCATAAGGAGTGAATGAAGCCTTGGACGAAATATACAAGATGCCACTTCATAAATTTCGTCCAGAGGCTATTCTAGGTGCTGCGTCACCTTATTATTGGGCCAGGCCCATGTAATTTCGAAATACATAAGTATAGGCTGTTTTTAGAGTCCGTATGTGTGGGGAAACAAGAGATAGGGTTGGTTTCGGACCCCTTCCCCAAGGGCCACGAAATTCCCCCCTCTTCCTCCATATATACAGCCCTTAGGGCACCATTTAGACTTTGGGTTTTGTTTAGATCAAAAGTTCGCCATAGCTGCAACTACACGTACTTCGTTTGTGTTCAACGACCAGACCAAGGCGTCACAGAACCCCACCTTCATTAATAAAGCTTTCCTCTTTTATTCGCAATATCCAGATTGCAATCTCAGTTTCTTGCTTGTTCTTCATTTGCTCGCAGGAAATAGACCCTCGTGGTCAGGTTGATCATGCTCCGGCGTGGTCAATAACCCCTCGAAAGTTGGTTTAGCGATTGCTAAGGCGCGACGTCTTCGCACGTTCGTAGTCGGATCGTCAAAGTCGACTCTCACAGAAAACGATTGCTATCTCATTGAAACATCGGGACACCTTTGCCTCTATCAAGTGGTATCAGATTTTCAGGTTGCTCGGTGAGATTTTACAGTTTTTCATAGTTTAGATCGAGTCTGTTTTTCATACCTACAGTCCACGAAAAAGCCAAAAAAAAATTTAGGGTTAGTTCATCCTATCCGAACCAATCTGAGCCTTTGCATAATCTTTTCTGTATTTGCTTTGTTGAATTTGCGGTTGCATAGTCGTGTCAAGTTGCTGGTATTAGCGTCTAGTCCTTTAGAGTTTCGAGTTCTGTTCATAGGTTGTCACATCACCGCTGCCATATATCACCACCGCATCATCATCATCACCGCTGCCATATACCACCATCGTCATCACCGCTACCATATACCACCATCGTCATCGCCGCTACCATATACCACATATCCACTGCCATCACGCTAATCCGAGTCCACCTCCGTCACAGATTCGCCACCAGTCCGTGTTCCATCGCCCTGCAAATATCCGCCTCCAGTCCGAGTTTCCACCAGATTCATCTCTGCCACGAGTCCTAGTCCGAGTCCAGTAATTGTTGCTTTATTCTTGATTTCCAGATCACGCGATACTCCGAGTCGTGACAGAGTAGGACTCCCCAACATCCGAGCCATCCGCACTCTGGAAAATTCTGGCTAGGCAGTTTTTAGACCATTTGTAGACTTTTTCAAAAAAAAATTGTTGCGGAGCAAAAAAAAGAGGAAAAAAGTGCAAAAAAAAGATAAAAAAGAGAAAGAAAATTCAGAGTGTGATCCTCCCTTGTTTACGTGCAGCGCCGTGATTTTGTTAGTGTTTTAGGCTCGCGTCTCTAGCACGGTCTAGCCTAGGACCAACACAGTACCGTCGTTGAGCGTTTATTCAACTTTGCATCTCTGAATTGATTATTGCTGACCCTTTTTGCTACCATATTAAAAGCCTTCCCAGCTCCACATACATCTACATCGTGCGTTTGACTCTCCCTGGTAATCGCTCTATCCAAGCTTTGAGATTTTTGACTACAACGGTTGCCGATCACTGCCTGCTGCTGGGTAAGAACTGGTAAGAATTTGAGATTTGCTTGACGGATTTGTGACACCAGCCACCACCACCACTTGTTAGTAGTCTGTAGGATCATATTCTTGTGTGTTTCTATTGCTGCTAACCATGCCAAGATCACAAGCCGACGAGACTGACTGGGAGAACTTGACGAACAAGGAGCTTCATGATAAGTTTCACCAAATGATGAGTGGACAGGTGCAAGATGTGCTAAACAGATTTGACGAGGCCATGGAGAAGATAGATGGCATGGAGAAGACGTTTGAAACAAAGCTCAATAACAAGTTTGCTGAATTGCTTTCGCGTTTTCCACCACCACCACCGGCTACACCTGCCGCACCTCTGCAACAACAACAACACCGACTACCTCCACGTCGGGAAACAACCCTCCGCCGAGCGAGCCGTGTCCCTCTTCAGCCTGGCCAAACTGCTGGTGCTGCTGTTGATACTTCTGTGGCTCCTGCTGCTGATGTGGAGGAGGATGATTATGTGGGAGATTACGAGGATGAGGTTGATGACAATCAGAACTACGTGCAACCACCAGCACCACAACCACCAGGTCATCCACATGCAAATAATGGCAATGTTCGGGCTCCCCCTCAGGTACGAGATCATGACCATCTCCCTAAACTGAAATTGAATATTCCACCATTTGAGGGTAGATATGTTCCTGATATATATCTTACTTGGGAGTTAGGAACTAAACAACGATTTACATGTTTACAATATCCCGAGGAGAGACGTGTTCCTGCTGCTGTTTGTGCTTTCACTAGCTTTGCATGTGTTTGGTGGTCTGAACATTGTTGATTATATCCTGTTCCAGCTACTTGGGCTGCTTTGAAAACTGCTATGCGTACTCGTTGGGTTCCACCATATTATCAACGTGAATTACTTCAAAAATTGCAGCGCTTAAGACAAGGAAAAAATTCGGTAGAAGAATATTATCAGGAATTACAAACTGGCTTGATTAGATGTGGTATTGTTGAGGAGAATGAAGCTATGCTTGCACGTTTTCTGGGTGGATTAAATAGAGAGATTCAGAGCATTCTAGACTACAAGGATTATAATAATATCACTCAATTATTCCACTTGCTTGTAAAGCAGAACGTGAAGTGTAGGATCGACAGGCATTGGCGCGGACTAACTTTTCTGCAGGTCGACCTTCATCATGGACACCACGTGCATCATCTACTTCCACACGTTCTGCTACACCGGCACCTCCGTCGGCTGCCACCTCAACCGTGATACAATAAAGCAGGCACAATCACCACTATCTGCCAAGAGCACACCTTCTGGGCCTGCAAAGAGCTCTTCTTCATCCATGGCATCAACAGGGCAAACACATGATATTATTTGTCGACGTTGCAAGGGTGGAGGTCATTATGCGAGAGAATGCCCATCTAAGCGTGTGATGATTGTTACTGAGGATGGTGGGTATGAGTCCGCTAGTGACTATGATGAGGAGACTTTGGCTCTTATTACACATGAAGAACACGATGGAGATGATTATGATCATGAGACACAATACATGGCTGCTGAAGATGCTGACAGGTATGAATGTTTAGTTGCTCAACGTGTTTTGAGTGTGCAGGTTACACAAGCTGAGCAAAATCAGAGGCATAATTTGTTCCATACAAAGGGAGTTGTGGACGAACGTTCTATTCGCGTCATCATAGATGGAGGGAGCTGCAACAACTTGGCTAGCATGGAGATGGTGGAGAAGCTATCTCTCACCACAAGACCACATCCACATCCTTATTACATCCAATGGTTCAACAACAGCGGCAAGGTTAAGGTAACACGTACTGTTCGTGTGCATTTTAGTATCTCTACATATGCTGATTATGTTGATTGTGATGTGGTACCTATGCAAGCATGTTCCTTATTACTTGGTAGACCATGGCAATTTGATAAAAATTCTGTACACCATGGTAGAAACAATCAGTATACTCTTGTTCATAAGGATAAAAAATTACTTTTCTTCCTATGACTCCTGATTCCATTTTGAAAGATGATATTAATAGAGCTAATAAAGCAAAACAGGAGAAAAATAAGAGTAAAAATCAGATTGTGGCAAAAGAATTTGAGCAACAAATGAAGCCTAATAATAAACCATCTACTGTTGCTTCTGAAATTAAATTGAAAAGTGCATGTTTACTTGCCACCAAATCTGATATTGATGAGCTAGATTTTAGCAAATCTGTTTGCTATGCTTTTGTGTGCAAAGAGGCATTATTTTCATTCGAGGACGTGCCTTCCTCTTTGCCCCTTGCTGTCACTAACATTTTGCAGGAGTTCGCTGACGTTTTCCCACAAGACGTACCACCGGGATTACCACCTATTCGAGGGATTGAGCATCAAATTGACTTAATTCCCGGTGCATCGCTACCCAACCGTGCACCATATCGTACCAATCCAGAGGAGACGAAGGAGATTATGCGTCAAGTACAGGAGCTGCTCGACAAAGGTTATATACGCGAATATCTTAGTCCTTGTGCTGTTCCTATTATACTAGTGCCTAAAAAGGATGGTACGTCGCGTATGTGTGTTGATTGTAGAGGCATTAATAATATTACTATTCGTTATTGTCATCCTATTCGTAGGCTAGATGATATGCTTGATGAATTGAGTGGCTCTACAATATTCTCCAAAGTTGATTTGCGTAGTGGATACCATCAAATTCATATGAAATTGGGAGATGAATGGAAAACAACATTTAAAACTAAGTTTGGTTTATATGAGTGGTTAGTCATGCCTTTTGGGTTACCTAATGCACCTAGTACTTTCATGAGACTAATGAACGAAGTTTTACGTGCTTTCATTGGACGATTTGTGGTTGTCTATTTTGATGATATATTGATTTATAGCAAATCTTTGGAAGAACATTTGGAACATTTATGTGCTGTTTTTAATGCTCTACGTGATGCACGTTTGTTTGGTAACCTTGGGAAGTGCACCTTTTTCACCGACCAAGTATCTTTTCTTGGCTATGTTGTTACTCCATAGGGAATTGAAGTTGATAAAGCCAAGATTGAAGCTATTGAGAGTTGGCCGCAGCCCAAAACGGTCACACAAGTGAGGAGTTTTCTTGGACTTGCTGGTTTCTATAGGCGTTTTGTGAGAGATTTTAGCACCATTGCTGCACCTCTCAGTGAGCTTACAAAGAAGGATGTGCCTTTTGTTTGGGGTACCGCACAGGAAGAAGCCTTCACGGTATTGAAAGATAAGTTGACACATGCTCCTTTACTCCAACTTCCTGACTTTAATAAGACTTTTGAGCTTGAATGTGATGCTAGTGGAATTGGATTAGGAGGGGTGTTATTACAAGATGGCAAACCTGTTGCATACTTTTCTGAAAAATTGAGTGGGCCTAGTCTGAACTTTTCTACTTATGATAAAGAAATATATGCTCTTGTTCGGACTTTAGAGACATGGCAACATTATTTATGGCCCAAAGAATTTGTTATACATTCTGATCATGAATCTTTGAAACATATTAAAAGTCAAGCTAAATTGAATCGTAGACATGCTAAATGGGTTGAATTCATTGAGACTTTCCCTTATGTCATTAAACACAAGAAGGGTAAAGAAAATGTTATTGCCGATGCTTTGTCTCGTCGCTATACTATGCTTTCAGAACTTGACTTCAAAATATTTGGTTTGGAGACCATCAAAGATCAATATGTGCATGATGCTGATTTTAAAGATGTAATGCAGAATTGTAAAGAAGGAAGAACAAGGAACAAGTTCGTTATTAATGATGGTTTTTTTGTTCCGTGCAAACAAGCTATGCATTCCTGCTAGCTCTGTTCGTCTTTTGTTGTTGCAGGAGGTGAATGGAGGAGGATTAATGGGACACTTTGGCGTGAAGAAGACGGAGGATGTACTTGCTACACATTTCTTTTGACCAAAGATGAGACGGGATGTTGAGCATTTTGTTGCTCGCTGCACTACATGTCAAAAAGCTAAGTCACGACTCAATCCTCATGGTTTATATATGCCTTTGCCTGTACCTAGTGTTCCTTGGGAAGATATATCTATGGACTTTGTTTTAGGTTTACCTTGAACAAAGAAGGGGAGGGATAGCATATTTGTTGTCGTGGATAGATTCTCGAAAATGGCACACTTTATACCATGTCATAAAAGCGATGATGTTGTTAATGTTGCTGATTTGTTCTTTCGTGAAATTATTCGCTTGCATGGTGTGCCAAATACTATTGTTTCAGATCATGATACTAAATTTCTTAGCCACTTTTGGAGATGTTTATGGGCTAAGTTGGGGACTAAACTGCTTTTTAGTACTACTTGTCACCCCCAAACGGATGGACAAACTGAAGTAGTCAATAGAACATTGTCTACTATGCTTAGGGCTGTTTTGAAGAATAATAAGAAAATGTGGGAAGAATGCTTGCCTCATATTGAATTTGCTTATAATCGTTCATTGCATTCTACTACTAAGATGTGCCCTTTTGAAATTGTATATGGTTTCCTACCTCGTGCACCCATTGATTTGTTGCCTCTTCCATCTTCGGAGAAGGTTAATTTTGATGCTAAACAACGTGCTGAATTGATCTTAAAAATGCATGAGTTAACTAAGGACAACATTAAGCGTATGAATGCTAAATATAAACTTGCTGGAGATAAGGGTAGAAAACATGTTGTCTTTGCACCTGGAGATCTTGTTTGGTTACATTTGTGTAAGGATAGGTTTCCTAATTTGCACAAATCAAAGCTAATGCCACGTGCTGATAGTCCATTTAAGGTGTTAGAGAAAATAAATGATAATGCATATAAACTTGAGCTGCCTGCAGATTTTGGGGTTAGTCCCACTTTTAACATTGCAGATTTGAAGCCTTATTTGGGTGAGGAAGATGAGCTTCCGTCGAGGACGACTTCATTTCAAGAAGGGGAGGATGATGAGGACATCAATACCATTGTTACACCCATAGCCCCTACTGTTACATATAATGGACCAATTACTAGAGCTCGCGCACGCCAATTAAATTACCAGGTACTTTCCTTTCTTGGTAATGATTCTAATGTTCATGAGAATATGATGCTGCCTAAATTGGATACATTTGTTTTGCTTACAAATGAAGGGCCTAGCTTGGAGAAGGATGAACATTGGGGCACGAACAAGCATGGAGTTGATGGCATGCGCAAGGGGAACAAGAACGGAGTTACAAGTGATGATTTCAGGACTTTGAAGCCACCATAAGGAGTGAATGAAGCCTTGGACGAAATATACAAGATGCCACTTCATAAATTTCATCCAGAGGCTATTCTAGGTGTTGTGTCACCTTATTATTGGGCCAGGCCCATGTAATTTCAAAATACATAAGTATAGGCTGTTTTTAGAGTCCGTATGTGTGGGGAAACAAGAGATAGGGTTGGTTTCGGACCCCTTCCCCAAGGGCCACGAAATTCCCCCTGTTCCTCCATATATACAGCCCTTAGGGCACCGTTTAGACTTTGGGTTTTGTTTAGATCAAAAGTTCGCCATAGCTGCAGCTACACGTACTTCGTTTGTGTTCAATGACCAGACCAAGGCGTCACAGAACCCCACCTTCATTAATAAAGCTTTCCTCTTTTATTCGCAATATCCAGATTGCAATCTCAGTTTCTTGCTTGTTCTTCATTTGCTCGCAGGAAATAGACCCTCGTGGTCAGGTTGATCATGCTCCGGCGTGGTCAATAACCCCTCGAAAGTTGGTTTAGCGATTGCTAAGGCGCGACGTCTTCGCACGTTCGTAGTCGAATCGTCAAACTTGACTCTCACAGAAAATGATTGCTATCTCATCGAAACATCGGGACACCTTTGCCTCTATCAAACGGGCTATGGAGATGCCCATTAATAGATATCAATGTGAGTGAGTAGGGATTGCCATGTAATGGATGCACTAGAGCTATAAATATATGAAAGCTCAACAAAAGAAACTAAGTGGGTGTGCATCCAACTCGCTTGCTCACGAGGACCTAGGGCGTTTTGAGGAAGCCCATCATTGAAATATGCAAGCCAAGTTATATAATGAAAAATTCCCACTAGTATATGAAAGTGACAACATATGAGACTCTCTATCATGAAGATCATGGTGCTATTTTGAAGCACAAGTGTGGAAAAAGAGATAGTAGCATTGTCCCTTCTCTCTTTTTCTCTCATTTTTTTCTTTTGCCTTCTTTTTTTCTTTTTGGCCTTTCTCTTTTTTTTTCTTTTTTTCTTTTTGTAAAGCCCGAAGTCTCATCCCTACTTGTGGGGGAATCATAGTCTTCATCATCCTTTCCTCACTAGGACAATGCTCTAACAATGAAGATCATCACACTTTTATGGATTTACAACTCAAGAATTACAACTCAAAGATAGAACAAGATATGACTCTATATGAGTGCCTCCGTCGGTGTACCGGGATATGCAATGAATCAAGAGCGACATGTATGAAAATTATGAAGGTGGCCTTGCCACAAATACAATGTCAACTACATGATCATGCAAAGAGCAATATGACAAAAGTAATGCGTGTCATATGAACGGAACGGTGGAAAGTTGCATGGCAATATATCTCGGAATGGCTATGGAAATGCCATAATAGGTAGGTATGGTGGCTGTTTTGAGGAAGGTATATAGTGGGTGTATGGTACCGGTGAAAGTTGCGGCGGTACAAGAGAGGCTAGCAATAATGGAAGGGTGAGGTGCGTATAATCCATGGAATCAACCTTAGTCAAAAGAACTCATATACTTGTTGCAAAAATCTAGAAGTCATCAAAAACCAAAGCACTACGCGCATGCTCCTAGGGGGATAGATTGGTAGGAAAAGGCCATCGCTCATCCCCGACCGCCACTCATAAGGAAGACACTCAATAAATAAAATTGTGCTCCAACTTCATCACAAAGCGGTTCACCATACGTGCATGCTACGGGATTCACAACCCTTAACACAAGTATTTTTCATAATCACCTCAACTAGCATGACTCTAATATCACTACCTCCATATCTCAAAACAATTAACAACCATCATATTGATCATAGCATCCAATTCTTTTCTATGATAGTTTTTATTATACCCAACTTGGATGCTCATCATTCTAGGACCAACTTTGTAACCATAGAAAATACCATGCTGTTCTAAAAGACTCTCAAAAAGATATAAGTGAAGCATGAGAGACTAGCAATTTCTACAAAAATAAGTCACCACCGTGCTCTAAAAGATATAAGTGAAGCACTAGAGCAAGAACTATCAAGCTCAAAAGATATAAGTGAAGCACATAGAGTATTCTAGCAAATTCTAATAAAGTAGGCTTCTCCCAAAAGGTGTGTACAGCAAGGATGATTGTGGTAAACTAAAAATCAAAGACTAATATAATACACGATGCTCCAAGCAAAACGCATATCATGTGGCGAATAAAAATATAGCTCCAAGTAAAGTTACCAATGAATGAAGACGAAAGAGGGGATGCCTTCCCGGGGCATCCCCAAGCTTAGGCTTTTGGCTATTCTTGAATATCTTGGGGTGCCTTGGGCATCCCCAAGCTTAGGCTCTTGCCACTCCTTATTCCATAGTCCATAAAAGCTTTACCCAAAACTTGAAAACTTCACAACACAAAACTCAACAGGAAATCTTGTAAGCTCCGTTAGTGAAAGAAAACAAAACCACCACATAAGGTACTTTAATGAACTCATTATTTATTTATTTTGGTGCTATACCTCGGATGCTCGTATTTCTAGAAACAGGCTTCGCTCCGCTATCTTCTTAGAGATTTCACTGTAAACCAAATTCGGATGTATATAGATGCATTTTAAATTGTAGATTCATTTATTTTGCTCTATACTCCTATGTAGGCCATAATGAAATCTTTACAAAGATTTAGAGATTTCACTATAAACCAAATTCAGATGTGTATAGATGCATTTTAAATTGTAGATTCATTTATTTTGCTCTGTATGTAGGCCATAATGAAATCTTTACAAAGACTTATACTTCCTCCGTACAAAGTTGAGACATTTATTTTAGGACGAAGGGTGTATTTAGGAACGGAGGGAGTATAGCAACAACTGAATGGAGTACATGGCTGAACGATACAAGATGGAGAGGTGATTCTCTTACAAAGCAGATCCCGAGATAATCAGATCACGCAGAACAACTATGCTATTGGAGAAGAACACAGGGAAGACTAGGTACAACGCCATGCTACGCCCTAGCACACCTAAACTCCATGACAATGCCCTCGGGAGGGAAGACGATGCGAAAAGTCGGCTGTCGAGTCCAAGGTGGACATGAGATTTCGCTCGGAACCTTGACACCGTGAGGAGAATCACGACGACGTCTTCAAGAAGAGACTGGCGCTCGCGAGCGTCGCCGCTGTCGGCGCCAAAAGCACGGAGCTTTCCTTCCGCAACTCAACCATGCCACACGAGGTCACCAGGACAAGCGCGACGATCCCAGGTTCCTAGATCCAGATCTGGGCGTCGCCACTGCCAACAACAGAGGACGGGCCCGAGCCACCTGACGCTACCCCGTCGTCGCCCATAGGACCAAGAGGGAAGCCACCGCCGTCGCCATAGTGCCCGTTGGAGAGCCAAACATGCAGCCCGCCATCTGAGGCCGCCGCCCCGGCATACCAGGTCCAACACACCGCCATCCGACCACTTCGCGCCACACTGACCACTGTAGGAAAGAGGACGAGTCCATCCACTCCTAGCCCCGCATCAACCATCAATTCTGGGTTAGCGCCTCCACCGTAGGAAGTGCCCACACATGCATCCCTAGCTAGCCCTGATGGGCTAGGGGGCACGAACCGATGACTGCCAACGACCATTGTCGAGCAAGCCTAGACCTGACCCTCTGGCCTCGGCCCAAGCAAGCATGCACAATGCCATGTCCATGGTATTTGGCGCAGATCCGACGGCAAGAGCAGTGATGTCACGACCACCACCTACTCCCACCGCACCCGTGAGAGGAAGACACCACTCATGAGCACATCCCGGCCCGAGACCAACCTCACCTACCCGAAGCACCAGATCTGGCCTGCCTGAGCACGAACCCTAGCTCCAAGCCTTCCCCGGTGCGCGTGCGGTCGGCACCACTAGCACCTGCCCAACCCCGTGCACTGTCGGCTTGAACCCAAGAGAAGGAGAGCCACCACCCTACGCCGCCTGTAAAAGAAGCATCGCACCCGGATCTGCGACGCCGTTGCCGCCACAAGCACGCACCACCCACCATGCCCGAGAAGAACCAGCAGCGGGGAAAAGCCACCATCGGCCACCCAGGCCCTGCCACCAGTGGCCACGACAAGCAGGCTGCACCGCCGGGCCCGAGCCGACCGCAACCCGCGCCGCTCGCCGAGGAGCTCTCCAACCCAATCCAGATCGGGATGAGCGAGCCACCCCCACCGGCGTGCACCACCATCCCTACGCCGCCCAGCACACGAACCATGTCCACGCCCCGCCGAGGCACGACCAGAGAGCCGCCGCGCTGCAGCACCCAGCGCCATCGCCGCATCCCAACGCGGTTGCCTTGCGACTTCCCCGATTCAATCATACACTAATCATACATGCAAACATGTACGATCAAGATCAGGGACTCACGGGAAGATATCACAACACAACTCTAAACACAAATAAAAGGATACAAGCTTCATATTACAAGCCAAGGGCCTCAAGGGCTCGAATACAAATGCTCAACCATAAACGAGTTAGGGGAAGCAACAATATCTGAGTAAAAACATAAGTTAAACAAGGTGCCATAACATGGCTAGCACAAACATGGATACAGATTGAAGAGGCACAAGCCTCTTGCCTGGGATCCTCCTAAACTACTCCTGGTCGTCGATGGCCTCACATAGTAGTAGTCACCCTCAGCGAAGTAGCAGTCGTCGTCGACGATGGCGTCTGGCTCCTAGCTCCTGGGCTCCAACATCTCATCGTAGCAACCCAGTTAGGGGAAAGGGGGAAGCAAAGCAACTGTGAGTACTCATCCAAAGTACTCGCAAGACTGACATCAGATCACACTACACATGCATCGGTATCAATAAAGGGGTAGTATTTGTGGGCTGAACTACAGAATGCGAGAATAAAGGGGGAGAAGCTAGTCATGTCGAATACTACGCTTCTGGCAGCCTCCATCTTGAAGCAATAGAAGAGAGTAGCAAGTATAGCATCAAGTGTCGTCGCATGGCATAATCCTACCCGACGATCCTCTCCTCCTTGCCCTGTGAGAGAGCGAGCACCGGGTTGTATCTGTCACTTGACTGGGTGTGTTTTATTAAGTATCCGGTTTTAGTTGTAAGAGGTCGGAATACAACTCCAAGTCATCCTGTTACCGTGGACACGAGTATTCGAATAGATCAACTTCCCTGCAAGGGTGCACCACATTACCCGACACGCTCGATCACTCTGGCCAGACACACTTTGCTGGGTCATGCCCGGCCTCGAAAGGTCAACACGTCGCATCCCTACCTAGGCTCAATAGAGAGGTTAGAGTCTATATCCTAAGCGCGCAAGGGTCTTGGGCCCATCGCCCTTTGCACTCCTGCACATTGCGTGGGCGGCCAGGATCAGTCCTGGCAACCTGCACTACAAGGCGGTTGCTTTATGTGGACCACCCGGGCGCGCTGACGTCTGAAGAACTTCGGCTAATACTACGACGCTGGTTGCCCATATCTTGTCCCACGCGGCGGTTAGTGCGTATTGTTGGGGAATGTAGTAATTCAAAAAAATCCTACGATCACGCAAGATCTATCTAGGAGATGCATAGCAACGAGACGGGAGAGTGTGTCCACGTACCCTCGTAGACCGAAAGCGGAAGCGTTTAGTGACGTGATTGATGTAGTCAAACGTCTTCACTATCCAACCGATCCAAGTACCGAACGTACGGCACCTCCGTGTTCAGCACACGTTCAGCACAATGGCGTCCCTCGTGCTCTTGATCCAGTTGAGGACGAGGGAGAGTTCCATCAGCACGACAGCATGGCGATGGTGATGATGATGTTACCGGCGCAGGGCTTCGCCTAAGCACTACGACGATATGACCGAGGTGTTAAACAATGGAGGGGGCACCGCACACGGCTAAGAGATTGTCTGTTGTGTTTTGGGGTGCCCCCTGCCCCCGTATATAAAGGAGGAGAGGGGGAGGCCGGTCGGCCCTGTAGGGCGCGCCAAGAAGGAGGAGTCCTACTAGGACTGCAAGTCCTAGTAGGATTCCCCTTGGTGGAAGGGGGAAGAAGAAAGGGAGAGGCAGAGGGAGAGGGAAAGGGGGGCCGCGTCCCCTCCCCTAGTCCTATTCGGACTCCCCTTGGGGGGGCGCCACCCCCTTGCGGGTTGTCCTCTCTCTCCCCTATGGCCCATGTTGGCCCATTGCTTCCCCGGGGGGTTCCGGTAACCCCTCGGGCACTCCGTTTTTACCTGGTATCTCTCGGAACTCTTCTGGTGTCCGAATAACATCATCCAATATATCAATCTTTATGTCTCCACCATTTCGAGACTCCTCGTCATGTCTGTGATCTAATTCGGGACTCCGAACAAACTTCAGACATCAAATCACATAACTCATAATACAAATCATCATCGAACGTTAAGCGTGCGGACCCTACAGGTTCGAGAACTATGTAGACATGATCGAGACACATCTCCGATCAATAACCAATAGCAGAACCTGGATGCTCATATTGGTTCCTACATATTCTACGAAGATCTTTATCGGTCAAACCGCACAACAACATACGTTGTTTCCTTTGTCATCGGTATGTTACTTGCCCGAGATTCGATCGTTGATATCATCATACCTAGTTCAATCTCGTTACCGGCAAGTCTCTTTACTCGTTCCATAATGCTTCATCCCGTAACCAACTCATTGGTCACATTGCTTGCAAGGCTTATAGTGATGAGCATTACCGAGAGGGCCCAGATATACCTCTCTAATACATAGAGTGACAAATTCTATTTATCAATCTATGCCAACCCAACAAACACCTTCAGAGACACCTGTAGAGCATCTTTATAATCACCCAGTTACATTGTGACGTTTGATAGCACACAAGGTGTTCCTCTGGTATTCAGGAGTTGCATAATCTCATAGTTAGAGGAACATGTATAGCCATGAAGAAAGCAGTAGCAATAAAACTGTGATGATCATAATGCTAAGCTAACGGATGGGTCTTGTCCATCACATCATTCTCTAATGATGTGATCCGGTTCATCAAATGACAACACATGTCTATGGTTAGGAAACATAACCATCTTTGATTAACGAGCTAGTCAAGTAGAGGCATACTAGGGACACTATGTTTTGTCTATGTATTCACACATGTACTAAGTTTCGAGTTAATACAATTCTAGCATGAATAATAAACATTTATCATGATATAAGAATATAAATAACAACTTTATTATTGCCTCTATGGCATATTTCCTTCAGTCTCCCACTTGCACTAGAGTCAATAATCTAGATTACAAAGTAATGATTCTAACACCCATGGAGTCTTGGTGCTGATCATGTTTTGCTCATGGAAGAGGCTTAGTCAACGGGTATGCATTATTCAGATCCATATGTATCTTGCAAATCTCTATGTTTCCTCCGTGACTTGATGACGGATGGAATTGAAGCGTCTCTTGATGTGTTTGGTTCTCTTGTGAAATCTAGATTCCTTTGCCAAGGCAATTGCACCAGTATTGTCACAAAATATTTTCATTGGACCCGATGCACTAGGTATAACACCTAGATCGGATATGAACTCCTTCATCCAGACTCCTTCATTTGCTGCTTCCGAAGCAGCTATGTACTCCGCTTCACACGTAGATCCTACCACGATGATCTGCTTGGAACTGCACCAACTAACAGCTCCACCATTCAATATAAATACGTATCCGGATTGCGACTTAGAATCATTCGGATCAGTGTCAAAGCTTGCAGCGACGTAACCATTTACGACAAGCTCTTTGTCACCTCCATAAATGAGAAACATATCCTTAGTCCTTTTCAGGTATTTCAGGATGTTCTTGACCGTTGTCCAGCGCTCCACTCCTGGATTACTTTGGTACCTCCCTGCTATACTTATAGCAAGGCACACATCAGGTCTGGTACACAACATTGCATACATGATAGAACCTATGGCTGAAGCATAGGGAATGACTTTCATTTTCTCTATCTTCTGTAGTGGTCGGGCATTGAATCTGACTCAACTTCACACCTTGTAACATAGGCAAGAACCCTTTCTTCGACTCATCCATTCTGAACTTCTTCAAAACTTTATCAAGGTATGTGCTTTGTGAAAGTCCAATTAAGCGTCTTGATCTATCTCTATAGATCTTCTGGTTGCATCATATACAACTCTTCTTTAAGAAATCCATTAAGGAATGTAGTTTTGACATAAAATGCGGCAATCGCTAACATGATTCGAATAGACTTAAGCAGTGCTACGGGTGATAAGGTGTCATCGTAGTCAACTCCTTGAACTTGTCGAAAACCTTTCGCAGCAAGTCGAGCTTTGTAGACAGTAAAATTACCATCAGCGTCAGTCTTCTTCTTGAAGATCCATTTATTTTCTATGGCTTGCCGATCATCGGGCAAGTCCACCAAAGTCCATACTTTGTTCTCATACATGGATCCCATCTCAGATTTCATGGCCTCAAGCCATTTTGTGGAATCTGGGCTCATCATCGCTTCCTCATAGTTCATAGGTTCATCATGGTCTAGTAACATGACTTCTAGAATAGGATTACCGTACCACTCTGGTGCGGACCATACTCTGGATGACCTACGAGGTTCAGTAGTAACTTGATCTGAAGTTTCATGATCATCATCATTAGCTTCCTCACTAATTGGTGTAGGGATCACTGGATCTGATTTCTGTGATGAACAACTTTCCAATTCGGGAGAAGGTACAATTACCTCATCAAGTTTTACTTTCCTCCCACTCACTTCTTTCGAGAGAAACTCCTTCTCTAGAAAGGATCCATTCTTAGCAACAAATATCTTGCCTTTGGATCTGTGATAGAAGGTGTACCCAGCAGTTCCCTTTGGGTACCCTATGAAGACGCACTTCTCCGATTTGGGTTCGAGCTTATCAGGTTTAAGCTTTTTCACATAAGCATTGCAGCCCCAAACTTTAAGAAACGACAACTTGGGTTTCTTGCCAAACCACAGTTCATATGGTGTCGTCTCAACGGATTTCGATGGTGCCCTATTTAACGTGAATGCAGTCATCTCTAAAGCATATCCCCAAAACGATAGCGGTAAATCAGTAAGAGACATCATAGACCGCACCATATCCAATAAAGTATGGTTACAACGTTCGGACACACCATTACGCTGTGGTGTTCCAGGTGGCGTGAGTTGCGAAACTTTCCACATTGTTCCAAATGAAGACCAAACTCGTAGCTCAAATATTCGCCTCCACGATCAGATCGTAGAAACTTTATTTTCTTGTTACGATGATTTTTCACTTCACTCTGAAATTCTTTGAACTTTTCAAATGTTTCAGACTTATGTTTCATTAAGTAGATATACCCATATCTGCTCAAATCATCTGTGAAGGTCAGAAAATAATGATACCCACCACGAGCCTCAACACTCATTGGTCTGCATACATCGGTATGTATTATTTTCAATAAGTCAGTAGCTCGTTCCATTGTTCCGGAGAATGGAGTTTTAGTCATCTTGCCCATGAGGCATGGTTCGCAAGCACCAAGTGATTCATAATCAAGTGATTCCAAAAGCCCATCAGCATGGAGTTTCTTCATTCGCTTTACACCAATATGACCTAAATGGCAGTGCCCCAAATAAGTTGCACTATCATTATCAACTTTGCATCTTTTGGCTTCAATATTATGAACATGTGTATCACCACGATCGAGATTCAGCATAAATAGACCACTCAACAAGGGTGCATGACCATAAAAGATATTACTCATATAAATAGAACAACCATTATTCTCTGATTTAAATGAATAACCGTCTCGCATCAAATAAGATCCAGATATAATGTTCATGCTCAACACTGGCACCAAATAACAATTATTCAGGTCTAAAACTAATCCCGAAGGTAGATGTAGAGGTAGCGTGCCAACGACGATCACATCGACCTTAGAACCATTTCCGATGCGCATTGTCACCTCGTCCTTAGCCAATCTTCGCTTAATCCGTAGCCCCTGTTTCGAGTTGCAAATATGAGCAATAGAACCAGTATCAAATACCCAGGCGCTACTACGAGCATTAGTAAGGCACACATCAATAACATGTATATCAAATATACCTTTCACTTTGCCATCCTTCTTATCCACCAAATACTTGGGGCAATTCCGCTTCAAGTGACCAGTCCCTTTGCAGTAGAAGCACTCAGTTTCAGGCTTAGGTCCAGACTTGGGCTTCTTCTCTTGAGCAGCAACTTGCTTGCCATTCTTATTGAAGTTCCCCTTCTTCCCTTTGCCCTTTTTCTTGAAACTAGTGGTCTTGTTAACCATCAACACTTGATGCTCCTTCTTGATTTCTATCTCCGCAGCCTTTAGCACTACAAAGAGCTCGGGAATCATTTTCGTCATCCCTTGCATATTATAGTTCATCATGAAGCCTTTATAGCTTGGTGGCAGTGATTGAAGAACTCTGTTAATGACACTATCATCAGGAAGATTAACTCCCAGCTGAGTCAAGTGGTTATGATACCCACACATTCTGAGTATGTGTTCACTGACAGAACTATTCTCCTCCATTTTGCAGCTATAGAACTTGCTGGAGACTTCATATCTCTCAACTCGGGCATTTGCTTGAAATATTCACTTCAACTCTTGGAACATCCCATATGCTCATGACGTTCAAAACGTCTTTGAAGTCCTGATTCTAAGCCGTAAGCATGGCACACTGAACTATCGAGTAGTCATCAGCTTTGCTCTACCAGACGTTCATAACGTCCGCAGTTGCTCCTGTAGCAGGCCTTGCACCTAGCAGTGCTTCCAAGACGTAATTCTTCTGTGCAGCAATGAGGATAATCCCCAAGTTACGGACCCGGTCCGTGTAATTGCTACCATCATCTTTCAACTTAGCTTTCTCTAGGAACGCATTAAAATTCAAGGAACGGTAGCACGGGCCATTGATCTACAACAACATAGATATGCAAAAACTAGCAGGACTAAGTTCATGATAAACTAAAGTTCAATTAATCATATTACTTAAGAACTCCCACTCAGATAGACATCCCTCTAGTCATCTAAATGATCACGTGATCCAAATCAACTAAACCATGTCCGATCATCACGTGAGATGGAGTAGTTTTCAATGGTGAACATCACTATGTTGATCATCTCTATTATATGATTCACGTTCGACCTTTCGGTCTCAGTGTTCCGAGGCCATATCTGCATATGCTAGGCTCGTCAAGTTTAACCCGAGTATTCTACACGTGCAAAACTGGCTTGCACCCGTTGTATGTGAACGTAGAGCTTATCACACCCGATCATCACGTGGTGTCTCGGCACGACGAACTGTATCAACGATGCATACTCAGGGAGAACACTTATACCTTGAAATTTAGTAAGGGATCATCTTATAATGCTACCGCCGTACTAAGCAAAATAAGATGCATAAAAGATAAACATCACGTGCAATCAAAATATGTGACATGATATGGCCATCATCATCTTGTGCTCATGATCTCCAACACCGAAGCATCGTCATGATTTCCATCGTCAACGGCTTGACACCTTGATCTCCATCGTAGCATCATTGTCGTCTCACCAACTATTGCTATTGCGACTATCGCTACCGCTTAGTGATAAAGTAAGCAATTACATGGCGATTGCATTTCATACAATAAAGCGACAACTATATGGCTCCCGCCAATTGTCGATAACTCTGTTACAAAAACATGATCATCTCATACAACAATTTATATCTCATCATGTCTTGACCATATCACATCACAACAAGCCCTGCAAAAACAAGTTACGCGTCCTCTACTTTGTTGTTGCAAGTTTTACATGGCTGCTATGGGCTTCTAGCAAGAACCGTTCTTACCTACGCATCAAAACCACAATGATTTTTCGTCAAGTGTGCTGTTTTAACCTTCAACAAGGACCGGCCGTAGTCAAACTCGATTCAATTAAAGTTGGAGAAACAGACACCCGCTAGCCACCTATGTGCAAAGCACGTCGGTAGAACCAGTCTCATGAACGCGGTCATGTAATGTCGGTCCGGGCCGCTTCATCCAACAATACCGCCAAATCAAAGTAAGACGTTGGTGGTAAGCAGTATGACTATTATTGCCCACAAATCTTTTGTGTTCTACTCGTGCATATATCATCTACGCATAGACCTGGCTCGGATGCCACTGTTGGGGAACGCAGTAATTCAAAAAAAAATCGTACATGCAAGATCTATCTAGGAGATGCATAGCAACGAGACGGGAGAGTGTGTCCACGTACCCTCGTAGACCGAAAGCGGAAGCATTTAGTAACGCGGTTGATGTAGTCGAACGTCTTCACGATCCAACCGATCCAAGTACCGAACATACGACACCTTCGTGTCCAACACACGTTCAGCACGATGACGTCCCTCGTGCTCTTGATCTAGTTGAGTATGAGAGAGAGTTCCGTCAGCACGATGGCGTGGCGACGGTGGTGATGATGTTATCGGCACAGGGCTTCGCCTAAGCACTATGACGATATGACCGAGGTGTTAAACTATGGAGGGGGCACCGCACACGGCTAAGAGATTGTCTATTGTGTTTTGGGGTGCCCCCTGCCCCTGTATATAAAGGAGGAGAGGGGGGCGGCCGGCCCTGTAGGGCGCGCCAAGAAGGAGGAGTCCTACTAGGACTCCAAATCCTAGTAGGATTCCCCTTAGTAGAAGGGGGAAGAAGGAAGGGAGAGGGAAAGGGGGGCCACGGCCCCTCCCCTAGTCCTATTTGGACTCCCCATGGGGGGGGGGCACGCGCCACCCCCTTGCGGGCTGTCCTCTCTCTCCCCTATGGCCCATGTTGGCCCATTGCTTCCCCGGGGGGTTCCGGTAACCCCTCCGACACTCCGTTTTTGCCCAGTATCTCTTGGAACTCTTTCAGTGTCCGAATAACATCATCCAATATGTTAGATTATGGGTTCCGCAAACCCTTGAGAGGTTCGAACTCTGGCGTGCGTGCGGAGATCTCAACCTACCCAGCCTGCCTACTCACGATCCTTCTAAGCCTAGCGCGACGACCTCGAAGAGACAAAGAGACACAACAGTTTATCCTTGTTCGGGCCACCTTGTGGTGTAATAACCTACTCCAGCGTTTTGGTGGATTGCCTCAGTGGGCTGAGGATGAACTAGTATAGTGGATGAACTGGCCTCAGGAGGTGAGGTGTTCTTGAGCCCGAGAGAGCTGAGGGGATGTGAACTAGATGCCCTCTATTGTTGTGGCTAAGTCTATTTATAGTGGCCTTGGTTCTCTTCCCAAATGTTGGTGGGAAGGGATCCCACAACAACCGGATTTGAGAGGGGACAAATAGTACAGCTTATCCTGACAAAGTAGTCTTCGCCTGCAAAAAGCCTCTGGTCGTGACGCTGCGGTCTCCGTCATGCTGTCCTGGCGGTCATGGTCCTGTTGCACCAGAATGGAAACCTTTGGCTGATTCCTCGGGACTCCACGCTTGTGGCACCGAAGAGGAATCCTGTTGTCGGTGTCAAAACCGGCGGATCTTGGGTAGCGGGTCCCGATCTGTGCATCTAAGGCTAATGGTAACAGGAGGCAAGGGACACGATGTATTACCCAGGTTCGGGCCCTCTCGATGGAGGTATTCACAGATCTGCCACGCAGTGTATCTGATGCTGCGGAGTTCTACCGTGCCGAGGAGGGGAGCTCAACGGAGAAGCTGTTCTGGTCCCAGTATGCTGGAGCCGAACACCCTATGCCTCTGAGTGACCAACTGAAGCAGTTGGTTGAACTCCACAGGGCGGCCGAAGTGGCTATGAAAGATTTCATAGTCCGGATGTGGCCTGGTGAGCCCCTTCCCACTAGCTACTTCGGCCTGATAAAGCGGATGGTAAATGCCTGTCCGCGGCTTGAAGTGATCAAGCGATCCGTTTGCATTGAGGGTGCCCGCCGGGCCTTTGCCCGTGCAAAGGTGCATCGAGGCAAGCTGGATGCGGAGAAGCTGGTGAAGGACAGACCTCCGGAGGGCAAGGCACATCGCTGTCCTGAAAAATATTATGATGGCGTGATGAAAGGCGCTCGTCTCGTGGCCGATGAATGTACCAAGGACACGATCTTTGAGTGAATGTACTCTTGTTGTTATTATAATATAAAGACGAAGTTACCTGCGCTATATAGCGCTTTTTGATTTAAAATATTACCTTCTGTGCGGTTGTTTAGAAAGTTCTGAAAGTAGGCCTGTCGTCGGCTTCCGCCCCCACATAACTAGTACCGGGGTGTTCCTGGAAAAACCCAGACACTCTTTATCCAAATTTTTGGTCCTTGAAGGAGGTGTTTGGCGCAGCGAACAAGGCAATTGGACTATGCGTCTTTATAACTTTCACTTAGCCATAGAAGTCTACAATTTTAAATTTCGGCAAAGTCCCTAGAATTCGGAAAGCCAAATTGGGGCGCTATATACGCCTAAATCAGACGTGGCCAATTCCTTGCCTAAAGCGGAAAAAATCTTTAAGGATTTTAAGACCTCTCGAACAGCGACCAGCTCTCGCCGCATCATGCCGGTCAGTTTTCAGCTTTCTCTACTGAGGTGCTCGTCCGGAAGAACCGGGACACAGTCGCAGTAGTTCTCCCTGCGCTACCTTAGCCGATATAACGGAACGTAAGGTACCAAAACAAGGGAGCCGGGCAAACCCAACTATTGGCCCAAGACATGATTCAGAGCTGATGCATATAATGCTATAAGTTCGGGGTGCCGCACTGTTGAAAGTGTCTGGACTTGTCTTGCCATGTTATGGGGCGCCATAAGGAGCCCCTGGCAAACTGAACGTACCAAGGTGTATGGATGCAATATTAAATAAACATTTATAGAAAAAATGTGCAAATAGGAACAATAAGCTGACGCTATATATTATCTCCCATTGATAAATAATACGTTGAAGCGTATGTTTACAATGAATGCGTTAAGCAGAAGTAAATAGGACTATTTGACATTTCCCATCCAAGGGTGGGCTGCATGTAGGTATATAAAACAGGTATAACGATCGTGAACATATTCCACCTGGGTATTCCCTTTATGCGCAAAGCCTTTTGCCTCCTTTGTTTTCTCTCCTGTGCAAGTCGGGTAATCCGGCTCTTCTGAAGAGGCTGCCCGAAAGCAATATCCTAAAAGATAAAAAAGGGGGTTATTAAAGTATGTTGCGGCTGAGCCGCACTGTTTGACTGAGTCCCTATTGTGCCTCCGCCTATGCCCATGGTATTTTCAGTGTGTAATTGTGTACGCGCGGCACGGATGCTGCCTTGGTGGTGCTGGAGTGGAGGCCGGACTGCTAGTCGTGCTCTTGGCGTGCCTGGCGATCCTGTTGCGGGGTACTCTAGACTCGCTTGACGGTGTTTGGGGTTGTTGTCGCCGGATTGGTGGTTTGCCGGTTGTACTTCCGCCGCGAGGGCTGCAGTATGCTCTTCTGTACGGAGAGAGCGGTTCATGTTTCTGTTGACTGTTATGACCCCGCGAGGTCCTGGCATCTTGATCTTGAGGTATGCATAGTGTGGTACCGCATTGAATCGAGCGAATGCGGTTCGTCCAAGCAGTGTGTGATGACCACTACGGAAACGGACGAGATCGAACATTAACTCTTCACTTCGAAAGTTATCCGAAGATCCCAAGACCACTTCCAATGTTATAGAGCCCGTGCAACGGGCATGTACTCCTGGAATTACACCTTTGAAGGTGGTTTTGGTGGGCTTGATCCTCGAAGGGTCGATGCCCATTTTGCGCACTATGTCCTGATAAAGCAGGTTCAGGCTGCTGCCGCCATCCATAAAGACTCGCGTAAGGTGGAATCCGTCGATGATTGGGTCTAGGACCAATGCGGCTGAACTGCCGTGATGGATGCTGGTAGGGTGATCCCTACGATCAAAGGTGATCGGACAGGCTGACCATGGTTTGAATTTTGGGGCGACTGGCTCCATCGCGTAGACGTCCTGTAGTGCCCGCTTCCGTTCCCGTTTGGGAGTATGGGTGGCGTAGATCATGTTGACCGTTTTCACCTGGGGAGGAAATTTCTTCTGTCCTCCTGTGTTCGGACGCCGGGGCTCCTCGTCATCGTCGCTGTGCAGCCCCTTGTCCTTGTTTTCGGCGTTTATTTTACCGGCCTGTTTGAACACCCAGCAGTCTTTGTTAGTGTGGTTTGCTGGCTTATCCGGGGTGCCATGAATTTGGCACGAGCGTTCAAGTATGCGGTCCAGACTGGATAGTCCTTGATTGTTTCTTTTGAACGGCTTTTTCCGCTGACCGGATTTCGAGCCACTGAATCTGGCGTTGACTGTCGTGTCTTCAGTGTTGTCGCCATTGTTCCGTCGCTTATGTCTGTTGCGCCGTGGCTTGCCGTTATTGTCGCGGACATCTGAGGTGCCTGAATTTATCGGCGTGGTGCTACTGCGAGCCAACCAGCTATCCTCGCCTGCACAAAAGTGGGTCATGAGTGTCATGAGGGCCGCCATGGACTTTGGTTTTTCCTGGCCGAGGTGTCGGGCGAGCCATTCGTCATGGATATTATGCTTAAAGGCCACCAGGGCTTCGGCATCTGGACAGTTGACTATTTGGTTCTTTTTGGTTAGGAACCGAGTCCAGAATTTCCTGGCCGACTCTCCGGGCTGTTGGGTAATGTAGCTCAAGTCATTGGCATCCGGTGGGCGCAGGTATGTGCCCTGGAAGTTGTCGAGGAACGCGTCCTCCAGGTTTTCCCAACTGCCAATGGAATTTGTCGGCAGGCTGTTTAGCCAGTGTCATGCCGGTCCTTTGAGCTTAAGGGGAAGGTACTTGATGGCGTGTATATTGTCACCGCGGGCCATGTGAATGTGGAGAAGGAAATCTTCGATCCATACTGCGGGGTCTGTTGTGCCATCGTATGATTCGATGTTTACGGGTTTGAACCCTTCTAGGAATTCATGATCCATCACTTCGTCAGTGAAGCAGAGGGGGTGTGCGGCGCTCCTATGCCGGGCTATGTGGCTACGCAGTTCGAATGATTCTGGTTGGTTGTATTTGGCCCAGTCGGACTTGTTGATAGTGTATCCGGCGTGACGATCATCGTCACGTATTGGGGCGCGCCCCCGCGATCAGTAGATCGATCTTGGCTGTCCTGCCTTGTTTTCCAGTATATCTTGCAGGTCCTGCCTATTGCCCCGGGCCGTAGTGTATTGGCGTGGGGGTGCGGGATGGTATTCGGGCTGATATGCCGTTTTATCCCGGCCACGAGGTGGCTGGTCAGCCGTGTGGCGCTCAAGTCCATATTCCTCAGCTGCCAGGACTTTAGTCCATCTGTCTGTGAGCAGGTCTTGATCAGCTTGGAGCTGCTGCTTCTTTTTCAGGCTCCTCGCAGTGGCCATAAGCCGGCGCTTGAAGCGCTCTTGCTCCACGGGGTCCTCAGGCACGCCGAACTCGTCATTGCCGAGGCTAATCTCGTCTTCGATGGGGGGCATGTAGTTGTCCTCCTCCGGATATTCGTCCGTCGCCTGTTCGTCTGGGCTGACCTGCCCGTCTTCCTGCTCGGCCTGCTCGAAGGCAGGCTGATCGGGGTTGTATTCATCTTCGGCACCATCCGGATTGTTTTCGTTTCCTGTGCCGGTATTGCTGTGGCGGGGCTTGGAGCGGCAGCGATGACGCCCATGCTTTGCTTTCTTTCCTGAGGGGTTATCCTCCATTGCCTCATCGCCCTTCGTTTCCTTCGGAGTGTCCACCATATATATATATCATATGAGGAGGTGGCTGTCCACCGCCCCGTGGGCTGTGGTTCCTGTTCTTCTCCTACATCGTCGTCCATACCGTCGATGTCTTCAGAGTCGAAGTCAAGCACGTCGGTTAAATCATCGATCGTGGCAATGAAATGGGTGGTGGGTGGGCAACGAATTCCTTCGTCGCCTGCTTCCCACTCGAGCCGGACATAGTTCGGCAAAGAGTCTCCTGACAAAGAGAGAGATTTTAACAAGTTCAACATGTCGCCAAAGGGCGAGTGCTGGAAGATATCCGCAGCGGTGAACTCCATTACCGGAGCCCAACCAGATTCGGCGGGCTCGGGAGTGCGCGGACTGGAACCTACAGCCGGATACGAGTCCGGGGGTCCGGTGTCACAGGCTTCCTTGGGGGTGAAGCCTGTGTTCAGCTCTACCGCCGATGAGTGTGCGGCCTCCGGGCGGGGTCCATCCATCCGTCCTCGGGCGATGCAATCTGCTCCGGATTTAGGTCCGGGGCTTCTGCAGGGGCGATATCCCGAGCTTTGTCTGACAGCAGGTCTAAGCCGTGCTCATCATGACTGTCCGGCGCTCCTGGCACAGGCCCGAACCCGTTGAAGATCAAGTCTCCGCGGATATCAGCCGTGTAGTTCAAGTTCCCGAACCTGACCTGGTGGTCAGGGGCGTAGCTGTCGATCTGCTCCAGATGGCCAAGCGAATTGGCCCGCAGTACGAAGCCACATAACACGAAGATCTATACGGGGAGAAAAGTCTCACCCTGGACCATGTTGTTGTTGATCGAAGGAGTCATCAAGCCTTGCAGCGATGACACAGAGGAACTCTCAATGAAAGCACCAATGTCGGTGTCAAAACCGGCGGATCTCGGGTAGGGGGTCCCGATCTGTGCATCTAAGGCTAATGGTAACAGGAGGCAAGGGACACGATGTTTTACCCAGGTTCGGGCCCTCTCGATGGAGGTAAAACCCTACTTCCTGCTTGATTGATATTGATGATATGAGTATTACAAGAGTTGATCTACCACGATATTGTAGAGGCTAAACCCTAGAAGCTAGCCTATGATGATTATGATTCTGTATCTAAGGACTAAACCCTCCGGTTTATATAGACACCGGAGAGGGCTAGGGTTTACATGGAGTCAGTTACAAAGAAGGAAATATAATATCCAGATCGCCAAGCTTGTCTTCCACGCAAAGGAGAGTCCCATCCGGACACGGGACGAAGTCTTGAGTCTTGTATCTTCACGGTCCAACAGTCCGGCCAAAGTATATAGTCCGGCTGTCCGGATACCCCCTAATCCAGGACTCCCTCACCTGCGCTCTGCGTCCGCTGGCGCCCGCCTGGCTTTGGTTGTCATGGCTCACGTCAGCTGAGCCTCGTGAGACAAACCTTGCATCAAACTCTCCTCTCCTCAGGAGCCAGCCTGAAGAGGCCGATCCCCTCGGGGTCTTGGCATCGTCTGCCTCATGAAGCTTGGCCCCTCGCGAGTGTCTTGAGTTGTTGATGCTGAAGCTGGGCCGTACCAGGCTGTTGATGGAGCCACGCGGTGGGACGTAGGCAGGCAGGGCTGGATACCCCCATATCCAGAACACCGACAGTAGCCCCCGGGCCCAAGGCATGCTCGGACTTGGCTTCCAGGCAAAGCCAAAGGGCAAGTGCGGAGCGCTGCCGCAGGCCCTAACCGCCTGCGGCCTTGATGACGCGTGGCGATTGATGGGACGTGGGCGACTCCACTTCTCTATGCTGCCTCGGCAACTGTTTCCGTCTGACAAAAGGGGTGCCATCTACTGCCAGGCTTTCATTGCATCTTCTTTGTCTTGCTCCAGATCCCTTTCTCCCAACAGCGGAAGAACTCACCAGATCTGCCAATTTTCCCCTCCAATCCTTCGCTCAATGGCCGCTGAGAAGACCACGACCTCAGCCTCGGCTGGAAGCTCCGCCTGGTATGAGCCGGCACTGCTTGCGCCCTCTGTGGCCGGGGAGAAGCTCCAGACCGCGCTCCTCCTGATGGCGAGCGAGGACCACAAATGGAAGGGGACGACGCTCCGGGTCACCACCGCTGTGCCGGAGCCCGCGAACATCACTTTCTTCCTGCACAACGTCTACTCGGGGTTGGTGCCCCCATTCTCCTGCTTCTTCTACACCGTTCTTCACCATTATGGCCTCCACGCGCTCCACATTCATCCCAACTCCATCCTCCTCCTGTCCATTTTCGCCTCCTACTGCGAGGCGTTTGTGGGGGTGATGCCCTCCGTCGCCATGCTCCGCCATTTCTTCTTCCTCCACATGACTGGCGACCATCCCGTTGGGTGCATCGGCTTCGTCGAGGCACGGGGCAGCAACGCGATCTCCCGTGTCGGGAAGAAGGTGGAGGATGCCCTGAAGAGGTGGTTTCTGATAGATGTCAAGTGCTCCCAGGACTTGCTGGAGCTGCCGACCGAGCTCCCCTCCTCCGTGAAGGGGTGGTACTCTGAGAAGATCACCAACCCTTCCCTGAAGCCGTTGGTGAAGAAGATGGAGGAGGACCTGAAGAGTGAGAAGTTGACGGGGGCCATGTTATCAAGGAGTTCCTAACACAACGTACAGCGCCGCTCCAAGATCGCTCCCGCCCCCTGTGGAAACTTGGGGGTGCCGACGACAAGATCCGCCTGCGCCAGGACGCCCTTCCCGAGGAGGAGCTGAGCAAGGTGTTGCTTTACTTGACTGGGAAGGACCCGAGAAATCCTCTGGAGCACTGGCTCCCATTGTATTGCCAAGTCAACAGGGAGGAGGTTGTTGCTGCCATGCCGGTCTTTGATGAGTTTGGGCTCATGCGGGCGGGGCCTCCCCCGCCGCCTACAGCCTTGGTAGACTTGTCCTCCGGTGATCAATCATCCGAGGCCACCAAGGATGAGGTTGTGGAGGAATCCTCTGCCCCGCGGCAGAGGGAGCTCCTCCGCGACTTCCCTGACGATGATGATGAAGATGCACCTCCGGTGGCGGAGGTGGCTCGCCCCATCGGGATCACCACGAGATCCGGGGTGGCCTCCTCGAAGCAGCCCAAGCGGACGACCGTGAAGAAGGGCAGGACCGCGTTGATTCCTCTGGGCAGCATTTTGCCTTCGCCGGCAGCGTCCCGAGTGGCGCCAACCGCGAGTTCTCCTGCTCCCAAGAGTTCAGCTCCAGCTGCCCCGCCTCGGCTCCTGCTGCTGGGCCTAAAGAGGAGCTATGTCTTTGCTGACCAGTAAGTCTTCTCCCTGGTCTTCTTTGTTGATTCTTGATGCGATGCTTAGCGTCTTCATCTGTTATTAGGCAGCAGTCATCGAAGAAGCAGAAGGAGGGTGTGGAAGCTGCCGTGGTCGAGCGCGTCGAAGTGGCTGCCACAACCCTGGCAAAGGAGAGTGCTGCGGCCCCTGCAGCTCCGGTGGTGATGTCGTCTCCCCAAGGCATGGGAGCCCGTCCACAGGAGGTGCCGGCGCCTTCGGCGGGGGTGACCCCGTCAGGGCCCATCCTCGCTGCGGCTGCTGAGGTCGCCCAGCCTCTGGAGCCCCCGACCCTTCCTGCTGCTGAGACTTCTTCTGTCTTGGTGCCGAGGACGTCTGCTCCCCTACCCGGCATGCAACCGGGCCGCAGCGCTCCTGCCACCTCCGGGGCCCTGGAGCAAGCGAGGGTGGCGCTAGACCTCCTCCAGGGTGAACTTCGGGGCCCGGACCGGCGCGTGATGTTGGGACGCATGGGTGTAATTTCTGGTTGGCTCCAGGCTGACGCGTCTGTCCCGCGGCCTGGGGCTCTGCGGAGGAAGCCCAGAAGGAGCTTGGGGTGGTTGCCACCGAGCGCGACCTGGCGCGGAAGGAGGCCACAAAAGCTGAGGATCGGTGCCATGTGGTGGAGGCTGAACTGAAGGCTCTTCAGGATCAGCAGGCCGCCCAGGCCGGCTAGCTCCAGGAGCGTGAGGAGAAGCTGAAGGCCCAGGAAGCTGCCACTGCCGATCGAGACGCCGAGCTGAAGAAGGCGGCCTTGGAGCAGGCTGTGGACCGCGAGCGCCTGATGAAGCTAAAGGATGAGGCGGAGGTGGCCCAAACTTCTGCTAAGTCTTGAGCTTGCATTGGTTTTCCTTGAAGAGGAAAGGGTGATGCAGCAATAGTAGCGTAAGTATTTCCCTCAGTTTTTGAGAACCAAGGTATCAATCCAGTAGGAGGCTCCTCAAAAGTCCCACGCACCTACACAAACAAACAAAGAACTCGCAACCAACGCAATAAAGGGGTTTGTCGGATCACGGGTTCTGGCAGACCCTTAAGGTCCGAACTCTGGGGTGCGCGCGGAGATCGTGCTCTCTACCTTTCCGTCTCGCAAAGAACTAACTACTGCAAGAGCAACACAAGAGACACAGGGTTTATACTAGTTCGGGCCACCATTGTGGTGTAATACCCTACTCTAGTTTGTGGTGGGTGGATTGCCTCTTGGGCTGATGAGGAAGAACAGTACAAGGGAGAACAGCCTCGCGAGGGCCTGTTCTTGGCTGGGGGGATGAACTGCTAGGAGGAGTTCGATCGCCCTTCTCTCTCTCTCTCTACTGAGTCTTGATGGCTACCTGCTAGTTTTAGGTGCCTCTCTCGATGCCTCTACCCTGGGGGTGGCTAGTCCTATTTATAGGCAAAGGCCCTGGGCCTCTCCCCAAATATTTGAGCGGGAAGGGCGCCAACAATTGGCCAATTTGAAGGGGAACATCTGGTACACTTATCCTGACTAAAGTTGGTCTTCGCCTGCCCAAAGGCCCTGTGGTGACGCCGTCTTGGGCTCCATGGTGACCTCCTTCCCACCGTTGGACTAGTCTTGGTCTTGTTGCACCGAAATGGGTGCCTTTGCTTGATCCTCTCGCCCGCGCTTGCCCCCTTTGCACCAAAGAGGAAAGGGAGACGCTGCGCGGGCTGGCGCCCGCCTGGCACCCTTGGTCATCATGGCTTGCGTCATTGGCACCTCGTGAGGTACCCCGCCTTGATCTCTCCGCCTCCTCGCGAACCAGCCTGAGGAGGCCGTGCTTGAGGAAGCGCCGTGTCGTCCGCCTCGCGAGGCTTGGCCCCTCGCGAGGGTCTTGAGTCTCGTGTTGATGAAGCTGGGCCGCACTGGGCCCCCATTTGAGCCACGCCGCAGGCCGCAGGCAGGCAAGTCTGGGGACCCCCGTTCCCAGAACGCCGACAGTATCCCCCGGGCCCAAGGCGCGCACGGACTTGGCCATGCCGAGAGGCGAAAGGGCAAGGGTGAAGCGCCGCGGGCCCTAACAGCCTGCGGCCTTGGGCGCCGCGTGGCGGTTGATTGGACGTGGGTGCTTTTGCGACTGCGTAGGTTACTAAAGGCGCGGCACCCGCTCGGGCTCTGCCCTTCTCCTTCTCCATCCGCTGCTCAGATCCCCTTTCTTGTGCTTCTCCTCCCTTCCTCCTAGCTTCCAGATCTGCTCCATCCGCTCGACCTAGGCAGCCATGGCGCCTCGCCGGACCCCGGCCGAAGCTTGGTTTTCGCCCGCCTTGGACTCGCCCAACGTGTCGGAGGCGAGCCTCGCCCAACTGCACAGGATGGCGGCGGCGCAGGGCATCGACGGGGCTCAGGTGTTCAAGGTCGGCTCCGATACCCCTGAAGGTCAAGGGAGCATCTTCTATCCTTTCTTCGTGAGCTCCATTACTGCGGGCCTGGTGCCTCCTTTCTCTGAGTTCTTCCTCGCCGTCCTCCGTCATTACAACCTGCAAGCTCTGCATCTCCACCCCAATTCCATCCTTCTTCTGGCGATCTTCGCCTACTACTGTGAGGCGCATGTGGGGTGCAGCCTTCAGTGGCCTTGCTGCGCCATTATTTCTACCTCCGTACCTCCAAGGGTTCCCCTTCTGTGTGCGCGGGCTTCATCGTGTGCGGCAGTGCTATGGCCATTTCGAATCCGGGGAAGAGGATCGAGGGCTTCCGGAGCAAGTGGGTTTTGGTGGACGCCGGGCGCGTCCACCCTCGGTTGGCTCTTCCCACGGAGCCTCCCGTGAGCTCGAGCGACTGGTCTCGAGCGAAGCTTGCTGATCCCCGCACGAAGTCGGTGCTGGTGAAGATGGACGCCGATCTGAAGCCAGCCAGCATGGCGACGGTGAAGCTGACCGGGGCGTCGCTGCTGAGGGAGTTCCTGGAGCACCAGCTGGCTCCGCTTCGTCAGTACTCTCCCCCGATGTGGAGGTCTCATCCGAGCCCCGCAGCTGTGGGAGAGGAAGACGTGGCCGCGGTCCTCCAATCCTTGGTCGGGGGCGAGGTGGCAAGCCCGGAGGGCGCACCCTCGCCCCTGTTCCTTCGCGACGATTGGGAGCAAGTGGTGAAGTCCATGCCCGTCTTCAACGGAGACGGGCTCGTGCCCGTGGCGGCTCCCGAGGAACTCGTGTACGTGTCCTCCGGCGACTCCAGCGGAGGGGCGAGCGAAGAGGAGCGGGGAGGAGGTCTCGACTCCGAGGCGACTGACGGAGAGTCTAGGGCTCCCCCGCTCCAGCGCAAGCCCCGCGCTCTCCGCCTTTCACTGAGCGATGATGATGATGATGACGTGCTAGGCAGCGGGAGCTCACCTCTGGTCCCGAAGAAGGGTAGGACCGGGTTGATTCCCCGCGGGTCCGCCCTAACTCCCGGGCGAACTGCTGACGCGCCTTCTGCCTCCAAGGTCGACCCCTCCAGCAGGCTCTCGGGCTTCAAGTTTTGCAGGAGGCCGCTGGAGCTTTCTGGCGACGACCTGTAAGTGCCTGATCCTTGATTCTTGGTTTCTTGTTCCGCTGATGAGGCCTGATGATTACTTCTGTTGAGTAGGCTGGCGCCCACGGCAAAGAAGCCGAAGGGAGCTCCTGAGGCCCCAACTGCGGCGACGCCTCCGCCTGCGGGGGAGGGCGATCATGACGCGCGGACCTCGCCCGTCCTCTCGTCTTTGCAGGGCTTGGCTGATCTGGCTGGGGCCGCAGCCCCCATGGCTCAGGCGACCTCAGAGGTGCCTTTGCCTGGTGCTGCTGCTACGGCTGGGGAGGCGCAGCAGACTCCGCCTCGGGATACTGCGGCCTCGCCGCCGCTATCTTCTCCTCCTGTTCCACCGGCCGCTGCTTCCACGACCCCTCCTGCTGCCTTGGAGCATACTGATGTTTCTCCGTCTTCTTCCATCTTGGAGCGAGCTGTTGCTGAACTGGACCGGCTGCAGCAGGATCTTCTAGGCGCCGACCCTCGCCTGGTGGCCGGGCGTCTGGAGCTGGCTTCGGGGTGGATCCGCTCTGATGCCTCGATCCGGGCGGCGCTGGTTCAGGCCTCAATGGCCTGTGACGGTGAGAGAGAGGCCACCCTCGAGGCGAAGGCTGCCCGAGATGCGGCCCTGGGGGAGGTGGTTGGAGTCCGCGGCCGCTGCAAGGAGCTGGAGGACGAGGTGGGAGGCCTGCGGAGCCAGCTTGCGGAAGAGATCCGCCTTCGCCAAGAGCAGGAGAAGGAGGCGAAGGTGCGCGAGGCGGCGCTCGAGGAGCGGGAGGCCAAGCTCAAGAGGCGTCGTGACCGCTTGGGCGTGCTGAAGAAAGAGCTGGCGGCGACGAAGGCCGAGCTGGACGTCGAGGCCAAGGTCCTCGCCGAGGACCGCGTGGCCTTCGCGGACATGGAGAAAGATGCCCGCGCGTCGCTGAAGTCACTCTACGATTGCAGCCTGGACAGCCCGCTAGCCGGTGATGGGGACGGCCCCGCCAAGCTGCTTCCCTTCTTAGTGAAGGCTCTTGGAGATGTCGCCCTTGCCCTCGGCCCCACGGCTGAGGCCGAGGCACGTGACTTGTCTTCTGCCGCACTGGCGCGGGTCTTCGCCCATGTCTACCTTCGCGATCCCAGCGTCGACCTCGACAGCCTGTTGGAGCCAGTGAGCGGCGAGGGCGCCGCCGCCACTGTCGAAGCCGTGAAGGGACATGCAGAGGCGCTGCTGGGGAAGTTCCGGGACTTCAGCACCAAGACAAAGCGAGGCGCTGCCGGCCCTGCTGCTCCGCCGGGCGAAGCCACTCCATGCGACCCCGCCGCCGACAAGTGACCTCGCTATCGTTCCTGCTCTTCTTCTGATTCCTGCACATGCACGACGCCTCGAGGAGGCATTTAAATTTGCGTTTGGTACTATTGTGACAATATGGGTTGTAATATTTGCTCTTAAGTTCCTTGAATTTTATGTTCTCCTTCCTTACTTGCTTGCGTTCTACGCCGGCAGAGCCCGGCCCCGCGCGTGCCTCACCCAGCATCAGCCCCGACCGGAAACCAGGACGGGACCAAAGGAGTGAGGGGCTACATGACAAGTTAGGCTCCTGAGTCGCGATGCTCAGGAGTCCCCCTTGGCGCGCGAATAACAAGTAGGGAAGCGCGATGTAGGTGTGTATTCCGTTCTACGTCTGCACAGCCCGACCCCGCGCGTACCTCACCCAGCATAGCCTTTCGGAACTAAGGAGTGAGGGGCTACGGAGCCAGTTAGGCTCCTGAGTCGCGATGCTCAGGAGTCCCCCTTGACGCACAAACATCAGGTGATGAGATGAAATGTAGGCGGGGCTACCATTCTATGTCTGCAGAGCCCGACTCCGCGCGTACCTCACCCAGCATAGCCTTTCGAAACTAAGGAGTGAGGGGCTATGGAGCCAGTTAGGCTCCTGAGTCGCGATGCTCAGGAGTCCCCCTTGACGCGCAAACGGCTACCGTTCTACGTCTGCAGAGCCCGACTCCGCGCGTACCTCACCCAGCATAGCCTTTCGGAACTAAGGAGTGAGGGGCTACGGAGCCAGTTAGGCTCCTGAGTCGCGATGCTCAGGAGTCCCCCTTGACGCGCAAACGGCCTTCGTACCTTGGCTCCGCCCGGGGAGAGACGCGTGACGAAGCAGGCCCGAGGGGCCTGGCTGGGGCGTACGGCTGAGCGTGACCCAGTCGTAGCCCCCGTGCCCAGCCCCCTCGCGCGGCGCTTCCGGGGGGAGGCGTTGCGATGAGGCCGGCCACTGAGCTCTGGGCTCCCTGAGGTTAACGCGGCCCGGAGGCCACCCTTAGTTTTTTATCACCAGCGCGGAGCGTAGCGCTTCCGTATGTGTACGGGCATAGCCGCTCCTCGGCAGTGTCGTCAGCCAGCGCGGAGCATGGTGCTTCCAGTGGTACGTGGGAGGGGGCTCCCCTCCGGGAGGAGCCCCCGGGGCGTGTACAGCCCCACCCTGACACGTGGCTGGCACGGTAGAGCTAGGTGAGGTGTATCTGGGCACCCGTGAGCCAGCGCGGGACTCACGAGGCCCTACCTCTAGGCGGGTTGCGCCTGGCACTGGGCCGTATCTTGAAATGTGTCCCTGCAAAGTTTGGTTAGATGCCGACACTCTACGTCCTCGGGTCCCGGCACTCGAGCTTGTCTCAGCCGTCGCTGGTATGCCAGGTCGCGATGCCGTGGACAAGGCCAGAGGGTGAGGGCTGGAGAGCCAGTAAGAGCCCCGAGTCGCGATGCTCAGGTACCCCCCCTTTAACGTGCAAGTGGTCGACATGGAGAAGAAGAGGTGCCGTGGACAAGCATCAAGTAATCAAGCATGATAGGCGAATGTATAGCTGGAAATAAACGCAAGGGAGATACATGCCACTGGGCCTGGCCCGAGTGGCCTGGGGATGATGCAGCCCGAGGGGCGCCCCCAACAAAGCAAGCTAATGACTAGAAAACAAAGAAAGGGATACACACCGCAGGGACGGACCCACGCGGCCTGGGAGTGATGCAACCCTGGGAGGGCGCTCCCAGCTGGGAATGAACTTGAAAGATGTCACCTGAAGATGTTGCGGACGAGGTGGTGTTGGCGCAGCAGACTCGGTGGGCTGCGGAAGCCGGTCCTCACGAGCCCCCAGGCCCTGGGGCCTCGGGAGGCTTCGGAGGCACTGGTGGATCCTCGCGAATCATCTCCATCTCCGCCAGGGCTGCGGAACGCCTGTCTTCTTGGGCCTCCATGATGCCCCTCATTAGGCGCTGGTACGCCGCAGCCATGCTCGGCAGGCCGTAAGGCATGCGAACATAGCTGTGGGGTGGTCCTCCGCAGCGCCCCACTCGGGAGGGCCAGAGGTGCTCCATCGTGGCTACTCGGTTGAGCCCTGGTACGTCGACGCAGACGCGCAGCCCACCATCCTCGCCTGGATGGGGAGCCACAGCCGGTAGACGGCGGCAGCCTCTCATGACTCTTGATTCATGTAGTTCTTGAACGGCCTCGTTGACGAACTCCTGCTGGTCTGACCCTCCTTGTCTTGCTCCTCCTCGAGGGAGACGTGCTTCGAAACACGCCTCCACATGGTGCCCAAGCACCTCCCTCGTGACCTTGGCTAGGTCGGTGGCCCTCCATGGTAGAGCCCCCGAGCCTTGCCTGAGGAGGGCGCCGGGCGCGCTTTCCTATGCGATGGAAGGAGGGCCCCCCTGGGCAGGCACGGGCCCTAAAGGGCCTGCCTCCTGAGGGGCCGAGCCTGGCGACGTCTTCTTCTTCTTGGGGGTGGTCTCAGGAAGCCTCCTGCTTCCGCGATCTGGGTCTTCTAGTGACGCGGCTTGGAAAGCTCGCTCCAGGGAACACACTGCATCCTTCTCTTCACAGGGCACCGTGATGACGCCGCCACTTCCTGGCATCTTGAGGACGTTGTAGCCGTGGTGAGTCATGGCCATAAACTTGGCCAGCGCTGGGTACCCGAGGATGGTGTTGTACGACAGGCGGATGTGAGCGACGTCGAAGTCGATGAGCTCGGTGCGGTAGTTGCTGCGGTTCCCAAAGGTGACTGGGAGGCGGACCTGCCCGATCGGGACTGTGGAACCGTCGGTGACTCCGGAGAAAGGCTTGGTCGGCTGAAGCTGGTCGTATGGCACTTGGAGGTTGTTGAGCGTTTCCACGGACAGGACATTGAGCCCTGCCCCTCCGTCGATGAGGGTTCTGGTGACTAGTGAAGGAAATATGCCCTAGAGGCAATAATAAAGTTATTATTTATTTCCTTACATATCATGATAAATGTTTATTATTCATGCTAGAATTGTATTAACCAGAAACATAATACATGTGTGGATACATAGACAAACAGAGTGTCACTAGTATGCCTCTACTTGACTAGCTTGTTAATCAAAGATGGTTAAGTTTCCTAACCATAGACAAAGGAGTTGTCATTTGATTAACAAGGTCACATCATTAGTTGAATGATCTGATTGACATGACCCATTCCATTAGCTTAGCACCCGATCATTTAGTATGCTACTATTGCTTTTATCCATGACTTATACATGTTCCTATGACTATGAGATTATGCAACTCCCGTTTACCGTAGGAACACTTTGTGTGCTACCAAACGTCACAACGTAACTGGGTGATTATAAAGGTGCTCTATAGGTGTCTCCGAAAGTATTTGTTGGGTTGGCGTATTTCAAGATTAGGATTTGTCACTTCGAATGTCGGAGAGGTATCTCAGGGCCTTCTCGGTAATGCACATCACATAAGCCTTGCAAGCATTGCAACTAATGAGTTAGTTGCGGGATGACGTATTACAGAACGAGTAAAGAGACTTACCGGTAACGAGATTGAACTAGGTATTGGATACCGACGATCAAATCTCGGGCAAGTAACATACCGATGACAAAGGGAACAACGTATGTTGTTATGCGGTCTGACCGATAAAGATCTTCATAGAATATGTAGGAGCAAATATGGGCATCCAGGTCCCGCTATTGGTTATTGACCAGAGAGGTGTGTCGGTCATGTCTACATAGTTCTCGAACCCATAGGGTCCGCACGCTTAACGTTCGTTGACGATATAGTACTATGTGAGTTATGTATGTTGGTGACCGAATGTTGTTCAGAGTCCGGGATGAGATCACGGACATGACGAGGAACTCCGGAATGGTCCGGAGATAAAGTTTGATATATGTGATAATAGTGTTTGGTCACCGGAAGGGTTCCGGAAATCACCGGAAGGGGTTCCGGATGTTTCCCGAAATGTTTGGGTACGAGAATACTTTATTTGGGCCAAAGGGGAAAGCCCACAAGGTTTTTGGAAGGCGCAAAAGGAAGTTTTGCGGAGTCCAGGGGCCAGACGCCAGGGTCCCTAGCGTCTGGGTCCAGACGCCGGAAACCCTGGCGTCTGGCCCTGGAGTCCGAGAAGGACTCTTGCCTTTCGGGTGAAACCGACTTTGTGGAGGCTTTTACTCCAAGTTTCGACCCCAGGGCTCAACATATAAATAGAGGGGCAGGGCTAGCACCAAAGACACATCAAGAAACACCAAGCCGTGTGCCGGCAACCCCGTCTCCTCTAGTTTATCCTTTGTCAAAGTTTTCGTAGTGCTTAGGTGAAGCCCTGCGGAGATTGTTCTTCACCAACAACGTCACCACGCCGTCGTGCTACCGGAACTCATCTACTACTTCGCCCCTCTTGCTGGATCGAGAAGGCGAGGACGTCACCGAGCCGTACGTGTGCAGAACTCGGAGGTGCCGTGCTTTCGGTACTTGGATCGGTCGGACGTGAAGACGTACGAGTACATCAACCGCGTTGATATAACGCTTCCGCGAACGGTCTACGAGGGTACGTAGACAACACTCTCCCCTCTCGTTGCTATGCATCACCATGATCTTGCGTGTGCGTAGGATTTTTTTTGAAATTACTACGTTCCCCAACAGTGGTATCAGAGCCAGGTTTTTATGGTTTGATGTTTTGCACGAGTAGAACACAAGTGAGTTGTGGACGATACAAGTCATACTGCCTACCAGCATGTCATACTTTGGTTCGGCAGTATTGTTGGATGAAGCGGCCCGGACCGACATTACGCGTACGCTTACGCGGGACTGGTTCTACCGCCGTGCTTTGCACACAGGTGGCTGGCGGGTGTCAGTTTCTCCAACTTTAGTTGAACCGAGTATGGCTACGCCCGGTCCTTGAGAAGGTTAAAATGGAGTCTATTTGACAAACTATCGTTGTGGTTTTGATGCGTAGGTGAGATTGGTTCTTGCTTAAGCCCGTAGCAGCCACGTAAAACTTGCAACAAACAAAGTAGAGGACGTCTAACTTGTTTTTGCAGGGCATGTTGTGATGTGATATGGTCAAGCCTTGATGCTAAATTTTAGTGTATGAGATGATCATGTTTGTAACCGAGTTATCGGCAACCGGCAGGAGCCGTATGGTTGTCTCTTTATTGTATGCAGTGCAATCACCCTGTAATGCTTTACTTTATCACTAAGCGGTAGCGATAGTCGTAGAAGCATAAGATTGGCGAGACGACAACGATGCTACGATGGAGATCAAGGTGTCGCGCCGGTGACGATGGTAATCATGACGATGCTTCGGAGATGGAGATCACAAGCACAAGATGATGATGGCCATATCATATCACTTATATTGATTGCATGTGATGTTTATCTTTTTATGCATCTTATCTTGCTTTGATTGACGGTAGCATTATAAGATGATCTCTCACTAAATTATCAAGAAGTGTTCTCCCCGAGTATGCACCGTTGCCAAAGTTCGTCGTGCCCAGACACCATGTGATGATCGGGTGTGATAAGCTCTACGTCCATCTACAATGGGTGCAAGCCAGTTTTGCACATGCAGAATACTCGGGTTATACTTGACGAGCCTAGCATATGCAGATATGGCCTCGGAACACGGAGAACAAAAGGTCGAGCGTGAATCATATAGTAGATATGATCAACATGATGATGTTCACCATTGAGAACTAATCCATTTCACGTGATGATCGGTTATGGTTTAGTTTGATTTGGATCACGTGATCACTTAGAAGATTAGAGGGATGTCTATCTAAGTGGGAGTTCTTAAGTAATATGATTAATTGAACTTAAATTATCATGAACTTAGTCCCTGATAGTATCTTGCTTGTTTATGTTGATTGTAGATAGATGGCTCGTGCTGTTGTTCCGTTGAATTTTAATGCGTTCCTTGAGAAAGCAAAGTTGAAAGATGATGGTAGCAATTACACGGACTGGGTCCATAACTTGAGGATTATCCTCATTGCTGCTCAAAAGAGTTACGTCCTGGAAGCACCGCTGGGTGCCAGGCCTGCTGCTGGAGCAACGCCAGATGTTATGAACGTCTGGCAGAGCAAAGCTGATGACTACTCGATAGTTCAGTGTGCCATGCTTTACGGCTTAGAACCGGGACTTCAACGTCGGTTTGAAAACCATGGAGCATATGAGATGTTCCAGGAGTTGAAGTTGATATTCCAACATAATGCCCGGATTGAGAGATATGAAGTCTCCAATAAATTTTATTGCCGGAAGATGGAAGAGAATGGTTCTGTCAGTGAGCATATACTCAAGATGTCTGGGTATTATATTCACTTGAATCAACTGGGAGTCAATCTTACGGATGATTGCGTCATTGACAGAATTCTCCAATCACTGCCACCAAGCTACAAAGGCTTCGTGATGAACTATAATATGCAAGGGATAGATAAGTCTATGACCGAGCTCTTCGCAATGCTAAAGGCTGCGGAGGTAGAAATCAAGAAGGAGCATCAAGTGTTGATGGTCAATAAGATCACTAGTTTCAAGAAAAAGGGCAAAGGGAAGAAGAAGGGTAACTTCAAGAAGAACAACAAACAAGTTGCTGCTCAAGAGAAGAAACCCAAGTCTGGACCTAAGCCTGAAACTGAGTGCTTCTACTGCAAGCAGAATGGTCACTGGAAGCAGAACTGCCCCAAGTATTTGGCGGACAAGAAGGATGGCAAGGTGAACAAAGGTATATGTGATATACATGTTATTGATGTGTACCTTACTAGAGCTCGCAGTAGCACCTGGGTATTTGATACTGGTTCTGTTGCTAATATTTGCAACTCGAAACAGGGACTACGGATTAAGCGAACACTGGCAAAGGACGAGGTGACGATGCGCGTGGGAAACGGTTCCAAAGTCGATGTGATCGCAGTAGGCACGCTACCTCTACATCTACCTTCGGGATTAGTATTAGACCTGAATAATTGTTATTTGGTGCCAGCGTTGAGCATGAACATTATATCTGGATCTTGTTTGATGCGAGACGGTTATTCATTTAAATCAGAGAATAATGGTTGTTCTATTTATATGAGTAATATCTTTTATGGTCATGCACCCTTGAAGAGTGGTCTATTTTTGATGAATCTCGATAGTAGTGATACACATATTCATAATTTTGAAGCCAAAAGATGCAGAGTTGATAATGATAGTGCAACTTATTTGTGGCATTGCCGTTTAGGTCATATCGGTATAAAGCACATGAAGAAACTCCATGTTGATGGACTTTTGGAGTCACTTGATTATGAATCACTTGGCACTTGCGAACCGTGCCTCATGGGCAAGATGACTAAAACACCGTTCTCCGGTACTATGGAGAGAGCAACAGATTTGTTGGAAATCATACATACAGATGTATGTGGTCCGATGAATGTTGAGGCTCGTGGCGGATATCGTTATTTTCTCACCTTCACAGATGATTTAAGTAGATATGGATATATCTACTTAATGAAACACAAGTCTGAAACATTTGAAAAGTTCAAAGAATTTCAGAGTGAAGTTGAAAATCATCGTAACAAGAAAATAAAGTTTCTACGATCTGATCGTGGAGGAGAATATTTGAGTTACGAGTTTGGTCTACATTTGAAACAATGTGGAATAGTTTCGCAACTCACACCGCCCGGAACACCACAACACAATGGTGTGTCCAAACGTCGTAATCGCACTTTACTTGATATGGTACGATCTATGATGTCCCTTACGGATTTACCGCTATCGTTTTGGGGTTATGCTCTAGAGACAGCCGCATTCACGTTAAATAGGACACCATCAAAATCCGTTGAGACGACGCCTTATGAACTATGGTTTAGCAAGAAACCAAAGTTGTCGTTTCTTAAAGTTTGGGGCTGCGATGCTTATGTGAAAAAGCTTCAACCTGATAAGCTCGAACCCAAATCGGAGAAATGTGTCTTCATAGGATACCCAAAGGAAACTGTTGGGTACACCTTCTATCAAGACATTTGTTGCTAAAAATGGATCCTTTCTAGAGAAGGAGTTTCTCTCGAAAGAAGTGAGTGGGAGGAAAGTAGAACTTGATGAGGTAACTATACCTGCTCCCTTATTGGAAAGTAGTACATCACAGAAATCTGTTTCTGTAGCACCTACACCAATTAGTGAGGAAGCTGATGATGTTGATCATGAAACTTCAGATCAAGTTACTACAGAACCTCGTAGATCAACCAGAGTGAGATCCGCACCAGAGTGGTACGGCAATCCTGTTCTGGAAGTCATGCTACTAGATCATGACGAACCTACGAACTATGAAGAAGCGATGGTGAGCCCAGATTCCGCAAAATGGCTAGAAGCCATGAAATCTGAGATGGGATCCATGTATGACAACAAAGTATGGACTTTGGTTGACTTGCCCGAGGGTCAGAAAGCAATAGAGAACAAGTGGATCTTTAAGAAGAAGACTGACGCTGACGGTAATGTTACTGTCTACAAAGCTCGACTTGTCGCAAAAGGGTTTCGACAAGTTCAAGGGATTGACTACGATGAGACATTCTCGCCCGTAGCGATGCTTAAGTCTGTCCGAATCATGTTAGCAATTGCCGCATTTTATGATTATGAAATTTGGCAAATGGATGTAAAGACTGCATTCCTGAATGGGTTTCTGGAAGAAGAGTTGTATATGATGCAACCAGAAGGTTTTATCGATCCAAAGGGAGCTAACAAAGTGTGCAAGCTCCAGCGATCCATTTATGGACTGGTGCAAGCATCTCGGAGTTGGAATAAACGCTTTGATAGTCTGATCAAAGCATTTGGGTTTATACAGACTTTTGGAGAAGCCTGTATTTACAAGAAAGTGAGTGGGAGCTCTGTAGCATTTCTAATATTATATGTAGATGACATATTGCTGATTGGAAATGATATAGAATTTCTGGATAGTATAAAGGGATACTTGAATAAGAGTTTTTCAATGAAAGACCTCGGTGAAGCTGCTTACATATTGGGCATTAAGATCTATAGAGATAGATCAAGACACTTAATTGGACTTTCACAAAGCACATACCTTGACAAAGTTTTGAAGAAGTTCAAAATGGATCAAGCAAAGAAAGGGTTCTTGCCTGTTTTGCAAGGTGTGAAGTTGAGTAAGACTCAATGCCCGACCACTACAGAAGATAGAGAGAAGATGAAAGATGTTCCCTATGCTTCAGCCATAGGCTCTATCATGTATGCAATGCTGTGTACCAGACCTGATGTGTGCCTTGCTATAAGTTTAGCAGGGAGGTACCAAAGTAATCCAGGAGTGGATCACTGGACAGCGGTCAAGAATATCCTGAAGTACCTGAAAAGGACTAAGGAAATGTTTCTCGTATATCGAGGTGACAAAGAGCTTATCGTAAAGGGTTACGTTGATGCAAGCTTTAACACTGATCCGGACGATTCTAAATCGCAAACCGGATACAAATTTACATTAAACGGTGGAGCTGTCAGTTGGTGCAGTTCTAAACAAAGCGTCGTAGCGGGATCTACATGTGAAGCGGAGTACATAGCTGCTTCGGAAGCAGCAAATGAAGGAGTCTGGATGAAGGAGTTCATATCCGATCTAGGTGTCATACCTAGTGCATCGGGTCCAATGAAAATCTTTTGTGACAATACTGGTGCAACTGCCTTGGCGAAGGAATCCAGATTTCACAAGAGAACCAAGCACATCAAGAGACGCTTCAATTCCATCCGGGATTTGGTCCAGGTGGGAGACATAGAGATTTGCAAGATACATACGGATCTGAATGTAGCAGACCCGTTGACTAAGCCTCTTCCACGGGCAAAACATGATCAGCACCAAGACTCCATGGGTGTTAGAATCATTACTGTGTAATCTAGATTATTGACTCTAGTGCAAGTGGGAGACTGAAGGAAATATGCCCTAGAGGCAATAATAAAGTTATTATTTATTTCCTTACATATCATGATAAATGTTTATTATTCATGCTAGAATTGTATTAACCGGAAACATAATACATGTGTGGATACATAGACAAACAGAGTGTCACTAGTATGCCTCTACTTGACTAGCTTGTTAATCAAAGATGGTTAAGTTTCCTAACCATAGACAAAGGAGTTGTCATTTGATTAACAAGGTCACATCATTAGTTGAATGATCTGATTGACAGGACCCATTCCATTAGCTTAGCACCCGATCGTTTAGTATGCTGTTATTGCTTTTATCCATGTCGGGGCAGACGGGCGTCCCCCCGCGAGCACCTATGGGGCCGGAGCCCCTTTCGTTGTCCGGCGAGGGGGGCGGAGGGAGCGCAGAGAGCAGATCGAGGCGGGCACACGGGCGGTTTACCCAGGTTCGGGCCGCGATGGACGCGTAAAACCCTACTCCTGCTTGGTTGTATTGAACTGGGGAGCTCGGGAGCTTGGGGAGCTAGCTGCACCGAGCGTATGGCTGTCTGGATGCCGAATCTCCGAACCCCGGAACCCCCTCTACGTTGCACATGGGCCTCCTTTTATAGCGCAAAGGGGTCACCGACAGGTGTCAACGTAAGAGAAAGGGGTAAAAGTGTAAAAGGGGTGGTAGCTGTAATAGTGTGGGAACGGTGGTGCTACAGTGCGGCACAGTGTTATCATACCTACTTCTGACGGTAGGGGACAAGGGCATTAAATGCCCGCCACGGTCGCCCGGACAGCACCGAGGCGGACCGTTAGGTGCGCCACCGTTCGCCACGATGGCGGCTGCATGCCACCGCATGCCCCAGGCTGCGCGGTGCCTCGCCACGTGCCCTCGGGGGAAGCCCCAGAGCGACGCGTGGGCGGGCGAGCTGGAGCGCAGTCTTGAGGTGGCGATCTTGCCGCGGCAAGTGGCTTGCCGCGGGGGTCGTCTTCCTGTGCCTGATAGCGTGCCAGCTATCAGGCCTTGCCGGGGCGCTTGGCGCGCCACGGCGGGCTTCTCTTGTGGTGCCTGGGTTCGGCCTTCCCGACAAGCTCCTCTCGTCGGGGGCTCGATCTTCTGTCTCGTATACTTTGTTCTTGGATGGCCTTACATGGGCTCAGTCGTCCCGGCAAGCTCCTCTTGCCGGGGTCTTGTCTTCCTGGCCCGGCAAGCTCCTCTTGCCGGGGGCCTTGTCTTCTTGGCCCGGCAAGCTCCTCTTGCCGGGGGCCTTGTCTTGAATGCTTGGTCTTCTCTTGGCGCTTCCGGGGCGGGCCTTGCCGCAGGGTGCTACGACTGCCCGTGCACAAGCCTGGGGTACTAAGGTACCCCTACTTTAGTACACCGACAGGAGCCCCCGGGCCTGGGCCACACATGGTGCCGAGCGTTGTTGGGCCAGGCCCTAACGGTGCACGGGCACGCATGGCCTTGGTCGCGCTGCTCCTTAACTCCGCATCCGCCGCGCCTTCCCCAGGCGGCGCGCGCTTACCGCGGCGTCGTGGGGGCGGGGCGTGCGGGGTGAGCGTGACGTGGGTGGCGCGCGCGGGGCTGAACCGCACAGGCGCGCGTCACGTCGCGCACGATTTCTCGATGGCGAGAATGGAGTGGCCGCCCCTTCCCCATATAAGGCAGAGGAAGCGGGAGCGGTTCCCCTCCTTCGCCCTTACTGCGTCCTCTCCCTTCTCCAGAGATCCCATCTGCGCTCCGCCTCCATTTTTCCTCCGCCGCTCGCGCGCACTTGCGGAGCTACCGGATTCTTCGTCTCCCTTCCCTCGCCGCCTCCGCCATGGCCCCGAAGACTGAGAAGGCGAGGGCGGAGAAGACCAAGAAGGAGAAATCGGAGCACGCGGCGATGCTCACCTTGCTGCGGAAGCAGAACCTCGTCTTCGCGCCGAAGCTCGGCGCGCGGGAGCTCTGGAACAAGTACTACTTGTTCTGGGCCGAGGAGACCAAGGCGCATCCCCGCACCCGAGTCTATCCGGCCGCCGCCAAGGGCAACTACCCCGGCGGGTATTATTTCTTCGCAGCCTTCTTCCACTGCGGTCTTTGCCCTCCTTTTTCTGATTTCTTCTGCGACATAATGAACACCTTCGGCCTCCATCTTCTTGACTTCACTCCCAACGCCGTCCTCACGATGGCGGTTTTCGCGCATATGTGCGAAAACTATATTGGGGTGTATCCAAACGTCGCGCTTTTTAGGCACTTCTTCATCCCTAGAGTAGAGGCCGGCGCCCCCCTCGCTGGAGGGATATCTTGGGTCTTCCGCCTGAACAAGAAGGATTCCTACTTGCCGGGGGAGCTCCGCGGCAAATGGGAGGAGTGGCGCGCCGACTGGTGCTGGGTCGTCGAGGACCAGCCGCAATCTTTCACCGCGCCGCGCACAACACCTGTCATGCGCGGCAAGGATTGGAGCGAGCTGGATTCGGACGACGGCAAGCTCAACGCCGCCCTCATCAGGATTCTCCGTCTTCGGACAGCGAGGCTGTCCGTCGGAGAGGTGGGCGCAGACTTCCTCCGCCGCCGCATCGCCCCTCTTCAAGATAGGAAGAGGCCAGCCTGGGAGTATAGCAACGCGGCGGACATGATGAGGTTGCGCCCCGGGCTCAACTTCAACTTCATGTCGGTGGAGCTGAAGGGGATGGTCCGGGAGCTGTTCAAGCATGACCCGGCCCACCCAGAGTGGTTCAGGGAGCCCCGGGGAGTTGTGCCTCTTTGCAACAGCTCGGCCCGGGATTCCCTTCGCGCCATGATGCCCGCGTGCGACTCGCACGGCGTCGACCGCACGTGGATTCCGCCCAGGCCGGACGTCATCTTGAACTTCTTCGACAACCTGGCAGAGGTGGCGAAGAAGAAGGACGAGGCCCAGGGGCTGACGCGGGGCACCACCGCGCGAGAGGCAGCATGCATAGCTTCTTGGGCTGAAGAGGCCACCGCAGCCGCAGCGGCCGGGGAGTTCGGCTTCTCGCCCGAAGAGGCGGAGGCCGCGGAGGCATCCCGCCAAGCGGAGGTGGCGGAGATCTGCGAACTGCTGAAGCTGCCCCCCGACGAGCTCGCCGGGGTTCCCTCTCTGAGGCACTCCGGGATCCAGGGGATCTTGATTGAGGCCGCGGCGAGGGCCACCACCGCCGGAGGACAAGGAGCCACAGCGCAGGACGCTGGGTCCAGCGGGCTCGCCGGGGCGGAGGAGGAGGGCGGTGGTGACGACGACTCCGACGGATCCTCCGAGCTCTACGCCGATGACCTTCCCTCAGCGTCGGAGACCTCCTCGTCCCGTGTAAGCCCCCGGCGCTCTCCAGCGAAGCGTCTCCGCAGGACGGCGATGGGGGCAAAGGCGCCGGCCTCCCGGCAACAACCACCCCGCCAAGCGGCACGAGCCTCCCGGGGGAGCCAGGTTTCGACGGGGGCACCCGGCGCGTCAGCTACGTCAGGGGCGCCCCGTGAGGCAGCGCCGCACGGAAAGGAGCCCTTGGAGGGTGGAGCGGCGGCTCCGCCCGCTCCCCGGGCCCCGGCAACCGTCGGGACCGCCAAGCGCCCGAGGGAGACCCCGCTGCCCGCTCCCCGCGTGGCCGCGCGTCAGGTGGAGTTTGACTTCTCCGCCCTGAGCGACGACGACGACGAGGACGAACGGGAGTAAGAGCTTTTGGGGTTTCGCGTCTTCATGGACTTGGCCTTGACTGTCGCAGGCTCTGATCTTGTTTCTTGTCTTAACTTCAGGACCTTGGCGGAGCGAGCGGCGAAGAAAGCCAAGGCGCCCGCGGTCGAGGTTGCGGGCGACTCGCCCACCGCGGCAACTGGGGGCGTGCCGGAGCCCAGCCCGCTGGATCCGAGCGCTGCTCCGAGGGGCGGCCCTCTGCGTAGCCCCCAGCGCGGCCCCCAGCGTAAGTCTGGGTTCCGTACTTTCGCCTGTCGGGCGCGTTTGAGGGATCGTCCCCGCGCTGGTATCTTGATAATACTGTCTCGTGCAGAGGTGGAGCCACAGCCGCAGGAGCGGCCAGAAGCCGCCCCCGAGGAGGCGCGGACCCCGCCGTCCCCGCCAAGGCCGAGTTCTCCGGTAAAGGGGAGCACCCCGCCAAGGGCGAGTACTCCGCCGAGGGCGAGTACCCCGCCAGGGGGGGGTAGCCCGGCGAGGGTGGTGACCCCGCCAAGGCAGAGCTCCCCGGCGAGGGAACCCGCCGCCGATGACGTCTGCCAAGGTAAGCTCTGCGACTTAGTCATCTTGGGTTCGCCTTTTCCTTTTGGATGTTTGCTTGAATTTCTTTTGCTCCCTGTTCTCCTTCTTCTAGATTCCCCTCCCCCCGAGCCGATGGAGACGGAGGTCATCATCATCGAGGAGGAGGAGGGCGTGCGCGGCGGCAGCGGCGACACCCCTGTCGCCGAGGACGCGGCGGAAGCTGCCGAGTCATCCGCGCAGGAGACCGCCCCAGCGTCGGCCGCAACGGCCGGGGAGGGGGACGGCGGTCGCACTGCCGACCCGGAGGCAGCAGGAGCATCAGGCGCTGCGCCGGCCGCCGACCCCTCCGCCGAAAAGGAGCGGGCGGGCCATTACCTTGAAGCCCCCAACGGCATCTTCATCCAGGTGCCATGGGGCTCTTCTGCGCGGGCCCCCGCGGAGGGCGAGGCCCTTGATGGGGAGGTCCTCGCCTCCGCAGGCCTGAAGATTGTCGAGGCACCCGGCGGGGCCGAAGAGCCCGAGGAGGAGAAGCTGCTTCGCCGGCTCCTGGCCCTTTACCGGGCCCGGCAGGCGAAGCTTGCTTCCCGGGAGGCCCTCGCTGCGGAGGCCGCCGTCGAGATGGAGAAGCGTGCGACGGAGCTCCGCGCCGCCAACCAAGCTGCCCTCCGCGGCGTGGCGGAGGAGCGCGAGAGGCTCGCCGGGGAGTACCAGGAGTGGGTGCTGCAGAAGGCCGACGCCGAAGAGAAGCAGCGGCTCGCCGGGGAGGAGCTGTCCCGGCGAGAGGGAGCGCTTGCCCAGCTGCAGGCCAATCTCAACTCCCACGAGGAGGAACTTGCCGCTCGGGAGCGGGCCCTTGGCGAGGAGCTGAAAGGGGCGAAAGCCGCCGCGGCTGCCGTGGAGGCCGCCAGGGAGGAGCTTGCCGCCAAGGTCACGCAGCTGGAGGAGTCATTGAAGGCGAGCGCGGAGAGGGTCGGCGCGCTCAATGCGGAGCGGGAGAAGGACGCCCACGCCAACTCCGAACTCCAGGCGCGTCTCTCCAAGCAGGGCGACGAGCTGAAGGCCGCCAAGGACTCCATCGAGGCCCTGGAGCTGAAAGTCTCCACGCTGGAGGAGGGGCTCCGCAAGGAGCGAAGCTTGGCGGAGAGCGCCAACACCGCGGCCGAAGACTTCCGTCGGACCGTCGCGGTGTGGACCGAGGACCTGGTGTCCTCTGCATCCAACATCGACCAGGAGTTGCTGGCGTTGAAGTTGGAACACCTCATCTACTCTCCGGACCCGGACCTCCCTCACAGCGCCAAGCTCAGCCTCTTCTTCAGAGGGGTCGCGCCGGCCCTTGCGGATCTTCGGAAGAAGATCCCCGCGCAACTGGCCGAGGAAACGCGCCGGGCCTGCGCGGGAACCTTGGAGCGAGTGCTGACGAAGATTGTATACCGCAACCCCGGTATAAATCTCATCAACGTTCTTCGCAGCCTGCCGGCCGACGCTGACATGGAGGCGCTGAAGGAGCAGGTCGCCGACATCATCGCCAGAGTGGGCAAGATTTCCAGGATCGAGGGCGACCGCGTAGATTAGGCCCCCTTTATCTTATCTCTTTTTGTAGCTGCACACGACGTTATGAGCTCATTAGTCACTGTGACAAGTCACGTAAGGTTTCCACCTTAGCTGAACCAATCAGTGCATCGTTATCTTCCTTGTCCTGGCCCTTTACTTTGTACGTTTTTCGCCCTACGCTCCCGGGGAACTTCCCGGCAAGGAGCCCTTGGGCTTATAGCAGCCTGCTGGCCAAGGCCTCACCGGGAAGCAACCTCGCCGCAGCCAGTCGCAATCGCGCTCCGCTTGTTGAGTGAGCTCGGAAACGAAACAAGGGCGCGACGCTCATCGCAGCTCGCTTGAATCGTTGAGCGTACTCGAAACAAGGTGAGGGTGCGGCTAGCCGCGGGTAGGTTCCTCCGCGCACAGGTTTTCCGTACAAAGCGTGACCGTCCAAGGAAGACAACCGAAAATTAAGAATCTGAACTGCTCAAATTCTAATAACTTAGCTTATGCATAACGCTCGTCCCTCGACGAGGCTTCTTTTTCTCGGACAGCACTTGGTTCCAGCACTTGGTTCCTCTCCCATCTCCTTCCCCCGGCAAACTTTGTGCGCGAGGAAAATAAAGAGGGAAGCAAGCACGTGGCCTTTCGGCGTGCTGATGCTCACTGGACATGCATGTTACGCAGGATGCCAAATAATACACACAAATAACGAAGAGGAGCATGTAGAAGGCAAAAAGCGCAAAGCATAGGAGCTTTCACTGATGTGCGGGGTCTGCGCCCGCCCCTTGCGCCAAGGATCACATGCAACTGCGGCAAGACTTGGGCAGGGAGGTTGGTTGACGGAACGGGTTCCGGCAACCGCGCTGGCGAAACTCCTCCCACGGTCGGCGTCGACTCGTTTGGATCTTGGCGGACGAAGCGCGCCGAAGAACGAGGTCGCCTTTTTCGCGGCCTCCGGCGCTAACCGCTGCGGCTACAGGAGCGACGCAGGGTTCGCTGGAAGCGATCGGTTCGCCCAGCGGCCGGAAGGCGGTCCTCCTCAAGGAGCAGCTGCTTCTTGCCCGAACTCTGCGTGAGTGGGTACTCGAGGAGGGCCGTGCACGATTCCGTAGGGAGGAATGCCTCCGCCCCGCGGAGCGGGGCGGAAAGGTACCTGTTCATACCTGAGCTTACCGGTGTTCGCCTGAATCAGATCCGCACAACCTCGACGCGCCCCCTACCTGGCGCGCCAAAGATGTCGGGGCGGACGGGCGTCCCCCTGCGAGCACCTATGGGGCCGGAGCCCCTTTCGTTGTCCGGCGAGGGGGGCGGAGGGAGCGCAGAGAGCAGATCGAGGCGGGCACACGGGCGGTTTACCCAGGTTCGGGCCGCGATGGACGCGTAAAACCCTACTCCTGCTTGGTTGTATTGAACTGGGGAGCTCGGGAGCTTGGGGAGCTAGCTGCACCGAGCGTATGGCTGTCTGGATGCCGAATCTCCGAACCCCGGAACCCCCTCTACGTTGCACATGGGCCTCCTTTTATAGCGCAAAGGGGTCACCGACAGGTGTCAACGTAAGAGAAAGGGGTAAAAGTGTAAAAGGGGTGGTAGCTGTAATAGTGTGGGAACGGTGGTGCTACAGTGCGGCACAGTGTTATCATACCTACTTCTGACGGTAGGGGACAAGGGCATTAAATGCCCGCCACGGTCGCCCGGACAGCACCGAGGCGGACCGTTAGGTGCGCCACCGTTCGCCACGATGGCGGCTGCATGCCACCGCATGCCCCAGGCTGCGCGGTGCCTCGCCACGTGCCCTCGGGGGAAGCCCCAGAGCGACGCGTGGGCGGGCGAGCTGGAGCGCAGTCTTGAGGTGGCGATCTTGCCGCGGCAAGTGGCTTGCCGCGGGGGTCGTCTTCCTGTGCCTGATAGCGTGCCAGCTATCAGGCCTTGCCGGGGCGCTTGGCGCGCCACGGCGGGCTTCTCTTGTGGTGCCTGGGTTCGGCCTTCCCGACAAGCTCCTCTCGTCGGGGGCTCGATCTTCTGTCTCGTATACTTTGTTCTTGGATGGCCTTACATGGGCTCAGTCGTCCCGGCAAGCTCCTCTTGCCGGGGTCTTGTCTTCCTGGCCCGGCAAGCTCCTCTTGCCGGGGGCCTTGTCTTCTTGGCCCGGCAAGCTCCTCTTGCCGGGGGCCTTGTCTTGAATGCTTGGTCTTCTCTTGGCGCTTCCGGGGCGGGCCTTGCCGCAGGGTGCTACGACTGCCCGTGCACAAGTCTGGGGTACTAAGGTACCCCTACTTTAGTACACCGACAATCCATGACTTATACATGTTCCTATGACTATGAGATTATGCAACTCCCGTTTACCGTAGGAACACTTTGTGTGCTACCAAACGTCACAACGTAACTGGGTGATTATAAAGGTGCTCTATATGTGTCTCCGAAAGTATTTGTTGGGTTGGCGTATTTCAAGATTAGGATTTGTCACTTCGAATGTCGGAGAGGTATCTCAGGGCCTTCTCGGTAATGCACATCACATAAGCCTTGCAAGCATTGCAACTAATGAGTTAGTTGCGGGATGATGTATTACGGAACGAGTAAAGAAACTTACCGGTAACGAGATTGAACTAGGTATTGGATACCGACGATCGAATCTCGGGCAAGTAACATACCGATGACAAAGGGAACAACGTATGTTGTTATACGGTCTGACCGATAAAGATCTTCGTAGAATATGTAGGAGCCAATATGGGCATCCAGGTCCCGCTATTGGTTATTGACCAGAGAGGTGTCTCAGTCATGTCTACATAGTTCTCGAACCCGTAGGGTCCGCACGCTTAACGTTCGTTGACGATATAGTACTATGTGAGTTATGTATGTTGGTGACCGAATGTTGTTCGGAGTCCGGGATGAGATCACGGACATGACGAGGAACTCCGGAATGGTCCAGAGATAAATTTTGATATATGTGATAATAGTGTTTGGTCACCGGAAGGGTTCCGAAAATCACCGGAAGGGGTTCCGGATGTTTCTCGAAATGTTTGGGTACGAGAACACTTTATTTGGGCCAAAGGGGAAAGCCCACAAGGTTTTTGGAAGGCGCAAAAGGAAGTTTTGCGGAGTCCAGGGGCCAGACGCCGGAAACCCTGGCGTCTGGGTCCAGACGCCGGAAACCCTGGCGTCTGGGTCCAGACGCCGGAAACCCTGGCGTCTGGCCCTGGAGTCCGAGAAGGACTCTTGCCTTTCGGGTGAAACCGACTTTGTGGAGGCTTTTACTCCAAGTTTCGACCCCAGGGCTCAACATATAAATAGAGGGGCAGGGCTAGCACCAAAGACACATCAAGAAACACCAAGCCGTGTGCCGGCAACCCCGTCTCCTCTAGTTTATCCTCTGTCAAAGTTTTCGTAGTGCTTAGGTGAAGCCCTGCAGAGATTGTTCTTCACCAACACCGTCACCACGCCGTCGTGCTACCGGAACTCATCTACTACTTCGTCCCTCTTGCTGGATTGAGAAGGCGAGGACGTCACCGAGCCGTACGTGTGCAGAACTCGGAGGTGCCGTGCTTTCGGTACTTGGATCGGTCGGACGTGAAGACATACGAGTACATCAACCGCGTTGATATAACGCTTCCGCGAACGGTCTACGAGGGTACGTAGACAACACTCTCCCCTCTCGTTGCTATGCATCACCATGATCTTGCGTGTGCGTAGGATTTTTTTTGAAATTACTACGTTCCCCAACAACTAGAACATTGCTGATGACTGGGGAACAGAGCATTGGGAGCACTCATGCCGTGGCCGCGCACTTGAGCTGATCTGCTGAGCTGAACGTGATGGTGCAGGCTGACCACCTGAGGGGACGCGTTGCTTCGAGCTTGGGGAGAACTGCGTTCACTTCGCGAGCAAACTGCTTGAAGATACGCTGAGAGGCTGGGGCTTGGGCCCCGCCCAGGATGCAGGCGATTGCGCGCGGCTCTTGGAAGCCCCCAGCCCCCTCGTCTTGGTGACGGTCTTCATTCCTCCTTGGCGGCAACGGCGGCAGGCCTGGGTTGCCATGAGGGCGATCCTCACGAGGCTGGTCCCTCCAGTCACCCTCACGAGGCGGGACACGCCAGCGGTCCTCGCGAGGTTGGTCGCGCCAGCCTTGGCGTGGGCCGCGATCTTCCCAGCGTCCTGGGTTCCTTCCTCCTCCTCGGCCGTAGCCCCGATCAGCACGGTCAGGGCGTCGGCCGACTCTTCCTTCTCGCACGGCGCGGAGTTCTTGGCATTCGTTGGTGTTGTGGGTGTGAAGGTCGTGGTACACACAGTACCGACTGCCCCTCTTGGTGTCCGGCTCTGCCGCGAGCACGACAGCCCCCTTGCGCTTCACGTCCTTGGCCTTGGGCTTCTTCTATTCTGGGTCTGCGGCAGGCAGCTCGAGGAGGGAGAGGCGCCCCTCCTCAGCCCTGGCGCACTTGGTCGCCAAGTTGAACAGCTCTAGGGAGGTGCAGAGGTCTTCGTGCATCGCCAGCTCCTCCTTCATCTTGACGTCGCGCGCGCCATCGGAGAAGGCTGAAATGATGGCTTCCTCAGACACCCTGGGGATCTTGAGGCGCACACTGTTGAAGCGCTGGATGTACTTTTGTAGGGTCTCCCCAGGTTGCTGCTTGATGCGGCGCATGTCGCTCACGGCGGGAGGCCGGTCGCGGGTACCTTAGAAGTTGGCGATGAAGCGGGTATGCATCTAGTCCTAGGAGGAGATCGTGCCTGGGGCCAGGTTCAGGAGCCAGGTGCGAGCACCTTCCTTCAGCGCCATGGGGAACCAGTTGGCCATGACCTTTTCGTCTCCGGTGGCAGCTTCGATGCCCAGGTCGTAGAGCTGGAGGAACTCGGTGGGGTCGGTCATGCCATCGTAGCGAGGAGGCAGGTCCGGCTTGAACTTGCCGGGCCATGCGACGATGCGCAGCTCGGCGGTGTAGGCGCGGCAACCTACGGTGGCCGCGGGAGGTTTCGGTTGAGGGAGAGCTTGGCCTTGCGGGTTCCCTTGCGCTGCTGCGGCGAGCATCGCGGGGTCTTGACGCGGCGGAGCTGGAGCAGGGTCTCGGCGAACTGGAGCGGGGAGCGCTCAGGCGGCCTCTTGCGGTCGCGGGACTTCTTGGCAGCTCTGTTCCTGCAAGGCCGGTGCTTGACGGAGCGGGTTCCGCCCCGGGGCTGCGCGCCTTGGGGCCATGGCGTCTTCTTGGAGAGGGGGCGGCTGGAACGCCCCTGGAGCTTCGTCGCCCATGCGGTACAGAGTGCGACGCAGCGGTGCGGACGGCGTGAGGGAGCCCCTTGCGGCGCGGATGAGCTCGGCGACGCGATCGAGCCACTCCTCGTAGACGTCGTCGACGGGGCGGTAGCGCAGGAGCTCGTTCGCCGCGATGAGCGCAGCCCGAGCCTCCAAGGGCGCGCGGAGCGCGCGGGACGAAGAGCCGGCCGGGGTGAGCGACGGAGTAGCGGTGCGGCCGTCTCGCCGCATGGACGGGTGCTAAGAGGATGCTTGTTGTTCGTTCCCCGCCGGGCCGATGGCGGCGTTGACGGCGGGCGACGGGGAACGACGAGGACGCCCACCAACGGGGACGACGCGGGAAGCGATGGCGGCCCGGCGCTCAGCGCGGGCCCGACGAGCGTCGGACATGGATGCGATGGTCGGAGGAGAACGGAGTGGTGGAAAACAGATTCCGGCGCACCCCTACCTGGCGCGCCAAAATGTTGGATCACGGGTTCCGGCACACCCTTAAGGTTCGAACTCTGGGGTGCGCGCGGAGATCATGCTCTCTACCTCTCCGTCTCGCAAAGAACTAACTACTGCAAGAGCAACACAAGAGACACAGGGTTTATACTAGTTCGGGCCACCATTGTGGTGTAATACCCTACTCTAGTTTGTGGTGGGTGGATTGCCTCTTGGGCTGATGAGGAAGAACAGTACAAGGGAGAACAACCTCGCGAGGGCCTGTTCTTGGCTGGGGGGATGAACTGCTAGGAGGAGTTCGATCGCCCTTCTCTCTCTCTCTCTACTGAGTCTTGATGGCTACCTGCTAGTTTTAGGTGCCTCTCTTGATGCCTCTACCCTGGGGGTGGCTAGTCCTATTTATAGGCAAAGGCCCTGGGCCTCTCCCCAAATATTTGAGCGGGAAGGGCGCCAACAATTGGCCAATTTGAAGGGGAACATCTGGTACACTTATCCTGACTAAAGTTGGTCTTCGCCTGCCCAAAGGCCCTATGGTGACGCCGTCTTGGGCTCCATGGTGACCTCCTTCCCACCGTTGGACTGGTCTTGGTCTTGTTGCACCGAAATGGGTGCCTTTGCTTGATCCTCTCGCCTGCGCTTGCCCCCTTTGCACCAAAGAGGAAAGGGAGACGCTGCGCGGGCTAGCGCCCGCCTGGCACCCTTGGTCGTCATGGCTTGCGTCATTGGCACCTTGTGAGGTACCCCGCCTTGATCTCTCCGCCTCCTCGCGAACCAGCTTGAGGAGGCCGTGCTTGAGGAAGCGCCGTGTCGTCTGCCTCGCGAGGCTTGGCCCCTCGCGAGGGTCTTGAGTCTCGTGTTGATGAAGCTGGGCCGCACTGGGCCCCCATTTGAGCCACGCCGTAGGCAGGCAAGTCTGGGGACCCCCGTTCCCAGAACGTCGACAGGGTTGTCAATCCCTTCACGGCCACTTGCGAAAGTGAGATCTAATAAAGATAGTAAGATAAGATAAATATATTTTATAATACAGATGCAAAAAAGTAAAGATGCAAATAAAAGTAGATTGGAAGTAAATATGATAAGAGATAGACCCGGGGGCCATAGGTTTCACTAGTGGCTTCTCTCAAGATAGCATAAGTATTACGGTGGGTGAACGAATTACTGTCGAGCAATTGATAGAACAACAAATAATTATGAGATTATCTAGGCATGAACATGTATATAGGCATCACGCCCGTGACGAGTAGACCGACTCCTGCCTGCATCTACTACTATTACTCCACACATCGACCGACTCCTGCCTGCATCTAGAGTATTAAGTTCATAAGAACAGAGTAACGCATTAAGCAAGATGACATGATGTATAGGGATAAACTCAAGCAATATGATATAAACCCCATCTTGTTATCCTCGATGGCAACAATACAATACGTGCCTTGCAACCCCTTCTGTCACTGGGTAAGGACACCGCAAGATTGAACCCAAAGCTAAGCACTTCTCCCATGGCAAGAAAGATCAATCTAGTAGGCCAAACCAAACTGATAATTCGAAGAGACTTGCAAAGATAACTCAATCATACATAAAAGAATTCAGAGAAGATTCAAATATTATTCATAGATAAACTTGATCATAAACCCACAATTCATCAGATCTCAACAAACACACCGCAAAAAGAGTTTAAATCGAATATATGTCCACAAGAGAGGGGGAGAACATTGTATTGAGATCCAAAAAGAGAGAAGAAGCCATCTAGCTAATAACTATGGACCTGTAGGTTTGTGGTAAACTACTCACAACTCATCGGAGGGGCAAGGACGTTGATGTAGAAGCCCTCCATGGTCGATTCCCCCTCCGGCAGAGTGCCGACGAAGGTTCCAAGATGAGATCTCGCGGATACAGAAGGTTACGGTGGTGGAAATTGTGTTTCGTCCGCTCCCTGGATGTTTTTGGGGTACGTAGGCTTATATAGGAGGAAGAAGTACGTCGGTGGACGCCCGAGGGGCCCACGCGACAGGGGGGCGCGCCCTATAGGGGGGGCGCCCTCCTATCTCGTGGAAGCTTCGGCTGCTTCTTGACTTGCACTCCAAGTCCTCTGGATCACGTTCGTTCGAAAAATCACGCTCCTGAAGGTTTCATTCCGTTTGGACTCCGTTTGATATTCCTTTTTTTTGAAATACTGAAATAGGCAAAAAAATAGCAATACGGGCTGGGCCTCCGGTTAGTAGGTTAGTCCCAAAAATGATATAAATGTGTAAAATAAAGCCCACAAACATCTAAAAGGGGTAATATAATATCATGGAACAATCAAAAATTATAGATACGTTGGAGACGTATCAAGCATCCCCAAGCTTAATTCCTGCTCGTCCTCGAGTAGGTAAATGATAAAAAAGAAATTTTTTATGTGGAATGCTACCTAGCATAATTATCAATGTTATTTTCTTTATTGTGGCATGAATGTTCAGATCCAAATGATACAAAATAAAAGTTCATATTAACATGAAAATGGTGATACTTCGAGCATACTAATAAAAGTAATCATGTCTTCTCAAAATACACTAGTAGAAAAAGGGTCAAACGTGAAGCACATTAGTGCCGGTTTGTATTTGAGCCGGCACTAATGTATACATTAGTGCCGGTTCCAACGGCTAGCCGGGCCGCTTTCATTAGTACCGGTTCATGGTGAACCTTTAGCACCGTTTCGTGCCATGAACCGGTACTAATGATAGTGGTGGCAGGATGTTGTCAGACTGGGGCCCCTCCAGCCCCTTTAGTACCGATTCTTGGTACAAACCGGTACTAAAGGTCGTCCTACATAAACCCTTCATCCACCCGAGCTCGCTCTGTTCTTCCCCTTTCCCCTCTCCTCTCTGTTCTTCCTCTTCCGCTCGAGCTCATCACACAATTTGCCCAAATTTTGTCAAGATTTGAAGGCCCCCATCCATTGAAATGATCACAAAGGTTAGCAACTTTGTCCTTTCATCTCTCATTTCTAGATTTACTCTTGCAATGCTTTATATAGTGATTAATTTGTGAGTTTAGTAATTTGGGAGGAAATATATATATATGTGCTAGTATTTGATTTATATGCAATTTGAGGTCAAAAATAACACTTAGTTTGCATATGTAGGTGTTGTTTACTTAGTGCCTTCTAAATCTCCGTCGACACCACCGTCGATCGCCCGCACCGTCCCGTCGCCGGCACCACCTTGTGGTGAGCCTCTTTGTTCATGAAATTTTATATAAAAATTGATGTTTGTGTGATTTGGATATATAGTTACTCGTATAATTATCTTACCCGTACGTTGTTTGTTATACATATAGTGCCATGGTTTTGATATCCGTCCCCGTTGGCCCTCGTCCTTGTTATGATTCGGATGTGGTATATATATTCTCTTTTAAAACTAGTTGCATTTCGTGTTTATGACAAATTATGCCCATCAAGTTGACATAGAATTTTTTTTCTAGGAGGTATGTGAACCGGAAATTCCAACCGACCCTATTGTCGAGAGGTTAAATTTAGTTGAAAGAGAAAACGAGTACTTGAAAAAAAAATTGAAAAGAATTGAGGGGGAGAAGATGGAATTGGAGTTGCATGTTGCCGATGTCGTCGATGATCACAAGATCAAGATGGAGAAAATGCGCTTGAAGATTAGAAAGATTAGAAAATATGCCATCGATAGTGAGGCTTGGTATCATTATGCTGTTGGATCCATTGTTACCTTAGTTGCGATCTTGATCGCATTTGTTGTTGCATTTAAATGCTTCAGCTAGAGAGTTATTTGTTTGTTGCATTTAAGTGTTGTATGAACTTTATGTATGAACTTGTATAAATTTGGTCTATTCGGTGTTGTGTAATGAAGATGAGCCGGCAATGGATGTACGATGACCGATGCCCTCCCCAGTTCGTTGAGGGCGCGCATACTTTTCTGATTGCGGCTGAGGCAAACAAGCGGGCGGATGGTTTTATGCCTTGTCCATGTGCTGGCTGTAAGAATGGTCACAATTACTCTACGTCAAGAACCATTCACGTCCACCTGTTTGAGTCCGGTTTCATGCCCCACTATAATGTTTGGACCAAGCACGGAGAAAGAGGGGTTATGATGGAAGGCAATGAAGAAGAAGAGGACAACGACAGCTATCCTGGCCATGGGTTCCCTGAATACGATGATGAAACAATGGGGGAAGAAGCTGAGCCGGTAATGCGGGAAGAAGCTGAAGAAGAGGCATCAGATGAGCCCGTTGATGATCTAGGTCGGGCCATTGCCGATGCAAAGAGAAACTGCGCAAGTGATTTGGAGAAGAAGAAGTTGCAGCGCATGTTAGAGGATCACAAAAAATTGTTGTACCCGAATTGCGTAGGTGACAAGAAAAAGCTGGGCACCACACTGGAATTGCTGCAATGGAAGGCAGAGAATGGTGTATCTGACAAGGGATTTGGAAAGTTGCTGGTAATGATAAAGGATATGCTTCCAAAGGACAACGAATTGCCCGAGAGTACGTACGAAGCGAAGAAGGCTGTCTGCCCTCTAGGGTTAGAGGTGCAGAAGATACATGCATGCCCTAATGATCGCATCCTCTACCGCGGTGAGTACGAGGATTTGAACGCTTGCCCGGTATGTGGTGCATTGCGCTATAAGATCAGCCGCGATGACCCTGGTGATGTCGAGGGCGAGCGCCCCAGGAAGAAGATTCCTGCCAAGGTGATGTGGTATGCTCCTATAATACCACGGTTGAAACGTTTGTTCCAAAACAAAGAGCATGCCAAGGCGTTGCGATGACACAGAGAAGACCCTAAGAAAGACGGAAAGTTGAGAGTACCCGCTGACGGGTCGCAGTGGAGAAAAATCAAAAGAAAGTACGGGAAGAAGTTTGCAGATGACGCAAGGAGCGTATTGTTTGGTCTAAGCGCAGATGGCATTAAACCTTTTGGGGAGTAGAGCAGCAACCATAGCACCTGGCCTGTGACTCTATGTTTGTATAACCTTCCTCCTTGGTTGTGCATGAAGCGAAAGTTCATTATGATGCCAGTGCTCATCCAAGGCCCTAAGCAACCCGGCAACGACATTGATGTGTACCTAAGGCCATTAGTTGAAGAACTCTTACAACTGTGGAATGGAACAGGTGTACGTGCGTGGGATGAGCACATGGGGGAAGAATTTGACCTAAAGGCGTTGCTGTTCGTGACCATCAATGATTGGCCTGCTCTCAGTAACCTTTCAGGACAGACAAACAAGGGATACCGCGCATGCACACACTGTTTGGACGATACCGGCAGTATATATTTGGCTAATTGTAAGAAGAATGTGTACCTGGGACATCGTCGATTTCTTCCGAGCAGGCATCCCGTAAGAAAGAAAGGCAAGCATTTCAAAGGTGAGGCGGATCACCGGACGAAGCCTGGCCACCGTACTGGTGTTGATGTACATGATATGGTCAAGGATTTGAAGGTGGTCTTTGGAAAGGGTCCTGGTGGACAACCTGTTCCGAATGACGCTGACGGACGCGCACCCATGTGGAAGAAGAAATCTATATTTTGGGACCTGCCCTATTGGAAACACCTAGAGGTCCGCTCCGCAATCGATGTGATGCACGTGACGAAGAATCTTTGTGTGACCCTGCTTGGCTTCTTGGGCGTGTATGGGAAGACAAAATATACACCTGAGGCACGGGAGGACCAGCAACGTATGCACGGAAAAGACGGCATACATCAGGGTCATGCAAGCTACGCTCTTACCAAAGAAGAGAAGGAAATCTTCTTTGAATGCCTGCTCAGTATTAAGGTACCGTCTGCCTTCTCGTCGAATATAAAGGGAATAATAAACATGACAGAGAAAAAGTTCCAGAACCTAAAGTCTCATGACTGCCACGTGATTATGACGCAACTGCTTCCGGTTGCATTGAGGGGGCTTCTACCGGAAAACGTTCGATTAGCCATTGTGAAGCTATGTGCATTTCTCAATGCAATCTCTCAGAAGGTAATCGATCCAGAAATCATACCAAGGTTACAGAATGATTTGGTGCAATGTCTTGTCAGTTTCGAGTTGGTGTTCCCAGCATCCTTCTTCAACATCATGACGCATGTCCTAGTTCACCTATGCGAAGAGATTAACGTTTTGGGTCCTGTATTTCTACACAATATGTTCCCCTTTGAGAGGTTCATGGGAGTCTTAAAGAAATATGTTCATAACCGTGCTAGGCCAGAAGGAAGCATCTCCAAGGGCCGTCAAAATGAGGAGGTCATTGAGTTTTGTATTGACTTTATTCCTGACCTTAAGCCGATTGGTGTTCCTGAATCGCGGCATAAGGGAAGACTGGATGGAAAAGGCATGCTAGGAGGGGAACAAATAATATGTATGGACGAACATTCTCTCACTGAAGCACACTACATAGTTCTACAGAATTCCGCCTTGGTGGCTCCGTATATGGATGAACACAAGAATTTGCTATGCTCCAAACACCCGGAGCGGTCTGATGACTGGATTACATGTGAACAAACCAGGAGTTTCGCCAGCTGGTTGCAAGCACGTACCATGCATGACACCTCTATTGAAGATGACCTGTACTTGCTGTCCCAGTTACCATCTTCGAATATAATGACTTTCAAAGGGTACGAGATAAATGGTAATACATTTTACACGATCGCCCAAGATAAGAAGAGCACCAACCAAAAAAGTGGTGTCCGCTTTGATGCAGAAACCAAGACGGGAAAGGAAACATATTATGGTTATATACAGGACATATGGGAACTTGACTATCGACGTGGTTTGAAGGTCCCTTTGTTTCGGTGCAATTGGGTCAATATGACACGAGGCGGGGTAACGGAAGACCCGCAGTACGGAATGACAACAGTGGATCTCAACAATCTTGCGTATGCAGACGAACCATTCGTCCTAGCCAATGATGTGGCACAGGTTTTTTTATGTGAAGGACATGTCTACCAAGCCAACAAAAAGAAAAGATAAGGAAGCGAATGCAACGTACGATGAGCCAAAGCAGCACATAGTTCTTTCTGGGAAGAGAAACATCGTGGGAGTGGATGACAAGACACACAAGTCAGAAGATTATGAAAAGTTTGATGAAATTGCTCCATTCACAGTGAATATTGACCCGAGCATCCCATTAAATGATGAAGATTTTCCATGGCTACGACGCAAAGGGACACACGCGAAGAAAAAGTTTCACACCCAAAGATCTAGGATGTGATCGGCTTAACTATCATCACTTTCTTCTGTGTTTCACACCTAGGAGGGAATCTCTGTAATAGTTAGGGTAGCTAGTTATGTGTTTTGGCATTTGAAACGCAAAGAAATTTTATGTGCAAGCAAATTCTTTCATGCATTTACTGATTTTTTCAGCTAAATGAAATTGAAATTGTAAAGCATTTCAAATGAACTCAGAAAAGGTTGAAAGTTGGCATGGTAGTATCATAATTTCACCCACATAGCATGTGCAAAAAAGTAGAGAGGGTTACCGCAAAAACTGGATGCACTTCGTGTACAAAATGGACAATCTGTTTCGAAGTATCAGGGTTTCGGACGAAAACTCATCCGTTACAAAGGCATTTCATTTTTTAAATAACCTAAGCATTACCAAATTGAATATAATGATAAAACACACTAATATTAAACATAAGAAAAAAGAATCACTGAAAAATCTATTTTCAAAGTTAAGTTATTCACAAAAATAAATAAAGCAAAAAAAAAGCCCACCTACTGGGCCACAGCGGCCTGCATACGACTAGAAACCCAAACTCAAGTTGGGCCAGGATGCAGGCCCACTAGCCCAGTAGGCCCAACAAGGCATCGCAGAAGAGGTAGGCCCAAAAGGCCTGCTTAAGAGAGGAGCTCGAGACAGCAGCGACGACGGGGCTTATAAGCAGGTGCGAGTGCCCCTCGGCTAGCGAGGTGGAACTAAACTTTTGTGCCACTCGCCTGGCAGCGCACACCCTTTAGTACCTGGTGGTGGCTCCAACCGGTACTAAAGGGGGGCCTTTAGTACCGGTTGGAGCCACCAACCGGTACTAAAGGGGGTCGCTTCCTGCCGCTTGGCCTGGCTAAAACATGCCTTTAGTACCGGTTGGAGCCACCAACCGGTACTAAAAGTCCCTCCTATATAAGCAACACTTCAAAATTTCGTCAGTTTTCATCTCTCCCTCTGCTTCTTCTCCTCTCTGCACACCGTTGCCCGCCGCCCCCGCCGTCTCCATATCCCTCGTCGCCGCCCCCGTCGCCAGCCCCGCCGCCGCCCCGTCCCCGTCGTCGCCGCCCCGTCGTCCCGTCCCCGTCGCCACCGCCGCTCCGTCCCGGCCGCGTCGTCACCGTCCCCGTCGTCGTCGCCGCCCCGGCCCGTACGTCCCCGTCCCCGTCGTCGCCGCCCCGTCGTCGCCGCGCCCGTTGCCGTCCCCGTCGCCGCCCCCGTCGCCTCTCGCCTCGCCGGCCGGTGAGCGCGCACACACACACATACATTTTTAGTTATAGATTTTTCTGTTTTTTAGAAATTGTTAGACATTTTTCTGTTTTTAAGAAATAGTTAGAAATGTTAGAATTGTTAGAATAGTTAGAAATGTTAGAATTGTTAGAAATGTTAGAAATTTTTCTGTTTTTTAGTTATAGAAATAGTTATAAAAAAGTTAGAAATTTTTCTTTTTTTTAGTTATAGAAATATTCGAAATGTTATAGAAATGTTAGTTATATATAGCATTGTTAGAAATGTTATAGAAATGTTAGAAATTTTAGTTATCAAAATCCAATCATTAAAAAAATGTTACTTTTTGCGGGCATATAGCTAGTATTTGTTGTCGACGATGCCCGGCCCGCATCCTCGCTGTCGACACGTCCGCGACGACGTGCAGCTGACCCATGTCCGGGACTGGGCTCCGCCGGGCTGGCACTGGGAGGTGCTGCCTGGAGGGGCGCGCCACTTGATGAGGAACCTGGCCCCGGGTCCCGTCATCGACCCTGATCTCGTTTGGTGGTGTTCGCGTGGGCCAGTTTCGGTGCGGAGGGAGCCGGCCCCGCCGGAGGTGGTACGTCGTCCTGTCAGGGAGGAGGACGAGCACGTCCATCGCTACATGGTTGCGTTAGAGGGCGGCAGGTTCTCCAATACCTGGCAGTTTCTTCAGGGATCTCACTTCAGCTATGATCCTGTGAGGGTTCCTTCTCTTTGGGTGTCCACCGCCCGTGCCGCAGGAACCGCGGGTGTCCTAGATTCTTCTGTAGTATTCTATCTTTAATTAGCTACCTAGCCAGTGATGTGCTATTCAATATTATATATTATTCGAGTCGATGTATTCGAGATTAAATCTATTATTCGAGACGATGTATTCGAGATTATATCTATTATTCGAGTCGATGTATTCGAGATTAAATCTATTATTCGAGACGATGTATTCGAGATTATATCTATTATTCGAGATGATGTATTCGAGATTATATCTATTATTCGAGATTATACTAAATTGTTTTATATTTATTTTGGCATAGTTAAATAAAAGTTATGGCACACAATACCGACAGAGATAGAGAACAGACCATGTTCGATATGATACGCGGGCCAGATGATAATCAGAATGAAGAAGTGACGGCTCCGAATTTCTAAACAACACCGGAGAGGGTGATATGATATTCGATCGCGACGACCGAATTGATGAAGTCATGAACTACGATTATGACGATGACGAAGAACATGTTGATCCTGAAACAACAAACACCGGCGAGGTATATATATTTATATAAGCAGGAATCTGGTGATCATCACATGTTTTGAATGAGTTGAAGATATATTAACGAATCGATCTTTCTTCTTTCAGCCATCCGGATCGAGCAAATCTTCAGGCAAAAGGACGAAACGAGGCCCGAACAAAAAGTTGAAGGAGGGCGTAAAGTACAATATCGAGGCATTCAGACATAATGGCGAACCATTAGCGCCTAAGAAGATTGCGGACAAGTTCGTTCGTCAGTGCGGAGTTCTTGTGAAGGACCAACTCCCAATCTCCCTTCAAGAATGGAGAGAGCCAGCAAAGCCACGTCCAAATGTTACTTTTGTCGACGCCAGACAAAAAAAATCTGCTTTGGGATACTCTCATGGAACATTTCACCCTACCAGATCATTTCACAGAAGCAGATGTGCAGAAAGTCAAGGACGCTGCTCTTAGGAAGATGGCGGTTGCATTCAAGAACCACAAGATATGTGAATGGGAGAAGTACGTCAAGGGAGGAAGGAAGACTCCATTATTCGAGGGGACACTAGAGAATCAAAGTGCTCATTGGGACGATTTCGTGAAATTCAAGGATTCAAAATTAGCTAAGGAACGGTCGAGAATAAACAAGAAGAATGCCGAAAAAAAGGATAAGTTCCATAAGCTGGGGCCAGGTGGCTATGCGGTGGCAATGCCTAAGTGGGATAAGTCTGAGAAAGAGATGGAGGATGCAGGTGTCACTCCGGTTACTAAGAGCTGGCCCCCCAAGTGCAGGAGTTGGTTCTATGCGCATGGGGGGGAGTTGGACCCGAAGACAGGCAAAGTTTCGACGAAGGCATGTCTGAACGGAGCCGACGATAACATACTTGTTGCAATAGAAGAGGCTCGAACAGGGGTGTTCCAGCCGAACAGAGAGAACGACGAGCTTACGCGTGCCCTGGGAAATCCAGAACACCCGGGAAGAACACGAGGCAAGGGCGCTATTCCATGGTATGAGGGGTTTTCGGACTGGAACGCCGACTACAGAACCCGTGCGAGAAGGAAGATTGCGGAGGAGAAGCAGAGGAAGATGGAGGAGGATAAGAGGAAGCTGGACTATGAATGCCTTCAAGGCCTAGAATCAGCGCACGCGGACTTGGCAGACAAATTCCAGCGGCAGCAGGAGCAGATCGACTCACTTAGCCAGCAAAGGGGGTCTCAGCAGCTGCAACAGCTAGCGGATGATCCAGCATTGGATACCACCACCCCATCCATGCCGAGAAGCAGCGTGGGTTCCGCCCCGTTTGATGCAATGCTGGATAGATACCCCGTGGATGACATCATGGAGAACACTAACTGCGAGCTACACTTCAAAATGAAGAACATATCCATGAAGGTGTCGGATGCCGTTGCTTATACAAATCCCCCCGAGGCAACCTTCCATTGCAACCCGATTCCAGCAGGCTATGCTCGTGTCGTGGTTGATGAGGTGGTGGACCAATATTCGGGGCTAGAGCTTGACATTCCTGGAGGTGACGAGGAGCACACACTCGGAGAGGCCAAACATCGTATCATCCTCTAGAGAAAGGATTGCATCATCTTTTGAAGGCCACCGACACCGCGTCACCCGACTCCTCGTCGAAGTCCACCACCGAGTCAGCAGACTTCCGCTCCTCCAAGTCCACCAACGCGTGAGGCCACTCCTCCTCCTCCAAGTCCGGCAAAGTGTCAGGCCACTCCTCCTCCAAGTCCGACACAGCGTCATACGTCCACTCCTCCTCCAAGTCCGGCACAACCTCAGGCCACTCCTCCTCCAAGTCCGGCACAGCTTCAGGCCACTCCTCCTCGTCCAACTCAGCCCCGTCAGCCGTCTCCGCCGCCTCAGCAACCGCAGAAGAGACACCCTGCAGCTATGGTGCATAGCGGTACCAGTCGAGGTCATAGTACAGGAAGTACAGGCGGAGGCAAGCGATATAAATATGGTCCAAACCTCACTACTCCTCTTCCTGAGAGGGCTTACGACAGGACCGAGGAGCAAACCAATGCCATAGTGCGGGCAGAAGTCGACGCCCATTTTGGACCGAAACCGCCACCGCCGCCAAGGGAGAAAGTGCCTGTGGAAGTTATTGACCACTTCATTCGTATGGCTGAACCACCAGCTCCTAAGCCTGTTGACACAGACTATGAGCGCCACATCAGGAAGTTAAATCGAGCACGTATACAGAGGGAGGCGAGCTCGAGCTCGAGCTCGAGCAAACAACAAGCAGCTGTCAAAAAATGCGGGAGAATCATTGCCGAGCTGGGAGAACAGTGGGCGCAATCGATCCCCCCGCTTGTTGTGCCGCCAACAACACGTGACAGTACGCGCGGCCAATATTATTGTGGGCAAACAGTTTACGTTCCCCAGGTGGGCGATGTGGTAATAACCCAACAGCATATAACGCAGGCTGAAGAACTCAAGATCACTGTTGGACAACTCCTCGAGATCGAGGAGATGCCTGTGCTTACAAAGGAGGAAATAAAATGGAAATATGTCTGGGGCCAACCTTTGGTCAGGCCAAAAGATGTCAAGAAGCTCCCAACGAGAATGTATGAATTGCATCAATGGTACATGGACATTACCAAGACATCCGATCGACAGTCCCTCATGGTGCAAGTCAACAAGGATCATTACTACCATCAGAAACCTGTGACCGTTGAGTATTCTGAACTGTTTCAGTTATACAATCAAGACGCACTCGACAAATCTATCGTCAGTTGCTATTGTCTGTAAGTGATTTCTTTCTGTAATTTAAGTCTCAAGCTAGCTGTATTGATCCTTTTGATCAATAATCATTACCTGTAATTATCCTCACTATATTCTTTTATGTGGTATTGTGCAGGATGAAGATGTATGAAATGAACAAAGGTGGACGCTATGTCATTGGGTTCATTGACCCAAACATCGTTAATGAATACACATGGAAATTAAACAAGAATTATGAAAAGCAGGTAGAGGACAACATGTTCGAGTTCTTGAAGCGCCTCAAATACAATGAAGATATACTACTTCCTTACAACTTCCAGTGAGTCACACTTTCTTGTACTACTGTTTTTGCCTACTACCTAGCTAGCTACATGTTTTTGCTTACATATGCCCGCTTAATTAAGACATGCAAACGTGTGTGCATGCAGATATCACTAGATCTTATGTATCATTAAAGTTGACGAAGGAAAAGTTGAAATACTGGACTCACTACTCAAAGAAAACCGTGACTATAACATCTTGTTTGGGATAGTCAACAGGTAATTTCAATCATTATTAACTATATATCTCGGTCTATTTAGTTCGTCATTTCATGATATGAACTATTTAATAACCCCTTTATTCATTTTCTTTGTCGGCGGGCAGGGCTTGAGCAAGGTTCATCAGCGTCACGGAAGGCGAATGGAAACGAAAGCTGAAATGGTTTCGACCCAAGGTAAGTAATTAAGTAGTACTAGCTAGCTAGCTAGCTGCCATCTCTTTAATAATATCATGCTTGATTAATTATTATCTGATCAAATTAAATTCCATTCTCGTAAAGGCTCTGAAGCAGGCGCAGGGGACTGATCTGTGTGCATTCTGCGTTTGTGAGAACATTCGCATGATGACGTCCGAAACGAGCAGATCTCGAAGACAGGAATGGGTACGTTTGTGAAAACACTATTCACAATTTTTACACCATTATCGATATCTAGTCACACAACTAATACACATGCATATTGATCTCCTTCTTAACAGTTCACAGAGGTGCGGGACAAGCTCCTAGAAACGGAGCGCATACAAGCACTTCAAGAGGAAATAGCGGGATTTTTGCTCGACCAGGTCATAAATCCGAATGGAGAATACTATTACCCGCTACCGCCCCCATCGACCAAGTCATGAACCACTTCCAATTGTCATCGTGCTCCGAAGGCACCAATTAGGCTAATGCCACTGGCTCCGAAGGCAACATGCATATGTAGGAGAAATTGTATATAGCTATACATGTGTGTATGTGTGAATTAATATGGTGGTTTGTGAGACATTGATGATCTATATATATGATTGGCTCTACTAGCTAGCTACCATATATATGCATAACATGTACAATGTGTAGTATCGTAAAATACCAGCAAACTAAAAAGAATTAAAATGGAAAACACAAAATTAAATGAAAAAGAAATCATAAAACCAAAAACCCCCCAAACATTTTAGTACCGGTTGGTGTTACCAACCGGTACTAAAGGGCTCCCGGCCCCTGGAGCTGGCTCGTGCCACGTGGTTGCCCTTTAGCACCGGTTCGTGCTGAACCGGTACTAAAGGGGGGGGGCCTTTAGTGCCCACAGTTCAGCGCCGGTTATGGAACCGGCACTAAAGGGCCTTACGAAACGGTGCTATTGCCCGGTTCTGCACTAGTGATAACATGGCCAAAGAAAGTTATCCCTACAAAATCATATAGTCTGGCTGTTGCTCTATCTTCATCACACAAAGTATTTAATCTTGCACAACCCCGATGACAAGCCAAGCAATTGTTTCATACTTTAATAATCTCAAACTCTTTCAACTTTCACGCAATACATGAGCGTGAGCCATGGACATAGCACTATATGTGGAATAGAATGGTGGTTGTGGAGAAGAAAAAAAGGAGAAGATAGTCTCACATCAACTAGGTGTATCAACGGTGATGAGGACATCAATACCATTGTTACACCCACAGCCCCTACTGTTACATATAATGGACTAATTACTAGAGCTCGCGCACGCCAATTAAATTACCAAGTACTTTCATTTCTTGGTAATGATTCTAATGTTCATGAGAATATGATGCTGCCTAAATTGGATACATTTGTTTTGCTTACAAATGAAGGGCCTAGCTTGGAGAAGGATGAACATTGGAGCAAGAACAAGCATGGAGTTGATGGCATGCGCAAGGGGAACAAGAACGGAGTTACAAGTGATGATTTCAGGACTTTGAAGCCACCATAAGGAGTGAATGAAGCCTTGGACGAAATATACAAGATGCCACTTCATAAATTTCGTCCAGAGGCTATTCTGGGTGCTGCGTCACCTTATTATTGGGCCAGGCCCATGTAATTTTGAAATACATAAGTATAGGCTGTTTTTAGAGTCTGTATGTGTGGGGAAACAAGAGATAGGGTTGGTTTCGGACCCCTTCCCCAAGGGCCACGAAATTCCCCCCTCTTCCTCCATATATACAACCCTTAGGGCACCGTTTAGACTTTGGGTTTTGTTTAGATCAAAAGTTCGCCACAGCTGCAACTACACGTACTTCATTTGTGTTCAACGACCAGACCAAGGCATCACAGAACCCCACCTTCATTAATAAAGCTTTCCTCTTTTATTCGCAATATCCAGATTGCAATCTTAGTTTCTTGCTTGTTCTTCATTTGCTCGCAGGAAATAGACCCTCGTGGTCAGGTTGATCATGCTCCGGTGTGGTCAATAACCCCTCAAAAGTTGGTTTAGCGATTGCTAAGGCGCGACGTCTTCGCACGTTCGTAGTCGGATCGTCAAAGTCGACTCTCACAGAAAACGATTGCTATCTCATCGAAACATCGGGACACCTTTGCCTCTATCAAGTGGTATGAGATTTTCAGGTTGCTCGGTGAGATTTTACAGTTTTTCATAGTTTAGATCGAGTCTGTTTTTCATACCTACAGTCCATGAAAAAGCCAAAAAAAAATTAGGGTTAGTTCATCCTATCCGAACCAATCTGAGCCTTTGCATAATCTTTTCTGTATTGCTTTGTTGAATTTGCGGTTGCATCGTCGTGTCAAGTTGCTGGTATTAGCGTCTAGTCCTTTAGAGTTTCGAGTTCTGTTCACAGGTTGTCACGTCGCCGCTGCCATATATCACCACCGCATCATCATCATCACCGCTGCCATATACCACCATCGTCATCACCGCTGCCATATACCACCATCGTCGTCGCCGCTACCATATACCACATATCCACCGCCATCACGCTAATCCGAGTCCACCTCCATCACAGATTCGCCACCAGTCCGTGTTCCATCGCCCTGCAAATATCTGCCTCCAGTCCGAGTTTCCACCAGATTCATCTCCGCCACGAGTCCTAGTCCGAGTCCAATAATTGTTGCTTTGTTCTCGATTTCCAGATCACGCGATACTCCGAGTCGTGACAGAGTAGGACTCCCCAACATCCGAGCCATCCGCAGTCTGGAAAATTCTGGCTAGGCAGTTTTTAGACCATTTGTAGACTTTTTCAAAGAAAATTTGTTGCGGAGCAAAAAAAAAAGAGGAAAAAAAGTGCAAAAAAAAGAGAAAAAAGAGAAAGAAAATTCAGAGTGTGATCCTCCCTTGTTTACGTGCAGCACCGTGATTTTGTTAGTGTTCTAGGCTCGCGTCTCTAGCACGGTCTAGCCTAGGACCAGCACAGTACCGCCGTTGAGCGTTTATTCAACTTTGCATCTCTGAATTGATTATTGCTGACCCTTTTTGCTACCATATTAAAAGCCTTCCCAGCTCCACATACATCTACATCGTGCGTTTGACTCTCCCTGGTAATCGCTCTATCCAAGCTTTGAGATTTTTGACTACAACGGTTGCCGATCACCGCCTGCTGCTGGGTAAGAACTGGTAAGAATTTGAGATTTGCTTGACGGATTTGTGACACCAGCCACCACCACCACTTGTTAGTAGTCTGTAGGATCATATTCTTGTGTGTTTCTATTGCTGCTAACCATGCTAGGATCACAAGCCGACGAGACTGACTGGTAGAACTTGACGAACAAGGAGCTTCATGATAAGTTTCAGCAAATGATGAGTGGACAGGTGCAAGATGTGCTAAACAGATTTGACGAGGCCATGGAGAAGATAGATGGCATGGAGAAGACGTTTGAAACAAAGCTCAATAACAAGTTTGCTGAATTGCTTTCGCGTTTTCCACCACCACCACCGGCTACACCTACCGCACCTCTGCAACAACAACAACACCGACTACCTCCACGTCGGGAAACAACCCTCCGCCGAGCGAGCCGTGTCCCTCTTCAGCCTGGCCAAACTGCTGGTGCTGCTGTTGATAATCCTGTGGCTCCTGCTGCTGATGTGGAGGAGGATGATTATGTGGGAGATTACGAGGATGAGGTTGATGACAATCAGAACTACGTGCAACCACCAGCACCACAACCACCAGGTCACCCACATGCAAATAATGGCAATGTTCGGGCTCCCCCTCAGGTACGAGATCATGACCATCTCCCTAAACTGAAATTGAATATTCCACCATTTGAGGGTAGATATGTTCCTGATATATATCTTACTTGGGAGTTAGAAACTGAACAACGATTTACATGTTTACAATATCCTGAGGAGGGATGTGTTCCTGCAGCTGTTTGTGCTTTCACTAGCTTTGCATGTGTTTGGTGGTCTGAACATTGTCGATTATATCATGTTCCAGCTACTTGGGCTGCTTTGAAAACTGCTATGCGTACTCGTTGGGTTCCACCATATTATCAACGTGAATTACTTCAAAAATTGCAGCGCTTAAGACAAGGAAAAAATTCGGTAGAAGAATATTATCAGGAATTACAAACTGGCTTGATTAGATGTGGTATTGTTGAGGAGAATGAAGCTATGCTTGCACATTTTCTGGGTGGATTAAATAGAGAGATTCAGAGCATTCTAGACTACAAGGATTATAATAATATCACTCGATTATTCCATCTTGCTTGTAAAGCAGAACGTGAAGTGCAGGATCGACAGGCATTGGCGCGGACTAACTTTTCTGCAGGTCGACCTTCATCATGGACACCACGTGCATCATCTACTTCCACACGTTCTGCTACACCGGCACCTCCGTCGGCTGCCACCTCCAACCGTGATACAATAAAGCAGGCACAATCACCACTATCTGCCAAGAGCACACCTTCTGGGCCTGCAAAGAGCTCTTCTTCATCCATGGCATCAACAGGGCAAACACATGATATTATTTGTCGACGTTGCAAGGGTGGAGGTCATTATGCGAGAGAATGCCCATCTAAGCGTGTGATGATTGTTACTGAGGATGGTGGGTATGAGTCCGCTAGTGACTATGATGAGGAGACTTTGGCTCTTATTACACATGAAGAACACGATGGAGATGATTCTGATCATGAGACACAATACATGGCTGCTGAAGATGCTGACAGGTATGAATGTTTAGTTGCTCAACGTGTTTTGAGTGTGCAGGTTACACAAGCTGAGAAAAATCAGAGGCATAATTTGTTCCATACAAAGGGAGTTGTGGACGAACGTTCTATTCGCGTCATCATAGATGGAGGGAGCTGCAACAACTTGGCTAGCATGGAGATGGTGGAGAAGCTATCTCTCACCACAAGACCACATCCACATCCTTATTACATCCAATGGTTCAACAACAGCGGCAAGGTTAAGGTAACACGTACTGTTCGTGTGCATTTTAGTATCTCTACATATACTGATTATGTTGATTGTGATGTGCTACCTATGCAAGCATGTTCCTTATTACTTGGTAGACCATGGCAATTTGATAAAAATTCTGTACACCATGGTAGAAACAATCAGTATACTCTTGTTCATAAGGATAAAAATATTACTTTTCTTCCTATGACTCCTGATTCCATTTTGAAAGATGATATTAATAGAGCTAATAAAGCAAAACAGGAGAAAAATAAGAGTGAAAATCAGATTGTGGCAAAAGAATTTGAGCAACAAATGAAGCCTAATAATAAACCATCTACTGTTGCTTCTGAAATTAAATTGAAAAGTGCATGTTTACTTGCCACCAAATCTGATATTGATGAGCTAGATTTTAGCAAATCTGTTTGCTATGCTTTTGTGTGCAAAGAGGCATTATTTTCATTCGAGGACGTGCCTTCCTCTTTGCCCCTTGCTGTCACTAACATTTTGCAGGAGTTCGCTGACGTCTTCCCACAAGACGTGCCACCGGGATTACCACCTATTCGAGGGATTGAGCATCAAATTGACTTAATTCCCGGTGCATCGCTACCCAACCATGCACCATACTGTACCAATCCAGAGGAGACGAAGGAGATTATGCATCAAGTACAGGAGCTTCTCGACAAAGGTTATATACGTGGATCTCTTAGTCCTTGTGTTGTTCCTATTATACTAGTGCCTAAAAAGGATGGTACGTCGCGTATGTGTGTTGATTGTAGAGGCATTAATAATATTACTATTCGTTATCGTCATCCTATTCCTAGGCTAGATGATATGCTTGATGAATTGAGTGGCTCTACAATATTCTCCAAAGTTGATTTGCGTAGTGGATACCATCAAATTGGTATGAAATTGGGAGATGAATGGAAAACAACATTTAAAACTAAGTTTGGTTTATATGAGTGGTTAGTCATGCCTTTTGGGTTACCTAATGCACCTAGTACTTTCATGAGACTAATGAACGAAGTTTTACGTGCTTTCATTGGACGATTTGTGGTTGTCTATTTTGATGATATACTGATTTATAGCAAATCTTTGGAAGAACATTTGGAACATTTATGTGCTGTTTTTAATGCTCTACGTGATGCACGTTTGTTTGGTAACCTTGGGAAGTGCACCTTTTTCACCGACCGAGTATCTTTTCTTGGCTATGTTGTTACTCCACAGGGAATTGAAGTTGATAAAGCCAAGATTGAAGCTATTGAGAGTTGGCCGCAGCCCAAAACGGTCACACAAGTGAGGAGTTTTCTTGGACTTGCTGGTTTCTATAGGCATTTTGTGAGAGATTTTAGCACCATTGCTGCACCTCTCAATGAGCTTACAAAGAAGGATGTGCCTTTTGTTTGGGGTACCGCACAGGAAGAAGCCTTCACGGTATTGAAAGATAAGTTGACACATGCTCCTTTACTCCAACTTCCTGACTTTAATAAGACTTTTGAGCTTGAATGTGATGCTAGTGGAATTGGATTAGGAGGTGTGTTATTACAAGATGGCAAACCTGTTGCATACTTTTCTGAAAAATTGAGTGGGCCTAGTCTGAACTTTTCTACTTATGATAAAGAATTATATGCTCTTGTTCGGACTTTACAGACATGGCAACATTATTTATGGCCCAAAGAATTTGTTATACATTCTGATCATGAATCTTTGAAACATATTAAAAGTCAAGCTAAATTGAACCGTAGACATGCTAAATGGGTTGAATTCATTGAGACATTCCCTTATGTCATTAAACACAAGAAGGGTAAAGAAAATGTTATTGCCGATGCTTTGTCTCGTCGCTATACTATGCTTTCAGAACTTGACTTCAAAATATTTGGTTTGGAGACCATCAAAGATCAATATGTGCATGATGCTGATTTTAAAGATGTAATGCAGAATTGTAAAGAAGGAAGAACAAGGAACAAGTTCGTTATTAATGATGGTTTTGTGTTCCGTGCAAACAAGCTATGCATTCCTGCTAGCTTTGTTCGTCTTTTGTTGTTGCAGGAGGTGCATGGAGGAGGATTAATGGGACACTTTGGCGTGAAGAAGACGGAGGATGTACTTGCTACACATTTCTTTTGGCCAAAGATGAGACAGGATGTTGAGCGTTTTGTTGCTCGCTGCACTACATGTCAAAAAGCTAAGTCACGACTCAATCCTCATGGTTTATATATGCCTTTGCTTGTACCTAGTGTTCCTTGGGAAGATATATCTATGGACTTTGTTTTAGGTTTACCTCGAACAAAGAAGGGGAGGAATAGTGTCGTGGGTTTGTCACGGCAGATGTCCTAGTGAAAGGACTTAGTCGTGGAGCCATCGCAACGGGTTAGCTTGAAGGGGTTAAAGCGGACACAAGGACGCAGAGAGTTTATACTAGTTCGGCCCCTTCAATGAAGGTAAAAGCCTACGTCTAGTTGTGATGGAATTGATGGGGTTTCGAGGGCTTAGGGAGCAAATAAGCTTCGCCTAGACCTCGAGTTGTGGTTGTCTGTCTTAAACCGTCGTCGGGTCGTCCCCTTATATACACGGGTGACGCCCGTCGGTCTACGGAATCCCAATCACCGGTTCATACATGTATCCGGGTTGGCCTCCTTCTACTCCTAACTTATCATACAAGTTTATGCATCATGCCGGTTTACGGCTACAAGTTCTAAACTGACTACAGGCCATGGTCCCTTATCTGCCTCTTGGGGCTTTAACACCATTGGAGTACTGACGAGGCTAACCCGGCCCAGGCAGGCCGGTTTACGCCCCGCAGTAATATCCCAACATCAGGCCCCAGATTGATTTGAACGGGTTCATGTCAATCCTTAGCAAAAAAAATCTTTGTCTTCAATATCTTCTTGTAACCGTTGAACCGCTGTGTCGTCATCTTCTTTGGCTGCTGTAAACCGGCGTGACGTCATCATGAAACTAACATTTATGGATCCGCAATAATCGAGGTGACAGCTGGGCTTCCGAAATCTGCAGTTCCTGGATTCGCGCGCCTGACGCATGCGCTGTACCTCATAAATAGGACCGGAGGGTCATTTTTTCCTTTTCTCCCCTTCGTCCCTTCTCTCTTCGTCTTCCCTGCGCCCTGGACCTTGGAGCTCCGCCGCTGTTGCTGACCACTGCACCAACCTGGGCCGCTGCATCAACCTGACCGCACCAGATAATCGCGGCGACCTTCCGCGTCTCCTTGATCCCTGGTAAGGCTTCTGTTCCATTGTTCCAGATCTGTTTAGGGTTCCTCATTCTTGCCGTGTTCTTGCTCGCTGTTCATGTCCATGGCCATACCTGTAACTAGATTCTGGCACTGTACTGTGATTCTTAGCGGCTTTTAGCCTTTATCCGAAGTTTCTTATTCAACTCCATGGATCTCATCCATTTTCCTGTTTGTTTGAATCCATGCTGTTCTGTTATAAGTTTGGCTATATTTTCACTTCTTTTCCGTGTTGGCTGTAGATCTGTCGTTGTAAGAAACCAGTGTGAAACCTGTTTCTGTCCACTTTATATTCTTTCAAATGCTGTCAACTCCTAGATCCGGCGGTTTAACTTAGCCGAGCGGTCATACGAATAAGTATATACCATTAGTCCCCTTGTTGAACCACCAGATGTTGTCATATTGCATAACTCCGACTTAGACAGAACTGCCTCCGGTTTACATAGATATGTCTCCAGTTTAGATAGGACTTCATCCGGTTTACCATTTTCACATACCAGTATGATTAGACAAACTTACTGTTGAACCGGAATCGCTTTGTCTTGTAGATTTCGTAATGGCCAAGAAAGTATATGAGTGCAGCTGGGTTCCTTCTCGTGTTACGGAAACACAACTGAACAACTTAGTTCTGACTGGTGCTTTAAGCAGCAATAGTACCATCCACTGGAGGGTCCCAGGCACAGAATGTCCTCCCACACCTCGAGAGGGAGAGGTCGTAGTGTTTGCAGATCACCTAGCCCATGGTTTCAATCCGCCCGGTTCAAAATTTTACCGGGACGTCCTGGCCAACTTCCAACTTCGTCCGCAAGACACTGGCCCTAATTCTGTCACCAACATATGCCACTTCCAAGTGCTTAGTGAAGCGTACTTCCAAGAAGAGCCTTCAGTCGAGCTATTCCGAGATTTATTCCATCTAAACCGACGCACGGAATTTACTGATGGTTCCAATATGGAGCTGGGTGGCATGGCGATTCAGAAGCGGAAGGAGGTCACTTATCCACATGCAAAACTGCACAGCCATCCTCAGGAATGGAATCAAACATGGTTCTATTGCAAAGACACCTCCCCTGCTAATGAAAATCCCTTGCCTGGCTTTCGTCCGGAACGGCTCAGCAACACACACCCCTTTCCTCAGAGGTTGACTGCAAAGAGAGGCTTAAATATGCCCCCAGCTGTCCAAACTCAGAGCCTTTATGGCTAACGGTTTAACATGGGTTGACCTCGCTCGTTGCTGGATATTCTGGAGCGTACTGCCTCTCAGCCAACGTCCCGGTTTGATGTGCGAATATACAGGCGATGTCAATGATCCGCTGTGGCATGTGAACATCCAGCTTACTGACGACGAGGTCACAGAAGCTGTAAAGAAAATGTTGAATGAACCAGAATATATCTGCGCTCGAACCGGCTTGCTTCCTTTCTGCGCTACCAACAAACCGCCAGCAGTAAGTTTGAATTTTCCTTTTCATTGACTCTGATAACATTATATCTGTTGTTACTTGATACTAATATCCGCTGAGGCAGGGTGATGATCCGTTTTGGAGCAAGAAGCTGCCACAGGAGAAGGCAGACAATCCGGAAAGACCGAACCGGCCCAAGACAAGGGTCCAGAAGAAACCTGCTCAGAAGAGGAAAAACACTGCCTCCTCTGATCCGCCTGCTGATGATGATGTGGATAATCTGGACCTTGAGATAGAACTTGACTCACTAGGCTTACTTTTCATATGCCTTATTGATGATGATGTTTGTCAGGATGATGCTGAAGCTAGCAACGCTGATGTCGCAGAGGTAACTATTCTTTCTTCCGACTCAGATCCTTTGCCTTTGGCAAATCTTCGCCAAGCAAACCGGAAAGTTAAATTTTCTCACCCTCTTGCTTACTTGGATCCCAAATTTCTTGTGAAGACTCAGCAACATGAAGCTCGTCGCACAACCCGACATAGTGGCCAGGTAGTTACTTCCACCGGTTTACCGAACAGTCCGGTTCGGAAACGCCGCTCAGTGGTCTCCAACATACTTGTTAGTTTCCGTCCTAAAGCGGGTCTTATCCGTCAACCTCTTAATCCGTCTGATTCCGATTATCAGGTCACTTCTCATTCATCCTCTGGTGAATCATCAGCCACTCAACTGCCACCGCTAAAGACGGTTCTTGGGTAAGCCAAATCTATCATAATACTTCTTGCGTGTTGTTTTGTAACTTACACTATTCTTTATCTCTTTGTTTCTTTTTCAGGGCCAAACCTAGACCGAGCAAGAAAGCTCGTTTGGATAAGGCGGCCCAGGACATTGCTGCCCCTGACCTGGATAAAGCACCTGATGTTGACGTGCTTGTTCATGATGATGTTCCCAATGATCCGCCCCTGCAAGACGATGTAAATGTTGAAGGGCGGCCCACTAATATTTCCGGCCCAGTTGACCAGCCTGCCAGCCCCATCCGGATTGAAAGGTCCAGCACTCCTTCCAAACCTGCTGACAAACCGACAGCGCCAGTGCAAACCGGCGAATCCAAGGATGATGATGTTGTAATCACTGGCGTTGGTCGCTCCGATCCAGGGAATCCTGTCGCTTTGGCCAAACATTCTGCCAAAGATGAGTTTTCTGCCATGAACAAAGGCAAATGGGATGTCGATTTGACGACATATGCTTCTTTAAATGCTCAGGATCTTCACTCTGGCTACTTGAACCGGCTATATACTAGCCGTGACTATGAAGCTAGCCTGGTAAAGATGATGAAAGAAAAACTGGAGGTAATTCCCCTTTGCGTCTTTCCGTTTTACTTACTGCAACTTGATTATCTCATGTAGCCCCCAAGGGCCGGTTTGTAACCTGCTTCAAACCGGGACTGTAATAGTTTGAAATCCATGGATGTAACCCCTAAGGGTCGGTTTGACTTAGTATAATTGAACCGGGACTCCATTACGGCTCTTAATATCAGAACAGTTTTGAACAAATAACCATTAGCCCCCAAGTGCCAAGTTGAATACCTGTATTGAGCTTGGGACTTTGTAATTTAGAATCATAGAAAGATCAAATATGCATTAGCCCCCAAGTATCAAGTATATAACTTGTTATATGGTTGGTACTTCCAAGTCTTGTACTATTGGCTCAACTTGTATCACTGTATGCAGGCTGAACTGAGGACCAAAGAGAACCAAGTCACCGACCTTCAAGAGACCTTGAAAACCCAACAAGCTGAAACCTCTAAGGCAAAGGAAGAACTAACCAGCGCTTTAGGTATCATGGAACAACTGAAGGAAGATTTCAAGAAAAAGCAAGCTGACTGGGCCATTGAGAAGGCCAATTTAACCAAGAGGTCTGAAAATGCTAAAGCTGCTCTTAAACCGGTGGTGGATGAGCTAACCGCTGTAAAGCGGCAAGTGCACGCCATGACTTCTGCTATCTTTGGTAAGTTTCCTTCGGTGTTTATGATAACTTGACCTTTCTTATAACAGGTCCGATTTATAATCTTTGTTTGTTGACCCTGTAGGCACACGCATTGGTCACCTGGGGTCCGATGTTCGGAAGAAGCTGAAGGCTGCCTACACTCTGATCGAACAGCTATACACTGGAGCGCAACGAGTAATCACCACTGCGTCACATAACAATTCGGCGCCCACCTTAATTCAAGATACTTTGAAAAGGTTGTCAATGCTTCCTGCCCGGATTGATGAACTAAAGAAATCTGCTGCTCGAACCGGAGCTATTAACGCCTTGATCCGGGCAAAAGCGTGGGTGCCAGATTTTGATCCCATTGAAGCAGCTCAAGGCTATCCCAGCTTGAAGGAAGACGGCTCAGCATTCAGCGAAAATGATCTGAAGATGATAAACCGGGCAGTGCGTCCTCTGGCGTGTCAACTGGCGGAAGAAGCAAATTTATCACATTACCAAGCTCAATACGATGACCAGAATAAAAGAGTGGCTGCACCAATCCCGGAAGCAGAGAATCTGATTCCTCCAATCCGTAAGCACACTTATGCTCCTGATATTGACCCAACTTCCCTGATTCATGAAGAAGCTGTCTTCAAAGCGTTAATGGGAATCGACTGGACCACTATTGATTTCCAGCCAATGGGTAACCAAGAGGAAGTTGAAGCGGCACAAGATGATGCTGAACCGTCAGGCCGGGGCAGTGAGCAGGCATGAACCGGAGGCCGGTTTAACTAGCTGGCTGGTGTTATTCCGTCAAGAACAATAATGAACTTTATTTGGGCACCATGTTGCCTTGTAATAGAATAGCCAACATTTTGTGCTTTGAATATGTCGTCGTGCATAAGTGCTAATGCTTTTGCTTGAAATCTTCAACTTATGTTCCTGCAATCATAAATTCTTAAGACGGCGACGGCGGTTGTACCGCCAGTCAGTTTACGATATATAACAAAATTGAGGTATATGATCAAATATGTGATACAAAATACCTGCCATCGCTGGGCATGAAGTTGGCTTAGCCATACTTACGAGAGCAGTTTTATAAACCATTACTGTCAAAGGAGTAAAGCAGATCCTATACTTGTAATGCCGGTTTACCATGTAAACCGTGCTGGGTCGTTATAAGCCCCCTGCTACTCCTTGATGTTTAACAGACAAATCAAACCGGGCAAATTGTCTCCGGATCGAAAAAAATGAATCAAGTTTCGTCAACCGAAACGGTTTAAAAAATGTTGGTGGTTCAACAAAAATCAAATAATAGTCGAAAATATAGTAGCAAACGTCAATGATAAACTGTTTGCAAAAAGAGGCTGTTCTGAGCCGATCAGATGGCATTACCATGGTCAGACATGACCAAGCCCCCAATAGGCATAGCTATGGTTCATATCAACCAGGTCCCCAACTGACACCGTGGCATATATGCCGGCCAAGTGGCATGACATTGGTTCGGGTTCGACCAAGCCCCCAAGTGACTCTGTGGCCTTAGGTCGATCAAGAGGCGTGACTGGTTCAGACATGACCATGTCCCCAAGTGATCTGGTGGCTTTCGCCGATCAAGAGGTGTTGCATTGGTTCGGACACGACCAAGCCCCCAAGTGACCTGGTGGCTTTCGCCGATCAAGAGGTGTTGCATTGGTTTGGACACGACCAAGCCCCCAAGTGACCTGGTGGCTTTCGCCTATCAAGAGGTGTTGCATTGGTTCGGATACGACCAAGCCCCCAAGTGATATCATAAAGCTTTTTGGAAAAGCAAATTCAAGGGGTAAACCGGAGGTCGCTTTAAAGCAGATCAACTCCATGTGACCACGCATGATGTAAAAGAACAGAGACCCCGCTTTGGCCGAGGCTCCAGTTTATTGTATTAATCATAGTATATACATTGTCATAATATGTACATAAGTAGAGCCAATGGCTCAGGTATAGTAAGGCCGAAGATGAGCTATGTTCCATGGCCTGTTGGTCTCCACCTCTGACGTACGTGAGTCTTTATGCTCTCGAATATCTATCAGATAGTATGACCCGTTGTGCAGATTCTTGCTGACCACAAAAGGTCCTTCCCAAGGTGGGGATAACTTGTGCATATCTGTCTGATCTTGGATGAGCCGAAGCACCAAATCTCCTTCTTGAAAGGTTTTGGTTTTGACACGGCGACTATGGTAACGGCACAAATCCTGTTGGTAAATCGCCGAGCGGGCAGCTGCTAAGTCACGCTCCTCATCCAAGAGGTCCAAAGCGTCCTGCCGTGCCATCTCGTTATTCGCTTCGACATAAGCTGCCACACGAGGTGAATTGTGACGGATGTCATTGGGGAGAACCGCCTCTGCTCCGTAGACCATGAAGAACGGTGTGTATCCTGTGGATCTGTTGGGTGTAGTATTGATGCTCCATAATACAGATGGTAACTCTTCAACCCAACAACCCGGCGTCCTTTGTAAAGGGACCAGAAGCCGGGGTTTAATACCTCTCAAAATCTCTTGGTTAGCCCGTTCTGCTTGACCATTGGATTGTGGGTGTGCTACTGATGAAACGTCAAGCCGTATATGCTCTCGTTTGCAGAACTCCTTCATGGCACCTTTGGATAAATTGGTACCATTATCTGTGATGATACTGTGTGGAAAGCCAAACCGGAAGATCACTTTTTTAATGAATTGAACCGCAGTGGCTGCATCACACTTGCTAACAGGTTCTGCCTCTACCCACTTTGTAAACTTGTCAACCGCCACCAAGAGGTGGGTCTTCTTATCCTTGGACCTTTTGAAAGGACCAACCATATCCAGCCCCCATGTTGCAAACGGCCAAGTTATTGGAATCATCCTCAATTCTTGGGCCGGTATATGAGCGCGTCTGGAAATTTTTTGGCAACCATCACATAGCCTGACCAGATCTTCCGCATCAGCATGAGCGGTCAGCCAATAGAAACCGTGGCGGAACACCTTAGCCACCAGGGACTTTGAACCGGCGTGATGACCACAATCCCCTTCATGGATCTCACGTAGTGATTCACAGCCGTCCTCAGGGGACATGCATCGTTGGAGCGCCCCTGATACACTGCGATGATGTAACTCGCCATTGAGAATGGTCATAGACTTGGACCGCCGAATGATCTGCCGAGCCAACGTCTCATCCTCAGGTAACTCGCCTCGGTTCATGTACGCAAGATAAGGAATCGTCCAATCCGGAGTGATGTGAAGAGCCACCACCAACTGAGCCTCTGGATCAGGAACAGCCAAATCCGCTTCACCAGGGAGTTGTACCGATGGGTTGTATAGCACATCCAGGAAGACATTGGGCGGGACCGGTTCACGCTGAGAGCCCAACCGGCTTAAAGCGTTCGCCGCTTCATTCTTCCTACGGTCCACATGGTCCACCTGGTAGCCTTTGAAATGACCTGCCACAATATCCACTTCACGACGATAAGCAGTCATGAGTGGGTCCTTAGAATCCCAGGTACCAGATACTTGCTGAGCCACTAGGTCCGAGTCACCGAAGCACCTAACCCGGCTTAGATTCATTTCCTTAGCCATCCGGAGACCATGGAGTAAGGCTTCATACTCAGCTGCATTATTAGTACAAGGGAACATTAAGCGGAGAACATAACAAAACTTGTCACCTCGCGGGGAAGTTAAAACGACTCCAGCCCCCGAGCCCTCCAATTGCCTGGATCCGTCGAAGTGGATGGTCCAATATGTGTGATCCGGTTTTTCTTCAGGTGCTTGCAACTCCGTCCAATCGTTAATGAAATCGACAAGTGCTTGCGACTTGACTGCCGTCCGGGGCACGTATTTCAAACCGTGTGGCCCAAGCTCTATAGCCCACTTGGCAATCCGACCAGTCGCCTCCCGGTTCTGTATGATATCACCCAAGGGGGCAGAACTGACCACCGTGATGGGGTGCCCTTGAAAATATTATTTCAGCTTCCGGCTTGCCATAAAAACTCCATATACCAGCTTCTGCCAGTGCGGGTACCTTTGCTTGGACTCAATAAGTACCTCGCTGATATAGTAAACCGGACGTTGAACCGGATGCTCTTTCCCTGCTTCCTTCCGTTCCACCACAATTGCCACACTGACCGCTCTGGCATTAGCAGCAACATACAGCAGGAGCGGCTCCTTATCGACGGGAGCAGCAAGCACAAGCGGATTAGCCAATTGTCGCTTCAAATCCTCGAACGCTTTATCAGCCTCAGGACTCCAAACAAATTGATCCGTCTTTTTGAGCATTTGATACAAGGGAATCGCCTTCTCACCGAGGCGACTGATAAACCGGCTCAATGCGGCAATCCGGCCAGCCACACGCTGAACATCATTGATACATTTCGGTTTAGCCAAGGAGGTGATGGCTGTGATTTTTTCCGGATTGTCCTCAATTCCTCTATTGGACACTAAGAAACACAACAATTTGCCTGCCGGTACACCAAAAACGCATTTAGCCGGATTGAGCATCATCTTGTATGTCCTCAGGTTATCAACGGTTTCCTTCAAATCGTCAACCAGAGTCTCCTTCTTCCGTGACTTAACCACAATATCATCCACACAAGCATGCACATTGCGACCAATCTGTTCATGGAGGCAATTTTGCACACACCGTTGGTAAGTGGCCTGTGCACTCTTGAGCCCAAAAGGCATGGAAACATAGCAGAAGGCTCCAAAGGGAGTAATGAACGCCGTCTTCTGCTGGTCCTTAACCGCCATCTTGATCTGATGATAACCAGAATACGCATCCAGAAAACTTAAACGCTCGCAACCCGCCGTAGCATCAATGATCTGATCAATACGGGGGAGGGCAAAAGGATCTGCTGGACAAGCCTTATTCAGGTCTGTGTAATCCACACACATGCGCCAGGTGCCGTTTTTCTTAAGAACCAGCACCGGATTAGCAAGCCACTCAGGGTGAAAAACTTCAATAATAAACCCAGCTGCCAAGAGCCTGGCCACTTCCTCACCAATCGCTTTATGCCTTTCTTCGTTAAACCGGCGTAGGAACTGTTTCACCGGTTTGTATTTAGGATCCACATTAAGAGTGTGCTCAGCGAGTCGCCTCGGTACACCTGGCATGTCAGAAGGTTTCCATGCGAAGATGTCCCGATTCTCATGGATGAACTCGATGAGCGCGCTTTCCTATTCGGATCCAGGTTGGCACTGATGCTGAACTGTTTGGACGAATCGCCAGGCACGAAGTCAACAAGCATGGTTTCAGCAGCCGATTTAAATTTCAGGGCCGGATCATGCTCCGTAGTTGGCTTCTCTAGTGAAGTCATGTCCGCTGGATCAACATTATCTTTGTAGTACTTCAGCTCCTCAGTGGCACAAACCAATTCTGCATAAGTCGCATCTCCTTCCTCGCACTCCAAAGCGATCCTACGGCTTCCATGAACCGTTATAGTCCCCTTGTAACCCGGCATCTTAAGCTGTAAATATACATAACAAGGCCGTGCCATAAATTTAGCATAGGCCGGTCGCCCGAACAAAGCGTGGTATGGACTCTGGATTTTGACCACTTCAAACGTTAGTGTCTCCGATCTGGAATCATGATCATCGCCAAAGGCCACTTCCAGGGCTATCTTACCAACAGGATATGCCGATTTGCCGGGTATCACGCCATGGAACACTGTATTGGTCGGTCTGAGATCTTTATCAACCAACCCCATACGACCGAAAGTCTCATAATACAGGATGTTAATGCTGCTTCCTCCGTCCATGAGCACTTTGGTGAGCTTATAACCTCCCACCTGAGGTGCCACCACCAACGCCAACTGACCTGGATTGTAAACCCGAGGAGGATGATCTTCTCGACTCCATGTAATTGGCTGCTCCGACCAGCGCAGGTAATGGGGTACGGCCGGTTCAACAGCATTGACTGCCCGCCTCTGAAGCTTCCTGTCTCGCTTATCCAGGCTGGTAGTAAAAACGTGATACTGCCCGCTACTCAACTGCTTCGGGTGGCTCTGATAACCCGACTGCTGCTGCTGCTGGTGGTTGTAACCACCTTGGTTATTTTGATTGCCTTGATTGCTCTGCCCACTCGGATTACCATTGAATCCTGAACCGGGATTTCCACCACTGTAACCTGACCCGGATCCTGAACCGCCACCCGGGCCGTGGTCATACTGAAAAGCGCTAGAGCTCTTGAACTCCTTCATAATATAACAGTCTTTCCAAAGGTGGTTTGCTGGTTCTTCCCTCGTTCCATGCTTCGGACAGGGCTGGTTTAACAGATAGTTCAGGCGATCCGGATTGGGATTAGGCCCTCCGCTTCGATTCGGCTGTTTACCCTTTCGTCGCCGGCCCTTATTCTGTGCATTTGTATTAGCCACGAAGTCCGTATTGCCATCCGCTTTACGCTTGCCACCGCCACTATTGCCTGCTGAGTGATGCTGCTGGCCCCTGAAGTTGCTGTTCTTCTTTCCCTTCCCTGTCTTGTCATCGTCAGACTCGGGATCCTTGGTACTATCAGAATCAGCATACTTTACCAGAGCGGCCATGAGAGTCCCCATGTCAGTGCAATGGCGCTTCATCCGACCCAACTTTAGCTTCAGGGGTCCAACCGACAGTTGCCTTCTAAAGTTATGACTGTTGTGTCCGCATTGATGCGATCCGACGAGTGCAGGACTTGAGACACCCGATGCACCCAATGAGTTGTTGATTCTCCTTCCTCCTGGACACAAGCAGCTAGATCCACTATCGACATTGGCTGCTTACATGTGTCCTTGAAATTATTGATAAACCGGGCTTGCAACTGGGCCCATGAACTGATGGAGTTGGGTGGCAAGCTTTTTAACCAGGTACGGGCTGTCCCTTCCAGCATCATAGTGAAATACTTTGCACACGCCGTGTCATCCACATCGAGCATCTCCATGGCCATCTCATAGCTTTCCACCCATGTCTCTGGAGGTTGATCCGCCGTGTAATTTGGCACCTTGCATGGACCCTTGAAATCTTTGGGCAGGCGCACATTGCGTAAAGCGGGGACAAGGCAAGGCACCCCCAAAGAACTAGAGGTAACTCCCGGTTCAACCGAAGTGGTTGGACGAACCGGAGTAAGTTGACGAGCCTGATATTGTGCTGCTAACTCGGGCTCCCGGCGTGCTCGGGCTCGGTCCACCACCTCCTACGCATTATCAATGCCACCCGCCGGATCGTTACGGCGCGGTGCTTCACGTCGTGCATTGCTCGACACGGCCGGTTCGTCCATGTGCCTGCTGTAGCTCCGGTTTGGGCGGGGGGGGGGGGGGTAGAGTGAATCCGGTCGCGACTATACGAATACGCCTCCTGCTGCACCAAAGCTGTCCTGAGGAGCTCCTTGACCCGACGCGTCTCTATCGCCTGTGGCGAATCACCTTCGATCGGAATAGCTTCCAGCCGTGCCGCAGCTGCGACAAGGTTATCCATCGGGTTGGAGTAATGGCCTGGCGGCGTCTGCGCGGCCTGAGGCACAACAACATTACGACGAGGCAGATCTATTACCCGGGGCTGGACCGGTGCTCCTGCTCCCGGTGCCTCCGCCCGGTTTACCACTGGCGGATCACTGGTTCCCTCTCCTGGGGTGTTGAAGAGATTTCTGGCGTCGAAGACTGAAGGTAAACGGGATCTGTATTTTCTCTTCATGACCTCATGTGATGCGTTCTGATCCAACATGAGCCTGTAAGCCTGTGCATCCAAAGCGGCTCGCTCTGCCACCATCCTAGCGTCTTCTGCTACCAAATCCGCTTTAGCCTGAGCGATTTGCTCCTTTACTTTTGCTATCTCTGCGTTATGAACATCCTGATCCGTCGGGTTAGCTTCTGCCATAAGCGCAGCCAACACATCGAACAGATCTGATAAGACCTGAACCGGCGGGCGCGCAGGGCCTCCTGCCCCGGCAGCCGTCGCCGCTACTGAACCGGAGACCATTGCCGCTGCTGTTGAAGAGTGAGGTGCTGCCTGCGTACCGGCCATGAATATACCGACCCGGTTTGGCAGATCAGAGGGCTCCGGAATACTGTCGCCATCGGAACAGCCCCCAATCCGGCCATCTTGTAACTGATATAGGGATTCAGTTTCCCCGATTGATGATTCATCGCCGGAGTAAATGACGGTCTCACCGCCAGATTCTGATCCCTCCTCATAGCTTCCTCCGTGGATGACTCCCACGAAGGCATGCTTCACGACCGGTTTAACCCGGGCAGATCGCGCACACCCGGGCAGATCGCGCACATTGAAGACGGAGGATGTACTTGCTACACATTTCTTTTGGCCAAAGATGAGACGGGATGTGGAGCGTTTTGTTGCTCGCTGCACTACATGTCAAAAAGCTAAGTCACGACTCAATCCTCATGGTTTATATATGCCTTTGCCTGTACCTAGTGTTCCTTGGGAAGATATATCTATGGACTTTGTTTTAGGTTTACCTCGAACAAAGAAGGGGAGGGATAGCATATTTGTTGTCGTGGATAGATTCTCGAAAATGGCACACTTTATACCATGTCATAAAAGCGATGATGTTGTTAATGTTGCTGATTTGTTCTTTCGTGAAATTATTCGCTTGCATGGTGTGCCAAATACTATTGTTTCAGATCATGATACTAAATTTCTTAGCCACTTTTGGAGATGTTTATGGGCTAAGTTGGGGACTAAACTGCTTTTTAGTACTACTTGTCACCCCCAAACGGATGGACAAACTGAAGTAGTCAATAGAACATTGTCTACTATGCTTAGGGCTGTTTTGAAGAATAATAAGAAAATGTGGGAAGAATGCTTGCCTCATATTGAATTTGCTTATAATCGTTCATTGCATTCTACTACTAAGATGTGCCCTTTTGAAATTGTGTATGGTTTCCTACCTCGTGCACCCATTGATTTGTTGCCTCTTCCATCTACGGAGAAGGTTAATTTTGATGCTAAACAACGTGCTGAATTGATCTTAAAAATGCATGAGTTAACTAAGGACAACATTAAGCGTATGAATGCTAAATATAAACTTGCTGGAGATAAGGGTAGAAAACATGTTGTCTTTGCACCTGGAGATCTTGTTTGGTTACATTTGCGTAAGGATAGGTTTCCTAATTTGCGCAAATCAAAGATAATGCCACGTGCTGATAGTCCATTTAAGGTGTTAGAGAAAATAAATGATAATGCATATAAACTTGAGCTGCCTGCAGATTTTGGGGTTAGTCCCACTTTTAACATTGCAGATTTGAAGCCTTATTTGGGTGAGGAAGATGAGCTTCCGTCTAGGACGACTTCATTTCAAGAAGGGGAGGATGATGAGGACATCAATACCATTGTTACACCCACAGCCCCTACTGTTACATATAATGGACCAATTACTAGAGCTCGCGCACGCCAATTAAATTACCAGGTACTTTCGTTTCTTGGTAATGATTCTAATGTTCATGAGAATATGATGCTGCCTAAATTGGATACATTTGTTTTGCTTACAAATGAAGGGCCTAGCTTGGAGAAGGATGAACATTGGAGCAAGAACAAGCATGGAGTTGATGGCATGCGCAAGGGGAACAAGAACAGAGTTACAAGTGATGATTTCAGGACTTTGAAGCCACCATAAGGAGTGAATGAAGCCTTGGACGAAATATACAAGATGCCACTTCATAAATTTCATCCAGAGGCTATTCTAGGTGCTGTGTCACCTTATTATTGGGCCAGGCCCATGTAATTTCAAAATACATAAGTATAGGCTGTTTTTAGAGTCCGTATGTGTGGGGAAACAAGAGATAGGGTTGGTTTCGGACCCCTTCCCCAAGGGCCACGAAATTCCCCCCTCTTCCTCCATATATACAGCCCTTAGGGCACCGTTTAGACTTCGGGTTTTGTTTAGATCAAAAGTTCGCCATAGCTGCAACTACACGTACTTCGTTTGTGTTCAATGACCAGACCAAGGCGTCACAGAACCCCACCTTCATTAATAAAGCTTTCCTCTTTTATTCGCAATATCCAGATTGCAATCTCAGTTTCTTGCTTGTTCTTCATTTGCTCGCAGGAAATAGACCCTCGTGGTCAGGTTGATCATGCTCCGGCGTGGTCAATAACCCCTCGAAAGTTGGTTTAGCGATTGCTAAGGCGCGACGTCTTCGCACGTTCGTAGTCGGATCGTCAAAGTTGACTCTCACAGAAAATGATTGCTATCTCATCGAAACATCGGGACACCTTTGCCTCTATGAAACGGGCTATGGAGATGCCCATTAATAGATATCAATGTGAGTGAGTAAGGATTGCCATGTAACGGATGCACTAGAGCTATAAATATATGAAAGCTCAACAAAAGAAACTAAGTGGGTGTGCATCCAACTCGCTTGCTCACGAAGACCTAGGGCGTTTTGAGGAAGCCCATCATTGGAATATGCAAGCCAAGTTCTATAATGAAAAATTCCCACTAGTATATGAAAGTGACAACATATGAGACTCTCTATCATGAAGATCATGGTCTATTTTGAAGCACAAGTGTGGAAAAAGAGATAGTAGCATTGTCCCTTCTCTCTTTTTCTCTCATTTTTTTTCTTTTGCCTTCTTTTTTTCTTTTTGGCCTTTCTCTTTTTTTTTTCTTTTTTTCTTTTTGTAAAGCCCGAAGTCTCATCCCTACTTGTGGGGGAATCATAGTCTTCATCATCCTTTCCTCACTAGGACAATGCTCTAATAATGAAGATCATCACACTTTTATGGATTTACAACTCAAGAATTACAACTCAAAGCTAGAACAAGATATGACTCTATATGAATGCCTCCGTCGGTGTACCGGGATATGCAATGAATCAAGAGCGACATGTATGAAAATTATGAAGGTGGCCTTGCCACAAATACAATGTCAACTACATGATCATGCAAAGAGCAATATGACAAAAGTAATGCGTGTCATATGAACGGAACGGTGGAAAGTTGCATGGCAATATATCTCGGAATGGCTATGGAAATGCCATAATAGGTAGGTATGGTGGCTGTTTTGAGGAAGGTATATAGTGGGTGTATGGTACCGGTGAAAGTTGCGGCGGTACAAGAGAGGCTAGCAATAATGGAAGGGTGAGGTGCGTATAATCCATGGAATCAACCTTAGTCAAAAGAACTCATATACTTGTTGCAAAAATCTAGAAGTCATCAAAAACCAAAGCACTACGCGCATGCTCCTAGGGGGATAGATTGGTAGGAAAAGACCATCGCTCGTCCCCGACCGCCACTCATAAGGAAGACACTCAATAAATAAAATTGTGCTCCAACTTCATCACAAAGCGGTTCACCATACGTGCATGCTACGGGATTCACAACCCTTAACACAAGTATTTTTCATAATCACCTCAACTAGCATGACTCTAATATCACTACCTCCATATCTCAAAACAATTAACAACCATCATATTGATCATAGCGTCCAATTCTTTTCTATGATAGTTTTTATTATACCCAACTTGGATGCTCATCATTCTAGGACCAACTTTGTAACCATAGAAAATACCATGCTGTTCTAAAAGACTCTCAAAAAGATATAAGTGAAGCATGATAGACTAGCAATTTCTACAAAAATAAGTCACCACCGTGCTCTAAAAGATATAAGTGAAGCACTAGAGCAAGAACTATCAAGCTCAAAAGATATAAGTGAAGCACATAGAGTATTCTAGCAAATTCTAATCAAGTAGGCTTCTCCCAAAAGGTGTGTACAGCAAGGATGATTGTGGTAAACTAAAAAGCAAAGACTAATATAATACACGATGCTCCAAGCAAAACACATATCATGTGGCGAATAAAAATATAGCTCCAAGTAAAGTTACCAATGAACGAAGACGAAAGAGGGGATGCCTTCCCGGGGCATCCCCAAGCTTAGGCTTTTGGCTATTCTTGAATATCTTGGGGTGCCTTGGGCATCCCCAAGCTTAGGCTCTTGCCACTCCTTATTCCATAGTCCATAAAAGCTTTACCCAAAACTTGAAAACTTCACAACACAAAACTCAACAGGAAATCTTATAAGCTCCGTTAGTGAAAGAAAACAAAACCACCACATAAGGTACTTTAATGAACTCATTCTTTATTTATTTTGGTGTTAAACCTACTGTATTCCAACTTCTCTATGGTTTATAAACTATTTTACAAGCCATAGATGCATCAAAATAAGCAAACAACACACGAAAAACAGAATCTGTCAAAAAACAGAACATTCTGTAGCAATCTGTAACTAACGCAAACTTATGGAACTCTAAAAATCCTACCAAAATAGGAATTCCTGGAGAATTTCTTTATTGATCAGCAGAAAAATGAATCAACGCAAAAGCACGTTTCTGTGATTTAACAAAACTAAATTTGTGCGCGCAAAGTTTCTGTTTTTCAGCAGAATCAAGTCAACTATCATCATAGGTCATCCTATAGGTTCTACTTGGCACAAACACTAATTAAAAGATAAAAACACATCTAAACATCACGTAGATGCAAGATTTATTACTAAACAGGAACAAAAACAAAAAACATAAAGAAAATTGGGTTGCCTCCCAACTAGCGCTATCGTTTAACGCCCCTAGCTAGGCATAAAAGCGAAGATAGATCTAACGAGTGCCATCTTTGGCACTAAATTCATAAGTAGCCCGCATGATAGACTCATAAGGTAATTTGACTTTCTTTCTTGGAAAGTGCTCCATGCCTTTCTTTAATGGAAATTGGAATCTAATATTCTCTTCCTTCATATCAATAATCGCACCAATCGTTCTAAGGAAAGGTCTACCAAGAATAATAGGGCAAGAAAGATTGCAATCTATATCAAGAACGATAAAATCCACGGGCACCAAATTTCTATTTGCAACAATGAGAACATCATTGATCCTTCCCATTGGCTTTTTAATGGTGGAATCCACAAGGTGCAAATTTAAAGAGCAATCATCAAGTTCATGGAAACCTAGAATATCACATAAAGTTTTCGGAATCATGGAAACATTAGCACCCAAATCACACAAAGCAAAACACTCATGATCTTTAATTCTAATCTTTATAGTAGGTTCCCACTCATCATTAAGTTTACTAGGTATAGAAACTTCCAAATTAAGTTTTTCATCATAAGATTGCATCAAGGCATCAATGATATGTTTGGCAAAAGCTTTATTTTGACTATAAGCATGAGGAGAATTAACAACGGATTGCAACAAGGAAATACAACCTTCTAAAGAACAATTATCATAATCAAAACTCTTGAAATCCGAGATAGTGGGTTCAATGCTATTTAAAGTTGTGACCTCTCCAATCCCACTTTTACCAAATTTAGCATCAAGGTCTAAAAACTCCGAATTCTTGGGACGCCTTCTAGGTAAAGTTGACTCATCATCAGTCCCATAATTATCAAGATTCATATTGCAAACACATAGACCTAATAGGAGACGCATCAATAACTTTAAGATCCTCATCATTATTTTCATGGAAACTAGAAGAACACTCCTTTATAAAGCAATCTTTTTTAGCACGCAATCTAGCGGTTCTTTCCTTGCACTCATCAATGGAAATTCTCATTGGTTTGAGAGACTCATTGATATCATGCTTAGGAGGAGAAGATCTAAGTTTAAGAGAATCAACATCAAGCAAAAGTCTATCAATGTTCCTAGCCAAATCATCAACTTTGAGCAATTTTTCTTCAAGCAAAGCATTAAAATTCTTTTGAGAAATCATAAATTCTTTCACACTATTCTCAAAATCAGAGGGCATCTTATTAAAATTGCCATAAGCATTATTGTAGGAATTTCCATAATTATTAGAGGAATTACTAGGGAACGGTCTAGAATTGAAGTTTCCTCTATAAGCATTGTTTCCAAAACTATTCCTACCAACAAAATTCGCATCCATAGATTCATTATTATTCTCAATCAAAGAAGACAAAGGCATATCATTATTATTGGTATTCGAGATATCACACAATTTGGTATTATCTTGCGCCATGGCAACAAGTAATCCAACACACAAGCAAACAGAAAAAGGCAAGCGAAAAGAGAGGAGGAGATTGGAAAAGAGAGGGCAAATAAAACGGCAAGGGTGAAGTGGGGGAGAGGAAAACGAGAGGCAAATGGCAAATAATGTAAATGCGAGGGAGATGAGTTTGTGATGGGTACTTGGTATGTCTTGACTTGAGTGAAGACCTCCCCGGCAATGGCGCCAGAAATCCTTCTTGCTACGTCTTGAGCTTGCGTTGGTTTTCCTTGAAGAGGAAAGGGTGATGCAGCAATAGTAGCATAAGTATTTCCCTCAGTTTTTGAGAACCAAGGTATCAATCCAGTAGGAGGCTCCTCAAAAGTCCCACGCACCTACACAAACAAACAAAGAACTCACAACCAACGCAATAAAGGGGTTGTCAATCCCTTCAGGCCACTTACGAAAGTGAGATCTAATAAAGATAGTAAGATAAGATAAATATATTTTTGGTATTTTATAATATAGATGCAAAAAAGTAAAGATGCAAATAAAAGTAGATTGGAAGCAAATATGATAAGAGATAGACCCGGGGGCCATAAGTTTCACTAGTGGCTTCTCTCAAGATAGCATAAGTATTACGGTGGGTGAACGAATTACTGTCGAGCAATTGATAGAAAAGCGAATAATTATGAGATTATCTAGGCATGATCATGTATATAGGCATCACGTCCGTGACAAGTAGACCGACTCCTGCCTGCATCTACTACTATTACTACACACATCGACCGACTCCTGCCTGCATCTAGAGTATTAGGTTCATAAGAATAGAGTAACGCATTAAGCAAGATGACATGATGTAGAGGGATAAACTCAAGCAATATGATATAAACCCCATCTTGTTATCCTCGATGGCAACAATACAATATGTGCCTTGCAACCCTTTCTGTCACTGGGTAAGGACACCACAAGACTGAACCTAAAGCTAAGCACTTCTCCCATGGCAAGAAAGATCAATCTAGTAGGCCAAACCAAACTGATAATTCGAATAGACTTGCAAAGATAACTCAATCATACATAAAAGAATTCGGAGAATATTCAAATATTATTCATAGATAAACTTGATCATAAACCCACAATTCATCGGATCTCGACAAACACACCGCAAAAAGAGTTTACATCGAATAGATCTCCACAAGAGATGGGGAGAACATTGTATTGAGATCCAAAAAGAGAGAAGAAGCCATCTAGCTAATTACTATGGATCCGTAGGTCTGTGGTAAACTACTCACAACTCATCGGGAGGGGCAAGGATGTTGATGTAGAAGCCCTCCATGGTCGATTCCCCCTCCGGCAGAGTGCCGACGAAGGCTCCAAGATGAGATCTCGCGGATACAGAAGGTTACGGTGGCGGAAATTGTGTTTCGTCCGCTCCCTGGATGTTTTCGGGGTACGTAGGCTTATATAGGAGGAAGAAGTATGTTGGTGGACGCCCGAGGGGCCCACGAGACAGGGGGCGCGCCCTCCTATCTCGTGGAAGCTTCGGCTGCTTCTTGACTTGCACTCCAAGTCCTCTGGATCACGTTCGTTCCAAAAATCACGCTCCCGAAGGTTTCATTCCGTTTGGACTCCGTTTGATATTCCTTTTCTTCGAAATATTGAAATAGGCAAAAACAGCAATACGGGCTGGGCCTCCGGTTAGTAGGTTAGTCCCAAAAATGATATAAATGTGTAAAATAAAGCCCATAAACATCTAAAATGGGTAATAATAGCATGGAACAATAAAAAATTATAGATACATTGGAGACGTATCAACGTCCCTTGCCAAGGCCAAGAAGGCGGCCGCCATGGAGCGCAGCACCCTTTCGTCCCTCGAGGTGAGGTTCCACAAGGCTCAGCGTCGCTCTTTGGGGACGATTCCTTGAAGAAGGCGACAGCGACGACCCCGAGGGAGAGCCCTGCTGCTTTGCTCCCTGAAGTCTTGGCAGTGCTCGAAGATGCTGTCGACGGGTTTGGCTCTTTGGTGGAAAGTGAGGCGCGCTCGCTTTCTTCCTCAGCCCTTACGTGCGTCTTCAGCCATCTCTATCTCCAGGACGCCAGCTTCGACTTCTCCTCCTTCCTTGCTCCGGTGGACTCCGACTCCCATGACACTGCTACTGCCGCCGTGAAGAGCTTTGTGGACGCCATGCTGAGTAAGTTCCTGGTTGTCGGTCCTCCGACCGAGGCCGAGGGGACGGGCGACGCGCCTGGTGACGAGGCTCCGCTGTTGGGTGACGGCGGCGCCCAGGTCTGAAGAGGTGGCTTGGCGACGCATCTCTTCCTTGTTCGTCCTGTATCATGTAGCATGCCTCAGGAAGGCGTTTCAAACTGTTTGCTTGGAACAATATGTTTTGTAATAATTAGATTATGGTCCCTCGACTTTTCCGTTTGCTTTTTTGCTCTGCGTCGGCAGAGCCCAGCCCCGCGCATACCTCAGCCGCCGTTGGGTCGTCTGGATCACCAGGACGAGCCCAAAGGGGTGAGGGGCTACGTGACCAGTTAGGCTCCTGAGACGCGATGCTCAGGAGTCCGCCTTGACACGTGAACAACTTAGGAAAAGTTGCAGAGGTAAGCCTTGATGTTCTGCGTCGGCAGGGCCTGGCCCCGCGCATACCTCAGCCACCGTTGGGTCGTCCGGATCGCCAGGACAAGACCAAGGGCACTACAAAAAATACACTTCCGTGATGATACGTGTTTGTCACAGTAGGTCGCGTTTTTTGTCATGCATGTACATCCATGACGATTTTATGATAGAATCAAGATAGTCATACCTGTGCTGTCGTAGAAGTGTTCCATAACATTACTAAAATTATCATCACGGAAGTGTCCACTTCCATGACGATAAATCGCACGTCATAGAAGTGCTAGCGTCAAGGGTGACCGACACGTGGCATCCACCATAACGGGACGCTGTTAACCGCCGTTAAGCTATCGGGTCCGGTTTTGGATCCGATAACCCGCTAACAGCCACGACCAATGCTGATTTTCCACCTGTAAAATTCTCATTGGCCAACGGATCCACGCGTCAGCTCCACGTTGGCACAGGTGTCACTCATCCAACGGTCAAGATGGGCCTATGATATGTCACTACAGGAATCTAGTACTTTGCCATCAGCCACGGCGGACGGCAAAGGCACGGATGGCGGACGGCAAAGGTCTTTGCCGTCTGCCGCGGACAGCAAAAGGGGACGGCAAAGACAGGGTCGGCAAAGGCCTTCTTTGCCGTCTGTTTTTTGCAGCGGACGGCAAAGAGGCCTTTGCCGTCAGTGGCAGACGGCAAAGGGCATGGCTCTTTGCCATCTGCTGGCAGACGACAAAGGGCATGGCTCTTTGCCATCTGCCGACAGACGGCAAAGGGAATGGCTCTTTGCCATCTGCTAGCAGACGGCAGCAGATGGCAAAGAGACCAAATAGGCATTAATTCTGTTTCTTCTTATATCAATTCATTTCCACAAAAAACCAAACACAGATATATATCCGTCGTGAACACATATATAGCATATCCAACACATATTACCAATAGTCATGAACACATATATATTCAACACATATCCAACACATGTTACCAATAGTCAAGAACACATATATATCCAACACATATCCAACACATGTTACAAGGAATGACCTAAAACTAAATATCTATTTCCCTAAAAACTATCTTATTACTAAGATCTTCTCTGGATCTTCTTCTTTTCTTCCAACCTGCATAACAAAAACACTAAGAAAGAGAGAATGTGTTAGGAGTAGAAATGTAGCATTTCACTTGGTGAAATGCATTGTTGTAGGAGCCAGTACTTGAGATCAAGATAATCTTAGTTAAGATCCTGATTTTCAAAGTGATCTTAATTAGAAAGCCAAATAGAGTAAACCAATACCAAAGAGCCAAAGGAGAGAACCAGCCAAGGACCCAATCAAGAAGCCAACACAAAGACCACTATCAGTACTAGCTCCAGGAATTAAGCCAACTAAAAAATAGTGATTAAAGCCAAGGATTAGACTTCATTCAGGCCACCCGTGAGGACAACACAAACACACACACACACACACACACACAACTTAGTCACACCATTTAGGCCAGTATAAATAGGGCAACCAACAGTAGAGTAGGTTCTGTTAGACACTTGGTGTCCAAAACATCAAACAGGACTGGGCCCAAAACCATATCTGTGAGATAGTGTGAAGCAGCTAGGAGGAGCAGGCTGTCCACAAGAAGCAGGGTTACCAGAATCCACAAGACCAAGGTACAGAAGACCTCAAGGTATACTTGAGGGATTATGTGCTCAGACAGCCTGAAAGTGCCAGGGCTAGTTCATCACAGCACAGGGATAGCCACATGTAAATTAAGCCTAAGAGAGGGGGGGCTCAGACCAGCATCACTGCCCAAATCAGATGTAGTATCTGTCTTATCAGTAGAAAACTAGGAAAGTAACAGCCAAAACCAAGTATAGCATCTGTTCATAGGCTATTAGAAAGAGACCAATAGGAATAGCCAAACCAAGTGGTATCTGTTCATATCAGTATTAGAAGTAAAACAACTAAGAACAAGTGAGTATCTGTTCATGAGTAAAGTAACTATAGCATAGAAGAAATAGCAGGGTAGCACCCCAAATGATTATCTGCTTGTTTAGAACTTGAGTGGATGGGGAGCTTGCTTACCCACCCATCGGTTGAGAAGGAAGTTGATCTCCTGCACTCACACATGCAGCAACCAAAAGAGAAACCCCAGGTACAGTTAAGCAGGCAGCTAGCGTCCCTGAGGCTGTCCCTCCTGCAGGATTACAAGAGAAGAAAGGGAGCTTCACCTGTTACTACTTCTGACATCATATTGCATACTTCTAAAAAATACGACAACAAGTACATATTCAGTCTAGAGTACATATTTTTTTACTTTGAGCAACCAATTAGTTAACCAATGAATTAAATTTTTAGAATTGGTGTGAGTGCTAAACATTTAGTTAATTTAGTTGAAAATGTATATATTTCTTACATGATTAATTTATTATAATATTTTTATGAATTTCAATGGTTAGAAATGTGTTTATGAACATGTAGTAGGGCTATTATCAACAACTTCATATTTGTGACTATGATATAATATTTTATATGTACACGTTTGCCGCAAAACAAAAATTTCATTGTCTTTACTATTTAGTATAAGGTACTAAATGTATTAGAGGACCGAACGAGACGTAATAAATTGTGTGGAAGCCATATAGGTCGTATTCTATAGCCTAAGGTTGTGAAGTATGTGGAATGGGATTATTGTGTCTTATAGCTCAACAACGACATGTATGAACAGCGTAGGAATGAAAAACTGAACTTCTATCTTCATTATAAGTTGAACTTAATAAACAGAGGATACTTTATCTGGCGTATTTTTTTATGTATGCAAATTCAATCCCACAACAGAACATAGCATGCATCACATTGGGGCTTCAAATATAAATCGTAAAATCTCAATAAAAGGAACATGAAAAAATAAATATTGGAGTAACTATTGCCCGTGCTGCAAATTTACATTGTCCATGGATTCTCAGTAATTACCTATGGTACAATATGCAGTAATGGCCAGAGATCGTGTGCCAAGAACAGAGATGATAAGCTACTTGCAAAATTGGATGATATTCATCAATAATACTTATTGCAATATGAATTTCATCAATAATTCATCAATAATTGGACGACCGTTCCATCATCAACCGTTTGGCACATTCCCCCACTCTACAACCTTAGCAATTGTTTCTGAGGACGCACGTTTGATTCAGGTTTATGCAAGGGGAAACAAACAGAGAGAAGGGAGGACGGAAGGGGATGCTCACGGGGAGGTTGGCGGAGGGCTCCTGCAAGGATGGTGGCGCGTTGCTCAGCCTCGCCGCCGTCGGCACCGAACGGCTCGGCCATGGCGACCTGCGCGAGCTCCTCCTGTAGCGCGTATGCTATGACGTCGTCGTTCTCCACCGAGTCGACCCTGACCTCGGAGGCAGCGGGGGTGGCTGCGGCCATCTCGTAGCCGTCGATAACGGCGCGTGTGCGCTGGGGCTGTGGCGGCGTCTGCCATGGCGACCTACAGCAAAGGGACGGATCGGAAGGGAAGGCAAGGTGAGGAGGAGAGGGTGGACCAGAGCAAGGAAGGAGGGGAAGGGCCTACCTGGGCAACGCCGGTGACGGATTCAGCAAGCTCCGGTCTCGCCATCGCCGATTGTGGTGGATTCCGGCAAGAACACGGGAGGCGCCCGAAACCCTAGCCGCGGGCAAGGGTGCAGGCCTTGAGGCACGGATCTGGACGGAGGGGAGGAAGGGGCCGAGCTTGGGGGAGTTATGCGCGCGGCCGGTGCTCGCCAGAACCGGCCGGCATGGGTGGTGGCGACGGCGAGGAGATCATGTGGAGAGGAGCCGAGGTGGGGTGGACCGAGGGGTGGGGGTGAGTTCGTGAGAGAGTTTTTTTAAGGACGAGAGAGAGAGACAGAGTGGTGGGGTGGGAGTGGATCCGGCCGATGTGGTGGGGCTGGGGGAGAGAGAGAGGGGGTGGCTACCATGGGGCACCTCTTTGCCGTCTGCTGGGCACCTCTTTGCCGTCTGCCAGCGGACGGCAAAGATTCTTTGCTATCTGCTGGCAGATGGCAAAGAGCTGACTAATGGCAACCAGGTTCTTTGCCGTTTGTCAGTTCTTTACCGTCTGTTTTTTGCAAGCAGATGGCAAAGACCTTCTTTGCCGTCCGCTAGCAGACGACAAAGAGCTGACTGATGGCAAATTCCCTGTTTCCAGTAGTGTGTTGACATGTGGACGGGCCCAAAAGTGGCCCATAAAGTTTAAATGGGCCGGCCCAACTAAAGGCCCATAAGATTTAGCAGACCATAATGGGCCAGCCCAGCTAAAGGCCCACAAGATTTTGTGAACCATAATGGGCCGGCCTAGCTAAAGGCCCACGAGATTTAGCGGACCACAATGGGCCCGCCCAGCTAAAGGCCCACAAGATTTTGCAGACCATAATGGGTCGGCCCAACTAAAGGCCCAACATTCTCTGTTAAGGCCCGTACGAGTAGTGTCAAATCGGCCCATCAACGGCCTGTCCTAAACTTGTCATCATCGCGGCCCATGGTCACTTCTGGCCTGTTAACAGTCCGCTAAGTATTTGGGCCGAATTAGGGCCCAGTGTATTTCCGGCCTGTTAAAGGTCCTGCTTCATTTGGGCCCATTTACAGGCCATCAAAACTTTTGGCCCATAAACGACTGTGAAGGATTTGGGTCATATTCGGCCATGTCTGGCATTCGGCCTGTTAGAGACCCACTATAGATTTGGTCCACTTTCGGCCTGTTGTCATTTTTGGCCTGTTAACGCCGGACGAAAACCATGGGCCATATGTGGCCCAACATCATATCGGGCTCATTAACGGCCCATATAAAAATGATGATAATCTAGCTTGACCGAAGTTCCAGCGTGTTAAAGGCCCGTGTATTAGGTCGGCACATTTACGGCCCGTCCGAATTTCGGCCTGTCAAAGATCCGCATCATAAATGGGCCGCCATTTCGGCCTACTAAGACCAGTGGGTTATTTGGCACAATCAGGACCCAATCTCACTTTCATTCTATTAAAGGCCCATGTTTCTTATGGGCTCGAGATATTTACACCTGTAAACGGCCTATTTTTACTGAGGGCCCAAATTATGTTTACGCCTGTTAAAGGCCCACTATGGGCATAGGAATACCTGAAAAATATGAAAGCTTATGGTGATTTAGCCCAGATATTTTTAGTGGGCTACATGCCAATTTTGGCCCGTAATAGTTTTTAGCCCAATTGGAATGGGCCCGACGAATGTTGGCATGTTGGGCTCCTAAGAAGCTTTCGGCCGAATACATTACTAAGATAAACCTACACTATACAAAAATAGTGTCGTAATTACTGCAGCTTATGGCAGCATCATAAATGTTGTATCACAACAAAGTAAATTCTAACCATACAACAAAAGGCCTGTTGGCATAAAGTTTACAGTCCTTGCAGATAAAAGCACCATCAGATGTATAGAAGCACAAATCATTTGACCTGAGTGCTAATGTTTCAGGCTATAGAATCTGATGGAGCAGCACGATCTTCACCTTTTTCGCCATTGCTCTTGAACAACAAAGCGAATGTCTGATAGTCTGGTTTCAAAACTATTCATATCTTGACAACATTTGTCAACCACTATTCTTGTTTTCGAAACGACATCCATTAGGGATTGGACTTGTGTCTGGAGCACAGATATATCACTCTGTCTAGCAGGAAGATTTTGTTCAGTAGGCGATTTGAATGAGGTTACCTTGACAACCAACCCAGAATTACGCAGGAAGGTGCTTTTTGCACTATTAGTGGAGAGATACTGACGCACTGCAGCAAGAGGTGACATTGTGCCTGTGGTAGCCTCGTCACCTTCAGGTGGTTGTGGTTATTCAATCATTTGTTCCATAGCTTCCTGAAAGTTTGAACTTGTAGATTAGTGTACCAGATAAGTTACTAATGAGACAAAAACAAACAAAGTAGCTTACACGTTTATACATAACTTATTTTGGTGAACTACTGTAATACATTAGCATGTATTATAGTGCCAACTACATAATAAAATCACTTTCGGAACATATGTCCATATAGCATGCCTACTGTATTGTCTATTTCCTCACATTTGTTGACATCTAAGGATAAAGAGACATGGTTTAAAGTAGGATGAACATAGTATGACATCATTCATATCATGGGCAAACAGATATAAAACAAACAGGCTATTTTATCATTGTGTGCGCACGTGAACATAACAACTAGATTACAGATCAAGACCAAAAGAATATCCTTCATCTCTTTTAAACCATGTAAGGTGAAATGATACATTAAGACAACTGCGTATAAAAGTGAACAGAGTAACTGACATTGGCTGCAAACCAAGTAGTTAAATGAACACATCACAGTACCAATCAGTTCAAAGGAAGGAGGAGTAAGGACTTACAACAGCGGCTTGAACTGGTGTGCTCATGCCCTTCATCTTGCTGGTGTGGCAATCCTTGAAGATTTGCATTGCATTAGATTTAGGTTTTTTTGGTCCGCACGGGCTTTCCTCTGTATTTGGAACAAGTCAATATAGATACGATAATATGGCACAAAAAAAGAAGGAAGTAGCTGCTATTTACAAGAGCCTCGCAGTGTGCAATATAGCTACGAGATCCCGTTGTCTATTGGAATTTCACTTTAGAACGGTTGGTTTTGTTCTTCAAACAGTTAGCCTAGAAGAAGATACACTTGTAAGGCACATACATAAATACAAGTTCAATATGTGGTCTGATCAAATACATATAGCCTACCTGATACTTTGGATCAGACCAGTGTTTAACGAGGGCTGTCCAGTCTTCATCTGTAATATATTCCATTGGAGATGTTTGGGCGATTTCATTGTTAGCCTTGCCTTCAAAGTGAGATTTTCTAAGGTGGTACCGATACTTTTGCAGAGCAGACTGAAAAACATGAGTGCATGCTTGTTTAGTTGCATCATCTTTCAGATCCAACTTGAACCTCATCTGTTGAAAAAAGAATGTGAGTCTTATTAGGAGGAAGCTAGAAAGTATGGGACAGAGCAAGACAATATTACTAATTGCGATGAATAACATTACTTATGGATAAATGGTCAAGGAAGGTGTTAAACTTGGTATTGTCTTTCTCATTCCTGTACTAGATCCATGTTGGGAGGATACATGCATGACACCTAACAACAACGACTGCCTCTGATACTAACTTGGCTGACTCTGTAGCATCATGTGGGCTTTTAAAACCTGCCTCAAAATGGATCTCCATTCTTCCTCATTTAGATTTTGTTAATCTGTAAAGCATTATCCCTGATGTCTGTTTCCGCTTGTGTCGTGGTGCTAGTTTAGCAACGAATATGGGAAAGTGTTAGTGTACATCAAACTGTGAGAGTACATATAAAGGAGCATGCAACTGCAACTTGACTCACTCAGATACCGTCTTGGTGTTGATGCTCATGAGGTTCATCTGATCTTGCCAAGTCCTGTTGTGTCAGCAGTGCTTCGGAAGTAGTGTTAGGTGTGAAGGCAGCTTGGGAACTGGCCAGTTTCCGGAGCAAACGAATGAGTAACTCGTTGAGATGCTGGTACAGTTGAAGCGGATGTTGTAGCTGGTGGAGCAGGTGATACTGTGTTTGTAGATTTAGCCAGTGGACTTGGACCTTCTACTGCACTATAAGTACCAGCAGAATCTCGACGGCAGACCCTTTTCCGTTTCACCCTGACGAGTAACGCCACTCCCTACTATATTATTTTCCTTGCTCTTTTTTTACTTTGCCATGTCAAGCCATACCCACAACACAAAAGAATAAAATCGCTCTTAAGAACTCATTGATGCATGATACAGACAAGCAATACTTTGATGTAAGACAACTGTATGAGGATGGAATATGTAAGAAAAACAGGACGACATGACATATTCATAGCTACGATGTGTAAACTAAGCAGATGGATTTTCAAGAAAATAGAAGTAATGCAAGCTAGACACCATATGAAAGATGCAATCAATATTACTCTGCCAAGTTAAAAGTGTCTTGTCATAAGTGGCAATTTGAAAAATTAGAAGTAGTACAACGTAGAAATCAATGCAAGATGCAACCACTATCAAACTGCCATGTTAAAAGCGTCCAACCATGAGTGACTGATGCGGGATACACAACAACAGTACTTTGATGTAAGAACATGGTATGATAGATAGATGTAGTGTATTCTAGACACAGAAAGCCATGTCATATGCACATGTATAACGTATAAACTCAGCAGGTGCAATTTAATCAAAATAGAAGAAATACAGGCTAGACAACATATGCAACATGAAACCAATTATCACACTATCAACTTAGAGCAAGCACCTGCGATGGTGGAGTACGGGTGATGAACTCATCAGGTAGACTTGGGACTTCAACTTCATTAGTAGTAGCAGCGGCAAATCTAGAGTCTATGTTTGCGTCGGTGCGGAGGACCACCAACATCCCCTAACTTACTCTTTTCCTTCCTATTTTCTGATATTGCCTTATGAAGTCAAAACCACAAGAAGATGAATAAAACTAGCTCTGCATAACTGGTTGATGCATGATACAGACGAACACTACTTTGATGTAAGGCAAGCGCAGGATAGGAGGATGGAATATATACAAAAAAGACAGCATTTCATATTCACACGTACGATAGGAGGATGGAATATGTATGAAAAAACAGTAAGCGGAAGGCATTTCAACAAAATTAGAAGAAATGAAAGCTAGGCACCATATGAACATGCAACCAATATCACTCTATCAGGTAAAAAGTGTCTCGTCGTAAGTGCCATTTCAAGAAATTAGAAGCAGTACAAGCTAGAAGACAATGCAAGATGCAACCTACATCACAGTCCCAAATTAAATGTGTCTTATGGGTAAGTGATCGTTGCAGGTATAAGTTGTAAGCTACGCAGATGCAATTCAACATAATCAGAACAATACAAACTAGACATCATACGGAAAACGCAACCACATATAACAGTTCCAAGTTAGAGGAAGCACCTGTGATGGTGGAGTAAGGGAGATGTGCTCATCATGTACACATATGTTATAGAAACAGGAACACGTGTCATATTCACAGGCATTATGTGTAAAGTAAGCAGATGCAATTCAACAAAGTTAGAAGCAATACAAGCTAGACATCATACGCAACATGCAACCACATATAATAGTGCCAAGTTAGAGCAAGCACCTGTGATGGTGGAATAGGGGAGATGTGCTCATCATCTACACAGCTACGTTGACTGTCCAGCCATGTGTTGTCTTGTGAATCTTGTTGGGAGGATGGCGGAGTAGAATCTGTAGAGACCCCTTGTTTGAGTTGCTCCGAAGGACCACCATCATCCACTGCCGGAATAATTTCCTTCAGTTGTAATGATTTTGCATTGTGAAATCAAACCGATAAGGAAAAGGAATAAAATCCGCTCTTCAGAACTCATTCATGCATGATACTGATGAAGACTACTCGAATGAAAGTCAAACACATGATGCGAGGATGGAATATGTATGAAAAACCGGTTGGCGTGACATATTCACACCTATGATGTGGTAACTAAGCAGAAGACATTTCAACAAATTAGAAGCACTGCAAGCTAGACATCATATGAAAGATGCAACCAATATCACTCTGCCAAGTTCAAACTGTATGGTGTTTCAACAAATTAGAAGCAGTACATGCTAGAAATCATATGCAAGACACAACCAATATCACAGTGGCGACTTAAAGGTGCCTTATCATAAGTGACTGATGCGGGATATGCAAGAACGGTAGTCTGATGTAAGTACATCGTGTGATAAGATATAGTATGTTCTAGAAACAGGAACACATGTCATATTCACAGGTGAAAGCACAAGTGCTCCCAAGGTGGTTAAGGTAATTAATGTCAACATATCTCTTGTTGGACTAACACTTTTATCTAGTATGTTTCAGATAAGTTCAACAATGGAGTGGCATGGACTAAAGGATGTGGGAACTCCTTCAAGATGCTAAGGACAAAGGATTGGCTCAAGCTTCAAGATCAAGACTCTTCATTTTACATTTTAGTGATCCAAGATCACATTGAGTCTATAGGAAAAGACAATACTATCAAGGAGGGATGAGGTGTTGCTTAATGAGCCTCTTGCTTCAAGTGCTTAGTGATATGCTCCAAATACCCTCAACTACTTTCCCACTTCCACACATATGTCCTAAAACATAAAGTCAAACTCGCCCCCACTGATTCTTCCTATCCGGCGCCACCGAGTTTGGATGTCTTAGCCACTGCCACAAACCCTAGGCAAATCGGTCTCACCGATAGGGATCTCGGTCTCATCGAGATGGGATTGTAATCTCTCTGTGTATGTCCATTATCAAAATCGGTCTCACCAAGTTTGAGCAATCGGTACTACCGAGATTACAATGCAAACTTTTTGGTTGACTCATTATCAAAATCGGTCCCACCGAGTTTGAGTAATCGGTCCAACCGAGTTTGCCTGACCAACTCTCTGGTTAGCTAATTACCAAAATCGGTCTCACCGAGTTTGTGTAATCGGTCTCACCGAGATTACGTTATGCCCTAACCCTAACCATATCGGTCCTACCGAGTTGCATTTCGGTCCCACAGAAAATCCTAACGGTCACTAGATTTGCTGAATCGGTCCGACCGAGTTTCTCAATTCGGTCCCACCGAGTTTGGCAAATTGTGTGTAACGGTTAGATTTTGTGTGGAGGCTATATATACCCCTCCACCTCCTCTTCATTCGTGGAGAGAGACATCAGACTGAACCTACACTTCCAACTTACCATTTCTGAGAAAGAACTACCTACTCATGTGTTGAGGCCAAGATATTCCATTCCTACCATATGAATCTTGATCTCTAGCCTTCCCCAAGTTGCTTTCCACTCAAACCCTCTTTCCACCAGATCCAAATCCTATGAGAGAGAGTTGAGTGTTGGGGAGACTATCATTTGAAGCACAAGAGCAAGGAGTTCATCATCAACACACCATTTGTTACTTCTTGGAGAGTGGTGTCTCCTAGATTGGCTAGGTGTCACTTGGGAGCCTCCAACAAGATTGTGGAGTTGAACCAAGGAATTGTAAGGGCAAGGAGATCGCCTACTTCGTGAAGATCTACCGCTAGTGAGGCAAGTCCTTCGTGGGCGACGGCCATGGTGGGATAGACAAGGTTGCTTCTTCGTGGACCCTTCGTGGGTGGAGCCCTCCGTGGACTCGCGCGACCGTTACCCTTCGTGGGTTGAAGTCTCCATCAACGTGGATGTACGATAGCACCACCTATCGGAACCACGACAAAAACATCTGTGTCTCCAATTGCGTTTGAATCCTCCAAACCCTTCCCTTTACTTTCCTGCAAGTTGCATGATTTACTTTCCGCTGCTCATATACTCTTTGCATGCTTGCTTGTTATGTATTGAAAAAGTTAAACTTGTGCCTAAACTCCACTTAAACTTTAATATGGTTAAAAACTGCAACTTTGGTACTTAGTGTCTAATCACCCCCCCCCCTCTAGACACCTCTTCTCAAGATCCTACAAGTGGTATCAGAGCTTTGGTCTCCATTGCCTTGGTTTAATCACCATTGGAGGAAGATGGATGAGTCTACTTTGGGGAGTCTTAGACATAGAGTGCCTATTCTTGATGGAGAGTATTTTCATGAGTGGAAAAATGAGATGCTTGTAATTTTCAATCAATATCATTTGAAAAAGTACATTTGCTAGCCCTTGTGCACCTCATGTTGATCCTATGCATCCTACCCTTGATGAATCTATTGACATGACTAGGAATCTTAGAACTGTTAATCTTATCACTAGAGGCTTGCCTAGAAACTTAATTAGAATCCTGCCTACTCTTGAGTGTGCCTACACTATATGGAAATTTCTTGAGGAACGATTTCCAAATTATTCCTTGAAAAATCTAGATGAAATTCTCTATAAGTCTATTGCCTTGAGTAAGATGAATACTAGTGATCCTATGTTTGGTGATCGTCTATTTGAACTTACCGACCTTATGTGTGCCAAAGGAGATGTTGGAATTATTAGTGATATTATTTCCAAAGCTATAAGAATTCATAAGCAAGATCATTGTCAAACTCACTCTAATGAATTACCCTCTCTAGGACTTGATCCACCACATGATGATGTTGAACATGGATACTATGATGAGGATGATGATAGTGATTTCGATCTTGATGATGCAATGAGACATTTTGGTCTTATGGAAAATCTTTGGGGATATGTGTCAGGAGGAAAGGAATGGGTTCTTGATAGTGGATGTATCGATCACATGACCGGAGATAAAGACATGTTTCGTGAGCTTGCTGATAATGATAGTCCTCGAAAGTTTGTCACTTTCAGTGACAACTCAAAGGGTAAGGTGGTTGGTCTCGGTAAGGTGGCCATCTCACATGATAGCTCCATTCAGAATGTCATGCTCGTTGAATCTCTTGGCTACAACTTACTTTCAGTATCTAGACTTGCTGATTTCGGTTTCGATGTCCTATTTACTGAAATTGATTGCCAAGTGTTTCGTCGAGACAATCATAAAATGGTCTTTACCGGTATACGTAGAGGTGATCTATACATTGTTGATTTCACTAAAAAGGCTCAACCTAAAACTTGCTTAATTGCTAAATCCTCAAAAGGTTGGTTATGGCATAGACGATTAGGTCACGTTGGCATGAGAAACCTTGACAAGCTTATTAAAGGGAATCATATCCTTGGAGTTAACGATGTCATATTTGATAAGGATAGACTTTGCAGTGCTTGTCAAGCAGGTAAACAGGTTGGAGGAAGGCATCCCGTGAAGAACATCATGACCACAAAGAGGCCATTCGAGCTACTTCACATGGATCTCTTTGGTCCCAACTCCTACAAGAGTCTCGGTGGAAATTCTTTTGGTTTAGTTATAGTTGATGATTTTTCAAGATTTACGTGGGTGTTCTTTCTCGATGATAAATCGCAGGTCCAAAAGATCTTCAAAAACTTCGCTAGAAAGGCCCAAAATCAATTTGAAGTGAAGATCAAGAAGGTTCGCAGCGACAACGGAACGGAGTTCAAGAACGCAAATGTGGACACCTTTCTTGACGAAGAAGGGATTTCACATGAGTTCTCGACTACATACACACCTCAACAAAATGGAGTTGTTGAGAGGAAGAACCGGACGCTCATCAAAATGGCGAGAACGATGCTTGATGAGTACAAGATGCCAAAGCACTTTTGGGCAGAAGCGGTTGAGACAGCTTGTCATGCAACAAATCGCTTGTATCTTCACAAGCTACTCGGCAAGACGGCATACGATCTCCTCACCGGTAACAAACCCCAAGTTGGATACTTTCGAGTATTCGGCTCAAAGTGCTACATTCTTGATAAGCATCGTCGTTCTAAATTTGCTCCTAAGTCACATGAAGGTTTCCTACTAGGTTATGGCTCAAACTCTCACACTTACCGTGTCTACAACAATTTCACCCGAAAGGTTGAAGAGATGGTAGATGTGAAGTTTGATGAATCTAACGGCTCACAAATAGAGCAATTGCCAATTGATGTAGGAGACAAAGATCCTTCAGAAGCAATCCAAGACTTGTCTATTGGCAAGGTTCGTCCAACGGAGGTGAAGGAGAGTACCTCGTCCGTCCAAGTGGAAGCTTCTACTTCACGACAAGGTGAACAAGAGTTGATACGGAAGCATCCACAAGTGGGACACACCAAGATGAAGAAAACAAGGAAGTGCATCAAGATGAACGTCAACGACCTGCTTCTCCACCACGACAAGAGAATGACAACGCCAACAATGAAGAAGGCCAAGAAGAAGAACAATATGAAGAAGATGTTCAACAAAGACCCAAGCAAAAGCTTTCACGAGTTCGAGCAAGAATTGCTAAAGACCATCCCGCCGAGCAAATCTACAATGATATTCAAACCGGGAGAATCACTCGCTCTAAAATCGTTTAGCTAACTTTTGTGAAAACTATTCTTTCATCTCTAGAATTGAACCTATGAAGATTGAAGAAGCATTGGAAGATCCGGATTGGATAAATGCTATGCATGAAGAGCTACACAACTTTGAGAGGCACCAAGTTTGGACATTGGTTGAGAAGCCCGACAACAACCACAACATCATCGGTACCAAATGGGTCTTTCGCAACAAGCAATTTGAAGATGGACAAGTAGTTTGCAACAAAGCACGTCTCGTCGCCCAAGGCTACACACAAGTCGAAGGTATGGACTATGGTGAGACTTACACCCCCGTTGCTAGACTTGAGTCCATTCGCATCTTACTTGCCTATGCTAATCATCATGATATCACCTTGTATCAAATGGACATTAAAAGTGCTTTTCTAAATGGTGAAATAGAGGAGGAAGTTTATGTTAAGCAACCTCCCGGCTTTGTCAATCCTAAGAAACCCAATCATGTTTACAAACTTCACAAAGCTCTTTATGGTCTTAAACAAGCTCCTAGAGCATGGTATAAATGCTTGACCAAGTTCCTTATTGAAAAAGGCTTTGAAATTGGGAAAATTGATTCTACTCTTTTTACTAAAAGGGTTGATGGTGAACTATTTGTGTGCCAAATCTATGTTGATGATATTATATTTGGTTCAACTAACCCTCATTTTAGTGAAAAGTTTGGGAAGCTAATGTCGGAGAAGTTTGAGATGTCTATGATGAGTGAACTCAAATTCTTTCTTGGGTTGCAAATCAAGCAAACCAAGGAAGGTACTTTTGTTTCTCAAACGAAGTACACCAAGGACTTATTCAAGAAGTTCAATATGCAATAATGCAAAGGCATAACTACACCCATGCCTACTAGTGGACATCTTGACTTAACCAAAGACGATGAACCGGTTGATCAAAAGGTTTATCGCTCTATGATTGGTTCATTGTTATATCTATGTGCTTCACGTCCCGATATTATGCTAAGTGTGTGCATGTGTGCACGATATCAAGCTGCTCCTAAAGAATGTCATCTTAAGGCCGTGAAAAGGATAGTGAGATACTTAATCCATACACCAAATTTTGGCATTTGGTATCCTAAGAGGGCCTCTTTCGATCTTGTTGGCTACTCCGACTCGGACTATGCCGGTGACAAGGTTGATAGAAAGTCCACTTCGGGTACTTGCCAATTTCTTGGTAGATCTCTTGTGTCTTGGTCCTCCAAGAAACAAAACTCAGTATCCTTATCCACTGCCGAAGCGGAATACATTGCCGCTGGTTCATGTTGTGCTCAATTACTTTGGATGACCCAAACTCTTAAAGATTATGGGATATATGTGAAACATGTTCCATTGCTTTGTGACAATGAAAGTGCTATCAAAATTGGTCATAATCCCATACAACATTCTCGAACTAAGCATATTGAAGTTCATCATCATTTCATTCGAGATCATGTTGCTAAGGGTGACATTGATCTTAAGCATGTTCGCACCGAAAAGCAATTAGCGGATATATTCACTAAACCTCTTGATGAGAAAGTGTTTTGCAGGTAAAGGCGAGAATTGAACATCATTGATGCTTCAAACTTGGAGTAGAAACTCCATTGGATACATGCAAGACATGAGCTTATGCCTAATCCTTGATATCTCTCCTATGATGGAAATCTTATGACTTGGATATATTTGTATATCGCATGTTATCTAACCCATGTAGGTACTTGGTTGAATCAAATTCCATAAGGTTGTAACCTACTCATATCTTGAGCAATCTCCACATCACCAAGTCTCTACACAAGGTGGTTGAAGCCAAGGAAGCACAAAACCATTTAAACATATCCTTTGACAAATTCTACGTTGAGCTTCATGATTGTCATTGTTGGATATACAAGTGCTCTTCCTTGCACGAACTAACCCATGTAGGTAGATGGACTCAAATTCCAAGTGGTGCTCCAAATTCTTGATGAGCTACATCAACCTTGAGCAACCCACACAAGTTCAACTACATGTACGACACCACCAACCAAGGTATGTTATTCCATCTTAGAGAAGCTTTACTCCAAGTCATGAGTTAAAGCAACTCGACAAGATGTGAATACATCAAGATGCTTAAACGAAAAATGGCAACCCCATTTTGAGCTTAAACGATGAGTAGGACCTATGATCAAGTGATCTCACTTGACTCCTAAGTCAATATACTCTAACATAGGTGACTTTGTCGCCGACCATCTCTAGATGAAGTTCTCTTGTGTTCTTTTCTGAGTTTTGCATTTGTCTCATGCATATGTGTTTCCCCTTTCAAAAAAAGAAAAAAAAACTTCATCTAGATTTCTTTCTGTTTGCTTTGCATTTTCTGCATTCCAATTCATTGCATATCATTCAGTACATTCCTTGCAAATCTTTGTGAGATCTTATTAGTCAAGTGAGCTGAGGTGACAAGTGTTTTCTCTGCGATGAACTCGGTTACACCAAGTTGTTATTTTCGGCCCAACCGAAAACTTTCGGTACCACCGAAGCATACCACTCGGTGCCACCAATTTCACAACAGGAAAAACAATTTGCCACTTATTCTGTGTTTCTTTTGATCCAGCTCCACTCAATGAATCTTGTCCTCTACAAGCATCACATTTTTATCAAGTGCTTTATGTTGTGACTCAAGGATCAAACCCATTCACGACAAATTCCAGAGGGGGGGAGAGAGATCACATTTCTTTTATCAAGCCCTTCTTGGAAATTGATGTCAAAGGGGGAGAGAGAGAGATCACATCAAAGCTTATCACTTAAAGAGATCACATCAGAGAAGGAGAGAGAGATCCTTCAGGGGGAGAGAGAGATCTCCAGGGGTAGAGAATACTATTAGAGAGTATTTCTCAAGGATCCCAGATGCTTGGTGTTCAAGAGGAAAGATGCCACATGTCTTCTTGAGGGGAAAGACATGTTCATATGTGCTTATTTGCATTAGCTTGCATTAGCTTTGTTCATTTATATCTTTCAGCTCTGATTTTCTGTTCCCTATCTTCTCCCAGTATCCCATGCTAGATTTAGGGGGAGCAAGACATCTAAGGGAAAGAAATCATCTAAATTCATTGCATATCTTTACTCTTGGGGACATGTCAAATCCAATGTAGTACTTAGTACTCACTCTCTACATGTCATCCCAGTCTTGGTATTCTTGTGGTTTCTTTTGTTTGCTCTGGCTAGTAGGTGCATCTGTGTTATCTAACCTTGTTTACGCAGGTTCATTCCATCCTAAGCCAACTCAAGACTACAAGGCAAGTATATGCATCACAATCATGTGTATGAGGAATTCTTGCTGATGTACATACTGTTTGCAAGATGGACTCATGGGCATGAAGGTATTTTCTTTAATATTCTTTGCTCTGATGCATATGGCCAAGATACATGTAACACATTGCCTGCTCTATCATGGTTATGCTATCACATGCTTCTATATTCCATATTCACATGATTGCATACATGTAGGGGGGGCCTATGTCTGTTACATGTCTTTCCAAAGATTCACTTGCTATTCTTTATATCTTTATCTAAAGCTTTGATGTATGTTGTCATCAATTACCAAAAAGGGGGAGATTGAAAGCACAAGTGCTCCCTAGGTGGTTTTGGTAATTAATGTCAACATATCTCTTGTTGGACTAACACTTTTATCTAGTATGTTTCAGATAAGTTCAACAATGGAGTGGCATGGACTATAGGATGTGGGAACTCCTTCAAGATGCTAAGGACAAAGGATTGGCTCAAGCTTCAAGCTCAAGACTCTTCATTTTACATTTTAGTGATCCAAGATCACATTGAGTCTATAGGAAAAGCCAATACTATCAAGGAGGGATGAGGTGTTGCTTAATGAGCCTCTTGCTTCAAGTGCTTAGTGATATGCTCCAAATACCCTCAACTACTTTCCCACTTCCACACATATGTCCTAAAACATAAAGTCAAACTCGCCCCCACTGATTCTTCATATCCGGCGCCACCGAGTTTGGATGTCTTAGCCACTGCCACAAACCCTAGGCAAATCGGTCTCACCGATAGGGATCGCGGTCTCGCCGAGATGGGATTGTAATCTCTCTGTGTATGTCCATTATGAAAATCGGTCTCACCAAGTTTGAGCAATCGGTACTACCGAGGTTACAATGCAAACTTTTTGGTTGACTCATTATCAAAATCGGTCCCAACGAGTTTGAGTAATCGGTCCAACCGAGTTTGCCTGACCAACTCTCTGGTTAGATAATTACCAAAATCGGTCTCACCGAGTTTGTGTAATCGGTCTCACCGAGATAACGTTATGCCCTAACCCTAACCATATCGGTCCTACCGAGTTGCATTTCGGTCCCACAGAAAATCCTAACGGTCACTAGATTTGCTGAATCGATCCGACCGAGTTTCTCAATTCGGTCCCACCAAGTTTGGCAAATTGTGTGTAACGGTTAGATTTTGTGTGTTGGCTATATATACCCCTCCACCTCCTCTTCATTCGTGGAGAGAGCCATCAGACTGAACCTACACTTCCAACTTACCATTTCTGAGAAAGAACTACCTACTCATGTGTTGAGGCCAAGATATTCCATTCCTACCATATGAATCTTGATCTCTAGCCTTCCCCAAGTTGCTTTCCACTCAAACCCTCTTTCCACCAGATCCAAATCCTATGAGAGAGAGTTGAGTGTTGGGGAGACTATCATTTGAAGCACAAGAGCAAGGAGTTCATCATCAACACACCATTTGTTACTTCTTGGAGAGTGGTGTCTCCTAGATTGGCTAGGTGTCACTTGGGAGCCTCCGACAAGATTGTGGAGTTGAACCAAGGAGTTTGTAAGGGCAAGGAGATCGCCTACTTCGTGAAGATCTACCGCTAGTGAGGCAAGTCTTTCGTGGGCGGCGGCCATGGTGGGATAGACAAGGTTGCTTCTTTGTGGACCCTTCATGGGTGGAGCCCTCCGTGGACTCGCGCAACCGTTACCCTTCGTGGGTTGAAGTCTCCATCAACGTGGATGTATGATAGCACCACCTATCGGAACCATGACAAAAACATCCGTGTCTCCAATTGCGTTTGAATCCTCCAAACCCTTCCCTTTACTTTCTTGCAAGTTGCATGCTTTACTTTCCGCTGCTCATATACTCTTTGCATGCTTGCTTGTTATGTATTGAAAAAGTTAAACTTGTGCCTAAACTTCACTTAAACTTTAATAAGGTTAAAAACTGCAACTTTGGTACTTAGTGTCTAATCACCCCCCCCCCTCTAGACACCTCTTCTCAAGATCCTACAACAGGAATTATGTGTAAAGTAAGCAGATGCAATTCAACAAAGTTAGAAGCAATACAAGCTAGACATCAGCAACATGCAACCACATATAATAGTGCCAAGTTAGAGCAAGCACCTGTGATGGTGGAGTAGGGGAGATGTGCTCATCATCTACACAGCTATGTTGACTGTCTAGCCTTGCGTTGTCTTGCGAATCTTGTTGGGAGGATGGCGGAGTAGAATCTGTAGAGAACCTCCGTTTCAGTTGCTCGGAAGGACCACCATCATCCAATGCCTTGCCAATTTCCTTCATCTTGATTGATTTTACATTGTGAGGTCATACCGACAAGAAAAAGGAATATAATTTGCTCTTCAGAACTCATTAATGCATATCTGACGAACACTACTTTGATGAATTGCAAAGTCATGACACGAGGATGTAATATGTATGAAAAATGGACGGCTTGACATATTCACACCTATGATGTGGTAACTAAGCAGAAGGCACTTCAACAAATTAGAAGCACTGCAAACTAGAGACCATATGGAAGGTGCAATCAATATCACTCTGCCAAGTTAAAACTGTCGCCATAGGTGGCGTTCATCAAACTAGAAGCAATACATGCTAGAAATCATATTCAAGACGCAAACCAATATCACACTGCCAACTTAAAGGTGTCCTATCATAAGTGACTGATGCAGGATACACAAGAAGAGTAGTTTCATGTAAGAACATGGTGTGATAGACAGATATAGTATGTACCAAAAACAGGAAAGCGTGTCATATTCACACGTATCATGTGTAACCTAAGCAGATGCAGTTTACACTAATTAGGAGCAATACAAGCTAGACACCATATGCAACATGCAACCAGATATCACACTGCCATGTTAGAGCAAGCACCTTGGATGGTGGAGCAGGGGAGCGGAGACTTGGACCTTGTAATGCACTATCAGTACAAGGAGAATCGGTGCAGATGCTCCGTTTACGTTGCTGCAGAGGACCACCATCATCGCCTTCCTTACTATTTTCCTTCCTCTTTCTTTATTTTGCCTTGTCAAGTCAAACCCACAAGAAAAAGGAATAAAATTTGCTCTTCAGAACTCATTGATGCATGATACTGACAAACACTATTTTCATGTAAGGCAGTCGCGGCATGACATATTGACATGTATGATGTATAAAGTGTAAACTAAGCACAAGGTGCTTGAACTTGTTAGAATCAATGCAAGCTAGAAACCATATGAAAGATGAAACCAATATCGCTCTGCCAAATTAAAAGGGTGCCCTAATAAATGTATTTGACCAAATTAGAAGCAATACATGTCAACAGGCTAGAAATAATATGCAATATGCAACGAATAAAGGTGACTCATCGCAAGTGATTGATGCAGGATACAGAAGAGAGGTAGTTTCATGTAAGAACAAGGTTAACACATAGATGTAGTGTGTACCAAAAATAGGAAGAAATGTCATATTCACAGGTATAGTGTGTAAACTAAGCAGATGCAATTTACCCTAATTAGAAGCATTACAAGCTAGACACTGTATGCAACATGAAACCACATATCACACTGCAAAGTGAGAGCAAGCACATGTGATGGTGGTGTAGGGGAAGTGCGGTCTTCAAGTACAGAGCTACGTTCAATATCTTCATTTAGGCTTTTTTTCTTGAGAATCATGTGGAGAGGATGAAATTGCATTCTTTATAAGAGTAGTGCGTCTCATATTAACCCACGGGCATGACTGTCTCATCATAAGCGATAGATGCAGGATACACAAGAACAGTAGTTTGATGTAAGAACATGGTGTGATAGGCAGATGTAGTATGTACCAAAACAGGAAGGCGTGTCATATTCACATGTATAATGTGTAAGCTAAGGAGATGCAATTTAACAAATTAGGAGGAATACAAGCTAGGCACCATATGCAATATGCAACCAGATATCACACTGCCATGTTAGAGCAAGCACCTTGGGTTGTGGAGTAGGGGAGATGAGATTTGGAACTAGCACTGCAGTACGAGTAGCAGGAGAATCTGCAGAGATCATCTATTTCGGTTGCTCCAGAGGACCACCATCATTCCGTGCCTTCGTCCTTTCAGAGTTTCCTTGTCAAGTAAACACACAAGAAAAAGGAACGAAATTCGCACTTCCAAATTTGTTGATGCATGATACTGACGAACACAACTTTTATGTATGGCAACCACATTGTAGGAGGATGGAATATGTATGAAAAACGCTAAGCAGAAGGCATTTCAACAAATTGGAAGCAATGCAATCTAGACACCATATGAAAGATCCAACCAAAATCACTCTACCAAGTTAGATGTGTCTCATTATAAGTGGCACTTCAACAAATTAGAGGCAATACATGTTTGAAATGATATGCAAGATGCAACCAATATTACACTGTCAACTTGAAGGTGTATCGTCATAAGTGACTGATGAGGGATACACAAGAAAGTAGTTTGATGTAAGAACATGGTTAATAGAAAGACATAGTATGTACCAAAAAGAGGAAGGCATGTCATATTCACAGGTATAATGTGTTAACTAAGTAGATGCAATTTACCCTAATTAGAAGCATTACAAGGTAGACACCATATGCAACATGCAACCACATATCACACTGCCAAGTAAGAGCAAGCACTTGCGATGGTGGTGTGGGGGAATTACGGTCATCAACTAGAGAGCTACGTTGACTATCTTCATTTAGCATTGTTGTTTCTTGAGAATCATGTGGGGAGGATGACACTGCACTCTTTAAACAAGTAGGGCATCTCACAGTAACCCACTGGGGTGACTGTCTTATCATAAGTGACTGACGGGGGATACAAAAGAGCATTAGTTTTATGTACGAACATGGTTAATAGACATATGTAGTATGTATCAAAAACAGGAAGGCTTGTCATTATCAAAGGTATAATGTGTAAAGCAAGTAGATGCAGTTTAACCAAATTGGAAGCAATACAAGCTAGACACCATATGCAACATGCAACCACATTTGACAGCGCGAAGTTAAAGCAAGCACCTGGGATGGTTGTGTGTGACAATTGAGATCATCAACTGCAGAGCTATGTTTACTGTCTTCAACTGTTCACACTGCACCCTTTAGAGCGCTGAAACGCTTAGTGCTTATCTTCAAATTACACTGGAGCGACTTCTGTCTTTTCTTTTCTGCATTCATCAACACCGCGTCAGAGTCTGAAATACCCATGCATAAAAAAAACAATAGTGTGAGTATGGGTTAAGTGTGTGCACATTGAGTACAGTGTAAAGGTAGCAGATAGCATGTCAGTGAGAAATAAATGAGGGGAGACATATGATAGCTCTACAACATATATGGCACACTAAATTACTACAGGATTCTATGAAAATAACAGTCGACTGAAAACAAATAGGTCAGTACATTTTTTCTGCACCGTTCGATGTACAAAGAACGGGCAGATCGCCTTCATCTACCTCCAGCCAGTCAATGTTGACGATCTTCCTCAAAACGCTAGCGACCACCGGCCCAGTCCCCAACCCGCGCCCTCCCCTCGACCTCACCGTACCTCCGTGCTTGGCACCGCCCCCTGGCCATCCATTCAAGCCCCGCCGGCCTCCAGATCGGGCGCAAGCAGCTCCTGCGCCCCACACCCCTATGATAGACACCGATGCGTCGCTTCCCCGATGAACAGGCGGACTAGGTGCTCCGTGCGCCTAAGCGGGTGCTGCTTCTTTTAGTTGCGGTTCGACTGACCCTGAATTGAAATCCAGGAGGGCTACTGACCTCTAGCAAAGGTGAAATAGTAAAGGGAGGAAACCTTGTGCATTTAGTATCACGAAGAAGATGCAGTAAGATGCGCTCGACTAGTTTCTTTCGTGGGATGAATACGGTGTGAGCAGAGATGTAAGATTTGCACGAATAAGGGAAGAGGAGTACCTCTTTCTACTGGCAGTGTTGTGTCCTCCTTCTGTTCTTCCAACGATCTTCTTGTGGTTGACGATGTGGAGGACGATGGACGAACCCATGGACAAGTTGTTGAGTGTGGTGCGGTGGCCGTCTGTCGGCAGCGGGGAACCAGATCCAAGGCGGCGAACAACGGCATAGCGGGAACAGCTCCGGTGCGGTGGACAGTTGTGACAGTGGAGCAGCAACAGTGAGGCACAGGATGGTGTGGTCGGAGTGGACTGGTACGGCGCACGTCGGTGTCGGCGTCGTGGAGGCAGCTCTGCCTCGGCTTCAGCTGCTAAGTCCTTGAGGGCGTTGCGGTTGCGGTTGCGTTGGACGATGATGTCGGGGTACCGGCCCCGACATGATGGAGGAGGGCAGCGGTGGATTGGCCACTATGGGGTGGAGGACGGAGGAGGCTGGGGTTTCGCGGCTGGTGGAGAGGGCGTTTTGGCGCCCACGGAGTATGAATGGGGAAATGTAGGGAGGCGGGGAACTAAGGGGGAACAATGTTTTGGTTTGAGACGCGCTTGTTTGAAATTTGGGGAAAGTTACAAACTTTGCCCCCATCTAAAATTTCGGACATATTGCGGCTTGGGGGTAGGACAGTAATCTCAGGTGTCCCAAATGTGGGCGGGATAGATTTCGGTCGAGCGCATGGGTGTTTAGGCGCCCACGGTGTATGAGTGCTTCTCGGAGGCGGTTGAGACTGGCATCTTGGTGAAGTTACAAACCTACCCCGGTTTAGACCTTTGGACATCGGGCCGATAGGCTACACGGGCCAGAGTCAGGACAATAATTTCCTACCACCAAACATTAGTCTCGCGCGGTTTCGGGTGACCAGAGGTCTATTTGGCGCTTCGTTCAATATTTGGGAGCAGAAGCATTAACATTTTTGGTTCTCTTGAATTGAACTTTCAGGATTTGTCAAACTTCACAAACCTTTACTCTTGAAAATCCTAAAGCTACGGTTATTTTGGAATGGAGGGGGTACATTTGAATATACATTGTACACGAGTATATATTAAAAAATATGCAACTTACCTCAGTTCATGCATGGTTCCAGATATAATCTCCTTGGTTGCAAAAAAAAAGTTAGACATGCGTATGAATATATATATAGCAGGTTCAAATGCACAACAAAGATTGATTCCCCCTTTTACATCTGATTTACAAATGCCATTATCTCGGGTTCAAATAGATGAATGCACTTCCTATGAATTCAAATCTTCGAAACCCCCTTTATGTTGAATTCGACATGTATTCTATTTTGTAGCTAGCAATTTGGAATGTATCCATGCAAGTGACAAATGTATAAAGTGCTTCACACTAACAACATGGAGTGCACTAATTAATGTTTATATATGAATTGCAAAAGCATCCATTGCCTGTATTTCAAACCGCTCTCACTCTATGGATCGATAATATGAAATAAACACATGCACATGCTAGAATTCAATAGAGTATGGGTGTCTGATAGACCGATTTTCGTCCATACTCAATTTGCAAAATTCATGATCTCATCCAAAAATAATAATGCCATTTATATTTTAATTTAATGCGTAGAACCGCCTTTTACACATAGATGCACTATGCCTTGGCCCGTTCTCACAAACGCGTTATATCTCTCTCTATCTAACGCATAAGTGCACACACTTTGTATGCATCGGCATTTCTCTTTCACACATGCTCACAATCTCTCTGGGGTATCGGGGTGTCTCACGCACATGCTCTCTCTGTTTCTCTCTCTCTCTCTCTCTCTCTCTCTCTCTCTCTCTCTCTGACTACTATGTACCACTCTTTTCACTAATCTCAGTTGGAAAACACTATTTCTCTCACATGCATATATACACACACGCATGGTCTCTACTAGCCCTCTATACGCACATATATGTGCTTACGTGTCTCTCGGACGCACATTCTCTTTAGGCCTCTCTCGCACACATTGCCCCCTCCCCAGACACACCTCTCTCTTAGTAGTTGGTAGATATGATTTCATCATATCATTCGGTAGGATATCCCTGTCTGTTAGGTTGGATGGTAATACGGGGCAAAGTTTTACCCTAGTTCGGACCCTTGCAGTTGAAGAAAAAGCCTACTCCTGGCACTATATATTAGTGATAGGGGTGTGTACAAAGTACACGTGAATACTAGGCATTGTGCGTGTGTGTATACTATCGACGAACTAGCCCCCAAGCTTCTATAACATACTGGGGGCCTAGGGTTACAAATCATATATAGTCGGCTTATCACCAGTGGGGATAGAGTCTTCCGCGACTCTGGTAGCTTCGTGTTGTACGCCGAGTCCTCCACATGGGTCTTCGTATAACGCGTCTCGGTCCAACCTATATGTGGCGCAGGATGGAACCGACCCATGAGTCTTCATGTTGACCCACCAAAACTAGAAATGATGTGCCCACTACACCACACACGCAATCGGCCACTAAGAAAATAAGCATATACAATAGTACAATGTTATACATGAAAGTTAATTGCATGGTGAATCCAAAAATATTTTTTTTGCATTGTGAATGTTTATATATTCTCCTAAAATATTAGTCACGGGAAAGAGAAATGAAGGGCATATCTCTCCTTGTCTCCACCGAACACCCCCTCTTTATACACCACTTTCACGTACGCACACAAACTATCTCTCGGCCCTCTAAAAGTATGCATGCCCATGACACATTCACGCGTGACGGTCAATGTATTTCAAGCTAAAGCACTATATGGTCACTGTACTTCAGAATATGCTCATTACGGTCACCGTATACATTCTCGTGGTGATCATACGGTATCTAGCTCACGATACGTCTCCGTATTTTGTTGATGACACTGATGGACTTTGCATTTGATGCGTGCTCCGTATTTTGTTGACGACACTTATGGTCATTGTATTTGAAGTGAAAGCACGATATGGTCACTGGACTTCAAAATAAGCTCATCAGGGTCACCACATACATTTTGTCATGCTAACCAACATGTGGTTGGATGGTTAGGAGAACAGTGGTTTCTCAAGCCCACCAAGGTTAAAGTGCCAGTGCTCGCATTTATCTTGTGTTAATTTCAGTATTTTTCCGGCGATGTGCGTTCAGTGGGAGGAGACGTTCCACTCGACTACAAGGCACCTATGGTGACTTCATAAAATTCCAAGATCATATGCTGGCCCACTCTCTCGAAGGTGCTCATAGGGGTAGGGTCTGCATGTGTGCGCTTATAGCGGTGAGTGCTTGCGCGTATATATGAGCCCTTGCGTCTGTACCGTGTTAAAAAATACATGTCATGATTATACGGTCACTGGCTCACCCATACAACTCTGTATTTTGTTGATGACACAATCAATTGACCAGTCAAACGTTCCACGTTTGCACAACTAGTGTTGCACCATCAGGGCGCGTAACCGTGGGGCCCACCTGTCAACCCGTATATGAAAGAAAGAAATGGTAGTTTGAGTCTGTACTGTGTTAATAAAATAGGAGTACATTTTAGGGTGATCATACGGTCACTAGCTCACCATACAACTCTGTAATTTGTTGATGACACGATCAATTGACCAGTCAAATGGTCCACATTCAGCAGTGCACATTACCATAGGGCCCACCCTCCAGCGCGTATATGAAGGACAGAAATGGTAATAAATTAGTGGTCGGTGGGTATTCGAAGTCGTGAGACCTCTGGTTGGCAGTCGCCGGTGGTGGGGGGCGTTGATTGGGCGGTGGGGTGGGGATCACCAGAGAAAAAGCTCGGCGCGGGGGGGCCTATAGGGATGGCCGGTGCGGCGGCGGACCGGCGATGGGGAGTGGTTTCGGGGAGGGCGTGGCGGCGCAGGCTGGCCGCGGGCGGCGGGGGCCGGCGATTCGGCTGGTGGTGGCTGGCGGCTCAGGGGGGTGGAGTTTGATGATAAACTGGAGGCCCTTGATTTCGTATTTTATGTGATGATATGTTCATACTCATGAGTGCATATTGATGATTTCATGCTATTGGAGTTTGATATGTTTGTGATAGTAGTCACCATCATATACCTTTCATGCATACCGGAAGGAATCCGGGAAATCCCCCTGTCTTTGGGTAGACACGGGCTTGTCTCTAGTCCTCCGTCGGAACGGTTGTGTCCGGTACGGCATGATGAGGTATGACGAGTGGTGATTCTGTCTGTTGGTTGAAAGTATATTTGTTATGCTAATCTTGCAGGGAAGACTTAAACCTCCTGAGTCGACCATAGATCGAGTCTTGTTCCAGTAACCCCCATACTTGTTTCGTACTACCACTTGTCCCTGCCATAGGTAGGGTACGGTTCAGTAAGTCGTCAACCCCTTTCCTAGCACACACCATACAGAGAGGCCACGGTGGAAGATACTGGAGGCATCCAGTAGGCATGCCACCTCGTTCGGGGGCATGGGTGTTTTCGGTTGGAGCCGAAGGGGTAGCTCCCCTAGTTTGCGCGCGTGATAAATTTTGTGATCCCATGCTACTCGAGGTTGTAGCCTCCCCACTTAGAGTTTCGCTTAACGGGTGTCATGGGTGATTCCAGACACCGGTAAGTTAGGCTGGTGTGTGCGGTTAGGTGTGTAAAAGACCGTAGAAGGAATTAGTCCCGATGGACTAAGGGAATCCATTACTCGTGGGTAAAGAGTACACCCTCTGCAGAGATTAAACATCTATTCGAATAGCCGTGTCCATGGTTAAGGACTATAGTCTGGGATGGGTCAAGTGTTGGTCTTAGTGTCGGTCTTCGGAGGAAAAACTGCTAAACCGGAACATGGATCATGACTTGTGACTTGTGATGATTATGATTATTTTTATTATGGACTAACCCATTACATTATTTGAATTATCGAGTATCCCTGGGACGGTTCCTAGATAGTCACTGTGATTATTTTATAAGCCCTTTATGTGGTGTCGCACAGACGCCCGACTGTGGCATGCTTGTCATTGTTTACTTTATAAGCCCTTTATGTGGTGTCGCTCAGACGCCCGACTGTGGCATGCTTGTCATTTCTTTTACTTATAAGCCCTTTATGTGGTGTCGCTCAGACGCCCGACTGTGGCATGCTTGTCATTTCTTTTACTTATAAGCCCTTTATGTGGTGTCGCTCAGACGCCCGACTGTGGCATGCTTGTCATTTCTTTTACTTATAAGCCCTTTATGTGGTGTCGCTCAGACGCCCGACTGAGGCATGCTTTATGCTATTGTCCTTTCGAGGCGTCGCTTAAGACACCCGATCGGTACATATAATTTCTACTCCATTATGGCAATTCATGTTGTATATAAATAACCTTGCTTGCGTGCATCATGACTGACGTTCTGATTATAGTATATTTCAGAGCGTGATTATCATTTGTTATATTATACCTGTGTTCATAATGTTTGCGAGTACATTCAAAAGTACTCACTGGCTTGTCCCTAGCTATTGTCTTGGCCAGATTTCTTGCCTGGAGAGGAGGATGCAATGACAGCCCCGGAACCTACGCAATGATGATAGCAGCCTCGCGAAGATAGGAATTATCTTGGTCAGCTGTTCCTGTGAGAAATGGAGTCCCACAGACGCAGATGAACCACAAACTGCTTCTGCCATAAGCCACTAGAAACCATTTGTATACTCATAGGCCACAATGGTCTTGTACTACATATTATGTACTTTACTTGGAATTTCTGTATCAAGTTGGTGCCTCATCAGCTAACAGTAATCCTGGGGCTGATGAGCACAAGGATCATTTTCTGGGAAAATATATCCCGAAATCCCGGTCCTCACAAACTTGGTATCAGAGCCAGGCTGACCATTGGCTAATCCTATCTTAGCCAGGTCAATAAACCTAGATTAACCAACCCACCAGACCTTAACCTAACCCCGGCCAAGCTTCTCGTGTAAGATAGCCGCCCAGTGACCCCGACACCTTTTGGCAGTCGGTGCCCAACCTATCAGCCTAGCCTGTCAATCACGCGCCAGTGACCGACACCTAATTTGTCTCATTCGCAAGCGTGCGAAGGAAGGCTCCGTCTCCTTTTCCTATAAAAAGGGCATGCTAGCCTCAACACAGCACAGCACAGCACAACCTCTTCCCCAAACCAAGCTAAAATTCCTGGCCCCGTCATGCACAATGAGACCACAGCAACCAACCTTGGAGGTTTTGTGACCGTGCTCGCAAACCTCACCCGCCGTGCCTTTGCATTAGAAGAGCCCCCAGAATATATTGTGTACCAAGGACCCATGAGCGGTGAAAGCCGTCAATTCTGGGCCACTGTGCACTTCTATGGTAGGGGTCTATCGCCCGAATGCCCCTATAGGTTCACTGGAAGGACAACTTCTTTTGAGCCACAAGCCATCCAACTAGCAGCTCGAGAGGCTATAGTTCAACTCCGGCACTTGTCGCCCAGAGTTGACTGTCGCTCATTCTACTACTACCCTAGCCGTGACGGGTATGGTAGGCCACCCCAGGTTGCCAACGGAGATCACGAGATGGATCCTGCATTGTTGCATCCGGTGCGCTACGTAAGTGCACTAGAGGAACTATTCGATCAAATCACCCTTGATCTGATCGCAGCTCGTGGGGAACTGATCCGCCGAGCCCCAGCAAGAAGAGAAGATGAGCCCGACGCCGACAACCCAGTCGTGCTCGGACAACCGATCAAGTCCTTGAGATCTGCCCCAGCCATCGACCAAAGTACTTTGGTGTCCCCAGAAGTGCTTCGTCGCCTTTTGGGAACACGCTCCAACGGGATTGTGGCCAACAATCCCCGGGATGGTCATCATCGCTACCCCGACCCTGTAGTTCCTCAACCTCCTCCAGCTAACCCCGACGGTGAAACCCATGGAGGAGCCTCGACGTCCACAAGGCAGGCCCGCTTAGATATTAACAAGGTAGACTAAGTCACTCGAGTAGTACCGAGTCTCAGTATGCCCGCACCCTGTAATAGTGTGACCCTGTATCGCCATAAATAAACGCAGCCTGCTTGTGTGCCACTGTTTTGAATAGTATCCATGCATAAGTACGTTAGCGTGCAGTTGCATTTTTAAATTCCAGGCGCAACTACCAAAAGAAAACCAACCCCAACGACACCCACAATAATACGTCGCTTTTGTGAGATATGTGTATCTATAGCGTTGACCCGACCCCATAGAACAGAACCGGCAAACTAGTTGCCCGTCACCGCGGTAAAATAACCCAGCCCCAATGCTACATAAAAGGCCACCTTGTGACCTTGCCAAGTATCCCTCACCTTGAGCACAACTTTCACAGCCATTTCTTTGCAATGCCGAGCCCCAGCATTTATCTAAGAACTCCAGATGCAACCCCAGGTAGTTTTGTTAAAATTTTGTGGGACTTTACCTGCAGTACCATGAGTGCCATCCATCCACCCCAGTACAAGCTGCTCAAATCGAGGATCACCCCAACCACCTCGAAATATTGGGCAGTGGTGCACATCCCGTCCGCAAACCCAAACCAAGACCCAACGGAAGTCTCCTTTGTGGGGAAATCTATGTTGACTCCGCATATGGCCATAGAAGCTGCTGCATACGAAGCAATTGCTCGCCTTCGATTCATGGTACCCTATGCCAACGATCGAGGGTATTATTACTTCCCGAGTCGCGCAGCACCCGGAGAAGTAGCATCTTTTCCCGGTGGACGAATTGAGAGAGACCCAGTACTGGACAACCTTGCCCAGTATGTCATCGCTCAGGAGTGTTTGACCCAATGAGTGATGGGTTATCTCCAGAGCCTCGCTGATTTAAACCCGCAGATCGCCATCGGCAGACCACTGAGGCCCCACCAGAAGAGGCGCATACATCGTCTAGTCAATCCGCTTCCCCCGATAGAACAAGAGTGTGCCCCGATTCCAGAGACTTTTTCTCAGGACCCTGTCCACTTACCAATGACGTTGTACATATCATTGCTATGTTTATTGTCCCTACATTTATTCATGTGTTGCAACTTATGTGTGGTAATCTAAATTTGTACGATGAATTAAAGTTTTAATTTCAATCAATGTGAGTGGTCTTTACTGCGGTAAATTTTGATTAACTGATTTCACTCGAAATAAATTTCGAAGTGAGATTTTTTCCCTGAGTTGTCACGGCATATATCTCTTCACGACATAGATTTTTATTCACGTAGCGTCACAGCAGACTCACAACCGCAACCACTCGACCTCGTGCACTAATTGCTAATGCACATACACATGATACACCTAACTGATCACCTCTGAAGGGGAGGTTAGTGGGTAATCACTCGGGTACAAGTTGCCTCCAGCACACTGACAACAGTTAGCGCCCGACACCGCACTTAATCCTCGTGATCGCCGCCACCGCGGAGAGCAAACACTCGAGCGGCAGCATCACGACGATCATCGAGGATCATCACGCACAGGAGCACAGAGAACCCCAGCAACACCGCCAACCCTCCGCACACCAGGACCACGTACCAGTCCGGCATCACCTCCGCCATTAGAGCCTCGCCCCGAGCTCCTGCAAACAGAAATGAAGGAGAAGGAAGGAGAAGAAGAAGCAAGGGCATGCTTGAGGAAGAAGAAAGGAGCACCTCGGTCGTTTTATAGCTCGAGATCGGTGTTCGGTGGGCTAAGTCCACCAGCGCCGCTCGTCGCCCGATCGCCGGTGTTTGGAGGCGAATCTGCGAGCAGTGCCGACAGCGCACTGGCCCGCGAGGTGAGTGCACGCTGCACCGGCAGCTAGCACGCCGCGCACTAGCGCAGTATGGCCTAGATGCCCTACGCGCTAGACGTCGCCGGTGGAGAAAGCGCTGGAAAGCGCGAGGGAGAGAGGAAGAAGAGAGAGCCAGAGGTAGAAGAAGAGGATGACAGTGGGCCCCGGGTCCACCTGTCAGCCAGAGGGAGCACTGTGCTCTCGGGTACGACCAATGTACTTTAGAAATTTAGAAATTATTCTAAATTTACTGTATCTCTCGTTTTCCCCAAACCATGGATTTTTCCACACAGCGCCATTGTTCCACACTGTAGTTTTACACCACTTATTGTGCGCTCACTGTAGCCTCATTTTATTGCATGAATAGGAAGGTTATTTTTAGTGATATTACTTTGGGGGCAGGAGTAATATTTTCAAAACAACTTTTAGCAAATCTCGAGGATGAGATTTTTATTAAGGGGGGTAGTGTTGTAACACCCCAAAAATTTAACCAGGTGTTGCTTATTAAAATTTTTGCCAGGGGTTTAAAATTTTTACTTTCTGGATTTTCTTTTGATTTTAGAACCTCTCTTTTCTTTGATATTGTGGAGTTTTCACCCCAAGTGAAAACTTTTCAAAAATATTAATGGACTTGTATGCTCTCTCAAGAAACTTTTCTTTTATCAGTGGATATATTTGAATAATTATTTTCCCTGACCTTTATTCTTTTAAAAATAGTTTTTCATAAGTTTTGGGTTCCAATTGCACTACCACCCTTTGATAAATTTATTTAAAAATCCCACCAAAATTTGGGGATGACATATGAGGTCCCTAAATCACTTTTATGCAAAAGATCTTTTATTCATTGGAGATTTTGAGCTCTACCCCAAGTTTTCAAATCTGGTCCAGTTTGCACTTTTGCACTACAACCTATTTAAATACTCCTTTAGAACTTCCACCAAAATTAGGGGATGTTAGTAGGAGCATATTATTCAACTTTATGCAAAAACCCATGAGTGTTCTTTGAAAAAAATGAGCAAATCATCCTCTTTTGCTCTCTGGTCCAGTTTGGCACATTCTACTGCAACACCATTTTATCTTGCTCTGTTGCCCATGATTCTTTTTCATGCTTATAGACCACTCTACAAAACCCTTAAGTCCAGGAGAGTGGCCCCACTGGAATATGTTTGGTCCATGAAAGGATGTCCTTTTCTTTCTGACCAGAAATGGTTTTCCCAAAAACTTGCACTATCAAGTTTCTAGTCTTGACCAACTAACCTTGCCACCATCACCTGCACCTAAAGAGACACTTATCTGGAGAGTTTGGCCACCCCAAGAGTTGCCTAGATGTCCTTAGCATTTTGTCAAACACCTTGAGTGCATGGCCAGTTTTGGCATGGTTTTTTAGTTTGCACATTGGACTAGCTTACTTTGCCTAACCAGCATGTCCCATGGCTTTACCCTAGCCTATAGCCCCACCCTGCTGAACCCCACGTGGATTAGAGTCCCCTGGCAAGCAATGGCATTTTGCCGAGCACCTCGCGAGCGTGCTCTGGGCGCGCCCAGAGCGCGCGTTTTGCACGTGCGTGCGCACGGGTCGCCGCGTCCCACTGCCGCCCTCAACCGCGCCCATCCTGGCCCTTGGCCACTCACAGCCAGTGCCCCGACTCCACCCTCGCCGCAGAGCCGCCCTGGCCCCCTCCTGGCGCCCCACAGCAGCACCACCGCAAGCCGCCGCCGGCCGCAGCAGGGCTCTGCCACGGACGGCGCCGCCCGAGCCACAGCCGCGCGCCAGCTGCCCTTTGGAGCAATCCGAGCTCATCCTCAAGATCGTCTGCAAGCGCTCGTCGCCGCCACGTCGCCCTGCAACAACAGAGAGGCGGTTCGTTGGCGTCCTTATCCAAGGCCGCGGAACCGACCTAGCTACGCTATAAATGGCGACCCCCGAGCTCTTCCAAACCCCCAGGCAGCCTCCAGCCATCCTCCTAGAGCTCCCCTAGCTCGCAATCGACCAGGGGAGGCCGTCTTCCCCGTCTCCGGCCAGTTCGGCCGCCGCCGCCCTCCGATGCCGTTCGTCACAACCAGGCCCTCTCCCGTCCATCCAGCACCACCATCCGACTCCCCACGATCTAGCGGAGCCACCCAACACCTGAAACTCACTCGAGAACCACCGTAGCCCAGACCCCCAAAACCTCCCGAGGCCACCTCCGCCGCGGAGCTCGCCGCCGGCGACTTCCTTCACCCCCCACCTACCTAGCGACCACCGGGAGGACCACCCTGGGCTGGTGTATCCATCCCCGCCCTCGGGACCCCGCGGGGAGCCACCGTTCGCCGGCGCTGATCGCCGGAGTCCCGCCTCCGCTCGGGCAGAAGAAAAGGAGGGAGAGGCGACTGGTCAAACCTGACCAGTGGCCCCCGTGGACCCACTGTTAGTGACCCACGCGCCGTCCACGCTGGATAAGTGAAAGCGTAAAGTCTCCAGTACGCTTTCCCCCTCGAACCGTTTTTTTTCTTTTTCGGTTTCTTTTATTTATTTATTAAAAACATGATTTGATTGAAACTTTGACTGGCTATAACTTTAAAAATATAACTCCAAATTAGTTGATTCTTCTTCCTACCTTCCTCAAATTTTGTCTAGTTTATTGTAATATTTATTTGAAAAAATTCAGACAACTTTTTTGTACTGTTTTGAAACTATGGGTTAATTTGAATATTTTCAAAATAGGATTTTGAAGAAGAAGAAAACTTTCAAAAGTTTTAGGATGCACCCTGCCTCTACACAACTTGAAGGCAAGCATTCTGAACCCTGGCATAATATGGTGTGTGTTATTTGACACGGTTACAACACCACCTCGACATAGAGAATCCGTTATTTTATGTGATGATATGTTCATACTCATGAGTGCATATTGATGATTTCATGCTATTGGAGTTTGATATGTTTGTGATAGTAGTCGCCATCATATACCTTTCATGCATACCGGAAGGAATCCGGGAAAGCCCCCTGTCTTGAGTAGACACGGGCTTGTCTCTAGTCCTCCGTCGGAACGGTTGTGTCTGGTACGGCATGATGAGGTATGACGAGTGGTGATTCTGTCTATTGGTTGAAAATATATTTGTTATGCTAATCTTGTAGGGAATACTTAAACCTCCTGAGTCGACCATAGATCGAGTCTTGTTCCAGTAACCCCCATACTTGTTTCGTACTACCACTTGTCCCTGCCATCGATAGGGTACGGTTCAGTAAGTCGTCAACCCCTTTCCTAGCACACACCATACAGAGAGGCCACGATGGAAGATACTGGAGGCATCCGGTAGGCATGCCACCTGGTCCGGGGGCATGGGTGTTTTCGGTTGGAGCCGAAGGGGTAGCTCCCCTAGTTTGCGCGCGTGATAAATTTTGTGCTCCCATGCTACTCGAGGTTGTAGCCTCCCCACTTAGAGTTTCGCTTAGCGGGTGTCGTGGATGATTCCAGACACTGGTAAGTTAGGCTGGTGTGTGCGGTTAGGTGTGTTTTCAATTAAAAGACCGTAGAAGGAATTAGTCCCGATGGACTAAGGGAATCTGTTACTCGTGGGTAAAGAGTACACCCTCTGCAGAGATTAAACATCTATTCGAGTAGCCATGTCCATGGTTAAGGACTACAGTCTGGGATGGGTCAAGTGTTGGTCTTAGTGTCGGTCTTCAGAGGAAAAACTGCTAAACCGGAACATGGATCATGACTTGTGACTTGTGATGATTATGATTATTTTTATTATGGACTAACCCATTACATTATTTGAATTATCGAGTATCCCTCGGATGGTTCTACCTCCTGGATAGTCACTGTGATTATTTTATAAGCCCTTTATGTGGTGTCGCACAGACGCCCGATTATGGCATGCTTGTCATTGTTTACTTTATAAGCCCTTTATGTGGTGTCGCTCACACGCCCGACTGTGGCATGCTTGTCATTTATTTTACTTATAAGCCCTTTATGTGGTGTCGCTCAGACGCCCGATTGTGGCATGCTTGTCATTTATTTTACTTATAAGCCCTTTATGTGGTGTCGCTCAGATGCCCGACTGTGGCATTCTTGTCATTTCTTTTACTTATAAGCCCTTTATGTGGTGTCGCTCAAACGCCCGACTGAGGCATGCTTTATGTTATTGTCCTTTCGAGGCGTCACTTCAGACACCCGATCGGTACATATTATTTCTACTCCATTGTGGCATATTCATGTTGTATATAAATAACCCTGCTTGCGTGCATCATGACTGACGTTGTGATTATAGTATATTTCAGAGCGTGATTATCATTTGTTATATTATACCTGTGTTCATAATGTTTGTGAGTACATTCGAAAGTACTCACTGGCTTGTCCCTGGCTATTGTCTTGGCCAGATTTCTTGCCTGGAGAGGAGCGATGCGATGACAGCCTCGGAACCTACGCAATGATGATAGCAGCCTTGCGAAGATAGGAATTATCCTGGTCTGCTGTTCCTGTGAGAAATGGAGTCCCACAGACGCAGATGAACCACAAACCGCTTCCGCCATCAGCCACTAGAAACCATTTGTATACTCATAGGCCACAATGGTCTTGTACTACATATTATGTACTTTGCTTGGAATTTCTGTATCAAGTTGGTGCCTCATCAGCTAACGGTCCTGGGGCTGATGAGCACAAGGATCATTTTCTGGGAAAATATATCTCGAAATCCCGGTCCTCACACTGCGTTGGGTCACTGACATGCATGCCATGTACCCAAAGAGCCCACACGTCAGTGGAAGAACGACGCGGTGTCCTATGTCAGAGTCGAGGGTGCCACTCGCTGCACGCCCAGCTAAACACGCCTCCTTGCCGCATTCAAACGCCTCCATGAAACCCGCCCGTGTGGAAGCCGAGAAACCCACTCTGGACACACGTCCTTTCATGACCGGGCCGGCATTAAACGCAACGTCGGCCGAGCTCCTCCTGTCCGACATCTTTTTAATATCCTATTTAAACGAGGCCAAACGTCGGCCAAGAATCGCACACCTCCGCCTCTCCCCTATCTCCTCCTTCACCACTTGTCCACTCTTACAATGGCTTATGAATAGTAGTTATTCCGCATCCATGCCGGCGGGGTAGCCCACAAGATACGAGCTATGTAGCTCGCTGATCCACCTCCCTCCCCTCGCCCGACGGATCCAGTTGCCGCCCCAAGCCGGTGCGCGGTTCAGCAACTCGCCGCTCCAGGCCAGCTCGACGAGGAGCAGCGCATGGGCATCCCTGCTGCCGTCCACGCTGGCGCCTCATACCGCTTCTCCCGTTTCTGTGGCCGATACTCCCATGCCGGCGGCCACGCCATGCAAGCAGCGATAGAAGTCGGGTGCGCGGAGAGCAACGAGTCGGTGGCCAGCGCCTCCGCGCCCGCTACCATCATCAAGGAGAAGTATAACACAGGAGGCCGCCGCCACTTGGGTCCCATGAAGGCCACCACGGAGGCAACGCCGGCGTACACAGCAGGTGTCTTGCCGGATCCTTTTGTTGTGATGACCTTCATCGACCCCGCATGGGCTCCACGGAAGCGGGGAAGCCCCCTTCCATCATCATCTTCGGCATAAGCCAATGATATCAATTCGGCAGTGGGGAAGCGAGCCGTCCTTTGCGCTGAAGAATATACCTCCGGGGCTCCCGGCAGTCCGATGATCGTGCTGCCGGACATGAGGAACACAAATCGATCTGCGGGCGACCATTTAGGCCAGGTATTATATACCTGTGCTGTCCAGAACTAGCACCGCGTAGTTCATTTGAATGTAATGAAATCCGTCATGTTTCTATGAAAATCCGGTAATTTCTATGATTTTTGTCATTGTTTATATGAAATATCAGTTTGTCTATGTGTTTGCGTGAATTTTGTTCGGTTGGTTGAGTTGTTGTCATAATGTGTGCGGCTACAGTTGGATGGCGTAATTTGCGCGTCGCCTGTCGGTCTGCGGGCGGCTCGGGCGACGTGGTGGGACAAAAAAACACAGCTCTGCGAGCTCGTCTCCAACGTACGCGCTGTAGGATGCATGAGCACCCGAGCCATTCCTCGTTCATCGGTGGCAAAGGCACCGGTGGACAAAAGGGTCGCCAATATTTTGGCTACCCCGGGCAAGATCCAAACAGCCCCTCCCAACAGATTCAAATCCCTCGTTCGCTGTGGAATTTTGCCATGTGTTGTTTTCATGGACTAGCAAGATGCACATGCATTGCACGGAACATCAAGATACATTTTTTACAAAACACCTGTTGTGATTGACCCATGCAGGAGTAATCCCATTTTGTAAAAACTAATGATATCTCGAGAATTTTATCGGATAAATGGTATCTCGAGAATTTTATCGGACTCCATTTTTGTATACAAGGCCACAAAACCATATTACAAGTACCAAGGCAAAAATTAATGTCTTCTATGTCAATGTTGCAAGCCACCTTGTTTCCTTGTTTGCCGTGTATTCTTCTCTTTCATGCACATCAAGCCAATGCTTACACTCCCGCATGCATGCAAGGGATAATTAATGTCCTCCTTTGCTAGTACTACGAGGCAAACGCCATTAATATTGCATCGATTAGTGTTAGTGGCCTTGTATATCTGCAAATTGTAATTTTGATAGTGGCCCTTGTATATAAAAATGGAGGGAGAAAGATGAGAGATAATGTGAGGAGGAGTGGGGTGTGGTGGTGACTGGTGGTCGGATTGGGCGGAGGCATGGGGATGGACGGCGCATTATGTCTAGGTTTGTATCTCTCTCACACACACCCACGTAGGTGGGGGACGTGCACGAAGAGAAGAGGTGCACGCATGGCATACGTACTCCCGTCTCTTTCCCAACCACACCCGCGCGGGTACACGGTGGAGCTCATTTCTGTACGAAAAGGCAGCCCACGTGGTAATTTGACACGTGTACTGGTTGTCCAGTTGGTGGAGGGAGGATCGTCTACCACGGGTGAACAAACAAATTGCGACTTGACGTGTTATGTTAAAAAAGAGGCAAACCATGTGGGGCCTACCTTAGAGGCAAGGCTCTATACACTAGAGTACTTTTGATGTGTCCTGTCAACTCACAGAACAAGGAGAAGCTTGCTTAGTACGCTGTCTCCCCCGTCCATGGGCGCGATGGCTTGCAGGATGAGGTGAAGCTTGCTTACAAGTACTACTGTACGCCTTACGCCCGCTCCCTCGCCCACACACGCGTTGGCTCACAGGACGAGGAGAAAATTTTACTACTCCCTCCGTTTACTCCTCGTCCCTACTACCTTGGTTAGAGAGATTATCATATTGTTTGGAATATATATGTCCTTTAGTACTCCCTCCATTTACTTATACAAGGCCACTATAAAAAAATACATTTTGCATCTATACAAGGCCACAAATAGTAATCGAGACAAAAGTTACTACTCCTTCCTTTCCAGTTTATGGCTCAGTTTCAAAATCTCTCCAACCAAGGTAGACGGTGAGTGGTTGAATTAATTTCGTAGTTTGCACAAGTAATTAGTACCCTCGTTTTTTTCAAGAAGTTATGTTTACCGAGGCATTAATTAGAATGAATGAATGAATGCCCACTAAATTTCCATGAACTTCTACATGCATTGGTGAGTTTTCTCTTCACACTGCTTGCATCGGGTGATCTAACGCACCTCGAAATCCAATATGTGATGGTACTACTACTAGTAGTAGAACTGAGACTTATCAAATGGAAAAACGAATGTTTTTTACATGAGCCCTATAAACCCTAGTGAGTACGTACTCCGTAAAATCAGATTTTTCCAAAACTAAGTTGCTCAACCTTTATTTGCTTGTTTCCCTTCCTGCCTCCTTTCCTCGAACAGACTATGCCAAACTCCCCTACCTGCCGCACGGGAAAAGACCTGCCCTCGCCTTTTTTTAGTTCGGATTTGTATCGATGGATCGCGCGAAGCAGCAAAAACCCAAGCCGTGTCTTGTATACTCCTTCGTCAACGCTCCCTTTCATGAATTTTGTACTTCCTGTCACTGACATGTGGGACATATAGCAACCGGGTCAATGTGTCAAGCACCAAATAATAGTGCAGAACAGCAGGGAGACGCACCCCAGTCATATCGCCCCAGTAGTAGTAATGAGCAATGAGACGTCAAATCACAATGCCGCACCTTCCGAGACGGACGAAGCAACCATTATTTCACACTTTGGTTCGCCATCATATCCAACCACATAGTATTGCTTCTGCCTCAAGAGGGACACGCGCATCGCCTTGGTACATCATGACACGTGGGACCGCATGACAGGCCATGCTCCCCCGCTGATCGCTCGGTAAAATCACCTCATTTTTACTATACTTCCTCCGTATTGGTTTACATGGCATGCACGTCGTTGTAGGTTGAGAATTTAACTGGCTATATATGTGATGAACAGTACTCTAGCCTTTTAAAAAATGTATACTTTTGTACAGTAGTAGTATCGATGGATTGCGCCATGGAGCAAAAATTGAAATTAAAAAAAGGTGGTACATATAGAGAGCGCTCGTCGCCAAATTATGCATATAGTACTATTAAAAAAGCTAGTACGTGCTTAAATGGGGTGCTAAATTCTATTAAAGAAATACTAGTATGTACGTACTGAAGAGTTAAAGTAACGAGAAGAAACATAACATAGTTCTGCTGGGGGCTCAACACAACACACCCCTCAAATTAAACTAAGCACACATGAAATTAAACTATGCAACTTTGCTTGAACCGCACACTTGGCTCTTGCTCTTCATCCAACCCTTGTAGATATTGAAACAAAGGTAGCCATCCATTGCAGCATAGTGGATGTGGTCTATATCTAGTACATTCCGCTGCCATGCATGACGATGAAACGTGTAATCAGGTTTCTCCAGTTTACCATACGAAGGATGAACCATGGCTCCTACCAGGGTCAGCATTGAAGGCTGACCACTGGAGGGCAGCAACCGATTCTTTTGGAGATCGAAGGGGTTGCCTACAACGAGGCCTATCCGACCTAAGACTTTTTGTCATTCGTAAAGTCTATAGTAACGAATTTGACTAGGTCGCTCTTGAGGAAGTTCTTAAAATACTCGCATTCAACGCCGACATGGCATATGTGGTAGACCAAGCATAAGTCATGCACGCAAACCTAGATCACAGCGGGCTTCTTCCTCTCTTCCTCCTTTAGATCCTCCTCTCGTCCCAGGACTGTGGTGTACTCAACATCTAGCCCAACGACCCACTCATCATTTGAGTTTTTGAACATGCGTTTGAAGCGAGCAAGGCATCCTTTCACCGTCGCAGAAGAACGGGTGTAGATGATGTCGAACTCATTGCCGGTGATGGTTCTAACCTTGTACTCACCGCTGATCATGGAGATTTGGGACGCCATGGATTTGGGAGGAGGGTTAGGATTAGTGGAACTGTCTTAATGTGAAAGGACGGGACGACTAGGAGTGAACCGCCGTAATATGAAAGGACGTGCGGGGACGAGTAGGAGCGAACTACTAGCGTGCGAACGACAGGGTAGTGGCTGTCCATTCTCCCATGATACGGGCTTCCGAGAGCCCTTGGATGTGAGATTGAACGGTTGCATGGCGTGATTCTAGACCTATGGGTGAATATCCTATCCTGGAGGGTTATTCTATAAATTTTTAGCAACTTAGCATGCGACCGTTCGATCTCAGATCCAAGGGTTGCCAGCAGCCCGTAGCATGGTCGCGCCTACTGATACGTCTCCAACACATCTACTTTTTGAAACACTTTTACCCTTGTTTTGGACTCTAACTTGCATGATTTTAATGAAACTAACCCGGACTGATGCTGTTTTCAGCATAACTGCCATGGTGTTGTTTATTGTGCAGAAAACAAAAGTTCTCGGAATGACCTGAAAATCCACGAAGATAACTTTTGGAAAATATAAAAATACAAGCAAAAGAATCAAGGCCACGGGGCCCACACCCTGTCCATGAGGGTGGGGGGCGCGCCCTCCCCCTGGGCGCGCCCCCTGTCTCGGGGACCCTTGATGCTCCACCGACCTCAACTCCAAATCCACATATTCCGTTTCGCGGAGAGAAAAATCAGAGAGAAAGTTTCATCGCGTTTGACGATACGGAGCCGCCGCCAAGCCCTAATCTCTCTCGGGAGGGCTGATCTGGAGTCCGTTCGGGGCTCCGGAGAGGGGGATTCGTCGTCGTCATCATCATCAACCATCCTCCATCACCAATTTCATGATGCTCACCGCCGTGCGTGAGTAATTCCATCATAGGCTTGCTGGACAGTGATGGGTTGGATGAGATTTACCATGTAATCAAGTTAGTTTTGTTAGGGTTTTATCCCTAGTATCCATTATGTTGTGAGATTGATGTTGCTATGACTTTGCTATGCTTAATGCTTGTCACTAGGGCCCGAGTGCCATGATTTCAGATCTGAACCTATTATGTTTTCAATATATGTGAGTTCTTGATCTTATCTTGCAAGTCTATAGTCACCTATTATGTGTTATGATCCGACCCCGAAGTGACAATAATCAGGATACTTCTCGGTGATGACCGTAGTTTGAGGAGTTCATGTATTCACTATGTGCTAATGCTTTGTTCCGGTTCTCTATTAAAAGGAGGCCTTAATATCCCTTAGTTTCCACTAGGACCCCGCTGCCACAGGAGGGTAGGACAAAAGATGTCATGCAAGTTCTTTTCCATAAGCACGTATGACTATATTCGGAATACATGCCTACATTACATTGATGAACTGGAGCTAGTTCTGTGTCACCCTATGTTATAGCTATTACATGAGGAATCTCATCCGACATAATTATCCATCACTGATCCAATGCCTACGAGCTTTTCACATATTGTGCTTCGCTTATTTACTTTTCCGTTGCTACTGTTACAATTACTACAAAACTGATATCTTTACTTTTGCCACTGTTACCATTATTATCATACTACTTTGCTACTAAATACTTTGCTGCAGATACTAAGTTATCCAGGTGTGGTTGAATTGACAACTCAACTGCTAATACTTAAGAATATTCTTTGGCTCCCCTTGTGTCGAATCAATAAATTTGGGTTGAATACTCTACCCTCGAAAGCTGTTGCGACCCCCTACACTTGTGGGTTGTCACCTACCACGACCGTCGCATCGCTCGCGCTGTCGCGCCGTTGGAGATTAACACGACGTGTTAGGCTATGTGATGTTGGCATGTCATACATAGTCATCACTTAGTCACTCATACTACAACAAGGTTAGCTATAAGGTTGGCTATAAGTGTATTTTTTGTACTTCTCTCTATCTCTTTCTTCGTACTCCCTCCGTCCCATAATATAAGAACATTTTTGACACTAGTGTAGTGCCTAAAACGTTCTTATATTATGGGACAGAGGGAGTAGTATTTATTGCATTTGCCAAGGAGTGACCTCTTCCAATGAAATGGTGCTTAGATGAGGTTCTAAGGGAATTAAATGGCTTAGCAATCAAGTCCCCAATGCATAGGTGCTTATTAGTTTTTTGTTGCTAAGTTTGCTTCATTTAATTAGCTATAGACTCAAAATTGTCTTTTCACTTAGGTACACGCGCTTAGCACCGTTTCTTCTTTGGGTCACCAAACTAGTCTCTCTCTTCTTAATTAACTTGCCACATCAGACTTTATGCCTATGTGGCAAGCTTAGCACCTGTAGGAGCAAGTAAGTACGATAGTGGGCTATAAGCCCGCTTTACATGGCATTTTTGCATATGTGGAGGAAAGAGGCAAGGAAAAAGTGGAGAAGTTGGCTCTCATGCAAGAGCCAACCTATACTACATGGTGGAACATTGGGAGAGGCACATGTATGGAGGTGGTCAGGAATCGGGAGACTCACGCCGGTCGTAGCGCCGTAGTTAAAATGATAATGGCAAGTCAAATCACGGGGCCCCACCTGTCCAGCAGTAACTCGCTGTCAAATCACACAGCCTACGTTTGCAGCAACCTACTCCCTCATCGTCTCGCGACTCTATCGAACCGACTAGGCGGAACTGCCCCTCCTACCGTGCAGGAAAAGCCCCGCCCTCGACTTTTAAATAGAACTACATCCGCTTAAGAATCCAATGATATACTTTTTGTGACATAGTAACTCATATTTAGTTAGTCAAAATGGATGACCTAGAACTACATGCACGCCCTATAAACCGAGACGCCTAAAAACAAGACAGAGAGGGTAGTTCAGCACATATCTTTTTAGATCAATATAGTCGGGATTCACCAAGGAGCAAAACCAAGTGGTAGGCTGCTCCTGTCGTGTTGGCGTAGCAACTCAAGCAGGGTCAGTCCGCACACGAAATGGCGACACACTTAACATGACACCTTTGGCCGACATGTGGCTCATCCACCATCTTGTTCCCCGTGCGATGCACCAAATTACAGTTCGGAGCAGCGGTTGGAATTAGAGGCACCCCGGCCGTAGCGCCGCAGTAGTAGAAAATGAGCGATGAGGGGTCAAATCACAAAGCCCCACCTTTCCCGCATTAAGCTGGATGGACGAAGCAACCATCATTTCACTCTAGGGCGCAAGAGCATACAGAAAAGAGAAAACAATGATGCGTGCGGCAGCTACCTAGGGCATCCTAGGGTAGGGGTCTCCACTACAGATCCTTTTTTTTAAAGCGCCTCCACTACAAATCGGCTTCTCCCTAGTCCTCTTGAAGAAAACCGATGATGAGTGCGGCGATAGGGTTTGTAGGAGTACTACGGCGTGCGGGGCCATGTCGTAGTAAACGGGAGAGGGATTGAGTTTGAGTCAACGCCTTAAATATGTGTGGGCCGCTTGGTTTTACGGGAACGAGGCAGCATTTTGGGTTCGGGGACCAGTGGAGATATAATACATACAAAAAATTGTGGACGTAGGTTCGACCGAAAGGCAATGATGCATGGACCCTGCATTTTGATATACCCGGGGCCGCGTGAAATTTGCTACTCTACTCAAAACTAGTAAGGTACACATGCATTGAACGCATGAGATTTCGAAACCAAATTATGAATAAATACACACTATAGCATGTAAAGCTTTGAGTCATATATGCATGATGTAGATGTTCGTTTAGTTCTTATAGTTCATCTCATTCAAAATCAATTAGTTTTATAAAAAATGTTAAGATTCACGGGGTTGTGCATTGTAAAGCATAAAGTAAAAAAACAAATAATGGCAATTCATTTAGAAAAAATAATTCAATTATGATACAGAAGATTCTAGAACAAAGGAGAAGTGCTTGTGTTTTCAGGTTTGTGCATTATGCTTAAGTTCAACCATGGAGTCTTCTAAATTGTACATGTGGCAGATCTGGTGGAATGTTGATGATATCCAAGGGTCAGTAGTGCTCGAATTTTCCATCTTCGCACTGTTGGATTAGCTTCATCCATCGACCATCTTTCAAAGTTATTGGCACACTATATAGTTCTTGTGCCATAGTTGCATGTCTTGGAAAAAAGCTACTAGTGGGTTGTACTAGCTATTTAGGAATAGAAGATGTATACATGGAAGTTGTAGGGAAAGATATGACATGGAGTATCTCAATTCCTATGAGTAGGGATTGGAAAAGAGATGTCATTTGGTTCACATCATAGGAACTTTTCTATTGAATCTAGAGATGACATGTATCTCAATTCCTATGAGGAGGGATTAGAAAAGAGATGTAATTTGGTTCATTCATAGGAACTTTTCTATTGAATATACGCTAATGTTTATTTTCCTTTGAAATTAAGGGAGTATAGGAATCCATTCATATGAACCAAGTGGCTCTAAAGCTATAGAAATGATATCATGTTTCCTTTGAAATGTGGAGTATATGAATCTATTCCTATGAACCAATTGGCTCTAAAGGAAAAAATCCTATAAAAATCATATCATATAGAGTTCCTATGATATTCCTCGACACCAAAGGATAGTTGAAATTGCTGCGGGTGATACGATGGTCTTTCTTTGTAGACTCCTCCCCCATCTTTATAGTTACCTCTCGAAGATGAATGAAATGATATATACAGGGTATTCTACATGTGCAATTTGGTACACGAAAACTCGGTAAAAGTTTGCGAGGTTCGAATTTTCAATAAAGCTATATGCACTGCATTTTGGAACGGAGGGAGCATACCGCAGTTGCTAACACTCACGTGGAAGATTTGTGTGTAGGAGGAGTGGCTGTTCTGTTAAATGATATGGCAAAACTGACACTGTCAGATGCCGATCTAACGGTTCTTACGGCGTTCGTCAGGAAAAGGCTTGTGGCGAACGTTTGTCGGATAATGATTTACGGGCACATGTGTTGCATTGATACGTGCCCTCCTCTCTATCATGCACACGGACCCTCACGAGTCATGACTCTCCCGAGTCCTCTCGCACCCACCGTCTATCTGCAGGTAGATGTCGCGCACATATGTGCTCTTCACACCCTATCTTCAGAACTTCTAAAAAACAAAAGACGTTGCGCACATTCTATTTTAGCTCACACATCACACACTTATACTATTACTCTTGCGGCGAACGTTCTTTGGGCATAGTATATTGTACTCTCACGAAGAGAAGCGGTGCACGCACACACTAGTTCTCGCACATTTTTTTGAAGCTGGTACAACAAAATCACTCCTATATATATATATATATATATATATATATATATATATATATATATATATATATAAAAGCAGGAGCCTTAGCACTTGCTTTACTAGGGTTCCTCTCGTTCACTCTCTCATGCTCTCCAGATCTAAGCAAGACATAGGTGGCCACACTCTCTCTCAGCGCATGACTAGTCACAAATCCGGCCGGACAACCTCGACCGGGGTAGGGGTGTAGGTGCATCGTTCACGCTGTTGTCGGCGGTGAGGGAGGAGACCAACGGCTGCCCGTGCGTCCCGATCGGCGGTCGTGCCGTTCTCTCCGAGAGAGCGCCGGTTCGGGAGGGCCTCCGACCCCTTCTTCCTCCCTGCGGTATTGTGGCCAATATGCGGCCTCCCGACGCCGTCTTTGCCACATGCCGACGACCCTCAGGTATATATTCCTTCGAAACCTGCCTTGCTCTACTGCCCTAGCTCCCTTCATGTGGATCTTTTTCTACTTCCGTCCACTGTTCCAAAGCCACCTAGACTTTTACTATTATTAGAGGTAAAGCTAGTTCATACAGTCGACTCTAAGAGTTGGTTCAAACAGGGAAGAAAGTGGGAAAGCTATAGCATGAATCTAGGACTTGGTTCTAAGAGGAAACGGGGGAAAGTAGTAGATACTGGCTACCCAACCGGTCTCTTGGTTGAAAAGACGAAGAAAGCATGGTGGATGGCGAAGGGTGGGGGAAGTGGACCTATCTCTTGGTTGAAAAAGGAAAGAAAGTGACGGGTGTTGGGGGACAATGCAAATGAGAATGAACAGGTCTAGATTTCCTGTGCTCACATAGGAAAATGTCGCTGAGGAGATAAAAATGGGACAAATGCAGAATGCTGCCTTGCAACGGGAGAGATAATTGATGTGTTCATCAAAACAGTCTCCACAAGAGTGGAGCAACAACGCGGAGAGCTGTAGTGTTCTCGCGGGTCATTTTGGCCGGCGAGATCTTTATAGTGGTGGGGTTGGTCGGAGTGGCGGCCACTACCGAACTCGTGCCTTTTTTTGTTCAGTTCCGCCTCCTTGTCGAGGTTGTGGTGACCTCCTGTTTTTCCATAAAAATGCGAGCATATTTTTTGAAAAAAAAATCGTTAATTTCAGGAAAAAGGCAAGCAAAATTTGGAATAGAAAGATTTTTTGAAATTCACAAACATTTTTTGAAGACACTAACAATTTTTAAGGCGGAGAAATGATCATTTTTTGAATTTGTGAACAATTTTTGAAAATGGAAACTTGTTTTGAACATTGAAAACAATTTTCAGAAATGTGTTTTTAATCACGAACATTTTTTGAATTTTTGAACATTTCAATAAAAAGGTACTTTTGAATTTCCGTCATTTAAAAATCTAATTTATTTTATAATTCTCGAACAATTTTGAATTTTTTTTGAAGAACTGCGAACATTTTTTTAATTTCGAACACATTTGGAATGAGAATAAGAATTCAAAGTTCCAAATATTATTGGGAATGGGAACAAATTTTGAAATTCTGAAGATTTAATTAAAATTTGTACAAAAAATGAAATTTTGAAAGAAGAAAAAAATAAATTTATGGGAAAAAGGAAAAAATAAAATGGAAGGGAAAAAAATAAAATAAAATAGAAAAAGAACACACAAAAAATAGAAAATGGGCCGAACCAACGTTGGGCGACCTATGCGAAGCTCCAACTATATGTGGCCCCATGCGGCAAATAAGTTCTTCTTGCTGAGTGGGCAGGATATCAATGGATGGCTTCTCTGGGCCTTAGCGCTTGCTGGCCCACATACGAAATTCTAGACAAAATTCTTTTTTTCCTTTTCTAGCACATGGACCACAAAAATTTAGTACCACCTCAGATATAAAAAAAATTCAGTCCTCTATTTTGCCTCAAATTTTATAAAGCAGATAAATTTTATTAAATATGGAACTTGGTCCATAAAACACAATGCAATTTTAGGCTCTGCCACAAAAATTTTGGTGTTTAAATAAAATAGTTAGTAATTTTTATAATTTTGAAATGCATTTTTTTAAGATTTGGCCTCTATTTTAATTATTTTAGGGTACTTAAATACTCTATAAAAAGTTTATTTCACCTTGACAATTACTCATTAATTATTTTTAATGCAATGAACATTTTTATTTTACTTTTTGAAGAAATATATTACTTGACTTTACTTTAAATTTGAATTTGGCTTTGATTTTAACAAGTGGCAATTTGGCTTAGTTAAGTAATGATGACATGGCATCATTAGTGTGGAGTTACTGTAGCATGACACTGGGGGTGTTACACTGTCCCACCGCAGGACCAGCGCGTGAGAAGCTGAGAAAGCCTCATCGCTGCCGCCCTCCCGGCTTTGCCCGGCCCCGCCCTGTGGCGGCCGCGAGGGAGGAGGCGCGGGGTGGAGAGAGCTTGTGGCGGCGGCTAAGGTGCCCTCCCCGTCGCACGTGGGGCGATGAGGGAGGGGATGGGGGATAATCCGATCCGGGTGCTCGTATTTGCGAAATCACTAATTGAGGAGTACTCCTTCCAAAGACCACTCGCACCTCCCTATGTTGTGACAAATGGCGCGTTGCATGTGCGCCACTTGTGGCAACATGGGAGTTTTCCCTTTTTTCATAGATCCCTTTATTCAAAACATTTTATCTCTTAAACTATGCGTCAAAATCTCGAATCGTTTTCGCCGTTGGATTCGCGTCGAGATCTTTAAAATCCCATGTTGATAGGTTTTGATGATCTTTTTGTCAGGAAAAAAACCAGACGAGAAAACCAAACCGGGAGCATGATTTTTTTTCTTATAGGAGCCGTTTGCGAGAGCCATGCCTCTCACGGAAGCAAAAACGTGCCTCTCAGGAAAGGAAACAAAAAAGAAAAAACGAGTTTTTTCGTTTCTGAGATACATGGTCGTGCCTCTCACGGAAGCAAAACCGCGCCTCTCGCGGAAGCAAAAAACGTGCCTACGAGAAAGAAAAAAACACATATTTTCGTTTCTGAGAGGCACGGTCGTGCCTCTGGCAGAAGCAAAACCATGCCTCCGGCGGAAGCAAAACCATGACTCTCATAGAAAGAAAAGAACACATTTTTTGTTTTTGAGAGGCACGACCGTGCCTCTCGCGAAATCAAAGCCATGCCTCTCATGGAAGCAAAACTGTGCTTTTTAAGGACGCAAAAAAAACACATGTTTCGTGCAAATTTTTTCCCTTTTTTATTTTGTCGAAAAGCTAAGAAAGACTGTTGGAAAACCGGAAAGTTGAAAAAACAGAAAACTCCATCTAAAAAGACAAAAATGCATGCGGAAAAATAAAAAAACTCGAAGGAGCGCCCAGGCCACGACACGTTGTGGCGGCTGAGATCGTTGCGAGGATCCCGAAGGAGCACTCGTCAACTAGTTGCTCTCTCATATTTTGTACAATGGGCGGTGCGGGGCGTACAAATGCATACCCCCACGCGGTTTGGTCCGGTCTAAATGGGGATGCGGGGCCCCTGTTTGTTTTTTCCTTCCTTTTTCTATTTTATTATTTCTATCTGTATATTATAAATAAATTCAAAAATTATCAAGAATTTCAGAAAAAATGCAAATACAAAAAATGTATGTGAATTTGGAAAAATGTTCTCAGGTTTCAAAGATGGTCATGTATTCAAAAAATGTTCATGGTTTCAAAACAGTGTTTTGAACTTTAAAAGATGCTCACTGATTCAAAAAATGTCCGCAAATTTCAAATAATGTTCACTGATTCAAATAGTGTCGCAAATTCAGAAAATGCTTGTGAATTTCCTAAGATGTTTGCCAAATCGTAAAATGTTCAAGAATTTTGAAAATTGTTTGTGAACTAAAAAATGTTATGAATTTCTAAAAATCCCAATTCAAAAAATATACGCAAATTCAAAAATTATTCGTGGATTTCAAAAATTATTCTTATTCTATGCAAAATCACAAATTTTAAAAATATTTATGAATTATAAAAAGGGGTACTCCCTCCAATCCATATTAATTGTCATTGACTTAGTACAAAGCTGAACTAAATCAGCAACATTCCATATTAATTGTCGCCGACTTAGTATAAAGTTGTACTAAATCAGCAACAAAATGGGTTGGCCTATGTAGCGTCACCGTTACCCCCAGAGGTGCGCGTTTGCGCGCTAACCAATGAAGTACATGGTAAATAAGAATAACCCTATACCTCCATCATAGCGAGTAGCAACATACGCTCACTCACGTCCAAGTCTCATTGGCCAGCCCATGGGCTTCAATCACTGGTTTGGTGCTTAGCGGTTTTGCTACATCATCTCTAACAAGTTTTATTTTACAAATGCAATTGTTATTTAGACAGAAGCTCACGTTCCCTCATGTTATAGTATTCTCCCCTATCGCCATTCTGCATCCCGAGACCTAATTCGGGTTGATCGAGAGGTGATCTAGCATCACTACTCGGCCTTGATTAGGTTTCTTAGGTATACTTAGGGATTAGGGTTTTCATGGAACACCCGGTGATCTTCAATCAGGTTAGGGTTCTAAGATGGCAGCAGAACTGCTGGCGGGTCGATTGTGACTGCTGGATCTTCATTTGCAAGTGAGATTGAAAAGCTGATGGCGGAGGTTGTCCTCTAAGAGGAGAATCTTGACGATGTAGTTTTTGATGAGGCGGTTGTTCCTCGGGAAGAAACACGGTGGATGGCAGTAGCGAGAGTCCACATTGGTAATCCTTATACCCAGGGGTGGTTCTTCAAGAATATGAGAGCCGCCTAGGATCTAGCGCATGATGTGAACTTCAGACCGCTTGAAGTAAACTTATATACTCTATAGTTTTTCCACCTTGCGATTGAGAACAAGTGATACAAGAGGGGTCGTGCAACTTCAGGGGCAATGATGTGATACTAACTCCATACGTTGGTATGATGCAACCCTCGAAGGTCAAGCTAGATACTCTAGATATTTGGATAGAGATACACGATGTTCCTAGCATGTATGCCCACTTGGTTCCATCTCTCGCGGTTAAAGTGGGCGAGCTTCTTTTTGTGGAGACACAATCCCATGGCTTTAGAGACAACTTTTACCACATTTGGATAAAGATCAGTGTTCATAAGCCTTTGAAGAAGGCGGTGCCGATGATTAGGGACTCAAAGCATCAAATCTATAGGGTGAAATATGAGTGATTATCTGACTGGTGTGTTGCTTGTGGACATCTCGGACACTGTTTAAGGAGCACGAAGATGGAATCCACCCTAAGTTAGCTATGGTTTTAAAGGATATCTATGCTTCTTGGTTCATGCGCATGGGAGCGGGTCCTGGTGGTAGTCGATGATACCATGAAGGTAGGCATGATGGCCGATCTGGAGGTAACAGGGACAGGACAAACCAAGATGTTGGTGGGAATCGGTCAGAGCAGGATGAAGACCCATAAGTGGTATGGGCTGACTTAACAATGGAGGACCCTAGCAGGAAGAGGTCCAAAAGGACCTAACTGGGCAACAATACTATGGCGATGCTACAAGTGCAAGTTCAGATCCTAATGGTAATCACTTACTATTGTCCCAACAGGAAAGACTGAGTCTGCCCCTGAAGAAATATATCAAGAGGTCCAAGACAGGGAGTGAGCCAAGGATGGAATAAACTCATCATCGAATAATTTGGTGGGCTCCTTGGAGGGGCGCCACCGTGCCCAATGAGTGCACTATGCTGGAACTATCGTGGGGCAAACAACGCTGCGATAGTCCATGAACTTCGCAAATTAGTGAAGAGATTGACCCGACCCTATTGTGCATTGTTGCAACACAAATAGAAGGGCCCAGGGTAGAAGATTTAGCTAGTACTTTGGGTTATGATAAGGCATGTGCAGTTGATAGTCAAGGTAGAAGCAGTGGAATCAGATTGTTTTGGAATAATTCAATAAAACTGGAAATTTTGGGTTACTCGATTTACCATTTGGATGCATCGGTTGAAGAATTGGGTCATGAAAAGTGGAGGATGACTTGTGTCATCGTCCACCTTTTCAGGTTACGGTCTTCATGTGTGTCTATGCTAGCCCCTAGATCAAATCACCGGCATACACGGTAACAGATGTTGTATCATACACAAATGCATCATTTCATTACATCGCATGATGTAAAAACCATATAATCTTACAAACTCTAGCCATAGACTAGTCAAATACATAGTTTTACAATAAGCAAATAGAGTTCTTCTAAAGCAAAATGAAAGAAAATCTAAAGTAGATGTCTTGGTAAGCTCCATCAACACCACAAGGAAGCATGTCGAGTGGAGGCACGAAACCCTACATAAGTCACTCCTCGAAGCAATCACCTGCAACATGATACGTTGAAGCCACTAGGGTCAATACACTGAATGTATTGGCAAATTCCACGATTGTACGGAAATCTTGTTTCAACCTCTACATGCATTTTTGTCTAGAGTTCAAGGCTTTTTGCTAAAAACAGTTTTCTCCAACTTTGTAATAGGTGGTCTACTCTAAAGTAGTACATACTTGGGGCCACCGCAATCCTGAAGCTGCCCTAGACCAACTCCACATGTTAACCAAGCACATGGGTTAGTCAATATTCCCTTCTTCAACCCATCATTTTTTAGTTAAGATGAGCTGATGAGATCAGGCTGACAGTTCTCGGTCAAAGTTGCTCAAATTTGCCTGTAATTGGGGACACGACTAATCATGATTAGCTTTTACACTCTACGAGGTTCGTATACTTTAACCATGAGACCTAGTCACACCCTTGTGTTGATGGGGAACCTTGCATGGAAAACACAAAAAACCTAGGAAACACCCAATGATCTACCTATGGAGACGCTAGAAACGAGAGAGGGGAGTGTGTCTATGTACCCTTGTAGACCAAAAGCATAAACGAACTAAAGATCTTGGTTGACGCAGTCGTACTCGCGTCGCGATCCAATTCGATCCAAGCGCCGCATGTGCGGCACCTCTGAGATTATCACACGTTCGTCTCGGTGGCGTCCTCTCCTTCTTTGTCCAACAAGTGAGGGAGAGGAGGTAGATGAGATTGTGACCAACACGATGACATGGTGGTGATGGTGGGAGCGGAACGCCGGCCGGGCTTCGCCAAGCACTACCACTACTACAGGATGCTACTAACGCGACACTACGATCAGAGACCCTTCGACGAAACTATGTGCGATGCAATAATCGCAAACGGTGGTGTAAAAAAACCATAAAAAAGGTGCAAATCATTTGCGATGACGGATGCATCAAACACGGTTCAGATTTTAGTTGCGTGTGCAATGCAGGGCATACGATTCAGTTCAATTAACTGTTTGCAATGAGGAGGCACAAAAGAAATGGGCAGGCAGATGAAGGTGTGTGCGATATACAGCATACGGTTCAAACACAAAAGAAATGGTCAGCCAAATCAAGGTGTGTGCAATATATGGCATGCGGTTCACTCGGATGAACTGTTTGCGTTGAGACAAGAGAACAAAAACGGTTCAATATAACAAGATGTGTGTGATACGCGGCAAACATGACTGTAATCGGAAATGTGTGCGAAGGCCGATAATAATACAGACGATTGCTGCTAATAAGACGTGTGTGTTCTGCGATGGGATTGCATACAGAACAACCACATATATATATACACACTTATAAGAACATGGTTGCATAACCAAATTAAACATCCACTTAATAGGTGGCTACTACAACCATGGCATTTGCACACACCAAAGTAAACTATTACATGCATAATTACATAGGTGGCTACTACACACATGACATTTCCACACACCAAAGTAAACTATATATTACATGCATGATTAACTAGGATAAACGATTATCTGATCATCATCTACTTCTTGTGACGCTTGTTGTGGTTGTGGCTCGATCCGGCCTCGTCGATCTCCGTAACAAGGCACTTCCTCATGCCAACAATCCGCCTGTGCATCTCGTAGCATGTGTACACGCTCTTGGCCGCGAACCTGAGGTGAGGTTCATCTAGTTGCTGCATCCAGGCCCTGTGCCAGGATACGAGACGTGTGTTGTTGGCATCCTGCTTCATCTTTTTGTAGTATGGGTTGATGATGGCCGAGGCGAGTTCAAACAAGGAGTCCTTCTCCGTGCTGCGCCAGACCCTGTTGTGCTCACGGATTTCGACAACGTTCTGGCAGGCCAAGCCCGTAACCCTAAGCGCTTTTACATCGTAGGTGGTTTCCACCGTGGCAAACTTGTAGTCGGTGCTGTTGACAAACCTGGTGAAAGGGTCGCAAGTCTCTGTGGCCATGTAGTAGTGGTAGATGAAGACATGATGGCGCACGCACAAATGGCAACGACAACCTTCTGATCTATGTTGGGACGACCGACGGTGTACTGGAGGTCGATGCCAACCACCTTGTACTTGTCTCGAGCAAGCAGCTGCTCAACGGTGTTGATGTAGTCGTCCACCATGGCCAGGTCGATGGTGTACACCACTGAGAGATCTGTCTCCCTCGCATGGGTCTCCATTTACGCTCGCCGAACTCCATTGGAGCGCCGCTAGACACCCCCTTTCTATATGTCGTCGTGGGTGTGCTTGTTGTGTTATGGGGTGCGATCGAAAGGTTGAAGAGACTAAGGTTATAATGGTCGCGGGAATTAAAGGGGAAGCCGGACGGCCTGGAATATCGGCACGCCCTGATGGCAGTTCTAATTTGCAGCGCGTAACTCCATCGTGCCGCACGTAACTTCATCGCGTGGCAATGCGCGCGGTGCAACCGCTTGCATATGGACCCCCTGATGTGAACGTGCGCAGGCCCAACCGCTGGCAGAGCGCGCGGAGGGACACGAGCAGAGCGCTCCGCGGTCGCCTCAACGACGAGCAACTATATATATGCATATAGCAGTTGAACACGCAAGGAAAAGCTGTGCACAAGCCGAGCGCGCCGGCGGACGCGAGTAGAGCGCGCCGTGGCACCTAACGGCGAGCACAGTGCACTGCGGCGCCTAACAGCGAGCAGAGCTTGCCGAGGGACGCGAGCAGAGGCCGACACAGTGATACGTGGCAAATAAGGCGAACTGTGCAAGCAATATCGGAGACATCAAGCACGAATCTGATTAGAGTTGCGTGTGCGATACGTGGCATACAATTGATCCATCCGAGTTGTTTGTGATGGAATAAGTGTGTGTTGCGGGCAAAGGCTTGCTGGTATATAACCTTAAATTTAACCAACAAAATGTTAATGCATGTTACAAAAATTATATAACTGGAAACTATGTTCAAATACGAATCCAACAATATAATCTTTGCTGACATGCATTCATATTTTATTAATTAAATCCTACTTATAAACCAGGAGGGGTATAGTAGGTGTATGTGTCCTTCCGTCCTCCTCTCGCATGTCTTGTCACCCCGCTGCCACAGACACTTCGAGCGCAAGCTTGAGTAGCGTGCGGGGGCGTTCTTTTGGCCAAACGGTGGTGAGCCCATTCCCGTGCAACCGCGCAGGTTTCCGCGCAAGCTTCCCGCCCGACTCGGTGAAATCCCCCAAAATCTCAATGCTTACCAACCTACTATATAAACCCTCATGTGGTCGGCGAGTCCTGCGTCACATTTTCCCCTCCTTGCCTATAGCTTATCTTGTCTGCTTCTCCCACAATCGCCAATGACATCGGTCCATCATCGTCACTCAGCCTCTCCGCCGTCATTAGAGGAAAAATTCCAGCTGGGAGGCTACACTGCGGCGGCGGCGTAGTCCCCGGTGTAGTGTAGTGTGTGGCGTCCCTGTTGGGTGTGCACGGAACACCCACCACACGCTCCGTCGCCGCTGCCCTTCGACAGCTGTTGCTGGCCGCCGTTGCCGCCACACCACCGTCGAAAGCCAGGGCCATCGCCCGCTCCGCCGCTGCGGCTCGAAGGCGGGAGGTGGCCGTCGTGACCGCCACTGGTGGCCATCACCCGCTCCGCCACCGCGGCTCAAAGGCGGAAGGTGGTGGTCGTGGCTGCCACCCCATGGCCGGCTGCCGTGGCCGCCAGCCCACCTTCGACCACTGGGATCATCACCCGCTCCGCCACCGCCGCTTGAAGGAGGAAGGTAGAGGTGAAGGCCCGCACGTTCGTCCGCGACCTTGCGCGCTACATTGAGTTCCTTCGGGAGGAGGAGGAGCGCCTCGTCGAGCATGCAAAGAGCCTTACCGCAGTCGTGGCTGCAAGACATGCCGATGCAGAGGCGAGGAATCGGGAGATCTACGAGCAGAACAGCCACTTCGGGAGGGGTCGTCTGGAGCGGCAGAGTGCGTCCGAGCTAGTGAGCGTCGCTGAACGTGCAACAGCAGCAGACACCGTATTGCAGCTGTCCAGCTCGTCGGTAGGCTCCTCCTCCTGTTCCTCTTACTGAGCGTGCTTGGTAGAGGAGAGAATGCCGGAAGTAGTACAAAGCCCCTCTGTAGTAGTAGTATTTAGGGGCTATTTTGTTCAGTTCATCTGACTATAGATGTGGTGGAACTGTACAACGTACTTAAAATTAGCTAGTATATATATAGTTGAACTTGCTATTTCAGTATGTGGTTGGCAACAATTGGGGAAAAGTTTGGTTGGTTCAGCTGTCGAGTTGAACTACTTGTATAAATTAAGAACGACTGCTTAATCTATGAATGAAATCTATGCTTAATTATTGAATTTTAGTTGCAAAAAAATTACACAGTGTTAGTGATTTTTAGCTACATATATTGACAAATCGCAGTGTTACAAGGATTGACAAATGGCAATGTTACTAGATCAACAAATGTTAATCTTTCCGGTTTGACAAATGGCAACATACCCAATATGACAGATGTAAATCTTACCAAATTGTTTGTACGTGGTTGCACACGGGTCATCCAAACCATCCGTTTGCGTTGAAGGGATGCACAAATCCTGCTTGGCACATTTTCTCTTGGCTTCCTGAGGAAGCTGTCGGTTTGCATACGTGTGTTCTAACTAAAACGTTTGCGATCAAGAGCTGCACAAATCCTGCTCGGCACATTTTCCTTGGCTTCCTGGGGAAGCTATCGGTTTTCATACGGGTGTTCTAACTAAAACGTTTGCAATGAGTGTTTTATATTTAAAAACCATATGAAACTGCGGCTTGGGCGCCATTAATGGAGAGGATGCGAGCAAGGCGGGCGGCCATGGAAGTCAAAGGACTCTCTTCCCGATGAACCTCCGCGGCGTACAGCTCGCACGCTTCCCGGTGAGCCTACGCATTGGAGTACAACTTGCACGCCTCCTGTTTAGTCAAGCACCTATGGGCACGACACCTCCTAGCCATTAAAAGACTGAGGCATGGCGTCACATGAATGGTTAATAGAACACACACGATTTAATTTATACAAAACATTTGAGATGTTACAGTGGCAGCTATTTGTTTCAAAATGCCTTTGTTGGTTGTTATTCGAGTGTGCCTTCTCTCAAAATGGACAAGAAAAATACCACAACATGTCGGGTGCCATTCCATGATAGCATGCCAAGTTTCATGAATTTTAGACGAGTTTTGGATTTACCAGATTAAAAACAAGGTATCTCATTGTTTTGTTGGCAATCAACAGTGCCCTGGTGTTTGAAATTCATTCTCATTTCTTGCATGGGACCTAAGCATGCACCTAAGGACACATATTTGATTTTTCAACCAATTTATAAGCACTGGAGCATGTGCATGTAGTTCAAATTCAAATTATGCACATAAAATGCCTAGAAAACCCAGTTATTGGATAAAAATGTCCAAACGAACCCCAAAAAATTCCAAATTTTAACACAACACTCCTGTTGTTCTATGTTGACACTAGAATTTTTTTGAAAGAAATAAGAGGCAACAAATATCGTTTCGTCCCCAATGGTGGGACGTTCCCTACCGAAACCATCAGACTTATTGTGAGAAGCTCTAGTTTGTGAGAAGTTTATACCCAAACCTGCCCCAAATGGGACAAAAAATTTACCACGGCATGTTGATGCCGCTCCATGATAGCATGCCAAGTTTCATGAATTTCAGACGAGTTTTGGATTTACTAGAATTTAAAAACCAGGTATCTCAATGTTTGCGGCCGAGTGACGGTGGCAGGGTGTTTGACATTCATTCTCATTTTCTTGCATGGGACCCAAGCATGCAACCAAGGACACAAATTTGATTTTTCAACCAATTTATATGCACTAGAGCATGTGCATTTAGTTCAAATTTGAATTATGCACATAAAATGCCTAGAAAACCCAGTTAATGTATAAAAATGTCAAAACGAACCCCAAAAAATCCAAAATTTGACACAACACTCCTGTTGTTCTATGTTGACACTAGAATTTTTTTTGAAAGCAATAAGAGGCAACAAATATCGCTTCGTCCTCAAAGGTGGCACGTTCCCTACCAAAACCATCTAGCTTGTTGTGAGAAGCTCTGATTTGTGAGAAGCTTATACCCAAATCTGCCCCAAATGGGACAAATTTTTACCATGGTATGTTGATGCTGCTCCATGATAGCATGCCAAGTTTCATGAATTTCAGACGAGTTTTGGATTTACTAGAATTTAAAACCCAGGTATCTTAATGTTTGCGTCCGAGTGACGGTGACAGGGTGTTTGACATTCATTCCCATTTCTTGCATGGGACCTAAGCATACAACCAAGGACAGATATTTGATTTTTCAACCAATTTATATGCACTGGAGCATATGCATGTAGTTCAAATTTGAATTATGCACATAAAATGCCTAGAAAACCCATTTAATGTATAAAAATGTCCAAACGAACCCCGAGAAATTCCAAAATTTAACACAACGCTCCTTTTGATCTATGTTGACACTAGAAATTTTTTGAAAGCAATAAGAGGCAACGTATATTATTTTGTCCCCAAAGGCGGCACGTTCCCTACCGAAACTATCACGCTTGTTGTGAGAAGCTCTGGTTTGTGAGAAGTTTATACCCAAACCTGGCCCGAATGGGAAAAAAATTTACCACGGCATGTTGATGCTGCTCCATGATAGCATGTCAAGTTTCATGAATTTCAGATGACTTTTGGATTTACTAGAATTTAAAAACCAGGTATCTCAATGTTTGCAGCTGAGTGACGGTGGCAGGGTGTTTGACATTCATTCCCATTTATTGCATGGGACCTAAGCATGAAACCAAGGACACATATTTGATTTTTCAACCAATTTATATGCACTGGAGCATGTGCATGTAGTTCAAATTTGAATTGTGCACATAAAATGCCTAGAAAACCCAGTTAACGTATAAAAATGTCCAAACAAACCTCGAAAAATTCCAAAATTTAATACAACACTCTTGTTGCTCTATGTTGACGCTAGAGAAAAAATTGAAACCAAGAAGAGGCAATGGATATCGTTTCGTCTAGAAAGGTGAAACGTTCCCTACCGTAACCATGAGGCTTGTTGCGAAAAGCTCTGGTTTGTGAGAAGTTTATACCCCAACCTGCCCCAAATGGGATAATATTTTTACCACTACATGTTGATGCCGTTCCATGATAGCATGTCAAGTTTCATGAATTTCAGACGAGTTTTTGATTTACTAGAATTTTAAAACCATGTATCTCAATGTTAGCGGCCGAGCGACGGTGGCAAAGATGTTTGACATTCATTCCCATTTATTGCATGAGACCTAAGGTTGCAACCAAGGACACACATTTGATTTTTCAGCCCGTTTATATGCACTGGAGCATGTGCATGTAGTTCAAATTTCAATTGTGCACCTAAAATGCGTACAAAACCAAGTTAATATATAAAAATGTCCAAACGAACCCTCAATAATTCCTTTTTTTGATGACACACCTATAGTTGCATGTTCACTGCAGATAAAAGTTCTAGCAATTCAAACACCATCCTTTGCAGTTGTGACCCCATTATCTAATTCAAATCAAGACGAAAAATCAAGTAGATCGCACACAGTTTATTATCACCAACTATGTGAGATGCAGCACAAAATGTCTTGGAGCACCGTCGGAGTATAGTACGCATACGACTTACGCGAGAAGGTGCGTCGGCTATAGTCCATAGCCGGCGTGTCAAGCACACTAGCTCGCTCCCCAAATATCATTTCACTGTTCAATCATCGCCGGTGAAGGATGGGGACATGGACCCCCGTCGTGAGGGCAACTTCAGCGGCCCCCTCTCATGAGAGCGCGACCGCAGCCGCCAGGCGCGTGCTAACAAGCTTCATGAGCGTGGCCGCAATCTGCGACCGGGCAGCCGAGGCAGCCCAAACGTCCACTGTTGCTTCTCAGGTGGCGACGACAACATCTGCCTCGGGGATAGCAACTGGCGAGAGCGGCACAACAACTGTCCGTTCCGCAAGGGCGGCTGATAACCCACAAGTATAGGGAATCAATTGTAGCCTCTTTCGATAAGTAAGAGTGTCGAACCCAACGAGGAGCTAAAGGTAGAACAAATATTCCCTCAAGTTCTGTCAACCACCGATACAACTCTACGCACGCTTAACGTTCGCTTTACCTAAAACAAGTGGGAAACTAGAAGTACTTTGTAGGTGTTGTTGAATAGGTTTGCAAGAATATAAAGAGCACGCAAATATAAACTAGGGGCTGTTTAGATAAAGAAGTAATAAAGTTAGTATAGCGAGTGTGGAAAAGTGGTGGTAGGAGTTGTGAAATTGTCCCTAAGCAATTGACTACTTTACTAGACCGATATCAAGTTTTATGTGGGAGAGGCCACTGCTAGCATGTCATCCCTAACTTGGAATTCTATGCACTTATGATTGGAACTATTAGCAAGCATCTGCAACTACTAACATTCATTAAGGTAGAACCCAACCATAGCATTAAGATATATTGGTTCCCCTTTAATCCTGTATGCATCAATTTCTATGCTAGGTTGAAGCTTCTGTCACTCTTGCCCTCCAATACATAGTCTTATCAACATACAACTAACCCTATGGTGTGATCCAAACGCGCGCTCATATGATGGGCACCAAAGGACATCAACATAACCACAAGGAAATTAAACCAATCATAGCAATTCACCAATTACCGAAAGGACAACGAAAATCTACTCAGACATCATAGGATGGCAACACATCATTGGATAATAATATGAAGCATAAAGCACCATGTTTAAGTAGAGGGTACATCGGGTTGCGGGAGAGTGGACCGTTGTAGATAGATGGGGGAAGGTGATGGAGATGTTGGTGAAGATGACGGAGGTGTTGGTGTAGATTGCGGTGACGATGATGGCCCCGGTGGTGTTCCGGCGCCACCGGAAGCAAGGGGAGAGAGCCCCCCCCCTCTTCTTCTTCCTCCTTGACCTTCTCCCTAGATGGGAGAAGGGTTTCCCCTCTGGTCCATGGTCTCCATGGCGTGCGAGGGGCGAGAGCCCCTCCGAGATTAGATCGGTCTCTTTGTCTCTCTTTGTTTCTGCGTTCCTGATTCTGCCCTTTCACTGATTCTTATATTCCCGGAGATCCGTAACTCTGATTGGATTGAAACTTTGAACACGATTTGTTTCTGGATATTAGCTTTCTTGCGGCGAAAGAAGGGCAACAACCGCCTCACGGGGTGTCCACGAGGGTCAGGGGCGCGCCCAGCCCCCTGTGGCGCGCCCCCTGCCTCGTGGGCCCCTCGAGCATCGTCTCGCGTTTATTCCACTTCTCAAAATTCATTAATATTCCAAAAAAAATCTCCGTCAGTTTTTATCTCGTTTGGACTCCGTTTGATATGGATTTTCTGTGAAAGAAAAAACATGCAACAAACAGGAACTGGAACTGGGCATTGGATCAATATGTTAGTCCCAAAAATATTATAAAAAGTTGGCAAAAGTATGTAAAAGTTGTAGAATATTGGCATGGAACAATAAAAAATTATAGATACGACGGAGACGTATGAGCATCCCCAAGCTTAATTCCTGCTCTTCCTCGAGTAAGTAAATGATAAAAAAGATAATTTTTGATGTGGAATGCTACCTAGCATAATCTTGATCATGTAATCTAATCATGGCATGAATATTAAGACATGAGTGATTCAATGCAATAGTCTATCATTTGACATAAAAGAATTTAATACTCGGGCATCCCAACAAGCAATCATGTCTTTTAAAATATCACTGCTAAAGAACGCTATCCCTACAAAATCATATAGTCTTGTATGCTCCCTTTTCTTAACACAAGGTACCCCTCATGCCAATCCTGGTGTCAGCCAAACAATTGGTTCATACTTTTTAACACGCTTCAGATTTTTCAACCCTCACGCAATACATGAGCGCAAGCCATGGATATAGCACTACAGGTGGAATAGAGTATGATGGTGGAGGTTGTGTGGAGAAGACAAAAAGGGAGAAAGTCTCACATCGACGCGGCTAATCAACGGGCTATGGAGATGCCCATCAATTGATGTCAATGCAAGGAGTAGGGATTGCCATGCAATGGATGCACTAGAGCTATAAGTGTATGAAAGCTCAAACTGAAACTAAGTGGGTGTGCATCCAACTTGCTTGCTCATGAAGACCTTGGGCATTTGAGGAAGCCCATCATCGGAATATACAAGCCAAGTTCTATAATGAAAATTCCCACTAGTATATGAAAGTGATAACTCAAGAGACTCTCTGAAGCACAAGTGTGGTAAAAGGATAGTAGCATTGCCCCTTCTCTCTTTTTCTCTCTTTTTCTTTTATATTTTTTTGGTGGGCTTCTTTGGCCTCTTTTTTTATTTGGGCTTCTTTGGCCTCTTTTTATTTTTCATAGAGTCAGGAGACTCATCCCAACTTGTGAGGGAATCATTGCTTCCACCATCCTTTCCTCACATGGGACAATGCTCTAATAATGATGATCATCACACTTTATTTACTTACAACTCAATTTTACAAATCGATATCTAGAACAAAGATATGACTCTATATGAATGCCTCTGGCAGTGTACCAGGATGTGCAATGATCTAGCATAGCAAAGATATCAAAAAAAGGACAAGCGATGAAAACATCATGCTAGCTATCTTACAATCATTCAAAGCAATATGGCAATGAATGCTCAAGTCATGTATATGATGATGATGAAAGTTGCATGGTAATATATCTCGGAATGGCTATGGAAATGCCATAATAGGTAGGTATGGTGGTTGTTTCGAGGAAAATATAAGGAGGCTTATGTGTGGTAGAGCATATCGTATCACGGGGTTTGGATGCACCGGTGAAGTTTGCACCAACTCTCGAGGTGAGAAAGGGCAATGCACGGTACTGTAGAGGCTAGCAAATTGTGAAAAGGTAAGAGTGCATATAATCCATGGACTCACATTAGTCATAAAGAACTCATATACTTATTGCAAAACTTTATTAGCCCTCGAAGCGAAGTACTACTACGCATGCTCCTAGGGAGGATGTTGGTAGGAGTTAACCATCGCGCGCCCCCAACCTTCACACAAAGGAGGACAATCAATAATAAATCATGCTCCAACTTCTTAGCATAACGAGAGACTATACGTGCATGCTTCAAGAATCACAAACCTTAACACCAATATTCTTACTAAACACAACCATTTACTAGTACCTCCCACATATTATCATCTCTATATCGCAAAACTATTGCAAGGAATCAAACATATCATATTCAGTGATCTACAAGTTTTATGTAGGATTTTATGACTAACCATGTGAATGACCAATTCCTGTCATCTCTCTAAATAGATATAAGTGAAGCAAGAGAGTTTAATTCTTTCTACAAAAGATATGCCCACGCTCTAACAAATATAAGTGAAGCAAAAGAGCATTCTACAAATGGAGGTTTTCTATGTGAAGAGAAACATGCAATCCAAACTTCAAATGATATAAGTGAAGCACATGAAGCATTCTATAAAGCCATACTCAAAAGATTTAAGTGAAGTGCAATGAGCATTCTATAAATCAACCATGGACTATCTCATACCAGCATGGTGCATAAAAGAAAAGTGAAAACTAAATGCAAAAGACGCTCCAAGATTTGCACATATCACATGAACGAAACAAATCCGAAAACACATCGATACTTGTTGAAGAAAGATGGGATGCCTTCCGGGGCATCCCCAAGCTTAGACACTTGAGTCTCCTTGAATATTTACTTGGGGTGCCTTGGGCATCCCCAAGGTGGAGCTCTTGCCTCTACTCCTTCTCCTCATATTGAGACCTCCTCGATCTTCGAACACTTCATCCACACAAAACTCAACATGAAGCTCGGTAAGATCCGTTAGTATAATAAAACAAATCACTACTCTAGGTACTGTTGCGAACCAATTCATATTTTGTTTTTGCATTGTAGCTGCTGCAATATAACTTTCCCATGGCTTAATCCACTGATAGAAATGTATAGTTTCATCAAAACAAGCAAACTATGCATCAAAAATAGAATCTGTCTTAAACAGGACAGTCTGTAGTAATCTGAACATTCACCATATTTCTGGTACTCCAAAAGTTCTGAAACAAATAGGAAAAACAAAAAAAATTATAGAAAGACAGTGCAAAAAGTTTCAGAACCGTTTGACATTCCAGTACAAAATGTAAAATCATGCACTACAGCCAAAGTTTCTGTCCTGCACCGCACAAACCAACAAGCATTGTAAACATCCTAAAGGCAAATCTTGGAACATTATTTTTATTTTTAAACTTTATAAAAGCACAAAACAGAAATAAATGACTCTCTAAAACTTCCGGGTTGTCTCCCTGGCAGCGCTTTTTTTAAAGTCATTATGCTAGGCATAAGGTGCTCAAGTAATGGATCCACCCGGATCCCAAGGTATATCAAAGCCAATTTTAATTAACAATAATTTAGTAGTGAGCACAAAGTAACATATATCAAGCAACAACAAAGTCTAACTCTCTTTCTATGCATCGACATGTCATAAAAGAACAATTCATGCACACATAGTAAAGGCCAATGCATAGTATAAAGAGTTTCTTGCAATTTTATCGTGTGGGAAACATAGAGAGGTGGAGATATAATTCCTCTCTCATAATAATTGCAAGTAGGAGCAGCAAGCACATGCATATTATATCTATCAAAATCATCATGTGTAGTAGTGAAACGCAACCCATCAATATAATCCTTAATAAGGGCAAACTTCTCCGATATAGTGTAGTCAGGAGAATTCAAAAAGATAATAGGACTATCATGCGTGGGTGCAATAGCAACACCTTCATGTTTAACATAAGGAACTATAGCAAGTTCATCTCCATAAGCATAATTCATATTGGCATCTTGGCCACAAGCATAGCAAGCATCATCAAAAAGGGATATTTCAAAAGAATCAGCGAGATCATAACAATCATTATAGCAATCATCCTTCGGTAAGCATGAAGGGAAATTAAACAATGTACGAGTTGAAGAGTTACTCTCATTATAAGGTGGGCACTGGTAGCTAATCCGCTCTTCCTCCTTTTGTTCTTCGCTCTCCTCGTCATCTTTTTCATCCAATGAGCTCACAGTTTCATCAATTTCTTCTTCCATAGACTCCTGCAAATTATTATTCTCTTCTTGGACAGCAGAGGAGTCCTCAATATATGGTTTAATATAAGTATTAGAAGCATAATTATCATAGCAGTATTTAAGTATGGCCAAATTTTCAGATTTGTAGAGAGTAGTATCACACTCTTCAATTATAGAAGCAATTTCACAAGTACCCCTAAAAGCAACAAATTCTTCAATTTGTTGAACATCATAGTAACTATAAACACCCATAGTATACAAAGATACGATTCCATTATCACTAAACAAACATTGATAGGGAAGGTGTTTCTTAGGGTCTTCAGAACAACAAGTAAAATCATAAATTTCACATAAATTCCAAGCATAGCATTGCAAACGATGAATTTGATCCAGTAAAAGTTTCCCTTTTTGAGATAAGCGGTGTCGCACATAACAAGCATGCTCATCTAAAGATTTGCCCTCAACTAAGCTAGTTGGGGTTTCAACACGAGCACATAGGGATCAAAGATGATCCAAGTAAAAAGCTTCAGGAGTGTGATAGATTTTGAGTGGTTCTTCAACCATTGGTGTAGTAGGTTCAACTATTTTTTTTGGTATTTTGCGTTTCCTACCCATAACTAAAGATAGAAAACAACTAGAACAACAAATAAAATCTAATTAGTGATAAAGCAAACAAGCACACACGAGAATATTCACCCCACGTTATAACTCCCCGGCAATGGCGCCAGAAAAAGGTCTTGATAACCCACAAGTATAGGGGATCAATTGTAGCCTCTTTCGATAAGTAAGACTATTGAACTCAACGAGAAGCTAAAGGTAGAACAAATATTCCATCAAGTTCTATCGACCACCGATACAACTGTACGCACGCTTAACGTTCGCTTTACCTAAAATAAATGTGAAACTAGAAGTACTTTGTAGGTGTTGTTGGATAGGTTTGCAGGAATATAAAGAGCACGTAAATATAAACTAGGGGCTGTTTAGATAAAGAAGCAATAAAGTTAGTATAGCGAGTGTGGAAAAGTGGTGGTAGGAGTTGTGAAATTGTCCCTAAGCAATTGACTACTTTACTAGACCGATAGCAAGTTTTATGTGGGAGAGGCCACTGCTAGCATGTCATCCCTGACATGGAATTCTGTGCACTTATGATTGGAACTATTAGCAAGCATCCGCAACTACTAACGTTCATTAAGGTAAAACCCAAGCATAGCATTAAGATATATCGGTCCCCCTTCAATCCCATATGCATCAATTTCTATGCTAGGTTGAAGCTTCTGTCACTCTTGCCCTCCAATACATAGTCCTATCAACATACAACTAACCCTATGGTGTGATCCACGCGCGCACTCATATGATGGGCACCAAAGGACAACAACATAACCACAAGCAAATTAAACCAATCATAGCAATTCACCAATTACTGAAAGGACAACGAAAATCTACTCAGACATCATAGGATGGCAACACATCATTGGATAACAATATGAAGCATAAAGCACCATGTTCAATTAGAGGGTACAGCGGGTTGCGGGAGAGTGGACCGCCGTAGATAGATGGGGGAAGGTGATGGAGATGTTGGTGAAGATGATGGTTGTGTTGGTGTAGATTGCGGTGACGATGATGGCCCCGGCGGCGTTCCGGCGCCATCGGAAGCAAGGGGGAGAGAGCCCCCCTTCTTCTTCTTCTTCTTCTTCTTCTTCTTCTTCTTCTTCTTCTTCTTCTTCTTCTTCTTCTTCTTCTTCTTCTTCTTCTTCTTCTTCCTTGACCTTCTCCCTAGATGGGAGAAGGGTTTCCCCTCTGGTCCATGGTCTCCATGGCGTGGGAGGGGCGAGAGCCCCTCCAAGATTGGATTTGTCTCTCTGTTTCTGCGTTCTTAATTCTGCCCTTTCACCGTTTCTTATATTCCCGGAGATTCGTAACTCCGATTGGATTGAAACTTTGACACGATTCGTTTCCGGATACTAGCTTTCTTGCAGAGAAAGAAGGGCAAAAACCACCTTACGGGGTGTCCACGAGGGTCAGGGGTGCGCCCACCCCCTGAGGCGCGCCCCCTGCCTCGTGGGCCCCTCGAGCATCGTCTCGCGTTGATTCCACTTCTCAAAATTCATAAATATTCCAAAATAATCTCCGTTAGTTTTTATCCCATTTGGACTCCGTTTGATATGGACTTTCTGCGAAACAAAAAACATGCAACAAACAGGAACTGACATTGTGCACTGGATCAATATGCTAGTCCCAAAATAGTATAAAAAGTTGCCAAAAGTATGTAAAAGTTGTAGAATATTGGCATGGAACAATAAAAAAATTATATATACGGCGGAGACGTATCAGCGGCATTATCCCTGATGGAGGCCGCCCATGACCATGTCGAGGCCGCCCACGCCCAGCTCGTGGCGGTCACTGCACAAATCGAATGAAGCTTCTCCGACAACAGTTGGCAAGCCACGACCGAAGAGTTGGCAATCGCCGAAAGCGTTCGAGCAGCCGTCCATTCCTGTGCGGCATACCTTGCCACGACGGAGCCTGCCAAAGCCCAGATCGCGGCCGCCCAAGCCAGCTCGTGGTGGCCTATTCCAAAGATATGGCGGATGCGGATGGCGAGATGCTTGCCGAGTATGGTGCGATGGATGCATGGAGCCCCTTCCCCATGAGATCGTCGGGCACGAGCTGGACATGGAGGAGGCGGCGAAGATCGACGAGCACCTCCGTAGTAGTACTCTTTGTTTTGTTTAATTAAGAACGTTGGTGTTTAATTTGTTAGAGTAATGTTTAGGTCAGCTAGCCCCGTTTAATTGCTGAACTTGCTCGATTAAGAAGTTTGGGTGTGCTGTAGTCTCCCTTCTGTACCGAAATTATGCAATGACGTGGATGACCATTGTAACCAAGGAAATTCGAACCAAACTTTTTGACGTTCAAACTCATCACACATGGGTTAAGCTATCTGAATCGTATGTGATGTTCACATATCGTACACAGTTCTGAATAAGGGACCGCGTCTGATGACACTTTGCGCGCCAGTTTTTTCGCTGAACCGATTCCAAATTTTCGGCTTCCGCGGAAATATCTACCTCTCCGCCCCCTTACCAAAAGCCACATTTCCCCTGTTTCCGCCTTCCTTTCCAAGTTGAAACCTTCACTCCTTGCTTGCAACGCCGCCACCTCGCCGACAACCCTCCTTCATGCTGTTCGGCCTCGTCTATCCAGGCAGGTAATCCACACCCGACCCCCATCCTCCTCCTCCTTCCACACCCACATGCCCCGACCGCCGGTGCGACACCTTCCACCCAAATCACCGACCCCTCCACAAAATAAGCGCCACCCTAAGCCATGGTGCACGCAATATAGCCAGGATCTCAAGGAGTATTTGGCAGCAGAGAAGCAAATCGCAGCACACTCGCGGATGAGGTCGTGATGGCTGCCATTCATGTCGACCCCTAGATCTTGGAGAAGCACCTCGCCATTGAGGCCACCATCGAAGCCTCGCGCGCCAACGCCGTTATGCGGTTGGCTGGTTTAAATGACAGTTCGTGGCGTTTTCTCGAGGCCACCCTCGGTGCCTTCGACGAAGATTATGAGATGTTTTCTCAGCATGCATGTGCTTACCTCATCTCGAGAGCCAGCAGGTTGATGCCCGAAGTGGCTTAGGCAACTCACCACTACGACGAGGGCACCCACGATGCGGAGGCCTATCCCTCTTCCATGTCCAAGGAGCCAATCGTCATTGATATATCCGACAATGAGGAGTAGCTTGTCTTATTAGCTCACTATAAGGACCCATGTTCAGTTCGCTAGCTACTGCCTTCCCTTGACAAATTCTAGTGAATTGTGCTATCTACTTTTACCATGCAATCTGTTGCTCTAGTGTATATGTTCTATATGTCGTTCAATGTGGTGCTCACTTATTAACTGTTTGGTTAATTAGTTGTCATGTTTAGTTAACTGTTTGGTTCAATTCTGCAAATGTGATGTTCAATTATTCAGGGTGCAATTTTGTATTGTCTTCTATGTGAGAAATAAATTGAAATTTCAAGTTGTTAACCATGCTTTGTTTGGTTAACTGTCTGATCTTCTATTAGGTGTATGTTATATTGTGCAATGTGCTGCTCAGTTACTGTTTGGTTCATTTATTGTGGTGTTTAGTTAACTGTTTGGTTCAATTCTGCAATGCGATGTTCAATTGTTGTGGGTGCATTCTGTTATTGTATACCATGTGAGGAATAAATTGAATTTGGCTATACTAAATACATGAGAAATAAATACAATTGCTATATTTCCAAGTTGTTGAGCATGTCTGGTTTGGTTAACTGTCTGATCTTCTATTTGGAGTATGTTATATTGTGCAATGTGGTGCTCAGTTAATGTCTGGTTCATTTGTTGTGGTGTTTAGTTAACTGCTTGGTTCAATTCTGCAATGCGATGTCCAATTGTCATGGGTAGGATTTTTGTATTGTTGTGCATATGAAGAATAGAACGAATTTGGCTGCACTTAATATATGAGAAACATATACAAGTCCTATATTTCCTAGTTCTTAATCATGCTTGGTTTGGATAAATGGGTTTTCCATGTGGCTTGAAATAATCTGGTGAATCTGCAATGTGCTTATTTTTCATCAACATATTTTACTGATAGCACGCGAACCCTTACTTAACCTGATGACTATTTACCTTATATGTGTTGCAGGGAAACAATGGAAAGCACTCAGGTTTACAATCGAGGTTTGCACATGCATGATCCTTTGTCTAATAGCACATTATTGTGCAATTGTAGGAACCATTCTAATATTTAGGTTTTTAACAATTTGGTCTTGCACATGTAGGTTGTGTTGTCAGAGGTTTTGACCCACTGTTCGACCCTTTTTGCATATGGGGAAATGAGTGTCCATGAATATCAGTCAAGTCAAGAAACTCAGAAAGATTGTTAGGATAAAGAAATTAACGACAAAAAGTAACAAGATCTTTGTTTGCACAATGAATAAGACATCAGTTCACTACATGATGGTACTAACTATTATACCTTGCCTTTTTTATTCTTTTGCCCCATTTCCAATATATAGAAGATATTTATGCACATCCTTGTTTTCAGGCCTTTCCAAAGCAGTTCACTGATGATTACCTCTCAAACCACATGTATGGTTAGGAGGCGAGGAAGGTATTCATACAACACCCACAGTTCAATATTAAAGTGTTCCTGAAGAGGACGAAGGATGGACGATCAATCATCCACAGGCACTGGCCTAAAGTTGCAAAGACCTTCAACATCAATGAAGGCTCAATATTTTCCTTCTGCTTCAGTAGTTTTCTAGATGAGATACATCTGTCTATGTACCGTCTATGATGCTAATTTTGAAAGGTTATAGATATTGCATGTGAAACTTGGTGCTTGTGCAGTTGTGTAATGGGGTAGCTGAGTGCTGAAGCTATATGATGTTGTACTCTGATGTATTTCAATTATGAAAATGAAATATATTGTGTGCTTAATATGAAATGTCAATTAGATTTATAAATGGATTATTAATAATAGGATAATTAGCCTGCTCATTGGGTTTTCTATTGCAAACGGTTATTGAGAAAACACCATGGGCGATGACCTCAGGCAACGCACATAGTTTCTAGGAATAGATCGTGTTGGATTAATGAACAATCACACACGATATCCTCTTGAAAACCGTTTGCGTTAGGCCACCTGGCGCAAACGTTTGCCACATAAAAACTATGTGTGATGGACAACCTTTGCCACACGTGTGTGATGCATTCAATAACACAAACGATAAAATTGTTAATACCGCGTGCAATGGAAACGCTATCACAAACAATTTAACGAGGAAAATTGTGTGTGATGTACCTGCGAACGGAAATGTTTTCCTTGGAGTGACTGTGTCGGATGTATATACGAACGGAAATGTTTAGCGCGGATGACTATGTAGAATGTACTTACGACCAGAAATGATGTCGCCTGTATAATTGTATTTTTTTAGCACTACTGTACGTATAACCGTATTTGATCGCTTGTCGGTCGCACACAACCTCATTTTGCCGAGCGTGTGTGCCAGGAGGGCATATCCTCGACGGTTTCTGGGTCGTGTGGGAAGGACCCCCTATCACCCACACTCACTAGGCGACGGTTCCAAATGCCGTTGCAGAAAGGGGTTAAAAATCGTTTGTATAGCACCTCGCTGTACTAGTGTACGCAGAACGTGGAGGACGAGTAACGGGAGGGAGACGGGGAAAGTGTGGAAGGGTGTGGCTGCCCTCCTGTGCCTCCACCTTATATAGGGTGAGGGGGCGGGGACGTCGGCCCTAGCCCGTCCTCCAAGGGAGGGGGTGGCGGCCCTAGGGGGTGGCTTGCCCACCAAGTCAGCTGGGGCACCTCCCACCCCTAGGGCTTGCCCCCCTTGACGCATGGGCCTGGTAGGGGCTAGTGTGCTTGGCCCATATAGGCCAAGGCACCCCCTACAACCTACGTTCCCCCTCGGGGTAGGTGGACCCCCAAAACCCTTCGGTGCCTAAGGTACACTACCGGCATGTCCCCAAACTATTCCGATGATCAAAATATAACTCCACATATATGAATCTTTACCTCTACCATTCCGGATCTCCTCGTGATGTCCCAGATCCCATCTGGGACTCCGAACAACCTTCAGACTTCACCATACTAATATCTCAATACTACCCTAGCGCTATCGAATGTTAAGTGTGTGACCCTACGGGTTCGGGAACATGAAGATATGATCAAGACTCATCTCTGATCAATAATCAATAGCTGGACCTGGATGCCCATATTAATTCCTACATATTCGATGAATATCTTTATCGGTTGAACCACGATGTCGAGGATTCAGTTAATCCCATATATAATTTCCTTTGTCCGACGATATTTTGCTTGCCCGAGATTCGATCGTCGGTATCTCCATACCTAGTTAGTCCAGTTACCGTCAAGTCTTTTTACTCGTTCCGTAATACAAGATCCCTGTGACTAAACTTATTAGTGACATGAAGCTTTTTGTGATGTTGTATTACCATGAGGGCTCAAAGATATCTCTCTGTCACACGGAGCGATAAATCCAAGTCTCGATCCATGCAACCCAACAAACACTTTCTCAAATACCCGTAGAGCACCTTTATGATCACTCAGTTATGAAGTGACGTTTGATAACCCACAAAGCATTCTTAGCATTTGGGAGTAGCATGATCTCGTGGTCTAAGGAACAAATACTCGACATGATGAAAGTTGTAGCAAATAAGCTAAGTGATACAGTCAGATGCTAAGCTTACGGTTGGGTCTGTCCATCATATAATTCTCCTAATGATGGGATCCCGTTACCAAATGACAACTCATGTCTATGGTTAGGAAATCTTAACCATATTTGGTCAACGAGCTAGTTTAGTAGAGGCCCACTAGGGACATGGTGTTGTCTATGCATTCACACATGTATTTAAATTTTCGGTCAGTATAATTCTAGCATGGATAATAAACATTTACCATTAACGGGAAATATGATAATAACATATTTATTATTGCCTCTAGGGCAGTCTCTCACTTGCACTAGAGTCAATAATCTAGTTTACATAGTTAGGAATCTAACACCCATGGAGTTATGGTGCTATCATGTTTTGCCCGTGGAAGAGGTTTAGTAAACGAGTCTGCCACATTCAGATCCGTATGTACTTTACAAAGTTCTATGTCTCCATCCTTAATGTAATTACGAATGGAGTTGAAGTGACGTTTGATGTGTTTTGTCTTCTTGTGAAACCTTGGCTCCTTGGCAATGGCAATGGCGCCAGTGTTGTCATAATAGAGAGTCATAGGATCCGATGCACTAGGTACCACTCCTAGATCGAACATGAACTCCTTCATCCAGACTCCTTCCTCCGCTGCTTTTGAAGCAAATATATATTCCGCTTCACATGTTGATCACCTACGACGCTCTGCTTGGAACTACTCCAACTGACTGCTCCAACATTCAGAATAAATACGTAACAGGTTTGAGACTTTGAGTCATTCGAATCGCTGTCGAAGCTTTGCATCGTTGTAACCATTTACTGCGAGCTCTTCGTCACATCCATAAACGAGAAACATTTCCCTAGTCTTCTTTAGGTACTTAAGAATATTTTTGACTGTTGTCCAGTGATCTATTCCTAGATCACTCTGGTACCTACGTGCAGATTTACGGCAAGGCACACATCAGTTCTGGTACACATCATGTCATACATTATAAAGCCTAAGGCTGAGGCATAGGAAACGTCATCGAGCTAGACGTGTGCGGAACGCGGAGGTGCCGTATGTTCAATGCTTGATCGGAACGGATCGTGAAGGTGTACGACTACATCAACCGAGTTGATAAACGCTTCCGCCTAATGATTTACAAGGGTATGTAGATGTTCTCCCCCTCTCGTAGTTATGCATCTCCATGGATAGTGCGTAGAAATTTTTTGTTTTCCATGCAACGTTTCCCATGAATAACTACAATTAAAACATATTCCTAGGCATGCTATAGACATGGGAAAACTAAAATTTATGCCACTTTGCATGATTTACACTACAGCGGACATTCACATATGCACTTTGTTCCGAATAAACTCATCACAAATCAAATGCTACTTAATGGCAAGTAATAATCTTCAACCCCTACACACGATAATACTTCACAATAACTAGTATTAGGAGAACGCCCGTGCATTGCTACAGACTATGCGTCATGTTATTTCCAACACCTGAGTCAAACACAAAACCCATCCCAGGACGCTCCCTTTTATTTTTTTTGTTTGACCCTACCCTTCTAGCTCAGTTTCCAGCTGTACGGAACATTTCTCGTTGAAGCCACCTCTTCTAAAACCAAATGACATCCACCTCATCTTCATCGTGCATTGCAACATGAATTAAAATTTTCATATTTGCAATATGTAGAGTTGGTTAAACTAACACATACTATTGACATAGAACAACAAATAAAGATCACTCTCAAAGGTCCATTCAACTTTGCAAATGCACATTGACGTTGAAGGCAAGTGACAATCTGAACGTATTCCTAGTTACAAATAAGCGCCACCTCCATCCCACATACCATTAATTGCTAGAAGGGGTCATTGTTGTTCTTCTCGTCTTCGTCCTTTCCCACATCTTCTACTCCTAACCACTCCGCCTACCATTTTGTTGGTGCCAGCGAACACCACGTTAACATCAATACGTTCGTCAACGACGCCTTGTCTCCGTCTTTCTCCTTCATCGCCAGTTTTAGTTCTCGTTCCTACTTATTTTCTATAATACTCCTTCCTTTTTTTGTTTTATTTTTTGAAACACTCTTTTCTTCTCCAACACTATGGACCACTTGGTGGCTTTAGTTATTTTGTACTTATTCTCCAAACACTCTTTCTTTCTACTATAGCATAAACCACCCAGCCAATATTGTGTCGTGCTGTCCTCCCTCATGAACGTTTCGGCGACCGTCAGCGTGTTGACATCCTTCAGAGCATGGTCGTCATCTATCTTGGTAACACAAGGACGCCCATGTCGCGAGCGCATGGTGGCCATTGTTCATGTTGGCAAGTGGTGCTCGGCCATGTCGTTGAAAGCCTGCTCATCGTCCATGCCCACGAGCGCTTTCAAAATAATTCAGCGCGATTAACTGCTTGCATGATTAATTAAGTACACAAATAATTAACGGCTTGCCTAATTCTCTACATGCCTAATTAAATGCCAAAAAATCAATTAATTATCCGCCTAATTGGAAAAAATCCTACCTCTAATTATCTGTAGGCATAATTAATTGTCTACATAATTAATTGCATTAATCGCTCCATTTCCAAATTGATTCGGTGCAAACTTTTTTCCTATTTAAATGTACCTAATTAATTGCATACATAACTAATTGTCTAGTTAATTACTTGCATTAATGGTTTGATTTTCAAATTGATTCAGTGCTCGATTTCCAAAATATTTTGCACGAATGACTGCTACGAACGACGACCACGACTACCGAGTATTGTAGGACACATTTCCTTAACGAAATTCTTGACATTTGAATGACACACTTGATTTGAGAACTTGTTTTTAGAATGTAGCATATTTAGCTTGATAAGAATTATAATATGAACGAGTCCATGAACGCCATGTACGTGGCGATCCGACGACCCGCCTTCCGCCATGGCCGTTCTCGACACCGTCTGTAATCCATGCTATGGCATTCTCGAACATCGTGTTGACATCAGGCCCAGTGACGGTGCCCTCCATGGTTTTACGGACGGCGTCCCTCTGTAGAGGCGTGTGGATGTGTATGCCCATAAAGAAAAAGATATGTTATTTTTGTTGTATTAGGAAACTTCTGATTATCAATTAATAGTAGAGATAAAATCTTATGGTGAATATCTGATTTTGTTTTGTACGATTATCGAGAAATATCTTATGTCTCTTTTTTAGGAAGGTGATCTCACATATATGATGTGATTTTTAAATTCTTAATTACCTATTATTTACGTAATTAAATTAAATCAACACCTGCCAAAGCAAGCATGAAACAAGATCTCTCATTTAATGGGATCTGGGTTTTTAATAGGAGAAAGAAAAAACCCGTGGGAAGGGTGGTGAGAGGTGAGACAAAAAAGACAGACGAAAATAAATCGGAGTACCAGGCTACCAACTCCTCCATTAGGAATAGAGATTCAGTTGCCATATTTTTTTTCATGGCACTCATGAATGGACACTTGACACCGGTATCTCAAAATAAACACTATATCCAAAAGCTGTGAAAGTATGTTGACTTATACTCAATGATTTGTCATTCATACCTATGCTCCATAGTGTTGCTTTTTCGTCACCACCCCGTGCTCTACCTTCCTCGTCCCACCGCAGTGCCATCCTTTTCCTTTTCCCCAGCACAACCCCATAGCTGTTGCTGCTGATCCACCCACACCGTGATGTCCCAGCTGCTCAACCCACTCAACAACGCGACCGCCCCTCTCCCATCCCTACAGCCCCGAGCACGGCACTGTTGATCCACTGACATGGCTCTCGCTCGACCACGGGTTCCTCTTCCCTGCATGGCCTTGGCGGCAGCCTGTCCCACCAACATGTATATTTTATTGATAAATAAACTTGAACCAATCTAACTCACAAACTTGTAGACAGGGACATCAAATCACTTGTTGAATCCGCGACATGTAACGTTTACTGTAGAATCGACCATTTTCTGTAACATGTTAATTCTTTAGTAATTCTTTAGTAAAGTGTTCCAGTTTTTTAAGTTTTCAACATATTATGTAAGGCTTGGAGATCTGAACCCATACTTCCTGCGAAGTATTCACAAATAATTATGTATGCAACATACTTATTTCAAACAAACATATTTTCGTAAATGTCAACAAACAATTCACTAAAAATATAATTGTCAAATGGTGTGTATGTGAAACTAACTGGAAGTCTAATTTTTATGAAAGAAAAAGTACTCCACTCACATATAAATCATCGCCTACAGACTCATCCTTAACTACCTTCCATCTTCTCTTATACTCTTCAACTCTTATCTTCCTGAACTCCATGTTGCAATTCACATATAATCAGCACCGGCACACGCCACCACAACCTCACATCGTGCCGTCGTCACCGAGCTCCCCAACCTGCTCGCCACCTGCCGCTACTCCGCGTCCCTATGAGCCTTGGACTGCTCCCCTCCCTGCACGCCTACCACTGCTCTGCTTCCTCACCTATTATCCGCCTCCCTAAGAGCCTCCGACTGCTCCCCTCACTCCATGCCTGCCGCTGCTCTGCTTCCTCACCCATGATCCCTCTCTCATGCCACAGCAGATGAAATATATACATGATGGGTTTCAGGTACAAGCACGGAATGTGGATCAATTACAACAATCAATCAGCAAACTTACTTTTGTTTTCAGAGAGGGCGCCTATTTTTTTGTATGAGTTATATCATCAAATCAAACTTCACTGTTTGTCCATTTCTGGTAATTATACCCATCTTTTGTCTGATGTTTTAGAATGCTCACAGTCCAAGTTTTAAAAGTGACCATCAATATATTAAAAATGTATGGACTTTCCATGTGAAAACTGAATACTATATATAAAAGAGTAAGAAGACTATTCACTCAAATTTCCACTGTTGGTCGCATTGGGGTACTTTCTAATAAATTGTTGCTCCGATCCTTTTATTTTATGAACGCGTGCGCATCAATTCGTAAAAGAATTACCACTAATAGTTTAAAACTGTATACATTGCGAAAACTAATAACTACTACCTCCGTCTCTATTTACATGGCGCCCTCGGGTTTTGTGTTTGAACATTGACCAATAATAGATGATTCACATGTCCGAAATTCAATGTTCAATGGTATAACTTTTATGAACTAACCCACGTTTAATTAGTCAAAAGTTGAACCCCAAAACAGCTTAAAAAAAAATTGAACCCCAAAATATGTGAGGGCATGTAAACAAAGGAAAAAGATGTAGATTTAATGGTGAGAAAAAATCAAGCTCGCAAGAGACTTACTGTCCGCAACCTTCATTGAATCAGGTGAATCTATACTCCAAGCCAAACATAAAATGTTTGCATAGAGTAGTGCCACACCAAATACAGTCATGCGATGGCTAAGAAATCACCTGCATGAACACCAATCCGTTTTGGCAAATTATTGACCATTTCAAATTGTAGAAGGGGGAAACACATGAAAGACGAACACCATAGATGACAAATAAAACCTGCAACGCTTCCATTGTAGACCCCCAAGCAGCACTTGAAACTAAAATTTGCACATACCGCGGACCACATGCCAACAAACCATGCTAGTCCCGAACACAAAAGCTCCAGGAAGAAAGGCATTAACTGTAGTATATTCAGAAGTTGTCCAGTGTAGCTGTCAGATTAATGAGACAAGAAATCATGAGTACAACCGAGGTTTCAGAAAAACAGTACAGAAGCACCTTCCTAGGCCTCATGCCTCCAGCTGCAGGTAGTAGTGTGAAAGAGATAGATGACAAATGACATCATGCAAGCTAGCCATTTTAGAAATTGCTCCATAATTGCATACTAAAAGATCCTTCAGCCATGTACCTGAACGGTAGAAGCGATATCAAAGTGAGCATATAAACATATACTCTGGTATTACAAAAATAAACATATACTCTGATACATCTAGTGCATCCGGGATAGGTCGTGCATCCGTGTATCCTCGAGTTCTCAGCCAGCCGATCCACATCTAACGCATGGAATCAAAAGCGACATAATTTTGCAGAAACACGCCCGCCGCTGCTCCTAGTTCAGTCTACTAACTTGCTAATAACCCCCTCCCCTAATCACACATCCTAAATCCCTATTCTCTGTTTCTTCTCCCTCTCAATCTGGATCGTCTCCTCCAATCACTCCATTACAGCGGCTCAGGTGAATCCTTCCACGGCAGCCGCACTTGGTCCATCCGCCTCGAACGGCTCCAAGGCCCTGCTGATCGCTTCCACGTTGTTCGCGCTTCACCTGCGTCCGCGTCCGTTCGCCTCAAATCGCTCGACGGCCCTGGTGATCCTTACGACGGCCGCGGTGAGATCCGCCATGTCTGGACTACCTCCGCGCTCGCCCGCCTTCTTGTGGGTTCCCGACGCCAAGTTCGCCAACGGCCGCAACCTGCGCACCATCCAGTACACTGCGACCGCATGCAGCGTTGCTCCTCTGCCTGACGATGTTTTCCACCTGCAACAAGAGACTCGATCGAGTGGCCGGCAAACAAGGACCAAGTTCCTAGATTTTTCTTGTTCATGTTGAATGTATCTAGTACTTGGCTATGTGCAGATTGTAGATTCCGAGCTCATCCATCAAATTATTCTTTGTTAAATGTGCGTGTAGCTCCAGACATCATAATGTGAATTGTACATTATAGTTGAGTATTGTTTTTCAGAGACAAGCTCCAGACATCCTATATGGTAGATGTATCTTTGTACAAAAAAAAAACAGAGCATGCTTAATGTTTATGTGAACATAATGTGACATGGTGGCCCTGCTGTTTCATATACTATATTGAATATGCACCAATTCAGAGAAAATAAGAGGAAGATAGTTCAAGAAACTCAAATTTCCATCCATCACAAGAATTCAATACATTAGTAACAGTAATATAAATTCATGTTTTTCAACAGACTGAGGGCCATCAGCCCATCACGAAACACCACTTGGCTTCATCTGCTGCACAATCTCCGCCCCTTTGCCTTCTTTTTTGCTAGGACAATTGCGACTATCATGAAAAACTATTTGTTTGCAAGTCTTGCACAAGCGTGCAACCTTTACCTTGGCTTCCTTCTTCTTCTTTTTCTGTTCCTCCTCACTTATTTCCTTTCCTCTCTTTATTCTTTTGCATCTCCCCACCGTGCGAACATCAGTTGGTGGGTGTATGTCAATTTCAGTAGGAATATTGCAACCAATAAAAGCCTCATACTCATCTTGTCTAGTGTGCTTCACACCTGATGTAGGAACCATTTCATCCAAAGGTGCTTCAATATTTAATACACTTGATGTTAGAAAATCCATGCCTTCATCCGAGTGCTTGGCCTTCTGAATTAGATCTTCCAACTTGTTGCGTACAACTGAAATATTCTTCCTCGTAGCTTCATTCAACGAATCGGTTGCCTTCTCTTCTATTAAATTCCCATGCTCATCATACACATTCTCCCTGTAAATAAAATTATATAATGTCAGCCATTTGATTTTCAATTAGAATATCAATTGCATAAATTTTGTATACCTTTTGCACCGTTTCTTCCATCTTTTCATAATATAGTACGATGGAAGTTCATTTTGATTTTCAGCCCTCAACACCTGCATGATATGGCGGCACGGGATTCCAATTGTTTCAAATAACTTACATGAACAATGAGCTATCATGGTTGTGGTGACACACCTGAACTTCCCTAATCCTATGTGATCGACCTCTCAATGTCACTATTTTTAGTGTTCCATCTTGTGCAATGCCTTGGATGCAACAATGGTCTCTTGCTGCAACAATCTCTATCTGAAATTTCTCAAACACCTCATATGTAAACACATCTCTACCTTGTTTCTCCATTTCCCATGGTGTTAATAGTTGCGGGGTTGTATGAATGCTTGAGTTGTCAGCAATCAACTCTTCTTCTCGTTGCCATTCTAATGCCGTGTCAAACCTAAGCCAGAACTCAACCAAAGCAAGCTTACGATGAATAAAACGGTTAAAAAATGAATTTGCACTTTCAGACCTTGAAGTGGTTCGGAGAATACCCGCCAATGGTATGTCCATAAAGTAAGCTGGTATCCATGACTCACGAATGCTAAACCTTTTAACCAGCCACTCATTTTCCTCCAAGCCATACTCCGTAATGACGGAATTCCATTGTGATTCAAACTCTGCTGGAGTTTCCGAACCCCATACACACGAATTCATCTTGTACCAAAATTCAGACTCTTCTCTAATTATTGGTCCAATCTTCTCCGGAAGTTTTTCCATTATGTGCCACATACATAACCTATGCATTGTGGTCGGAAAAAGTGTTTCAATCGCATTCTTCATGCTAACAGCTTCATCATTTATAATGAGTCTAGGTGCTACCCCTGCCATTGCTGTTAGGAAGGTCTCAAATAACCAAACATATGACTCAGTCTGCTCATTGCACAAGAATGCCGCACCAAAAAACACACTCTGTAAGTGATGATTGACCCCTGTAAATGGTGCAAAGATCATGTCGTATTGATTAGTGGTGTAAGTAGAATCGAAGGATATCACACAATCACCCCCAAAGTGACTGTAGTTTTTCCTACTATGGCATCTGCCCAGAAAACATACATTAAGTTCCCCTCTTTGTCAACAACAAAATCATAGAAGAAAGCTGAATTGACTTCTTGCTTTCTAGCTAGTTGAGCGACAAACATTTGAGCATCAGTGTTCCTAATTTTAAGCCTGAGGTCACGGTAGTAGTTTTGCAGGTCCCTCTTGCTGCATCCAACATACGGAAACCCACCTTCGCTGACTTGAAGGAGCCTGTACGCCTGGCATGTACCTATGCTTGCTTTGTGACATGTGTACAACATATTTTTTGCCCTCTCATTAACTTTACGATTTGATCTAATCAAGTGACGTTTATCAGGTGATACAAGGCCATGGCTATGGTGCTCAACCCATGATTGTATCTTGTAGGTGTTGTCGCCACACAACTTGACGAAGATATGTGCATCACAACCGCATCGAGTGGTTGTATTCTTACGGCTTTTCTTTGATTGGTTTGATGGGTCTTTAATCTCCTTGTTCTTCTCAGTCCTAAATCCTTCCCTGCTGCACATGAAACGCTTTGTCCGAACCACTTCTTCGTTCAACTTTTTCTGCTGTCCGACACGAACTCCAAAACCCACATGATGTGCATACGACTTGTAGAACTCCTCCACAGCCTCAAGCCCCTCAAATGTCATCCCTACTTTAGGCTTCAATTTTTCGTCGCAACTCGGCGTAAAAGACGAGCACTGAAACATAAATAATGAATCACAATAATCATCATTATGCATAAATCTCTGAACTGGTAAGAAGCAAGGTGAATCATAGTTTATCACACTCACGAATAGGGGAATGCTTTCTTTCTTTCTTGGCGTAGCAAATTCTCGCTCATTCATTTGAGTTTGCAAGCTTTTACCGGATTTTGTAGCTGCACATGCATCAACACGGTTATTCTCTAGAAAAGTATGCATGTACACCATAGACAAATAATCATCAGGGTCATACACAACATGGTTGGATTTTACGGATGTTACCTGAACCTCCATCCACCATACTGAAGTTCGGTTCATATTCTGCAGCACTAGTATTTTCAACAGACGTAGCAGGGCAAGTGAGATGGGCCACACCATGGCTAGATGCAGAGGCACACCGATGGTCAACACTTAAATTATGGATCACCGCTGATGCATGTTCAACATCCTTAACAGTAGAAGCCGTCGTGACGATCTGTTGCAGCTTATCACGCGATGAGAATTTTTCCACGGAGCTGATGGGGAGTTCGGAGATGCATCCCGTCGTGGCCGTCGTTGAGATCGCCAGGGCAGATGAAATCCGCCGTGGCGATTGTGCCTGCGGATTCATGCTGCCGCGGCCGATGCCCTCGTTGGGATGGAGGTTGCGGCCGTGATTAGGGATTGGGAGGGAGACGAACAGGGAATAAGGGGTTTAGAAGTGTGATTAGCGGAGGGGGTTATTAGCAAATTAGCTGACTGGACTTGGAGCGGCGGCGGGCGTGTTTCTGCAAAATCGTGTTGCTTTTGCTCCCATACGTGAGATGTGAATCGGTCGGCTGATGAGTCAACGGATACATGGATGCGCCACCTATCCTGATGAGTCAACGGATACATGGATGCGCCACCTATCCCGGATGCACTAGATATATATAGTTAGAGTGACATTTTTAGTCAGAGTGATGACATCGTACCTTTTTTGTAGAGTGTGTCACATCCCAATTTGAATAAACTAGGGTCCCGGTAACTGCCACACGTGTGGTGTATCGGGTGGTTGTGCCGTGTGGCACGGAGATGACCCCGCCCACATGACCGCGTCCGGGCGCGCGCAGCCACAGCCCGCACGTTCGGTGCAGCGTGATCGCCCCGCACGAGCACGTCCGGGCGAGCGAGCACGCGGCCCGCACGACCCGTCTCGGCCGTCGCCCCTCCCCGCCTGCGAGCCACACGCCCCGCATGTCAGTAACCACGCGTCCCGCCGCGATTGCCATGGTCCGGACCCTCTTCAGTTGCCATGTTGCTCAACTACAGTTGCCATGTTGCTGAACTACAGTTGCCATGTCAAAAAACTACAGTTGCCATGGTTGCTCAACTGCAGTTGCCGTCTTAGGTCAAGTGCCGGATGCCGTTTTTGGGCAACTGCAGCTGTTGCCATTGTCGGACAACTACAGTTATCATGATTTGGAAAACTTTAAGAGTTGCCACCTACTAACACTGGAGAGTTGCCATGTAGCACTAAAAAACATAGCAAAAAACATATTGCGGGTAAAAAGAGAGTTATCATCTGCTTACAAGCACGCTAGGGTAGTTGCCATGTATCCTGCAAAACACATGGCAACTGATGGCTTTTGGTGTGTGGGAGAGAAGACAGGAGGGCAGTTGCCATGTATCCTGCAAAACACATGGCAACTGATGGCTTTTGGTGTGTGTGAGAGGAGACAGGCATGTGGGTGACGGTGATATCTTTAGGAGTTGCCAACTACTAACACTAGACAGTTGCCATGTAACGCTACAAACAGATGTGGCAACAATAACATTTTCGGGTAAAAAGAGAGTTGCCATATGCTTACAATCACAAATAGGACAGTTGCCATGTACCCTTCAAAAACATGGCAAATGACAGCTTAGGTGTGGGAGAGTGGGTGAATGGCATTCGTGGGAGATGGGGAACAGGAGTGGTGCATGGTGTGCGGGCGCGACAGCAGTTCCATCGCACGCCCCGACTGGCGAACGTTGGCCGCGGAGAGAAAACATGCGTGTGGGCGAACTTCCCCACATGCCACACACACGAATGGTCCTACGTGGCACATAAAATCAGCCTTTTTATGCCAAAATTCGTGCAAAAGGCGTTGGATGGTGATAGAGGCGTGTGGGCTAACGCCCACACGTGTGGGCGTTAACATTTCCGATAAACTATAGTCTCGCGTGTAAATCAGTAAATCAGTTGTTGGTAAATTATTCTCAAGAAATGACTTGTTAGGGTATGTGATATTATTCACTATATAGAAAAAATGTGACATTTCTCTCATAGCAAACAACTACTTCCAAAAATAATAATCATGTGAGCATAGAATTATGAATGGAATAAGACCCACATCAACATGCAACCATGCATGGAGAAACAACCACCACAATATTCAACCATGCATTGAAAAATGTTCTTCATTCAATTATTCTACTTATAGTCAATAAATATTTTCCTCTACAAAATCAAAGCTAAGTACAGTAGATTTCATCTCAAAAAAGAACTCCAGCAGGTCTTGCTCCAACTTTATTTGCAAGGCATCTTTCTTCTTCTACAAGGACAAAAACATGATCAAGGCATGCAGGATTGAGTTCATTTATAGAAACAAATATGAGGGCTAGTGTTTGATGATGTACTTTCTGCAGTCCAAGGAAGTACACAATTAACTCTAAGACTGACAACCATCTAATATGTTACTCAAATACAATGGTGTGCACTATTATTCAGGCGACCTGATATTCAAGTACTAATCGTAGATGAAAAGTTATGATGTCACTAAATCAGGCACTGAAGTGATGGCCAGTTAGTACATACTATCAGATTGATTTACCTCTGCTAAAATAATTACAGTCTAAGTGGCGGACAAAGAAACAATCATATATACTTAGCCTGTAGTTGAATTTGCAGCAGCTGCCCCGAAAGAAGAAAACAGAGCAGCTGCATCTATCTCCTGTAAACCACGCTTGTCAATCGAGACACCGTAGCCTCCGACAGAAACACACACAATTGTTCTAACAATTTGTGAGAAGCACAGCAAATAATTTAGCCAATGCATAAGGCCGAGCCACTACAAGCAACAATTATCTTGCTCTTATCTCTCTTTCAGAGTCTATTGCAGAAGGCCATCATAGCCTCAGCATTGATATACATAACAAATCTAGTCGAGTAGCATCAAGAAAGGAACACGGGCGAGATTGGCAACCCCGTAGTTTCAAGTGCATCAATCTGAAATGCGGACAAAAACACAACGCAACTTGCTATTGCAGTTTCAGGATCAGTCAACATGTATGAAATATGTAAGGAGCAAACGAACTTGTAGAAAGATTAGTAAAACCTATCACCTGTCCGCACCTTCTTTCTAGTGACGCGAGCAAGCAAGCGACATCAAGGATGCCAGCAAGAGGGAGCAACGAAACACCAGACGTCTCAGCAAAAGTTATTTACGTTCATTCCACTTCGGCATGTGTTCTTTCCTTCATTATGTGTGGATAATATGATTATGCAGTACAAAGAAAAATTATATGCACACAAATCTATTTGGTGTCTGCATAAAAAAGACCAAACTGGTTTCTTGCTTCATGCAGAAAAACCATTTTGATCGTTGCCTCTAAAAGGACAGATAACAAAAAAAAACCCAGATTATGCACCAGAGACAAAATATAGTACCTTCGCCTCTTACAGAACATAGCGTCAAGCATTGAGGCAGCCCTATCACCCGGACCATTTTACGAGACTTCAAGGGCGTCAAGGGAGCCAGCCTGTCCACACGAAGAGCGGACCGAAGGCTTCGTTTATGATTCTGTTCAGCAAGATCTTTTATGATTCTTCCCCATGTTTTTAATCTCAGTTGCATGGGCCACATCAGTTGCAGTTTTTAATCTAACAGAGAACTCAAGAAAAATTTCATTCAAACCTGCAACATCTGAACTCAGTAACATAGAATTTGAAAATACTATTGCATCTATTGTACATAGGTAGGAGAAACGTGAAGGATCATATGATGCTTACCTTCGAGGTTTCTTGAAGGTTGCCATTGGAAACGTAATCCACAATGATCAACCGATCACCACTATACTCAAGAAGCCTACTAAACCTAACCAAATTTAGGTGCTCAAAGCATCGGGTGTCTCTGTCATTCCGGAACTCATGGCCCATACTCTTCTCATTCATGTTCTGCAATGTAACAGTCACCAAGCTATACAAACTGAACAAACTCAAACCCTGTGACTTTTGTTATTGGCAAAAAGAAAATTATTACTAGGGTTGACTATTTCAGCAAATATTACACAAAATGGTACTCCTGGAAAGTTCTCCCCACAAAATTTCAGTGCAATTGAGTTCAAAATACATAGTCAAATTAAGATCATACGCGCTGACCAGCTACGTTTGAGGAATAGTACATTACTAGGAAACATGCCCGTGCGTTGCAACGGGAGAAAAAATCGTATGCCCCTATCCTCCTTGCACATAGATCGATCTCCATGCTACACCAAATTATCAATTCATCAATTGATTGTACATTGCATATCAATTTACTTACCTGAAATTTAAAAAACCTGACTGGTGATGAACTAACCGATTCACACAAAGAGCTACAATCAGAGGAAGTGGGTAAGAATGGCAATTAATATAAACGGCAAACAACAATCTAACAAAACAGTACAATACTTATAGAAACTGGTAACGAATTTGGAATTTAATATTTTATTGAACGGAAAAACCCCTCCGCATTATTAGTGATGACAATCCTGAAATAAGATAACAACTTCAAGGACAGAGAAAACTAATTTATTTGGAGCTCGTAGCTCAGAACACAAATTGCAGTTTCCAGCTTGAGAGATAGACACGTGCCAGTTTCCCTCACATGTGTGACCTTCAGAATATTGCATTGCTCTCATTACCAAAACGAGGGCATCAAATATTTAACCTGCAAACCAGAACATGTGACAATATCTATGAAGAGCTGCATCTACTTCATTTCAATGACATATTGATTTAGGAGATAGTAGCATGCAACATATACAAATAAAAGTTTTGCAGTGCGACAAGCGCCACCTCCCCAAAATTCTGGAAAGCTCAATCTTATCGCACCTCCTCTTGGTCTTTCCCCTGGACTCCATTTGAGACGGCTACACGGCCTCCCGGGCGATCATTACAGCGAATGACACTGACTCAAGTTCACTTGACACCTTCTACTCCACGCTCAACTCGGCGAGACTCGGCCAACTCAAGTTGTTATCAGCAAGCCTTTGTGTGAATCGGTTAGTTCATCACCAGTCAGGTTTCAGTAACACATTTCAGTTTCACAAAATTATAATTCACCAGTCCACTGAACATGTTGCACATTTCAGTTTCACAAAATTATAAACATATCCTGAATATTTGATGATTTTGTACTAACTATACAGTATGATAGAATTACAAAAAAAAAAGTAAGACACTGACGGACTAACCTGTATGTCCTTGGTTTGTTCACTCTGTTTGCTCTGAATTGCAGATTACGTTTACAGCCACATAGTATCACGTCAAATGTCTCATGAATTAAGATCACAAAACTTCTCTAAAAAAAGAACATCACAAAACTCTCATGAACAACATGAGGTCATGCAGGATGCAACCAACCTTGGGTCGCTGGGGAAATCGAGCAAGATGTGTTATCCCTGGTCATGTTCTTGGCTGGCCTCTGTGGCTCCGCTCTCGCCCAATCGTCGGATAACTGAAACCACATAAACCTCTTGAATTCCAACTCTAATCCACCACCATTGGTCACTATGTGTGACTCGACATGTGATGGCGCGCGTCCAGCAACTCCCTGCAGCTTGCCGACCCAAAACCCACCGCTGCCGCCACAATCTCCTAGCTGCACTATAGTCCAAGAAATTAGAATCTCGCACCATATGTAATGAAGAGCAGAGATACGGAAGAATTCAAATACTTGGGACTGACGAACAACGACAATCCTGATTCGAGACTTGGGCTTAGCGGCTTGCTTGGAAATGTCTATAAAAGAGCAACCTCAGTATAAATGTCTATAGAAGAGCAACCTCGGTATAAACGTCTATGAAAGAGTTCAAATACAGAAGTTCATATAATACTATGAAAGAGTTTCAATAGAGATTCTGAACTTCAATGTCTTAAAATTATTACTTCTTGGTACACCTACCTGAAATTAACAATAAGCGGGTTACAATATCAAATTCCCAACAGAAAAGATTAGGTGGTCATGCACACACACAACTCACTTCAACAATTTTCGACCAGCTAGTTAACATGTGAAGCTGGGCTGCCTGTTCTTCAAGATCTTTATTATATCTCCAGGCCCATTTCAGCATATGATGGAACGATTCTTTTAGCTCTCCTTTCTCAGACTCGCTCAATTGTGTGTGCAGTTCTTGAGACATCTGAACATCAAGAGAAGCAACTTGAAGAACATAATAATCTCAAACCCAATATGAACAAGACTGAACACGCAACCTAGATAAGCTTTTGATGGAACGCATCAAGATCAATCAGTCGATCACCTCTCTCCGAAAAATAATATACACTGCCAAATTCAAATGTTGCAGAATTCCGTAGGATCTCTTCAATCTAAGAATCAAAAAACTGATGAGATATGAAAAAACAAAATAATAATTTCACGGGTTCAAATGCACACCTTCGATTCAACCCTCAGATTGGAAAGCAGCTGAGGGTATTTCATCGAAGTGTATGGACATCTGAACTGTACAACTTCAAGCAATTCCAAAACCTACATGAAACAAATAGCAAATAAGATTTTCCAGCGGACAAATTGTCAAGACATCTTTCTCTCACTGTTAATGAATAAAAAGTTTAGCAAGTCTGGATACTTTTGAAGTTTTGTGGTGTCCTGAATAGTGAACCATTCAGGACTGCTCCATGTGCAGGTATGAGTTTTGTTAAGTTCGGTGAAGCATTTGCGCTTCAAGCCACATCTGACTCCGTCCTTCGCTGTTCAGTAGCTAGGCCATCAATAATCCCAAATCCACTGCCAAGTCTAAAAGGCAATGTGTCTGATGAATCCAACAACCGGCAGCGGCAAAAACCTTTGAGAAATTAAACAAGAGCGCCACCGGCATAAAGATAAATATAAGAGGAAAAGGCATTTATCTCTACCCTTATCAGGCAGCTAATATTCAGATGCAATTAAACAAGGCAATGCTAGGAACACTTAGGTTAGAAAAGCAAGTCAGGAGCACAACTTAATTGTCTCTACTCTCATATGTAAGCAATGATAGCAGGAAAAAACTATGCTCTTTAATTGCGAAGCAGAATGTTGACCATCTGGAATCAGTGAGTGATGCGCCATAGAGAGGGCACTTCTAGTTCTAGTGCTTCAGGAGTTGGGTTTTCAGCGTCAGCAGCACCATTAGGAAAATCACCTGCATCGGCCCGGGAGAAGAACCCACCGTGGCCGTGGCGCCCGGATAACACCTTGCGGTTCTTGGCCACGACGTCGCACGCCGCCTCCGCCGGCATCCGGCGCGCGAACAGCGCAGCCGCCAGGAACCATCCGGCGCCGGACCCTGCTTGAAGTAGTCCACTACGCGGGCCACGGGGTTCCCGGACAGCTCCTGCAGTCAGCGCTCGAGCCTGACCAGCGCGGCCGCGGCGAGCGCGCCCCGCAGAGCACGCCCCTGCCGGCTCCAGCGCCTGCGCGCCGAACAGGAAGTTGGACTCGAGGATGGAGAAGATCTGCTCAACGGCCCGACGCCGTGCTGCCCCGCAAGCCGCGGCGAGGCGGCTTTCATCCCCGCCGCATCGTGGTTGAACGCCCGGCTCAGCCCGCCCACGCGCCGCGGAGGCTCACCCCTGGGCGCCCTGTCCGTGCGTGCGCGGCCTCGACGCCACCGGCAACGGCCCGACGCCGTGCTGACGCGCCCGAGCCCAGGCGAGAAAGCCTCCATACCCTGCCGCATCGTGGTCGCGTCACCGTAGCCGTCGCCACCAACACCACGGACGTCGTCGCATAGCCGCAGCCTTCGAGTTCGCCAGCCGCCGGCGCCCCCGTCCTCCCTGCGACCGGCGCCGCCACCCTCTACCTTGCGGACAACGACGACAGCGCCACCATCGACCGTCTCGGGCCGCCCGTCGCCTCGCTCACATGGGCCGTAGCCAACCCCTGCCGCGACGCATCGTCCCATTCCTGGGCTTGGACGGCGCGTACGCCCGGCGGGTGGAGAACGGGAATGGATAAGCTGCCGGTGGAGGATAGGGGGTTTAATGTAAAAATGAAACGTTTTCTTAACTTAAAATAGGACTGCGGGTTTATTTCATGTAAACTGAGGGGCTTGTTTGCAAAACGGCCACGATGACGGACGACCAGAAGCATTAGCTGCTTTATTAGTAAAAAAAAAGTAGGGAAAGATGACACGACAAAATTATAAAATATAAATTCATCTAGGATGAAAGGGCACACAAACCATTGGTGCAAAGACATGGAAGGCGTGTCCGCAGTCATTTAAGTTCCAACATGCCAAATCAATGTCACACATTTGATCAGACAACTCATGTGCATGGTCTATTCCTCCAGACTGATTCCGATTGTCATCAATTATGATTCTTCTCTACGGAGTATGCCCGTCCAGCACGTGATGCTCGGATTATTTGGGCAGTCGTGGTGGACAAGTCGATTGCTGCCTTGGCGGCCCATCGTGGTGACGTCCAGCTATTGCCCCCGTGGTGATGGGATAGTACCAAATCTGAAGCAACAAGCAGCCAGGCTTCCAAAAATCCATTGAAGGCAGCTCAATTCGCATGCCAGCCCCAACCGATCCCTCGACCAGAACCCACAACGTACCCGCCGCCTGGTCCCTAGCCCACACTGCCGACATCGAGGGATCCTGAAGCCGAGGCGCGATCTAGCATAGCGGGGGGCTAGCCCCGAGCAGCGACCCGACGCGTCCATGGGTGGAGAGCCTGAGAGTGACGGCGGTTCCCTCCATCATCACAACCGTCCGGAGAGGGACGTGGCCACAACCGACGCGATCATCAGTGATGGCGAGGCGGACGAGTCCGGCAGTGGAATAGGATTCAATTAGAGCGCTCACCTCAGATGCTCCGGTGCCGCCATGATTAGTTCTTGGTTAAACCCTAGCAGCCCGGATCGCCTCCCAATCGCCGCTAGCATAACACCATGACGTGGTGGACGCTGCCTTGGTCCAGCAAGAATTCAGGATCCTGGACGTGATCCGCGGCGGGTCCTAAACGAGGATGGTCCGATGAAGGGCGGCGGCTTTGATGTGCGGGGCGACGACGAAGGGATGGATCCGCGACGGAGGGATGGAACGGCGGCGGCGAATGGATGAACTGGCGGTGGCGAAGGGGTGGATCTGGGGCGAAGGGATGGAGGGCGGCGTCTCACGACCTGCTGTGCGAGTCGTGCGGCGCTCGAGGGCAGGAGGCCTTGCTCGTACGCACGCACGATGCTGTTGCTGTTTCTTTTGCTGGTTTTTTATGATAGGTTTTTTTTGGTCCGTTTTTTCTACGCATTTTTTAGGCAGTAGAGATGATTGATGATAAGAAAAGGAAAATCACATCAATATAAGGAAATATCCCATCAATACTTGATTGGAAAATCACATCAATATAAGGAAATATCCCATCAATACTTGATTGACTGCGATTTATTTTTTATATGGTAACTAATCTGATGGGTTTATGTGGGTGGTGAAGCGAAAAGGCGGGTGGGAGGGAGACGAAATAAAACCAGCAAAATAAAATCAACAAAAGTGGTGAGGCGAAATAAAACAAGCGAAAAATAACCGGCGGACTATTCACCAACTGCTTCATTAGGAGTAGAGATAGGCGTGTATCATACTTCTATGAAATGCACGAAATTATCAACAAGAAATCATAGAAAAATATATTAATATATATTGTTCTAATTAACAAGAACGACTAAGAAGATCTATACGAAAAATCGATTGGCAGGACAAGTAATCTAACCCCACCACGGAGTTTCTACAGCCATAAAGAACATTTCATATGTTGAAAGCAACATCTTAATGGACAGAAAATAGAGAGGCAAATCGATGCCATCGGACAGGCACCGATTTTGGATGCGCATAAACAACTAGAGAAATAGGCCGAACTATGATGTCTAGGACATAGGTTGAACACGGTTGTGTACACGCGCTAAAGGATTTCGACAGAAACTCACCCAGCGCGCGGAATTGATGCGATAAACTTGACGAACAACGTGGACGAACATGTAAAATTGTTCACGTGTGGTCGACGGAACGATTTACTGCTTCTCTGAATGGATTCACGGCATGGAAGAGAACCTTTGGGCGCAAGGGTTCCAACGGAGATGGCTTGCTTCATCGGAATCGAGCAAGGGCATGAAGCAGCAACACTTTGGAGAGAGTTAATGGGAAAACAAGGAAGGGAGAAGGCATGACCTATGAGAGGAATGACAGAGGAGATCGAGAGGAACCTCTATGTACTCACGGATTTGGAAAAGGTGGAGAGTTAAGAGAATTAGAGGAGGGGCTGTTTCTCTCATGTAGGTCTTTTTCTTTATGTTTGTGAGAACGTACTTATACTTTACTTGCAGAGGAAGATGAAGAGAAGAGGCGGCGCTCGCTCCTTGATACTAGGGACTAGGCCAAGTCTACTTATCTTCTGATTTGGAAACAGTCCAGAATTATGGGAATTAAGGAGGGGCAAATTCATGCATGTAGTGTTTCATTCATGTACATGTGCCTGGCTATTTTTTTAAAATAATACATTTTTTATTAATTTTCAGAAATAATACACTGTTTTGATATTTTTGACAAATAATACGGCATCATCTTCCTGGAGGACAACTGGACCTAATCGTCTTCCTGGAGGACGATTAGTCTGGGCAGTCGTCCAGTCGTCCTCCAGGAAGACGATTAGCTCCAGTCATCCACCAGAAAGATGATTAGTTCCAGTCGTCCACCAGAAAGATGATTAGTTCCTGGCCTGGACTTTTGTATACCTCGAAATTGCTGGCTAAACTCAGAAGACATTGCGACATACTCGGGTGGAAACTATGATCGAAAGGATAATGAGGATGGGACATCTTGACGAGACTACAATGCACTGCTTACCAACCCTTTCTGTATGAGTGGGGGGGGGGGTTTATAAGTCGAGAAGAGAAATATGATGGGAAAGAAGATGGCGGGAACAAAAGGGGTGGCGGGAAAGAAGTTGGTAGGAACATAAGGGTTGGCGGGAACAGCAGGGTTCGCTGGAAAGGTAGGTTGGGCGGGAAAGGCAGGTTTGGCGGTAGAGAAGATGGCGGCAAAGGGTTCCCGGGAACACGGTTATGAAAAAGTCCAGGCCAGGAACTAATCATCTACATGGAGAACGACTGAAACTAATCATCTTCCTGGTGGACGACTGGAACTAATCATCTTTCTGGTGGACGACTGGAGCTAATCGTCTTCCTGGAGGACGACTGGAGGCCCACCTTCAGACGACTGAGCCGACTGGACACTAATCGTCCTCCTAGAAGACAATTAGATTCAATCGTCCTTCAGAAAAATGATGCCGTATTATTTGTCAAAAATATCAGAACAGTGTATTATTTCTGAAAATTAATAAAAAATTATATTATTTAACAAAAAGTTAGTCATGTGCCTGTAGGTTTTCTTTTGTGGAAAACATACAGGGGAAGGAGAATCAGAGAAGGGCTCACCTGCTTGAGAGAGATGGCCAGTTCGGTCAAGCCCCAAGTGGGAAGAGAAAGAAAAAGATGGGCTTGGCCCACTCGGACGGAGAAAAAAAATGGCTGCACACATGGAGAAAGATAGATGTTGGGCCAATGGAGTTTGACCTTGAGATTGACAGGAAGACAAAAAAATGATTTTCTTTTGGAGAACATCTAGAGAAGGAAAAGAAGCTCGAATAATCAAACGAATTTCAGAAACCCAAAGAAAATTTAAGATGCATATTATAATATGCTGAAGATGAAAAAATAAAGCTGGACTAAAAGAAAAGAAGTAAACTCAAATTTTAGTTTAGGTACACATTAGTTCAAATCAAGTCCTCAAATTGTAAAAATCCAATTTAAGCTTTATTAACAAATAAAACAAACAAAAATTTTCTCGCCCTGATTTTGGAAAACTTTTTCTTAAACATTCCAAGAATCGGATGTTACAATGGCAGCTACGTCTCTGGATGCGCACTAGTAGAAAAAGGGTCTAATGTGAAACTCATTAGTCCCGGTTTGCAATTGAACCGGCACTAATGTGACCATTAGTGCCGGTTCCCACGGCCAGGCGGGCGGCGCTCATTAGTACCGGTTCGTGGCAAACCTTTAGTATCGGTTCGTGCCACGAACCGGTATTAAAGAGATGGTGGCCTTTAGTATGGGTTGGTGGCTCCAACCGGTACAAAAGGGGGGGGGGGTCTTTAGTACCGGTTGGAGCCACCAACCGGTACTAAAGATGGTGGCCTTTAGTACGGGTTGGTGGCTCCAACCGGTACTAAAGACCCCCCCCTTTAGTACCGGTTGGAGCCACCAACCGGTATTAAAGGTGGTGCGCTGCCACCCACAGTGCACAATGTTTAGTCCCACCTCGCTAGTTGAGAGGAGCTCGCATCGGTTTATAAGCCCCGCCGCAGCTACCATGTTGAGCTCCTCTCTAAGCAGGCCTTTGTGGGCCTATTGCAAGTCTTCTGCCCTGTGGGGCCTACTGGGCCGTACGGGTCTGCATCCTGGCCCAACTAGAGATTGGGTTTCTAGTCGTATGCAGGCGGTGTCGGCCCAGTAGGCGGGCTGTTTTTGCTTTATTTGAAAAATAAAAATAAAAAAAATCCTTACCAACCGGGACTAAAGGTCCCCCAGACCACGGCGCGCCTCGTGCCATATGGTGGGCCTTTGGTCCCGGTTCATGTTGAACCGGTACTAAAGGGGGGACCTTTAGTCCCCACTCTTTAGTACCTGAAAGTTCTAGTTATCGACTAGAGTGGGGTGAATAGGCGATTTTTATGAAAGTCTTCAAAATACGGATGTTTCAAAGACAAACAACAGAAATGACCTATTTGATAAGCAGCGGAAAATAAACTACAACAAGCAAGCCATAGTCAAGTATGCAATAATGTGAACGGACAAGACTAATAGCAGCTATGTAGTAAGGATCAGGATGGAAGATAGTATGAAGCCAAACAACGAAAGTAGTCAAGCAATGAAGTCAAACAGATAAGGCATATAAGCAATGACTTCACGAAGACAAACTCAAGGTAAAGGAGGGAAGGGATAGAACCAGTCACTTGTTGAAGACACATGATTTGTTGGACCAGTTCCAGTTGCTGTGACAACTGTACATCTGGTTAGGGAGGCTGAGATTCAACTCAGAAGACCGCGTCTTCACCTTATTCCCCTTGAGCTAAGGACACACAGTCCTCGCCCAATCACTGTGGTAAGTCTTCAAGGTAAACTTCCGAACCTTCACAGACGACGTTCACCGGCAATCCACAATGACTCTTGGATGCTCAGAACGCGACGCCTAACCGGCTGGAGGATTCACAGTCCTCAAGTGTAATAAGTCTTCAGGTCATACAGACAGGAAAACTTCAGTGATGCCTAACACTCTTTGACTCTGGGTGTTTTGGGCTTTGTCCTCGCAAGGATTTCTCTCTCAAAGGCTCCGAGGTGGGTTGCTCTCAAACGACAAAAGCCGTGCACTAACTCTGAGCAGCCACCAATTTATGGTGTAGGGGGTGGGCTATTTATAGCCACTAGGCAACACGACCTGTTATGTCCGAAATGACCCTGGGTCACTAAGGAACTGACACGTGTTCCAACGGTCAGATTTCAAACACTCACGGCAACTTTACTTGGGCTACAAGCAAAGCTGACTCATCCAGCTCCGAATAAGTTTTGCTCTCATTGTCTTCGCTAGAAGACATAGGATTTGGGTTGAGCATCACTTCAGTCATTCTGACTATGATCACTTGGACCCCACTTAACAGTATGGTGGTTCCTACGACTCAACAAAGAAGAAAAGGAAACAACGAAACAACACAGTCTTCGCGCTCCATAGTCTTCACTCAATGTCTTCTCATGTCATAGTCTTCAATGTGAATATCTTCACATACCACCATTGTCTTCAATGTCTTCATACATTTTTTAGGGGTCGTCTCCGGTAGGTAAACCGAATCAATGAGGGACACTATGTAACGCCCCAGATGTAACTTGCCATATTAGTAATCCAACTCTTGCCATTTCCGGCTATGTGTTATGATATTTCAACCGTGTTGGTTTCCAATCGTTTTGCATTTTGGTCATGTCATGCATTTCATATCATGTCATCATGTGCATCGCATTCGCATACGTGTTCGTCTCATAAATCCGAGCATCTTTCCCGTTGTCCGTTTTGCAATCCGGCGCTCCTATGTCTCCCGGCGTCCCCTTTTACATTTCTTCGTGAGCGGGTATTAAACTTTCTCGGATTGGACCGAGGTTTGCCATGCGGCCTCGGTATAGCACCGATAGACCGCCTGTCAAGTTTCGGGTCAATCGGAGTTCGTTTGGTACTCCAACGGTTAACCGGGTAACCGTGAAGGCCTCGTGTGTGTTGCAGCCCAACACCCCTTCAAAACAGCCCAATAACCCGTCTAAGTCACTCCCATATCCTCCGCCGTTCGATCACGATCGCGTGGGCGAAAACCGCTCTCCATTTGGAGCTTCCTAGCCCCCTCTAGCTATAAATATGTGCCCCCTCCTCCAAATCCGGGTCCAATCCACCCCCAAACCCTAGCAGATCGCCCCGCCGCCGCCGGACGCGTCCGTTCCGGACCGGACGCGCCCGCCGCCGCCGCCCGCGGCCAATCCGCGGCTGCCACGTGGCACTACGCCGCCCCCACGCCGCCGGCCCGCTCGGCCCAGGCGGGGCCCTCCCGGCCCGGGTCGCCGCCGCCGCCGCCCCGCGGGCGCCCGCCCGCGGCTCCTCCCGCGCCGGCGCGCCTCCGCCGCCCCGCCGCTCGCCGGCGTCGCCCTGTCCGCCGGCTGCCGCCTCCTCCGCCGCTACTCGCCGCCTCCTTCGTCCGCCGCTCGCCGCCCGGCCCTCCGCCGCCCGCCGGCGCCAGATCCGGCCAGGCCCGGCCGGATCCGGCCGGCCCCGCCCCTGCCGCGCGCCCGCCTCGCCGCGCCGCCGCACTCCGACGCCGTCGCCGGCCCCGCCTCGGAATCCGCACCTCTGGGTTGACTTCTTCCCCCTCTAATTTCTTCTAAGTCCTGATAATATTGCAGTAGCATCACCTGTTCATCGTGCCTTAACTTTGCGTCCGTAGCTCCATTTCGTGCGTATAATATGTCAAATTGTTCGACTCAGAGTGTACATCATTTCATTCCATGGCATCATTTCCATTTGAGGTCATATTGATGCCCGAAATGCTGTTAGAAGAGGGCTAGTTGATGTTAATTGCTGGATCTTATCTGAACATGCACTTTTGTCATTTTTGCCATGATTGATGTGTACCTCCTATGAAGTTTAGTCCTACATGAGTTTTGTAATATGCCATGTTACCTTTCCAGAGAATTTTGCCATGTATTTGTTTTATACTTGTGGTGACTAGCACAAGCATGCAAACTAGGTCACTTGATGTTGCTGATTTCAGAGACTTGGCGATTTCACTAAGTCCCTGACTGCTGTTATTTTTATGCCATGTGTTCATGTTGTTTCCGAGAGATATATGCATAATTTGAGCATGATAAGTAAGGGAGTTTTGAACTTGAGTATTTTATCTATCCACCCATGCCTTTGTTTGCAATTATGGAGTGCCATAGATTGAGTCAATCGAGCTCTACTTTTGCTTCAAAATGTTGCTGGCAGATTGTTTACATGTTATTCGATTTTGCCAAGCTTGGTGTAGTTGATCCTTGCATGTTATGATGTTATTATTGCCATGTCTAGTTACTATGCCATGTCTTCTTGATGTATGTATACTTAGTTTATCATGAAATGCTCTGTAGTGAGTGCATCGAGCTCACGAACATGCCTAGTCGTTATTAGTTTTCTGCCATGTCCAGTTTTCTGCTAAGTCTGAAACCTGTAACGAAACTTGCTTATTTGACATGGGTGTAATCATATTTTCTGGTCCTTTTTGGCTTATGGTCAGCAAGGGACTTTTGTCAAGTGCTTTGAGTAGATTCATGCCATGCCTTACTTTGCTATGTTCTGAACCTGTAGCATGTTGTTTCATTGCTCTGAACATGTCATCCTGATGTTAGTTTTCTGCTATGTTGTTAATTTCACTAAGTCTGAGAACCTGTTATCTTGTGCACTTTTGCCATGATGGTTTGGACCTGTTATGATGGGATTGAGCCGTAGCTCAGTGTTCATATTTTGTCGTGCATCTTGTGTAGGTTACTGTAATATGCTTTGTTGCCATGTTTGGGTGTAGTAGCTTAATTAATTGTTGCTTGCTAAGTAGCATCATGCTGTTTATGGCAGATTTGTGTCATTCTTGTATCGCTTGCCATTTGCAAACCGTGCATCCGATTCCGGTGTTCTTTATATCGATTTCAACCGAAATCACCTCACCTATTCAGTGGCATGCTTGGTTTGCCAAGATTATGCCCTGTTCATCCTTGTCCTTCCGGAGCATGCATTCGCATCGCATATCACCTCTCGCATATCATGCCATGTTTTGCATCATGTTGCTTGCGCATTGCATCGTGGTTGATATTGGTTCCTTTGCTTGTTCTCTTGTCTTGGGTAGAGCCGGGAGACGAGTACGTGAACGAGGATTCCATTGAGAACGCTCTCGAGGACCAAGCTTTCGACAACGCTGTGACTCTTGCAGGCAAGATGACCATACCCTCGAAATCACTTCTAACTTTGCTTGCTAGTTTGCTCGCTCTTTTGCTATGACTTTGCTGCGATACCTACCACTTGCTATATCATGCCTCCTATATTTCCATGTCAGCCCCTAACCATCCATGCCCTAGCAAACCGTTGTTTGGCTATGTTACTGCTTTGCTCAGCCCCTCTTATAGCGTTGCTAGTTGCAGGTGAAGATGAAGTTTGTTCCTTGTTGGAACATGGACTTGTTGTTCCTTGTTGGAACATGTTTACTTGTTGGGATATCACAATACTGCTTATTTAATTAATGCATCTATATACTTGGTGAAGGGTGGAAGGCTCGGCCTTATGCCTGGTGTTTTGTTCCACTCTTGCCACCCTAGTTTCCGTCATACCGGTGTTATGTTCCCGGAGTTTGCGTTCCTTACACGGTTGGGTGATTTATGGGACACCCTTGACAGTTCGCTTTAAATAAGACTTTTCCAGCAAGGCCCAACTTTGGTTTTACCATTTGCCACCACCTACCCCTTTTTCCCCCGGGTTTTCGCGAGCCCGAGGGTCATCTTTATTTAGCCCCCCCGGACCAGTGCTTCTCTAAGTGCTGGCCCGAACCGAGCAACCTGCGGGGCCACCTCGTGGCAACTCGAGGCCTGGTTTTACTCGTAGCTTGACTTATCCGGATGTGCCCTGAGACCGAGATATGTGCAGCTCCTATCAGGATTTGTCGGCACAATCGGGCGGTTTTGCTGGACTTGTTTTATTGCTGTCGAAATGTCTTGTAGTCCAGGATTCCGAGATTGATCGGGTCTTCCCGGTAGAAGGAATATCCTTCGTTGACCGTGAGAGCTTATCATGGGCTAAGTTGGGACACCCCTGCAGGGTATTATCTTTCGAAAGCCGTGCCCGCGGTTATGAGGCAGATGGGAATTTGTTGATGTCCGGTTGTAGAAAACCCGAAGTTGACCTTAACTAAAACACATCAACCGCGTGTGTAACCGTGATGGTCTCTTCTCGGCGGGGTCCGGGAAGTGAACACGGTGTTGGAGTAATGTCTGACGTAGGTCGTTTCAGGATCACTTCTTGATCACTTCTAGCTTCACGACCGTGCTTTGCCTTCTCTTCTCGCTCTCTTTTGCGCTGTAGCCACCATATGCTAGTCGCTTGCTGCAGCTCCACCTCACAAACCCCTTTCCCACCTTTAAGCTTAAATAGTCTTGATCTCGCGGGTGTGAGATTGCTGAGTCACCGTGACTCACAGATATTATCACTACAGTTGCAGGTACCAACGATGCCAGCGCAGATGACGCGTCCGAGCTCACTTGGGAGTTCGACGAGGAACGTGGCCGTTACTATGTTTCTTTTCCAGATGATCAGTAGTGGAGCCCAGTTGGGTGATCCGGGGATCTGTTTAGCATTTGGGGTAGTCTTCTTTCATTTTGGTACCGTAGTCGGACCTTGAGTGTAATCTGTATGATGGATGTTATTTATGTACTTGTGTGAAGTGGCGATTGTAAGCCAACTATGTATCTTTCCCCTTTATTTATTACATGGATTGTGTGAAGATTACCTCACTTGCGACATTGCTTTCAATGCGGTTATGCCTCTAAGTCGTGCCTCGACACGTGGGAGATATAGCCGCATCGAGGGCGTTACAAGTTGGTATCAGAGCCGACCCTCGCGGTTACACGGATGGTTGCGGACAGGTGCGTGGTCATGTTGTTCATGACGTTTGTGACCCGTCGTGGCACCCGGCATGGCACATGTACCGGACTGGAAGCACAGACGTGTGTGCCAAGAGGGAACGTTCCTGTGGCCCGAAGACGAAGTCGGTTCCTCTGAGTGGGGGTGTATGTGATGGCCTGGCTTATTAGGGATGATAGACTACTCATATCAATAAGGAATTCCTTCTTTTCCGGGAGCCCATTCGGACAGAACTCTAAAGTTAAGCGTGCTCAGCTTGGAGTAGTGTCAGGATGGGTGACCGACCGGGAAGTTGCTCCCGGGTGCGCACGAGTGAGGACAAAGTGCGCAGAAAAGACTAGTATTGATCTGTGGGGCCAGTCTAGATCCCGCCAGGAGTAACGACCACCGACGGGTGTGTCCGGGGCGTTACACACTACCTGCGTTATCCTGCAATTCTCACAAACGCATTAGTCCCTCAACCACATTTGTCGTCAATACTCCAAAACCAACTAGGGGTGGCACTAGATGCACTTACAATCTCCCCCTTTTTGGTGATTGATGACAAACTGGTTGAAGTTTTCAACGGGGATAAAATATGTGAAATTGTAAAGGATAGGGAATTGTCTTCATAAGTGGCAAAGGCTCCCCCTGAAGATGTGCATATAAGTAATTTGCTTTTGGAATGCAAATGCACATGGCAGGTTGTACTTGTGGAGATCCTCTTCAACTTATGAAGATAATTCATCATGCATGAAATGATATAGCTAAGAGAATGACATGCATAATGAAAAATGGACGTCTGCAAAATGATCTAAGTGCGGAAGTTATCGTCGCACATGCGGAATTTATCATCGCACCAGAGTAAAGCAAATAAGTAGCAGACGACCATCGAGTTTAAGTGTTACAACTCATAAGAACCAATGTTTCAAAAACAAGAGTTGTAAGCACTAGGCAAAATATAATGCAACCGCCCTTATGAACCCGCTTGAAGACTATCAAACTCATATGCTTCTCCCCCTTTTGTCAGTAAGAACCAAAAAGGTTTGAAGACATAGAGCATCTACTCGTCCTCTTCTGAAGAAGATGATGCAGCAGGGTTGTCGTTGTTGGTTGGCGGTGCAGACGTGCTTGGCGCGGTGTCGATTCGTGCAGAAGTAGGGGGCGGTGAAGTAGCATCGGCTTCATCATCGATCACTCTGGCATTGACCGTTGCCGCGGAGGAAGAATAATCAAAGTCTTCAAGAGATGGAGTTCGCCGTAGGACTGCATTCCGTGGAGGAGTGGAGTCAAACTTGAAGCGTTCAGTGAAGCCATCGTCTTGAAGATCAGCTTCAGCGCTGAGTAGGGTCAAACTCTTCCATGATCGCCGACAAGTCTCGTGAGTGACAAAAGCATTCTTGGTGGCAAGATTACGAATGCGATTGACGTCCACCAAGAGGCTTTGAATTTGACGCTTTAGCCAGGAGTGATGCTTATCTTGCTTTAGATGCAGCGCCACAAGAAGTTCTTGATCGTTGAGGACTCGAGAGCGCTTCCGAGGCCTTTGGCCAATCATGCTCTCAGTGGCTTCAGTCCGTGCACGATGAGGAAGATGTGTGTTCCCAGCCAGGGGATAGACACGAGATACCGCTTGGACGCCTTCAATGGGTTGAGAGAAGCTGCGGTGATCTGCATTCTGAAGACTTAGTGGTGTTTTGGCAGGCTCAGGGTATATGGCTTCAACAGACATATCAACCTCTGGTAGAAAGATCAGATGATTGCGAGCAGAGGGTTGATAGTTGATAGCTGAGTGCATCTTAATGAGGCGCATGACCCAAGGAGCATAGAACTTCAGACCAAACAGATCAGATCCAGATGCAACCAATTGCCTGATGAAGAAATCTTGCGTGTTGAAGCTGATGCCATTGAGGATATAGAAGACCAATGTCTTCATTGCTCCTTCAAGCTTTGCAGACGATGAATGCCCTTTGATTGGCCATAGAGTTCGCCTGATGATGTGATATATGGTCCGAGGCAGATATTCAAGGTCATCAACAAAGAAGTGCTGAGGGTATTCAACGTCATGTGGCAGTGGCTTCATCATGCTCAGCATCTGACTCATGTCGGGTTCTGGCTTATGAAATATGCTTTCCAAGGCATCGCGGTGGAGTTGACATCCAGGTTCAAACAGCTCTCCGGGAGTGGGTAGGCCTGTGAGCTCAATGATGTCAAGAGCTTTGGCTTCATGATGGATATTTCCAGTCATCCACTCGAGAACCCATGTCTTTGTATCTCTGTTGTAGCCGCGGATGTGGAGTGTGGCAAAGAATTGAAGCACTAATTCTTCATTCCAGTGCTCTTTGTCTGTTACGAAGCCAAGTAGACCTGCATCATGAAAGAAATCAAGTGCTTCTTCTAAGCACGACAGTCCGGCAATGGCTTCAGTGTCGAGGCGCATATGAGGGAAAACGCGGCCTTGGTCATACAAAACACAGGAGTAATAGCTTCTTTGCTGATAGCTCCAGAACTGGTCAGATGAGATCCTTGGCCTTTTGTAGGGGTTCTTTGCACTGTCAAAGAAGGTATTGTGGGCTTTGAAGCCATTTGCGTTGAAGGAACCAGTTGAGGTGGCAGTGCCTGGAAACCTTGGCAGTCTTGGCTTCGGCTTCTGGACCGGAGGCCTATGAGCAATATGATAGTCGAATTGAGGACCAGAGGCATGAGGCGGAGGGACCAGAACGGGCCATCTTACTGTGACTAGCTCGCTATAGTCGTATGCTTGCTCGATTGTGTAGGGCCTTGGTGGCGGAACTGGAGCAGTGGCAGCAACTGAGGCTTCAGGCTGCTCAGCAGACGCCTCGGGAGCAGTTGTCTCATTGGCTTCAGGCACAGTTCCTTCATTGGCTTCAGGAGCAGTTGGGACAGGCTCCACATTGGCTTCAGCCATGACCACGTCATTGGCTTCATTGGTGTTGGATGTGGCAGCCTCAATGTTTTCAATCTCCACTTGAGGAGCTGGAGGGTCTGGCACTGGCAGGTTGATATCTGGAATAACTTCTTCACTTACAGGGGGTGTAGGGACACGTTCTTCTTCTTCTTGGGTGTCAGCGGCTGATGCAGCCGGATTGTCTTCAGCAGCTTTAGCTTCAGACTCAGAGACATTCACAGTTGGAGTGGCTTCTGAAAACACTTGACGTGCAACAGGTTGGTGGTGCACTTCTCCTTCTGGAACGCTCGGAAGAGGCACTTAAGGCCTTTGACTTTTACGAAGCCTGCGAAATGCTGGCGACGCCTTTGGAGATGGGGTTGCCTGGGCCTCAAAGTCTTCCTCTTCTCCTTGGTGTTGGGGAGTGACTTGTTGTTGGGGAGTACCAGGGGAGTCTTGTTGTTGCGGGCGATCAGCCCATGAAGCATCCTGAGCAATTGGCATCAGAGGACGACCAATGCTGATGAGTTTGCTGTTCGTACGAACAGGCGATGATACCACATTGTACTCGATTTGAGGAAGAACTTCATCATCTTCAACATTGTCATGGTGACCAATGTCTTCAGCAGTGATGGGATCAGCTGCTGGAATATCTTCAGCTTCAGGAGCCTCTGTGGAAGCAGGCTCATGAACAGTCATTCGAAGTTCTTGGGTTGCAGACGCGGGACGAACCACAAAAATGGGTTCAACAATCAAGGGAGCAGCATCAGAGGCGTCAGGATTTTTCCTTTTTCTAGCTTCAGCCTCGGCAGCCCTCGTTTTCTTCTGTTCAGAAGCGGTTGACCAGACCTTTGGCTTCGAGCCAGTCATGCTGCTTGGGAAGACAATGTGGGGCTCTTCTTGACTTGAAGATGCAGCTTGGTCAGCTGAAGACTTCTTCTTCTTTGCAGCCATCCTGGGGTCGATGCCAGGACGGCCAAGTGCCTTGCGCTTCTCAGCCTCATTGTAGGCAAGCACACACTTGTCAGCCAGAGCCTTCATGCGCTCACGAGAGCCTCTGGCTTCTTCACGCTTCTTGACAAAGTTTTCTTTGAGGTCGTTCAGCATGACCTTGAAGTTTTTGACGTCCTGCACACTGAGTGCAGCCATATGCTTCTTGAACTGAGCCTTCTCATAGTCAATTTTGTGCTTCAGTTCAACAATCCGCTGAGCTAGAGCTAGCTCAGAAGCAATGGCGCCGTTGAATGAGGCCAATTGGAAGTTGCAGATCTTCAAAGCTGATGTTTGGTGAGTCAAACCACTCATCAATGAAGTGATGGATGATTGCCACATCAAAGAGAGGCAAGTTGTTGAAGATTTCTGCTTCTTCTTTGCTCTTGATAAGCTGCTCAAGAGCGTCATCTGCAAGATCGCATCACTTGATAGATCAATGTGCTCTTCATGCAGAATTGCAGCAGGAGTCAGTGTCAGTTCAGTATTCTTGACACTTTTCTTTCTCTTCTCCGTCTTCTTGGAGATACGGGATTGATCCTCAGACTGTGCACTGGCTTCAGGAGGTGCAGTGGCCAGTGGCTTCACTCGTGAAGCTTTTGGAGGAGCAGCTGACTTTGAAGCCTTGACTTTCTTTTGCTTCTGTGGCTTTGGAGCAGGAGCAGGAGCTGGAGCTGGGGCTTCATCAGAATCAGCCTCGTCATCAGAGTGATCCACTTTGGCACCTTGGACCAAGATATAAGTGATGAGGCCATCAAGGTTCGAAAAGGGACCGATGACATTGGGTTCAGCGTCACGTGAGCCGTCAGCACGGGGAGCAGAGGGACCAGGGTTGAAGTCTAATCCCAATGACTTCTTGTTTTCCTTTGCAGAAGCCTTTGCGTGCTGGAAGTAGCGCTTGAAGAGATTGTCATCACGACACCAGAGCAAAGACGTCGGGTCGGCATTTTCAGGCTGAGGTCCACGGACCATGCAAGGATAGAAACCTTGTGCAATAGCTTCAGCCATGCTCTTGGGAGGGAGGCCTCGAAACAGAATATCACCCCAAGGGCTTCTGATGGCATTCTTCTCGTCATATTCTTGTGTGACGGAATTGTACTTGAACCACTGTTCAGCCCAATAGCGTCAAATCCATTGGATTCGTGTCTTGCGTTGATTATAGGTCTCTTCGGGATCTGTCTTGTACAGCTCTGCGAGGTCATCAGGCAGATCTTTTGAGGTTCCCTCACGACGCTGTCTGCCGCCCTTCCTGACTGATTTATCTGTAGCCATGAGCTTCAAACTGAATGGCTTCACGTTCAAAGGCTTCAAGGGCTTGCGTTTGGTTGACAGGCAGGAACTGGCTCCGGGAGAGTTGGTTTGATGCTGTAAGAATTCTGCAAACGGATGCAGACTATGAGAACCAAGGGATTCTCCCATGGACATGTACCTGTGACAACATTAGAGATGCGAGGGAAGGGGAAGAGGTCATATGCATTCTCAGAAGATTTTGAAGATAAATCGGTTTGAAGACATTGACCTCATGATGCGAAGACATTCACTTATACGCTGAGAGTTGGTTCCAGATTTGTACGAATCCGTGAATAAGTACAAGTGAGGAATCTAACTAGTTGTGAAGCTTAAGTGAATATACTAAGCAGTACGAGATGCAGACGGAATAGATCTAACTTGTATGGGCAGAAACCATTTTTGGCAAGTAGGATGAATCTTGAAGATCAAAAAGATGGTAAAAATAGAGATATATTTACCTCTTCGAAGAACTGCTAGACAGAAGGAAAGGAGGCCGAGCAGTTCAGACCACCGTGCCCTAACTTGGCGATGGAGGACACCTACGGCGGCGGCGGAGATGAAGATGTTCACGGCCGGCGTGAGGACGGCGTCGGAGAAGTCGCGACAGCTAAGCGCTTCGTCGCCGGCGTCGTCGAGAGCTAGCGGTGGCGCTAGGGTTTTGACGAGGTGGAGAGGTGGAAGAAGATTTTCTTTACCGCAGGGGACAGGTATTTATAACGAGGTGTGCGTGGTAGCGCAGTTACTCAAGTGCCCCTGGCGGTTCACATCTGAGGGGCACGTGGCACGCATGCAACATGCAATGAGTTGTCCCACGCTCCCACGCCCGCCCGGTTTGTCGGATGGTCGTTCCAGCTTCTCCGGAGTTCAACAGGAATGATGAATCATTTAAAACAGACTTAAAGTTTTGTCTCTGTGTCTTCTGCTGACAAGGACGCAGAGAAGACATTCGACATTTTCAATAGAATGCATATGATTTGGACAGATAGAGTTTGAGATAGAAAGCATAGAGAGATTGGGGTCCGATCACATTCACTTAGTTCAAAAGATTCAACTTGAAGACATAGCTATAAGTGAATGCTGTAGAGGACAGAAATATATATATATATATATATATATATATATATATATATATATATATATATATATATATATATATATCAGACAGCAACCAAATCATCATAGTGAAGAAAATCATGGAAATAGGTTGAAGTTGAAGTCAAATCAAATGCGAATAGCTTCAAGAATTAACGCCATGAGCGAAACACTTCAAACAAAGAAATTTGGTTGTGGCGTTATCCACCGTATAGGAAGTATTAGACCCAGACACGGCGCACAATTATCGTGGCGCTCCGAAGTCAAATTCCACGTTAATTTATTCACACTTAGAATGTAAGTCTTCATTGATTGAAGATATACGTTACTTCGTGTGTTGCACATCTAAGTCATCAACATGCATAAGTGTTAGGATGTGTGCTTGATCACAGGACATTTGAGGATTCCAAAATATTTAGCTCACACCGTAACTTGCAAAACCTTTTCTCATCCAAGGGCTTTGTGAAGATATCCCAGTTGCTCTTCAGTGTTGACGTGAATGATGTCAATATCTTTCTTCATGACATGATCCCTAAAAAAATGATGACGAATTTCAATGTGCTTTGTCTTCGAGTGCTGGACTGGATTGTTGGCAATCTTGATGGCGCTTTCGTTGTCGCAGAAAATAGGTACTTGTGTCAGATTGATGCCATAGTCCTTGAGAGTTTGCTTCATCCATAGAAGCTGAGCACAACAAGATCCAGCAGCAATGTATTCAGATTCTGCAGTTGAGAGTGACACACAGTTCTGCTTCTTTGAAGACCAACAGACGAGTGATCGTCCCAGAAAGTGACATGTGCCTGATGTAGACTTGCGATCCACTTTGTCACCAGCATAATCAGCATCCGAAAATCCAACTAAATCAAATTTTGAGCCCTTTGGATACCATAATCCGAGTGTTGGGGTGTGAGCCAAATATCGAAGAATTCGCTTCACAGCTAAGTGATGCGATTCCTTTGGTGCCGCTTGGAATCGAGCACACATGCAAACACTAAGCATAATATCTGGCCTAGATGCACATAGGTAAAGTAAGGAACCAATCATGGAGCGGTATACCTTTTGATCGAACTCTTTACAATTGTCGTCGGGACCCAAGTGGTGTTTAGCTGGCATTGGCGTCGTGTATCCTTTGCACTCTTGCATTCCAAACTTCTTCAGGAAATCTTGGAGGTATTTTTCTTGTGATATAAAGATGCCATTCCTTTGCTGACGAATCTGAAGACCAAGGAAGAACTTGAGCTCTCCCATCATGGACATCTGATATTGCTCTTGCATCATGTATCCAAACTCATCACTATACTTCTGGTTGGTGCAGCCGAAGATAATGTCATCCACATATATTTGGCATACAAACAGTTCACCATCATATGTCTTCGTGAAGAGTGTGGGATCAAGGGATCCAGGTTTGAAGCCTTTTCTCTTCAGGAAGTCTTAGATTGTATCATACCAGGCGCGAGGAGCTTGTTTGAGGCCATACAGTGCTTTTATTTAGCTTGTACACCATATCAGGATGTTTTGGATCTTCAAAGCCAGGTGGTTGAGCGACATATACTTCTTCTTCAATCTTGTCGTTGAGAAATGCACTCTTCACATCCATTTGATAGAGCAAGATGTTGTGGTGGTTAGCATAGGCCAGTAGAATGCGAATAGCTTCAAGCCTAGCTACCGGAGCAAATGTTTCATCGAAGTCAATTCCTTCAACTTGAGTATATCCTTGAGCCACAAGCCTTGTTTTGTTTCTGACGACTTGACCATGCTCATCTTGCTTGTTTTGATATATCCATTTGGTGCCAATAATGTTATGCTTGTGAGGGTCAGGACGCTTGACAAGTTCCCAAACATTATTCAGCTTGAACTGTTGAAGTTCTTCTTGCAATGCTTGAATTCATTCTGGTTCCATAAAGGCTTCAACAACTTTCTTGGGTTCTGATATTGACACAAAAGAAAAGTGCCCACAGAAATTTGCTAGTTGTGTTGCTCTTGAGCGAGTAAGCGGACCAGGTGCATTGATGCTATCAATTATCTTCTCAATCTGTACTTCATTTGCAACACGAGGATGAACTGGACGAAGATTTTGCTCATGCTGATCATTGTCATCATTGGGAGGATTGTCTTCAGGCTAAGCATTGTCTTCAGGTTGGTTAGGTGCAGAAATGATGAGTTCTTCTTCAGGCTGTGCTTCAGAAGGCATGATTTCACCAGTTCCCATTAGCTTGATAGATTCGCTGGGCGGAGCTTCATCTAGTGTGCTTGGCAGGAACTCTCTTTGTGAACCATTGGTTTCATCAAATCGCACATCTACAGTTTCGACGATTTTGTAGAGATAGAGATTGAAGACTCTGTAAGAGTGTGAGTCCTTTCCGTAACCGAGCATGAAGCCTTCATGAGCTTTGGGTTCAAATTTTGACTTATGATGAAGATCCTTGATCCAGCACTTAGCCCCAAAACTCTGAAGTAACTGACATTTGGCTTCTTGCCAGTAAGGAGCTCATAGGATGTTTTGTTCAGAAGCTTATGGATATAAACACGGTTGATGACGTGACAAGCTGTATCAATGGCTTCAGGCCAGAACTTTCTTGGTGTCTTGTACTCGTCGAGCATTGTTCTAGCCATCTCAATGAGGGTTCTGTTCTTGCGCTCCACGATGCCATTTTGCTGGGGTGTGTATGGAGCAGAGAACTCATGAGTGATTCCCATGGTATCCGGATAAAGAACAAGTCCGGTGTTCTTGAATTCAGTGCCATTATCACTTCTGATATGCTTGATCTTGACGCCATAATTGTTCATTGCTCGATTGGCGAATCATCTGAAGACATCTTGCACTTCAGTCTTGTAGAGAATTATGTGCACCCATGTGTATCTTGAGTAGTCATCAACAATGACGAAGCCATAGAGACAGGCAGTTGTCGTGAGGGTAGAGTAATGAGTAGGGCCAAACAAATCCATGTGAAGCAGCTCGAAGGGTTGAGATGTCGTCATGATTGTCTTCGAGGGGTGTTTTGCCCTACTCATCTTTCCAGCTTCGCAGGCACCACACAAATGATCCTTCTTGAACTTGACACCTTCGATGCCTATGGCATGCTTCTTCTTGGCGAGTGTGTGTAAGTTCCTCATTCCAGCATGCCCCAGCCTTCGATGCCAGAGCCAGCATTCTGAAGCTTTTGCGAGAAGACATACGGCAAGCTGTGGACCTGCTGAGAAATCTACCATGTATAGATCATCTTTCCTATATCCTTCAAAGACTAGAGACTTGTCAGATTCCATTAGTACAAGGCAACGATATTTTCCGAATATCACAATCATGTTCAAGTCACAAAGCATTGAGACAGACATTAAGTTGAAACCAAGGGATTCAACAAGCATCACTTTATCCATGTGTTGATCCTTTGAGATTGCAACTCTACCTAGACCCAATACCTTGCTTTTACCAGTGTCGGCAAATGTGATGTGACTCTTGTCTGATAGACGTAAGGTTGAGTCCATGAGAAGACTTCGATCACCAGTCATATGATTAGTGCATCCACTGTCCATAATCCATTCGGAAGCATGAGGTGTCATACCCTACAGTACATTTAGGGGGATAGGCTTCACCAAGAGCATTGTGAAGCATAAACATTTGACGGGCAAGTGGATTATTGAAGCTTAAATCAAGATTAGGACTGATAGGATGAATGGCAAACGATTCAGGAACAAAATACATAGTGAGATCATTTGGGCATTTGATCTTGTGCCCTACAAGATGTTTTAGGTCCCCAGCAATAGCATCAGACGCCTTTGATTTTCGGCTGGAGACCCTTTCCTGCAAAAGAGAGTTAATTCTTCTTAACCACCCACATCTTCAGGGGTGGCTTAGAAGCAATGAGTCTAAGTGCAGCATCTGAGAATTTCGGCTTTGGAGCCCTAGCAAATAGCCTTGCAGGAGATGAATGATACTCATATGAATAAGCAGAAAAGTTCTTAGTTCTATGAACATAGCGGTTTGAGGACACACGCTCATATTCATAAATTTGAGTATTGTTTCCCTGCAAAACATTGGCGTTAGGGTGACTCAAGTGAGTCCTCTGTCTGTATGAAGCCTTTGAACCATATGACGCCTTTGGTCTGGGGTTTGTCTTCTTTCCAGGTGGTGTCATGATGACATTCACTGGAAGATTCTCAAGACGGCTTTTGGGAACCCAGATCTTCTTCATAGGCGGTCCATTCCTGCAGTTAGTACCACTAAAGGTTCCTTTGCAGAACCCATGTGGTTTTGGGATACTGCTCAGGCTTCCTATAGGAACCAACAACATTCATTTTCCTCTCGAACCCAACACCCTCTTTCCTAGGGTTTCGTTTCAGAATCTGCTTTTTGAGGACATCGCAAAGTGTCTGATGCCCTTTCAGACTTTTATACATACCTGTTTCAAGCAATGTCTTCAACCTAGCATTTTCATCAGCAATAGCAGTGGTATCCTCCTCAGAGGGGTTAGTTGCCACATTAGTGGTTGAAGACAATGCAACAGTAGCAGCAGTTGAACATTCAGCAACAGAGGTAGCGACATCACGCTCAAGACATTTTATACATGGTGGTTCAAATCCATCCTGAGCGGAACTGATCTGTTGAGCGCGAAGTGACTCATTCTCTTTTTGAAGATCTTCATGAGCCGCTCTCAATTTCTCAAGCTCTTGCTTCCTTTGAAGATAATCATAGGAGAGCCTTTCATGAGTAGTTGATAGCGTTTCATGACGACTTTCAAGTTCTTGGTACTTAGCATGAAGATTTTTAATGTCTTCAATTAAGGACTGTGAACGTGTCATTTCCGCGTCCAACAGGTCATTGCTTTTGTCTAACAGTTTTTGAGTATGTTCCATAGCTCTTTGTTGTTCAGTTGCAATTTTAGCAAGTGTTTTGTAGCTGGGTTTGGATTCACAATCAGAGTCATCTTCACTTGATGTTTGAAAGTAGGCATCACGTGATTTTACCTTGGCACCGCGTGCCATGAAGCGGTAGGTGGGAGCAGGGTCGTCCTTGTCATCAGCTTCAGCGTTGGTGTAGAAGTCATTGTCTTCAGTGTTGAAGATGGACTTGGCAACATAGGCTGTGGCTAAAGCCAGACTTGAAATGCCCGAGTCGGACTCCTCTTCAGATTCCACCTCCACTTCCTCAGAAGCAGACTCCTCCTCTGAATCCATTTCCTTGCCAACAAAAGCACGAGCCTTGACAGATGAGCTCTTCTTATGCGATGAAGACTTTGATGAAGACTTGGAAGAAGACTTTGAAGATTTCTTCTTTTTCTTGTCATCAGAATCATATTCCTTGCTCTTCTTCTTCTTCTTCTTCTCATTGTCCCACTGTGGACACTCAGAGATATAGTGTCCAGTTTTCTTGCACTTGTGACAGGTTCTCTTCTTGTAGTCTTGCGTGGAAGCTTCATCATTTCTTGAGCTGGATCGTGAAGACTTTCTGAAGCCTTTCTTCCTAGTGAACTTCTGGAACTTCTTCACAAGCATAGCAAGTTCCTTTCCAATGTCTTCAGGATCATCAGAACCGTAGTCAGATTCTTCTTCAGATGAGGAAACAACATTTGCCTTCAAAGAGCGAGTTCGGCCATAGTTGGGACCGTAGATATCTCTTTTCTCAGATAGCTGGAACTCATGTGTGTTGAGCCTCTCAACTATATCAGACGGATCGAGTGTCTTGAAGTCAAGACGTTCTTGTATCATGAGGGCAAGGGTGTCAAAAGAGCTATCAAGTGATCTCAGTAGTGTCTTGACGATTTCATGCTTGGTGACCTCAGTGGCGCCGAGAGCATGAAGCTCATTTGTGATGTCAGTGAGGCGATCAAACGTGAGCTGGACATTTTCATTGTCGTTTCTCTTGAAGCGGTTGAAGAGGTTGCGAAGAACACTGATTCTTTGATCTCTCTGGGTTGAGACGTCTTCGTTGACCTTGGATAGCCAGTCCCAGACTAGCTTCGACGTTTCCAGAGCACTAGCACGGCCATACTGTAACGCCCGGATAATTTGGCTACAGTAAAACTTTTCTGATGATGCCATGTCATCTGTGTTACTGTTGCTAACCTCGCGATAATCCGAAACCGTTCAAATTCAAATTCAAATTACAATTAACAATAAAAGTTTTCAAAAATTAAAACAAAATTGTTCGGTGGTTGCTAAATATTACAAAGGTAATTGTGGTGAAGTAACCACATTTTTAGAAAATGCCTAAGCAATTTTAAATGATTAAAACAGAAAAGAAAATAAATAAAAAGAAAAGAAACTACAAAAAACAGAAAACAAACAGAAAAGAATAGGAGAGAAAGGCCCCCGGGCCACCGGCCCAACTGGGCAAAGGCCCAGCCGGCCCACTTCCTCTCCTTAACCCCCCCCCCCCCCCGAAACCCTAACCCGTCCCCACTCCCTCCCCACGTCGCCCCACTCCCCTCTCCCGATCCGATCTGGGTCGGGATCGACCGCGCCGCCCCCCCCTCGCCACAACGCCGATGCCGCACGCCACCTCGCCGGCGCCCCGGTGACCACATCCGCCGCCCGTGGACCTCCCCGGCGCCCGACGCCCCTGGGCCTCGCCGGACTCCTCCACTCCGCCGGCCTGCTCCCCGTCGCCCGCTCGTCCCCGACGCCCACCTCGACCTACACCGCGCCCACTACCCAGACCCCGCGAACCCCGGTGAGGCCCTGAGCCTCCTCCCTCTCCCCCTGTCACCGGAGCCCGCCTGAACCGCGCCTCACCGCGGCCGCCACACGGGCGCCACCCCCATCCACCAGGCCCTCCCTCGTCCGGCGACGCCGCGTGCGCGCGTCCGCGTGGGAGGCCGCGCTCCTGCCCGCGCGAGCACGCCCCTCGTGCCCCCCTGTTGCCCGCGCCCCCCCTCGCTCGCCGGTCCGGTCCCCACTCCGGCCACCACCCTCGGCCTCCTCCTCCCCGCGCCTTGTCCTCCTCGACGCCGTGACGCCCCGGGCCCCCTGCGCCCTGCTGCCGCTGGTACGGTCGCCGGTGGCGCCCCGCCAGCCTCGCCTCACTCTGCCCTCGCCGATGCCGGCGGTCGGGCGCCCGCGGTGGCCATTCGGGCGGCGCCCGTGCCCTGCGCCCGCTCGGGTGCGCTCGTCGCCCCTGCACCCGGCGCCCGCTAAGGCCCTCAGGGTCACAGACAAGTGGGGCCCGCCCCCTGAACGTTTATTTAAAAAAAAAATAAGAGAATTAAAATTAATAATAATAAAAATAAATAATTAAATAAGTAATTAATTAATTAATTAATTAATTAATTAATTAATCTAATTAATCATAATTAGATTAACCTAATTATCTAATTAGTCTAATTAAACAATGATTAGTTAGTTAATCTTTGACTAGCTTAATCACAGAATGACAGGTGGGACCCACACGTCAGATTTGACCAGTCAACGCCCCTGTTGACTCTGACGTCATGCTGACGTCATGCTGACGTCAGCGTGCACTGTTTTGGATAATGTTATATTTAAATAATTAATTAAATTCCAGAAATTAATAAAATCTTTAGAAAATCATATCTTTTAATCCGTAACTCGGATTAAAATATTTTCAACATGAAAGTTACTCAGAACAACGGGGCGAACCCAGATACGCAGCCCGTTCGTCCGCCACACATTCCTAACATATCAAACTCGCAACTTTTCCCCTCCGGCTCCTCTGCTCGAAAACGCGAAACATCGGGGATACTTTCCCGGTTGTTTTCCCCCTTCACCGGTATCACCGCATACCGCGTTAGGGCACCACTAACGCCGTTATTTGTCATGTCATGCATCACTATGCATCTGCTTGCTTAAATATTTATTGTTTCTCCCCCCCTCTTCTCTCGATAGACCCCGAGACCGACGTTGCTGCTGCCCCGTTCGACTACGGAGTTGACGATCCCTCTCTCTTGCCAGAGCAACAAGGCAAGCCCCCCCTTGATCACCAGATATCGCCTACTCTCCTCTATACTGCTTGCATTAGAGTAGTGTAGCTTGTTAATGCTTTCGTTATTCCTATCCTGATGCATAGCCTGTTTTTGATACTGCTGTTGATACCTTTACCTGCAATCCTACTGCTTAGTATAGGATGCTAGTGTTCCATCAGTGGCCCTACACTCTTGTCTGTCTGCCATGCTATACTACTGGGCCGTGATCACTCGGGGGTGATCACGGGCATACTATATACTTTACACTGTTACATTACATGTGATACTGTTCGGAGATGGGGGCTGAAGGGGCAGGTGGCTCCATCCCGGTAGAGGTGGGCCTGGGTTCCCGACGGCCCCCGACTGTTACTTTGAGGCGGAGTGACAGGGCAGGTTCAGACCACCTAGGAGAGAGGTGGGCCTGGCCCTAGTCGGCGTTCGCGATACTTAACACGCTTAACGAGATCTGGGTATTTGATCTGAGTCTGGCCATTTGGTCTATACGCACTAACCACCTACGCGGGAGTAGTTATGGGTATCCCGACGTCGTGGTATCAGCCGAAGCACTTCTTGACATCAGCGACTGAGTGGCGCGCGCCGGGTTGGACCGCGTAACGTGACTTCCGTTGTACTGGAGGTTGCTAGGTCTGCTCACCGGCCGCGTTCGCAACGTGCAGGTGTGCTCAGGGCGATGGGCCCAGACCCCTGCGCGCTTGGGTTTAGACCGGCGTGCTGACCGCTCTGTTGTGCCTAGGTGGGGCTGCGACGTGTTGATCTTCCGAGGCCGGGCATGACCCAGAAAAGTGTGTCCGGCCAAATGGGATCAAGCGTGTTGGGCTATGTGGTGCACCCCTGCAGGGAAGTTTATCTATTCGAATAGCCGTGTCCCTCGGTAAAAGGACGACCCGGAGTTGTACCTTGACCTTATGACAACTAGAACCGGACACTTAATAAAACACACCCTTCCAAGTGCCAGATGCAACCCGGTGGTCGCTCTCTAACAGGGCATCGAGGAGGGGATCGCCGGGTAGGATTATGCTATGCGATGCTACTTGGAGGACTGCAGTCTACTCTCTTCTACATGCTGTAAGACGGAGGTTGCCAGAAGCGTAGTCTTCGACAGGATTAGCTATCCCCCCTCTTATTCTGGCATTCTGCAGTTCAGTCCACTGATATGGCCCTTTACACATATATCCATGCATATGTAGTGTAGCTCCTTGCTTGCGAGTACTTTGGATGAGTACTCACGGTTGCTTTCTCCTTCTTTTCCCCCTATCCCTTCTACCTGGTTGTCGCAACCAGATGTTGGAGCCCAGGATCCAGACGCCACCTTCGACGACGACTCCTACTACTCTGGAGGTGCCTACTACTACGTGCAGCCCGCTGACGACGACCAGGAGTAGTTAGGAGGATCCTAGGCAGGAGGCCTGCGCCTCGTTCGATCTGTATCCCAGTTTGTGCTAGCCTTCTTAAGGCAAAACTTGTTTAACTTATGTCTGTACTCAGATATTGTTGCTTGCGCTGACTCGTCTATGATCGAGCACTTGTATTCGAGCCCTCGAGGCCCCTGGCTTGTATTATGATGCTTGTATGACTTATTTATGTTTTAGAGTTGTGTTGTGATATCTTCCCGTGAGTCCCTGATCTTGATCGTACACATTTGCGTGCATGATTAGTGTACGATTGAATCGGGGGCGTCACAAGTTGGTATCAGAGCCGACTGCCTGTAGGAATCCCCCTTCCACACTCCTTGGCCGAAGTCGAGTCTAGACATTACAAAAACTTTTACTAACTTGGCTGTGTGCCTTACGGGCCCACGTCGCCATCGGGTGGTACTAGGATCTTTTACTTCTCGACCCTTACTCTGGGACTCCGAACTCTCTTCTACTCGGGTTAAACGAATTTACTAACCCTGACACTAGGATCCCGCGACGACATTCACCCCAAAGTTGGATAAAAGCCATAGTTATTCCTTGGTATAGTGTTTTGCACAATTTCCACACTGTCATTTGACTCCTTTGAAACATCTTTGTTTTCAGATGGAACCCACGAGGCAGGTCGTGCGCCACACGACGGCCATGGGTGCCTCGGGATCACCGGCTGTGCTAGCTGAGATGATGACCTATCTGGGTTATCGCTGGCACCCCGAGTACACCGTCACCGAGGAGTACCAGGATTTTAACCAGGAGCAGTACCGTGCCACCGTCCACCTCTACTCTCGGGAGTATGACTCCACTACTGTGCTGCACACCGCTTATGGTGTTGGAGTGACCATCGATATGGCAGTTCACGATGCTGCCTATGCTGCTCTGACACGCCTTCGTAGGGAGTACCGGGAGTTGGACACCTCCCCCTTCAGGCACATTGCTATCGCATCTGATATTGGTGCGGAGGGTTACTACACTGCTGCCTACTCCACTGTCACCCGCGAGCCCTTCCACCATCAGAACTTTGTTCTGCATGCTGATGGTCTGGATCGAGCTAACCGAGCTCTTCGCCACGAGTTGTACACCACTCGCCAACACCTCTACCGTGCTTTGACGATGTTACACCCCTTTGTTGGATCTGGGGAGCTGCCGCGTTCTGCTATCTATCCAGCCAGGACCGTGATGCCTCAGGGTGTCGGTTGGCCAGAGGTGGGAGGCTACTCTCCCGCACTTGGTCCTCTTCTGCCGCCTGAGCGTCGGGTTCAGCACCAGAGCCCCCGCGGACCCCAGGTTGCCGATGTGGTGTACCCGTTGCCACACTACCAGCTTTCAGGCTACACCTACCTCCGCAGTGTCGTGTGGGACTGATGTAGACTTGCTTATTAGTGTTAGCTGCATTCGCCGCGAGCCTGCGTGCCGCCTATGATGTCTTAGTCTATGTACTGAACTCTATGTACCGAACCCTATGCATGATCCCTTTTGTAAGATGTGCCAACTGTTATGTGGTATCTATCGTGCTGCTTTCATTATGCATGTTTCATCTTGAATGATTCTTGTATTTGCCAATTTCTTAAATACTGAAATACCCCTGTTATATATTAGCAGGATGGTTAGACCAGCTGGTCGAGGTCGTGGTGGCAATTTCCCACCACCGCCTGAGTACATGGCTGGTATGATCCAACAGCTTGAGATGAATCGCCAGTTCATGGAGAACATGATGGCGCAGTTTCCTCGCCCCAATATGAACCAGCAGCCAAACACAGTGACTCTACAGGATTTCATACGCCTGAACCCAACTGTGTACCGCAGCTCAACTCAGCCTCTGGATGCTGATGACTGGCTCCATGACATCACCTATGAGATGGAGTCTGCTGATGTAGCCCCTGCCAGCTATGCCACGTTTGCTTCCTTCTTCCTGAAGGGACCCGCAGCTCAATGGTGGGACAGCCACAGGCGTACTCTGCCAGTTGGAACAATCATCACCTGGCCGGACTTCCAAGCTGCTTTCCGTGCCCGCTTCATTCCTCAGGGAGTCATGGACCGGAAGAAGCGTGAGTTCCGCAACCTCATCCAAGGCAACAAAACTGTTGAAGCTTATCAGCGGGAGTTTCTGGACTTGTCCCGCTATGCTGAAGAGGACATTGCTACTGATTCACGCAGACAGGAGAAGTTCCGTGACGGCCTTCAAGCTGACATCAAGTTCGCACTTCTAGTGCACGACTTTGCTGATTTCGCCACCTTGGTGAACAAAGCCATCAACGTCGAAACTGGTCTGCAGGAATACCAGAACTCTCACAGGCGCAGCCGTGACACGGGCTCATCTTCGGGCCCGTCCTCGCAGAAGCGCAGGATATGGATTCCCAACAGCATGTACCAGTCGAATGCACCTGCCCCAAGGCAGTCCTATGCTACACCTCGTCTGCCTAATGCTCCTGCTAGGCAGCCAAAACTTCCAGCTCCACCACCCCAAGCTCCGGTCCCCACTCCCAATAATGGTCTGTGCTACAAGTGTGGTCAACCAGGTCACCTTGCCAGGAACTGCTATCAGAATCAGAATCAGAATCAGCTGGCCCTTCCTGCAGCTGGTCGTGGGAACAACCAGAACCGTAACAGCAAGGCCAAGTCCTATGGCCGTGTTCATGCCAACCACGTTGATCTGAACGAAGCTCAAGACCAGCCTTCTACTGTGATGGGTACACTCCTCGTAAATTCAGTACCTGCATCTGTTTTATTCGATACAGGAGCATCGCATTCATTCATGTCAGAAGATTTTGCATTCAAGCATGGCATTAAATACGAGGAGATGAACACTTCGGTAGTGGTAAAAACCCCCGTGGGACAATGTCAAACCTCCATGGTTGGCGTCGACGTCCCCGTGGAAATCGAAGGGCTGGAATTCTATGCCGCGCCCATTATCCTGAAGACGTCTAACATCGACCTCATTCTGGGGATGGATTGGTTGAAAGCGCATACTGCTTCCATAGTTTGCGCCACTAAGACCGTCCATCTGCTACATCCTTTAGATGAAATAGTTACATACCACGCTCGCCTGGTGCAAAATGCCGAGGCAAGGCTTTATGCCTTGAATGCATTGAACTCAGCACCACTCGAGGGCATCGAAAACATCCCCGTCGTGCGTGACTTCCTCGACGTCTTTCCTCAAGAACTTCCAGGGATTCCCCCTGCTAGAGCTGTCGAATTTGTCATCGACTTGAAACCAGGCACCACTCCTATTGCCAAGCGACCCTACAAGATGCCACCACATGAACTCCTTGAGCTTAAGGAGGAAATCGACAAATCTCTTCAAAGTGGTTTCATTCGCCCAAGTTGCTCTCCTTGGGGAGCACCTTCTCTCTTTGTCAAGAAGAAGGATGGGACAAACCGACTGGTCCAAGACTACCGTCCTATTAACCAAGCTACCATTCAGAACAAGTATCCTCTTCCTCGGATCAATGATCTGTATGATCAACTGGCTGGTTCATCAGTGTTCTCTAAACTTGACTTGAGATTGGGTTACCACCAGATCCGTGTTCGTGAAGAGGATATCCCAAAAACCGCCTTTGTGACTCGTTATGGTTCATACGAGTACACTGTCATGTCCTTCGGCTTAACCAATGCCCCAGCCACCTTCTCTCGCCTGATGAACTATATATTCATGGATTACCTCGACAAGTTCGTCGTGGTTTATCTGGATGATATCCTGGTATTTTCCAAGAACGAAGAAGAACATGCTGAACATCTTCGTCTTGTGCTGGAAAAGCTACGAGAACATCAGCTGTATGCCAAGTTCTCTAAATGTGAATTCTGGCTCCCTGAAGTAACTTATCTTGGACATGTCATCTCTAAGGATGGTATTGCCGTTAACCCTGAACGAGTTCAGGCTATTCTTGATTGGACTCCTCCGAAGAATGTCAAGCAAGTCAGAAGTTTTCTCGGTCTCGCCAGCTATTGCCGTCGATTCGTCGAGAACTTCTCCAAGATTGCCAGGCCTCTGACTAACTTGCTGCATAAGGGCGTCAAGTTCCAATGGACAGACAAATGTCAGGAAAGCTTCCAGGCACTTAAAGACAAGTTGACTTCTGCCCCAGTGCTAGCTCCACCTGATACAAAGAAGGACTTCGTCATTTACTGCGACGCTTCCCGTCAAGGATTAGGCTGTGTCCTAATGCAAGAGCGCAGAGTGATTGCCTATGCCTCTCGTCAATTGCGCCCTCATGAAGAGAACTACCCAGTTCACGATCTCGAGCTTGCTGCTGTCATTCATGCACTGAAGCAGTGGCGGCATTACCTTCTCGGTAATCGTTGCGAGATATTCACTGACCATCAAAGTCTGAAGTATCTGTTTACTCAGCCAGACCTGAACCTCCGTCAGCAGAGATGGATGGAGACCGTAGCAGATTTTGACTTGGGTATTTCCTATACACCAGGCAAGGCTAATGTAATGGCAGATGCCTTGAGCCGCAAGTCTTACTGCAACCACCTCCAGGTTCATAAAGTTCAGCCCTCGCTCGTTGAAGAATTCAGAAAGCTGAACCTCCATATTGTTCCCCCGGGTGCACTCGCTCCCCCTCCTGAGGAGTTTCAGAAGATGAACCTCCATGTTATTCCCCAGGGTTCCCTCTATACCCTGGCTGTCGAACCCGATCTCGTGAGCTCCATCAAGACAATACAAGGGTACGACTCTGAAGTCCAGAAGATTAAGCGCGACCTCAAGGAAGGAAAGCCCTCATACTTCACTATTGCCGGTGATGGCGCCTTGTACTTCAAAGGCCGCCTAGTGGTGCCGTGTAAGAAGGAAAACCTGAATATGACTCGGAAAGTTATGAAAGAAGCTCATGATACGCCTCTGTGTATCCATCCTGGTAGTACTAAGATGTACCAGGACATTCGTCAAAGATTCTGGTGGTCTAATATGAAGCAAGACATTGCTCGCTATGTTGCCGAGTGTGACGTTTGCCGTCGTATCAAAGCAGAACATCAAAGGCCTGCTGGAACTCTGCAACCTATCTCTATTCCGGAATGGAAATGGGACCATGTTGAAATGGACTTCATCACTGGATTTCCCAAATCTCAGAAAGGTAATGATGCTATTCTTGTCGTCATTGACCGGCTTTGTAAAGTTGCACATTTTCTGGCGGTCAAGGAAACGATCACTGCTAGCCAGCTTGCAACTCTCTACATGTCCAGAATTGTTTCACTTCACGGTATTCCACTGGTTATCAGTTCGGACCGTGGCAGCTTATTCACTTCAAGATTCTGGGCAAGTTTCCAAGAAGCTATGGGGACCCACTTATCTTTCAGTACTGCTTTTCATCCGCAGTCACAAGGGCAAGTTGAACGTGTCAACCAAGTTCTCGAAGACATGCTTCGAGCTTGTGTTATTTCCTTTGGCAAGAAATGGGAGGAATCTCTCCCGTATGCTGAGTTCTCTTATAATAATAGCTATCAAGCTAGTCTGAAGATGGCCCCCTTCGAAGTGTTATATGGACGAAAGTGCCGAACCCCTCTGAACTAGTCAGAAACTGGGGAACGTCCATTCTTTGGTCCGGATATTATCCAACATGCCGAAGAACAAGTCCGCATTATTCGCGAGAATCTCAAGACTGCTCAGTCACGCCAAAAGAGTAACTATGACCGTCATCATAAAGACATGGTCTATCAACCTGGCGAAAAGGCCTATCTTCGAGTTACACCAATGAAGGGTGCTCACCGCTTCGGGATCAAGGGCAAGCTAGCTTCCCGCTATATTGGTCCTTTCACTATTCTCGAGAGGCGTGGAAAAGTGGCTTATCAATTGGAGCTTCCGCCGAACCTTTCTCAGGTTCACGATGTGTTCCACGTGTCACAACTCCGTCGCTGCTTCAAGGACCCAATCCGAGCAGTGGATCATGAAGTGCTTGAATTGCAACAAGACCTCTCCTATAAAGAGCATCCGGTCCGCATTCTCGACCAAGCTGAACGCCGCACACGCCAGAAGGCGATCAAGTTCCTCAAAGTCCAATGGTCGCACCACTCTGAAGATGAAGCCACCTGGGAACGCGAGGATCGTCTTCGTGAAGAATACCCCGCACTGTTTCCTTCTACCTCCTAAAATCTCAGGACGAGATTTCTTGTAGTGGAGGAGATTTGTAACGCCCGGATAATTTGGCTACAGTAAAACTTTTCTGATGATGCCATGTCATCTGTGTTACTGTTGCTAACCTCGCGATAATCCGAAACCGTTCAAATTCAAATTCAAATTACAATTAACAATAAAAGTTTTCAAAAATTAAAACAAAATTGTTCGGTGGTTGCTAAATATTACAAAGGTAATTGTGGTGAAGTAACCACATTTTTAGAAAATGCCTAAGCAATTTTAAATGATTAAAACAGAAAAGAAAATAAATAAAAAGAAAAGAAACTACAAAAAACAGAAAACAAACAGAAAAGAATAGGAGAGAAAGGCCCCCGGGCCACCGGCCCAACTGGGCAAAGGCCCAGCCGGCCCACTTCCTCTCCTTAACCCCCCCCCCCCCCCCCCCCGAAACCCTAACCCGTCCCCACTCGCTCCCACTCCCTCCCCACGTCGCCCCACTCCCCTCTCCCGATCCGATCTGGGTCCGGATCGACCGCGCCGCCCCCCCCCTCGCCACAACGCCGATGCCGCACGCCACCTCGCCGGCGCCCCGGTGACCACATCCGCCGCCCGTGGACCTCCCCGGCGCCCGACGCCCCTGGGCCTCGCCGGACTCCTCCACTCCGCCGGCCTGCTCCCCGTCGCCCGCTCGTCCCCGACGCCCACCTCGACCTACACCGCGCCCACTACCCAGACCCCGCGAACCCCGGTGAGGCCCTGAGCCTCCTCCCTCTCCCCCTGTCACCGGAGCCCGCCTGAACCGCGCCTCACCGCGGCCGCCACACGGGCGCCACCCCCATCCCCCAGGCCCTCCCTCGTCCGGCGACGCCGCGTGCGCGCGTCCGCGCGGGAGGCCGCGCTCCCGCCCGCGCGAGCACGCCCCTCGTGCCCCCCTGTTGCCCGCGCCCCCCCTCGCTCGCCGGTCCGGTCCCCACTCCGGCCACCACCCTCGGCCTCCTCCTCCCCGCGCCTTGTCCTCCTCGATGCCGTGACGCCCTGGGCCCCCTGCGCCCTGCTGCCGCTGGTACGGTCGCCGGTGGCGCCCCGCCAGCCTCGCCTCACTCTGCCCTCGCCGACGCCGGCGGTCGGGCGCCCGCGGTGGCCATTCGGGCGGCGCCCGTGCCCTGCGCCCGCTCGGGTGTGCTCGTCGCCCCTGCACCCGGCGCCCGCTAAGGCCCTCAAGGTCACAGACAAGTGGGGCCCGCCCCCTGAACGTTTATTTAAAAAAAAGAGAATTAAAATTAATAATAATAAAAATAAATAAATAAATAAATAAATAAATAAATAAGGAATTAATTAATCTAATTAATCATAATTAGATTAACCTAATTATCTAATTAGTCTAATTAAACAATGATTAGTTAGTTAATCTCTGATTAGCTTAATCACAGAATGACAGGTGGGACCCACACGTCAGATTTGACCAGTCAACGCCCCTGTTGACTGCTGACGTCATGCTGACATCATGCTGACGTCAGCGTGCACTGTTTTGGATAATGTTATATTTAAATAATTAATTAAATTCCAGAAATTAATAAAATCTTTAGAAAATCATATCTTTTAATCCGTAACTCGGATTAAAATATTTTCAACATGAAAGTTACTCAGAACAACGGGGCGAACCCAGATACGCAGCCCGTTCGTCCGCCACACATTCCTAACATATCAAACTCGCAACTTTTCCCCTCCGGCTCCTCTGCTCGAAAACGCGAAACATCGGGGATACTTTCCCGGTTGTTTTCCCCCTTCACCGGTATCACCGCATACCGCGTTAGGGCACCACTAACGCCGTTATTTGTCATGTCATGCATCACTATGCATCTGCTTGCTTAAATATTTATTGTTTCTCCCCCCTCTTCTCTCGATAGACCCCGAGACCGACGTTGCTGCTGCCCCGTTCGACTATGGAGTTGACGATCCCTCTCTCTTGCCAGAGCAACCAGGCAAGCCCCCCCTTGATCACCAGATATCGCCTACTCTCCTCTATACTGCTTGCATTAGAGTAGTGTAGCTTGTTAATGCTTTCGTTATTCCTATCCTGATGCATAGCCTGTTTTTGATACTGCTGTTGATACCTTTACCTGCAATCCTACTGCTTAGTATAGGATGCTAGTGTTCCATCAGTGGCCCTACACTCTTGTCTGTCTGCCATGCTATACTACTGGGCCGTGATCACTCGGGGGTGATCACGGGCATACTATATACTTTACACTGTTACATTACATGTGATACTGTTCGGAGATGGGGGCTGAAGGGGCAGGTGGCTCCATCCCGGTAGAGGTGGGCCTGGGTTCCCGACGGCCCCCGACTGTTACTTTGAGGCGGAGTGACAGGGCAGGTTCAGACCACCTAGGAGAGAGGTGGGCCTGGCCCTAGTCGGCGTTCGCGATACTTAACACGCTTAACGAGATCTGGGTATTTGATCTGAGTCTGGCCATTTGGTCTATACGCACTAACCACCTACGCGGGAGTAGTTATGGGTATCCCGACGTCGTGGTATCAGCCGAAGCACTTCTTGACATCAGCGACTGAGTGGCGCGCGCCGGGTTGGACCGCGTAACGTGACTTCCGTTGTACTGGAGGTTGCTAGGTCTGCTCACCGGCCGCGTTCGCAACGTGTAGGTGTGCTCAGGGCGATGGGCCCAGACCCCTGCGCGCTTGGGTTTAGACCGGCGTGCTGACCGCTCTGTTGTGCCTAGGTGGGGCTGCGACGTGTTGATCTTCCGAGGCCGGGCATGACCCAGAAAAGTGTGTCCGGCCAAATGGGATCAAGCGTGTTGGGCTATGTGGTGCACCCCTGCAGGGAAGTTTATCTATTCGAATAGCCGTGTCCCTCGGTAAAAGGACGACCCGGAGTTGTACCTTGACCTTATGACAACTAGAACCGGACACTTAATAAAACACACCCTTCCAAGTGCCAGATGCAACCCGGTGGTCGCTCTCTAACAGGGCATCGAGGAGGGGATCGCCGGGTAGGATTATGCTATGCGATGCTACTTGGAGGACTGCAGTCTACTCTCTTCTACATGCTGTAAGACGGAGGTTGCCAGAAGCGTAGTCTTCGACAGGATTAGCTATCCCCCCTCTTATTCTGGCATTCTGCAGTTCAGTCCACTGATATGGCCCTTTACACATATATCCATGCATATGTAGTGTAGCTCCTTGCTTGCGAGTACTTTGGATGAGTACTCACGGTTGCTTTCTCCTTCTTTTCCCCCTATCCCTTCTACCTGGTTGTCGCAACCAGATGTTGGAGCCCAGGATCCAGACGCCACCTTCGACGACGACTCCTACTACTCTGGAGGTGCCTACTACTACGTGCAGCCCGCTGACGACGACCAGGAGTAGTTAGGAGGATCCCAGGCAGGAGGCCTGCGCCTCGTTCGATCTGTATCCCAGTTTGTGCTAGCCTTCTTAAGGCAAAACTTGTTTAACTTATGTCTGTACTCAGATATTGTTGCTTCCGCTGACTCGTCTATGATCGAGCACTTGTATTCGAGCCCTCGAGGCCCCTGGCTTGTATTATGATGCTTGTATGACTTATTTATGTTTTAGAGTTGTGTTGTGATATCTTCCCGTGAGTCCCTGATCTTGATCGTACACATTTGCGTGCATGATTAGTGTACGATTGAATCGGGGGCGTCACACATACTGTCCTTTGATCAGATGACCATAGATGATGTTCTTTGCAGTGGAGTCCAGTTGAATGAACTTCTTGACATCAGTAGGGGTGACACCTTCACCAGATTTAGGAACGCCGTTCTTGACGACATACCAGAAGTCGACATCAATGGCTTCAAGATGCATGCGCATCTTATTCTTCCAGTAGGGATAGTCAGTTCCATCAAACACGGGGCAAGCAGCGGAGACTTTGATTATCCCTGCAGTCGACATAGCTAAAACTCCAGGTGGTTAAACCGAATCACACAGAACAAGGGAGTACCTTGCTCTGATACCAATTGAAAGTGCTAGTTATCGACTAGAGGGGGGGTGAATAGGCGTTTTTTATGAAAGTCTTCAAAACACGGATGTTTCAAAGACAAACAACAGAAATGACCTATTTGATAAGCAGCGGAAAATAAACTACAACAAGCAAGCCATAGTCAAGTATGCAATAATGTGAACGGACAAGACTAATAGCAGCTATGTAGTAATGATCAGGATGGAAGATAGTATGAAGCCAAACAACGAAAGTAGTCAAGCAATGAAGTCAAACAGATAAGGCATATAAGCAATGACTTCACGAAGACAAACTCAAGGTAAAGGAGGGAAGGGATAGAACCAGTCACTTGTTGAAGACACAGGATTTGTTGGACCAGTTCCAGTTGCTGTGACAACTGTACATCTGGTTAGGGAGGCCGAGATTCAACTCAGAAGACCGTGTCTTCACCTTATTCCCCTTGAGCTAAGGACACACAGTCCTCGCCCAATCACTGTGGTAAGTCTTCAAGGTAAACTTCCGAACCTTCACAGACGACGTTCATCGACAATCCACAATGACTCTTGGATGCTCAGAACGCGACGCCTAACCGACTGGAGGATTCACAGTCCTCAAGTGTAATAAGTCTTCAGGTCACACAGACAAGAAAACTTCAGTGATGCCTAACACTCTTTGGCTCTGGGTGTTTTGGGCTTTGTCCTCGCAAGGATTTCTCTCTCAAAGGCTTCGAGGTGGGTTGCTCTCAAACGACAAAAGCCGTGCACTAACTCTGAGCAGCCACCAATTTATGATGTAGGGGGTGGGCTATTTATAGCCACTAGGCAACCCGACCTGTTATGTCCGAAATGACCCTGGGTCACTAAGGAACTGACACGTGTTCCAACGGTCAGATTTCAAACACTCACGGCAACTTTACTTGGGCTACAAGCAAAGCTGACTCATCGAGCTCTGGATAAGTTTTGCTCTCATTGTCTTCGCTCGAAGACATAGGATTTGGGTTGAGCATCACTTCAGTCATTCTGACTATGATCACTTGGACCCCACTTAACAGTACGGTGGTTCCTACGACTCAACAAAGAAGAAAAGGAAACAACGAAACAACACAGTCTTCGTGCTCCATAGTCTTCACTCAATGTCTTCTCATGTCATAGTCTTCAATGTGAATATCTTCACATACCACCATTGTCTTCAATGTCTTCATACATTTTTTAGGGGTCGTCTCCGGTAGGTAAACCGAATCAATGAGGGACACTACCTGCGTTATCCTGCAATTCTCACAAACGCATTAGTCCCTCAACCACATTTGTCGTCAATACTCCAAAACCAACTAGGGGTGGCACTAGATGCACTTACAATACTGGTTCCAGAACCGGTACTAAAGGTCCTTACGAACCGGTACTAAAAGTCGTTTTTCTACTAGTGGCGACATCGTGTTGAATGACAAACTGCGTCTGAACAGTTAGATCCGGAGGGTGATTTGTGTGTCAGCTTTGGAGATGCCCTAAGCCTCTCTCCTTGCTCTATCCTTCCTTGTGTCGTCTAAAGATTTGTCCCCATTCAATCGGCATCGTCTACGACAAAGACGTGACAATATCGCACAGGTCGATTAACAAGCAATACTATTGATGAGGACTTACTACAAGATATTTTTTACCCTATTGATGTTGACATGATTCTTCGGATACCCTTAGTGATCATATGGACGAAGACTTTGTGGCATGGCACTAAGCCTTATGAAGTTTTCGGTGATGCTTCTCTTCAAGGTCTCGGTGCTGTGTTAATGCAAGAGAAGAAAGTTGTGGCTTATACCTCTCGGCAGTTGAAGCCCAACGAAAAGAACTACCCCACTCACGATCTTGAGTTGGCGGCAGTTGTCCATGCATTAATAACATGGAGACATCTTTTGTTGGGAAGGAAAGTGGACATATTCACCGATCACAAGAGTCTCAAGTATATTTTCACTCAACCCAACCTCAACCTCAGGCAAACTCGATGGGTCGAAATGATTCAAGAGTATAATCCGAGTATTGAATATACTCCAGGCAAGGCCAATGTGATTGCATATGCATTGAGCAGGAAGGCTTATTGAAACAGCTTAATCCTCAAGCCCTTTCAACCGGACCTTTGTGAAGCTTTCCGCAAGTTGAATCTTCAAGTTGTTCCTCAAGGCTTTCTTGCCAACCTCATAGTCTCTCCTACTTTGGAAGACCAAATTCGTGAGGCTCAGCTCCTGGATACCATGGTGAAGAAAGTGAAACGTGGTATTGATAAGGGCATTTCCAAATACAAGTGCTATCGAGTTGATGACAGAGATACTCTTTTCTTCGAGGACCGGATTGTGGTTCCTAAGGGTGATCTACGTAAAGTCATTATGAATGAGGCACACAACTCTCTTCTATCCATTCATCCTAGAAGTACGAAGATGTACCATGACCTCAAGCAGTCATATTGGTGGACTCGAATGAAGCGAGAAATTGCTCAATTCGTGAATGAATGTGATGTCTGCAGAAGAGTGAAGGCAGAACACCAACGACCAGCTGGTCTACTCCAACCTCTTGCTATTCCAGAATGGAAGTTTGATCATATCGAAATGGACTTCGTGACTGGATTTCCTAAGTCCAAGCATGGAAATGATGCTATCTTCATCGTCATCGACAAGCTCACTAAAGTGGCTCATTTTCTTCCTATCAAAGAGTCTATCACAGCAGCGCAGCTGGCAGAGCTCTACACCTCTAGAATTGTCTCCTTGCACGGCATTCCACAATTGATCTCTTCAGACCGTGGTAGCATCTTTACCTCCAAGTTTTGGGATTCTTTTCAGAAGGCCATGGGCATAAATATTCGCTTCAACACAGCTTTCCATCCTCAAACTAGTGGACAAGTCGAGCGTGTCAACCAAATTCTTGAAGATATGCTCAGAGCTTGTGTTATCTCTTTCGGCATGAAGTGGGAGGATTGTCTTTCATATGCAGAGTTCTCTTACAACAACAGCCTCCAAGCCAGCTCGGGCAAAACCCCATTCGAGATTCTCTATGGCAGAAAGTGCCGAACTCCTCTCAATTGGTCAGAAACCGGTGAACGCCAACTGCTTGGCAACGATTTGATCTCAGAGGCTGAGGAGATGTGCAAAGTCATTCGTGAGAATCTCAAAGCCGCGCAATCGCGCCAGAAGAGCTATTATGACAGTAAACACCGTGATTTGGCTTTCGAGATCGGAGACCATGTCTACCTCTGCGTCTCTCCAATGAAAGGCACTCGTCGCTTCGGTATCAAAGGGAAACTTGCCCCTAGATACGTGGGTCCTTTCAAGATCATCGGCAAACGAGGCGATCTCGCCTATCAACTTGAGCTTCCCCCCAATCTTGCAAATGTGCACGATGTGTTCCACGTGTCACAGCTTCGCAAGTGCTTCAAGACGCCTGAGCGCACCATCAACTTCGAAGAGATTGACCTTCAAGAAGATTTGTCTTATCATGAGCACCCCGTTGCTATTCTTGAAGAAACCGAGCGCAAGATTCGCAACAAGTCTATCAAATTCCTGAAAGTGAAGTGGTCACACCATTCTGACCGAGAAGCCACCTGGGAACGCGAGGACCACCTCCGTTCTGAATATCCGGAGTTCTTTCAGTCCTAGATCTCGGGACGAGATCCTCTCGTAGTGGTGGAGTGTTGTAACACCCCGGATGTAACTTGCCTTATTTGTAACTCCAACTCTTGCCATTTTCGGCTATGTGATATGATATTCCCTCCGTGGTTGGGTTTTCCTCCTTGTTGCATTTTGTTCATGTCATGCATTTCTTATCATGTCATCATGTGCATTGCATTCGCATACGTGTTCGTCTCATGCATCCGAGCTTTTTCCCCGTTGTCCGTTTTGCAATCCGGCGCTCCTATGATCCCCGGCGTCCCCTTTTACCTTTTTCCGTGAGCGGGTATTAAACTTTCTCGGAATGGACCGAGGTTTGTCAAGTGGCCTTGGTATAGCACCGGTAGACCGCCTGTCAAGTTTCGGGTCATTCGGAGGTCGTTTGGTACTCCAACGGTTAACCGAGTAACCGTGAAGGCCTCTTTTGGGTTGCAGCCCAAAACCCCTTCAAAACAGCCCAATAACCCATCTAAACACTCCCATGTCCATCGCCGTTCGATCACGATCGTGTGACCGCAAACCGTGCTCAATTTGGAGCCTCCTAATTCCTCCTACCTATAAATAGGTGCCTTCCCCTCCAAATTCCGGATCTTTTCGCACCCTAACCCTAGCCTCTCTTCCTCTCAGCCGCCGGACGTGTCCGCCCGCCGCCGGACACGCTAGCGCCGCCGCCCGCGGCCAATCAGGGGCCGTCACGTGGCGCGCCGCCGTTCGCCGCCGCCGAGGCCCGCGCGGCCCCCGAGCCCGTTCGCCTCCCCGCGCCCTGCCTGGCTCCCGCGCCGCCGCCCGCGCCCGCGCCGCCGCCCGCGCCGGAGCCCGCCGCCGCTCCGCCGCCGTCCACCGCTCTCGCCCGCCGCCGATCCGCCGCGCTCGCCGCTGCCTCCGCCCGCGCCCTCGCCGGCCGTCGCCCGTCCTGATCCAGGGAAGGAGACCCCGGATCCGCCTCCTCCGACCTCCTCCGCGCCGCCCCGCCGGCGACGACCTCGCCGGAGTCGACACCGCCGCTGCCGAGCCCTCCTCCGACCTCGCCCGACCCGATCCACTTCGTCCGTTGACTTTTCCCGGAGGTCGAATTTTCCCTAAGTCCCGTAATTTGTTGCATGTTCATCGCCCCATAACTTGCTGCATACTGCTCCGTTTCGTGCGTATAATATGTCAAATTGTTCGTCTCGATGAGTATATCATTTCATATCATTGCATCATTTTCATTTGAGCTCATCTTGATGCCCGAAATGCTGTTGGAAGAGGGCTATGTGATGTTAGTTCCAGTTTATTATCAGAACATGCATTTTTGTCATTTTTGCCATGATTGATATGTGCACCCTATGAACTTGAGCTCTACATGTGTTTTGAAATATGCCATGCCATCTTTACAGGGGTGTATGCCATGTATTTTTTGTGATCTCTGTGGTGACTAGCACAAGCATGCAAACTAGGGATCTCAATGTTGCTGATTCCAGGGACTTAGTATTTTCACCAAGTCATTCCCTGCTGTTATTTTTATGCCATGTGTTCATGTTGTTTCAGAAAGATCTATGCCTCTTTTGAGCATGATCAGTAAGGGAGTTTTGAACATATGGATGTGCTATATCCATCCGTGCCTTTGTTTGTATTTATGGAGTGCCATAGCTTGAGTCAATCGAGCTCTACTTTTGCTATAAAATATTACTGGCAGATTGTTTACATTTTATTCGATTTTGCCAAGCTTGTTGTAGTTGATCCTTGCATGCTATGATGTTATTCTTGCCATGTATAGCTTCTATGCCATGTCTTCTTAATGTATGTATGCTTAGTTTATCATGCAATGCTCTGTAGTGAGTGCATCGAGCTCACAAACAGGCCTACTTGTTATCTGTTTTTGACATGTCCAGTTTTCTGCTAAGTCTGAGATCTGTAATGAAACTTGCTTATTTGACATGGGTGTTATAATATTTTCTGATCCTTTCTGGCTTGTGGTCAGTAAGGGACTTTTGTTAAGTGCTTTGATTATATTCATTCCATGCCATAATTTGATATGTTCTGTTCCTTTAGCAGGTTGTTTCCTTGCTCTAAACGTGGCTTCCTGATGTTAATTTCTGGCATGTTAGTATTTTCACCAAGTCTGTGAAGTTGTTATGTTTTGCACTTTTGCTATGCTTGTTTGAACCTTTTGTGGTGTGTTTTAGCCATAGCTCAGTGTTCATCTTTTGTCAAGCATCTTGATTAGTTCACTGTCATATGCTTTGTTGGTACATTTGGGTGCAGTAGCTTAATTTCTTGTTGCATGCTAAGTAGCATCATGCTGTTAATGGCAGATTCTTGTCATTCTTGTTTTGCTTGTCATTTGCAAACCGTGCATCCGATTCCGGTGATCTTTATATCGATTTCAACCGAAATCATCTCACCTTTCCAGTGACATACTTGGTTTGCCAAGATTATGCCTGGTTCGTCTTTTTCCTTCCGGAGCACGCATATGCATTGCATACCACATCTCGCATACCATGCCATGTTTTGCATCATGTTGCTTGCGCATTGCATCGTGATTGATGGTTGTCCCCTTTGCTTGTATTCTTGTCTTGGGTAGAGCCGGGAGACGAGTACGTGAACGAGGAACCTGTTGAGAACGCTTACGAGGATCAAGCTTTCGACAACTCTGAGAACCTTGCAGGCAAGATGACCATACCCTCGAAATCACTTCTATCTTGCTTGCTAGATGCTCGCTCTTTTGCTATGCCTATGATGCGATACCTACCACTTGCTATATCATGCCACCCATATTGCCATGTCAGCCACTAACCATCCATGTCCTAGCAAACCGTTGATTGGCTATGTTACCGCTTTGCTCAGCCCTTCTTATAGCGTTGCTAGTTGCAGGTGAAGATGAAGTTTGTTCCATGTTGGAACATGATTATTTTGGGATATCACAATATCTCTTTTGTTAATTAATGCATCTATATACTTGGTAAAGGGTGGAAGGCTCGGCCTTATGCCTGGTGTTTTGTTCCACTCTTGCCACCCTAGTTTCCGTCATACCGGTGTTATGTTCCTTGATTTTGCGTTCCTTACACGGTTGAGTGATTTATGAGACCCCCTTGATAGTTCGCTTTGAATAAGACTCCTCCAGCAAGGCCTAACATTGGTTTTACTATCTGACCACCTACCACCTTTTTCCCTTGGGTTTTCGCGAGCCCAAGGGTCATCTTTATTTTAGCCCCCCCGGGCCAGTGCTCCTTCGAGTGTTGGTCCGAACCGAGCAGCCTGCGGGGCCACCTTGTGGAAACTCGAGGCTTGGTTTTACTTGTAGCTTGACTTATCCGGATGTGCCATGAGACAGAGATATGTGCAGCTCCTATCAGGATTTGTCGGCACAATCGGGCGGCTTTGCTGGTCTTGTTTTATTACTATCGAAATGTCTTGTAGTCCGGGATTCGGAGACTGATCGGGTCTTCCCAGTAGAAGGAATATCCTTCGTTGACCGTGAGAGCTTATAATGGGCTAAGTTGGGACACCCCTGCAGGGTATTATCTTTCGAAAGCCGTGCCCGCGGTTATGAGGCAGATGGGAATTTGTTAATGTCCGGTTGTAGAAAACCCGAAGTTGACCTTAATTAAAACACATCAACCGCGTGTGTAACCGTGATGGTCTCTTCTCGGCGGAGTCCGGGAAGTGAACACGGTGTTGGAGTTATGTTTGGCGTAAGTAGTTCAGGATCACTTCTTGATCACTACTAGCTTCACGACCGTGCCTTGCTTCTCTTCTCGCTCTCTTTTGCATTGTTAGCCACCATATATGCTAGACGCTTGCTGCAGCTCCACCTCATTACACCATCCTTCCTATAAGCTTAAATAGTCTTGATCTCGCGGGTGTGAGATTGCTGAGTCCCCGTGACTCACAGATTCTACCAATATAGTTTCAGGTGCCAACGATGACAGTGCAGATGATGCAACCGAGCTCACGTGGGAGTTCGACGAGGAACGTGGTCGTTACTATGTGTCTTTTCCTGATGATCAGTAGTGGAGCCCAGTTGGGTTGATTCAGGGATCTGTGTAGCATTTGGGGTAGTCTTCTTTAATTTTGGTTCCGTAGTCGGACCTTGAGTGTAATCTGAATGATGGATGTTTATTTATGTATTGTGTGAAGTGGCGACTGTAAGCCAACTATGTATCTATTTTTCCCTTATGTATTACATGGGTTGTGTGAAGATTACCTCACTTGCGACATTGCTTTCAATGCGGTTATGCCTCTAAGTCGTGCTTCGACACGTGGGAGATATAGCCGCATCGAGGGCGTTACATTACACCTTCTCAGTTAGGTTAGCATATTATGTTGAATGGGATTATTCTCACCGGCATAGACTTACCCATACTAATGGTGAAGATACATCATCACGGAATGGAAAATCGTTGGAACTTGCAGGTGTCTAGTAAAGTGATTGTTTTTTGCATGGAAGGCTCTCCATGGGATAGTACCGGGATTATCAGTGCTTGCTAACAAGCACATCCGTACTTCCCCACATTGCCCAATATGTTCAATGGGCCCAGAGGACATTCTACGTATACTTGATGTTTACTTGTGCACGAGCGAAGCAAATCTCGGCTGTTGTGGGTCTTCTAGAAGTTATTGAAGAAGCATAACACATAGACAAATCTGGTTCCATTGTGTTGGAAGAGCTGCTACGACGGACTAGTAACAAATCATCAATTCTTGGTCATGTTGGTCTTAAGTAGCTGATCGTAGTTGGGGCATGGTACATATGGTGGTAGTGGCGGAAGTGTGTTAAGGGGGAATCTGTAGCCCCGCCACCTCGCACATCTTTTGTGATTGAAGCTCTAGCAAGCAATTTTGGAGCACACATTCAGGGACCAAACAAGAAAGAATCACTTCGATAAAACCACCAAAGGACGTATACAAGGTGAATGTAGATGTTGCTCTTAAGAATGATGGTGGGGGAGATGCTGGAGCGGTTATTCAAAATGATAAGGGTGAGGCCATAGCTGGTGCATGTTAACCTCTTCACCACCTGTTAGATGTAGCAACAACATAAACTAAAGCACTACAACATGCCGTAAACCTCACTGAAGACTTGGGGTGTACCCCGGTCATTGTAGAGTTAGATTCCTTGAAACTTGTTCAAGCTTTCAATGACACAATCCAGGTTTGCCTATACTTGTAGACTGTTTTCAACTATCATAAGATTGGCGATATTTCATTGCAACACTGCAACCGGGAAGCAAATTATGTGGCGTGCAACTTGGCTAGGCATGCTCATTTCAAACTCTACTGTTTCATAGGATGATACCCAACAATAATTTTATTGTTTCCGATGTAATAAACAATGTATATTTGATTAAAAAAAATAAAGTGCACCATGAAGACTTTCTCTAAAAAAAACAAGTAGTACTATCTCGCTAGGGAACAAAAGCAAACAACCCAAATCCTGATGAGTTTGAACTTTGAACTCGGTCTAAACATACTATTGTACCGTTTTCCTTCTTTTTATTGTTGTTGAGAAATTGCTACTCCCTCCGTTCCGATTTACTCCTCGTGGTTTTAGTTCAAACTAAAACCACGACGAGTAAATCAAAACTAAGGGAGTACCAATTTCCAAATCATGTCACGATGGGGAAGGGGCAGAATGTTGAGATCCATGGCTAAATCGAACCTGACGAGGTCAGCGACTAAGCCTGATGGCTGATGCGTGACACATTTTCGATGTGGAATGGCCGAGTGCTGTAACAAACTGTTGGACTTGCGTATAGGGCAAGCTGGCGGCTCCCCCCGCATTCTTCGTGGTTTGGTCTTCCAAGCCCACCACCCTCTCCACCCTCTTTCTCCCCAGGCTGAATATAAGTACCTCCTCCTCATCCTCCCCTTTCACGCCTCACCAACACAAAACCACCGCCTCGTCGATCCCACATTCCCTCTCCTCCCGTTTCCGCCCGCAACTCGCCCTCCTCCAACCTCTCAAGCCCTCTGCCACGCTCCCGCTCTGCGCGCCTCCCGCATTCCTCGCCGGCGGCGATTCGGCCAGTGGGGGGGCTTCTTCGTGCGCCTGCTGATGGCTAACGGCGAGGCCGCGTCCATCCGCACCCAGGCACGGGAGGTTCTAAACCTCCACTCCGACGGCCAGCACGAGCATGCGCTGGCCCGCGCCATGGCGCTCGGCGCCGCGCACCCGGGCTCCGCGCTCGTCCTCAACCTGGTTGGCTTCCTCCACCGCCACGCCGCCCTCGTGGCGCGGAACGACAGGGGCGCCCCTGGCGGCGGCGGCGGCGACGGCGACGACGACGACGACGTGTCCGCGCTGAAGGAGTACCACCGCCACGCGGCCCTCGACGCCTTCTCCGCCGCTGCGCGGCTCGCGCCCGACTGCATCATCACAAATGTTGGCCACGCCGAGGCGCTCGCTGACTGCCGTCGCTACGAGGACGCCCAGAAGGAGTTTCTCCGCATTCTCAAGACGATCGAGAAAAACGACCAAGCCGACCCGGCCCTGTACAACGTGGTGTACGACATGAGCGGGGTCTCAAGCAGGAAGGGGAGAAGGCGCGACGCCGTGAAGAGCGCCAGCCTCGCCATGGAGCGCTTCGCGGAAAGAATCAACCAAAGGATTCTGCCATTGGAAGCCGCCAAGTTGCTGGAGGCCAGCAATCTCGGCGGGCCTGCCGCCGGTGAAGCGCGAGACCGTGCAAAGCTTCTCGCCGAGACCTACCCCTACTCGCCGCGCGCCCAGCTACTCCGCGCGTACATCGAGTTGGCACCAGTCCGTGCCCTCGATCCGGCAATGGACAAGAAGCAGCTTCTGCGCCGAGCACTCACCATCGTGTCTCAAGCGGCAGAAAACTTCGACCGCTCGCTCATGGTTGCCTTGTTCCACGCCAAGCTCTTGTTCCTGCTGGATGACTTTGATGCTGCGGAGGAAGAGTGCCGCCGGGCACTTCACATCGAGACGCCGAATGACCCCAATTGGGATGGCATACCTCCCATGGCTGCTCTTGGGGCAGATTCTGATGCCAGAGTATCTTATGTCAAGAAGCAGCTCCGTGTCTTGCTCAAGCAGATCATAGTTGTGGCTGCACTATACTGGTCCTCTATGAAGAATGCACTGCAGGGCCAGCACGTCGTATCTGTGACAGTTGATACGCTGCATGCGCACTATGATGGAATCGACAAGTCAGCAGCAAAGACCATATCTGATGCAAGGCGGTTTCTCAAGAATCAAGAGTCATGGAGTTTCTGGATTTGCCTCGATTCCCGTTGCCATGGCAAGAAGTTCCTGAACACCAGTTCGCTCTGGCAACACATGTGCAGCAAGCACCGAGATGAGCTCTGGGGGAAGCTCCAGTCAGTTATAGATCCAGAATATTGTGAAAATGCATCACAGGATGATCACTTGGTAGATGAGATAACGTTCAGCCGCCAGCCTGACATCTTCCTTTTACCAAGGGTGCATAATATGTTTGAATCCTTGCTGCTTTCACCATCTGTTGGAATACAGGCAGAGCCCTTCGCTGAAATGCGACAAAGGAAATGCAGAGAAGGATCTGAGATCCTTGAGATCATCAGGGAGAAGCTGAGGATGTTGCCTCAAGATACACTTAGCACTGAGGTCTATCACTTCTACATGTGGCATGGTTTCAATTTAGCATTCTTCCTTACTTCACTGTTCTGCTGATATTGATGTTTATCAGACTAATGATTGGCTTGCTTGTTCATTGCAGTTTCAGGAGCGCTGTTCTGGAATAGAGGAATTGTGGCTTAAGTTTCTCGAAGTTACTGTTGTGGACTATCGTGAAATCATTCTTCCCCTTGCGAGATTATACCAATGGGTCTGTTTAACATCTGCAGTGATTAGTTCTTAGAGTTATATATGCTCATTTCTTCGCTCAACTGCTCAAATCATGTGCTAACCGATAACCATCTTTGCAGATAGAATTGAAGAAACGGATTCCTTTTTATCTAAATCATCCTGGTAGTAGGCGTATCGGATTTGCTGATGCCAACATTGATATTATATGCGGTAAAATTCCTGCTGCCCAATGAATTTGTGTTAACTCATGTCACATTGACTTTTCCAGGAGCTTCTATTCTTCTGCTGTCATAGCAAATAATTAAGTTATGTCTCAACGATCTAAACCTGGCACTGCCCTAGACTGCTTGTTTTATGCCCCCTTGATTAAGAGGAATTTCTAAGTAGTTTTATGCCTCGTTGATTCAGAGGTTTTTTACGGAGTAATATTCTATTAGAGGTTATCTGCTCTGCTATGTAGGATTTGCATCCTTAGGAATTAGGATGTCCTCTTATCCTATAGGCCACTTTGTACTCAATTCCAAAGGAAAACTTCCATTCAGTCTAACCTCTAGGAAAATACTTGTTTGAACTAACAAATATGTTATTTGCATGCTCTCAGTTTTACAATTATAGAATATGCTCTGTTATGTCACTAGTACTTGTTATAATTTCATAACAGGAACTTCTGGCCAATCTGTCAAGGAAATGGCAAGCACCTCCAGTTCTCAACAAAGTCTTAATGTTTGCAACAAGAGCAATGCTGATAAAGAATTTTCTATCTTGAGTGCAATCATAGGGGTAAGAGACACTTGCATCTTTTCATGTGGTCTTTCAACAACTTGCCTATTATTTCCTATGTATGTGTTCAGTCATTGTGCAATCTGAACAACCAGCCTATAATTTCCCGAAAATGCTAGACCTACGAAGGGGCTACGAAGAGCTTCGTGACTTTCCACCCCTAACCAATAAATCTCACTTCCCTGATTTATCAAAAGATACCACTTAATCCATTACATAGGTCACATGAAAATCTTGTATGGATCCTGTTTCCCTGATCTTATGTAGGTGTAGCATTACTCATAATTTCCTATGCATGTGTGCAATCTGAGGCATTTCGGAGATAAATTTCTGTGAAATCTTGTATGGATCCTGTTTGTTGAAAATCACTGCATTGCTCAGCAATTTTACGAAATCTTCTTTTGGGAGAAAACAACCACCACTTAACCGATGTTGTACTGACTTACATGTATACTCTTCTGTGCGGAGTTGTAGATTGCAGCACTGTTTGAAAATGTTACACCTTAATCACCATTGCATATATTTGCAAGACAGTTTCCAAAAAAATTAATTAATGGTTAGATTACACCGTGAAAGCAGAGTCTATAATCCAGTTCGGTGCTGATGCTACCTTCGGTTTATTTTATTTGCATGTGTTCATTTCTTTGTGGTTATTTCACTGATAGAGGGTTTAAACTATGATACATCATATCTGAGTTGGCCGTAGATATTTGCAAGTTTTCATAAGGTCCTATCTGTCGCATATGTTTTCCTATCTACTTCACTGATATCAAGATAGTTAGAAGACCCAACAGTAAAATTTCAGCAAGAATCAATAGCTTGTGTGATCCATTTGCTAAGATTCTTTAAATTCCATCGATTGAACGTTGAAGAAGTATCAAAAGTAGGTAACCTGGTTGAACTCTATAACGTCTGCTGCTCCCACATGTATACTGCACTATTTTCTTCATATCTAATAGGAATGGCCTTTTCAAATCACATGGACGATCCAGAACATTACTGTAACCTATTATCTGCACATTTTCCCCCTCTATCTTTCTCTATGTTTACTAGAGCCACTCTCCTGCTGCTTTGAGTGTAACTAAAGGCCTATTGTACTATTTTCTTTTTTGCAGCCTTCATCCTTAGACGACAGAGCTGCTGGTGAAAAAAGTGAAGATAGGTAAAAATATACAATCCTAAGATTATTATCTGGCAGGTTTACTCTTTGAATATACTATAAATGCGGAACTGCTCATCCTTTGACTGGAAATGTGATTTCTTGTGTTAAACTCCTATTTGAGTAAACATGAAATCTTTCACCCAGCTATTATATTCTTGGATATGTACAGATTTATTTGACTTCAATGTTGACTGATAGTAGATAGTAACAATCTTAGTGGATTCAAACTTATTACTTTTTGAGTTGTATGGTCACATACATAGATAATAACCTCTCATATCTTTTGTGATCAGTTCTCCTTCATGTGGTACTTAATTTATCAGCTATCTTTCTGCATCATTTTTAGAATAGCAAAGCTAATAGATATCTGTATCTTACATGGACAGATCTCACGAATGTGGAAGTGGAAGTTCTGAATCTGCTGGTGTTTCTATGATTAATAAAATCCACACTCATCTGAATGATAAATCTAAGAAGTGCAAAAATCCTGCAAAAATGAAGATGAACACATCTGGTGAGAGGAAAATTCATAATATGGCTAGTCCACAGCAGTACAAGCAAATCCCTCCCGGCTTCCCTCCCAACCCAAAGGTAATTCTGCAACTACCCTTGGATTGGACCTGCTAACTCATGGGTACTTGTTGTGGTTGTGGTTACTGAATGTGAGCTACCAATAGTTATAAGTCCGTCCCCAGGCACCTTGGGCAAGTAATTTCAAAAACACTTAGGCAGCATGGGCTAGCTAAATACAATTTATTCGACATGAAAAGTTATGAATTACAAATATAGGAAAACATTGGAATGCATTTCTTCAATTTACTCCTTTGCTCTGATCTTGTTGGGCAAAGGGGAATTAAATTCTTCATTTAGTGCCTATATGAGTTAGATATAGAACTGTATGCCTCTTGAGATGATTTGCCAATAATATTTCCATTTCCCTGGTGTTCATTGTTGGCACATGATAATGCAATATAATTTGCCAATAATATTTCCATTCCCTTGGTGTTCTTCACTATTGGCACATGATAATGCAACGTATTTAGATTGTTTTACAACTGCTGCTAACTTGCTTTTCTAATATTCTTATTTCATATCACAGTACACTGCCAAGATCTCTTTTGATGGAACCGATGAAGATGGACACCAAAGTTACGCAGAATATTTACAGTTATTTCGGAACATATGTTACAACGATGGAATTAAAATTGATACATCAGTCTCCGGAACCAAGGAAAAGGTTTGCACAACTTTGGAGAAAGGAACCTTTCATGTGCTTGTGCAGATAGGGGAAGCTTGTGTTACCTTTATAATCGATCTCAGGCCTGGCTGGCTAAGGGGGTATTGCATAGGGGACCAAGTATATGAACTAAAACCTGATAAAGATGAGAAAATCTATATGCCACATGCAAACAGAAAAGAACTTCCTTTTAAAGGAAATCACCGTAAAATTAGTGGAGGCGCTCCGGGCAAAATCAGAATTGGGGCAAATGTGCTCAGAAAGAAACTTAAAGAACTGGTGAGCAGCAATGGCAGAATAGATCCAGAAATAATTGGACTCTTTACTCTGTACTTGTGTGAAGGTCCGAAAGTACAAACGGCTGGTGATGCACTATTGAAGTCACTGATAGATCCGGGTATGAGCAGGTTAGAAATAGCTCTGCCGTCAATTTGTCAACTGTTGACCAATTGGAGCAGTCTAAGCGGAGTAGCTATGAATTATATGCACGAAGTAAGCCAAGGCAAGGTACCTTCAGAATTGGAAGAAAAGAAACGGATCCCTGGTGCTATCGATTCAGTTCAAGATATTCTGAAAATCATGAAGATTCTTCATATTGACGGTATTAACGAAGGCATATTCAGTCACAGGGCCGTTGAAGATCCAAATAATTGGTTAACCTCAGATGATATCTCGAAGCCTACACCTCAGAAGAGAAGTTGGAAGGGAAAAGCAACTTCACCTGAAAAAAAGGCAATAACTTCCGATTACAGTCCCCGAAGAAAAATCCATTCAGGATATAAGCTTGAATCATTTCCAATGAATGGCAGAGTTGCTCAGCTGAATGAAGGTCTGCACAGATCAGCCATTCGGAGCCAACAGTTGTATTTTGGAAGCCCTCGAAGTATTACCTTGATTGAAAAGGTTGTGTTGACTTCTAGAAGATTGCCTATGGTTTCAAACCAGCAAATTGTCCAGCGAAATATTATCTGGGAAGCTAGACATGCATTTTCTGGAAGGAAGCGATCTATAGATGACAGCCTGGAGTCGCTAAACAGAGATTTGTGGAAGCGAAAAGCAGAAATTCAGTTTTCTCGAGAACCACTCGTGACTTCCAAAGGACACGTTGCTGGGTGGTTCTCAAAAAACATACGGCGACCAGGACCAAGAAGAACTTTGTGCGTTCAAAACCATCAAAGTGCTAACTCAACAGCCTCATTCATGAGAAAAATACTAATGGTATTAAGGCGCTGAAGAGGGGGGGGGGGGGGCACTTGAAGCAAGGATTCTAGCACTGATGGTTCTCAAATACTGATGATTTCAAGGAGATCGTTAAGTTTCTTGTTCTCGCTTCCGTTTCAGAGCAATTGGTCCAGGTATACAGGTAGAGATCCCTCCAGTTTACTTAGTGGCCTATATGCTTTTGATTTTCCACACAATATTATTTGTCGATGATGGAAGTACATAGTCAAGTTTACTTAGTGGTCTGCATCAAGTTAAGCTAAACGTGGTCAGATTAAACATACCAATGTAGGTTGATAGCTGTATGCTGCTGTTCTTCCACGCCATCCCGCTGGCTGCCTCCATCTATCTTCATGTTTAAACATAGCCTAAAAAGTGCTAGAAATATTAAGTCAATTCTTTGTGTATTTGAGTATCTCTCTGGGCTGAAAGTTAATTTTCATACAAGTCAGGTGTACTGTTTTAGTAAAGCTAAGGATGATCAGGAGAAGTGTGCTTCTATTTTTAGTTGTGCAGTAGGAACTCTTGCTTCAAGCATTTAGGAATTCCAGTTAACTCGGTTAGGTTGTGAAATAGAGATTGGAGCACATCTGAGGAAAAAATGGAAAATAAATTATAGACTTGAAAGGGCAGGGGGGGCATTCCTATTGTGGTAGGTTGATTCTACTTAGAGCTAGTCTTAGTAATGATGTACTCCCTTCGTCCCATAATATAATAATGTTTTTGACACTAGTGTGGTGGAAAAAACGCTCTTATATTATGGGACGGAGGGAGTAACTCTCTATAGGATTGCTATACTTGAGCTTCCTAAAGGCTCTAGGAAAAAAAATGGATTTCTTTGGAAACGACATTTTTGGTAAAAGGAGGAAGGAATAAAGAAATAACATCTAGTTGGGAGGTCTGGGTGTATTTGAATATTACAAATATTTTTTGTTATGTAAATGTATTTGTGGAAACTTGAGAATGAACAGGGGATTTGGCAGACTTTGATTACAAATAAATATATTGTTAATTCCACTTTAAGCTTGTGTAAGAATAAACCTGGGTAGTCCCACTTCTGGCAGGGGCTTAAGTCAAGCCAATTTTATTTCCAGTACTGTAGGAAAATGGTATGAAATGGAATGAGTACAAGATTAAAAGAGGATCTGTGGCTAGGCAGCCAACCTGTATCTGTTCAGTCCCCTAGCCTGAACATGTTAACCTTGTTGATCTTGTTGTAACTCTCGTGAACTCGCAGATTAGTGTGAATCTTCGAAGGGGCAGACGGCTTGTCCAAACCATCTGTGAGGAAGCTCGCAACTGGGCTAAGGCTGGAGCGTCGAGCACCCCCCCCCCCCCCCCCTCTCCTTCTGCTCACTCCTCAAATGCGCCAGCTTGTGTACATAGTTTGAGGAAGGATATGTACTTTCTACCACTCTGTCAATGGAAAGATATCGCAAACTGCGTATTCGGAAAACAATTACCGTGTGAATCTTGTATTCTGCATACTACCTGTTTATTAGCCTGAGACCCTGAGATCTGTGTTTGCTGCTCTTCTTGTCTGTCCTTGTACTTACTGTTGCTGCGTCAGCAGGTCTACCAAGTCTTGTCTTCTTGATACTTGTAGACCTGTTTGTGTGGACAAACCTATCAATCCAATCATCTTCTTGTTAGTTGTTTCCTTTCTTTAACCTGCTGCTATTGTTCTCTAGAGCTTTAGAAAAATACCAAAAATATATAGTGGTAGTCGTTTACTATTCCAAACCACTATTTTGTTAGATTCAGCTGTGGAACAATTCCAGAGCACTGTTAGTCTAACTAGTAAAGTGGCCTGCGCACATGCACCGGCAACATCTTAATGTTTGTGTTTTTCCTTTTGAAATTATTTATGTTGTAAATACATACTCCCTCCGTTCCTAAATATAAGTCTTTTTAGAGATTACAATATGAACTACATACGGATGTATATAGATGTGTTTTACAGTATAGATTCATGTATTTTGCTCCGTATGTAGTTCATATTGGAATCTCTAAAAAGACTTATATTTAGGTACGTACGGAGTATATTTTAGAATTCATACGACATGATTACGGGAAATATCTAGCACGGACATTCGCATGTATGCACGGTCCAATCATATTATAATGCATCAGCTGCAGATCGCGATGAGATCATGACGAGATTTATGGTGACGTAACCCATGATTACGGTCATCATACGATTACGGTCGCGCGCTAGTTAGGTCCATATGATTATTATTATTTTAATAGTTTTTACTTTCAACATAAATAAACCATTATCAAAGAACCTAATAATCATACTCCCTCCGTTTCTAAATATAAGTCTTTTTAGAGATTACAATATGAACTACATACGGATGTATATAGATGTGTTTACAGTATAGATTCATGTATTTTGCTCCGTATGTAGTCCATATTGGAATCTCTAGAAAGACTTATATTTAGGTACGTACAGAGTATATTTTAGAATTCATACGACATGATTACGGGAAATATCTAGCACGGACATTCGCATGTATGCACGGTCCAATCACATTATAATGCATCAGCTGCAGATCGCGATGAGATCATGACGAGATTTATGGTGACGTAACCCATGATTACGGTCATCGTACGAATACGGTCGCGTGCTAGTTAGGCCCATATAATTATTATTATTCCAATAGTTTTTACTTTCAACATAAATAAACCATTATCAAAGAACCTAATAATCATACTCCCTCCGTTTCTAAATATAAGTCTTTTTAGAGATTACAATATGAACTACATACGGATGTATATAGATGTGTTTACAGTATAGATTCATGTATTTTGCTCCGTATGTAGTCCATATTGGAATCTCTAGAAAGACTTATATTTAGGTACGTACAGAGTATATTTTAGAATTCATACGACATGATTACGGGAAATATCTAGCACGGACATTCGCATGTATGCACGGTCCAATCACATTATAATGCATCAGCTGCGGATCACGATGAGATCATGACGAGATTTATGGTGACGTAACCCATGATTACGGTCATCGTACGAATACGGTCGCGTGCTAGTTAGGCCCATATTATTATTATTATTTCAATAGTTTTTACTTTCAACATAAATAAACCATTATCAAAGAACCTAATAATTTTTAGCATGCCAGGCAGGTCAAAATGAATTACTGATTTCTTTATTAGAGTTGCATTAACCATATTATATCCTTTGACTTAAAAAAGTTGAAACTAAGCTTTAAAGCTTTAGTTATGGTAAATAGTTAGCTTTTTTTCTAAGACTGTATATGTGTCAAATAGATACCTCAATTTACTTCACTTTGGGTTTATAGTACGCAGCCTTTTTCTACATTTCTTTAAGAGGCTGTTTCCAGGACTTGAACCCGTGACCTCATGGTCACAAGGCAGCAGCTTTACCACTGCGCCAAGGCTCCCCTTCTTACTGGATAATCATAGAGCCTATATAATTATTTTTTGCGGGGAATAATAAATCCAATATGATGTTAAACAGTGCCAATACAAAACAGTGTAAACCAATTAGCTGAACATGGGTCATTAGTACTCCCTCCGTCTGGAAATACTTGTCCGAGGAATGGATGTATCTAGATGCATTTTAGTTCTAGATACAACCATTTGTATCCATTTCTACGACGAGTATTTCCGGACGGAGGGAGTATTAATTCAGTAGGGTATGCCTGAGTTTCTTCTCACTTTCATATCCAGGACACAGGAGTACATGTTGTATTGTTACTACGTTTGCCAAAACAGAAGCATGTGAAACCTAGCAGAGCACCGTACCAGCCAAAAAGGAAATCCTTCTAATAATACTTAGGACCAAAATAAACAGAAAAATACGCACAGGGTTATCATGCCCAATTAATCTGCATCATCTCAAATCCTTCACCTACTTTGCCCCAAGGACATCCGGAATCCATGGAATCAAGTGTTGGAATTGATCTCAGGTTGTTGTTGATTGAGATAAAAGGGGAACTCATTTTCCCATTCTGGTGCTTTGATTGAGGGCACACAAAACCAATGATTGGTTTTGGTCCCCGGCCCATCAGCCCCTCATACATAAAGAAGAAGTCACGTACCTCTCGATCTAAGGAAAACGCATGGGTAAAACCCCTTAAGGCTAACAACTGATCCTAAAAAGAGGGAGCTAACAGGCTGGAAGGATGTCTAGCACCGCCGGCCACTAGAAGGTCAGTGCCGGCGGCATCCTGCACATCTACCAGGTCTGCCACCCTGCTGCTGCTTCTTCCCCGGCAAACTCCACATTCCTGGAGCCTCACGGCAGCAGAATCAGGGGCTATCCCATACTGGTCATATTTGATGTACGTTGTCTAAGTAGTGGGCCTAATGCTTTTCAGTGAATGTTAATCACCCATATTTAATATTAATGGCTTTCGATAGATGATGTGGGAAAAGAATTCTATGAGACCAGGTCTCACGGGTTAGCAGGTGAGACTCGCCCTGATGGATGACACGTGGCATTCACAAATCACAAAGCATCTACCCCACCCCCCACCTGAAATCAGGGGGGGGGAGAGATTAGATACTTTGTGATTTGTGAATGCCACGTGTCATCCATCAGGGTGGGTCTCACCTGCTTTATATGAGACCTGGTCTCATATAATTTTTTTCCGATGAGGTGGTGATCATGCTAAGTCCTCGTTAATCAAGTTCATGTTTTAGTTACGTGTATGTGGTTTGATTAACTAGCACCGTGCCCCCCCCCCTCCCCTGTCCGGCCCACCTCCACCCTCCCCTCTCCCTCGCGGCCGAGGGCCACCGCCGAACAAAGCCCAGGCAGTGCCGGTGGCGTCGGGGCCTCTCCCTGGCGCGGCCCTCTCTCTCGTCTAGCGGCGGCGTGAGGCCTCCTGGCGGTGTGGTGCGGCGAAGCTCCGGCGTCAGCTTGGTTCTGTAGCAGGGGTGAAGGCCAGGACTCCATCTGGTGGTGCCGCCTCTGCGGCGGCTGCGGCATGGGGCTCTTGACCCCCGTTCTCGATCTGCATCTGGGTGGTGCTCGGGCATGTGCCATAGCGGCATGACATGCGTGGTGTTCATCGGATCTCAGCGGCCTCTGGGCACCGTGGCAGTGCCAGCAGCGGTGTATACTCAGCGTGGTGGTGCTGACGAAGGCGGTGTGCACTCAGAGTGATGGTTCGGGCTGCTATGGCGTCGCTTGGTAGTGCTACCTCGGCGGCGGCAACTGTCTGGAGCTCTGGCTCTGCCTGCGCTGATGATCGTGGAGCGTGATGATGCGGCTCAACGGCGAGGTGTTGTGGCCGCGGCGGAGTGTACCAATTTGGGCGGTGTTCGCCCATGCCATGCCGGTGGGCAGGGATGTAGGTGTGCGACAAGACAGATGAAAGTCCTGCATGGCTTCAGCCGATGCCAGCGGTGACAGTGCCCGTGGATGCCATTCACCTCCTTGGAGGCAGCGTTGTGGTGTGTCGGCACCTCACTCTCTCTCACTTGGTGTGGTTGTCCTCCAGGAGAAAGCTTAGATTAAATCCGGATTGACAATGGAGGCGTCCTTGGCATCGTTGCTCTATTGGGAGCATCGTTTTGGAGACATGGCTTGGAGGTCCTTTTGAGTTCCTTTGGTGCTCGCCGCAGTTTCGGCTTGGTCTTCTGGGGCGCTATGCACACCATCGAGAATGATTCCAAGATGACGACTTTCTCGGGGCTATCCGAGTCGCCCCACCCACCTGCCGACTCGTTTAGGCGATCAAGGGTGGTTGGTACATAAGCAGATGGTTTCTTTTGGAGTTGTTGCTCTTTGGAGGTGAACGGCGTTGGTTGAGACGCGGCTTGGTTTGGCACTTTGGTCAAGTTAGGAACAGCCTCTCTTGCGTTGTGGTTGTATTGTGTGCGTTTGTGGCGGAGTTCATCTTGCTTCTCACCGGGATGTGGTGAGAGCTCTTTCTTGTGTTCAACCCTCTGCCTTCTACGTGTAAAGCTAAGGCACACAATTTACGGGCTCTCAATTTTTTTTAACTAGCACCATTAAATCCAGTATTAAGTTTTGATATTGTTCCACTAAGCATGTTTATGTTAATGACATTCTATAAGTTCTAATGATCCATGTTTAGTTTTTCTTTGCCGTCAATGGTGTTAGGTGATTATCCCGTTTATTTGCCCCAAATAAGGTGATGATCCCGTTTATTCCGTAAATGCCACGGCTGGTGCTAATTAACAATCATTTTTTAGTTAATTTCTGTTAATAAGATAACGTTAATGATTCGAATATTAGCAAGCCATTGGCCCGAAAAGAATTTAGAAGAGGGAAACTGCATGTTGGCGAACCCTAAACAAAATTCCCCGATTTCAAGAACAATAACACTAGCAAAATGCCCAAATTCCCGAACCACTGATGAAATCAACCAAATGTCGGCTCAGGATAGTCACCTAATGATGCCGGGTCGTTCACTTCCTCCGGGATCCCGCACGGCCGCCGCCGTGCGAGGGCACCGACTCCGCGACGCCGTGGTCTCTCTGGACGACGGGCGGAATGTTGGCGCCGCCGTGTCGCATAAATGGACGAGGACGCTCCTCGTCACCAAAACGACGCCCGGCACCGGCGCCCCCATCTCTCCACCGCGCCACCGCAACCGTCATCGCGCCGACGCAGGAAGCCACGTTCGACGGAGCAGCGCGCGGGATCTCTTCTCTGCACGCTGCTCCGGCGAACGGAGCCGCCGCGCCGCCTTTGGCCGGGTTGCCGTGCACCTCCTGGACCGGCGGTCGCTGCGCCGCCGCTCGCCGGTTTTGCCTCGTTCGTGGCCCGTAGCAACCGTCCGATCAGAGCATGTGTAAAAGAGCCCTCAAACTGGTCAAACCCTCAAAATAACTGCCGGTTTAAGGGTTGAATAGAAAAAAAGGCACAGATCAACACCCTTAAATCCCTAAACCCTAAAAAAAAATCAGGCCAAATCCTCAACTTCGAGTCCAACCTGCACTAGTGAGGGTTTGGGCCAATTTTTCGGGCCGAACCCTCACTCGGTCAACATCCACACGGGAGGGAAATTTCCCTCACCTTCCTTCCTCCTTCACCCGACCTCGACCCCGCCGGCGCCGGCATCGCCGATTCTGCCGCCACCACCGCCGCCCCACCTCCCCGCCGCGTCGCCCCCGCCCCCCGCCGCCCCACCGCGCCCCGTTTTGGCCGCTGCCCCCCGCCCGATTTGCCCGAGCTCGCCTCCGCCCCGCTGGCCCGCCGCCTTGCCGTCCGCCTTCGGCCCCAGGCCTCCCCGCCGTCCGCCTCCCGCCCCGCCCGAGCGACCCCGCCGTCCGCCTCCACGCCCTGCCCGAGCCCGTGTCGCCGTCCGCCCCCCGCCTCCCGTAGCCCCGCCGCGTCACCGTCCGCCCCCACCGCCACAATTTGTTGTCCAGTTTTGAGGGTTTGAAGGCCGGGGCGCAGATCAGTGCCCTCAAACCAACCCTCAAAATAGAATATTCTGTTTTGAGGGCACTGATCTGTGCCAGCGATTTTCGGCCTTCAAAACGACAATTTCTCAACCTTCAAACTGGTTTTGAAGGTTGAGTTTTTGAGGGTTCTGTTAGACATGCTCTCAGCAGCGAGGAACGCGGGTGGGCCTTTGGTCGAAAGTCCTATTCCCCTCCCGAGCTCAAACGCTCATTATGAACAGTAAAATTGAAAAAACTAGAAATATTTTAAAAAATCATGAATTATCTTTGTGATAAACTTTGACAACCGTTTTGTATGCTTGCAAAATTTCAGTACAAAATGACATTCGTGGCGTGGCAAAAAAAAAACAGCACTCCAAAATGTTTTAAAAACTAGCATTTTTAGAATATTGATTTCGTTTTTTACCACGACTTTCACGAATGTCATTCCGTGCTGAAATTTTACAAGCGTATAAAATATTTATCAAAGTATATCAAAAGAATTCAAAACTTTTATTTTTTTAGAAAAGATTACTATTCATAAGGGAGCATTTGAGCTCAGGAGTAGATACTCCATGTCCGCCTTCGGGCGCCTTCATGCATCCACCGATGGGCTTTGTGAAAATCAACACAGATGAGATGGGAGTCATGATGCGGTTGCTGTTGTTTGTAGGAACCATGGAGGGATTTTTCTTTGCGCTTCTTGCATCACTTTCAGGTTTATGTCAGATCACCAAACAAGTGGTGGATGATCTTTATGAGCACAGCATTCACGTGGCCTCAGATTGATAGTGGTGGACGACGTGACCGACGTATGGAAGGATCATACATGAAATTATAGAACACTCAAACAACTTTATTGCTTGTAATATAGTCCATGAATTTAAGAGCTCAAATGCCGAGGCTCATAATCTCGCTAAGTATGAACTTTAACACTAAGGTTTGGCCGTTGGTTTGGACATCCCGACGAGTTACTTCTCATTCATATAAACATTATGGTGACGTAAATAAAGCTAGGCGAGGTTGTAAAAAAATGTAAAACACTCCGTCCGTTAAAATAACCGTCGATATAGCGACGGGACGTTTTCTCACCGAAACAAATACTGTAAAATCGGTCGCCCGCTATTTTTTTTGCCAGATACTGCAAAGTCTGGGCCGATTCCACCATATCTACGGTTTCCCTTCCTCTTTCTGCTGGTTCCAATATCTCTCCCGCTCCATGGCATGAAAAAAGTTTCAAGTCGCGCGCCCTTCCCCTCCACCATCGTCGCCGCATCTCCCCGCCATATATTGCTACTCTGCCATCAAGTACCTTCGTCGTCCTCCGTCGCACCTTCTCCACCAATTTTATAGGTCGGGGTGCCCATTTTTTTCAGCGGGCGAGCGGCCACCAACGACACCATGGATCCGCCTCGGAACTTATCGTGTGACCTTGTAGTGGCGAATCCAGCTGGTTCCAACGCCAGCGAGCCTCCGATCACACGAGGGACAGCCTCGTGCGCTGATGTCGTGGATTTGGGGCCGTGGTGAAGAAGGGGTTTCGTCAATTTGCTCCGGCCGACGTCAGAGAAGAAAGGGGCGGCTCACTTGATTTTGGCTAGTGGAATTGCATCCGAGGAAGGTAAGTTCAATGCAATTTGTTGATTCAATTTTGGCCAGCGACATTTAGGAAAAATCATAGGCGTGCATTAGATGCATGCTTGGAGTTCGTCGTCGTTGTCTTTGTCGGATGATTCCAACATAGAGGAGATGATTTTGGATGATGATATTGACAATCTAGTGTTGTTGCATCTAGTGGACGAATTTGAAAAGGGCCCAAAGAGAAAGCACCGCAGATTCACGGTTTGTCTGCTTTGCATGAAGGTGATAGAGGCAAAGGTGTCCCGTCTTTCGATGAGATGGTGGCTATCGTTTATGGTGGAGTAGACTTTGACGATCTGACTACGAACGTACGAGGACGTCGCGCCTTAGCAATCGCTAAACCAACTCTGAGAGGTTATTGACCACGCCAGAGCACGATCAACCTAACCACGAGGGTCTGTTTCCTGCAAGCAAACAAAGAACAAGCAAGAAATTGAGATTGCAATCTGGATATTGCGAATATAAGAGGAAAGCTTTATTAATGAAGGTGGGGTTTTGTGACGCCTTTGTCTGGTCGTTGAACACAAACAAAGTACGCGAAGTTGCAGCTATGGCGAACTTTTAATCTAAACAAAACCCAAAGTCTAAACGATGCCCTAAGGGCTGTATATATGGAGGAAGAGGGGGGAATTTCGTGGACCTTGGAGGAGGGGTCCGAAACCAACCCTATCTCTTGTTTTCCCACACATACAGACTCTAAAAACAACCTATACTCAAGTATTTTGAAATTACATGGGCCTGGCCCAATAATAAGGTGACGCTATAATAGTCTCTGGACGAAATTTATGAAGTGGCATCTTGTATATCTCGTCCAAGGCTTCATGCACTCATTATGGTGGCTTCAAAGTCCAGAAATCATCACTTGTAACTCTGTTCTTGTTCCCCATGCGCATGCCATCATCTCCATGCTTGGTCTTGCTTTAGTGTTCATCTCTCTTATCCATGCTAGGCCCTTCATTTGTAAGCAAATCAAATGTATCCAATTGTCGGTGTACTAAAGTAGGGGCGATCCTTTGTACCCCTTACTTGTGCGCAGGAAGTCAGAGCCGCACCTGCGGCCATGCTTAAGCAGAGCAGGGACAGGGAATCAAAACCGCAAGATGATCAAAGCAACGCCAAGACAGAGGCATAAAGAGCAAGAAGGCGAGGTGATTTCTCCCGGCAAGACCCTTGCCGGGGCAGCCTCCACGGCCCCAGCAAGGACCTTGCCGGGGCAGCTTACCCAACGCCAGCAGGGCGCGCCACCCTTGAGCCCCAGGTTTTCCAACGCCACCAACCATGTTGAGACCAAGGCTCGGGAGGCGCCTCCTTGATGGCATGCAGATGTTTGTGAAGACAAGAAACACTCCAAATCAGATGAGGATTAGAAGACGACGAACCTCGGCGAGATCCTCGCCAAGGAAATACACGAGACCCCCGGCAAGATCCTTGCCGGGGAGGACCACAACGCCACGGCAAGACCCTTGCCGGGGACCCAGCAAGGCCCTTGCCGAGGACATCCGCGAGGCCACAGCCAAGCCCGCACCCGCCCAGTTTTTGCCACCGCTCCCATGCAGCTGCCAACCCACCAGATAGGCAGACACCTGCGTGTCGACGTGAAGTTTCCAAGCCAACTCAGCGCATGCCTACGTGGTGGCATGCAAATCTTCGTGAAGGCCCTACCACCGCGCCACCTCAGCAGCCTGCCAGCCTACAAGGCGTTGACCGCCTCGCTGGACCGGGCGTGTGTCGAAGCAGGGCGAGGCAGCGGTAAAGCAAGGGGACACATCAGATGGCGCATTAAATGTGTCTTGTCCCGTAATGGCTAAGCGATAAGCTTAGACATAGTACCCCGATGCCACCTCCTGTGTGCCACTATGGCGATCCCCTTGCCTATAAAAGGAGGCCCAAGGCATCCAGGAGGAGGATTCGGACCCTTGGACAAGTTATGCTCGCTGTAGCTAGCTCAAGAACTCCAAGAACACAGATATACACATCAAAGCAGGACTAGGGTATTATGCATCCTTGCGGCCCGAACCTGGGTAAACGACCTGTGTGTTTGTGCCGACTGCTGATCCCGCTCTTCTCACGACCCCGCGCCCCGCAACCGTAGTAGAGATTCTTGTGATCCCATAGGTGTCGTTTTCCACCGACATCTTTGGCGCGCCAGGTAGGGGGCGCAGTAGTGAGAATCTGGTTTAGCAGCTAGTCGAACAGTTCCTCGTCGCCATGGCTCCCAAGAGGAAGACGACCACAGCGATCGGATCATCCGGGACCGGGCTGCCTGTACCGGTGCGGGCCGGAAAGAACCCGCGACACGATCTGCGAACACCCACATCATCCTGGCAGTCTAGACCTGGCGAGCAGCGTCGTTCGTATGCCAGGCGACGGGCCGCACGCCGCAAACTCCAGAGACGGAGTTGGGCCCCCCCACGGGCGGCGTGGGGCCCTCCAGAGGCGTCGCCATGCCTCCCGACGGTGGCGCGACGGCCCCCAAGACACCAACGCCGGCGCCCATGGCGCGCTCTTCCCAAGTTGTGTGTGACGAGCAGCGCCACCCCGCTGGTGACCCTGGGCGCCGCCCTGGGAAGAGTCCCGCGCGTCCTTCACGGGACGAGGAAGGCCAGCATACACGCCGAGGCGCTGGTGGAAACGGCGGACAGCCGCAGGGCCGTGGTAGATCTCCTTCTAACGTAGTTAGAAGTCGAAGCGCGTCACGGTCCACGCAGCTTTCGCCGCCGCCCACACCAGCAGAAGCTCTAGCGCGCGCAGCTGCTCCTCGACTTTCCTCCTGCTGCGGAGAGGCTTGATGAATGGAGGGCCACTGTCCGGAGCCTCGTCGGCATCGCCAACAAAGATGAGCCGCGACCGCCGGGGCCCGTAGGCCGTCGCTCCGTCGAGCCACCGCATGCCAGCGCTGGAAGGGCCGGGGCGATGCAGCCACGGTGCATTCTCCTCCCCCACGCCAGCCACCGCGGGTGTCGATCTGTCGTGATGACGCTTGTGATGACATTTCCATAGCGTCGACCGATCCGCGGACCCACCGTGACCAGCGTCATGTTCTTCGGGAGCGAGCCCTTGAAGACGCTCGAACCACTATCGAGCGCCGGCGTGATGCACGCCATCAGTCAGACAGGCGGGCATGGCCCACTATGGACCACCCGACACGGGGAGGCTACAATGGCCTGCCTTACGAGGTGGGTTGTCCGGCTTTCACCCATGAGCTGCGGCAGTTCCAGTGGACCTCCCACCGCACGTTCAAGCCCGACGTTGGCGAAAAGTACAACGGCAAGACCCACCCGTCGGAGTTCCTCGGCATCTACACCATTGTGATGCAAGCTGCTGGAGCCCGCGACGATAAGGTGCTTGCCAATTACTTTTCGTTGGCGCTCAAGCCCAATGTCATGTCTTGGTTGATGCACTTGCTGGTGGACTCCATTTCTTCTTGGTCGGATCTGTGTCATGAGTTTGTTGGCGCCTTCACTGGAGGCCATCAAGCTCATGGCCAGGCGAGCGATTATCCCCTAGAAGGAAGGAGAAAATCTGCGCAAGTACATCCAAAGGTTCAGCCGAGTGTAGTACAACATCCCATACGTTCATCCCGCCGCCGTGATTAGTGCATTCCACCAGAATGTGCGCAACCGCAAGATGCGTGAGGAGCTGGTGATGAACAAGGTCAAGGATGTGGCCGAGCTTTATGTTCTGGCCGATCGGTGCGCTCGGGCTGAAGAGGGGAGGAAGTACCCCGGTGAGGACGCCGGCGCGGAAACCGACTCCACGGACGATGACGCCGCTGCCCCGGCGAAGAAGGGCCGATGCCGTAATAGGAAGCGCAAGGGCAAGACTGTACTTGCTGTCGAGGGGTCCAACGACACCGACACCACCAAGAAGGCCAAGGCGGGTGACCCCGACAAGGACGTTGCCGGGTGTGCCACTTGCCGGGCCTTGGCGGCTGCCGACAAGCCAGGGGGCTCCAACAAGCAGTATTGCAAGATCCACCGCACCAAAGGCCACGACCTCCAAAACTGCCGACAAGTTGAGCTGCTTGCTGAGAAGCAGAACACTGAATACAAAAGGCGGGACAAGGAGAAGGGCCCAGACGGTGCCGAAGGATCCGGCAAGAAGCGTGGCGGCCAAGGAGGCCACCGCGGCAAGGATAACCAACAAGAGAGGCCCGCCCGGGGCCGCGATAAGAAGCAGGAAGACAATGATCATGACGGGGACGATGAGTCTGGCGACCACGAGTTTCATAAGGCTACAGAGGCCATGTGCGTCGATGGTGGCGCCTCGCTGCACACATCTCACCGCCAGCTCAAGCAGTGGGCGCGTGAGATCACAGCAGTGGAGCCATCACTTGACGCACGGAAGCCACTAAAGTGGGCCAGCACGCCTATCATCTTCGACACCGAGGACCACCCTGATCGCACTATTGCAGTCGGGTGCTTGCCGTTGTTGGTTTCACCAACGATCCGCAACCTCAAGGTGACAAAGATGCTAGTTGACGGCGGGGCCGATCTACACTTGATCTCGCCTATTGTGATCAAGAGGCTGCAGAGCCCTGATGGGGACCTCGAGGAGATGGGCACGTTTCAAGGGGTCAACCCGGGGAGGAGCCAGCCGAAGGGAAAGGTCACGCTGCCCGTGACGTTTGGAGGCGAGTTGAACTACAGTACGGAGAGGATTGTCTTCGATGTGGCCGAGACTTGCTGAAGATGCCCAGGCCGATGAACATCATCATCGTCCCCTCCGACAAGAAAGATGCGCCGACAAACTCTACCTGGAAGCAGTTGCAACAGCTGCCGCCAAGGCACTTGCTCCTGCCGATGAATCCCCAAGAGGGAAGAAGACCGACGAGACCTCTCGCACCCACTCCAGCAAGCGCACCTCTTCGGGGTGTTGCGCTCCCATTGAGGATGTGTCAAAGAGCTCCACCGGCAAGAGCAAGAAGTCCAGAGCTGCACCACCAGAGACCAAGAAGGTGTCTGTCAAGGAGGACGGCACGGGAGGAGCCTTCACCATAAGCTCCACCCTCGATGGCAAATAGGAAAGCGAGCTCGTCACTTTCCTGTGGGCGAATGTCGATGTGTTTGCATGGCAAGCATCCGACATCCCCGACGTTCCCAGGGAAGTGATTGAGCACCATCTTGTTGTCTGTCCTCATGCGCGGCCCGTCAAGCAGAAGGTCAGGAAGCAAGCTCTGGAGAGACAAGAGTTCATCACAGAGGAGATCAGAAAGCTAGAAGCGGCAGGCTTGGTGAGAGGAGTGCTCCATCCGACGTGGCTGGCCAATCCGGTAGTGGCGCGCAAGGCAAACGGGAAGTGGAGGCTGTGTATTGATTACACAGATATCAATAAAGCTTGTCCAAAAGATCCTTTCCCGTTACCGCGCATCGACCAGATTGTTGACTCCACGGCCGGGTGTGACCTGCTATCATTCCTCGATGCCTACTCAGGGTACCACCAGATCTTCATGACAAAAGAAGATGAGGAGAAGACAGCATTCATCACCCCATGTGGTACGTATTGCTTTTTACGGATGCCTTTTGGTTGAAGAGTGCTGGCTCGACTTTTCCAAGAGCAGTCCAAATTGGTTTTGAGCCCCAGCTACATAGAAATTTGGAAGCTTATATGGATGACATAGTGGTTAAAACCAAGGACAGAGCAACACTTGTGCAAGATCTGGAGGAAACATTTGCAAACCTGTGCAAGATCAATCTCAAGTTGAACCCTGAGAAGTGTGTCTTCGGTGTCCCGTCCGGCAAGCTTCTCGGGTTCTTTGTGTCGCAGCATGGGATTGAGGCAAACCCAGACAAGATCAAGGCCATCGAGCAGATTGAGGCACCTAAGCAGATCAAGGATGTGCGTCGGCTCACTGGCTGCGTTGCCGCCATGAGCAGATTCATCTCCAAGTCTGCTGAGCGTGCCTTCCCTTTTTCAAGATCTTGAAGAAGGCGGGCCCAATGGAGTGGACCCCGAAGGCCAAGGCAGCGCTGCAGGATTTGAAGAAATACCTCTCCTCTACCCCAGTGTTGGTTGCGCCTAAACCACAAGAACCATTGCCGCTGTACCTAGAGGCAACGAATCAAGTGGTTAGCGCTGCGCTGGTGGAGCAGAGGGAGGTCGACGAAGAGGCAGCAGCGACGGCATAGTTGACGGATGGCGAGCCAGAACTCCCCCCTGCAGGGCCTGGTCCCAGCAAAACTGGGCCCCCGGCAAGGGTTGACACCAGTACGACAAGACCCATGCAACTGGGTGAAGTGATGCAAAATAAGAAGATGGTGCAGCACCCGATTTACTTCGTGAGTTCCCTCTTGCAGGGGCTAGGTCGAGGTACTCCGGTGTGCAGAAGTTGCTCTTCGGCCTCCTTATGGCCTCGAGGAAGCTGCGTCATTACTTCCAAGCGGACGAGATCACTGTCGTTACCCGCCTCCCGTTGCAACGGATACTGCATAACCCAGATGCAACGGGAAGGATTGTGGAATGGGCTTTGGAGCTGTCAATTTTTGGTTTGAAGTTCGAAAGCACCTCGACGATTCAGAGCAAAGTCTTGGCAGAGTTCATTGCTGAATGGACCTTGATGCCCGACAAAGAGATCCAGGAGACTACTCTCCCCGGCAAGGAAACGAGTCGCAACTGGATTATGTACTTTGATGGGCCTTTTTCTCTACAAGGCGCCAATGCTGGTGTGCTGCTCGTCGCACCCACTGGAGAGCACCTCAAGTACGTGATCCAAATGCACTTTCCCAGGGACATGTCGACAAACAACACTGCTGAGTACGAGGGATTGCTTGCCGGTCTCAGGATCGCGGCAGACCTTGGAGTCAAGAAGCTCATCGTCAGGGGCGATTTGCAGCTTGTCGTCAGGAAGATCAACAAGGACTATAAGAGCTCCTTGATGGAAGCCTACGTGGATGAAGTGAGGAAACTGGAGGAGCGCTTTGACGGTATACAGGCAGAGCATGTCCCCCGAGTGGAGAACGACATCGCTGACTACCTGTCAAAGCACGCTGCCCTCAAGCTACCTGTGGAACCAGGTACTTTTGTGCTTCGGTTAACTCAACCATTCGTCGAACCATCAACAGAGCAGAATAAGCGAAGGAAGTCCGGCCCCGGCAAGTACTTCCCCACTGAGCTCCCTGGAGCCGCCGGTGAAGGTGTTGCCGTGGGCGCCGAGCCTGCCGTGGAACAATCGACTCCGGCGGGGCGCCAAGCCCTTGCCATGGAGGCAGCCGTTCCCGCAGTGGAGGAAATGCCTTTGGTCCTTGCCTTCGAGCCACAGGCTCCAGCATGAGCGCAGCATACCGTCCGATTCCTCCAGACAGGGAAGCTTCCTGAGGAGCAGGAAGAAGCAGAGAGAGTAGCCCGCCGGTCTGCTCTGTACCAATTCATTGACAATGTTCTACATAGAAAAAGACCGAATGGAGTGAAATTGAAGTGCATCCCTCGGGAGGAAGGACTGGAGCTGTTGGCAGAGATACACGAAGGCATATGTGGCTCCCACATAGGGTCGAGGGCCCTTGCCGGCAAGTCTTTCCAGCAAGGTTTCTTCTGGCCAACTACCCTCCAGGATGTGACGACACTAGTAACCAAGTGTGAAGCATGCCAATTCCATTCGAAGAAGCTTCATCAACCAGCTCAAGCCTTGCAGACCATCCCTCTTTCCTGGCCATTCTCGGTCTGGGGGCTCGACATACTGGGCCCCTTGCCCCGCGCCGTCGGGGGTTTTGAGTACTTGTACGTTGCAATCAACAAGTTCACAAAATGGCCGGAGGTGGAAGCAGTAAGGAAGGTGACCGCGCAGTCAGCCGTCAAGTTCTTTAAGGGGCTAGTTTGCCGCTTTGGTGTGCCGAACAGAGTCATCACCGACAACGGCACACTGTTCACTAGCCACACCTTCATGCAATACATCGTAGACCTCGGTAGCAAGGTCTGTTTTGCTTCAGTGGCGCACCCACGTAGCAATGGCCAAGCGGAGAGGGCAAATGCTGAGGTGTTGCGTGGCCTGAGGACGAAGACTTTTGACAGGCTGCACAAGAGCGGAAGGCACTGGATTGATAAGTTGCCGGTGGTTCTTTGGTCGATCAGAGCGACGCCAAATCGAGCCACCGGCCAGACACCTTTTGCCCTGGTTTACGGGGCAGAAGCAGTTCTCCCCACAGAACTCATATATGGGTCACCTCGAGTGCTCGCTTATGATGAGCTTGAGCAAGAGCGATTGTGGCAAGATGACACAACACTCCTCGAGGAAGATCATCTTCGGGCGGCTGTGAGAGCAGCACGCTACCAGCAAGCCTTGCGCCGCTACCATAGCCGCAAGGTTCATGCCCGAAGCTTTGAGGAAGGCGACCTTGTTCTTCGACGCGTTTAGTCGGCCAAGAATTCCAACAAGTTGACGCCAAAGTGGGAAGGCGCTTATAGGGTAAGACGAGTCACCAGGCCTGGCGCAGTCCGCCTGGAGAGCGAAGATGCCATTCCAGTGAGCAACTCCTGGAACATCGAGCATCTTCGCAAGTTTTACCCATAAGGCACGGCTGCCAGGCCCCCAGCAAGCCACCTTTTGTACAAGCTTTGCCGACTAGGCATGTAATCCTTTGTACAAAGCTAGGCGCAGACCCTGAACATAAATAAACGAAGCGCTAGCGCCCTAAGTTATAGCATGCATGCTAGATTGAGTCTCTCCCTCGGTTAGGGTTGATAGTGCTTAGCAGTGACTAACCCCTAGCATAGAGGTCGAGTTTGCGTCTCTTTGTTCCTATCCATCCTCTTTGGTTCGCTGGGTACATAAATGTTCCTGCCAAGCTAAGTGGAAGGAAGAGAACAAGTCGGCACTCCGGACCCGGCAAGCCAAGCTTGCTGGGGGCTGAAGACACAAAGGTCCACCCACGGAAAGCTAGGGTTGCCGAGGGCTATAGATCCAGATAAGTTTTCCTATCCCCTGTTACACATTTCCGTATAAAGGTTGGGATGTATGAAACCTCGTTTCATTCCAAGACTGGCGTGCTCCGTTCATTCCTGCCGCTCGAGAACTTCTTCTCGGTTCAGGATTTGGTTGTAGCCGCGGTGGCAAGGAAGCAAGCGTAGGGCCCACCCCTACTTTGCCCCTGCCTCCGCCAAAGGCGTGAGTATGGTCGAACAGAGTAGGGGAGTGGCAAGGCTTGCTACCGGGCAACGGTGTTTATTGAAAATAACAAGGATTTGTTCCTTGGTATGGGCTTTGCTCACACACACAAGACCCGGCAAGCACCCTTTTTTCATTAATACGTTCCATATAGGTACAGTTCGTACGGAATGTAAACATGAATAGGGAGGTTACAAGTTTTAAATCTAACTAAGGCCCATAGGCTTACAAGATGAAAAAAAGATAAGGTGCCCGTAATCCCTTTCTTGTCGCTCTCCTCAAGAAATGGAACAAGAAGGCAAAAGGGCGGAAGGAGCGCCTGGGCGAGGTACGAGCCACAGAAGGCGCCAAGAGAACATGTCGGCGGCCGCCTAGGAGAGGGCTGGTGGTGGTGGTGCCGGAGGAAGAGCTGGAAGATGAGGCAGCGGTCCGTCAATACGCTACGAAGACGTCGGTGCCATCGTACTCCGACTTGACGGCCCGCCACCCGCCTTCTCCGCCTTCTCCGGCCTTCCCACGCCAGGCGCCCAAGGAGGCGACCCCGAGAAGTTCAAGGAGCCGGCTCCACCGGGAGAAGGAGCCCGGTGCAGATGCTGCTGCTGCCGGCACCGCCCCGGAGCGGCGAGTCCGACACCTAGTCGGACCCGTCATCCTCTTGCCTGCTACCCTCGTTGTCGTTGCCGCTGTTCTCCTCGTCGCTCTCGCTTGAGGACAAGTCTTCGTCATCCGAGGAGCTCTCCACACAGCACTTCAGGCGAGTTCCGAAATCGCCGAAGACCTTGACGGAGAGGAGGCCATTTTCCATCAACTTGAAATAGAGAATGAGCCCCGCCATCAGGCTGTGGATGCGAGCGAAGGTCTTCCATCCGCGGAGGAGATACATGACATGAGGGGCTGGGAAATCAACATCGGCCCATGTGTTTCTGTTCCTGCAACCCCTCATGTGCAGTCTCAGCGCCTGCGGCGGATCGAGCTCCATTCGCTCGGGAGACGAAGGCGACAGTGCGCCGGCCGGCGCAGCCTGATGAAGAACTCGTGGGGGTTGTCCCCGACGTGGCCCTCCATTGGGGGAAGGACCGCTGGTGGAGGCGAGGCCGATGCGCCGCCCTGTCCTCCTCTTCCTCGAGCACCATGGCAGCCTCAGCCTCGCCCCTACCCCTTCCCCTTATGGCCAACTCCGCCGCCACGGGCTCTTGGGGAGGAGCGGCGCGTTGTCGAGCAGAGACCCTCGCCGCCACCATCGAAGCATCAGAGAGCCCTCTCGCCATGGCAGAAGAGAGGAAGGAGCATGGATGGGGAGAGGCGGATGGCAAAGGACTGAGAGGCACCATCCCTCCCGCTCCCCACCTTATAAAGGGGCAGGGTCAAGGCTCGGCCGCCCTTCTCAGCCAATCCGGCTCATCAAGGTGACAGCGGGCGAGGCCGTCGACCGCCCTCCCCGCCCAATTGAATGAGTGTGGGTATCGACCCACACGCGCACGTCTTCCCGTATTCCGTGCGCCTGTCATTCGCTCTGCGTCGTGCATGCAGCGTACGTGGTGTAAGGGACGGGCGTAATGGGACGCGTGGAGCGACGGTTCCCAGGTAAGGAGAGTAAATGAGCAGCGTCCCTGCAGTCTCGAAGGGATACGCAAGCTGCCTCTTTACTGTTCACCGCGAGATGACGCAAGCATGCTTCGATCACCCATGCGTGCGACCCCCACGTCACGCGTGCAACGCAGATCGTGGGAGAGTGCAGCGGGCGGAAAAATCACCTCAGTTAAGACCGCCCCGCCTGCCCGCGCACCATTTTGGGCCTAGCCCAATAACACGTTGCGCTTATGTATGGCCCAGGCCCGGGGGCTCCTGTCGGTGTACTAAAGTAGGGGCGATCCTTTGTACCCCTTACTTGTGCACGGGCAGTCAGAGCCGCACCTGCGGCCACGCTTAAGCAAGAGTAGGGACATGGAATCAAAACCGCGAGATGATCAAAGCAATGCCAAGACAAAGGCATAAAGAGCAAGAAGGCAAGGTGATTTCCCCCGGCAAGACCCTTGTTGGGGCAGCCTCCACAGCCCCAGCAAGGACCTTGCTGGGGCAGCTTACCCAACGCCAGCAGGGCGCGCCACCCTTGAGCCCCAGGTTTTCCAATGCCACCAACCACGTTGAGACCAAGGCTCGGGAGGCGCCTCCTTGATGGCATCCAGATCTCTGTGAAGACAAGAAACACTCCAAATCAGATGAGGATTAGAAGATGACGAACCTTGGCGAGATCCTCACCAAGGAAATCCACGAGACCCCCGACAAGATCCTTGTCGGGGAGGACCACGACGCCATGGCAAGACCCTTGCTGGGGCCCCGGCAAGTCCCTTGCCGAGGACATCCGCGAGGCCACAGCCAGGCCCGCACCCACCCAGTTTTTTCCACCGCTCCCATGCAGCTGTCAGGCCACCAGATAGGCAGACACCTGCGTGTTGACGTGAGGTTTCCAAGCCAACTCAGCGCATGCCTACATGGTGGCATGCAAATCTTTGTGAAGGCCCTACCACCGCGCCACCTCAGCAGCCTGCCAGCCTACATGGTGCTGACCGCCTCGCTGGACCGGGCGCGTGTCGAAGCAGGGCGAGGCAGCGGTAAAGCAAGCGGACACATCAAATGGCGCATTAAATGCATCTTGTCCCATAATGGCTAAGCGATAAGCTTAGCCACAGTACCCCGATGCCACCTCCTGTGTGCCACTGTGGCGATCCCCTTGCCTATAAAAGGAGGCCCAAGGCATCCAGGAGGAGGATTTGGACCCTTGGACAAGTTACGCTCGCTGTAGCTAGATCAAGAACTCCAAGAACACAGATATACACATCAAAGTAGGACTAGGGTATTACGCATCCTTGCGGCCCGAACCTGGGTAAACGACCCGTGTGTTTGTGCTGACTGCTGATCCCGCTCTTCTCACGACCCCGCGCCCCGCAACCATAGCAGGGATTCTTGTGATTGCATAGGTGTTGTTTTCCACCGACACCAATTTAGGCAGCATCATATTCTCACGAACATTAGAGTCATTACCAAGAAACGAAAGTACCTGATAATTTAATTGGCGTGCGCGAGCTCTAGTAATTGGTCCAGTATATGTAGTAGTAGGGGCTGTGGGTGTAACAATGGTATTGATGTCCTCATCATCCTCCCCATCTTGAAATGAAGTCGTCCTCGGCGGAAGCTCATCTTCCTCACCCAAATAAGGCTTCAACTCTGTAATGTTAAAAGTGCGACTAACCCCAAAATCTGCAGACAGCTCAAGTTTATATGCATTATCATTTATTTTCTCTAACACCTTAAAAGGACCATCAACATGTGGCATTAGCTTTGATTTGTGCAAATCAGAAAATCTATCCTTACGCAAATGTAACCAAACAAGATCTCTAGGTGCAAACACAACATGTTTTCTACCCTTATCTCCAGCAAGTTTATATTTAGCATTCATACGCTCAATGTTTTCCTTAGTTAACTCATGCATATTTAAGATCAATTCAGCATGTTGTTTAGCATCAAAATTAACCTTCTCCGAAGATGGAAGAGGCAACAAATCAATAGGTGCACGAGGTAGGAAACCATACACAATTTCAAAAGGGCACATCTTAGAAGTAGATTGCAACGAAGATTATAAGCAAATTCAATATGAGGCAAGCATTCTTCCCACATTTTCTTATTATTCTTCAAAACAGCCCTAAGCATAGTAGACAATGTTCTATGGACTACTTCAGTTTGACCATCAGTTTGGGGGTGGCAAGTAGTACTAAAAAGCAGTTTAGTCCCCAACTTAGCCCATAAACATCTCCAAAAGTGGCTAAGAAATTTAGTATCACGATCTGAAACAATAGTATTTGGCACACCATGCAAGCGAATAATTTCACGAAAGAACAAATCAACAACATTAACGGCATCATCGCTTTTATGACATGGTATAAAGTGTGCCATTTTTGAGAATCTATCCAGGACAACAAATATGCTATCCCTCCCCTTCTTTGTTCTTGGTAAACCTGAAACAAAGTCCATAGATATATCCTCCCAAGGAACACTAAGTACAGGCAAAGGCATATATAAACCATGAGGATTGAGTCGTGACTTAGCTGTTTGACACGTAGTGCAACGAGCAACAAAATGCTCAACATCCCGTCTCATCTTTGGCCCAAAGAAATGTGTAGCAAGTATGTCCTCCATCTTCTTCATGCCAAAGTGTCCCATTAATCCTCCTCCATGCGCCTCCTGCAACAACAAAAGACGAACGGAGCTAGCTGGAATGCATAGCTTGTTAGCACGGAACACAAATCCATCATTAACGACGAACTTGTTCCTTGTTCTTCCTTCTTTACAATTTTGCATTACATCTTTAAAATCAGCATCATGTACATATTGATCTTTAATGGTCTCCAAACCAAATATTTTGAAGTCAAGTTGTGAAAGCATAGTATAGCGACGAGACAATGCATCAACAATAACATTTTCTTTACCCTTCTTGTGTTTAATGACATAAGGGAAAGTCTCAATGAATTCAACCCATTTAGCATGTCTACGATTTAGTTTAGCTTGACTTTTAATATGTTTCAAAGATTCATGATCAGAATGTATAACAAATTCTTTAGGCCATAAATAATGTTGCCATGTCTCTAAAGTCCGCACAAGAGCATATAATTCTTTATCATAAGTAGAATAATTCAGACTAGGCCCACTCAATTTTCCAGAAAAGTATGCAACAGGTTTGCCATCTTGTAATAACACACCTCCTAATCCAATTCCACTAGCATCACATTCAAGCTCAAAAGTCTTATTAAAATCAGGAAGTTGGAGTAAAGGAGCATGTGTCAACTTATATTTCAATACCGTGAAGGCTTCTTCATGTGCGGTACCCCAAACAAAAGGCACAACCTTCTTTGTAAGCTCGTTGAGAGGTGCAGCACTGGTGCTGAAATCTCTCACAAAACGCCTATAGAAACCAGCGAGGCCAAGGAAACTCCTCACTTGCGTGACTGTTTTGGGCTGCGACCAACTCTCAATAGCTTCAATCTTGGCTTTATCAAGTTCAATTCCCTGTGGAGTAACAACATAGCCAAGAAAAGATACTCGGTCAGTGCAAAAGGTGCACTTCCCAAGGTTACCAAAGAAACGTGCATCACGTAAAGCAATAAAAACAACACGTAAATGTTCCAAATGTTCCTCCAAAGATCTGCTATAAATCAGTATATCATCAAAATAGACTACCACAAATCGTCCAATGAAAGCACGCAAAACCTCGTTCATTAATCTCATGAAAGTACTAGGTGCATTAGTTAACCCAAAAGTCATGACTAACCACTCATATAATCCAAACTTAGTTTTAAATGTTGTTTTCCATTCATCCCCCAATTTCATAATTTGATGGTATCCACTACACAAATGAACTTTGGAGAATATTGTAGAGCCACTCAATTCATCAAGCATATCATCTAGCCTAGGAATAGGATGACGATAATGAATAGTAATATTATTAATGCCTCTACAATCAACACACATACGCGATGTACAATCCTTTTTCGGCACTAGAATAATAGGAACAACACAAGGACTAAGGGATTCGCGTATATAACCTTTGTCGAGCAGCTCCTAGACTTAACGCATAGTCTCCTTTGTCTCCTCTGGATTGGTACGGTATGGTGCACGGTTAGGTAGAGATGCACCGGGAATTAAGTCAATCTGATGCTCAATCCCTCGAATAGATGGTAATACCGGTGGCGCGTCTTGTGGAAAGACGTCAGCGAACTCCTGCAAAATGTTAGTAACAACATGAGGCAAAGAGGAAGGCATGTCCTCGAATGAAAATAATGCCTCTTTGCACACAAAAGCATAGCAAACAGATTTTCTAAAATCTAGCTCATCAATATGCGCTTTTGAATTTAATTTCAGAAGCAACACTAGTCGGTTTATTATTAGGCTTCATTTGTCGCTCAAATTCTTTTGCAACAATCTGATTTTCACTCTTATTTTTCTCTTGTTTTGCTTTATTAGCTCTATTAATATCATCTTTCAAAACGGAATCAGGAGACATAGGATGCAAAGTAATATGTTTATGCTTATGAACAAGAGTATACTGATTGTTTCTACCATGGTGTACAAATTTTTTATCAAATTGCCATGGTCTACCAAGTAATAAGGAACACGCTTGCATGGGTACCACATCACAACCAACATAATCAGCATATGTAGAGATACTAAAATGCACACGAATAGTATGTGTTACCTTAACCTTGCCGCTGTTGTTGAACCATTGGATGTAGTAAGCATGTGGATGTGGTCTTGTGGTAAGAGATAGCTTCTCCACCATCTCCATGCTAGCCAAGTTGTTACAACTCCATCCATCAATGATGACGCGAACAGGCGTCTTTCATAGTTCCCTTTGTATGGAACAAATTATGCCTCTGATTTTGCTCAGCTTGTGTAACCTGCACACTCAAAACACGTTGAGCAAATAAACATTCATACATGTCAGCATCTTCAGCAGCCATGTATTGCGTCTCATGATCAGAATCATCTCCACCGTGTTCTTCACTTGTAATAACAGCCAAAGTCTCCTCATCATAGTCACTAGCGGACTCATACCCACCATCCTCAGTAACAATCATCACACGCTTAGATGGGCATTCTCTCGCATAATGACCTCCACCCTTGCAATGACAAAAAATAATATCATGTGTTTGCCCTGTTGATGCCATGGATGAAGAAGAGCTCTGTGCAGGCCGAGAAGGTGTGCTCTTAGCAGATAGTGGTGGTTGTGCCTGCTTTCTTGTATCACGGTTGGAGGTGGCAACTGACGAAGGTGCCGGTGCAACATAACATGTGGAAGTAGAGGATGCACGCGATGTCCATGATGAAGGTCGGCCTGCAGAAAAGTTAGTTCGCGCCTATGCCTGTCGATCCTGCACTTCACATTCAGCTTTGCAAGCAAGATGGAATAAACGAGTGATATTATTATATTCCTTATACTCTAGAATGGTCTGAATCTCTTTATTTAATTCACCCATAAAACGTGCAAGCATAGCTTCATTATCCTCAACAATACCACATCTAATCATACCAGTTTGTAATTCCTGATAATATTCTTCTACATAATTTTTTCCTTGTCTTAAATGCTGCAATTTTTGTAGTAACTCACGTTGATAATATGGTGGAACCCAAAGAGTACGCATAGCAGCTTTCAAAGCAGCCCAAGTAGTTGGAATATTATGAGGATATAATCTATGATGTTCAGACCGCCACACACAAGCAAAACTAGTGAATGCACAAAGAGCAGCAGCAACACGTCTCTCCTCGGAATATCGTAAACATGTAAAACGTTGTTCAGTTTCTAACTCCCAAGTAAGATATATATCAGGAACATATCTACCCTCAAATGGTGGAAATATTTAGTTTTAGTTTAGGGAGACAGCTAGGCTCTCGTACCCGAGGTGGTGGTGCAGCCCGACCGTTGCGATTATTTGCATGTGGATGGCCTGGTGCTGGTGGTTGCACGTAGTTTTGATTTTGATCAACCTCATCCTCGTAATCGCCCGCATAATCATCATCCTCCTCAGCGGCAGCAGCAGGAGTCACAGAAGCATCACCAGCAGGTGCAGCGGCACCAGAAGTTTGACCAGGCTCAAGGGGAACACGCAGTGCTCGTGCCACTTGATTTGGATGGCAACATTGTTGTTGTTATTGTTGTTGTAGAGGTGCGACAGGTGCAGCCTGTGGTGGTTGTGGAAAACGCGCAAGCAATTCATTAAACTTGTTATCGAGCTTTGTTTTGAACGTCTTCTCAATTCCATCTATCTTCTCCATGGCCTCTTCAAATCTGTTTAGCACATCTTGCACCTGTCCACTCATCATTTGCTGAAATTTATCATGTAGCTATTTGTTCGTCATGTTCTCCCAATCAGTCTCATTGGCTTGTGATCCTGCCATGGTTAGCAGCAATAGAAACACACAAGAATATGATTCTACAGATTACTAGGAAGTGGTGGTGGTGGCGGTGTATCACAAATCTGTCAAGCAAATCTCAATTTCTTACCAGTTCTTACCAGCAGCAGATGGTGATTGGCACCGTTGTAACCAAAACTCTCAAAGCTTGGATAGAGCGATTACCAGGGATAGTCCAACGCACGACATAGATGTATGTGGAGTTGGGAAGGCTTATAATATGGCAGCAAAAATGGTCAGCAATAATCAATTCAGAGATGCAAAGTTGAATAAACGCACAACAACGGTACTGTGCTGGTACTAGGCTAGACCGTGCTAGAGACGCGAGCCTAGAACACTAACAAAATCATGGCGCTGCACGTAAACAAGGGAAAATCACACTCTGGAATTTTTCGCTCTATTTTTTGCGCTCCTCTTTTTTTTTGCGAAAAATCACTATAATGGCGAGTGTCTCAAAATTCTTCCTAGGTCAAAATGACAGGATGGGCACGGAATTTTTTTGACTAATTTTTTATGGAAATCAGGGCAGCGACGATGAAAAAGTGCAACAAAAAATCACTATGATGGCATGCGGCTCAAAAGACTCAGAAAAGCCTAAAAATAGGATAGGTGTCGTGGAAAGGTCACAACAGATGTCCTAGCAAAAGGACTTAGTCGTGGAGCCATCGCAACTAGGAAGCTTAAAGGGGTTAAACGGGACAAAGGACATGGGAGTTTATACTGGTTCGGCCCCTTGCGGTGAAGTTAAAGGCCTAATCCAATTTGAGGTGGTATTGCTTATGTCTCGATTACCAGGGAGCGAATTCGCTTGACCTAGCTTTTGATCTATTGTTTCTTGTCTTGAATCACCGCCGGGTCGTCCCTTTATATACACTGGTCGATGCCCAGCAGCTCACGGAGTCCCTGCCGACTCATAAACAGTGTCCGGCTCGGTGACAATCTATTCATGCCTTACAACACAAGTCATACACATATGGCGGTTTACTCTTACAGGCCTTAAGTCGCCTTTGGGCCTTGGGCCCTTAACTAAACCACCATCTTCGAATATCTTCGTGGGCTTCATATGATGAATTGCCATAGGTATAACCCGGCCCCTCCTGGGCGGGCCATACCTAATAGTTATATCCCCAACATTAGGCCCCAGATTGATTTGAACGGGTTCATGTCAATCTTCAGTACTTAGAAAAAAATCTTCTCCTCTTCATTTGTGCGAGAGTTTATAACCCGCCATGACGTCATCTTCTAGATTTGTGATAACCCGCCATGGCGTCACCTGCCATTAATTCACACTTTATCCAACATATCTCAACGGATCTTTATCTTAATAACCGCTCCAAAAATCGAGGCGTCTGGGCAGCTAGATAACCATGTTTTGGCCTCCTCATTTTTCGCGCCCACTTATTAGCCTTTCCTTATAAATAGCCATGACCAATCTTCTTCTCATCCTCCCCCTTTTCCATCGTCTTCTTCCTCTCGCGACCCTCTGCCGCTCGAGCTCCGCCACCATCGCCGAGTACCTAGTCCTCCTCAACCTTGGCCGCTGCATCAACCTGTGTCGGATCAGAGTACACCGGCGCTCCACCGCAGTCGAATCTGCACCTGTAAGTGCTTCTTCTCTAGTGTGTCAGATCGCATTAGGGTTCCGACTGTTCGTCGTGTTCTTCATAGTTTCTTCATAGTTCCTCCATCGTAGCACCTTTTGATCTGGAAATGGTATAGAACTTATGCGGTGGTTGTTTTTGCCTTTGCCTTCAATACCAGCGGACCCCCTTTCCTTGCAAAGAGATCTCATTAGGGCTTATGAACTCCCATGTACTGGTTTTAGGTCTTGAATTATTTCCTTTTTCTGAATTGCCATTGATCTGAAATAATACTTGCAATCTGTGAAACCTGTTTGTACGGTACTTAGCAAAAAACTACACCTTGATAGATCCACCTAGCCATGGCGGCTCATACCACCGACTTTAATTGCAATGCTCAATAGATAACATCAAACTACTCATGGTGGCTTAAATAACCTGATGTAATTAGTCATATACCATTAGGCCCCTTTATAAGCCGCTAGTCTGATATGTGTTGTAATACCTTTTCCTCCAGCTTAATTTTGAACTGGCAAATTTATTCTTTTCTTTTTAGGCTTCCTTCTTCACAATGCCGCCCAAAACAACCACTTCCTGGAACTGGGTTTGCTCCATCGTCACGGAGAATACACTTGAAGACTTTGTAAAAACCGGTTACCTGCCAAAAAAGGATGTCATGTCTTACCGCCCCCCTAAACCGACAGAAGAGAAACCTCAGCCCAAAGAAGGGGAAATCATTTTCTTCACTAATCATATGAACCGGGGCTTTCCCCCGCCCGTCTCTAAGTTCTTCAGGGACGTTCTGCACTTTTTCGACCTCCATCCTCAAGACATCGGACCCAACTCCGTGTCTAACATATGCAACTTTCAAGTGTTCTGTGAGGTATACCTTGAAGAAGAGCCCAGGTTGGAACTTTTCAGAGAATACTTTTACTTGAACCGCCAGAACGAATACTCCAACGGACCTAGTTTGGAACTTGGCGGGGTCACAATCCAATGACGGAGGGACGCCATTTTTCCTTATGCGTAGCGACCAAGTCCTCCCAAGGACTGGAACCAGACATGGTTCTACTGCCAAGATACTTCTCCGGCTGATGAGAACCCTCTGCCCGGCTTTCGCGCCCTGCGTCTCGAATCCAATCATCTGCTCCCCGAGAAGTTGTCAGCTGCTGAGCTCGCCCCTACCATTGCCAAAGGCAAGGCTCTGTTGGGGAACGGCTTAAATGGCATTGACTTGGTTCGATGCTGGGTGGCATGGCGGATCATCCCCTTGAGCCGCCGCTCCGGTTTAATGTGTACCTGTATGGGCGAGATGAAGGATCCACTGCGCCACAACTCCGAGGAGTTGACTGATGACCTTATCAATGAGATGACAAAATCCCTTCTGAACGAGAGCCTAGCTGATTGCAGCAAGGTGGGACTAAGCCCTTTCTACGCAGCTAACCCGGCTCCAGGGGTAAGCCGCCAAATGTAACTAGTTTACCTTTATCTTTGATGCTTTATCTTAACTCAACCTTTGAGGATTTTCACAGGCTGATGATGAGTTTTGGAAGAAAGAATATGACCATGAAGCTGCAAAGAGAGCCAGGAAATCCAAGAAAGCCGCCAGGAGAGCCACCAAGAAGAGAGGAAAGAAGCCCAGCGCTTCCGATTTACTTCAACTGGATGACACCTCTGAGTCGGAGGTAGCCCTTGATTCTCTTGGCTCTTTTTTCAACCATCTTATTGACACTGACTATCATCAGGATGACACGGGAACGAGTCAGGGAGTGGAACTAGAGGTAACTATTATTTCCTCCTACTCCGAGCCTTTGCCAAGGAAAAAAATCCGAAGAGTAACCCGGAAAGTAAGATTTTCACACCCCTTAGCTCATCTGGATCCTCACTTTATTTTTAAGCAACAACAGCATGAGAGCCGGCGGCAGACTCGGACAAGCAAGGATGTGGAACTCTCCTCCGGCTTACCGAACACGCCGAGGAAGCGCCGAAATGAGGTCACCCCTGACTTAAACTCCTTTTATCCTTTGGCGGGTCTCACTTGTCAACCGCTCAACTCTTCTAGTTCAAATTATTAGGAAACTTCACATTCCTGTTCCGGCGACTCATTTCAATCTAATATGCCGGCTTTCAAGACCGCTCCTGGGTAATGACAATTTACTTATCCTTTACTCATTATAATCCTTTTATACTTGTACTGACCTTTTTGACTCATGGAGTGGAAAAGCAAATCCCAGCAAGAGGGCAAAGAAGAACAAGCCGGCCGAAGAGCCAAAAGTCCATGAGCCGGAGCCCCAAACCACAGCGCCTAAGGCCTCCATTCCTGAACTGTCTGATCCAGTTCATGATATTCCAACCATGACTGTTGGCCCGCCTGTTGATCAAGCCAAAGATGATTCTTTAAATCCTGAAACTTCAAGCCATGTCAAGACCATGTCAAGACAGCCGACACACAAGATGATGAAGTAGAGATCACCAAGACCGGCTTTACTGAACCGGGGAGACCTACTGTGCTGGCCAAACATTCCGCTAAGGAGGAACATGTTGATCCATGCAAAGTACGATTTGATATCGCCAACTATGCTCAACTGGGCATTGGTGAACTATACTCTGGCTTTCTCAGCCAAGTACACAGTAGCCGTGACCTTGAGGTGGACATGGTGAAACAAATGCACCACAAATTTGAGGTATGATCTCTTCTGCTCCTAAGTTATGCATATCCTGCCAGCCCCCAAGTTTACTGCTTATTTTGAATATGCTATAGAGTTGATCACCGTGAATATGGATAATAACCCATGAAACAACCCTTTCAAAATCCGGCTTAAAGTTGTATAGCTCTCATGAGCCGGTTATGGCCGGTTGTAGCACCAAGATGTCATCATAAAATTGCAACTAGATAAGCAATATGCATTAGCCCCCAAGTGCCAAGCACTCTTGCTCACAAAGTGCTTGGGACTTTATTTACTTAAGCCGCCACTTGGATAGAACTTTTAGTAAACATTAGCCCCCAAGTGCCAAGCGTTGTTGCTTGCAAAAGGCTTGGGACTTTGAAATGTTGAACTAATGTTAAATTGTGACTTTGATCCGGTTTATGAACAGACCACCATTGCTGAACTTCAAACAAAGCTGTATGAGTTAAAGACCCGTCTGGAACTGCAAGAGGCTGAGACCCAGAAAGCAAACTCAAAGTTTGACTTTACTGTGGCTGAATCAGAAAAAGTGAAGGCCGACTTTAAAGTTGAGAAGGACGCCTGGGCTGAAGAGAAAATTGCCTTGACCAAACAAGCTGAGAAGGCGGAGGCTTCTCTCCAGGAAGCGACCACTGAACTTACCGGCTTAAAACGCCAGGTGTCTCAGTTGGTGTCTGCTATCTTTGGTAAGTTGCCTAATGATTGCCCAGTTTTGAATATCCTCCTTGATGATATTGTCTGCTTTTAACCTATCCAATGATCACTTCGCAGGCTCTCGAAGCACCAACTTGAACCAAGATATACTGGTGAAGCTGAAGGCGGTTTACACATTGGTGGAGCAACTTTATACTGGTGCTCAGCGCGCATTGGCCACAATTGCTCCGTCCAATGAAGCCCCCACACTCTTGGTTGACGTGCTAAGGAAGCTTTCTTTGCTGCCCCAGCGGTTTAATGAAATGAAGTGATCATATGCGAGAGCCAGAGCCGTGACTGCCTTAAGCCGGGCCAAAGCATGGCTACCGGATTAGACCCGGTCGACATCTCTATCAGTTATCCAAGCCTCAGGGAGGATGGCACTCCGTTTGAACAGAAGGACTTTGCTACTTGCATGAAGGAGATACGTCCTCTGGCCAGCCTTATTGCCAATGAGACAGACCTCACCAAGTATCATCCGGCTTACGACGTGGGAAATCAGAAGATGCCAACACCGTCTTATAAAGTGACAGGCCTGATCCCCCCAATCCATAAGCATACCTTTGCCCCTGAGGTTGATCTGTCCAAGCTAATTGATGATGAAGCTGAGTTCGAAGCTTTGAGTGGCATTGACTGGTTGTCATCAACCTTCCAGGATGTAGAACATGACAAAGAAGCGGAGAGGGTTGATCTGGAAGCATCAGGCCAGCAAGAAGATTGATCCGCTGGGTGGTTCATATTTATGGCCTTCTGAAAAAACAGTTAAGCATTTGGAATCTGGGAGTCATGTAATAGGGTAGCAACAACTTTGCACTGCCGTGCCATCGTGCCCGTTTTGTGTTATGCTCCATACTTGTTAAACCGCCACCTGAGACTTATGATTTTTTTAGTGGTGTAGAAAAATTTCAACTTTATCCTGCACACAAGTAAATCAAAAGAGATCCCTTGGCGGTTTACCGCAGGGCGGGTCATAATATCTCGTATGCATCCACTAATGCTTAAACAATTATGGATGAGGTTTGTTGAACCTTAACTGAAACATAATAATGATATCATACCTGTGATATGTAATTGCACTGCCGGTTTACGATACCTGTGCAGTAAGGGTGAGCACCCTAAGGCTTTTTAGAAGCCAATAAGTCCAAGTGCTGGATATCATCATGTGTGGGCGGCTTATCGCCTCTTGCATTTAGCCGGGTAATGAAAACCACGGTAAGCTTCTAATATGAGCTTATGAAAGTAAAGGCTGTATGACCAAAATTACTTAAGTCAAAAGGCAAGATAGTATCAAGAAGAAACGGAAAACTTCAAGAAATGAAGACAAATATCAAAAGAGAGGCTATGGTTCGAATACGACCAGGAAGCCGGACCAAAAGGGTTTGTAGCTATGATTCGAATACGATCAGGAAGCCCCCTAATGGTTTTTGGCGCTGCGCCGATCAAAGGGGTACCGACAGCCATGATTCGAATACGACCAGGAAGCCCCCCAGTTGCCTTGAAGTGTTTGGCATTGCGCCGATCAAGAGGGTACCGACAACTATGTTCTCTTTGGTGAATACACCTATGTTTGAACAGGAAGCCCCCAAATGACCTTGAAGTGTTTGGCATTGCGCCGATCAAGAGGGTACCGACAGCTATGTTCTCTTTGGTGAATACACCTATCTTTGAATAGGAAGCCCCCAAATGGCCTTGAAGGTTTTAACGACTCTTATTCGAATATGATCAGTAAGCCAGACCAAAAGGGGTTAAGATATGATTCGAATACGATCCAGCCCCCAAATGATCTAAGTGTTTACGACTATGGTTTGAATACGACCAGGAAGCCGGCCAAAAGGGGTTAATAGCATGATTCGAATACGACCCACCCCCAATTGGTCTTTGAAGTTATGACGACAAAGACACATTTTGTTGAAGATGAAACAACAGAGGCCCTACTTTATTATAATCATCATAATATATACATCGTCAAAAATATGTACATCATAAGAGCCGGTGGCTCAAGTGTAGTAAGGCCGAAGATGAGCGATATTCCACGGCTGGTGGGTCTCCTCCTCCGACTTACGTGAGTCTTTGTGCTCTCATACATCGATAAGGTAGTATGACCCATTGTTCAAATTCTTGCTGACCACAAAGGGCCCTTCCCAAGGTGGGGATAATTTGTGCATGTCAGTTTGATCCTAGATGAGCCGGAGCACCAAATCACCTTCCTGAAAGGTTCTGGACTTAACCCGGCGGCTATGGTAATGGCGCAGGTCTTGTTGATAAATCGCCGAACGGGCTGCTGCAAGATCGCGCTTCTCATCCAACAAGTTAAGTGCATCCTGACGTGCTTGTTCATTATCAGCTTCAACATAAGCCGCCATGCGAGGAGAGTCATGACGGATGTCACTAGGGAGAACCGCCTCTGCTCCGTAAACCATGAAGTGTAACCCGTAGACTTGTTGGGGGTAGTATTGATACTCCATATCGCAGAAGATAACTCCTCCACCCAACAACCCGACGTTTGTTGCAAAGGAACCATAAGCCGGGGCTTGATGCCTCTCAAAATTTCTTGATTGGCTCTTTCAGCTTGACCATTGGATTGAGGGTGAGCTACTGATGATACATCAAGATGAATATGCTCATGTTGACAAAACTCTTTCATAGCACCTTTGGACAAGTTAGTGTCATTATCAGTTATGACACTGTGGGGGAAGCCAAAACGGAAAATCACCTTTTTAATGAATTGAACCGCTATTGCCATGTCACACTTACTGACCGGCTCTGCTTCAACCCACTTTGTGAATTTGTCAACCACCACCAAGAGGTGTGTCTTTTTATCCTTGGACCTTTTAAAAGGCCCAGCCATGTCAAGCCCCCAGACCGCAAACGGACAAGTAATTGGAATCATCCTCAATTATTGAGCCGACACATGAGCTCGTCGTGAAAATTTCTGGCAGCCATCACATTTACTGACCAGATCCTCTGCATCAACGTGAGCCGTCAGCCAATAAAATCCATGATGAAAAGCTTTGGCCACAAGGGACTTTTACCCGGCATGATGACCACAATCTCCTTCATGAATCTCATGAAGAATCTCTCGGCCCTCCTCAGGAGAGACACAACGCTGAAATGCCCCAGTGACACTGCGATGGTGTAACTCGCCATTGGCAATTGCCATTGACTTAGACCACCAGGTTATCTGCCTGGCCAAAGTTTCATCCTCAGGTAACTCGCCCCATGTCATATAAGCCAAATATGGTACTGTCCAATCTGGGTTAGCGTGAAGAGCCGCCACCAATTGTGCTTCCGGGTCAGGAACAACAAGATCTTCCTCTGTAGGCAACTTGCCAGAAGGATTATGCAGAACATCCAAGAAAGGGTTAGGTGGCACCGGCTTACGCTGAGATCCCAACCGGCTTAAAATATCAGCCGCCTCATTTTCCCCGCGATCAATGTGCTCCACTTGATAACACTTGAAGTGCCCAGCAATAGCATCAACTTCGTGGTGATAAGCCGCCATGAGGGGATCCTTAGAATCCCATTTGCCTGAGACTTTTTGAGCCACCAAGACTGAGTCGCCGAAACATCTTACCTGGCTTAAGTTCATCTCCTTAGCCGTCCGAAGACCATGGAGCAAGGCTTCGTACTCAACTGCATTGTTAGTATAGGGAAACATCAACCTTAGAACATAACAAAACTTGTCACCTCGAGGGGAAGCTAAGACAACTCCAACCCCCGAACCCTCCAATTGCTTGGACCCATCAAAGTGAATAGTCCGATATGTATTATCTGGCTTCTCTTCAGGCATCTGCAGCTCTATCCAGTCGTTGATGAAATCCACCTGCGCTTAAGACTTGATGGCAGTGCGAGGCATATATTTTAAACCATGAGGCCCAAACTCAGTGGCCCACTTGGGGACTCGTCCTGTGGCTTCTCTGTTTTGAATGATATCTCCTAAAGGAGCAGAACTGACCACAGTGATGGGATGACCCAGAAAATATTGTTTAAGCTTCCGGCTGGCCATGAACACCCCATAAATGAGCTTCTGCCAATGTGGATATCTCTGCTTGGACTCAATAAGCACTTCACTGATGTAGTAAACCGGCCATTGAACCGGATATTCCTCGCCAGCCTCCTTGCGCTCCACCACAATGGCCACACTGACAACACGTGTGTTAGCGGCCACATATAACAATAATGGCTCCTTATCAATGGGAGCGGCAAGAACTGGCAGCTCAGCTAGCTGCCTCTTCAAGTCCTCAAACGCGTCATTAGCAGCACCACTCCAGACAAAGTTATCTGTTTTCTTCATCATCTGATACAGTGGTATAGCCTTCTCACCCAACCGGCTTAAGGCAGCAATATGACCCGCCAGACGCTGAACATCATTGATACACGCCGGCTTAGCCAAGGAGGTGATGGCCTTGATCTTCTCCGGGTTAGCCTCAATGCCTCTGTTAGAAACTAGAAAACCCAAAAGCTTGCCTAGTGGCACACCAAAAATGCACTTGGCCGGGTTAATGAAAGTGCAACTATCCCTGGGTGGTTTTGGTAATTCCTAACAACATATATCTCATTGAGATAATGCTACTTCGAGAAAAATATTTCAGGAAAGCTCAATGATTGGCATGGCATGGATGAGAAAAGTGGATCCGTCAAATTGCTAAGGACAAAAGGATTGGCTCAAGCTCAAAGCACAAGACTCTACATTTTCTATTTTAGTGATCCAAGATCACATTGATTCTATAGGAAAATCCAATACTATCAAGGAGGGATGAGGTGTTGCTTAATGCCTTTCTTGCTCAAAATGCTTAGTGATATGCTCCAAAGCCCTCAACTACTTTCTCATATCCACTTATGACCTAAACCAAAAGTCAAACTCGGCCCCACCGATTCTTCCTATCTGGCTCCACCGAGTTCAGATATCATAGCCACTGCCACAAACCCTAGGCAAATCGGTCTCACCGATAGGGATCTCGGTCTCACCGAGATGGGGTTGTAATCTCTCTGTTTCCCTTCGTAATGTTTCGTCAAACCAAGATGAGCGATCGGTCCCACCGAGATTACAATGCAAACTCCCTGTTTCCTTTTTGTAACGTTTCGGTCTTACCGAGATGAGCGAATCAGTCCCACCGAGTTTGCCTGACCAACCCTCTGTGTGTCCATTACCAAAATCGGTCTCATCGAGTTTGTGTAATCGGTCTCACCGAGATTACGTTATGCCCTAACCCTGATCATATCGGTCCTACCGAGTTGCATGTCGGTCCCACCGAAAATCCTAACGGTCACATGATATGCTAAATCGGTCCGACCGAGTTTCTCAATTCGGTCCAACCGAGATTGGTAAGTTGTGTGTAACAGTTAGATTTTGTGTGGAGGCTATATATACCCCTCCACCCACTCTTCATTCGTGGAGAGAGCCATCAGAACATGCCTACACTTCCAACATACATTTTCTGAGAGATAACCACCTACACTTGTGTTGAGACCAAGATATTCCATTCCTACCATATGAATCTTGATCTCTAGCCTTCCCCAAGCTGCTTTCCACTCAAATCTTCTTTCCACCAAATCCAAATCCTGTGCGAGAGAGTTGAGTGTTGGGGAGACTATCATTTGAAGCACAAGAGCAAGGAGTTCATCATCAACACACCATTTGTTACTTCTTGGAGAGTGGTGTCTCCTAGATTGGCTAGGTGTGGAGTTGAACCAAGGAGTTTGTAAGGGCAAGGAGATCGCCTACTTCGTGAAGATCTACCCTAGTGAGGCAAGTCCTTCGTGGGCGATGGCCATGGTGGGATAGACAAGGTTGCTTCTTCATGGACCCTTCGTGGGTGGAGCCCTCCGTGGACTCGCGCAACCGTTACCCTTCGTGGGTTGAAGTCTCCATCAACGTGGATGTACGATAGCACCACCTATCGGAACCACGACAAAAACATCTGTGTCTCCTATTGTGTTTGCACTCTCCAAACCCTTCCCTTTACATTCTTGCAAGTTGCATGCTTTACTTTCCGCTGCTCATATACTCTTTGCATGCTTGCTTGAATTGTGTTAAGATTGCTTGAACCGTGCTAAGTTGCTAAAATCTGCCAAGAACGAAAATTGGGAAAAGGATAGATTTTTATTTTGTCAAGTAGTCTAATCACCTCCCTCTAGGCATACTTTCGATCCTACAAGTGGTATCAGAGCTTTGGTCTCCATTTGCTTTGATCTCCATAGCTTTTGGTGGTCATAGCCTTTGTTTCACAACCTAGGAGAGTATGGCGTCTAGCGAGGGAAATTACCACCATAGAGGTCCTTACTTTGATGGTACTAATTTTGCTAGTTGGAAGCATAAGATGAAAATGCATATTCTTGGACATAACCCCGTCGTTTGGGCTATTGTGTGTATTGGCTTGCAAGGTGAATTCTTTGATGGGAGAGAACCAAACCATGAAGCTACCGCGGAAGAGTTGAAGATGCTGCAATACAACGGTCAAGCTTGTGATATCCTCTTCAATGGATTGTGCCCCGAAGAATTCAACAAAATGAGCCATCTTGAGAATGCAAAGGAAATTTGGGATACTTTGATTGATATGCATGAAGGTACTGACTCTGTCAAAGAATCCAAGTTGGATGTGCTTCAAAGTCAGCTTGACAAGTTCAAAATGAAGGATGGTGAAGGTGTCGCTGAAATGTACTCTAGGCTTGCTCTTATCACAAATGAGATTGCTGGCTTAGGAAGTGAAGAGATGACCGACAAATTCATCATCAAGAAGATCCTAAGAGCTTTGGACGAAAAATATGATACCGTGTGCACATTGATCCAAATGATGCCAAATTACAAAGATCTCAAGCCAACAGAAGTCATTGGAAGAATTGTTGCTCATGAGATGTCACTCAAGGATAAGGAGGATCTCCACAACAAGTCAAGTGGTGCTTACAAAGCCTCATGTGAAGCTCCCACATCATCAAGTGAGAAACAAACCTTCAATGAAGAATTGAGCCTAATGGTGAAGAACTTCAACAAGTTCTACAAGAGTAGAAGCAATGAGAGAAGTTCCAAGTCAAGGTCATACAATGACAAAAGATCTTCTAGTCGTGAGCGTAATTTCTACAATTGTGGAAGACCCGGACACTATTCCAATGAGTGTACGACACCCTACAAAAGAAGAGAAGATTCTCCAAAAAGAAGAAGTAGAAGAGAAGAATCACCATCAAGAGAGAGAAGGAGTAGAGGCGATCGTTATGAACGAATAACATCCCGGAGAAGCAAGGATTCGGAAAGGAAGGACAAGTCATCAAGGATCTATACAAAACGAAGACATCAAGCTCATGTTGGTGAATGGGTATCCGACTTCGACTTCGACAATCACTCCGAGAGAAGCTATCACTCCGACTCTGAATATACTCAAGATGAATGTGTTGCCGGTCTAGCACTTGTGTCAACCAACTCCTACGACATATTTGATTCACCAAATGAAGGACTTGGAAGATGCTTCATGGCTAAAGGCCCAAAGGTATCACACCCCGAGTATGTTGTTTTCAATAGTGATGAAGATGACTTGTTAGGTGATGATGATTTACTTGTTGACAACTCTAGTGATGAATACTATGATGAAACGTCAATTAATCATGTTAATCAAGATAAAACGAATGACAATGATAAGGAGAAGATTGAGATCCTAACTAAAGAACTAAACACTCTTAAGTTAGCCATGAAACTATCTTAGGAGATCATCGAGAACTTTTAAGGACCCATGAGAAGTTACGCTTTGAAAAGCTCAATCTTGAGCAAGAACATGAGTTCTTAAAGGCAATCAATGATGATCTTCGCAAGAAAAGTTCTTATTACATTGCCAAGCGTTTACTCTTATCTACTTACATGCCTCAAGTCAAGCCTAGTAACAAGAACAAGAAAGATTCTTCCTCTAGTAGTAACAATAATCATGCTAAATCCAATGTTGTTGCTTCTAGTAGTTCTCTTGATTCCACTAATTATTGTCTTAGCCAAGTTACACTTGAGCAAGAAAATAGCTTATTGAAGGGAATTATAGAGAAAGGTGTTTACAAGAGTCTTGCTGGGAGTAAGCAATTCGAGGAAATTGTACGCAAGCAAGGAAGGCACCGGAAGAACCAAGGTGTTGGTTTTGAACGAAAGTTCAATGCTAATGGAATTGAGTGGGAAGAAGATCAATACCCCAAGACGAAGTTTGTTCCTCAACAAGAGAAGTATGATCCTACTTCTTTCAAAGGGACACAAGCTCAAGATGATCTTCCACCACAAGACCACAAGCAAAAAGGCAAGGACAAGCTTTAAGAGGAGATTGATGCATTTGAAGAAGCTCCTGAGGCCTTGGTCAAGTGGGTTCCCAAGACTACGTCAAGTTCTATTTCATCAAGTACAACTCCAACTCCAAGGATTCCCATCAAGATGATGTGGATCCCGAAGAAGAAGAACTAGAGAGTTCTTGAGGGTGACTCCGCCAATGTACTTCACTCGTATCATTTTGGCAAGGACAAGTGCAATCAAATTCCACATCTTGCACTAGTTCTAGGAGTCACAAACCCTCTTGTTGGTAAGACAAGGGACAAGGTAACCTAATGCTTTCATGGACATCATCTTGTGTGTGCATCACTCTATGTCTATGGATATCCTTGTTTGTTCCTTGTGGGACTAACCCATGTAGGTATTGGAAGTGCAACTCACTCCAATGGATTGCTCCAAATGATCTACATCAACATTGAGCATCCACATCTTCAACACCTATATGAAGTCATCATCGACAAAACCCAAGGTTAGTTCATCCCTCTTAGGGAGGGATCTCACATCTAGGGGGAGCTTTACTCTAAGAATTGAGCTAAAGCAACTCTAATGGTGTGAACATAACAATGCTTTATGTAAAAGTGGTAACCCCACTTGTCCTTAAACGATGAGTACGACCTATGATCAAATGTTCTCATTTGACTCCTAAGTCAATATACTCATATATAGATGACCTACTCATCGCCAATTGCTTGATAGATGCTAGAATGGTTGTGCATGCTTTGCCACATATTTCATTTGTCATTTTATTGTGTGAGCATGTTGATTGCATATTTTACTCATTCGAGGACATCCACTTGTAGTTTTGATTGTTTGGTTTATTTTCTTTTGCCAAGTGGATGGACAAGAATGCCTAAGAACCTTCTCTAGCTATCTATGCTTTTCTCGTCTCAAACTCTATTCATGCTACATCACAAAGTTTGATCAAGTCAGATTCGAACCACTCTGTGTGAGGAGCACTCGGAGTCCCCGATTCGTCATAGACTTAAACTTCCAAAACCTCTTTGTGCATTTTGGTCTGACCGATTCAACCTTTTCGGTCATACCGAGATCACTAAGCTGATCTAGGTTTTCAATCTTGGTGCAACCGATTTGAACTTTTTGGTCACACCGAGTTGCTATAACTGCTTGCAGTTATGCATCTCGGTGCCACCGAGTTGTTCCACTCGGTCACACCGACAGGGTCATGCTATATATACCCCCGGGTCAAAATTTGGAATTTTTTCCGAACCTCTTCGCCCGCGCACTGCCTGCTCTGCCTCCTCGGGTCTCCGGATCGTCCTCCTCGTCGCCAGTGACCTCCCGCCGCTGGTCTCCGCCAACGACAATGGGATTCCACTCCGCTGTTGCCGCCGTAGCAAATCCATAGCCGAACTAGGGTATGGATTTGAAACCTTGTGCTATTCCTCACTCCGATTCCTAGCACATTGCATTACCATGTATCTTGCCACGATTGAGATCTTCCTATCCAGCGAAAACACTCCGTAGATTAGTTTTGGATTGAAAATTTAGGGTTAGGTTTCCGCCGAACTCATCTCGGACTGACCGAGTTGTAGAAATCGGCCCCACCGATTTGGCTTAGGCCAGTGCACATGTGATTCTCGGTCTGACCGAGAATTGCAAATTGGTGTGACTGAGTTCAGGACTTTATGAAACCCTAGCAGTCTCGGTGCCACCAAACTGTGACTCGGTCTGACCGAGTTCACTAGTTTATGTTCCAAAAGCTGCTTCCGTGTCACCGAGTTTATAAATCGGTATCTCCGACATGCTTTCTGTGGAAAACTAAAACTAAGTTTTTGACTCAATTCTTTTGCAAAATCCTCTGTACTTTGTGATGCTCATCCACTCTACCTCATCTATATCTATTCACAGGGTCTGCTGTCAGAGTTTGCATCATGTCAGATCAGAGTGACAGTCAGAATAAGTCTGAGGAGCAAGTTCAGATGAGTGAGGGCACTAGTCCCTCTAGCAGCTATGATGATGGTAGCAGGAGCACACCCAGCAACTTACCAAAGGCAGCCACCAGGGCCAGAAATAAGAAGACCTCAGATTCTGAGGATGAGGACTATGTGGCTGTTGAGGATGAGGCCACCTCAAAGAAGAAAGTGCCGAAGAAGGAATATGGCACATCTGCTACCACTAAGCCAGGAATGCAGAAGAAGGCACCTGCAAGGAGAATTCCAACTTCCAAACCTAGGAAGGTTGCCACTGGTGAAACCATGAAGTTCACCATTGAGTCTGAAGATGAAGCTGCTGGCCAAGAAAAGAAGAAGAAGAGTCAGAACCACTACTGCCAAGGTACCTGGCAAGCCCTCTGTGAGGAGAGACTCTGAAGATGAAGAGGAAGAGGTTGTTGCACTAGCACCTAAAGCTCAAAAGCTGATGGGAGATGCTATAAAGTCAGGGGCTACTCCATCTAAGCCCAAAGATGCTGCCAAAGCTGCTGCTCCAAAACCCAAGTCTGCACCCAAGAGGAACACCAGGAGTATTCCAGCTGCAGAGAAGAACAAGGCCCCAGTGCCTGAAGCTGCTAATGAGGAAGATGAAGACTCACTAGTATTGAGGAAGCTGAAGCCTAAGATCCTAGATCATAATGATGCTCACCCAGTTGCAGAAGACATGAAGCTCAGGAAGGATGCAGGTCTGAGACAGTGGAGACTGACTGACCCCTATGCTGTCAGGAGAAGGACTGCTATGGACTACAGGTTCCACACTAAAGAACAACAGGATTTCTATGAGACAGTGCTGCTTGACAAGAAGCCCATAGTCTGTGACATGAGATGGGCTGATTGGGAGTACATCAGGAAGAATGAAGATCACTATCCTGGAGTTTATCACAGTTTCAAGTCTTGTGGAGTAGTAGACTTTGTTGGGCAGAAGCTCACAAAGTGGAATGATGAGCTCATTATGCAGTTCTACTCCACAACTCATTTCTACCCAGATGGGAGGATAGTCTGGATGTCTGAGGGTACCAGGTACCAGTCAACAATTGAGGAATGGTCTAAATTGATCAATGCTCCAAAGGAGAATGAGGATGACTTGGATGTCTATGCCAAGAAGAAGAAAGATCACAACTCCATGGCTCACATGTACAGAGAGATCCCAGATGCTGCACTTGAGACACACAAGTTTGGATCTGTACATTATCTGTTGTCAGGACTGCCCACTATCAATTGGATTTTAAGGCACACTTTGCTGCCCAAGTCAGGTGATCACAAGATGATCAGAGGCCATGCAATTAATTTGCTCCATATATTTGATGTGCCTCAGAAGTTCAAAGTCATGAGCCTGATTGTGGAAACAATCAAAAGGACTGCTGCTGATCAGAAGAGGAGTTGTGGGTATGCCCCACAGATTTAGGATCTTATAAACTCCAAGATGGGCACTGGCACATATCTCTTGGACAAGGAACACTTGCCCATCTACCCTGATTTTGAGGACAACACTGTTGTGATGGATGAAAACGAACCATCTTCTGTGCAAGCACAAGAGAAGAAGGAGAAGGCAAGGGCTGACAAGGCTGCTAAAATTCCAACTGCTGAAGAGGCATATCAGATTTTCCTGAAGAGCAAGCAAGATCAGCTTGGCTACTTGATTGCCTCCACTCTGGGGATTGAGAAGGGCTTGTCCACCCTGACTCAAAACCAGGAGAGCTTGGAGAGAATCATAGAGCAGAAGTTCTATGCTCTTGATGTCAAAGTGACTGAGATCCAGACTGCAGTTGAGCAACTTCAGGAGGATGTGGAGGAGAAGAAGGGCAACTCAACTACTGATGCATTTGCTAGAGTGCCCAGAGGACAGAGGTCTGTTGCAGTGCCTGTGGCAGACACCAGAGCTACATCGTCTGCACCAGCTACAACTTCTGTGCATCTAGCTCCAGCACCCTCTCCACCAGCTCCAGCTACATCAACAGAAGTCTTCGTCCAAGGAGCCATCTCTACACCATCCCATGAAGACCAAGCCCGAGAGTCGTTTAGCACTATGCATTTTTTATGAAATTTTTGGTAACTTGTTGCCAAAGGGGGAGTAAATGTATAGATCATAGGCTTCAAGAGAGAGTGTTGCTTTTGATCTCTCTTGTCTTTTTGGTGGTTGAACTTCGTTATTTGCTTGTTTGCTTAATACTCTATGCCTTTTGTGAGATACTTGGATGATCATGTGTTTGATCATATGCTACCTTAATGCTTGTTGGATGACATTATCCTTTTATCCCTATATGATCATTCACTTTGCTTGGTGATGAGTGCATGTGTTTAATTATTATCATTTTGAGCGCTCCACCAAGATGTATGTGACATGGAAGAGTAACCCATGATTCTAACTCATTGTGCATTTGCAGTCCGAAGCAAATTTTAAATAATGCACAAATTTAATGGGAGCTCTTACTTTTCACATACTTCTCAAAGTGACAATGTTTTTCAATCTTATTATCATTTGTCAAAGCTTTGATCTATATGTTGTCATCAATTACCAAAAAGGGGGAGATTGAAAGTGCAACTATCCCTGGGTGGTTTGTGTAATTCCTAACAACATATATCTCATTGAGATAATGCTACTCCAAGATAAATATTTCAGGAAAGCTCAATGATTGGCATGGCATGGATGAGAAAAGTGGATCCCTCAAACTTCTAAGGACAAAAGGATTGGCTCAAGCTCAAAGCACAAGACTCTACATTGTCTATTTTAGTGATCCAAGATCACATTCAGTCTATAGGAAAAGCCAATACTATCAAGGAGGGATGAGGTGTTGCTTAATGGCTTTCTTGCTCAAAATGCTTAGTGATATGCTCCAAAGCCCTCAACTACTTTCTCATATCCACTTATGACCTAAACCAAAAGTCAAACTCGGCCCCACCGATTCTTCCTATCCGGCGCCACCGAGTTCAGATGTCATAGCCATTGCCACAAACCCTAGGCATATCGGTCTCACCGATAGGGATCTTGGTCTCACCGAGATGGGGTTGTAATCTCTCTCTTTCCCTTTGTAACGTTTCGGTCAAACCGAGATGAGCGATCGGTCCCACCGAGATTACAATGCAAACTCTCTGTTTCCTTTTCGCAATGTTCCGGTCTTACCGAGATGAGCGAATCGGTCCCACCGAGTTTGCCTGACCAACCCTGTGTGTGTCGATTACCAAAATCGGTCTCACCAAGTTTGTGTAATCGGTCTCACTGAGACTATGTTATGCCCTAACCCTAATCATATCATTCCTACCGAGTTGCATGTCGGTCCCACCGAAAATCCTAACGGTCACATGATTTGCTAAATCGGTTCGACCGAGTTTCTCAATTTGGTCCCACCGAGATTGGTAAGTTGTGTGTATCGGTTAGATTTTGTGTGGAGGCTATATATACCCTCCACCCACTCTTCATTCGTGGAGAGAGCCATAGAACATGTCTACACTTCCAACATACATTTTCTAAGAGAGAACCACCTACACTTGTGTTGAGACCAAGATATTCAATTCCTACCATATGAATCTTGATCTCTAGCCTTCCCCAAGCTGCTTTCCACTCAAATCTTCTCTCCACCAAATACAAATCCTGTGAGAGAGAGTTGAGTGTTGGGGAGACTAACATTTGAAGCACAAGAGCAAGGAGTTCATCATCAACACACCATTTGTTACTTCTTGGAGAGTGGTGTCTCCTAGATTGGCTAGGTGTCACTTGGGAGCCTCCGACAAGATTGTGGAGTTGAACCAAGGAGTTTGTAAGGGCAAGGAGATTGCCTACTTCGTGAAGATCTACCCTAGTGAGGCAAGTCCTTCGTGGGCGACGACCATGGTGGGATAGACAAGGTTGCTTCTTCGTGGACCCTTCGTGGGTGGAGCCCTCCGTGGACTCGCGCAGCCGTTACCCTTCGTGGGTTGAAGTCTCCATCAACGTGGATGTACGATAGCACCACCTATCGGAACCACGACAAAAACATCCGTGTCTCCTATTGCGTTTGCACTCTCCAAACCCTTCCCTTTACATTCTTGCAAGTTGCATGCTTTACTTTCCGCTGCTCATATACTCTTTGCATGCTTGCTTGAATTGTGTTAAGATTGCTTGAACCGTGCTAAGTTGCTAAAATCTGCCAAGAACTAAAATTGGGAAATGGATAGATTTTTATTTTGTCAAGTAGTCTAATCACCCCCCCTTTAGACATACTTTCGATCCTACAGTTAAGCATCATCTTGTAGACCCGGAGATTATGAAAGGTTTCTTTCAAATCATCTATCAGAGTTTCCTTCACTCTGGATTTCACCACAATGTCATCACATAAGCATGAACATTGTGTCCAATCTGACTATGAAGACAATTCTGCACACGTCGCTGATAAGTCGCGTGGGCACTCTTGAGCCCAAAAGGCATAGACACATAGCAGAAGGCTCCAAAGGGAGTAATGAAAGTTGTCTTCTCCTGGTCCTTAACTGCCATCTTGATCTGATGATAACCAGAATAAGCATCCAAAAAGCTCAAACGCTCACAACCCTCCGTAGCATCAATGATTTGATCAATACGAGGGAGAGCAAAAGGATCAGCCGGACAAGCCTTGTTTAAGTTCGTGTAATCCACACACATGCGCCAAGTGCCATTCTTCTTAAGCACTAGCACCGGGTTAGCCAACCACTCTGGATGAAGAACTTCAACAATGAACCCAGTCGCCAAGAGCCGGGCCACTTCCTCACCAATGGCCTTACGCCTCTCCTCATTGAACCGCCGAAGGAATTGCTTGACCGGCTTAAATTTCGGATCAATATTGAGAGTGTGCTCAGCGAGTTCTCTCGGTACACCCGGCATGTCAGAAGGTTTCCATGCAAAGATGTCCCGGTTCTCATGGATGAACTCGATGAGCGCGCTTTCCTATTTGGGATCCAAGTTAGCACTGATACTGAACTGCTTAGATGAGTCGCCAGGAACAAAATCATCAAGCTTGGTGTCATCGGCCAGCTTAAACTTCAGCACTAGATCATGCTCTATAGTTGGCTTTTTCACAGATGTCATATCCGCCGGGTCCACATTGTCCTTGTAAAACTTCAATTCCTCTGTTGCACAGACAGATTCAGCGTAAGCAGTGTCACCTTCTTCACTCTCCAGGGCTATCTTCTGACTCCCATGCACTATGATGGCCCCCCTTATAACCCGACATCTTGAGCTGTAGATAAACATAACATGGCCGCGCCATGAACTTGGCATAGACTGGCCGTCCAAACAGTGCATGATACGGGCTTCTGATTTTGACCACTTCAAAGGGTAACTTGCCCTGGAATCATGCTCATCCCCAAAGGCCACCTCCAGCTCAATCTTGCCCACCGAGTATGCCGACTTACCAGGCACCACTCCGTGGAAAACAGTGTTGGATGTCTTAAGATTTTTATCAGTTAGCCCCATGCGACGGAAAGTCTCATAGTAAAGGATGTTGATGCTACTGCCTCCATCCATGAGCACTTTAGTGAATTTGTCAACCCGGGGCAGGTGATCTGCTCGGCTCCACATTATGGGTTGCTCAGACCATCACAAGTAATGAGGAACTGTCGGTTCAACAGTGTTCACAGCCCGCTTGTGGAGCTTCTGGTCCCGCTTGCATAAACTTGTGGTGAAAACATGATACTGCCCACTATTCAACTGCTTCGGATTACTCTGATATCCAGATTGCTGCTACTGTTGACCTCCCTGGCCGGGTTGCTGATTGTAACCACCCTGATTACCTTGATTAAAACTGCCCTGATTACCTTGGGGGCCCTAGAAGTTGGAATTAGAACCGCCACCTCCGTAATCCGGGCCATGGAAACCGCCGCTGCCTGAGCCGCCGCCCGGCCCATGATTGCCGTCAAATGAATTAGAATTTTTAAAAGCCTTCATAATTGTACAATCCTTCCAAAGGTGAGTAGCTGGCTTCTCCCACGAGCCATGCTTTGGACAGGGCTTATTTAGCAACTGTTCAAGAGTAGGACCTGATCCGCCGGCCCGAGGAGGCGATCTCCCCTTACGACGTTGATTATTTTCCTGTGCACTGGTGTTAGCCACAAACTCCGAGCTACCATCCGCCTTGCGCTTACCGTTGCCCCCCTGATTCGCCGGGTTAGACTTTTGACCCTTGGGGTTGCCGTTCTTTTTTCCCTTCCCTGTCTTTTCATCGCCAGACTCGGGGTCCTTGGTACTATTAGAGTCGACATATTTAATTAGAGCCGCCATCAGCTGGCCCATATCTAATTACAATTGCGCTTGAGCCGCCCCAGCTTCTGTTTTAGAGGCAAAAAACGGCAATTCTTCTCCAACATTAAGACCGCAGAGCTGGCATTCATGTTATCAGATGAATGTATGATAGCTTTGACCCGGCCCACCCAATGGGTCATTGATTCACCCTCCTCTTGCTTGCAAGTAGCCAAGTCCACAATCGACATGGGCTGCTTGCATGTGTCCTTGAAGTTCTGAATAAACCGGGCCTTTAACTCCGCCCATGAACCGATGGAATTAGCCGGCAGCCCCTTGAACCAAGTACAGGCCGTCCCATCCAGCATCATGGTGAAGTACTTGGCACACGCAGCATCACTGACTTCCAATAACTCCATGTCCATATCATAACTTTCAATCCACGCCTCAGGGGGTAAGTCGGCTGTGTAATTAGGCACGTTTCAAGGTCCTTTTAAATCCTTGGGAAAACGCTCATTACACAGAGCTGACACCAAACATGGTACACCTGTAGATTTACAAGTCACGCCTGCCTCAACTGAAGTTGTTGGATAAACCGGAAGGGGCTGGTGAGCCGCCTGCTCGGCTTCTTGACGCACTCTGTCCTAATCAACCAAGTGAAGAGCTCCATCACGCGCCGGGTCGTGCCCACGCGGCTGGACACGACACCGGGCGTTGCTTGACATAGCTGGTGAGTTCATGTGCTTGCTATAACTCCAGCTTGGGCGAGGGGTCGAATGAATCCTGTCTCGACTATAAGAATACGCATCCTACTGTGCCAATGTTGTCTGAAGAAGTTCTCTGACCCTTCGTGTTTCAACCGCCATTGGAGAGTCGCCATCCACCGGGAGAGCCGCCAATAGTGCCTCCGCAGTGATCATGTTCTCCAAAGGATTAGAATAATGACCCGGTGGTGTCGGTACATCCTGACGTGGAGCAGTATTCAGACGAGGGGGTTCCGTCACGCGCGGTTGAACCGGTGTCCCAGCCCCAGGCGCTGCAACCCGGTTTATCTCTGGTGGGTTACTGGGCCCTGCACCAGGCGTACAGAAGAGGTTTCTAGGCTCATAAACTGTAGGTAGACGGGACTGGTGCCTTCTCCTCAAGATCTCATTTGATGCGTTCTGATCCATCGTAAGCTGGAAAGCCTCCGACTGAATCTGCTGGGCCTGGGCATCCAAGGACGCCCGCTCTGCGGCTATCCTGACGTCCTCCGCCGCAAGGTCTTCCTTGGCTAGCGCTATCTCATCACTTAACTTTCCCACCTCCGCATCATGCTGAGCTTGATTCACCGGGCTAACCACGATGGTTAACAGAGCTGTCAACTTATCCAGCAAAGCCATCAAAACTTGAGCCGGCGGGCGTGCAGGGCCTCCTGCCCCGGTTGCCGTCACTGCTGCTGACTCGGAAGTCATTGTTGCCGCAGCCGTAGAGTTTTGCCCAGGTTGCGTGCTAGCCATGAAAATCCCGACTCTGTTTGGCGGCTCATAGGGGTCCGGAATACTGTTGCCATCGGAATAGCCCCCAAGCCCGCCATCTTGCAGTTCATACAATGACTCAGTCTCACCCGTGGACGACTCACCATTAGAGTAGATGGCCATCTCACCACCAGACATATAGCCTTCATCAAATTCCGCTCCATCGATGCATCCCACAAAGGCACGCTTCACGGTGGGCTGAGCTCGGGCGGATCTTGCACGCTGAGTCGTCTCTATGATGTCGGTGCAGATGTCCGGCTCAGGGCCCGGCTTGTCAATCTTGTCGATGAAGACGTGAATTCCGCTGAAGGGGACCCGGTACCCGTACTCAATTGAGCCGGCCTCGGGGCCCCAGCCCGCGTCGTCGATGTAGAGCTTGCCGCGACGACTCTTGGTCATCCGGCGCACAATGTATCCTTTGAACCATTCGAAGTTGCCATTTAAGAACTCGAATCCACCGTGCGCTGGCCCCACGATGGGCGCCAACTGTCGTGGAAAGGTCACGACAGTTGTCCTAGCAAAAGGACTTAGTCGTGGAGCCATCGCAACTAGGAAGCTTAAAGGGGTTAAATAGGACAAATGACATGGGAGTTTATACTGGTTCGGCCCCTTGCGGTGAAGGTAAAGGCCTAATCCAGTTTGAGGTGGTATTGCTTATGTCTCGATTACCAGGGAGCGAATCCGCTTGACCTAGCTTTTGATCTGTTGTTTCTTGTCTTGAATCGCCACTTGGTCGTCCCTTTATATACATAGGTCGACGCCCAGCGGCTCACGGAGTCCCGGCCGGCTCATAAACAGTGTCCGGCTCGGTGACTATCTATTCATGCCTCACAACACAAGTCATACACATATGGCGGTTTACTCTTACAGGCCTTAAGTCGCCTTTGGGCCTTGGGCCCTTAACTAAACCGCCATCTTCAAATATCTTCATGGGCTTCATATGATGAATCGCCATAGGTATAACCCGGCCCCTCCTGGGCGGGTCATACCTAATAGTTGTATCCCCAACAATAGGGAAAAAATATTTTCGGTCGCCGAAAGGCCTAAAAACTGCCCGGGGGTCTCCAGACTTTTTTTTGAAACCTACTCAGGCAAGGAAACACAAATCGAAATTAGATGGATCTCAAAAACAAACCTAATATGAAAGGAACTCGGATTGGTGGTGGATATATGGTGGTAGGTTATGGCAGCGGTGGTGGTATATGGCAGTGGTGGTGGTAGCGGTGGTGGTATATGGATACAGATCGGGGGTGGTATATGGATACAGATTGGTGGTGGTATATGGATACATATTTAGAGCCGTGGCGGATAAGCGGTGGTGGTAGATGGCAGTGACGATGATGATGGTGCGGTGGCGGCGTGACAACTTATGACCAGAACTCAAAACTCTTAAAGACTAGACGCTAAGACCAGCAACTTTACACGATGATGCAACCGCAAATTCAACAAAGAAATATACTGAAAAGACTATGCAAAGGCTCAGACTGGTTCGGATATGATGAACTAACCCTGATTTTTTGTGGCTTTTTCGTGGACTTTAGGTATGAAGAACATGCTCGATCTAAACTACGAAAAACTATAAAATCTCACTGAGCAACCTGGAAATCTGATACCACTTGATAGAGGCAAAGGTGTCCCATCTTTCGATGAGATGGCGGCCATCGTTTATGGTGGAGTAGACTTTGACGATCCGACTATGAACGTACGAGGACGTTACGCCTTAGCAATCGCTAAACCAACTCTGAGAGGCTATTGACCATGCCGGAGCACGATCAACCTGACCACGAGGGTCTGTTTCCTGCGAGCAAATGAAGAATAAGAAAGAAACTAAGATTGCAACCCTCTCCACCAATTTTGTAGGTCGGGGTGCCCATTTTTTCTAGCGGGCGAGCGGCCACCGCCGACACCATGGATCCGCCTCGGAACTTGTCATGCGACCTGGCGAATCCAGCTGGTTCCGACGCCAGCGAGCCTCGAATCACACGAGGGACAGCCTCGTGCGCTGATGTCATGGATTTGGGGCCGTGGTGAAGAAGGGGTTTCGTCGATTTGCTTCGGGTGGCGTCAGAGAAGAAAGGGGCGGCTCAGTTGATTTTGGCTAGTGGAATTGCATCCGAGGAAGGTAAGTTCAATGCAATTGTTCGATTCAATTTTGCCCGGCGACATTTAGGAAAAATCATAGGCGTGCATTTTTTAGATGGATGCTTGGAGTTCGTCGTCGTCGTCTTCGTCAAATGATTCCGACATAGAGGAGATGATTTTGGATGATGATATCGACAACCTAGTGTTGTTGCATCTAGTGGACGAATTTGAGAAGGGCCCGAAGAGAAAGCACCGTAGATTCACGGTTGGTCGGCTTTGCATGAAGGTGATAGAGGCAAAGGTGTCCCGTCTTTCGATGAGATGGTTGCTATTGTTTATGGTGGAGTAGACTTTGACGATCCGACCACGAACGTACATGGACGTCGCGCCTTAGCAATCTCTAAACCAACTCCGAGAGGTTATTGACCATGCTAGAGCACGATCAACCTGACCACGAGGTCTGTTTCCTGTGAGCAAACGAAGAACAAGCAAGAAACTCAGATTGCAATCTGGATATTACAGATATAAGAGGAAATCTTTATTAATAAAGGTGGGGTTCTGTGACGCCTTTGTCTGGTCGTCGCGAAGTTGCAGCTATGGCGAACTTTTAATCTAAACAAAACCCAAAGTCTAAACGGTGCCCTAAGAGCTGTATATATGGAGTAAGATGGGGGGAATTTTGTGGCCGTTGGAGGAGGGGTCCGAAACCAACCCTATCCCTTGTTTCCCCACACATATAGACTCTAAAAACATCCTATACTCAAGTATTTTGAAATTACATGGGCATGGCCCAATAATAAGGTGAAGCAACACATATAATAGCCTCTGGACGAATTTTATGAAGTGACATCTTGTATATTTCGTCCAAGGCTTCATGCAGTCATTATGCTGGCTTCAAAGTCCTGAAATCATCACTTGTAACTCCTTTCTTGTTCCCCGTGCATGATACGTCTCCAACGTATCTACTCTTCTAAACACTTTTGCCCTTGTTTTGGACTCTAACTTGCATGATTTGAATGAAACTAACCTGGACTGACGCTATTTTCAGCAGAACTACCAATGATGTTGTTTTATGTGTAGAAAAGAGAAGTTCTCGGAATGTCCTGAAAATCCACGGAGGCACTTTTAGGAATTAATAAGAATTTCTGGGAGAAAGAAATACACCAGGCGGCCCAGGGCCTGTCCACGAGACAGGGGGGCACGCCCCCCCTATAGGGCGCGCCCCCTATCTCGTGGGCCCCCTGGACCTCCACCGACCTCAACTCCAACTCCATATATTCACGTTTGGGGAGAAAAAATCAGAAAGAAAGTTTCATCGCGTTTTACGACACGGAGCCACTGCCAAGCCCTAATCTCTCTCGGGAGGGCTGATCTGGAGTCGGTTCGGGGCTCCGGAGAGGGGGATTCATCGCCTTCGTCATCATCAACCATCCTCCATCACCAATTTCATGATGCTCACCGCCGTGCGTGAGTAATTCCATCGTAGGCTTGCTGGACGGTGATGGGTTGGATGATATTTACCATGTAATCAAATTAGTTTTGTTAGGGTTTGATCCCTAGTATCCACTATGTTCTGAGATTGATGTTGCTATGACTTTGCTATGCTTAATGCTTGTCACTAGGGCCCGAGTGCCATGATTTCAGATATGAACCTATTATCTTTTCATAAATATATGTGTGTTCTTGATCCTATCTTGCAAGTCTATAGTCACCTATTATGTGTTATGATCCGACAACCCCGAAGTGACAATAATCGGGATACTTCTCGGTGATGACCGTAGTTTGAGGAGTTCATGTATTCACTATGTGCTAATGCTTTGTTCCGGTTCTCTATTAAAAGGATGCCTTAATATCCCTCAGTTTCCGCTAGGACCCTGCTGTCACGGGAGGGTAGGACAGAAGATGTCATGCAAGTTCTTTTCCATAAGCACATATGACTATTTACGGAATACATGCCTACATTACATTGATGAACTGGAGCTAGTTCTATGTCACCCTATGTTATAGCTATTACATGAGGAATCACATCCGGCATAATTATCCATCACTGATCCATTGCCTATGAGCTTTTCACATATTGTTCTTTGCTTATTTACTTTTCCGTTGCTACTGTTACAACTACTACAAAAACCCCAAAACAATTATCTTTACTTTTGCTACCGTTACCTTTATTATCATACTACTTTGCTACTAAATACTTTGCTGCATATACTAAGTTATCCAGGTGTGGTTGAATTGACAACTCAACTGCTAATACTCAAGAATATTCTTTGGCTCCCCTTGTGTCGAATCAATAAATTTGGGTTGAATACTTTACCCTCAAAAGTTGTTGCGGTCCCCTACACTTGTGGGTTATCAAGACTAATTTCTGGCGCCATTGCCAGGGAGCATAGCTCTATTCTCTGAGTCACTTGGGATTTATATCTGTTGATCACTATGAAGAACTTGAAAGACGACGGAACTACGATTTTGCCCTCAACTATGAGGGAAGGTAAGGAACTGCCATCTAGCTCTGCACTAGATTCTCCTTCTGTTATTAGTAAGCTTGCGACACCTAAACCTGCTACTGCTATGAATTCTGATATGTCGCATGTTATTGATGATGCCACTTCTACTATGCGTGATGAAACTACTTCTGTGCGTGATACTACTTTGCCATTAGGTGAATTTCTTGATGAACAACTTGCTAGAGTTAGGGGGAATGAAAATATTGAAGATGCTATTATTGATGATAGTGATGATGAAAATTCTCCCAATGATTATGTATTGCCTGTTGTTCTTGAGGGTTATGTTATGTTATGAATGAACAAGCTGCTAGAGCTATCTTTGCTTGCAATGATAGATATGATCATCAGAAATTATTAGCTAAATGGAAGCAGCAGTCTCTTAATGCTAGAATGAAACCTGACCCCACTTTTGCTACTTCACCTATCTGTGTTACTGATAAGGATTATGAATTCTCTGTTGATCCTGAGATTATTACTTTAGTTGAATCTGATCCTTTTTATGGCCTTGAATCTGAAACTGTCGTGGCACATTTTACCAAGTTGAATGATATAGCCACCCTGTTTAATAATGATGAGAAGTCTCGCTATTATTATATCCTTAAGATATTTCCGTTCTCATTAAAGGGTGATGCTAAGACTTGGTATAATTCTCTTGCTCCTGGTTGTGTGCGTAGTCCCCGGGATATGATTTATTACTTCTCTGCTAAATATTTCCCTGCTCATAACAAACAAGCTGCCTTGCAGGAAATATATAATTTTGTGCAAATCAAAGAAGAAAGTCTCCCACAAGCTTGGGGGAGGCTTCTCCGGTTACTTAATGCTTTGCCTGATCATCCTCTCAAGAAAAATGAAATACTTGATATCTTTTATAATGGACTAACCGATGCTTCCAAGGACTACTTGGATAGTTGTGCTGGTTGTGTTTTCAGGGAAAGAACAGTCGACGAAGCTGAAATATTATTGAATAATATGTTGACTAATGAAAATAATTGGACTCTTCCTGAGCCAATTCCTGAGGCAATTCCTGAACCAATTGAGCCAACTCCTGAGCCTATTCCTAAACCCACTCCGAAGAAGAGAGGTGTTTTATTTCTCAGTCCTGAAGAGATGCAAGAGGCAAAGAAATCAATGAAAGAAAAAGGTATTAAAGCTGAAGATGTTAAGAATTTACCACCTATTGAAGAAATACATGGTCTTAACATACCGCCTGTTGAAGAACCACATTGTCTTGATAACCTGACACAGGTAGTAAAGGTAAATTCTCTCTGTAGATATGATAAAGTTGAAATCCCCTCTACTAAATTTCATAGCCCATGCTTAGATGAATTTGATGATTTTATGGCTAGACAAGAAAGTTTTAATGCTTATGTTGGTAGAGAGTTAAAGAATAATGCTTTCGAGATAGGACGCGTGAGCGATAATATGGCTAGAGTTAAAGATGAACTCAAACTCGTTAGCAAATATGCTTCTATGGTTGCTACTCAAGCTGAGCAAGTACTTAAAGCTCAGAACGATTTGCTTGATGAATTAAATAATAAAAATGACTTTGCTGTAAGAGTGGCTACTAGAACTAGTAGAATGACTCATGAACCTTTGTATCCTGAAGGCCACCCTAAGATAATCGAGCAAGATTCTCAGAGAAATAATTTAGAGGCACCTAGTTCTTCTAAAAAGAAGAAAAAGAAAAACGATAGAACTTTGCATGCTTCTAGTGAACCTACTATAGACACACCTGAGAATCCCAATGATATTTCTATTTCGGATGCTGAAACACAATCAGGTGATGAACATGAACCTAGTGATAATGTTAATGATAATGTTCATGTTGATGCTCAACCTAGCAAAAACAATGATGTAGAGATTGAACCTGCTGTTGATCTTGATAACCCACAATCAAAGAATCAACGTTATGATAAGAGAGATTTTGTTGCTAGGAAGCACAGCAGAGAAAGATAAACATGGGTTCAGAAACCCATGGCCTTTCCTCCTAAAACATCCAAAACAAAGGATGATGAGGATTTTGAGCGCTTTGCTGAAATGATTAGACCTATTTTCTTACGTATGCGCTTAACTGATATGATCAAAGTAAACCCTTATGCTAAGTATATGAAGGATATCATTACAAATAAAAGAAAGATACCGGAAGATGAAATTTCCACCATTCTTGCTAATTACACTTTTAAGGGTAGAATACCAAAGAAACTTGGAGATCCGGGTGTCCCAACTATACAATGTTCCATTAAAAGAAATTATCTTAGAACTGCTTTATGTGATCTTGGAGCCGGTGTTAGTGTTATGCCTCTCTCTTTATATCGTAGACTTGAATTGAATAAGTTGACACCTACTGAAATATCTTTGCAAATGGCTGATAAATCAACTGCTATACCTGTCGGTATTTGTGAGGATGTGCCTATTGTGGTTGCAAATGTCACTATCTTAACGGACTTTGTTATTCTTGATATTCCCGAGGATGATAGTATGTCTATTATCCTTGGTAGACCTTTTCTTAATACTGCAGGGGCTGTTATTGATTGCAACAAAGGCAATGTCACTTTTCATGTTAATGGTAATGAGCATACGAGTACACTTTCCGAGGAAACAATCTCAAGTTCATAGCATCAATTCTATTGGAAAAGTTCCAACTATTATTATTGGAGGTTTTGAATTTCCTCTCCCTACTGTCAATAAAAAGTATGATATTCTTATTGTTGGGGATTTTCATATCCCCGTTGAGGTAACTTAGTGTTATTCAAAATTTCTCCAGTTCCGTGTTATTCGGAATGATTTTGTTAACAAGACTTGATCAACCTTGTTAGTGGATTCATTTTGATGATCATGAGATGGATGAAACTAGAAGGCACAACCTTCTGTACCCTCTTTTTACTTTCTGTTATTTAGAATAAATAAAGCAAAAATAGCATTATCTGTCTTTTTCTGATTTATCCGTGCATTAAAAAATAGTCTAAAAATAAAAGTTCTCCAAATGCCCTGCAAATTTAGTATGATTTTTTCTGGAATATTTGAGGATTTTAGGCACTAAAAACACTGCAGGAGGGGCAAGCACCAGGCCACGAGAGTGGAGGGCGTGCCCCCTGTCTCTTGGGCCCCTGGTGGCCCCCCTCCACTTATGCCAGCACCCACACACTTCATCTTCTACCAAAAAAAATCCCCATCCAGCTCAAGCACGAGTTCTAGCTCATTTTGCTGCAATTTTTGATCTCCTTGCTCAAAGCTCCATTCACAAAACTGCTTTGGGAGATTGTTTCTTGGTATGTGACTCCTCCATTGGTCCAATTAGTTTTTGTTCTAGTGCTTTACTCATTGCAAATTTTTGCTGCATAGGTGACCATGTTCTTGAGCTTGCATGTTAAATTTATGAGGTCCCAAGCAATTCTTATGCATGATATAGGCTCTAGGAACTTTGTTTAGTTTTATTCACTTTTATTTTGAAGTTACTAAAATTTCAGAATTATTTCAGAAAAAGAATTATGTTTAGAAGAATGTACCAAGGTGGTTCCTCAGTGAAGAAAGGGCCCAGGATTGCTATACGTGAGCAAGATGTTGAATTGCCGAGGGACACGGATGTACGAGCTTGTGAGTGGCCACCCGATGATTTTATGGTCGAAGCAGGCTTCAAGGAGGAATTTGACGCGTATGTGCATAATGCCGAGCTGGAGGACTTCTTACAAGATAAGTGTCCTTAGTACTATCAATTGACTGATTCTTTTGTGTGGAGGTTCAAATATAACTGTGCGCGTAATTCTCCTAGTGTCATATTTGATATTTATGATACGTCTTATACCATGGATTTAGAGGATTTCACAACTGCTTGCAGACTCCCGCAGTGGGGTAATATTAATGATCCTCATAAATCTGAATTTAGATATTTTCTTGCTAGTATTACTGTGGGAGAATCTAGGGACATAGCACAAGCTACCATAGGGAGCATTCATTTTCCTGCCATGCATTATTTTGCTCTCTTTATTGGTAGATGCATTAACGTAAAGACGAAGCATGTCACATGTGTGTCCCTGATCTGTGTGTCCTCAAGAGTGCTCTGTTAGGTTATAAAGGTTATAACTTGGGGGCAATAGTTGCACGTAGGTTGTAGAATAATAGTAGAAAGGGAAATTTATTTGGAGGAATTTATGCAACCCGTGTGTCTAATTATCTTAATATAGCCCCACGAGAGGGGGATATGAGTTTACCTCCTGTTTATTTGGATAAAGAAGCTATGTTCAATCAACAATTTCTTGCAAGGAATGAACAATTCCTCCATTATCGACTAATCTATGACAGACGCAATGTCGTCCCTGTTACTCTTCCTGCTCCCTACCTTTTTGATTATCAGGCAAAAGGAAGATATGTTGTCACCAGGGAGGAAGCAGCTGAACACGAGAGGGGAGCGGAGGTAGCTCGCCAACATGCTGCTGCTCACGAGGCGGTTGCCGCTGCATCTCAGTACGACCCCAGTTTCACTTATGGATATCAGCCAGGCGGTCCTTGGTATTAGACCAACTTAGGCCAAAAGCCTAAGCTTGGGGGAGTACGTATTTCTCACCGACTTTACATTCATGTTCACACAATAGTCGTCGGTGCTCATACTCTTTCATTGTATTATCCATGCTAGTTTAAATTTCTTTTTCTAGTTTTCTTCTTGTGTATTTAATAAACTTTAAGAAAAAATACAAAAAAATTAGTTAGTTCAATTTCCATGCTTGCAGTAGAAATTAAAATGAAAACCCAAAAAAGTTTTCTAGTTCTTCTTCTTACTTGTTGGGAGCTTTCCCATGTAAATAGTTTTATTTTCTTTTCTTTCCTTTGGGGGTCGAGAGTAGAAGACCATATTGAAAATGTTTAGTGGCTCTCATATGCATGATTGTTTATTTAACTTAGAGCCCATATTACCCTGTCTTCTTTTTTGAGTTGAATGCTTGCAGATTCCTACTTAGTCCAATGCACGTGCACTCTTATTATTATTATACACATCGTTCGGTCGTGCAAGTGAAAGGCAATAATGACGATATATGATGGACTTATTGAGATGAGAAAAGCTCGTATGAACTCGACCTCTCTTGTTTTTGTAAATATGATGAGTTCATCATTTCTGAGTCAGCTTATTATGAGGTAAACATATTTGCAATGACATTTAGAGATTATAGTTGCTTGTGCCATGCTTGATTAGCTATGAGTTATAATGGTTTACCTTGCGTGCCAACATGCTATTAGAATGATTATGATGTGGTATGATGGGATGGTATCCTCCTTTGAATAAATTGAGTGAATCGACTTGGCACATGTTCACGCATGTAGTTGAATCAAATCAACATAGCCTTCACGATATTTATGTTCATGGTGGATTATATCCTACTCATGCTTGTACTCGGTGTAAATTAATTTTAATGCATGTTTACGATTGTTGTCGCTCTCTCAGTTGGTCGCTTCCCAGTCTTTTGCTAGCCTTCACCTGTACTAAGCGGGAATACTGCTTGTACATCCAAACTCCTTAAACCTCAAAGTTGTTCCATTTGAGTCCACTATACCTTCCTATATGCGGTATTTACCTGCCGTTCTAGGTAAATTTGTATGTGCCAAACTCCAAACCTTCAAATGAAATTCTGTTTTGTATGCTCGAGCAGCTCATGTTTCAACTAGGGCTGCCTATATCTTCCATGCTAGGTGGGTTATTCTCAAGAGGAGTGGACTCCGCTCCTCATTCACGAGAAAGGGCTGGTAACCGGGATGCCCCGTCCCATGATCCAAAAAGATCAAAGCAAATCAAAATAATTAAACAAAACTCCCACAGGGCTGTTGTTAGTTGGAGGCACTCGTTGTTTCGAGCAAGCCATTGATTGATGCTTGTTGGTGGTTGGGGGAGTATAAACTTTTACCATTCTGTTTGGGAACTGCCTATAATGCATGTAGTATGGAAGATACATCCATCTCATAGTTGTTGCGTTGACAGCAAAAGTATGCCACTCAAAATGTTATTCAATCTCTATTTTAAAATCGAGCTCTGGCACCTCTACAAATCCCTGCTTCCCTCTGCGAAGGGCCTATCTATTTACTTTTATGTTGAGTCATCACCCTTCTTATTAAAAGCACCCGCTGGAGAGCACACTGTCATTTGCATTCATTATTGTTGGTTTACATTGGGTATGACTTGACTGGATCTCTTTTACCATGAATTACAATGTTTAGTCAGTCCTTGATCTTTAAAGGTGCTCTGCATTTATGTTTTGCGGTCTCAGAAAGGGCTAGCGAGATACCATTTTGTTATATCATGTTATGATTATTTTGAGAAAGTGTTGTCATCCAAGTTTTATTATTATGGCTCACTAGCTGGTTATGTTATTAATATGAGTAATTCTGAGACCTAAGTGTTATTGTGAGTATGGTTAGTTCATAATATTTGCTGAAACTTGAATGTTGGCTTTTCATGTTTACAACAACAAGAGCAAACAGAGTTTGTAAAAGTTTTTCTTTATCACTTTCAGTTTATCAACTGAATTGCTTGAGGACAAGCAAAGGTTAAAGCTTCGGGGAGATGATACGTCTCCAACGTATCTACTTTTCCAAACACTTTTGCCCTTGTTTTGGACTCTAACTTGCATGATTTGAATGAAACTAACCCGGACTAACGCTGTTTTCAGCAGAACTACCATGATGTTGTTTTATGTGTAGAAAAGAAAAGTTCTCGGAATGTCCTGAAAATTCACGGAGGCACCTTTTGGAATTAATAAGAATTTCTGGGCGAAAGAAATACACTAGGGGGCCCAGGGCCTGTCCACGAGACAGGGGGCGCCCCCCTATCTCGTGGACCCCCTGGACCTCCACCGACCTCAACTCCAACTCCATATATTCACGTTCGGGGAGAAAAAAATCAGAGAGAAAGTTTCATCGCGTTTTATGACACGGAGCCGCCGCCAAGCCCTAATCTCTCTTGGGAGGACTGATCTGGAGTCCGTTCGGGGCTCCGGAGAGGGGGTTTCGTCGCCGTCGTCATCATCAACCATCCTCCATCACCAATTTCATGATGCTCATCGCCGTGCGTGAGTAATTCCATCGTAGGCTTGCTGGACGGTGATGGTTTGGATGAGATATACCATGTAATCAAGTTAGTTTGTTTAGGGTTTGATCCCTAGTATCCACTATGTTCTGAGATTGATGTTGCTATGACTTTGCTATGCTTAATGCTTGTCACTAGGGCCCGAGTGCCATGATTTCAGATCTGAACCTATTATGTTTTCATGAATATATGTGTGTTCTCGATCCTATCTTGCAAGTCTATAGTCACCTATTATGTGTTATGATCCGACAACCCCGAAGTGACAATAATCGAGATACTTCTCGGTCATGACCGTAGTTTGAGGAGTTCATCTATTCACTATGTGCTAATGCTTTGTTCCAGTTCTCTATTAAAAGGAGGCCTTAATATCCCTTAGTTTCCGCTAGGACCCCGCTGCCATGGGAGGGTAGGACAAAAGATGTCATGCAAGTTCTTTTGCATAAGCACGTATGACTATTTATAGAATACATGCCTACATTACATTGATGAACTGGAGCTAGCTCTGTGTCACCCTATGTTATAGCTATTACATGAGGAATCGCATCCGGCATAATTATCCATCACTGATCCATTGCCTACGGGCTTTTCACATATTGTTCTTCGCTTATTTACTTTTCCATTGCTACTGTTACAACTACTACAAAAACCCAAAAACACTTTTGCCACTGTTACCATTATTATCATACTACTTTGCTACTAAATACTTTGCTGCAGATACTAAGTTATCCAGGTGTGGTTGAATTGACAACTCAACTGCTAATACTCAAGAATATTCTTTGGCTCCCCTTGTGTCAAATCAATAAATTTGGGTTGAACACTTTACCCTCGAAAGCTGTTGTGATCCCCTACACTTGTGGGTTATCAGTGCGCATGCCATCATCTCCATGCTTGGTGTTGCTCCAGTGTTCATCTCTCATATCCATGACAGGCCCTTCATTTGTAAGCAGAACAAATGTATCCAATTTTGGAAACATCATATTGTAACATCCCAAATTTTCAATTTGGAATGTTATACATTAGATCATCATGCATATCATATTTTCTTGCATTTTGGTGATCCTACAAATTTCACGCAACTCAAGGACCCTCGGAGAGAGTTGGAGATTTGGTTATTTTCATATTTGAGATTTCTCAAATTTTGAAAAGAGGATCATTTGATTTTATTTATTTTATTCTTCAATTATTTATCCAATAACAAAAATATGAGAAGGGAATAATATGACTTTCCTAAAATTTTAGGAAAAATGAAGATTTAATAAATAAATCAAACTTTGGATTTTCGGAGTTTATTTGCAATTTATTTGGATTAGGAAAAAATGCGTATTTCAAAAATTGCATTTAGGTCCCGAGTAAAAGTTTATTTTGTTCGACTCATTTTTAGGAGTCGGGGAAAATTTACTTTAGAATTTTTGGAGCCCGTTTAGATTTTCTTTTCTGAGTTTTTCTGCGCGCGTTATTAAAAAAAAATCCGGTGAGCGCCGACTGGGCCAAAGGCCCAGCCAGCCGGGCCGCCGCCCCGCGCACCTCCCGCGCGCGTGTAGCGCCCGCCGCCGCCGAGTCCGGGCGGGACTCTGCCCGCCGCCGCCGCCTTACCTTGCCCCCTCCCCCAAGGCAACCCCCCCTCTCTATATATACCCCCTCCCCCCTCTCCTCCTCACCCCGCGCACAGCAGCAGCAGCAGCCGCACCCGCGAGCCGACGCCGCCGCCATACGCCGCCGCCGCCGGTTGTCGCCGCCGCCGTTCGCCGTCGCCCCCCCTGACGCCAAACCCCGCCGCCGACGAGGTAGCCCCGCACCGCGCCACCTTTTCCGGCCCCGGTTTGGTTTTTTTTATAAAACCGTCCCAGTTTATTTTTTTGTTTGTTGTTCGGTTTTTTTCTAAAAACCCTAGATCGGTTTTATTTCCGGTTTAGTTGTTTAGCGAGCGTTCGCCGGACCGTTCATTTTAACGAACGCGATCACCGGTTATTCTCAGTTAACGAACGTCCGTTCGTTTAACCGTTCGTCGTTTTTCTTTTTCGTCGGATTTATTCCGCGAATTTTCTGATCGCGAGTTCAGATCCGATCTTTGTTCTAGTTTATCTTCTCGCTCATTTATCGGAATCAGGTGATTCAAGCGCCCGGAGTTTCGTTTCGAAACCGCCGTTCCGATTAATCAACTTACACAAGTTTTTGCTACTGTAAAATTTGACCTAGATTCAACTTGCTAGAACCGAGTTGATTTTCTTCCGCCGTTTGTTTTCCGTTCTTTCTTTTCGATTTGATTCTTTTTGCAAACCAGGGTTCTTAAGTTGAACTTTCTGGTTAGATCTCTTATTCGAGTTTTACTTGTGCATTAGATGAGTACTTATTGTATGCTTGTTGTTTGACTGCGATAGATCACCCGAAGTGCGCCGCCTGTTATTTCGAAGCTCTAGGTTTCGCAGATCCTCAGCAAGGCAAGTAACACTTTGATCATACCTTTTCTACTACCCAGTTTTATTGCATTAGATCAATCCTCAAACACATTGCATGATTAGGATCTAATTAAATTGTGGGATGGGAAGTAGATGAGGTAGTACCTATTACCTGTTTTAGTTATGAAACCTTTGGGAGTTACTTCTACGTTTGCTTATTATGCCATGCTATGCTAGTAGACGTGGATTGGGTGAGTGATATCCATGACAGATGTGAGTATTATTAATTAATGGTTTATTTAAGGTGGCAACTTAAACACACATCTGGGTGGATTGAGGCACCTGGTTTCTATCAGGACTTGCCTGTTTTTCTTCGGACCGCCACCCAGGCTCAAAGGGATCATAAGATCATTCATGCTAGTAACTTCTGTGTGCAGCCACAAGCCATTATGGGCTCTGGCATAGTTGACTAAGTCGTGCGAACTCTTATAGGGTAGACTAGCAGATGTAGGGGAAAGTAGGTGTACAAGTCTATCCATCGTAAGGTGCTAGCGCTTCTGAAAGACTATGTCTCGGTCATCCGTTTCTCAAACACCATGTAGTGCGAGAAACCAAATGGAGGCGATCGAGTCTTGTGGGGAAAAGTGCGCAAACCTCTGCAGAGTGTACAAACTAATCATGATTAGCCGTGTCCCCGGTTATGGACATCTTGAGTATCTAGTACTTGAATATCGTGTGAATCTCAACATGTTACTTCTAATTAATATTTTTGGGTTATTGATGATTATTTTTAATTGGGATCGGAATGCTGTCAACCATTCGCGATGTTTAACAACCACCATGATAGTTAAATAAATTTATTCCTTTGCAGTAGGGAAAAATTGGCTTTACGCAAAATTGTAACCATAGAGCCTTTCCACCAGCCATATATGCATGTAGTATAGGCTTATCATTCATTATTCTCTATGTGTTACATTGCCAGCATATTCCATGTGCTGACCCGTTTTCGGGCTGCAACTTTCATGTTGCAGACTTTTCAGACGACGAGTAAGGTGCTTTTAGGTCGTGGTTCTATACTCAGTGATGCCATTGGAGTTGATGGACTCACTTATCTTCCAAGTCTTCTGCTGTTATCGTTATTAGATGGCCTTAAGCCATATTTATTGTAATAAGTTCTCTTTGAGACATCGATGTAATAAGTGTGTGATTGCTACTCTGTTATAAATCCTTCGAAGTACTGTGTGGTGTCAGCATTACTGATCCAGGGATGACACCGGAGCACAGAGACTTGACCATCTGAGGTCGGGTCGCTACAGAGATGGTATCAGAGCACACACTGACTGTAGGACACGACCACTAAGTTAAAGCCATAGATCACTATTCTCCTCTCATTTTCTAACTCCTCATCTTTTCTACTCTTTTAGGATGACGGACGCGAAGATCAAGTTCGCTCAACCGGATGAAGGAACACCTTTTGGATTTCACTTGAAGGAAGTCACCAAGTACCTGAACATTGGACTACCAAGCTTCACCGGGACTTTCAACGCCACTCTGCCTGAAGAGGAGCGCTGGAAGATTCAAGCTCACGTTCCGGGAAGGACATTCGCGCCAATCACGAAGCCCATAGATAGTGTTTTCAGTGCACCAACCTGGAGTCTGGGAAAGAGCATGGCAGCTCATATCACCATGGGACGCATTGGAGAAGTTTATCAAGTAGACCTCAAGGACACTATCTACCAGATTTGCGGATGACGTGATGAACAATGGGAGATAGTCAGCACCAAGAAGGATAGGTCCATTGCAGCTTTCATCCAGGAGTTAAACCAGCACATTCGATGCCAGGAGAACTAGATGTGCAATGATATGATAGACTTGAAGGATGCAAAGGCAAGGATCATCGAGCTAGAAGGAGAACTGAAGACTACATGCAAGGACTACATGGACGAGATCGTAGCTCTAGCAAGGCACAATGGTGATCTTAAGCAGGAGATTGAAGAACTCAAGGGGAAATTAGCATTCAATAATGAAGACAAGTATGTCGCATGTTCGAGCAACTACATCATCATCGACGACACCGATTTGGATCCAAGTGAACCCGACTTTGAAGATGAAGCTGGAGCAGACATCATGGAGTCTTCCACCGGTTCAAATTAATAGATGACCCCCATATATATTAGTAGTATTCCCTCCATGTAAACATTATAGTTCAAGAACTTTTGCGATAGTTTTAGACCGATTGTATGCCCTTTGTTTGAATTGAATGAAGTGATTTTGTGTGCATTTTCTCATGTGCATTTGGGTAGTGTTTCTCTTAGACCTCACTCTATTCTTAATTCTCATCTTTTCTAAACCCTCAGATGCCTCCGGGACGTGACAATGGATTCCCACAGGAACTCACTCAGTTGATCCAGCAGCAGAACCAATTGATGCAGTTGTTAGTCCAGAATCAGCAAAACAACAACAACAACAACAACAACAACAACCCACCACCACCACCACCTGCGGATCACTTGACTTGTTTCCTTAGGCTGAATCCGCCGGTGTATTCCAGTAGCACCGAGCCGATTGTAGCAGACGATTGGCTCCGCAAGATAGGAAGGGAGTTGACCACTGCAGGATGCACAGATGTTGAGAAGGTGAAGTTTGCCGCCCATCAGCTTGAAGGACCCGTAGCAGCATGGTGGGAGAATTTCACAGCCACTTACCCAGTCGACACTGTCACATGGGATCAGTTTCAGCAAGCTTTCCGCACTGCACATGTTTCAGCAGGAGCTATGGCCATGAAGAAGGGTGAGTTTCGCAACTTACGCCAAGGAGGTAGGACAGTTGGCCAGTACGTTGACGACTTTAGCAAGTTAGCACGTTATGCCCCAGATGACGTTGCTACAGACGCAGCTAAGCAGGAGAAGTTTCTAGAAGGACTGAATGATGAGCTAAGCATGCAGTTGATGGTAGCAAGTTTCAACAACTACCAGGAGTTGGTAGATCACGCCATCATGATTGAAGGGAAGCAACAGCAGATAGAGAACCGCAAGAGGAAGTATGGACAAGGGAAGTATAACTCTGGAGCCCAGCAGAAGCCCCGTTTCACCCCTAAACCGGGAGTTAAGTTTCAGCATACCCATGGAGGAAGTGGTTCGCAGAACCATAATGGCCACAAAAATGGTAATGGGAATGGAGGAAGCAATGGCCAGAACCGTACCACCCCATCAACCCCAGCCAAGAGAGATCTGAGTCAAGTCACCTGTTTCAAGTGTTCCAGGACCGGACATTATGCCAATGAATGTCCTGAAGGCCAGAATAGCAATGGAAGCTCTGGGAAGAAGCCAAACCCTTTCAATAGGGGACAAGTGAACCACGTTAATGTGGATGAGATTGAAGCTCAGTCTGATGCAGTAATCGGTAAGTTTTTGGTTAAGTCATTTACTGCACTCGTTCTTTTCGATACTGGTGCATCGCATTCGTACATATCAAGGGGATTCATAGAGAAGTATAACCTGCCCACTAAGATTCTTAACACACCTATGCTAGTAAGCTCGCCAGGAGCAGAGTACATGGCCAGACAAGGATGTTTTCAAGTGCCACTAAGTATAGGGAGGCATGTTTTCCCAACAGATTTAATCATTCTGGAATCCCAAGGTCTGGATGTGATTCTCGGTATGGATTGGCTATCGATGTATGGAGGAAACATCGATTGCGCCAGTAAGACGATTTTGCTTACAACGCCCGAAGGAAGAAGGATCAAGTATGTATCTCGACATACGCCAAATAGGACACATGTAAATTCTTTATCAAGAGTTGTACAGGAAGAGGTACCAGTGGTGAAGGATTACCCTGATGTATTTCCTGAGGAATTGCCAGGAATGCCACCTGATCGAGATATCGAGTTCTTAATTGAGCTTTTGCCAGGCACTGGACCAATATCAAAGAGACCATACAGGATGCCAGCACAGGATTTGGTGGAAATTAAGAAGAAGATTAAGGAGTTATTGGAAAAAGGTTACATTCGCCCAAGTTCTTCGCCTTGGGGATCACCCGTACTTCTAGTGGAGAAGAAGGATGGATCATTGAGGATGGTTGTTGATTACCGTGGGTTGAATGCAGTAACCATCAAGAACAAGTACCCACTGCCAATGATAAATGATCTGTTTGATCGTTTGCAAGGAGCTAAAGTGTTTTCCAAGATTGATTTGCGATCAGGGTACCATCAGTTGAAGATTCGAGAGCAGGACATACCTAAGACCGCTTTTACCACGAGATACGAATTGTATGAGTATACCGTTATGTCATTTGGACTGACTAACGCACCTGCCTATTTCATGAACCTGATGAACAAAGTATTTATGGAGTTTTTGGATAAGTTAGTCGTAGTGTTCATTGATGACATTCTGATTTTCTTGAAGAATGAAGAAGAGCATAAGGAACATTTGCGTTTGGTTTTGGAGAAACTAAGGGAACATCAGTTATATGCCAAATTCAGCAAATGTGAATTTTGGTTAAAGGAAGTTGGATTTCTTGGACATGTTATATCCGGAGAAGGGATAGCAGTTGACCCCAAAAAGGTTGAGACCGTAACCGAACGGGAAGCGCCAACAACAGTTGGAGAGATCCAAAGTTTTCTTGGACTCGCAGGATACTACCGGAGATTCATTGAGAATTTCTCAAAGATTGCAAAGCCTATGACTAATTTGTTAAAGAAGGATACCAAGTTCATTTGGACTGAGGAATGTGAGGCCAGTTTTCAGGAGTTGAAGAAAAGATTGGTTTCCTCACCAATGTTGATTCTGCCAGATCAGACCAAGGATTATGAGGTGTATTGCGACGCTTCACGTCGAGGACTTGGAGCAGTGCTTATGCAGGAAGGAAGAGTTGTTTCGTATGCTTCACGACAACTGAAACCTCATGAACTAAATTATGCTACGCATGATTTGGAGTTAGCAGCCGTAGTGCATGCATTAAAGACATGGAGACATTTCCTCATTGGAAATCATTGTGAGGTGTACACGGATCACAAGAGTTTGAAGTACATTTTCACGGAGAAGGAGTTGAACCTTAGACAAAGGAGATGGTTGGAGCTCATCAAGGACTACGATATGAGATTGCACTACCATCCCAGAAAAGCTAATGTAGTAGCTGACGCATTGAGCCGTAAGAGCCATGTCAATACACTGTTGACGGGAGAAATACCAAAGGAGTTAGCCGAGGATCTTCGTGAGCTATGTTTGGAGATAGTTCCGAGAGGCTATGTAGCAGCATTGGAGATTCAGTCAACATTGATGGATAGAATCAGAGAAGCTCAGAAGACCGACAAGGAGATTGCAGATATAAAGAAGAAAATGAGCGAAGGAAAAGCTAAGGGATTTCGTGAGGATTAGCATGATACCCTATGGTTTGAGGACCGTGTTTATGTGCCAAATGACCCGGAGATCAGGAAGTTGATTTTGCAAGAGGCACATGATTCACCCTATTCGATTCACCCAGGTAATACCAAGATGTATTTGGATTTGAAGGAAACATTTTGGTGGACCGGAATGAAGAAGGATATTGCAGAGTATGTAGCAGTTTGTGATGTGTGTCATAGAGTGAAGGCAGAACATCAGAAGCCAACCGGATTGTTACAACCATTGCCGATACCCGAATGGAAGTGGGATAAGATAGGCATGGATTTTATCACAGGACTACCCAGGACAAAAGCAGGATATGACTCGATATGGGTAGTAGTTGATCGTTTGACGAAGGTAGCACATTTCATCCCAGTTAAGACCACTTACACCAGTGCTAAGTTGGCAAAGATATACATGACTAGGATCATTTGCTTGCACGGAGTTCCGAGGAGTATCGTATCAGATAGAGGAACCCAATTTACTTCAAAGTTTTGGAATCAGCTGCATGAAACTTTGGGAACCAGCTAGAATTCAGTACAACTTTTCATCCACAGACAGATGGACAGACTGAGAGAGTCAATCAGATTTTGGAAGATATGCTGAGAGCTTGTGCGCTAGATTATGGATCTAGTTGGGACGATAACTTGCCGTATGCGGAGTTTTCTTATAACAACAGTTATCAAACCAGCTTGAAGATGGCCCCTTTTGAAGCTTTGTACGGAAGGAGGTGTAGGACACCGTTGTCATGGGACGAAGTTGGAGACCGTCAGTTGGTTGGACCAGATTTGATTAAGGAGTCTGAACAGAAGGTTAAGTTGATTCGCGATAGGCTCAAGGTAGCCCAATCCAGGCAGAAGAGCTACACGGATTCAAAACGCAAGGAGATCGTCTACGAAACCGGAGACCGAGTTTATCTTCGAGTATCCCCACTTCGAGGAGTTAAGCGCTTTGGAGTTAAGGGAAAATTAGCACCACGTTTCGTTGGACCGTATAAGATTTTGCAACGCATGGGAGAAGTCGCTTATAAGTTGGAATTGCCAGAGGGATTGTCAGGAGTTCATGACGTATTCCATGTTTCTCAACTGAAGAAATGCCACGCCGAGATGGCGGAGGTACCGCTAAGAGATACAGTACCGCTTGAAGCGATTCAGTTGAAGGATGACTTAACATATGAGGAGAAACCCATCAAGATTCTCGAGCACGCCAGCAGAGTTACTCGCAGCAAGGTTATCAAGTTTTGCAAAGTTCAGTGGAACCACCACTCAGAGGATGAAGCCACCTGGGAGAGAGAAGAAGATTTGCTCAAGGACCACCCTCACCTATTTTCTAGCCAACCCGAATCTCGAGGGCGAGATTCATCTTAAGGGGGGTAGGTTTGTAACATTCCAAATTTTCAATTTGGTATGTTATACATTAGATCATCATGCATATCATATTTTCTTGCATTTTGATGATCCTAGAAATTTCACGCAACTCAAGGACCCTCGGAGAGAGTTGGAGATTTCGTTATTTTCATATTTGAGATTTCTCAAATTTTGAAAAGAGGATCATTTGATTTTATTTATTTTATTCTTCAATTATTTTTCCAATAACAAAAATATGAGAAGGGAATAATATGACTTTCCTAAAATTTTAGGAAAAATGAAGATTTAATAAATAAATCAAACTTTGGATTTTCGGATTTATTTGCAATTTATTTGGATTAGGGAAAATGCGTATTTCAAAAATTGCATTTAGGTCCCGTGTAAAAGTTCATTTTGTTCGACTCATTTTTAGGAGTCGGGGAAAATTTACTTTAGAATTTTTGGAGCCCGTTTAGATTTTCTTTTCTGAGTTTTTCTACGCGCGTTATTAAAAAAAATCCCGCGAGCGCCGACTGGGCCAAAGGCCCAGCCAGCCGGGCCGCCGCCCCGCGCCCCTCCCGCGCGCGCGCGCCCGCGCACGTAGCGCCCGCCGCCGCCGAGTCCGGGCGGGACTCTGCCCGCCGCCGCCACCTTACCTTGCCCCCTCCCTCAAGGCAACCCCCCTCTCTATATATACCCCCTCCCCCCCTCTCCTCCTCACCCCGTGCCCCTTCCCCGCGCACAGCAGCAGCAAGAGCCGCACCCGCGAGCCGCCGCCGCCGCCGGTTGTCGCCGCTGCCGTTCGCCGTCGCCCCCCCCCCCAACGCCAAACACTGCCGCCGCCGGAGCCCCGCCGCCGACGAGGTAGCCCTGCACCGCGCCACCTTTTCCCGCCCCGGTTCGGTTTTTTTATAAAACCGTCCCGGTTTATTTTTTTGTTCGTTGTTCGGTTTTTTTCTAAAAACCCTAGATCGGTTTTATTTCCGATTTAGTTGTTTAGCGAGCGTTCGCCGGACCGTTCGTTTTAACGAACGCGATCACCGGTTCTTCTTAGTTAATGAACGTCCATTCGTTTAACCGTTCGTCGTTTTTCTTTTTCGTCGGATTTATTCCGCGAATTTTCTGATCGCGAGTTCAGATCCGATCTTTGTTCTAGTTTATCTTCTCGCTCGTCTGGAGTTTCGTTTCGAAACCGCCGTTCCAATTAATCAACTTACACAAGTTTTTGCTACTGTAAAATTTGACCTAGATTCAACTTGCTAGAACCGAGTTGATTTTCTTCCGCCGTTTGTTTTCCGTTGCTTTGTTCGATTTGATTCTTTTTGCAAACCAGGGTTCTTAAGTTGAACTTTCTGGTTAGATCTCTTATTCGAGTTTTACCTGTGCATTAGATGAGTAGTCATTGTATGCTTGTTGTTTGACTGCGATAGATCACCCGGAGTGCGCCGCCTGTTATTTCGAAGCTCTAGGTTTCGCAGATCCTCATCAAGGCAAGTAACACTTTGATCATACCTTTTCTACTACCCAGTTTTATTGCATTAGATCAATCCTCAAACACATTGCATGATTAGGATCTAATTAAATTGTGGGATGGGAAGTAGATGAGGTAGTACCTATTACCCGTTTTACTTATGAAACCTCTGGGAGTTACTTCTACGTTTGCTTATTATGCCATGCTATGCTAGTAGACGTGGATTGGGTGAGTGATATCCATGATAGATGTGAGTATTATTAATTAATGGTTTATTTAAGGTGGCAACTTAAACACACATCTGGGTGGATTGAGGCACCTGGTTTCTATCAGGACTTGCCTGTTTTTCTTCGGACCGCCACCCAGGCTCAAAGGGATCATAAGATCATTCATGCTAGTAACTTCCATGTGCAGCTACAAGCCATTATGGGCTCTGGCATAGTTGACTAAGTCGTGCGAACTCTTACAGGGTAGACTAGCGGATGTAGGGGAAAGTAGGTGTACAAGTCTATCCATCGTAAGGTGCTAGCGCTTCTGAAAGACTATGTCTCGGTCATCCGTTTCTCAAACACCATGTAGTGCGAGAAACCAAACGGAGGCGATCGAGTCTTGTGGGGAAAAGTGCGCAAACCTCTACAGAGTGTACAAACTAATCATGATTAGCCGTGTCCCCGGTTATGGACATCTTGAGTATCTAGTACTTGAATATCGTGTGAATCTCAACATGTTACTTCTAATTAATATTTTTGGGTTATTGATGATTATTTTTAATTGGGATCGGAATGCTGTCAACCATTCGCGATGTTTAACAACCACCATGATAGTTAAATAATTTATTCCTTTGTAGTAGGGAAAAATTGGCTTTACGCAAAACTGTAACCATAGAGCCTTTCCACCAGCCATATATGCATGTAGTATAGGCTTATCATTCATTATTCTCTATGTGTTACATTGCCAGCATATTCCATGTGCTGACCCGTTTTCGGGCTGCAACTTTCATGTTGCATACTTTTTAGACGACGAGTAAGGTGCTTTTAGGTCGTGGTTCTATACTCAGTGATGCCGTTGGAGTTGATGGACTCACTTATCTTCCAAGTCTTCCGCTGTTATCGTTATTAGATGGCCTTAAGCCATATTTATTGTAATAAGTTCTCTTTGAGACATCGATGTAATAAGTGTGTGATTGCTACTCTGTTATAAATCCTTTGAAGTACTGTGTGGTGTCAGCATTACTGATCCAGGGATGACACCGGAGCACAGAGACTTGACCATCTGAGGTCGGGTCGCTACACATATTCTCATGAACATTAGAATCATTACCAAGAAATGAAAGTACCTGCTAATTTAATTGGCGTGCGCGAGCTCTAGTAATTGGTCCAGTATATGTAGCAGTAGGGGCTGTGGGTGTAACAATGTTAATGATGTCCTCATCAGAAGGACTACTTCATCAAGGTACCGACAAATACGACTCACCTTTTCTGTAGGCGATATCGAATACATGGGCCTCCTTTTGTTCGCATCATTGAAGCTTCTGAGCAAAATTACTATTTTTTCACTGGCCGGAGAAATGCCGCCGATTTGCTTGGGTTTAGTGCATATTGAAAAATACCGACGGCGATGAGAGTGACTGCATATGGCATTCCTGCTGACTATACCAATGAATATATTTGCATTGGAAGATTGATACATCCATTTTGCATCATGCTTTTATATCGATATTTATTGCATTATGGGCTGGTACTACACATTATTTCACAATATTATGCCTTTTCTCTCTTATTTTACAATGTTTACATGAAGAGGGGGAATGCCGACAGTTGGAATTATGGGCTGGAAAAGGAGCAAATATTAGATACCTATTCTGCACAACTCCAAAAGTCCTGAAACTCCACGAAAGTCAGTTTTGGAATATATTAAAAATATTGGGCAAAGAAAGCACCAGAGGGGGGCCACCCACCGTCCACGAGGGTGGAGGGCACGCGCGCCTCCCTGCCTCTTGGGCCACTTGGAAGCCCCCCGATGCCCATCTTCTGGTATAAGGTGTCTTTTACCCTGGAAAAAATCAGAAGGAAGCTTTTGGGATGAAGCACTGCCGTCTCGAGGCGGAACCTTGGCGGAACCAATCTAGGGCTCCGGCGGACCTGTTCTGTCGGGAAACATCCCTCCGAGAGGGGGAAATCATCACCATCGTCATCACCATCAATCCTCTCGTCGGGAGGGGGTCAATCTCCATCAACATCTTCACCAGCACCATCTCCTCTCAAACCCTAGTTCATCTCTTGTATCCGATCTTTGTCTCAAAACCTCAGACTGGTACCTGTGGGTTGCTAGTAGTGTTGATTAGTCCTTGTAGTTGATGCTAGTTGGTTTATTCGGTGGATGATTATATGTTCAGATCCTTTATGCACATTAATACCCCTCTAATTATGAACATGAATATGATTTGTGAGTAGTTACGTTTGTTCCTGAGGACATGGGAGATGTCTTGTTATAAGTAGTCATGTGAATTTGGTATTCGTTCGATATTTTGATGAGATGTATGTTGTCTTTCCTTTAGTGGTGTTATGTGAACGTCGACTACATGACACTTCACCATTGTTTGGGCCTAGGGGAAAGCATTGGGAAGTAATAAGTAGATGATGGGTTGCTAGAGTGACAAAAGCTTAAACCCTAGTTTATGCGTTGCTTCGTAATGGGCTGATTTGGATCCATATGTTTCATGCTATGGTTAGGTTTACCTTAATTCTTGTTTCGTAGTTGCGGATGCTTGCGAGAGGGGTTAATCATAAGTGGGATGCTTGTCCAAGGAAGGGCAGCACCCATGCACCGGTCCACCCAAATAGAAAATTATCAAAGTAACGAACGTGAATCATATGAGCATGATGAAAACTAGCTTGACGATAATTCCCATGTGTCCTTGAGAGCGCTTTCCTTTATATAAGTGTTTGTCCAGGCTTGTCCTTTGCTACAAAAAGGATTGGGCAACCTTGCTGCACCTTGTTTACTTTAGTTACTTGTTACCCATTACGAATTACCTTATCACAAAACTATCTGTTACCAATAATTTCAGTGCTTGCAGAGAATACCTTACTGAAAACTGCTTGTCATTTCCTTCTGCTCCTTGCTGGGTTCGACACTCTTACTTATCAAAAGGACTACGATAGATCCCCTATACTTGTGGGTCATCAAGACTCTTTTCTGGCACCGTTGCCGGGGAGTGAAGCGCCTTTGGTAGGTGGAATTTGGTAAGGGAAATTTATATAGTGTGCTGAAATTTACTATCACTTGTTACTATGGAAAATAATCCTTATAGGGGCTTGTTCGGGGTATCTTAACCCCGACCAGTAGAGAAAAGAGTTTCTCTTCAACCTACTGAACCTACTGAAAATGTTTACTTTGAAATTCCTTCAGGTATGATAGAGAAACTGCTAGCTAATCCTTTTACAGGAGATGGAACATTACATCCCGATATGCACCTTATCTATGTGGATGAAGTTTGTGGATTATTTAAGCTTGCAGGTATGCCCGAGGATGTTATCAAGAAGAAGGTCTTCCCTTTATTTTTGAAGGGAAAGGCATTTACATGGTTTAGGCTATGTGATGATATTGGATCATGGAACTACAACCGATTGAAATTGGAATTTCATCAGAAGTTTTATCCTATGCATCTGGTTCATCGTGATCGTAATTATATATATATATATATATATATATATATATATATATATATATATATATATATATATATATATATATATATAATTTTTGGCCTCGTGGAGGAGAAAGTATCGCTCAAGGTTGGGGGAGGCTTAAGTCAATGTTATATTCATGCACCAATCATGAGCTCTCAAGAGAAATTATTATTCAAAATTTTTATGCTCGGCTTTCTCTCAATAATCGTTCCATGCTCGATAATTCTTGTATTGGTTCTTTTATGATGAAGACTATTGAATTAAAATGGGATTTATTGGAAAGAATTAAACGCAACTCTAAAGATTGGGAACTCGATGAAGGTAAGGAGTCAGGTATAACACCTAAGTTTGATTGTGTTAAATCTTTTATGGATACCAATGCTTTTTGTGAATTTAGCACTAAATATGGACTTTACTCTGAGATAGTAGCTTCTTTCTGTGAATCATTTGGTACTCATGTTGATCTCCCTAAGGAGAAGTGATTTAAATATCATCCTCCCATTGAAGTAAAATTAGTAGAACCTATTAAAGTTGAATAAAAGACTATTACTTATAACATTGATCCTATTGTTCCTACCGCTTATATTGAGAAACCACCTTTCCTTGTTAGAATAAAGGATCATGCTAAAGCTTCAAATGTGGTTCATAAGAGTAAGGCTATAACACCTACACCCCCTGAGAAAATTAAAGTTGAACCTAGTATTGCTATGGTTAAGGATCTCTTGGTTGATAATATTAATGGGCATGTTATTTACTTCTGTAATGAAGCTACTAGAATTGCTAGGCCCGATACTAAAGGTAAACATAGACCTGTTGTTGGCATGCCTGTTGTTTCTATCTAAATAGGAGATCATTGTTATCGTGGCTTATGCGATATGGGTGCTAGTGCGAGTGCAATACCTCATTCGTTATACAAAGAAATTATGCATGATATTGCACCTACTGAAATAGAAGGTATTGATGTTACTATTAAGCTTGCCAATAGAGATACTATTTCACCAATTGGGATTGTTAGAGATGTTGATGTCTTGTGTGGAAAGTTAAATATCCTACTGATTTTCTTGTTCTTGGTTCCCCACAAGATGACTTTTGTCCCATCATATTTGGTAGACCCTTCTTGAACACTGTTAATGCTAGGATAGACTGCGAAAAGGATATTGTTACTGTTGGTTTAGGGGATATGTCTCATGATTTTAATTTTGCTAAATTTCGTAGACAGCCCCATGATAAAGAATTGCCTAGTAAAGATGAAATTATTGGTCTTGCTTCTATTGTCGTTCCTCCTAATGATCCTTTAGAACAATATTTGCTAGACCATGAAAATGATATGTTTATGAATGAAAGAAGGGAAATAGATGAAGTATTCTTTAAACAGGGACCTATTTTGAAACATAACTTGCCTGTTGAAATCCTAGGGGATACTCCTCCACCCAAGGATGATCCCGTGTTTGAGCTTAAACCACTACATGATACTCGTAAATATGCTTATCTTGATGAAAAGAAGATATATCCTGTTATTATTAGTGCTAACCTTTCAGAGCGGGAAGAAGAGAAATTATTGAAAACTCTGAAGAAGCACTGTGCTGCTATTGGATATACTCTTGATGATCTTAAGGGCATTAGTCCCACTCTATGCCAGCACAAAATAAAATTGGAGAAAGACGCTAAACCGGTTGTTGATCACCAACGACGGTTAAATCCTAAGATGAAAGAAGTGGTAAGAAATGAAATACTAAAGCTTCTGGAGGTAGGTATAATTTATCATGTTGCTGATAGTCAGTGGGTAAGCCATGTCCATTGTGTCCCTATAAAGGGAGGTATTATTGTTGTTCCTAATGATAAAGATGAATTGATCCCACAAAGAATCGTTACATGTTATAGAATGGTAACTGATTTCCGCAAATTAAATAAAGCCACTAGAAAGGATCATTACCCTTTACCTTTTATTGATCAAATGCTAGAAAGGTTATCCAAACATACACATTTTTTCTTTCTAGACGGTTATTCTGGTTTCTCTCAAATACTTGTGTCAAAAGAGGATCAGGAAAAGACCACTTTTACTTGCCCTTTCTGTACCTTTGCTTATAGACGCATGCCTTTTGGTTTATGTAATGCACCTGCTACCTTTCAAAGATGTATGACTGCTATATTCTCTGACTTTTGTGAAAAGATTGTTGAGGTTTTCGTGGATGTCTTTGTGTATGGAACTTCTTTTGATGATTGCTTAAGAAATCTTGAATGAGTTTTGCAGAGATGTGAAGAAACTAATCTTGTCTTGAATTGGGAGAAGTGCCACTTTATGGTTAATGAAGGTATTGTCTTGGGGCATACAATTTCTGAAAGAGGTATTGAAGTTGATAAAGCTAAAGTTGATGCTATTGAAAAGATGTCGTGTCCTAAGGACATTAAAGGTATAAGAAGTTTCCTTGGTCATGCCGGTTTTTATAGGAGGTTCATTAAAGACTTCTCAAAAATTTCTATGCCTCTGACTAATCTCTTGCAAAAAGATGTTCCTTTTGTCTTTGATGATGATTGTGTAGAGGCATTTGAAATACTCAAGAAAGCCTTGATTTTTGCACCTATTGTTCAGCCACCTAATTGGAATTTACCCTTTGAATTATGTGTGATGCTAGTGATTATGCTGTAGGTGTTGTTCTAGGACAAAGAGTTGATAAGAAATTAAATGTTATCCAATATGCTAGTAAAACTCTAGACAGTGCCCAGAGAAATTATGCTACTACTGAAAAAGAATTTTTAGCAGTTGTATTTGCTTGTGATAAGTTCAGACTTATATTGTTGATTCTAAAGTAACTGTTCACACTAATCATGCTGCTATTAAATATCTTATGGAAAAGAAAGATGCTAAACCTAGACATATTAGATGGGTTCTCTTGCTACAAGAATTTGATTTGCGTATTATTGATAGAAAGGGAGCTGAGAACCCCATTGCAGACAACTTATCTAGGTTAGAGAATGTTCTTGATGACCCACTACCTATTGATGATAGCTTTCCTGATGAACAATTAGCTGTCATAAATGCTTCTCGTACTGCTCCATGATATGCTGATTATGCTAATTACATTGTTGCTAAATTTATACCACCTAGTTTCACATACTAGCAAAAGAAAAAGTTTTTCTATGATTTAAGACATTACTTCTGGGTTGACCCACACCTTTATAAAGAAGGAGTAGATGGTGTTATTAGACGTTGTGTACCTGAGCATGAACAGGAACAGATCCTATGCAAGTGTCACTCCGAGGCATATGGAGGACACCACACTGGAGATAGAACTGCACATATGGTATTGCAATCCGGTTTTTATTGGCCTACTCTCTTCAAAGATGCCCGTAAGTTTGTCTTGTCTTGTGATGAATGTTAAAGAATTGGTAATATTAGCAGACGTCAAGAAATGCCTATGAACTATTCACTTGTTATTGAACCATTTCATGTTTGGGGCTTTGATTATATGGGACCGTTTCCTTCCTCTAATGGATATACACATATTTTAGTTGTTTGTTGATTACGTTACTAAGTGGGTAGAAGCTATTCCAACTAGTAGTGATGATCATAACACCTCTATTAAGATGCTTAAAGAAGTTATTTTTTCCGAGGTTTGGAGTCCCTAGATACTTAATGACTGATGGTGGTTCACATTTTATTCATGGTGCTTTTCATAACATGCTTGCTAAGTATGATGTTAATCATAGAAAATTGCATCTCCATACCACCCACAGTCTAGTGGTCAAGTAGAACTGAGTAATAGAGAGATTAAATTAATTTTGCAAAAGACTGTTAATAGATCTAGAAAGAATTGGTCCGAGAAACTTGATGATGCACTATGGTCATATAGAACTGCATATAAAAATCCTATGGGTATGTCTCCGTATAAAATGGTGTTTGGAAAAGCATGTCACTTACCTCTCAAACTAGAACACAAGGCATATTGGGCCATTAAAGAGATCAATTATGATTTCAAACTTGTCGGTGAGAAGAGACTATTTGACATTAGCTCACTTGATGAGTGGAGAACCCATGCCTCTCAGAATGCCAAACTGTTTAAAGAAAAAGTTAAAAGATGGCATGATAAAAGGATACAAAAGCGTGAGTTTATTGCAGGTGATTATGTTTTGTTATAAAACTCTCGCTTAAGATTTTTTGCAGGAAAACTCCTCTCTAAATGGGAAGGTCCTTATGTTATGAAGGAGGTCTATCGTTTCGGTGCCATAAAAATCAACAACTTCGAAGGCACAAATCCGAAGGTGGTGAACGGTCAAAGAATCAAACATTATATCTTAGGTAATCCCATAAATGTTGAAACAAATGTTATTGACGCCGTAACCCCGGAGGAGTACATAAGGGACACTTTCCAGAACGTTTCAGACTTCGAAAAGGAATAGGTATGTGGTATGGTAAGTAAACCGACCCCAAAATAGTTCTAATAGCAATTTTTCTCCGTTTTGGAATATTTTGAAAAATAGGAAAATAAGAAGTAGTCCGAAAAGGACACGAGGCATCCACGAGGGTGGAGGGAGCGCCCTACCCCCTGGGCGCGCCCCCTGCCTCGTGGGCACCTCGTGTGCCCTCCGGACTCCGTTTTCTTGCATGATACTTCTTTTGGTCGGTAAAAATTCATTATATAATCTCCCGAAGGTTTTTACCACCATACCATGACGAAATCCTCTGTGTTTGTTTTGAGTTGTTTTTACAGCAGATTTAGAGCAAGATGTCATCTCAAGACTCCAACGAAGAGAGCTATGCCTCACATCTCATTGCTGACCCAGAGACGTATGGGGACCTATCTCCTTATGGTCAAACTACGGATGATGAGGAGGATGCTCATTTGATGAGGATCGATGATTCAAGTTCGAAGGAGGAGGACGTTCCTCTACCTCAACCTGGGGATATGCATGTGAAGTTTAAGAAGTCTAGTCTCCCTAAGAGGGCTAACCGGTCTAATAACCGATCTATTCCTTCTCGTTTTCGGCAAAAAAGTAAAGGAGATTTATGTGAAAAGATCTTGAAGCTGGAGTTGGAGGTTGATGATTTAAAGGAGGAAATTGCTCTCCTCAACTACAATATGAAAAAGCTGAAGGCACAATTGTCATCACCACCACCATCTTCTCCACCACCAAAGGAGAACTTAGTATCGGGTATGGGCACTCCCCTTGGCAATTGCCAAGCCTGGGGGAGGTGCCCCGGTATCGTATCACCATCACACTTCTATCTTTACCGTTTTTCTTAGTTCGATCCTTTTGGTTATATCTTGATCTGGTAGAATAAAGTTTAGTATGATCTAGCCTTTGAGTTTTTGTGTTGATCCTTATCTATGTAATCAAGTACGTGAGCTATATATAATAAAGATTAGTCTTGAGTCGAGGGCTTAGTTATCTTGCTATGATCCTGATGGAATCTATACCTACTATTAAAGGAAGGTGATATTCTTGGTTACGTCACGCTTTGTTTGGTCCCGCTTCAATTAATTTCATATACGCTATTTGGTATCGTTACTTGCCACCCATTTTGGCCAGCCCAACGGAGGAAGCCCACCTGGCGGCGCACTGTGGCCCAGGTCCAGAAAGCAGATGGGAGGGTTCAATCTCATATCTCATAACCTACCAACCAGCCATGCATAGTTTGTCTAAATGACCAAGCTAGCAATATGAGAGGATTTTTTTCTCCCGTTGCAACGCACGGGCCTTTTTACTTGCCTACTATTAAAGGGAGGTGATATTCTTGGTTTCGTTCCGCTTCAATTAATTTCACGTACGCTATTTAATTTTTTTTACTTGCCACCCGTTTTGGCCCAACGGAGGAAGCCCACCTGGCGGCACACTGTGGCCCAGGTCCGGAGAGCCGATGGGAGTGTTCAATCTCATAACTTGCCAACCAGCCACGTATAGTTTGTCAAACTGACCAAGCCAGCGATATGAGAGGATTTTTTCTCCCGTTGCAACGCACGGGCCTTTTTGCTAGTAAAAGAAAAAAGAAAGAATAAAAAGAAATAAAGAGATCATATTGATCTTTTGCAGAGTTGTTGGGGATATAACTATTAGGTATGACCCGCCCAGGAGGGGCCGGGTTATACCTATGGCGATTCATAAAGCCCAGGACGACACTAGAAGATGGCGGTTCAGTTAAGGGCCCAAGGCCCAAAAGGCGACTTAAAGCCCGTAGAGATAAACCGCCATATGTGTGTATGACTTGTGTTGTAAGATAGGAATAAACAGAGACCGAGTGAACACTGTTTATGAGCCGGCCGGGACTCTAAGAGCCACTGGGCGTCGACCTCTGTATATAAAGGGACGACCCGGCGGCTTTCAGGACAAGCAATATCAGATCGAGAGCTAGGTCAAGCGGATTCGCTCCCTGGTAATCGAGATATAAGTAATCCCACCTCAAACTGGATTCAGCCATTACCTTCACCGCAAGGGGCCAAACCAGCATAAACTCCCGTGTCCTTTGTCCTGTTTTAACCCCTTTAAGATTCCTAGTTGCGATGGCTCCACGACTAAGTACTTTCACTAGTACATCTGCCGTGACAATTCCATGATAGTTGGCGCCCACCCTAGGGCCAGTGCATGGTGGATTTGAGTTCCTGAAGGGAAGCTTCGAAGGGTTAAAGGGATACACAGTGGGCCAGATGACCAAGAGTCATCGCGGCAAGCTCTACATCGACGACTCAGGCTGGGGCCCCGACGCCGGCTCAATTGAGTACGGGTATCGGGTCCCCTTCGGCGGAATCCACGTCTTCATCGGCAAGATCGGCGACCCGGGCCCTGAGTCGTACATCTGCACCGACATCATCAAGACGGCTCAGCGTGCGAGACCCGCCTGAGCTCAGCCCACCGTGAAGCGTGCCTTCGTGAGATGCATCCATGGAGGGGAATTTTCTTAAGGATCTGTGTCCGGCGGTGAGACAGCCATCTACTCTGATGGTGAATTGTCCACGGGTGAGATGGTTTCGTTGTATCAATTGCAAGATGGCGGGCTTGGGGGCTGTTCCAATGGCAGCAGTATTCCGGACCCCTTTGAGCCGCCAAGCAGAGTTGGGATCTTCATGGCTGGCACGCAACCCGGGCAAAACTCCATGACTACGGCAGCAATGACTTCCAGGTCAGTAGTGGTGACGGCAGCCGGGGCAGGAGGACCTGCGCGCCTACCGGCTCAAGTTCTGATGGCCTTAATGGATAAGATTACAGCTCTGTTAACAGCCGTGGTCAATCTGTTGGATCAAGCTTAACACGATGCGGAAGTGGCATAGTTATGTGAGGAGGTAGCGCAAGCCAAGGAAAACCTGGCAGCGGAGGAAGTCAGGATGACCGCAGAGCAGGCGGCTCTGGATGCTCGAGCCCAGCAGATTCAATTAGAGGCTCTCCAGCTTACGATGGATCTGCCTCCGGTTTATGATCCTAGAAACCTCTTCCGCACACCCGGCGCAGGCCCCAGTAACCCGCCGGAGGTAAACCGGGTTGCAACACCCGGAGCTGGGACGCCGATTCAGCCACATGTGACAGAACCCCCTCATCTGAATACTGCTCCACCTCACTATGTACCAACACCACCGGGTCATTACTCTAACCCTTTGAAGAACATGATCCCTGCGGCAGCACGATTGGTGGCTCTCCCGGTGGATGGCGACTCTCCGATGGCGGTTGAAACATGAAGGGTCAGAGAACTTCTTCAGATGGCTTTGGCACAGCAGGAGGCATATTCTTATAGTCGAGACATGATTCATTCAACCCCTCGCCCAAGCCGGAGCCCAAACTATAGCAGGCCCATGGATTCAGCAGCCGTTTCAAGCAACGCCCGGCGCCGTGACCAGCCATGCAGGCATGACCCAATGCGTGATGGAGTTCCTAATTTGTTTGACCAGGACAGGATCCGTCAAGAGGCTGAGCGGGCGGCTCAGCAGGCGGCTGAGCGGGCGGCTCAGTAGGCGGCTGAGCAGGCGGCTTACCAGTCTTTTCCGGTTTATCCGACAGCTTCAGTCGAAGCAGGCGTGACCACTAGGACTGGGGGTGTACCTTGTTTGGTACCGGCTCTGCGTAATGAGCGTTTGCCCAAAGATTTCAAGGGACCTCGAAAGGTGCCTAATTACACGACCAACTTACAACCTGGGGCATGGATCGAAAGCTACGAGATGGCCATGGAGCTTCTGGAAGTCAGCGACGCTGCAATGGCCAAGTACTTCACCATGATGCTGGATGGAACGGCCCGCACTTGGTTGAAGGGGCTGCCACCTAATTCCATCGGTTCATGGGCAGAGTTAAAGTCCTAGTTTATTTAGAACTTTAAAGATACATGTAAGCAGCCCATGTCAATTATGGACTTGACTAATTGCAAGCAAGAGGAGGGTGAGTCTATGACCCATTGGGTGCGCCGAGTCAAGGCCATAATACATTCATCTGATAAGATGGATGCCGGCTCTGCAGTCTTAATGTTGGAGAAAAATTGCCGTTTTGAGCCTCTGAAACAGAAGCTGGGGCGGCTCAAGCGTGATTGTAATGACATGGGCCAGCTGATGGCGGCTCTAGTCAAATATGCTGACTCTGATAGTACCAAGGATCCCGAGTCTGACGATGAGAAGACGGGGAAGGGAAAGAAGAGCGGCAATGCCAAGGGTCCTCAGCATAACCCGGCAAATCAAGGCGGCAATAATAAATGTAAGGCCGATGGTAGCTCGGAGTTTGTGGCTAACACCAATGTGCAGGGCAACAATCAATGACGTAAGGGGAGACCACCTCCTCGGTCCGGCGGGTCAGGTCCCACTCTTGAGCAGTTGCTAAATGAGCCCTATCCAAGGCATGGTACTCAGCAGAAACCGGCCACTCACCTATGGAAGGATTGTATGATCGTGAAGGATTTCAAGAATTCTAACATTTTGACAGCAATCATGGACCGGGCGGCGGCTCAGGTGGCGGCGGTTTTCATGGCCTAGGTGGCGGTTCAAATTCCAACTTTTAAAGCCCCCAAGGTAATCAGGGCGGTTATAATCAGCAATCTGGCCAGGATGTCAACAACAGCAGCAATCTGGATATCAGAGTAATCCAAAGCAGCTGAATAGTGTACAATATCATGTGTTTACCACTAGTTTGTGCAAACGGGACCAGAAACTTCATGAGAGGGTTGTGAATGCTGTTGAGCCGGCGGTTCCTCAGTATTTGAGATGGTCTGAGCAGCCTATTCTGTGGAGTAGGGAGGATAACCCTCCCGGGTTGACAATCTAGGTCACTTGGCTTTGGTGGTGGCACCTCAGGTTGCTGGATATAAATTCACTAAAGTGCTCATGGATGGAGGCAGCAGCATCAACATCCTTTATTATGAGACTTCCCATCGCATGAGGTTGACTGATAAAAATCTTAAGACATCCAACACTATTTTCCATGGAGTGGTGCCGGGTAAGTCGACGTACCCAGTGGGTAAGATTGAGCTGGAAGTGGCCTTTGGAGATGAGCATGATTCCAGGGCTGAGAAGTTAAATTTTGAGGTGGTCAAAATCAAAAGCCCATATCACGCTCTGTTTGGACGGCCGGCTTATGCAAAGTTCATGGCACGGCCGTGTTATGTTTATCTGCAGCTCAAGATGCGGGGTCATAAGGGTACCATCACAATGCATCGGAGTCGGAAGATAGCCCTGGAATGTGAGGAAGGTGGTGCTACTTACGCTGAGTCTGTCTGTGCAACAGAGGAGTTGAAGTTTTACGAGGACAATGTTGACCCGGCAGACATGACGTCTTTGAAGAAGCCAACCACAGAGCATGAGCCAGTGATGAAGTTTAAATCGACCGACGATACCAAGCTGGTTGATTTTGTTCCTGGCGACTCATCTAAGCAGTTCAGTATCAGTGCTAACCTGGATCCCAAATAGGAAAGCGCGCTCATCGAGTTTATCCGTGAGAACCGGGACATCTTTGCATGGAAACCTTCTGACATGCCAGGTGTACCGAGAGAACTTGCTAAGCACACTCTCAATATTGATCCAAAATTTAAGCTGGTCAAGCAGTTTCTTCGGCGGTTCAATGAGGAGAGGTGTAAGGCCATTGGTGAGGAAGTGGCCCGGTTCTTAGCAGCCGGGTTCATTGTTGAAGTCTTTCATCCAGAGTGGTTGGCTAACCCGGTGCTAGTGCTTAAGAAGAACGGCAGCTGGTGTATGTGTGTGGATTACACGGGCTTAAATAAAGCTTGTCCGGCTGATCCTTTTGCTCTCCCTCGTATTGATCAAATCATTGATGCTATGGCGGGTTGTGAGCGTTTGAGATTTTTGGACGCTTATTCTGGTTATCATCAGATCAAGATGGTAGTTAAGGACCAGGAGAAGACGGATTTTATTACTCCTTTTGGAGCCTTCTGCTATGTGTCCATGCCTTTCGGGCTCAAGAGTGCCCAGGCGACTTATCAGCGATGTGTGCAGAACTGTCTTCACAATCCGATTGGGCGCAATGTTCTTGCTTATGTGGACAACATTGTGGTGAAGTCCAGAGAGAAGGAGACCTTGATAGATGATTTGAAGGAAACCTTTGATAATCTCCGGGTCTACAAGATGATGCTTAACCCGTCCAAGTGCGTTTTTGGTGTGCCAGCAGGCAAGCTTTTGGGTTTTATGGTTTCTAACAGAGGCATTGAGGCTAACCCAGAGAAGATCAAGGCCATCACCTCTTTGGCTAAACCTGCGTGTGTTAATGATGTTCAGCGTTTGGCGGGTCGTATTGCTGCCTTAAGCCGGTTCATAAGCGGTTAGGTGAAAAGGCCATACCGCGCTATTAGATGATGAAGAAAATAGATGACTTTGTCTGGAGTGATGCTGCTAACGCTGCCTTCGAAGATTTGAAGAGACAGCTAGCTGAGCCGTCGGTCCTTGCTGCTCCCATTGATAAGGAGCCATTGTTGTTATATGTGGCTGCTAACACACATGCTGTCAGTGTGGACATTGTGGTGGAGCGCAAGGAGGCTGGTAAGGAATATCCGGTTCAACGGCTGGTTTACTACATCTGCAAGGTGCTTATTGAGTCCAAGCAGAGATATCCGCATTGGCACAAGCTTGTTTATGGGGTGTTCATGGCCAACCGGAAGCTTAAGCAATATTTTCTGGGTCACCCCATCACTATGGTCAGTTCTGCTCCTTTAGGAGATATTATTCAAAACAGAGAAGCCACAGGAAGAGTCGCCAAGTGGGCCATTGAGCTCGGGCCACATGGTTTAAAGTATGTGCCACACACTACTGTCAAGTCTCAAGCACTGGTGGATTTCATCAACGACTGGACAGAGCTGCAGACGCCTGAAGAGAAGCCGGACAACACATATTAGACTATTCACTTTGATGGGTCCAAGCAATTGGAGGGCTCGGGGGCTGGAGTTGTTTTAGCTTCCCCTAGAGGTGATAAATTTTGTTATGTGCTAAGGTTGATGTTTCCTTGTACTAACACTGCAGCTGAGTATGAGGCCTTGCTTCATGTTCTTCGGATGGCTAAGGAGATGAGCTTAGGCTGGGTAAGGTGCTTTGGCGACTCAGATTTGGTGGCTCAGCAAGTCTTAGGCAAGTGGGATTCCAAGGATCCCCTCATGGCGGCTTATCGCCGTGAAGTTGATGCTATTGCCGGACACTTCAAGGGTTATCAAGTGGAACACATCGATCGCAGAAAGAATGAGGCGGCTGATGCTTTAAGCCGGCTGGGATCTTAGCGTAAGTCGGTGCCACCTAACACTTCCTTGGATATTCTGCATAACCCTTCTGTCAAGTTGCCTACAGAGGAAGACTTGGCTGTTCCTGACCCGAAAGCATAATTGGTGGCGGGTCTTCACGTCATCCCAGATTCGACAGTGCCATATTTGGCTTACATGACCCGGGGTGAGTTGCCTGAGGATGAAACCTTGGCCAGGTAGATAACCCGGCGGTCTAAGTCAATGACAATTGCCAATGGCGAGTCGCATCATCGCAGTGTCACTGGGGCATTTCAGCGTTGTGTCTCTCCAGAGGAAGGTCAAGAAATTCTTCATGAGATTCATGAAGGAGATTGTGGCCATCATGCCGGTTCAAAGTCCCTTGTGGCCAAAGCTTTTCATCATGGATTTTATTGGCTGATGGCTCACACTGCCCGGAGGATCTGGTCAGTAAATGTGACAGTTGTCAGAAATTCTCACAACGAGCTCACGTGCCGGCTCAAGAATTAAGGATGATTCCAATTACTTGGTCATTTGCAGTCTGGGGACTCGACATGGTTGGGCCTTTCAAAAGGTCCAAAGATAAAAAGACCCACCTCTTGTTGGCGGTTGACAAATTCACGAAGTGGGTTGACGCAGAGCCAGTTAGTAAGTATGACGCAGCCACGACAGTTCAATTCATGAAAAAGGTGATCTTTCGCTTTGGCTTTCCACACAACATTATAACTGATAACTAATCTGTCCAAGGGTGCCATGGAGGAGTTTTGTCAGCGTGAGCATATTCGGCTTGACGTCTCATCAGTAGCTCACCCTCAATCCAATGGTCAAGCTGAAACAGCCAATCAGGAAATCTTGAAAGGCATCAAGCCCCGGCTTTTGTTCCTTTGCAACGGACGCCGGGTTGCACTACAAAAAAAATACACTTCCGTGATGATACGTGTTTGTCATAGTAGGTCGCGTTTTTTGTCATGCATGTACATCCATGACAATTTTATGACAGAATCAGGATAGTCATACTTGTGCTGTCGTAGAAGTGGTCCATGACATTACCAAAATTATCATCACGGAAGTGTCCACTTCCATGACGATAAATCGCGCGTCACAGAAGTGCTTTCGTCAAGGGTGATCGACACGTGGCATCCACCGTAACGGAACGCCGTTAAGCTATCGGGTCCAGTTTTAGATCCGATAACCCGTTAACAGCCTGGACCAATGGGGATTTTCCACGTGTAAAATCATCATTGGCTGGAGAAAACACGTGTCAGCTCCGCGTTGGCACAGGTGTCACTCATCCAATGGGCGAGATGCGCTTATGAAATGTTGACACGTGGACCGGCCCAAAAGTGGCCCATAAAGTTTAAATGGGCCGGCCCAACTAAAGGCCCACAAGATTTTGCGGTCCATAATGGGCCGGCCCAGCAAAAGGCCCACGAGATTTTGCTGGCCATCATGGCGCGGCCCAGCTAAAGGCCCACAAGTTTTTCCGGGCCATAATGGGCTGGCCCAGCTAAAGGCCCGCGAGATTTTGTGGGCCATAATGGGTCGGCCTAGCTAAAGGCCCCCAAGACTTTGCGGACCATAATGGGCCGGCCCACCTAAAGGCCCACGAGATTCCGCCAACCATAATGGGTCGGCCCAGCTGAAGGCTCAAAAGATTTTGATGACACTAGTAGGCCGTCCCATTAACAGGCTGCCATGTTTTGGGCTAAATGCCGGCCCATATTTGATCTGGTCCATTAACAGCCTGCCACATTCCGGGCCTAATAAAGGCCCATATGAGATCCGGCCTGTTAAAAGCCTCCCACGTTCTGGGCCAAATTACGGCCCAGATCAAGTCCGGCCCTTTGAGAGGCTTTGGGCTTAATTATGGCCCATATCAGATTCGGTCGGTCAACTGGACGCTATGCTTTTGGGCCCACTTGATAAAGCGCCATTTAGTAATTCGGCCTGATATTAGTTTTGGCCTGTTAAAGGCCCGATTAACATTTCGGCCCTATACATATTTGGCCTATTAAAAGCCCGTCATATAGTTGGGCCTAACTACGGCCTCGTTTGCATCCGGCATGCTCACAGCCAATAATCTGATTGGGCCAAACAAGGACCGAGACAATTTTGGCCTGTTATAAGCCCATGATTTGATTGGCACAATCATGGGCCGGGATCTATTTCGGCCTGCTGCCGGCCCATGAGCTATTCGGCTCGTTTCAGGCCTAACCTACTTTTCGGCCTCATAAAAGCCCATTGAATTTTCTTGGGAAAATAGGGCCAGCAGTTTACTCGGCCTATTAAAGGCCCGAATCTACTAGTGGGCCAGTTTACATTTAGGCCTGTTAACGGATCAAGATGACGGGGCCCATGATGCCGATCATACATAGTGATTTGCATGACGGCCCGATTATGTACCATAATTTTACGGTTTGGCCGGTTTACTGCGAAGACAGGATATATATATAGTAAAATAACTGCAGCATCATGAATAAGAAAAAAAACCTAGACTATACAATAAAGAAATTACAGCATATTACATCCACTGGGCATCAAAGTTCACCACTATGATAATAAAGCACAAGCAGACAGCAGATTACATACACTGGGCATCAAAGGTCGCCGCCAGTGAAATTAAACACATCGACAAAATAATATACAAAACCATAGCACTTCAATAGAGTTCAACAAAGGTTATCCCTGCTCGGGAGCTGCAGCGCAAGCAGCTAAGCAAGCTGATGAGACTGCACTTGTTTGACACTTATATCCTCCTCACTCTGAAAGATAAACAAGCAGACAGATGACATGTTTTGCACATATAAGTATCAATGCTGACAATTCATCACATTTCTTACTGACGAATAAAGTGACACAGTTTAAAATAGCATTAACACAATATGGTATTGTTCAGGTCAAGACATCACTACTAGGGAAAAGCCTAGCAGCAGCGCGGGTTTTGGGCCTCTCAGTAGCGCGGGGACCGGCGCTACTAATAAGGCGCTACAGCTAATGTATAGAAGTAGCACCTTTTGTCCCACGCTACTGCTATACATGAATAGCTGTAGCGCTCTTTAGAAAAGGGCGCTGCTGATATTATCTGCAGTGCAGTTTACAAGGAAGCACTACTGGTAAGGCGGCGCTACTGCTAAATTTCCCCCCTGGCTACTACTAGTTTTATTATTTTTTTCCTACATATTTGTTTTATATTTGAATAGGCTTTATACAATAATATTTAGCATATCATACACATACAAATGTAATCATAGCATATACATATAATTAGTCTCATTAAATCATGTCATCATCATAATCATCATCCATCACAAAGTGGTCTCTCGTCATCATCTCGAAAATAGCTATACAAGTCTCGATTACTTGCAAATACATCGTCATCCATCTAAACAGTGATATACGTGAGAAGAGCTATCACTTTGAGTACATGAGTTTGTATCCCTCTCTCGCATTAGCGTGAACCTAAACTAACTACTGCCTGTCGCTCGGAAACCGGAAACCGGTACACCTGGGCCTGACACTCCGGCCACTCATCGTATATATACTCCTGGCGTAGCACTTCTTCGCCATCTATGATCTATGCACCTGCATCGTCACATGAGTCGATGATATGCAACATATATAGTTGAGCAACAGAAAGAGACAGACTTGGCAAAAATAGAAACAACATATCATAAGCATAAATAACAAAGTCCATCGTACCCAAAATGCCCTAACTAGAGTGATTTTCGCTAGTCGGGGAGGACGGTTTAATTACATCACAAGTATAGTTTCACCGTGCATAACTCAAAGTTTTTTCATACACAAAGTATGGACTAAACGGACACATTGTCATATATCGACAATCACTCCACCATGTCATGCCATCCATCCATGTCAGGGAGATAGTCCTCGAGCTTAGTGAAAGGCTTCATGTCGAGACGTTGAGACGCTATCCATGTTCGGACGTCTTCCCGCAACATTTGTCCTTCTCCATAGAACATCCCTATTTTTCCAACGACCTCCTTCATGATGATTTGGGCAAGTTCGCGCTGGATGTTATAGAACTCAGCTCGAAGTCGATGATCCTCGATATCTCCTATGTCCTTTGCCCATTGCAGAATATGGGCATTGCCGGATCTAGGTGACATGCGAAGGTTCTGGTGATCCCGTCTGTACTCCAGCATGTGGTGTAGGACATAGAATCCATCATTAAGAGAATCGTTCGGTTGCTGGATGTAGCATAAGTTGGTCTTATGGCTGAAGGCGACCCTACCGCCCCTTCTCTTCTTGTCCCTGACCTCTCCACCCCTTGCTTATTAGTAAAACATAGCACTGTCAAGGACATCCTTGATGTGGGTGTAATCCTTTTTGTGAATGTTCTTCGACGAGTCCAAGTAAAGAGCGTGGGAGAATCGGGGGTAGAGGATGATGAGGACGGCGCGCCCGCCGCTGCGCAAAATAAGTACACCTCAAATTAATTAGCCTCCACCGTGCAACTGAATGATTGAAATCGAAGGAAGGATAGCAGCGTGGATGACTTACATGGGATGATAAGGCACGAGAATCGCCTCCTTGTCCTTATTGGCGACATGAAACTGACGATGTAATCCCTCACGTATTCACCGTGCTTTTCACAGACTCCCAAGAAGCCCTCGTGCATGTAGTACGGGTCAGCGACATAGATATGAGGTATCTGCTCAACCCCGATGATGTAGTTCATGTGCAAGGCATAAAGGCGGACAAACGTAAAATCCATCTTCTTCACGTGAAACATGTCGAATATGTAATCGAATCGGAGGAAGAACTTATCCGCGGGGAAGCTGTCGACGTACGACATTTGCCGCGGAACATTAACCACGTAGAGTGGGTATCCTGGATCTTTCGAGGTGATGAGGCTGCAACACATCGTCATGAAGTCTCCTTAGATTGCCGAATCTGGCCCGTAGCGCTGTTGCAGGTAGGGTTGGTTGACTGGGGATATGCCATTTATCCGCATCAGGGATATCTATACGGTCCTGAAGCCGAGGCTGCTGAGGCGGCTGGATCATAGAATCAGCTTTTTTGCCTTTCCTTGCTCTCCTCCTAGACTTCTTTACTACCGGAAGGTCGTCCATAATACATTGAGACGGCAATTCAGGCACCGACTCATGACGCTCAAAACCTGAGGAGGCGCCAATATAGACATACTGTTCAGCGCCATCGTCATCCTCATCCTCATCCATGGCGACGTCATCAGCGACTAATGGAGCCTCCTCCTTACCCCGTCCGCTATCACCCAGCCCGACACCCGACGCTAATTGGGTAGGTGGGGTGTTGATGTTCATACCTTGCTGAGGCTGCGTGCTCGTGGGTGTGCTCCCGGCCGCCTCCAGACAAAGCAAACTCTTTGGCCACAACATGACCCACCCATTGCAACAATCACCAAGACGCCGCGGGGTCTCGTCATCATCCCCCACTAGTATTAGAGGAGGCAAATTCTCGTGGCCCGGTGTGACACTGGCCATGGAAACCTTAAAGATGTTCGGGGGGATCAGCCGGCTATGGAACAATGGTTCCTTCGGCTCCATTATCGTCACCTTCCCCACGTCCACCTTCTGGTCGCTGATGGTGTACAATATGGTGCACGGGGTTTCGTCGGCCTGCAAAGAAAAGTCTGCGACGTGAGACATCCGAAAGGCAACGAAAATGGGAGATTATAGATTTATATTGAAAGGGGCCGGTGTGATAGATACCGTGAGGGCGTCGAGCTCAGCCAAAGAAGAAGCACCGCCGAGCACGTCCGGTGCGGGAGCCGGTGCGGGAGCAGGTGCGGGAGCCGATGCGGGAGCAGGTGCTGGTGCAACGCTAGTCGAGCTGCTCCCCAAGAAGTCAGCAAGGGGAAAGTCCTCTGCATTTTTTTCTGGATTTTGCCTTGTCCAAGTGAAAATGGCCAGAACAAAGGAAGTAGACAAATCTAGAACCACCTGTTTTGCGGCAGCTACCGCTGTTGCGACTGTCTGAGATGATTTCTTCTCAACCGCAATCTCAACCTTCTTGTCGATGTTTCTTCAGTTAACCTCCGTCTTTCCTTTCTCTCCTCCGTGGTCTCACGGTAGTACTTCTTCCACGTGGCGCCATCTCCGACACCGTGCACGCGTCCATATGACGGTCGAGTATCCACCAGTTGTCCTTTCAATATGTTCAACGCCCGGTTGAATGGAGTGTCCCACTTGGGCCTCGCCAATGCCTCAGACGGCGAGTCGCTTTCGGCGCAATCCGGTGCTGCTCTCTCTGCAAAAGGCACAGGGATCGTTTACAAATATGACTAACGTGTGCAGTCGAATTGATCAGAAACTAAAATTACGAACACTCACATGAACTCCATAATGACCGGTTTTGTCTCGTAAACCTTCTTCACTGGGTCCCAACGGTGCCGGGCCCTGAGGAAGTCACACTCCTGCGGGACGGTGAACTCCGCCAACGGGTCTGGGATGCCCAGACTCGCGGCTTCCGCGTCCTCCTTGGCCCATTTGGACCTCTTTCCGCCGTAACCATGGCTTCCGAGGTGGTGGCTCCCAATGTTCCTCTCTTGAAGCCCCTTCATGTACTTAGACTTTTTTTGGCAGCTTTGGCCTCGCAAGCCTCCTTGAATATTTGAAACTGCTCTTCCGTGATTGTCGGATTATCCTTTACAATCTTGAAGTAGGGTTCCTTCTTGTCGATGATCTTTGCTTTCACTCGATTTTTCCAGGCGGCCAACGCGTCGCTAAACTTGGTCATGGCGTGTTTGTTTATCTTCTTCATTGCCGGGTCCTCATCTGGATCTTCATAATCCTTCTCATTCCGGCCCGAGAACAAGAATATCTGGTGAAACTTCTTTAGGAGGGAGCTCCTCATATTTTCTATCTTCTGTAGTTTCTCATCGTTGATGGTGGCGGTTGTCCGTACGATGCAGCCTATTTGATTGTCGTAGCACGAGCGCGCTTTCTCTGGTGCCTTTGGCTCAAAATTTCCGTCATCCACGTCCGTGACCACCAGTCTTGTAGTCCTGAGTTTGTTAGGAAGCCGTTGCCTCTTTGCTTTTGGTTCTACACTAGCTCCGCTCCCCGAGGCAGCGCCGGTCTCGATGCCGGTCTGAGTCTCAGCGCCGGTCTCAGTCTCAGCACTGGTCTGCGTGTCGGTCTCAGTCCCCGATGCCACCGGTGGGCCCAACAACAACATTGGTTGATCGTCGGCAAGGCTAAAAAAATCGTCTGCCGCCCGGTAGACATCGTCGCAATCACCAGAACCCTGTCCTTCATCGTTGCTAGCCATGTTTCCTATGATTAAATCTAGTCAATTAATTCTAGACCTAATAAAATGGATAATGACATAAAAGGCCTATTGTTTTGCAGGAACATTGACTCCTTCCTGGTGCGGCAAATCCCGGGCACTCGATATGTCCTAGTTTGTAGCACAAGTCATGCAGAAAGACTTTGCTGGTGCTCCTTCAGGTTCGGCAATCACCCTCTTCCTTTTTGATGTCTGATGCACAAGAATAGCATTTGAGTGAAAAAACATGGTATGATGATAGATGGAATATGTATTGATAATGGATGGGCATGGCATCTCAACATATATGATGAGTAAGCTAAGCAGATGGCGGTGCAACAAAGTAGAAGAAATGCAAGACAACATATGCAAGATACGCGCAATCAATAAAACCTTGCCAAATTATAATAGGCACCTTGATGGGTGAACATGACAGGCCATCTGCCTTTGACTCCTCGAGGTTAGAATAGTCATTAGGATCATATTCTGAACAAGAATCTACAGGTGGGGAGCGTATGAGTTTCATTGCATCCAGAATGGCACTCAATGCCTTCGTACCAATTTTGTAAGTCATTGCAGTGTTCCACAATATTCTTCTGATGCGCAGATTCTGATATTCACTGTAATTACGTATAATATGTATAATATCTGAGAACCATGAAAACATAAATAGTTGTGAGATTATCTTTGTAATGTAGATGATATTCTAATATAGGGGCACCCCTGTAAACACTTGTGTGCTATCACTGGATTCTGATGAGAGAGCTCATGTGTGCTATAATATGGTGCGTGCATTTATATAATCTGGCACAAGTACACACAAAAATAGGCTCCAGAAGTAAGGATAGTTGGCAGATGATAGGTTCATAATATACTGTATAGAGAGTTTATTGCCAAACCATGATAACAAGAGCACACAACAACTAGGCAGATCATAGTGTACATAACAGGGGTACACCATAACCACAATATATAAATAGGGAAAGTGGACCTGGCTTGAAAATACGGTGTTGTATTGCCGCTAGTAATTGAAGGCCTATCGATCACGTACAAGCTAGCTCTATCAGCTGTTGACTGCAGATGTCCCTGCGCCTCTTCCTGACAAGGAACATACTGTACGTACTAAATACATAATAAACAAAGAGGAACATGTTAAAGAACAGAAGAGGGAGCATATTCTTGAGGTTCCGCTTCATTGCATACAATGTTGGTTGCCCACTCATGATGAATCACAGCGCCCAAAGAAATACAGTTCCATGTTGTCTCTCTATATGTGGCAATTTTGAACAGGAGTCATTAGGATCATATTCTGAACAAGAGTCAACAGGTGGGGAGCGTATGAGTTTCATTGCATCCAGAATGGCACTCAATGCCTTGGTGCCAATTTTGTAAGTCATTGCAGTGTTTAGCTTCAAGAGTGGACTGCTGCTAGTGCGACACAAAGCAGCTACACAGATCATAGTGTAGATATAACCGGGAAACCTTAAGCATCAGAGTAAAATCAGCAAAGTGGAACTTGCTGGAATATATGTGCTAGTATTGCCGGTACGGCTAGAAAGGCTTCGGATACCAGATCTCTTCAAGTGAAGGTGCGATATTGTTAATATCAGTGTAACTCTCAAAGGCGACACAGCTCCCCGCATTTCCTTGCTATTCTTATAGGATTCAAGTGGGCAGGCCACTACAAATCATATTCCCATGTTTACAAAATCCTACGAATCAAAGAGGCCCGAAGAGTTCAAAGTGTCCATCACAACCGACCGTATAGACCTCTGCACTGCAAATGTCCATGCTCATCTTCAGTACAAGGAACATACTATACTACTATTATACTCCCTCCGTTCCAAAATATAAATCTTGGTAGAGATTTCCACTATGGATCACATACAAATGTATCCAGATACATTATAGAATGTAGATTCACTCATTTTGCTCCATATGTAGTCCATTGTGGAATCTATACAAAGACTTGTATTTAGGAACGGAGATAGTAAAAATTAAAGAAGAACGGAAGAGGAACATGGTAAAGAAGAGCAAGCAGATTTTGGATAATAAAATGTTGGTTGCGCAGTGCCCACACATGATGAACCAGAGCGCATTAAGAATGCAACTCCCTGCTGTCTCTCGACCATTTGAGACGGTTGGATGAAGATCCTACGTCTCCTAACCCTTCTTCTTCCTTGTCTCTGATTCTTCACATACAGATTACTGCAGGGCCGCTGACCGGACCACCGGCCCCCATCGCCTGCGTTCCTCCGCCACCCCCACCCCCACCCCCACCCGCGTCAGGTTTTCTTCGTTCGGCAAGGCCCCACTACCAGCCCCCCACAACCACCCGAGCCCCTTCGTTCGCACCGGCGAACTCCGGCGAGCTCTGAAAAATCGACTGACCCAATTTTGAAATTTAGTCTACTATGATTTAACTAGTGTGGAATATAAAAGGGGAAAACCATAAGCATTGGGAGTATAGTGTTGAGCGTGCCATGGCGGATCTGACGGTGCAAACCGGACAAAGGGAACTTCGCAACGAATGTTTGCTTTCAACTAGCAAGTAAGTGATGGAAAAGAAATCAGAGTAAAGCAGTGGCGATCTATTTTCTTGCTGTGATAAATAAGTTGAGCAGATACGAAAGAGTACCGCCTCTGGTGTGGCGCTGTGTATGCATCTGCTGAGAATTTGACGGTGTTGCAGTAGCGATGGCTGTCGGCAGCGTGGAAGCAGATCTAGGAGGGTAGATGGTGGCGGCGGGGCGCGGTGGACGAGATGGTCGTAGGAGCGGCACCGGCAAGGTGGACGATGGCGGGGATGAAGCGACAGGACGGGATGCAAGGATCCCGGTCCGAAGCCGTGGATGAGAGAGGTCGATCTCTTGTAATGGACGGCGGCGTCGGGGTATCAGCTCTGGCATGGTGGAGGAGGACGGCAGTGGATGGGGTGGCGGACGAAGGAGGCTAGGATGGAGAGGGTGTTTAGGCGCCCACGGAGTACGAATGGGGAAAAGGGAGGTAGAGAGGAAGGGGGGAACCATGTATTCAGGGCGCGCTTGTCTCAAATGCGAGGAAATTTACAAACTTAGCCCCCGTTTCAAATTTCCTACATCACAACAATATTAGTCGGTTGGGGATAGGACGGTAATCTCGCATACACCAAATATTTGCTGACGAGCGTTTGTTTTTGGCGCCCACCGTGTATGAATCAGGGAGGGAGTCAATTTCGGCCAAGGACAAACTGTGTTTTGGTGCCCACCGTGTATGAATCCAGGTGAGAGGCGGTTATGTCACGTTTGGGTGAAATTACAAACCTACCCCTATCAAAATCTATAGAAATCCAGCAGATAGGCTTTGCGTGGCAAGGATAGGCAGTAGTAATTTCCATCTCGTAGATTTTGGTTTCGGGCGGTTACTGCGACTTTCCCCGCTTCATTCAAATTTTGCAGAGTGCATGTTTACCGTGCCAACTCAATTCGAATCCAGTTTGTATTCTATTTTTGGATCCATTTTCGATTGGAATTAAATTCTATATACATCATTTTTTATATGTACTTTCAAAAGCACAACACCATTTATACATAAATATGGTTTACAAATGGCATGATCTCAGATTCATAAGGTTGTATCCATCAATTTGGATTTTCAAATATTTGAAACCACTTTATGTTGAAATCCAATGTATGCATTCCTCGCTAACTGTCTCCAATTAATGTGTGTTTCATGCGGGTTTTTTTACTTCTCAAACATGTATAATGTGTTTCACACATGCAACATATAGTGTAATCCCATTTAGACATTAATTTCATATAAACCATGCATTGTTTGTAATTAAAGAATCTATGGATCACCAATATTGATAAACTATATAACATTACACGTGTGCCCAAATTCAAATGAATATGCATGTTTGATACACCAATTTGCGTTATGATATTATCGATGTCGTGATCTCCAGTTTAAATATTTGAATCCCCTTTAATCTTGATATTCGTCCCATATAGCTATCGCTCATGCTTATATAGGACTATCTCTCTAGACCTATACACGTTCATCGTCTCTCGGGTATCTCTCATGCTACCTATATGTCGACAATGATCTTTTATCTTCGTAACACACTGACGGTACTCTCTCCCTCGACCTTCATCACTCTATCTCTCTCTAAGTATATCTCGCTCCCTGCTATGTGCCTCTAACTATGATTCTTCATGTGGAATCTCTTTCTCTCACACAAACACAAAACTTTCTCTCCCGGGGTCTCATTTATCTCTACTATTCCCATGTGTGCCACTCGCACACCCCTCATACAGAGATTTCTTTTGCTCCTTAGATATGAGAGCCGACGACTCTTCCTCTTAAATATCTCTTTCTCACACACAAACACAAACTCTGTCTCCCAGTGTCTCATATTTCTCCACTGTTCTCTTGTATGTCGCTCACACACACCCTCTCTCTCCCTAGAGATATCTTGCGTTCCCTCATATGTCTCTCTAGCTATCACTCTCATTGTGAAATATCTTTTTCTCTCGCAGACACTTAACTCCGTCTCTCGGGATCTCATTTCTCTCTGATATTTGTTTGTATGCGACTCACATGCACCCTCTCTCTATCTCTCTAACACCCACGCACATAACTCAGCCTTATGATCCACTTGACTCCTATCTCTAACGCACACTAGCTAGCATCTTTATATTTCTATTTATCTGTTTCTCAATCAACCTTCTTTCTCGCCCTCACTCTTGCTTCCTATCACGCACACTACATATGTTTCTCTCTACATGCAGTCAAGTGCCCTATTTTTATCTTTCTCTCGCACATACATATATAACTTCACCCTCTGAACCACCCGGCGGTCATCTCCAACACTCAAACTATCAGACGTCCCTCTAGCTAGCATCTCCATCTCTGTATCTATCTGTAGTTTCTCCGTCAACATTTCTTTCTCGCATGGAGTCTTTCTTCCTATCACCAACACTATATATGTCTCTCCATACATATGCATTTATAGGTTGATCTCTTTTCTACAATCGTTGTGCCTCACTCCCTCTGATCGCCATAGATGCATGCTCCAGCCCACACCACTATCTCTTAAAGACAAAGACACATGCTCAGTTGTCGGGCCTTCTTCCCTGCATTCTCACCTGCATGCATATTGTCATACCGATCCGTCTCTCCCTTGTCGTTGATCTTATGACTTATGTCTTCTTTCTTTTATCTCGATCATGCGCGCGCGCACACACACACATCCCACGTATACATGTATACCTCTCACACATGCATGTTCAAGGTCTCTATGTCTCCATACGTAGTTAATTACCCTCAACCCTAACGCCACATCAAATCGTTCTCTTCTTGTGTGCACATAACTTCTGCCTGGATGGGTAAAACACACACTCACACTTAACAATCTCCTTCTATCTACCCCCTCTCACTCTTCCCCTATATCCCCGAAACCAAGAAGACCATCCCTTTGTTTAATTCCCGCCTACATGCACCATAGATATATAGTAGTCTTCCTAGGTGTCTCTCGAACAAACACGTTCTCTCGATGTCGACTCCTCTCACGTGCACACACCTTCTCTTCCCTCTCTACGACCATTTTCTCTCTCGCACCCCATCGTTGGTGGCCTCTGCCATACACATCACCTCTCTATGATGAAGCCATGCACACTTAAATTACATCTGCCACCAAGGACCCCGCGACGCACACACACACACACACAAACACACACACACACGCACACGCCCACACGCACACCCACCCACCCACACACACACACACACAGACACACACACTAAGACTCCATCTCTCTCTCTCTCTCTCACACACACACACCCCACACACACACTAAGACTCCATCTCACACACACATGCTCTAGGCGGAGCATTTGTTCCTACCACCCTTCATCCAACCTTACCCGTACGATAAACAATCACCTCAATTTACTTGTATAACATGGACAGATTCCACTTTACTTTAGTAGTCAGCAAACTTATCATCTGTACCCTTATAAAAAACGAGTTGGCGATGATGGTGTGCCTGCCATCTTGTAATATAGACCGTCTGATCTATATCTGACGGATAGAAAGCAAACTATGATAATTTTACAAAAGATACCCGCACCTCTCTCCACATCCTTATCTCCCACAACCTCATTGCTCAGTAATTAAAAAAGGAAGTCTCTGGAACAATCTAGCATGGTGGCCGCTTCCGCCTGCCGGCACCTGTCGGATATCGGGTTCCGGCAAAACCCTTGAGGTTCGAACACTGGGGTGCACACGAAGATTTCCCCTGCCGAAATATGCCCTTAGCCTCACCGCGATCTCTAGGCTAGCACAATGAACTCACAACACAAGAGACACAAGATTTATACAGGTTCGGGCCACCGTTGTGGTGTAATACCCTACTCCTGTGTGGTGGTGGTGGATTGCCTCTTGGGCTGGTGATGAACAGTACAAGGGAAGAACAACCTCCTAAGGAGAGGTGTTCTTGTGCTTGGCAAACTTGTGTGGGTGAGGGTGATCTAAATCAGTTGCCTTTCTACTGTGGTGGCTAGCCCTATTTATTGAGGCCATGGTCCTCTCCCCAAATATTGAGCGGGAAGGGATCCAATAACGGCTATTTTGAAAGGGGACATCTAGTTCTAGCTATCCTGACTAAAGGTGGTCTTCGCCTGTCAAAGGCGCTGGTGGTGACGCCGTCTTGGGCTCCAAGGTGACCTTCGTCCTGCCGTCCTGCTGGTCTTGGTCTTGTTGCATCGATATGGAAACCTTTGCCTGATGCCTCGGTATTCCGCGCCTACGCTTGCCCCCTTAGCACCAAAGGGGAAACGAGGACACTGCGTGGACTGGTGCCCTTCTGGCGCCCGCCTGGCCTTGGTCGTCATGGCTTGCGTCACGGGAACCTCGCGAGGTACCCCTTGCCTTGATCTCTCCACCTCCCTCGCGAGCCTGCCTAGTGAGGCCGCTCTTGAGGAGGCCTTGTGTCATCTGCCCCGCGAGGCTTGGCCCCTTGCGAGGGTCTTGAGTGTTGGTTGACGAAGATGGGCTGTACTGGGCCACTGGTGGAGCCACGCCGCAGGCCGCAGGCAGGCAAGTCTGGGGACCCCCGTTCCTAGAACGCCGATAGTAGCCCCCGGGCGCAAGGCGCGCTTGGACTTGGCTTAGCAGCGAAGCCAAAGGGCAAGTGCGGAGCGCCATGGGCCCCAACATCCTGTGTTCTTGGTCGACACATGGCGACTGATTGAACATGTGCGTCTCCGCTTCTCCACACTGCCTCGACAACTGCCCGATTTGACGAGTCCCTGCTGCATGCAAAAAGGGTCATCATTACCTGCGATCGTGGAGGTCAACGGTTGGTCTTCCTCGGGCTATAAATGGGGAGGGCCGAGAGACCCCGTTGCCCATCTCTTCCCATTCCGCTCGCTTTTCCTCCCTCGCTCCGGTTGCTGGCAGCGCCCCCCATGGCGCCCGTGAAGAAGTTTTTAGCCGTGGAGAAGAGGAAGCCTCGCCAGGAAGGGCCTGGCTCTCCTCCGCCCACGTGCGGACGCGGCCGCCCTCACAAGCACTCTGCGACCCCCGCCGTGGCTCTCCGCGGCCGCGGCGGTGGTCCTTCACGTGGTGGGGGCCGCCCATGTCGAGGCAGCCCGGTTTGTGGAGGAAGGCATGTTGTGGCCGCCCGGCCTCCCCGGCCGCGCTTCCACTCGGAGGAGGCACTGCCGGAATTCGTCGTGTGGTCAGATAACCCGGCGGGCAACTGGCTTCAGCTCCCGCGCTCCTTCGTCGGCGAGCTGCCGGCCGCTTGCCGACGCGGGCTCTTGTTGTAGGCGGACGGCTGCTGCAGCAGGGTCTCCTGGGTCGCAGTGGAGGTCTCCGTCGCCGGCAACATAGCCTTGGCCCGAGGCTGGCAAACATTTGCCCGCGCGCGCGGTCTCGGCAAGCGATGCACCCTCCACTTCATGTACGATGGCGACGCGGCCCTCTATGTGAGGGTGTTCGGGGAGGATGGCCACCCAATTGGGTGCTGCCCTGAAGACAACGATGGCGACGAGGGGCTCGAACTTGGCGCTGGTCGTGATGAAGGTGAAGGCGGACTTGCTCCCGGCGGCGACCATGGCTCGTCAAGCTATGGCGGCTCTTCCTCCGGCGACAGCTCCTCCAGCGGCGGCTACGATCAACCGCCACTCCATCGTGCCCGCCTCGGGGGCGGCAGCGAGTCGTCCCGTCGCCATGCATCTGTGAAGGGCGAGGCAGGGTCTGGCTGAGCTCAGGAAGTCGCCGTAGATCCCTCCTCGCGAACTACTGCAAGGCGTGTGCTGCTTTTGTTTTGTTTTCCTTCTTTCCTGCATCGAGAGAGACAAGTATGGGGCCCCGTGGGGGCGTGCAACAAACTATGGTTTCCTAGTTAATATGTTGCGTCGATTGTTCATGTGCTGTGTTATGGCATCATTGTTGTACGTTGGCGTGTAGGAATGACATAGCTTGGTACGTTTGAAGTAGTTTCCGCCTTGCGAGGTGCCTGCTTCAGGCCTCGTCGGGCGCCTTAAGAGCTGCAAAAAACTTGTGGAGAGACTATCATTTTCTGGACCCTGGTCGCAAGGGCTGGCGGCCGTGGCCCGGCGCTTCGTGTCGCGGTACCCGAGGGGCACGGACTGAGAGGGGTGCTCCCGCTGCGAACTTGAACGATAAGGCCTCGCGAAAATCAGAAGAAAAAGGCTCGCGAGGGCACCCGTACAGCCCCCTCGCGAGGCTTGCGAGAGAGCAAGTCAGACAAAGAGCTGAAGACAGAAAACGGAGGCAGGAAGCGGTTGAACGGGACCGGCAAAGAACATTAGAAGCAACTTCAATCAAAGTTCAAACAAGGAAGAGCGAGCCAACTGCAGAAAGCAAATGAAAAGCCGCGTCCGGCACCTAGTCTAGTCTTCGACGTCTTCTCACCAGTGCGGAGCTAAGTGCTGCCACTGGGCGTGGGAGGGAGCCCCAAAGGCCCAAGGGCGACACTCTTGAGACTCCGGGGCGTGTACAACCCCACTCATTATTATGTGAGAGTGTCACGAGCGGCGAGCTTCACAGGCACTGGGCCTTCTTCACAGGCACCGGGCCTTTCTTCGGGGGTAGAACTTCCGGAGGTGCTGGATGTTCCAGGCGTTCGGGATGGGTACCCCGTCCTGAGTCTCCAGTCGCGCGGCGCCAGGCCTAGAGACATGGATGACCTTGAACGGGCCCTCCCACATGGGTGAAAGCTTATGCAGCCCTTCCCTGGAGAGCACCCGCCTTAGTACGAGGTCACCTACCTCGAGCGTCCTGGGGCGGATGCTACGACAGTGATACCGCCGCAGCACCTGCTGGTATCTTGCCGCCCGTAGCGTGGCTTCACGGCGGCGTTCCTCCCCCAGCACGAGGTCCATCCCCCGCATGGCGCCTACTGCGCCTCATCAAACGCCAGGACCCGCGCGGAGCGACGCCTGACCTCGTGAGGGAGAACCGCTTCTGCTCCGTAGACGAGGAAGAACGGGGTCTCGCCCGTTGGCTTGGTGGCGGTAGTGCGGATGGACCACAACACGGATTGGAGCTTGTCGTGCCAGCCCCTGCCGCGGGCCTCCAGCTTCTTCTTAAAGTTTCTGGTCTTGAGGCCCCTCAGGACCTCCGCATTGGCGCGTTCGGCCTGGCCGTTGCTCCGGGGGTGCACCATCGAAGTGTAGAAGATCTGCGTTCCAAGATTAGCACAATACGTTTTGAAGAGATTGCTGGTGAACTCCGAACCGTTGTCGGTGATGATGCGGTTAGGGACCCTAAACTGGCTCACGAGGCCCTTGATGAAACAGACCGCGGACCCGGCTGGGATGGTGCGGACGGCTTCCACCTCCGCCCCCTTGGTGAACTTGTCGATGGCGACTTACAGGTAGCGGTAGCCCCCAGGCGCTCGAGGGAATGGGCCCAAGATATCCAGCCCCCAGACCGTGAACGGACACGAGAGCGGGATGGTCTGCAGGCCCTGCACTGGCTGATGGATCTGCTTGGCGTGGAATTGGCAGGCTTCACAGGACCTCACCAGCTCAGTCACGTCGTTGAGTGTCGTAGGCCAGTAGAACCCACCGTGAAATGCCTTGCTGATAGGGGTCCGTGACGACGAGTGGTGTCCGCAATCCCCACCATGTATGTCGACTAGCAGCTCCTTCCCCTGTTCCCTGGAGATGCAACATAGGGAAACGTCATTCGGCCGCTTCCGGTATAGCGCACCGTCTTGGACGCAGTAGGCCGTGGCCTGCCGAGACACGCGTTCCGCGTCCTCCTCTTTCTCCGGTAGCGTCCCTTGCGTCAGGTATTCCTTGAATTCCTTGGTCCAGCATCCCTCCTGAGGCTCTAGCGCCAAGAGTAGGCGCGCTCCCGAGGTCGGGCCACAGGCCGGGGCTCCTGTGGTAGGTGGCTGAGGGAGTTCTTCCCGAGGTTGTGCCGTTCTTGAAAGTGATGGTGCCGCCGATGGCTTGAAGAGTCGTTCCTCAAAAATGCCAGGCTCCTGAGGCAGCCGTTTGGACACCCTCCTGGCAATGTCATCAGCCTCTTGGTTGGTGCCGCAGGGCACATGCTGCAGCTCCAGCCTCTAGAACTGCTTCTCCATCTTGCGTACTTCCGCAAGGTATGATTTCATGTGCTCGTCCTTCGGCTCATACACCTTGTTGGATAAGTTGACGAGGAGTTGTGAATCACCCTTGATGACGAGGCGCTTCACTCCCAGTGTTGTTGCAGCTTTCAGGCCCGCTATGGGGCCCTCATATTCTGCTATATTGTTGGAGACCTTCTTGCCCTGCTGGAAACAGAGTTGTATGGCGTAGTAGAGCTTGTCCTGAGTGGGGGATATAAGCACTGCACCAGCCCCCGCGCCCTGCCGTGAGAATGCACCATCGAAGTACATGACCCAACCATCTGGTGCCACACTTCATGGGGAGAGAGACCGACCCTCGACCGCCTTAAGCCCTGGTGCTTCCGTCCATTCAGCCATGAAATCAGCAAGTGTGGCTCCCTTGATGACCCTGGTTGTGCTGAACTCCAACTGAAACGCCTACAGCTCGATGTTCCATTCGGTGACCCTCCCAGCGGAGTTGGGGCTCATGAGTACCCTTTCCAATGGGTAGGCCGAGACGACCTTGATGGGGTGACCTTGAAAGTAGTGATGCAGCTTACGCGAGGCCACCAAGAGCGCGAGTAAGATCTTCTGAGGCATGGGGTACCGCGCCCTTGCATCCCGCAACACCGTGCTGACGAAGTACATAGGATGCTCGACGAGGGTGGGTGTGCTGATGTGGCCTGTGTCTTCTAGAGGTTGAGGCGCTTCCTAAGACGATGGAGCCCCCAACGCCTGGTTGCTTGGTGCGGCCTCTTCTGCCCTAGGGGCGTCTTCCTGCTGAGCTTGGTCCCCTACTGCCGTTGTCATGGTCCTCGCGAGGCTTTCCTGGTCTTGTGTCACCCCGGCTGAGGCCGTGGCTGGGCGGGACGCGGCCTTAGCCTAGCGTTCCTCCCAAACCGCCACCAGGGCTGCGCTGGTGGAGTAGGGAGTGGCGGCAAGGTAGAGCACCAGGGGTTCGAGAGGGCGCGGCGCCACCATCACAGGAGGGCTGGTCAGGTATTTCTTGAGGTCTTGAAACGCCTGGTCAGCCTCGTGTGTCCACTCAAATGGGCCCTTTTTTCTTCATCAGCTTGAAGAACAGTAGTGCGTGCTCCCCCAGCTTGGAGATGAAGCGTCCTAATGCAGTCACGCGATTGGCGAGCTTCTGCATATCTCTGAGGGTCTGCGGCGGACTCATGTCTTCGATCGCCTTGACCTTCTCCGGGTTGGCCTCGATCCTCCTGTGGGACACGAGGAAGCCCAACAGCTTGCCGGAAGGGACGCAGAACATGCACTTCTCCGGGTTAAGTCGCAGGTCCACCTGGCGGAGGCTCGCGAAGGTCTCCTCCAGGTCCTGGATCAAGGTCCTTGCCTCCTGAGATTTACCACAATGTCGTCGACGTAAGCCTCAACATTTTTCCCGAGCTGTCGGCCAAGGCGACGTGCATCAGCCGTTGGAAGGTCACGCCCGCGTTGCGCAACCGGAATGGCATGCAAGTGTAGCCGTATACCCCACATGGGGTCCGGAAGGTTGTCTTCTCTACGTCTTCCACGGCCATCTTGATCTGGTGATAACCCGAAAACGCATCCAGGAAACACAGCAGGTCACACTTAGCGGTGGAGTTGATGATCTGGTCGATGCGGGGAAGCAGGAACGGATCTTGGGGGTAGGCCTTGTTGAGGTTGGTGAAGTCGACGCACATGCGCTCCTTTCCCCGCCTTTTTGGCACGACAACGGGGTTCGCCAGCCATTCGGGGTAGCGAACCTCACGAATAACACCGGCTGCTTCCATATTGCGGGTTTCTTGGACGATGAAGGCCTGCTTCTCTGTGAACTGCCGCCTCGCTTTCTGCTTCACGGGGCATACATTGGGGCACACATTCAGGTGATGCTCAATCACCTCCCTTGGGACCCCTGCTAGCTGCTTGGGTTCCCACGCGAACACCTCCTTGTTCGAGCGCAAGAACTTTACCAACGCCTTCTCTTGGTCGGGGTCGAGGTTGGCACCTATGGTCAAGGTGGCTCCCGAGGACCTGTCTTCGTCAACTGGCACCTGCTTGGTCTTCGCCTTATCCTGAGTGAACAGCTGCTTCTTTTTGGTCGGTGCAGCTTCCTTGGCCTTGGAGGCGTCCGCGCTGGCAGGCTCCGCCACGGGCTCCGCCGCCGTGGCGGCCTTGAGGGCCAGCTTGAGCCCCAGCAAAGCGTCCTTGGTATCTCTAGCTATGGTGAGGACGTCGTTGCTTCCGGGCATCTTCATGAGGTTGTAGGCCGGATGGGTTGCTGCCATGAACTGAGCCAGGGCATGGTATCCGAGGATGGAGTTGTACGGGTGGCTGATGTGAGCAATGTCGAAGTCGACCAGCTCCATGCGGTAGTTGTCGTGGGTGCCGAAGGTCACAGGAAGGCGGATCTGCCCCAGGGAACTAGAGGAATCGCCTCCGACACCCGAGAAGGGCTTGCTGGGTCGGAGCCGCTCCAGCGGTACGTGGAGGAGGCTGAAAGCCTCCACCGAGAGCACGCTGAGGCCAGCACCGCCATCGATGAGGGTTTTGGTGACGGACACTTGGCAGATGGTGGGCGTGTAGAGCATCGGGAGCGCACCCGAGCAGACTGTGTTGACGGGATGATCTTCTGAGTCGAAGGTCAGGTCGGCCTTGTGCGCCACCCAACCCGGGGAAGCTCCTTGCTGCGCGAGGGTGGCGCCGATCTGGCGAAAGAATGTCTTGGCGTGGCGGTCCGAGGGTGGCGCCTGCGAGCCGCCCAGGAGAGCTGCGACGACCGGGGGCGTCGGCGCCGCGTAGTGGGCGAGGAAGAGGTCGCACGGTTCCTCCCAGGAGGCCACAAAAGACGCTGGCAGGTTGAGCAGCCAAGCACGCGGGACGCCAGTGAGGGCCATGAGAAGCCAGTTGGCCATGACCTTGTCGTCGCCCCCGGCCTTGAGGAAGGCTTCCTCGTATGCCATCAGGAAAACCCGCGTGTCCGTCGCGCCGTTGTAGCGCGGCGACATCTCTAGCTTGAACTTGTGCGGCCACTGCACCTGCCGTAAGGCGGGGGCCAAGGCTCGGAGCCCCCTGACCCCAGTGCCGGCACCGGCCGCCGGAGCCTGAAGCGCGATGTCTGCCATGAGGGCGAAGCGCGGTGTTGGTGAAGTGCGGGTCGACGGAAGGAAGAGCTCCGACGCACCCCTACCTAGCGCGCCAAATGTCGGATATCGGGTTCCGGCAAAACCCTTGAGGTTCGAACACTGGGGTGCGCACGAAGATTTCCCCCTACAGAAATACGCCCTCAGCCTCGCCGCGATCTCTTGGCTAGCACGATGAACTCACAACACAAGAGACGCAAGATTTATACAGATTCGGGCCACCGTTGTGGTGTAATACCCTACTCCTGTGTGGTGGTGGTGGATTGCCTCTTAGGCTGGTGATGAACAGTACAAGGGTAGAACAACCTCCTGAGGAGAGGTGTTCTTGTGCTTGGCAAACTTGTGTTGACGAGGGTGATCTGAATCAGTTGCCTTTCTACTGTGGTGGCTAGCCCTATTTATAGAGGCCCTGGTCCTCTCCCCAAATATTGAGCGGGAAGGGATCCAACAACGGCCATTTTGAAAGGGGACAACTAGTACAAGCTATCCTGACTAAAGGTGGTCTTCACCTGTCAAAGGTGCTGATGGTGACGCCGTCTTGGGCTCCACGGTGACCTCCATCCTGCCGTCCTGCTGGTCTTGGTTTTGTTGCTCCGATATGGAAACCTTTTCCAGATGCCTCGGTACTCCATGCCTGCGCTTGCCCCCTTAGCACCAAAGGGGAAACGAGGACACTGCGCAGGCTGGCGCCCACCTGGCGCCGCCTGGCCTTGGTCGTCATGGCTTGCGTCATGGGAACCTCGCGAGGTACCCCTTGCCTTGATCTCTCCGCCTCCCTCGCGAGCCTGCCTGGTGAGGCCGCTCCTGAGGAGGCCTTGTGTCGTCCACCCTACGAGGCTTGGCCCCTCGCGAGGGTCTTGAGTGTTGGTTGATGAAGACGGGCCGTACTGGGCCACTAGTGGAGCCACGCCGCAGGCCGCATGCAGGCAAGTCTGGGGACCCCCGTTTCCAGAACACCGACAGCGCCATCCATCTCCATGCATCCGCCCATTCCGACCACCAGTTACCACCACACTCCACTCCTCCTCACCTTATCTCTCATCTTTCATTTTCTTGATGACATTCTTCAGATACTAGTTTTTCGATAAAATTCTCGAGATATCAGTAGTTTTTACACATGGGATTACTCCTGCATGGGTCAATCACAACAGGTGTTTTGTAAAAAAAATGCATATTGATGTTCCGTGCAGTGCACGAGGATCTTGCTTGTAATTATATAACGCAAATCACGAGCAGGAAGTGACATTTTTTACACAACCACGTTAACATGGCCACGTAAATCACTAGCTAAAGTTATACCATTATACTTATATCCCGATGCAAAAGGTTGAGTACATGTCCGAGGAGTAGAGTCGCACACATGCACTCTGTCTCTCAGAATCTCACACACACACACACCAGTTACGTGACGCCCACTTAAGCAGACATGTATGTTACAATTTGTGCACCCGCGGGTACACGTGATGATGCGCATTTATTTTAGTCGGACGACGAACCCAAACAGTAGCTGCATTCATTCCCCTCCCGCCGCCTCTTCTCTGGTCGCCATCGCCCGGTAGCCATGGCCCGACTGAAGTTAACAACATAAGCCATACTCCCGCCGGAGCGGTGCTTTAATATGGAAATTTTAGTGGTGATGCATGCATCTTTTTGTGCTATTACTCCTATATAAGGGTTGACCGGTCACTTCCCGTGGACGTGTGTGGGCAGTGGAAGAGGAAGGAGAAGGGAAGCGGGCTGTGGAGTAACGTTTTTTACCACAATTTCTTAGGAAACCGATTGCAATAATTGAGTAGTTCTGCAAACTACCAGTACTACACCTGAAACGGTTCAAAACCTATAATCCCTTGCCAGTGCGCGCTTCCCGCGTGAAACGGTCAGCGTCGCCCTAGAGCGTCAGTGCCGCATTAATGCCCGGCCAGAGAGGAGGCGACCTCTCACTGGTGCCGGCTTTGAAGTGGCGCGACGGCCGAGAGAGCGCCGCTTCCCGGTGCACGCGACTGCTCCGCGTCGAGGATGGCCATAGGCCTTGTTTGGATCCATGGGTTTGAGTTAGTTTGAGCTAGGTGGGGCTCAAATAGCCCTAAAGTATCCAAGCATGAGGGTTTAAATTGGAGCAAGTTGCACTGAACCCACCCAAAAAAAACTATCCCACCCAAGAGGTGCTAACTGGAGATAGTTCTCATTGGGACCACTGAAAAATCACTTTCTTCTCTCCATCAAGTGCATTTATTGTCAATTTAACCCTGTCACCCAAACACCTCTTTGGCTACAGTTAGTTCAGGGTTAGTCATGAGTTAGTCTAACCTCGAGCTAAGTTACAGTATCCAAACAGGAGCAGTATAGGACATGCAAGTTGCTCAAAGCATACAGTCAAATTCATACGTGAAAGGATTTTTTTCTTTTTGAAAACGGAACGTGAAAGGAATTTTTGAATGCTCTTGGCTAGTCGCTAACATGCGATGAGTTAACCGACCTCAACAGACGGCAAAAACGCCAGCCCACCGCACTTTGAGAGAGACGAGGAGGGAGAAGCGATACAGGCTGCTGGATTACTAGAGATAGGTGTCGCACGGAAGCCAAGAAATATGGTGATATCATGGGTTAGCCATGTACTAGTATGATGTAACTACACTGGGCTGCTGTGTTTCATACTCTTCCAGTCCACTATGGAGATGATTGGTTGATTTTATATCCCTGAATAATATTAAATATTATGAGTGCAGACGCTCCACCACGAGGTTCCTTGCTCCTTCTCGGTCGTCGGGAATCTATGTTCTTCCACTCTATTTTTTTTACGTGAGCTTTGTTCATCCTTTTGCCAACACGCGAGACATCTAGCATCAAGGTGCACGTGTCATGCAAGGATCGTTCTGTCGGATTTCGGGTTCCGGCAGACCCTTGAGGTTCGAACTCTGGGGTGCGCACGAAGATCTTTCCCCTACTAACTCACATCTTGAAGCCTCGCAAGGAATCTAGGCTAGAAAGAAGAACACACAAGGGACGCGAGGTTTATACTGGTTCAGGCCACCATTGTGGTGTAATACCCTACTCTAGTGTGTGGTGTGGTGGATTGCCTTAGGGGCTGATGATGAACAATACAAAGGGAGAACAGCCTCGCGAGGGTCTGTTCTTGAGCTGGTGCGATGAACTGCTCGGGTGAGTTCAATCGCTTCTCTCTCTCTAATCTACCCGAAATCTGGATCCGATGCCTCTCTACTGTGGTGGCTAGTCCTCTTTATAGAGGCCCTGGGCCTCTTCCCAAATAATGAGTGGTAAGGGCGCCAACAATTGGCCATTTTGAAGGGGAACATCTAGTACACTTATCCTGACTAAAGTTGGTCTTCGACTGCCAAAGACTCTGATGGTGACGCCGTCCTGGGCTCCATGGTGACCTCCATCCTGCCGCTCTGCTGGTGTTGGTCTTGTTGCACCGATGCGGTAACCTTTGCCTGATACCTTGGCCTGTGCTTGCCCCCTTTGCACCAAAGGGGAAACAAGGACACTGCGCAGGCCGACGCCCGCCTGGTCTCGATCGTCATGGCTTGCTTCACGGGCTCCTCGCGAGGTGCCCTGCCTTGATCTCTCCGCCTCCTCGGGAGCCTGCCTGATGAGGCTGCTCCTGAGGAAGCTTCTTGTCGTCCGCCCCACGAGGCTTGGCCCCTCACGAGGGTCTTGAGCTCGAGCTGATGAAGCTGGACTGCACTGGGCCTTTGCTTGAGCCACGGCGCAGGCCGCAGGTAGGCAAGTCTGGGGACCCCCGTTCCCAGAACGCCGACACGTTCCATATATATGAAGAATACGTGGGACTGGAACTACGAGATGGACATGTACCCAGGAGTGGACGTACGAACCTGAGTAATGTAGCGCAGTAAGTGAAGTAGAAAGGCACAAATGGTATGAACATGCGTGGCATATAGGGTGTGTTTGGTTGCGTTCTCGTCTCAACATAGTTGTTCCCTCTTCATGCATGCTTCTAGTGTATTTGTGCTAAACTAGTGTGGACTCATGCACCCTCCATACACTCTACCAAACACCCAAAAGTGGGTCGAGAAGGGAACTCCTGGGCGGCATTTGTCTCTTACTACGTACTACCACTAAATGTTGCACGTGCAATGCACTGTGATGTTAAGGACTACGTGCCTAAGTACTCTACTACTACTATATTAGTTGGAGGCACATATTAACTTTTATATTTGTTTACGTGTATGCCTCGAGAATTTCCAACTAGACGTGTCTTTCTCTCCAGGTCGCACTTTGTATCGTTCATACCACTAAGTACTACTACGTGTGGACTCCGACCCAAAAGTGGAAGAAGTGGAGACACTCTACCATGTTTTTTTGCGCTGGGCTCTACCACGCTGTTCATGTCCCATTCCTTTCGCTGACGTGTGGGACATCCAGCACGTGCCATGTTTGGCACTCTTCGTCGTAAGAGTTGAAACGCTAGCATTCATCAGAAATAAAAAATAATTATAAATCAGCAGTGATACTATTTTTTTGAGAACCAATCAGCAGTGATACTATACCACGCGGTTTCCTTGCTCCTTGATATCAGAAAGAATACTTCCGTTCGCCAACATGTGGGACATCGACCATCCTGGTCCACTTGCCATGCACGCATAACTCCAAGGGAGAGTCACCCCGGTTGTCGCGCCGTAGTAACAATGACTAATGAGCCATCAAATCATAGGCCCACTTTCCCACTTTGAAGTTGCTCAGACGAAGGAACCATCATGACTTCATTGAATTTCGCTTCTTGAAGAAAACTACTGTACTAGCAGTACTGCTAGCTACAGTGGTTACTCCAACATAGGCCTCCTTTCGTTCATAGGATAGGAATTTTATAGGAATATGAAAATCATAGGAAGTGAGATGACATGCATCTCAATTCCTATAGAGAAAGAGATGCCATTTGATGCATAGGATAGGAATTTTTTTCATTTAGTCTAGGCTAATGTACTGGTAATTTGCTCTAAAAACTACGGTAGTAACTAGTAGTACTGGTACATGCTCGTACTCAGACATAGACACACGCACTAACTACTAGTACTACTACTTCTCACATGCTGGCCAGACGCTGTCGTTCTCCTTCCCGGCTTTGTCGGCGACACCCCACCGTTCTTGGATCTCCGCCGACCTCTCCGCAGCAGCGCGGGCGTCCTCTTCTTTCTTGCAGCGGCGGGCCTCTCTTTTCTTGAGTGCTTTTTGACTTTTCCGTTCCCTCTGTGCGGCTTTGGCCGCCTCTTGCTCTACCGCCCATTCGGCCTTGGCATCTTCAAATTCCTCCAACATAGGTGTGATGTCGCGAGTGGCGGTGAACACGGCACGGCGAGATGCCATCGCTTCCCTACCATTTTGTGTGCGGTCGTGGGCGGCGAGGAACTCGGCGCGGCGGGATGCCATCGCTGCCTTACCGGTTAGTGTGCGGCACGGTGGCATGAACAACACTTGGTGAGAGCTCTGGGTTGGAGTGGCCGGACAACCGTATGGTGCATTGGTTTGTCGAGAGCTCAAGGACAAAAGACGAAGGAATTTTGGATTCCCCTTCAATCATGGTCATTTATTACCGAGTAAAATACATTGGCAGTCATCGAACTTGTCTTGAAAGCTCACTTTGATCATTGTATATGAGATATGGTGATTATACGGTCACTCGCTCAGCGTATAGCTCCGTATTTGTCTGGTTGACTAGTCAAACTGTCTGCATGTGCCTCATCAGCTCATGTTCTTTATCTATCTACGCGGGCCTACCTATCAATGGAGAAAAAAAATACTCCCTCTGTCCCAAAATAAGTGTCTCAAGGTTAGTACAAATTTGTACTAGAGCTAGTACAAAGTTAAGACACTTTATTTTGGGACGGAGGGAGTAAAAACCAAAATTATGCGTATATGGGGGAATCAACCACGGACTCGTCGCTGCAACGCACCCTCGTCAGCCAAATGAAAATGAAATACTTTGTGTCAGACACTCACGCTCACGCTGTCAAAGCATGCTAATGCATGCACGTCGCCCTCTAAATCAAAGTCCTGCTCATGGTGCAACGCAAATGGCGATCCCATCACCTGCGTGCCCTGGCAGTGCCTGACATTACTGTTTAGACGTTTGATGGAGGCCTACGTGAACGCCGAGCATGTATTCACCTGGCTCAACACCAACGGTCATACTCGGAGCGCCTTGCTCATGTATATCGTCCATCACAACGACAATCTATAAAACAGCCTAGCTAGAGAGGGTACGGGGTATGTCCTATCGTGAGCGACCGATCTTAGTGCCAATGCACACGAGTGTGTGTCTGATCGATTCGTCCATTATTCGTAAGTTGTGCATGGTTGTGTGGTGTCTAATGGTGGTCGTCGAAGGCTAGCTGGTGACAAGAGCGATTGTCAATACGTGCCGCATATGCTTCAAAGGCTCGTCATCCATGAGTTCACACTTTACCACCACGCCAGCGTCTGACCGTCCTGGCCTACCAAAACCCCTTCCATCGCTAGCACGCGCTTCCCGCCTGAAACGGTCACCGTCTCTCCAAAACGTCAATGTCGCATTCACCGGACTTAACTGCAGGTGCAGTTGGTGCGTCACTGTGATGACCCACAATTATAGGGGATCTATCGTAGTCCTTTCGATAAGTAAGAGTGTCGAACCCAACGAGGAGCAGAAGGAAATGATAAGCGGTTTTCAGTAAGGTTTTCCCTGCAAGCACTAAAATAGTAGGTGATAGATAGTTTTGTGATAAGATAAATAGTAACGAGCAAAAAGTAAATAAAGTAAATAAAGTGCAGCAAGGTGGCCCAATCCTTTATGTAGAAAATGATAAGCCTGGACAAATTCTAATAATGAAGAAGGAGCTCCCGAGGACACATTGGGAATTATCGTCAAGCTAGTTTTCATCACGTTCTTAAGGTTCGCGTTCGGTACTTTGATAATTTGATATGTGGGTGGACCGGCACTTGGGTACTGCCCTAACATGGACAAGCATCCTACTTATGATTAAACCCAATTGCAAGCATCCACAACTACAAAAAGGAGTATTAAGGTAAACCTAACCACAACATTAAACATATGGGTCCATATCAACCCCTAACGAAGCAACGCATAAACTAGGATTTAAGCTTATGTCACTCTAGCAATCCATCATCTACTTATTACTTCCCTATGCCTTCCTCTAGGCCCAAAGAATGGTGAAGTGTCATGTAGTCGACGTTCACATAACACCACTAGAGGAAAGACAACATACATCTCATCAAAATATCGAACGAATACCAAATTCACATGACTACTAATAGCAAGACTTCACCCATGTCCTCAGGAACAAACGTAACTAATCACAAAGCATATTCATGTTGATCAGAAGAGTAATAATATGCATAAAGGATCTGAACATATGATCTTCCACCAAGTAAACCAACTAGCATCAACTAGAAGGAGTAATCAACACTACTAGCAACCCACAGGTACCAATTTGTGGTTTTGATACAAGATTGCATACAAGAGATGAACTAGGGTTTTGAGAGGAGATGGTGATGGTGAAGATGTTGATGGAGATTGACCCCCTCTCGATGAGAGGATCATTGGTGATGACGTTGGTGATGATTTCCCCCTCCCGGAGGGAAGTGTTCCCGGCAGAACAGCTCCGCCAGAGCCCTAGATTGATTCCGCCAAGGTTCTGCCTCGTGGCGGCGGAGTTTCGTCCCGTAAGCTTGCCCACGATTTTTTTCTAGGGGAAGAGTGATGATATAGCAGAAGATGGACGCCGGAGGCCCACCAGGGGGCCCAGGAGATAGGGGGCACGCCCTATAGGGGGGGCGCCCTCCTGTCTCCTGGACAGGGTGTGGGCCCCCTGGCCTATTTCTTTCGCTCATAAATTCTTATTAAATCCAAAAAGTTGTTTCGTGGAGTTTCATGACTTTTGGAGTAGTTCAGAATAGGTTTCCAACGTTTGCTCCTTTTCCAGCCAGAATTCCAGCTGCCGGCATCCCCCCTCTTCATGGTAAACCTTGTAAAATAAGAGAGAATAGCCATAAGTATTGAGATATAATGTGTAATAACAGCCCATAATGCAATAAATATTGATATAAAAGCATGACGCAAAATGGACGTATCAACTCCCCCAAGCTTAGACCTCGCTTGTCCTCAAGCGGAAGCCGAAATCGAAAAATATGTCCACATGTTTAGAGATAGAGGTGTCGATAAAAACAAAATACGGACATGAGGGCATCATGATCATTCTAATAACAGCAACATATATAGATTTTGTCATATGATTTCCTATGCTCAAGTAATAAGCGATTCACAATGTCAATTATGATTCAAAAACTTCATTGGGAACTAACAAACTGTAATCTCAGTCATTGAAGCAATTGCAATTTATCGTAACATCAGAAAGAGTCAATAATAGAGTTTTTCAACAAGCTCACATACTCAACTATCTCGTAGTCTCCCATAATTGTTAACACTCACGCAATACTTGTGGTTATAGAGTTTCAGCCGGACACTGAGAAAGATAGGGGCTTCTTGTATTGCCTCCCAACGTATTCACCTTTAGGTTATGTCAACAATAATATCCTATGCCAACTTACATCCAATTGGATATATGTATCATGATCTTTCAAACACGAGGAGCTTGCCAAAGGATAAAATGAAAAAGGGGAAAGGTGAAGATCACCTTGACTCAAGCATAAAGTAAAACGTAAAGTAAAAGATAGTCCCTTCACAGAGGGAAGCAGAGGTTGTCATGCACGTTTATGGTTGAATACACAAAATCTTAATGCAAAAGAACGTCACTTTATATTGCCCCTTGTATGTGGACCTTTATTATGCAATCCGCTGCTTTTATTACTTCCACAACAAGTTCATACAAATCTTATTTTCTCTGCACTAATAAGTCATGCATATTTAGAGAGCAATTTTTATTGCTTGCACCGATGACAACTTACTTGAAGGATCTTACTCAATCCATAGGTAGGTATGGTGGACTCTCATGGCAAAACTGGGTTTAAGGATATTTGGAAGCACAAGTAGTATCTCTACTTGGTGCAAGGAATTTGGCTAGCATGAGGGGGAAAGGCAAGCTCAACATGTTTGGAAGGTCAATGACAATATACTTTAACTGAGATATCGGAAAACATAAACCATTACGTTGTCTTCCTTGTCCAACGTCAACTCTTTTAGCATGTCATACTTAATGAGTGCTTCACAATCATAAAAGATGTCCAAGATAATATATTTATATGTGAACCCCTCTTTCCTTATCACTTCCTATTAATTGCAATGATGACCAAGGCTACGTTCATCAACTCTCAACAATTTTTATGCCTCATACTTTCTATGTGTGAAGTTATCACTATCCATAAGATCAATATGAACTCTTTTATTTTTTTTCTACTTTCTCAAGATCATAGCAAAGCCCTTGACTCAACACTAATCTTTATTATAGATAGCACACAGACTCGATTACATAAAGAGATCACAATGCAAAACTCAAAGCTACTTGATAACAAAAACTTCAAACTACTAGATCAAGATACTACTAAAAGGATCGAACTAAATAAAGCGGTAAAGGTAGGAGTGTGATGGTGATACGATACCAGGGCACCTCCCCCAAGCTTGGCAGTTGCCAAGGGGAGTACCCATACCCATGTGATTATTTCTTCGGAGGTGGTGAAGTAGGAGTTGTTGAATTTTTCTTCTCTAGCTTGCATCTGAGGCTAAAATTTTCCTCCCTCAAATCCTCATTCTCGAGCTCAAGTTTCATTATCTTTTTGCATAGTGCTGCCTTGCTGTCCTGCAAAAAACGTGGTGGGATAGATTGGACCTTAGGGAGGCTCGACTTCTTGAACTCCACATGCATATCCCCAGGTTGAGGTAGTGGATTGTCCTCTTCACCGGAGCTTGTCTCCTCCTTCCTCTTTGGATCATAGTCTTCTTCTTCCTCTGTGGTCCAGCCATAATGTTCCATATCCCCATATACTTTTGGGTTTGCAATATAATCAGCCATGTAGCTCTCTCCCTCCGAATCTTGGGACGACATCTTGTTCCAAATCTGCAACAGGAATAGCTCGAAACGAAAACAGAAGATATTTGCGTGATACGGTGGTCAAAACCTTTGGGAGTATATACAATGAATTTTTACCGACCAAAATACGTAACATACAAGAAAACGGAGTCCGGGAGGCACACGAGGTGCCCACGAGACAGGGGGGCGCGCCCTACAGGGGGGGCGGCCTCCTCTCTCGTGGGAGCCTTGTGTCCCTTTCGGACTACTTCTTTCATCCTAAAATTCTTAAATAATCCAAAACTGATGAAAATTACCATTAGAGTTGTTTTGGAGTCAGTTTACTTACCGTACCACGTACCTATGCCTTTTCAGAGTCTGGAAAGTGTCTCTTATGTATTCCTCATGGGTTATGGTTTCAATAATATTAGTTTCAACATTGATAGGATTACCTAAAATATAGTGTTTAATTCTTTGACCGTTTATCACCCTCGGATTTGTGCCTTCGAAGTTGTTGATTTTTATAGCACCAGAACGATAGACCTCCTCGATAACGTAGGGACCTTCCCATTTTGAGAGAAGTTTTCCTGCAAAAAATCTTAAACGAGAGTTGAATAATAACACATAATCTCCTACGTTAAACTCATGCTTTTGTATCCTCTTATCATGCCAGCGTTTGAATTTTTCTTTGAAAAGCTTGGCATTCTCATATGCTTGGGTTCTCCATTCATCAAGTGAGCTAATATCAAATAACCTTTTCTCACCGGCAAGTTTGAAGTCATAATTGATCTCTTTAATATCCCAATATGCCCTATGTTCAAGTTTAAGAGGTAAATGACATGCTTTTCCATAAACCATCTTATAAGGAGACATACCCATAGGATTTTTGTATGCAGTTCTATAGGCCCATAATGCATCATCAAGTTTTTTGGACCAATTCTTTCTAGATCTATTCACAGTCTTTTGCAAAATTAATTTGATCTATTGCTCAACTCTACTTGACCACTGGACTGCGGGTGATAAGGAGATGCGATTCTATGATTGACATCATACTTAGCAAGCATCTTACGGAAAGCACCATGAATAAAGGGTGAACCACCATCAGTCATAAGATATCTAGGGACTCCAAACCTCGGAAAAATAACTTCTTTAAGCATTTTAATGGAAGTGCTATGATCAGCACTACTAGTTGGGATAGCTTCTACCCACTTAGTAACGTAATCAACAACAACTAAAATATGTGTATGACCATTGGAGGCAGGAAAAGATCCCATATAATCAAAGCCCCAAACATCAAATGGTTCAATAACAAGAGACTAATTCATAGGCATTTCTTGACGTCTACTAATATTACCTATTCTTTGACATTCATCATAAGATAAGAAAAACTTATGAGCATCTTTGAAGAGAGTAGGCCAATAAAAACCAGATTGTAGTACCTTGTGTGCAGTTCTATCTCCAGCGTGGTGTCCTCCATAGGATTCAGAGTGACACTTGCGTAGGATTTGTTCCTGTTCATGCTCAGGCACACAACGTCTAATAATACCATCTACTCCTTCTTTATAAAGGTGTGGATCATCCCAGAAGTAATGTCTTAAATCATAAAAGAACTTTTTCTTTTGCTGGTATGTGAAACTAGGCGGTATATATTTAGCAACAATGTAATTAGCATACCAAGGAGCAGTACGAGAAGCATTGACAACCACTAATTGTTCATCAGGAGAACTATCATTACACTAGTAGAAAAAGGGTCAAACGTGAAGCACATTAGTGCTGGTTTGATTTAGGCCCAGTACTAATGGTACCATTAGTGCCGGTTTAAATGGATTTGCATTAATGCCGGTTCGTGTTGAACCTTTAGTACCGGTTCATGGCACGAACCGGTACTAAAGGGGTGGTGGCAGGCTGGCGTCAGGCCGGTGTCCCACGATCACCTTTAGTACCGGTTCATGGCACGAACCGGTACTAAAGGGTTCTGACCTATAGTACCGGTTTGTGACACAAACCGGCACTATAGGGCAATTTTCAAACTCTACCCCCCTGTCGCCATTTCAGTTTTGAAAAAATCAAAAGAAAATGATAAAAACTTCAAAAAAAATAAAATCCTTCCAGAGGTAGTTATATTACTACATCTACTAGTTAGGAAAATTTGAAAACTTAAATTTGGACAGGTTTTGCAAAAAGTGTAGGGAAAATGTAAAACGGCTATAACTTTTGCATACGATGTCGGAAAAAACGTATAATATATCAAAAAATTCAGCACGAAAATCCGCATCCGATGGAGACCGCCAACGGCCTGTTTGGAATTTTTTAGAATCCTCAAATTCCAAAAGGAAAAAAAGATATGGTCAAATTTCAGTTTTTTTAAAAAAATTGGTTAAATCTGGTCAAACTAATTATTCAAGAAGTATTAATGTTACTATATAATTATTCAAGAATATTAGTGTTACTAAATAATTATTTCAATTTTTTGAATTTTGGTCAAATCTGGTCAAACTATGGTCAAACTGTGGTCAAACTATGGTCAAACTTATTCAAGAAATATTAGCGTTACTAAATAATTACTGTTTTTTTAGAATAATAGTTTCAAACTCAAACGGTGAAATGTGTGACTTCATGCTCAAGCTAAACTCCTGAGGGTTAATAGGATTAACATCTTACTATTGTCAGGAAAACAACAAGTGCAGACTTGGAAACGAAGGAGAATAGAACCCGAAAGTTAAGCATGCTCGGGCTGGATTAGTGAGAGGGATGGGTGATCGGTCGGGAAGTTAGATGATTTGGAATGAGTGATCCACACTTGAGCAGTTAAGAGAGGTGATTAGAGACTAAATCATCAAATAATTCAGAAAAATTAAAAATCGAAAAAAAAATCAATTTTTTTCCAAAATTTTCAAAAAAAATTCAAAAAAAAAACCTTTAGTACCGGTTGGTAACACCAACCGGTACTAAAGGTCCCCCATACCAGGGCGTGAGCTCACGCCACGTGGTGGCACTTTAGCGCCGGTTCGTGCCGAACCGGTACTATAGGGGGGGCCTTTAGTGCCCACATTTTAGTGCCGGTTCCATAACCGGCACTAAAGGCCCTTACAAACCGGTTTTAAAGCTCCGTTTTCTACTAGTGTTAATAGGCAGTGGGTCATCAAGAACATTCTCTAGCCTAGACAAGTTGTCTGCAACGGGGTTCTCAGCTCCCTTTCTATCAATAATATGCAAACACTAGTAGAAAAAGGGTCAAATGTGAAGCACACTAGTGCCGGTTTGAATTTCAGCCGGCACTAATGTGTACATTAGTGCCGGTTCGTGGCGGCGATCAATAGCACCGGTTCGTGGCGAACCTTTAGTACCGGTTCATGCCACGAATCGGTACTAAAGAGGCTGTGTCAGCCTGTGGTCAGGCTATGGCCCCACCATCACCATTTAGTGTCGGTCCGTACCACGAACCGGTACTAATGAGGTTATGGCAAGCTGTTTTTAGTCCCACCTCGCTCCCCTAACAAGCATTTTACCACCTTAAATATGTTATTTCTCAAACTATCACAAGCACTTGGTCTTCATTGAACTCTATGTGTAGAATTTGTGGCCGCAATATGAGTCTTCATCGGTTTATAAATCGTTGATGACTCATATTGACAATTCAGATTGTACACACAAAGATCATTGATGATCAAAGTATTTTTGATGTTATAAGATCATATTGACAATTTAGACTGTAAAGAAATATAAGATCATGATCTAAATGCTCTTATATTTTTTGCGTTAAGTATGCACCATTCAAAGCAACGGCATCAACTTTCAACCGTTTATGCCTTCATTTGCTATTTTCCATGCATTTAATGATTTGTTTTGAGAACTAAATGACCTGCAAATTGAAAAGCACTACAAATGAACTCTGAAAAAGTTGAAACTTGGCATGGTATCATCATTTCACCCACATATCATGTTCAAAAAAGTAGAGAGGGTTACGGCAAAAACTGGATGCACTTCATTTACAAACTAGACAATCTCTTTCGAAGTATTCGGGTTTATGACGAAATTAAACTCATCTGTTACAAAGGCATTTCATTTTTTAAACTTATTACAGCTCCAGGCTTTTTGTGCATCCAGTATGCACCATTCAACTGCTAGGCGGGAGGAGCTCTTAAGTACCGGTTCCAACTGCTAGGCGGGAGGAGCTCTTTAGTACCGGTTCCAACTGCTAGGCGGGAGGAGCTCTTTAGTACCGGTTCATGGCGAACCTTTAGCACCGGTTCGTGCCACGAACTGGTACTAATGAGGTTGTGTCAGGTAAGGCCGGGGCCCCATGAGCACCTTTAGTACCGGTTCATGGATGAACCAGTACTACAGTTTCTTAGTAAGCTGTTTTTTAGTCCCACCTCGCGAAGAGAGAGGGACTAGGAGCGGTTTATAAGCCCTGAGTGCAGAGACGATGAAGAAGAGGCTCAATGCTCACGTTGCTTAGCTTCAAACCTTCAGGAATATGGTAGACTGCACGGAGCTATGCGCAGTGCAGTTTAGACTGTTCCGAAAGGCTTGAAGCAAATTAACGAGCATTACACCTCTTTTTTATTTTTAATAACTTATTACAACTTCGGACTTCTTCTGTTATGGCAAAAACTAATTGCACGTCGGCATTTCTTTTTTTTAACTTTGGTTATAACTCCAGACTTTGACCATCAAGTTTTGCAGAAAAGAAAAAATAGCAGAAAAGAAAAATAGCAGTAAAGAAGAAAAACTATAGCTGAAAAGAAAAAAAACTATATAGAAAAACTACTCAGAAATAAATAGAAGAAAATAAATATAGCAGAAAAGAAAAAACTACTCGGAAATAAATAGAAGAAAAAATAAAGCAGAAAAGAAAAAAAAATATTTGCAATTTTTCAATCATTTACAAAATGACCGTGAAATTGAAAATCACTACAAAATGAACTCTGAAAATGTTGAATTTTGGCAAACTAGATGAAAAACTACTCACAAATAAATAGAAGAAAATAAATATAACAGAAAAGAAAAAACTATACAAAAAACTACGCAGAAATAAATAGAAGAAAATAAAGCAGAAAAGAAAAATCTATAAAAAAATTGGGGCGCTGCCCTGTGGGCCTGCTAGGCCGCGGGCGTGCAGTTACAGGCCTTAAAGACCCAGTAGACTCACAGGGCAGCACGCAGAATTTAGGCCCACAAGCCTGCTATATAGAGGAGTTCAAAGAGGTAGCCGCGGCTGGGTTTATAAACCAGTGCGACTGCCCTTCGCCCGGCGAGGTGGGACTAAACTTTAGGGTGGCAGCGCGAGGCCTTTAGTACCGGTTGGTGGCTACAACCGGTACTAAAGACCACCCTTTAGTACCAGTTGGAGCCACCAACCGGTACTAAAGGTTTGCTCTTCTCGCCTCTTGGCCTGGCCAAAGTTGGCCTTTAGTACCAGTTGCCTTTAGTACCGGTTGGTGGCTCCAACCGGTACTAAAGGTCTCTCCTATATATACAACACTTACGAAAATTTCAGTTACATCTCCCCACTTCTTCGCGTCTCCAACCTCTCGGGACGCCGCCCGCCGCTCGAGTCCCGTCGTCGCCGGCCGCCGCGCCCGTCGCCTGTCGCCCGTCGTCCGCCCGTCGCCCATCGCCCGCCGCCCGTCGCCCGCCGCCCGTCGTCGTCCGCCGTCCGTCATCGTCGCGCCGCGGTCCGGCCCGTACGTACTCTCTCGCTCTCGCGTACCCGCGCCGCGCGGGCACCCGGCCCGTACGTACGCCGCCGCCCCCGCCCCGTACGCCGCCACCCCCGCTCATACGTACGGGGCGGCGGCGTACGAGGCCGCGCACTGCAGTGTACGTATACGTACACAGACACACACATATATACACACATACACACACATATATACACACACATACACACACACATACACACACACACACATACACACACACATTTTTTTACTTATTTTCTTTTTTCTATTTTTTAGAAAATTTAATTAGATATTAATTAGCTAGGTATGTGAGATTTGAACTAGTTGATCAATTAATATAACTAGTTTATTTTTAGTAAGAAAATTGTCGAACTAGTTTATTTAGGTATTTGAGATTTGAACTAGTTGAATAATTAATATAACTAGTTTATTTTTAGTAAGAAAATTGTCGAACTAGTTTATTTAGGTATTTGAGATTTGAACTAGTTGAATAATTAATATAACTAGTTTATTTTTAGTAAGAAAATTGTCGTATCTGAGATTTGATGATCTAATTAAAATATTATTTGTTAATGAGTTTTTTTGTTTATTTAATGTTTTTATATATTTTGAGTTTATATAAATGTTAGATTAATGTCGAATGTTAGATGAATATAGTTAAATATATATTCGAATTGGTTAGATATTAATTAATGTTAGATAGTAATAAGTGTTTAATGTTTCACCTATATGAACATATAGGAAATGTCATCTGGCGACGAAAAAGATTTTATTATGTGCGAACACTGTGAAGACCAGTGCAGCCTATGCGACAGAAATTTCCTTGTTGATTGTAGGCGCTTCAGCATCAAGCTGAATGAGACATTCGAAGTGGATACAGTAAGTCACAACGGTAATTATTATTTGAATGCAAAACTTATGCTTCATTTGCTTCAACTTATAATTTTAAAGCATGACTTATGCTTCATTTGCTTCAACTTATAATTTTAAATTTTCACTATTCTACTAGCGCATCCCCTGCCATGCAAGAATTTTTGTCTTGGATAAGATAGATTTCAGTGCTATAGATGATATGGAGGTAAAGAGAGTTTACTTGAAGACGGAGCATGGGTATACTTTCAACGTTAAATTATATAATGGAGACACATACACCCATTTTGAATGCAAAACTTGGCAAGCACTATGCAAGGCTTATGCATTTGAGCCTGATATGGTTATCACCTTCGATATTCGTCCGGAATATGATATTGAAGGTAATATAGACATCTGGGTCGATGTGCAAACGCCTCCAGTTCTACCATTATGTGAGTTTTTCTCAACCATGCATGCATATGTTTATGTCTTTGATACAATTTATTCAAAAATAGTTGACAACTAATTTGTATTGTCATCTTATTTCGGTTCAAGCAAACATGTCCGGCGCTTGGTAGACAGGACCTACTACTGCCCCGGGGCTCAACTAAACTGCGAGGAGATAAGTCATTATGTTTCATGGCTTGAGGATCTTAATACTGTCAAGACAATTTTTTTTCCTGAACTTAGAAATGTTAGTACTCAAAACGTGCGACCAATGGTGATCGTATTGAACTACGGTCACATCTATAATCGAAAGATGGTAAGATTTTAACTATTTGTCCTTAATTAGTGCATCTTTTGCATACATTATTTTTGAAGCTAAACTTTCATTGCTTAGTATATTAATTACTATACGATGTTCTTCAACAGGGACTTCCGATGACAGTTGTGCCTCAGTGGATTGAGACAAAAGGTCGCATGTCAATGGTTAGCTTACGACCAAGATTTCCTACATTGCACATGAGTGCATTCAGGTTTTCTGAAAGCGAAGAATGCTTAATAGTGAAAGATTGGAGCAAAATTGTTAATGATCGCAGAGAAGTACTAGGGGGCAGCAAGGAGAAGCGCAACCCAAGATTAGGAGAGACATTCATCTGCATGCTCCAGTATGATGAATCAGGAGAGCTATACATGTTCTATTGTATTCTACCTGAGAGGGAGCAGCAGGAGTAGCTAGTTCATGCTCTTAATTAGTACTTGTCATCTCTCATGCATGTCCATATTGTCCTGAACTTCGATGTTGGTGATGATTATGTTGAACTCGATGATATCTTTGCTTCTGTTACAAAGTGAATGTTTCTTCTTTAAGCTAGCCAGTGTTGGTGATGATTAGATAGCTAGCGGTAATGACTATGACAAATAGTGGTAATTAATGACGACTACGATGATTTTTAGCGCGCTAAAGTTTATTTATTTATTAATATGCGATGATGATGATGATGACGACTACAACTCATTATAACGTAAAAAAATCCTAAATTAAATTGATAACACAAATTTAATTGAAAAATAAAAAATAAAACAAAAACCCACAAACATTTAGTACCGGTTGGTGTTACCAACCGGTACTAAAGGGCTTCCGACCCCCGGAGCTGGCTCGTGCCACGTGGTTTCCATTTAGCACCGGTTCATGTTGAACCGGTACTAAAGGGGGGCTTTAGTGCCCACACTTTAGTGCCGGTTACGGAACCGACACTAAAGGGCCTTACGAACCGGTGCTATTGCCCGGTTCTGCACTAGTGAAATCAAATTCTTGGAGCAAGAGAACCCATCTAATGAGTCTAGGCTTAGCATCTTTCTTTTCCATAAGATATTTAATAGCAGCATGATTAGTGTGAATAGTAACTTTGGAATCAACAATATAAGGTCTAAACTTATCACATGCAAACACAACTGCTAAGAATTCTTTTTCAGTAGTAGCATAATTTCTCTGGGCAGTATCAAGAGTCTTACTAGCATACTGGATAACATTCAATTTCTTATCGACTCTTTGCCCTAAAACAACACCTACAACATGATCACTAGCATCGCACATAATTTCAAAAGGTAAATTCCAATCAGGTGGCTGAACAATAGGTGCAGTGATCAAGGCTTTCTTAAGTGTTTCAAATGCTTCTACACAATCATCATCAAAGACAAAAGGAATATCTTTTTGCAATAAATTAGTCAGAGGCCTACAGATTTTAGAAAAGTCCTTAATGAACCTCCTATAAAAGCCAGCGTGACCAAGAAAACTTCTTATACCTTTTATGTCCTTGGGACATGGCATCTTTTCAATAGCATCAACTTTGGCTTTATCAACTTCAATACCTCTCCCGGAGATCTTGTGCCCCAAGACAATGCCTTCATTAACTATAAAGTGACACTTTTCCCAATTCAGGACAAGACTAGTGTCTTCGCATCTCTGCAAAACTCGATCAAGGTTGCTCAAACAATCATCAAAAGAGGATCCATAGACAGAGAAGTCATCCATGAATACCTCACAAATCTTTTCACAAAAATGAGAGAATATAGCCATCATGCATCTTTGAAAGGTAGCTGGTGCATTACATAAACCAAAAGGCATACGTCTATAAGCAAAAGTACCAAAAGGGCAAGTAAAGGTAGTTTTAGATTGATCCTTTGCTGACACAGGTATTTGAGAGAAACCAGAATAACCATCTAGAAAGCAGAAATGTGTGTGTTTGGATAGCCTTTCTAGCATTTTATCAATAAAAGGTAAAGGGTAATGATCTTTTTAGTAGCTTTATTTAACTTACGGAAATCAATTACCATCCTATAACCTGTAATAATTCTTTGCAGGATCAATTCATCTTTATGATTAGGAACAACAATAATACCTCCCTTTTTAGGGACACAATGGACAGGGCTTACCCATTCACTATCAGCAACGGGATAAATAATACCTGCCTCAAGGAGTTTTAGAATCTCCTTTCTTACCACTTCCTTCATTTTGGGATTTAATCGTCTTTGAGGATCTCTAACTGGTTTGGCATTTTCTCCACTGAAATTTTGTGTTGACATAATGTGGGACTAATGCCCTTAAAATCATCCAGAGTATATCCAATAGCAGCTCGGTGCTTCTTCAGAGTTTTCAATAATCTTTCTTCTTCTTTCTCTGAAAGTTTAGCACTAATAATAACAGGATATATTTCTTTTTCATCAAGATAAGCATACTTAAGATTATTAGGTAAGGGTTTGAGTTCAAACATGGGATCACCCTTGGGTGGAGGGGGATCCCCAAGAATTTCAACGGGAAGGTTATGTTTCAGCATAGGTTCTTGTTTATGGAACACTTCATCTATTTCTTCCCTTTCCTTCATAAACATATCGTTTTCATGGTCTAGCAAATATTGTTCTAACGGATCAGTTGGAGGAACAACAATGGAGGCAAGACCACTAATTTCATCCTTACTAGGTGGTTCCCTTTCATGAGGTTGTCTACTAAACTTAGCAAAATTAAACTCATGAGACATACCATCTTTGCCAACAGTGACGACCTTCCTTTTACAATTAATCTTAGCACTAGCAGTATTCAAGAAGGGTCTACCAAAAATAATGGGACAAAAATCATCTTGTGGGGACGCAAGAACAAGAAAATTAGCAGGGTATTTAATCTTCCCACACAAGACTTCAACATCTCGAACAATCCCAATAGGTTTAATGGTGTCCCTATTAGCAAGCTTAATAGTAACATCAATGTCTTCTAATTCAACAGGTGCAATATCGTGCATAATTTCTTTATAAAGATCATAAGGTATCGCACTAGCACTAGCACCCATATCACATAAGCCATGATAACAATGATCTCCTATTTTAACAGAAATAACAGGCGTGCCTATAACAGGTCTACTGTCTTAGTATCGGGTCTAGCAATATTACCAGTTTCACCCAAGAAAGAGATAACATGCCCATCTAAGTCCTCATCCAAGAGATCTTTAATCATAGCAATACCAGGTTCAACATTAATTTTCTCAGGAGGTGTATAGATCCTAGTATTACTCTTACGAACAACAGTCGAAGCTTTAGCATGATCTTTTATCCTAACAGGAAATGGAGGTTTTTCAACATAAGTAGTAGGAATAATAGGATCACTATATGTAATAGTCTTCTCTTCAACTGTAATAGGTGCAACTAATTTCACTTCAACAGGAGGATTATATTTAAACCACTTCTCTTTAGGGAGATCAACGTGAGTAGAAAAAGTTTCACAAAAAGTAGCTACTATCTCAGAGTCAAGTCCATACTTAGAGCTAAATCCACGGAAAGCATCGGTATCCGTAAAAGATTTAACACAATCGAACTTAGGTGTCATACCTGACTCCTTACCATCGTCGGAACCCCAATCTTCAGAGTTGCGTTTAATTCTTTCCAATAAGTCCCATTTGAAATCAATAGTCTTCAGCATATAGGAACCAACACAGGAAGTATCAAGCAAGTTGCGATTATCAAGAGAAAGCCGAGCATAAAAATTCTGAATAATCATTTCCCGAGAGAGCTCATGATTGGGGCATGAATACAACATTGACTTAAGCCTCCCCAAGCTTGAGCGATGCTTTCTCCTTCGCGAGGCCATAAATTATATATGTAATTGCGACCACGATGAACAAGATGCATAGGATAGAACTTGTGGTGAAATTCCAACTTCAATCGCTTATAATTCCAATATCTCGTATCATCACATAGCCCATACCATGTCATTGCATCTCCCTTCAAAGATAAAGGGAAGACCTTCCTTTTGAAAACATCATCGGGAATACCTACAAGCTTAAATAATCTGCAAACTTCATCCACAAAGATAAGGTGTAAATCGGGATGCAATGTTCCGTCTCTTGCAAAAGGATTAGCTCGCAGTTTTCTATCATACCTGAAGGAATCTCAAAGTGAATATTTTCATAAAATTTAGTAGGTTGAGGAGCATCTCTTTGCTCTTATGGTTGGGGTGAAGATACCCCAAACAAGCCCCTCAAAGGATTAGTTTCCATAGTGACAAGTAACAGAAAATTTCAGCACACTATATAAATGTTTCCTTACCAAGTTCCACTCACCAAAAGCGCTACACTCTCCGGCAACGGCGCCAGAAAAGAGACTTGATGACCCACAAGTATAGGGGATCTATCGTAGTCCTTTCTATATCTAAGAGTGTCGAACCCAACGAGGAGCAGAAGGAAATGATAAGCGGTTTTCAGTAAGGTTTTCTCTGCAAGCACTGAAATAGTAGGTGATAGATAGTTTTGTGATAAGATAAATAGTAATGAGATAAAAGTAAATAAAGTAAATAAAGTGCAGCAAAGTGGCCCAATCCTTTATGTAGCAAAGGATAAGCCTGGACAAATTCTAATAATGAAGAAGGAGCTCCCGAGGACGCATTGGGAATTATCGTCAAGCTAGTTTTCATCACGTTCATAAGATTCACGTTCGGTACTTTGATAATTTGATATGTGGGTGGACCGGCACTTGGGTACTGTCCTAACATGGACAAGCATCCCACTTATGATTAACCCCTATTGCAAGCATCCACAACTACAAAAAGGAGTATTAAGGTAAACCTAACCACAACATTAAACATATGGGTCCATATCAACCCCTAACGAAGCAACGCATAAACTAGGGTTTAAGCTTCTGTAACTCTAGCAACCCATCATCTACTTATTACTTCCCTATGCCTTCCTCTAGGCCCAAAGAATGGTGAAGTGTCATGTAGTCGACGTTCACATAACACCATTAGAGGAAAGACAACATACATCTCATCAAAATATCGAACGAATACCACATTCACATGACTACTAATAGCAAGACTTCACCCATGTCCTCAGGAACAAATGTAACTACTCACAAAGCATATTCATGTTGATAATCAGAAGAGTAATAATATGCATAAAGGATCTGAACATATGATCGTCCACCAAGTAAACCAACTAGCATCAACTAGAAGGAGTAATCAACACTACTAGCAACCGACAGGTACCAATTTGTGGTTTTGATACAAGATTGGATACAAGAGATGAACTAGGGTTTTGAGAGGAGATGGTGCTGGTGAAGATGTTGATGGAGATTGACCCCCTCTCGATGAGAGGATCGTTGGTGATGACGTTGGTGATGATTTCCCCCTCCCGGAGGGAAGTGTCCCCGGCAGAACAGCTCCGCCAGAGCCCTAGATTGATTCCGCCAAGATTCCGCCTCGTGGCGGTGGAGTTTCGTCCCGTAAGCTTGCCCACGATTTTCTCCAGGGGAAGAGTGATGATATAGCAGAAGATGGACGCCGGAGGCCCACCAGGGGGCCCAGGAGATAGGGGCCGCGCCCTACAGGGGGGCGCGCCCTCCTGTCTCCTGGACAGGGTGTGGGCCCCCTGGCCTATTTCTTTCGCTCATAAATTCTTATTAAATCCAAAAGGTTGTTCCATGGAGTTTCATGATTTTTGGAGTTGTTCAAAATAGGTTTCCAACGTTTACTTCTTTTCCAGCCAGAATTCCAGCTGCCGGCATTCCCCCTCTTCATGGTAAACCTTGTAAAATAAGAGAGAATAGCCACAAGTATTGGGATATAATGTGTAATAACAACCCATAATGCAATAAATATTGATATAAAAGCATGATGCAAAATGAACGTATCACACTGACATGCGGGCCAGATGCCCGTTGGGCCCACATGTCAGTAACCCAACGCATCTGCAGTTAAGTCACTGAAGCAGTGTCCGCATTCACGCCAGACGAACCTACTCCGGCGCCAGCCGTCCATCCGTCTGCCGCGGCTCATTGCCATTCGCCCGCTATATTAACTTGAGCCCCAACTTCCAACCATAGCCAAAGACCCACACTTATTCTCCTCAGGTCCCTTCCTTCTGTCGGCACCACTCCAACCATGGCCTCGTGGCGCTCCGAAGCTCTCTTAAATGTACTGTCGCAGGAGCAGACGAGGGACATCGGCGGCTCCGCTCCGGGCGCGCTCCAAAGCTCTCTTCGACGTACTGTCGCAGGAGCAAACGAAGGAGATCACTGGCACCCCCCCCCCCCCCCCGGCCGCCATCCGCCGCCACGACACGAAGCCGGCGCGCGTGCACGGGCGCATCTGGTAGCAAGGAAGAGTAGTACACGGTAGGTCGCCGCTGCTCTGGTCCCAGGAAGGCCACCGCTACTCCACTCAGTCGACGCCAAGCTTGGTGCGGTAAATATCGGCGGCTGAGTAGCCGCTCGACGGTGACGTGGAGGCAGAAATCTTCAGAACCTTGTGCTCCGGAGGAGGAGGTTATCGAGGCGGATGAGGAGGAGGCAAAGGCAATGGTCGGCTTTCTCGGGTTCATGGCCGGACATGGTGGTCGGGCGCCGGCGATCCTTTAGATTAGGTTTACAGTAGGTTTTAGTATGGTTTGTGCAAAATATGTAATGAATTTCGTCCAGTTTGTAGGAAAAGTTTTCGAATTGTAATGAATTTCATCCGGTTAATTTGAAGTTTGCTTTGTTTGCACAAATTTCGTTCGGTTAGTTCATATAGTTGTCGAAAGGTATGCGGGCAGCATCAGATGGCATCCATCAGTGTCCTCGGACAGATGCCGGTGTAAATTTGTGGGCCAGCGCTGGAGATGCCCTAACTATCATGCTATAATCGCTAACAGTGCTCCATTATTTGGCAGGGAACAGTTATCCCTCGATCAAAATCAGATATGCGGTGTTTCGCACTCCTCCCACGTAAGAGTGTAAACTCTTGCTTACATAAAAATGGAGCAAGTGTACGGCACTGTAGCACGTCATATCACTCAAACTAGCCCGCCTAACGAGCGGGAAAGCATGGCCCTCGTCATTTTGTTCTGGATTTCTATCGATCGATCGCGCGAAAATGTTATGCTTTGCAAGTTCTAAAGGAAAAGGCGGCACACTTACGACTCGTACGCGTCGCACCCCCGACAGTCCGGCTCGCATGCTATTCACCAGAGGGTACACACGTTGTCTTGCAATTTCACTGACATGTGGGACTGTAATTGAATAAACCGTCGATAGCCGAAATCTAATCGCTTGGCGGGCGTCGGCTGAGAAGAGAGAAACGGGGGAGGGAGAAGAGATCGCCCGCCCGCCGCACACGGACTCCAAGAAATATATGGTGATAATGTGAGGTGGGCCATGATGGAGTCCGGACCACTTCTGGAGCCCGCTCTGACCATCCTGGCCCCTCAAGACGCAAGCTCCCGCCGCATGCATGCATAGCAAGTAGTACCAGTAAAAAACTGGGCTATAAGCCCGCTTATGTGGAGGAGAGAGAGGCATTGACGTAGTCAAGGAGTGGGCTCTGCAAGAGCCTGTCTCTACACGTGCTCCTAGGTATAAAAAAATAATTCTAAAAAAGGCATAAAAAGAATTGTGTCTAAAAAAACAAAAGTAAAAAACATTTCAGAGGAAATAGGTAGAGAGAAAGTGAGAAAAAGTTGTAACCTTATAGCCAACCTTATAGTCAATAGTATGGTAGCATTACATGAGGAAGGAGGGAGTGGTGCACATGCCAAGTTCACTGGGCTGTCGTGTTTCACACTCCTTCATCATAACAGTGGAGACAATAGCTTTCATAAAAAATAAACAATGAATACTCGTTGCTCGTCCTCTATATTGGAAAGAATACTTTCATTCGCAGACATGTGGGACGTCGACCATCCTGGTCCACCTGCCATGCACAAAATTATCCTGGTCTACCCCGGTCGTATAGCAGGCCCAACCTTTCCAACTGTAAGTTGTTCGGACGAAGGAACCATCATGACTTCATTGAATTCTGCTTCTTCAAGAAAACTTACTGTACCCGCAATACTACTACCACACGCGAAGACTGGACGGCACTGTACCACGTCATATCACTGAAACCCACTAGGCCAAACTAGCCCGCCTAGGTCATCTATTTTGGAATGGAGGGAGTATGTCTCTGCACTGCTATGATTTTGTGTTGTACGTCTCTGTACTTTTGCTACGATTTTCCTACCCTATGAACCAAATGAGGCCTGAATGTATCCGTGTCGACTATTGTCTGATCGATCGCTAAGCCTACAATTTTAGGAGCTTGGGCTATTGGTCGATCAACGACGGATAAGTATAAGCATACCACGAGCTCATCAACCCCAACGTTTCTCTTCAGTGAGTGTTTTGCAAGTACTATAGCTCGAACAGTAGCTAGCCTACTAACACCAAGAATCATCAAACAAGCCCTGCTGATATGATAAACATTTCAAACTTACATCTAAGCATGCCATATATTACATCAAAAGCTGGTGAGGATACATCTGTTTCCATAACTCGGAGAGGGTTCGCATGATTCACTATCAAACAAAAGTAGCAAGTACCTCCCACACAAGACAGTGCACTAGCCCTAAGATGGTTTGATAACACGCATCCTTCTGGTAATTAAACATAGGGCAATGCAAACTACCCTGAAGGATTAGCGCGACCAACTATTTCTTGTCATCAATCTCTCGGGAAATGACCACGGCACGAACATCAGCATGGGAATCAATCTCTGGGGCGATGTCCACAGGACTGACCGCGACATTAGAATCGATCTCTGGGGCGATTTCCACAGAATGGACAACGGCATTGGAATCGATCTCCGGGGCGATGCCAACAGGACGGACCGCGACATCTAAAACGATCTCTAGGGCGTTGTCCACAGGACGGGCCGCGACATCGAAATCATCAAGGACGTCCACCGGCACCTGCACAACCCTAACATATTAGCAAGCACATTGCAAATAATCAAAAACCACAACTATGGTAATAAGCCATTATTTTTTTACCTTGTGCAGCTCACTGGGGGATCTCATCCCTCCGGGAGCCATCTCCTCGTCCACGATGGGGGCCATCACCTTGCCAGGGGAATACTGCTTCTCAACGGCGACTATCTCCTCAAACTCGGCCTTGAGCCTCGCATAGGTGGCCAGCAGAGTTTCTAGGGTAGGCACGGTGGGGCCCTTGCTGTTCTTCCAACTTTCTTTGAGGAGTTCGTCCGCCAACGTCGTCAACTCTTTAACCAGTGCTTGTTTCTTGGAGTTCTTCGTCTCCATGGGTCTGCCTGCCAACATGGTCAACTCGTTGGTCGGTGCTCGCTTCCTGGAGATTACTGTCTCCAGTGGGTTGTCCGCCGGCAACTCTTTGCCTAGTGCTCTAGGATCCATCAATGAACTGACAAACAAAAAGCAATCGAAAGGAAACCACGACCGCAATGAAAACGGGAAAATGATAGGCTGTGAGAATCGGTCGGTGCTTCGCAAAAAGAAGATTCTTGGAATGAAAATATAGTAGCATAATTGATTCGCCCACCTTTCCTTTGTCGGTACAGAAGAAAAACGGCAGAAGTGAGTAGCCTGGAGTGAGGTTTTCTTCAAGAAAGGGAAGAAAGGGCTTCAACGAGCGTTCCAGTGAAATGATGGTTGCTTCGTCCAGTCCAACTTGGAGGCCACTTTACCAATGCTGGTAAAGGTGTGGGTTTTGTGATATGGCGGGTCATGACGGCCACACCGGGGTGACAGGTGAGTCTCGGCTGTAGCACCTCGCTATGATTTGGTGGATGGCACGCGGGACCGGATGCTTTGATATCCCGCATGTAGATAGAGCAACTAGTCATATAGGAGTGCTCAATATTGTGCACGGCGACCAAGGCGGAGAGGAAAACAAGAGAACTACGTAATTAATGCATGAGTTTAATTAGGGTAGTTTTGTAAAGTACGAGATACATTCCTCCAATCGAAAAATGCCTTGGTTCATGAGATTTGAGATTTGAGCCCTATAAACCAGAACGGAGGGAGTACTGCACGCGGTGTAGTCTAGTCACTTGTTGAAATCTCTAGAAAGGCAAATACTCCTTTCCGGTTTACAGGGCTATACTACTCCCTCCGTCTAGGTGTGTAAGTCATCTTACAAAAACCAAATAATCCCAAAACACTTAGGCGCGGTGCATTAACTTCTACTTTGTTTCTTGATATATCAACCAATAAGAGATGAGAGGTGTGCATGCTTTTAATGACTTGAGACTACCAAACACGACATGCAGTGGCTAGTTCATTGCATGCAATGCTATTAATTAGCAAATAAACATTGGTGACCCCAGGAGGAAACGGTGCTAAGCGCGTGGACCTATGCAGAATGACTATCAACCAATGGATGATGGAGTTCAATTGTTAAACAATTCAATGAGGGAAGCTTAGCTACAAATTCAATGACTTACTCAAATAGCAATTACTAGTACTACTACAATAGTGGGCTCAAATAGCAATTTTCTCTCATGCAAGAGCCTGGCTACTATATGCGTTCTCCAAGGCACCGCACAATGCGAGCGTTCGCAACTGCCATGTTCGGGTTGCGCTTGGCTCTTCGCCTTTTCGAGAAGACGAACAATGATGTTACTCCTACTTCTACAGTATCGAATCCACTGTTGCATGTCCGTCCACCTCGTGCGGGAGGGATAGCATCTAGCGAAAGCTTCTACTAGTCCTGCCAGCCACCACGCTCATGCGCGAGGGAGGGACGTAGCTTCATTGACTTATACTACTCCTGCCTTTGCGTCTATGACAGGTGGGCCCAACAGGTGGTTGACCCACCTGTCATGCAGCCAAAGGCAGGTGCAGTTAAGGCACCGGGGCTCAGTCCGCGAGGGAGAGGGCGTTGTAGCAATCAAACTTCTTGGTCTTGTACGAGTTGACGCGGCACATCAAAGCAGTACACTTGATATAAGTCATTTTACACATTTCAAATGGACTACAACATACGGATGTATGTAGACATATCCTGCTTCGTATGTAGTCAGTTGTTGCAATCTCTAAAAAGACTTATATTTGGAAACGGAGGGAGTACAATGCATGCATGCATGCCGTGACTTTCCTTTTGATACTTGCACGTGTTGATTTGATACACCTTGCCAAATTTTGACTATAAATTTAACTAACCAAATTTACATGCATGTCACAAAAAATTACGGGGCTGTTTGGATTGTGACTAGGTTTGTCTTATGTTGCCATTTTATTTTTCCCACACTTTCCACACTTGCCTAACTTGAGTTGCTCAAATTGTTAGACACAGTTTGGCTTGCCTAAGGGAATCTTGCCACAGTTTTTGTGTCTATGACATGTGGGGTTCATTGCTAATAAAAAAATCTTGTCTTAGGTGTGGCTAATAAAAAAGACTTATATTTAGGAACGGAGGGAGTAGAAAATATAAATAATAATGCATGTTGGGGCAACCCATGTTTCCGCTAATTTTAGCCGTGGGCTTGTTCACAATTTTTACGAGGGGTTGGTTGTTCATTTAATGGAGGGACTTGTACCAGACTTGAACGATACAAAGTGCGACCTGGCACACCGTAACACCACTTGGAACAAGCGGGTAGCTATCTCAAAAAACAATCAACAACTAAAAAAACCGCGACCTGGCACGTAGTACACAATTTTAAACGATTGTTTTGATGGAGTGAAAAAGGAAAACTACCCCACTACGTATATATAGGCCGGAGCCTCCGCGCTTGCTTGCTAGGGTTGCTCTATTTACACACTCTCATCCTCTCCAGATCTAAACAAGATAGGGGTGGTAACACTGTCTTTCTCCCTTAAAAAAACATTGTCTTTCTATCCTCACCGCCGGTTACAGATCCGGACGTATCCCCCTCCGCCGGTGAAGGGGAGGAGGGGCAGCGTTTAGGCCGTCGTCGATAGCGAGGGAGGAGACCCACTGCCGGCCGCACCGTTATCTCTGGTCAAGCGCCGGCGCGGGAGGTCCTCCGATCCCTTCGCCGTTGCCTCTGGGCGGATCCGGCCTCCTGCCGCCCACCTATCCACCTCCCGACGACCTTCAAGTATATCTTCATTCGAAACCGCCTTAGTTCTACTTCCCCAGCTTGCTACGTCGCTGCATGTACATCATTTTCTAGCTCTCAGCCCCTCTTGACCGGATGGTCCAACGTCACATTTTTCTTCTTCTATCGTTAGAGGTAAAGCTACTTCATGGAGTCGAATCTTGTACGCCCTCCGTCCGGAAAAACTTGTCATTGAAATGGATGTATCTAGATGTATTTTAGTTCTAGACACATCCATTTTGATGACAAGTAATTCCGGACGGAGGGAGTACTTGGTTCAAACAAGAAATAAAGTGGGGGTGGGGGAATTTAGTATGTACATCAAACTTGGTACAAACAGGAAGGAAAGGGGGTGAAAGTAGTACAGACTGGTCATCCAACCGGTCTCTTGGTCGAAAAGGGAAATATTGGGGTAACGTTGTACACAGTGGTATGACCAGGACTAGATTTGCTATCCACACATAGGAGTAGGTGGCTAGAGTGAACAAAAATGGGACCCATATATGTTCCTTGGATGTTTGTTTCTCGGGGCAACAAACTATGAATCACCACTTTATGCCCCTGTTTACGTACATGGTGCTGGACTGCTGGTGCACCCACTGTCCCATGCCCTTATACCAAATATTTAGTTGTTCTTAATCTAATGTCCCTGGTAAAAATGAAGCCATGCCACTGTTATAAGCCATGACAAGTTTAGCCAAATGTTTTTGCCTGTAATTGTTTGAGACTCTGACTGTTTTCTCTGTAGCTTTTTGTGCAAACAGGGATATCCAATTCACCTGGTTGCTGTTGTGACCTTTTGGTGCACTGCACAAAACTCTTCTTAAAAGAAGTGACTTTTGTGCTGTTTAACTGGAATGTCAGAATGGAACAGTTGGTTCATTTCGGTGGAACTGCACAAAGGGAGATCTGTGTTCGAATCCTCATCATCCATATTGGCGCCATAACCTTCCTTTAGGTAAGAATGATATTTAATGCATGTGTCATCTCTATTTTCCGACTGCCATGAGAAAATAATGCTATTTTTTACTAGTACACTTGTACTCCCTCACTGACAAAACCAATTCTGAAATAGAAGGCCAATCATGTACTTGGTTTCACCGACTGGTGAGGAGAAAGAGAAACAGAGCATGAAGAGGAAGAAGAAGAAGAATAAACAGTGCCAATGCGATCTTGCTGAAGCCAGAGGCCTCAGTCGAGGCCATTCAAGGGCTTCGGCAACGACTACCTTACATGTGAGACGATCCTCCAGGGAGCCCTTCCACTTCTGCTGTCTCACTTAATTAATTAGGAGTACTTAAGTACCACTAATTTATTGCTGCCTAATTTTCCTGTCGGAGTTAAACAAATCTTTAGTAGGACCCTATGCTGAATCATGTACGTGTGTATGTTCGTCTATGGAGGCGAATCATGTGGTGGAGCAGGGAGGGAATATTATTAGTGTCATGACATAATAGTGCTATTGTTTTGCATGTTAATTTATTGCCATTCGTTCAATGAGGCAATGTTTTGCGTATTGTCCATCATGAATTTGATGCTACTGTTAGAGTAATATGCTAATGTCTTCCTATCCTTTCTCACTAAGCTAATGAAGGTTTCACCTTGTTCCTACTTGTGCAAACAGGGACCATGTTGTGCCAATCATACATTTTAGTGGAACTAGACAAGACAATACAATGAACTGTATCCCATCCAGTGCTTTAACTCTGCTGGAAGTTCTTGATAATATTTCGATATAATCTCCGCACTAGTAAACAAGAGTGATTTCAACCATACATTGAAGTGCACAAAAATATATACTATTGATTGATTCCAGTGAGTGCTTTATCATCTCTTATGGGACTACATGAATAAGATCTTTTTCTCAGGTTGGTACGGGCCTAAGGCCTTCATCCATATTAGTTTGTTGTCATCTCTATTTGTATCGTCCTACTGTCATCAGAAACTCGTATATCTTTGCACGTTAAAGTTTTGCAACCTATGATAAATGGCAATGCTTTGAGTGTTGAGCTAATTGGCACTGATTAAATAAACTAATACCTCTCTTTAAGCAAGACTGCCATGTTGCTAACTTTACCCATTAAGATAATGAGGGTGACTCTATTTGTTAGTGTATGTTTATCAACTAGTCCCACTATTACAGTAATCTCACTCTCTCAATATATGTGCCAACAGGGATGGTCGATTTTGGTGGAACTGCACAAAAACTTTGGGTGCTTCATTGCCTCGATAGCTTCCATCCTTTCCTGTCAGTCGCTAATCTCGGCCTGCTTTATTCCTTTGCTGTCAGTCGCTTCGCTTATCTCGGCTTCCAGTCAAAGGAAATAATAATTGATATGCTACCTCAAACAGGTTGGTACTGGTCTTTATCCTGATTATTGTGCTTGTCATGTATTAGTAATTTGGTATTGTGCTACTATTTGCCGATTTTATAAAGGAGTAACTTGGAGCCTGAACTCGCAGGCAAATCATTGCATTGGGTGATTTCAGTAGAACTGCACAAAATGATCAGATGGACAGATACTTATGCTGCTGCTATGTACTCCAAAGTTCACTCAGACAAGCATCGATGCTGACAAGAAGTGCCTATATTCATTCGAGTATCAACCAGCGTCAACCAGTTGTTAAACTCCAAGTATTAGGAGAGTGGACGCCAAAAATATTGCTTGGCGCATAGCCCAGCAGAACACAGTCCAGTCTTTGGTCCCAACTTGTGCATTTTGGTTATCGGCAGATATGGTAGCGAATTGTATGGCATGGAGTCTAAAGATTCCAGACAAGTTGGTTGATGCGTATATTCATATGGCACTTAATCAGTCTGCACGCCAGGGATGCTCCATTTCAGTTGAACTGCACAAAAAATTTGGGTGGTCCATTTTCTCAACCGCCTCCTTTCTCGTCTGCAATGTAGAATTTTGGCAAGCGACAGGACCAAGATGAGCCAGTAAACTAGTTGGATGAAAGTAGTGGCCAAGTTGCTCAAACCTCCCTCGGCACGAGGCTACTATTTGAGGATAAACCTACAAGAAAAGTTCAGATTGTCTGTGCTGCCTCTTATGTACTCAAAAGTTTACTGGTACAAGAATTAATTTTAGCAAGAAGTACCTCTGACTGAACACCATTTACCAGTCTGTACCCTAGGTAATTAAAGTTTGTCCATGGATCATACTAACTGTGATCTCAATCATTTGGATGCATAAACATACTGAACATGTGTATATCTGAATCTTTTTGTGAATTATGTATGAATGTTGTCGTGTGATCTATCAATCATTTGGATGCATAGATATGCTGAACTTGTGTATATATGAATCTTTTGAGTTGTTGATAGTGAATGTTGGCTATGAATATGAACGTGTCCTGTGAACCTGAGTTTGATACGAATGTTTACCTTTTCTGTTGTATTTGTGTGTGAACTTGTTAGTATGCCTACTGTGGGGTATGTGATGTGTGGGTGTCAACGGCACACCTTCTTACCAAGAAGAATTGCACCTGCTTTGTTAGGGTAGCAACAGCGCATCAGCTCTTTTTAATCTTTTTATTACTCTGTCTTCCCCTCTCCCCCGCTCAACCCCTGCCGTAATGTTTTTGGCCTCAAAACAAACATAGTACTGCGTTGTTTTGGGGGCTTGATGAAAAATCGAGTGCTGGTTTCTGTAGGTTGGCTCGCCCAGCAAGTGGGTTGCTGGTCCACCACGACGGACTGGGAGGCTAAAAATACAAGTTGTATGGTGTAGAGGCAAGTAAAAAACGCTATCGAGAGCCATCCACTGAAGAAAAAAATCGCACCGGATGTGCTTCTTTAGTTGTGCTGCCGGCCCCCTCTTTAATCCAGTTCGCTCGGGGATCTGGTATCATTTTTTTTCAGAGGGCGAACAAGTATCAGCTAGGCCTAGGTTTTGTATTTTAACATGCGTAGCCACGACTTACGGAGACAGTGGTTTCAACTTATTTTTTGAGGTCCATACCGGCCTATGGGCTTTTTCTTAAAGATCGACAACCCAATGTAATTTTTTAAATAAAATGCAGGTCTCTGTTCTATTTATTTATATATATATATATATATATATATATATATAAGAATAATAATGTTGTGTCCAGTTTATGTTTTCCCTTCTAACCACATTATATATATTTATATTATTACTATTATCGTATATTTTCTAGAGACTTATATATACATTATAAAAACATCCCACGTGTTATTAAATTATAAAAGTAAATGTTTAACAGAAGTTGGCAAGGAAAATCCTCGTTGTTTTTTACTCACAGGCAAGGAAAATCCTGGTGATTGCGTACAAAAGCTTGCGAAGATTTTAAGGACCAATTTAATAATAACGCGCTCATTTTTATTTTGAGCAATAACTCGCTAATTTGTTAATTATATATATATATATATATAATGTGCCTTTCCGGTTTATTTTTTGATATTAATTGCTCCTTCTAACATAACATTATATATATAATGAGCCCAGCTAATTCGTGTATTTTAAGGAAGTGCAAATGGGCTGGGATTTCTTAGAAAATATAAATGGGCCTGATTGATGCGAAATTATTTGTTCACCCAGCCCAGCAAATGGACTCTGCATTCTAGAAAACATGAGTTAAATATATGCCACATTTTTGTAGGCTGACATGTGGGCCAATAGGTCGAAGCCTACACAGGGTGTTGTCAACTTGGTCAACAAATAATTATGACATCCACAGCCATTGGATTTATATCCAATGGCCGACATGCACCTTCAATCTCTCATCTTCTTCCTCCAACGTCGCTGGGTCCGCTTGGTCCGGCCTCCGGCGGCTAGCGGCTCTGCTTAGCAGGCATCGCTGCGAAGCGCTACCCCACCGCTGGCCAGGCTATCTCTCCACCCCTCCACACCTCCTGTTATTCTCCACCGAATGCAGCCCCATGCCGCACCAGAACCAGTTATAACCCTTCTCCTCCTCTCAATCTGCGACTCCACTACAGCGTCTTCCCATCTCCGAGTCGTTCCCGTCCGGGGCCTCGCCGTCGTCCACCGCCTCGCTGCGCTCGGTGCGGCATGGTCAACAAATGAGATTCATCAGAAGAGGACTGTACATGGAGAGCCTGACGGCTGGGACCCACGAGGTCCATGGTCACACGCAAGGAAAGTTCCTCCTTATTAAGCTGAAAAAATGTTTCCTCCACCTGACAGCTGGGACCCACCGGCTGTATCTTTGCACGGAAGGAAGTGCCTCCTTATTATGCGAAAAAATTATTCCTCCCGTTGACAGCTGGGACCAGTCAGATTTGGTGGCTGACTTGTGGGCCTACTAAGCGGACGTGTACGCAGGGCTTTGTCAACTTAATAAACAAATGATTCTAGCAGCTGGGTCGTTGGATGTTAATTCAACAGCCGTGCTCCTTCTTCAACCTCTGTTCTTGCTCCTGTCCCCCATGGGCAGCACCGCGGTTGTGCTGCCATGCACCCGAACTAGTCAAGTATCCCACTCCTCTCCATCTGCGACTCCACTGCCCCATCTTCCCCATCTCCGGGTCATTCCAGTCTGGGGCCTCGCTGTCATCCACCGGCCTTGGTGCACTCGGCACGGTGTGGTCAACGTGGTCAACAACCGAGAGTCATCGAAAGATGACTATACGCTGACAGTGGGGACGCACAACGCCCATGGACGCATGCATGCAACGGAACACGGCGTGGTCAACGTGGTCAAGGAACGACTTCCATCAGAAGTGTACTGTACATGGAGAGGCTGACAGCTGGGTCCACGGCCGCAGCAAGGAAGTGCCTCCTTATTACACGGAAAATAATGATTCTCACCTGACAGCAGGGACCCACTAGACGGGCCACCGTATTTTGCGAAAAAACATTTCCCCCTGACTGCTGGGACCCACCTGACGGGCCACCGTATTTCGCGAAAAAAGTGTTCCCCCCGCTGTTAGCTCGGACCCACCGGAAGTGCCTCCTTATTATGCAGAAAAAAATGAATACTCCCCCTGCTAGCTGGGACCCACCTTGGTGGGAGGCTGATTTGTGGGCCTACTAAGCTGACGGGGACAGAGGGCTTTGTCAACTTAGTCAATATGAACGATTCTAGCTCCAGTGACCGTACGATGTCCATCCAACGGCCGTAGTGCTTCTTCAACCACTGGTCTTCTTGCTCCAGCCGCCCAAAGCAACGCCGGTCGTGCCGCATGTTCCTGCCTCCCGTGGCCGGCTGTGATGCCGCGGAGGCCTCACCACCCCCTACTACTCCCACCGCTGGCCAGACCATCCCTCTACTCACCCACACCCCCTGTTATTCTGCGGCGACGGCAGCCTCACACCGGAGCCGAACGAGTGAACCCTCATACTCCTCTATGCGTGGGCATCCACTGTCGCGTCTTCCCCGGCTCCGCGTCGTCCCCTTCCTAGGCCTCGCCGTCGTCCACCGGCCTGGTGCTCTCAGCGCGACATGGTCAAGGAACGACTTCCATCGGAAGAATACTCTACGTGGAGAAACTGACAGCTTGGTCCACGGCGGCCGCAAGGAAGTGCCTCCTTATTACGCGCAAAATAATTATTCCTCCACCTGACAGCAGGGACCCACCGGACGAGCCACCGTATTTCACAAAAAAATACGTTTCTCCCCTGACTACTGGGACCCACCAGCTACATCTTCGCACGCAAGGAAGTGCGTCCGAGCAAAAAAAAACGATTCTCCCCCCTGACTGCTGAGACCCACCAGCTACATCTTCGCACACAAGGAAGTGCCTAACAGTCGGGACCCACCTGGTCGAAGCGTACGTAGCGTTGTCATTCTGGTCGCAAATGTGTACGTACATACTGGTCGACATAGAGGCGCGCACGTAGCATATACACGTACGTACAGCTGCCAGGGTGCAAGAAAGTAAATATGGCCACGTACGTACATACGGGCGGGGTCTCGAACGCCTACTCGGGCATATGTACGGTCAGGGCTCGTGTACATGGCTGGGTCGGAACGGAGAAACAACATCGTCGTCGTGTTCATGGGGAGCCAACCGGCTGGGTCGGAACAGAATGCGTTGTCGTGTTCATCGGGAGGGCTTGGACGGAACAGGCGATGGAAATGAGGCCCGGCGTATCGCAGAACAGAGGAAACGGCCTTGTGTTCGACCGGCCACGTTCGAAACGGGATCTTGTTCATCGGGAGGGGTCTGGCGTACCGCAAAATGGAGGAAACGGACTTGCGTTGGACCTCCTACGGTCGAAACGGGGTCCTGTTGGTCGGGAGGGGTGTGGCGTACCGCAAAACGGAGGAAACAGACTTGGGTTGGAGCGCTACTATCGAAACGACGGTCCTGTTCATCGGGAGGGGTGTGGCGTACCACAAAACGGGACTCCACGGGATAATGTTCATCTCCACCGTCGACCTCCTCGAGCCTCCAAGGGCTAATGTTCATCCACCGTCGACCTCCTCCAGCCTCCACCTGCGACTGTTCATCCATGGGCTCCTGTTCATCCAGCCTCCACCGCGCGCTACTCCGCCGGCTACTGTTCAACCACCCCCTCTCCATGGGCTCCTGTTCAACCACCCCTCCACGGGCTACTGTTCATCTACCCCTCCACCGTATATTGTTCATCCAGCAAGCCACGGGATCGTCCTGTTCATCCATCCCTCCACGGGGTTCTGTTCATCCAGCCCCAACCGGCTCGATCGATCGGGGTTCTGTTCATCTAGAGGCAACACCACAGGGTCTTGTTCATCCACCCCCACCGCTCACTGTTCATCTAGCCCCCCCCCCCCTGCAACACTCACTGTTCATCCAGAGGCAGCATCGACCGGCTTCAGTTAGTAGCTGTAGCGAAGGAATCGCTCGATCGGGTTCAGTTAACAGCCATCGATCGATCACTCGGGTTCAGTAATGTGTAGCCTGCAATGCAATCGCTCGGGTTCAGTTAGAGCCCAACACCTCACTTGGGTTCAGTTAGAGCCAACGCCTCGCACACTGCTACGTCTTGAGCTTGCGTTGGTTTTCCTTGAAGAGGAAAGGGTGATGTAGCAATAGTAGTGTAAGTTATTTCCCTCAGTTTTTGAGAACCAAGGTATCAATCCAGTAGGAGGCTCCTCAAAAGTCCCACGCACCTACACAAACAAACAAAGAACTCGCAACCAACGCAGTAAAGGTGTTGTCAATAACTTCACGGCCACTTGTGAAAGTGAGATCTGATAGAGATAGTATGATAAGATAAATATATTTTTGGTATTTTATAATATAGATACGAAAAGTAAAGATGCAAATAAAAGTATATTGAAATCTTGTATGATAAAAGATAGACCCGGGGGGCATAGGTTCCACTAGTGGCTTCTCTCAAGATAGCATAAGTATTACGGTGGGTGAACAAATTACTGTCGAGCAATTGATAGAAAAGCAAATAATTATGAGATTATCTAGGCAATGATCATGTATATAGGCATCACGTCCGCAACAAGTAGACCGACTCCTTCCTGCATCTACTACTATTACTCCACACATCGACCGCTATCCAGCATGCATCTAGAGTATTAAGTTCATAAGAACAGAGTAACGCATTAAGAAAGATGACATGATGTAGAGGGATAAACTCATGCAATATGATATAAACCCCATCTTTTTATCCTCGATGGCAACAATACAATACGTGCCTTGCAACCCCTGCTGTCACTGGGTAAGGACACCGCAAGATTGAACCCAAAGCTAAGCACTTCTCCCATGGCAAGAAAGATCAATCTAGTAGGCCAAACCAAACTGATAATTCGAAGAGACTTGCAAAGATAACTCAATCATACATAAAAGAATACAGAGGAGATTCAAATATTTCTCATAGATGAACTTGATCATAAACCCACAATTCATCGGATCTCGAAAAACACACCGCAAAAAGGGTTACATTGAATAGATCTCCACAAGAGAGGGGGAGAACATTGTATTGAGATCCAAAAAGAGAGAAGAAGCCATCTAGCTAATATCTATCGACCCGAAGGTCTGTGGTAAACTACTCACAACTCATCGCAGGGGCTATGGTGTTGATGTAGAAGCCCTCCGTGGTCGATTCCCCCTCCGGCGGAGCGTCGGCGGAGGCTCCAAGATGGGATCTCGCGGATACAGAAGGTTACGGCAGTGGAAATTGTTTTTCGTTGGCTCCCTGGATGTTTTTGGGGTACGTGGGTATATATAGGAGGAAGAAGTATGTCGGTGGCCGCTCGAGAGGCCCAGGAGACAGGGGCACGCCCAGGAGGGGTGGACGCGCCCTCCTATCTCCTGGTGGCCTCGATTGCTTCTTGACTTGCACTCCAAGTCCTCTGGATCACATTCGTTCCAAAAATCACGCTCCCGAAGGTTTCATTCCGTTTGGACTCCGTTTGATATTCCTTTTCTTCGAAATACTGAAATAGGAAAAAAAAACAGCAATACGAGGTGGGCCTCCGGTTAGTAGGTTAGTCCCAAAAATGATATAAATGTGTAAAATAAAGCCCATAAACATCCAAAATGGGTAATATAATTCATGGAACAATAAAAAATTATACATACGTTGGAGATGTATCAAGCATCCCCAAGCTTAATTCCTGCTCGTCCTCGAGTAGGTAAATGATAAAACAGAACTTTTGATGTGGAATGCTACCTAGCATAATTGTCAATGTAATTTTATTTATTGTGGCATGATTGTTCAGATCCAAATGATTCAAGATAAAAGCTTATAAAACATAAAAATAATAATGCTTCGAAGCATACTAACAAATAATCATGTCCTGTCAAAATAGCATAGCCAAAGAAAGCTTATCCCTACAAAATCATATAGTTAGGACATGCTTCATTTTCATTACACAGCATACTCCCATCATGAACAACCCCGATGACGAGCCGAGCAATTGGTTCATACTTTTTAACGCGCTTCAGCTTTTTCAACTCTTACGCAATACATGAGCGCAAGCCATGGACATAGCACTATGGTGGTATTTGGTGGTGGTTGTGAGGACAAAAAGGGAGAAGATAGTCTCACATCAAATAGGCGTATTAACGGGCTATGGAGATGCCCATCGACAGATATCAATGTGAGTGAGTAGGGATTGCCATGCAACGGATGCACTAGAGCTATAAATATATGAAAGCTCAACAAAAGAAACTAAGTGGGTGTGCATCCAACTCGCTTGCTCACGAAGATCTAGGGCATTTTGAGGAAGCCCATCATTGGAATATAGAAGCCAAGTTCTATAATGAAAAATTCCCACTTAGTATATGAAAGTTACAACATAGGAGACTCTCTATCATGAAGATCATGGTGCTACTTTGAAGCACAAGTGTGGAAAAAGAGATAGTAGCATTGTCCCTTCTCTCTTTTTCTCTCATTTATTTATTTATTTATTTCTTTTTTTTCTTTTTTTTCTTTGGCCTTTCTCTTCTTCTTTTTCTTTTTGGCCTTTCTTTTTTCTTCTTTTTTTTATTTTTAAAGTCCGAAGTCTCATCCCGACTTGTGGGGGAATCATAGTCTTCATCATCCTTTCCTCACTGAGACAATGCTCTAATAATGAAGATCATCACACTTTTATTGATTTACAACTCAAGAATTACAACTCAAAGCTAGAACAAGATATGACTCTATATGAATGCCTCCGGCGGTGTACCGGGATAAGCAATGAATCAAGAGTGACATGTATGAAAATTATGAAGGTGGCCTTGCCACAAATACGATGTCAACTACATGATCATGCAAAGAGCAATATGATAATGATGAAGTGTGTCATAATAAATGGAACGGTGGAAAGTTGCATGGCAATATATCTCGGAATGGCTATGGAAATGCCATAATAGGTAGGTATGGCGGCTGTTTTGAGGAAGGTAAATAATGGGTGCATGATACTGGCGAAAGTTGCGCGGCACAATAGAGGCTAGCAAAGTGGAAGGGTGAGTGTGCGTATATCCATGGACTCACATTAGTCATAAAGAACTCATATACTTATTGCAAAACTCTACTTAGCCCTCGAAGCAAAGTACTACTACGCATGCTCCTAGAGGGATAGATTGGTAGGAAAATACCATCGCTCGTCCCCGACTGCCACTCATAAGGAAGACAATCAAAAGAGCACCTCATGCAACAAATTTGTCACACAACTTTTACCATACGTGCATGCTACGGGACTTGCCAACTTCAACACAAGTATTTCTCAATTTCATAATTACCCACTAGCATGACTCTAACATTACCACCTCTATATCTCAAAACAATTATCAAGCATCAAATTGATCCTAGTGTTTTATGCACTTTCTATGATAGTTTTTATTATACCCAACTTGGATGCTCACCATTCTAGGACCAATTTATAACCATAGCAAATACCATGCTGTTCTAAAATACTCTCAAAATAATATAAGTGAAGCAAGAGAGACTAGCAATTTCTTCAAAATTAGGCCACCGCCGTGCTCGAAAAGATATAAGTGAAGTACTAGAGCAAAAACTATCAAGCTCAAAAGATATAAGTGAAGCACATAGAGTATTCTAATAAATTCTAATCAAGTGGGCTTCTCCCAAAAGGTGTGTACAGAAAGGATGATTGTGGTAAACTAAAAAGCAAATACTAATATCATACACGACGCTCCAAGCAAAACACATATCATGTGGTGAATAAAAATATAGCTCCAAGTAAAGTTACCAATGAACGAAGACGAAAGAGGGGATGCCTTCCGGGGGCATGCCCAAGCTTTGGCTTTTGGCTATTCTTGAATATCTTGGGGTTCCTTGGGCATCCCCAAGCTTAGAGTTTTGCCACTCCTTATTCCATAGTCCATCAAATCTTTACCCAAAACTTGAAAACTTCACAACACAAAACTCAACAGGAAATCTTATAAGCTCCGTTAGTGAAAGAAAACAAAACCACCACATAAGGTACTGTAATGAAATCATTCTTTATTTATTTTGGTGTTAAACCTACTATATTCCAAGTTCTCTATGGTTCATACCACTTAATACTAGCCATAGATGCATCAAAATAAGCAAACAACACACGAAAAACAGAATCTGTCAAAAACAGAACAGTCTGTAGCAATCTGTAACTAACACAAACTTCTGGAACTCTAAAAATTCTACCAAAATAGGAAGTCCTGGACAATTTTTCTATTGATCATCAGAAGAAAGAATCAACGCAAAATAATGTTTATGTGATTTAACAAAACTAATTTTGTGCGTGCAAAGTTTCTATTTTTCAGCAGAATCAAATTAACTAACACCATAGGTTATCCTATAGGTTCTACTTGGAACAAACACTAATTAAAACATAAAAACACATCTAAACAGAAGGTAGATGCAAAATTTATTACTAAAAATAAACAAAAACAAAAAACACAAATCAAATTGGGTTACCTCCCAACTAGCGCTATCGTTTAACGCCCTAGCTAGGCATAAAAGCGAAGATAGTTCTAAGTAGTGCCATAATAATAAGATAGATCTTGAAAACTCATCTCATATTCTCTACGTTCAGCAGCAAGTTTTCTTTGAGGCAAGCAAAAGTAATCAAACGGGCTAAATTTAGCGGGACAAAAGTCCCCAAGATCAATCACAGGAGGAACGGGTTCCTCCTTTGGCCCTTCATAATGCACAACTAATTCATCACTATAAGCATTCTTTTGGAAAAATCTCATGGGACTATACTCAAGAGAGTATCCTAGCTCATTATTTCGAAGAGCAAAATCATTATTAAGTTCGGAAATTTGATCAACTAGGACATTGGTAGGAACCTTTTTTCTAAGGTTTTCATTGAAAGCAACATAGTCCGAAGATTGAAAACGCCTAATTTCCTCTTGATCAAAGAGGATCGCCTCTATGGGAGGACGACCGGTGTCCACCCTATAGTGTGCAAAGATTTCTTTGGCCTCTCTTATTATAAATCTAAACTCATGAGCCGAAAAGATAGTAACAACGCTTAACAGAAGAATGCTCAATATTAGAAAATTCTAGGAAAATTCTTTGTATGCAAGGATGCATATGCATAAATTGTCTTTCAAGTTCAACTACAAGCATAGCGATAGCATCCGCAAGACTACTTGTTCTTTGAAGAATAGAACCACCCATGGAAGGTAAAGCACTGACACAAGTAAAGAAATCTTGAATAACACCTTTTCCAATAATGTTACCACTACCGATTCGAAACTTTTTAGTATGCAAGATAGGGGGTTCTTTAGCCGGAGCTTCAGAATTTTCCATGTTATCATTATTGTCCATATCGATGATAATCTCCCCAATTCCAGACATAACGCCAAACAAAAGCGAGGGAGAAGAAGAAGGCTAACGAAAGAGAGAGAGAGGAAGAATGGGAAAGAGAGGGCAAATAAAACGGCAAGGGTGAAGCGGGGGAGAGGAAAACGAGAGGCAAGTGGCAAATAATGTATATGCCAGGGAGATGAGTTTGTGATGGGTACTTGGTATGTCTTGACTTGAGCGAAGCCCTCCCCGGCAACGGTGCACGAAATCCTTCTTGCTACGTCTTGAGTTTGCGTTGGTTTTCCTTGAAGAGGAAAGGGTGATGCAGCAATAGTAGCGTAAGTATTTCCCTCAGTTTTTGAGAATCGAGGTATCAATCCAATAGGAGGCTCCTCAAAACTCCCACGCACCTACACAAACAAACAAAGAACTCGCAACCAACGCAATAAAGGTGTTGTCAATAACTTCAGGGCCACTTGCGAAAGTGAGATCTAATAGAGATAGTATGATAAGATAAATATATTTTTGGTATTTTATAATATAGATGCGAAAAGTAAAGATGCAAATAAAATTAGATTGAAAGCTTGTATGATAAAAGATAGACCCGGGGGCCATAGGTTTCACTAGTGGCTTCTCTCAAGATAGCATAAGTATTACGGTGGGTGAACAAATTACTGTCGAGCAATTAATAGAGAAGCGAATAATTATGAGATTATCTAGGCATGATCATGTATATAGGCATCACGTCTGCAACAAGTAGACCGACTCCTGCCTGCATCTACTACTATTACTCCACACATCGACTGCTATCCATCATGCATCTAGAGTATTAAGTTCATAAGAACAGAGTAACGCATTAAGAAAGATGACATGATGTAGAGGGATAAACTCATGCAATATGATATAAACCCCATCTTTTTATCCTCGATGGCAACAATACAATACGTGCCTTGCAACCCCTGCTGTCACTGGGTAAGGACACCGCAAGATTGAACCCAAAGCTAAGCACTTCTCCCACGGCAAGAAAGATCAATCTAGTAGGCCAAACCAAACTGACAATTCGAAGGGACTTGCAAAGATAACTTAATCATACGTAAAAGAATTCAGAGGAGATTCAAATATTTCTCATAGATAAACTTGATCATAAACCCACAATTCATCGGATCTCGACAAACACACCGCAAAAAGAGTTACATCAAATAGATCTCCACAAGAGAGGGGGAGAACATTGTATTGAGATCCAAAAAGAGAGAAGAAGCCATCTAGCTAATATCTATCGACCCGAAGGTCTGTGGTAAACTACTCACAACTCATCGGAGGGGCTATGGTGTTGATGTAGAAGCCCTCCATGGTCGATTCCCCCTCCGGCAGAGTGCCAGCGAAGGCTCCAAGATGGTATCTCGCGGATACAGAAGGTTACGGCGGTGGAAATTGTTTTTCGTTGGCTCCCTGGATGTTTTCGGGGTACGTGGGTATATATAGGAGGAAGAAGTACGTCGGTGGCCGCTCGAGGGGCCCAGGAGATAGGGCCGCCCCCAAGAGGGGTGTGCGCGCCCTCCTATCTCCTGGCCGCCTTGATTGCTTCTTGACTTGCACTCCAAGTCCTCTGGATCACGTTCGTTCCAAAAATCACGCTCCCGAAGGTTTCATTCCGTTTGGACTCCGTTTGATATTCCTTTTCTTCGAAATACTGAAATAGGCAAAAAAAAAGCAATATAGGCTGGGCCTACGGTTAGTAGGTTAGTCCCAAAAATGATATAAATGTGTAAAATAAAGCCAATAAACATTCAAAAGGGGTAATATAATAGCATGGAACAATAAAAATTATAGATACATTGGAGACGTATCACACACACGCGCGTATGTGTACGAGAGAAACGCGCATCGCTCGGTCCCTGACCACCCACCGTAATCGGGAACTCGCCAAAATTTTCCTCGCCCTCGCTTCTACCACGGTTTTTTCCGTCATGGATGGCCCAAAGAATGTCATGCATCATCTCCGGCCCGCCCAGGACGAAAAGCCCATTTTCTGTCATTATTTTTTGTCATAGAAGTAGGAGCCCACCACATCTATGATGATACCGGGTTTTGTCACAATTACCATCATAGAAGTGTCATAAGTATGACAGAAATTTTTTTGTTCGGCCCAAAATGTAACGGATGTGTATTTTTTTGTAGTGTTGTTGGGTGGAGGAGTTACCTTCTGTGATATGGAGCATCAATACTAACCCCAACAGGTCTACTGGTTACACACCTTTCTTCATGGTTTACGGAGCAAAGGCGGTTCTCCCTAGTGACATCCATCATGACTCTCCCCGCGTGGCGACTTATGTTGAAGCTGATAATGCACAAGCGCGTCAGGATGCACTCGACCTGTTAGATGAAAAGTGTGACTTGGCAGCAGCCCGCTCAGCGATTTACCAGCAGGACCTGCGCCGTTATCATAGCCGCCGGGTTAAGTCCAGAACCTTTCAAGAAGGTGATTTGGTGCTCCGGCTCATCCAAGATAAAACTGATGCACACAAGTTATCCCCACCTTGGGAAGGGCCCTTTGTGGTCAGCAAGAACTTGAACAACGTGTCATACTACCTTATCGACATTCGAGAGCACAAACACTCACGTAAGTCGAAGGAGGAGACCCGCCGGCCGTGGAATATCGCTCATCTACGGCCTTACTACACTTGAGCCACCGGCTCTCATGATGTACATATTTTTTATGATGTATATATTATGATAAATAATAAAGCAGGACCTCTGTCCTTTTCATCCTCATAATTCCAAAGACTAATTGGGGGCTGATCTTATTGGAATCTAGCTTGAACCGTCTTGGTCCAGCTCATGATCATATTCAAATCATAGCCGTTAAACCTCATGATCACTAGGGGACTTCCTGTTCAAACATAGGTCGTATTCGAACCAAAGAGAACATAGCTGTCGGTACCCTCTTGATCGGCACAATGCCAAACCCACTAGGGGGCTTCTTGATCGTATTCGAATCATAGCTTAACCCCTTTTGGGTCCGACTTTGATCATATTGGAATCAGAGTCATTAAAAAAACTCTCAAGGTCATTCGGGGGCTTCCTATTCAAACATAGGTCATATTCGAACCAAAGAGAACATAGCTGTCGGTACCCTCTTGATCGACACAACGCCAAAACCACTAGGGGGCTTCATGATCGTATTCGAATCTTAGCTTAACCCCATTTGGTCCGGTTTACTGATCGTATTCAAATCAAAAGCCTCGATTTTTCTGTCTGTTCGGCTTAAGTTTTTTGAAAATAGTTTTTTGTTTTGTCTTGAGACTTTTTTTGTTCAGATCTAAGTATATGTGTGGTTTCTATTTAACCCGGCTTGGCTTCGGACGATAAGTTGCTAGCATATGACAATCATCAAAACATTTGGAAGTGTTGGCTTCTGAAGATTGGGTTATCCCCCTTACTGTTCAGGTCATATAAATCGGCAATGCAAATTCAAAATCACAAGTATGATATTATAGTTGTGTTTCAAAGCTATGATTCATAACAGGCTTATTTGTGACTCCTTTTTTCATATTAGTGGTTGTATGTACGATATTATGACCCGCCCCACGGTAAGCCGCCAAGGGTTCTTGTGATCTATTTCTGTGGGCAGGACAATTTAAGGACTTCCTTATGCATAAGGAAAACAGATGATAACTATAATAAGGGTGAATAGAAGACGGCGGCTTAACAGTGTTGAGCACCAAAACATGCACGATGGCACAACAGAGCAAAGACATTTCTACCCTATTACATGACTCCCCGAGTCCAAATGATTAAATTGTTTTTTTCTGAAGGCTACAAATATGAGCCTCCCGGTGGATCAATTCTCTTGTTGGCCTGAAGCTTCTGGATCAACCCACTCCGCTGCTTCGTCCTGTTCCCTGTCCTGGAAGGTTGATGACGACCAGTCAATGCCATTCAAAGCTTCAAATTCAGCTTCATCATCAATTAGCCCGATTGGGTCAACTTCAGGGGTGAAGGTATGCTTACGGATTGGGGGGATCAGGGTTGTCACTTTATAGCGCGGCGTCGGCATCCTCTGATTCCCCGCGTCATAACCCAGATGTACTTGGTGAGGTCCGCCTCATCGGCAATCAGGGTGGCCACAGGGCGTATTTCCTTTACACAAGCAGCGAAGTCCTCCTATTCAAATGAAGTGTCATCCTCCTTAAGGCTTAGATGATGTTGCCCGGGTCTAATTCCGGTAGCCAAGCTTTGGCCCAGCTTAAGGCAGCCACGGCTCCGGCACTCGTAGATGATCGCCTTAATTCATTGAATCGCTGGGCAACACAGAAAGCTTATTTAGCACATCCACCAGGAGCATGGGGACTTCGTTTGACAAGGCAACTGTAGCTAAGGCACGCTGATATCCAGTGTAAAGTTAGTCCACGAGCGTGTAAACCGCCTTCAGCTTTGTCAGCATGTCCTGGTTGAGATTGGTGCTCCTGGGGCCTGCATAAGCAATAGCAGATGAGTTAAAATGACAATTAATGATCACCAGAAAGATTCAACACTTAACACTTGTAAAGCGGCTTACCAAAGATTGCTGAGACCATCTGAGACACATGGCATTTTAAGCCGGACAATTCAGTGGTCATCTCTTCAAGAGCCGCCTCGGCTTTTTCCGCTCGTTGGGTTAAGGCAATTTTTTCTTCAGCCCAGGCCTTTTTCTGAACCTCAAACTCGGATTTCAATTTCTCTTGTTCAGTACACTGAATTCAAATTTGGAATTTGCCCTTTGGGTTTCAGTATCCTATCACTCCAGGCGATTTTTCAGTTCAGACAGCTCTGATTGAAGTTGAGTAGTGGTGGCATGTACAAATACTGAGTCAAAATCATGAATATTAGCATACAATATTAAGTCCCAAACCTTTTGCAAGCAACAACACTTGGCACTTGGGGGCTAATGTCTACCGTAAGTTCTATCTAAGTGGCGGTTCATGAGAGTAAGTCCGAAGCATTTTGCAAGCAAGAGTACTTGGCACTTGGGGGCTAATGCATATTGCTGTTAAAGCTACACAAGTACTATATTCTACAAAAGCATGTGAAGGACCGGCGCATTCATGCTAATTAAATCGGCCCTTGGGGACTATGGATTAAGCCGGATTTTTTTACAGGTTTTACCAAAGGATATTACTGATGCTCATAAGTTTGTTCTAAGTCTACAACATATTCATCATAAGCAATAGACTTGGGGGCTGGCATAGTAAGGATAAATTAGTGAAGGGAAGAGTTTATACCTCAAATTTCTGGTGCATTTGTTTCACCATATCGACTTCAAGGTCACGGCTGCTGTGCACTTGGCTAAGATGGCCGGAAAAAACTTCCCCAATGCTCATGTGAGTATAGTCAGCAACATCAAATCTGACCTCACGGCGTTCCATGTGCTCCTCCATGGCAGAACACTTGGCTAGCACAATAGGTCTCCCCGGATCAGTATAGCCGGTCTTGGTAATTTCCACATCAGCATCTTGTGGGTCGGCTGTCTTGGCCAGGCTAGAGGCTTCAGGGTTTACAGATGAAGGAAATATGCCCTAGAGGCAATAATAAAGTTATTATTTATTTACTTATTTCATGATAAATGTTTATTACTCATGCTAGAATTGTATTAACCGGAAACATAATACATGTGTGAATACATAGACAATAAAGTGTCACTAGTATGCCTCTACTTGACTAGCTCGTTGATCAAAGATGGTTAAGGTTTCCTAACCATAGACATGAGTTGTCATTTGATAAACGGGATCACATCATTAGGAAAATGATGTGATTGACTTGACCCATTCTGTTAGCTTAGCACTTGATCGTTTTAGTTTACTGCTATTGCTTTCTTCATGACTTACATGTTCCTATGACTATGAGATTATGCAACCCCCGGTTACCGGAGGAACACTTTGTGTGCTACCAAACGTCACAACGTAACTGGGTGATTATAAAGGTGCTCTACAGGTGTTTCCAATGGTACTTGTAGAGTTGTCATAGATCGAGATTAGGATTTGTCACTCCGATTGTCGGAGAGGTATCTCTGGGCCCTCTCGGTAATGCACATCACTATAAGCCTTGCAAGCAATGTGACTAATAAGTTAGTTGCGGTATGATGCATTACAGAACGAGTAAAGAGACTTTCCGGTAGCGAGATTGAGCTAGGTATTGAGATACCGACGATCGAATCTCGGGCAAGTAACATACCGATGACAAAGGGAACAACGTATGTTGTTATGCAGTTTAACCGATAGAGATCTTCGTAGAATATGTAGGAGCCAATACACTACAAAAAAATACACTTCTGTGATGATACGTGTTTGTCACCGTAGGTCGCGTTTTTTGTCATGCATGTACATCCATGACGATTTTATGACAGAATCAAGATAGTCATACATGTGCTGTCGTAGAAGTGTTCCATGACATTACCAAAATTATTATCACGGAAGTGTCCACTTCCATGACGATAAATCGCGCGTCACAGAAGTGCTTTCGTCAAGGGTGACCAACATGTGGCATCCACCGTAACGGAACACAGTTAAGCTATCGGGTCGGGTTTTGGATCCGATAACCCGTTAATATCCCCGACCAATGGGGATTTTCCACGTGTAAAATCATCATTGGCTGGAGGAAACACGTGTCGGCTCATCGTTGGGACAGATGTCATCCACTCATTGGATCTAAGGAGCCTATGATACGTCGACACGTGGCACAGTCCAACAGAGGCCCATTCCTGTGAAAAGGCCGGCCCGTTTGACTTGGTCAAAAGGTGGCGGGCCGGCCCATGGAAAGCCTGTTAACGGCCTGTTCGCATATAGCCCATTTACATCCCGCTAACCCAAGGCCCACTATGCCCTATCCGAATTAGGCCCAGTAGCGTCATCTGGGCCATCCAATATGATTCCAGCCCGTTTTCACTTCTGGCGCATGTATGGCCCATGACGTCTTTCGGCCCATATGAGTCCCTATGTAACTCTTGGCCTATTAACGGCTCGTGGTGAAACTCGCCCGTAATGAACAGTGTATCACTTTACACCCATTAACGGCCCATGGTGAAACTGGCCCGTAATGAACAGTGTATCACTTTATACCCATTAACGGCCCGTTATTCTATTGGGTCGTTTCCAGTCCATGTTATCTTTCGTCCTTCTCAGAGCCCATTTATTCTTGGGCTCATTTCCAGCATTCGTTTACTTACAGCCTGTTACTGTCATTTTCTGCTTGTGGGCCAAATTCAGCCCGTTACTGTCATTTTCTGCTTGTGGGCCAAATTCAGCCCATGGTTACAGTCGGCCCGTTTGTGGTCCATTAATACATTGGGCCGTTTTCATAGCGTCATCAAATACGGCCTATTAACGATGGCCCGTTATGGTCGGCCCATGAACGGACGATTCCAACTCTAGCCCGTTTACGGCCATAATGCGGTCTGTTTGGCCCATGTCACTACAAAAAAAATACACTTCCGTGATGATACGTGTTTGTCACAGTAGGTCGCGTTTTTTGTCATGCATGTACATCCATGACAAATTTATGAAAGAATCAAGATTGTCATACATGTACTGTCGTAGAAGTGTTCCATGACATTACCAAAATTATCATCACGGAAGTGTCCACTTCCATGACGATAAATCGCGCGTCACAGAAGTGCTTTCGTCAAGGGAGACCGACACGTGGAATCCACCGTAACGGAACGCCGTTAAGCTATCGGGTCGGAATTTGGATCCGATAACCCGTTAACAGCCCCGACCAATGGGGATTTTCCACGTGTAAAATCATCATTGGCTGGAGGAAACACGTGTCGGATCACCGTTGGGACAGATGTCATCCACTCATTGGACGGAAGACACCTATGGTACGTCGACACGTGGCATGGCCCAACAGAGGCCCATTCCTGTGAAAAGGCCGGCCCACTAAAAATTATCAGGACAACCCATATAAGGCCTACTTGTGTCAGGTCCATTTAAGCCCACGGTCCATACGAGATGAGCCAATTTGGCCCGTCAATAGCCCATTAAAGATTTGACACCATTGCAGCCCATCGTCAGTTCGAGCCCGTTAACAACCCGCTATATATCTGGGCTCAATATCGGCCCGATGAGATTTCGGCCTGTTAACGGCCCGTTTAATGGATGGGCCAATTTTCAGGATGTACATCTTTCGGACTTTTAGCGACCCATTTAAATGTTGGGCTAGTTTCCGGCCCGATGTGTCTTTCAGCCTGTTGACGACCCATAAATCTGATGGGCCATTTGTTGTCGGACCTGAGTTTCGGCCTTTTAGCGGCCCATTTAAGTGTTGGGCCAATTTTCTGGCCCGGTGTCACTTTCAGCCTGTTGACGGCCCATAAATCAGTTGGGCCACTTTTAGTCGGACCTGAGTTTTGGCCTTTTAGCGACCCATTTAAGTGTTGGGCCAATTCCCGGCCCTATGTGACTTTCGGCCTGTTAACGGACCATAAATGAGTTGGGCCATTTGTAATCGGACCTTAGTTTTGGCCCTTTAACGGCCCATTCCCTTCATGGTCCAATACCAGCCCGGTTTCTCTTTCGGCCTGCTAAAGGCCCACAACACAGTTGGGCCATTTACAATACGACCTGACTTTCGGCCTCTTAGAGGCCCATGGTCTTCATGGTCCAGTACAAGCCCGCTGTCTCTTTCGGCCTGCTAAAGGCCTACAGTATAGTTGGGCCATATGTAGCCCAAACTTAGTAACGGCATGTTAACGGCCCGTGAAATAAACTGGGGCCACCTGTTGCCCGCTTTGATGTCGGCCTATTAACGATTCGAGAGGTAAGAGGGCCGACAATTAACTTTCGGCCTAGTAACTGCCCATTAACTTAATGGGCCCACTAAAGTTCGTACATGTCTTTAGGCCAAATTAGATAATTTGAGCCCATTACGACGAGCAATTATGCACAGGACCAAAAACGATCACGCAAAGGTACGGCATACAGGGAATAACGTTGCACATCCAGCATATATTACAGGAAATTACATCCATTGGGCAATCAAAGATTGATGCCAGTGCAAATAAATGAGCAGAACCTAACCATCTACAACGTCACAATCTGCAACCTTAGCATAGATGATGCCCATAAGCATGTGGGCAAGTTCTTTCCGCTTTGCTACACTGTCTCTGAAAACATTGATCAGTTGTTGTGTCGCATGACTCTACACCTCTGATTCATCCACCATTTCCATCATTGCTTCAGCCATTAATTGGTTCACAAACATACATTTATTCCGTTGCATTCGAGACAGAGGATACTGAACAGATTCCGATGGCGATTTTGGCAGGCTTGTATTATTGATAGTGGAGAGTGTCTCGACCACTGCATCATAACATAAATTAGGACGGGAACCAAACAGATTAATCATGAGTTATTGCCATATTACCTGGCCTAGATTTACTGGAAAGAAACAATGGGGTTACCTTGCTGTTTTCAGAGTTTGTCTTCTTATCTTCAGCAGCCTGCACAAAATTAACACACTAGCATTGCTATCATTGTCCAAGTCAGATAATAGGAAAGCAACGAACGTTTGGGCAAGTAGCCTACACCAAATTAACACAATATGGCACAGCTATCATCAGCCAGGTAAGGTAGTACGAAAGCAACATTGACACAATGAATGTATGGGCAACCAGAGAAGCACTACAATTCAGTAATGTGCGTGATATGAGATAGTACATTCATGCAGCTCAGTATGCAAAACTACCAGGCAGTTTTCCTTACAAAAATCAACATTGGCGCCTTTAACATTTTGCTACAACTAATTTTAGATCAGATAAAGGTTAGATTCACGCCGATTAACAAAATACATGTTGATGTAAAAATATAGTGATATACAACAGGTACTTACATCAGCATTGGAGCACAGAGAATTCCCGCAAGATATTTTCCTCGAATATGATCCCAATGGAGGAAGTCTTCTATCGTTTAACCTTATTTCTAAAAGAGAGATGGGTAAGAAACATGTAGAAAATATGATCGGAATGCTATAAAATTTCATGATGCGAGGATACGCACATGCTTCTTAGAATGGAGTTGACATTGTTTTGCTGGACTGGAGCGGACTAGTTCTTTGGCCACTGGAATCTACTTATTATCAGTGGGGGTTGGGTTTCTCTGTGCTGGAGCAGTATCTATGAAAAATGGAGTTGGTTTATTATGTCCTGGCATTTGGATCTTTTGCAAAGACCTGGTTTGTAACCCTTGAGATTCTAACAGAGCCGTCTTCCCCTTGCATGCCTTATATAGAAGAATGGTGATTCAGTTATAAAACATGCTACAGCAGAGATGGAATAGGTACTGAAGAATAGAAAGGCATGACATATTGACATGTATTGCCTCCTTCCGGAAATAAATGGACGGGTCTAGGAGAATTTCAGTTCTAGATACATCCAATTTTATCGATTTCTGCGGCATTTAATCCGGACGGAGGGAGTATGATGTAAGAGCTAGGGATACGATAGGACAACACAGTAAAAAAACACTGAAAAACCCACTGCAGAACCAAAGTATTCAAACCCACTGATATGAGATAGTACACTCATGCAGCTCAGGATGCAAAACTACCAGGCAGTTTTCCTTACAAAAATCAACATTGTCGCCTTTAATCATACATTTTGCTACAACTAAATTTAGATCAGATAAAGGTTGGATTCACGCCGATTAACAAAATACATGCTGATGTAAAAATATAGTGATATACAACAGGTACTTACATCTACATTGGAGCACAGAGAATTCCTGCAAGAATCTTTCCTCATAAATGATACCATTGCAGAAATTCTTCTATCTGTTAAGCTTATTTTCTAAAAGAGAGATGGGTAAGAAACATGTAGAAAATATGATCAGCATGCTATAAAATTTCATGATGCAAGGATACGCACACGCTTCTTAGAATTGAGTTGACATATTTTTGCTCGACTGGAGCGGACTAGTTCTTTGGCCACTGGAATCTGCTTATTATCAGTAGGAGTTGGGTTTCTCTGTGCTGGAGCAGTATCTATAAAAACTGGAGTTGGTTTATTATCTCCTGGCGTTTGGATCTTTTGCAAAGGCCTTATTTGTAACCCTTCAAATTCTAACATAGTTGTCTTCCCCTTGCATGCCTTGTATAGAAGAATGGTGCTTTAATTATAAAACATGCGATAGCAGAGAGATGGAATAGGTACTGAAGAATAGAAAGGCATGACATATTGACATGTATTCCCTCCATCCGTAAAAAATGGATGGGTCTAGGCGTATTTCAGTTCTAGATACATCCTTTTTATCCATTTCGGCAACATGTAATCCGGACGGAGGGAGTATGGTGTAAGAGCTAGGGATACGACAGGGCAACACAGCAAAAAAACACTAGTTGAATGTAAAACGGTATGCTAGCGGAATACATACATAAATAACTAAGGAAACATACACTTGTATGATTGGGAAAATAAGATGGCATTGCAACAGAGCACTAGAACAACACTTCAATGTAAAAAACGTGGTATGGTAGACAGATGAAGTACATACTGATGAATAACAATGCATAAGATATTCATAAGCATGATTTCCAAATTAAGCAGATGGCATTGCGATAGAGTAGAATGACAGTACTTGAATTTGAAAACATGTTATCATGAATGGAATAGGTACTGAAAAACAGGAAGGCATGACATATTTACATGCATGATTAGCATGCTAAGCACATGGCATTGCAACAGAGTAGATACACTCCAGGATCTTTTGCAAAGGCCTTGTTTGTAACCCTTCAGATTCTAACATAGTCGTCTTCCCCTTGCATGCCTTGTATAGAAGAATGGTGCTTTAATTATAAAACATGCGACAACAGAGAGATGGAATAGGTACTGAAGAATAGAAAGGCATGACATATTGACATGTATTCCCTCCATCCGAAAAAAATGGATGGGTCTAGGCGTATTTCAGTTCTAGATACATCCTTTTTTATCCATTTCGGCAACATGTAATCCAGACGGAGGGAGTATGGTGTAAGAGCTAGGGATACGACAGGACAACACAGCAAAAAACAACTAGTTGAATGTAAAACTATATGCTAGCGGAATACGTACAGAAATAACCAAGGCAACATACACGTGTATGATTGGGAAAATAAGATGGCATTGCAACAGAGCACTAGAACAGCACTTCAATGTAAAAAACATGGTATGGTAGACAGATGAAGTACATACTGATGAATAACAATGCATAAGATATTCAGAAGCATGATATCCAAATTAAGCAGATGGCATTGCGATAGAGTAGAATGACAGTACTTGAATTTGAAAACATGTTATCATGAATGGAATAGGTACTTAAAACAGGAAGGCATGACACATTTACATGCATGATCAGCATGCTAAGCACATGGCATTGCAACAGAGTAGATACACTCCAGGACATTTTATGCATGTTGTACCCATATCAAAGGCCAAGTTAGAGCAAGGACCTTGTGGGGTGAAGAGGATTCATCATCTTTCTGCAAGTCTTCTAAAGAACTGCCTTTACATGTTCCATCATATTGGGTATCATTGACATCAAGTTTATTGGCCTTTACATTGCTCCGTGAGGTTCTTGTGGATATATCAGTGTGGGCAATTATATCTGACATGCATGGAAGACAACTAGTAGTTAGGTTTATGTAAATGAGTGCCTATAGGAGATGACATAAATAGTAGGACTGGGGTTAACTAGCAGCAACAAGTCTCATAAACTAAAGGGAGAACACAGATGAAAGCTACAGAATATGTATCGTTTGTACTCGAGATTAACTAGATGGCACACAAAAGTATTAAAGAACAACATAGGTAATACTAGAAGTGGTATAATACTATAATCACCAGCATGTGGGATAGCATTGGTTGATGGATGATAACTATGGAACAACGTTACCTAAAGAACAAGTATCTTAGCTGAACTATGGAACAACGTGAACTCCTGAACAAGACCCGTAAGAGATCAGCATGAATATACAGTGAAATGTGATGATCTATTTTCCATGCTTAGATGAATAACAAAGCCATAAATGTTGCACACAAGTAAGATGAGGGTACAACCTATCTGCCTGCCATCCATAGGAGTGAGCATCATGTGCTGACTTGTCGATGGCTCTGCAGTTGTTGTGGCTGTCCATGTCGGGCACGCGCATTCGATGCAGGGAACTGTTGAGTGGGGACTGTAGCTCCCTTCTGGTGTATGCTTCCCTTGTTGGAGAAGCTGCGGTGAGTCGGAAGACGGTGTGTCTGAAGATGCAGATAACACATAAAGTTAAGAATGACATATCTCTTTGATCCAAAGAAATACACTAAGAGATCAACAGCAAGGTACGAGAGTGGCCACACGTCTGTTGATTGAAGACTAAATTGGGGTCACACAACTTTATTTTATTTTGGTACTGTCTGATCTACGCCGGATGGCTTGATGGTCGTCTTGTGCCTCCCGGCTGACACTGTTCGGAATCTTCCCCGAAAAGCCAGCGACCAACGGCAGAGTAGCCTGCCTCCGCCGTCCGTGGCCCCGTCCAAAACCCCGCTCCCCGCCCCACCGCATTGTCGTGGTTGCGCCGCCCCCGGGCTAGTCCACAAAGACTCCCCGTCATCCAGATCCAGCGGCGGCAGTACCTTCAACCCACGCAACTCTAGATAGCCATCTAAGCGCTGCTTCCGCGGCGAACTTGCAGCCCCGCGCCCTTACGTTAGACACCAGCCAACCGGCAGCCTAGGAGCTCTGCCGCCTCGAGGGGTGCTGCTTCCCATTGGGAATCGATTGGCCCAGAATAAAAATTCAGACAACTGACGCCTAAATAAAGTGATTTCAGATGAGGGTGCGACATATCTGGCGGCATGGTGAAGTAGGCAGGTCCAGCTGCCGAGTCGGTGAGGCCGGCGCAGTTGCGGTGGTGACCGGCGGCAGGGAAAGAGCGATGTCGCGACGGTCGACGGCTACGCGAAAGCAGCGCCAGGACTCTGGACGGATCCGAAGTTGGAGCCGCTCCGGCACCGTGAACAACGGCGGGGGTGAATCGGCTCCGGTACGGTTCACGCGGCTGTCGTCGAGGCAGCACCAGCAGCACGGAGTAAGAGGCACACGGCCCAATGCACAACGGCAATTGGACAGCGTCTCCGGCATTTGGGAGGAGGGCGGCTGTGAAATTGGTGCGGTGGGGGTGCCATGGAGGTGGGGCTGAGGTTTCGCGGCTCGGGAGAAGGGAGCTTCCCGGGGAGAAGGTGATTTGGCGCCCACGAGGTATGAATGGGGGCGGGCGGGGGGGGGGGGGAATTGGGAGGGGAGTGGAACCATGTCTTACGGACGCATTTGTCTGAAATGTGAGGGGGAGTTATAGTTCTACCCTTGCCTATAGGCTTCTCGGCTTGGGTCTGTGTACTGAGGGTCGGGGATAGTAGAGTAACTTTGCTTCTCCCCAAATAGTGGGCGGGAGCGATTTCGGGCGAGGAGGGCGTGTTTTGAACTATAGTGGGCGCGAGCTATTTCGGGCGAGGAGAGCATGTTTTATGAATTATTCGGCACATGTCATTTCGGCCGAGGAGAAGGCGCGCTTGGATGAAGTTACGAACCTACCCTGGATGTACAACGGGCCAATTGATGTGTGTCCCACATAGGACGGTAATTTTGCGTCTCCCATTTATTTGCTCGAGCGAATTTCACCGAGCAGAGAGGATGTTTAACGGTTCGTTCAAATTTTGGGAGAACGAGCATCCACGTCTACCTTACCAAGTCGATTCGAATCAAATTTTGAAATATTAGCTTGCCACTTCTTTTTTAGATGGAGAGATGATGCTCGGGAGTAATGTGTTTTTACATGCTCGTTGCTAGCGATTTACTATATGACAAATAGTTGACCCACTCAAAAACACGAATCAAACCCAAAATGAAATATCTCGATTCAATGAACTAGCTCGTTCAGTAGGTTAAAATAGTGAACTAAATGCAAAATTGAACACCTCAATCGAGTAGCATGTTGTACAATATTATAGTACTCCATGAACATGTTGAAAGTCAAATTAATGAACTTGTTTGATATACACATATATCCGTTCATGTGTGGATTGCAGACAACATGGTCTCCAATTTAAATATTTGAATGCAAGTTTATATCAGTCTTTGATGCATAAAACGCGACCTCCCCCTCTCCCGGACTCCTGTTCTCTCTCTCTCTCTCTCTCTCTCTCTCTCTCTCTCTCTCTCTCTCTCTCTCTCTCTCTCTCTCTCTCTCTCTCTCTCTCTCTCTCTCTCTCTCTCGCCGACAATCTTCAATTCTGTGGCACGCATCCGACATAAAAACCTTGTTGGTCCCTCTCCCTCCCTCTCTCTCTCTCTCTATGTGTGTGTGGGGGGGCCTTTCTAGTCCGCATTCATATATACACCATCTATAGGTCTCTCTCGCACACTATGTATGATACTCTAGCTAGTCCAAGCTAGATATCTTGGGTGCATTCATCATACACACACAAATTCCTTGGCTCTTTGCCCATAACTCTCTCACGCACCACTATGTCGTCTCGGAGCTCTTCCCCCCCCCCTCTCTCAAACTCTACATCCACCTGGGTCACACATACACATGCATATCTCACTCGCACTCGATAGGCCCATCTAAAACTCTATCTCTCTCCATCGTTCTCTCTCCATCTCACACGCACACACACACACACACACAATCTCATGCCCAGCTAGCCAAGTATGATGGTCTCTCACTCAATTGTAGGCACACGCAGTCCCCCCTATATGCATATGACTAGCTAATCTTAGTCTCCATCACAAACATGTGCATGGTCTATCTCGATTTCTCTCGGGGCATCTTTCTATCGCGCACGCACTCCCTCGATCTCCCACCCATATAGACCCCTCACGATCTCGAGGGGATCTCTCTATCACAAACACACCCTCTCTCCCTCCCCATGCGTCCATGCCATCCATGTGTCCCTCTCGACCTTTTTTCCTTATTGGCCAGACCTCTATTGGACATGTGCTACAGGGGTGTCTCTCTCCGTTGCAAACAATCACATACTAGCTATCTTTGTGTACCTCCTCGCCTCGCTTTTCCATCTCGAAGATGCATGCGTGATATGTTCGCATAAGAAACGAAAAAACACACTCTCTCTCTAAATTATCATTTGTTGTCACTTTCTCTTTCACAGACATACTCTTTTTGCACAGTTACTCATTCTCCTTCACACGCACTTGATTTGTCTCGACTGAGGCACTCACCTCCGTCCATAGCACATAGATTTTTGAAAAGTCAAACATCACAAAGTTTGACCATGTACGTGGAGAAAAAGAATTACATCTAGTACGGCAAACATATACCATTAGATTCACCATGAGATGTAGTTTTGTATGATGTATGTTTGGTAATGTAGATATAAATAACATTTGCGTAAACCTGATCAAAGTTTCCCAAGTTTGACTTCTAAAAAATTTACATGCACTGCATTATCGAGCGGATGGAATATCTCTTTCCCCCTCTCAGCTATCTGACGCACCACTCAGCCTTATCGGGGCTCCTCAATCTCTCTCAAACTTTATTGGTCAGTTTGGTTCGTGACCTGACCCTCATACCTTGATGGTCGGTACTGCCTGGTGTGGACGTGAGATGTAAAATTTTCTGCCTGGCCAGACTTGTGTGGTGCTAAAGCGTTTGGTTCATGCCTGGGCCAGGCAAAGCATCAACGTCCCATCAATCAATCCATGCATCAATTATTTAATGCTAATATCCATCCATGTTGCTGTTAGCCTCGTGGCCGCACGACCAGGCGTTCGAAATCGGTCGCTTGGGCTAGGCTACTTGCAGTGTCTGGAGTTCAGCCAGGCTAATTAAAGTGCAAGGGAACCCAGCCCAGGCGGGCTTTCTTTTTCACAGGGTAGCAACCAAACAAGCGTGCATGAAATCCAGCCACAACCCCAGGCCATGCAAAAGATGCTCACGACGCAAGCCAAACGGGCCTTATATCTCCCTGGTTCACACATACACATGTCTCGCTCGCGCTATACATATAGACCCATCCAACACTCTCCGCCCTTGTTCTCTCTCCATGTGACATGCACCCCTCTAAGTACCATAATCCCTCACTCCATCATAGGCTCTGTTTGGATCCATGGGTTAGAGTTAGTTTGGGTTAGTTTGGAGTCAACTAACCCAAAAAGATCCAAACAGGAGGGTTAGTTTAGGTTAGATGCATCTAACCCATCCAAAAAAACTAACCCATCCAAGAGGTGCTTATTTGGGTTAGTTCTTCTCGGGACCACTAATAAACACTTTTTTTCTCTCGCTCTCCCCGCAGCAGATCCCTCCCCACTTCCTTGAAGCTTCTCGTCCTCTCCCTCCCTCCCTCTCGCACCGCCCGTGAAGGTGCCTCGCCGTATCCGCGCTCCATCTAACCCTGCCATCCAAACACCTCTTTACTTAGAGTTAGTTCAGGGTTAGAATCTAACTCTAACCTCTAACTGAGTTAGAGTATCCAAACAGGGCCATAGGCGCAAGCACTCCCCCCCCCTCCTAAGTATGATTATCTCTTACTAGCCATCAGGAACACACGTATTGTCTCCTTCCATCCATACATCTATCTCGATATCTCTCGGGGCATCTTCTATCGCGCACACACCTTGTCACTCGATCTCCCACCCATGTAGTCCCATCACGATCTCCAGGGGATCTCTCTATGACAAACATACACCCTCTCCTCCCCATGTCTGCATTTTCTCCGTACGTCTCTCTCGACCTGTCTCCCTTGTTTGTCAGACCCCTCTTGGCCACGTGCTAGGGGTCTTCCTCTCTCGGTTCCAAACAACCACACACTATCTCCTCACCTTGCCTCCGTTGTCGAAGATGCATGTGTCATATGTTTGCATAAGACACGCACGCTTTTTCTCCACACTACTAGGAAAAGGGCTATAGATGGAATTGACACTAATGGCGCACCGGACATGTGGTGCGCCATTACTATATACTAATGGCGCACCATGTGTTGGTACGCCATTAGTGTCCAAATACTAATGGCGCACCACATCCACGGTGCGCCATTAGTAAAAATATTTTTTTAATTTTTTTTTTCAAAACTACTAATGGCGCACCGTGGGAGTGGTGCACCATTACTAGTTGAACTAGTAATGGCGCACCACATCCACGGTGCGCCATTAGTAAAAAAAATATTAAAACTTTTTTTGATTTTTTTTCAAAACTACTAATGGCGCACCGTGGGAGTGGTGCGCCATTACTAGTTGAACTAGTAATGGCGCACCATGCCACGGTGCGCCATTAGTAACTTGGCCACCACTTCCACCGAATGCACCCCCCCTGGATCGCCTTTTCAGTTTTAAAAAGAAATAAAAGAAAATGATGGAAATGTCAAAAAAAATAAAAGAAAATAAGTTTCCCATGTGATATGTGGTCTAGTTGTTGGGAAAATTTGAAAATATGAATTTCGACTTCATTTGCAAAATCTCGCGAGAATTTGTAAAAATGGGCATAACTTTTGCATACTAACTCGGATGAAAAAGTTTTTTATATGAAAAATCATCTACTCGAAAAGTTACATCCAAATTTAACTGGGGAAACCCCGTTAAACATTTTCAAAATCCTCAAAAACCTAATAGAAAAAAGATACGGGGCTTTTAAGATCTGGAGAGGAAAAAAATTCAAAAAAATTCAAACTTACTAATGGCGCACCTACCCATGGTGCGCCATTACTATCTTCCCGCCTTCAAAATTCAAAATAAGTCGAAAAAAAGTAGTAATGGCGCACCTGCCCATGGTGCGCCATTAGTATCTTCCCTCCTTCAAAATTCAAAATAAGTCAAAAAAAATATAAAAAATTACTAATGGTGCACCTGCCCATGGTGCGTCATTAGTATCTTCCCGCCTTCAAAATTCAAAATAAATCAAAAAAATAAAAATAAAAGTTACTAATGGCGCACCTGCCCGTGGTGCGCCATTAGTATGCCATATATATGGCTGGCCGTGGTCCTCTCCTCCTTATCTCTTCATTCCACCTCTCCTACACTCCATCTCCTCCTCTCCTCCACTCCATCTCCTCCTCTCCCCCACTCCATCTTCCCTTCTCTCCTCCACCATACTACCCTCCTCCTCTCCTCTCCGGCGACCTCCTCCTCCCTCCTCTCCTCCCCTCCCCTCCCCTCCCCTCACGGTTTCTTCTCCCTCCTCTCCGGTGAGCTCCTCCTCCCTCCTCTCCAGTGAGCTCCTCCTCCCTCCTCTCCTCCCATCCCCTCATGGTTTCTCCTTCCTCCTCTCCGATGCTCCAGTGAACTCCTCTCCAGCGACCTCCTCCTCCTCCTCTCCGGCGATGTAGGCGAGCGCCTCTCCGGCGAACTCCTCTCCGGCGAACTCCTCTCCGGCGAACTCCTCTCCGGCGAACTCCTCTCCAGCGAAAGAACACGGCAAAAGAACGTACAAGATCCAAAAACAGGAACAAAATTTGAAATAATGTCGTGCCAAAAAACGAGCAAAAAAAACGAGCAAAAAATGGGCAAAAAATCACGATCCTGATCTAGATTCAAAATGGCGCATCACTAAATAGTGCGCCATTAGTATGCCGAAGTTACTAATGGCGCATCCCGTTGTGGTGCGCCATTAGTATGCCAAAGCACCTGGCTATACATGGCCCCTGGGAGGCATACTAATGGCGCACCGTGCCCTATACTAATGGCGCACCAGTGGTGCGCCATTAGTATACCAGATACTAATGGCACACCAGTGGTGCGCCATTAGTAAATATTACTAATGGCGTGCTAGTAATGGCGCACCACTAATGCGCCATTAATGGCCAAATTAGGTGCGCCATTAGTAGCCCTTTTTCTAGTAGTGCCACTTTTATCGTGTGTTGTCCATGTCTCTTTCACACACGCACACACACTTTTTTCACTCTCTCTCTCTCTCTCTCTCTCTCTCTCTCTCTCTCTCTCTCTCTCTCTCTCTCTCTCTCTCTCTCTCTCTCTCTCTCTCGTCAGGGACTTTGTCACGTCCATAAGCATATGGATGTTTTGAAAAGTCAAACCTCAGAAAAGTTTGACTAGGTATATGTGGAGAAAAACATTTACATCTAGAACGATCATTAGATTCATCATAACATGTACTTACTTCATACTATCATTTATCTTTGGTATTGCAGATATAAGTAATTTCTTATAAACTTGGTCAAAGTTTCAAAAGTTTGACTTTAAAAAAATGTTGTAACTAAGTTATCGAACGGAGGGAGTAGCTCTTTCTCTCGCTCTCTGCTATCTCTCACGGGCCTCCCCTCTCACTCGAACTCTCTATACCGATGGATTATACGCTCACTGTGTCAGCGTATAGCTCTGTATATTGTTTAGTTGACCGGTCAACCAATCCACATGCTGCATTGTCAGGTCGTGTTTTGTATCTTGGTGTGCTGGCCCATGTGGCAGTGGGTGAAAATAAGTGAGCTAGAGGCCCATCTGACACACGGTGAAGGAAACAAAGTTGAAACCACTCGGGATAGCACCCCGCACGCGAGTAAATTGAGGGCGCATTAAGGACAAACTTCTTGCGCGCGAAGGACGCACTCGCGCACAATTCACCACTGCGCGGCGGCATGCACAGAAGGACGCATTCACGCACACCCAGCACACAACACACACCAGCACACGTGTACACCGGCGTCGCCGCCGGCAACCAACAAGCGGAGGCCGCTCGAGCCAAAACCGCATCCGGCGAGCCTGGACTTCATCAGCAGCCTCCCCGATGACATGCTGCTCGTCATCATCGGCCTCCTCCCCACCAAATCTGCTGTGCGGACCGCCCTGCTCTCCCGGCGGTGGCGCCCCCTCTGGCGCTGCGTCCCCCTCAACCTCACCGTCGACAGCTGCCTCTGCGACGGGGATTGCAAACGCATGGCCGCAGTCTCCAAGATCCTTTCATCGCACCCTGGGCCAGCCAGACGCCTTGACATCCGCATGTTCAGTACCAACTGCAAGATCCAACCCAAGTTTGACGAGTGGTTCTTATCCCCCGCCCTAGATCAGCTCGAGGAGCTTAGCTTTGAAGCTGGACGATGTCGCTCTCTACCGCTGTCTGCGCTCCGCCTCACGCCAACGCTGCGCCGCGCCAGCTTCAGCTCCTGCTATCTTCCCCAGATTAATGACGCGCCCGCCCTTCTTCTCCCTCAACTCAAGCAGCTCGACCTCTTCGACGTTGTCATCTTGAAGAAGGCTATGGAGCACCTGCTCCGCAGCTGTACTGCGCTCGAGTACCTTCATCTTGAGCAGATCCACGGGTTCATTAGCCTCCACATTGCCTCGACGAATCTTCGATGGATTTATGTGTCTTGCTGGCCCCGCAACAAGACATCAATTGGGAAGAGATCACTCTAGTTGTTCCACGTTATGGTCATTGAGAATGTGCCTTTCCTTGAGAGATTGCTTGTATCGGATCTAGAAGGTCCAACAAAAATCAGGGTCATTGACGCATCGAAATTGACAGCGTTGGTGTAATCGTCTGCCAAATTCTCCGAACTCTTTATTGGATTTGTAATCGTTCAGGTACATCACTCATCTTCTTCTCCGTCTTCTTGAAATTCACATTTTTAAATTTCTTCTTGATGTATTTACGACCGTGTTCCAGAAAATGATTCCCACAAGCTTGACCCAGTCCATGCGCACAGTGAAGATCTTAGCACTAAAATCTATCAGCCCCAATCTGGATCAAGTTGTTGGATTCCTTACATGCTTTCCATGCACGGAGAAGCTACTCATCTAGGTGAAACTTCTTTCCTATTAGTAAACGGTAATCACAACGTAGCTCAATTTTTTGTAATTTTCCCAAATTACGATGACAAGTGTAGTGTTCAAAACTACATCTACGCACTGCACCGAAAGAAAAAAAATTTAGTATTTTTTCTCACGTGATCACCTGCATCATTTTTATGCTGTACTACTATAGTAGCCTAGGCTAGTCATAGTGGAAAGTAACTTTGACTACTCCAGTAACTCTATGGTTACCCTAAGGGCAAGTACTACCTCCGTCCTGGTTTACTCTTCCAATTTTCTAGTATCAAAATTTGACCATAGATTTAACTGACAAAATGTTAATGCATGTCACTAAGAACTATATCGTTGGATTCGTATTTGAACATAATTTCAAATGGTGTAATTTTTAGTGACATGCATTGGCATTTTCTTAGGTAAATCTATGGTCAAAATTTTATACTAAATACGAGGTAGTATTCCCTCCGTCCCAAAATTATTGTCTTATATTTGTTTAGATACGGATGTATCTAACACTAAAATGCAACTAGATACATCCGTATTTAGACAAATTTAAGACAAGAATTTTGGGACAGAGGGAGTACAAAAGGGCGCTATGTAGGCCAAAACATGTGCCAAATTCACTTGTGATGCATTTGGCATCGATGCCCCTCCATTGCTCACCTGGTGCCCCAATCTGGAGCACCTACTTTGCTCCGGTGCCAAATTAACTCACGCAATGAAAAAACACTACATGGGAGAGAGAGGGAGGACTGAGGCAATAAAAACACTTGTTTGGGAGAGTGAGAGGCTGGTGTAGTTGGTTTGATTGATTTGTTTATACATGTGGGTCTGTGTGCACAGCGGTGCCAACTCTCTCACATCGCGAGAGCGGTGCCAAAATCTTTTGATTTGACATCGATGCGTATTATGTGGCATACTTTTGCGAAATAGGCATCGGCCACATAGTGGAAGGCAACAAATGCCCAAGCTCTTCACGTGCTCCTAGTTAAATGAGAGGAAACAGAAACAGAGAGAGAGGGAGAGAGAGAGAGAGAGAGTGAAAAAATATCACTAGCCAGCCAACCCTATCGTATGAGCGAATGATATTGGTACCTCTTGATGACACGACAATCTTATGCAGCCAGCTGCTCTAATATGTTCTCTTCTTTTGCAGATAAAAAAAGACCCGAAAGTGAAAAATGTGCTGCACTATAACAATCTCATCGAATGCCTTGATCTCCATCTTACAGAAATTGATTTGATCGACTACCGAGGCAGCACATCTGAGATTAAATTGGCTAGGTTCTTTGTTCTGGAGGCAAGTATGCTCAAGGTAATGAGGTTTGGCGTTCTCTGGCGCAACAATGAATGGCGTGCGGATCACTGCAAGCGTCTAAGCCTAAATGACAAAGTCTCCGCAGAAGTTGAATTTGTTTTTGAAACATCAAGTGGCCAGAGACTCGAAAACTTATTTGCCCATTAGTGACTTGTCAGGGCGGTGGATTTTAGTTTGTACGATAACGCTGCATCCACCTAAAGTAACGAAAGTTCTTACATGAACTTCCTAGTAATTCCCTCTTCCTAGGTGCAGCATTACTCCTAACATTTGTAATATCAGTTTGAAACTTGTAATATTGTCGTGTCCTATTCCTGCGTTTTCAAAATTCTGCGAATCAAACAGGTCCTGAGTTGGTGATGATGTTGTGCCTCCCATCTTTCACCAGTAGCCGTCGGATCTAGATCTGACGCATACAAACCAAGCTTCTCCATTTTTGCAAAAAGATGCCCGCACTTGTTCCCTATTTACAAACAACTCCTTGACTCTCACAATCAGCCTTATCTCCTCCCCACCACATCTAGATGGCCGCTGCCGAAGCAATCCACCCCCAATCTTGGTATTTTGTGCAATGCACGGGCATATATGCACGGTAAATTATGTCGAACAGGGCTAGTTGTAAGCAAGCTAGCTCTACAGCCATGATGATAGTGACTGCAGACGGTGAGGCTGACTATGGTATGCTGAACACGGCACCTATACTCAGGTGTCATCTCCGGCGCAGGGTCTTGTCACTTCACTGTGAGGAGCAGCACGTAATAATTTGACCAACGGGTAGTACAGTGCTAGTACTCCTAGGAGTACAACATTGGTAGTACTACTACTAGTACTAGTAGCACCACCGTCTGGATTTAGGAGTACTACCACGTCCATCTGGATTTTAGTATTTCACTAGCAATATCTAGTAATGCATGTCACAAAAAATGTACTACTCCCTCTGTAAATAAATACATGGTGTTTTATTCCTATCGGCGAGAGAACTTAATGTTTTCTTGCTAACTAGAGTCTTAATAGGATTACATGCAATGAAGTAAACACTGAATGCCATGTTTGGTAGTCTCAAATCATTGAAAGCATGCACGGCCCACATCTCTCATTGGTTGATATGTCACGAAATAAGAAACAAGGAGGGAGTTAATGCACCGTGCCTAAGTGTTTTGGGATTATTTGGTTTTCGTAATGTGACTTACACAACATTTTTGTTTACATGCATTAACATTTTATTAGTTAAATCAAAGGTCAAAACTTGGCGCAAAATGCAAAGGGGACTAATAAACCAGTAAACATCAAACTTCTCTTGTTTGGCCCCAACTAGAGGTCCGGTGAGATGACTATACTGCACCGGCACGGAGGGGGCGCAGCTTCATTGACTTACGACAACTGCCTTTGGGTGAATGACACGTGGGCCCAGGGGGTGGCTGGCCCACCTATCATACAACCAAAGGCAGGTGCAGTAGAGGGCCGAGGAGTAGTACGAAATCCTACGCACCTACGCACGCTAACCAAGGGCAAGAGTGATCAATCGAATCGCAAGATCAGTTGACTAGCAGAAGCTAAGCTAGACCCATGGAGGCGATGAGCGCGAGCATCAGCCGGCTGTGCCAGATGGTCCACGACACCAGCATGTGGCCCGGCAATGAGGAACGTCTCCAGGTAGTATTGCTTGAGGCCGGCAGGGCGAGTGGCTGCTTGGACGACAGCTTCATCTCCTTGTTCGATGAGGTCCTCGTTGGTTTCCTCGACAAGTTCACCATCGTCAAGAAGCTCGCGGACGACTTTGACGTAAGCCTTCAGCCGACACGCCCAAGCTATGCGATGCCCGCCACCCTCAACGGCCACTATGGTGACAACCTCTTCGACGCACTGGTGGCCCTGCGACTGCCCGCCGTCGCGCCGGAGAATGTCCACCTTGAGGTCGCGCTCCCCGCGCAGCGCCTGGCGCAGCAAGACAACATGGACATAATCACCCACGTCTACACGCATGCAAGAGGAGGACGATAGCACGCTGGCCTTCTTGGACCGCAGGGCAACCTTGGACGCATTGTTTAGAAGCACGTTGAGCTCGCCGCCAACGCCGCTGCTCCTCACACGTCGGTTGGTGACCCAGTGCGTGAGGATGTCGTTGATGGATCCGTATGTATTTTATCTTTCCGTCAAATCCATGTAGTAGTATATGATACTACAGTAATTATCTTACCTTTCGCATCAACTTCCTAATTTCCATACGTACTCCATGCATGAACGGCGCCAGAACCAAACTTCTCATTACTCTAGGCAAAATCGTTATTTTCTATCTATCGATCGCGCCCTGGAGCAGAACCAAATTTTACAAGTTACGAGTTCAAAAGGAAAAGCCTTCCGTGTTCGCGTCGCACCCCCACACGGATGGTCCGGCACGCCGCTCAAGCGGGAATGCGGGCGGTGTTGCATTTTCACTTACAAGTTGGACCGTAGTTGAGCAAACCGACTATCGGTAAACCCCCACCCCGCCCACCGCGCGATGGCTGAGAAAACAGGAGGGAGAAGAGATGGTTGTAGCACGGACTCCAAGAAAGTTGGTGTCGGATGGGACTCGTGTGGGTGGCGTGTGCCGTAGTGCTAGACGTGAATGCTAGTTATGGCCCATGCCACCCCACTATATCGAGCCTATATCGAGGTACAGTACATAGAACAAATTTCCTGCAGTCCATGCTCAGCACTCCTCTATCTCTCTTCTCAGCCAGCCAGCGGACGCGCGGAGCCCATCGTCTGTTTGCTCACATGCGGTCCCACATGTCAGTGAAAACGCAAGAGGACCCACTGAACCTGCACATCTTTCACCTCAACGTGCTGGTGATGAAAAACAAATCCAAGAAAGATCTTCGGTGGCCGCTTTTGGAGTTACTCAAGAGTAGTAAGATTCTATTTACAGTTTAACCCAAGATGCACATCTCGTGGCTTCAACTTATCAACTACCACTCTATTTTCTTTCATGACACGACCTGGATGCTGGACGTCCCACGTGTCGGCAAAAGGAGGAAGAACCCGACCAAATCTTTGGTTGTGCTCTCGGATTAGACTAGTTGTGCTAACTTAAAAATTTTATTGTGTACTCCCTCCGTTCCAAAATACTTGACTTCCATTTGTCCAAAAATGGATGTGCCTATATACTAAAACATGTCTAGATACATATATATTTTGACAAATAGAAGGCATGTATTGTGCAACGGAGGGAGTAGAATGGATGCAAGTTTTTGTATTGGGAAGAAGAGTACATACATATATTGTAGAGCGCAATTTAGTAGATGTTCTATCACTTTTAGCTAGCACAGAGGCTATAGATGATATTAGTGCACTTGTTGATACTCCTACTTGGTATGCGTGTCGCTGCTTAGACGCAGAGAAAAACGGACCGGAGGGAGTACTAGAATAGAGGTTAGACATGAGACTAGATGCGAGGAAGCAACGTCTACTTCTTTACACTCGAAGAAGAAAGAAGCACGCAAGATCGAGCCTCCGCAGATCAACAATGAATGCATCAAGAAGGCACTAATACAACTTACAGGAGTAGTAAAATGTATTCTTGTGGTTCTTGTTTTCTTTGGTCTTGCTTTTCTAGTCAAAATTATCGTTGGAGTTCATGCAAAACGGAGGTCCATTTGGGGTCGTGTGTTGCAGTTGGCCTTACAAGTGGGACTGCAGTTAAGGAAACCGACTATCGGCAAACCCCCACCTCGCCCACCGCGCGATGGCTGAGTTAGAGAAACGATGAGGTTGAAGAGATTGCTCTAGCACGGAATCCAAGAAATATGATGTCAGATGGAAGTCATGCTGGTGGCGTGTGTCGTACTCCTGGACGTGAATGCTTGTTCTGGCCCATGCCACCCTACTACTCCTACTAGTTAGTACTATATAGTACTACTAGTATCGAGGATTCGAGGTGCTGGTTACGTAGTACAGTATGGCTACAGTAAAAACACCCGCACGACGCGCAAAGCATGTGAAGCTAGTACAAATAGTGTACTACTATTGTTGATTGGCCCCATCCGATAACCTGTTGCAATGCACGTACAATTATGTATTCGGAAAATATATTTTTTGCCTCATCGCACCACTCACTAACAGAAGCAACTCGAAAGCCATTCATAAATTTAGTAAGTTTATCACAGGCATATCATTTTATTACATACAACAGGTCTTCAACCCACATCGACAACGAGGATACATTATAAATACTAAAGTTTTCACCACACAACAAATAACAAGCAATGAAATGAACTTCAACTCAACCATTCCTCGGCGTTGGAAACGCTTGCTTTGAACCACAAGTGATTCTCTGGGACGGGCCATCCATTGTCGATCTGGAGACCAACGCAGGACTGATCATCCAGGCTGAAGCGGCCTACTATATCAGTATCAGGGTAGGGAACCACCCAAATGTCTGAGGTATAGACACAGTTGCTTATCATAAATGGTAGTAACATTGTGTCAACAGCAGTTGGATCGCCTTTCACCATCATTTGATAGTTTTGTCCAAGGAAGAGCGAGTTTTCTCCAAGACTATCAATTCTGTACCAGGGAGAAGGAGTTGGCGCTAGCACACTAGTATCCATCCCGAATACCATGCAACGGGTGTTGGAATAGGTCCGGAGAGTCCGACCATGGGAGACTACACCTGCTTCCTTAGCAGTAACATCATCAGTGGGCTGTATACACATGAGAAGAGGTGATCCATCAGAATTAGTTGCCAGGCGCCAAATAGTATATGGGCGCTGCTCGTCCTCGTGCTCGTGATCATCACCATCATCATCTCCCCCTTGGTTATAAAAATCTTCAAGTATAGGTGGTGGAATGTTCACAGGACCTTGGAAAAACAAGAAGAAGGTTAATTATAGGCTGGCCATAGTGGGGGTAACATAAGTAGCATCATGCACTTGGGACTCGCAAACATGCTTATGTGGCAGGCAATTAAGGAAGAGAGAGATGGTTATAGTAACATAGGTAGATACCGTAACATAATAAATGTGATGCTACTATGTGTCATGCATGGCAATAAATGAGACCACCTATGATACTAATCTAAGATACTATGCACTATAGAGGTAGTAACATAAACTAGTAACATATGCATGTTACTAGTCTAAGTTACTCCCCACTACGACCAGCCATGCTAACCCGCATGCATGTGGATGAAACAATTATAGTTACGTTGGAAGACAAACTTACCGAAACAACGAGGATGCCATGCAAAAACAGTGCCACGAGTGGTGGCAGCAAACACAAGGCCCTTGTATTGAATTGCATCACAGTACTCATTCGTGTACAGAAACTGATTTTTGAGCAATATCCATCTAGTCAAACCACTGACGACGGCAACAAGCTTGTCGAAGATAGCAACAACTTCATAGTTGTTGTAATTCCAAGAGCGGTTGGGGACTCGAGAAATTGCTATCTTCCGTAGAAGACAGTCACCATGATTGTATTTGAACGTGCGTACAATACCGGTGTGCTCAACCTCTGGGCAGTCTGCTGAGATTTTTGGAAGTGGAACCCGGTCACGAGTGTACACATTCACAAGTACCCACTCGCAGTTGGACCCAATGTAAACAACCCAATCTCCATTTGCGCCTGCCCAAGCCTTGCCCTCAAGCGATGGCATCTTAACATCATACGTATCATTATCAAGCGGCATCAACTTGCACAGGGCGAGGCCTCCGTCGTGACGGCGCCAGTCATCAGGGTCACGACAAAGAAGATAGGGGAGATCAAACCGCTCCTTGACTCTTGGGTTCCTTGTAATGATGTTATTAGTTGGGTCGAGAATGGGCTTGAACGAACCTGCCATGCTAGTCGAGGTGATGACGTCGCACCGATCAATGAGTTCCTCCACCATGTCATCTTTCAGATCGGGGCAAGAATAACGGGGTCGTTTCCGTCCTGTTCCCTCCATGGAGAAGACGATCAAACAATGGCAGAAGAAAGGGTGAAGGGCTGAAGGAAAATGGAGGAGGGAGAGGAAGAGCGTGCGACAGCAGTTCCAAATCAAGAGGGAAAGGCAAAGAGTCGATGGACGGTTGCCAGTTTGCCACGGTTCATGAAGGGGCGCCCCGCCTACACGTCGGTTCGGAAATACTCCTACTACTCGCCGTCGTCTCACTAATATGTGGATCGGGACCACATGTCAACGAGACATGGTGTGTAATTTCTCGTGCAAAATGCAATCTGGCCGCGTTGTCCCGAGGTGCCGCATTAGTTATCGGCCTTTATTTTTTTAATGGCGCGCCATTCAGTTTTGAAGCATGACTAACCGGTACTGTATGCAGAGAAAATATAAACTACTCTACCACTACTCCACCTCCAGTACTAGTAGTATAAAGAAGATATATAGGCTGGAGCTTCAGCGCTTTCTTGCCAAGGGCTGCCCACTTGCTCCTCACACTACCACCCTCTCTCCAGATCTAAAAAAGACGGCCCCTCTCTCCCTCCTCACCGGTGGTCACAAATCCGCCGGGGAAGAAAAGGACGTGCAGTGTTGACGCACTCGTCGTCGGCGAGCGAGGTCACGCACCGACGACAAGGCCGTCCTCTCAGACCTAGCGCCCGCGCGGGATTGCTGCCGTAGTTTGTGCGAAGGACGACGACCACGAGCGAAGCCACTTCTCGCCGACCCTCAGGTATGCTACCTCTTTTCGAATCATACCCTTGTTCTATTGCCCCATCTGGCACGTTGTTGCATGTGGATCTTTTTCCACTCCACCATCTTCCCAATTTGCTATCCTCTGCTCTGCTGGCCACGCAGACGAAAACCATAATTTGCACTATTAAAGGAAACCCTACTTCATGCAGACTAATGCATGTCTGGGTTGAATAAGGAAAGGAAGGGAGACTGTACTATCCAAGAGAGTAGGCATCGAACCCGCATCTAGGTTGAAAAGGGGAAAATCAGTAGCTAAGGAACGAGTCTCGTGTCTCTTGGTTGAAGAAGGGTAGAAAGGCATGACAACGCAATAGAGAATGACCAGGTCGATCGGTTTGTTGTCCTCACATAGGAAAAAAGGTGGCTAAAGAGAACAAAAATGGGATGTAATCCACATATGCTGCCTGGATATTTGTTGCTCTGGGCAACCATACCTCCCTCACCACTCTGCGTCCGTGGAGGTACATCGTACTGGTGCGCCCACTGTCCGAATGGGCCTCCCATGCTCTTATTGCCACTTTTTTTGCTGTTAGTATAACGCCAGCAGTCAAGTCAAGCTAAAGTGATGCCACATTTAACTAATGCCGCTCTTAGTCTAATGCCACAGATAAATTTAAGCAGTGCCATTTAATGTCACTGGATCATTTCAGGGTTAGCTGTTGATTGTGGATGTATTAAAGATTTTTCAGCTAAGGCATTCTAATGCTGTTGCACAGCCAGTATACCAACGATGAAACTTGTTACTACCTTCAGATTTTTGCACTGTTAATGCTTATAGATTACATACCTCACTTTCATGAGATAAGTTAATTTTTTTGTACAGTGTCACCAAAATGCCAAGGCGCTGATGTCATTTTATTTTGGTTAAACTGCACAGACAATTATGAAGACAAGAGGAAAGGTCAAGAGTGGGCACCTCCTCCTCCGGCTGTTCTCTTGATTATCAAGAGGAAAGATCAAGTTTTTATGTTTGATCGATTATCAAGATTGGGATAGCAATTTTTAAGGTCCCCCCCCCCCCCGAGTTCGAATTGATATTTACCTTGGAGGTACATGGTTTGCAATTTTTTTATACTGTTATTAGTTAATAATGCTAGTTACCTTCAGACTTTTGTATTTGGTTTAATGCTCATGCACAACTAGTATACCAATGTTGAAACTTGTTACCTTTACATTTTGTATTGTTAATTCTTATAGAAACCTTCCAGTGCTAGAGTTTATTGAAATCTGTTCAGTAAAACCATTGTACTGTACCCTGTAATAAACTAACTACTCTACTGTTGCACTAGCCACTGGATTAGTGTATATTTGTAGTATTCAAATGGTGCTGCATTAGCGTATGGACATAAATAAAGTGTGGCAAGCTTTCCCAGATATGTGCTCAAGAAAACGACTACCTATTTTTCTAAATACTAGACGTTTGGGTACTTTAAATTGAACCACGAAAACGTCTTATATTAAGGAACAGAGGGTGTAGAGTTCACTCAAATTATCTCGGTAAAGCTAGTCACACCTTTGTTAAAATTAATGTTCATTATGTTATCGGAGGAGGTTTGTATGTTTGTCTCTAATGCCTGTCTACTACATACCCGACATCATGATGTAATGTTAAGTCATTTCCTTTTGTACAGTGTAACTAAATTGTCAAGGCGGTGATGGCATTTTATTTTAGTAGAACTGCACAAAATTTGCTTAAAAGAAGAGGAAAGGTCGGGAATGGCTCAGTTTTTCAGAAAAAAACTATGCATGCCTTCCTGACATCAGCCGTTGTTGCTTTATTTATTCCTTCAAACAGGTGGTTAGAAACCGTCTTGCTACCTTTTTCCATTAAGAAATTGGAATGCTTATATTTGTGAGTCTATGCTTCAACTAGTGCCACTTTTATAGTAATCACACTTTCAATATCTATGCAAACAGGGATGCTCGATTTTAGTGGAGCTGCACAAAAAAGTCCAACTGGTTCAACATTAGGAGCATGTTTTTTTCCAAACCTTTATATCTAATTGGTGGCACTATGAGCTGTTTATTACGAAGGTACATGGTTTGCTACTATCTTGCTACTCTTTTTGTACTGTCATTAGATAGTAATACTAGTGGTTTGCATGTGAATTTATTGGCAGGGTGGGCCTACATTGGAGGTGCAGGACAGGATTCAATGATTGGATGCTCAATTTCGGTTGTATCGATTTCACCTCTTCCATCACTGCGAACATGGTGTGGTATATGTTTACTAGCTGCTTGATATTTGTGCAGATAGAGATGTCTACCCGTTGCTATTTGGCAAACAAACAAAGTGTCTGCAATTTTGGTTGAATTGCACAAGAGAATAGTATAGTCACTGCATGCAGTGCCATTTGAAAATAGACACAAAGATTGGATAGTCACTTCATGGAATGCAAAAAAGTAGTACTGTACTATTTACTGGCCAACACTTGGTGCTTCATTGCTTTGGTATGATTATACAATGGGCATCATTTTCCCTAAGTTAAAGTTTGTATTCCAAAAATAGTCTCGCGGTGTGATCGAGAGAAGACCAAATCATATTGCAGTGGATGTTCCTCCATCATGTGTGGTTCATTCTCATGGTTCCAGCTGTTGGTGAAACCACTTACGTTTGCAAGAGGAATTGTAGACTTCACAAACAAATTTGTCTTTCAGTCTGTACTGAATGTTGGCCAAGAGAAGCATCCATGTTAGTAGGAAGAACATATGTTTTTTCTAGATCTTTGCTTTTGGAGCTACATATTTGTATATGATCTGTGAATCATTGAGATGCATTAACATGTTGATCTTATGTATGGTAATCGTACTAGTTAGTTTTAGTTGTGATGCAAGATCCGAAGTGGGTGATCTTTGCTTTTGGACCTACATATTTGTATATGATTTGTGAATCATTGAGATGCATTAACAGTTACTTATTTCTGTTCGCTCAGTGTTTACAAGTTACTGATCGATCACTAGCTAGCCTACAAATGCGCACCTGACAGTTTTATTTGCGACGCAAGATGCGAAGTGGCAATTTTTTGAATAAAAATGCCTACCTCTGAAGAAACTGACAATCTACACTATCGATCCTACACGGATAAAAATGCCTACCTCTGAAGAAACTGACAAGCTACACTATCGATCCTACACGGATAAACAGTGTATCACGCACGTACTACCTCCTTTCCGGTTTGCAGGGCTCAATTCAAGAAACGACCTACTCGATCCTACACGAATAAATAGCGGATCACGCACGTACTAGTACCTCCTTTCCGGTTTGCCGGGCTTAATTCAAACCTCTCACCAACCAAGGTACTCCCTCCGTCCGGGTTTATTAGTCCCGTGAGCAATGCAGAAGACCAAGGCATGGCAATAATTAACGGCATGCAGAAGTTTAAGCCTAATTAATTCCAGCGATTTAAGTGGCTGCATGCGTGCGCTCGGCTGCGACTCGTTGCATGCTGCTTCGCGTACTGCCTGCGAGCGATTCTGAGTGCCTGCATGCAGCCGGCCGTAATTAAGGCAGCTAACTGATGCGAAAAAAGATACGCTTTAATTGTTGCGGGCTTTTTGAATCCGTGAAATCATTATTGACAAGGAGGGAGATGATTCGAGTGCACTCGTTTGACCGCCATGCCGGCGTGCGACCCAGACGGGACGGGACGACACAGTCATAATTTCAGTTTCCCTAGTTTTCCACGGCAAGCTGGCGCACTAAGCCATTATGCATTGAATTCCGATGACCGTCGCGCTACCTTCCCCCTATAAGTACTGTTTCCCGGCATTCTCCAGTGCCACCGTGACCCAACTCGCCATATCCTCATAAGCCCCCACCAGCCCGACGTTGTTCGCCACGTCCGCCATGCCCCCGCCCGTCCGCGGTAGGAGACGCCGGAGGTGGTCACCGCCGGAACTAGTGTTCGGTTTTTCACCGGAAGGCAGACGGAGGCAGGAGGCATTCTATCTATCTTTAGATGGCAATGCGCAGATCGAGGAGTTGTTGGAGCGCGACCACATGGCGGAGGAGCAGGAGTTGTTGGAGCGCGACCGCCTGGCGGAGGAGCAGTGTAACGCCGATTTGCGCCGCCAGCGGGACATGGAGCAGCAGCGCACCAACGCTCTGAGTCACGAGCAGAGCGCCCGCAACTGGGCCGACTACGTGGAGGCCGGCGCCCGGCAAATAGCCCTGGAGGCTGTCGGGAACGCATGTGTTCGCGACGCCGATTTTTACTACCAGCTCGTCAAGTGGGTTTCCCGCTTGGAAGCCGAAGCTTCGGTGGACCACGTCGGCATGGAAAGCGCTACCGCGCGTGATCAACACGCCCTATCACACCTCTGGCAAGTCCGAGGCGAGGCGCAGGACGCCGGTGCGGGCGTTTAGCATGTACCGCCAGCATCGTCTAGTTAGCTAAGAGTAAGTTAGTACTTGTCTAGTGGGAGTAGATAGTTAACTTGGCTATGATGGTTGTCAACGTGGAAGTTCAGTACTCTATATGTGGATCAGACCTGTTACTTTGCTCTGAATGTCAAACTTTCCGTTTGAACGTATGGAATGGGTTGTTATTTTTTAAATGGGTTGTATTTGTCCTCCACGGGTTTAGAGGCTGACTTGTGGGCCTAGCAAGTTGACGCGTACACAATCAGGAGATGATTGTACGTGGAGAGGATGACAGCAGGGACCTGCCAAGGTCATGGCAGTACGCAAGCAAGTGCCTCCTTATTTCAAGCCAATAAAAAAATGGCTCCTCCTAGTTGATTTCTGACATCTGGGTCCCATGCCATTGTCAACGTAGTCAATAAATGAGAGAATTGCACAACGAGCGGCTGACACCAGGGACCCAGCAGCTCGCCCCGTTATTTTTGTTTTGGATTAATTTGATAAATGCCTCCGAGAAATGCCACTGCAATTTCCAAACTTTGAAAAATGCCATTTCATGCCATTTCTAGTGGCATTTTTTGAAGTCTGGATTGGCGTTTTTCAAAGTTTGCAAACTGCAGTGGCATTTTTCAAAGTTTGCAAAAATTGCAGTAGCATTTTCAAAGTTTAGAAATTGCAGTGGCATTTTTATGAATTGCCATAATTGGAGTGGCATTTGTCTAATATGTTTTTGAGACGGAAGCAGGGTGTCAACTGGGCTGTGCGGGACACTTTGGCCTGTCTAGACAGCCTTTTCTTTTATGTTTACCACAGATCAGCCTAGTAGTTTTTTTTCTTTTTGAAAATGGCTAGCCCAGTTTTTTTTGTGATTTGTCAAGTAAGTCATTTTATGAGGCCTGTTGGGCTAGACGAGGAGAGATTCATTCGGCTGGCCGAGAAAATGGCCTATCGGTAATGAGAAATGGAATGTACATTTTTAAAACACATCAAATCGGCAATTAGTTTCAGATATCTTTTTTTCATTTCGAGATTTTAAATTGCATTGATTTTTATGCGTGGACAATTTATTGGATTTTATATTGATATACATTTATTTTTAAAATCAGTCTGAATGTGACTCGAAAATTTGGGATTAAAAATAGTTCAGACCGCACCGACATATGCAAAATTTCGTATAATTTTTTAACCGTGACCACAATATGGGCTGTAATCTCTCCCTAATAATAATAAAGTACGGAGTGAATCTGTCGGGTTCACCGTCGCGGCGTTTTTGCAAAAAGGTCCCTATTGTTTCATATACTCAACCCGCGCTCCAACTTAAGTGGCTAACCAGCGAAAACGTTTCGTTCTTCCAAAAACGACCATGTAGTTTATGGTATTTGGCCCGTGCTCCTCTTTTAGGTGCCCATAGCACACCCGAGCTGGGGCTCTCCTCGATCCGTCCGGGTACGGCGCCGGTGGCGGCGGCCGGTCTTCTTCTCCGGCCATCTGCCGCTCTCCTTCCCTTCCCCATCCGCCCCTAAAATTCTCCGGCATCAACCCAGCCTCCTCAATCTCTAGCCCATATCCATGGAGTTCCAGACTTGGATTTCAAAGGGATTCGGCGCCTCGGGAGGACGAACGCCATGGCGGCTACACACACGCGGTGGCAGCGGATTGAAGGATGCGGCAGCAAATCGACGTGAGCATCCATCTTCTGCTCTCTAAATCTCTCTCTCTCTCTCTCTCTCTCTCTCTCTCTCTCTCTCTCTCTCTCCAACCTCCTCTATCCTCTTGCATCACAAACAGGCGGCGACTCTATCCGGCCGAGTGTGGCGTATGTGGTGCCTGTGTTGTGCTCCCGGCGGCCTAGCGTGTGTGCGTGCGGCTGGATATGCGTCTGTGTTCATGTGTGTGGCGCTCTACAGGCAGAGGAAGTGGGTGGTTGCAGGCAGAGGAAGCTGCTAGCTATTGGCAGAGGAGTATTAAGATTAGTATGGCACGATTAGGATACTTCCCTTGATTTCTATAAGAAAAATTGATAGTTTCCTTGATTTGTTTTGTTCTAGATTAGTAGTAAAGCGGTGCACTGACATTTGGTTTGTGGTGCAGGAGCTTGAAGATATCAGGGGCAGCAGGCTTTACTGCAATATATTCGTCTATGATTTTCTCCCCAAATCTGAAATTATTTGCCACCTAAAGTTTAATCCCCTTGAGAAAATGGGAGTATTTATGTACTATGCTCTATGGATGTTGACAATTTTGATTGCAGGGGCTGGCAAAGTAAGTGCAGTGCTTACCGTTGCATATAGATATTTAGGGCTACATCAAACTTCAGTCAGTAGAACATGATGACCAGGCAGGGAGGTTCATGCACATTGGAAGTGAGGATGTTTGGTGTAGAATCGGTGCCGCCTCCACTCTACCCCGCCCCTCTGCATTGTCCTCGACGGCAATACGGGCGACCTCGCCGCTTGCCTCGCGTGCAACCACTTCATCCCCAACCTGTCGGAAGAGAGCATTGCAGACTGGGCGGACAAACAATGAGGTGTAGCAGCACAACCTTGCCTCTTTCCCTTACTCTCATTTACAAGCGAGCCAAAGACACCCCAAGTGGTGGCACGATGGCCCATCGTGTATGAATGTGCTTCCAGACAAGCTTGCGGCGGCTCAGACCAGACTTGCTTGGCATACATGGCTGCAATGCATACATGTGGCGGGAAACAGGCAGGGAAGCTTGGGACTGGATATGCAATTATGCCTTTGTAAGTATTACTAATGCAATTTGTTTTTGAAAGATCCCTAAGTCATTTACCGTTTTGCTCCTGAGAATTGTTTACTATTGTTAATTGTATCAATGGTCAATTAACGACATAGACCAAGATACCATTGAACACCTTTGATAGATTGACTGAAATATGAACACTCTTGGCCCGAAGTTACAGCATTGCACCAATTAATTGTTAACCTCTTGGTTTTAATGATAATTGTTCTACCATGCGTTTTTCTTCTGCTAGCATTGCATCAACAATGTCAGTTGTAATTATATATATAACTTAGAAATTCAGTGTGATATATTCTGCAGGATGTGTCTAAATCACTCTATTTTTCCATGACATTAACAATTGTTCTTCGACTATTTAAGTGAACGCTCTCTGAAATTTAATTCTCAGTTAAGTCTGGCCTTCTTTGGGTAATTTATATAGCAGGCTCTGCAAGAATTGGACGCAGATCCACTATTTCCCCCCTCTGTATTTACTGCAATGCATATTTACCTGGGCCCTGTGTCACGGGCCCGTGCTGCTGCCTTAAGCTCCATGAAATACTTGCCGAGGCAGTGTTTGACCTGCGCCGACAAGCTCGGCCAGGACGTCCTCAAGTCCGACCTTGAGTTTGACACTGACGATTTCGTCCAGCCCGACCACGGTCACTAACCTATTCCTCCTCCTCCCAGAACCTCACCTACTCTTTCAATATTTTTTATGAACTCTGATTCAGTTTGTCCACTATTTGGATATATGTACGCCACTTATAAAATGTAGTTCCTAGAGCATGATATTGTTCCAAGGATCTATGTACTGTAGCAAGATCCTTGAAACTGTTGTGCTCAATGTGTAAAGAGAAGACAAAGCTGTTGATTCCGAGTTATACATGACGTACAGATTAAATGATGATCTGCATGTTTGGTTTTCCTTCTAAATTTTTTAGACATCGTTACAAGGATATCACATTATTTTTTTAATAGGAGAAACGTGCATCTCTGCATCAGAATTCTTTTGTGGTACGTTCTTCGTAAAGATATGCCTCATGGTGAGTTCTGAACATTACTTTTAGCAGTTCACCATACTGTTTGCATCTTTGTCCCAGTGAAGTTTCTCATATGCGAGGCATTGATGATGTAATGTGCAAAGAGCAAGATGTTGATTTCTGAATTATATATTTAATGCCATATAGGTTAATGTTGATCATTGTTTTCCCGTATGGGGTTTCCTCTGAATTTCATGAAGTCGTCGTATTGAGGTTATCACATTATCTTTTTTATAGGAACAAAGTGTCATATCCGCATCAGAATTATTTTGTGCCACGTTCTTTGTTTAGATATTCCTAAATGCTTACCTGATCCAGTTCTGAGCCTTACTTCGACAACCTGTTTTTAGCACTTCATCGTATTGTTTGCATCTTTGTTCCAGTGAAGTATACCATATGCAGTTGAGGCTATCGTGCTGAAGGGTAGGAAGATGGAGGAGCGGATTCTTTTAGCAAGCTGGTAACCTGTTGGTTTGTGAGTAATCTTCTGTATATATTATTTATAGGACTGTTGTTGTGGTGCTGCCGATGACAACGAAGTGTGCAGATGTTTGGTATGGAGAGAAATTCAGAAGGACAGGGAGAACTCATCTCTTCAGAACTAAAGTACACCTCTGAATCTATTTGTGAGCAATTCTTATGCACTCAATTGGCTTATATATGTGTCTGATTTATGCCAATGCAGTTGACCAAACGAGAAACCTCAATGATAAGTAATTCTTTAATCAAACATCTAACTATAATTATGCTTAAGATATTCTAGCTTTCTACATGGTTAAAATTATTATTCTATTACATCATTATACACTATCCTATAATTTTAAATGGCTAGAAATTTCAGTATTCTTCTGGCTAACTGTTTTATAAAGTCAAGTGTTAAAGTCACTCTGACGCGGATACGGTATATCCATTGATAGTTTATTAGGCGAGGCGTTGTATTTTTCTTTTGTTTCTTCGGTCTATTTTGTAATGGAAGTTACTCTCAAACTGATGATTCCATGTTTTGGATGACAATCTATCATAAGCATATATACGAGAAGACTCCTTAGCGCTCGACCGCTCCAGCGAGCGAAACCAATCCAAGGCAAATCATCAGCCGACCAGAATTTCCATAAGGGCCCACCACGTGAGGCCTTTGTACGAAGGCTGGGAAGGCATGAGGAGTCGGCCCTATCTGAAATCTATACTAATCGCCCCCCAGATTTTCAGGGAGGCCCGCGCCTAATTAATCCGCCCCTAACTAATCACGTATTTAAGCCACTTTCCAAATCGAGCCTGTCCGAAAACGAGCACTGCAACGCGCGTGCGCGAGATAGCCGTCCCCGCATATATATGTTCCAAATCTACAGCCTTCCTTGGTTCACAAATACATTTATTGCACATGTATGTTGTTTAATAAAAGGAGGATTAAGATTGATGAAGTTTTTGGTTGGGACGAATCTTACCATCACTTAGCTATAAGTGAGTTTCTTTCGCTGCAATAGCACATGTCCATGCGTTAGATACATATGGACATATATTTGTTTTTTTCCGTAGCAACGCACGGGCATATTTGCTAATGCTAACAAAAAGAATATGGGCTCCAAAAAACCCGTAAGAATTGGCAAATGGGCTGTAAACTATTTGAAATAATGGCAGATGGGCTGTATGCTGTTTTCCACATATTTGAGGCTTTCCACAGATGGCCTGTATACTGTTGGATGTCCATCCAACGGTCGTCGTGTTTCTTCAATCTCTGCTCTTCCTGCTCCAGCCGCTTAAACAAGCGCCGGCGGGACTGCCTCCTCCCTCCTCCCCACGGCCGGCTGTGCTGCCGTGCAGGCTTCACCGCCCCACCGTACTCCCATCGCTGGCCTAGCTATCCTTCTACTCACCCTCAGTCCCACACATGCTGTTATTCTCCGACGACGGCAGACAAACCAGTAAACCCTCGTACTCCTCCGCGTGGGAAATAACTGTCGAGTATTCCCTGGCTCCGTGTCGTTCCCTTCCTAGGCCTCGTCGTCGTCCACTGCCTTGGTGCTCTCGGCGCGGCCTGGTCAATGTGGTCAATGAACGACATCCATCGGAAGTGGACTGTACGTGGAGAGGCTGACAGCTGGGTCCACGACCGCACGCAAGGAAATGCCTCCTTATTACGCGCAAAATAATGATTTCTCCACCTGACATCTGGGATCCATCGAAAGGGCCTCTGTATTTCGCGAAAAAAATGTTACCGCCGCTGACAGCTCGGACCCACCAGCTATATCTTCGCACGTAAGGAAGTGCCTCCTTATTACGCCCAAAAAAAAGAATACCCCCTGCTAGCTGGGACCCAGTATAGTGGGCCTACTAAGTTGACGGGGACGAAGGGCTTTGTCAACTTAGTCAATATGCACGATTCTAGCTCGACTGACCGTACGATGTCCATCCAACGGCCGTAATGCTTCTTCAACCTCTGGTCTTCTTGCTCGAGCCGCCCAAAGCAGCGCCGGTCGTGCCGCCTGCTCCTGCCTCCCGTGGCCGGCTGTGCTGCCGCGGAGGCCTCACCGCCCCCATACTACTCCCACCGCTGGCCAGACCATCCCTCCACTCCACTCACCCACACCCCCTATTATTCTGAAGCGACGGCAGCGCAGCCGAACCAGTGAACCCTCGTACTCCTCTCCGCGTGGGCATCCACTGTCGCGTCTTCCTCGGCTCCGCGTCGTCCCCTTCCTAGGCCTTGCCGTCGTCCACCGCGTGGTACTCTCGGCATGGCGTGGTTAATGTGGTCAACGACTGAATTCCATCGGAAGAATACTGTACGTGGAGAGGCTTACAACCGGGTCCATGGCAGCCGCAAGGAAGTGCCTCCTTATTACGCGGAAAATAATTATTCCTCCACCTGACAGCAGGGACTCACCGGACGGGCCACCAGTATTTCGCGAAAAAAAAATGTTTGCCCCTGACTGCTCGGACCCACCCAACGGGCCACCGTATTTCGCGAAAAAAACGTTCCCCCTGCTGTCAGCTCGGACCCATCAGAAGTGCCTCCTTATTACGCACAAAAAAATGAATACCCCCCCAGCTAGCTGGGACCCACCTTGGTGGGAGGCTGACTTGTGGGCCTACTAAGTTGACGGGGACGGAGGGCTTTGTCAACTTAGTCAATATAAACGATTCTAGCTCCAGTGACCATACGATGTCCATCCAACGGCCGTAATGCTTCTTCAACCTCTGGTCTTCTTGCTCCAGCCGCCCAAAGCAGCGCCGGTCGTGCCGCATGCTCCTGCCTCCCGTGGCCGGATGTGCTGCCGCGGAGGCCTCACCGCCCCCTACTATTCCCACCGCTGGCCAGGCCCTGCGGCGACGGCAGCCTCACACCGCAGCCGAACCAGTGAACCCTCGTACTCCTCTCGGCGCGGGCTTCCACTGCCGCGTCTTCTCCGGCTCCCCGTCGTCCCCTTCCTAGGCCTCGCCGTCGTCCACCGCCCTGGTGCTCTCGGCGCGGCGTGGTCAACGTGGTCAAGGAACGATTTCCATCGGACGTGGACTGTATGTGGAGAGGCTGGCAGCTGGGTCCACGACCGCAGCAAGGAAGTGCCTCCTTATTACGCGCAAAATAATTATTCCTCCACCTGATAGCGGGGACCCACCGGACGGTCCACCATATTTAGCGAAAAAAACGTTTCCCCCTGTCTGTTGGGACCCACCAATTACATCTTCGCATGCAAGGAAGTGCGTCTGAAAAAAAACGATTCGCCCCCCTGACTGCTGGGACCCACTAGCTACATCGTGGCACGCAAGGAAGTGCCTGACTGTCGGGACCCACCTGGTCGAAGCGTACGTAGCGTTGTCATTCTGGTCGCGAACATGTACGTACATATATACTGGTGGATGTAGAGGCGCGCACGTGTCGTAGTAGAGGCGCACACGTAGCATGTACACATATGTACAGCGGCGAGGGTGCAAGAAAGAAAATACGGCCACGTACGTACATACAGGCAGGGTCTCTAACGCCTATCGTGCAAACGTACATGGCTGGGTCAGAACGGGGAAACATCGTCGTCGTGGTGTTCATGGGGAGCCAACCGGCTGGGTCGGAACGGAATGCATGGTCGTGTTCATCGGGAGGGCTTGGACGGAATAGGCGATGGAAATGAGGCCTGGCGTACCGCACAACGGAGGAAACGGCCTTGTGCTCGACCGGCCACGTTCGAAACGGGATCCTGTTCATCGGGAGGGGCCTAGCGTACCGCAAAATGGAGGAAACAGACCGCCTACGGTCGAAACGGGGTCCTGTTGATCGGGAGGGGCCTGGCGTACCGCAAAACGGAGGAAACGGACCTCCTACGGTCGAAACGGGGGTCCTGTTGATCGGGAGGGTGTGGCGTACCGCAAAACGGACGAAACAGACTTGTGTTGGAGTGCTACGGTCGAAACGGGAGGGAGGGGTGTGGCGTACCACAAAACGGGACTCCACAGGATATTGTTCATCTCCACCGTCGACCTCCTCCAGCCTTCACGGGCTACCGTCGACCTCCTCCAGCCTCCACGGGCTCCTGTTCATCCAGCCTTCACTGCGCGCTACTCCACCGGCTACTGTTCAACCACCCCTCCACGGGCACCCCTCCACCGTCTACTGTTCATCCAGCCCTCCACACCACGAGGTCCTGTTCAACCACCCCTCCACGGCCACCCCTCGACCGTCTACTGTTCACCCAGCCCTCCACACCACGGGTTCCTGTTCATCCAGAGGCAACGCCACCTCTCACTGTTCATCCAACCGCCCCCCCGCAACGCTCACTGTTCATCCCAGAGGCAGCATCGATCGGCTTTAGTTAGCAGCAGTAGCGAAGGAATCGCTCCATCGAGTTCAGTTAATAGCCATCGATCGATCGCTCGGGTTCAGTAACGCGTAGCCTGCAGTGCAATCGCTCGGGTTCAGTTAGAGCCCAACGCTTTGCTCGGCTTCAGTCAGAGCCAACGCCTCGCACACACGCCCGTACGTACGAGAGAAACGCGCATCGCTGCGCCCCCGACCTCCCACCGTAACCGGCAACTCCCCGAAATTTTCCTCCCCCTCGCTTCTACCATGGTTTTTTCCATCATGGACGGCCCAAAGAATGTCATGCAGCTACGTCTCCGGCCCGCCCAGGACGAAAAGCCCATTTTCTGTCATGATTTTTTGTCATAGAAGTAGGAGCCCACCACATCTATGATGATACCGGGTTTTTTCACAATCATCGTCATAGAAGTGTCATATGTATGACAGAAAAAAATTCGTTCGGCCCAAAATGTCACGGATGTGTCTTTTTTTTGTAGTGTGTTTGGCCAATCGATCATACGGCCCGTATAAGGCCCATTGATGATACGGCCCGTAGAAGGCCCATTGTTTCTATGGCCCGTAGAAGGCCCACTGTTTCTACGGCCAGTAGGAGGCCCAGTGTCACTACAGTAAATATTAGTGAAGGAAATATGCCCTAGAGGCAATAATAAAGTTATTATTTATTTCCTTATTTCATGATAAATGTTTATTATTCATGCTAGAATTGTATCAACCGGAAACATGATACATGTGTGAATACATAGACAAACAGAGTGTCACTAGTATGCCTCTACTTGACTAGCTCGTTGATCAAAGATGGTTATGTTTCCTAGCCATAGACATGAGTTGTCATTTGATTAATGGGATCACATCATTAGGAGAATGATGTGATTGACATGACCCATTCTATTAGCTTAGCACCCGATCGTTTAGTATGTTGCTATTGCTTTCTTCATGACTTATACATGTTCCTTTGACTATGAGATTATGCAACTCCCGTTTACCGGAGGAACACTTTGGGTACTACCAAACGTCACAACGTAACTGGGTGATTATAAAGGAGTACTACAGGTGTCTCCAAAGGTAGATGTTGGGTCGGCGTATTTCGAGATTAGGATTTGTCACTCCGATTGTCGGAGAGGTATCTCTGGGCCCTCTCGGTAATGCTCATCACATAAGCCTTGCAAGCATTGCAACTAATGTGTTAGTTGTGAGATGATGTATTACGGAACGAGTAAAGAGACTTACCGGTAACGAGATTGAAATAGGTATTGGATACCGACGATCGAATCTCGGGTAAGTAACATACCGATGACAAAGGGAACAACGTATGTTGTTATGCGGTCTGACCGATAAAGATCTTCGTAGAATATGTAGGAGACAATATGGGCATCCAGGTCCCGCTATTGGTTATTGACCGGAGACGTGTCTCGGTCATGTCTACATTGTTCTCGAACCGTAGGGTTCGCACGCTTAAGGTTTCGATGACAGTTATATAATGAGTTTATGAGTTTTGATGTACCGAAGGAGTTCGGAGTCCCGGATGAGATCGGGGACATGACGAGGAGTCTCGAAATGGTCGAGACATAAAGATCGATATATTGGACGACTATATTCGGACATGGAAGGGTTCTGAGTGGTTCGGGTATTTTCGGAGGTACCGGGGAGTTACGAGAATACGAGGAAGAAGCAATGGGCCTTGACGGGCCTTAGTGGGAAGGACCAGGAGGTGGCGCGCGCCCCTCCCAAGCCCAGTCCGAATTGGACAAGGGGTTTGGGGCGCGGCCCCTCTCTCCCTTCCTTCCCCTCTTCCCCTCTTTCCCCCCTTGACCTAGTTGGACTAGGAAAGGTGGAATCCTACTCCCGGTGGGAGTAGGACTCCCCTGGCACGCCCAAACCTAGGGCTGGCCTCCTCCCTCCCTTGCTCCTTTATATACGGGGGCAGGGGGCACCCCATGGACACACAAGTTGATCCTCGTGATCGTTCCTTAGCCGTGTGCGGTGCCCCCCTCCACCATATTCCACCTTGATCATATCGTTGCAGTGCTTAGGCGAAGCCCGGCGCCGGTAGAACATCATCATCTTCACCACGCCGTCGTGCTGACGGAACTCCCCCCGAAGCTTTGCTGGATCGGAGCTAGGGGTGCGTCATCGAGCTGAACGTGTGCCAAGAACTCGGAGGTGCCGGAGTAACGGTGCTTGGATCGGTCGGATCGGGAAGACGTACGACTACTTCCACTACGTTGTGTCAACGCTTCCGCTTCGGTCTACGAGGGTACGTAGACAACACTCTCCCCTCTCGTTGCTATGCATCACCATGATCTTGCGTGTGCGTAGGAATTTTTTTGAAATTACTACGTTCCCCAACAGTGGCATCCGAGCCTAGGTTTTTATGGTTTGATGTTATATGCACGAGTATAACACAAGTGAGTTGTGGACGATACAAGTCATACTGCCTACCAGCATGTCATGCTTTGGTTCAGCGGTATTGTTGGATGAGACGACCCGGACCAACCTTACGCGTACGCTTACGCGAGACCGGTTCCCTCGACGTGCTTTGCACACAGATGGCTTGCGGGAGACTGTCTCACCAACTTTAGTTGAACCAAGTGTGGCTACGCCCGGTCCTTGAGAAGGTTAAAACAGAGTCTATTTGACAAACTATCGTTGTGGTTTTGATGCGTAGGTAAGATGAGTTCTTGCTTAAGCCCGTAGCAGCCACGTAAAACTTGCAAACAACAAAGTAGAGAACGTCTAACTTGTTTTTGCAGGGCATGTTGTGATGTGATATGGTCAAGACATGATGCTAAATTTTATTGTATGAGATGATCATGTTTTGTAACTAAGTTATCGGCAACTGGCAGGAGCCGTATGGTTGTCGCTTTATTGTATGCAATGCAATCGCCCTGTAATGCTTTACTTTGTCACTAAGCGGTAGCGATAGTCGTAGAAGCATAAGATTGGCAAGACGACAACGATGCTACGATGGAGATCAAGGTATCGCGCCGGTGATGATGGTGATCATGACGGTGCTTCGGAGATGGAGATCACAAGCACGAAGATGATGATGACCATATCATATCACTTATATTGATTGCATGTGATGTTTATCTTTTTATGCATCTTATTTTGCTTTGATTGACGGTAGCATTATAAGATGATCTCTCACTAAATTATCAAGAAGTGTTCTCCCCGAGTATGCACCGTTGCCAAAGTTCGTCGTGCCCAGACACCACGTGTTAATCGGGTGTGATAAGCTCTACGTCCATCTACAACGGGTGCAAGCCAGTTTTGCACACGCAGAATACTCGGGTTATACTTGACGAGCCTAGCATATACAGATATGGCCTCGGAACACGGAGACCGAAAGGTCGAGCGTGAATCATATAGTAGATATGATCAACATAATGATGTTCACCATTGAAAACTAATCCATTTCACGTGTTAATCGGTTATGGTTTAGTTGATTTGGATCACGTGATCACTTAGAAGATTAGAGGGATGTCTATCTAAGTGGGAGTTCTTAAGTAATATGATTAATTGAACTTAAATTTATCATGAACTTAGTCCTGGTAGTATTTTGCAAATTATGTTGTAAATCAATAGCTCGCGTTGTTGCTTCCCTATGTTTATTTTGATATGTTCCTAGAGAAAATTGTGTTGAAAGATGTTAGTAGCAATGATGCGGATTGGATCCGTGATCTGAGGTTTATCCTCATTGCTGCACAGAAGAATTATGTCCTTGATGCATCGCTAGGTGACGGACCTATTGCAGGAGCAGATGCAGACGCTATGAATGTTTTGCTAGCTCAATATGATGACTACTTAATAGTTTAGTGCACCATGCTTAACGGCTTAGAATCGGGACTTCAAAGACGTTTTGAACGTCATGGACCATATGAGATGTTCCAGGAGTTGAAGTTAATATTTCAAGCAAATACCCAAGTTGAGAGATATGAAGTCTCCAACAAGTTCTATAGCTAAAAGATGGAGGAGAATCGCTCAACTAGTGAGCATGTGCTCAGATTGTCTGGGTACTACAATCGCTTGAATCAAGTGGGAGTTAATCTTCCAGATAAAATAGTGATTGACAGAATTCTCTAGTCACCAGCACCAAGTTAGTAGAACTTCGTGATGAACTATAGTATGCAAGGGATGACGAAAACGACTCCCGAGCTTTTCATAATGATGAAATCGATGAAGGTAGAAATCAAGAAAGAGCATCAAGCGTTGATGGTTGACAAGATCACTAGTTTCAAGTAAAGGGCAAAGGGAAGAAGGGGAACTTCAAGAAGAACGGCAAGCAAGTTGCTGCTCAAGTGAAGAAGCCCAAGTCTGGTCCTAAGCCTGAGACTAAGTGCTTCTACTGCAAAGGGATTGGTCACTGGAAGTGGAACTACCCCAAGTATTTGGTGGATAAGAAAGGATGCCAAAAGTGAACAAAAGTATATTTGATATATAGATTATTGATGTGTATTTTACTGGTGTTCGTAGCAACCCCTCAGTATTTGATATTGGTTCAGTTGCTAAGAAGTAGTATCTTGAAACGGGAGTTGCAGAATGAACAGAGACTAGTTAAGGGTGAGGTGATGATGTGTGTTGGAAGTAGTTCCAAGATTGATATGATCATCATCGCACACTCCCTATACTTTCGGGATTAGTGTTGAACCTAAATAAGTGTTATTTGGTGTTTGCGTTGAGCATGAATATGATTTGATCATGTTTATTGCAATACGGTTATTCATTTAAGTAAGAGAATAGATTGTTGTTCTGTTTACATGAATAAAACCTTATATGGTTACACACCCAATGAAAATGGTTCGTTGGATCTCGATCGTAGTGATACACATATTCATAATATTGAAACCAAAAAGATGAAAAGTTAATAATGATAGTGCAACTTATTTGTGGCACTGCCGTTTAGGTCATATTGGTGTAAAGCACATGAAGAAACTCCATGCTGATGGAATTTTGGAATCACTTGATTATGAATCACTTGATGCTTGTGAACCATGCCTCATGGACAAGATGACTAAGACTCCGTTCTCCAGAACAATGGAGCGAGCAACAAATTTGTTGGAAATCATACATACTGATGTATGTGGTCCGATGAATATTAAGGCTCGCGACAAGTATCATTATTTTCTGACCTTCACAGATGCTTTGAGCAGATATGGGTATATCTACTTGATGAAACATAAGTCTGAAACATTTGAAAAGTTCAAAGAATTTCAGGGTGAAGTGGAGAATCGTCGTAACAAGAAAATAAAAGTTTCTACGATATGATCGTGGAGGAGAATATTTGAGTTACGAGTTTGGTCTTCAATTAAAACAATGTGGAATAGTTTCACAAACTCATGCCACCTGGAACACCACAACATAATGGTGTGTCCGAACGTCATAACCGTACTCTATTGGATATAGTACAATCTATGATGTTTCTTACCGATTTACCAATATCGTTTTGGGGTCATGCATTAGAGACAACTGCATTCACGTTAAAAAGGGGCACCATCTAAGTCCGTTGAGACGACACAATTTGAACTATGGTTTGGCAAGAAACCAAAGTTGTCGTTTCTTAAAGTTTGGGGCTGCGATGCTTATGTGAAAAAGCTTCAACTTGATAAGCTCGAACCCAAATCGGAGAAATGCGTCTTCATAGGATACCCAAAGGAAACTGCTGGGTACACCTTCTATCACAGATCCAAAGGCAAGATATTTGTTGCTAGAAATGGATCCTTTCTGGAGAAGGAGTTTCTCTTGAAAGAAGTGAGTGGGAGGAAAGTAGAACTTGATGAGGTAACAGTACCTTCTCCATTATTGGAAAGTAGTTTATCACAGAAACCGGTTTCTGCGACTACTACACCAATTAATGAGGAAGTTAATGATGATGATCATGTACCGTCAGATCAAGTTACTACCAAATCTCGTAGGTAAACCAGAGTGAGATCCGCACCAGAGTGGTATGGTAATCCTGTTCTGGAAGTCATGTTACTAGAACATGACGAACTTGCGAACGATGAGGAAGCGATGATGAGCCCAGATTCCGCGAAATGGTTTGAGGCCATGAAATCTGAGATATGATCCATGTATAAAAACAAAGTATGGACTTTGATGGATTTGCCCGATTCGGCAAGCCATAGAAAATAAATGGATCCTCAAGAGGAAGACGGACGCTGATAGTAGCGTTACTATCTACAAAGCTAGAATTGTCGCAAAAGGTTTTCGACAAGTTCAAGGTGTTGACTACGATGAGAGTTTCTCACTCGTATCCATGCTTAAGTCTGTCCGAATCATGTTAGCAATTGCCGCATTTTATGAAATCTGGCAAATGGATAAAACAAAACTGCATTCCTTAATGGATTTATTAAAGAAGAGTTGTATATGATGCAACCAGAAGGTTTTGTCAATCCTAAAGGTGTTAACAAAATATGCCAGCTCCAGCGATCCATCTATGGACTGGTGCAAGCATCTCGGAGTTGGAATATACGCTTTGATAAGTTGATCAAAGCATATAGTTTTATACAGACTTGCGGTGAAGCCTGTATTTACAAGAAAGTGAGTGGGAGCACTACAACATTTCTGATAAATATATGTGAATGACATATTGTTGATTGGAAATAATGTAGAATTATTCTGCAAAGCATAAAGAAGTGTTTGAAAGGAGTTTTTCAAAGAAAGACCTCGGTGAAGCTGCTTACATATTGAGTATCAAGATCTATAGAGATAGATCAAGACGCTTGATAAGTTTTTCCAATGAGTACATACCTTGACAAGATTTTGAAGTAGTTCAAAATGTAACAGCCAAAGAAAGAGTTCTTGCCTGTATTACAAGGTGTGAAATTGAGTAAGACTCAAAACCCGACCATGGCAGAAGATAGAAAGAGAATGAAAGTCATTCCCTATGCCTTGGCCATAGGTTCTATAAAGTATGCCATGCTATGTACCAGATCTATTGTATACCCTACACTGATTTTGGCAAGGGAGTACAATAGTGATCTAGGAGTAGATCACTGGACAACGGTCAAAATTATCCTTAGTGAAATAAGGATATGTTTCTCGATTATGGAGGTGACAAAAAGGATCGTCGTAAAGGGTTATGTCGATGCAAGTTTTGACACCAATCTAGATGACTCTAAGTCTCAATCTAGATACATATTGAAAGTGGGAGCAATTAGCTAGAGTAGCTCCAAGCAGAGTATTGTTGACATAGAAATTTGCAAAATACATACGGATCTGAATGTAGCAGACCCGTTGACTAAGATTCTCTCACAAGCAAAACATGATCACACCTTAGTACTCTTTGGGTGTTAATCACATAGCGATGTGAACTAGATTATTGACTCTAGTAAACCCTTTGGGTGTTGGTCACATAATGATGTGAACTATGGGTATTAATCACATGGTGATGTGAACTATCGCTGTTAAATCACATGCCGATGTGAACTAGATTATTGACTCTAGTGCAAGTGGGAGATTGAAGGAAATATGCCCTAGAGGCAATAATAAAGTTATTATTTATTTCATTATTTCATGATAAATGTTTATTATTCATGCTAGAATTGTATCAACCGGAAACATGATACATGTGTGAATACATAGACAAACAGAGTGTCACTAGTATGCCTCTACTTGACTAGCTCGTTGATCAAAGATGGTTATGTTTCCTAGCCATAGACATGAGTTGTCATTTGATTAATGGGATCACATCATTAGGAGAATGATGTTATTAACATGACCCATTCTATTAGCTTAGCACCCGATCATTTAGTATGTTGCTATTGCTTTCTTCATGACTTATACATGTTCCTTTGACTATGAGATTATGCAACTCCCGTTTACCGGAGGAACACTTTGGGTACTACCAAACGTCACAACGTAACTGGGTGATTATAAAGGAGTACTACAGGTGTCTCCAAAGGTAGATGTTGGGTTGGCGTATTTCGAGATTAGGATTTGTCACTCCGATTGTCGGAGAGGTATCTCTAGGCCCTCTCGGTAATGCTCATCACATAAGCCTTGCAAGCATTGCAACTAATGTGTTAGTTGTGAGATGATGTATTACGGAACGAGTAAAGTGACTTACCGGTAACGAGATTGAACTAGGTATTGGATACCGACGATTGAATCTCGGGTAAGTAACATACAGATGACAAAGGGAACAACGTATGTTGTTATGCGGTCTGACCGATAAAGATCTTCGTAGAATATGTAGGAGACAATATGGGCATCCAGGTCCCGCTATTGGTTATTGATTGGAGACGTGTCTCGGTCATGTCTACATTGTTCTCGAACCGTAGGGTCCGCACGCTTAAGGTTTCGATGACAGTTATATAATGAGTTTATGAGTTTTGATGTACCGAAGGAGTTCGGAGTCCCGGATGAGATCGGGGACATGACGAGGAGTCTCAAAATGGTCGAGACGTAAAGATCGATATATTGGACGACTATATTCGGACATCGGAAGGGTTCTGAGTGGTTCGGGTATTTTCGGAGGTACCGGGGAGTTACGGGAATACGAGGAAGAAGCAATGGGCCTTGATGGGCCTTAGTGGGAAGGACCAGGAGGTGGCGCGCGCCCCTCCCAAGCCCAGTCCGAATTGGACAAGGGGTTTGGGGCGCGGCCCCTCTCTCCCTTCCTTCCCCTCTTCCCCTCTTTCCCCCCTTGACCTAGTTGGACTAGGAAAGGTGGAATCCTACTCCCGGTGGGAGTAGGACTCCCCTGGCGCGCCCAAACCTAGGGCCGGCCTCCTCCCTCCCTTGCTCCTTTATATACGGGGGCAGGGGGCACCCCATGGACACACAAGTTGATCCTCGTGATCGTTCCTTAGCCGTGTGCGGTGCCCCCCTCCACCATATTCCACCTCGATCATATCATTGCAGTGCTTAGACGAAGCCCTGCGCCGGTAGAACATCATCATCGTCACCATGCCGTCGTGCTGACGGAACTCCCCCCGAAGCTTTGCTGGATCGGAGCTAGGGGTGCGTCATCGAGCTGAACGTGTGCCAAGAACTCGGAGGTGCCGGAGTAACGGTGCTTGGATCGGTCGAATCGGGAAGACGTACAACTACTTCCACTACGTTGTGTCAACGCTTCCGCTTCGGTCTACGAGGGTACGTAGACAACACTCTCCCCTCTCGTTGCTATGCATCACCATGATCTTGCGTGTGCGTAGGAATTTTTTTGAAATTACTACGTTCCCCAACAATTAGCCCATGGTTATTGTGGCCTAGTTTTAAAAAATAGGTTATTGCAGCCACTAGCAAACCAGGGAAAAGAACTGCAATGATTACAAGCAAACAAATAAACAAGACAACAAGGAAATAAATAAGGAAGCAACTAACGCTAGGCTATCATGGCTATTACACATATTACATCCTCTGGGCATCAAAGTTTGCCACCAGTGCAAATATAGGGAACAAAGCAGCACATCATATACACTGGTTGTCAAAGTTGGCGACTAGCGCAAATAAACGCCGCAGCAAAACAAATCCAGAACTGAAACCACTTCAGAAGATCTCAAGAAACAATATCCTGGGTACCCATAATGCTGGCAAGATGCTTAGCAAGCTTATTAACTTTCTCTTGTTTGGCGCTTAAATCCTCCAGCGCTTGCTGTTGCACCAGAAAATATGCATCTGAATTCTGCAGGGACTTCCTCAGTCCTTCAGCTTCCTGTCGCAACACATCTGATCGATGTCTTTCAACTTGAAGTTGAGACTCAAGAAGACGAACTGATTCAGGCAGCGAGTTCGAAGAGCTTGTGCCAGCAGTAGTGGCGAGTAACTCAAACACTACATCAAGACAGGACTTTTGGGTTCCCTCACTGTTGTCAAGATAGTTTTTATCAGCTTTCTTGGAGACCAACAGGGATGTCTCACTATCTTGAACCTTATCTGCATTACTTCCTTTACCATTGGGTAACGCAGTACTGTTCTCCAATATTTTGTCCGCATTCTAAAAGAGAAACAAGCAGACACATCACATGTTTACCATGTTGTATATGAAACTCATTTTGGTAAATGAGTTCAGTAGTGAAGTGGACAGGATAACAGCATGAAACAAACATATATCTATGTACCATGGTCACTTTATGGTCTATATCATTCTAGTTTTTGTTGCCAAATCAAGATAGAGACACAATTCAAATAATATTTGTTCAAGACAAAGCAGAATAGACAGAATATAAGTGTGGGTAACTATAGAGCAATAACAACACTTGTAATGTGCATGACATGAGAACATAACTGTTTATTCAATTGAAACTGAAATCAACATAGAGCAGGTTACAACAGCAAACCAGTTAAAGAAACAGGTTTAAAACATACCTGTTGCACCATTGGAGTTTCAATTCCATCCTTCAAATTTGAAAATAGTTGGTATGAGTAAATACAGTAATGCAAGAGCAAAGGAGTATGAACCAAGCTACAGGACCTAACCTGAGAACAAATCTTCTTCTCCTTTAAGCGTTGAGTTGGGATTCGGAGTGGTGGTCCTCGTGCTTTGGGCACTGCAGTTCCCTTACTAACTGCTCGTGTTTGTGTGCTCTGTGGTGGAGACGGTGCTATGTCAACCGGAACTGGGTTACTATCTACCGGGGTTGGGGTTAGAAGGGGTGTAGCTGGTTCTCTGTCCAACTGGGTAGGGGTACAATCTGTGAGAGTCTGGGTTATGTGTGGTGGATCTGGTCCTTGGGCAAGTACAACCATGGTTCTATCTGCATACTGGTAGCACTATCTTTTCTGAAGACCGTGTTGTTACTCCCTTAGATATTGCCATCACGCTCTCCAATTCAAATGGCTGATAAACAAGAAAAGTAATTGAAAGTATAGACATTGTATGATAGACAGGTGCAATGGATAGTGGGGAATAAAAGAGGGCATGAAATAATTCATATTTATGTTGTCTAACCAAACAGGATAGCATGACACAATTTCACATATATGATGGCTAACTAAACAGGATAGCATGACACAATTTCACATTATGATGGCTAACTAAAAAAGATGGAAAGACATAGTTCAAAATATGAGACTATGTAAACAGGATGACATGACATAACTATATAATGTGTTTATTAAATAGGTTGGCATGCCATAATTCACATACATTCATGGATAGAATGCCATAATTCAAAATATGATGACTGTAAACACTAAATAGGATCAGATGATATAACTATATGATGTCTTTATTAAATGGGTTGCCATGCCATAATTCAGATAGATGATGTGTATGTACTATGTAAACATGATGGCATGATATAATTCAAATATATGATTTATATAGTAAGCAAGTAAGCAGATGGAAATCCATATATGATGTAAAAACTAAGAAATCCAAGACAACATGCATGACATGGGTAATATAACCTGCCAAGTTTGAGCATAGACCTCAGGGGGGAAATAGGACTGGTCATCAGTCTCTGAATCCTCCTCTGAGGAGCTCTCTGTAACCAGCAAGATGTCTGCTTCAGAAGGTAGCATTGTCTGCTCTGAATACCTTGTTTTCACTCCAGATACTTCCATCACCGCTTCAAATGGCTGATGCACAGGAAGAGTAGTTGAATATACAAACGTTGTCGACAAATGGAACACGTAATACAAAAAAAATGATAGCATGATATAATTCACATACATGATGATTGGCTACACAGCATGGCATTGCATAATTCACATATATAATGCCTTTGCAACAAGATAGCGTTGTATAATTCACATATATAATGTCTTGCAACAAGATGGCAATGCATAATTCACATATATGGTAATTAGACACTGAACAGGTGGCATTCACACAAAGCATGTCTAAACTAATCAAATGACATAGCAATGCGAGACACCATACGCACGATATGAGCAACATAACCCTGCCAAGTTAGAGCATACACCTCGGGGGGGGGGGGGGGGAATAGGACTGGTCATCTGTCTCTGAATCCTCCTCTGAGGAGCTATTCGTAACCAGCGAGATATGCGCTTCGTCAGATAGCATAGTCTGCTCTGAAGACCTTGTTTTCACTCCAGAATTTGCCATCACCGTGTCGAATGGCTGATGCACACGAAGAGCAGTTGAATGTACTAACATTGTTGACAAATGTAATATGTAACGCAAAAAAAAGGATGGCCTGATATAATTTACATATAAGATGACTGGCTAAGCAGGATGGCATTGCAAAATTCACATATATGATGCCTGGCTAAGCAAGATGGTGTTGCATAATTCACATAAACGATGAATAAACTAAACAGATGGCATTCGCACAAAGGATGTCTAAACTAAGCAGATGACATATTTGATGTATAAAGTAAGCAATGCAAGACACCATATGCATGATATAACCAACATCAGCATGCCAAGTTAGAGCGAAGACCTCAGGGGGTAAATAGGAGTTGTCTTCTCCTTCTGAATCCCCCTCAGAACAGATATCTTCCTCTCGATTACAATCCGAATGCATGGAGGGGGTTGCCTTTGCGCCTACCATGGAGCGACGTCTGCATGCAATTTTATTGCCACGCAAGGCTCGTCTCTTTTGCTCTACATGTTTAGTTACATTGTTTACAATAACTGTCATGCATAGGAATAAAACATAGTGAGATTATGTAAGGAGTGCATGCAGAAATCCAGAGTGATGGTAGCAACCTATGGATAGACCCCAAACCAATAATAGTAGGCAGATAATGGCTTCAGTTAAAAATATAGATAATGTCTTCTTTACTGTTTGTTTCCCACCCAACATGAAACTCATAGTACACAACGGAGATTAACCAGATAGTAGATAGATACTATTGATAGCGGCCCCGATATGTACCGCACAACCATTTAAAAACTCAAGTTTGACCATTAGTTTGGAGCTGACTCAGAGTCTAATCGTGAACAGGACGATAAAGTAGCATGTAATATTAAGCGATGCATAACGTAAGCAGACACGAAAGAGTGCGACCTCTCTTGCAGACCCGTGTAGTCCTCGAGGTCGTCTGCTCGGTTGATGATGGTAATGCAGTTTTCATGGCTGCTAGCGGCGGGGAAGAAGATCTGAGGCGGCGAAAGACTGTCTGGAGGCTGGATCCCTGCTGTGCTGGACCCTTCTGTCGTTGGAGCAGCTGAGCTGGGGTGGACGACGGCGCAACAGGAGTGGGACAAACCACGCAAGGTTTTCCTTGACAACTATCTGTAAGAGAAGTAATTCTGTAAGTGCTCGTTTGAATTGGAGGATTCCAACAATGCAGGGATAGGAAATAGACAGGAATAGGATAGGAATGCACGTGCAAAACAAAGAATTTAAAAACACAGGATTTATGCCAATCTGGGTGTTTGATTCACAACAATTGGAAGATCACATGATGCAAAGAAGCATGGTAAGATTAAGTCAAACCACAAGAAAATGTACGGTTATAATGCTATTATGCTACTATCTCTTAGTCTTCTGCTTCATGAATAGGAATTTGAAAAGGAGGACAAGTGAAAATTAAAATTCCTACGTTTTTTCTTTCAAGGAGACACTAAAGGAACAAATCCGTGTGCTCAGTGGACAATATATATAACATGTAGAGTAAAAAAAGAGATGCAACAAGTGTACAACCTCTTTGGCAAAGCCATGTTGATCTCAGCGTGATTGGGTTAGCCGGTGAGGATGCTCCGGCTGACTTTGCTGTCGGAGGAGGGGAAGAAGATCTTAGGCGTCTGGAGATGGAGACCGAGGTAGTGCTCCGCTGTGATGGAGGGTTTCGTCGTTGGAGCAGCTCCGGTGAGTTGTACAACGCCGAGGCTGAAGCAGGACAAGAGAGACAACGAACAACGTTAACCTGAGTGGAATTCTAATAGCACCTCCAATACATGACGTAAAATACATAACCACAAAGTGCTAGATGTAAAATACAACAGTCACTCATCTCTGAACTTAACTGTCGAAACTAAACTTAACTGTCGAAACTGAATTTTGCTGTAGAAACTGAACACACTAGCAAGGTGAGGCTACACGTCGGTCCACTGACTTTTTCATCTCTGGTTAGTCGATTTTGCAGCCGTTGGATACGAAATCAAGGGCCTGCGGTTCATCTTCAACCTCCACCCCCTGAGCCGCCAGCCACCACCGGCTAAAAAGCAGCCGCCCGCGGTCGACAGTGCGCCGCCCCGCCAGCCCTGAAAACACTCCCCACCGCCGGTCCACCGCCGCCCCGGCCATCCCTCTAGGCCCCCCCGTGCCGAGCTTTTTCTCCGGCGATCCCCATGCCACCGCCCCGCCAACGCCCCGCCACCGCCGGGGACCACCGCCCCCATCCTGAACCCTAAGATAGATAGTGGGGTACCTCTCCGGCGAGCCCCCCCACCCCCTGAAAATCGACTGACCCAAAAGTCGATTCAGTCGACTGAAGTGTAGCTAAATCGGAGCAGCATCGCAAGCAAGAGCAAGAGCGAGAGCACCAGCGCGAGCAAGAGCAATAGCAAGAGTAGACCGGGCAGGGGACCGAGAGCAAGAGCAGAGCAGCAGCGCGAGCGAGAGCTAAAGCAGCAGCAGCTCCTACTGATGTGGACGTCGCCGCTGAGGGAGCGACGCCGTGGAGGAAGTGGCCGGCGACGCCGCCGTGGATGGAGCACGCCGTGTCGGCTCGGGACCGAGCGCCGGCAGCACCGTGAGATCGAATCAAGAAGAAAATGCGGTGATTAGTGTACAACCTCTTTGATAGCGCCGATTAGGCTGCAGCTTCATCCGAGGAAATGGTGATGATGATGCTCTTCCTGTGGTGCAGGTGAAGACGGTGTTGTGGGAATGGAGGTGGCGCAAAAGACGAGGGGAACATCGGGCAGCTCCTTGGAGGTGGAGGACGGGGTGGCTGAACCGGCGGGACGATGGGATCGACGACAGATCCTCATCCGGTACGGTGGATGAGGGGCGTCGAGGTGTTGCTGTGGACAACGTCATTGGGGAAGAGGCTCCGGCTGGGTGGCGGACGGAGCAGGGTTTTGGGTTTCGTCGCGGGTTTTCGCGGCCTCGGTGTACGAATGGGTGGGCGGATGGGATGGCAGTGGGGAACCATGACTTAGAGACGCGCTTGTCCAAAATGTGGGGTAAGTTACGAAAGTACCCCCACCGATTTGAGGCGGTTCTTTCGGTTCAGGGGTACCACGGGCATTTCGCATGTCGGGATTTCACAGGAGGTGGGAGTTTTCGCGCGCGTTGTAATTTTGAAATAGCAAGGCGCGGGTTGAGATGGAGGGAGTTGTCGGAGCACAACGAGACAAAGATATATCTTAAATATTTCAGGCTAACAAGGCGCGGGTTGAAATTTCTGGACAAGCCTAACGTGTACTGTACCGAATCAATGCGCACTACAAATGTCATTACGTGTATAATGCATGCAACCTACTACTCAAATGAACGTTTTAGTGCATTCCAAACGTATATACTACCGCTTCAATATGAACTAAATTTGAATTCGTTTCTCTATTTGAATAAGATCTACAGTAATGATTGTTGTGAAGTCAAAGCATTTGAATTCGTTTCTCTGTTTTAATAAGATCTACAATCATCATTATTGTCAAGTTAAACCATCGTTTGTGTATTATCTTCACAGCACACCACATGATTAGTCTCGAGTTACATATGAACTATGTGTACTATATGAACTCGAACTAGAGATTTTGAATCCACTTTATTTTGATTTCAAATCACATTACATTTCTAGCTCTAGCTAGATCTTCATAATCTAAACCATGTCTCATATGTATAATGTGTTTATCACATTATGTATGGTGCTCCGCCCCCTACGCCTACAAGTATTTAGATGTGAGTTGCAAACACCACACATTACCACAAATTCAAATAAAATGTGAGAATGTTCGATATATAGTATTGTTTAGATTGTTCGATATTTAGTTGTAAGCTACAAACGCCACACATTATCACAAATTCAAATAAAATGTGAGATTGTTTGATGTATAGTATGGTTTAGATTGTTCGACATTTAGCTGTGAGTTGCAAACGCCATGCATTATCACATTATGGTATAACATGTGCACAACATGTGTATCACCGCTATATTCATGCATGCAATGTTTAAAACACTATGATCTCCTATTCAAATATATGAATCCGCTTTCATATCAAATTATGATCTTTGTTAGTCTCTTACACCCACACAATCCTCTAACCTTTGTAGCTACCACTAACTTTCTCGGCATTCCTCGCCCTCCCCCTCCCTCGGCATTCTATCCACCGGGCGCATTCATTTTTTTCTTTAGGTCGTTCTCCCAGAGTCTCCATAACTCCTTTGCGACACACACCGATCGATAAACCTCTCCAGCGATGCCTTCCTACAACAGACACACACACCTTCAATATCCTCCTTTATGTGTCCTTGCCACGTGTCTCTCATACGGTCAGACACACGTGTAAACTCTCGCCCCTCTTTTCATTGATCTCACAACAGCACACTCCTCCCCCTATCTAGCTAGTAGTTGGGCCTCTCGCACCACCTCCTAGCTCCATTCTCTCTGTCTATCCGTCTTGCTGGGCCTTATTTGCCTCTAACAAATGGACGTACACCGACCGATCTCTCGCTATACATATAGCTAGCTAGGTCCTTATAACTCGTTTTTACTCACACGTCGATCGATCTACCTCATTAGTTGTGTCTCTCCCTTCCTCCGACAAACAACAATTGATCTACCGATCTAGTTAGGTTTGCTTACCAAACACATGGTTCCCCTTCATCATCCATGGATGCGTCCCGACAGATCTATCACACACAGGCACACATAGAAACACATCCCCACTCTTATTGATAACATTGCAGTTCCACCCTCAGTTTGTCTAGTAGGCTTGTCTCACCATCTCCGAGAAGAACCTCCATCACCCATCCATCACTCTACCCCTCTCCCTCCCTCTCCCTCCCTCTCTCTCTCCTCTCTCTATATGTCCCATCATATTTCCCGTACTTCAGTTATGTATGGATGTCGACCGATCTCCCTCAAGACATAGCTGGGTCTCTCCTTCTCAACACATATACGAGTCGTTCTACCTCTATAGTTAGGCCTCTGCCTACCCCTCCCCCCACCCCCCTCCCCCACACACACCGATACATCGAGCGCTTTAGTCATGTCTCCCTGCCACACACAAACTTGACATGTGCCCTCTAACGTTCCGGTAGGCCAGTCGCCCTATATCTTTGACTTGCACACACACACAATTTTGATGGCTCTCTTCATCGATCTCGCACCCACCCACTTGATCCTCTCTTCGACTCTATCGATAGCTATGACCCCTCCCTCTCTTCTCGTGGATTGCCCGACCCTCTATGTATGATATGGATAGTCCTCCATTTCACACACATTACATGCAAAATTTTGTTTGAGATGTCATCGACACATATTCCCACAAATAATTCATGAAATCAACCCCCCACCCCACCCCCACCCCCACCCCCACCCCAAAACAAAAAACACTCACGAACGCGGTTTGTATCTCTCACACACACCCACGTAGGTGGGGGACGTGCAGGAAGAGAAGAGGTGCATGCACGGCGCACGTACTCCCATCTCTTTCCCAACCACACCCATGCGGGTACACAGTGGAGCTCATTTTTGTACGAAAAAGGCAGCCCACGTGGTAATTTAGCACGTGTACTGGTTGTCCACTTGGTGGAGGGAGGATCGTCTACCACGGGTGAACAAACAAATTGCGACCTGACGTATTATGTTAAAAAAAGAGGCAAACCATGTGGGGCCTACCTTAGAGGCAAGGCTCTATACACTAGAGTACTTTTGATGTGTCCCGTCAACTCGCAGAACGAGGAGAAGCTTTCTTAGTACGCCGTCTCCGCCGCCCACGGGCGCGGTGGCTCGCGGGATGAGGTGAAGCTTGCTCCGCCTTACGCCCGCTCCCTCGCCCATGTGCGCGGTGGCTCGCAGGACAAGGAGAAAAAAATACTACTCCCTCCGTTTACTCCTCGTCCCTACTACCTTGGTTATAGAGATTATATCATATTGTTTGGAATATATATGTCCTTTAGTAGATTTCAATATGAACTACTAGTACATACTCCAAACACTGATGTATATAGACGTATTTTAGAGTGTAGATTCACTCATTTTGCTCCGTATGTAGCACTCTCCCTCGCCCCTCGACCCTCGCCCACGTGGTGGACGTGCAGCAATTCATTTGGTCTCATATAGCTAGAACGATATATACTGCACTACCATTATTGCTCGACTTTCCGAAGAGGCAAAGAGCCAATCGCAAGGTTAATATTTTGGAGATGCCAAGCGCAAGGTTATAGGAGAACGAGTAGTAGGTGCCGCATCATTTATAAATAAAGTTTTTTTTCTTCAGTGGCACGTACGCAATATGATAGGTTCATATGGAGAGAAAAGGAAACCGCTCCACTATATACATAGTCAGAACGGGCCAGCCTACACGGTTCCTTGCTGGGGTTGCTCTCTTCACACTCTCTCGCACAAAACGACTGTGGCCACATCTCTAACATCCTGGCGGATCACGTCCGCTTGGGGAAGGTGTGGATGCTTAGTGTAGATGCGGTGGCCGTCTCCGACGGCGAAAACCAACTGTCGGCACGTCCCGATCAGGGGTCCCCGCTGTTCTCTCTCACAAAGTCGGTGAGGTTGCCATCGTCCCTTCCTCACTGCCTCGACGTGGGCAGTTGCCACCTCCCGCCACCCTCCTCAAGGTTGAGCTACGTCCCTCAGGTACAACTCCCTTTATAGCCGGCTTGCACCACTGCTCCAGCTGCCCACATAACTCCCTGTGGATATTTCTCTACTTCTTTGCCCTGCACATACCTCTACTGGCTTCTACTTACTGTATTTGTGATGAGTTTATGTCTCATCAACTAGTCCGCGTATTCTTATTCTAATCACGCTTCTTCAATTTCTTTGCCACAGGGATGCTCATCTCGATTTTGGTGAAACTGCACAAAATGATCCGATGGTCAAAAGGTTGCAAACTTCATTTATTAGAAAGCTCGAACGTTGCCAGCAAATTGAAGCCTGGTCAGGGTTCACGATTCAAGGGCTAGGGACTGCATGGATCGTTTTTTTCTTTAGCTGCCTTTGTTCCAAAATAAGTGTCAACTTTAGTAGTAGTACAACTTTGTACTAAAGTTTGCACAAAGCTGAGACACTTATTTTGGAACGGAGGGAGTACATATTTGCTATGATCTGTCAATCATTGAGATGCAATAGCATGCATGTTAGTCTCCTTTGTATTTGATGAAATGTTGCAACGGGCAACCTTGGACGCAAGATACATGTAACAGAAGCTGGAAGCTTCATAGCATTGTACAAATTTATCTTGCTGATAAATTACAGTACGTACTATACTAGTACTTCCTCCGTTCCTAAATATAAGTCTTTGTAGAGATTTCACCATGAACCACATGCGGATGTATATAGATGCATTTTAAGTGTAGATTCATTCGTTTTTTCCGTATGTAGTTCACCTAGTGGAATCTCTACAAAGACTTATCTACTAGTAATAGCTAGCCCCCACTACTAGGAATTCTCTATCCTCTCCTTGAGCCACATCATCAAAAGTGATGTAGCCGTTCGATGAAGTAAATCAGTCCATAATAGCCGTCTGATCTAGACGTTGAGAGGCTCCGCACTAAGCCACATGCAAGCATGCAGAAATACCGTGGCACATGCATGTGAGTGGGTTTTAAATCACATCAACATGTCTGCATGCAAGCATGCACCGGTAGCATGCATGTAAGTGAGCTTTTAAGTCCCATTAACATGTCAAAAAGAAAAATATAATCCCATTATGCAGTAGGAGTTGGCTGATCTTTTTTCCTTACGTGGGATGATCTAAATGATGATGGGAGTTTATTTAGTTTGGCTATGACATTTGTCATGCGGTTATAGAGTTTTTTTAGTTCTATGAAATCGATAATTTTGCGCAGAGAGATATACCGCTGTTCCGCGGCAACACGCGGGGACTCATCTAGTAATATTTAGGAACGGAGGGAGTACTATGTAAAGACTTAGGTGTCGCACGGTGATAGTGTGAGGTGGGCCATGTAATCACTGAGCCTGCGTGTTTTCACTGCTCTTGCACTCCTCCGCTGTAAGAATGGAGAAAATTGTAATCTAGTAGTAGTAGTACTTCCTTTCGCCGAAAGCGTGGGACATCCAGCAGTCCTACCACCTCAGTAATAAAGACCAATGAGCCGTCAAATCACATAGACCCAGCAGTAAGTTGGACGGACGAAGCAACCATCTCTCTTGCTCCAGTGAGAGGTCGCGTCCGCTCTGCCCGGGCATGAATGCGGCACCGATTCTTTGGAGTGGCGCTGACTGTTTCGGGCAGGAAGCGTGCGCGGGCGATGGAGGGGCTTTGGGTGGGCCAGGCTTGTCAGGAGCGGGCGTGGCAGCTGTCCGCATATCCCTACCGGACATGCCCGGAAACGAGAGGATGCACCAACTCTCACGGCTAAAATCGTACACTACACACCATCTCTCTGTAGGAGTAGGTCGATCTGTCGCACTCTCTAACACACGCATGCTGTTAAACACACACACGCACACGTACGCTCCTTGGTCCCGTTGCACCTTCTAACGTGACTTATTACACCTAGACGGAGGGAGTAGTAAGTATACGAGATACGGTGGCACACTGACTTAAGTCGAATACAAGTGCCCAAAATTTGTGTGCATGTTATAATAAGGATTCACTTAAAATAGTACGTGAGCGAACAGAGGGATCAATTGGACAGTGTTCCTGAGCAGTAGCGAGATGTGTGAGGTAAGATACACCGCTGGCGCTTTTAATTTTTCTTATTAATTTGTTTGTTTCACCCTCTGACTGGTGGGACCCAACGTACTACGTGGAGAGAGGTAAGGTGACTAAGGCTGCATTATTTCTGCACCACTGTGGATAGTCTTACCACCAAAGCCACATGACACGATTATGATTGAAATCCCAATGACTCCCACACACACAAAAAACACGGCATGCTTGTCACACGAATGCAGGAATGTATAAAAGGTTATTTTCCTCTCGTTAAACATAACGGGAGGGTTGTGTAGCTGGTTAGCCTGTTCGTTCACCAAACTTGAGGTCTCGGGTTCGATAACTACACTTGAGCATAATTTGTGCCAGGGGGATTCTTTGACTGGTCAAAATGTTTTCTAGGGTTTGCACGCTTCACTCTCTCTCTCCAGTATATATATACACGCTGGAGCCTCAGCGCTTGTAGTTGCTCTCTTCACACTCTCTCGCCCTCTCCTGCTGGAGCCTCAGCGCTTGTAGGTTCTCTCTTCACACTCTCTTTCCCTCTCCAGATCTAAACAAGACTTCGTTGGCCTCTCTCTCTGTTGGGGAACGTAGTAATTTCAAAAAAATTCCTACGCACACACAAGATCATGGTGATGCATAGCAACGAGAGGGGAGAGTGTTGTCTACGTACCCTCGTAGACCGAAGCGGAAGCGTTGACACAACGTAGAGGAAGTAGTCGTACGTTCTCCTGTTGATCCGACCGATCCAAGCGTCGTTACTCCGGCGCCTCCGAGTTCTTGACACACGTACAGCTCGATGACGTTCCCCGGGCTCCGATCCAGCAAAACTTCGGGGATGAGTTCCGTCAGCACGACGGCGTGGTGACGATCTTGATGTTCTACCGGCGCAGGGCTTCGCCTAAACACTGCAACGATATGATCGAGGTGGAATATAGTGGAGGGGGGCACCGCACACGGCTAAGGAACGATCTCAAGGATCAACTTGTGTGTCATGGGGTGCCCCCCTGCCCCCGTATATAAAGGAGCAAGGGGGAGGCCGGCCGGCCCTAGAGGGGCGCGCCAAAGGGAGGGGGAGTCCTCCTCCCGGTGGGAGTAGGACTCCCCTTTCCTAGTCCTGTTAGGGAACGCAGTAAATTCAAAATTTTTCCTACGCACACGCAAGATCATGGTGATGCATAGCAACGAGAGGGGAGAGTGTTTGTCTACGTACCCTCGTAGACCGAAGCGGAAGCGTTGACACAACGTAGAGGAAGTAGTCGTACGTAGAGGAAGTAGTCGTACGTTCTCCTCGCGATCCAACCGATCTAAGCACCGAAAGTACGGCACCTCCGAGTTCTGCACACGTTCAGCTCGATGACGATCCCCGGGCTCCGATCCAGCAAAGCGTCGGGGAAGAGTTCCGTCAGCACGACGGCGTGGTGACGATCTTGATGTGTTACCGACGCAGGGCTTCGCCTAAGCACTGCAACAATATGATCGAGGTGGAATTTGGTGGAAGGGGGCACCGCACACGGCTAAGGAACGATCCGTAGATCAACTTGTGTGTCTATGGGGTGCCCCCTGCCCCTGTATATAAAGGATGGAGGAGGAGGAGGCCGGCCAAGGCAAAAGGTGCGGCCAGGGTGTGGAGTCCTACTAGGACTCCAAGTCCTAGTAGGAGTCCACCAAAAGGGGAGGAAGGGAGAAGGAATAGGAGGAGTAGGAAAGGTGGCCGGCCCCCTTTTCCCTAGTCCAATTCGGACCAAAGGGGAGGGGGGGCGCAGCAGCCTTTTCCTCTTCCCACTAAAGCCCATCAAGGCCCATTACTTCTCCCGTAATCCCGTAACTTCCCGGTACTCCCGAAAATACCCGAATCACTCAGAACCCTTCCGATGTCCGAATATAGTCGTCCAATATATCGATCTTTACGTCTCGACCATTTCGAGACTCCTCGTCATGTCCCCGATCTCATCCGGGACTCCGAACTCCTTCGGTACATCAAAACTCATAAACTCATAATATAACTGTCATCGAAACCTTAAGCGTGCGGACCCTACGGGTTCGAGAACAATGTAGACATGACCGAGACATGTCTCCAGTCAATAACCAATAGCGGGACCTGGATGCCCATATTGGCTCCTACATATTCTACGAAGATCTTTATCGGTCAGACCGCATAACAACATACGTTTGTTCCCTTTGTCATCGGTATGTTACTTGCCCGAGATTCGATCGTCGGTATCCAATACCTAGTTCAATCTCGTTACCGGCAAGTCTCTTTTCTCGTTCCGTAATACATCATCTCGCAACTAACTCATTGGTTGCAATGCTTGCAAGGCTTATGTGATGTGTATTACCGAGAAGGCCCTGAGATACCTCTCCGACAATTGGAGTGACAAATCCTAATCTCGAAATACACCAACCCAACATGTACCTTCGGAGACACCTGTAGAGCACCTTTATAATCACCCAGTTACGTTGTGACGTTTGGTAGCACACAAAGTGTTCCTACGGTAAACGGGAGTTGCATAATCTCATAGTTAAAGGAACATGTATAAGTCATGGATAAAAGCAATAGCAACATACTAAACGATCGGGTGCTATGCTAATGGAATGGGTCATGTCAATCAGATCATTCAACTAATGATGTGATCTCGTTAATCAAATAACAACTCTTTGTTCATGGCTAGGAAACATAACCATCTTTGATTAATGAGCTAGTCAAGTAGAGGCATACTAGTGACACTCTGTTTGTCTATGTATTCACACATGTATTATGTTTCCAGTTAATACAATTCTAGCATGAATAATAAACATTTATCATGATATAAGGAAATAAATAATAACTTTATTATTGCCTCTAGGGCATATTTCCTTCAGTCTCCCACTTGCACTAGAGTCAATAATCTAGTTCACATCGCCATGTGATTTATCAGCAATTGTTCACATCGATATGTGACCAACACCCAAAGGGTTTACTAGATTCAGTAATCTAGTTCACATTGCTATGTGATTAACACCCAAAGAGTACTGTAGTGTGACTTGTGAGAGAAGTTTAGTCAACGGGTCTGCAACATTCAGATCCGTTATGTATTTTGCAATTTTCTATGTCTACAATGCTCTGCATGGAGCTACTTTAGCTAATTGCTCCCACTTTCAATATGTATCTAGATTGAGACTTACAGTCATCCAGATTAGTGTCAAAGCTTGCATCGACGTAACCTTTTACGACGAACCCTTTTTGTCACCTCCATAATCGAGAAACATATCCTTATTCCACTAAGGATAATTTTGACCGCCGTCCAGTGATCTACTCCTAGATCACTATTGTACTCCCGTGCCAATCTCAGGGTAGGGTATACAATAGGTCTGGTATACAGCATGGCATACTTTATAGAACCTATGGCTGAGGCATAGGGAATGACTTTCATTCTCTTTCTATCTTCTGCCGTGGTCGGGCTTTGAGTCTTTCACACCTTGTAATACAGGCAAGAACTCTTTCTTTGACTGTTCCATTTTGAACTACTTCAAAAATCTTTTCAAGGTATGTATTTATTGAAAAACTTTATCAAGCGTCTTGATCTATCTCTTATAGATCTTGATGCTCAATATGTAAGCAGCTTCACTGAGGTCCTTCTTCGAAAAACTCCTTTCAAATACTCCTTTATGCTTTACAGAATAATTCTACATTATTTCCGATCAATAATATGTCATTTACATATACTTATCAGAAATGCTGTAGTGCTCCCACTCACTTTCTTGTAAATACAGGCTTCACCGCAAGTCTGTATAAAACTATATGCTTTGATCAACTTATCAAAGCGTATATTCCAACTCCGAGATGCTTGCACCAGTCCATAGATGGATCGCTGGAGCTTGCATATTTTGTTAACACCTTTAGGATCGACAAAACCTTCTAGTTGCATCGTATACAACTCTTATTTAATAAATCCATTAAGGAATGTAGTTTTGTTTATCCATTTGCCGGATTTCATAAAATGCGGCAATTGCTAACATGATTCGGACAGACTTAAGCATAGATACGAGTGAGAAACTCTCATCGTAGTCAACACCTTGAACTTGTCGAAAAACCTTTTGCGACAATTCTAGCTTTGTAGATAGTAACACTACTATCAGTGTCCGTCTTCCTCTTCAGGATCCATTTATTTTCTTTGGCTTGCCGATCATCGGGCAAATCCATCAAAGTCCATACTTTGTTCTCATACATGGATCATATCTCAGATTTCATGGCCTCTAACCATTTTGCGGAATCTGGGCTCATCATCGCTTCCTCATAGTTCGCAAGTTCGTCATGGTCTAGTAACATGACTTCCAGAACAGGATTACCGTACCACTCTGGTGCGGATCTCACTCTGGTTTACTTACGAGATTCGGTAGTAACTTGATCTTGAAGTTACATGATCATCATCATTAGCTTCCTCACTAATTGGTGTAGTAGTCACAGGAACAGTTTTCTGTGATGAACTACTTTCCAATAAGGGAGAAGGTACAATTACCTTATCAAGTTCTACTTTCCTCCCACTCACTTCTTTCGAAAGAAACTCTTTCTCTAGAAAGTTTCCGAACTTAGCAACAAAAGTCTTGCCTTCGGATCTGTGATAGAAGGTGTATCCAACAGTTTCCTTTGGATATCCTATGAAGACACATTTCTCCGATTTGGGTTCGAGCTTATCAGGTTGAAGCTTTTTCACATAAGCATCGCAGCCCCAAACTTTAAGAAACGACAGCTTAGATTTATTGCTAAACCATAGTTCATACGGTGTCGTCTCAACGGATTTAGATGGTGCCCTATTTAATGTGAATGCAGCTGTCTCTAATGCATAATCCCAAAAACGATAGTGGTAGATCGGTAAGATACATCATAGATTGTACTATATCTAATAAAGTACGGTTATGACGTTCGGACGCACCATTATGCTGTGGTGTTCCAGGTGGCATGAGTTTGTGAAACTATTCCACATTGTTTTAATTGAATACCAAACTCGTAACTCAAATATTCGTCTCTGCGATCAGATCGTAGAAACTTTATTTTCTTGTCACGATGATTTTCCACTTCACTCTGAAATTCTTTGAACTTTTCAAACGTTTCAGACTTATGTTTCATTAAGTCGATATACCCATATCTGCTTAAATCATCTATGAAGCTCTGAAAATAATGATACTTGTCGCGAGCCTTAATATTCATCGGACCACATACATCAGTATGTATGATTTCCAACAAATCTGTTGCTTGCTCCATTGTTCCGGAGAACGGCGTTTTAGTCATCTTGCCCAAGAGGCATGGTTCGCAAGCATCAAGTGATTCATAATCAAGTGATTCCAAAATCCCATCAGCATGGAGTTTCTTCATGCGCTTTACACCAATATGACCTAAACGGCAGTGCCACAAATAGGTTGCACTATCATTATTAACTTCGCATCTTTTGGTTTCAATATTATGAATATGTGTATCACTACGATCGAGATCCAATGAACTGTTTTCATTGGTGTGTATTACCATAGAAGGTTTTTATTCATGTAAACGGAACAACAATTATTCTCTAATTTACATGAATAACCGTTTTGCAATTAACATGATCAAATCATATTCATGCTCAACGCAAACACCAAATAACACTTATTTAGTTTCAACACTAATCCCGAAATTATAGGGAGTGTGTGATGATGGTCATATCAATCTTGGAACCACTTCCAACACACATCGTCACCTTGCCCTTTAACTAGTCTTTGTTCATTCTGCAACTCCCGTTTCGAGTTACTAAATTTTAGCAACTTGAACTAGTACCAAAGACTGAGGGGTTGCTATGAACACTAGTAAAGTACACATCAATAACATGTATATCAAATATACTTATGTTCACTTTGCCATCCTTCTTATCCGCCAATCACTTGGGGTAGTTCCGCTTCCAGTGACCAGTCCCTTTGCAGTAGAAGCACTTAGTCTCAGGCTTAGGACTAGACTTGGGCTTTTTCACTTGAGCAGCAACTTGCTTGCCGTTCTTCTTGAAGTTCCCCTTCTTTCCTTTTGCCCTTTTCTTGAAACTAGTGATCTTGTCAATCATCAACACTTGATGTTTTTCTTTGATTTCTACCTTCGCCGATTTTAACATCGCGAAGAGCTTGGGAATATTTTCCGTTATCCCTTGCATATTATAGTTCATCACGAAGTTCTACTAACTTGGTGATGGTGACTAGAGAATTCTGTCAATCACTATCTTATCTGGAAGATTAACTCCCACTTGATTCAAGCGATTGTAGTACCCAGACAATCTGAGCACATGCTCACTAGTTGAGCGATTCTCCTCCATCTTTTAGCTATAGAACTTGTTGGAGACTTCATATCTCTCAACTCGGGTATTTGCTTGAAATATTAACTTCAACTCCTGGAACATCTCATGTGGTCCATGACGTTCAAAACGTCTTTGAAGTCCCGATTCTAAGCAGTTAAGCATGGTGCACTAAACTATTAAGTAGTCATCACATTGAGCTAGCATAACGTTCATAACGCCTGCATCTGCTCCTGCAATAGGTCCGTCACCTAGCGGTGCATCAAGGACATAATTCTTCTGTGCAGCAATGAGGATAAACCTCAGATCACGGATCCAATCCGCATCATTGCTACTAACATTTTTCAACAAAATTTTCTCTAGGAACATATCAAAATAAACACAGGGAAGCAACAATGCGAGCTATTGATCTACAACATAGATATGCTAATACTACCAGGACTAAGTTCATGATAAATTAAAGTTCAATTAATCATATTACTTAAGAACTCCCACTTAGATAGACATCTCTCTAATCCTCTAAGTGATCACGTGATCCAAATCAACTAAACCATGTCCGATCATCACGTGAGATGGAGTAGTTTCAATGGTGAACATCATTATGTTGATCATATCTACTATATGATTCACGCTCGACCTTTCGGTCTCTGTGTTCCGAGGCCATATCTGTATATGCTAGGCTCGTCAAGTTAAACCTGAGTATTCCGCATGTGCAACTGTTTTGCACCCGTTGTATTTGAACGTAGAGCCTATCACACCCGATCATCACGTGGTGTCTCAGCACGAAGAACTTTCGCAACGGTGCATACTCAGGGAGAACACTTCTTGATAATTTAGTGAGAGATCATCTTATAATGCTACCGTCAATCAAAGCAAGATAAGATGCATAAAAAGGATAAACATCACATGCAATCAATATAAGTGATATGATATGGCCATCATCATCTTGTGCTTGTGATCTCCATCTTCGAAGCACCGTCATGATCACCATCGTCACCGGCGCGACACCTTGATCTTCATCGCAGCATCGTTGTCGTGTCGCTAATCTTATGCTTCTACGACTATCACTACCGTTTAGCAATAAAGTAAAGCATTACATCGCGATTGCATTGCATACAATAAAGCGACAACCATATGGCTCCTGCCAGTTGCCGATAACTCGGTTACAAAACATGATCATCTCATACAATAAAATTTAGCATCACGTCTTGACCATATCACATCACAACATGCCCTGCAAAAACAAGTTAGACGTTCTCTACTTTGTTGTTGCAAGTTTTACGTGGCTGCTACGGGCTTTAAGCAAGAACTCATCTTACCTACGCATCAAAACCACAACGATAGTTTGCCAAATAGACTCCGTTTTAACCTTCTCAAGGACCGGGCGTAGCCACACTCGGTTCAACTAAAGTTGGAGAGACAGTCTTCCGCAAGCCATCTCTGTGCAAAGCACGTCGAGGGAACCGGTCTCGCGTAAGCGTACGCGTAAGGTTGGTCCGGATCGTCTCATCCAACAATACCGCTGAACCAAAGTATGACATGCTGGTAGGCAGTATGACTTGTATCGTCCACAACTCACTTGTGTTCTACTCGTGCAAATAACATCAACCATAAAACCTAGGCTCGGATGCCACTGTTAGGGAACGCAGTAAATTCAAAATTTTTCCTACGCACACGCAAGATCATGGTGATGCATAGCAACGAGAGGGGAGAGTGTTTGTCTACGTACCCTCGTAGACCGAAGCGGAAGCGTTGACACAACGTAGAGGAAGTAGTCGTACGTAGAGGAAGTAGTCGTACGTTCTCCTCGCGATCCAACCGATCTAAGCACCGAAAGTACGGCACCTCCGAGTTCTGCACACGTTCAGCTCGATGACGATCCCCGGGCTCCGATCCAGCAAAGCGTCGGGGAAGAGTTCCGTCAGCACGACGGCGTGGTGACGATCTTGATGTGTTACCGACGCAGGGCTTCGCCTAAGCACTGCAACAATATGATCGAGGTGGAATTTGGTGGAAGGGGGCACCGCACACGGCTAAGGAACGATCCGTAGATCAACTTGTGTGTCTATGGGGTGCCCCCTGCCCCTGTATATAAAGGATGGAGGAGGAGGAGGCCGGCCAAGGCAAAAGGTGCGGCCAGGGTGTGGAGTCCTACTAGGACTCCAAGTCCTAGTAGGAGTCCACCAAAAGGGGAGGAAGGGAGAAGGAATAGGAGGAGTAGGAAAGGTGGCCGGCCCCCTTTTCCCTAGTCCAATTCGGACCAAAGGGGAGGGGGGGCGCAGCAGCCTTTTCCTCTTCCCACTAAAGCCCATCAAGGCCCATTACTTCTCCCGTAATCCCGTAACTTCCCGGTACTCCCGAAAATACCCGAATCACTCAGAACCCTTCCGATGTCCGAATATAGTCGTCCAATATATCGATCTTTACGTCTCGACCATTTCGAGACTCCTCGTCATGTCCCCGATCTCATCCGGGACTCCGAACTCCTTCGGTACATCAAAACTCATAAACTCATAATATAACTGTCATCGAAACCTTAAGCGTGCGGACCCTACGGGTTCGAGAACAATGTAGACATGACCGAGACATGTCTCCAGTCAATAACCAATAGCGGGACCTGGATGCCCATATTGGCTCCTACATATTCTACGAAGATCTTTATCGGTCAGACCGCATAACAACATACGTTTGTTCCCTTTGTCATCGGTATGTTACTTGCCCGAGATTCGATCGTCGGTATCCAATACCTAGTTCAATCTCGTTACCGGCAAGTCTCTTTTCTCGTTCCGTAATACATCATCTCGCAACTAACTCATTGGTTGCAATGCTTGCAAGGCTTATGTGATGTGTATTACCGAGAAGGCCCTGAGATACCTCTCCGACAATTGGAGTGACAAATCCTAATCTCGAAATACACCAACCCAACATGTACCTTCGGAGACACCTGTAGAGCACCTTTATAATCACCCAGTTACGTTGTGACGTTTGGTAGCACACAAAGTGTTCCTACGGTAAACGGGAGTTGCATAATCTCATAGTTAAAGGAACATGTATAAGTCATGGATAAAAGCAATAGCAACATACTAAACGATCGGGTGCTATGCTAATGGAATGGGTCATGTCAATCAGATCATTCAACTAATGATGTGATCTCGTTAATCAAATAACAACTCTTTGTTCATGGCTAGGAAACATAACCATCTTTGATTAATGAGCTAGTCAAGTAGAGGCATACTAGTGACACTCTGTTTGTCTATGTATTCACACATGTATTATGTTTCCAGTTAATACAATTCTAGCATGAATAATAAACATTTATCATGATATAAGGAAATAAATAATAACTTTATTATTGCCTCTAGGGCATATTTCCTTCAAGTCCAACTAGGAAGGAGAAGGGGGAAGGAAAGAGAGGGAGAGGGAGAGGGAAAGGGGGGCCGCGCCACCCTCCTTGTCCAATTCGGACTCCCCATGGGGGGGCGCCACCTCCTGGCGCAGCCCTCTCTCTCCCTTCGCGGCCCAATAAGGCCCATTACTTCCCCGGGGGGTTCCGGTAACCCCTCCGGCACTCCGGTTTTATCCAAAACCACTCGGAACCATTCCGATGTCCGAATATAGCCGTCCAATATATCAATCTTTACGTCTCGATCATTCCGAGACTCCTCGTCATGTCCGTGATCTCATCCGGGACTCCGAACTAACTTCGGTTCATCAAAATGCATAAACTCATAATAATTGTCATCGTAACCTTAAGCGTGCGGACCCTACGGTTCGAGAACAATGTAGACATGACCGAGACACGTCTCTGGTCAATAACCAATAGCGGGACCTGGGTGCCCATATTGGCTCCTACATATTCTATGAAGATCTTTATCGGTCAGACCGCATAACAACATACGTCGTTCCTTTTGTCATCGGTATGTTACTTGCCCGAGATTCGATCGTCGGTATCCAATACCTAGTTCAATCTCGTTACCGGCAAGTCTCTTTACTCATTCCGTAATACATCATCTCGCAACTAACTCATTGGTTGCAATGCTTGCAAGGCTTATGTGATGTGCATTACCGAGAAGGCCCTGAGATACCTCTCCGACATTCGGAGTGACAAATCCTAATCTTGAAATACGCCAACCCAACAAATACTCTCGGAGACACCTGTAGAGCACCTTTATAATCACCCAGTTACGTTGTGACGTTTGGTAGCACACAAAGTGTTCGTACGGTAAATGGGAGTTGCATAATCTCATAGTCATAGGAACATGTATAAGTCATGGATAAAAGCAATAGCAACATACTAAACGATCGGGTGCTAAGCTAATGGAATGGGTCATGTCAATCAGATCATTCAACTAATGATGTGACCTTGTTAATCAAATGACAACTCCTTTGTCTATGGTTAGGAAACTTAACCATCTTCGATCAACAAGCTAGTCAAGTAGAGGCATACTAGTGACACTCTGTTTGTCTATTTGTCCACACATGTATTATGTTTCCGGTTAATACAATTCTAGCATGAATAATAAACATTTATCATGATATGTAAGGAAATAAATAATAACTTTATTATTACCTCTAGGGCATATTTCCTTCACTCTCCCCTCACTGCTGCTCAAAGAGCCGGCAGGATCCGTCCACCGGAAGGTAAGGAGGCTTAACGATGTCCCCGTCGGCGAGGGAGGGAATGCACTACCGTGCAGCTGTTCACTTTCCACCCAGCAGCGGCGCGGGAGGGCCTCCGACCCCTTCTTCTTCGTTGCCGTCCCATCGCCCACCGAACCACGCCTCAAGAACCTTAAGGTATAATTTACTTACTCCACATGCATTGCTCTAGCTGCATGTATACCATGAATCTAGGACGTGGTTCAAAGAGGAAATGAGTGGGGGAAGGTAGTGGGAAAAATTGTATATAGCATGAATCTAGGACATGGTTCAAAGAGGAAATGAAGGGGGAAAGTTGTATAACATGAATCTAGGACGTGGTTCAAAGAGGAAAGGAATGGGGGAAAGTAGTGGGGAAAGTTGTATCGCATAAATCTAGGATGTGGTTCAAAGAGGAAAGGAAGGGGCGAAAGTACTAGTCCAAAAAGGAAAGGAAGGGACAAGGCTGTAGAGTTTGAGCAGGACTAGATTTGCTGCGCTCACATAGGGAAAGGTGTCTAAAGATAACAAAACTGGGACCAACACAAATATGCTCCTTGGTTGTTTGTTCTTTGTTGCAACAGACTGTGCATGACCACAGTACATCGGTAGATGCACATGGTCCTGGTGCGTCCACTGTCCCGTGCAACTCATTAGCTGTTGTTAATCTAAGGCCCTGTTTGGTTAAAAACTCCCTAGTCCCTACCTGCTTGGTTCCAGGGACTAAACATGGACTAGAAGTTATTAAATGACATGCTAAAATACCATGTTACCCCTAGTAATGAACTAATAGAAACAAGGTGCGATGCGTGGCAGGGGCAACTGTTGGAAAAAGTCCCAAAAAGACTCCCTTGGGGTCTTCTTTCTTTAGTCCCAAATGCCCACTTTTAGTCCCTAAAAGTCCCTCCTGTTTTGTTTAGATGGGACTGACACGGAGTTTTTTTAGTCCCTACACCAAAAGGTCCCTATAAACAAACACCCTCTAATAATGCTGCTGGAAAATTGATGCAATGCCACAGTTAAAAGCAAATTATATGTTTAACGAATTTTATTGTTAATATAATCTCTATGTTAATATTAATCAATGCCACCGTTTGATAAATGCTACTGTCTTGCTTTCTTTCCCATTTAGATAAGGTAGATGCTTCTTTCTGTTGGCTTCTGTGTCATCCACCGTTATTGACCACTAATTGTTTCCTTTGCACCTCTATGTAAACAGGGTTATCTACTTCACCTCGTTGCCATTGTGACCTTTTGTTGCACTGCAGCAAACACTTTTGTTTTAAGAGTGTTTTGTGCAGTTCAACCAAAATGTCACACCGACAACGTTGCTTGATTGCTTGATCTTAGTGGAACTGCATAAGAGGAGATCTTACTTCCTATCCGTTAAGGCGAATTTGGTTCAGATCTTCTTCTTGTGAGTTGTTTGAATTCCGCATCATGAGAGGTCAGTACTAGCCTTCTTTCCCATGATTCTGTAGTGTGCTTTCATATGTTGTGCTACTTGTACGATAATGTTGCTTGATTTTAGTGAACTGCACAAATGGAGACAAGACTTCCAATCTGTATGTGCACCGTAATATCCCATTGAGGTAAGATAAGGATATTTCACAACTGTTGGCCTGTATTTTGCCACTTTCATCAGAAAATTAAGTTTAGTACTATACTTGTGCTCCCTAATTGACATGTCAAATCTTACATTGAAGGCGAAGCTTGTCTGTTATTGAACCAAGTGATGAAGGGGAAGAACAAGTGGAAGAAAAACAAAAATCAACTCCCGGTGCTGTAATGAAGCACTGGGACTGTGATGACACAAGTAATGATATAGTTTTGCATCTTAACGAGCAATTGTTTTGCCACTGATTTGATGCCATACGTAATTATCTCTACTTGTGCAAACAGGGATCTTCTTTGAAGATACCATATATTTCAGTGGAACTGCACAAGAAGATGTTGGAAACATTGAACTAATCGAGGAGTATATAGTAAGCATGGCCACCCCCGTAGATAGCAACAGATGGTTCCGGAGAAGTGCTTCATCTATATGCTCTACACAATAAGCCTCCTGACAAAGGTTGGTACTCGCCCACTGATTTCATCCATATGATTGAGCTTTGTCATCTCTATTGGTGTTGTGCTACTATTTACACACTGTCATGAAAAAGTGGTATTGTCCTTGAGAAGTGCTTCATCTGTGTTGTTTTAAATATTTCCTTTCCTTTTTTCCGAGCAAACAGGGATGCTAGCATTTAGTAGTCCTCTTGTCTTTGCACAACAGGATCATCTTCCTCTGAAGAAGAATATGGAGTACGTGAAGTGACTAGTTCCGATTATGCCTGGATGAAGAAGCCCTGTCTATCTTCTCATCAGAAGGAGCAGTTGAAGGATGGTTACATTACTCCCCACAAGACCAAACTAACTTCAGCTCAGAAGGACTGAGAAATCTCCATTTTTTGCTGTGATGCGCGAGTACAATGTTGTTCTAGGATTCTTTCTGGTGAGTTCCATTTTTCTAAAAGTGTGCTCTACATGGACCATGTATGTGCGTGTTGAAACTGTCAAATCATAGTACAGTTTGCTTTATACTAATCACTTCTTTGTATTTGTGCAAACAGGGGTGCTCAGCTTGATTTCAATGGGAACTGCACAAAATGTTCATGTATACATCGAATCATTCATTTCCACCACAAGAAAGGAGGTGTCGATAAGTTCAAGGCGTTGCAACATATAAGGGCGAAATCATACAAGCTACGCGCGAATTTGGTTGATTTTGGTGGAACTGCACAAAAAGAACAGCTGGTTTATTTAGCATGAGGTGCCATGTCAATGCCCGAACTGATGGCAAACCCTACCCATTCCACAATCGTAGGCATTTGATATTTTGGAATGGGACAACCTTGTCAAATTTTGCTCATTGATTTTAGCAAGACATGTGTTTGATATTTTCGAATGGGACGCCCTTTGCTGTCAGCAGCATCGATCAATTTTTTCTTTATTCTTTAGTTGTGAAGTAAATATTGCCTCTGACATGTGAGTCGCTGAGATGCATAATCATCGATTGTTTTGAATGTTCTCTATGAATTGCCAGGCCTGTGTGTTTGATTGCAATGTATAGAAACGCTAATAGGCTGCTCAAACTCTTTGTACTCCTTCTGTTCCTTTTTACTTCCTACAATGTGAAAGTGTATACTTTTTTGTATAAGATTGGTCAAAGTAGAGATACTTTGACTGCAGACAAAACTCGTATGCAGACTAGAAAGGACCGGAGGGAGTACATGTGAAACTGCTACAGACGAGGTGATCACCCTGGGAATAATGCTAGTACGTATTGTTTTGCATGTTCATCCAATGCCAGTGATACAGGAATTCGAACTAATCGAAATAAATTCATTCATACACGGTCGGATTTCATATAAACATGCCGGATTTCATTACATTTCATTAATTCTTCAACTAAAAAGGGGTGCGCTGGAGGTATAATTAATTAACCGAAGCTACCCACCTGTGTCCCGCTGAGCCGAACCGAAGCTTCAGTGACTTAACTGCAGGTGCAGTTGCATAACTGACATGTGGCATGTTGGGCCCACGTGTCAGTCAGCCAACTGCACCAGCAGTTAAGTAGAAGCAGAGTTCTTCTCCAGCACAGCTCTCCGACTCCACGTCGCCGCCAAGAAGCTAACCGGCCGTCAATGGTCAACCAGCCTAGCTTGGCTTCAACCGGAGGGTAGCAGCGGTGGCCTTACTTGGACCCGAGCGGCGGTGACCTACCGTGTTCTACTCTTTCTCGTTTTCTGTGTGGTGCGGCCTCGTTGGCAGCGGGGCTAGGCTTGATGGAGCCGGCGATGTCCTCTATCTCCTTGTCGGCGGGCGGCGCCTCAGCGGAGCGGTGGAAATCCTCCCCCACGTTGCCGGCAGGGTGGGGCCTCGGCTGAGCCGGTGATGTCCTCTGCCTCGTTGTTGGTGCCGCGGGGCCTCCGCGGAGCAGGGCCTCATCGACGCCAGCGGAGCGGGGACTCGTCGGAGCCGGCATTGTCCTCTGCCTCGTCCTCGGTCTCGCCAAACAGTGCCTCGCCCGCTTCATCACCCTCTTTGCTAGCCTCTTTGTAGGCGGCCGCAGCCTCCGCCACCCGCATGCGGTACCGCCAGCGCTCGAGGCGGCCCTTGCAGGCGGAGCGGTACGAGTCGAGCAGCGCCTCCTGCTCCGCCCGCTCCGCGGCGATCTGCTCCTCCGCCTGCAGGTGCTCCTGGAGGAGATAGTGGTTGTAGGCGGCGTCGGCCTGCGCCTCCCAGAACTGCTCCTCAAGCATCTGCCTCACCCTGTCCATATATTGGGCACGGGCCTCGCCGATGGTCATGGTGCAATGCACCGGCGAGGATGGCATGGAGGAGGGGGTTGGCGCCGTATCGTCGACTACCATGTTTTCCATTGGGACGTCGTCATCCTCCGGCTGCCTGCCGGCTAGCCGGTCGGCAGCAATGGCTGCCATCTCCTTGTGGTCCGTCGTCCGCCCGTCCCGAAGAGTGCTGGAGCGCGAGGAAGCCATGGTGGGCAGTAGTGGTGTGGACAGGAGAAAGGGAACGGATGCGGATGACTGTGGCTATGGCCGGCACAACAGTTTATATAGCAATGGTGGGCGGGTGGAGGGACGGACGTGTGGCGCCGGAGTAGCCGCCTCGGCAACCGCGTATCATTAATGTAGGAACTTGTGTCATTTGAAGGCGGAGCAATCGCCTGCACCGGGAAGCGGGGCGGACGGCGCTGAGTGTTTCGGGAGGAAAGCGCGCGCGGGCGAGGAGATGACTTTACTTGGAGAGGATGACAATGGGGACCCACCAGGTCCATAGCCTCACGTACGCAAGTGCCTCCTTTATATATATATATATATAACTATAATTTATTTTGCTTCCTCCTGGTTTCCTAACATCATGGTCCCACACCATTGTCAACCTCCTGGAGTCGTCAATAAACGAGAGAATTGCACAAGAAGCGGCCAACAGCTGGGAACAAGCAGCTCGAGCAGTATTTGTGTTTTTGAGGTGTGAGCACTGCAGAGTTTTTCGATGTTTAGCCTAGATATTAATTTTTCTCCTCTGAATAACAACGAAAACATCGCTGCGGGTATTAACTGGGCGGGCTGTGGCCCGTCTAGCCCAGGCCAGATATCCAGCCCAGATATTAATTTTTTTCAAGCTGAAAATGACTAGCCTAGCTATACTTTTTTTTAGGAATACCCAGGCAAGGTCAAGTTGTAATTCTCCGCCCCGCTTGGCTGCAAATCTTTCCTAGGAGGGATGCATTAGGTTTAACAAGAAAATGGGCTTTAAGAAATAATAAATGGGATGTAATTATAAAAACTGGGTAGTAACTATAAAAAAATGCACCAAACACGTGTTACTTTACAAATTATTATTTTTGGATATTGAAAATTTAATTTCATTAATTGTTGCGAGCGCAATATTTCGTTGGATTTTTACGTAATATAAATTTATATTGAAATTGTATTTAATCCGACTAGAAATTTCGGGATAAAAATATTTCGGATCCCATCAAAATGTGGGAAATTGAATTCTGTTCTGAACGGTTGGTTGAAATGGGTTGTACTTTTAACAAACTGTAAATGGGCTGTAGTAAATTCCATTAGAATTCAAAAATGGGCTACACATTCTTACAAATCTCAAATGGGCTATAAGTTCTCTGCCACACACTTCTGGCCTTACTAAGTTGACACGTCCCCTGAAAATAGAGTTGACGCGTATGCAAGGCTTTGTCAACTTATAGTCAACACACGGTTCTAGCAGCAGTGGCCGTTGGATGTCCATCCAACGGATGCCTTGCTTCTTCTTCAATCTCGGATATTCTAGCTTCACCCGCCCAAAAAATGATTCCACCCCCTGACATCTGGGGCGCACCGTTTCGAAAGCTGACCTGTGGGCCTACTAAGTTGACGTACCAAGGGCTTTGTCAACTTATTCAATATAAACGATTCTAGCTGCAGTGATCATACGATGTCCATCCAACAGCCGTCGTGCTTCTTCAACCTCTGGTCTTCTTGCTCCAGCCGCCCAAAGCAGCGTCGATCGTGCCGCCTGCTCCTGCCTCCCGTGGTCGGCTTTGCTGCCGTGGAGGCCTCACCGCCCCCTACTACTCCCACCGCTGGCCAGGCCATCCCTCCACTCACCCACACCCCTTGTTATTCTGCGGCGACGGCAGCGCAGCCAAACCAGTGAACCCTCGTACTCCTCTCCGTGTGTGCATCCACTGCCGCGTCTTCCCCGGCTCCGCGTCGTCCCCTTCCTAGGCCTCGCCGTCGTCCACCGCCATGGTGCTCTCGGCGCGGCGTGGTCAACGTGGTCAAGGAACGACTTCCATTGGACGTGGACTGTACGTGGAGAGGCTGACAGCTGGGTCCACGACAGCCGCAAGGAAGTGCCTCCTTATTACGCGCAAAATAATTATTCCTCCACCTGACAGCGGGGACCCACCGGACGGGCCACCGTATTTCGTGAAAAAAAAATGATTCGCCCCGTGACTGCTAGGACGCACAAGCTACATCTTCGCACGCAAGGAAGTGCGTCCGAAAAAAAAACGATTCGCTCCCCTGACTGCTGGGACCCACCAGCTACATCTTCGCACGCAAGGAACTGCGTCCGAAAAAACGATTCGCCCCCTGACTGCTGATACGTCTCCAACGTATCTATAATTTTTGATTGTTCCATGCTATTTTATTACCCTTTTTGGATGTTTATGGGCTTTATTTTAAACATTTATATCATTTTTGGGACTAACCTACTAACTGGAGGCCCAGCCCATATTGCTGTTTTTTTGCCTATTTCAATATTTCGAAGAAAAGGAATATCAAACGGAGTCCAAACGGAATGAAACCTTCAGGAGTGTGATTTTTGGAACGAACGTGATCTGGAGAGCTTGGAGTGAAAGTCAAGAAGCTGCCGAGGAAGCCACGAGATAGGAGCCCCCCCCCTATAGGGCGTGCCCCCTGTCTCGTGGGCCCCTCGGGCGGCCACCGATGTACTTCTTCCTCCTATATATACCTACGTACCCCGAAAACATCCAGGAGCACCACGAAACACAATTTCCACCGCCGTAACCTTCTTTATCTGCGAGATCTCATCTTGGAGCCTCCGCCCGCACTCTGCCGGAGGGGGAATCGACCATGGAGGGCTTCTACATCAACATCCTTGCCCCTCCGATGAGTTGTGAGTAGTTTAGCACAGACCTACGGGTCCATAGTTATTAGCTAGATGGCTTATTCTCTCTTTTTGGATCTCAATACAATGTTCTCCCCCTCTCTTGTGGAGATCTATTCAATGTAAACTCTTTTTGTGGTGTGTTTGTTGAGATCCAATGAATTGTGGGTTTATGATCAAGTTTATCTATGAATAATATTTGAATCTTCTCTGAATTCTTTTATGTATGATTGAGTTATCTTTGCAAGTCTCTTCGAATTATCAATTTGGTTTGGCCTACTAGATTGATCTTTCTTGCCATTGGAGAAGTGCTTAGCTTTGGGTTCAATCTTGCGGTGTCCTTACCCAGTGATAGCAAGGGTTGCAAGGCACGTATTGTATTGTTGCCATCGAGGATAACAAGATGGGGTTTATATCATATTGCATGAGTTTATCCCTCTACATCATGTCATCTTGCTTAATGCGTTACTCTGTTCTTATGAACTTAATACTCTAGATGCAGGCAGGAGTCGGTCGATGTGTGGAGTAATAGTAGTAGATGCAGGCAGGAGTCGGTCTACTTGTTATGGACGTGATGCCTATATACATGATCATGCCTAGATAATCTCATAACTATGCGCTTTTCTATCAATTGCTCGACAGTAATTTGTTCACCCACTGTAATACTTATGCTATCTTGAGAGAAGCCTCTAGTGAAACCTATGGCTCCCGGGTCTATCTCTTATCATATTTGCTTTCAATCTACTTTTATTTGCATCTTTACTTTTTTGCATCTATATTATAAAATACCAAAAATATATTGATCTTATCATACTATCTTTATTAGATCTCACCTTCGCAAGTGGGCGTGAAGGGATTGACAACCCCTTTATTGCGTTTGTTGCGAGTTCTCAGTTTTTTTGTGTAGGTGCGTGGGACTTTTGAGGAGCCTCCTACTGGATTGATACCTTGGTTCTCAAAACTGAGGGAAATACTTACGCTACACTTGCTGCATCACCCTCTCCTCTTCGAGGAAAACCAACGCAAGCTCAAGACATAGCATGAAGGATTTCTAGCGCCGTTGCGGGGGAGGTCTTCGCTCAAGTCAAGACATACCCATCACAAACCCATCTCCCTTGCATTTACATTATTTTCCATTTGCCTCTCGTTTTCCTCTCCCCCACTTCACCCTTGCCGTTTTATTCGCCCTCTCTTTCCCAATCTCCTCCACTCTCTTTCGCTTGCCTTTTTCTGTTTGCTCGTGTGTTAGTTCGTTTACCTTGTCATCATGGCTAGCTCAGTTTTTATCCCTTCGTCTCCCGACTTTGAAGTTCTCCACTTCAAGCGAAGACAAGGTGAAAATTTAAAAGATGCTTGGTTTAGGATGTTAGAATATTATCGTAGTTGTGCTTTAGAAGGAGATTTCAATATTTTAATTCGCAATTTTTACATTGGGTTAACCTTACCCCACAAACAACTCCTTGATGTTGCTGCAAAAGGGGAATTTATTGAAATTGATCCTAGTTCCGCTTATGAAATTTTAGAGGGGATAGTAGGAGTACTTCCTCGACAAGAAAGATCATCTTTATCTCTTGAAGGAACCCAAATTTTAGAGAAACTTCTTGAATTGCAAAAACTTGTTGAACCTTTTAAGAATATTGTTGCAAGTATCAACCGCATGAATAATTTGATCACACTTTACAATAAGAGGTTGGATGCCTTAGATCATAGGATCTCTGAGCATGAAGGGAAATGCAAAGAGCCTCCCGGACTTGAGCATAACTCCATTAAAAAGTTAAGTGCCAAAGATGGCACTACTTAGATCTATATTCGTTTTTATGCCTAGCTAGGGGCGTTAGACGATAGAGCTAGTTGCGGAGGCAACCCAATTTTCTTTGTGTTTTTTGTTTTTGTTACTGTTTAGTAATAAATCTTGCATCTACCTTCTGTTTAGATGTGTTTTTATCTTTTAATTAGTGTTTGTGCCAAGTAGAACCTATAGGATAACCTACGATGATAGTTGATTTGATTCTGCTGAAATACAGAAACTTTGCACGCACGAATATAATTTTGTTAAATCACAAGAACGTGCTTTTGCGTTGATTGTTTTTGCTGCTGTTCAATAAACAAACTGTCCAGGACTTCCTATTTTGGTAGGATTTTTAGATTTCCAGAAGTTTGTGTTAGTTACAGATTGCTACAGACTGTTCTGTTTTTGACAGATTCTGTTTTCATGTGTTGTTTGCTTATTTCAATGCATCTATGGCTAGTAAATTAGTTTATAAACCATAAGGAAGTTGGAATACAGTAGGTTTAACACCAAATTAAATAAAGAATGAGTTCATTACAGTACCTTATGTGGTGGTTTTGTTTTCTTTCACTAACGGAGCTTATAAGATTTCCTGTTGAGTTTTGTGTTGTGAAGTTTTGAAGTTTTGGGTAAAGCTTTTATGGACTATGGAATAAGGAGTGGCAAGAGCCTAAGCTTGGGGATGCCAAAGGCACCCCAAGATATTCAAGAATAGCCAAAAGCCTAAGCTTGGGGATGCCCCGGGAAGGCATCCCCTGTTTCGTCTTCGTTCATTGGTAACTTTACTTGGAGCTATATTTTTATTCGCCACATGATATGTGTTTTGCTTGAAGCATCGTGTATTATATTAGTATTTTCTTTTTAGTTTACCACAATAATCCTTGTTGTACACACCTTTTGGGAGAAGCCTATTTTATTAGAATTTGCTAGCATACTCTATGTGCTTCACTTATATCTTTTGAGCTTTATAGTTTTTGCTCTAGTGCTTCACTTATATCTTTCAGAGCACGGTGGTGTCTTAATTTTGAAGAAATTGCTAGTCTCTCATGCTTCACTTATATTATTTTTAGAGTCTATTAGAACATCATGGTATTTGCTATTATTACAAAGTTGGTCCTAGAATGATGAGCATCCAAGTTGGGTATAATAAAAAATATCATAGAAAAAGAATTGGATGCTATGATCAATATGATGCTTGATAATTGTTTTGAGTTATGGAGGTAGTGATATTAAAGTCATGCTAGTTGAGGTGATTATGAAAAGTACTTGTGTTGAGGGTTGTGATTCCCGTAGCATGCACGTATGGTGAACCGCTTTGTGATGAAGTTGTAGCACAATTTTATTTATTGAGTGTCTTCCTTATGAGTGGCGGTCGGGGACGAGCGATGGTCTTTTCCTACCAATCTATACCCCTAGGAGCATGCGCGTAGTGCTTTGGTTTTTGATGACTTCTAGATTTTTGCAACAATTACATGAGTTCTTTTGATTAATGTTGAGTCCATGGATTATACGCACCCTTTCACCCTTCCACCATTGCTAGCCTCTCTTGTGCCGTGCAACTTTCGCCGGTACCATACACCCACCATACTCCTTCCTCAAAACAGCCACCATACCTACCTATTATGGCATTTCCATAGCCATTCCGAGATATATTTCCATGCAACTTTCCACCGCTCCGTTCATATGACACGCATTACTGTTGTCATATTGCTCTTTGCATGATCATGTAGTTGACATTGTATTTGTGGCAAGGCCACCTTCATAATTTTCATACATGTCACTCTTGATTCATTGCATATACCGGTACACCGCCGGAGGCATTCATATAGAGTCATATCTTGTTCTAGCTTTGAGTTATAAATCCATAAAAGTGTGATGATCTTCATTATTTGAGCATTGTCCTAGTGAGGAAAGGATGATGAAGACTATGATTCCCCCACAAGTCGGGATGAGACTTCGGACTTTACAAAAAGAAAAAAAAGAAAAAAAAAGAAAAAAAGGGAAAGGCCAAAAAGAAGAAAAGAAGAAGGCCAAAGAAAAGAAAAGAAAATAAAAAAATAAATAAATGAGAGAAAAAGAGAGAAAGGACAATGCTACTATCTCTTTTTCCACACTTGTGCTTCAAAATAGCACCATGATCTTCATGATAGAGAGTCTCATATGTTGTCACTTCATATACTAGTGGGAATTTTTCATTATAGAACTTGGCTTGTATATTCCAATGGCGGGCTTCCTCAAAGTGCCCTAGGTCTTCGTGAGCAAGCGAGTTGGATGCACATCCACTTAGTTTCTTTTGTTGAGCATTCATAAATTTATAGCTCTAGTGCATCCGTTGCATGGCAATCCCTACTCACTCACATTGATATCTATTAATGGGCATCTCCATAGCCCGTTGATACGCCTAGTTGATGTGAGACTATCTTCTCCTTTTTTGTCTTCTCCACAACCACCATTCTAATCCACATATAGTGCTATGTCCATGGCTCACGCTCATGTATTGCGTGAAAGTTGAAAAAGTTTGAGATTATTAAAGTATGAAACAATTTCTTGGCTTGTCATTGTGCATAATTAAATACTTTGTGTGATGAAGATAGAACAACAGCCAGACTATATGATTTTGTAGGGATAACTTTCTTTGGCCATGTTATTTTGAGAAGACATGGTTACTTTGATTCGTATGCTTGAAGTGTTACTATTTCTCTTATGTCAATATGAACTTTTATTTTGTATTCATTTGGATCTGAACATTCATGCCACAATAAAGAAAATTACATTATGAATTATGCTAGGTAGTATTCCACATTAAAAATTCTCTTTTTATCATTTACCTACTCGAGGACGAGCAGGAATTAAGCTTGGGGATGCTTGGTACGTCTCCAACGTATCTATAATTTTTGATTGTTCCATGCTATTATATTACCCTTTTTTGATGTTTATGTGCTTTATTTTACACATTTATATCATTTTTGGGACTAACCTACTAACCGGAGGCCCAGCCCATATTGCTGTTTTTTTGCCGATTTCAGTATTTCGAAGAAAAGGAATATCAAATGGAGTCCAAACGGAATGAAACCTTCGGGAGCGTGATTTTTGGAACGAACGTGATCCGGAGAGCTTGGAGTGCAAGTCAAGAAGCTGCCAAGGAAGCCACGAGATAGGAGCCCCCCCTATAGGGCGCGCCCCCTGTCTCGTGGGCCCCTCGGGCAGCCATCGACGTACTTCTTCCTCCTATATATACCTACGTACCCTGAAAACATCCAGGAGCACCACGAAACACAATTTCCACCGCCGTAACCTTCTGTATCCGTGAGATCTCATCTTGGAGCCTTCGCCGGCACTCTGCCGGAGGGGGAATCGACCATGGAGGGCTTCTACATCAACATCCTTGCCCCTCCGATGAGTTGTGAGTAGTTTACCACAGACCTACGGGTCCATAGTTATTAGCTAGATGGCTTCTTCTCACTTTTTGGATCTCAATACAATGTTCTCCCCCTCTCTTGTGGAGATCTATTCGATGCAAACTCTTTTTGCGGTGTGTTTGTCGAGATCCGATGAATTGTGGGTTTATGATCAAGTTTATCTATGAATAATATTTGAATCTTCTCTGAATTATTTTATGTATGATTGAGTTATCTTTGCAAGTCTCTTCAAATTATCAGTTTGGTTTGGCCTACTAGATTGATCTTTTTTGCCATGGGAGAAGTTCTTAGATTTGGGTTCAATCTTGCGGTGTCCTTACCCAGTGACAGAAAGGGTTGCAAGGCACGTATTGTATTGTTGCCATCTAGGATAACAAGATGGGGTTTATATCATATTGCATGAGTTTATCCATCTACATCATGTCATCTTGCTTAATGTGTTACTCTGTTCTTATGAACTTAATACTCTAGATGCAGGCAGGAGTCGGTCGATGTGTGGAGTAATAGTAGTAGATGCAGGCAGGAGTCGGTCTACTTGTTATGGACGTGATGCCTATATACATGATCATGCCTAGATAATCTCATAACTATGCGCTTTTCTATCAATTGCTCGACAGTAATTTGTTCACCCACCATAATACTTATGCTATCTTGAGAGAAGCCTCTAGTGAAACCTATGGCCCCCGGGTCTATCTCTTATCATATTTGCTTTCAATCTACTTTTATTTGCATCTTTACTTTTTTGCATCTATATTATAAAATACCCAAAATATAATTATCGTATCATACTATCTTTATTAGATCTCACTTTCGCAAGTGGCCGTGAAGGGATTGACAACCCCTTTATTGCGTTGGTTGCGAGTTCTTAGTTTGTTTGTGTAGGTGCGTGGGACTTTTGAGAAGCCTCTGTAACGCCCCAAGACAGGCGCTTCAGAAGACTTCCATATTTTTCGTGACAACGTGTGTTTCTTTTGTGCTTGCTCTTTTATTTCGCTTCTTGCATCATGTTCATCATTTGGTTATATTGCATTGCCTTGCCCATCTTTGCCATGTGACATTTGTGCCTCTTGTCATTTTTGGCATTCTCATAATCATCATGTGCATTATCATATTCATGCATGTTACATTGTTGCATGCGCCACATATGTTCATGCATCATCACCTCCTCCTTCCTTCTTCATTCCTTCATTTTGGCAAGTGACCTTTTCCCCTTCTCCATAAATGTTCATTCTTTCCCTATTAATCTTAAACCATGCCTACACCCTCTCTGACAATTTTCAGCTCATTGGAAGATGTTTTGATTGGGTTAAAAAATGACTCAAGTTTGAATTAAATTCAAACTTGAATTATTTTTCTATCTCTAAAATGTCCAGACCATTTTATTCAAATTGTGCATAAATCCAGGATCTTATAAATATTTCCGTCCAAGCCTACTTTCTTCCTGATCTCCCTGTGCATTTCTACTCTTGTTATTCTGCCAGGAGAACTAAGGATAAGAGATGAGGAGAGAAAGGAAGAGCAGCCCAGCAGCAGACCCCGCAGACCACATGTTTCTCTCCCCAGCCGGCCCAGCCCAATGCCCAAACGGCCACCTGCTCCGTTTCCCCTCCGTCTCCCTCGCTCCAGACACAGAGCGCTCGCGCCGTCGCGCCGTGAGATCACGGACGTCGAGGCTAGCGCCTGCCTGCGCCCCTTTAAAACCCCGCAGCGACCCATAGGGTTTCCTCCTCCCTCCTCCTTACCTCCTCGCGCCGCCATCTCTCTTCCTCCCCTCTGTTTTCCCTTCTTCTTCAAGATCAAAGAGCACCACCGAGAGCAGAGTAATAAACCGTCGATGCCCGTCGTCGTTCTCGCGGCCGGAGGGCCTCAAGCTCGTCTTCGACATGTCGTCCTGCACCCTGTCACCCTCCTCGACCGATCCCCGCAGTTAGTTGGGCGGGAGCCTCCCCAACGCGCCTCCCTGCCGTCACCGTCGCCATGGCCGGTCGAGCCAAGCCGAGCTCGAGCCCGGTGTCGTCCATGTCGTGGTGGCCTTCTTCTTCCTCTAGAGCGACCTCCACGAGCCGGATTGCCAAGTCCAGCACCCCGTCACGGTCTTCTTCCCCTGCTTCCTCTACGTCACGGATCGAACACCATCTCGCCTTCACGCCATCGGCCACGTCGTCCCCCTCCTCTGCTTCCACTTCCTTCACGGTCAGAATTTCGACAAGGTTCAGAGCTCCTTCCCATCGTCTCCGGCGTGTATCCGTCGACCTCGTCGTATCATATGGTGAGCTGGGTAACGCCCCTTCCTCTCTGTTCCTTCCTCTCGATGTTTGATCACCCGCATGCCTCGCCTGATCATCGCCATGCCGCGCGCCCGAGGCAAGCATGAGCTCGTACCCCGCACACGCACACGCCCCTGCACCTAGAAGCCCCAAGCACACGTGCTCCTTAGCCTATCCCGCACACCCGCCGTGGCCTCCCAAACCCCGTCATCACCACGGCTGACCTCGCCGGCTCCGTCCTCGCAGCCGTCGTCTTCTCCGCCTATATAGAGAGGCTCGGCCCTGGGCAATCTCTTAAAGGGACGAACCCCTTTCAATGCACAAGCACACCTCTAGCTCAGCTGGTCAGCTCGCACGCACACATGCAGGAGGTCCTGGGATCGAATCCCAGGGTGCCCCGAATTGTTTTGCCCCTCTTTTGTTTATTTTTCCCCCATCGTGCACACATATGGCGTGTTGGGCCTGATCCACTCCTGGGCTGCTGCGGCGTGCTGCAATTCGGCCCGTGCATGTTTTTTCCCTCTTCCATGCGTTTTAGCATTTATTCTTTATCATGCATATTTTCAGAAAATTGCCATCATTTTAAAATGCTCATGTTTAATTAACCGTGCATCATATGCAAATACTTTATATATGTAAAATGCTTAGAATTTTGTGTAGATTAATATTTTGCCACTTTCATCCATGTTAAAAATGTTTAAAATGCTGTTTGATTAAATTTGCTCAAATGCCATGTTAAAATGATTTATTCCATAACTTAATAACCGTAGCTCTGATTTAAATAAACTTTATATGTAAATGGGGTAGAAAAATGCATAGTTTAACATGATGCACTTTATTTTCCTGTTTTAAAACATTAAAATATGCTTTAGGACAGGTCATTACCAAATCTAAAATATGCACATGAGGTTCTTCCGGACTTGTTGTTTGTTGTTCCGGCCTCATTTAAATTTGCCTAGATAGGTAGTTTTTCATATGCTTCACCCCTTGCCATGTTTAACAACATTTAATATTGTTGAGTACATAAACGGGAGAGAACTAAGAAATTGTTGTGGTAGTGTCCCGGGGAGTTGAGCTCCGAGGTGTTGTCGTCACAATTTTATCGTTGCAGTTCTGGAATACCTGAGTTTTGCCGACATCGAAAATCTCTTTTATGCAGTTGTTGGTGAGATCACCTCGACGCCACCCAGTACTGGGGTGGGAGTTCGGGTGTATTGCCATAACTCGTATAACGGATGCTTTTCGAAGGTTGAGGTAAACGATTTCCGAAGGTTTCTTGGTTATGTGTTGAAGGATGGATACAGCTGGATCTAGGTATTGTTAGTTTGGGTGATATATTTTGTGTCCCCTGTATCCCCAACACCTGATTGCATAACCAGAAAGTTTCGGGAGTTTATAAGTGGGAATTCAAGTATCTCGTAGGATATCTTTCCAACACACACATGATACGATATGGGATCTATCATATGTTTGTTTCCGGCTTATTCTGCAAGCCAATCCTTTGTTTTGTTTTGAGTTATGGTATTCGAGTTGCTTTGAAGTCAAGTGTTGATTCCATACCTTTTCCTAAACGGCGTTCTCATATTTCGATGTGAATGCTAATCCTCCTTGTTCATCAAGATTGCCATCCCAATTCTATTTCCAACCGGTGCGCTTCTCTTCGAGGTGATCCTAACATTTTTCTCATTCGCAAGACCCATCCTTAGTTTTTTTCTCTCTACGTGTTTGTTTCATCCGCCCCAAGTTGCCTTTGTTTTCCCACCCTCCCACCCTTTTCTTCAAGGACTCAGATTTCTTAATCAAGTATCCTGTTATTGATGGGAAGTCTCTTCATTCTTTTCCGTCAATGTTTCTTATCCGGTGATTCTCATGAAGATTCTAACGGAGCTTCAAGTTCATCATTCGTCATTCTTTTCTTCTTCGATGGATTCAATTCAAGCTTTCGGTGTCGATCATATGTTTTCCTCGTTTCAAATGTTTTTCTCGTACCGGTGCACCTATTAATCATCCACTTCTTGCTATTCAATTGTTCCGGAGTGATGAAGATAACTCAGAAGAGTTGTGTTGCCATTCTTAATCCGTTCAAGTTATTTCGAGATTGTTATCTCATTCAAGCCATTTAATTCAACCGATGCAATTTCCCTTTCAAGTAATCATTCGAAGGTGTTTCTTTTGAGTGGGCCCTAACCCACAGGTCTTTTTCCAGGATCTTACCTGACTCGTCTAATTTTTTGGAGTTATTCTCAAATTCTTTTCAAGGTTTGAAATAAGAATGAATCTCATCAGTCAAATGTCTTTCTCCAAGATCTTTCAAATTCTTTTCATCGTTGGTTCAACCTTTCTAATTTTCTTTCCGGAGTGCCTCAACAATTCACGGTGGTGTTTCTCATCGTCATTCTCAGATTTTGAAGACCGAAGAAGAGTTTCCCTTAAATCTTGTCCATTCTCTTAAAGATTCATGGTTCTAGATTGATGCCATAATCTCATAATTGTTTTGCTTGTGACAATTATTTTCACCCATCCAAAGCATTTCAGGAGTCCTTTCAGTTTGATTCTCCGGAGCCATCATCTCAGAATTATTCATTCTAGCTTTCAGCTCTCGTTCTCCAAGTCTTATCGGGGTATCATTCAAGTATTATCTAATCAGCTCGGGGTCTCTTCATTCTCTTGTATCTAAAATCTCTCAAGTATCTTGGTTCGTTTGCTAATCCTTCCCGGTGTTTTTTTCTACCGTTTCTTCGTTCATTTTCAATTCTTACGGTGGTTCATTCAAGATTTCTCTTCCGTTGCTACCGGTGGTTCGTTGAAGTCCTTCTCAAGTTTGTGCTATATCTATCTTAATCCTGTCTAGAAGAATAAGTAGTATGCCAAATCTGTTGCTTGTCATCAATTTAAATTGGTGAAGGATGCGCATAACATAATTCTTGTTCTTGTTTCATCCAAGTGATTAATTCCTTCTTTCGAAGTTTGTTCATGATGGATAAATTCTCGGTTTCAATTGTTTCATCTTTTCTTTTCCCGGATTTCCAAGCTATCATCATCACGAAGATCCATCTAAATCATTGCAAGGCTTCACCTTGTGTTTTTCATCCTTCTCTTTCATTTTATCATCCTTTCATTACCGGAGTTCTTCATGGAGGCTCTACATGGTGGTTCGTTAAGGATTCTTTTCATTCTTCAATTGTTCTTCAAGATTTTTCTCGAAGTTATGATCCGCCAAGCTATACTCAAAATTAAACATGGTGCTCAACACATGTTTTGTTTGGAGGAGTTCAATCATTTCTTCATCTTGCGTTCCGAAGTGCAATTCTTTCTATCTTATCTTTTCAGGTGGTGTTATGTCATTCTTGATAATTTGAGTTCATGTTTCATGACTCACATGTTGTTAAGAATGAGGTATTTTAAACCCATCGACCTCTTCGTTGGAGTTATCTTGTGTCTTGTTTCACTTAAAGCCTTTCTTTGGGAATGTTGCTATTATGGTGCTTATGAATGATCCAAGTTTTCCTCCTATCCTCTCAATGAAAGATGTTTTCATCTCCGTGTTGCTCTCAATCCAATCATTTGTTTCTATTGGTGGCAGAAGCTCACCTCATAATTTTGAGATGTTTCCATAAGCACACTACAAACTTATTCTTTTCGTTGCTAGTTTTTCCAACAACTCCGTTCTATCCTTCTTTTTAAGTGTGCTTTCCAAACTCATTTGTGGTAGAAGTTGTCATTTTCTTCTCCATTCCTTTATTCCAATGATCTAACTTCTATTTCTTCTTCCGGAGGCATTGTGATGTTGCTCTCTTCACTCATCATCTTGAATTGTGAGGATCATGTTCTTTTCATGCTTATCCATTTAACCGAAGTGTTGTGCCCTCTGCTGAAGTTCTTTTCATCTTATCAAGTTTTTCCTTCTTCTTTCAGTCGGAGTGTTGCCCAAATTAGATCAATCTTATTCCTTCTCTATCTAGTTTTAACCGGAGTGTTTTCAATATCTATCTTATCACTAAACCTCTTGGTTCTTGTCGTATCCCATGTTCCTCTTATCTAACGGAGTGTTTTCAAGTTCGTTCAACTCCGTTGTGTTCTTTCTTTCAACTTTTCAACCTCTCAAGGTTCATGGTTTCACTCGTTTGTCAAACAAGCAACTTAGTTTTACCTCTCCTCTTTATCTTCCGTTTTCCCTCCGGTGCCATTCTAGATCTCGGGACGAGGTCCTCTCGTAGTGGTGGAGTGTTGTAACGCCCCAAGACCGGCGCTTCAGAAGACTTCCATATTTTTCGTGACAACGTGTGTTTCTTTTGTGCTTGCCCTTTTATTTCGCTTCTTGCATCATGTTCATCATTTGGTTATATTGCATTGCCATGCCCATCTTTGCCATGTGACATTTGTGCCTCTTGTCATTTTTGGCATTCTCATAATCATCATGTGCATTATCATATTCATGCATGTTACATTGTTGCATGCTCCACGTATGTTCATGCATCATCACCTCCTCCTTCCTTTTTCATTCCTTCATTTTGGCTAGTGACCTTTTCCCCTTCTCCATAAATGTTCATTCTTTCCCTATTAATCTTAAACCATGCCTACACCCTCTCTGACAATTTTCAGCTCATTGGAAGATGTTTTGATTGGGTTCAAAAATGACTCAAGTTTGAATTAAATTCAAACTTGAATTATTTTTCTATCTCTAAAATGTCCAGACCATTTTATTCAAATTGTGCATAAATCCAGGATCTTATAAATATTTCCGTCCCAGCCTACTTTCTTCCTGATCTCCCTATGCATTTCTGCTCTTGTTATTCTGCCTGGAGAACTAAGGATAAGAGATGAGGAGAGAAAGGAAGAGCAGCCCAGCAGCAGACCCCGCAGCCCACATGTTTCTCTCCCCAGCCGGCCCAGCCCAATGCCCAAACGGCCACCTGCTCCGTTTCCCCTCCGTCTCCCTTGCTCCAGACACAGAGCGCTCGCGCCGTCGCGCCGTGAGCTCACGGACGTCGAGGCTAGCACCTGCCTGCGCCCCTTTAAAACCCCGCAGCGACCCCTAGGGTTTCCTCCTCCCTCTTCCTTCCCTCCTCGCGCCGCCATCTCTCTTCCTCCCCTCTGTTTTACCTTCTTCAAGATCAGAGAGCACCACCGAGAGCAGAGTAATAAACCGTCGATGCCCGTCGTTGTTCTCGCGGCCGAAGGGCCTCAAGCTCGTCTTCGACATGTTGTCCTGCACCCCGTCACCCTCCTCGACCGATTCCCGTAGTTAGTTGGGCGGGAGCCTCCCCAACGCGCCTCCCTGCCGTCGCCGTCGCCATGGCCGGTCGAGCCAAGCCGAGCTCGAGCCCGGTGTCGTCCACATCGTGGTGGCCTTCTTCTTCCTCTGGAGCGACCTCCACGAGCCGGATTGCCAAGTCCAGCGCCCCGTCGCGGTCTTCTTCCCCTGCTTCCTCTATGTCACGGATCGAACACCATCTCGCCTTCACGCCATCGGCCACGTCGTCCCCCTCCTCTGCTTCCACTTCCTTCACGGTCAGAATTTCGACAAGGTTCAGAGCTCCCTCCCGTCGTCTCCGGCGTGTATCCGTCGACCTCGTCGTATCATATGGTGAGCTGGGTAACGCCCCTTCCTCTCTGTTCCTTCCTCTCGATGTTTGATCACCCGCATGCCTCGCCTGATCATCACCATGCCGCGCGCCCGAGGCGAGCATGAGCTCGTACCCCGCACACGCACACGCCCCTGCACCTAGAAGCCCCAAGCACACGTGCTCCTTAGCCTATCCCGCACACCCGCCGTGGCCTCCCAAACCCCGTCATCACGACGGCTGACCTCGCCAGCTCCGTCCTCGCAGCCGTCGTCTTCTCAGCCTATACAGAGAGGCTCGGCCCTGCGCAATCTCTAAATGAGCCGAACCCCTTTCAATGCACAAGCACACCTCTAGCTCAGCTGGTCAGCCCGCACGCACACATGCAGGTGAAGGAAATATGCCCTAGAGGCAATAATAAAGTTATTATTTATTTCCTTATATCATGATAAATGTTTATTATTCATGCTAGAATTGTATTAACTGGAAACATAATACATGTGTGAATACATAAACAAGCAGAGTGTCACTAGTATGCCTCTACTTGACTAGCTCATTAAATCAAAGATGGTTATGTTTCCTGGCCATGAACAAAGAGTTGTTATTTGATTAACGAGATCACATCATTAGTTGAATGATCTGATTGACATGACCCATTCCATTAGCATAGCACCCGATCGTTTAGTATGTTGCTATTGCTTTTATCCATGACTTATACATGTTCCTTTAACTATGAGATTATGCAACTCCCGTTTACCGTAGGAACACTTTGTGTGCTACCAAACGTCACAACGTAACTGGGTGATTATAAAGGTACTCTACAGGTGTCTCCGAAGGTACATGTTGGGTTGGCGTATTTCGAGATTAGGATTTGTCACTCCAATTGTCGGAGAGGTATCTCAGGGCCTGCTCGGTAATACACATCACACAAGCCTTGCAAGCATTGCAACCAATGAGTTAGTTGCGAGATGATGTATTACGGAACGAGAAAAGAGACTTGCCGGTAACGAGATTGAACTAGGTATTGGATACCGACGATCGAATCTCGGGCAAGTAACATACCGATGACAAAGGGAACAAACGTATGTTGTTATGCGGTCTGACCGATAAAGATCTTCGTAGAATATGTAGGAGCCAATATGGGCATCCAGGTCCCGCTATTGGTTATTGACTGGAGACATGTCTCGGTCATGTCTACATTGTTCTCGAACCCGTAGGGTCCGCACGCTTAAGGTTTCGATGACAGTTATATTATGAGTTTATGAGTTTTGATGTACCGAAGGAGTTCGGAGTCCCGGATGAGATCGGGGACGTGACGAGGAGTCTCGAAATGGTCGAGACATAAAGAATTATATATTGGAAGCCTATGTTTGGACATCGGATGCATTCCGGGTGAAATCAGGATTTTACCGGAATACCGGGAGGGTTACCGGAACCCCCCGGAAGCATAATGGGCCAACATGGGCCTTGGAGGAAAGGTGAGAGGGCAGCCCTAGGGGCTGCGCGCCTCCCCCCCTTCCCTAGTCCTATTAGGACTAGGAGAGGTGGGCGCCCCCTCTCTCTCTTTCTCTCCCCCTTGGAGCAATCCTAGTCCAACTAGGATTGGGGGGGGGGGGGGAATCCTACTCCCAGAGGGAGTAGGACTCTCCTGGCGCACCAAACCTGGCCGGCCAGCCCCTCCCCCTTGGATCCTTTATATACGGGGGCAGGGGGCACCCCAAAGACACACAAGTTGATCTACGGATCGTTCCTTAGCCGTGTGCGGTGCCTCCTTCCACCAAATTCCACCTCGATCATATTGTTGCAGTGCTTAGGCGAAGCCCTGCGCAGGTAACACATCAAGATCGTCACCACGCCGTCGTGCTGACGGAACTCTTCCCCGACGCTTTGCTGGATCGGAGCCCGGGGATCGTCATCGAGCTGAACGTGTGCAGAACTCGGAGGTGCCGTACGTTCGGTGCTTAGATCGGTTGGATCGCGAGGAGAACGTACGACTACTTCCTCTACGTTGTATCAACGCTTCCGCATCGGTCTACGAGGGTACGTAGACAAACACTCTCCCCTCTCGTTGCTATGCATTACCATGATCTTGCGTGTGCGTAGGAAAATTTTTGAATTTACTGCGTTCCCCAACAGTGGCATCCGAGCCTAGGTTTTATGGTTGATGTTATTTGCACGAGTAGAACACAAGTGAGTTGTGGACGATACAAGTCATACTGCCTACCAGCATGTCATACTTTGGTTCAGCGGTATTGTTGGATGAGACGATCCGGACCAACCTTACGCGTACGCTTACGCGAGACCGGTTCCCTCGACGTGCTTTGCACAGAGATGGCTTGCGGAAGACTGTCTCTCCAACTTTAGTTGAACCAAGTGTGGCTACGCCCGGTCCTTGAGAAGGTTAAAACGGAGTCTATTTGACAAACTATCGTTGTGGTTTTGATGCGTAGGTAAGATGAGTTCTTGCTTAAAGCCCGTAGCAGCCACGTAAAACTTGCAACAACAAAGTAGAGAACGTCTAACTTGTTTTTGCAGGGCATGTTGTGATGTGATATGGTCAAGACGTGATGCTAAATTTTATTGTATGAGATGATCATGTTTTGTAACCGAGTTATCGGCAACTGGCAGGAGCCATATGGTTGTCGCTTTATTGTATGCAATGCAATCGCGATGTAATGCTTTACTTTATTGCTAAACGGTAGTGATAGTCGTAGAAGCATAAGATTAGCGAGACGACAACGATGCTGCGATGAAGATCAAGGTGTCGCGCCGGTGACGATGGTGATCATGACGGTGCTTCGAAGATGGAGATCACAAGCACAAGATGATGATGGCCATATCATATCACTTATATTGATTGCATGTGATGTTTATCCTTTTTATGCATCTTATCTTGCTTTGATTGACGGTAGCATTATAAGATGATCTCTCACTAAATTATCAAGAAGTGTTCTCCCTGAGTATGCACCGTTGCGAAAGTTCTTCGTGCTGAGACACCACGTGATGATCGGGTGTGATAGGCTCTACGTTCAAATACAACGGGTGCAAAACAGTTGCACACGCGGAATACTCAGGTTTAACTTGACGAGCCTAGCATATACAGATATGGCCTCGGAACACAGAGACCGAAAGGTCGAGCGTGAATCATATAGTAGATATGATCAACATAAATGATGTTCACCATTGAAACTACTCCATCTCACGTGATGATCGGACATGGTTTAGTTGATTTGGATCACGTGATCACTTAGAGGATTAGAGAGATGTCTATCTAAGTGGGAGTTCTTAAGTAATATGATTAATTGAACTTTAATTTATCATGAACTTAGTACCTGATAGTATCTTGCTTGTCTATGTTGTGTAGATAGATGGCTCGTGCTGTTGTTCCGTTGAATTTTAATGCGTTCCTTGAGAAAGCAAAGTTGAAAGATGATGGTAGCAATTACACGGACTGGGTCCGTAACTTGAGGATTATCCTCATTGCTGCACAGAAGAATTACGTCCTGGAAGCACCGCTGGGTGCCAGGCCTGGTGCAAGAGCTACGCCAGAAGTTATGAACGTCTGGCAAAGCAAAGCTGATGACTACTCTATAGTTCAGTGTGCCATGCTTTACGGCTTAGAACCGGGACTTCAACGACGTTTTGAACACCATGGAGCATATGAGATGTTCCAGGAGTTGAAGTTAATATTTCAAGCAAATGCCCGGATTGAGAGATATGAAGTCTCCAATAAGTTCTATAGCTGTAAAATGGAGGAGAATGGTTCTGTCAGTGAGCATATACTCAGAATGTCTGGGTATAACAATCACTTGATTCAACTGGGAGTTAATCTTCCAGATGATTGCGTCATTGACAGAATTCTCCAATCACTGCCACCAAGCTACAAGAGCTTCGTGATGAACTATAATATGCAAGGGATGACCAAAACTATGCCCGAGCTCTTCGCGATGCTAAAAGCCGCGGAGGTAGAAATCAAAAAGGAGCATCAAGTGTTGATGGTTAACAAAACCACTAGTTTCAAGAAAAAGGGCAAAGGGAAGAAAAAGGGGAACTTCAAAAAGAACAGCAAGCAAGTTGCTACTCAAGAGAAGAAACCCAAGTCTGGACCTAAGCCTGAAACTGAGTGCTTCTATTGCAAGCAGACTGGTCACTGGAAGCGGAACTGCCCCAAGTATTTGGCGGATAAGAAGGATGGCAAGGTTAACAAAGGTATATGTGATATACATGTTATTGATGTGTACCTTACTAATTCTCGCAGTAGCACCTGGGTATTTGATACTGGTTCTGTTGCTAATATTTGCAACTCAAAACAGGGACTACGGATTAAGCGAAGATTGGCTAAGGACGAGGTGACGATGCGCGTGGGAAATGGTTCCAAAGTCGATGTGATCGCGGTCGGCACGCTACCTCTACATCTACCTTCGGGATTAATATTAGATCTAAATAATTGTTATTTAGTACCAGCGTTGAGCATGAACATTATATCTGGATCTTGTTTGATGCGAGACGGTTATTCATTTAAATCAGAGAATAATGGTTGTTCTATTTATATGAGTAATATCTTTTATGGTCATGCGCCATTAAAGAGTGGTTTGTTCTTACTTAATCTCGATAGTAGTAACACACATATTCATAATGTTGGAACCAAAAGATGCAGAGTTAATAATGATTGTGCAACTTATTTGTGGCACTGCCGTTTAGGTCATATCGGTGTAAAACGCATGAAGAAACTCCATACTGATGGACTTTTGGAGTCACTTGATTATGAATCACTTGGCACTTGCGAACCGTGCCTTATGGGCAAGATGACTAAAACACCGTTCTCCGGTACTGTGGAGAGAGCAACAGATTTATTGGAAATCATACATACTGATGTATGTGGTCCAATGAATGTTGAGGCTCGTGGCGGATATCGTTATTTTCTCACCTTCACTGATGATTTAAGCAGATATGGGTATATCTACTTAATGAAACACAAGTCTGAAACATTTGAAAAGTTCAAAGAATTTCAGAGTGAAGTGGAAAATCATCGTAACAAGAAAATAAAGTTTCTACGATCTGATCATGGAGGAGAATATTTGAGTTACGAGTTTGGTCTACATTTGAAACAATGCGGAATAGTTTCGCAACTCACGCCACCCGGAACACCACAACGTAATGGTGTGTCCGAACGTCGTAATCGTACTTTACTGGATATGGTGCGATCTATGATGTCTCTTACCGATTTACCGCTATCGTTTTGGGGTTATGCTCTAGAGACGGCCGCATTCACGTTAAATAGGGCACCATCAAAATCCGTTGAGACGACACCTTATGAACTGTGGTTTGGCAAGAAACCAAAGTTGTCATTTCTTAAAGTTTGGGGCTGCGATGCTTATGTGAAAAAGCTTCAACCTGATAAGCTCGAACCCAAATCGGAAAAATGTGTCTTCATAGGATACCCAAAGGAGACTATTGGGTATACCTTCTATCACAGATCCGAAGGCAAAATTTTTGTTGCTAAAGTCGGAAACTTTCTAGAGAAGGAGTTTTTCTCGAAAGAAGTGAGTGGGAGGAAAGTAGAACTTGATGAGATAACTGTATCTACTCCCTTATTGAGAAGTAGTACATCACAGAAATCTATTTCTGTGACACCTACATCAAATAGGGAAGAAGCTAATGATAATGATCATGAAACTTCAGATCAAGTTTCTACTGAACTTCGTAGATCAACCAGAGTAAGATTCGCACCAGAGTGGTACGGTAATCCTATTTTGGAAGTCATGTTACTAGACCATGGTGAACCTACGAACTATGAAGAAGCGATGGTGAGCCCAGATTCCGCAAAGTGGCTTGAGGCCATGAAATCTGAGATGGGATCCATGTATGAAAACAAAGTGTGGACTTTGGTTGACTTGCCCGATGATCGGCAAGCAATTGAGAATAAATGGATTTTTAAGAAGAAGACTGACGCTGATGGTAATGTTACTGTCTATAAAGCTCGACTTGTTGCAAAGGGTTTTCGACAAGTTCAAGGAATTGACTACGATGAGACTTTCTCACCCGTAGCGATGCTTAAGTCTGTCCGAATCATGTTAGCAATTGCCGCATTTTATGATTATGAAATTTGGCAAATGGATGTCAAAACTGCATTCCTAAATGGATTTCTGGAAGAAGAGTTGTATATGATGCAACCAGAAGGTTTTGTCGATCCGAAGGGAGCTAACAAAGTGTGCAAGCTCCAGCGATCCATTTATGGACTGGTGCAAGCTTCTCGGAGTTGGAATAAACGCTTTGATAGTGTGATCAAAGCATATGGATTTATACAGACTTTTGGAGAAGCCTGTATTTACAAGAAAGTGAGTGGGAGCTCTGTAGCATTTCTGATATTATATGTGGATGACATATTGCTGATCGGAAATAATATAGAATTTCTGGATAGCATAAAGGGATACTTGAATAAGAGTTTTTCAATGAAAGACCTCGGTGAAGCTGCTTATATATTGGGCGTTAAGATCTATAGAGATAGATCAAAACGCTTAATAGGACTTTCACAAAGTACATACCTTGACAAAGTTTTGAAAAGGTTCAAAATGGATCAGGCAAAGAAAGGGTTCTTGCCTGTGGCACAAGGTGTGAAGTTGAGTAAGACTCAATGCCCGACCACCGCAGAAGATAGAGAGGAAATGAAAAATGTTCCCTATGCTTCAGCCATAGGCTCTATCATGTATGCAATGCTGTGTACCAGACCTGATGTGTGCCTTGCTGTGAGTTTAGCAGGAAGGTACCAAAGTAATCCAGGAATGGATCACTGGACAGCGGTCAAGAACATCCTTAAGTACTTAAGAAGGACTAAGGATATGATTCTCATTTATGGAGGTGACAAAGAGCTCGTCGTAAACGGTTATGTCGATGCAAGCTTTGACACTGATCCGGACGATTCTAAATCGCAAACCGGATACGTATTTACATTAAACGGTGGAGCTGTCAGTTGGTGCAGTTCAAAACAAAGCGTCGTGGCGGGATCTACATGTGAAGCTGAGTACATAGCCGCTTCGGAAGCAGCTAATGAAGGAGTCTGGATGAAAGAGTTCATATCCGATCTAGGTGTTGTACCTAGCGTATCGGGTCCAATGAAAATCTTTTGTGACAATACTGGTGCAATTGCCTTGGCAAAGGAATCCAGATTTCACAAAAGAACCAAACACATCAAGAGACGCTTCAACTCCATCCGGGATTTGGTCCAGGTGGGAGACATAGAGATATGCAAGATACATACAGAGCTGAATATTGCAGACCCGTTGACTAAGCCTCTTCCACGAGCAAAACATGATCAGCACCGAGACTCCATGGGTGTTAGAATCATTACTTTGTAATCTAGATTATTGACTCTAGTGCAAGTGGGAGACTGAAGGAAATATGCCCTAGAGGCAATAATAAAGTTATTATTTATTTCCTTATATCATGATAAATGTTTATTATTCATGCTAGAATTGTATTAACTGGAAACATAATACATGTGTGAATACATAAACAAGCAGAGTGTCACTAGTATGCCTCTACTTGACTAGCTCATTAAATCAAAGATGGTTATGTTTCCTGGCCATGAACAAAGAGTTGTTATTTGATTAACGAGATCACATCATTAGTTGAATGATCTGATTGACATGACCCATTCCATTAGCATAGCACCCGATCGTTTAGTATGTTGCTATTGCTTTTATCCATGACTTATACATGTTCCTTTAACTATGAGATTATGCAACTCCCGTTTACCGTAGGAACACTTTGTGTGCTACCAAACGTCACAACGTAACTGGGTGATTATAAAGGTACTCTACAGGTGTCTCCGAAGGTACATGTTGGGTTGGCGTATTTCGAGATTAGGATTTGTCACTCCAATTGTCGGAGAGGTATCTCAGGGCCTGCTCGGTAATACACATCACACAAGCCTTGCAAGCATTGCAACCAATGAGTTAGTTGCGAGATGATGTATTACGGAACGAGAAAAGAGACTTGCCGGTAACGAGATTGAACTAGGTATTGGATACCGACGATCGAATCTCGGGCAAGTAACATACCGATGACAAAGGGAACAAACGTATGTTGTTATGCGGTCTGACCGATAAAGATCTTCGTAGAATATGTAGGAGCCAATATGGGCATCCAGGTCCCGCTATTGGTTATTGACTGGAGACATGTCTCGGTCATGTCTACATTGTTCTCGAACCCGTAGGGTCCGCACGCTTAAGGTTTCGATGACAGTTATATTATGAGTTTATGAGTTTTGATGTACCGAAGGAGTTCGGAGTCCCGGATGAGATCGGGGACGTGACGAGGAGTCTCGAAATGGTCGAGACATAAAGAATTATATATTGGAAGCCTATGTTTGGACATCGGATGCATTCCGGGTGAAATCAGGATTTTACCGGAATACCGGGAGGGTTACCGGAACCCCCCGGAAGCATAATGGGCCAACATGGGCCTTGGAGGAAAGGTGAGAGGGCAGCCCTAGGGGATGCGCGCCTCCCCCCCTTCCCTAGTCCTATTAGGACTAGGAGAGGTGGGCGCCCCCTCTCTCTCTTTCTCTCCCCCTTGGAGCAATCCTAGTCCAACTAGGATTGGGGGGGGGGGGGGGAATCCTACTCCCAGAGGGAGTAGGACTCTCCTGGCGCACCAAACCTGGCCGGCCAGCCCCTCCCCCTTGGATCCTTTATATACGGGGGCAGGGGGCACCCCAAAGACACACAAGTTGATCTACGGATCGTTCCTTAGCCGTGTGCGGTGCCTCCTTCCACCAAATTCCACCTCGATCATATTGTTGCAGTGCTTAGGCGAAGCCCTGCACAGGTAACACATCAAGATCGTCACCACGCCGTCGTGCTGACGGAACTCTTCCCCGACGCTTTGCTGGATCGGAGCCCGGGGATCGTCATCGAGCTGAACGTGTGCAGAACTCGGAGGTGACGTACGTTCGGTGCTTAGATCGGTTGGATCGCGAGGAGAACGTACGACTACTTCCTCTACGTTGTATCAACGCTTCCGCATCGGTCTACGAGGGTACGTAGACAAACACTCTCCCCTCTCGTTGCTATGCATTACCATGATCTTGCGTGTGCGTAGGAAAATTTTTGAATTTACTGCGTTCCCCAACAGCAGGAGGTCCTGGGATCGAATCCCAGGGTGCCCCGAATTGTTTTGCCCCTCTTTTGTTCATTTCCCCCCCATCGTGCACACATATGGCCTGTTGGGCCTGATCCACTCCTGGGCTGCTGTGGCGTGCTGCAATTCGGCCCGTGCATGTTTTTTCCCTCTTCCATGCGTTTTAGTATTTATTCTTTATCATGCATATTTTCAGAAAATTGCCATCATTTTAAAATGCTCATGTTTAATTAACCGTGCATCATATGCAAATACTTTATATATGTAAAATGCTTAGAATTTTGTGTAGATTAATATTTTGCCACTTTCATCCATGTTAAAAATGTTTAAAATGCTGTTTGATTAAATTTGCTCAAATGTCATGTTAAAATGATTTATTCCATAACTTAATAACCGTAGCTCCGATTTAAATAAACTTTATATGTAAATGGGGTAGAAAAATGCGTAGTTTAACATGATGCACTTTATTTTCCTGTTTTACAACATTAAAATATGCTTTAGGACAGATCAGTACCAAATCTAAAATATGCACATGAGGTTCTTCCGGACTTGTTGTTTGTTGTTCCGGCCTCATTTAAATTTGCCTAGATAGGTAGTTTTTCATATGCTTCACCCCTTGACATGTTTAACAACATTTAATATTGTTGAGTACATAAACGGGAGAGAACTAAACAATTGTTGTGGTGTTTCGTCAATATGCAACTCGTTGCATATTGAGCTCCACTTAATTTGTAGCGTTATTTGTTGCACTTTGCCATGCCATGCTCATTGAACCGGACATGCATCATACTTGGTTGTGCATCATGCCATGTGTATGTGGTGGTTGTTTACTATGTTGTTTGTTTCTTTCCGAGTTGCTTCTCTCGTTAGCTTTGGTTCCGTTCCGGAGTTGTGAGGATTCGCTCGACTACGTCCGTTTGTCTTCTTCATGGACTCGTTCTTCTTCCTAGCGGGATCTCAGGCAAGATGACCATACCCTCGAAATCACTTCTATCTTTGCTTGCTCGATGCTCGCTCTTTTGCTATGCCTATGCTATGATGCCTACCACTTGCTTATCATGCCTCCCATATTGCCATGTCAAGCCTCTAACCATCCTTTCCTAGCAAACTGTTGTTTGGCTATGTTACCGTTTTGCTCAACCCCTCTTATAGCGTTGTTAGTTGCAGGTGAAGATGAAGTTTGTTCCTTGTTGGAACATGGAGGTGTTGTTCCTTGTTGGAACATGTTTACTTGTTGGGATATCACAATATCTCTTATTTAATTAATGCATCTATATACTTGGTAAAGGGTGGAAGGCTCGGCCTTATGCCTGGTGTTTTGTTCCACTCTTGCCACCCTAGTTTCCGTCATACCGATGTTATGTTCCTTGATATTGCGTTCCTTAAACGGTTGGGTGATTTATGGGACCCCCTTGACAGTTCGCTTTGAATAAGACTCCTCCAGCAAGGCCCAACTTTGGTTTTACCATTTGCCACCTAAGCCTTTTTCCCCCGGGTTTTCGCGAGCCTGAGGGTCATCTTTATTTTAACCCCCCCGGGCCAGTTCTCCTTCGATTGCTGGTCCAACTTGAGCGATGGTCGGCGCCCCTTGGGCAATCAGGGTCTATGCCAACCCGACGTTTGGCTTATCCGGTGTGCCGTGAGAACGAGATATGTGCAGCTCCTATCAGGATTTGTCGGCACATCCGGGCGGCTTTGCTGGTCTTGTTTTACCATTGTCGAAATGTCTTGTAGCCGGGATTCCGAGACTGATCGGGTCTTCCCGGTAGAAGGAATATCCTTCGTTGACCGTGAGAGCTTATAATGGGCTAAGTTGGGACACCCCTACAGGGTATTATCTTTCGAAAGTCGTGCCCGCGGTTATAAGGCAGATGGGAATTTGTTAATGGCCGGTTGTAGAAAACCCGAAGTTGACCTTAATTAAAATACATCAACCGCGTGTGTAATTGTGATGGTCTCTTCTCGGCGGAGTCCGGGAAGTGAACACGGTGTTGGAGTTATGTTTGACGTAGGTTGTTCTAGGATCACTTCTAGTTCACGGCCATGCTTTGCCTCTCTTCTCGCTCTCTTTTGCGAATGTAGCCACCATACATGCTAGTCGCTTGCTGCAGCTCCACCTCACAACTCTGTCCTACCTATAAGCTAAATAGTCTTGATCTCGCGGGTGTGAGATTGTTGAGTCCCCGTGACTCACAGATTCTACCAAAACAGTTGCAGGTGCCAACGATGCCAGTGCAGATGCCGCAACCGAGCTCAAGTGGGAGTTCGACGAGGAACGTGGTCGTTACTATGTGTCTTTTCCTGATGATTGGTAGTGGAGCCCAGTTGGGATGATTCGGGGATCTGTGTAGCTTTTGGGGTAGTCTTATTTTATTTTGGTTCCGTAGTCGGACCTTGAGTGTAATCTAGATGATGGATGTTTATTTATGTATTGTGTGAAGTGGAGACTGTAAGCCAACTATGTATCTCTTTCCCTTATGTACTACATGGGTTGTGTGAAGATTACCTCACTTGCGACATTGCTTTCAATGCGGTTATGCCTCTAAGTCGTGCTTCGACACGTGGGAGATATAGCCGCATCGAGGGCGTTACAAGTTGGTAATCAGAGCCATCCCCGACTTAGGAGCCCCGTGTTTGATTGAATCGCTGACTTTGTTGAGTCTAGAACAAAATGTTTTGAGTCTTAGGATTATATATATCGGAGAGTAGGATTCTTTTTACTCCTCAGCCCCTTCGTCGCTCTGGTGAGGTCTCCTGACATAGAAGTTTTGACTTCCCTCTCCTCAAATTTCACAAAAAATTTAGGATCACACGGGTATCTTGGAATCATTCTGATGGTTTTGTGACGAGAACATTGTTCTTGGTGCCTCCTGACATTTAGGGGTTGTGGCAGTGTCCCGGGGAGTTGAGCTCCGAGGTGTTGTCGTCACAATTTTATCGTTGCAGTTCTGGAATACCTGAGTTTTGCCGACATCGAAAATCTCTTTTATGCAGTTGTTGGTGAGATCACCTCGACGCCACCCAGTACTGGGGCGGGAGTTCGGGAGTATTGCCATAACTCGTATAACGGATGCTTTTCGAAGGTTGAGGTAAACGATTTCCGAAGGTTTCTTGGTTAGGTGTTGAAGGATGGATACAGCTGGATCTAATTGTTAGTTTGGGTGATATATTTTGTGTCCCCCGTATCCCCAACACCTGATTGCATAACCAGAAAGTTTCGGGAGTTTATAAGTGGGAATTCAAGTATCTCGTAGGAAATCTTTCCAACACACACATGATACGATATGGGATCTATCATATGTTTTTTTCCGGCTTATTCTGCAAGCCAATCCTTTGTTTTGTTTTGAGTTATGGTATTCGAGTTGCTTCGAAGTCAAGTGTTGATTCCATACCTTTTCCTAAACGGCGTTCTCGTATTTCGATGTGAATGCTAATCCTCCTTATTCATCAAGATTGCCATCCCAATTCTATTTCCAACCGGTGCGCTTCTCTTCGAGGTGATCCTAACATTTTTCTCATTCGCAAGACCCATCCTTAGTTTTTTTCTCTCTACGTGTTTGTTTCATCCGCCCCAAGTTGCCTTTGTTTTCCCACCCTCCCACCCTTTTCTTCAAGAACTCAGATTTCTTAATAAAGTATCCTGTTATTGATGGGAAGTCTCTTCATTCTTTTCCGTCAATGTTTCTTATCCGGTGATTCTCATGAAGATTCTAACGGAGCTTCAAGTTCATCATTCATCATTCTTTTCTTCTTCGGTGGATTCAATTCAAGCTTTCGGTGTCGATCATATCTTTTCCTCGTTTCAAATGTTTTTCTCGTACCGGTGCACCTATTAATCATCCACTTCTTGCTATTCAATTGTTCCGGAGTGATGAAGATAACTCAGAAGAGTTGTGTTTCCATTCTTAATCCGTTCAAGTTATTTCGAGATTGTTATCTCATTCAAGCCATTTAATTCAACCGATGCAATCTCCCTTTCAAGTAATCATTCGAAGGTGTTTCTTTTGAGTGGGCCCTAACCCACAGGTCTCTTTCCAGGATCTTACCTGACTCGTCTAATTTTCTAGAGTTATTCTCAAATTCTTTTCAAAGTTTGACGTAAGAATGAATCTCATCAGTCAAATGTCTTTCTCCAAGATCTTACAAATTCTTTTCATCGTTGGTTCAACCTTTCTAATTTTCTTTCCGGAGTGCCTCAACAATTCACAGTGGTGTTTCTCGTCGTCATTCTCAGATTTTGAAGACCGAAGAAGAGTTTCCCTTAAATCTTGTCCAATCTCTTGAAGATTCATGGTTCTAGATTGATGCCATTCTCTCATAATTGTTTTGCTTGTGACAATTATTTTCACCCATGCGAAGCATTTCAGGAGTCCTTTCAGTTTGATTCTCCGGAGCCATCATCTCAGAATTATTCATTCCAGCTTTCAGCTCTCGTTCTCCAAGTCTTACTGGGGTATCATTCAAGTATTATCTAATCAGCTCAGGATCTCTTCATTCTCTTGTATCTAAAATCTCTCAAGTATCTTGGTTCGTTTGCTAATTCTTCCCGGTGTTTTTTTTCTACCATTTCTTCGTTCATTTTCAATTCTTACGGTGGTTCATTCAAGATTTCTCTTCCGTTGCTACCAGTGGTTCCTTGAAGTCCTTCTCAAGTTTGCGCTATATCTATCTTAATCCTGTCTACAAGAATAAGTAGTATGCCATATCTGTTGCTTGTCATCAATTTAAATTGGTGAAGGATGCGCATAACATAATTCTTGTTCTTGTTTCATCCAAGTGATTAATTCCTTCTTTCGAAGTTTGTTCATGATGGATAAATTCTCGGTTTCAATTGTTTCATCTTTTCTTTTCCCGGATTTCCAAGCTATCATCATCACGAAGATCCATCTAAATCATTGCAAGGCTTCACCTTGTGTTTTTCATCCTTCTCTTTCTTTTTATCATCCTTTCATTACCGGAGTTCTTCATGGAGGCTCTACATGGTGGTTCGTTAAGGATTCTTTTCATTCTTCAATTGTTCTTCAAGATTTTTCTCGAAGTTATGATCCGCCAAGCTATACTCAAAATTAAACATGGTGCTCAACACATGTTTTGTTTGGAGGAGTTCAAGCATTTCTTCATCTTACATTCCGAAGTGCAATTCTTTCTATCTTATCTTTTCAGGTGGTGTTATGTCATTCTTGATAATTTGAGTTCATGTTTCATGACTCACATGTTGTTCAGAATGAGGTATTTTAAACCCATCGACCTCTTCGTTGGAGTTATCTTGTGTCTTGTTTCACTTAAAGCCTTTCTTTGGGAATGTTGCTATTATGGTGCTTATGAATGATCCAAGTTTTCCTCCTATCCTCTCAATGAAAGATGTTTTCATCTCTGTGTTGCTCTCAATCCAATCATTTGTTTCCGTTGGTGGCAGAAGCTCACCTCATAATTTTGAGATGTTTCCATAAGCACACTACAAACTTATTCTTTTCGTTGCTAGTTTTTCCAACAACTTCGTTCTATCCTTCTTTTTAAGGGTGCTTTCCAAACTCATTTGTGGTAGAAGTTGTCATTTTCTTCTCCATTCCTTTATTCCAATGATCTAACTTCTATTTCTTCTTCCGGAGGCATTGTGATGTTGCTCTCTTCACTCATCATCTTGAATTGTGAGGATCATGTTCTTTTCATGCTTATCCATTTAACCAGAGTGTTGTGCCCTCTGCTGAAGTTCTTTTCATCTTATCAAGTTTTTCCTTCTTCTTTCAGTCGGAGTGCTGCCCAAATTATATCAATCTTATTCCTTCTCTATCTAGTTTTAACCGGAGTGTTTTCAATATCTATCTTATCACTAAACCTCTTGGTTCTTGTCGTATCCCATGTTCCTCTTATCTAACGGAGTGTTTTCAAGTTCGTTCAACTCCGTTGTGTTCTTTCTTTCAACTTTTCAACCTCTCAAGGTTCATGGTTTCACTCGTTTGTCAAACAAGAAACTTAGTTTCACCTCTCCTCTTTATCTTCCGTTTTCCCTCCGGTGCCATTCTAGATCTCGGGACGAGAGCCTCTCGTAGTGGTGGAGTGTTGTAACGCCCCAAGACCGGCGCTTCAGAAGACTTCCATATTTTTCGTGACAACGTGTGTTTCTTTTGTGCTTGCTCTTTTATTTCGCTTCTTGCATCATGTTCATCATTTGGTTATATTGCATTGCCATGCCCATCTTTGCCATGTGACATTTGTGCCTCTTGTCATTTTTGGCATTCTCATAATCATCATGTGCATTATCATATTCATGCATGTTACATTGTTGCATGCTCCACGTATGTTCATGCATCATCACCTCCTCCTTCCTTCCTCATTCCTTCATTTTGGCAAGTGACCTTTTCCCCTTCTCCATAAATGTTCATTCTTTCCCTATTAATCTTAAACCATGCCTACACCCTCTCTGACAATTTTCAGCTCATTGGAAGATGTTTTGATTGGGTTAAAAAATGACTCAAGTTTGAATTAAATTCTAACTTGAATTATTTTTCTATCTCTAAAATGTCCAGACCATTTTATTCAAATTGTGCATAAATCCAGGATCTTATAAATATTTCCGTCCCAGCCTATTTTCTTCCTGATCTCCCTGTGCATTTCTGCTCTTGTTATTCTGCCTGGAGAACTAAGGATAAGAGATGAGGAGAGAAAGGAAGAGCAGCCCAGCAGCAGACCCCGCAGCCCACATGTTTCTCTCCCCAGCCGGCCCAGCCCAATGCCCAAACGGCCACCTGCTCTGTTTCCCCTCCGTCTCCCTCGCTCCAGACACAGAGCGCTCGCGCCGTCGCGCCGTGAGCTCACAGACGTCGAGGCTAGCGCCTGCCTGCACCCCTTTAAAACCCCGCAGCGACCCCTAGGGTTTCCTCCTCCCTCCTCCTTCCCTCCTCGCGCCGCCATCTCTCTTCCTCCCCTCTGTTTTCCCTTCTTCTTCAAGATCAGAGAGCACCACCGAGAGCAGAGTAATAAATCGTCGATGCCCGTCGTCGTTCTCGCGGCCGGAGGGCCTCAAGCTCGTCTTCGACATGTCGTCCTGCACCCCGTCACCCTCCTCGATCGATCCCCGCAGTTAGTTGGGCGGGAGCCTCCCCAACGCGCCTCCCTGCCGTCGCTGTCGCCATGGCCGGTCGAGCCAAGCCGAGCTCGAGCCCGGTGTCATCCACGTCGTGGTGGCCTTCTTCTTCCTCTGGAGCAACCTCCACGAGCCGGATCGCCAAGTCCAGCGCCCCGTCGCGGTCTTCTTCTCCTGCTTCCTCTACGTCACGGATCGAACACCATCTCGCCTTCACGCCATCGGCCACGTCATCCCCCTCCTCTGCTTCCACTTCCTTCACGGTCAGAATTTCGACAAGGTTCAGAGCTCCCTCCCGTCGTCTCCGGCGTGTATCCGTCGACCTCGTCGTATCATATGGTGAGCTGGGTAACGCCCCTTGCTCTCTGTTCCTTCCTCTCGATGTTTGATCACCCGCATGCCTCGCCTGATCATCGCCATGCCGCGCGCCCGAGGTGAGCATGAGCTCGTACCCCGCACACGCACACGCCCCTGCACCTAGAAGCCCCAAGCACATGTGCTCCTTAGCCTATCCCGCACACCCGCCGTGGCCTCCCAAACCCCGTCATCACGACGGCTGACCTCGCCGGCTCCATCCTCGCAGCCGTCGTCTCCTTAGCCTATACAGAGAGGCTCCGCCCTGCGCAATCTCTAAATGCGCCGAACCCCTTTCAATGCACAAGCACACCTCTAGCTCAGCTGGTCAGCCCGCACGCACACATGCAGGAGGTCCTGGGATCGAATCCCAGGGTGCCCCGAATTGTTTTGCCCCTCTTTTTTAATTTCCCCCCCATCGTGCACACATATGGCCTGTTGGGCCTGATCCACTCCTGGGCTGCTATGGCGTGCTGCAATTCGGCCCGTGCATGTTTTTTCCCCTCTTCCATGCGTTTTAGTATTTATTCTTTATCATGCATATTTTCAGAAAATTGCCATCATTTTAAAATGCTCATGTTTAATTAACCGTGCATCATATGCAAATACTTTATATATGTAAAATGCTTAGAATTTTGTGTAGATTAATATTTTGCCACTTTCATCCATGTTAAAAATGTTTAAAGTGCTGTTTGATTAAATTTGCTCAAATGTCATGTTAAAATGATTTATTCCATAACTTAATAACCGTAGCTCCGATTTAAATAAACTTTATATGTATATGGGGTAGAAAAATGCGTAGTTTAACATGATGCACTTTATTTTCCTGTTTTACAACATTAAAATATGCTTTAGGACAGATCAGTACCAAATCTAAAATATGCACATGAGGTTCTTCCGGACTTGTTGTTTGTTGTTCCAGCCTCATTTAAATTGGCCTAGATAGGTAGTTTTTCATATGCTTCACCCCTTGCCATGTTTAACAACATTTAATATTGTTGAGTACATAAACGGGAGAGAACTAAACAATTGTTGTGGTGTTTCGTCAATATGCAACTCGTTGCATATTGAGCTCCACTTAATTTGTAGCGTTATTTGTTGCACTTTGCCATGCCATGCTCATTGAACCGGACATGCATCATACTTGGTTGTGCATCATGCCATGTGTATGTGGTGGTTGTTTACTATGTTGTTTGTTTCTTTCCGAGTTGCTTCTCTCGTTAGCTTTGGTTCCGTTCCGGAGTTGTGAGGATTCGCTCGACTACGTCCGTTTGTCTTCTTCATGGACTCGTTCTTCTTCCTAGCGGGATCTCAGGCAAGATGACCATACCCTCGAAATCACTTCTATCTTTGCTTGCTCGATGCTCGCTCTTTTGCTATGCCTATGCTATGATGCCTACCACTTGCTTATCATGCCTCCCATATTGCCATGTCAAGCCTCTAACCATCCTTTCCTAGCAAACTGTTGTTTGGCTATGTTACCGTTTTGCTCAACCCCTCTTATAGCGTTGTTAGTTGCAGGTGAAGATGAAGTTTGTTCCTTGTTGGAACATGGAGATGTTGTTCCTTGTTGGAACATGTTTACTTGTTGGGATATCACAATATCTCTTATTTAATTAATGCATCTATATACTTGGTAAAGGGTGGAAGGCTCGGCCTTATGCCTGGTGTTTTGTTCCACTCTTGCCACCCTAGTTTCCGTCATACCGATGTTATGTTCCTTGATATTGCGTTCCTTAAACGGTTGGGTGATTTATGGGACCCCCTTGACAGTTCGCTTTGAATAAGACTCCTCCAGCAAGGCCCAACTTTGGTTTTACCATTTGCCACCTAAGCCTTTTTCCCCCGGGTTTTCGCGAGCCCGAGGGTCATCTTTATTTTAACCCCCCCGGGCCAGTTCTCCTTCGATTGCTTGTCCAACTTGAGCGATGTCCGGCGCCCCTTGGGCAATCAGGGTCTATGCCAACCCGACGTCTGGCTCATCCGGTGTGCCCTAAGAACGAGATATGTGCAGCTCCTATCGGGATTTGTCGGCACATCCGGGCGGCTTTGCTGGTCTTGTTTTACCATTGTCGAAATGTCTTGTAGCCGGGATTCCGAGACTGATCGGGTCTTCCCGGTAGAAGGAATATCCTTCGTTGATCGTGAGAGCTTATAATGGGCTAAGTTGGGACACCCCTGCAGGGTATTATCTTTCGAAAGCCGTGCCCGCGGTTATGAGGCAGATGGGAATTTGTTAATGTCCGGTTGTAGAAAACCCGAAGTTGACCTTAATTAAAATACATCAACCGCATGTGTAATTGTGATGGTCTCTTCTCGGCGGAGTCCGGGAAGTGAACACGGTGTTGGAGTTATGTTTGACGTAGGTTGTTCTAGGATCACTTCTTGATTACTTCTAGTTCACGACCGTGCTTTGCTTCTCTTCTCGCTCTCTTTTGCGAATGTAGCCACCATACATGCTAGTCGCTTGCTGCAGCTCCAGCTCACAACTCTGTCCTACCTATAAGCTTAAATAGTCTTGATCTCGCGGGTGTGAGATTGTTGAGTCCCCGTGACTCACAGATTCTACCAAAACAATTGCAGGTGCCAACGATGCCAGTGCAGATGCCGCAACCGAGCTCAAGTGGGAGTTCGACGAGGAACGTGGTCGTTACTATGTGTCTTTTCCTGATGATCAGTAGTGGAGCCCAGTTGGGATGATTCAGGGATCTGTGTAGCTTTTGGGGTAGTCTTCTTTTATTTTGGTTCCGTAGTCGGACCTTGAGTGTAATCTGGATGATGGATGTTTATTTATGTATTGTGTGAGGTGGCGACTGTAAGCCAACTATGTATCTCTTTCCCTTATGTACTACATGGGTTGTGTGAAGATTACCTCACTTGCGACATTGCTTTCAATGCGGTTATGCCTCTAAGTCGTGCTTCGACACGTGGGAGATATAGCCACATCGAGGGCGTTACAAGTTGGTAATCAGAGCCATCCCCGACTTAGGAGCCCCCTGCTTGATTGAATCGCTGACTTTGTTGAGTCTAGAACAAAATGTTTTGAGTCCTAGGATTATAAATATCGGAGAGTAGGATTCTTTTTATTCCTCAGCCCCTTCGTCGCTCTGGTGAGGTCTCGTAAGGTAGAAGTTTTGTCTTCCCTCTCCTCAAATTTCACAAAAAATATAGGATCACGCGGGTATCTTGGAATCGTTCCGATGGTTTTGTGACGAGAACATTGTTCTTGGTGCCTCCTGACATTTAGGGGTTGTGGCAGTGTCCCGAGGAGTTGAGCTCCGAGGTGTCGTCACAATTTTATCATTGCAGTTCTGGAATACCTGAGTTTTGCCGACATCGAAAAGCTCTTTTATGCAGTTGTTGGTGAGATCACCTCGACGCCACCCAGTACTGGGGCGGGAGTTTGGGAGTATTGCCATAACTCGTATAACGGATGCTTTTCGAAGGTTGAGGTAAACGATTTCCGAAGGTTTCTTGGTTATGTGTTGAAGGATGGATACAGCTGGATCTAGGTATTGTTAGTTTGGGTGATATATTTTGTGTCCCCTGTATCCCCAACACCTGATTGCATAACCAGAAAGTTTCGGGAGTTTATAAGTGGGAATTCAAGTATCTCGTAGGATATCTTTCCAACACATACATGATACGATATGGGATCTATCATATGTTTGTTTCCGGCTTATTCTGCAAGCCAATCCTTTGTTTTTTTTTGAGTTATGGTATTCGAGTTGCTTCGAAGTCAAGTGTTGATTCCATACCTTTTCCTAAACGGCGTTCTCATATTTTGATGTGAATGCTAATCCTCCTTGTTCATCAAGATTGCCATCCCAATTCTATTTCCAACCGGTGCGCTTCTCTTCGAGGTGATCCTAACATTTTTCTCATTCGCAAGACCCATCCTCAGTTTTTTCTCTCTCTACGTGTTTGTTTCATCCGCCCCAAGTTGCCTTTGTTTTCCCACCCTCCCACCCTTTTCTTCAAGGACTCAGATTTCTTAATCAAGTATCCTGTTATTGATGGGAAGTCTCTTCATTCTTTTCCGTCAATGTTTCTTATCCGGTGATTCTTATGAAGATTCTAACGGAGCTTCAAGTTCATCATTCGTCATTCTTTTCTTCTTTAGTGGATTCAATTCAAGCTTTTGGTGTCGATCATATCTTTTCCTTGTTTCAAATGTTTTTCTCGTACCGGTGCACCTATTAATCATCCACTTCTTTCTATTCAATTGTTCCGGAGTGATGAAGATAACTCAGAAGAGTTGTGTTTCCATTCTTAATCCATTCAAGTTATTTCGAGATTGTTATCTCATTCAAGCCATTTAATTCAACCGATGCAATCTCCCTTTCAAGTAATCATTCGAAGGTGTTTCTTTTGAGTGGGCCCTAACCCATAGGTCTTTTTCCAGGATCTTACCTGACTCGTCTAATTTTCTGGAGTTATTCTCAAATTCTTTTCAAAGTTTGACGTAAGAATGAATCTCATCAGTCAAATGTCTTTCTCCAAGATCTTTCAAATTCTTTTCATCGTTGGTTCAACCTTTCTAATTTTCTTTCCGGAGTGCCTCAACAATTCACGGTGGTGTTTCTCGTCGTCATTCTCAGATTTTGAAGACCGAAGAAGAGTTTCCCTTAAATCTTGTCCATTCTCTTGAAGATTCATGGTTCTAGATTGATGCCATTCTCTCATAATTGTTTTGCTTGTGACAATTATTTTCACCCGTCCGAAGCATTTCAGGAGTCCTTTCAGTTTGATTCTCCGGAGCCATCATCTCAGAATTATTCATTCCAGCTTTCAGCTCTCGTTCTCCAAGTCTTACCGGGGTATCATTCAAGTATTATCTAATCAACTCGGTATCTCTTCATTCTCTTGTATCTAAAATCTCTCAAGTATCTTGGTTCGTTTGCTAATTCTTCCCAGTGTTTTTGTCTACCGTTTCTTCGTTCATTTTCAATTCTTAGGGTGGTTCATTCAAGATTGCTCTTCCGTTGCTACCGGTGGTTCATTGAAGTCCTTCTCAAGTTTGCGCTATATCTATCTTAATCCTGTCTAGAAGAATAAGTAGTATGCCAAATCTGTTGCTTGTCATCAATTTAAATTGGTGAAGGATGCGCATAACATAATTCTTGTTCTTGTTTCATCCAAGTGATTAATTCCTTCTTTCGGAGTTTGTTCAGGATGGATAAATTCTCGGTTTCAATTGTTTCATCTTTTCTTTTCCCAGAGTTCCAAGCTATCATCATCACGAAGATCCATCTAAATCATTGCAAGGCTTCACCTTGTGTTTTTCATCCTTCTCTTTCTTTTTATCATCCTTTCATTACCGGAGTTCTTCATGGAGGCTCTACATGGTGGTTCGTTAAGGATTCTTTTCATTCTTCAATTGTTCTTCAAGATTTTTCTCGAAGTTATGATCTGCTACACTCGCTGCATCACCCTCTCCTCTTCGAGGAAAACCAACGCAAGCTCAAGACGTAGCAACTGCTGGGACCCACCAGCTACACCTTCGCACGCAAGGAAGTGCGTCCGGGCAAAAAAAAAACGATTCACCCCCCTGACTGCTGGGACCCAGCAGCTACACCTTCGCACGCAAGGAAGTGCGTCCGGGCAACAAAAACCAAAACGATTCGCCCCCCTGACTGCTGGGACCCACCAGCTAAATCTTCGCAGGCAAGGAAGTGCCTGACAGTCGGGACCCACCTGGTCGAAGCGTACGTAGCGTTGTCATTCTGGCCGCGAACGTGTACATACATACTGGTCATTGTAGAGGCGGGCACGTGTGGTAGTAGAGGCGCGCACATAGCATGTACACGTACGTACAGCGGCGAGGGTGCAAGAAAGAAAATACGGCCACGTACGTACATACGGGCAGGGTCTCGAACGCCTACTCGCGCATACGTACATGGTTGGGTCGGAACGGAGAAACAACATCGTCGTCGTGTTCATGGGGAGCCAACCGGCTGGGTCGGAATGGAATGCGTGGTCGTGTTCATCAGGAGGGCTTGGATGGAACAGGCGATGGAAACGAGGCCTGACGTACCGCACAACGGAGGAAACGGACCTCCTACGTTCGGAACGGGGTTCTGTTGATTGGGAGGGGTCTAGAATACCACAAAATGGAGGAAACGAACCTCCTACGGTTGAAATGGGGGTCCTGTTGATCGGGAGAGGTGTGGCGTACCGCAAAACGGAGGAAACGGACCTCCTACGGTCGAAACGGGGGTCCTGTTAATCGGGAGGGGTGTGGCGTACCGCAAAACGGACAAAACAGACTTGTGTTGGAGCGCTACGGTCAAAACGGGGATCCTGTTCATCGGGAGAGGTGTGACGTACCGCAAAACAGGACTCCATGGGATACTGTTCATCTCCACCGTCGACCTCCTCCAGCCTCCACGGGCTACCGTCGATCTCCTCCAGCCTCCACGGGCTCCTGTTCATCTAGCCTCCACCGCGTGCTACTCCACCGACTACTGTTCAACCACCCCTCCACCGTCTACTGTTCATCCAACCCCCACACCACGGGGTCCTGTTCAACCACCCCTCCACGGGCACCCCTCCACCATCTACTATTCATCCAGCCCTTCACACCACGGGGTCCTGTTCATCCAGAGGCAACGACACCGCTCACTGTTCATCCAACACCCCCCCCCTCAATGCTCACTGTTCATCCAGTCGATCGGCTTCAGTTAGCAGCAGTAGCGAAGGAATCGCTCCACTACTATGGAAAACCTTATACACAGAATGTTACCAGTAGCGCTGTACAAAATCAAACGCTACTGCTACTTAGTAGCAGCGCACGTAAATAAACCGCACTACTGCTATGACTTTAGCAGTAGCGCGTACTAGCAAAAAGCGTTGCTGCTATGTTTGAACTGGGCGCACATGGCTAGCCCAACCTAGCAGTAGCGCGTATACTGGCCTAGCGCTACTGCTACTCTCCTTAGCTGTAGCGCGCTTACGTGTAAGGCGCTACTGCTAACGGAAATAAAATAAAGTGAAAAACAAGTAGAAAAGTAAATGAAAATGAAATAAATAGAAAAAGGAGAAAGGAAAAAAATTAAAATGTAAATAAAAGTAAAAGAAAAAAAGGGAAAAAGGAGAAAGGAGTAGCAGTAGCGTGTTTCAGGAAACGCGCTGTAGCTAACTTAGCTATAGTGTGTTTTCGGAAACGCGCTACTGTTACGTTTCACTTAAACAGCGGTCACCCCCCCCCCCCGCCCCCCGGCCACCACACTTCTTCCCCAAAATCCCTCGCCCTCGCCGCCGTCTCCCCAATTCGCCGTCACCCCACTTCGCCGCCGTCTCTTGTCGGCGTTGACGCCCGCAACCTCACCGTCTACCCCCGAGGCCGCTGTCATCCTCACCGCCGCCGCCCTCAGCCTCACCGCTGCTGCCCGAGGCCTCCCTCGACGTCACCGTCGGCGCCCTCCACCTCACCGCCGCCCGAGCCCGCCCAGGACCGCCGTTACCCGTGCCCGAGCCCGCCCTCTCTGCCCCTGCCTCCGTCACCGAGCACCTCCCCACCACCGTCTCTCTCCTCTCTGTAAGTCCCCCACCCCTCCCCCCCACTCCTCTCTCTCTCTGCATTTTAGAGAAAAAATTAGTAGAGCAAAAGTTTGTTTATAGCAACAAAAATTAGTTTAGAGCAAAGGATGTTAAGTAGTAGATGTTAGAGCAAAAATTAGTTTAGAGCAAAAAAATTGGTTTACAACAAAAGTTAGTTAGGGCAGTAGGGTTTAATTAGGGTAGATGTTGCTTGTATAGTATATAGTGATACTAGTAGATGTTAATTAGGTTAGGGCAATAGTGGTACCACTAGATGTTAATTAGATGTTTTTCAGTTAGGGCACTAGAGTTTTGCTAGGTTAATTAGGTTAGTAGTGCTGCTAGTAGTAGTGGTATAGTAGGTTAATTAGGTGATGTTAAATGAATAACCTAAATGAATGAAATTAGTAGTTAACTGAAATTGTTTTCCTTTCATCATTATAGAGCACTAAAGTTAACTGAATTTTGTTCTATTAGTAGTTAAATGAATTTTCTTCTACACTTTGTTTTTGAATTAGCTTGTGAAATTTGGACATGTGGTTGCTTGTGTATATTTGGACATGTGTTGCAGTGTTGAAGAGGGATATTTGAACACTGTTTCCAGGGAATGATGCTGAGTGGCCTATGTTTTGCCGGAATGTTGATTCGTTTATGTTCCGGCAAATTTTAGGTTCTCGATTTGTCCACTTTTTAGCAAAGGTCATGCCGAAATTTTCCGTGAATTTCGGCATGACTTGTGCTACAAACTAGGACATATCGAGTGCCCGAGATTTGCCGCACCAGGAAGGAGTCAACATTCCTGCAAAACAATAGGCCTTTTTTATGTCATTATTCATTTTATTAGGTCTAGAATTAATTGACTAGATTTAATCATATGAAACATGGCTAGCAACGATGAAGGACGGGGTTCTGGTGATTGCGACGACGTCCACCGTGCGGCAAACGAATTTTTTAGCCTTACCGACGATCAACCGATGTTGTTGCTGGGCCCACCGGTGGCATCGGGGACTGAGACCGACACGCAGACCGGTGCTGAGACTGAGACCGGCGCTGAGACTCAGACCGGCATCGAGACCGGCGCTGAGACTGAGAACGGTGTTGCCTCGGGGAGCGGAGCCGGTGTAGAACCGAAAGCAAAGAGGCAACGACTTCCTAACAAACTCAGGACGACTAGACTGGTGGTCACGGAGGTGGACGAAGTCATTTTTGAGCCAAAGGCGCCCGAGGAAGCGCGTTGATGCTACGACAATCAAATAGGCTGCATCGTACGGACAACTGCCACCATCAACGATGAGAAACTACAGAAGATAGAAAATATGAGGAGCTCCCTCCTAAAGAAGTTTCACCAGATATTCTTGTTCCCGGGCCGGAATGAGAAGGATTATGAAGATCTAGACGAGGACCCGACAATGAAGAAGATAAACAAACACGCCATGACCAAGTTTAGCGACGTGTTGGCCGCCTGGAAAACTCAAGTGAAAGCAAGGATCATCGACAAGAAGGAACCCTACTCCGAGATTGTAGAGGATAATCCGACAATCATGGAAGAGCATTTTCAAATATTTAAGGAGGCTTGCGAGGCCGAAGCTGCCAAAAAAAGTCTAAGTACATGAAGGGGCTTCAAGAGAGGAACATTGGGAGCCACCACCTCGGAAGCCGTGGTTACGGCGGAAAGAGGTCCAAATGGGCCAAGGAGGATGCGGAAGCCACGAGTCCGGGCATCCCAGACCCCTTGGCGGATTTCACCGTCCCGCAGGAGCGTGACGTCCTGAGGGCCCGGCACCGTTGGGACCCAGTGAAGAAGGTTTACGAGAAAACACCGGTCATTACGGAGTTCATGAGACTGCTGGTAATTTTAGTTTCTGATCAATTCGACTGCACACGTTAGTCATATTTGTAAACGATCCTTGTGCCTTTTGCAGAGAGAGCAGCACCGGATTGTCACGACCGGTTTTCCAATAAAAAGATTATTGAGAACGGATCTTTTGAGTCCAGTATGAGGAAAATCCTCCTTACTGGTAGACAAAATCTTGATACAGAAAGCCAGTAGCATTAAATATATTACAGGGTTGAGCTGAGGCTGCTCAACAAATTATTACAAGCACGCCAATAATTATACATAATGGCGGGTATGACACAAAGGTGTGGGGTGGCATACTACTGACTCGAGAATAAAGTGGTAGAGGAATAACACACTGGAGTGGGTGAAATGACTCCTAAACTGGCAGCTCATCGAGCGTCGAGGTGAGGCTCGATGAATTTATTTGGGTAGCGGAAGCGGATATAATACAGTGACCAAATCCAAGATCGCTCGAGACTGACTGGGACTCCTCTAGGCGTCGGACTCGCTATCGAACTCTTCATCCATGAGATCGCCTTCATCAACATCTGGCCAAATCAACAAGCCAGGTGAGTACTTTGAAAGTACTCGCAAGACAGTTCGGACATGAGATATAACAAATGCATGCATGAATGCGTCATGAGTAAAAACAACAGTGCACATTCAAATAATAAACATTGCACAACATGGTATGTAAAAAGGAAGTCGGGCGGTAGTCCTCCCGAAATTCCAACAAAATAAAAGAAAAATCGATCGGGTGTCTGGAGCAACACCTCGAAGGGTAAACGAATAAATAAACAAGCCGCAGTCGGGCGTCTAAGCGACACCACATAGAGGGCTTATATTGGAAATAAATGACATACATGCCACAGTCAGACGTCTGAGCGACATCGCAGAAAGGGCTTATGTCAAAAGTAAATAACAAGCGTGCCACAGTCGGACGTCGGAGCGACATCGCAGAAAGGGCTTATATCGAAAGTAAATAACAAGCGTGCCATAGTCGGACGTCGGAGCGACATCGCAGAAAGGGCTTATATCGAGAGTAAATAACAAGCGTGCCACAGTCGGACGTCGGAGCGACATCGCAGAAAGGGCTTATATCGAAAGTAAATAACAAGCGTGCCACAGTTGGACGTCGGCGCGACGTCGCAGAAAGGGCTTATATCAAAAGTAAACAACAAGTGTGCCACAGTCGGATGTCTGAGCGACATCGCAGAAAGGGCTTATAATACATATCTGGTAAATTCACAAGATATAATATTCATAAGAAATATTCAACACACAATAATAAACGGGTTAGTCCATCCACAGGAATAAACATTTAACCGGACTTATCACTCATGTGGTTCACCGGAGTTTTTGTCACTGAGACTGACACTTGACGGAATAAGTTGAACACAATACTTGGACATGGATAAGATGATTCAAAGGATTTTTGACTCTGCAGAGTTTGTACTAATTATCCACAGCCAACAGATTTCCGTAGTCACGAGGACTAGTTCCGTTTACGGTATTTCGGCAGAAACACATCTAACCAGTACACACCCATCCCACCTCACGATGCCAGGAATCACCCTAGACAACGTTCAAGAAAAACTTTGAGACAGGGACATCACAACCTCGAATAGCATGGGATCAAATTTATATACGCGCGCTCTAAGGGGTGCCCCCCTCTCGGTCCCAACCGGAAACACCATGCCCCCTGACCGGATGACGAGCTTTAATCCAGGGCCATGGAACCCTCATCCCGGCCTCTCTATTTGGTGTGTACCAGGAAAACGGTTTGCAACTTACTAAGCCATATCCCTTGTGGAAAACATGTGGTAGTACGGGAAGGAAAATGGATAGAAACGTGACTTGTTTTACGTTGATACTGGAGTCAAATAGTCTGGCATAAGACTAGCATGCTACAACACTGCCATCTTACCCATCCTCATGCCATCACATGGCCATGCCAACTCACATCCAACAACTTATGGATTATCGAAACTCACCTGTCTCAACTTTGCATGAAATATGACATTCATCGAGATGCTCATAAACATGCCATGAACTACTTAATGCAAACATGCCAAAGACACTCATCATATCAAAAGTTCAAACATGCTTGCCTGGTTCGGAGTAGTCGGAGTCTAGTTTGGCGAAGTTCGCGGCTCCGTCACCTCCTCCGGTATCTACGGTATAAGAAAATACGTACTTATCGTAAATACCGTGTGTGCACAGAAAAGTGTTCCAAATATTTTCCAAATAAATATGACAAAAAACTAGACAGAAAAATAAAGATGTCAGAAAAAGAATCAATCAAAAATCAGTTTCTGTTTAAAAGTTATAAGGGTTTTAATCCAGGGACCTCTTTGTAATGAAACAGAAACTTCTCAGGGGGCTGAACAGAAAAGACCAGAAAAACGCTTCAGACTGAAACGTATTTGCCCGAATACGTTTTCAGAAAATGGTTCATTTAAAAGAAAAGAGAGGCTGACAGGCGGGTCCCACCCGTCAAGTTTGAAATTTCAAACGGGGAAGAACAGAGCCCGCCGGCGCCCGAGAGCTGCGGTGGTCGCCGGCGGCGATCCACGGCGAGGCAGGGGGATCGGGCGGTACCTACGTGTTCAGCGTGTCCTTCCGCGTCGGTGGGTGGTGGTGGTCGTCGGCGAGCACTACGTCGACGGCGGCCCTTGCTCCGGCGGACGACGACTCGGGTGGAGTTGGATCTCGTCGGGGAGGGCTGCGAAGGTCAAATTGAAGCTTGGGTCAGCTCACTGGGGGCTCGAGGAGGCTACTGACGAGGTTTGGGCGTCGGGGATGGCCTCACCGGAGTGATTCGAGCTGGTGGCCGAGGTGGATCGAGGCGGCCGGAGTTGGGGGAGGAGACCTCCTCGAGGTCCTCCTAGTGGTTTGGCGGGGTGTTGGTGGGGTGCAGTGGTGGTGCGTGCTCGAGAGCGAGCTCGGGGCCCCTTTTTATAGGCGATCCGAGGCGGTGGCCGTGAACGGGGATCTCCGGTGATGGGGTTACGGTGGCGCAGAGCTTGGTCGGGGAGTTTAGGGAGTGGGGCGTCAACATGGAGGTTCACCGGTTCCATTTAGGTGCTAACCAGGTTTGGATTAGGCTCCCTGGGTGGCTGCGACGGAACGGGGTGGCGCGGGCCCGTCGGCGGCAGAGGGCGCGCCCTGTGCTTGCCAGGCCACGACGACGGTGCTGCGGGGGTGCGCTGGCATGCATGAGGCCACGCGGAGGGCTAGGGGGCGTTGGGCGGCGCAGAATGGCGTAGCGAGCCAGCGCTGGCTCCGTTGGCCGCCACGGGTGGCTCTGCCACCGCAGAGGCTGCCGGCGTTGGCGATGCTCGCCGCCACCGACACCTGCGTCCGTCCGAAAGGGCGTGCGGTGCTCTAGTCAAGGAGAAGGGGCCATGTGCAATGCACCAGGGCGCACGGGTGATCGATGACAACTCTCTGACAAAAAATGACACTACAAAACTCTGAAACTCTGAACTTTCTGAAAGTGTACAGGAACAGTGCCGGCCAAGTGTTCGAAGAAATGATTTTGGCATGTGGGGAATTCTCCTTGAGCTGATTTTTGGTGGGGTGGCCTCTCATTGCATCTGGGGGCTGCCTGAATTTTGGTAGAATTTTTGGGGAAGAGGAAATATGAATTTCACCAAATTTGACAAATCTGGTCCAAACTTGCAGAGGATGAAACTTGAAAATTTTGAAAAGAGGAAGAGTGGATCTTGATGGATCTAGGTTGGGGCGTGCTAAATACTATCCAGGGGAGTTGGTTTGAGATCAAAACTCAAAGGGAATGAGGTACTTGCTTTGTAAATCACCTAGGCTTAAAATAAATGACAGAATTGTTTTGGGAAATAAAATAAATGAAATAAAATCCAAAAATGAGTTGGACTTGTTGGGACAGAAAGTTTAGATTGCTCCAAAGAGGAAGGAGGGGTTTTGGGAGGTTTTACCACATGAGGCATGGTAAAACCATGGGTGGTTTCAAAATGAAAGAAGCCCCAAAACTCATAGGGTTTCTTTTTAAAAGAAAATAATTATCAAGAAAATATATTTGAGGAGGGAACAATCAGAAGGAAGGTTCTCATTAACCAAACACCAGGGTTGAAGAAGATACAAAAATAAAATCCTTGTCAAGGGAAAAAGTTTTGAGAGAGAAGTTTTTGGAAGAATTTAAATGACCTTCTTCAAATCCAACAAAGTTTTCGTTGAAACGACAACCGGTGGATACTCGACCGTTGTATGGACGCGTGCACGGTGTCGGAGACGGTGCCACGTGGAAGAAGTACTACCATGAGACCACGGAGGAGAGAAAGGAAAGGCGGAGGCTAACTTAAGAAAACATCGACAAGAAGGTTGAGATTGCGGTTGAGAAGAAATCATCTCAGACAGTCGCAATAGCGGTAGCTGCCGCAAAACAGGTGGTTGCAGATTTGTCTACTTCCTTGGAGACGGGTGTTTTCACTTGGACAAGGAAAAATCCAAAAAAAATGCAGAGGACTTTCCCCTTGCTGACTTCTTGGGAGCACCTGTTCTCGCACCGTGTCCCGCACCTGCTCCCGCACTGGCTCCCGCACCGGCTCCCGCACCGGACGTGCTCTGCGGTGCTTCGTCTTTGGCTGAGCTCGACGCCCTCACGGTATCTGTCACACCGGCCCCCTTCAATATAAATGTATAATCTCCCGTTTTCATTGCCTTTCGGATGTCTCACATCACAGACTTTTCTTTGCAGGCCGACGAAACCCCGTGCACCATATTGTACACCATGGCGACCAGAAGGTGGACGTGGGGAAGGCAACGATAATGGAGCCGAAGGAACCATTGTTCCACAGCCGGCCGATCCCCCCGAACATCTTCAAGGTTTCCGTGGACAGTGTCGAACCGGGGCACGAGAATTTGCCTCCTCCAATACTACTGGTGGACGACGAGGAGACACCGCGGCGGCTTGGTGATTGTTGCAATGGGTGGGTCCTGTTGTGGCCAAGGAGTCTGCTTCGTCTGGAGGCGGTCGGGAGCACACCCACGAGCACGCAGCCTCAGCAAGGTATGAACATCAACACCCCACCTACCCAATTAGCGTCGGGTGTCGGGTCGGGTGATAGCGGACGGGGTAAGGAGGAGGCTCCATTAGTTGCTGATGACGTCGCCATGGATGAGGATGAGGACGACGGTGGCGCTGAACAGTATGTCTATACTGGCGCCTCCTCAGGGTTTGAGCGTCATGAGTCGGTGCCTGAATTGCCATCTCAACGTATTATGGACGACCTTCCGGTAGTAAAGAAGTCTAGGAAGAGAGCGAGGAAAGGCAAAAAAGCTGATTCTATGATCCAGCCGCCTCAGCAGCCTCGGCTTCAGGACCGTATAGATATCCCCGATGCGGATAAATGGCATATCCCCGGTCAGCTAATCCTACCTGCAACAGCGCTAGGGGTCAGATTCAGCGATCTAAGGAGACTTCATGACGATGTGCTGCGGGTAGAGAAAGGCCTCATCGCCTCGACAAATCCAGGATACCCACTCTACGTGGTTAACGTTCCGCGGCAAATGTCGTATGTCGACAGCTTCCTTGCGGATAAGTTCTTCCTCCGATTCGATTACATATTCGACATGTTTCACGTGAAGAAGCTAGATTTTACGCTTGTCCGCCTTTATGCCTTGCACATGAACTACATCATCGGGGTTGAGCAGATATCTCATATCTGTGTCGCTGACCCGTACTACATGCACGAGGGCTTCTTGGGAGTCTGCGCAGAGCACCGTGTATACGCGAGGGAATACATCATCAATTTCATGCGCGCCAATAAGGACAAGGCGGCGATTCTCGTGCCTTATCATCCCTTGTAAGTCATCCACACTGCTATCCTTCCTTCGATTTCAATCATTCAGTTGCACGGTGGAGGCTAATTAATTTGAGGTGTACTTATTTTGCGCAGCGGCGGGCGCGCCGTCCTCATCATCCTATACCCCCGATTCTCCCACGCTCTTTACTTGGACTCGTCGAAGAACATTCACAAAAAGGATTACACCCACATCAAGGATGTTCTCGACAGTGCTATGTTTTACTACCACGCAAGGGGTGGAGAGGTTAGGGACAAGAAGAGAAGGGGCGGCAGGGTCGCCTTCGGCCATAAGACCGACTTCTGCTGCATCCAGCAACCGAACGATTCTCTTAATGATGGATTCTATGTCCTACACAGCTGGAGTACAGATGGGATCACCAAAACCTTCGCATGTCACCTACATCTGGCGATGCCCATATTTTGCAATGGGCAAAGAACGTAGGAGATATCGAGGATCATTGACTTCGAGCCGAGTTCTATCACATCCAGCACGAACTTGCCCAAATCATCATGAAGGAGGTCGTCGGAAAAACAGGGATGTTCTACGAAGAAGGACAAATGTCGCGGGAAGACGTCCGAACATGGGTAGCCGCTCAGCGTCTCGATCTGAAGCCTTTCACTACGCTCGGGGACTATCTCCCTGACTTGGATGGATGGAACGACATGTTGGAGTGATTGTCGATATATGACAATGTGTCTGTTTAGTCCATACTTTCTGTATGACAAAACTTTGAGTTATGCACGCTGAAACTTTATTTGTGATGTAATTAAATCGTCCTCCTCCTCGACTAGCAAAAATCACTCTAGTTAGGGCATTTTGGGGTACGATGAACTTTGTTATTTATGCTTATGATATGTTGTTTCTATTTTTGCCAAGTCTGTCTCTTTCTGTTGCTCAACTATATATGTTGCATATCATCGACTCATGTGATGATGCAGGTGCATAGATCATCGATGGTGAATAAGTGCTACGCCAGGAGTATATATACGACAAGTGGCCGGAGTGTCAGGCCCAGGTGTGCCGGTTTCCGGTTTCCGAGCGACAGGCAGTAGTTAGTTTAGGTTCACGCTAATGCGAGAGAGGGATACAAACTCATATACTCAAAGTGATAGCTCTTCTCGCGTATATCATTGTTTAGATGGATGACGATGTATTTGCAAGTAATTGAGACTTGTATCGCTATTTTCGAGATGACGACGAGAGACCACTTTGTGTTGGATGATGATTATGATGATGACATGATTTGATTAGACTAATTGTATGTATATGCTATGATTACATTTGTATGTGTATGATATGCTAAAGATTATTGTATAAAGCCTATTCAAATACAAAACAAATACAAAAACAAATATGCAGGAAAAAAACTACTGCGATTGTTCCCTGGTTATTCCGGATGAGCACCTCAGTAGAGAAAGCCGCAAACTGACTGTCATGATACAGCAAGAGACTGGTCAACCACTCGAGGACTCATCGGAATCTTTAGGATTCCTCCGCATTAACGAAGGACCATTTCCCGGTCATGTACACACGCGCCCGTATTCGGATGCATGCAAAGGTACCTGGGGCTACATAGTAGCCCCACCGTCAAACTCCTATGGCTAAGTGAAAGTGTTAAAGCTATATAGTCCGGTTGCCTAGTTCGACGTGCGATCACCTCCTTAATGGACCAAGATGTTGGATCAAGTATGATTACGCATATTCTTGCGAACACCCCCGCATTATATGCGTGGGGGCTGAAGCCAACGACTGCTAACTTTCAGATTACATACATACATCAAACGGACGCGCAGGAGGCACAATAACACTTTCGGGCGAAAAGTATAAACATAGCCTCCATAATTAAAATGAAATTGTTTTTACAATGAAACGATTTGTCACTCGAACATGAAATTCTTCGAGCACTGAGCCTTTATTAAACGAGCACCTTCTGCTACCTGCTCCAAGTAGTGCTCGGCCGGATCCTGGCTTCCCGCTGGATTCTGGGTCGCAATGATGGTGGCCTCCATATCTGTCCAATATGCTTTGACACGGGCAAGGGCCATCCATGCACCCTTTATGCACGCCGGCCTCTTCATGGCATCGATTCGCGATACGGCACCAAGGAATTGTCGCACTAAACCAAAATAATTGTCCGGCTTCGGTCCCTTCGGCCATAGATGGTCTATTACAGACCTCATTGCAAGACCGGACAACCTATGGAGCTCGGCCACAGCAGCCATCCTCTCACTCAACGGGAACGGGCGCGCTGGAGCACTGAATTGCGACCATAACAACTTTTCCACTTCATTATCTTTTTGATCCTTGAAAAACTTGGCCGCATCAGTCGTACTCTTTGCCAGATTCGCATACGCGTCTGCAGGGCTCCAGCGTCGATCCAGAGGAGCGTACTTTGGATCTAAGAGCTTCATCCGCAACAAATAGGTGTTTCCAGCCGCGATTTCTTCGGCCTGTCGAAGCTCCTCCCGCGCATCCCTAATTTCGGAACGCGTCTCCTTGGCCGCATCAAGGGCCTTCTTCAAGTCAGCCGAATTAGCCTGATTCTCTTTTTCAAGGAGCTCATACTGGTTGGCGGCGTTTTTCAGCTCCACAGCCATCTCGGCTATCTTATCTTCGCTTCGACGATGAGCAGCCTGTTCGGCTCTCAACTCTTCGGCCGCCTTTAGGGCAGCCGCATTGCTAGCCCGGGCTTGTTCCTTGGCTAGGGAAAGTTCCGCCCTCAGGGCCTCCACGGCAGCAGCTCCGCCTACAGTCCAAGCATATCACATTAACATTATGCTCCTCTTAATATTTCCTATAAAAAATAAGGAAAGCAGAGCACATACTTTGTGCCTCATTACGCCGCTCGTTCACAAGTGTGATATTGGCATCCACAAATCCAATCTGTCGCCTCAGTTCGGCGACTTCAACGGACCGGTCGGCTGCCGGACCCTTAGCCACCTGCGCATGAATACAGTGTGATCATTACTCAACAATGTGATCCTCCGTTTGCCGCCTAGGGCTGGCAACCAGAGTCTCAGGGGCTACAATCCATATGGAGCACACCCAGCTCGTGAGCCACAATCAAAAATTACGTATTACATACCTCAAAGCCTTTGAGCAGGCTCATAAAAGCTTCATTCAACCCGCTTGTGGCAGACAAAATCTTCTCAAGCACCTTGCTCATCAATGAACGGTGATCCTCCGAGAGAGCAGCTTGCTCCAGAAGGCCCATCAGCGTATCCGGCCGGTCTCTGAATTGTGCCGGACCCTTCTTATCACCCCCCATGGGAGCCGAACGCTTCGGGCTCAGGGCGGCCGAAGTACTAGTTTCTGGCCTCGGCAAATCTGAACTCCTCCGTGACGACAACTCAGGGTCGCCCGCCCCATGAGGCGGAGAGGCTGGTGGGGTTTCACTCTCCATCATCTCCGGTAGGAGATCCCCCGAAGATGAACTCTGTCGAGAAGAGCTGCTAGCCGGACTGCAAAGGATGGATCCTGGTTATTGTTCTCGGAGGAGGGAGCAGTAGCTTAGTACTTATGATTAACTTACATCTCGGCTGAGGGCTGCCCCGTTTTCTGGCATGGCGTGGTGAGGACGCCCTTCGGGGCAGGGCCCCCTGGTGAAGTTTTCTTCCCTTGTCTGGGCACCTCCATCTCCAAGTCTTCGGAGGCGGTCCTCTTCTTCCCGTGAGGGGAGGAGACCTTAGATTCCCCTCCCTGACTATCCTCCTTTGTGGAGGTAGTAATTCCCCCGGTTTGGATGTGCAATGTGTGAAGTTTTGCTTCTCTATTCTTCCCTTCGTGTTTCCCCGAGGGCACTTGACTTAGCACACGACTAAGCATATTGGCTATGGCAGGACTAGGCGAGCCTTCGGGAAGTGGCGCCGGACACATGATTCTCTCCGCCTTGCTAAGCCATTCCTGGCCGCAGATGGTTTTCAGAATAATGTTATGATAAATATAAACGAAGTGTTCGGTTTCTGGGTTAGTTACTCGGGTATCTGGGCGATTGCAGCTCAGACCCGCATCCTCCATGGTGTCCGGACACTTTACTTGTGGTCCGAAGAATAACTTACACATCCCTTCGAGCGTCATGCTGAAGAAGTGCAGAATAGTTCGCGGACCTTCTGGATTGAACTCCCACATCCGGAGAGGCCGGCGTTTACACGGCAAGATCTGTCGGACTAGCATTACCTGAATTATGCTGACAAGGCTAATGTACCTCTCAAGAAGCTCCCGAATGCGGCTCTGCAATGTTGGTACATCATTGGCAGGCCCCCAATCCAGTCTCACATTGGCCCACGACGCCAGTTGAGGTGGAGGGCCTGAACGGAAGTCGAGGGCAGCCACCCACTTTGTGCCTCTGGGAGCCGTGACATAAAACCACCTCCGCTGCCATTGATCGGACACCTCCGGGAAGAAGCCCTCTGGCCATGGGGCATTGGCGTTCCTGCTTATTGCAGCACCTCCGCACTCCGCGTGTCGCCCCTCAATCATCTTCGGCTTCACATTGAAGGTCTTGAGCCATAAGCTGAAGTGCGGGGTGATGTGGAGGAAGGCTTTGCACACGACGATGAACGACAAGATGTGAAGGATGGCGGCTGGAGCTAGATCATGAAAATCTAGCCCGTAATAGAACATGAGCCCTCTCACAAAGGGATCAAGGGTGAAGCCTAAGCCGCGGAGGAAGTGGGAAACAAATACGACGCTCTCGTTGGGCTCGGGAGTAGGGATGACCTGCCCTGGAGCAGGAAGCCCGTGCTTGATGTCGGCGGTCAGATATCTGACCTCCCTAAGCTTCGCAATGTCCTCTTCTGTGACAGAGGAGGCCACCCACTGACCTTGAAGGTTGGATCCGAACATGATTGAAGATCCGAAGTGCTTAAGCTTGGGCTTCGGGTGTTGGAATTCGAGATGCGAAAAGGCGCAAGCGTGGAAGAAAATAGGGATAGGCCTCGGGCCCTCTAAAAAGGGGGTGAATATCAAGTGTCCTCAGCGTAACTGCTTGAGACTTACCTAAAAACACAGAGTCATGCCGACGGGCATCATGGGGTTGCACGCGCCCGTATTGATGGAGGATCCCGCGATAAGAGGAACACGATCTCTGCTTTAGCAAGGCATGCCAATAAAACCGCCTCGCAATGCGTATCGAGGCAGGCCAAGAAAAACTGGTTCGTGTTGGGCCAGGCCACGGCATAAGGGCACACCGTAAAAGAAATTTTGTCAGCAGATCGGGTTTGTGAAGTGTTATGCTCTCTACGGTGGTGTGCGGAAATTATCTCACAGAGCCGGACACAATCCTTAGTCTGCTTTGGAGTATTCGGAGATGGAACCCGCCTTGCAATGCCGAAGACAATCTACGCGCCGGACTCATCGTCACTGATGCCTGGTTCAGGGGCTACTGAGGGAGTCCTGGATTAGGGGGTATCCGGACAGCCGGACTATATACTTTGGCCGGACTGTTGGACCATGAAGATACAAGACTCAAGACTTCGTCCCGTGTCCGGATGGGACTCTCCTTTGTGTGGAAGACAAGCTTGGCGATCCGGATATTAGATTTCTTTCTTTGTAACAGACTCTGTGTAAATCCTAGCCCCCTCCGGTGTCTATATAAACCAGAGGGTTTAGTCCGTAGAAGGACAATCATAATCATCATAGGCTAGCTTCTAGGGTTTAGCCTCTACGATCTCGCGGTAGATCAACTCTTGTAATACTCATATCATCAAGATCAATCAAGCAGGAAGTAGGGTTTTACCTCCATCGAGAGGGGCCGAACCTGGGTAAAACATCTTGTCCCTTGCCTCCTGTTACCATTAGCCTTAGACGCACAAATCGGGACCCCCTACCCGAGATCCGCCGGTTTTGACACCGACAGCGCCCCCCTTTCCTTCCCCCTCTCTCCTCCTTCCCCCTTCTCCTACTCCTACTAGGAAAGGAGGAGTCCTACTCCCGGTGGGAGTAGGACTCCCTCCTTGGCGCGCCCTCCTCCTGGTCGGCCTCCTCCCCCTAGCTCCTTTATATACGGGGGCGGGGGGGCACCCCAAGACACACAAGTTGATCATTGATCTTTAGCCATGTGCGGTGCCCCCCCACACCATAATCCACCTCGGTCATATCGTAGTGGCGCTTAGGCGAAGCCCTGCGTCGGTAACTTCATCAACACCATCATCATGCCGTCGTGCTGACGGAACTCTCCCTCGAATCTCTACTGGATCGTGAGTTCGTGGGACGTCACTGAGCTGAACGTGTGCAGATCATGGAGGTGCCGTACGTTCGGTACTTGGATCAGTCGATCGTGAAGACGTATGACTACATCAACCGCGTTGTCATAACTCTTCCGCTTACGGTCTATGAGGGTACGTGGACGACACTCTCCCCTCTCATTGCTATGCATCACCATGATCTTGCGTGTGCGTAGGAATTTTTTTGAAATTACTACGTTCCCCAACAGCAGAGCCATCGGCGGCTTGATTGGTAGGCGGGTCAGCAGTTGATGTTGGTGTATCATGAGTCGGTTCAAGCGACGGCTCAGGAACAGAGACCTTGGGCGCGGCCGTCTGGAGTTCTGGCTCATTGACGGTTGGCTCTTCGGCCGTCTTGTTCTTCTTCACCCTCTTGCTGGGCTTTGCTTTTCAGCTACATAAGATCAAAAAGGTCAGTACAAATATAAAGAATTGAAATGAATACAGGATAGGCAAATCATCATTACCCTAGAGTGGTCTTAAAAGCCGACATGTTGGACTGGATTGAGTCGCCGGAGGAAGGTGAAGTTACCTGATAAATTGAATTAGACGAGTTGAGTGGTTGACGAGTGAGACCCACCAAAGGATAAAAAGATTTAATTCGGAGGTGACCTTGTTTCGGTGCTTCCTTGGTGTATTTGGTAAGCCAGAGGAGAGTTCCGCGTCCTTGCTAGTCCAGGTCTGCCTCCGGCTCTCATGAATCTATCGCTTCAAAAGAAATTGAGGATCTCGATAAGCTAAGGGATGTGAAAATCCTACTTTTCGGGTTACTCTTTGGATTTTCTGTCTTGGCAAAGGCTCAGAGCCATAGGAAATAATAGTTACCTCTTCATCTACTCCGTGACTCGTTCCCGTGTCATCCTAATGATAATCAGTGTCAATAAGGTGGTTAAAAAAGGAGCCAAGAGAGTCAAGAGCTACCTCCGACTCAGAGGCATCTTCTAGTCGAAGCAAGTCAGAGGCGCTAGTCTTCTTTCCTTTCTTCTTGGCGGTGGCCTTCCTGGCTCTCTTTGCAGCCTCATGATCATACTTTTTCTTCCAAAATTTGTCGTCAGCCTATGAAAATCAGCAAAGGTTTGAGTAAAGACAAAACATCAAGGATGAAGGTAATTTACTCAGTTTGGCGGCTTACCGCTGGAGGCGGGTTAGCTTTGTAGAAAGTGCTTAAGCCCACCTTGCCACAATATGCTAGGCTTTCATTCAAGAGCGACTTTGTCATATCATCAATGACGTCGTCACGTAAATGATCAGGGCTGTGCTGCAGAGGGTCATTCTTCTCTCCCATGTAGGTGCACATCAAACCGGAGCGGCGGCTCAACGGAATGATCCGCCAGGCAACCCAAACCCAGACCAAGTCAATACCATTTAAACCGCTCCCCAAAAGAGCCTTGACTTTAGCCATGGTGGGGGCGAGTTTCTGGTGATCAGCAGCTGACAACTTGTCTGGAAGAGGATGATTAGACTCGGGGCGCAGGGCGCGAAAGCCAGGAAGAGGGTTCTCATCAGCCGGAGAAGTATCTTGGCAATAGAACCATGTCTGGTTCCAGTCTTTGGGGTGACTTGGTGGATTTGCATAAGGGAAAATGGCGTCTCTCCGTCGTTGGATTGAGACCCCGCCGAGCTCCAAACTAGGTCGGTTGGCACATTCATTTTGGCGGTTCAAATAAAACAACTCTCTGAAGAGTAGCAAGCTGGGCTCTTCTTCAAGATACACCTCACAGAATACTTGAAAGTTGCAAATATTAGACAGGGAGTTGGGTCCGATGTCTTTAGGATGGAGATCAAAAAAGTGCAGGACATCTCTGAAGAACTTTTGAGCCGGGAGGTGAAAAGCCCCGGTTCATGTGATTAGTGAAGACGATGACTTCCCCCTCTTTGGGTTGAGGCTTTTCCTTTGTTGGGTCAGGAGCACGGTATGACATGACTTCCTTCTTTGGCAGATAGTCGGTCTTCACAAAGTCATCAAGTGTACTATCTGTGACGATGGATTTGACCGAATTGCATGAAGTGGGTGGTTTGGGTGGCATTATGAAGAAGGAAGCCTAACAAAGAGTAAAATTGCCGGTTCAAATTTAAGCCGGAGAGAAAGAGTTACACTACATATTCAAAATGGCGGGTTATGAAGGGTCCTAATGGTATATGGATAAATTATGTCAGGTTACTTAAACTGCCATGAGCAGTCAAGTTACTTAAGCCGCTATGAGTGGTTGGTGTTATTTATTGAGCATTGCAATGCAAGCAGGTGATTTGAGCCTCCATGGCTAGGTGGGTCTATCAAAACACAGATGTTTGGCTAAGTGTGACATAAACAAGTTTCATAGATTGCAATCATTATTTTGGATCAACGGATGCTCAGAAAAAGGAAATTAATCTAGACCTAAAAAGCCCGTACAGATGAGTTCATCAGTTCTAATGAGATCTCTTTCCAGAGAAAGGGGATCCACTGGTATCAAAAGTGGAGGCAAAACAACCACCGCATAAGTTCTATATTTATTTTGGATCAAAAGAGGCTACGGTGGAGGGACTACGGAGAAACCATGAAGAACACGATGAACGGTCAGGAACCCTAATGCGATATAACGCGCTGAATAAGAAGCACTTACAGGTGCAGACTCAATTGCGGTGGGGCGCCGGTGTACTCTGGTCCAACACAGGTTGATGGAGCGGCTGAGGTTGAGGAGGACGAGGTGCCCTGCGGCGGTGACGGAGCTCGAGCGGCAGAAGGTTGCGAGAGGAAGAAGACGTTGGAAAGGGGGAGAATGAGAAAAGACTGGTCGTGACAATTTATAAGGGAAAGACTAATAAGTGGGCGTGAAAAATGAGGAGGCCGAAAATATGGTTATCCAGCTACCAGGACGCCTTGATTCTCGGGATGGTCATTAAAGATAAGGATCCGTTGAGATATGTTGGATAAAGCGTGAATTAATGGAAAATGATGTCATGGCGGGTTATTGCAAATCCAGAAGATGACGTCATGGAGGGTTATAAATTCTCGCACAATGAAGAGCAGAAGATTTTTTCTAAGTGTTAAAGATTGACATGAACCAGTTCAAATCAATCTGGGGCCTAATGTTGGGGATATAACTATTAGGTATGACCCGCCCAGGAGGGGCCGGGTTATACCTATGGCGATTCATAAAGCCCAAGACAGCACTGGAAGGTGGCGGTTTAGTTAAGGGCCCAAGGCCCAAAGGCGACTTAAATCCCGTAGAGATAAACCGTCATATGTGTGTATGACTTGTGTTGTAAGATAGGAATAACCAGAGACCAAGCCGGATAATGTTTATGAGCCGGCCGGGACTCTGAGAGCCGATGGGCGTCGACCTCTGTATATAAAGGGACGCCCCGGCGGCGGTTCAGGACAAGTAACATCAGATCGAGAGCTAGGTCAAGCGGATTAGCTCCCTGGTAATCGAGACATAAGTAAAATCCCACCTCAAACTGGATTAAGCCATCACCTTCACCGCAAGGGGCCAAACCAGTATAAACTCCCGTGTCCTTTGTCCCGTTTTAACCCCTTTAAGCTTCCTAGTTGCGATGGCTCCATGACTAAGTCCTTTCACTTGGACATCTGCCGCGACAATTCCACGACAAGAGTAATGACTTCACATATAAAGAGTATGATGAATAAAAGTTGTTGAGAGTTGACAAACATAGTTTTGGTCATCATTGCAATTAATAGGAAGTAATAAAGAAATAGAGGTTTTCACACATAAATATACTATCTTGGACATCTTTTATGATTGTGAGCACTCATTAAAATATGACATGCTAAAAAGTTGATGTTGGACAAGCAAGACTACATAATGGGTTATCTTTTCTTATATTCGAAATAAATTGTATTGTCATGGATCATCCAACATGTCGAGCTTGCCTTTCCCCCTCATGCTAGCCAAATTCTTTGCACTAAGTAGAGATACTACTTGTGCTTCCAGATATCCTTAAACCTAGTTTTGCCATGAGAGTCCACCATATCTACCTATGGATTGAGTAAGATCCTTCAAGTAAGTTGTCATTGTTACAAGCAATAAAAATTGCTCTCTAAATATGTATGATCTATTAGTGTGGAGAAAATAAGCTTTATACGAGCTTGTGATATGGAATAAATAAAAGTGATGGACTGCATAATAAAGGTCCCTATAACAAGTGACAATATAAAGTGACATTCTTTTGTAGTAAGATTTTGTGCATCCAACCATAAAAGCACGTGACGACCTCTGCTTCACTTTGCGAAGGGCCTATCTTTTATTTTTGTCTTATATCTTATACAAGAATCATGGTGATCTTCACCTTTCCTTTTTATACTTTGTCCTTTGGCAAGCACTGTGTGTTGGAAAGATCCTGATATATATATCCAATTGGATGTTGGTCTTCATAAAGCATTATTGTTGATGTTACCCTTAAGGTAAAAGGTTGGGAGGCGAAACTACAAGCCCCTATCTTTCTTTGTGTCCGATTAAAACTTCATACCCATAAGTATTGCGTGAGTGTTAGCAATTGTGAAAGACTAAATGATAGTTGAGTATGTGGATTTGCTGAAAAGGTCTTATATTGACTCTTTCCGATGTTATGATAAATTGCAATTGCTTCAATGACTGAGATCATAGTTTGTTAGTTTTCAATGAAGTTTCTGATTCATACTTTACGTTGTGAATAGATTGTTACTTCAGCATAAGAAATCATATGACGAAATATATATATATATATATATATATATATATATATATATATATATATATATATATATATTGCTATTCTAAGAATGATCATGATGCCCTCATATCCGTATTTTATTTTATCGACACCTCTATCTCTAAACATGTGGACATATTTTTCGATATCGGCTTCCGCTTTAGGACAAGCGAGGTCTAAGCTTGGGGGAGTTGATATGTCCATTTTGCATCATGCTTTTATATCGATATTTATTGCATTATGGGCCGGTACTACACATTATGTCACAATACTTATGCCTTTTCTCTCTTATTTTACAAGGTTTACATGAAGAGGGAGAATGCCGACAGTTGGAATTTTGGGCTGGAAAAGGAGCAAATATTAGAGACCCATTTTGCACAACTACAAAAGTCCTGAAACTCCACGAAAGTCAGTTTTGGAATATATTAAAAATATTGGGCGAAGAAAGCACCAGAGGGGGGCCACCCATCGTCCACGAGGGTGGAGGGCGCGCCCTACCCCCCTGGGCGCGCCCCCTGCCTCGTGGGCCACCAGGAAGCCCCCCGATGCCCATCTTCTGGTATAAGGTGTCTTTTGCCCTGGAAAAAATTAGAAGGAAGCTTTCGGGACGAAGCGCCGCCGTCTCGAGGCGGAACCTTGGCGGAACCAATCTAGGGCTCCGGTGGAGCTGTTTTGCCGAGGAAACATCCCTTCGGGAGGGGAAATCGTCACCATCGTCATCACCATCAATCCTCTCGTCGGGAGGGGGTCAATCTCCATCAACATCTTCACCAGCACCATATCCTCTCAAACCCTAGTTCATCTTTTGTATCCGATCTTTGTCTCAAAACCTCAGATTGGTACCTGTGGGTTGCTAGTAGTGTTGATTACTCCTTGTAGTTGATGCTAGTTGGTTTATTCGGTGGAAGAGTATATGTTCAGATCCTTTATGCACAGTAATACCAATCTGATTATGAACATGAATATGATTTGTGAGTAGTTACGTTTGTTCCTGAGGACATGGGAGAAGTCTTGTTATATGTAGTCATGTGAATTTGGTATATTTTGATGAGATGTATGTTGTCTTTCCTCTAGTGGTGTTATGTGAACGTCAACTACATGACACTTCACCATTGTTTGGGCCTAGGGGAAGGCATTGGAAGTATAAGTAGATGATGGGTTGCTAAAGTGACAGAAGCTTAAACCATAGTTTATGCGTTGCTTCGTAAGGGGCTGATTTGGATCCATATGTTTCATGCTATGGTTAGGTTTACCTAATTCTTCTTTCGTAGTTGCGGATGCTTGCGAGAAGGGTTAATCATAAGTGGGATGCTTATCCAAGGAAGGGAAGTACCCAAGCACTGGTCCACCCACATATCAAATTATCAAAGTAACGAACGCGAATCATATGAGCATGATGAAAACTAGCTTGACGATAATTCCCATGTGTCCTCGGGAGTGCTTTCCTTTATATAAGAGTTTGTCCAGGCTTATCCTTTTCTACAAAAAGGATTGGACCACCTTGCTGTACCTTGTTTACTTTAGTTACATTTTACCTGTTATGAATTACCTTATCACAAAACTATCTGTTGCCGATAATTTCAGTGTTTGCAGATAATACCTTACTGAAAACTGCTTGTCATTTCCTTCTGCTCCTCGTTGGGTTTGACACTCTTACTTATCGAAAGGACTACGATAGATCCCCTATACTTATGGGTCATCAAAGATACCACCATCAAATGCGTGTGGGTGTTTGTGAAGACAATGATCCAGGTTTTTTGGCCTGGGGTATCTCCGAGCTCCAAATGAGGAGGACACAAAGAATTTGATGAGGATGAACAAATATAGGGGATCGATAGGCATGCCTGTGAGTATTGATTACATGCATTGGAGGTGGAAGAACTGCTTGATGGCTTGGGCAGGGCAATACACCATCAACAAACATAAACCACCATTGTGCTTCAAGCCATGGCTTCACGCGATTTATGGATTTGGCGTTGCTTCTTTGGTTTGTTAGGGTCTCTCAATGATATCAATGTCTTGAAGAGATCTCATATTTTTGCTTAGTTAGCTAGTGGAAAAGCTCTGGATTGCAACTATGTCATCAATGGCATGACTACACCATGGGGTACTATCTTTCCGATGGAATTTATCCTCCATGGTCAACATTTGGGAAGACCATTACTGACCCCAAAACCAATAAGCACATTTTTTTTGCCAAAGCACGAGTAGCATGTCGAGAGGATATTGAGAGGGGCATTTGGTGTGTTACATGCTATGTTTGCCACTGTTTGAGGTCCTGCTCATTTCCAGGATACCCTGGCTGCATGTGTAATTTTACACAACATGATCATCGAGGATGAGAGGTATTTTAACTAAGAGTATTATTATGATAATGTTGGTAGTCGCGTGAAGCCTGCCAGGGACGCAAATGAGACCAATGCATTTCTTGACACCAACCAGAAAGATTGAGAACAATGCTTCAGACTACCAGGTCTTTGATGATCTTGTTGAGCATCAGTGGCAACTCTATGGGAGATAGATTTCAATTTAATAAATTTCATATATATTTGTGTGTGGTTTGAACAATTTGTTGTTGTATTAATTATTCAAATTTGAACATTTGTTGTGATGAAGACGATTGTTGTATTGTGAATTACCTTTCAGACCATTTATATTATATGTTTAATTTATATTACGATTCTTAGATTATATATTGTTGAAAATCAAGAATTTGCGAAGCTCTGAAAAATTGCGGTATCATGAGGCTTCCGGCGTGGAACAGATCCTGTAAATTCGTCCTGCAAATGTTTTGCAGGACGAGTATACTGGATCTATTTTGCGAGAGGCCTAGCGGTGCCGCAATTTTTTACGGAAGACCCTAAAATGATATTTGTAGGGCGAGGTTTTATCGGGTCTGCTAGAGATGCTCTTTGGGCATCAGTAGTATGTAAAGGCAGCATTGCCTCTAACATGAGCCCCACGCATATGCCTCCATCCATAGCAAAAACCTACATGGTGTATAGGACAACACTCGACATTTAAGGTGGCCTCCACAACATAATTAAATAAAATTTCTCCACAACCGGCTTTTCTTATGTTTCTATCCCCAGCCGAAATGTGCGGTGATACGTCTCCAACATATCTATAATTTATGAAGTATTCATGCCATGTTTACAACAATTTTATATAGTTTGGGTGTAATTTTATATAATTTAAATAGAACTAACCCGAACTGACACTGTTTTCAGCAGAACTACCATGGTGTCGTTTTTTGTGCAAAAATAAAAGTTCTCGGAATGGCTGAAACTTTTTGACGGTTTTTTGGGAACAAAAGAGACCACCGAAGCTTCGTGGGGGGACCAGAAGAGCAACAAGGTGCCCGCGAGGCACCAGGGCGCACCCAGGGGTCGGCTTGCCATGATGCCTTGTGGGCCCATCTTAGCCCATCTTCGCGTGAGACGGACGCCAAAAAATTCTATAATTAGAGAAACCCCCATAAATAACCCTAGAACTTGCACTCCGCTACCCCAAGCCTTTGTACCTCCACGATCTCATCTACAACCCTTCTCCGGCACCCTGCTGGAGGGGAAAATCATCATCGGAGGCCATCTTCATCATCCCAATGCTCTCCATGATGGGGGAGGGGGGTAGTTCACGCTCGAGGCTTGGGGTATGTACAAGTAGCTATGTGTGTGATCTCTCTCATGTTCTTGATTTGGCACGATCTTGATGTACCGCGAGCTTTGTTAATATAGTTGGATCATATGGTGTTTCTCCCTCTCCATCTTGTTGTGATGAATTAAGTTTTTACCTTTGGGGTTTCACTATTATCGGATTGAATACTTTTATGGATTTGAGAACACTTGATGTATGTCTTGCATGTGGATACCCCTGGTGACAATGGGGTGTTCTATTGATTCACTTGATGTATATTTTGGCAATCAACTTGCGGGTTCCCGAGGTGACATTGCGGTAAACTATGCATAGGGGTTGATGCACGTTTTCGTCCTACTTGCTCCGGTAGAAATCTTGGGGCACTCTTTGAAGTTCTTTGTGTTGGATTGAATATTATCAATCTGAAGCTGTTTGATGCGTATCGTATAATTGTCTCGCGGATACTTGTGGTGACATTGGAGTATCTAGGTGACATTAGAGTTGGTTGTTGCGTATCATATGGTGTTATTTTAGTATGAACTCTAGGGTTGTTTGTGACACTTATAGTAATAGCTCTATAGATTGACCGGAAAGAATAACTTTGAGGTGGTTTTGCACCCTACAAACAATTTCATCTTATGTTCTCCGCTTTATAAGAGCTTTGGAGCAATTCTTTATCGCACATTGAGGGATGGTTATATGATTCAATTATGTTAGCAGTGTTGAGAGATTGCACTAGCGAAGTATGAACCCTAGGCCTTGTTTCTAAGCATTGCAATACCGTTTGTGCTCCATTTTATCATTTTCTACCTTGCTATTTTTATATTTTCATATTACAAAAACCTATATTTACTATCCATACTACACTTGTATCACCATCTCTTCGCCAAACTAGTGCACCTATACAATTTTTCATTGCATTGGGTGTGGCAAGGACACAAGAGATTTCTTGTATTTGATTGCAGGGTCATTCGAGAGAGACCATCTTCATCCTACGCCTCACACAGATTGATAAACCTTAGATTATCCACTTGAGAAAAAATTGTTACTGTCCTACAAAAATCTGCACTTGGAGACCCAACATGAGTCACAAAAAACAAGTTGTGTAGTAGACATCATGTGGCCAGACACACAACACATGCTACAAGAGGGGCCCTTAGATTTTTTTAATCAATGGTGGTGGCCTCTAACGTTGGAGGCGACTCTAACATATATTTGGCTCGAGGAGATGGATGAATAGTATGAAGGCTGCCTCTGCGCGTAGAGAGAATCATTAGAGGCGGCAAATTTTAGACACTGCGGGTGCTTTTAATGGACTGATTTCTGATAAAAGGCTGAAGCCATAAGAAATGTTTATCTTTTTTGTTTTCGTATTTTCTCTGTTAGACAGAGTGTTAAGTGGCTGCTATAGGCTTTTAGGGCGGAATTAAGTTTACGGGACCTTGTAGTTTTAAGTGCACTTTGTGTGTTTTATGCACTGCTTAAATAAGGAAAGTATGCATAATAATACTTCAAATTAATGTTAATGATGATGAATTTGTGATGGGCATATTTTTCTTTACGCATTTTTTTGTTTTTTTTGTAGTGCACTTTCAATGATGTTATCCTTATAATTTTATGCATCACTAATAAGTTTAAAATTCCCTAAAATGGTGTTTTAATTTTGTGAATAAAATGAAATTAACATAAATTTTTAGAAAGTTTTGATGTGGTACGGATATAAATGTCATTTAGACCATTTTTTAATGATAGTCAGATTAAGTGTCATTTTAATGATGAATTAAATTTTTTATTACATTTTATTTGGGAAAGTTATGATTTGCCCCTAAAAGATTCTGAATATTTTATTTCAAAATTGTAGTTGAGTGTGGCACTTATGTTCCATCCTTATCCCATTTTTATGTGATCATTCCTAGTGGGCATAGACTACCTTAAGAAAAATGATGATCACCGTGTGTTTCGGTTTCCCGCACCATATCGTACAACAATGTTTGGCCAATATTTCTCAAGGGAAAATGAAAGTCTTAGGTTGGTGCATTCTCTGTTATCTAATGCAACTGGTAGAACGCCCATGCGTTACTACATGCTAGAAGGCATATAAATGAATTTAAAAATTGATTAAAGTCATCTGAAGGTCAAAGCACATTTCTTTCTCATACGTTCGGGCGTGTTGTGACATCAAACGAGCGTCCAGTGGGCTCCGTGAAGTTCAACCGTCTGGACAATCCGTCCTCCCCAAATCCAGCCCATATATGGATGAAATATGGTTTTTCAAACTATTTCATACGTTATCTGCAACAAAAGGTTCCAATAAACACAAATAACTTTCATGGATAAAAAGATAGATCTGATCACAAACTCAAAGTTCATCTGATCCCAACAAACACAATGCAAAAAGAGTTACATCATATGGATCTCCAAGAGACCATTGTATCAAGAATCAAAAGAGAGAGAGGAAGCCATCTAGCTCCTAAGTATGGACCCGAAGGTCTACAAAAGACTACTCACGCATCATCGGAGAGGCACCAATGGACATGATGAACCCCTCTGTGATGGTGTCTAGATTGGATCGGGTGGTTCTGGAACTTGCGGTGGCTAGAATTGATTTTCGTTGATTCCCCTAGGGTTTCTAGAACATTGGGGGTATTTATAGAGTAAAGAGGCGGTCCGGGCGGCACTCGAGGTGGGCACAACCCACCAGGGCGCGCCTGGGCCTCCAGGCGCACCCTGGTGGGTTGTGTTCCCCTTGAAGCACCCCCTAGGCGCTTCTCTGGCCCACTGGATGTCTTCTGGTCCAAAAATAAAATCCACAAAATGTTTCGCTGCGTTTGGACTCTGTTTGGTATTCATTTCCTGTGATATAAAAAACATGCAAAAACAACAACTGACACTTGGCACTATGTCAATAGGTTAGTACCAAAAAATGATATAAAATGACTATAAAATGATTATAAAACATCCAAGAATGATAATATAATAGCATGGAACAATAAAAAATTATAGATACGTTGGAGACGTATCAGCATCCCCAAGCTTAATTCCTGCTCGTCCTCGAGTAGGTAAGTGATAAAAACATAATTTTTGATGTGGAATGTTGCCTAACATGTCATCTCATATTATTTTCTTTGTAGCATGGACATTTGGACTCTTATATGGTTCAAAGCAATAGTCTAGTTTTGACATGAGGACTTAAATACTCAAGCATACCAACAAGCAACCATGTCTTTCAAAATATCAATGCTAAAATAAGTTATCTCTAGCCCATCATGCTCAATCATTGATCCATTCATGAAACACACTCGCATATTAACTACACCCAATGCTCAAGTATGATCATAGTGCCCCCTAGTTGGTGCTTTATAAGAGAAGATGGAGACTCGAATTAAAAATAAAAATTGCATAAAGTAAAAGAAAGGCCCTTCACAGAGGGAAGTAGGGATTTGTAGAGGTGCCAGAGCTCAAAGAGAAAATTGAGAGATAAAAACATTTTGAGAGGCATAATTTTCCACCAACGAAGACGACTTAGAGCTCCCAACACTTTGCATGCTAGATATATCATAGGCGGTTCCCAAATAGAAAATAAAGTTTATTCCTTTTTCAACCATACTTTCACTTTCCATGGCTAACCGTATCCACGGGTAACCTCCATACCAACAGTTTCCAAGGAATTTATTATTTGACAACATAAAGTAAATTCATTTTTCATTTTGGGACTGGGCATCCCTAATACCTTTTCCTTACTCTTGTGCAATGACAAGTGAATAAACAGTCATCGTGAGAATAACACATCTAGCATGGAAAATATTGGCCACCCCTCACCGCCTCGCGAGCGGTACGAGCACACAAAAGAGAAATTTATTTTGAAAATTAGAGATGGCACATACAAATTTGCTTAGAACGGCAAAAGAGTACCGCATATAGGTGGGTATAGTGGACTCATGTGGCAAAACTAGTTTAAAGGATGTTGGATGCACAAGTAGTGATCATACTTAGTGCAAAATGAAGGCTAGCAAAAGATTGAGAAGCGACCAACCAAGAAACGAATAATCTCATAAGCGAGCATGAGCATAATTAACACCGAATAATGCACCACAAGTAGGATGTAATTTCATTGCATGACGATTGACTTTCGTGCTTGCATAGGGAATCACAAACCTTAATACCAATATTCTTACTAAAGCATAATTACTCATCAACATGACTCACATATCACATCATCATATCTCAAAACTATAACAAGGAATCAAGTTTATTTTGTCCAATGATCTTCATGAAAGTTTTTATTATATCCTTCTTGGATATCTATCACTTTGTGACTAATTTTCATGTGTTGCTTTTGATAAGCTCAAACAAATATAAGTGAAGATCATGAGCATAATATTTCTTTCTCTCAAATTAATTTAAGTGAAGCAAGATAGAATTGCTTAAAAAATTACTAACTCTCAAATAGATCTAAGTGAAGCAAGAGAGCATTTCTTCAAAAAAAACTAAAGAACACCGTGCTAAAAATATATAAGTGAAGCATTAGATCAATTCCACAGCTCATAAAAAATTAAGTGAAGCATAGAGAGCAATTCTAACAAGTCATGGCATAATTTTGGCTCTCTCAAATATGCGTGTCCAACAAGGATTCAAGACTTAAAACAAAAATAAAAACAAGCAAAGACTCATATCATACAAGACGCTCCAAGCAAAACTCATAGTATGTGACGAATAAAAATATAGCTTCGAGTAAAATACCGATGGTCGTTAGAAGAAAGAGGGGATGCCACTCGAGGCATCCCCAAGCTTAGTTGCTTGCTTCTATTTTGATAATAGCTTGGGATTCCATGGGCATCCCCATGTTTAGGCTCTTCTTACTCCTTGTTCCTTCATCCATTGTAACATCACTCAAAACTTGAAAACTTCAATCACACAAAACTCAACAAAACCTTTGTAAGATCCGTCAGTATAAGAAAACAAATCACTACTATAAGTACTGTTGAAAACCCATACATATTTTATTCTTCTAATGTATTCCAACTTTTCTATGGCAGAAAATCTTCAAAGGAAACCATAGAATCGTCAAAACAAGCACACAACACAAAGAAAACAGAATATGTCAAAAACAGAACAATCTGTAGCAATCTGGATATTTAGAATACTTCTGATACTCCAAAAATTATGCAAAATTAGGAAGGCCTGAGAAATTTGTATATTAATCTTCTCCAAAAAGAATTGGTATTTGGTCATGCTTCTGTTAAAAATGAAAATTACTTTCGTGAGCACGAAAGTTCGTGTTTTCAATAAGATCAAACAACTATCACCCAAGAAGATCCTAAAGGCTTTACTTGGCACAAACAAAACTAAAACACAAAAAACACAATCATAATAGTAGCATAATTTTGCAAACACTCAAGAACATAAAGCAAAAGAAAAAATAAATTGTATTCATTGGGTTGCCTCCCAACAAGCTCTTCTTTTATAGCCAATAAGATAGGTTGTGAGATTACAATGATGCTCAAAAGAAAGATAGTAATTGAAGCATAAAGAGAGCATCATGTAGCATGTGACAAACACATTTAAGTCTAACATACTTCCTATGCATAGGCATTTTATAGGAAAACAAAATATCAAGACAAGAAACATCTAACATATGCAAAGAAGAGGAATAAAACATTGACGATCTCAACATAATGAGAGGTAACTTAGTAACATGATAATTTCTACAACAATATTTTCCTCTCTCATAATAATTACATGTAGGATCGTAATCAAATTCTACAATATAGCTATCAAATAAAATTTCCTCTTCATGATCCACATGCATGCAAAGTTTACACTCTTCCAATATAGTGGGATTATCATCAAATAAAGTCATGACCTCTCCAAGCCCACCTTTATCATTAAATTCATAAGACTGAACACTCTCCAAATATGTGGGATTATTTTTTGCTAAACTTGACACTCTTCCAAAACCACTTTTAATATTATCGCAAGCATATTTCTCATGAGGTTTAAATAAATTTTCAAGATCATAAGAATCATTACCACCCCAATCATGATCATTGCAACAAGTAGTGGACATAGTAAAGTTAGCATCCCCAAGCTTGAGGTTTTGCATATTTATTAGCACAATTGACATTAATATAATTTATAGTAAAATCATTGCAATTATGCTTTTCATTCAAAGAGCTATCATGAATCACTTCATAAATTTCTTCATCACAATTTTCAGATTCACGAATCTCAAGCAAAACTTCATAAAGATAATCTAGTGCACTTAACTCACTAGCAATTGGTTCATTGTGATTGGATCTTTTAAAAAGATTAGCAAGTGTATGGGGATCCATATTGATAGATTTTTAGCAAGCGAAGATGCAAGCATATAGAAAGCACATGGCAACACAAGCAAATAAAAGATCTGACGAAAAAAGGCGAACGAAAAAGAAGGCGAATAAAACGGCACATTTTTGTGAAGTGGGGGAGATGAAAACGGGAGGCAAATGGCAAATAATGTAAATTGCGAGGAGATGAGATATGTGATTAGGAACCTGGTAGATGTTGATGATGTCTCCCCGGCAATGGCGCCAGAAATTGGCACGTGGCCGGGAGACTATCTTGACGTGCTCCTCCCCGGCAACGGCACCAGAAATTCCTTTTGATGTCTGCTAGACTATGTGGTATAAGAGGAAGGGATGATGCAGCACAGCGGCAATAGGTAGTTACCTCAGTGATGAGACGAAGGCTATCGAACCAGTAGGAGAACCAAGCAATAGTACATAAACAACACCTGCACACAAATAAAAAATACTCGCAACCCGATGTGTTAAAGGGGTTGTCAATCCCTTTCAGGTAACGGCGCCAGAAATTGGCACGCGGACGTGAGAAAGTTGTAATAGTTTGATAAATCGAACGCTAATTAAAATAAAGTGCAGCAAGGTATTTTTGTATTTTTGGTTTAATAGATCTGAAAATAAAAGCAAAGGAAAATAGATGCAAAGGCAAATATATTAAAGAAGAGGCTCGGGGGCCATAGGTTTCACTAGTGGCTTATCTCAAGAAAAATAGCAAACGGTGGGTAAACAAATTACTGTTGGGAAATTGAGAGAACTTCACATAATCATGACGATATCTAGGCAATGATCATTATATAGGCATCACGTCCAAGATTAGTATACCGACTCCTGCATGCATCTACTACTATTACTCCACACATCGACCGCTATCCAGCATGCATCTAGTTTATTAAGTTCATGGCGAAACGAAGTAACACTACTAGGGAAAAGCCTAGCAGCAGCGCGGGTTTTGGCCCTCTCAGTAGCGCGGGTACCGGCGCTACTAATAAGGCGCTACAGCTAACGTATAGCAGTAGCGCCTGTCGACCCACGCTACTGCTACTGATGAATAGCTGCAGCGCTCTTTGGAAAAGGGCGCTACTGATATTATCTGCAGCGCTGTTTAGCAGGAAGCGCTACTGGTAAGTCAGCGCTACTGCTAAATTCCCCCCCTCGCTACTACTAGTTTTATTAGTTTTTATCCTGCATATTTGTTTTTTATTTGTTTTGTATTTGAATAGGCTTTATACAATAATCTTTAGCATATCATCCACATACAAATGTAATCATAGCATATACATACAATTAGTCTCATCAAATCATGTCATCATCATAATCATCATCCAACACAAAGTGGTCTCTCGTCATCAATCTTGAAAATAGCGATACAAGTCTCGATTACTTGCAAATACATCGTCGTCCATCTAAACAATGATATACGCGAGAATAGCTATCACTTTGAGTACATGAGTTCATATCCCTCTCTCGCATTAGCATGAACCTAAACTAAGTACCGCGTGTCGCTCGGAAACCGAAAACCGGTACACCTGGGCCTGACACTCCGGCCACTTGTCGTATATATACTCCTGGCGTAGCACTTCTTCGCCATCTATGATCTATGCACATGCATCGTCACATGAGTCGATGATATGCAACATATATAGTTGAGCAACAGAAAGAGACAGACTTGGCAAAAATAGAAACAACATATCATAAGCATAAATAACAAAGTTCATCGTACCCAAAATGACCTAACTAGAGTGATTTTCGCTAGTCGAGGAGGACGGTTTAATTACATCATGAATAAAGTTTCACCGTGCATAACTCAAAGTTTTGTCATAAAAGAAAGTATGGACTAAACGGACACATTGTCATATATCGACAATCATGCCATCATGTCGTGCCATCCATCCAGGTCAGGGAGATAGTCATCGAGTTTAGTGAAAGGCTTCATGTCGAGACGCTGAGAGGCTATCCATGTTCGGACATCTTCCCGCGACATTTGTCCTTCTGCATGGAACATCCCTGTTTTTCCGACGACCTCATTCATGATGATTTGGGCAAGTTCGTGCTGGATGTCATAGAACTCTGCTCGAGGTCGATGATCCTCGATATCTCCTATGTCCTTTGCCCATTGCAGAATATGGGCATCGCCAGATGTAGGTGCCATGTGAAGGTTCTGGTGATCCCGTCTGTACTCCAGCATGTGGTGTAGGACATAGAATCCATCATTAAGAGAATCGTTCGGTTGTTGGATGCAGCAGAAGTCGGTCTTATGGCTGAAGGCGGCCCTGCCGCCCCTTCTCTTCTTGTCCCTAACCTCTCCACCCCTTGCTTGGTAGTAAAACATAGCACTGTCGAGAACATATTTGATGTGGGTGTAATCCTTTTTGTGAATGTTCTTCGACGAGTCCAAGTAAAGAGTGTGGGAGAATCGGGGGTAGAGGATGATGAGGACGGCGCGCCCGCCGCTGCGCAAAATAAGTACACCTCAAATTAATTAGCCTCCACCGTGCAAATGAATTATTGAAATTGAAGGAAGGATAGCAGCGCGGATGACTTACACGGGATGATAAGGCACGAGAATCGCCTCCTTGTCCTTATTGGTGAGCATGAAACTGACGATGTAATCCCTCGCGTATTCACGATGCTGTGCACAGACTCCCAAGAAGCCCTCGTGCATGTAGTACGGGTCAGCGACACAGATAAAACGTATCTGCTCAACCCCAATGATGTAGTTCATGTGCAAGGCATAAAGGCGGACAAACGTAAAATCCAGCTTCTTCACGTGAAACATGTCGAATATGTAATCAAATCGGAGGAAGAACTTATCCGCGGGGAAGCCGTCGACATACAACATTTGCCGCAAATCCGGTGTTGCTCTCTCTGCAAAAGGGGATCGTTTACAAATATGACTAACGTGTGCAGTCGAATTGATCAGAAACTAAAATTACCAGCAGTCTCATGAACTCCGTAATGACCGGTGTTGTCTCGTAAACCTTCTTCAGTGGGTCCCAACGGTGCCGGGCCCTCAGGACGTCACGCTCCTGCGGGACGGTGAAATCCGCCAAGGGGTCTGGGATGCCCAGACTCGCGGCTTCCGCGTCCTCCTTGGCCCATTTGGACCTCTTTCCGCCGTAACCACGGCTTCCGAGGTGGTGGCTCCCAATGTTCCTATTTTGAAGCCCCTTCATGTACTTAGACTTTTTTTTGGCAGCTTCGGCCTCGCAAGCCTCCTTGAATATTTGAAACTGATCTTCCGTGATTGTTGGATTATCCTTTACACTCTCGGAGTAGGGTTCCCCGTCGTTGATCTTTGCTTTCACTCGATTTTTCCAGGCGGCCAACGCGTCGCTAAACTTGGTCATGGCGTGTTTGTTTATCTTCTTCATTGTCGGGTCCTTGTCTGGATCTTCATAATCCTTCTCATTCCGTCCCGGGAACAAGAATATCTGGTGAAACTTCTTTAGGAGGGAGCTCCTCATATTTTCTATATTCTTTAGTTTCTCATCGTTGATGGTGGCGGTTGTCCGTATGATGCAGCCTATTTGATTGCCGTAGCACGCGCGCCCTTCCTCGGGCGCCTTTGGCTCAAAATTGCCGTCGGCCACCTCCGTGACCACCAGTCTAGTAGTCCTGAGTTTGTTAGGAAGTCGTTGCCTCTTTGCTTTCGGTTCTACACCGGGCTCTGCTCCCCGATGCGGCACCGGTCTCAGCGCCGGTCTCGATGCCGGTCTGAATCTCAGCACTGGTCTGCGTGTCGGTCTCAGCACCGGTCTGCGTGTCGGTCTCAGTCCCCGATGCCACCGGTGGGCCCAGCAACAACATCTGTTGATCGTCGGTAAGGCTAAAAAATTCGTCTGCCGCCCGGTAGACATCATCGCAATCACCAGAACCCTGTCCTTCATCGTTGCTAGCCATGTTTCCTATGATTAAATCTAGTCAATTAATTCTAGACCTAATAAAATGAATAATGACATAAAAAAGGACTATTGTTTTGCAGGAATGTTGACTCCTTCCTGGTGCGGCAAAGCCCGGGCACTCGATATGTCCTAATTTGTAGCACAAGTCATGCCGAAATTCACGGAAAATTTCGGCATGACCTTTGCTAAAAAGTGGACAAATTGAGAACCTGAAATTTGCCGGAATAGAAATGAATCAACATTCCGGCAAAACATAGGCCACTCAGCATCATTCCCTGGAAACAAGAAAGCTACTTGGGCACAATCTAACAACTTCAATGAAAAGATATAACATGACCACTTCAATGAAAAATAAAATTTGCCTAAATTCTTTTCCTTGAAAAATAGTGGTCTTTTCAAAAATCAAAAACCTTTGCAAAATGACCTCACTAAACACAGAACCCAATTAAATTGCAAAGGAACTCCATTTCTCTAACCCTTCTGACCTAATGCTCTAAAATAAAATTTTCCTCTAACCTAGCCAATCTACTTAACCTAGCTTGTTAATCCAACGAACCTAATTAACCTACCTATTTAACCTAGTTAGTTAATATAGTTTACCTAGATAATTAACCCTAATTAAACTAGTTAACGCAGCTAGTTCTCTGTCAAAGCCTAAAATAAATTTTTGCACTAATTAACCTGGATAATTAACCTAATTAAACTAGTTAACCTGACTAGTTCTCTGTCAAAGCCCTAACTAAGTTTTTGCACTAACCTAGATAATTAACCTAATTAAACTAGTTAACCTAACTACTTCTTTGTCAAAGCCCTAACTAAATTTTTGCCCTAACCTAGATAATTAACTTAATTAAACTGGCTAACCTATGCATGAGAGAGAGAGGAGGGGTGGGGGCTTACAGATGATGGCTCCGGTGGTGGCGACGGAGGCAGTGGTGGCGAGGGAGGCAGGGGCGTCTCCGGTGACGGCGAGGGAGGCAGGGGCGTCTCCGATGACGGCGAGGAAGGCACTTGTGGCGAGGAATGATCCGGTGGCGTCGACGGCGGCTCCGGTGGCGTTGACGAGGCCGCGCGGCTCCGTGGCGTTGGGGGCGGCTCCGGTGTCGTCGACGGCGCACGGCTCTGGTGGCGTCGACGTCGGCGGCGAAGTGGGGAGATGGTGAATCGGGGAGACGGCGGCGCGTGGGGTGAGTTGAGGGATTTGGGGGAGAAGTGGTGGCTGGGGGAAACGGTTTTTTGGTTAAGTCAAATTTAGCAGTAGCGCGTTTCGCAAAACGCGCTATAACTAAGATAGCTATAGCGGTTTTTTCAAAACGCGCTGCTGCTATAGCTATGTAAATTTCTTCCATTTTTTAATTTCCTTTTCTGTCTCTATAGCGGGGGTCTAGGACATGCGCTGCAGCTACGTTAGCTATAGCGCCTCTTACAAACACACGCTGCTGCTATGCCTTCCTCCGTTTTTTCGCTTTTTCGTTTATTTTGCTTTACATTTTATTTTTTTCCTTTCTCCTTTTTCTATTTCTTTCATTTTCATTTACTTTTCTATTTATTTTTCATCTTATTTTATTTCCGTTAGTAGTAGCGCTCTTCCTAGGAAAAGCGCTGCTAATTATTCCCTAGCGGTAGCGCGTTTCCTCCAAGCCCGCTACTGCTATGCGTAGCCTATCATTCTGCCAATCGGAATATTAGTAGTAGCGCTTTTGAAGCTACACGCGCTACTGCTAAGGTTGTATCTGTAGCGCGGTTTTTATTCAGTCGCTACTGCTATATAGCACTAGCGCGCTTTTTTGACCCGCGATGTTGCTAAATTTCTGTGTATAAGGTTTTCCCTAGTAGTGTAATGCAATAAGAAAGATGACATGATGTAGACAAGATCTACTTATGTAGAAATAGACCCATCTTGTTATCCTTAATAGCAACGATACATACGTGTCGGTTCCCCTTCTGTCACTGGGATCAAGCACCGTAAGATCGAACCCATCACAAAGCACCTCTTCCCATTGCAAGACAAATTGATCAAGTTGGCCAAACAAAACCCAAATATCGGAGAAGAAATATGAGGCTATAAGCAATCATGCATATAAGAGATCAAAGAATACTCAAATAACTTTCATGGATAAAAAGATAGATCTGATCATAAACTCAAAGTTCATTCGATCCCAACAAACACACTGCAAAAAGAGTTACATCATATGGATCTCCAAGAGACCATTGTATTGAGAATCAAAAGAGAGAGAGGGAGGAAGCCATCTAGCTACTAAGTACGGACCCGAAGGTCTACAAAAGACTACTCACACATCATCGGAGAGGCACCAATGGACATGATGAACCCCTCTGTGATGGTGTCTAGATTGGATCCGATGGTTCTGGAACTTGCGGTGGCTGGAATTGATTTTCGTCGACTCCCCTAGGGTTTCTAGAATATTGGGGTATTTATAGAGTAAAGAGGCGGTCCGGGCGGCACCCGAGGTGGGCACAACCCACCAGGGCGCGCATGGGCCTCCAGGCACGCCCTGGTGGGTTGTGCTCCCCTCGAAGCACCCCCAGGTGCTTGTCCGACCCACTGGATGTCTTCTGGTCGAAAGAAAATCCACAAAAGTTTCGCTGCATTTGGACTTCGTTTGGTATTGATTTCCTGCGATGTAAAAAACATGCAAAAAACAGCAACTGGCACTTGGCACTATGTCAATAGATTAGTACCAAAAATGATATAAAATGACTATAAAATGATTATAAAACATCCAAGAATGATAAATAACAGCATGGAATAATAAAAAATTATAGATACATTGGAGATGTATCAATGACACGCACCTAACATTCACCATGTTGCCATATCCCCTTCGCATCGTACTTACAAGGACAACCGGGAGGAGTTACTCGCCAACCGCCCTGCTCTCGCTCTGATCTCATCTCGTGTTTGTTCCGATCTGCCACCGCCATCATGTGGGAGGACTTGTGCGCCGCCCATGAAGCCCTCTCGAGCCAAGAAGGAAGATCCAATGTCTCGAGTCATTGCCATGTTCTAACATAAAGTTGAATGTCGTGCATTTGTCGGTGTTCTGGGAACGGGGGTACCCAGAATTGCCTGCCTGCAGCCCACGGCGCGGCTCCACCGACGGTCTGGTATGACCCAGCTTCGGCATCAACAACCCAAGACCCTCGCGAGGGACCAAGCCTCACGAGGCGGACGACACCAAGACGTCTGCAAGGAGCGGCCACCTAAAGCTGGCCCCCGAGGAGCGGAGATTTCTATGCAAGCCTCGCCTCGTGAGGTGCCGATGATGTGAGCCATGACGACCAAGGTCAGGCAGGCGCCAGCGGGCATAGAGTACCAATTTCCTCTTTGGTGCTAAGGAGGCAAGCGCAGGCGCGGAGTCCTGAGAAATCAGCCAAAGGTTTCCATTCCGCTGCAACAAGACCAAGACCGCCAGGACGGCAGGACGGAGGGCATCGCCGAGCCCACCACGGCGTCACGACCAGAGGCTTTTTTTGGCAAAGACTACTTTTGTTAGGATAGCATGTATTAGTTGTATCCCTTCGAATTTGGCCGTTGTGGGATCCCTTCCCGCCTTCATTTGGGATGAGGACCGAGGCCACTATATATAGGACCTAGCCACCACCATAGAGAGATCCATTCCACCCCGATCAGCTGACTAACTCACTAGAGCTCAAGAACACTCCTCCTCACGAGGTTGTTCTCCCACTGTACTAGTTCATCCTCAGCCCCACGAGGCTAATCCACCACAAAGTAGGAGTAGGGTTTTACCCCGCAAGGTCGCCCGAACCTAGGTAAACTACCATGTCCCCTTTCCTTTGAGTTCATCGAGCTAGGCCGTGGGATTGGCGAGTAGGCAGACTGGGAAGGTTGAGTTCTTCGCACGCACCCCAGAGTTCGAACCTCTCAAGGGTCCGTGGAACCCAAAATCCGACATTTGGCGCGCCAGGTAGGGGTTCCGCCAGTCGATTCACCACCGCTCCACCGCTTCCATGGCTGACGCTCGTCAAGCTCGTGCTGAGCGTCGGGCCGCTCTCGCTGCCCGCGTCGCTCAAACGGCACCGGCGGGCGGCAGCTGTCTTCGCCGTCCCCCATCGCCGGTGGCAAACACCGCCACCGGCCCCGTGGGCCATGAACAACAGGCCTCGTCGCTACATCCTTTTGTGTGGAGGGACGGGCGCACCACCACTCCGTTGCTGACTCCAGCTGCTTCATCTTCCCATGCTCATCGTGGCCCGGCGAACGCGTAGGCCGTGCTGCTCATGGCAAGCGAGCTCATGCACTACCGCCCGGTCGACGACTTCTACAAGGACTGGCTCGACCACATTGCCGAGCTCGTCAGTGTCGTCGGAGAATCCGCTGCACCATCTCGCTCGCTGCCTCAACCACCGCCTCTTGCGGGTGACGTAGCTCACGAAGCGCCTCCTCCACCTCCCAGGCAGGACGCCATCATCGATCCAAGGCAGAAGGCTCCGCAGCGTGATCTGTAGCGCTGGGCGCCCGCGCGCGATGAGGCAAGCTACCAAGTGGTGCAGCGTCCACAAGAAAATGTGCGTGTGCTCCCAGCATCGCCACGCCAAGACCGTGTGCCGCCTGTAGCATTGGCGTACGGGCATCAAGACCAGGCTCCACCTCCACGGCAGGCCCCCGTGACCACTGCTGGATGCCGCACGTGCACTCCGGAGTTGTGCAACATCGTCTGCCAACGAAGTTCAAGCCCGACCTGCCTCCATGCTATGACGGCACCCTCGACCCTGCTGAGTTCCTGCAGCTCTACGAGTTGAGCATCAAGGCGGCCAACAACGACGAGAAGGTTATGGCGAACTGGTTCCCCATGGCCCTCAAGGACGACGCTTGCTCGTGGCTCCCGAACCTCCCCGCTGGACCGATCTCCTCCAGGAGGAGATGCGGGAGCACTTCGTCGCCAACTTCCAGGGAACTATGATCGCACTTGAGCATTGGGTGTATCTAATATGCGAGTGTGTTTCATGAATGGATCAATGATTGAGAATAATGTGCTAGGAATAACTTGCCTTAGTATTGATATTTTGAAGGACATGGTTGCTTGTTGATATGCTTGAGTATTGAAATCTTCATCTGAAAACTAGACTATTGCTTTGAATCATATAAAAGTCCAAATGTCCATGCTACAAAGAAAAGAATATGTGATGAACATGTTAGGCAACATTCCACAAAAAAAATTCTGTTTTTATCATTTACCTACTCGAGGACGAGCAAGAATTAAGCTTAGGGATGCTGATATGTCTCCAAGTATCTATAATTTTTTTATTGTTCCATGTTGTTATATTATCATTCTTGGATGTTTTACAATCATTTTATAGCAAATTTATATCATTTTTTCGGACTAACCTATTGACATAGTTGATACGTCTCCAACGTATCTATAATTTATGAAGCATTCATGCTATTTTATTATCTGTTTTGAATGATTATGGGCTTTATTATACACTTTTATATTACTTTTGGGACTAACCTATTAACCAGAGGCCCAACCCATATTGCTGTTTTATTGTCTGTTTCTTTTATTTCGAAGAAAAGGAATATCAAACGGAGTCCAAACCGAATGAAACCTTCGGCATCGTGATTTTTTGGAAGAATAGCATCCTGGAGGCTTGGAGATCAAGTCAGAAGATCTTCGAGGAGCCCATGATATAGGGGGGGGCCTGTACAGGGTGGCTCCCCCTGTCTCGTGGACCCCTCGAGCACCCCCCGACCGACTTCTTTCGCCTATATAGTCCCACATACCCTAAAAACATCCACGGAGAAGATAGATCGGGAGTTCCGCTGCCGCAAGCCTCTGTAGCCACCAAAAACCTCTCGGGAGCCCTTCCCGGCACCCTGCCGGAGGGGGGATCCATCACCGGTGGCCATCTTCATCATCCAGGCACTCTCCATGACGAGGAGGGAGTAGTTCACCCTCGAGGCTGAGGGTATGTACCAGTAGCTATGTGTTTGATCTCTCTCTCTCTCTCTCTTCGTGTTCCCTCTATGGCACGATCTTGATGTATCCCGAGCTTTGCTATTGTAGTTGGATCTTATGATGTTTCTCCCCCTCTACTCTCTTGTGATGAATTGAGTTTTCCCCTTTGAAGTTATCTTATCGGATTAAGTCTTTTATGAGAACACTTGATGTATGTCTTGCCTTGCTTATCTGTGGTGACAATGGGATATCATGTGCCTCTTGATGTATGTTTTGGTGACCAACTTGCAGGTTCCGCCCATGAACCTATGCATAGGGGTTGGCACACGTTCTTGACTCTCCGATAGAAACTTTGGGGCACTCTTTGAAGTACTTTGTGTTGGTTGAATAGATGAATCTGAGATTGTGTGATGCATATCGTATAATCATGCCCCCGGATACTTGAGGTGACAATGGAGTATCTAGGTGACATTAGGGTTTTGGTTGATTTGTGTCTTAAGGTGTTATTCTAGTACGAACTCTTGAATAGATTGATCCGAAAGAATAACTTTGAGGTGGTTTTGTACCCTATCATAATATCTTCGTTCGTTCTCCGCTATTAGTGGCTTTGGAGTTACTCTTTGTTGCATGTTGAGGGCTTGTTATATGATCTATCTATGTTATTATTGTTGAGAGAACTTGCACTAATGAAAGTATGAACCCTAGGCCTTGTTTCCTATCATTGCAATACCATTTATGCTCACTTTTATCATTAGTTACCTTGTTGTTTTTATTATTTCAGATTACAAATACCTTTATCTACCATCCATATTGCACTTGTATCACCATCTCTTCGCCGAACTAGTGCACTTATACAAATTACCATTGTATTGGGTGTGTTGGGGACACAAGAGACTCTTTGTTATTTTGTTGCAGGGTTGTTTGAGAGAGACCATCTTCATCCTACGCCTCCTACGGATTGATAAACCTTAGGTCATCCACTTGAGGGAAATTTGTTATTGTCCTACAGACCTATGCACTTGCAGACCCAACAACGTCTACAAGAAGAAGGTTGTGTAGTAGACATCAAGCTCTTTTCTGGCGCCGTTGCCGGGGAGGCTAGCGCTTGAAGGTATATCTTTAGATCTTGCAATCGAATCTTTTTGTTTCTTGTTTTATCACTAGTTTAGTTTATAAAAGAAAACTAAAAAATGGAGTTAAGTTTGTCTCATATGCTTCGTCTTTTTAATATCTTTCGTGAGTTTGATGGAAAGGAAAATTGTGCTCAAGTGCTAGAAGAAGAATGCTTTAAAATTCTTGGTACTAAATCTTTGAATAATGAGCATGATTGCAATGTTGTTAGTATAAACTCCTTGAATATCCATAGTACTAATGATGATTGCTCTAGTCATGATGAAAATATATCTTATGAGCATGTCAACTTTTGTGGAGTGCATGTTTGCATGAACACACCAAATAGAGAAGATATATATTGCAAGAAGCATAAGTATTTAGGAACTAAGAGGTTGCAAGAAAGGCTAGATAAGAGTGCGGAGAATTTAAGATATCTTTCCCGTTGTGAATTTTGCAATAAACAAGATCATTTACACCTCCAATGCAAATTGTTTCATGATCGGATCGTCTCCAAAAATTGTGATGATTTGATCTCCCCTTCTCATTACAATGAACTTAGATTGCTTTTGGGTTGTGAAGATTTGAAACGTTTAACTAAGGATCTTCCAGAATTTGCCCATAAGAAATATCTTGATATTGATCTAGAAAAGATTTATATGTTATGTGCGGAGAATTGCATTGAAAATTCTTATATTGCCAATTACCTAAAGAAAAGAAAGCAAATAGAAGATGATGAGAATACTAATGAAAGGGAAGAGACTTCCCAATATCCTCCTATTATTTCTTATGATGAATCAGGTGACGAGGAGGAGCTTTCTATTCAACCAATCCCATCAATAAGGAGCCCAAAGAGGAAGGTTGAACCCACACATAATGTGAAGAAGAAAAAGAAAAGAAGGATCAACAAAGGTAGAAAGGTATCCCTCCCAAATGATGTTGCTCCTACTACTCATTGTGATGATGATAATTGCTTTACTATTGGTGCTATCCATATTTTTAACGATGAGAGTGATTATGCTTATGATATGAAAGGGCCCAAGCTTGGGGAAGCTATGTTTGATGAGGATGAAATATTTGAGAATATATTTGCTGAAATTAATGTTTGTACCAAGCTTGGGGATGCTACGTTTAGTGAAGATGATATTTTTAGCATCCCAAGTTTTGATATGCAAAGTTGTTATGATGATAGCATGCCTCCTACCTATGATGATTATATTGATGAAAGTGGGTTTGGAAGAGTGTCAACTTTAGGAAGTAGTGATCCCACTATTTTGGAGGATGTTGAATCTTATTGTGATGAATATGAAAGTGGATTTGGAAGAATGTCAACTTTATTTAGTGACTCCACTATCTTGGGAGAGGTTTCAATTGATTATGATGAGAACGAAGTTGCTACTTATGATGATTATTGTGATGAAACTTATGCTATAAAAAGTAGTGATGATTATATTTATAAAACTTGTCATGATTATGATTACCCTTTTTCTGAACATTACTCTTTTAATGTGGAAACAATTTTTAGTGTTCAAGTCTTTTATGATACTCTCACTATTCCGAATGAGAAGAAATTTGCTCATGTGGAGAGTAGTAAATTTTCTATTCTAGTAGATCATGAAAAGAATGCTTTAGGTGCTGGTTATATTGTTGAATTCATTCATGATGCTACTGAAAATTATTATGAGGGAGGAACTTATGCTTGTAGGAATTACAATAATATCAACCTTCCTCTCTATGTGTTGAAAATTTTGAAGTTATTCTTGTTTTGCCTTCCTATGCTAGTTGATTATTGTTCACGTAAGTTGTTTGCTCACAAAATCCCTATGCATAGGAAGTGGGTTAGGCTTAAATGTGCTAGTAATATGCTTCATGATGCTCTCTTTATGTTTCAATTCTTATCTTTTATGTGAGCATCATTGCCATCATCATGCCTAGCTAAAAAGGCATTAAAGAAAAGCGCTTGTCGGGAGACAACCCAATATTTATCCTTACTGTTTTGTGTGTCCACATGGTTATGCTACTGTAGTAATCATGTTTTATAGCTCTTTTTTCAATAAAGTTCCAAGTAGAACCTTTGGGAAGACTTGGGTGAAGTCTTTATGATCTTGCTGTAAACAACAGAAACTTTTGCGCTCATGAGAATTGCTGCCATTTTTTATTGGAGAGTGCTTTTAGGTTGATTCTTTTTGCATATAATTAATAGACAAATTCCTCAGGTCCAGCAATTTATTTCAGAATTTTTTGAGTTCCAGATGTATACGTTTGATACAGATTACTACAGAATGTTTTGTTTTTGACAGATTATGTTTTCATTGTGTTGTTTGCTTATTTTGATGCATCTATGGCTAGTATTTTTTTTCGAGAGTATGCCAATGGCATACCATATTTTTATAGAAGGCAGAAAATTATGTACAAGAACCCGAACGAGATGCGAACAAGTCGACGGGGGGGGGGGGGACACACACCACACCTACACCCTAGAACACAAAGACTACTCTCTCGTAAAAGCATCTAAAGCTCCAGCACCGCCGAGACCGGCCTTCTTCCAATCATCAATCTCCTGCTGGATATCGTCAATAAGCTGCAAGGGGGACCTCTGCCGCGATCTGTTGTTGAAGACTCGTGCATTGCGTTGCTTCCAAAGGACCCATGCGATGAGGATCACGATAGTGTCCATGGATCTCTTGGCTTTCCCTCTAAATCTACTCCTTTGCTCAAGCCACCATTGCAAGAAAGTGTCGTTTACATCTGGCGTGAGGATGGGGAGTCTCCAAGAGCTTAAACAGGTATGCCACACTTCGCGGGCGTAAACGCACTGCATGAGGATGTGCTCTGCGTTGTCCTCCTCTTGGAGACAAGTATAGCAAGGGGATGGGGCGTCCTGAAGGCCGTGGCGGGCACGATGGTCCGATGTCCACAGACGGTGTTGACAGGCTAACCACACGAAGATTTTGCATTTGAGGGGTCCCAGCTATGCCAAATGCCACTGGCTGCCGGGGCAAGTGTGAGTCCAATGCAGAGCCTCGAGTAGGTTTAACTTACGGTGTATTTGCCAGAGGCGTCGCAGGGCCATACAAACTGATCCGGCTCGTCAATGTTTCTCTCCACCGAGCTAATGGCTTGAGTTAACAGGTAAACTTGCATGTGGCCCATGAACGAGAGCTCACCATGGATATCGTTGGCCCAGGCGTTGTCAAGGAGTGCCTTTTGCACTGTTCTTCTGTTCTTATCGCATGTACTGACAAGGTGTAAGAGCAGCGGGGCAATGTCTTTAATGGCCACTCCATGTATCCAACGATCTTTCCAGAACAGAATTTTTGATCCTTCACCGACGGTGATCTTAACCAAGCTATCAAAGATAGCTCGGGCTTGCTCATCAACCATTAGATGGAGTCCTTGCCATGGCCTCTTCGGATCCGTTCTCCTAAGCCATTCCCATCTCACGCGGAGCGCAAGGGCTTGCACGGCCAAGTTTTTCACTCCCAGACCACCGAAACTCGTCGGCCTGCAGACCGTATCCCAAGCAACAAGGCACTGCCCTCCATGGCTCTTCTCCTTACTAGCCCAAAAAAAGGATCGCATCCACTTATTGATGTCTTCCAAAACCCAAGCAGGGGGATCGAGCACCAGGAGCTGATGAACTGGCCTGGCCGCAATCACCATCTTGACAAGGACCAGTCTGCCTGGCCTTTGAATGAAGCCACGCTGCCAGGCCGGGATGAAGTGCCGAACCTGGTCCAGGAGGGGTTGCCAGTCTGCACGGGATAGTTGATGAATCGCCTGCTGCAGCCCCAAGTAGCGGCAAGGAAATTTAGCAATCTTGCATTGCAGCACTGTCTCCACTATTTGTTGATCGGTCTCATTATGCCTGATAAGGATCGCTTGTGATTTGTTGTAGTTGATCTTGAGACCTGACGCCTCACCGAAGATGCCAAGGGTGGCTTTAACGAATGTGAGGTCTTGGAGCGACGGCCTCAAGAACAAGGCAAGATCATCAGCGTATAACGATAGTCTCTGGTTCACAGCGATTCCTCTGAACAAGCTTAAAACGCCCACCTCCACAGCTTTCTTCATGACATAGGTGAGGGAATCCATTGCAATTGCGAAGAATAGCGGCGATACCGGATCGCCCTGTCTAAGGCCTTTGGCATGGAGGAACCGCCTGCCCGGGTTTCCATTGACGATCACTCGGGTGTTGGCTGATTGGAGCAACAGTGAAATCCATGCAATCCATCTCTGGCCGAAGCCCTTAGCTCGCAGAACCTCCATGAGGAAAGGCCAAGACAGTGAATCGAACGCTTTTGAGATGTCGAGCTTGAGGAAGATACCCTTCTCCTTTCGGCCGTGCAACTTGCGTGCTACTTGTCTAACGAGCAGAAAGTTGTCGTGAATGTTCCTCCCTTTGATGAAAGCGGACTGATTGATCTCGATGATCTCTGACATGCAGGGGCGGACTCTCACAGCGAGCAATTTGGCAAAGAGCTTGGCGAAACTGTGAGGTAGACTAATAGGACGGTAGTCTCCAACTTCCATGGCCTCTGGCTTCTTGGGGATTAGAATGATGTGCGCGACATTCAGTTTATGGAACCCTCTCCCGTCTCCAACAAACAATTTCAAGAGGGCAGACATAATGTCACCTTTAATCACCGGCCAGGCAATGTGATAGAACGCTCCAATGAACCCGTCCGGACCGGGTGCTCTATCTGCCGGAATCTCCTTGATCACTTTCCAAACTTCCTCTTCTGTGAAAATGAGCCCTAGCTCATGCAGGTCATGCCTTGGCATTTGCAGGTAGTTTAGGTCCAGTGAGCCTCTTCTTGCATCAGCCTTGCCAAGCAGGTTTTCAAAAGCCTCCGAAAACACCTCTTCTTTCCTGGATTGCTCAGTGACTAGCTCATTGCCCCGCTTGATGCAAGGGATGACATTTTTTGTTCGTCTCCCATTTGCAACCGCTTGGAAAAGCTTGCTGTTAGCATCTCCCTCCTTCAGCCAACGAATTCTTGACCTCTGTCTATCGATAGTGCGCTCTAGGGAGGCCAGCCCTAACAACGCAAACTTAAGAGTTCGGCGCAGCCAAAGCTCCATTGGGGTTAGAGACCGAATTTCTTGAGCTCTGTCCAGCCGTCCGATCACCCAATTAGCAATTCTCATGCGCATTTTGATGTTTCCAGTTTTCTTCTGCCCCCAAGATTGCAAGTAAGCTGCCATGTTCCTGAATAGTGCGTCCAGCCTCTTAAAAGGATCGAAGATAGCATTGCTACAGACCCAAGCTTCCTGAATCGCCTCTTGGAAACCGTCCAATTTTGTCCAATAGAGCTCAAAGCGAAAGCGATGCTTAGCTTGAAAGTTGTTGCTCGTGGAGAGATGTAAAGGAGCGTGATCCGATGCACTAGTAGATAGCGCTTGAAGCAGATAGTCTGGGTGAGAAAGCTCCCAATCAACGGAAACGAGCAACCTGTCAATCTTGGTGAAAGTGGGCGCATTTCTCTCGTTGGACCAAGTAAAACGGCGTTCGTGCATGTACAGCTCCTTGAACTCATGGTCGTCGACGAAATTTTGGAACTTGCTCATCATTGCTCTATTGATGTTGTTATTGCTCTTCTCCGCTCCCCTGAGGATCATGTTGAAATCACCGAGGCACATCCAAGGCCCTGGACAAAGCTGCCTTCTATCATAAAGGTCTTGCAGGAATCGGGTTTTCGGCATGTCTCCTTGTGGCGCGTACACCACCGTGATCCACCACTCGTTGCCGTCTAGCTGGTGGACCTTGCCAGCTAGGAAGTTTGTATCGAGTTGGATGCAATCCGCATACAACCGCGTATTGTCCCAAGCCAATACAATACCTCCACGCGTGTCCTCCGCCGGCAAATAAGCAAAGCCATCAAATGATGGCCCCAAACATTGCATAATCATGAATTGATCTACAAGCTCAAGTTTCGTTTCTTGCAAGCAAACTAGGTTGACTATTAAAGACGTGATGAACTCCCTAACAACTTTCCTCTTGGCCGGGTTGTTCAACCCTCTCACATTCCAACAGATGATCTCCGGTGTGTGATCCATAGAGACGAATCAACCACACCCACACCCAGCGACATGCTCAAAGCACATCGATCGCAACCTCATTACCGCGAGAAAGCTCCTCATTGGATGGGACGCACTTGCCAAATAGAGCTGCGATGACCCTCACGTGTTGTTCTCTAAGTGGCGAGTCGAACAACTCTTGAAGTTCCTTGACTGCCTCGTCATCCACCGTCATATCTTCCGGCACTAACCCAAGGGCACGCAGCAACACACTCTCCACCTTGTTGGACTTGATAGTGTTGGCTCCGGTCGATCTCTTGGAAGATCTAGTAGTGCACTTGGTGGTAAAAGGTTCCGCCTCAGGTCAAAGCGCCGACACTTCACGCAGCAATGGGGGGGGCAAGAGTTTTGACAATGTTGGAGCAGAACTTCTTCAGACGCGTGTAGGCAATCGCTTCCTGAGCTCTCATCCCCTCCGTGGAGTCGACCAACATGTTAGCATCACCAGTTACCGGGGCAGCCAATAGTTCCAGGCTCGTTTCCTGTACCAGCGGCTGGGTCTGGGTGGAGTGGGCGACGTTGCATGGGGGTGAATTTTCCACCAATTGGGTGGTTGCATGGATCACATCCATGCATCCCATCTCCCTTGCCTCCTCTGTCCTTGGGTCACGTGCCTCCACTGCACCTTGGGTCTCCAAGTTTGTCGTCGTCCCGCAAGGCTGGAAGCGCATGGCATCTTGGGATCCGGGTGGCTCTTGTCTGTGCCCACTGGAATCCGCGCGCATCGACAAGATTGGATCCGAGCTAAAGCGAACAGGACTTCCACACGTTGCACGGGCATCTTCCATGGCCACTGTGCCAGTCCGGTCGGCAACGCGCAGAGCAGTCTTGGGAGCCGCAATCAGGCCGCTTTCCATCAGTGGCCCCGAAGCCACGGGCCCGGCAGGAGACTGGGTGGCGACAACGATGGCCAGCTCTTTTGACACGTTCTCCACCGTCGCTATTGGCTGGTTTGATCCTCCCATGACCAGATTGCTGGCCCCATCAGCGATAACAACTGGCGCATCCACAACAGGCGGGCCGGCCACCCGCTGATCCTGCGGCCCCACCGAGTCCTGGCGAGTGGGGCTTGGCACGTGTCTTGCCGCGGCACCACCGATCCCAGGGCTCCCACCGTTTGAAATCCTCCTCGAAGTGATCAGGGGGCCCTCCTGCGTGGTCAAGCAATCAAAAGCAGAGACCCTGACGGATAGCCTGTCCCTGACAGGCAGCATGGGCCCCCTAACCGTCCCTCCCTCTGACGAAGGCATCGGCGGAAGGCGCCAGTCGCCGCCGGCCAACGACCGAGCCGAAGGAACGCCGCCGCCGCGAGCCCATGGCGACGACCCAGAACCTCGCGAGTCCCTGACACCAAACCTCCAAGGTCGACTGCACGGTGCTGCCGCGCCACCACTGGTCTCACTGATTCTCCCATCTGATGGCAAGCCACTCTGTCCACTGCGCGACGAGACACCCTAGAACAGCGGCTCGTCCCTGTTGGCGAAGTCTGTGACCGAATCCAGGTGGATCAGAATCTTGTACTGAAGCAGAGAAGGCTCCATCAATGGCGCAGACAAGCCCGACTCCAGGATAGCCAGCCATCGGAGCGAGGGGATGGCATCAGGGTCTGCCATCCAGGCCGACAACCGGAACGCAGACAGATCACGGCGCGTGCTGGTCTCTGGTGCCACCATGTCCACCAAACAAGACGAGCCAAGCAGATCTTCGGCAACTTCCCTTTCCCAAGCATGCGGAGGAATTCCCTCGAGAACCAGAGATACCTTGAAACTGAGCACGGAGTGGACGGCTTGAGCTTGGCGAGTCCACTGCCTGAAGTATAGCCGAATGCCGTTGTGGTCGATGAATGGCCTGGCCGCCACTAGGTTTCGGTGCTCTTGACGCGCGAAGACGAAAAGGAAGTCCTCCGGCCAGTAACAGTGGACGGAGAGCCACTCTAGCTCGATGCCCACTACTGCACCCAACGCCTGAACGACGAACTCGGGGGAGATGTTGTGTCTTGCTCCACCTGTGTAAGCCACCATGGCGAATTGCAGCCTCCGCTCTAGATCTCCCATGCTTGGCGAGCGTCGGACAATGAAGAGGTCTTGAGCAACGAACTGCTCGCGCATCGGGGATTCAAGCCGCGGCGAGAAGATGCACGGCCACGCCGCCGACGCCGCCTGTAGGACCGGAGGCGGCGGCGGTGGCGGTGCCCTCTGTGACGACCCGAACGCCAGCTCCTTGCGCGCGACCTTAGCAGCCGTCGAGCGCCTGAGCACCTCCTCCGGTGATGGACTTCGTGGCCTCTTGCTGTCCTTGGACTCATGGCCTGGCAGCTTGCAGCGGAAGCAGACCACCTGGTTGGTGCAGTCATTCTTGAAGTGCCCTTCTTCAAAGCACTTGAAGCAGAGCCCCTCCATCTCCGGCGAGACCGCGCGGCGCGGCCTGGGCGGAGGCACTTCTCTGGACGCGACGGCGCCTCCAAAGCTCCTTCCGGGAAGGGCGAGGCTGCACCCACTCCGGATCCAGCGGTGGCGCCTGGGCACCGACGGCGGCCTCCCCACCGGCCGGTCCCTGCACATCTGAGGCCTCGGGGCTGGAGGACAGGCCAAGGCCCAACACCACCGGACGCTCACCGGCGCGACGGAAGGAGGAGGTGACTGAGCGCGGGCTACACGACATCACGGACAGGCGCCGAGACGCGAGAGGCGGGTGGACGCCGGGGCCGGAGTGGCCGCCGGCGGACGGGCTGGACGCCGCCGCCGGAGTGGCGAACGGCGGGAGGGCGGAAAGGAGGAAGGAGAGCAGACCAAAGGCCTCTATGGCTAGTATTAAGTGGTATGAACCATAGATAAGTTGGAATACAGTAGGTATTACACCAATATGAATAAAGAATGAGTTCATTACAGTACCTAAGTGGTGGTTTTATTTTCTTATACTAACGGAGCTTACGAGTTTTGTTTTGAGTTTTGTGTGGTTGAAGTTTTCAAGTTTTGGGTAAAGATTCGATGGACTATAGAATAAGGAGTGGAAAGAGACTAAGCTTGGGGATGCCCAAGGCACCCCAAGGTAATATTCAAGTACAACCAAGAGCCTAAGCTTGGGGATGCCCCGGATGGCATCCCCTCTTTCGTCTTCGTTCATCGGTAACTTTACTTGGAGCTATATTTTTATTCGCCACATGATATGTGTTTTGCTTGGAGCGTCAATTTATTTTGTTAGTATTTGCTTGCTTTTATTTATAATAATGTTTTGCATCTTTATTTTCAATAAAAATGTCAAGGATAGCCTTTACCATGCTTATTTTGCTAGTATACATGTTGCTGTTTGAAAACAGAAAGTTTACCGCTGTTGCAAAAATTCCCTAGAAAAGTCAGAGAGTGATATAATGTTGAATCTTTTTGCATGATGAGCTCTGATAAATCTTTTACGGTGTAGTATTTTTCTTATAATTTTTGGAGTTAGGGAAGTATGATGAATCTTGCATTCTTTACAGACTATACTGTTTTGGCAGATTACTGTTAGGTTTGCATTGTTTGCATATGCTTGCTTGTTTAATGATTCTATTTGAGGATAGGAGTATTAAATATGCAGAGACATTTAGTATTCAATGTTGAATAATAATTTTAGTGATTTTTTACAGTAGAAAATGATAAGGTTTTGCATTGGTTTATACTAACCGATCTCACGAGTTCTTGTTGAGTTTGTTGTGAATGAAGCTTTTGATAAAAAGAAGAGAAACCATGATATGAAAGGAACTAAGGAGACATAAAAGCTCAAGCTTGGGGATGCCCAAGGCACCCCAAGTTAATATTTCACGAAGTCTCAAGCATCTAAGATTGGGGATGCCCCGATAGGCATCCCACCTTTCTTCTTCAACAACTATCGGTTAGTATCGGTTGAACCTAAGTTTTTGCTTCTTCACATGAATTTTGCTATCCTTGCAATGTAATTTTATTTTGTTTTTCTTGCTGCTTGAATACAATACCAAGATCTGAAATTCTTAAATGAGGGAGAGTCTTCACATAGTTGCATAATTATTTAGCTACTCATTGATCTTCACTCATATCTTTTTGGAGTAGTTAGTCATTTACTTGTGTGCTTCACTTATATCCTATGAGTAAATGGTTGAATGAGTTGATTGTCATAAATCTGAAATTATATATGTCTATTTTGCTTATCCCATGGGGAGTAATGACTTCACATCTAAGAAGTAGAGGTTGTAAATTTATTGACGGTTAGCAAGCATTGTATTGGTCATTTGAACAATTCATGAAAGAATATTGAAGGAAGAGAGATTTCACATATAAATATATTATCATAGATATTTTTTATAATTGTGAGCACTCATTAAGTATGACATGCTAAAGAGTTGATGTTGGACAAGGAAGACAACGTAATGGGTTATGTTTTCTCGCATCTCAGTTAAAGTATATTGTCATGGATCATTCAAACATGTTGAGCTTGCCTTTCTCCCTCATGCTAGCCAAAAATTCCTAGCACCAAGTAGAGATACTACTTGTTCTTCCAAATATTCTTAAACCCAGTTTTGCCATGAGAGTCCACCATATCTACCTGTGGATTGAGTAAGATCCTTCAAGGAAGTTGTCATCGGTGCAAGCAATAAAAATTGCTCTCTAAATATGCATGACTTATTAGTGTGGAGAAAATAAGCTTTGTACGAACTTGTTATGGAAGCAATAAAAGCGACGGACTGCATAATAAAGGTCCATATACAAGGGGCAATATAAAGTGATGTTCTTTCGCATTAATATTTTGTGTATCCAACCCTAAAAGTGCATGACAACCTCTGCTTCCCTCTGCGAAGGGCCTATCTTTTACTTTATGTCTTTTACTTTATGCAAGAGTCAAGGTGATCTTCACCTTTCCCTTTTTCATATTATCCTTTGGCAAGCACTTTGTGTTGGGGTGATCCTGGTATATATATATATATATATATATATATATATATATATATATATATATATATATATATATATATATATATATATATATATATATATATATATCCAATTGGATGTACGTTAGCATGAACTATTATTGTTGACATCACCCAAAGGTGAATACGTTTGGAGGCAACGTTATAAGCCCCAATCTTTCTCTGTGTCTGATTAAAACTTCATAACCACAAGTACTGCGTGAGTGTTAGCAATTGTAGAAGACTATATGATAGTTGAGTATGTGGAGTTTGCTATTCCTGAAAATAAGATGAATTGCAATTGTTTTGATGACTAAGAATGAAGTTTGCTAGTTTTGAAGAAAGTTTATGGTCTATGCTTTAACATGTGAATTGCTTGTTACTTTATCGTGAAAAGTTTTATGAGATGAACTATTGTTATGACATATAATGATGCTAGTAAAGGTGATTGAAATTATCATTGATCAAACTTGTGCACCTTATAGCATTCACACTTCATATATTCTTTCTTTTATCATTTACCTACTCGAGGACGAGTAGGAATTAAGCTTGGGGATGCTGATACGTCTCCAACGTATCTATAATTTATGAAGCATTCATGCTATTTTATTATCTGTTTTGAATGATTATGGGCTTTATTATACACTTTTATATTACTTTTGGGACTAACTTATTAACCAGAGGCCCAGCCCATATTGTTGTTTTATTGCCTGTTTCAGTATTTCGAAGAAAAGGAATATCAAACGGAGTCCAAACTGAATGAAACCTTTGGCATCATGATTTTTTGGAAGAATAGCATCCTGGAGGCTTGGAGATCAAGTCAGAAGATCTTCGAGGAGCCCACGAGATAGGGGGGCGCCCCTCGCCCCCTACAGGGTGGCGCCCCCCTGTCTCGTGGACCCCTCGAGCACCCCCCGACCGACTTCTTTCGCCTATATAGTCCCACATACCCTAAAAACATCCACGGAGAAGATAGATCAGGAGTTCCGCCACCGCAAGCCTCTGTAGCCACCAAAAACCTCTCGGGGGCCCTTCCCGGCACCCTGCCGGAGGGGGGATCCATCACTAGTGGCCATCTTCATCATCCCGGCGCTCTCCATGACGAGGAGGGAGTAGTTCACCCTCGAGGCTGAGGGTATGTACCAATAGCTATGTGTTTGATCTCTCTTCCTCGTGTTCCCTCTATGGAACGATCTTGATGTATCCCGAGCTTTGCCATTGTAGTTAAATCTTATGATGTTTCTCCCCCTCTACTCTCTTGTGATGAATTGAGTTTTCCCCTTTGAAGTTATCTTATCGTATTGAGTCTTTTATGAGAACACTTGATGTATGTCTTGCCTTGCTTATCTGTGGTGACAATGGGATATCATGTGCCTCTTGATGTATGTTTTGGTGACCAACTTGCGGGTTCCGCCCATGACCCTATGCATAGGGGTTGGCACACGTTCTTGACTCTCCGGTAGAAACTTTGGGGCACTCTTTGAAGTACTTTGTGTTGGTTGAATAAATGAATCTGAGATTGTGTGATGCATATCGTATAATCATGCCCACGGATACTTGAGGTGACAATGGAGTATCTAGGTGACATTAGGGTTTTGGTTGATTTGTGTCTTAAGGTGTTACTCTAGTACGAACTCTTGAATAGATTGATCCGAAAGAATAACTTTGAGGTGGTTTCGTACCCTACCATAATCTCTTCGTTCGTTCTCCGCTATTAGTGGCTTTGGAGTGACTCTTTGTTGCATGTTGAGGGCTTGTTATATGATCTATCTATGTTATTATTGTTGAGAGAACTTGCACTAATGAAAGTATGAACCCTAGGCCTTGTTTCCTACCATTGCAATACCGTTTACGCTCACTTTTACCACTTGTTACCTTGCTGTTTTTATATTTTCAGTTTACAAAAACCCATATCTACCATCCATATTGCACTTGTATCACCATCTCTTCGCTGAACTAGTGCACCTATACAATTTTCCATTTTATTGGGTGTGTTGGGGACACAAGAGACTTTTTGTTATTTGGTTGCAGGGTTGTTTGAGAGAGACCATCTTCATCCTACACCTCCTACGGATTGATAAACCTTAGGTCATCCACTTGAGGGAAATTTGCTACTGTCCTACAAACCTGTGCACTTGCAGGCCCAACAACGTCTACAAGAAGAAGGTTGTGTAGTAGACATCAAAAGTGCCTAGTGCCAATTGCTATTTTTTGCTTATTTTTTACTTTGCAGAAAATCAATACCAAACGGAGTCCAAACGCAACTTAACTTTTTGGAGAATTCTTCTGGACCAGAAGACACAAGATGGGCCGAAGAAGTACAAGAGGGGTGCCCCATGGGGGGCACAGCCCACCTGGGCGCCTTGGGGGCCCAGGCGCGCCATGGTGGGGTGTGCCCACCTCGGTGGCCTCCCGCACCGCCTCATTGCTTTATAAATACCCCAATAGTCCAGGAACCCTAGGGGAGTCGACAAAAATCAATTCCAATCGTCGCAAGTTCTAGAACCACCAGATCCAATTTAGACACCTTCGTGGAGGGGTTCATCATCCTCATTGGCGCCTCTCTGATGATGTGTGAGTAGTTCATTGTGGACCTACAGGTCCGTAGTTAGTAGCTAGATGGCTTCCTCTCTTTCTTTTGATTCTCAATACAATGGTCTCTTGGAGATCTATTTGATGCAACTCTTTTTGTGGTGTGTTTGTTGAGATCCGATGAACTTTGAGTTTATGATCAGATCTATTTTATCCCTAAAATTTATTTGAGTTTTGATGTCTTATATGCATGATTACTTATAGCCTCATATTTCTTCTTCCAATCTTTTGTTTAGTTAGGCTTACTAGATCAATTTTCTTGCCATGGGAAGAGGTGCTTTGTGATGGGTTCGATCTTACGGTGCTCAAACCAAGTGACAGAAGGGGAAATGACACATATGTATGATCGCTATTAAGGATAACAAGATGGGGTATATTCCTACATGAATAGATCTTGTCTACATCATGTCATTGTTTCTTATTGCATTACTCTGTTTCTCCATGAACTTAATACACTAGATGCATGCTGGATAGCGGTCGATTTGTGGAGTAATAGTAGTAGATGCAGGCAGGAGTCGGTCTACTAATCTTGGATGTGATGCCTATATAATGATCATTGCCTGGATATCGTCATGATTATTTGTAGTTCTATCAATTGCCCAACAGTAATTCGTTTACCTACCGTATGCTATTTTTCTCGAGAGAAGCCACTAGTGAAATCTACGGCCTCTGGGTCTCTTCTTTATTATATTTGCCTTCGAGAGCTATTTTTATTTGCTTTAATTTTCAGATCTATTAATCCAAAAACACAAAAATACCTTGCTGCAATCTATTGTTATTTATTTTATCTCGCGTTACCGCGAGATCAATTTATCCAATCTACTACAATTTTACCTATCTTTTTACCCATGAGGAATTGACAACCCCTATCTTACGTGGGGTTGCAAGTATTTGTTCTTTGTGTGCGGGAGTCGTTTACGTGGTGTTGCATGGTTCTCCTACTAGTTCGATAACCTTGGTCTCATCACTGTGGGAAATACCTACCGTAGTTGTGCTGCATCATCCCTTCCTCTTTGTGGAAATACCTATGTAGTTCAAGCCGCATCACTAATGATATGCAAAGCCACAAGCTTGGGGATGCTATGTTTGATGGAGATTATAGTTTTAGTCCCCTAAGTTTTGATGTGCAAATTTGTTATAATGATTGCATGCATCCTATTTATGATGAGTATATTGATGAAAGTGGGCTTGGAAGAGTGTCAACTCTAGGTAATGATCCCACTATTTTGGAGGGTGTTGAATCTTATTGTTGTAATGATGAAAGTGGATTTGGGGAGGTCATGACTTTATTTAGTGATGAATCCACGAGTCCTGAGCAATCCAGTGATAAAATCCATGCCAAGCTTGTCCCACTTCCATTCGGGTATCGGCAATGACTGTAGCAATCCAGCTGGCTTCTGATGCTCTACCTTAACTCTCTGACATACATCACATACTGCTACATACTCGGCAATATCCTTCTTCATTCCTATCCACCAAAAACTTTCCTTCAAATCCAGATACATCTTAGTTTTTCCTGGGTGAATCGAATACGACGAATCATGGGCCTCCTGCAGAATCAACTTCCTGATCTCGGGGTCATTGGGCACATATACGCGATCCTCAAACCATAAAGTATCACGCTCATCCTCACGAAATCCTTTAGCCTTTCCTTTACTCCTCCTTTCCTTTATCTCGGCAATCTCCTTGTCAGTCTTCTGGGCTTCTCTGATCTTACTCATCAATGTGGACTGAATTTCCAATGCCACCACATAACCTCTCGGGACTATTTCCAAACATAGCTCGCGAAGATCTTCCGCTAACTCCTTGGGTAATCCTCCGATTATGAGTGTATTAACATAACTCTTGCGGCTCAACGCATCTGCTACTACATTGGCCTTTCCGGAATGATAGTGCAGTTTCATATCATAATCCTTAATGAGCTCCAACCATCTCCTCTACCCGAGTTTCAACTCCTTCTGTGTGAAGATATATTTCAAACTCTTATGATCCGTGTATACCTCACAATGGTTTCCGATGAGAAAATATCTCCATGTCTTCAGCGCATGCACAACGGCTGCTAACTCCAAATCATGTGTAGCATAATTCATCTCATGGGGTTTAAGCTGTCGTGAGGCATATGAAACAACTCTTCCTTCCTGCATAAGTACTGCTCCCAGTCCTCGACGTGAAGCGTCGCAATATACTTGATAATCCTTTTGTTGGTCTGGAAGAATCAGCATTGGGGCTGTAACCAAACGTTTCTTCAACTCCTGAAAATTGGCTTCACACTCCTCAGTCCATTTAAACTTGGTGTACTTCTTCAATAACTCCGTCATGGGCTTTGCAATCCTGGAGAAATTCTCTATGAACCTCCGATAATATCATGCGAGTCCAAGAAAACTCCTGATCTCTCCAACTGATGTGGGTGCCACCCATTTAGTCACAGAAACAACCTTGGTGGGGTCTACTGCTATTCCTTCTCCGGATATGACATGTCCGAGAAAACCAACTTCCTTTAACCAAAACTCACACTTGCTGAACTTGGCATATAGCGGATGTTCTCTGAGCTTCTCAAGAACCAAACGCAAATGCTCCTTATGCTCCTCTTCGTTCTTCGAGTAGACCAATATATCATCAATGAACACCACGACGAACTTATCCAAGAACTCCATAAACACCTTGTTCATCATGTTCATGAAATAGGCAGGCACGTTAGTCAGACCAAATGACATAACGGTATACTCATATAGCCCATACCTTGTGGTAAAAGTTGTCTTAGGTATATCCTGCTCTCTAATCTTCAACTGGTGATAACCTGATCGAAGATCTATCTTAGAGAAAACTTTAGCTCCTTGCAACTGGTCAAACAGATCATTGATCATCGGCAAAGGGTATTTGTTCTTGATCGTCACTTCATTCAGCGCACGATAATCAACAACCATCCTTAATGATCCATCCTTCTTCTCCACTAGAAGCACTAGGGCTCCCCAAGTTGATGAACTTGGTGGAATGTAACCTTTATCCAGTAACTCCTTAATCTGCTTCTTAATTTCCTCCAAATCCTATGCAAGCATCTGATACGGTCTCTTTGATATTGGCCCGGTGCCTGGCAATAGCTCAATCAAAAACTCAATGTCTCGATCCGGTGGCATGCCCGGTAACTCCTCCGAAAATACGTTGGGGTAATCCTTCCCCACTGGTACTTCCTCCTGTACAACTCCCGATAAGGAATTCACTTGAGTCCTCTTCGGCACATGTCGGGATACATACTTAATCCTTCTTCCTTCTAGGGTGGTGAGCATAATTGAATTACTGGCGCAATCAATGTTTCCTCCATACATCGATAACCAATCCATACCCAAAATCACATCCAACCCTTGCGACTCCAGAATTATAAAATCCGAGGGGAAAACATGCCTACCTATGGTCAGTGGCATATGAAAACATCCTTGGGTTGCCATATGCTCCGCTCCTGGCGAGCTTACTAACCTAGGTGTCCTAAGAACTTTGGTGGGCAACTTATACTTATCCACAAATCCCCTTTATATGTATGAATGTGATGCACCAGTATCAAAAAGAACGAGTGCAGTAAATGCATTAATAAAAAACTTATCGACAACTGCGTCGGGTTGATCCTCAATCTCATCCATGCTGATGTGGTTCACCTGACCTTTGGTGAAGGGATTGGGCTTCTTGGCAGAACTTCCATTGCCATTTCCATTCTTTGCTTCAGGACATTCAGTGGCATAGTGTCCATTCTTCCCGCACTTGAAACAAGTAATGTGACTTAGATCCTTCTTGGCGGGCACTGTCGGGTTGGAACAATTCTGGTTGCTGCTTCCTCCGTTCCTATTCCCATTCTTGGGGCCACTATGGTTATGCGAACTTCCTCCATTGGAATCATGGCCTCCATGGTTATGGTGAATGTCTCCTCCCGAGTTCGGGGTAAAACGAGGTCTCTGCTGAACTCCTGAATTGTACTTCCCTTGTCCATACTTCCTCTTGCGGCTCTCTATCTGCTGCTGCTTCCCTTCAATCATAAGAGCTCTATCTACCAACTCCTGGTAGTTGTTGAATGTTGCCACCATCAACTGCATGCTCGACTCATCATTCAGTCCTTCTAGAAACTTCTTCTGCTTAGCAGCATTAGTTCCTACGTCATCAGGGGCATAGCGCGCTAACTTACTAAACTCATCCACATGCTGGCCCAGTGTGCGTCCTCCTTGGCGCAAGTTGCGAAACTCATGCTTCTTCATGTTCATAGCTCCTGCTAAGACATGGGCAGTGCGGAAAGCCTGCTGAATCTGATCCCATGTAACAGTGTCAATGGGGTAAGTGGATGTGAAATTCTCCCACCATGATGTTGCGGGTCCATCAAGCTGATGTGCGGCAAAACGCACTCTCTCTGCATCTGTGCATCCTACAGTGGTCAGCTCCCTTCCAATCTTGCGGAGCCAATCATCTGCAACAATTGGCTCGGTGCTACTAGAGAACACCGGTGGATTCAACCTTAGGAAACGGGCTAAGTGATCAACAGGTGGTGGTGGTGGTGGGTTGTTGTTGTTGTTGTTGTTGCCTTGGTTCTGATTCTGAACTAGCAGCTGCATCAGGGTATTCTGCTGCTGGATCAACTGAGTGAGCTCCGGTGGGAAAGCAAATCCATTGTCACGTCTTGGAGGCATCTGATGGGTTTAGAAGGGGTGAGAAAAAATAGAATGAGGTCTAAAGGGAAAACACAACCCATATGCACATGAGACAAACACATTCATATCACACCAATCAATTCAAACAAGGGCATACAATCGGTCTAACTATCGTTACAAAAGTGCTCGGACTATTACTATATACATGGGGGAATACTACTAATAATATGGTGGTCGACTAGAAGTTTTGATCGGTGGAAGACTCCATGATATCCGCTCCAGCTTAATCTTCGTAGTCATCATCGCTATTGTCGAGGTCAGAATCGGTGTCGTCGATGATGATGTAGTCCTCCGAACGAATGTCCTTGGAATGGTCGTCATCTCCTCCTGGCGCAGGGTCTCCCATGAACACTCCTAGCTTCCTCGTTAGGTCGTCATTCTTCTCCACTAGTATCGTCATTTTCTCCTCATATCCGTCGCGTGTAGACTTGAGTTACTCTTCTAGCTCCATAATCCTGGTCATCACCTTCTTCAGATCTATCATGCCTATGCACATCTGGTTCTCCTAGCGACAAAGGTGCTAGTTTAACTCCTGGATGAAAGCTGCAATGGACCTGTCCCTCCTGGTGCTGATCATCTCCCATTGCTCATCTCGGCGCCCACATATCTGATAGATAGTGTCCTTAAGATCCTTGTGATAAACTTCTCCGATGCGTCCCATGACGATGTGGGCTGCCATGCTCTTTCCTAGACTCCAGGTTGGTGCATCAAAGGAAAACTCTATGGGCTCAGTAACTGGCATGAATGTCCTTCCTGGAAGTTGAACTCGAATCATCCAACCCTCCTCTTTTGGTAAAGTGGCGATGTAGGTCCCGGTGAAGCTTGGTATTCCGATGTTCAGGTACCTAGTGACTTCCTTCAAGTGTCGCCCAAAAGGTGTGTCTTCATCCGGTTGTGTAAACTTGTTCCTTGAGTCCGCCATCCTATAGAGTGGAAAAGGGAGAGGTGTCAGAAATGAGTAGAGAAGAGTGACCTATGGTTGAACTTAGTGGTCATGTCCTACAATCAGCGTGTGCTCTGATACCATCTTGTAGCGACTAGACCTCAAACGGTCAAGTCTCGTGCATCAGTGTCATCCCTGGATCGGTACTGCTGACACACACAGTACTCGAGGATTTATAACAGAGTTTCAAGCACACGCTTATTACATCGAATGTCTCAAAAGAGAACTTATTACAATAATATGGCTTAAGGCCATCTAAATAAGATAACAACGGAAGGCTTGAAAGATAAAGTGAGTCCATCAACTCCAACGGCATAGCTGAGTGAACGATAACGACCTAGCGCACCTTACTCTTCGTCTAAAAAGTCTGCAACATGATATGTTGCAGCCCGAAATGGGTCAGCACATGGAATATGCTGGCAATGTAACACAAAAGAGCATGAACAGAATAAATGCTATCACTACATGCATATATGGCTGGAGGAGAGCTCTATGGTTAATTTTTTGCATAAAGCCATTTTTCCCTACAACAAAGGAATATATTTTATTTAACTATCATGGTGGTTGTTAAACATTGAGAAGGTTCCTCCAACTCAATCCCAAATAAACATGTATCAATTAACCCAACAAATTAATTTAGAGTGATGAGATCAACATGATAATCCAAGAACCAGATACTCAAGATGTCCATAACCGGGGACACGACTAACCATGATTAGTTTTTACACTCTGCAGAGGTTTGCGCATTTTTTCCCACAAGACTCGATCTCCTCCGTTAGATTTCTCGCACTACATGGTGTTTGAGAAACGGATGACCGAGACACAGTCTTTCAAAAACATTAACTCTTTACTCTGGATGGATAGTTACACCTACTTTCCCCTACATCTGCTAGTCCACCTCTTCAAGAGCTCATATAACTTACTCAACTATGCCAGAGCCCATAATGTCTTGTGGCTGCACATGGAAGTTTCTAGCATGAATAATCTTATGATCCCTTTGAGCCTGGGTGGCGAACCGTAGGATGATCACACGGGTACTCCGGAATATCCTAGGACAACACAGGATTCTCTAGGTGCCCGCAACCAATCCACCCAGATGTGTATTTAAGTAGCCACCTTAAGTTAACCATTAATTTAACAATTCTCACATCTGTCATGGATACACTCAACCAATCCATGTCTACGAGCATAGCATAGCAATCTAAGCATAATGTAGAAGTAATTCCCAAAGGTTTGATAATAAAAGGCAATAGGTTCTACCTCATCATCTACTTCCCAATACCCACAAGTTGATCACATCCTAATCATGCAGTGTTTGAGCATTTGTAACTAATGCATAAAAACTGGGTATGAAAAGAGTATGATCAATGTGTTACTTGCCTTGTTAACGATCTGCAAACCCTAGAGACTCGTAGTAGCACGCTTCACACTCCTGGAATTCTACCGCAAACAAACAATAGCATACATAAGCACTCAAGCAAAGATGCATGGGTAAAACTCAAATAAGAAGATCCAATCTGAAAGTTCAACTGAAGAGCTTTGATTTGCAAAAAGAATCAATCGAATCGGAGCTACGAGACTCAGACTACGATCAAAAGAAGATCAAAATCAAATCTGCTTGAAGCCAAATTTTAATTTGTCAAAATCATGTTCAAGTTGATTAACAGAAAGAGGGGTTCGAGACGAAGATTTTGGCGTTGGTTTCACTGGATTCCGACTAACGGTTAAAAAGTTGCGAGGGTTTGAAGATCAGGGGCTAATCTACGATAAAAATAATCGTGGATAGGTCCCTGGCAAAAAAATAAAAGAAAAGGAAAAAGATACGGCGCGAACGTTCGTTAACAGAGACGAACGGACGAACGTGTTCGCTAAAAATGAACTAATGAGCGGACGCTCGCTAAATAACGAAACCAAAAAAAACAAACAAACCGAACCGATCTGAAAAAAAACGAAACTAGAGTTTTAAAGAAAACCGGCGGTTTTTTTACCTATAACTAAAAAAACACCGACGGCGGCGGGTCCGACGGCGGTAGCGGGATTTTGACGGGGCGGGGCGGCGGGGCTGCGCGGGGCGGCAAGGCGAGGCGCGGCGCGAGTGACGGGGTGCAGCACGGGCGGCGCGGCGCTGTGGCGGCGGCTCAGCGGGTGGCAGCGCGGCGGCCCTGTTGCTGCTGCTGCTGCGGTGGGCGGGGTGGCAATGTGGGGGCGGGGGCGACGGCTTTCAAAGGGGTCGAGGGGGAGGGGCAAGGCGGCGGCGGTGTCCGAGGCGGCAACGACGCTGGCGGCGTGCGGCGCTTGGAGACCGGCTCGGGGTCGGGGGCGACTGGGCGCTGGGCCGGCTAGGCTTCGGCCCAGTCGGTCCGAAGACTTTTTTTAAAAAAATCGGCCGAAAGAAAAATCCTAAAGAAATATAGAAAAATGCCAAAAATGCCAAAAACAAATTTTCACCGTCTAAATAAAATATTTAGAACAAAGTGAACATTTTCTGGCCTAAAAATGCAATTTTGAAAAATGCATATTTTTCTAATTCAAATAAAATAGCAATAAAAATCCAAAATAAATATTTATTTGATTTTAACATTTTTCCTCCAATATTTATTTTATTTTGGAGAAGTCATTTTATCCCCTCTCTTTTATTTTAATATTGGAAATATTCGGAGAGAAAAACAATAAAACCAAAATGATCCGCTTTTCAAATTTGAGAAAATTCAAATACGAAAATAAATGAAATCCCCAACTCTCTCCGTGGGTCCTTGAGTTGCTTAGAATTTCTAGGATCAAACAAAAATGCAATTAAAATATGATATGCATTTGATGACCTATGTATAGCATTCCAAATTGAAAATTTGGGATGTTACAACCATCTTTGATTAACGAGCTAGTCTAGTAGAGGCATACTAGGAACATTCTGTTTGTCTATGTATTCACACATGCATTAAGTTTCTGGTTAATACAACTCTAGCATGAATAATAAACATTTATCATGATATAAGGAAATATAAATAACAACTTTATTATTGCCTCTAGGGCATATTTCCTTCACTTAATACACTAGATGCATGCTGGATAGCGGTCGATTTGTGGAGTAATAATAGTAGATGTAGGCAGGAGTCGGTCTACTAATATTGGATGTGATGCCTATATAATGAACATTGCTTGGATATCGTCATAATTATTTGAAGTTCTATCAATTTCCTGACAGTAATTTGTTTACCCGCCGTATGCTATTTTTCTCGAAAGAAGCCACTAGTGAAATCTACGGCCCCCCAGGTCTCTTATTTATCATATTTGCCTTCAAGATCTATTTTTATTAGCTTTTTCAGATCTATTAATCAAAAAACCCAAAAATACCTTGTTGCAATTTTTTGTTATTTATTTTATCCCGCGTTCCCGCGAGATCTATTTATCCAATCTACTACATTTTTGTCTATCTTTTTACCCGGGAGGGATTGACAATCCCTCTTTTACGTCGGGTTGCAAGTATTTGTTCTTTGTGTGCAGGTACCATTTGCATAGTGTTGTGTGGTTCTCCTACTGGTTCGATAACCTTGGTCTCATTACTGAGGAAATACCTATCATAGTTGTGCTACATCATACCTTCCTCTTTGGAGAAATACCGACGTAGTTCAAGCCTCGTCAGTAGGAACCTGCACGATAACTTCATGCTGGTTCTGTAGGTGGCTCGGTCTCTTCATCAACATAAAGCCAAAGGATTTAAAGTTGGACATTACCTGAGCATTTGATGCCATCTCCTAGCCATTTCTATTTTAGGTGCTTCATCCCAAGGGGTTCTCAACTACATGGATGTCTTGGGTGGCGACTGTCGGTGTCAAAACCGGCAGATCTCGGGTAGGGGGTCCCGAACTGTGCGTCTAAGGCTAATGGTAATAGGAGGCGGGAGACACAATGTTTACCCAGGTTCGGGCCCTCTCTATGGAGGTAATACCCTACTTCCTGCTTGATTGATGTTGATGATATGAGTATTACAAGAGTTGATCTACCACGAGATCGTAGAGGATAAACCCTAGAAGCTAGCCTATGATTATGATTGTTCTTGTCCTACGGAATAAACCCTCCGATTTATATAGACACCGGATGGGCTAGGGTTACACAGAGTCGGTTACAGAGAAGGAAATCTTCATATTCGAACTGCCAAGCTTGCCTTCCACGCAAAGGAGAGTCCCAACCAGACACGGGATGAAGTCTTCAATCTTGTATCTTCATAGTCCAACAATCTGGCACAAGTACATAGTCCGGCTATCCGAGGACCCCCTAATCCAGGACTCCCTCAGTAGCCCCTGAACCAGGCTTCAATGACGATGAGTCCAGCGCGCAGATTGTCTTCGGCATTGCAAGGCGGGTTCCTTCTCCGAATACTCCATAGAAGATTTTGAACACAAGGATCGTGTCCGGCTCTGCAAAACAAATTCCACATACCACCGTAGAGAGTACAATATTCCACAAATCTAATCTGCTGACAGCTTTTCATAGCGTGACATCACGCCACGGCCCGGTCATTATTTGAACCGTTTTTCTCAACCTGCTACCGCGCATATCGCGAGGTGGTTTTATTGGCACGTCCTGTCGAAGCAGAGATCGTGTCCCCTTATCAAGGGATTCTCATCAATACAGGTGCGGGTAACCCAACCGCGCCATCAACGCGGCGCTTGGGGAATAAGCGAGTTTACCGGGCAAGTGGGGAGGCGCAGGATCCCTGCCGCCTTTATAAGGAGATAAGGACTCCCCTTTTTTCACCCACGCCTTCTCCTTCCTCTACTCATCCATTCTCTCTCACTCGAGCTCCAGCGCCCAAGCGTTCGTCTTCTCCGCCCACAAAGGCCCTCCGAAAATGTCCGGATCCGGAGCAGGAGGCAAGTGGATAGCCTCTACCGTCCGGGAGAAGGATATAAAAAAGCTTCGGGAGGCCGGGTATCTGGCCAAGAAAATCAGCCATCATCTCTCGACGGCGGGACAGATCGTCCCCACCCCGGAACCCCACGAGAGGGTTGTATTCCTCCCTCACTTTGTCTGCGGGCTAGGGTTTCCCCTCCACACATCCGTTCGCGGCATCATGTATTACTACATGATCGATTTTCATGATCTATCCCCAAATTCCTTCCTCAACATCTCGACATTCATCGTCGTGTGCAAGGCCTTTCTCCGCATCTCGCCGCACTTCGGCTTATGGCTGAAGATCTTTAATGTGAAGCCCAAGGTAGTGAGCGGTGAGCACGCCGAATCCGGAGGTGACATGGTGAGCAAGACGCCCAACGTCACATGGCCTTCAGGTACTTTCAATTATTCCGTCAAAGGGTGGCAGCAGCAGTGGTTCTATGTCACCGAGCCGTGCGACCCAAAATGGGCCGCAGCTCCCGAATTCCGATCCGGAGCTCCCCTGCGGCTTACGTCCTAGCCCAAGAAGGGCCTGAACTAGTCTTCGCCTGACGAATTGTCAGTGCTCCAGACGCGCGTCAAGGATATGGAAGACAAGAATATCAAACTTGTCAATGCAGTCTAGGTGATGTTAGTTCGCCGGATCCTTCCTTGTCAACACACGGCTTGCAATTTATGGGAATTCGACCCGGCCAAGCACCAGACCCTGCTAGAGTTCTTTGGATCCTCGCACAAAGACATCTGGAAGGTGCTTTTCAAGTCCGGCAAATCGTGGCCGGACTCAGCCGAGGACCGCGGGTACCAACTGTCCCGCCCTGCAAGTTCGGTAAGTCATTATATGTTGGCAAGTCATATGTTTTATTCGCATAACCCAAGGGAAATGCTTAATGTGTTTTCCACAACTCTCCTAGGGCTGGACAAAGAAGGCGGGGGCGGATCTACTATCCGGCCCCACTGCCGGAAGAACCAACCAGCCCACTTCTAACGAAGATGCTGGTCCCGGCGCCTTACAAGGCGCCGAAGAAGAAGGCCGAGAAGGAGGCCAAAAAGACCAGGGGCGGCCTTCGTCGCCGTGGCACTTCGGACACAATATCCGAAGACTCTGATGCCCGCTCTTCCTCCGGAGAGGACGAGGAAGAGGAGGAAGACCAATCCCCAGTGAGGGGAAGAAAGAAAAGGACGGCCTCCACATCTTTGGAGGCCGAGTTGCCTAAGAAGGGAAAAACTCCCCTTCCAGAGGAGCCCACCGCCGCTGCCGACAGCAGCCCAGATTGGGATCCCAGGGCCCAGCCCCTGATGAACTCATGAGTATAAAATCCAAACACGTTTGCGCATCCAGACTCACCATGGCATGACGTTTTAATCATTGAGCCATACTTTTTTGCAGTCCGGCAAGGTCCCGCACCAAACAATCCTCATCGGAGGATTTACTGGGCCCGGATGCTATGGACAGTGGGACACCCCCGAGGGCCCCTTCCCCAAAACACGTGCACGACACCGAGGTATCGTCCCAGAGGGACCCAGGCCAAGGAGGTCGAACTTCAGGGGATGGACGCACGGAAGAAAAGGCTCCCATGGACGGTGACGGCGGGGGCTATCTCAAATTCGTCCCCCAGCCGGACACAATTCCGGAGACCTATATGGCTCCAGAATCAGGCAGGCAGCCTCCCTCGGCTTGAGGGGGTGCGCCTATTCCACCGGCAACCTTTGTCCAACCAGAGGTGCCGGATACTTTATCGGCGGCGCTGAAGAGCGCCTCCATCATTGAGGAACACCGTGCCCTTATGGGTACGGTGATTGAGAAGATTCGGTCCGCTGAGAGTGGACTAAATGAAGCCTGCATCAGCCTTATAACGGGCTTTGAGGTATGTTTTGTGAGGTTTCAAAGAGTGTCATAGTATAGGTAGTAGCCCCTGATGCACTGTTTGGTGAAAGAAAGAACCGATCAAAGGATCAAATACATGTTCGCAGGAGACTCACTTTATGGCATTTCTCCTTTTTTTTCAAAAGCAGGCGTCTGTAGCGACTGCTGTCGGTGTCAAAACCGGCGGATCTCGGGTAGGGGGTCCCGATCTATGCGTCTAAGGCTAATGGTAACAGGAGGCAAGGGACACGATGTTTTACCCAGGTTCGGTCCCTCTCGATGGAGGTAAAACCCTACTTCCTGCTTTATTTATCTTGATGATATGAGTATTACAAGAGTTGATCTACCATGAGATCGTAGAGGCTAAACCCTAGAAGCTAGCCTATGATGATTATGATTGTCCCCCTATGGACTAAACCCTCCGGTTTATATAGACACCGGAGGAGGCTAGGGTTTACACAGAGTCGGTTACAAAGAAGGAGATCTAATATCCGGATCGCCAAGCTTTTCTTCCATGCAAAGGAGAGTCCTATCCGGACACGGGACGAAGTCTTGAGTCTTGTATCTTCACGGTCCAATAGTCCGGCCAAAGTATGTAGTCCGGATGTCCAGATACCCCCTAATCCAGAACTCCCTCAGTAGCCCCTGAACCAGGCGTCAATGACGATGAGTCCGGCGCGTAGATTGTCTTCGGCATTGCAAGGCGGGTTCCATCTCCGAATACTCCAAAGTACCTGTTGTGACGAACAGTGTTCGGTTTCCCATCAATGTTGTACTCCTCGGTTTCTGTGCTTCAATAATGGCCATCTTCATGTGTCAAGCGAATACGAGGAGCCGGGGCATTTTCGCATTTGCCACCCCGGCCCTGCAGGCCAACCGTCTATTTGAAGGGACGAGGATCCTCAGATCCAAACCTCACCTTCTTCCCTTGAGCGAGCATCCAACAGAGCGCGCCCGGAAAAAACCATTCCAACATGGCCGGTCGCCGCAGCTGCTCTTCTCGCTCCCTTAGCTCTAAGCCAGGTGATTGGGAAGGGTGTTCTATTCCCCATAGCTGTTTATTAGAGTTGCAGACCCAAGGGTTTCTTCCGCCGTCGTTCATGGTCCCCGTGCGAGCCGGACTAGCCACCTATGATGGCGGGGAGCAAGCGGAGAGATTTCCTAGCCCATCTCAGGGGGAGCGAGTATGCCTCATCCCATATTTTCTAAGAGGCGTCGGGTTTCCAATCCACCCATTCCTTCACGGGCTCCTGGAGTTCTATGGCCTCCAGTTGCACCACTTCACCCCCGCCTCTGTGCTGCACATCGCAGGATACGTTGCCCTTTGTGAATTATTTCTGGGTTGTGAGGCTCACTTCGAGTTATGGAAGAAGTTATTCTGCCTCGTCCCCCGCAACCTGGGGGAATCCATATGTCAAGTGGGCAGAGCCGAAATACGGCGCGTCGCCAAGACCGGATACCTGTCCGGTACTCCCAAGAAGGCATCTGAAAACTGGCCCTCGGAGTGGTTTTATGTTGATGACGTTCCCCTTCCGGATCCAATCCGGACGGGCCTCCCTGAGTTCAATAATGCTCCGCCAAAGACACGCCAAAGTTGGTGCCCTCGGGGCCCCCAAGAGGAAGATACCAGAGAAGTCCACTTCCTGATGAGTAGGATAAAGACACTGGTCAAATCAGGACTGACAATAGTAAAGGTTATATCAATATGCATAATGCGGGGGGTGCAGCCACTTCAATATCGGGGGAAGCCCATGTGGCACTTCAATGGGGAAGATGATGCCACCCGCTGTGGTCGTAAAGGTCTGGACTCCACCACTGCTTTGGCGAGAATACTGTCCGATTTGTATAAAGGAGAAGAAGAAGAATTCCTTCGTATTAAACCGCGGGATGGATTTTCCATGTACAACCCCCCAAGATGGGTAAGCCGTCACTCTTTCCCCCACTCTATTCATTCTGGCGCTCTTCATCACAATCATTTACCTCGATATTTCTGAGCAGGAACTAAGGAGGGTCGTGGAAGGCTTCAACAGCCCCTCTCCGCAGCCAGAGGACCACGGAAGGGCCTTCGATCCAGGACTTGAAGAAGATCCGGATATATCTGTGGAGCTTGTCAATGGGACATTTTATCAGGCCAGCTGCGATGGCGCCTCGGTGGCTATCATCGCTGACTATCCCGAACTGCTACCTGCATCGCGTGAGCAAAGCCGAAACCTTATCCCCTGAAGAGGACTCCTTTCTTATACCATGCCTTATGCATAAAATATCGTATTTTTATAGAGACAACCATCGGAACGCGGCGCCGAGCCCCTGGGGGCTCGTCGGCAAAGGGCGTCCGGATCAGGCAGGCTTAAGAGGAAGGAGGTTAGGGCCGAAACGCCCTTACAGAGGTATGGTAAAAACCTGCTCTGTGATTATCGTGTTTGAAATGTAACAGCGTCCTTCGTGTTCTGGCAGAAAAAGGAGTCGCCGGACTATATCCGGGGATTCTGCCGGTCACGCCTCTACCAACCGGATTCCAGAACCGGCTTCGAGGGAGGAGGCCGATGTAGGGCCGATGCCGAATTATCCTCCGACAAAGGATGCGGATATGCTCTCCGCCACAAATTCCGAAGTAGAGAGTGCCATGAATCACCGGCGCCGACGGGCCGTACTTCGCAATAGCATCTTTTCCGAAGAGGCATTTAATGCTTTCAATTCGGGAGACGCATACATCCGAGCTGCTTAAGGCGGGCTCGCCCGAGCGACGGACCAGTATGCAAAAGATATACAGGTAAGGAAATTTGATAAGCATGTATAGCAGTAGACCCTGAGACTTGAAACGGTTGGAACAACTTATTTAAGGATCATTTTATGCACAGGTCCTTGTATAGAAGAATACCCAATTGTCTCAAGAGCTGGAGGAGTGCAAGACCCAACTGAGGGTCGCGGTTGCCAAACTAGAGGAATCCGAGAAGGCCTCATCTGGTAACATTTGTCTCAATAGATAAATCTTAAAGGAATATACCAGTTATCCATTGGCTTGCTTCATAAGTCTAACAGAAAATTCTGCAGACAATCCTGGGACGAAGCCGGAGATCGTAGGAGATAGCGAGTCGCATCTCCAAAGACAGCTAAGGGCTGGCGAGCGTGTTCTTATGCAGGTTAGGCGGGAGAAAAACAATCTCCAAGATGCCAACGTCCGGCTGGGCTTCGAATTATCAGATGTTCGAGCTCAGCTGGCGGACTCCGTGAAGGAGAACCGAAGGCTTCGTCGCGGCCTTTATGGTAAGTGCCTAAACGAACTGCAGTACAGTTCGGCGAGGAAGCATATTAAAAGAGTTTATATATGTAGGTATGTTGACGGGCCATCCTGAAGAGGAGATGCCCGGATCCACCAGAGATTTACTGCAAGACCTCTCACAGCTGCACGAACGAGTTCGGCAGGTGATGCAGGGTTTTGCCCAGGCCTTGTGGCCATCCACTTCCCTACCAAGAGGCATGGGGGAGCTCGTGGATATGCTCCAAGGGGCACGGTGGCGCTTCCGGTTGTGGAAGGTGTCAGCCTGCCGACAAGGTGTAAAGGAAGCCTGGGCCATGGTGAAGACGCGCTACACCAAGCTTGACCCAAACCATATGGCTGAAGTCGGACCGGCGGGGTCAGATGGGAAAGCTTACGGGACGAAACTCCGCCGCCACGAGGCGGAACCTTGGCGGAATCAATCTAGGGCTCTGGCAGAGCTGTTTTGCCGGGGACACTTCCCTCCGGGAGGGGGAAATCATCACCAACGTCATCACCAACGATCCTCTCATCGAGAGGGGGTCAATCTCCATCAACATCTTCACCAGCACCATCTCCTCTAAAAACCCTACAGTTCATCTCTTGTATCCAATCTTGTAATAAAACCACAAATTGGTACATGTGGGTCGCTAGTAGTGTTGATTACTCCTTGTAGTTGATGCTATTTGGTTTACTTGGTGGAAGATCATATGTTCAGATCCTTTATGCATATTATTACTCCTCTGATTATGAACATGAATATGCTTTGTGAGTAGTTACATTTGTTCCTGAGGACATGGGTGAAGTCTTGCTATTAGTAGTCATGTGAATTTGGTATTCGTTCGATATTTTGATGAGATGTATGTTGTCTTTCCCTCTAGTGGTGTTATGTGAACGTCGACTACATGACACTTCACCATTATTTGGGCCTAGAGGAAGGCATGGGGAGGTAATAAGTAGATGATGGGTTGCTAGAGTGACACAAGCTTAAACCCTAGTTTATGAGTTGCTTCGTTAGGGGCTGATATGGATCCATATGTTTAATGCTATGGTTAGGTTTACCTTAATACTTCTTTTGTAGTTGCGGATGCTTGCAATAGGGGTTAATCATAAGTGGGATGCTTGTCCAAGTTAGTGCATTACCCAAGTACCGGTCCACCCACATATCAAATTATTAAAGTACCGAACGTGAATCATATGAACGTGATTAAAACTAGCTTGACGATAATTCCCGTGTGTCCTCGGGAGCTCTTTCCTCATTATTAGAAATTGTCCAGGCTTATCCTTTGCTACATAAAGGATTGGGCCACCTTGCTGCACTTTATTTAATTTATTTACTTGTTGCTCGTTACCATTTATCTTATCACAAAACTATCTATCACCTACAATTTCAGTGCTTGCAGAGAAAACCTTACTAAAAACCGCTTATCATTTCCTTCTGCTCCTCGTTGGGTTCGACACTCTTACTTATCGAAAGGACTACAATTTACCCCCTACACTTGTGGGTCATCAAGACTCTTTTCAGACGCCGTTGCCGGGGAGTGTAGCGCTTTTGGTGAGTGGAACTTGGTAAGGAAATATTTATATAGTGTGCTGAAATTTTCTGTTACTTGTCACTATGGAAACTAATCCTTTGAGGGGCTTGTTTGGGGTATATTCACCCCAACCATAAGAGCAAAGAGTTGCTCCTCAACCTACTGAACTTTATGAAAATATTTACTTTGAGATTCCTTCGGGTATGATAGAGAAACTGCTGCCTAATCCATTTCTAGGAGACGGAACATTGCATCCCGATTTACACCTTATCTTTGTGGATGAAGTTTGTGGATTATTTAAGCTTGCAGGTATTCCCGATGATGTTGTCAAAAGGAAGGTCTTCCCTTTATCTTTGAAGGGAGATGCATTGACATGGTATAGGCTATGTGATGATACGAGATCTTGGAATTATAAGCAATTGAAGTCGGAATTTCACCAGAAGTTCTATCCTATGCATCTTGTTCATCGTGATCATAATTACATATATAATTTTTGGCCTCGCGAAGGAGAAAGCATCGCTCAAGCCTGGGGGAGGCTTAAGTCAATGTTATATTCATGCCCCAATCAGGAGCTCTCTCGGGAAATGATTATTCAGAATTTTTATGCTTGGCTTTCTCTTGATAATCGCAACCTGCTCGATACTTCCTGTGTTGGTTCTTATATGCTGAAGACTATTGATTTCAAATGGGACTTATTGGAAAGAATTAAACGCAACTCTGAAGATTGGGGTTTCGACGATGGTAAGGAGTCAGGTATGACACCTAAGTTCGATTGTGTTAAATCTTTTATGGATACCGATGCTTTTCGTGGATTTAGCGCTAAGTATGGACTTGACTCTGAGATAGTAGCTACTTTCTGTGAATCTTTTGCTACTCACATTGATATCCCTAAAGAGAAGTGGTTTAAATATAATCCTCCTATTGAAGTGAAAGTAGTTGCACCTATTACAGTCGAAAAAAAGACTATTACCTATAGTGATCCTATTGTTCCTACTGCTTATGTTGAAAAACTCCTTTTCCTGTTAGGATTAAGGATCATGCTAAAGCTTTGACTGTTGTTCGTAAGAGTAATACTAGGACTTATACACCTTCTGAGCAAATTAATGTTGAACCTAGTATTGCTATGGTTAAAGATCTCTTGGATGAGGATTTAGATGGGCATGTTATTTCTTTCTGTGGTGAGTCTGCTAATATTGCTAGACCTGATACTAAGACACGTAGACCTGTCGTAGGCATGCCTGTTATTTCTGTTAAAATAGGAGATCATTGTTATCATGGCTTATGTGATATGGGTGCTAGTGCTAGTGCGATACCTTATGATCTATGTAAAGAAATTATGCACGACATTGCACCCATTGAATTAGAAGACATTGATGTTACTATTAAGCTTGCTAATAGGGATACCATTAAACCCTTTGGGATTGTTAGAGATGTTGAAGTTTTGTGTGGGAAGGTTGAATACCCTGCTGATTTTCTTGTTCTTGGTTCCCCACAAGATGATTTTTGCCCCATTATTTTTGGTAGACCCTTCTTGAATACAGCTAGTGCTAAGATTAATTGTGAAAAGAATATTGTCACTGTTGGCATAAATGGTATGTCTCATGAGTTTAATTTTGCTAAGTTTAGTAGACAACCTCGTGAAAGGGAACCACCTAGCAAGGATGAAATTATTGGTCGTGCTTCCATTGTTGTTCCTCCAACTGATCCGTTAGAACAATATTTGCTAGACCATGAAAACGATATATTTATGAAGGAAAGGGAGGAAATAGATGAAGTGTTCCTTAAACAAGAACCTGTGCTGAAACATAACCTTCCCGTTGAAATTCTTGGGGATCCCCCTCCACCCAAGGGTGATCCCGTGTTTGAACTCAAACCATTACCTGATAATCTTAAGTATGCTTACATTGATGAAAAAGAAATATATCATGTTATTATTAGTGCTAACCTTTCAGAGAAAGAAGAAGAAAGATTATTGAAAACTCTGAAGAAGCACCGAGCTGCTATTGGATATACTCTGGATGATCTTAAGGGCGTTAGTCCCACGCTATGTCAACACAAAATTACATTGGAGGACGATGCCAAACCAGTTAGAGATCCTCAAAGACGATTAAATCCCAAGATGAAGGAAGTGGTAAGAAAGGAGATACTAAAGCTCCTTGAGGCAGGTATTATTTATCCCGTTGCTGATAGTGAATGGGTAAGCCCTGTCCATTGTGTTCCCAAAAAGGGAGGTATTACTGTCGTTCCTACTGATAAACATGAATTGATCCCGCAAAGAATTATTACAGGTTATAGGATGGTAATTGATTTCCGTAAGTTAAATAAAGCTACTAAGAAAGATCATTACCCCTTACCTTTTATTGATCAAATGCTAGAAAGACTATCCAAACACACACATTTCTGCTTTCTAGATGGTTATTCTGGTTTCTCTCAGATACATGTATCAGCGAAGGATCAATCTAAAACTACTTTTACTTGCCCTTTTGGTACTTTTGCTTATAGACGTATGCCTTTTGGTTTATGTAATGCACCTGCTACCTTTCAAAGAGGCATGATGGCTACATTCTCTGATTTTTGTGAAAAGATTTGTGAGGTATTCATGGATGACTTCTCCATCTATGGATCCTCTTTTGATGATTGTTTGAGCAACCTTGATCGAGTTTTGCATAGATGCGAAGACACTAGTCTCATCTTGAATTGGGAAAAGTGTCACTTTATGGTTAATGAAGGCATTGTCTTGGGGCATAAGATCTCCGAGAGAGGTATTGAAGTTGATAAAGCCAAAGTTGATGCTATTGAAAAGATGCCATGTCCCAAGGACATAAAAGGTATAAGAAGTTTCCTTGGTCATGTCGGTTTTTATAGGAGGTTCATTAAGGACTTTTCTAAAATCTCTAGGCCTCTGACTAATTTATTGCAAAAAGATATTCCTTTTGTCTTTGATGATGATTGTGTAGAAGCATTTGAAACACTTAAGAAAGCTTTGATCACTGCACCTATTGTTCAGCCACCTGATTGGAATTTACCTTTTGAAATTATGTGCGATGCTAGTGATTATGATGTAGGTGTTGTTCTAGGGCAAAGAGTCAATAAGAAATTGAATGTTATCCAGTATGCTAGTAATACTCTTGATACTGCCCAGAAAAATTATGCTACTACTGAAAAAGAGTTCTTAGCAGTTATGTTTGCATGTGGTAAGTTTAGACCTTATATTGTTGATTCCAAAGTTAACATTCACACTGATCATGCTGCTATTAAATATCTTATGGAAAAGAAAGATGCTAAGCCTAGACTCATTAGATGGGTTCTCTTGCTCCAAGAATTTGACTTGCATATTATTGATAGAAAGGGAGCTGAGAACCCCATTGCAGACAACTTGTCTAGGTTAGAGAATGTTCTTGATGACCCACTGCCTATTAATGATAGCTTTATTGATGAACAATTAGCGGTCGTCAATGCTTCTCGTACTGCTCCTTGGTATGCTGATTATGCTAATTACATTGTTGCTAAATATATACCGCCTAGTTTCACATACCAGCAAAAGAAAAAGTTCTTTTATGATTTAAGACATTACTTCTGGGATGACCCACACCTTTATAAATAAGTAGTAGATGGTGTTATTAGACGTTGTGTGCCTGAGCATGAACAGGAACAGATTCTACGTAATTGTCACTCTAAATCTTATGGAGGACACCACGCTGGAGATAGAACTGCACACAAGGTAGTACAATCTGGTTTTTATTGGCCTACTCTCTTCAAAGATGCCCGTAAGTTTGTCTTATCTTGTGATGAATGTCAAAGAATAGGTAACATTAGTAGACATCAAGAAATGCCTATGAATTATTCTCTTGTTATTGAACCGTTTGATGTTTGGGGCTTTGATTATATGGGACCTTTTCCTGCCTCTAATGGTTATACACATATTTTAGTTTGTTGATTACGTTACTAAGTGGGTAGAAGCTATTCCAACTAGTAGTGCTGATCATAACACTAATGCTTAAAGAAGTTATCTTCCCGAGGTTTGGAGTCCCTAGATATCTTATGACTGATTGTGGTTCACATTTTATTCATGGTGCTTTCCGTAAGATGCTTGCTAAGTATGGTGTCAATCATAGAATCGCATCTCCTTATCATCCGCAGTCTAGTGGTCAAGTAGAGTTGAGCAATAGAGAGATCAAATTAATTTTGCAAAAGACTGTGAATAGATCTAGAAAGAATTGGTCCAAAAAACTTGATGATGCATTATGGGCCTATAGAACTGCATACAACAATCCTATGGGTATGTCTCCTTATAAAATGGTTTATGGAAAAGCATGTGATTTACCCCTTGAACTTGAACATAAGGCATACTGGGCTATCAAAGAGCTCAACTATGACTTCAAACTTGCCGGCGAGAAGAGGTTGTTTGATATTAGCTCACTTGATGAATGGAGGATCCAAGCATATGAGAATGCCAAGCTTTTCAAAGAAAAAGTCAAACGCTGGCATGATAAGAGGATACAAAAGCGTGAGTTTAACGTAGGAGATTATGTGTTATTATTCAACTCTCGTTTAAGATTTTTTGCAGGAAAACTTCTCTCAAAATGGGAAGGTCCCTACGTTATCGAGGAGGTCTATCGTTCTGGTGCTATAAAAATCAACAACTTCGAAGGCACGAGTCCAAGGGTGGTAAACGGTCAAAGAATTAGACATTATATTTCAGGTAATCCTATCAATGTTGAAACTAATATTATTGAAACCGTAACCCCTGAGGAATACATAAGGGACACTTTCCAGAATGTTCCAGACTCCGAAAAGGTATGGGTATGTGGTACGGTAAGTAAACTGACTCCAAAACAACTCCAATGGCAATTTTTATCAGTTTTGGATTATTTAAGAATTTTAGGAAGAAATAAGTAGTCTGAAAGGGACAAGAGGCTCCCACGAGAGTGGAGGGCCCCCCCTGTAGGGCGCGCCCCCTATCTCGTGGGCACCTCGTGTGCCTCCCGGACTCTGTTTTCTTGCACATTACGTATTTTGGTCGGTAAAAATTCATTCTATATACCCCCGAAGGTTTTGACCACCGTATCACGCAAATATCCTCTGTTTTCGTTTCGAGCTGTTTCTGTTTCAGATCAAGAGCACCATGATGTCGCCCTCCTCCAACAATGAAGACAAGGATGCTTGGCTATTAAATATAGAGCTGGAAATAGAAGAACCAGAAGAGATCAACAAGGATGAAGGGATCAATAAGGCCATGGAGGTTCAAGTTTCGGCGGTGAAAGAAGAAGACATCCCTCAACCTTTACCTAACCTCTTTACTCCAACAGAGATTGAAGCTTTCAATATGATTGAGTTAGCTCGCATGCAGAACAAGTATCTCACACAAGAGAATATTCTGTTGAAGGATCATATTGCTGGGCTTAAGGGCATTATCTGCAAGTTGGAGGAACTTTTACGCTCAATGTGCGATTATCCACCGTCATCATCACCGCCTCCATCACCTCCGAGGACATAATCACATGGGTATGGGCACTCCCCTTGGCAACTGCCAAGCTTGGGGGAGGTGCCCCGGTATCGTATCACCATCACACTCCTATGTTTACCGTTTTATTTAGTTCAATCCTTTTAGTAGTATCTTGATCTAGTAGATTGAAGTTTTGATATCAAGTAGTTTGAGTTTTGCTTTGTGATCTCTTTTTGTAATCGAGTCCGTGAGCTATCTATAATAAAGATTAGTGTTGAGTCAAGGGCTTTGCTATGTTGCTATGATCTTGAAAAAGTAGAAAGAATAAAAGAGTTCATATTGATCTTATGGATAGTGATGACTTCACATATAGAAAGTATGAGGCATAAAAATTTGTTGAGAGTTGATGAACGTAGCCTTGGTCATTGTTGCAATTAATAGGAAGTGATAAGGAAAGAGGGGTTCACATATAAATATATTATCATGGACACCTTTTTATAATTGGGAGCACTCATTAAGTATGACATGCTAAAAGAGTTGGCGTTGGACAAGGAAGACAACGTAATGGTTTATGTTTTCCGACATCTCAGTTAAAGTATATTGTCATTGACCTTCCAAACATGTTGAGCTTGCCTTTCCCTCTCATGCTAGCCAAATTCCTTGCACCAAGTAGAGATACTACTTGTGCTTCCAAATACCCTTAAACTCAGTTTTGCCATGAGAGTCCACCATACCTACCTATGGATTGAGTAAGATCCTTCAAGTAAGTTGTCATGTTGCAAGCAATAAAAATTGCTATCTAAATATGTATGACTTATTAGTGCAGAGAAAATAAGCTTTGTACGAACTTGTTGCGGAAGTAATAAAAGCGACGGACTGCATAATAAAGGTCCACATACAAGGGGCAATATAAAGTGACGTTCTTTTGCATTAAGATTTTGTGCATCAACCCTAAACGCACATGACAACCTCTGCTTCCCTCTACGAAGGGCCTATCTTTTACTTTATGTTTTTACTTTATGCTTGAGTCAAGGTGATCCTCACCTTTCCCTTTTTCATTTTATCATTTGGCAAGCTCCTCGTGTTTGAAAGATCATGATATATATATATATATATATATATATATATATATATATATATATATATATATATATATATATATATATATATATATATATATCCAATTGGATGTAAGTTAGCATGGGCTATTATTGTTGACATCACCTAAAGGTGAATACGTTGGGAGGCAACACATTAAGCCCCTATCTTTCTCAATGTCCGGCTGAAACTCTATAACCACAAGTACTGAGTGAGTGTTAGCAATTGTAGAAGACTACGAGATAGTTGAGTATATGAGCTTGCTGAAAAGCTCTATTGTTGACTCTTTCTGATGTTACGATAAATTGCAATTGTTTCAATGACTGAGATTATAGTTTGTTAGTTCCCACTGAAGTTTTTGAACCATACTTGACATTGTGAATTGTTTGTTACTTAAGCATAAGAAATCATATGATAAATTCTATATATGTTGATGTTATAAGAATGATCATGATGCCCTCATGTCCGTATTTTATTTTTATCAACACCTCTATCTCTAAACATGTGGACATTTTTTCGATTTCGGCTTCCGCTTGAGGACAAGCGAGGTCTAAGCTTGGGGGAGCTGATACGTCCATTTTGCATCATGCTTTTATATCAATATTTATTGCATTATGGGCTGTTATTACACATTATATCTCAATACTTATGGCTATTCTCTCTTATTTTACAAGGTTTACCATGAAGAGGGGGGATGCCGGCAGCTGGAATTCTGGCTGGAAAAGGAGCAAACGTTGGAAACCTATTCTGCACAGCTCCAAAAGTCCTGAAACTCCATGAAACAACTTTTTGGAATTAATAAGAATTTCTGAGCGAAAGAAATACGCCAGGGGGCCCACACCCTGTCCAGGAGACAGGGGGCGTGCACCCCTATCTCCTGGGCCCCCTGGTGGGCCTCCGGCGTCCATCTTCTGCTATATCATCACTTTTACCCTGGAAAAAATCATGGGCAAGCTTACGGGACGAAACTCCGCCGCCACGAGGCGGAACCTTGGCGGAATCAATCTAGGGCTCTGGCAGAGCTTTTCTGCCGGGGACACTTCCCTCCGGGAGGGGGAAATCATCACCAACGATCCTCTCATCAAGAGGGGGTCAATCTCCATCAACATCTTCACCAGCACCATCTCCTCTCAAAACCCTAGTTCATCTCTTGTATCCAATCTTGTATCAAAACCACAAATTGGTACCTGTGGGTCGCTAGTAGTGTTGATTACTCCTTGTAATTGATGCTATTTGGTTTACTTGGTGGAAGATCATCTGTTCAGATCCTTTATGCCTATTATTACTCCTCTGATTATGAACATGAATATGCTTTGTGAGTAGTTACGTTTGTTCCTGAGGACATGGGTGAAGTCTTGCTATTAGTAGTCATGTGAATTTGGTATTCGTTCGATATTTTGATGAGATGTATGTTGTTTTTCCTCTAGTGGTGTTATGTGAACGTTGACTACATGACACTTCACCATTATTTGGGCCTAGAGGAAGGCATGGGGAGGTAATAAGTAGATGATGGGTTGCTAGAGTGACAGAAGCTTAAACCCTAGTTTATGAGTTGCTTCGTTAGGGGCTGACATGTTTAATGTTGTGGTTAGGTTTACCTTAATACTTCTTTTGTAGTTGCGGATGATTGCAATAGGGGTTAATCATAAGTAGGATGCTTGTCCAAGTTAGGGCAGTACGTACCCAAGTACCAGTCCACCCACATATCAAATTATTAAAGTACCGAACGCGAATCATATGAACGTGATGAAAACTAGCTTGACGATAATTCCCATGTGTCCTCGGGAGCTCTTTCCTCATTATTAGAAATTGTCCAGGCTTATCCTTTGCTACATAAAGGATTGGCCACCTTGTTGCACTTTATTTACTTATTGCTCGTTACCATTTATCTTACCACAAAACTATCTATCACCTACAATTTCAGTGCTTGCAGAGAAAACTTTTCTGAAAAACGCTTATCATTTCCTTCCGCTCCTCGTTGGGTTCGACACTCTTACTTATCGAAAGGACTACGATTTACCCCCTACACTTGTGGGTCATCAACCGGCTAGAACAGATTTTCCATGGGTGCCACCAAACAGTCCACCAGGCGCTCGACGCGGCCGCCGATCTAAAGCCAGATGACATGCCGCCGAAGACCGCATCGCGCCGCCGCCCGATCCAGGCCAGCCGCCGCAGCAGCCGCCCGTGGCCTGAGGCAGGGCCGACCGCCGCCGTCGTCGAAGCCAACACCGTCGCTTCTAGATCGGCCGCACCTTCACACATGTTGGGGTCCCGCCACCCCTGAGACGCGGGAGGGAGGAAGAACCCCCGCCACCGCCGTCGGCCTCCGGGCGCAAGCCGGCGGCGTCCTCCGGCGGCGGCGGGAGGAGGGGAGGAGGATGGGCTAAGGCCCCAGCGGCGGCTAGGGTTGGGGAGCCCGAGTCGCCCGAGCGGGGGGCGACCCGTGCGAGTAATAAAACTTGACCTCCATGCAAATACTTGGGTCTTCAACTTTCCATTTGGCAATTCTCACGCTCTGAATGGCAGCCTATTATGGACAACGTGCTCAACTTCATGTCGGGAAGGCAAAAGGGTCCCATTACTCATGTAGGACGATTGATACTGGTTCACGATGTGGTTATGGCGATGCCATGCACCACCTACTGGTTGCCAATGCTCCAAAATGGGCACTTGAGTGTGTTAACAATAGATGTCGTGCTTTCTTCTGGGAGGGGGCAAATGTAATCCATGGAGGGAAGTGTTTAGTAGCATGACAGAGGGTATGCAGACACAAAGAGCTTGGCGGGCTAGGAGTTATGGACCTCGAGAGACATGGGCTCGCTTTGCGCCTAGGTTGGGAATGGCTCAAGCGTACTGACACAACTAGACCGTGGCAGGGCCTAAAGATGGCACATGTTCCATAAGTATAGATGGCATTCAACAACCTGGTTCACTGGCAGCTGGGGTCAGGTGAGAATGTGTTGTTTTGGAAAGATAGATGGATTAGAGGAGCTACGATAAGGAGATTGCCCCGGACATCATGGCCCATATCCGCACCCAAACCATAAATTGAAGACTAGTTAAGGAGGGCTTACCTAATCATCGATGGCCTTCCGACATTTCAGGAGATCTCTCCACCAACGGACCGGTCCAGCTCATTAGACTGTGGGAAATTATGCTCTCAGTTTAGCTTGACCCCAACCGACAATATATGGCAATATGGCCGTGGAATGAGCGAGGGGTGTACACTCCTGCTTCAGCTTATCATATGCTCTTCATGGGTGCGATAAAGGTGGCTTTTGCTAGCTGGATATGGAAGTGTTGGGGGCCACTAACTTGCAAAATGTTCTTATGGTTGGCCATTCAGTAACTAATCTAGACATACGACCGGAGGCTCAAACATGGTCTTCAAGAGGAGAGATCGCCATGCTTTCTTTGCGACCAAGAGGAAGATAACGTCGGCCATATCCCGCTCCACAAAGTTTCTTCCTAGCTCGAGCTCCACGGTGCCTCTTATCTGGACCGTTGGTATGCTTGGGGATTTGTGCTAGAAAGGAGCATGACGAGCTGTGCTGCAGTTCGCTGCAGTGTCATTAGCAGGCGTTGTTCTGTCCATTTAAATAGTAATCACAAGCTGCATGCAGCGATGCACATGTGTTCCCTGCAAGTCTACATGCTATGTCACATCCCAAGTCTTGGCTCAGTGCTGCAACAGTGAAAGAGAGAGAGAAAAAGTGGGACAGTTAATAGAAAAGTGTGGTGCTGTCAGTGGAAAAGTGAAGAGAGAGTGCCTATGCGGGAGACTCAAAGAGAGAAAAAAATTCTTTGCAAAAATTTGAAGAGAGGGGTAGCATGTGAGACAGTGAGAGTGAGAAAAAATCATTAAGAAAATTTCTTTGAGAGAGGGAAAAAGTGAATTCGTGGGTGACTCAAAGAGAAAAAATTCTTTGAAAAATTTGAAGAGAGAGATAGCATGTGTCAGAGAGAGCACTTTTTTAGAAGAGAAGTGAGAAATGGAGAAGTTGTGTGAGGTAGTTTTTCTTTTTTGAAAGAAAGCTTTATTTAAGAAGGTGAGGAAGACGCATGTGGATGTGGATTTCATTTGTATCTGAGGAAAGAGAGAACGTTTTGTCAGGAAAGATTTCTTTTTATAGCAGCCAGGAAGTCATCCATGAGAGAGAGAGAGTGTGTTTTTTATTTGTCTAGAACTGTAGCCATCGCAATCCTAGTGCTGGATGGTGGCAGAAACTGTAGCTTTTCTTTGCAGTCGCTATCACAGGCTGCCCCTTGCCAGAGTATTTAGCGTTTAGCATCTGCCATAGCTGCTAATGTTCGAATCTATGCACACATCCACATGCACTGGAGATCAGATTGAACGGCTATGATAGGAGGTACCGTGTAGCTCGTCCTATAAAAAACCGCTCTCTATCCCGCTCCAGTGCGTCTACTTGAGGAAAGTATGGCATTTGACATTCGTAAGACTAGGATGGATCCATCGCCGGTTCCCGCGGTAGCCGACAGACTGAAGAATGGTGGGGAAACTCTTGCAAGCGCATAGCAAGATGCACCGAAAGGCGTTTGACTCTCTAGTCCTGTTGGTTTGCTGGAACCTTTGGAAGCAAAGGAACATCCGATTGTTTCGTAATGCTACAGCAACGGTCAGTACGTCGGACTTAGTAACAAAGATATTAGATGAGCTCTGTGTGGGTTCTAGGCTCTAGAAGGAGGGAGAGGAGTGAATTATCTATGTGTGTAGTAGCGTATGAAAGTTGGAGTTGGGGTGGCGCGTTGCTTCAGCCGAGTTGTGGCTGTGAGGCTATTTTCTCTCTATCTTCTGGAAAGCTTTTATTTACAAACTCTTCTATAAAGTTATGGTAGCAATTTGCACATTCTCAAAAAAAAAACCATTGTTTCATTCTCAAGGCCCAACCCAACTAGCATCTTTTAGATTAGGCCCAACCCAATTAGGAAATTCCTCAAACCCTTACTTTTCCTCAGGAATTTCCTATTCGACGCTCTCTGCGTCGAAATGTCGAGGTAACGCACATAGCGACGATACTAACCGGACCACTGGGCCGGCCCATCTATATATAGCTTACAAGAAGATCGCATCTGGTTTTAGGAACTTTCTAGAAGGTTCCAGCCCAGGTTTCTAATGGTTTTGGGAATCTTCTAGCAGGTTCCCAAACCGATTTTTGGACTAGTTTTCTGGTTCCTTTTTGTTTTTTTATTTTTCGTTTTTCTTTTCCTTTTCTAAGAGTTTCCCTTTTTGTTTTTAATTTTTTCCTTTTCTGTCTCTACATTCTTTTTTTCGTTTTTGTTTTCTTTTCTTTATGATTTTGTTCAAAATTTCAGAACTTTTCAAAATTTGTTCAAGAACTTCAAAAAAATGATTTCATCGCAAAGACCGTTCACAAATTTTAGAAAACTGTTCGCAATTTGTTTTCGAAAAATGTTAATGTTTTCAAATTTTGTTCGGGAGATTCAAAAAAATGTTTCTATTTCAAACTTTGTTCGCAATTTTCAAGATTTTTTTATATTATTCAATTTTTGTTCAGGTGTTTCAAAAATTGTTCGTGAATTTCAAATAATGTTCCTGTTTTAATTTTTGTGGATAGTTCCAAAAAAGTTCATAATTTTTAAAAACTGTTTGTGTTTCCAAAAAAAATTCAGGAGTTTAAACCAATGTTCCCATTTTAAGAAAAATGTTCGCTTATCCAAAATTTGTGTTTGGAATTGGAAAATGTTTCAGTTTTCAGAAAAATCGTTTTCAAAAAATGTTCTAGTTTTCAAAAAGTGTTCATCTTTCCAAATATTGTTCATCTCAAATTTGTTCTACAGATTCAGAAAAGGTCCAGTTTTAATTTTTTTTGTGTTTCCAAAAATTGTTCCTGTTTTCGAAAGTTGTTCGCAAATTTCATAAATATTTCTGTTTCCAAAAATTGTTCACGTTTTTAAATTTGTTCTGCAGTTTTGAAAAAGTCTGCGTGTGTTGAATATTTTTGGTAGTTCCGAAATTGTTCCTGTTTTGGTTATTGTTCGCAAATATCATTATTTTAGTTTTTTCTATTTTTTTCTGCAATTTCGAGCAAAAAACTAAAAACATGAAAAAAAATAAAAAAAATGGATCTTCGCTGTTTTTGGTTCTTATAATGTTGCGCTACAAATGTAAACATTCGTTGTGATAATGTCTACTGGCTAGCACAGTTGGCTCTTTCACCAGAGGTCCCGGGCTCGATCACTACAGTACGGCTCCCCTCCTGTATGGGGAAAATCCTATTCGCCGCTCGCCGCGGCAAACTGTCGAGCGATCGCACAGGGGCAGCGCAGCCAGTGCCGGCCCACACATCATGCGTCCAAACCGGTTTTGGAAACCTTCTAAAAGGTTTCTTGAACCGGTTTTTTTCCTGTATCGTTTTTTGCTGGTTCTTTTTCGGCTTTCTATTTTTTTTCATTTCTCTTTTTTTTCGTTTCTGTTTCTTTTTCATTTTTTCGTTTTTTGTTTCTTGTTTCACTTTCTTTTTCAAGTTTATTTTTCTTTTTTAGAATATGTTCGTAGTATTTTCAAATGTTTATGATTTTCATTTTTATTTCCTCTTCTTTTCTTCTCTTCCTTTAATAAAAATAAAAAATTTAAATTTTGTTCGTGTTTTCAAAAAATGTTCCCAAGATTCAAAATTAGTTCTCGTTACACAAAAAAAATACAAAACTTCTGAAATTCAGAAAATGTACTGAATTTCAATTTTTTGTTCACATATTCAAAAAATGTTCGCGCTTCCAAAATTTTTTGGGATTTTTCAAAAATTCTCTCCGTTTCAAAATATGTGTTCAAGATTCAAAAAATGTCCATGCTTTAAAACATTGTTCGGACCTACAAATTTGTTCGGATTTTTTCAAAATTTATCTCCGTTTCAAAATATTTTCTCGAGATTCAAAAAAATGTCCATGCTTTAAAAAAATGTTTCTGCTTCCAAATTTGTTCGGGATTTTTTAAAATTGGTCACTGCTTCAAAATTTGTTCTCAAGATTCAAAAAATATTTAGGAATTGAAAAAAATTGTTCCAACTTTGCAAATTTGTTCACAAATTCAATAATAGTTCTTGTTTTTCAATTATTTCACAAATTCAAAAAATGTTCTGGAAGTTATAAAAATATAAACATTTTTACTTTTTGTTCACAAATTCAAGAAATGTTCCCCTTTTTCAAATTTGTTCACATCATCAAAATGTTCCTGTTTTATAAAATTTGTACGAAAATTCGGAAAATGTTTTTTATTTTGAAGAAAATATTCATAATTTTGAAAAATTCAGTTGTAGGAGGTCGTCTGTTCGACCCAATAAATTGTCTGTAGTCTTTAACTGTCGCGTTGCTAATTGATAATGAGAATGTCTACATCGCAGTGGTTTGCACGGCAAGCCAATTAGTGCGAAGTCGCGTGTTCGAGTTACAGCGCTAGTGCTAATTTCTTTTTTGCGATTTTTCATCTCGGGAACGTTCTGCCGCGTGCCACTGTAAATGGGCCGGCCCAGGCTAGCCGCTCCTGTGCGAAGCGCCGGCATTTCGCCGCAGCGAGCGGCCTATAGGTGCGGAATATCCTAGCGGACGCTCATTGCGGCAGATTGTCGAGCGAGCGCACAGAGCCGAGCGACCTAGCGATCCAGATGGGCCGGCCCAAGTACGCGCGCTACAGTATCCTGTATTGGGTACTTTCTGGAAGGTTCCTGACCGGTTTTGGGAACCTTCCAGAAGGTTCCTTAACCGATTTTTCACTGGTTTTTTTCCTTTTTCTATATCTTTTTTTCTTCTCTTTTTTCTTCTTTCTTTGTTTTTCTGTTTCTTTATTTCATTTTTTCAATTCCTTTTCTTCTCTTTCTATTTCCTATTTGTTCTTCAGATTTTCAAATTCCTTTCTGTTTCCTTTCTGTTTCCTTTTTTTCTGTTTGTTTTCTTTCTTTGGTTTATTATTTCATTTTCTTTTTCTTTTCTCTTTTTTTCAAAATATTCAAATTTTGTTTGCCTTTCCATAAAATGTTCAGTTTTTTAAAAATTGTTCTGAAAATTCGAAAATTGCTCACGTTACACAAAAAAGTGCAAAATTTCCGAAATTATTATAATGTACCGGACTTCAACTATTTTGTTCAGGTTTTCAAAAAATGTTTGCGCTTCCAAATATATTCGGGATTTTTCCAATTTGTTCTCTGTTTCAAAATTTGTTCTCAACATTTCAAAAATGTTCGTTCTTTAAGAAATTATTCACGCATCTAAATTTATTCTATGTGTCAAAATTTGTTCTCAAGATTCAAGAAAAAATTTCATGCTTTAAAAAAAATCTGCGCTTCCAAATTTGTTCTCTGTTTCAAATTTTGTTCTCAAGATTAAAAAAAGTTCGTGCTTTAAAAAATGTTCATGTTCAAATTTTGTTCTCAAATTTCCGCGCTTACAAATTTGTTCTCCGTTTCAAAATTTGTTCTCAAGATTAAAAAAAAAATTCGTGCTTTAAAAAATGTTCATGTTCAAATTTTGTACTCAAATTTCCGCGCTTACAAATTTGTTCTCCGTTTCAAAATTTGTTCTCCGTTTCAAAATTTGTTCTCAAGATTTAAAAAATGTTCATGTTCAAATTTTGTTCTCGATTTCAAAACTTTGTTCCCTATATTCAAAAAATGTTCGGGATTTAAAAAAGTGTTCAGTTTATCCAAAATTTCTTCATGCCTTTTAGTTTTTCTTCTAAAATTTTAAAAGTGTTCGCTTTTTAAGAAACACCTTTCCAAAATCATTTTCGCGTTAGGAATTTGAGAAAATGTTCGTGTCTCCATTACATTTAGCTCGGCACGCCATAGCAAACCACGAAAGCTTGTCTATCGCGATGGTTATGCTCATGCGTACAAAGATGGAGGTCCCTGGTTCGATCCCTCTCTCCAGCAGTTTTTTGGGATTTTTTCACTACGTTGCGTGAATGGGCCGGCCCAGCTGGAGACGCGTCTGTGCGTCCGCTCGACAATTCGCTGCAGCGAGCTGCGCATAGGAGCTCTCTTTTCCTCACCCCTGCGGGCGCTGGCGGTGCTGCATCCAGTCAAATCGGCAGCGGTGCGGCGCCTGCACGTCGACGGCTGCATTCTCAAGCGCGGAGCCTGCACACCTACCTCGCTGCTCAGCTGCACTGGCCTGCCCCGCGACGCCGGAGAACGCCGGCGGTTGCCTCTCTTGCTCCCGCACGCCGCACCAGCCTAAGGGCATCTCCAGCCGCGCCCCCAACAGGCCCCCAGGCAACTTTTTCGGCGCCGGCGCCGAAAAAACGGCCCAGTCGCGCCCCCAGGACGCCGAAAATCGCCGGTTCGGACCTTTTTTCCGTCCGGCGGTCACAGGCCGAACCCGACGCGCTGGGGAGCCGTTGGGGGCTCCGGCGCTAGGGAAAAGCACGCCTGGCCCACACGACAGGGGAAAAGTCAAGGTTTTCTTCCCCCGACTCGCCTCGCACCCCCCGCGCCCTCGGCCACCACTAGCTATATCCCGGCGACAGCCGCCGGCCTACTCCGCTAGATAGCCATTCCCCGCCGGAAAATAGCAGCGCTTCGCCGCGGCAGCCCCTCCCGCATCAGTTGGGCGTTTCCGGCCGCCGTTTCCGGCCGCGGAGGTGCGGTTTAACGGCGGGTACACGCCCACCGAGCGCAAGGTGTTCGGCGTTTTGACTGTCTCGGCGATGGACTCGGATGAGGAGGAAGAGCTCGCCGCGCTGCTGGAGGAGGAAGCCATGGCCGACGTCCAGGAAGAAGAGCATCTGATGGTGCTCGCCGCCCTCGCCCAGCTGCTGGCGAGCAATGAAAAGCCGCGTCGAGGTGGCTCGGCGCCGGGGCGGGTGAAAGCAAAGAACCGGCATCGTCTGCAAGGCTACTGCATGCTCTACTCCGACTACTTCGCCGATGCTCCACTTCATGGCGAGAGAACATTTCGACGCCATTATCGGATGAGCTGAAAGCTCTTCCTCAGGATTGTGAATTCCATCCGGGAGTTCGACAACTACTTCAAGTGCAAGATGGATTGCACTGGCGCTCTTGGATTCACCTCCATCCAGAAGTGCACGACAGCGATGAGGATGCTTGCATATGGAGCTCCCAGTGATTCACTCGACGACTATGGGCGCATGGCCGAGTCCACCAGCATAGAGTGTTTCTACAAGTTCTGTCGGGCAGTGGTGGTAGTGTTTGGGCCACAATACTTGAGAACACCCAATGCGGAAGACACTGCTCGGATCCTAGCCCAGAATGCAGCAAGAGGATTTCCTGGGATGCTTGGAAGCATCGACTGCATGCATTGGAAATGGAAGAACTGCCCATTTGGTTGGCAGGGGATGTACAAAGGCGCCAAAGACGGTTGAAGTGTGGTGCTTGAGGCGGTAGCCACACAGGACCTCTGGATTTGGCACTCCTTCTTTGGTATGCCAGGAACTCACAATGACATCAACGTGCTGCAGTGCTCTCCTGTTTTTGCCAAGCTCGTTGAGGGCCATTCTCCTCCGGTGAACTTCGAGATCAATGGGCACCAATACAACAAGGGGTACTATCTAGCTGACGGCATCTATCCGAGATGGTCGACATTTGTGAAGACGATCTCAAACCCTGTGGCAGGAGGCAAGAACGCCTGGTTTGCGAAGCTTCAGGAGGCTTGCAGGAAGGATGTCGAGCGGGCATTTGGTGTGCTCCAATCTCGATTCGCTGTTGTTCGGTACCCCGCTTAGACCTGGTCGAAAGATCAAATGTGGAAGATCATGACTTGCTGTGTCATCTTGCACAACATGATCATCGAGAGCGAGCAAGAAGACCCAGTGTTTGACACTGAACCATACCAGACGCAGGGTCCTCTAGCCGAAGTTGATCACCAGCTACCGGCAACTTGGACTGCCTATCTCAGTATGCGTCAGGAGATCCGAGACCCACAGGTGCATCATCAACTGCAGAAAGATCTGATTGAGCACCTATGGAGGCTTAAGGGGGACGCCGCGTGATGAAATACGAGTTTTTATTTGTTGAACTATATAATTTGTATTGAACTATTTGTTGTTGTAGTATTTTGTTGAAGTATTTGATTTTTCTGTGATCAAATATGTGATAAGGAATAATTGTGTTGATAATTGAACGCCGAGACACGGCGAAACCACGCCGAATATGGGCCTATTCTTTATTCACCGAAATTGGGCTGCAAAATGGGCGAATTTCGGCGCCAGAGTGCGAGCCGGGGGCGACGACTAGGCGCAAAACCGCCCCCAACGCCGAGTGTATCGCCGGCTCGCCCCTAGGGGACGATTTTTTTTCCTCCTAGGGGGCCAACGGCTGGAGATGCCATAAGCTCTGCCGGCTGACTGAGGTGAGCTGGACAGGGATTAATTGCTTCTTCGAGTTTTTTCGGATACCCTTCGGAGGCCTGCAACTGAAAGAGAAGCCTCTCGTTCCTCTTCTGTCTCGTCAGGCAAGCCTTCCCTCCTCCTCGGCATCACCCGCAAACCAGCTACTTGCCGCCGCCGAGGAGGAGATGGCGCCACTCGCACCCAAGCGCCGCAAGGCAGCACCTTCCCCTTCCCCTCCCCTTTCGGAGGCTTCTTCCGACTCCGGCAGCGACTCCGACCTCAACCTCCACGACAACTCCGACCCAGAGGACGGCTTCTTCTCCGCAAGGAGGGCTGCCAATGACGGCGACCAAGATTTCTCTGCCGTAGCTCTCCACCCCCTCTCATTTTCCTTTTGTTCATATATACTTAGATTGCTTAGCTATTTTGTGCCTGTCTCTCTTTGGTTAGAGCGACGAGGAGATCGACCATGAATAGGAGAGCGACAATGAAGAGGAGAATGATGGTGAGATGGGGGAGCTCGAGGAGGAGTATCGCACCCTCCAGGCCAACCAACAGTAATGTTCCCTTCCACCCGTCCTCTACATCTACATGACTACATGTCTCACTTTCACACGGTTTACTTTACAATCTGCTTCATGATCTCACATGTATTTCTTCTCTTCTAGTTCTGCATAAGCACATATTTTTTTTTCTTTCACGCGCAGAAGCATTCTTCAGACCTTGAAACAGCATAGGGATGATGATGTCTCGAGAGGCCAGGGAGTCAAAAACCAAAAGGTATTATGTGCGATTGCGCAGCTATCCTTCACATTCATTGTATTTAAGCTTTCAAACTATTAACCTTTACATCCAATTTCTGTTTACTGAAGGCGCTATGGGATAAGACCCTGGAAATGAGATTCTTGCTGCAAAAGGCATTTACCATTCAAACAAGCTTCCCAAGGTCTGTTTCTCTCCCATGGCCGTAACATTAATCTTCGTTTATTCATCATAATTGATTTTACTTCTGAAGAATGCATGATTGTAGGCCGCATTCTAATGTATATACTGTTCTGTTCTTGCAGGACCCCACCAAGTCAAGGTTCTGCAGTCACGATCAGGAGATCGAGCAAGCATATGTTGATCTGTTGGAGTCATCGAAACAGACTCTTGGCTCCATGCTTGAGCTGCAGGAGGTTCGGGCACCTGCTCATGTTTTTTGCTTCAACACTACAGTATAGTCTATACATTTGTTAGTCCAGATTTTCTTACTGCCCACAATATGGTCCCCAAAACTACCTGTAGGCTTTACTAGAGCGGAACCAGGCCGCAAAGGGTGTGAAAGGTACTACTGTAATCCAGTCTCTCTCATTCTGAAAGATGCCTCGAAACGTTTGGTAATCCCGACTTAGTGACAGATGCTTTGCCTAATTCAACTGGAGAGAATGACGAGTGGTTGCAAATGCAGAAAGTGCAGACAAGGTAACCTTTTGCATTAAAAGAGACTGTGATGAAGTACTGTGGGATATACTCTTCAATGTGTTACAGTGTCTTGCATAGCAGCAGATCTTTTGTTAATCAGCACTTATGCAGTTCTGCACTTATATACCAGTATAATGCATTTTGTGCTTTTATACCGTATCATACCAGTAGAATGTGATGATTAATACTGATCATCTAAACTCTTCCCTGCTCCTGTATTATAATAGTTTCTTAAATGCATTTGAGTTAGCGAATTGTTTGTTTGGCGCTGCTATTTTTTCTTTTCTTTTTGGATTTCATCTTTACAGACTTTGTTTTCTGGATTGTTAATTTGCTACTTATTCCTGATTAATGTTGGTGAATTTGGCAACTTGTATTGAGACTAACATCGACCAAGAAAAGAAATTAGTTCCACCATATTGGTGAATCCTTAAATTAGCGTGCAGGGGATAAATGATTATAAGTATACACAAACTAATATACAGGCACTAAGCAGATATTTTCTGTTATAAAAAGGCGGTAACTGGAAAACCAAACTTGGTGTGTCGGTTCTAGAACTTGTCAAATTGCACTTGTATGTATTTTGCTTGGGATGTTTTTCTTCTTCTTGACTTTCTGCACATATACAGCATAAAACGGCGTTTGATATCATGGTTTTTGTACAGAATAACCCTGTTCAGAAATACTGAGATAGATAAATGGCAGAGGAAAACACAGGTCACAACTGGCGCTGCTGCACTGAAAGGAAAGTTGCACGCATTTAATCAGGTTAGCTGGATGCTTATTTAACTACTTCTAGTACTTTGTTATTGTGGAACATGCCTAGATATCTAAAATGCTAAAACCTCTACTTTCCCCTGTTGTACTTGTATGAGAACAGAACATAAGTGACCAAGTTGCTGGTTATATGAGGGACCCAAGCAGGATGATTAACAGGATGTACCTGCGGAAATCTGATGTTGGTGTATTTGGGGAGGTATTTTAGATTCATCTATTATAAAGGGCCACCAGTTCAGTTTCTACTTCTAATTATAATGATTGATTTGTGTCTTCTCATTCATTTTGCAGAGTGCAGCACAGCCTGCTACTGCTGTGGAGGTTTGAGCAATACTTCATTGTTTAGTTAAATTCTTTCAAACTTGCTTGTCATTTGTTCTAGTGTAGTTCATTTCTTCCATTGAGGCGAAACTTCATGCAGCCTCAGTTATTTATCTCGCTGACTATTTAGGATGTGGTGTGTAGTACCCTTCCTGGCCTCATATGTTCACCCCTTGTTGCAAGTCAGGGCAAAGATGTGGAAGGTGATCCTGAACTCATCGATGATTCTGAATTTTATCATCAACTTCTCAAGGAGTTTCTCGAGTCATGTGATACAGGGGCATCTGGTTAGTTCATATCCAACTAGTGTTCACCTGCACATCTCTTTTTGTTGTTGCCCTGAATGCACTGATGGACCATGGTGCTGCAATGTTTGCAGAATCCGCATTTTACGCTCTGAGGAAGAAGCAGCACAAGAAGAGAAAACTTGTTGACCGCCGTGCTTCAAAGAGCAGAAAGATAAGGTAGGCTTACTTTGGGTGTAGTCAATTTTCTTCCATGGAATTGCTATCAACTCGTTTATGTTATTTTCAGGTACAGTGTCCACGAGAAGATTGCTAATTTCATGGCCCCGGTACCGATGACAGTTCCTCCGATGGCTTCAAAATTGTTTGAGAATTTATTTGGAATGGGCAACCAAAAGTCCCCTGCGCTCTGATTTTAGAGACGCTTGGAAATTTTGGCATCAGAAGAAGGTTTAGCTATTCCTTCTTATGTAGTTTTAAACTGTAATATGTGATGATCTTACTGCTAGAAGAGCAATGAAGCAAAATTGTTGTATCGTTGGGCCTAGGAAGCGCATTTCTGTTTTACGTAGTTTCTTTGTGATGGATATGGTATAATTCAAATCCCATGGGAGTGATATAGATCGCTGCTGTTGAAACTGGAGATGGGCCAGCAGACAATGTCCCTTCTGGAGGGTGCACCAACTTGCGGTTCTGCGCCGCTGCCATATCTTTCTTCAGCTGGGACAAAATTATTTTGCTAGCACACTGAACTTCTTCGGGTCAACCTGCATCAACACGGCAACCAATGAAAAACAGTCTTTTATGCATGGATTGACATGGAGCGAGGAAGAGAGGAAGTAATCTTGAATGTAATCGAACAGATGGTGCCTTCTCGGGGTAGTCCTTGTCACAGAACAGCTTCAGCTGGTAGATGCGACCCTCATGGGCAGTCTGCAAAGGTTGGGCAAGATAAAAAAAAATTAAATAATCTAAATGGCAATAACTGAAAGAAGAGTAGTTTGACTGCAATTCCACCAAATAGAACAGGAAGCAAACATTTTATCGTTTGGACTTGCTCACCTCAAGCCAGATGGGGCTTATCATTCATTGCTCAAGCAGTTCCTCACGCCAAAAAGTCAGGTGCAGAGACTAACCTTCTCAGGTTCTGCCCGCTGCGAGACAAGAGGTCTCTCTCGCCATCAGCGATCCTGCCAACGGGCCGGTCGAGCTAGTGGTTTTTCTGTGCGCGCAGGAACAGTTCGTTCATGCTGGTTTTTCCGGTTTGGTGTGCTTCGCTCTGGTTTTCTTTTGTGTTCGTTTTTTCTTTCATTTTTCTGTTTCTGTTCATTTTTTTCTTTCTACTTCCTGTTTTTTTACCTTTTCTTTTTTCTTCTCTGCGGTTCTTTACGAATTTTCTTTGGCATTACGAATTGCTCTTCCTTTTATTCTCTTTCTTCTTATTTTTTCAAAGTACATGTCAACTTTTTAAATACATGTTATACATTTTTCTTATACTTGGGCATAATTTTTTTGATACATGTTTGGAACATTTTCTTTGAAGAAATGTTAAACATTTACAAATATATGTTGCATACTTTTCTGAATGGTACGAAACATCTTTCAAAACTACATGATTTTTTTACTTTGCACAATTTTTTTAAATGTCATGTACATGTTTATGAAATGTGTGAAAATTTTTGTTAAATGTAATGAACATTTTTTTGAATGGTACATTTCGTTTTTTGAAACTACACGATTTTTTATGTTGTATCACAAACCTTTTTTTTTTGAATGATACAAACATTATTCTAAACTACAAACATTTTTTTAGTCGTATAAACATTTTTTGACATTGCATAAGCATTTTTTTAATGGTGCAAAACAACTTTTTTCTAAATTATGTGAACATTTCTTTTTTACCTTGTATTAACATTTTATAAATGTCACAAAGATATTTTTGAAACGGACATAGATCTTCTACTGTCACGAACATTTTTTTGAATGCTAATGACATTTTTAAAAGTTTTCTGGACTTTTTTTTACAGTGCATGCACATTTCTTAAATGAGTGATGGATTTTTTTAGTTATAATAATATTCGAGTCATAGGAAAAAACGTATTGTTAAAGGGGGTCTAGGTGATGCATATATCATATTTCCAAGTGATGCTCAAACCTATACACACCCTACCGCTTCGAATGAAGCCTTTGGAAATCTTCGGCGGAGCTGACGAATTTCCTAATGACAGAGACACAGTTTTTCTGATCGCTGACGAATTTGGTCAGAGTAAGGAGTTAGGATTTTGCCATTGCGATCTGCCTATCGTAAGGAAATTGAATACCCCGACGAATTTGAGAGTCCAAATTTTTGACCATTGTTGCACTGTGTGCCAACTATTGAGTGAATCCTTATCCTGACAATGGTCATGTCCAAAGGGTCATTTATGACAATTCATATCGGGTTCCCCTGACTATAAATAGCCGCCCCCTATAACCACTTGTTGGTTGGTTGCTCTAGAGAGAGATTGACACTTGTCATTTGAGAACAACCCTTTCTTTGACGACTTTGCGAGAAACCTAAGTGGTAAAAACCCAACCAAAGCCAAAGTGACTGAGCATCACTGAAGAGTTTGACCTGTGTGGTCCGACGCCTGTTATCTTTGAAGATTTTCATTCTTCCAGACGGTTAGGCGTCATGTTCTGAGCACCCAATAGTAATTGTGGCGTGCCGGTGAACAACTCTATGAAGATTTTAAAAGTCTACATTGAAGACTTACCACGAGCGTTTGGGCGAGGTCTGCTGTGACCTTAGCTCAAGAGGAATACAGTGAAGACTTAGTGTCTTCGGAGTTCAATCTCAACCGTCTCAACCAGACGTACAGTTGATACAACAACTAGAACTTGTCTACCAAATCACTGTGTCATCATCGAGCCTAAATGGTTTCAAATTCCTTCGACTTTACTTTAAATTATTCCACTGCTGAAGATTTTATGATCTACTTTGTGAAGAATTTGATCTGAAGACTTTCACCATGTCGTTTTTCATTCTTCAGTTCATCTTCTATATGCTTGAATGCTTCATTACATGTTATTCACTTGCATCTACCTTGTATGCATGCTCTATGTTTCTGTGATGAATTAGTCTCGTTCTTGCTTCTATTTCTTCACTCCAATCTTCGTCAAATTCATCAAAGTTTGACAAATTTCTAAAAATCCCCCATGCACCCCGTGAGAGTAAACTTGCGCTTTGAGTGGTTGACCTTGTGGACCAACCATTCACGACACCTCATACTTGAACAAACAACCTACTTATGATTACCCCCTCTCGCAAGCATCCACGACTACAAGAGAAGAATTAAGATAAATCTAACCATAACATGAAACATATGAATTCAAATCAGCCCCTTATGAAATAGCGCATAAACTGGGGTTTAGGCTTTGTCACTCTCGCAACCCATCATCTACTTATTACTAATCCCGCAGCGCCTTCCCCTAGGCCCAAACATGGTAATGTGTCATGTAGTCGATGTTCACACAACACCACTAGAGGAAGAACAACATAAAACATCATCAAAAAAGACGAAAACTAACCTCACATGATTACTTATAACAAGACTTCTCCCATGTCCTTAAGAAAAAACGGAACTACTCACAAATCATATTCATGTTAATGATCAGAGGAGAATACTATATGATTATTAATCTGAACATATAATCTTCCACCAAGTAAACCAACTAGCATCAACTACACGATGTAATCAACACTAATAGCAACCCACAGGTACCAATCTAAGGTTTAAGACAAAGATTGAATACAAGGGATTAACTAGGGTTTGGGGATGAGATGGTGCTGGTGAAGATGTTAATGTAGATGAGTGCTTCCAAGATGAGAGGAGTGTTGGTGATGATGATGGCTTTGATTTCCCCGCGGAGGGAAGTATCCCTGGCGAAGTTGCTCCGCTGGAGAGCAAAAGTGCTCCTGCCCAGGTTCCGCCTTGAGACGGTGGTGCTTCATCCTGAAAGTCTTCTTCTGATTATTTCTAGGGTAAATGGCTTCATATAGTAGAAGATGGGACTCAAGGGACTCATGTGGGACCCACAAGTTCAAGTGTCGCGCCCCAGGGGGAGGGTGCGCCTCCTGAGCTTGTGGCCCGATCGTGTCTCCTCTCGCTTACTTCTTTCTTCCAATATTTTTATATATTCAAAAATAGATCTCCGTAAGTCGTTCGGTCATTTGGAGCTCCAGAGAATAGCTATCTCGGATGTAGCTCTTTTTAGGGTTGGTGTATTTTAGAAGAGTTTACTTCAATTTACTACAACCGAATATTAACAAATTGCCATCTGCCACATAACCACGGGCATGGCTTTCGAAAGTTCAAAACCCTGCAGGGGTGTCCCAACTTAGCCCATGATAAGCTCTCACGATCAATGAAGGATATTCCTTCTCCCGGGAAGACCCGATCAGTCTCGGAATCCCGTTTACAAGACATTTCGACAATGGTAAAACAAGACCAGCAAAGCCGCCCGATGTGCCGACAATCCCGATAGGAGCTACACATATCTCGTTCTCAGGGCAACACCGGATGCGACATCCAACGAGTAAAATCAGCCCTCAAGTTTCCTCGAGGTGGCCCCGCAGTTTGCTCGTTTCGGGCCAACACTTAGAGAAGCATTGGTGTGACGCCCCCGATTCAATCGTACACTAATCATGCACGCAAACGTGTACGATCAAGATCAGGGACTCACGGGAAGATATCACAACACAACTCTAAAACATAAATAAGTCATACAAGCATCATAATACAAGCCAGGGGCCTCGAGGGCTCGGATACAAGTGCTCGATCATAGACGAGTCAGCGGAAGCAACAATATCTGAGTACAGACATAAGTTAAACAAGTTTGCCTTAAGAAGGCTAGCACAAACTGGGGATACAGATCGAACGAGGCGCAAGCCTCCTGCCTGGGATCCTCCTAACTACTCCCGGTCATCGTCAGCGGGCTGCACGTAGTAGTAGGCACCTCCAGAGTAGTAGGAGTCATCAACGAAGGTGGCGTATGGATCCTGGGCTCCATCGTCTGGTCGCAGCAATCGGGTAGAGAAATGGGAAAAAGAGGGAAACAAGGCAACCGTGAGTACTCATCCAAAGTACTCGCAAGCAAGGAGCTACACTACATATGGATGGGTATATGTGTGAAGGGCCATATCAGTGGACTGAACTGCAGAATGCCAGAATAAGAGGGGGATAGCTAATCCTGTCGAAGACTATGCTTCTGGCAGCCTCCGTCTTGTAGCATATAGAAGAGAGTAGACTGAAGTCCTCCAAGTAGCATCGCATAGCATAATCCTACCCGGCGATCCCCTCCTTGTAGCCCTGTTAGAGAGCGATCACCGGGTTGTATCTGGCACTTGGAAGGGTGTATTTTATTAAGTATCCGGTTCTAGTTGTCATAAGGTCAAGGTACAACTCCGGGTCGTCCTTTTACCGAGGGACACGACTATTCGAATAGATAAACTTCCCTGCAGGGGTGCACCACATAACCCAACACGCTTGATCCCATTTGGCCGGACACACTTTCCTGGGTCATGCCCGGCCGCGGAAGATCAACACGTCGCAGCCCCACCTAGGCACAACAAAGAGGTCAGCACGCCGGTCTAAACCTAAGCGCACAGGGGTCTGGGCCCATCGCCCATAGCACACCTGCACGTTGCGAACGCGGCCGGAAGCAGACCTAGCCTAGTGGCGTTCCAGTCCAATCCAGCGCGCGCCACTCAGTCGCTGACGTCACGAAGGCTTCGGCTGATACCACGACGCCGGGATACCCATAACTACTCCCGCGTAGATGGTTAGTGCGTGTAGACCAAATGGCCAGACTCAGATCAAATACCCAGATCTCGTTAAGCGTGTTAAGTATCCGCGAGCGCCGACCAGGGCCAGGCCACCTCTCTCCTAGGTGGTCTCAACCTGCCCTGTCGCTGTGCCACAAAGTAACAGTCGGGGGCCGTCAGGAACCCAGGCCTACCTCTACCGGGATGGAGCCACCTGCCCCTTCAGCCCCCATCTCCGAACAGTATCACAGGTAACGTAACAGTGTAAAGTATATAGTATATGCCCGTGATCACCTCCCGAAGTGATCAAGGCCCAGTAGTATAGCATGGCAGACGGACAAGAGTGTAGGGCCACTGATGGAACACTAGCATCCTATACTAAGCAGTAGGATAGCAGGTAAAGGTAACAATAGTAGTAGCAAGGACAGGCTATGCAGCAGTATAAGATTAACTGAAAGCAGTAACATGCTACACTACTCTAATGCAAGCAGTATAGACAAGAATAGGCGATATCTGGTGATCAGGGGGGGAGGGGGCTTGCCTGGTTGCTCTGGCAAGAGAGAGGGGTCGTCAACTCCGTAGTCGTACTGGGTAGCAATGGCTTCGGTCTCGGTGTCTACCGGAAAAAGTAACAGAGGGGGAACACAATAAATAACAGATCAATCAAAGCATAACATGACAAACGCGGTGCTAGAGGTGATCTAACACAGGGATAGGTGATACCGGCGAAGGGGGGAAACATCCGGGAAAGTATCCCCGGTGTTTTGCGTTTTCGGGCAGATGAACCGGAGGGGGAAGGTTGAGTGTTCGATAGATTAGGGATGCGCGGCGGACGAACGGGCTGCGTATCCAGGTTCGTCTCGTCGTTCTGAGCAACTTTCATGTACAAAGTTTTTCCATCCGAACTACGGTTTATTTTATATTGAGTTTAAAAGATTTAAATCACCTTTTAGCATTTATTTTATTATTTTTAGTCCAACATTATCCAGAACAGCGCACGCTGACGTCAGCATGACGTCAGCAGTCAACAGAGGCGTTGACTGGTCAACTGACGTGTGGGCCCCGTTCGTCATTGACTGTTTAGACTAATTAGGGTTTAACTAATCTAATTACTATTTAATTTAACTAACTAGTTAATATATTAATTAAATAGGATTAATTAACTTAATTAATTTATTTATTTACACTCATTTTTTTAAAAACGTTCTAGGGGCTGGGCCCCATGTGTCATTGTGCCATGGGGTCTTTAGTGGGCGCTGGTGCTAGTGGGTTACGGGCGCTGGGCGCGTGGGCGCCAGCCCAGCAGGGTGCTCGCCCAGGCCCTCTGCGGCGCAGCGGGGCGCCGGCGGCCACCGCAGCCAGCTGAGGCAGCCGAAGGGGAAAGGAGCAGCAGCATGGCAGCGCCGGCGCGGGGCGGCGGTGGTGGCGAGGTCGGACGTGCGCAGCCCCGGCGAAGTGGCGCGGCAGGGCAAGCCAGCAAGGCGGGCAGCGAGCCACAGGCGACAGAAGGAGTTCGGGGCGTCGTGGTCGACGGCGGGCGTTGGACGCCGTAAGGCGCGGCAATCGACGTCGAGGGGGTGGGCTTCGGCAGCGGTGACAGTAGAAGCAAGCAGCCGCGCAGGGGGGGGGGGTGGACGCGCGCGTGAGGCGCACGGTGGGGGGTTCTGGCGGAGCGCATAGTAAGCGCGGTGAGCGCACGCTCACCGCGAGCGCGGGTCCGGCGAGGTCGGCGACCTAAGGCGTCGGGGAGGGAAGGAGAGACAAGGGGAAAATGAAGGAGGCGGGGTGCTCACGTGCGACGTGAGAAGGGGGGCGCCGAGGCTTGATGCGGTCCGGTGGGGGAGGACAGGGACGGGCGACGGGTCGGCGATGCAGATCCGGCGAGGAGGAGGTCGAGGACGGAGCGGTCCGGCCAGGAGGAGGTTTGATGAGGTGTTGGGCGATCCCGCGAACGGCGGTGAGGGGCGACGATGTGGGCGGGTTCGGGCGCTGGGGCCCCGGTCCGAGGAGCTCCTCTCCCCTGTGCGTGCGTTGTGTGGTGGCGGCGGTGTGGGAGGACGAGGGGAGAGTGGGGGATCGTGGGGGAACCGTGGTGTAGTGGGGTAGGGTTGCGGGGTGGCGGGGGGGGGGGGGGGTTATGCAGGGGCGCGGCTGGGCCAACCAGGTGGGTGGCCCAATGGCCTGCTGGGCCGGAGCCCAGTGGGGGGTGTTTCCCTTTTTTTTCTATTTTGTTAGTTTTCTTTTGTTTTCCTTTTCTATTTTTTTAACCTTAATTGCTTTAGTTTAAGTAAAACACAATAAGAGTCTCTAAATTAGTGTTACTAAATATTCCACTACCACAATTAACTTGGCACATTAATTAAAGTAGTTTGTATTTGTTTATTAATTTAAGAGCATTTAAATAATAGTTTTACACTGTTTTAATTTATTTAGTGCATTTAAGTATTTTATTAAAAGATGATTTATGCACCAACATTTATTATGGATTATTTGACACATTAGGAACAATTTAGTTTTGACTTTTGAAAACTTTAATTCAAATTTGAATTTGGATCGGTTCTGAACTAACGCGAGATTATCAACAATAATCGAGGTGACGTGGCATCATTACCAGAGGGTTACTGTAGCTTGATTACCCGGGCGTCACAATTCTCCTCCACTACAAGAAATCTCGTCCCGAGATTTACGAGGGGAGTAAGGGGGGAAGGGATTGGGTTACAAAAAAATCTAACGGATCTCCTCGGTCTTGATTGCTCTTCTCAAAGTGGTCGATCCCTTTCATTGATGTCTTCATTTCTCTGCTTCCAGCCATCGTAATGAAGTCGGGAACTCCATCGTACTTACGAAAGAATAAAGGGGGTATTCCGAGAGAACGGACCTGTGCAAGGTTGACTATCTGGTCGATAACATCGAGGAAGGTGGCAGAAATTAACTCTCAAATTGAAACTTAAGAAATTATCAAGAGCATAGTACAGAGGTATCATGGGAAGTTTCGAGCGGGCAGGCAAATGTTTGATGCCTGAAACAGGGCGTGAAAGGAGTTTAAAGCAACGGGAACAAGCATTGCGTCTGATACCAGAATAGATCACTAGGCAGGTGGCCCGTGAATTACATACGAAGTCAAGTGTGAGGAATAACTTTGACAACAGGGTGTACAGGAGAGTCAGGTTTTGATCATGTGTAACTGTGGGTTATGGGCCCACCATTTGGGTTAAAAGTAGGAAGGGCGGTAACATCTTGCACGATCATGTAAGCAAGGCATGTCAGAGGATAGCCAGTTAGTTATGTCGGCAAGAACATCGGTACCAAGGGCGAGGGACGAAGAGAACCATTTTCCTGCTCGTTGAACGAGGCGGGCCAATAGGCAAGGTTCTCGTCCATCGGTGGCTACCGAAATGTCATCAACAATAGTAACAGGGTCTTGCTGACAGAATTGTACACCAAGGTGTTTACATAAGCAGACGAACATTACTGCTTAGATCATATGGATCACAAGGAAGGTTAAATAAATCAATGGCAAGGAAAATGTGATCATCAGATCAAACAGAACAATGGGAAGGAAAAATGTGTTTGACACATGTACCAGGGGTATATCCTTCCCAGGGACAAGCAGAGCATGATATCCAAGACATGATATAATGTAGAAAAGCCTCTAGGTAAGAGGAGAGAAATTTCATGACATTATCCATACAACGGTGTTTGGATAATTGAACAAGAAACATTTAGCATTGGGCTTCAAATGTTCGTGTTGATGAAGAGAGTACCACAGACATGCTTCGATATAGCATTGACATGGTCTTCAAGCAAAGGTCAGACTTTGCATACGCAAAGGATTCATCAGGAACAACTTATAAAATAAGTCTTACGATTTCCTCATGGAAGAATCGCTAAGCTTGCTAAAAAGGAAACTATAACAATAGGTCCTCTGGCCAGGTGTGCTGGACATGCCATCACCTTACTGGGTCATAAAAGACCAGTGTTATAACTCTTGGAAAAATGTTCCAACCATCATATCTGACCGAGATTCAGATCTGATCGGTGTTAGGATACCTCAGACTCAGGATGCCTGAGGTGAAAAGGTGCAACACAAACTGACGAGAAGACATCGTAGGATCCTTGGGAAATGAACTATGGAAGCGAGTTCCGAAACATGAGTTCATCAGTAAACCAACGAGAGGATGAGGAGGTGGCTGATGGAATCAGCGGCAATTCATTGAGATTAACAAAAGATGGATTTCCACAATTATGTGAACAAGGAGATAACATTTGTCAGATCAAATGGTATAATGATGTATGCTCGAGGAAAACATACACAATTAAACATTGGTTGAAAGGTGCACCCGAATATGGGCTGGGTTGCACGACCAATGTCAGAATGGTGATTCAATAATCAATAGTCTAAGAATGAACGACCGACCATTAACTTCAAGGCAATATGGTTGCTAGAAGGGCAGAATCCAAACAGCATCGTTCACTTGTTGGTACACCGGTTGGAATCAACACGAGGACCAAGAAAGAATGGTGATGGTGAGAAGCATCAATATACCAAGAATTCTTAAGAGGTGGAGCAATCCTCACAACATCCTTGTCATAAAGGACATTAATACTTCAAGATGGAACATCATACAAGCTGGATAGCAAGTTGCAATCATAACATGAACAAGTTTGTGTTAGGGGAAGGCAAGAATGATGTCGATGATAACACAATCATCGAGGGGCAGGGATGGTATTTCTCATCATGAATTCAATTGATATCCTGGAAGAGTTCAGAATGCTGATTATGATCACGACACATTTGTCGAGAGATTCTATGAAGATGTAATCGAGCAGCGATGACATCAAGTCAAAGGTATGATGAAGCGAAAGGTTATTGGAACATGGGTAAGACACAAACTCGAAATCAAGCTTGTTGTTTAAGGTGAAAGGGTATGACGAGGAAGATCGACGTAAGCTTAGCTATCGTCGCAAATTGTGCTCCCGAAGAAGGACCAGGTAGCACATTTAAAAGTTTGCACGATAATGATATAGCCGATAAGGCTAGGAATGACTTAAAGGATTATTAAACTCGTAAGCAACAAAAAATTACTTAGAGTTATTGTATCGGAGTGCGGAATTGATTCACTTATCGGTGTTCTCGAGTGACTAACAACCCAGAACCCATGAAGTGACATTGACAGGGAAAGGTAGTACTTCATCAAAAGTTCATAAGATGTAGTGCAATGGTATGATATCCTCGAGATACCAGGGGTAATACTCGAAGGTAGATGATAATAGAGGTTGGGCAGGCAAATTGATCTGTAATAGACAAGTGCTTTAACTTGTCCGAGAAATGGGTCAAAGAAGAACAATCATGGCCGGAACCACGGATGCAAAGGATCAATTCACAGATACCAGAGGGTATCAAGAAGATAGTTATTATTACAAGAAGCTTCCATGATAGGATCTACATCGAGTCCATGGGCATGAACACAAAGTTCAGGGTCGACTCCCACTTCTTTAATGCATAACCTTTCATTCACTTCTCGCCTTCAACGAAGTTGTGGTGTTGAAATTTTATCTGTCCTAACACCAGTAGAGTATGACCCGTAATAGTTTCTGGGTTCACACAGGTTAGAAAAAGGCATTTGTCCAACCCATCGGGGCTTCTTAGGAACATATACCACAAACTTCAGGGGTAATTATCACCAGCTTGAAAGTAGAGCATGGTTGACAAAGCAGGGGATACCATTTACCTAAGGCACTATGTATCAGGGGAAGAACTTCTCGAGGTTTTTGTATACGAAGGATGCTGTCGGATAAAATCGAACAAGGTTCTGATGGTCCATAAAGGATCTGATGTGAGTATCGGCTCACAACCAGAGGAAGAATCAATGCAAAGACATTGGATTATAGAAACAACTGAGTAACTTAGAGCTCAATTGCAACGAATTAAGATTTACAAAGCGAAGGATCAGAAGCAGACGCTCTGATCAAGGATGGATAAGTTCAATATACTTAGGGGCACCATCGACGACAATTTGATTGGTGAGAACCAGCTCATGTTTAAAATGACGTCTGAGCCGGAAGGATGAATTCTAGGATCTGTTTGAGGATTGAGAGCATTCGCAACAAATCGAATCAACGTACTCAAAATGATAATGACAATGGATGTCAGCAAGATTACTATACTTATGGGATTAACCATAATGCAAGCAATCAAGAATTTCAAGAGCAATAGGATGCTTCGGATTTTCGGAAGATCGAATGGTATTTCAAGGATTGGTGACATACATGAATCAACTGGGGATGAGTGGATACTCAGCAAGTGCGAGAAATTATCCATAGGGGTATTCATGTAGCAAAAGAACTGCAAGGCAGTAGGCACAAAGTATTCTCGGAACATTAGAGAGAATTTCGAGGTATCTTGTAATAACAAGAGCAACTGGGGATGAAGGTATGAGCGACAAGGATATGCAGTTAGTCATAGGGGCTTATCGGTGGTAAGGAATTGCAAACTCGATGAGCACAAGTTATCGGGATAACATCGAAGAGTATTTTCGGAATCTTCTAGTGCGCCAAGTAATCATCTGGAGTGAGGGGCTCTCCGGGAGAAAGTATTATCGTGAACCTAAAGTTAGTTTTGTTTTTAGCAAAATTGTTTAACCCGAATAGAAGAGAGATCAGAGTCCCAGAGTAAAGGTCGAGGAGTAAAAGATCCTAGTACCACCCAATGGCGACGTGGGCCCGTAAGGCGCACAGCCATGTTAGTAAAAGTTCTGCAATGTCTAGACTCGACTTCGACCAAGGAGTTGGAAAGGGGGATTCCTACAGGCAGTCGGCTCTGATACCAACTTGTGACACCCCCGATTCAATCATACACTATTCATGCACGCAAACGTGTACGATCAAGATCAGGGACTCACGGGAAGATATCACAACACAACTCTAAAACATAAATAAGTCATACAAGCATCATAATACAAGCCAGGGGCCTCGAGGGCTCGGATACAAGTGCTCAATCATAGACGAGTCAGCAGAAGCAACAATATCTGAGTACAGACATAAGGTAAACAAGTTTGCCTTAAGAAGGCTAGCACAAACTGGGGATACAGATCGAACGAGGCGCAGGCCTCCTGCCTGGGATCCTCCTAACTACTCCCGGTCGTCGTCAGCGGGCTGCACGTAGTAGTAGGCACCTCCAGAGTAGTAGGAGTCGTCGACGAAGGTGGCGTCTGGATCCTGGGCTCCATCGTCTGGTCGCAGCAATCGGGTAGAGAAATGGGGAAAAGGGGGAAACAAGGCAACCGTGAGTACTCATCCAAAGTACTCGCAAGCAAGGAGCTACACTACATATGCATGGGTATATGTGTAAAGGGCCGTATCAGTGGACTGAACTGCAGAATGCCAGAATAAGAAGGGGATAGCTAATCCTGTCGAAGACTACGCTTCTGGCAGCCTCCGTCTTGTAGCATATAGAAGAGAGTAGACTGAAGTCCTCCAAGTAGCATCGCATAGCATAATCCTACCCGGCGATCCCCTCCTCGTAGCCCTGTTAGAGAGCGATCACCGGGTTGTATCTGGCACTTGGAAGCGTGTATTTTATTAAGTATCCGGTTCTAGTTGTCATAAGGTCAAGGTACAACTCCGGGTCATTCTTTTACCGAGGGACACGAGCTATTTATTTATTTATACTCTTTTTTTAAATGTTCTAGGGGCTGGGCCCCATGTGTCATTGTGCCATGGGGTCTTTAGTGGGCGCTGGTGCTAGTGGGTTACGGGCGCTCGGCGCGTGGGCGCCAGCCCAGCAGGGTGCTCGCCCAGGCCCTCTGCGGCGCAGCGGGGCGCCGGCGGCCACTGCAGCCAGCTGCTGCAGCCGAAGGGGAAAGGAGCAGCAGCATGGCAGCGCTGGCGCGGGGCGGCGGTGGTGGCGAGGTCGGACGTGCGTAGCACCGGCGAAGCGGTGCGGCAGGGCAAGCCAGCAAGGCTGGCAGCGAGCCACAGGGACAGAAGGAGTTCGGGGCGCCGTGGTCGACGGCGGGCGTCGGACGCCGTAAGGCGCGGCAATCGACGTCGAGGGGGTGGGCTTCGGCAGCGGCGACAGTAGAAGCAAGCACCCGCGCAGGGGGGGGGGGTGGACGCGCGCTTGAGGTGCACGGTGGGGGGGTTCTGGCGGAGCGCATAGTAAGCGCGGTGAGCGCACGCTCACCGCGAGCGCGGGTCCGGCGAGGTCGGCGACCTAAGGCGTCGGGGAGGGAAGGAGAGACAAGGGGAAAATGAAGGAGGCGGGGTGCTCACGTGCGACGTGAGAAGGGGGGCGCTGAGGCTTGATGTGATTCGGTGGGGGAGGACGGGGACGAGCAACGGGTCGGCGACGCAGATCCGGCGAGGAGGAGGTCGAGGACGGAGCGGTCCGGCCAGGAGGAGGTTCGACGAGGTGTTGGGCGATCCCGCGAACGGCGGCGAGGGGCGACGATGTGGGCGGGTTCGGGCGCTGGGGCCCCGGTCCGAGGAGCTCCTCTCCCCTGTGCGTGCGTTGTGTGGTGGCGGCGGTGTGGGAGGACGAGGGGAGAGTGGGGGATCGCGGGGGAACCGTGGTGTAGTGGGCTAGGGTTGCGGGGGGGGGGGGGGGGGGGGTTATGCAGGGGCGCCGCTGGGCCAACCAGGTGGGTGGCCCAATGGCCTGCTGGACCGGAGCCCAGTGGGGGGGGGGTGTTTCCCTTTTTTTTATTTTGTTAGTTTTCTTTTGTTTTCCTTTTCTGTTTTTTTAACCTTAATTGCTTTAGTTTAAGTAAAACACAATAAGAGTCTCTAAATTAATGTTACTAAATATTCCACTACCACAATTAACTTGGCACATTAATTAAAGTAGTTTGTATTTGTTTATTAATTTAAGAGCATTTAAATAATAGTTTTACACTGTTTTAATTTATTTAGTGCATTTAAGTATTTTATTAAAAGATGATTTCTGCACCAACATTTATTATGGATTATTTGACACATTAGGAACAATTTAGTTTTGACTTTTGAAAACTTTAATTGTTTTGACTTTAATTCAAATTTGAATTTGGATCGGTTCTGAACTAACGCGAGATTATCAACAATAATCGAGGTGACGTGGCATCATTACCAGAGGGTTACTGTAGCTTGATTACCCGGGCGTCACAATTGGCCCGGGGGGGGGGGGGCTAAATAAAGATGACCCTCGGGTTGGCCGACCCAAGGGAAGGGTAATAGGTTGTTAGGCAAATGTAAAACCAAGGTTGGGCCTTGCCGGAGGAGTTTTATTCAAAGCAAACTGTCAAGGGGTTCCCATAACACCCAACCGCGTTAGGGACGCAAAATCTGGGAACATAATGCCGATATGACGGAAACTAGGGCGGCAAGAGTGAAACAAAACACCAGGCATAAGGTCGAGCCTTCCATCCTTTACCATGTATATAGATGCATTAATAATATAAGAGATATTGTGATATCCCAACATAAACATAATCCAACATGGAGCAATCTTCATCTTCACCTGCAACTAGCAACGCTATAAGAGGGGCTGAGCAAAAGCGGTAACATAACCAAACAACGGTTTGCTAAGGAAGGGTGACAAAGGTTAGAGGTTCATGGCAATTTGGGAGGCTTGATAAGCAAGTGGTAGGAAACGCGGCATAGCGATAGAACGAAGCAACTAGCATAGCAATGATAGTAGTGAGATCCAAGGTGACGGTCATCTTGCCTGAAATCCCGCTAGGAAGAAGAACGAGTCCATGAAGAAGAAGAAGCCACGAAGATGGACCAAGCATAGACGAACGAATCCTCACGATCGCAACGAAACGGGAACTATCGAGAAGAAGCACACAACATGGTAAACACACAACACATGATCAAGGCATGATGCTCAACCAAGTATGATGCATGACAAGGCTACATGAGGCTACGCATGGCAAGAGATGATGCATACAAGAACAACACATCAAAGCAAGTTTAAATGAGGCCGGAAACAACATATAACAATTCCGGTAAGTCCCCATATGCAAATTGCAAAAGTGGTCCAGATCTGAATAAACCTTATGATCAAGTTGTTAAGCAGCAAGTTAAGATGCACCACGATGATCTACACGAAATTCTAGTCAAGTAATATATAAAGTTCATTAGATTCGGAGCTACGGCCTAGAAGATATGAGCAAAACAAGTTAAACATGGCATTGATGCAAAATGCATTCAAACATCAAGCAAACACACTCAAAACATGGATGCACCAAGGTAACATGAAACTACATGCAAAACTAAGCAAGTTTCATGTAGAGCACACTCAAAACTAAGCAACGGTTCAACACATACATATGAAACAAGTTTAAAGGACAAGCTGTCCAAAACAGCAACTAGGTAACTTGCAAGCAACAAAACAACATGCTACAGCACCTCAACATAAAAAAATGGCATGGACGTGATGTAAAGGTAAAGCATTACAAAACATGAGCACTGAGCTATCTCCAAAAATCACTAGAACATGCTCAAAAGGACATGGCAAGATAGCAAATAATAACAGTTTCACACACTAAGCAGAAATCACAGGACATGGCAGTAATAACATCAGGTTGCAAAGTTTAGAGCTATCAAACAACATGCTACAAGAACTTATCATGGCAACCAAAGGCATGACATGAATACACTAATTGCATAGAACAACAGTCCTTTACTGATCACGAGCCAAAAAGGCACATAAGATATGGTGGCACCCATGTAAACATAGCAAGTTTCATAAACAGATTCAGACTTAGCAGAAAAACTGAGAATGGCATAAACAGAATTATGAAGACAACTTTGCAAGCTCGATTCACTCATCACAAGGCATTTCATGACAAGATAAGCATAGCATCAGCAAGAAGGAATGTTAATGAAGCTAACCATGGCAAGAGCAAGTTCATATCATGCTTGGATCACTAACAACAACCATGGCAAAATTGATCAACATGTAAACAATCTGCCAGGAACATTTTATAGCAAAATTAGAGCACGATTAAGACATTCTAGGGCACTCCATAAATGCAAACAGGGGCAGGGATTGATATAGAATAACATTTATAGAAAAACATCCTTAGTGAACGTCTCCAGATTATGCCTATATTAATTGGTAGCATCAAGCAAAGATAGCAACATGATATAACAGTTTCAGCATTGACAGAACATTAACAGCAAGTAGCTCACTTCACGAGCTTGATGCACTCACCACAAGGCACAAAAAATACATGGATTGCACCAATGTAGATATGGCATGGAGATGCTTCACAAACATGTAGACATCATGCTCATAGGATGCACACACAAAATGCAACGAAAAAGACAAATCACCAAGTTATAACAAGTTTCAGCAGTTAACATCATATATCACTCTTGCAACGATGATTAGGGCAACAAGACAAACTTAAACAAGCATGACACAATGGAACATAATGAAGAGAATCTCACAATGAACATTTCGATATAACATATGCACAAAACGGAGCTACGGTCAAGGAGATATGATGCAATGAACAGGGCACCGAAAAGTTAGAATTTCGGGACTTAGAAGATTTCATCACCTCGCAGATCTGGGGTTCCTGGCGCGGAAACCGAGGTTCAACGGGGTTGTTCGCCGGAGTTGACAGGGAAGACGGCCGGAGTGGTCGGGGAAGGTGGCCGGAGCTCGTGGAGGCTCGGGGGAGCGGGGATGCCGTCCGGTCGCCGGAGGAGGCGGAGGGACTGGGGTCGGCCGGATCCGGGCAAGGTGGGGGTCGCCGGGGCCGGATCCCGACCGGGTCAAGGCGGAGAGGCCGAGCACGTCGGCGGCGGCGAGGAAGAATGGCGGTGGGACGGCACGCTAGGGCGGCGACGGTGGTGCGCGAGGTGGCGGCGATGACGAGTTGCGGCGCGGCAGCGGAGCACGGCGGCGTGGGGCGGCGGGGCGCTCACGGTTGCCGGCGACGCGGGCGCTGGGTGGCGGGGCCGGGGAGCTCGGGCGGCGGGGCGGAGCGGGCCGGCCGGTGGCTTCGCGCGGGCTCGCGCGGGCCAGATCTGGGCTCCGCGGGCCACGACGCGGTGGAGAGAGGAGGCGAGAGACAGTAGCGACCCAGATCGTTGTCTTCAATTCCTTCTTCTCTTGCTCCGGTGTCTTCCAGGCTTTGCCGCATGTGGCATTTTAAATTATCCGGAATATGTAAGACAATTATTATCTGCGCCATTGTAAATTTGTCGTCATATTATCCGTTGCCATTTTATTTGTGGTCGTATTATCCGTTGCCCTATGTGGCAATTTAAATTAGGGCAGAATACGAGTTGAAAACACGAACAAAGCAAATGCTGCCATGGGATCACAAGCAAACACCCTCCGTCCAGGTGCTTTAATTAACCCATTAATGGAGAAGTTGTGAGCGAGGCGGGCGGCGGCTAGTGCATGGAGGTCAAAGAGCTCGCTTCCCGGTGAGCATGGGCGGCCTTACTGCTCGCACATGTCCTGTCGAGCCTGCGAGGTTGACAGGATGCACGCGTCCCGTCGAGCCTGCACGGCGGACTGCTTGCATGCGTCCCATCGAACCTGCACGGCGGACTTCTCGCGCTCGTCCCGTCTAATCAAACAGCTGCATGCACGCCACCGAGTATGGTTAAATTTTGACACGGTAAATATAATACAACCATTTGCGATATTAACGTGTCAGCTTTTTGTTTCAAAAAGGACTTCATTGGCTACTAATGTGTGCGCCTCTTCTCAAACTGGACGAATTTTTTTACCACGGCATATATGTGCCATGTCATGAAACCATGCCAAGTTTTATGTTTTTGGGTGACTTTTTTATTTACTGGGATTTAAAAACCGAGATTCTCATTGTTTCAGGACGACGACAAGTTTGTAATTCATTCTCATTCCTTAAACGAGACCTAAACATGCACCCAATGACACATGTACGATTTCCCACCCATTTTGCTTCACTTGAGCATGTGGTTGTAGTTCAAATTTGAATTATGGACTACATTAAATGCATAGAAAACTTAGTAATTAGTAATATATATACAATGGCCAAACGAACCCTGAACAGTTTCAAATTTCAGCCCGACACTCCTGTTATTCTATGTTTCCTATAGAAATTAAAGTTCAAGGCGAGAAGCAGCATCGATTATCGTTTCGCTCACAAGAGGGGCATGTTTCCCTACCGGAACCACGAGGGTTGCGACAGGCTTCGGTTTGTAAAAGGCTTGTAATATAGCTTCGCTCAAATTGGACAATTATATATACCATGTAGTGACACCATGCCAAGTTTCATGATTTCCTGGTGAGTTTTGGATTTACAGACATTTAAAAACCGCGATTCGCAATGTTTGTGGCCATGCCAGGACGGCGAGACGGTTGAATTCATTCCCATTCGTTCCATGGGACCTAAACATGCACCCCAAGGAAACATGTACGTTTTTCTAGCCATTTTGGTGCACTGGAGCATGTATTTGTAGTTCGGATTTGAAAGATGGACATTAAATTCCTAGAAAACTCAATTAATGAATAAAGAAGTCAAACGAACCCTGAATAATTTCAAAGTTCAGCGTGAATCTTCAGTTGTTCCGTGTCGCATGTAGAAGAAAATACGAGGCTAGAAGAGGGAGTGATTATCGTTTCGCCCACAAGGGGACACGTTTCCCAATCGAAACCACGAGGGTTCTTGCGACAGGCTCCGGTTTGTAAGAGGTTTGTAATAAAGCTTGGCCCAAATTGGCAATGTTTTTACCACGACATATATGTGCCATGACATGACACCATGCCACCTTTGATGAATTTTTGGTGAGTTTAGGATTTATGGGGACTTAAAAACCGAGATTCGAAATGTTTGAGGACGAGCCAGGACACCGGTACGGTTGTAATTCATTCCCATTCCTGGCATGAGACCTAAACATGAACCCAAGGACACATGTATAATTTTTCTAGCCATTTTGGTGAACTGGAGCATGTATTTGTAGTTCAGATTTGAATTATGGACATTAAATGCCTAGGAAACTCAATTTGTGTATAAAAAGGCCAAACGAACCCTGAATAACTTTAAATTTCAGCACGGATATCCTGTGGTTCCATGTTGCCCGTGGAAGAAAATACAAGGCGAAAAGAGGCAGTGATTATGTTTTGCCCACAAGGGGAACACGTATCCCTATCAGAACCACGAGGCTTCTTTGAGAGAAGCTCCAGTTTTTGTAAGATGTTTGTAATAAAGCTTGGCCCAAATTGGACAATGTTTTTACCACGACATATATGTGCCATGACGTGACACCATGCCACCTTTGACGACTTTCTAGTGAGTTTAGGATTTATGGGGACTTAAAAACCGAGATTCGAAATGTTTGAGTACGACCCATGACACCAGTATGGTTGTAATTCGTTCCCATTCCTGGCATGGGACCTAAACATGCACCCAAGGACACATGTATAATTTTTCTAGCCATTTTGGTGAATTGGAGCATGTATGTTTAGTTCAGATTTGAATTATGGACATTAAATGCCTAGGAAACTCAATTAGTGTATAAAAAGGCCAAACGAACCTTGAATAAATTTAAATTTCAGCAGGATATCCTGTCGTTCCATATTGCCCGTAGAAGAAAATACAAGGTGAAAAGAGGCAGTGATTACGTTTCGCCCACAAGGGGGACAAGTTTCCCTATCGGAACCATGAGGCTTCTTTGAGAGAAGCTCCGGCTTGTAAGAGGCTTGTAATAAAAATTGCGCCACAATGGCAGGTTTCACGATTTTCAGCTTAGTTTTGGATTTACGGGGATTTAAAAACCGAGACCGAGATTCTTCTCATGAAATATTTTCAAATAGCACATGGTTCACTCACGAAAGCCGTTATTCAATGAAAAATTCGTGGAAACCATATTTTAAAGTTTCATAAAAATCTGGAAAAAAATGTGGGATGTTAAGAAGGTGATGTTTTATTGCGACACAAAATTTCAAGTTGAAAAACATTACGAGATGTGAGCTATGAAAAAGACAAATTCCGCCTTGAATAGTGACATTACTATTTGGCACTATTCAACGCTGATTTTCTCTTTTTCATAGCTCACATCTCTTAATGTGTTTCAACTTGAAATTTTGTGTGCCAATAAAACATCATCCTCTTAACATCCCGCATTTTTTGTTTTTTTCAAAACTTCAAAACATCTTTTTCTCGTGGTTTTCACCGGTTTCCAACGAATGTTGGTTTCTGTATGATACCCCCCCTGCTGCGCGCGTGATCTGAGTCATGCGTTCTGACTGGCCAGAACCAAAACCCCATGGATCGTACGTGTGCACCGTTGGATGCTCCCAGATCGAATGGCAACCCTGAGCCCTTTCGACAGCACATGCAATACATGAGTAAGCACTGTGCGCATGCGTCGTGTAGCTCACGCTTCCTTCTATACTAGGTTTTCATTCAAAATAGGCTACCGTTTCTCGCCACTCCTCTCATCGGTTTCCCGCCTCTTCTCCCAGATATGCATGATGTAGATGTTCGTTTAATTCTTATAGTTCATCTCATCCAAAATCATTAATTTTATAAAAAACTATTTTAAGATTCATGGAATTATGCATTGTAAAGGTAAAAACAAGAAGTGACAATTCATTTAGAAAAAAAGGTTTGGGCAATTAAGATATGGAAGATTCTAGAGAACAAAGGAGAAGTGCTTGTGTTTTGAGGTTTGTGCATTATGCTTAAGTTCAACCATGGAGTCTTCTATATTGTACATGTGGCAGAATTTGGTGGAATGTAGATGATATCCAATGGCCAGTAGTGCTCGGATTTGCCATCTCTGTACCGTCAGATTGGCTTCATCCAACGAGCAACTTTCATAGTTATTCGCACACTATATAGGTGTATAGATGTATAGATATATATAGATGTGTCCCATGCTAGACAAAATAAAGTTTGAGCGCATGCGTGGGATGACCCCCCTCCCCCCCGCTGCCGCCTCGAAGTTGGGAAACTGACATCATAGGTATTGAACCAGGCTTGGAGTCGGGTACGGTGTTCGGTTTGTAATGTACTTGGCGTGGCCCATCGAAGTTGTGAATTTGGGGTTTAAACACATCATACACCATCGTACCCATACATATTTTTGGGCCACATGCAGTGTATACGGGGTCTTCCGATCGACCACGTCTCCCTTGTGCGGTTTTTTGTGATGACACGGATATATGTGGGCTCCTCGAGTGTGTATATATCATCCATTTGACTGATAATGAGGGGTATGTGTTGGCCATGAATGGATTCCTCCTAGTTCATGTTAGGTCCAGTCACCGTCAAATGTCGGTCAACCAAAGCTCGAGCTCATGCGTTGTCAGGATTCCCTCCCAGATGCTCGGATTGCTGGGTTCGACCTACATCAAACCCTGCGTGCGTATCTCATCCTTAACTACCTTTCCTTCATGGTTGTTGTCTGTATCGAGAGGTAGGCACCACATCTAAATTATACATTATTCTATATTGAAAACACACATCACCCCTTCCCAACGTACATCATTTTGGGCCGCATGCAAGAGGTGCTGGTTTTGTGGTCCCTCTCATGTGATGTTTATGATGGTTCAATCTATTGGCCCAAGCGGTTTATCGACAAAACAACTAGCATTTGACCAAACGAAAGATTCATTGGTCCGTCTTATGGTAGGTCATGGCGACATGCATGTATGACCAAAGTATCGATCATTATGTGCATCCGCCCCGCTGACATGAAGTGGGAGGTGGTGGGCCAAGCATCCTAGCTAGGTACGACATTATGTCATTATATATATCCTAGCTAGGTGGTTGTTAGGGTGCTTTCGGGTTTGCGAGGCAGGTGCCACCAAAGTTATGCATTGTGTATTTAAAGTTTTAAACATCCCCAATATGCGTACATATATTTGGCCACTTCCAGGTGGTTCTTGACTTCTGGCCCCTCTCATCGATCTTCAATGACGCGCCCAACCGTGGGCCCGCGGGGTCAAATTTGTGCATTGGAATTTTGAACATCACATACCACCCTTTTCACTCATATATATTTGAGCCACATGCTCGTGTGGCTGTCTTTTGACCCTCCCTGACGTTATTTTTTGCTGCAAAGACTCTGATGATCCTCAACGGACACGGGGTATAATATCTAAACCGTGTGCGATACAAGTGCGATGTGAATCACCACGATCGCGCAAGCGCGAGAAAATTAAGGTGGAGGTACTGGCTCAACCGTGTGCAATGCAAGTGCGCTGAAATCACCACGACCGCGCAAGCGCGAGCAAAGGGTGGAGGTACTGGCTCAACGTGTGCGATGCAAGTGGGCTCAAATCACCACGACCGTGCAAGTGCGAGGAAAGGGTGGAGGTACTGGCTCAACTGTGTGCGATGCAAGTGCGCTGAAATCACCATGACCGCGCAAGCACGAGCGAAGGGTGGAGATACTGGCTCAACCATGTGCGATGCAAGTGCGCTGAAATCACCACGACCGCGCAAGCGCGAGCAAAGGGTGGAGGTACTGGCTTAACCGTGTGCGATGCAAGTGCGCTGTAAAACCACCACCTGTGGAAGCTAAAGGCGGGTAAGTTTATTTGGAAATTAGGACAAACCATGTGCGATAGACCAGCTAGCTAGAAATATAAAAAACAAACTACCCGCCTTGAGCGTTGCAAAAATCGGCGGATCCGCGCCACTTTTCCTTATTATCATACACGCATATTGTTATTGGACCGTGCACGATCTTGGGCACTCCCGCCGCGCATCAATTCCTTTACCCAAATTTTAGTAGCCGTCGCACTTCAACCATCGCCCACACTCCTCCAGCACTGACCTTATAGTAAAATTGCAGTAGCCGAGGCATTTGCACCGTCTCCCTCCCTCGTCCACCACCATCTCCACCCACCATTACTAAAATTTTCAGTAGCCGCAGCGTATCCTCAAACACCCCCCTCCATAGTCCCCCACCCGCCCCCTCCCCCCTTCGAACCCTAGCTCGCGGCCGCCGCTGGCATCGCCGCCAACCCTGCCAGTCTGCCAGTTCCTCCTAGCTTAGATAATAAAGTTCAGGTTATCCAGCGATTCCCATATCGTCGCCCCACTCCCCTGAGTTTTTAGATGAGGCCTACGGTGTCCCTCCCCGACGGACGTTGGCGAGGTGGCCTCCGTTTTCAAGCATATGCCCTGTTTATCTGTATTTGCTTTTTAGGTTGGTTGCAATGAGACTCTGTCCAGTTTTCAATGGCTATATTTGGTTGTTATACTAGTCATTTATGCCTTGTTTATTTCAGTCATTCACAATGTGTGGTTCATTATGTGCAAGTCGGAACTGTGCCGCTCGGCTACATTAATACCAGTTTGAACGGATATATTTGGTTCTAGTTATTCCTGGTGTAGTTAACACATGCCCTTTATTTCAGTTTTACACATTTATCCAGTGTGATGTTTAAGCATTACCTACGTTCTATTCATTTTCAACAATACTAGTTTGAATTGCAATATTTGATGGCTGTTAAGCCTGCTGTCGGTAACATTGCCTTCCATTTTATATCTGCTTTAACAGCATGCTGAAACCAACACATTCAAGCTATCATTTGGAGATGATGTTGTTTACCTTTGCTATATTTGTTTGATGTTAAGATTGTTGTACTTATCATGCCTTTCCACTACTTATGCAGGACAACAACGGGAGTGGCCACCATTTTCCGCCGAGGTTAGCTTCATCCCTCGGCTTGTACTCCCCCTGTCGTTCCATAATGTAGTGCATATAGATCTAGGCCTGGACACTAGTTAGCTTTTAATATTGACTTGTTGCTTGTAGGTACATATGCCCTTGGCAAGGATCCACGCATCGACCCTTTTTGCGTATGGGGCAATGAGATATTGATGAACAAGCATCAAGTGAGGAAACTGATAAGGATTATTAGCAAAAAGATACGAATGGTGGTAAGCAAATTATTTGTTTATGCTCTATCCAACACAACAGTGAGCTGTAGGATGGTAACTACAAACTATGCAGCCTTCTCTTTTTACTGCCCATAATGAGTTGTTAGACAACAATGTCTGAATCTTTTTCGTTCCCAGTTGTTCCCGAAGCAGTTCACTCAAGATTACCTCGCATAGTACATGATTGGTGGACACGCAATGAAGGCTAAAGTATTTCATCCAGACTACAATGAGCATCAAGAAGTCCTAATGAAGACAGTGAAGGATGGACGGGCAACCATCACAAGGGGTTGGCCTAGAGTCGTGCGCGCCTTACGCATGGAGGAGGGCACAATATGGGCATTCCGCTTCACCTTCTCCAGCAACCAGAATGTCTTTCGCCTCTCTCTTTACAGTCTTTAGTACAACTGTGGTTCATCATTCTTTACTTGGTACTTCTGTAGTTCTTCAGTATATGTACTTGTGCATTGAATTATGGATTCGTGGTTGAACCTATATTTGTAATAAACATGGTTGGATATGAAATAAGTGATTGCCTACTTTCAAATTCATAACATGTGATTTTTAAATTACAGATTAATTATGGATTAATTGTGGATTAAATAGGGATTACACTGCACACAGTTTGCGAAAGCGAAACGTCTACGATATACGTGGAGATCAGAAACGTTTCTAGGATCCACTACATGTGCGATCAATCTCCACTGCACACATGACTTTCTCTTAAAAACTGTTTGCGTTAGGCCACCTTGCGCAAACGTTTATCACATAAAAAGTGTGTGTGATGGACATCCTTTGCCACACAGTTTCTTCTACACACCGTGTGTGATGCATTCAATAACGCAAACGATAAAATTATTAATATCGTGTGCAATGGCAACGCTATCACAAACGATTTAACGGGAAAAATTGTGTGTGATGTACCTGTGAACGGAAACGTTTTCCTTGGAGCGACTGTGTGGGATGTATATACGAACGGAAACGTTTAGCGGGGACTGACTGTGTGGGACGTACTTGCGACCGGAAACAATTTCGGCATATAATTGTATTTTTTTACTCTACTATACGTATTTCCATATTTGAGCGCTCGTCGGTCGCACACGACCTCATTTTGCCGAACGTGTGTGCCAGGAGGGCATATCCCCGACGGTTTCTGGGTCGTGTGGGAAGGACTCCCCTATCGCCCACACTCACTTGGCGACGGTTCCAAATGCCGTCGCGAAAAGGGGTTAACAACCGTTTGTTTAGGACCGACGCGCACCAGTGAAGGGGGGCTATGGCTAGACATCTTCTGGGCTAAATATTTACAACCAGGGACCGTTGACTTCTGATCCAATATAGCGGTATCTTAGTTTGTGAGGGATATTAAGATGGTCTAGCCGTTACTCCGCCTTGGGACAAAATTTGCAGTGCATGACGGCTGAACAACTTGCTTCTGGAAGGTCCGCTGGTGGGGTCCACAACCATTTAGTGTAACCTTCCCGCTCTGGTTTGCTGTCTCAACCAATCAGGAGGCAAAGGTTGCAAAAATGTGGTGTCAAGGTCAATGGGCCCCACGGTTCTGCTGATCTCTGGGTCCCGTGGAGGCCTCGGAATGGGAGAAAATGCGGGATAATATGAATGGGCTCCGTCTCTTGCATGGAAAGGATGAGGTGTGCTGGCATCTTGAAGCATCAGGGAGCTTCTCGACGGGCTCACTCTACAAAGAAATCTTCAAAAGCCCGCCCCCATGTGACCTAGCGGGGATATGGAAAGCTCGGTTACCAGCAACAATTAAAATCTTCCTTTGACAGGTAGCACATAACAGAATAACTAGTGGATCAGGTGCAAAAACGAAGAGGCCCGGGTGATGGCAAATGTATTTGGTGTGGAGAGGATGAGGACCGCGACCACATCCTCTTCAGATTTATCATGGCTAGATTCGTGTGTAGCGGCGTTCATGAGGCAATGGGTTACTCCTAGAACCCAAGTGGTTTCTTGAATTTCTATCATCTAGCATCTGCCACGATGGGAAGGGATCGAAGGATGGCATGGGTGGGATTTGGGGCCATCGCATGGGCCCTCTTGATTACCAAAAACAAAGCTTTGATAGAGGGTCTCTTCATTCGTCATCCGTCTGACCTCCTATACAAAATGGTGTATTTCTTGCAGCTATGGAAACTTCTGGCAAGAAACACGGACAGAGGACAGGTGGAGGAGCTCTCAAGCAAGGTGCAAGCAAACTGCACTAATCTTGGACATGCATCACAGGGAGATCATCGGCCGGCCGCCGCCCTAGCTACCACGACAACCTCTGTGTCTTCGCGTAGGTCTTCTTAGGCTTAGCTTAGTTCCATGCTGCATCTTGTGATGGGCCTTGGGCCTTGTATCTCAACACGTTTCCTACTTTAGGCTTGTATCATGACGGTTTCGGTTGTAAGGGCCTCATTATAAGGCCGGGAAGATGCCTTCTTTCTAAAAAAACAGCAAGCACCAAGCCATCTGCTAGCTCCAAGGAGAGAACAACTGTGAGGAAGGTTCATGTGTCCAAGAAGGACAAGATCTCTGAGGAGGAGCCAAGTAAGAAAAAGGGGTGAGGATGGAGTCAGTTCAGGTGACCTTCAGACCCAACTCCATGAGGAGAGATTACATGCCAAAGGAAGAAGAAGACTAAGAGCCTGCTGCAAACCCACCTCCTGCCAAGCAAGAGAAGCCCATGGCAGATGCCATGAAGAGTGCAACACCCTCCAAGTCCAAGCATAAGGCGCCTACTTCCAAGGCAAGAGAGAAGACAATTAGGAGTACCTCTGCTGTTGAGAAGAACAAGGCCCTATTGCCTGAAAGAGAAGAGGAACAAGAGGATGCCCAAGTGCTCATGAAGCTAAGACCCAGATTGCCAGTGCACAATGATGCTCATCCAGTCGCTGAGAACATGAATAAGAGAAAAGGGCAAAGGTATGAGGAAATGGAGAGAGGCCGACCCCTACTCCATTGGAACGAGGACTGCAGTTGACTATCGCTTCCACACCAAAGAGCAACAAAATTTTTGTGAGACAGTTCTGCTTGACAAGAAGCCCATTGTTAGTGACATGAAGTGAGTGGACTGGAAGTACATTGATCAACATGAGGACAGCTTCCCCCACGTTCATGAGTACTTCAGGTCCATTGGTGTTGATGCATTCACACGGAAGAAGCTGACTTCATGGAATTAGTTTCACTTTCTGCGCTTGAGGGAAAATTGCTACTATCTTAGAAAACTCTGCGCTTGGAGGCCCAACACGAGTCTACAAGAATAAAGTTGCATAGTAGACATCAGAGATCAAGCCTAGAGACGTTTAGCTCTATACTTATTTGAACTTTTTGGTACTTGTTGCCAAAGGAGGAGAATTTGTATAGATCATAGTGCTTCGAGTGAGCTAGTGCTTTGCTTTTTCTCGCTTGGTTTGCTTTGAGTTTTTGCTACAATTTGATTCGTGGTGCTTTGAGATACCTTTGTGTGATGCTTGTATGAGACTACATTATCATGTGCTTGATCATACCGCACATTAATGCTATGCTTGCTTGGATATTAATTTCATATGCTCTTGTATTGTCATTCACTTTCTTACTTGGTGACGAGTGTCGTTTATGTTGCAATCTTATCATTTTGAGCACTCCACCAAGATGTATGTGACATGGAAGAGTAACCCAAGGAACCTAATCGATTGTGCATTTGCATTCAAACACAATTTTTCAATAATGCACAAATTTAGGGGGAGCTCTTGCTTATCACATACTTCTCAAAGTGACGATGCATTTCATTCATTATATTATTTTATCAAAGCTTTGATCTATATGTTGTCATCAATTACCAAAAAGGGGGAGATTCAAAGTAAAACTAATCCCCGTGTGGTTTTGGTAATTCATAACAACATATATGTCATTGATCTAATGAACATTGATGATAGATTTTAAAAAATAACAACGATTGGCATGGCATGGACTAATGGATGTGGACCCTTCAAAATATGAAGAACAAAGTTTGATTACCCCAAGACTCTACATTTTTGGTTTAGTGATCCACGATCACTGTCGGGGAAACGACACCTATGGGATCACTGGAATCCCTTCTACGGTTGGCGGGCGCGGGGTTGTGAGAAGAGCAGGTTTAGGAGCTAGCACAAAGATCGTTTACCCAGGTTCGGGCCGCAAGGATGCGTAATACCCTATCCTGCTTTGGTGTGTATTTTAGAGTGTTCTTGAGCTCTCGAACTAGCTACGGTGGATGCGTAGTTCCAAAGAGCCGAATCCCTCTCCGGTATGCCTCGGGCCTCCTTTTATAGTTGAAAAGGGGTTGCCACAGTGGCACGCAGGAGGTGGAAAGGTGTACAGTGCACGAGCTTATCGCCTGGCATTACGGGACAAAGTGCATTAAATGCACTACTTAGGTGTCCATTAGCTTTATCGGGGACGGGAACGAGGCTCATCCCATCCGTCGCCGCTCTGCCTCGCTTCGACACGCGCCCAGGCCAGCGATGTGCGCAGCGCCATGTAGGCAGGCAGGCTGCTGAGGTGGCGCGGTGGCAGGGCCTTCACGAAGATCTGCATGCCACCACGCAGGTGCTTGCTGAGTCGGTGTAGAGGCCGCCCGTCGCCACGCAGGTGCCTGCCCAGCTGGTTGAGCTAACAGCTGGTTGGGGACGGCGGTGGAGTCTTGGCAGGCGCGGGCTTGGCCGTGGCCTGATACGTCTCCAACGTATCTATAAATTTTGATTGCTCCATGCTACTTTATCTACTGTTTTAGGCAATATTGGGCTTTATTATCCACTTTTATATTATTTTTGGGAATAACCTATTAACCGGAGGCCCAACCCAGATTTGCTGTTTTATGCCTATTTCAGTATTTCTAGGAAAAGGAATATCAGACGGAGTCAAAACGGAACGAAATCAGCTGGAGAAGTTATTTTTGGAAGGAAACCCACCTGATGGACTTGGACCCCACGTCAGAAGAGCCACGAGGCGGTCACGAGGGTGGAGGGCGCGCCCTCCCCCCTGGGCGCGCCCCCTGCCTCGTGGGGCCCCCGTAGCTCCACCGACGTTCTCCTTTCACCCATATATACCATCGTACCCTAAAACATCCAGAACAGAAGATAGATCGGGAGTTCCGCCGCCGCAAGCCTCCAGAACCACCAAAAACCAGTCGGGACCCCTTTCCGGTACCCTGCCGGAGGGGGGATCCATCACCGGTGGCCATCTTCATCATCCCGGCGCTATCCATGACGAGGAGGGAGTAGTTCACCCTCGGGGCTGAGGGTATGTACCAGTAGCTATGTATTTGATCTCTCTCTCTCTCTCTCTCTCTCTCTCTCGTGTTCTCTCTCGTGTTCCCTCTATGGCACGATCTTGATGTATCCCGAGCTTTGCTATTGTAGTTGGATCTTATGATGTTTCTCCCCCTCTACTTTCTTATGATGAATTGAGTTTCCCCTTTGAAGTTATCTTATCGGATTGAGTCTTTTATGAACACTTGATGTATGTCTTGGTAATCAACTTGCGGGTTTCGTGACATTGGGAACCTATGCATAGGGGTTGGCACACGTTCTTGATTCTCCGGTAGAAACTTTGGGGCATTCTTTGAAGTACTTTTATGTTGGTTGGATAAATATGAGATTGTGTGATGCATATCGTATAATCATGCCCATGGATACTTGAGGTGACAATGGAGTATCTAGGTGACATTAGGGTTTTGGTTGATTTGTATCTTAAGGTGTTATTCTAGTATGAACTCTTTTATAGATTGATCCGAAAGAATAGCTTTGTGGTGGTTTCGTACCCGACCATAATCTCTACGTTTGTTCTCCGCTATTAGTGGCTTTGGAGTGACTCTTTGTTGCATGTTGAGGGATTGTTATATGATCTATCTATGTTATTATTGTTGAGAGAACTTACACTAGTGAAAGTATGAACCCTAGGCTTTGTTTCCTACCATTGCAATACCGTTTACGCTCACTTTTACCACTTGTTACCTTGCTGTTTTTATATTTTCAGTTTACAAAAACCCATATCTACCATCCATATTGCACTTGTATCACCATCTCTTCGCCGAACTAGTGCACCTATACAATTTGCCATTGTATTCGGTGTGTTGGGGACACAAGAGACTTTTTGTTATTTGGTTGCAGGGTTGTTTGAGAGAGACCATCTTCCTCCTACGCCTCTCGCGGATTGATAAACCTTAGGTCATCCACTTGAGGGAAATTTGCTACTGTCCTACAAACCTGTGCACTTGCAGGCCCAACAACGTCTACAAGAAGAAGGTTGTGTACTAGACATCAAGCTCTTTTCTGGCGCCGTTGCCGGGGAAGCTAGGTAAGTGAAGGTATATCTTTAGATCTTGCAATCGAATCTTTTTGTTTCTTGTTTTAGCACTAGTCTAGTTTATAAAAGAAAACTACCAAAAAAATGGAATTGAGTTTGTCTCATACGCTTCATCTTTTTAATATCTTTCGTGAGTATGATGGAAAGGATAATTGTGCTCAAGTGCTAGAAAAAGAAATCTCTAAATTGTTTGGCACTAAATCTTTGAATGATGAGCATGATTGCAATGTTGTTAGTATGAACTCCTTGAATATCCATAGTACTAATGATGATTGCTCTAGTCATGATGAAAATATCTCTCATAAGCATGCCAACTTTTGTGGAGTGCATGTTTGCATGAACACACCAAATAAAGAAGATATATATTGCAAGAGGCATAAGTACTTAGAAACCAAATTGTTGCAAGAAGAGCTAGATGAATGTGCTGAAAGATTCAATATTTTTCGTGCCCCTTGTGAACTTTGCAATGAACATGGTCATTTAAAGCTCCGATGCTATTTGTTTCATGATCAAGTCGTGTCCAAATATTGTGATAATTTGATTACCCTTGATCATCATAAAGAACTTAGCCTTCTTTTGGGTTATGAAGAAATGAAACGTATAACTGAGGGTATTCCAAAATTTAATCTTGATAGATTTCTTGATTTTGATCTAGAAAAGATTTATATGTATTGTGCGGTGAATTGCATTGAAAATCCTTATATTGCCAATTACATAAAGAAAAGAAAACAAATAGAAGATGAAGAGAATACTAATGAAAGGGAAGAGACTTCCCAATCTCCTCCTATTATTTCTTATGATGAATCAGGTAACGAGGAGGAGCTTTCTATTCAACCAATCTCATCAATAAGGAGCTCAAAGAGGGAGGTTGAACCTACACATAATGTGAAGAAGAAAAAGAAAAGAAGGAGAAACAAAGGTAAAAAGGTATCCCTTCCAAAGGATGTTGCTCCTACTACTTGTGATAATGATAATTGCTATACTATTGGTGCTATCCATACTATTAATGATGAGAGTGATTATGCTTATGATATGAAAAGGCCCAAGCTTGGGGAAGCTATGTTTGATGAGAATGACATATTTGAGAATATATTTGCTGAAATTAATGTTTGTCCCAAGCTTGGGGATGCTACGTTTAGTGAAGAAGATATTTTTAGTTCCCCAAGCTTTGATGAGCAAATTTATTATGATGAAAGCATGCCTCCTATCTATGATGATTATTGTGATGACACGTATGCTTTAAAGAATAATGATAACCATGAAACTTGTCATCTTGATCTTAATTTTCAATCACATGATAGTTATTTTGTTGAGTTTGCTCCCACTATTATTCATGAGAAGAATTTTGCTTATATGGAGAGTTGTAAATTTTCTATGCAAGTAGATCATGAAAAGAATGCTTTAGGTGCTGGTTATATTGTTGAATTCATTCATGATGCTACTGAAAATTATTATGAGGGAGGAACATATGCTTGTAGGAATTGCAATAATATCAAGTTTCCTCTCTATGTGCTTAAAATCTTGAAGTTATGCTTGTTTTATCTTCCTATGCTTGTTGAGTATTGTTCCCATAAGTTGTTTGCTTACAAAATCCCTATGCATAGGAAGTGTGTTAGACTTAAATGTGCTAGTCATATTCTTCATGATGCTCTCTTTATGTTTCAATTCTTATCTTTTATGTGAGCATCATTGAAATCATAATGCCTAGCTAGGGGCGTTAAACGATAGCGCTTGTTGGGAGGCAACCCAATTTTATTTTAGTTTTTTGCTTTTTGGTTCTGTTTAGTAATAAATAATCCATCTAGTCTCTGTTTGGATGTGGTTTTGTGTTTTAATTAGTGTTTGTGCCAAGTAGAACCTATTGGATCTTCTTGGATGATAGTTATTTGATCTTGCTGTAATTTCCAGAATCTTTGCGCTCAGTGTCCGAATTGTTAAAAATCACCAGAACGTGACAAAATAGTGATTCCAATTGATGCGGATCAATAAAAAAATTGTACAGGTCGTATAATTTTGGTAGAATTTTTGGAGTTTCAGAAGTTTGCGTTAGTTACAGATTACTATAGACTGTTCTGTTTTTGACAGATTCTGTTTTCATTGTGTTGTTTGCTTATTTTGATGAATCTATGGCTAGTAAAATAGTTTATAAACCATAGAGAAGTTGGAATACAGTAGGTTTAACACCAATATAAATAAAGAATGAGTTCATTACAGTACCTTGAAGTGGTGTTTTGTTTTCTTTCGCTAACGGAGCTCATGAGTTTTCTGTTAAGTTTTGTGTTGTGAAGTTTTCAAGTTTTGGGTAAGGCTTCGATGGACTATGGAATAAGGAGTGGCAAGAGCCTAAGCTTGGGGATGCCCAAGGCACCCCAAGGTAATATTCAAGGACAACCAAGAGCCTAAGCTTGGGGATGCCCCGGATGGCATCCCCTCTTTCGTCTTCGTTCATCGGTAACTTTACTTGGAGCTATATTTTTATTCACCACATGATATGTGTTTTGCTTGGAGCGTCATTTTATTTTCTTTAGCTTTGCTTGATGTTTGAATAAAATACCAAGATCTGAAAATTTTAAATGAGAGAGAGTCTTCACGTAGTTGCATAATAATTATTTAGCTACTCATTGATCTTCACTTATATCTTCCGGAGTAGTTTTTGTTATTGCTCTAGTGCATCACTTATATCTTTTAGAGCATGGTGGTAGCTTTATTTTGAAGAAATAGATGAAATCTCATGCTTCACTTATATTATTTTGAGAGTCTTAAATAGCATGGTAATTTGCTTAATGTTAATATACTTAGTGTTCGAGATATGTGAAACTTTCTTTTGAGTGAATTGAATACTAAGATAAATTTAATGCTTGATAATTGTTTTGAGATATGGACGTAATAATATCAAAGTCGTGCTAGTTGAGTAGTTGTGAATTTGAGAAATACTTGTGTTGAAGTTAGCAAGTCCCGTAGCATGCACGTATGGTTAAAGTTGTGTAACAAATTTGAAGCATGAAGTGTACCTGGCTTGTGCATCCTTATGAGTGGCGGTCGGGGACGAGCGATGGTCTTTTCCTACCAATCTATCCCCCTAGGAGCATGCGCGTAGTACTTGATTTTTGATAACTTCTAAATTTTTGCAATAAGTATATGAGTTCTTTTGACTAATGTTGAGTCCATGGATTATACGCACTTTTACCTTTCCGCCATTTGCTAGCCTCTTCGGTACCGTGCATTGCCCTTTCTCACATTGAGAATTGGTGCAAACTTCGCCGGTGCATCCAAACCCCGTGATATGATACGCTCTTTCACACATAAACCTCCCTATATCTTCCTCAAAACAGCCACCATACCTACCTATCATGGCATTTCCATAGCCATTCCGAGATATATTACCATGCAACTTCCACCACCATCATCATCATCATCATCATGACATGCTTTACTTTTGTCATATTGCCATTACATGATCTTGTAGTTGACATCGTATTTGTGGCAAAGCCACCATGCATTATTTTTCATACATGTCACTCTTGATTCATTGCACCATCCCGGTACACCGCCGGAGGCATTCATAATAGAGTCATATCTTGTTCTAGTATCGAGTTGTAATCATCATGTTGTAATCAATAGAAGTGTGATGATCATCATTATTAGAGCATTGCCCAATCAAAAAAAAGAAAAAGGCCAAAAAGAAAAAAAGAAAGGCCAAAAAAAGAGAAAATAAAAAGGGCAATGCTACTATCTCTTTTTCCACACTTGTGCTTCAAAGTAGCACCTTGTTCTTCATGTAGTGAGTCTCATATATTGTGCTTCAAAGTAGCACCATGATTTTCATATAGTGAGCCTCATAAGTTGTCTTGTTCATAGTAGTGGGAATTTTTCATTATAGAACTTGGCTTGTATATTCCAACGATGGGCTTCCTCAAAATGCCCTAGGTCTTCATGAGCAAGCAAGTTGGATGCACACCCACTAGTTTTCTTTTGTTGAGCATTCTTAGCTCTAGTGCATCCGTTGCATGGCAATCCCTACTCCTTGCATTAACATCAATTGATGGGCATCTCCATAGCTCATTGATTAGCCTCGTTGATGTGAGACTTTCTCCTTTTTTGTCTTCTCCACACAATCCCCATCATCATATTCTATACCACCCATAGTGCTATATCCATGGCTCGCGCTCATGTATTGCGTGAAGGTTGAAAAAGTTTGAGATTATTTAAGTATGAAACAATTGCTTGGCTTTTCATCGGGGGTATAGAAGTTGGGAACATCTTTGTGTGACGAAAATGAAGCATAGCCTAACTATATGATTTTATAGGGATGAACTTTCTTTTGCCATGTTATTTTGAGAAGACATGATTGCTTTGATTAGTATGCTTGAAGTATTATTATTTTTGTGTCAATATGAACTTTTGTCTTGAATCTTTCGGATCTGAATATTCATATCGCAATTAAGAAGATTTACATTGAAATTATGCCAAAGTATCACTCTGCATCAATTTTTTTTATCATTTACCTACTCGAGGACGAGCAGGAATTAAGCTCGGGGATGCTTGATACGTCTCCAACGTATCTATAATTTTTGATTGCTCCATGCTACTTTATCTACTGTTTTAGGCAATATTGGGCTTTATTATCCACTTATATATTATTTTTGGGACTAACCTATTAACCGGAGGCCCAGCCTAGATTTGCTGTTTTATGCCTATTTCAGTATTTCGAGCAAAAGGAATATCAGACGGAGTCAAAACGGAACAAAATCAACTGGAGAAGTTATTTTTGGAAGGAAACCCACCTGATGGACTTGGACCCCACGTCAGAAGAGCCACGAGGCGGTAACGAGGGTGGAGGGCGCGCCCTCCCCCCTGGGCGCGCCCCCTGCCTCGTGGGCCCCCCGTAGCTCCACCGACATTCTCCTTTCACCCATATATACCGTCGTACCCTAAAACTTCCAGAACAGAAGATAGATCGGGAGTTCCGCCGCCGCAAGCCTCCAGAACCACCAAAAACCAATCGGGACCCCTTTCCGGTACCCTGCCGGAGGGGGGATCCATCACCGGTGGCCATCTTCATCATCCCGGCGCTATCCATGACGAGGAGGGAGTAGTTCACCCTCGGGGCTGAGGGTATGTACCAGTAGCTATGTGTTTGAGATCTCTCTCTCTCTCTCTCTCTCTCTCGTGTTCTCTCTCGTGTTCCCTCTATGGCATGATCTTGATGTATCCTGAGCTTTGCTATTGTAGTTGGATCTTATGATGTTTCTCCCCCTCTACTTTCTTGTGATGAATTGAGTTTCCCCTTTGAAGTTATTTTATCGGATCGAGTCTTTTATGAACACTTGATGTATGTCTTGGTGATCAACTTGCGGGTTTCGTGACATTGGGAACCTATGCATAGGGGTTAGCACACGTTCTTGATTCTCCGGTAGAAACTTTGGGGCATTCTTTGAAGTACTTTTATGTTGGTTGGATAAATCTGAGATTGTGTGATGCATATCGTATAATCATGCCCATGGATACTTGAGGTGACAATGGAGTATCTAGGTGACATTAGGGTTTTGGTTGATTTGTATCTTAAGGTGTTATTCTAGTACGAACTCTTTTATAGATTGATCCGAAAGAATAGCTTTGTGGTGGTTTCGTACCCGACCATAATCTCTACGTTTGTTCTCCGCTATTAGTGGCTTTGGAGTGACTCTTTGTTGCATGTTGAGGGATTGTTATATGATCTATCTATGTTATTATTGTTGAGAGAACTTACACTAGTGAAAGTATGAACCCTAGGCTTTGTTTCCTACCATTGCAATACCGTTTACGCTCACTTTTACCACTTGTTACCTTGCTGTTTTTATATTTTCAGTTTACAAAAACCCATATCTACCATCCATATTGCACTTGTATCACCATCTCTTCGCTGAACTAGTGCACCTATACAATTTTCCATTTTATTGGGTGTGTTGGGGACACAAGAGACTTTTTGTTATTTGGTTGCAGGGTTGTTTGAGAGAGACCATCTTCCTCCTACGCCTCTCGCGGATTGATAAACCTTAGGTCATCCACTTGAGGGAAATTTGCTACTGTCCTACAAACCCGTGCACTTGCAGGCCCAACAACGTCTACAAGAAGAAGGTTGTGTAGTAGACATCATGGCCCTGCTGATGCCCTCGGCAAGGGTCTTGCCGGGGGGCCCGGCAAGGGTCTTGCCGTGGCGTTGTGGTCGTCCCCGGCAAGGCGCTTGCTGGGGGTCTTGTGAATTTCCTCGGCTAGAATCCCGCCGAGGGTCGTCGCCTTCTGGTCCTCGTCTGATCCTGTGTATTTATGATCTTCACAAAGAACTGCATGCCACCACGGAGGTGCCTCCCGAGCCCTAGTTCCAGTATAGTTGTTGGCGGCATTTGGAACCTTTGGGCTCAAGGGTGGCTCACTCTGCTGGCGTTGGGCAAGTTGCCCGGCAAGGCTCTTGCAGGGGCCGCGGAGGCCGACCCGGCAAGGGTCTTGCCGGGGGAGTCCACCTCGCCCCTTTGCTCTTTTATGCTTCTGGTCTCGACGTTGCTTTGTTTGCCTTGTGCTTCGGTTTCCCTCCGGCTTCCCTCCTCTGTTTTATTAAGTGTGACCGCAGCGCGGCTCTGACTGCCCGTGCACAAGTAAAGGGGTGAAAAGGAGAGCCCCTACTTTTGTACACCGACGGGAGCCCCCGGGCCTGGGCCACACATAAGTGCGACGCGTTGTTGGGCTAGGCCCAGAACGGTGCGCGGGTAGGTGGGGCGGATTTTACCGCAATAACTTTTCATCTGCTGCGCTTCCCCATGACCCGCGTTGAACGCGCGACGTGGAGGTTCGTGCGTGATGTGGGGGTCATGCGTGGGGCAGTTCCCGCACGCATGCGTCACATCGTGGTAAAGAGGCGGCTCGTGCCTTGCCCAAAAAAGAGGGATGCGCAGAGGCGCGGCTCATTTACTTGGGCGGACTCGGGTCGTGGCCTTCAAGGCGTCCGTGCCCCACGATCACGGGGTGGGGAAGGTCGCCTCACCTGTCCCCTCAATTCTGCTTGCTCGCCACGTGTCCCCCATGCAGGTGGCAGGCGGTGGAGGCGGGAAACCGGGCCGTCACTGACTGGGGTAGCGGGTCGGTCTCGATTCCCTGCGCCCCCGATGGACGGATTGGCCGAGCGGGGCGGCCGAGCCCCGACCCCGCCCCTTTATAAGAAGGGGGAGGGGGACGTCATCCCACATCCTTTCATCATCCATCCCCATTCACTTCGGCTCCTTTCTTCCGTCCGCCATGGTGAGAAGAGGCGCCGACCCTTCAGCGGTGGCGGCGAGGGTCGCTGCTCGATAGCGCGTCCCTCCTTCCCAAGAACTCGTGGCGGTGGAGCTGGCCACGAGAGGAAGGGGGAGGGGGCAAGGTCGAGGTCGTCGTGGCGCTCGGGGAATAGGGGGACGGGGCGGCGCTCCGGCCTCGCCCCCGTCAACGATGCCTCCCCCGATGGAGGGCCACGTCGGGGACCAGCCCTGCGAGTTCTTCATCAGGCTGCGTCGGCCACCGCGTCGCCACCTCCATCTCCCTACCCCATTTGCTCAGGAGATGGAGCTCGATCCACCCCAGACCCTTAGGTTGCACATGAGGGGCTGCGGGAACGGCGGCATGCGGGTCGATGTCGACTTCCCCGCTCCTCACGTCATGTACCTCCGTCGCGGATGGAAAACGTTTGCTCACGTCCACATCCTGACGGCGGGGCTCGTCCTTTACTTCAAGTTAATGGAATATGGCCTGCTCTTCGTCAAGGTCTTTGGAGATCTTGGAACTCGCCTGAAGTGTTGCGTGGAGAGCTCCTCCGATGATGAAGATTCCTCCTCGAGTGGGAGTGACAATGAGGACAGCGACAGCGGCGACGAGGGTGTCGAGCGGAGGGACGCCGACCCTGACTCCGACTAACCGCGTCGCCCCTCCCTCGGCCACGCGCCCTGCCGAGGGCCTTCCTCGTCAAGCTCTCCATCGGCGCAATCCCCATCACCTCCTTGGGCGGCTGGCGTAGGAGGGCCGAAGAAGGCGAAGAAGGCGGTCGGCGGCCTTCAAGTTAGAGTATGCGGGCACCGACGCCTTCGTCGCCTATTGTCGGGCCGCTGCCCCATCTTCCAGCTCCTCTCCCGGCACCGGAATGCTCTCTTGGTGCCTTCTGCTTCTCGCACCTCGCCTGGGCGCTCCTTTCGCCCTCCTGCTAACTTGTTCCATCTTCTGAGGAGAGGGACAAGAAAAGGATTACTGGCATCTTATCTTTTTTTAGTTTGTAATCCTGTGGGCACTTGTTAGATTTAAAACTTGTAATCCCCTTGCTCATGTTTTTCATCCTGTATGAGTTGTACCTGTATGGGAAGTTTTTAATGAAAAAGGGTGCTTGCCGGGTTCTTTGTGCATGAGAGAGGCCCATGCCAAGGAATGAATCCTCGTTATTTTTAAGATAAACATTGTCACCCGGCAACAGGCCTTGCCGTCCCCCCACTTCAGTTGACCATTCTCACGATCTTGGTGGAGGCAGGGTGAAGTAGAGTTAGGCCCCTCGTTCATTTTCTTGCCACCGTGACTACGACCAAGTTCTGACCCACGGGATAGCTCTTGGGTACAGGAAAAGGGGAGCACAATGGTTTAAGAATATAAACGAGGTTTCACATATCCCAGTTCCATACGGAAATGCATAACACGGGTTGAAAGACTTACTTGAATCCGCAGCCCCCGGCAACCTTGGCTTGCCGTGGTTGGATCCTTGTGTCTTCAGCCCCCGGCAGTCTTGGCTTGCCAGGGCCGGAGTGCCGGTTCGTTCTCTTTCTTCCAAGTGGCTCAGCAGAAGTGTCCACGTGCCCTGTGAACCAAAGAAGATAGAAAGACACACACTCGACCTCTAGGCTAGGGGTTAGTTGCCGCTTAAGCACTATCGGAGAGACTTAACCTAGCATTCATGCTATAACTTAGGGCGCCAGCGCTTCATTTATTTATGCTCAGGGTCTATGCCTGGCTTTGTACAAAGGGTTACATGCCTTGCCGGCAAAGCTTGTACAAAAGGTGGCTTGCTGGGAGGCCCGGCAACGGTGCCTTATGGGTAAAACTTGTGTAGATGTTTGATGTTCCAGGAGTTGCTCACTGGGACAATATCTTCAGTCTCCAGGCGGACTGCACCGGGCCTGGTGACTCGTATTACCCGATAAGGGCCTTCCCACTTTGGCGTCAACTTGTTGGAATTCTTGACCGATTGAACGCGTCGAAGAACAAGGCCGCCTTCCTCAAAACTTCGGGCATGAACCCTGCGGCTATGGTAGCGGCGCAAGGCTTGCTGGTAGCATGCTGCTCTCACAGCCGCCCCGAAGACAATCTTCCTCAAGGAGCATTGCGTCATCTTGCCGCAATTGCTCTTGCTCAAGCTCGTCGTAAGCGAGCACTCGAGGTGACCCGTATATGAGTTCCGTGGGGAGAACTGCTTCTGCCCCGTATACCAGGGCAAAGGGTGTCTGGCGGTGGCTCGATTTGGCGTCGTCCTAATCGACCAAAGAACCGCCGGCAACTCATCAATCCAGCGCTTTCCGCTCTTGTGCAGCCTGTAAAAAGTCTTTGTCCTCAGGCCTCGCAACACTTCAGCATTTGCCCTCTCCGCCTGGCCGTTGCTCCGTGGGTGTGCCATGGAAGCGAAACAGACCTTGCTGCCGAGGTCTTGGATGTATTGCATGAAGGTGTGGCTTGTGAACTGCGTGCCGTTGTCGGTGATGACTCTGTTTGGCACACCAAAATGGCACGCTAGCCCCTTGAAGAACTTGACGGCTGACTATGTTGTCACCTTCCTCACTGATTCCAACTCCGATCACTTCGTGAACTTGTCGATCGCATCGTACAAGTACTCAAAGCCCCCGACAGCGCGGGGAGAAGGGCCCAGGATGTTGAGCCCCCAGACCGAGAATGGCCAGGAAAGAGGAATTGTTTGAAGGGCTTGAGCTGGTTGATGAAGCTTCTTCGAATGGAACTGACACGCTTCACACTTGGTTACTAGTGCCGTTGCATCCTGAAGGGCAGTGGGCCAGAAGAAACCCTACCGGAACGCCTTGCCAGCAAGGGCCCTCGACCCTATGTGGGAGCCACATATGCCTCCGTGTATCTCCGCCAACAGCTCCAGTCCTTCCTCCTAGGGAATGCAGTTCAATTTCACACCGTTCGGTCTCTTCCTGTACAGGACGTCATCGACGAACTGATACATAGCAGACCGACGGACTACTTTCTCCGCTTCTTCCTGCCCCTCAGGAAGCTCCCCTGTTTGGAGGAATCGGACGGTATGTTGTGCCCATGCCGGATCCTGGGGCTCGATGGCAAGGACGAAAGGCATTTCTTCCGCCATGGGAGCGGCCGTCTCTACGGCCAGGGCTTGACGGCCTGCCGGAGTCAGTCGCTCCTCGGCAGGCTCAGAATCCACGGCAACACCCTTGCTGGCAGCCCCTGGGGGCTCAGCAGGAAAGTACTTGCCGGGGCCTGATTTCCTCCGTGTTCTGCTCCGTTGATGGTTCAACGGATAGTTGAGTTAACCGAAGCAAAAAAAGTACTTGGTTCCATAGGTAGCTTGAATGCAGCGCGCTTTGACAGGTAATCAGTGATGTCATTCTCCGCTCGGGGAACATGCTCCGCTTGTATACCATCAAAGCGCCCCTCCAGTTTCCTCACCTCATCTACGTAGGCCTCCATCAACGGGCTCTGATAATCTTTGTTGACTTGTCTGACGACAAGCTGCGAATCACCCCTGACGATGAGCTTCTTAACCCCGAGGTCTGTCGCGATCTTGAGATCGGTAAGCAATCCCTCATACTCAGCAGTGTTGTTGGTAGACATCTCCCTGGGAAAGTGCATCTGGATTACATACTTGAGGTGCTCTTCGGTGGGTGCGACGAGCAGCACACCAGCACCGGCGCCTTGCAGCGAGAAAGCCCCATCAAAGTACATGATCCAGTTGTGACTTGCTTCCTTGCCGGGGAGAGTGGTCTCCTGGATTTCCTCGTCAGGCGTTGAGGTCCATTCTACAATGAACTCCACCAAGACTCTGCTCTGGATTGTCGAAGTACTTTCAAACTTCAAACCAAAGCTTGATAACTCCAAGGCCCACTCCACAATCCTTCCGGTTGCGTCTGGGTTGTGCAGTATCCGTTGCAAGGGGAGGCGGGTGACAACGGTGATTTCGTGTGCTTGGAAGTAGTGACGCAGATTCCTCGAGGCCATAAGGAGGCCGAAGAGCAATATCTGCACACAAGAGTACCTTGACCTAGCCCCGTGCAGAAGGGAGCTGACAAAGTAAACCGGGTGCTGCATCATCTTCTTCTTCTGCACCCCTTCATTTGATTGCATGGGCCCTGTCCCGATGGCGTCAGACCCTGCCGGGGGCCTTGCCTTGCCGGCATCGGGCCCTGCCGGGGGAATCTCGAGCTTGCCATCCGCCAGTCCCGCCGTCACCACTGCCTCTTCGTCGACCTTCCTCTGCGCCACTAGTGCGGTGCTAACCACTTGATTCGTCGCCGCCAGATACAGCAGCAATGGCTCTTGTGGTTTAGGCGCCACCAGTACCGGTGTAGAAGAGAGGTATTTCTTCAGATCCTGCAGTGCTTCTTCGGCCTCCGGGGTCCACTCCATTGGGCCTGCCTTTTTCAAAATCTTGAAAAAGGGAAGGGCGCGCTTGGCAGACTTGGAGATGAATCGGCTCATGGCGGCAATGCAGCCAGTGAGCCGACGCACATCCTTGATCCGCTTGGGCGCCTCAATCTGCTCGATAGCCTTGATCTTGTCTGGGTTTGCCTCGATCCCACGCTGCGACACAAAGAACCCGAGAAGTTTGCCAGACGGAACGCCAAAGACACACTTCTCAGGGTTCATCTTGAGGTTGACCTTGCGCAGGTTGGCAAACATCTCTTCTAAGTTTGTACAAGAGTTGCCTTGTCCTTGGTTTTGACCACTATGCTATCCATGTAAGCTTCCATATTTCTATGTAGCTGGGCCTCAAAACCAATTTGGACCGCCCTTGCGAATGTCGAGCCAGCACTCTTCTACCTGAAAGGCATCCGTAAAAAGCAATACGTACCACATGGGGTGATGAATGATGTCTTCTCTTTGTCTTCTCTTGTCATGAAGATCTGGTGGTAGCCCGAGTAGGCGTCGAGGAATGATAACAGATCACACCCGGCCGTGGAGTCAACAATCTGGTCGATGCACGGCAATGGGAAGGTTTCCTTAGCACAAGCCTTATTGATATCTGTGTAGTCAATACACAGCCTCCACTCCCCGTTTGTCGTGCGCACCACCACCGGATTGGCCAACCACGTCGGATGGAGCACTCCCCTCACCAAGCCTGCTGCTTCCAACTTCCTGATCTCCTCTGTGATTGATACGTCTCCGTCGTATCTACTTTTCCAAACACTTTTGCCCTTGTTTTGGATTCTAACTTGTATGATTTGAATGAAACTAACCCGGGCTGACGCTGTTTTCAGCAGAATTGCTATGGTGTTGTTTTATGTGCAGAAAACAAATATTCTCGGAATGACCTAAAACTCCACGGAACATCTTAGAAAAAATAATAAAAAATCCTCGCCAAAGATGAAGATCAGGGGGCCCACACCCTGTCCACGAGGGTGGGGGGCGCCCCCCCCCTCTAGGGCACGCCCCCCTACCTCGTGGGCCCCCTGGAGACCCTCCGACGCCAACTCTAACTCTATATATTTGCTTTCGGAGAGAAAAAATTAGAGAGAAGAAATCATCGCGTTTTACGATACGGAGCCGCCGCCAAGCCCTAAAAACCTCTCGGGAGGGCTGATCTGGAGTCCGTTCGGGGCTCCGGAGAGGGGGATTCATCGCCGTCGTCATCATCAACCATCCTCCATCACCAATTTCATGATGCTCACCACCGTGTGTGAGTAATTCCATCGAAGGCTTGCTGGATGGTGATGGGTTGGATGAGATTTATCATGTAATCGAGTTAGTTTTGTTAGGGTTTGATCCCTAGTATCCACTATGTTCTGAGATTGATGTTGCTATGACTTTGCTATGCTTAATGCTTGTCACTAGGGCCCGAGTGCCATGATTTCAGATCTGAACCTATTATGTTTTCATGAATATATGTGATTTCTTGATCCTATCTTGTAATTCTATAGTCACCTACTATGTGTTATGATCTAGCAACCCCGAAGTGACAATAATCGGGACCACTCCCGGTGATGACCATAGTTTGAGGAGTTCATGTATTCACTATGTGCTAATGCTTTGTTTCGGTTCTCTATTAAAAGGAGGCCTTAATATCCCTTAGTTTCCAATAGGACCCCGCTGCCATGGGAGGGTAGGACAAAAGATGTCATGCAAGTTCTTTTCCATAAGCACGTATGACTATATACGGAATACATGCCTACATTACATTGATGAATTGGAGCTAGTTCTGTGTCACCCTATGTTATGACTGTCACATGATGAACCGCATCTGGCATAATTATCCATCACTGATCCGGTGCCTACGAGTTTTCCATATACTGGTTCTCGCTTATTTACTTTCCCGCTGCTACTGTTACAATCACTACAAAATACCAAAAACATTACTTTTGCTGTCTTTACTTTTGTTGCCGCTACCACCACTATCATATCACTTTGCTACTAAATAGTTTGCTGCAGATACTAAGTTTCCAGGTGTGGTTGAATTGACAACTCAGCTGCTAATACTTGAGAATATTCTTTGGCTCCCCTTGCGTCGAATCAATAAATTTGGGTTAAATACTCTACCCTCGAAAACTGTTGCGATCCCCTATACTTGTGGGTTATCAAGACCTTTTTCTGGCGCCGTTGCCGGGGAGCATAGCTCTATTCTTTGAGTCACTTGGGATTTATATCTGCTGGACACTATGAAGAACTTGAAAGACGCTAAGACAACAATTTATCCCTCAACTACGAGGGGAGGTAAGGAACTGCGATCTAGCTCTGCACTTGATTCACCTTCTGTTATGAGTAAGCTAGCGACACCTAAACCTTCTCTTGATCCTGGTTGTGTGCATAGTCCCCAGGATATGATTTATTACTTCTCTGCTAAATATTTCCCTGCTCATAAGAAACAAGCTGCTTTGAGGGAAATATACAACTTTGTGCAAATTAAAGAAGAGAGTCTCCCACAAGCTTGGGGGAGGCTTCTCAAGTTACTTAATGCTTTGACTGATCATCCTCTTAAGAAACCTGATACTTGATATCTTTTATAATGGACTAACCGATGCTTCCAAAGATTACCTAGATAGTTGTGCTGGTTGTCTTTTCAGGGAAAGAACACGGGATGAAGCTGAAATTCTATTGAATAATATGTTGACAAATGAAAATAATTGGGCACCTTCTGAGCCAGCTCCTACTCCAATTACTGAGCCTATTTCTAAAACAACTCCGAAGAACAGAGGTGTTCTATTTCTCAGTCCTGAAGATATGCAAGAGGCAAAGAAATATATGAAAGAAAAATATATTAAAGCCGAAGATGTTAAGAATTTACCCCCTATTGAAGAAATACATTGTGACGCCCCGTTACGTCCAACAGAGTCAGGCGTAACGGAAGCCGTCACTTCAGAGTTGCGCCAGGATCAGTTAAGGAGAACAGTATCATGTACATGACGGAGCAGCTGCCATGAGTAGGCAGCTTTATTACATAGACACCTCAAGTGTCCACTAAGCCTAAGCGGCCATGACGATAGATCGTCACCCGTCTCTAGTACGAGCCTTTTAGACCAACCATGGAGGGCATCTACTCTTCATGGCCTTGATTGTCGACTTCCTCATAAACATACTCCACCTCAGAATAACCGAAGTCGTCAAGATGACCAGACTCATCATAAGTACCATTCTCTATCGCCTCGGAGTTCTCATAACTCACTTGCTCTGAAAAACAACATAAGTGCAGCTGAGTACGTATAAAATACGTACTCCGCAAGTCGCCGGGAAAAGTGGATGCATGAGTTTTTAAAGAGGAAAAACTTCATCGGCCATGGCTATCACCAGCGAGCCATTATCTCAAAATACTATGTAGGTAAAAATATTTTCCCTTAACCCATTTTGTTGAAAACCAATTTTTTTATTCATAAAAACTACTGGCGACAGAGCGACGTGGGATCTTACATCCTGTGTTAGAGGAAAACCCACACGACGCACTTCCAAACCCGGAAGCTGGGAGTGATATCACATTTACTCTAATCAGAGGTGTACTGCTTTGCCCATAGCATCACTTGGTCCAAGTCGTCCATGCGCTACCCGTGCGCACGACTAGACCAAGGAACCAAAACCTTTAACCAGCCCGTACACTACCTCTGCTTTTCCACCTTGCCGTACTAAAGGCCCGCGGGTCGAGACCCCTGACCGGCGGTCCCGCCCTAGGGTGACTGTACCTACCTGGCTACAGCCGCCTTCTCACCCATGCAGAGGTAGCTACTTGGCATGGGTAGTCGGTTCAGCCCGTCCCATTCCAGGTCTATGGTCAGTACGGTTTGCGCCGCTTTTGAAGTAAGCGCCAGTTGGTTGTGTCCTAATGTGATACCCTATGTAGAGGAGCCCGCCATCCAAGCCAACCCTACTCGGGTTGCCTTCACCAACATGAGCTCCCCTACCCACCAAATATTTATTTATAATGTAACCCTGCCCGGTCACAACAACTAAATACAGATACTTCACCTGATCTGATCCAATTGCCAAATCAGTGGATCCACCTGATCAAAACCTCATTTTATTTATGAAGAATATTTATTTTTATTTCTTATGCAAAATTTTAGAAATGACCCATAGCCCGGAAAACATTTATCAAGACATGGTCAAGGAGATGACGACTTGCCGGATAGTGCTTCGATCAACTCGGAACCACCAGACGTGGCTCCTATGGGTCCGAGATCGACACCTGGTAATTATTTCAGGAACATGTTTATATTATTATTTATTTTCCTAACTAAAAATCTAACATCCAGCAACACGGCCATGATGAGCAAGCCACATGTAATTAACTAAGTGGTGATACGTCCTAGTGTTCCATTGAGAGATAAAATACATTAAGCCATCCAAAACAGAGTAGCATGCACGTATGTCATCCAGTCCAGAGAATGGTAAAAGAACTGATAAGTAAAAAGAACAGTAGCCTACTGTACTACTAGTACTACGCGGGTTGAGCCCCAGCCCGAGTCTATCAAAAAGACTACTCATCTTCTCTGCTGTCCCACGAACAGAACCAGCCTGCTCACCTCTCTCTCTCCCCCAAGAACAGAGCACGGCCGCCGTCGCCTCGATCTGCCCCGTCCGGGCATCTCCGGCGACACGGCGGACACCTACAGATTCCCCTCGTCTCCCTCTACCATTTCCCCCTATTTATTTGATCCGCCGCCGCCAAAAACGTCGCCACCACTCAATCCTAGCGCCGCCTGATCCAGGTCCGGTGGGCTTGCCACCGGCTGCAGCGGCAACGACGTCTCCATGCCTTCATCCTCCGCCAGCGCAGCCACACGCACGAGGCGTGCAGCCACGGGCGTCGGGCGTGTGCGGCTTCACCGGCGCTGCTCGGTCGCCATGGCTCTGCTGCTAACGGTGTGGACTAGCCACATCCTACTGCTATTACTGGTAAGTACTAATCCTAATTCCTTCTCCATGAAGTGCTCCAAATTTCACAACAAGTGCCTGCTATCAGTGAACGTGGGTGTGCATATGTTGTTCATTTTATCCCAGGCCCTACTATTCCCCACTCAGCCATATTGCCTTCTTTCTCTTTGTTTATCTCAAGGCCACGAAATTAATCAAGATTTAATCTATGGTGTGGTCATGGTATTGCTACTGATTAGATCTAAATGCTGTTCCTAACTAGTGCTACTCATCCTTGAACACCATATAGAAGTAAACAGTGGCAGTGAAACTCCAAAAATAATTACTTGTGAGTAGATTATAAATATCAATCTCTCAGTGTGTGCTACAGATTGGCAGGGATTAATAATTAGGATAAGGCAGTATACATAGGAAGGTTGATCTTTTGGATACACACATACATGTCTTAGCAAGTTACTAGTACTTAGGATTTGATTATTGGCATGTTAGATCTAGTACAAGCCACGGATGTCATTCAAGGAATCTTTTACAAGCTTTTGCAATTGATCTAATTAGTTTTGACTAACTTGGGTGTTTACGCAAACATTTTGTTCTTTTTACAGCAAGGTAAAGAGATCAAGGTGAATAGATGCTTATGGACTGATTCAAACCGAGGTGGAGATAGATAAGAAATCAAGCAAGAAGGGCTAACACAACAAGGTACTTGATTACTACCTAGTGGCGCATGCAACCAAAAGATCTTCACCGCAGTGAAGGACAACAGTGTGCTAGAAGGTGAAAAGGCAAGTGGTGGGGTACTCCAGCGTATATGTGTGTGAGGTAGAATGGTCCAGTGAAAGGGATGGCTCCTATTTATAATGGGGTGAGTAGCTATGTCGGTTTGAAGACACATTACATCTGGCATGCATGCGTGGCTAGTCTTGCATGCATGCCTCCACTTGTGTCTCTTGTGGGTTGTACTAGGGACAAGTGTAATTTGCTTGGCTGGCCATTAGTTGGTAATTACTTTGTGTGAAACAAATGAGACAAGGGTCTATAAAATATATGGAGGTTTGGAGAATAATTGTTTTGCATGACTAAATGCTATTTGCTGTAATAATAAATGTAGTTGCTTCTATTATTTTAATTATTGTTTTGGCAACGCCGTTGAAATTATCGTTATCTAATTTATTTATTTATTTACGGTTTTTACATCCTTTCCCCCTTAGAGAAAATTTCGTCCTCGAAATTTGTTGAGTCGCACCTCGAAAAGGTAAGGATATTTTTCTCGGAGGTCATCTTCTTTTTCCCAAGTCGCTTCTCGCACCGGATGATTTCCCCATTGCACCTTGCAATATTTAATTGTTTTACTCCTGAGCTTCTTTTCCTCGGTGTCCAAAATATGACTAGGATGCTCCTCATACGTTAGGTCCTTTCGGAGGGTTAATTCTTCCTCCGAGACTCTCTCAAATGGTGGCTTTACGCTCTTGCGTAATTGGGAAACATGAAATACATCATGAACCCCTTGTAGGTGCGCTGGCAATTCTAATTTGTACGCCACCGTCCCTCTTTTTTTTAAGATCCGATAGGGACCAATATATCGCGGACTTAGTTTTCCTTGTACTCCAAAGCGCTTGACACCTTTAATTGGTGAGACTTTTAAATAAACAAAGTCTCCGGGTTGGTATTGGATATCGCGTCGTCTCTTGTCCGCATAGCTCTTTTGCCGGCTTTGCGCCGTCTTGAGCCGCTCCCTAATTATACGAACTTTTTCCTCGGTTTCTTGGACCAAGTCGGGTGCTAAGAGTTTCTTTTCTCCGGTTTCCACCCAACATATTGGGGCTCGGCATCTTCGGCCGTATAAGGCTTCAAATGGGGACATACCAATACTAGCTTGGTAGCTATTGTTATACGCGAACTCTGCTAAGGGTAAGTGCTTGCTCCATGAGTCACCAAATTCTAGCACGCAAGCCCTTAGCATGTCTTCTATGATTTGGTTCACCCTCTCGACTTGACCGCTAGTCTGGGGGTGGTAAGCGGTACTAAAATCCAATTTTGTTCCTAATGCTTCTTGTAATTTTTCCTAGAACTTAGATGTAAACATAGATCCACGATCTGACACTATTCTGGAAGGTGTTCCATGTAGAGCTACTATCCTGTGGATATATAGCTCAGCCAATTTTTCTCTGGAGCAACCCGGGGCTAAAGGGATAAAATGGGCAGATTTAGTGAGTCGGTCAACTATGACCCATATGATTTCCTCACGATTTCTTGTCCTGGGCAGTCCGGTGATAAAGTCCATGTGGATTTCCTCCCATTTCCATTGCGGAATTTGGAGAGGTTGCAACAATCCAGGTGGTCGCTGGTGTTCTGCCTTTACTCTCTTACAAGTGTCACACTCGTCCACATACTGAGCAATTTCTCTTTTCATATTTCTCCACCAAAATGTACCTTTGACATCGCGGTACATTTTTGTGCTACCAGGGTGTATGGTGTACGGAGTGTTGTGTGCCTCCTGGAGTATTATTTGCTTAATATCAAGGATATTTGGCACACATAACCGGGTTTTATACCAAAGTGACCCGTCTTCTGCTATTCGAAACTCTGATGGTTGACCTTCTTGTATTCTGCGTTTTTCCTCACAAATGAACTCATCTTTGGTTTGGTTTTCCTTGATTTCGTCCAACAAATTGGGTCTGATTGTTAATGTGGTTAGGATTTTCTCACCCGGTTTATGTATGAATTCAATTCCCATCATTCCCAGCTCATGCATCAGATGCTTATCATAGGATGGGATCTTAACATGATTGCATGAGGTTTTTCGGCTAAGGGCATCTGCCACCACATTAGCCTTTCCTGGGTGGTAGTTAACACTGAGGTCATAATCCTTAATGAGTTCTAACTACCGTCTTTGTCTCATATTCAACTCCTTTTGCGTGAAGATATACTTGAGGCTTTTATGGTCCGTGTACAGTTCACAACGGTTTCCATAAAGGTAGTGCCTCCACATCTTCAACGCAAATACCACGGCAGCTAACTCGAGGTCATGAGTGGGGTAGTTTTTTTCATGGGGCTTTAACTGGCGAGAGGCATAGGCTATGACTCTCCCATCTTGCATTAGCACACATCCCAAACCAACTCTAGAGGCATCGCAATATACTGTGAATGCTTTGCCTGGTTCGGGTAGAGCCAATACATGAGCGGTTGTGAGCCGTTTCTTTAACTCCTGAAAACTTTGCTCACACTTGTCATTCCAGTCAAATGGAACTCCCTTCCTTAGTAATTTGGTCATAGGGGCTGCTTTCTGGGAGAAGTCTTCTATGAACCTTCGATAATATCCAGCTAAACCAAGGAAGCTACGAATCTCTGTTACGTTGGTTGGGGATTTCCATGCCAACACTGCATCCACCTTAGCAGGGTCTACGGCTATCCCTTTCCCTGATATAATGTGTCCTAAGAAGGACACTTCTTGTAGCCAAAATTCACACTTTTTGAATTTGGCATAGAGTTGTTTTTCTCTCAAGGTCTGTAGCACTATTCGGAGGTGTTCAGCATGTTCCTCAATACTTCGAGAGTATATGAGGATATCATCGATGAACACTACCACAAACTTATCTAAGTAGGGCATGAGGACTAGGTTCATCAGGTTCATGATAACTGCTGGTGCATTTGTGAGCCCGAAGGGAACAACCATGAATTCATGGTGACCATATCGGGTTATGAAAGCAGTCTTAGGTATATCTTCTTCCTTTACTTTTAGTTGGTGGTACCCTGACCGGAGATCTATTTTTGAGAACACGGTGGCTCCTTTCAATTGGTCAAATAGATCATCTATTCGGGGTAGTGGGTACTTATTCTTAATGGTCACCTCATTCAAGGCTCGATAGTCCACACATAGCCTCATACTTCCGTCCTTTTTCTTAACGAATAAGACTGGTGCTGCCCAAGGTGACACACTTGGTCGAATAAACCCCTTTTCTTCTAGTTCATCCAATTGTTTTCTTAATTCCTTTAGTTCGTCCGCAGACATACGGTATGCTCGTTTTGATATGGGTGCCGTACCTGGGATGATATCAATAGTGAACTCTATCTCTCTGTCTGGTGGCATCCCGGGCAATTCTTCCGGAAATACGTCCAAAAATTCTTGGACCACAGGTACATCTTTAGCCTCCTTTTTGTCCAAAGTGGCTACTGAGGCTTGGTTTGATTTCGCTCGGGTTCTTCTACTATTAAAGGTTATCCGTTTATTATCTGGGCATCTCAAGGATATGGATTTTTCTGCACAATCCATTCTTGCTCCATGATTCGCTAACCAGTCCATTCCAAGAATAACGTCTAACCCTCTTAGGCCAATGACAAATAGGCTAGCATTAAAGGTTATGCCCTCAATGCAAATGGGACGGTTGTGGCAGATATGCTCAACAATTATTGGGCCTCCAGGTGAATCTACTTTTATGGGTTTGGCTAGGGGGGTCCGGTCTAGATTATGCGTCTCAACAAAGCGTTGCGATATGAAAGAATGTGTTGCTCCTGGGTCAAACAATACTAGTCCTACTTCGGGAGGGATTAGTAGGTTACCCGTCACTATGTCTGAAGCCGAGTCCACTTGTGCCACATCCATATGTGCCAGGCGGAATGGTCCACGTGCAAGACCGCCACGACCACGCCCGCGGTTGGCAGTGGACGCACTCCCGTGTACTTGTGCTGAATTAGCCTGGCGCTTATTTTGAGGTGGGACAGCTCCATTTGTGCCAGATTGTGGTTGACCCTTGCTTGGGCACTGATTTTTGAAGTGTCCCTTTTGTCCACAACCAAAACAGACAACGCTCGCCTTTGGGCAATCTCGAGCCAAGTGTGGTCCACTGCACACGTGACATTTGATAGGGGCTCTCGGAGGCATAAAAGGTGGTCTAGGAGCTTGACGGAAAGGAGGACGGACGGGCCCGACCATTGGTACACGGACTAGGCCAACAGGACGATTCCCACTTCTCATGGCAAACCTCGGGTCCATCCTAGCTTTCTTCCTTCGCTCTTCCTCTACGGCGATTTGCCGGTTCTCGATTGTAATGACTCGGTCTACTAGTTCCCGAAACTCGGTTATTTTTATAGGAGCTATAATAAGCTGTATGGACGGGTTCAATCCTTCTATGAACCGGTACACCTTTTTGGTCTCAGTGTTTGTGTCCTCTGGTGCATAGCGGGATAGTGAATTAGACTCATCTAGGTACTCTGCGATGGTCTTAGACCCTTGCTTGAGGTTCAGGAATTCCTTCCTCTTTATTTCCATTGCACTTTGCGGGACGTAGTTATCTCGAAATCTCCTCTTAAATTCATCCCAAGTAACTATGTGGTTTTTGGGTATGATAATTTGGACATTTCTCCACCATGTGGCAACAGGACCAATTAACTGATGGGACGCATACCGAACTTTTTCTTGGTCCGTGCATCCCACAGTGTTAAGTTTCAGCTCTATGTCCATCAACCAATCATCTGCGGCTAATGGATCTGTGGCGGTTGAAAAGGTTGGTGGTCTAGTCTTTTGGAAGTCTCCAATCGTGACACCTTGTTCTGGGTTTTTAGTCAGTTGGCCTCTCATCATACCGAACATCTGCTCCATGAATTTATTCTGGTGTTCTAGAGAGTCCCGACGAGACTGCTCCAACCACTGATACATTAGAGCAAGTTGATCGGATCCTGAGGCATGATGGAGTAATGGTGGAGGTGGAGGTAACGTCACTCTAGACGGCAAATCTGCCATGTTCCTTAGCGACTCGGGTGCTAAATCTGATGGGTTCCCATTGTCTTCGAATGACCGACTACCAGATGCCATCGCTACCGATCTGGTGGGCAAGGCATAGGTTATAACGATAGCTTCTACATGTGAAAATATTTTATTTATTTGCTTAGAGGTGAGATTTTAGCTCAAACAGTACAATTCACGCTTCTTGTTTTGAAGCATCAATTTAAACAGTGCACTTAATAGCGGCATACTACAAAATTTTGCGAAGTATTATTTTTTTTTTGACTTTTTGTTGACCGAAGAATAAAAGCAGTCAAACAAAGTGATTTTTTTATGACAGAGGCAAGAGATTAATCACAAGTCAAAAATAGAGCCACTTGCACATGCACATGCACACACAAGTTCTTCACGTACTGGATTAAAAGCATGCAACCATCAAGTGTCTGACATACATCAGTTGAACTCGTAAAGTGCTAGGAAAAAGGTAGCAGCATCAGCACATAATATATATACTAACCCAACATGTGATGTACCAAGGCATGTACTTGAATGAAGATATCACCCAAAAAAAATATACCATACATCAGACACCATTATGAGGCATTGGCAACAATGTGGCAACATCACATACAGTATTCCATCATCCAAAGCAAGGAGCATAAAAAGAACCAGAATTTAAAATGAATATGGAGGCATGGCATATGCATCACACGAGATCATCTAGTAATAGAATATCAGTACATCCATAAGTCCACCAGTCCACATGGATACATCACATATCATAGCAGCAACACCACACATGACTCGGTGTCGCACATCATCAGGCTACCATGGCTATCTACACGTGTACCTGGAACAAAAGTATACCTGCCGACCTATCTGTCCGTCGGAACTAGTCTGGCTAACTACTGCTGTGCAAACTCTGGAAGGGTAGCTACGGCTACAAAACCTTTCCAGATATGTACAGAATCCAAAAGGACAGCCTTCATGCATCTACCTAGACATCTAATAAGTGGCGGAACTAACTCTAGGAGGTGTAGCTATGATGCTACAACCTTGCCAGAATACCAACTACTACTACTAGTAGCACGTCAATCCTCCCTAACAAGAGGACTAGGTGAAACGGTGAGGAGCAAGTCGGGGTCGAGGGTAGAAGTCAGTGCAGGCAGAGACACACTCGGTGCAGCAGCGTCAGACTCGGGTGCGCTGATGGTGCTAAGAGGGTACTCAGAGGGAGTGTGCTCAGAGGGTGTGACATCGGAAGCGACACGAAGGTACTCTGGGGGCGGAGAAGACACCTGGCGGGAGTCGAGTGCTAGAAGCTCTGAGTAAGTGACGCCAATCACTGAAAAGTCGGGGGTGCCATCGGGAGAAGGTGGAGCAGGGTCGGTAGCTGGAGAACCTGGTGGAGTGTGGGGAGTGTGCTCTGGAGGTGGTGGAACTACAACGGAACTCAGAGTAGGAGCAACCTGAGAGGAAGGCTCGTCGGCGACAAGAGACTCCTGGTCAATCGGTTACCCTACCCGGCCTGGAGAGGCTGAAGGTGAGCTGTCGATCTGAAGAGGGTTGAGGGCCATACCCGGACGGGTGTAGTCCCTCAACGCAGTGGACATCTCGCTGTTTGCCCGCTCAAGCTCGGAACAGCGCCTCTGAAGAGTGTCAACCTGATCTAATAGGTCCTGAACAAGCTGAGGTGCAGGTGGACGCTCGTACGGTGTGGAGGGACGTGATACTGCACGAGAGGAGGAACCCCTGATGACTCTAGGAGCTGGGTGGTCTGCACGAGCGGGTGGGACTGTCGGGTACAGAGGTGGACGAGCGGCAGTCGAAGCTGGTGGTGGTAAAAATGTGGGAGGTAAAACAGGAGGACGTGGTGAAAGTGGAGGGAAAGTGGAAGTGGACGCAAAAGGCGAAGGAGCGACAATGGGCATAGGTGTAGACGAACTCCCTGCCTCCTCTAGCTGATGAGGCCACTCGCCTCTTCCCACGTACTGAAGGAGAGGGTGGTAGGCGTGAAAAAGGTGTAAAGCGGCATCCCGTGCCGCACCCTGAAGTGCTGAAACAAAGTCGTAACGTGCAATACTGTACCTAGAAGGGACATCTAAGCCCTCAGGAATGTGCACTGTGACTAAGTACCCCGTGGAACACGGGTCATGAAACATTGTGTAGTACGGTGCAATCAACACACCCAGAAGACCAAGAAGCTCAACCAAGGACAGAGCAAAACCACCATACTCAGCACCCGTACCAAACATCCTACCACTCGTCATCCTACATTAAGCAATTTAAGAATTTAGTTAGTTATAACACAGTGTAAAATTAATTTTACCAAGGACAGTAACTAAATAAATAAACACATATTTCTTGCACAATTGTGTGGTCTAAATTATTTAATCTTCAATTGACTTGAGTCATTTTTTTTAAAAGAAAACTTTTAGTTTATTTTAGGTAAGGAGGGAACCTATCTTTCCTAGGGCTCAGACGGTTTCTAATCAAGTACATGACTGTTTCCTTAACGTGGCTCTGATACCATCTCTTCTGTGACGCCCTGTTACGTCCAACAGAGTCAGGCGTAACGGAAGCCGTGACTTCAGAGTTGCGCCAGGATTAGTTAAGGAGAACAGTATCATGTACATGACGGAGCAGCTGCCATGAGTAGGTAGCTTTATTACATAGACACCTCAAGTGTCGACTAAGCCTAAGCGGCCATGACGATAGATCGTCACCCGTCTCTAGTACGAGCCTTTTAGACCAACCATGGAGGGCATCTACTCTTCATGGCCTTGATTGTCGACTTCCTCATAAACATACTCCACCTCAGAATAACCGAAGTCGTCAAGATGACCAGACTCATCATAAGTACCATTCTCTATCGCCTCGGAGTTCTCATAACTCACTTGCTCTGAAAAACAACATAAGTGCAGCTGAGTACGTATAAAATACGTACTCCGCAAGTCGCCGGGAAAAGTGGATGCATGAGTTTTTAAAGAGGAAAAACTTCATCGGCCATGGCTACCACCAGCGAGCCATTATCTCAAAATACTATGTAGGTAAAAATATTTTCCCTTAACCCATTTTGTTGAAAACCAATTTTTTATTCATAAAAACTACTGGCGACAGAGCGACGTGGGATCTTACATCCTGTGTTAGAGGAAAACCCACACGACGCACTTCCAAACCCGGAAGCTGGGAGTGATATCACATTTACTCTGATCAGAGGTGTACTGCTTTGCCCATAGCATCACTTGGTCCAAGTCGTCCATGCGCTACCCGTGCGCACGACTAGACCAAGGAACCAAAACCTTTAACCAGCCCGTACACTACCTCTGCTTTTCCACCTTGCCGTACTAAAGGCCCGCGGGTCGAGACACCTGACCGGCGGTCCCGCCCTAGGGTGACTGTACCTACCCGGCTACAGCCGCCTTCTCACCCATGCAGAGGTAGCTACTTGGCATGGGTAGTCGGTTCAGCCCGTCCCATTCCAGGTCTATGGTCAGTACGATTTGCGCCGCTTTTGAAGTAAGCGCCAGTTGGTTGTGTCCTAATGTGATACCCTATGTAGAGGAGCCCGCCATCCAAGCCAACCCTACCCGGGTTGCCTTCACCAACATGAGCTCCCCTACCCACCAAATATTTATTTATAATGTAACCCTGCCCGGTCACAACAACTAAATACAGATACTTCACCTGATCTGATCCAATTGCCAAATCAGTGGATCCACCTGATCAAAACCTCATTTTATTTATGAAGAATATTTATTTTTATTTCTTATGCAAAATTTTAGAAATGACCCATAGCCCGGAAAACATTTATCAAGACATGGTCAAGGAGATGACGACTTGCCGGATAGTGCTTCGATCAACTCGGAACCACCAGACGTGGCTCCTACGGGTCCGAGATCGACTCCTGGTAATTATTTCAGGAACATGTTTATATTATTATTTATTTTCCTAACTAAAAATCTAACATCCAGCAACACGGCCATGATGAGCAAGCCACATGTAATTAACTAAGTGGTGATACGTCCTAGTGTTCCATTGATAGATAAAATACATTAAGCCATCCAAAACAGAGTAGCATGCACGTATGTCATCCAGTCCAGAGAATGGTAAAAGAACTGATAAGTAAAAAGAACAGTAGCCTACTGTACTACTAGTACTACGCGGGTTGAGCCCCAGCCCGAGTCTATCAAAAAGACTACTCATCTTCTCTGCTGTCCCACGAACAGAACCAGCCTGCTCACCTCTCTCTCTCCCCCAAGAACAGAGCACGGCCGCCGTCGCCTCGATCTGCCCCGTCCGGGCATCTCCGGCGACACGGCGGACACCTACAGATTCCCCTCGTCTCCCTCTACCATTTCCCCCTATTTATTTGATCCGCCGCTGCCAAAAACGTCGCCACCACTCAATCCTAGCGCCGCCTGATCCAGGTCCGGTGGGCTTGCCACCGGCTGCAGCGGCAACGACGTCTCCATGCCTTCATCCTCCGCCAGCGCAGCCACACGCACGAGGCGTGCAGCCACGGGCGTCGGGCGTGTGCGGCTTCACCGGCGCTGCTCGGTCGCCATGGCTCTGCTGCTAACGGTGTGGACTAGCCACATCCTACTGCTATTACTGGTAAGTACTAATCCTAATTCCTTCTCCATGAAGTGCTCCAAATTTCACAACAAGTGCCTGCTATCAGTGAACGTGGGTGTGCATATGTTGTTCATTTTATCCCAGGCCCTACTATTCCCCACTCAGCCATATTGCCTTCTTTCTCTTTGTTTATCTCAAGGCCACGAAATTAATCAAGATTTAATCTATGGTGTGGTCATGGTATTGCTACTGATTAGATCTAAATGCTGTTCCTAACTAGTGCTACTCATCCTTGAACACCATATAGAAGTAAACAGTGGCAGTGAAACTCCAAAAATAATTACTTGTGAGTAGATTATAAATATCAATCTCTCAGTGTGTGCTACAGATTGGCAGGGATTAATAATTAGGATAAGGCAGTATACACAGGAAGGTTGATCTTTTGGATACACACATACATGTCTTAGCAAGTTACTAGTACTTAGGATTTGATTATTGGCATGTTAGATCTAGTACAAGCCACGGATGTCATTCAAGGAATCTTTTACAAGCTTTTGCAATTGATCTAATTAGTTTTGACTAACTTGGGTGTTTACGCAAACATTTTGTTCTTTTTACAGCAAGGTAAAGAGATCAAGGTGAATAGATGCTTATGGACTGATTCAAACCGAGGTGGAGATAGATAAGAAATCAAGCAAGAAGGGCTAACACAACAAGGTACTTGATTAGTACCTAGTGGCGCATGCAACCCAAAGATCTTCACCGCAGTGAAGGACAACAGTGTGCTAGAAGGTGAAAAGGCAAGTGGTGGGGTACTCCAGCGTATGTGTGTGTGAGGTAGAATGGTCCAGTGAAAGGGATGGCTCCTATTTATAGTGGGGTGAGTAGCTATGTCGGTTTGAAGACACATTACATCTGGCATGCATGCGTGGCTAGTCTTGCATGCATGCCTCCACTTGTGTCTCTTGTGGGTTGTACTAGGGACAAGTGTAATTTGCTTGGCTGGCCATTAGTTGGTAATTACTTTGTGTGAAACAAATGAGACAAGGGTCTATAAAATATATGGAGGTTTGGAGAAGAATTGTTTTGCATGACTAAATGCTATTTGCTGTAATAATAAATGTAGTTGCTTCTATTATTTTAATTATTGTTTTGGCAACGCCGTTGAAATTATCGTTATCTAATTTATTTATTTATTTACGGTTTTTACATACATGGTCTTAATCTACCGCCTGTCGAAGAGGTATATGATCTTAATTCTTTATTCATGGAGGAACCTCCTAATCTCGATATCCCGACACAGGTAGTAGAGGTAAATTCTCTCTATAGATTTGATGAAGGTGATATCCCTCACTATAAGTCTGCCAGGCAATGCTTTGATGAGTTTGATAATTTTATTGTCAAACAGGAAAATTTCAATGCTTATTTTGGTAGACAATTAAAAGAAAATGCTTATATGATTAGACTCTTGGGTGATTATATGGCTAATATTAAAGGTGAACTTAAACTTGTTAGCAAACATGCTTCTATGGTTACCACTCAAGTAGAACAAGTACATAAAGCTCAAAAAGAAGCGCTTGATGAAATGAATAGTAAGAAAAATGATTATGCTGTTAGAGTGGCTACTAGAACTGGTAGAATGACTCAGGAACCCTTGTATCCTGAAGGCCACCCCAAGAGAATCGAGCAAGATTCTCAAAGAAATAATATTGATGTTCCTAGCTCTTCTAAAAAGAAGAAAAAGAAAAATGATAGAACTGTGCAAACTTCTAGTGAACCTATTGCTGAACTACCTGATAATCCAAATGATATATCTATGTCTAATGATGAAACACAATCTGGTAATGAACATGAACCTAATGAAAATACTAATGATGATGTTCATGATGATGCTCAACCTAGTAATGATAATGATGTAGAAATTGAACCTGTTGTTGATCTTGATAACCCACAATCAAAGAATCAACATTATGATAAAAGAGACTTTGTTGCTAGGAAACATGGTAAAGAAAGATAACCATGGGTTCAAAAACCCATGCCCTTTCCTCCCAAACCATCCAAGAAAAAGGATGATGAGGATTTTGAGCGCTTTGCTGAAATGATTAAGCCTATCTTTTTACGTATGCGATTAACTGATGTGCTCAAAACAAATCCTTATGCTAAATATATGAAGGATATCATCACTAATAAAAGAAAGATACCGGAAGCTGAAATTTCCACCATGCTTGCTAATTATACTTTTAAGGGTGGAATACCAAAGAAACTTGGAGATCCCGGAGTACCTACTATACCTTGCTCCATTAAAAGAAATTATATTAAAACTGCTTTATGCGATCTTGGAGCCGGTGTTAGTGTTATGCCTCTCTCTTTATATCGTAGACTTGACTTGAATAAGTTGACACCTACTGAAATATCTTTGCAAATGGCTGATAAATCAACTGCTATACTTGTCGGTATTTGTGAGGATGTGCCTGTTGTGGTTGCAAACGTCACTATTTTAACGGACTTTGTTATACTTGATATTTCCGAGGATGATAGTATGTCTATTATTCTTGGAAGACCTTTTCTTAACACTGCAGGGGCTGTTATTGATTGCAACAAAGGCAATGTCACTTTTCATGTTAATGGTAATGAGCATACGGTACACTTTTCAAGGAAACAACCTCAAGTTCATAGTATCAACTCCATTGGAAAAATCCCATCGATTAAATTTGGAGGTTTTGAATTTCCTCTTCCTACGGTAAAAAACAAATATGATATACTTATTATAGGGGATGTGCATATCCCCGTTGAGGTAACTTAGTGTTATTCGAAATTTCTCCGGTTTCATGATTATCAGAATGAGTTTGTTAACAAGACTTGATCAACCTTGTTAGTGGATTCTTTTTTATGAGAATGAGATGGATGGAACTAGAAGCACAAACTTCTGTACCCTCTCTATATTTTCTGATAATTAGTAGAAATAAGTAAAAATAGTATTTTTTCTGTCTGTTTCCTGACTTACCCGAGCAATATAAAAGTATCCCGAAAATAAAAGTCCTCAGAATGCCATGCCAATTTAATATGATTTTTTCGGGAATATTTGAGGATTTACTATGCAAAAATTACCACGGGAGTAGCTGCCACCTGGCCACGAGGGTGGTGGGCGCCCCCCCTCTAGGGCGCCCCCCTCCTCTAGGGCGCGCCCCCCTGCCTCATGGGACCACAGTGGACCTCCTCCACTTATCCCAGCACCCATCTTCTTCCTCTGTCTCACAGAAACCCGAAAAACCAACTCAAGCACGAGTTCCAGCCACTTTTGCTATGATTTTCGATCTCCTTGCTCAAAGCACCTCTCACAAAACTGCTTGGGGAGATTGTTCCTTGGTATGTGACTCCTCCATTGGCCCAATTAGTTTTTGTTCTAATGCTTTATTCTTTGCAAATTTGTGCTGCATAGGTGACCATGTTCTTGAGCTTGCATGTCAAATTTATATGGTTCCAAGTAGTTCTAATGCTTGACATAGGCTCTAGGCACTTGTAGGAGTAGTTGCTATCAGTTTTATTGAAATTGGTTCACTTTTGTTTGAAGTTACTAAATTTTTTAGAAATTTTCAGAGAAAAACAATATGCTTAGGAAGATGTTCCAAGGTTGTTCTTCTAAGAAGCAAGGACCCAGGATTGCTATGCGCGATGCTGACGAGGATCCACCAAGAGACGCTCCAGTACGGCCTTGCAAATGGCCGTCGGAAAATTTTATGGACCGTGCGAGAATTAAAGAAGAATTCAAAGCATATTTGTGCAATGCCGGTCTTGAGGATTTTGAGGCCAACAAATGCCCCCAGTATCATGATCTCACAAGTTCATTTGTAAGGAGGTTTGAGTATTCATCTTCGCGTAATTCTCCTTCAGTTATGTTTGATATCTATGACAAATCTTATACCATGGACTTAGAGGATTTCACTTATGCTTGCAAACTTCCATCATGGGGTAGTGTTAGGGATCCTCCCAAATCTGAATTTAGAAACTTTCTTGCTAGTATAACTGTAGGGGAATCTAGAGATATAACGCAGGCTACCATAGGGAGCATTCACTTTCCTGCTATACATTATCTTGCTCTCTTCATCGGTAGATGCATAAATGCTAAGGATGAAGCATGTCACATGTGTGTCCCTGACCTTAGCATTCTTAGGAGTGCTGTGTTAGGAGACCAATCTTATCATTTGGGAGCCACTGTAGCTCGTAGGTTGCATCATAATAGACATAATGGATATTTCTTTGGAGGAATTTATGCAACCCGCTTAGCTAATTTTCTTGAGATAGACATCCGTGAGAGTGATACGGAGTTGCCCACTGCATATTTAGATTATGACTCCATGGCCTCACATCATTTTGTCGAGAGACCCGAATCACCTCTTTTATATCATTTAATTTTTAACAAACGGCATGTTGTCCGTGTTACTCTCCCTGCTCCTGCCCTTTTTGATTCACAGACAAAAGGAAGATATACTATTACTAGAGAAGAGGTAGATGAGTACGAGAGGAGAGAGGAGGCAGCCCGACTCCACGCTGCAGCTTAGCAGGCGATAACCGCTGCACATCAGTATGATCCCAACTATTCTTCGTCACAGTACGACCCCAGCTACACCTACGGGTATCCGCCGGGCTATCCCTGGCAATAGACCAACTTAGCCCAAAAGCCTAAGCTTGGGGGAGTACGTATTTCTCACCGATATTACATTTATGCTCACACACACTCATTGCTAGATGTCGGTGCTCATACTCTTTCATTGTAATATCCATGCTAGTTTATTTTCTTTTTCCTGCTTTCTTCTTGTGTGTTTGGTAAACCTTATGAAAACCAAAAAAAATAGTAGTAATTTACTTTCCTGCTATAGTAAAAGAAAACCCAAAAATATTTCCCGTTCTTCTTTTGCTTGTTGGGAGCTTTCCCGTGTAAATAGTTTTATTTTCTTTTCTTTTCTCTGGGGGTCAGTAGGAGAAGGCCATAATTAAATTGTTGTAGTGTCTCTTATATGCTTTAATGTTGATTTAACCCAGAGCCCATATTGCCTTGTCTTCTCCTGTTTCTTGAATGCTCGCAGATTCCAGCTTAGTCCAATGCACGTGCACTCTTATTATTATTCACACCGTTCGGTCGTGCAAGTGAAAGGCAATTATGATGATATATGATGGACTGACTGAGATGAGAAAAGCTGGTATGAACTCGACCTCTTTTGTTTTTGTAAATATGATAAGCCCGCCGTTCTTGATTCAGCTTATTATGAATAAACATGTTTGCAATGACAATTAGAGATCATAGTTTCTTGTGCCATGCTTGATTAGCTATGAGTTATAATGATTTACCTTGTGTGCCAACATGCTATTGAGATGATTATGATGTGGTATGATGGGGTGGTATCCTCCTTTGAATGATTTAAGTGACTTGACTTGGCACATGTTCACACAGTAGTTGAAACAAAATCAACATAGCCTTCACGATATTCATGTTCATGGTGACTCATGCTTGCATCCAATGTTTATTAATTTTAATGCATGTACATGGCTATTGTCGCTCTCTAGTTGGTCGCTTCCCAGTCTTTTGCTAGCCTCCACTTGTACTAAGCGGGAATACTGCTTGTGCATCCAATCCCTTAAACCCCAAAGTTATTCCAGATGAGTCCACTATACCTACCTATATGCGGTATCTACCTACCGTTCCAAGTAAATTTGTATGTGCCAAACTCTAAACCTTCAATTAAATATTCTGGTTTGTATGCTCGAATAGATCATGTATCAACCAAGGTTGTCCTTATCTTCCGTGTTAGGCGGGTTATTCTCAAGAGGAGTGGACTCCTCTCCTCACTCACGAGAAAATGGCTGGTCACCGGGATGCCCAGTCCCATGCTTTATGCAAACTAAATCAAAATTAATTGCAAACAAAACTCCCCCTGGGACCTGATGTATGTTGGATACACTCGTTGTTTCGAGCAAGTCATGGATTGATGCTTGTTGGTGGAGGGGGAGTATAAACTTTACCATTCTGTTTGGGAACCGCCTATAATGTGTTTAGCATGGAAGATATCGCCATCGCTTAGTTGCTACGTTGACAATGAAAGTATACCGCTCAAAATGCAATTTATCTCTATTTCAAAACCGAGCTCTAGCACCTCTACAAATCCCTGCTTCCCTCTGCGAAGGGCCTATCCATTTACTTTTATGTTGAGTCATCACCCTCTTATTAAAAAGCACTAGCTGGAGAGCACAGCTGTCATTTGCATTCATCACTATTAATCTATGTTGGGTATGACTATGATTGGATCTCTTTTACCATGAATTACAATGTCTAGTCAGTCATTGATCTTTAAAGGTGCTCTGCATTTATGTTTTGCGGTCTCAGAAAGGGCTAGCGAGATACCATCTTGTTATATCATATTATGATTGTGTTGAGAAAGTGTCGTCATCCGAGATTTATTATTATGGCTTGCTAGTTGATTATGCTATTGATATGAGTAATTATGAGACCTGAGAATTATTGCAAATGTGGTTAGTTATGATCTTTGCTTAAAACTTGAATACGGGCTTGACATAGTTACAACAATAAGAGCAAACAGAGTTTGTAAAAGTTTTTCTTTCTTTCTTTCAGTTTGTCAACTGAATTGCTTGAGGACAAGCAAGGGTTTAAGCTTGGGGGAGTTGATACGTCTCCGTCGTATCTACTTTTCCAAACACTTTTGCCCTTGTTTTGGACTCTAACTTGTATGATTTGAATGAAACTAACCCGGAGTGACGCTGTTTTCAGCAGAATTGCTATGGTGTTGTTTTATGTGTAGAAAACAAATATTCTCGGAATGACCTGAAACTCCACGGAACATCTTAGAAAAAATAATAAAAAATCCTCGCCAAAGATGAAGACCAAGGGGCCCACACCCTGTCCACGAGGGTGGGGGCGCCCCCCTCTAGGGCGCGCCCCCTACCTCGTGGGCCCCCTGGAGACCCTCCGACGCCAACTCCAACTCTATATATTTGCTTTCGAAGAGAAAAAAAATCAGAGAGAAGAAATCATCGCGTTTTATGATACGGAGCCGCCGCCAAGCCCTAAAACCTCTCGGGAGGGCTGATCTGGAGTCCGTTCGGGGCTCCGGAGAGGGAGATTCATCGCCGTCGTCATAATCAACCATCCTCCATCACCAATTTCATGATGCTCACCGCCGTGCGTGAGTAATTCCATCGTAGGCTTGCTAGACGGTGATGGGTTGGATGAGATTTATCATGTAATCGAGTTAGTTTTGTTAGGGTTTGATCCCTAGTATCCACTATGTTCTGAGATTGATGTTGCTATGACTTTGCTATGCTTAATGCTTGTCACTAGGGCCCGAGTGCCATGATTTCAGATCTGAACCTATTATGTTTTCATGAATATATGTGAGTTCTTGATCCTATCTTGTAAGTCTATAGTCACCTACTATGTGTTATGATCCGGCAACCCCGAAGTGACAATAATCGGGACCACTCCCGGTGATGACCATAGTTTGAGGAGTTCATGTATTCACTATGTGCTAATGCTTTGTTCCGGTTCTCTTTTAAAAGGAGGCCTTAATATCCCTTAGTTTCCAATAGGACCCTGCTGCCATGGGAGGGTAGGACAAAAGATGTCATGCAAGTTCTTTTCCATAAGCACGTATGACTATATACGGAATACATGCCTACATTACATTGATGAATTGGAGCTAGTTCTGTGTCACCCTATGTTATGACTGTCACATGATGAACCGCATCCGGCATAATTATCCATCACTGATCCGGTGCCTACGAGTTTTCCATATACTGGTTCTCGCTTATTTACTTTCCCGCTGCTACTGTTACAATCACTACAAAATACCAAAAACATTACTTTTGCTGTCTTTACTTTTGTTGCCGCTACCACCACTATCATATTACTTTGCTACTAAACACTTTGTTGCAGATACTAAGTTTCCAGGTGTGGTTGAATTGACAACTCAGCTACTAATACTTGAGAATATTCTTTGGCTCCCCTTGTGTCGAATCAATAAATTTGGGTTAAATACTCTACCCTCGAAAACTGTTGCGATCCCCTATACTTGTGGGTTATCAGTGATGAACTCCTGCCTCTCCAGAGCCTGCTTTCTGACCTTCTGATTGATCGTCCACGCATGAGGCCAGACAGCTAGGTGGTGCTCAATCACCTCCCTGGGAACACCGGGGATGTCGGATGCTTGCCACGCAAACACGTCGACATTCGCCCGCAGGAAGGTGACGAGCGCGCCTTCCTATTTGCTGTCGAGGGTGGAGCCTATGGTGAAAGCCCCTCCCGTGCCATCCTCCCTGACGGATAACTTCTTGGTCTGTGGTGGCTCAGCTCTGGATTTCTTGCCCTTGCCGGTGGAGCTCTCTGGGACGTCCTCGACGGTAGCACAACACTCCGAAGAGGTGCGCTTGCCGGAGTGGGTGAGAGAGGTCTTGCCGGTCTTCTTCTTCCCTCCCGGGGCTTCAGCGGCAAGAGCAAGTGCCTTGGCGGCAGCTGCTGCAACTGCTTCCTGGTAGAGTAGGTCGGCGCATATTAACGCATCCTTCTTGTCGCAGGGAACAGTGGGCATCATTAGCGTGTTGTAGGCGTAATGCGCCGCTGCCATAAACTTGGCTAGTGCCGGGCGGCCGAGGATCCCATTGTAGGGCAAAGGGATCTCGGCTACATCGAAGATAATCCTCTCCGTCTTGTAGTTCAACTCGCCTCCAAACGTCACAGGCAACGTGACCTTCCCCTTCGGTTGGCTCCCTCCCGGGTTGACCCCTAGAAACGTGCCCGTCTCCTCAAGGTCTCCATCAGGAATTTGCAGCCTTTTGATCACAACGGGTGAGATTAAGTTCAGATCGGCCCCGCTGTCAACCAGCATCTTGTTCACCTTGAGGTCGCGTATCGTTGGTGAAACCAACAACGGCAAACACCCAACCGTAGTTGTGCGATCAGGGTGATCCTCGGTGTCAAAAATGATGGGAGTGTTGGACCACTTCAACGGCTTCTGAGCGTCGAACGATGGCTCTGCTGCTGTGATCTCACGCGCCCACTGCTTGAGCTGGCGGTGAGAAGTGTGCAGCGAGCGCCACCATCGACGCACATGGCCTCCGTATCCTTCTGAAACTCTTGCTCGTCGGAATTGTCATCTTCCTGCTTATTGTCGCGGCCCTGAGCGGGCCTCTCTTGTTGGTTATCCTTGCCGCGGTGGCCTCCTTGGCCGCCACGCTTTTTGCCGGGTCCTTCGGCACCATCCTGACCCTTCTCCTTGTCCTGCCTCTCATACTCAGCCTTTTGCTTCTCAGCAAGCAGCTTGACTTGTCGGTAGTTCTGGAGGTCGTGGCCCTTGGTGCGGTGGATCTTGCAGTATTGCTTGTCGGAGCCTCCTGGCTTGTCGGCAGCCGCCAAGGCTCGGCAAGCGGTGCACCCAGCAATCTCCTTGTCGGGGTCGTCTACCTTGGCCTTCTTGGTAGCGCTGGTGTCGTCGGATCCCTCGACGGCAAGCACGACCTTGCCCTTGCGTTTCCTGTTGCGACGCCGACCCTGCTTCGTTGGGGCGGTGGTGTCTTCGTCGGTAGAGTCGGTTTCCACGCCGGCGTCCTCACCAGGGTACTTCCTCCCCTCTTCAGCCCGAGCACATCTATCGGCTAGAACATAGAGTTCGGCCACATCCTTGACCTTGTTCATCGCCAGCTCTTCACGCATCTTGCGGTTGCGCACATTCTGATGGAATGCGCTGATCACGGCGGCAGGATGAACATCTGGGATGTTGTATTGCACCCGGCTGAACCTCTGTATGTACTTGCACAGGTTTTCACCTTCCTTCTGGGGAATGATGTGCAAATCACTCGCCTGGCCATGAGCTTGGTGGCCTCCGGTGAAGGCACCAACGAACTCATGACACAGATCCGACCAAGAAGAAATGGAATCCGCCGGCAAGTGCATCAACCAAGACATGACATTGGGTTTCAGGGTCAACGGGAAGTAATTGGCAAGCACCATGTCGTCACGAGCTCCAGCGGCTTGCATCGTGATGGTGTAGATGCTGAGGAGCTCCCACGGGTGGGTCTTGCTGTTGTACTTATCGCCGACGTCGGGCTTGAACGTACGGTGGGACGGCCACTGGAACTACCGCAACTCACGGGTAAAGGCTGGGCAACCCACCTCGTAAGGTAGGCCGCCGGAGCCTCCCGGTGTTGGGTGGTCCATAGCTGGCCCCGCCCGCCTATCTGACTGGTGGCGTGTATCGCGCCGACACTCGATGGTGGTTCGAGCGTCTTCATGGGCTCGCTCCCGAAGAACTTGGCGCTGGTCACGGTGGGTCCATGGGTCGGACGATGCTATGGAGGAGGAGAGTGCGCCGTGGCCGCAGCACCTCCGGCCCCTCCACCGCTGGCATGCAGTGGTTCGACGGAGCACCGGCCTGAGGGCCTCGCCGGCCGTGGCTCGTCTCGATTAGCGACGCCGACAAGGCTCCGGATGGTGGCCCTCCACTCATCGAGCTTTTCTGAAGTAGGAGGGAAGTCGAGGAGTAGCTGCGCGCGCGCCAAAGCTTCTGCTGGCGTGGGTGGCGGCAAGAGCTGCATGGACCGTGGGGCGCTTCGACTTCTAACCACGTTAGAACAAGCTTTATCACGGCCCAGCGGCTACGTGCCATTTTCGCCAGCACTTCGGCGGGCATGCTGGCCTCCTTCGTCCCGCAAATGATGCACATGACTCTTCCCACGGCGGCATCCGGGGTCTCCAGCGTGGTGGCGCAGCTCGTCGCGCACACCCTAGGAAGAGCGCGCTGTGGGCACCGGCGTAGGCGTCTTGGAGGTTGCTGCGCCACCCGTAGGTGGCACAGCGACACCCCTAGAGGGCCCCGCGCTGCCTGCGGGGGGCCCAGCCCTATCTTTGGATTTGGCGGTGTGCGGCCTGTCGTCTGGCGCACGAACGATGCCGCTCGCCAGGCTCTGACTGCCAGAGTGATGCTGGTGCTCGCGGGCCGCAGCTCGGGTTCCGTCTGCGACCGGCCCGCTACTCGCCCGCACTAGCACGGGCCGTTCGTCTCCCGACGAGCCGATCGCCGTGATCATCTTCTTCTTGGGAGCCATGGCGATGAAGAACTACCAGGCTAACTGCTAGACCATATTCTCACAACTGCGCCCCCTACCTGGCGCGCCAAAAATGTCAGGGAAACGACACCTATGGGATCACTGGAATCCCTTCTACGGTTGGTGGGCGCGGGGTTGTGAGAAGAGCAGGTTTAGGAGCTAGAACAAAGATCGTTTACCCAGGTTCCGCGAGGATGCGTAATACCCTAGTCCTGATTTGGTGTGTATTTCAAAGTGTTCTTCAGCTCACAAACTAGCTATTGTGGCTGCGTAGTTCCAAAGAGATGAATCCCTCTCCGGTATGCCTCGGACCTCCTTTTATAGTTGAAAAGGGGTTGCCACAGTGGCACACAGGAGGTGGAAAGGTGTACAGTGCGCGAGCTTATCGCCCGACATTACGGGACAAAGCGCATTAAATGCGCTACTTAGGTGTCCATTAGCTTTATCGGGGACGGGAACGAGGCCCGTCCCGTCCGTCGCCGCTCTGCCTCGCTTCGACATGCGCCCAGGCCAGCGATGTGTGCAGCGCCATGTAGGCAGGCAGGCTGCTGAGTGATACTTCTCCCACGTATCTATAATTTTTTATTGCTTCATGCTATATTATATTCTGTTTTGGACATTATTGGGCTTTGTTATACACTTTTATATTATTTTTGGGACTAACCTATTAACCGGAGGCCTAGCCCAAAATTGTTGTTTTTTGCCTATTTCAGAGTTTCACAGAAAAAGAATATCAAACGGAGTCCAAACGGAATGAAACCTTCGGGAACGTGATTTTTGGAACGAATGTCATCCAGAGGACTTGGACCCTACGTCAAGACATCAACCAGGAAGGCACGAGGTAGGGGGGCACCCCTACCCCCTGGGCGCGCCCTCCACCCTTGTGGGCCCCACGTTGCTCCACCGACGTACTTCTTCCTCCTATATATACCTATGTACCCCCAAACTACCAGATGCGGAACCAAAAACCTAATTCCACCGCCACAATCTTCTGTACCCGTGAGATCCCATCTTGGGGCCTTTTCCGGAGCTCCGCCGGAGGGGGCATCGATCATGGAGGGCTTCTACATCAACGCCATAGCCTCTCCGATGATGTGTGAGTAGTTTACCTCGGACCTTTGGGTCCATAGTTATTAGCTAGATGGCTTCTTCTCTCTTTTTGGATCTCAATACAATGTTCTCCCCCTCTCTTGTGGAGATCTATTCGATGTAATCTTCTTTTGCGGTGTGTTTGTTGAGACCGATGAATTGTGGGTTTATGATCAAGTTTATCTATGAACAATATTTGAATCTTCTCTGAATTCTTTTATGTATGATTGGTTATCTTTGCAAGTCTCTTCGCATTATCAGTTTGGTTTGGCCTACTAGATTGATCTTTCTTGCAATGGGAGAAGGGCTTAGCTTTGGGTTCAATCTTGTGGTGTCCTTTCCCAGTGATAGTAGGGGCAATAAGGCACGTATTGTATTGTTGCCATCGAGGATGACAAGATGGTGTTTATATCATATGTCCCTCTACATCAGGCCATTTTACTTAAAGCGTTACTCTGTTCTTTTGAACTTAATACTCTATATGCATGCTGGATAGCGGTCGATGTGTGGAGTAATAGTAGTAGATCCAGGCAGGAGTCGGTCTACTTGTCTCGGACGTGATGCCTATATACATGATCATACCTTGATATTCTCATAACTATGCTCAATTCTACCAATTGCTCAACAGTAATTTGTTTACCCACCGTAATACTTATGCTCATGAGAGAAGCCACTAGGGAAACCTATGGCCCCCGGGTCTATTTTCCATCATATTAATCTCCCGTCAACAAGCTATTTCTGGTGCCGTCTTTATTTTGCTTTCTTTACTTTTTATCTTTATCATAAAAATACCAAAAATAGTATCTTATCATATCTATCATATCTCACTCTCGTAAGTGACCGTGAAGGGATTGACAACCCCTTTATTGCGTTGGTTGCGAGGATTTATTTGTTTGTAGGTGCGAGGGACTCGTGCGTGCCCTCCTACTGGATTGATACCTTGGTTCTCAAAAACTAAGGGAAATACTTACGCTACTTTACTGCATCACGCTTTCCTCTTCAAGGGAAAACCAACGCAGTGCTCAAGAGGTAGCCCTAAGGTGGCGCGGTGGCAGGGCCTTCACGAAGATCTGCATGCCACCACGCACGTGCTTGCTGAGTCCGTGTAGAGGCCGCCCGTTGCCACGCAGGTGCCTGCCCAGCTGGTTGAGCTAATTCTGCTTGGGGACGGCGGTGGAGTCTTGGCAGGCGCGGGCCTGGCTGTGGCCTTGCTGATGCCCTCGGCAAGGGTTTTGCCGGGGGGGCCAGCAAGGGTCTTGCCGTGGTGCTGCGGTCGTCCCCGGCAAGGCGCTTGCCGGGGGTCTTGTGGATTTCCTCGGCTAGAATCCCGCCGAGGGTCATCGTCTTCTGGTCCTCATCTGATCATGTGTATTTATGATCATCACAGAGATCTGCATGCCACCACGGAGGTGCCTCCCGAGCCCTAGTTCCAATATAGTTGTTGGCGGCGTTTGGAACCTTTGGGCTCAAGGGTGGCTCGCTCTGCTGGCATTGGGCAAGCTGCCCCAGCAAGGCTCTTGTCGGGGCCACAGAGGCCGACCCGGCAAGGGTCTTGCCGGGGGAGTCCACTCGCCCCTTTGCTCTTTTATGCTTCTGGTCTCGGCGTTGCTTTGTTTGCCTTGTTCTTCGTTTTCCCTCCGGCTTCCCTCCTCTGCTTTTTTAAGTGTGGCCGCAGGCGCGGCTCTGACTGCCCGTGCACAAGTAAAGGGGTCAAAAGGAGAGCCCCTACTTTTGTACACCGACAATCACATTGAGTCCCTTAGGAAAGACAATATTATTAAAAAGGGATGGCATATTGTTGATGAGGTTGTTATTCAAAGTGCTGAGTGATATTGCTCCAAAAATCCTCAATCACTTTTCCACAATCACATCTATCCAAACCCTAATCATCATTTCGGTCCCATCGATACTATCTACCCTGGACCCACCGACATGATCATTCTACTCCCATAGCCAGAACCCTAACATTTCGGTCTGACCAAATTGGTTATCGGTCCCACCGAGAAGGCCTTGCCAAGTTTCTGTGATGAAGTTGTTTTGTTTCGGAATCTCTAAGACAAAATGATCGGAATCACCGAGAAGCAGCTCCGCCTTAGCCATTGCACTTCGGTCTCACCGAGATGGTATAATCAGTCTCACAAAAAATTCCAACGGTCAAGTCTTTTGCACTAGTCTGTCTCATCAAGATTTTCATTTCGGTGCCACCGAGTTGGGTCAAAGACTTATAACGGTTGATTTTTTGTTGCTGCCTATTTATACCCCTCCAACACCACTCACTCTCAAAGGATAGCCATCAGAATGAAACACAATTTCCACCATTCATTTCTGAAAGAGAACCACATGCTCATGTGTTGAGATCAAGATATTCCATTCCTACCATTTGAACCTTGATTTCTAGCCTCTTCAAGTTGCTTTCCACTCCAATCCTTCTCCTACCCAAGCCAAATCTGTGAGAGAGGTGGAGTGTGAGGAGACTATCATTTCAAGCACAAGAGCAAGGAGTTCATCACCAACACAACATCTATTACCTTTTAGAGAGTGGTGTCTCCTAGATTGGTTAGGTGTCACTTGGGAGCCCCTAAGATCACGTGGAGTTGAACCAAGGAGTTTGTAAGGGCAAGGAGATCTCCTACTTCGTGAAGATCTACCCAAGTGAGGCTAGTCCTTCTTGGACAAAAGTCACGGTGAAATATAAAAGGTTGCTTCTTCGTGGACCCTTCATGGGAGGAGCCCTCTGTGGACTTGCGCAACCGTTACCCTCCGTGAGTTGAAGTCTCCATCAACGTGGATGTATGATAGCACCACCTATCGGAACCACGCCAAAATCATTGTGTCTACATTGCGTTTGAAATCTCCAAACCCCTCCTTTACTTACACGTGCAATGCTTTACTTTGTGCTGCTACACTCTTAGAATTGCATGTGTAGGGTGATACTTGACTTGCTAGAATTGCTAAAATATGCCTACAACTAAAATTGGGAAAAGTTTAGGTTTTATTTGGTCAAGTAGTCTAATCACCCCCCTCTAGACATACTTTCAATAGATGTCTTCAAGGTAAAGATGAATGTTCACCCAATCTTTGTTGGGATCGTAGCAGAAATTTAAAATTTTCTATGCATCACCAAGATCAATCTATGGAGTCATCTAGCAACGAGGGGAAGGAGAGTGCATCTACATACCCTTGTAGATCGCTAAGCGGAAGCGTTCAAGAGAACGGGGTTGATGGAGTCGTACTCGTCGTGATCCAAATCACCGATGATCCTAGCGCCGAACGGACGGCACCTCCGCGTTCAACACACGTACGGTTGGGAGAGACGTCTCCTCTTCTTGATCCAGCAAGGGAAGGAGAGGTTTATGGAGATCCAGCAGCACGACGGCGTGGTGGTGGAAGTAGCGGGATCCCGGCAGGGCTTCGCCAAGCGCAAGCGGGGAGGAAGAGGTGTCACGGGAGGGAGGGAGGCGCCAGGGATTCAGGTGTGGCTGCCTTCCCTCCCCTCCACTATATATAGGGCCTAGGGGGGCGTCGGCCCCTTGTAGATCCCATCTAGGGAGGGGGGCAGCAGCCCTAGGGGTGGCTTGGCCTCCAAGCCAAGTGGAGGCGCCCCCACCCCTTAGGGTTTCCAACCCTAGGCGCATGGGAGGCTCAAGGGGGGCGCACAAGCCCACCAGGGGCTGGTTCCCACGCCCCTTCAGCCCATGGGGCCCTCCGGGATAGGTGGCCCCACCCGGTGGACCCTCGGGACCCTTTCGGTGGTCCCGGTACAATACTGATGACCCCCGAAACCTTTTCGGTGGCTGAAACTGGACTTCCTATATATAAATCTTTACCTCCGGACCATTCCGGAACTCCTCGTGATGTCCTGGATCTCATCCAGGACTCCGAACAACTTTCGGGTTACCGCATACAAATATCTCTACAACCCTAGCGTCACCGAACCTTAAGTGTGTAGACCCTACGGGTTCGGAAACCATGCAGACATGACCGAGACAACTCTCCGACCAATAACCAACAGCGGGATCTGGATACCCATGTTGGCTCCCACATGTTCCACGATGATCTAATCGGATGAACCACGATGTCGAGGATTCAATCAATCCCGTATTCAATTCCCTTTGTCTATCAGTACGATACTTGCCCGAGATTTGATCGTCGGTATCCTGATACCTTGTTCAATCTCGTTACCGGCAAGTCTCTTTACTCGTTCCGTAACACATCATCCCGTGATCAACTCCTTGGTCACATTGTGCACATTATGATGATGTCCTACCGAGTGGGCCCAGAGATACCTCTCCGTTACACGGAGTGACAAATCCCAGTCTCGATTTGTGCCAACCCAACAGACACTTTCGGAGATACCCGTAGTGCACCTTTACAGCCACCCAGTTACGTTGTGACGTTTGGTACACCCAAAGCATTCCTACGGTATCCGGGAGTTGCACAATCCCATGGTCTAAGGAAATGATACTTGACATTAGAAAAGCTTTAGCATACGAACTACACGATCTTGTGCTAGGCTTAGGATTGGGTCTTGTCCATCACATCATTCTCCTGATGATGTGATCCCGTTATCAACGACATCCAATGTCCATGGTCAGGAAACCGTAACCATCTATTGATTAACGAGCTAGTCAAATAGAGGCTTACTAGGGACATGGTGTTGTCTATGTATCCACACATGTATCTGAGTTTCATATCGATACAATTCTAGCATGGATAATAAACAATTATCATGAACAAGGAAATATAATAATAACTAATTTATTATTGCCTCTAGGGCATATTTCCTACAATCTTGTTCTTCAAAACAAGCTTTCTATGGGCTCAACTCTAACATGACCAATCTTTGGATAACTCCTTGAATAATACCTTGGTCAACACATAATTGTCTTATTTTCACCTTGAAACCAACATATGGTGTTCAAGCATTGCCTATGGACAACCTTAAAGTATAACTCAAAGCAACCATTAGTCCATAGGGATTTTCATCAATTACCTAAACCAAACATAGGGGCACCATGCTCTTTCAATACCCGACGTGAAGATTCTTGAGAAAAGGAGCTCCTTCTGCAGGTTACTTTAAAGCTTCAGCATTTCATCACATAATTCATCCCCTGAACAATGCATTTGAGAGCTAACAAGCAAATATTACAGCACAAGAGTCCCACGCAAAAGTGGATATTGACACATTTAACGAAGGTATGAATGCAACATTTGGTGCATAGAAGAAACAAATTGAAGACCTCAAAAGGAAGAAACAACAAGAAATAAAAATTGTCAAGATGGATTAGGATAGAAAAATTTGAGCGTTCGAAAAAAGCAATAAGAAATGGAGGTAATTCTTAGTCATATCTTAAGGAAGCCATCCGAGTCTTCCTAGGAGACTGTATGACAACCCACCAATTGCTGATGGTGCATTATTTTTTGTCATGATACTTTCTCGCATGTATTAATTTTCGTGCTTGACAATATGTCATTTGGATGCTCATTTAATATGTGGATCAGTGTTGTGACAAATGTCAAGTCTCATTGTTAATATAAGTTGTGATGGCAATGTTTAATTTCAATATTTTTGTAATTTAAATTCAAATTTGCCAACAAAATCAAACCGTCCACAATTTGACGCTATCTAGAACATGTGACGGTACTGGTGATGGAAATTAAAGTCATCACCAGAGTTGTGACCCTGATACGTCTCCATCATATCTATAATTTTTGATTCTTTCATGCCAATATTCTACAGCTTTCATATACTTTTGCAACATTTTATATTGTTTTTGGGACTAACATATTTATCCAGTGCCCAGTGCCAGTTCCTATTGTTTTCATGTTTATTGTTTCACAGAAAATCCATATCAAACATAGTCCAAATGCGATAAAATTTATCGAGATTTATTTTGGAACAATGTGATATTTTGGAAGAAGAATCAACGCAAGGCGGTGCCCGAGGTGGCCACAAGGCAACAGAGTGTGACATGGGGGGTAGGGCGCGCCGTTTTGCCTTGTGACTCCCTCATAAGTCGATGGGAGCCCTTCTTCGCCCACAAGGAAGCTTATGTCGAGAGAAAAAAGCGTGTTAAAATTTCAGACCGACCAGAGTTACGGATCTCCGGGTGGCCACAAGGCAACATGGCGTGACCTGGGGGGGTAGGGCGCGCCGTGTTGCCTTGTGACTCCCTCGTAAGTCAATTGGAGTCCTTCTTCTGCCTCAAGGAAGCTTATATCGAGAGAGAGAAATTGTGTTAAAATTTCAGACCGATCAGAGTTACGGATCTCTGGATATTTGACAAACAGTGTTCGGCTAGAAACAGGGATGTGAAACAGAAGAGAAACAAAGAGAGAGATCCAATCTCGGGGGGGGGGGGGCTCCTGCCCTTTGAGAGCCATGGTGGCCGATGACCAGAGGGGAAACCCTCCTCCCATCTAGGAGTGAGGCCAAGCAAGAAGAATAAGGAGGGGGGCTCTCTGCCCATCAATGCAGCGGTGTAAACCTCTTCTCCCCGTTGAATCTCTACTTAAACATGGTGCCTAATGCTATATATTATTATCCAATGATGTGTGCCAATCCTATGATGTTTGAGTAGATTCTTTTCATCCTACGGGTTAATTGTGGTACGGTGTGATTGATATGAGTTTTATGTTGATGTGGTGCTATCCTATGGTGTCCGCCGTGTAGCGCAAGTGCGTGGGATTACCGCTGTAGGGTTTGCAATACTTTCATGATTCTCTTATAGTGGTTTGCGGGAGCGACAAAAGCTTAAACATGAGTAAGGGGGTTGTTGCGTATGAGAGTAAACATGACTTGTTACTTAATGCTATGGTTGGGTTTTACCTTAATGATCTTTAGTAGTTGCGGATGCTTGCAAGAGTTCCAATCATAAGTGCATATGATCTAAGTACGGGAATTGTGTTAGTGTATGCCTCTCCCTCATTGCATATGATAAGTATCTATCGTGTTATATTCAATTGCATATTGACAATCATTCTCTTCGTTGTACAAAAAGCTTTCTACTAAACAACTAACTTTTATTATCTTGCAAATTACTCCTAGTTTTATTCTTGCTATGTACTTCTAGTTTTATTCTTGCAAACGTATCCTCTTACGTACACCTACAAAGTAGTTTTATTCTTGTTCTAGGTAAAGCGAATATTACGTGTGCGTAGAGTTGTATTGGTGGTCGATAGAACTTGAAGAGAATATAAATTCTACCTTTAGCTCCTTGTTGGGTTCGACAGTCTTACTTATCGGAAAAGGCTACAAACTATTCCCTATACTTGTGGGTTATCAGACTCCACTTGTAAGGACCCACACCAACAATGTCCGGACCCACATGTAAGCAGCCATGCCAGCACCCGTCCGTACCATGTAAGCAGCCACATCAACATCTTCTAGCTCGTCTGCCAGCTTTGTTGACCATTCAAAACTAACTAATGACTTATTACTAATGGTCACCATCACTGGTAAAACCTATGCTAGACCCACATGGAAGCTGCCAAGTCAGCAACTGATGGCCCCATTTTGTCAAATTATTTGGCCAGTCAAACCCATAAACCGATTGCTAGTGATGAATTATCGTCACCAAAAACGATCTACGTGAAAGATCGATCTATCATAAGTGACATTTTTGGCCGTCATAAAAAATGGCCTTTAGTGATAGAATTGGGTTCATTATCGAAGACGCGATCTTACGTGATGGGAAAAGTGGTACTATCAAGAATTTACTTTCTGTGATGGCGCTTGAGTAACAGAGCGGGTAATGGCCGAAAAATGTCACAAGACCATATTTGGTGACGAAAATTGGTTTTACATGACACAAGTGAAACGTCACAAAATAGCGCATGTTTTGTAGTGACCTCTCTTGTGGTGTCGCGTAACGCTCCGTGCGCCCTCTTCCCCTCCTTGTCTGAGGGTATTACCACGAGGGTCCTCCCTGTGCGCGCGGTGGGACGTGGCCGTCGTGCACCGCGATTTAGAAGGTGCCTCCCTCACCTCTGCCCGGGTTCATTTCAGGGTCATTCGTGATGAGGGGAGTGTGGCAGCGCAGCGATAGCAACCGCATCGCAAGGCGCTGCGAGAGACGTCGGGGTGAGACTAGAGGCCATCCGCTTCCACGAGTTCCACCAGTTCTCAAACCCAGGGCCCTACGCGAGGGTTTTACTCCAAGGGCACTGCGGGCACAGGAGGAAAGAGCGCATGAACTACAACGTTGATGCTAGGCCGAGCTCATCGAAGACCAGGCAATGGTGTACTGGTCACCAATCTCGCTCTGGCTCCTAATGCCTTGCTAGTCCACCCTAGGATCGAACATTGTCGGGCTCACCTCCTATACCCTCCTGTGTGGGTCCTCCCTGTCCTTCGACGGCGTGTGATGCTGGCCCATGGGAGATGGCGTGGGGGTGCCTTCCGTTGCCATGCTTTCTTGGGGACGATCATATGCCGATGGATCTGACTATGATGGGCGTTGCTATCGCTGCGCATGCTTCTTATGGGCCAGCATGCACATCGGAGATGACCTGAGCCTTAACCCCTTACCAAGCGCGCTAGATGTCGAATGGTGATCGTTGATATTCGAGCTAAGTTGCAACTTCTACATTGTTCGGCCAAGGGATCAAACTCCACACACATGACAAGCAATTTACCCAAATTTAGGCCACCGCGATGGTGTGATACTCTATTCATGTTTTTACTGTTCTTCGTATATCAATTTCTCGCGACCCCTCTTTGCAAATACTCCTCCTCTTGTATACCCCGGGTCGTAGTTGACTTCTACCTCGAATCTGCATGACGCTGCCAACCTGAATTGTAGGTATCCATTGTTGATGATGAAAGGGTGTGCCCCATGTTGCTCGCATGTTGCCCATCGTCATCGGATGCACCATGGCATGGCTGCATTGTACCGGGTGCCACCTTTGAGCACATCGTGTCTTGGAGCGGCCGGGGAGCACCGCAAACTTTGTACTGGACCTCCTGGAGGTCCTCAGGGATCCAAAGGACCAGTAACGGATGCCCTAACTAGATCCCAAATGCACCCCTCAAACGGGGCACCCTAGCGCACCCGTCCACGAAGGTGACCTTTGTCTTATTGGTGGAAAACCTGGCGCCCGCTCCCATCGGGGACATTAATTCTGCGCGAGCAACCGCCTCGCTCAAATAGCGTGCTTATGCGAGAGAACTAGGGGAGTCCCCTTCCCCGTATCACTGACAACTACCCACTATAAAAATAGTAACTTAGACTAGTAACATGTGCTACTTGTGAGCACTAGTAACATGTGCTACTTGTGAGCTGCGTTGGGTTTTCCCCGAAGAGGAAGGGATGATGCAGTACAGTAGAGATAAGTATTTCCCTCAATTATGAAACCAAGATTATCAATCAAGTAGGAGAATCACACAACAACTCGTTAGCAGCACCTGCACACAAAATAACAAATCCTTGCACCCAACGCGAACAAGTGGTTGTCAATCCCTTGGCGGTTATTTGCCAGATTAAATGTATGGTGATATATAGATCAAACAAAAATACAAAATAAAATAAATAAAGTAAAATTGCAGCAGGTATTTTTAGGATTTTTAATATATGATGGAAGTATACCCGGGGGCCATAGTTTTCACTAGAGGCTCCTCTCTTGAGAATAGCATACGGTGGGTAAACAAATTACTATTGGGCAATTGATAGAAAAGCTAATAATTATGACGATATCCAAGGCAATGATCATATATAGGCATCACATCCGAGACAAGTAGACCGACTCCTGCCCGCATCTACTACTATTACTCCACACATCGACCGCTATCCAGCATGCATCTAGAGTATTAAGTTCATAAAGAACGGAGTAACGCCTTAAGCAAGATGACATGATGTAGACAAGATAAACTCACGTATGAATAAACCCCATCTTTTTATCCTTAATAGCAATGATACATACGTGTCATGTCCCCTTCTGTCACTAGGATTGAGCACCGCAAGATCGAACCCATTACAAAGCACCTCTCCCATTTAAAGATAAATCAATCTAGTTGGCCAAGCCAAGTCAATAGATCGGAGAGAAATACGAAGCTATAGTAATCATGCATAAACGAGTTCAGAGAAAACTCAAATAATATTCATGGATAGATCTAATCATAAACTCAAAATTCATCGGATCCCAACAAACGCACCGCAAAAAGTGATTACATCGGATAGAACTCCAAGAACATCAAGGAGAACATTGTATTGAAGATCAAATAGATAGAAGAAGCCATCTAACTACTAACTATGGACCCGTAGGTCTGTTGTAAACTACTCACATATCATCGAAAGGGCAACAAGGTTGATGTAGAGCCCCTCCGTGATTGAATCCCCCTCCGGCAGAGTGCCGGACAAGGCCTCCAGATGGGATCTCTCGAGAACAAGAACTTGTGGTGAAGAAAAAGTATTTCATGGACTCCTCTGTTGGTTTTCCGATTTTAGAGAATTTATAGAGGCGGAGTTAGGTCAAACAGAGCCACGTGGGCCCCATAAGCCACCAGGCCGCGCCCTGGTGCCTCGTGGGCCACTGCTCCATCTGCTCGTCCCCTCCCGAAGCTTCCAGGGTCTCTTATGTCCAGAAAAAAAACACCAAAAAGTTACGTCGCATTTGGACTTCATTTGATATTGTTATTCTGAAAACCAAAAACAGGCAAAAAACAACAACTGACACTGGGCACTAAGTTAATAGGTTAGTCCCAAAAAATGTTTTATAATTGCTTGTAAATGTGTATAAAACATCCCATATTGATAATATAATAGGATGGAATAATAAAAAAATTATAGATACATTGAAGACGTATCAAAATGTTACTAGTCCAAGTTACTAACCACTATGATCATCCTATATTTTTGTTGACAAATACCAATCCGGGAAATCCGCTAGTCGCGCCAACATGGATCACAATTTCATATGTACTCTCTCAGTTCACTATTATAAGATGTTCTAACTTTTCTAAATCGAATATATAAAAATGTGTTTAGTGTTTGTTCATTCATTTCAGTCAGTATGTAGTTCATATCGAAATAGCTCTCCTAAACATCTTATAATAGTTATAATATACTATCTAATTGTCTGTGCGTTGCAACAGGCGCACACATATTCTAGTGGCTCAACATTAATTATATTCGACACATCCATATTCTAGAATTTGATAGGTTTTAATTTGATTTGAATATAGGTAGGAGAATGTAGGGACAGTTTTGATTTGGTTGATATTTTGGTGAGATTTAATTTGATATGGGTATGCATAGGGAAAGTAAATATTTTTTGATTTAGTTGAGATTTTCGAAAGATACGATTTGATTTGATTTCATTGAGTTACTGTAGGATGTGATTTTGAGAACGTACCGATTTGGTTTAGATTATTTCAAATTACTACATTTATGTTGATTTTTATTTTGTGTGGCATGGGTTGGGAGTATCAAAAAATCAAGAGAAAACAACGGAGGGAGGGGTGCGTGAGGAGGGGGTGTGTGTGGAGGGAAGAAACAAGGAAGAGGGAGGAGACGTGGCCAACTCCGTTTTAATAATAAAGACTACGACGATGCATGTGCATTCTATCAGGATACAAATATTTTATTACGTTAGCTTGTGATTTATCTGCCCATACTAATACGATTGCGTAAATAAAGGAACCTATAAATGCCACACGTGTGGCACAAACACAGGCAACTACGAACGTGTTTGATGGCAGGTTTAGTGACGCGAGAATGGCAACTCTAGTCGTGAAGTATGTCAATTTTTTATATGTCAACTTTCAGTTTTTTTTTGTTTGACAATTTTAGTTGTAAAAAATGCCAGAAACGGATTGCTTCGTGACATGTGTGGCACTTATCATTGAAATAAATAAATGTTTATCAAATTTAGCCCATGATTTACCTTATATGTTGGTGAGAAGTTTGATAAGTAAATTAAAATAAAATTAATTCAAAAAATAAACAAATTAAGGTGATTAATTATCATACCCGGAAGATTGGAAGAAGGGGTTGTGAGAAAAAAGATACATAAAATCTTATATATTTATACCAATATAAAAAGACCCAAATGGGCAGATCCAAACCATCTCGACCATCAAATCATGTTATCTAGCGGTTCAAATCGCTCCAATGTTAAGCACCAAACACGTTTAACGCTCTAATTACCCATCACTGCCATTGGTTATAAACACATTTTGACTCAACGCTATCCCTTAAAATCTGCCATGTAATTAATATCCTACCATTCCCATGAAAAAGTAATTGATATCTTACCAAATAGCGCAACAGATATATCTTACCTAATATAACATGTAACTAATATCCTACCTAATATAAACATACATTGCACGTACATTATTACTAGTATATATTTTAAGATTGAGATAGAGATAGATTTTCAAGCGGCAGAGATAGAGATAGATGTTTTTAAGCGGTGGAGATAGAAACAATGAATGGAGCGAGTAGTAGCTGAGATTCACAGGAAGGATTCGACATTAAATACAGATTTGAAAAATAAATAAATAGCATTTCATTTGTTTTTACAACAAAATCTTTCTAGCACATCCCTTGTCCCCAGCAACATGGCCACAGTGCGCACACATTCCCCTTTTGGACCAGAGCACACAGTCTTTCTATCCATTAATTAACACTCGACACCTTTTCTCAAGCTCTCATCTCCAACCTTTTTATTTAAACCCACCTAGAAAAGCGAAGCCCCCCAGACATCCCTCCTCTCCTCTGCCTCTCGCAGAGTCACCAATCTCACTCCCCCACCCAACCAAAAGCCAAAACGCACACCGCCACTGCCATTACCACGGCGAGTTATGGACGCCGGCGCGCTCCAGCTCGCCGCCGCCGCCGTTGCCATCGTCGTCGCCGCGTTGGCATGCAGATGGTTCCTTGTGGCGTGCGCGGTCGGGGTCCGGAAGCAGAGGCCGCGGCTCCCGCCGGGCAGCACGGGGCTGCCCCTGATCGGCGAGACGCTGCGGCTGATCTCCGCGTACAAGACGCCCGACCCGGAGCCCTTCATTGACGAGCGCGTGGCGCGGCACGGGGGCGTCTTCACCACCCACATCTTCGGCGAGCGCACTGTCTTCTCCGCCGACCCGGCCTTCAACCGCCTCCTCCTCGCCGCCGAGGGCCGCGCCGTGAGCTGCAGCTACCCTTCCTCCATCACCACGCTCCTCGGCGCGCGCTCCCTGCTCCTCACACGGGGCACCGCCCACAAGCGCCTCCACTCGCTCACCCTCACCCGCCTCGGGCGCCCCGCCTCGCAGCCCCTGCTCGCGCACATCGAGCGCCTCGTGCTCGCCACCATGCGCCAGTGGGAGCCCACCGCCACCGTGCGTCTCCTCGACGAGGCAAAGAAGATCACCTTCAACCTCACCGTCAAGCAGCTCGTCAGCATCGAGCCCGGGCCCTGGACCGAGAGCCTCCGCCGCGAATACGTCAAGCTCATCGACGGCTTCTTCTCCATCCCCTTCCCTCTCGCCTCATTCCTCCCCTTCACCACCTACGGCCAGGCCCTCAAGGTGTTTACCCTTTTGCCTCAGCCCTTCCCCTTCCCCTTCGTATGGACATTTGCGTTTGCACAAATTGGTCTGCGCGTTTCCGTAACTGATTTATACTCTATTATCAAATTTGCTCTAGTCGAGGAAGAAGGTGGCCGGAGCGTTGAGGGAGGTGATAAGGAAGAGGATGGAGGAGAGAGGAGAGGAGAATGGGGTCAATGAGGAGATGGACGGAAAGAGGGAGAAGAAGGACATGGTGGAGGAGCTTCTTGAGGCGGAGGGTGGGAGCTTCTCGGAGGAGGAGATGGTGGACTTCTGCCTGTCCCTGCTCGTTGCTGGGTACGAGACTACTTCCGTCCTCATGACGGTGGCCGTCAAGTTCCTCACCGAGACGCCGGCGGCGCTGGCACAGCTCAAGGTATGGAATGAATCATGAGGATTTGTTTGGTAAATTGTCAATTCTTGTGCACGTGTGGTAGTGCGTACTGTCAAATAAGGTCGGACACTAGCTAGGATTCGTCAACCGATTTCACAATATCTTATTATAATTGGGAGTTAGGTTAGGTATCAGCTCTTCTCCAAAAGAAAATTTGCTGTGCCGGCTTGTTGTTTTAGGTCAAGATCAAGTACAGTTTTGTTAATTCAGATAGTAGTTTGTTAACTAAAAAACTATTGTTTACGTTTGTAGCTAACTGTTAGCATCTTGGTTTCGGACAGGGGTGATGTTGACTGATTCTTTATCTTCTTGTAACCTAAGAATGGATCTGCTATGAACACAAATCCTACCGACTTCTTCCAAAAGCATGTTTGCTCATTTTTCTTCTTTTGTTTATCAACACACCAGTAACAGCAAAAAGTGTGAATCCTTACCACAAAGCCAGGAACCGTAGTTAGACTGAATATGTGAACCTCTTCAGCCGATGTTGTTTTCAGTAAACAGATACATATACTTATATTGATATTCCGTGTTTTCCTTTTTTACCAGCTTTTGAGGATTTCCTCGACACTATGTATCCATGTTGGGCTGATTGGCTTTATAGGCTTTAATAATATAAAGCAGGGCGAGAGCTTTTTTTTGTGATATCAATATAGGTGCAATTAATACAGATGACTTGCTGATTTTACAGGAAGAGCATGAAAATACGACGAAGATGAAAGGTGAAAATCAACCCCTAGAGTGGGTCGATTACAAGTCAATGACCTTCACCCAATGTGTAATGATTTCAATGCCCCCATATTTCTTAAAGTTGATCTGCATATCATACATACTGCCGCATTTGTTGACAATAACATCTAAGCTCACTGGGATTTTTCACATCATAATAAGGAATGCCACTTTCGCAGGTTATCAATGAGACACTTCGTGTGGCTAACATAATCGGTGGGGTATTCAGGCGAGCAAACACTGATATTCATTTTAAAGGTACTTCAGTAAATCCACACTTAAGTATTCAGAACCTTTTGATCAGGAATACTCCCTAGTGTGTGTAACATTTGTTTTTATTCATCATTCTATTAGGTTACACTATCCCGAAGGGCTGCAAAATATTTGCTTCGTTCCGGGCTGTGCACCTCAACAATGAACACTATGAGAATGCCCGGACGTTTGACCCATGGAGATGGCAGGTACCCTTTACGGTGCTGTTGGTCAACCGTATTCTGTTATATCTTGGCTTATGCTAGTAGAAAAGTAAAGTAAATGCCTGCATAAGGGTACTATTTTGTGGTGCCATGTACTAACTTTGTTGCTGGTGCAGAGCAACAACAAACTTCAGAATGAGGTAGGGGCCAACTTATTTACTCCCTTTGGCGGTGGACCTCGGTTGTGCCCTGGCTACGAGCTCGCTCGGGTTGTCATCTCTGTTTTCCTCCATCATCTTGTAATGCGCTTTAGGTAATCCATCTTCATCTTCAGTTCGAGTTTCTACATTTTTGTGGCTATACGATCTAGATGTTCTGCAATTGAAATTCCAAACTAAGATGCCGCTTTGATTTCTCCTTTGTGCATAAATTTGGCAGCTGGGAAGCGGCTGAGGAAGATAGGCTCGTCTTCTTTCCCACCACTCGAACCCTCAAAGGATATCCGATCAATCTCAGGCGGCGATCGAAGACTGTTTGACGACCTCACATTGGTCGTCGGCTGCTCTTATCTTGAAAACGAAACTAAACATAGATGAAGGAAGAGAAAGGAAATCGGGTAAAATAGCTAGTAGTCTACTTTTGTTCCTTTGTGTGTATCATTTGTAACCTGGTATTTACACAACAGCAAAGTTGTGCTGCTTGTAAAATGTGTGGCCTGAACAGTTGGTGTGTACCGGTTACAAGTGACATTTTGTCGCGTATTTGGATATATCCCAAACTTATGAGATGCGTCGTACTATTATCAGCAAGATGCGTCGCTAAGAAACGAGAGGATACGGCCGTCTCCTCGTAAAACACTCTTGAGGTATCGATCCTTGTCAAACATGTCTCTGTCAGCTTATGCTTATCACTGACTGTCCATAGTGCTTGTTGCGGAATGAACTGTTCTTAGTACACAATTTATTCATTTATTACACACGTACGCACAGGCACATCCGAACAACATCATAGTGGTTGATTTTTTCTGTTTACTTGACAGTCGCTTTTAGAAACACCGATTACACACACACACTCTCACTAACATGATTCAAAATTGACAATCACCTTTCACTGAAAAAATAAACATCACGTCCCGCTGAAAGAATAATCTGTATTAATAAGACACTAAAGTGTCAAATCTGAGGTATGATCACCTGTGGGCTGAACATACGAGTACAACTAATAATGTATACGGCTATTGACTACTACCTAAACACCTGGGGCGGGTTGACCGGTTGCTGCCTGAACATGAAATCGCCTCCCAACCGGACATGACGAATCCGGCCCAAACGCCCAGACTGACCGGCAACCTGCATACCCGACCCATATATAGGGCAGATATAGGGATGCTCATGCGCCGTCTGCCATGTAAGACTGGCCGCTAGGGCCCACGCGGTCAACTGCGTAAACCGGCGTTTTGACGGGCGCCTCCTCCTTCCGTTGGTGAGGACGCATTCATAGTGCCACATGGCGCCGCTCCGGTGTGTCGCACGTGGAACCAAGTCTGGCTATTTAAGTCGGACGGTGGCAACCCAACCCTAGCCCTCCCCATTTCTTTCCCTTTCTCCCCTTTGCCGCCACCACTTCCACTCCGTCCGCCTCTAGTCATGCCAAGGCGCAGGATCACCACCTACGCCCTGCTCACTCCAAAGGCCGACTGCAGCTGCTGGAGGAGATCCAGACCAAGCGCGAGGCTCGGTTCGCCGCCAGCCTGCCTCCGGGTACACCGCAAACACAGAGGGAGGAGGAGGAGCTGAGCCGGGGCCGGAGCCGGAGAAGGAGGAAGCGGTCATGGAGGAGGACGCCACCATGGAGGAGGCAAAGGAGGAGGAGGAGGAGGACGAGGCGAAGGAGGCAGAGTCGACGCCTGTGGGCTTCGGCATGCCTGAGGCGCTGTCGGAGTACGAGGTGGCGCAGGCGGAGGAGGCAACAGAGTAGCAAGCCATCATCGAACCCATCCAATCGGAGGCGGAGGTGGAGGTCACTCGACGCTACCTCCGCCAGGAGGACGTGGAGATCTACGAGATATTCGCTGACACGCAGTCCGATGAGAAGCTGGTGGTGCGCCAGGCCGTCAATGACCACGAAGCCGGCGGCTCTGGCATGAACTTCATCAACATCTCCAACGACGAGGACGTGTAGTATACTTGATAGTCTGGTAGTACGTAGATCTTGGCGTTCCATTTTTTTTAGGGAAGTGCTATTGGAGAAATAGCAACTATGGTTGTTAGAGGTGCAACTTGGGGCTGGCAGGTCACTGTCCGTGGACGCTTTCACACGTGTCTATGGGTATTTGGCAACCCATATCAGTTATTTATGGTTCTAGATGCTCTAAGATGTTTTGGATATTTTAGTATAAATTTTGTACAAACTAAAGTGAGTGAATAAACACACTAAAATGTAACTATATACATTCGATTTAGAAAAATGTTTTGAACACTTCTTTCTAACACAATGCAGACGCAAGCGCTCATATGTACGCGCATACACTCACCCCTATGAACGTACACACGCACACCCTACCCTTGTGAGAACCTCCCAGAGACCGAGTCGGCATATCATCTTGACATTTTACAAAGTCGCCGTAGGCGCCTCGTAATCGACGAGAACGTCTTCTCCCACTAAACGCGTATCGTCGGAAATCCTAAAATAAATATAGAATAAATGCAAGCATCAGGACTTATAGTTCAGAATGGAGGGAGTATTTAATGAAATCGCTTATCTTTTATTTTTATTTATCTTGGTGGTTTGGGAAGACCAATCAGAAAGGTGCCCTACCCCAGTTGCTTTTATTTTGTTAGAGCAAATCTAGCAGACCCCGCAAAAATTCGACCCGCAAAACACGTTTGCGGTTTCACTTAGATCGCGTTTGCGGGTCAAAAACATGCGCGGCAGAACAGAACCCGTATCAAAACCTGCATAATTTGAAAAAACACTTTCGCGGGAGAAATTGCACTAATAGTTCATCACATACTACATAGTTCATCACATGATCAACAAACTACAAGCATAGTTTATACTACAAACTACGTTAAACTACTAGCATAGGGGTTGGATCTGACGGCGGCGAGGTCGCGGCAACTGGACGACGCCGTGGAGGAGCCGGACGCTCAATCCTCCTCGCCGGAGCTGCACAGATCGACGTACTTCTCCGCCTGCTCCGCGCGGATGCGGCGCCACTCGTCAGCCTTCTCGTTGGCGGCGACGTTGTCGCCGACCGCCTGCCGCCACTCAAGGGCTTCAAACTCCTCGGCGTGGCGTCGGCGCTCCTCCTCCTCGCGCACGCTCCGCTCGGCGAGCTGCGGCGACGGCGTCGAAGTCCGCGACGTAGTCCTCGGGCCCGACGACTCCCCGGCGGAGCGGGCTCCTCGGGCTCCTCCTTCACCGGGACGAAGGCGAACGGCGCCGGCGGCTCCGGCTCCTCCTCCTCGTCCGACCACTCCCTCTTCACGAGGAGGAAGCCCGCGACGGAGGAGGAGGAGGATCTGGCGTAGGAAGACCTCGCGGAGGAGAAGGACGTGTGCCGATAGTCGTACTCCTCCGTCTCGCGGCGGTCGAAGCTCGCCGGCGGCGACAACCCGCGGTTGGTCCACTTTCGGGCGCCGCGCTTCCTCGCGCCGCCGGACCGGACGCGCCGCTCACGCTCCGGGTCCCTCTCACGGCCGGATCTGCTGCCGGAGCCGCGTCCGGAGCTCCACATTCGCCCCCACATGGCGGCTGGAGGCGGGGCGGAGGGTCGCCAGCGGCGAGAAATTGCAAGTGGAAAGAGGGGAATCGGGTGGCTCACGGCGGCGGAGGGATAGGGTTTGGACCCGCAAAAGGTTCGCGGAACCGCACTTATAGTGCTCGAGGCATGCGGTTTGCGGGCTGCGGCAAAAATTTTTGCGGGCTGTGCGAGTATGCGGGCTCTGGTCTGGCCAGAAAATTGGCCCGAGCCCGCATACTCGCCGGAATTTTTGCGAGCCGGGCGTTTTGCGGGGTCTTCTAGAGTTGCTCTTAGCGAGCCCTTTTGTCAGTCAGCTACTCATAGTCGGGCTAGTTCAACGGAATTTCACACTTTGCACTTAGAGCAAGTATAATAAATAATGTAGGTGGGCTGTAAGACTTTAATATTGCATTTTTAATGAGTTGAAGGAGAGAGAAAAGAAGCGAGAAGAGATGCAAGTACTGATTAACAGTCGGCTGTAGCACTGGCTCCTAGACAATTTGTGAGAGAGGAAGGTGGGTGATGTATTAATAAAGTAGTACATATTTAGACGTAATTATTGTACTTGCCGGTTATAAAGTTAGCTATAGATAATGTGGCAAGATCATATAGCAGCAGCCGGCTATACAATAAACCATGCTTAATACTACATGATTTTCACGGAACCAGCAGTCGGCTATATTATTAATCATGCTTAGTACTACATGATTCCTATGAAACAACGGTGACAATCAGTAGAGCAAGTCTAATGAGACCTTGTCAGCAAGCTATAAGACGTGCTATGTCATTAAAATCTTATTTGAATGAGTGAGAAGAGAGAAGAGAGAATGAAACGGGCTCTTAGGCTGCTCATAGTGGGAGTAACATAGGTAGTAACATGCATGCCACATAGGCAAAAAATGTGATGTGGCAAGTAATTAATGAGGAGAGATGCAAACGGAGTAACATAATATGTTACCATCACATAGCGTTTCCAATGTAAAATGAGTCTATAAAGTAATAAATGAAGCGATCTATGTTACCACATCTATGACACTACCCACTATAGAGGTAGTAACATAGACTAGTAACATATGCATGTTACTAGTCTAAGTTACTCCCCACTATGACCAGCCTTAGACTAGCCACAGTGGGAGTAACTTCAGTAGTAACATCGAGTCCAACTCAACAATTTTGGTTATGTGGCAATGAGTTAATGAGGAAAGAGGTAGTAGTAGTAACTTAGGTAGTTACTGTAACATCACATGTCCCAATGCAATATGAGTCTATAACATAATAAATGAAGCTCTGCATGTTACCACACTTATGTTACTACCCATTATGAAGATAATAACATAGTCTAGGGATATGTGTATGTTACTGGTGTACTCTTCATTGTGACTAGTCTTATTCTAGAGCCGGCTATAGCACATGGATCAAGAAAAAGTAATATGCATGCAACTCTCTTAAAATCATATGTACAATGTTTTGGAATCAGTCATTATAGCTATCCTAATTAGTCAATCTAGAAGCCAACCTGTCATATAAGTATTTTTTATGAAGACTTTAAGTGAGGTGGGATTCTTTATAGCCCACAGCCGGCTAGCTCTTATGTGCATACTGATCGTAATCGATCGATGGCCCTGAATTGTGTCGCAGGGGTTTTCCTCGATCAAAGAAAAGAAACCGCTACCAGTGTTGAAGCTGCAGAAGATTAGGAGTAAACAGTAAGCTGCAGGTAGCCGACACTGCTCCGTGCGTCCTCCGGCGACCCGTCACATCGAGGTTGTCCGTAGCTGTTGTTGCAACCGATGCCGCACGCTCGATCACTTGCCCGTTCCCCGTCCCATCCATGCATCACGCGGCGGTACCAGCTATATAAAAAAAGGGATGTCCGAGAAAAATATACTCCTCAAGCTCAGTGTAGGTAAGGGGAAAAAAAAAAGATGTACTAGTAGTACTATTAGAGAGGGACGCAGTTTCGGTGACTTCATGAAGCCAAATTTCACCGTAACTTAGTTTCTTTATTAACCATATATTAAAGATCCATGGTATCACATTGACCTTTTTTCTAAACTGAAAATTTTAAAGTGTTCAAAAAATTGATTTTTTTCAAGCAATTATAAGTGTTTTGTTTTGTATTCTGGAAAAGTTTCAACCCTTTGAATGTATGGTTTGTGATTAAATAATTTTTTGAGCCCAAATAAATAAATAAATGTTTATTAAAAAACGATACGTCCAAATGGATTAAAAACTTCACAGAAGATAAAACAAAACATTATGATTTATTCAAATTTTTCCCGGACACTTTACAAAAAATTGTTCGAAGTAAGGGTCAATCCTGTACGTCGAATCTTTAATATATGGCTGATAGAAGCGGCTAAATTACGGTGAGACTCGACTTCATGAAGTCATTGAAGTTGCGTTCCTTGGAGAGTGGATGGGAGGAGTGGGGCATTGTCGTCCAAAGTACACCCTCCAGCTCACGCATTGGTATGTGAGCTGAGAACTACACACACTATATATTGGACCGGAGGGAGTATTAGGTATATCTTAAAAATGCAAATCTAGGAGTGCACACGCAGATACAGTGCAAATCTAAGCGCGCACATGCAGATATAGCCGGAGAGGGGAAGCGTGCCCAAAATACTTGCAAATCTGAAATGAAGTCCTTGAAAAAATCAGCTACATTTCCCTGCAATGGCAAAAAGATACCCGAATGATAAGTGCACATGTCAGGCGCGTGGCACTCCGGCCTTAACCTTTTTTTATGGTAATTTCAGTCATGCAAGGATGGTAAATTCTAGTGACACATGACAAATTTCTGTCAAAAATAAAACTGAAGCACAGAGTTGCCATGCTTGTGAACTAAAGTTGTCATTCTCGCTAACGAATCTTGCCATAAAAAACATCTGAAGTTGCCATATGCTCGTACCTGACGTTCGGCACTTATCACGTCCAATGGAAATCTACAAACTGTACTAAGTTGTTTAGTTGCAATCTATACTATTAGAGAAGAGTTGATACATGGTCCTTTAGCACATGGTCATTAATGTAAAAGATAATTTAGAAACCGAGCGCTGAATAGATTTAAAAATCAAGTCATTAATCCTCTTAACGGAAACAATCTCGGATCCAGAGTCCTTGGCTCGACAGACGAGTTCCCCTTCATAATTCTCAAACCGCTCCTTTAAAGTAGCGATGCCAACCGAGGCTCAGCCGAGCTTGTACCCTGCTCAAAGATATCGGATAACTTAGCCTCGAAGGCCAACCACCTCGAAGGCCAACATCGTAGTTACACTTCCTATTATTTATCCCCATTGAAAACTTAACCAATTTGTCATCAGCCACCAAAAAGGGGGGGGGATTGTAAGTGCATCTAGTGCTCCCTTAATGGTTTTGGAGTATTGGAGACAAATGGGTCAAGGGACTAATGTGTTTGTGATGAAAAATTTGGTGCTTCCTTAAGAATTTGAAGTGAATAATTGGAAGCTTGAAGACTTTGTTTTTGTAGTTTCTTTCTTCTTTATTTGAGTCATTAGGAAACATCGTACTACCAAAGGGGGTCTAGCTAGGTGATACATAGGCGTATTTCCGACATGATGCTCAAAACCTACACCTACATATTTCTTTGAGTTGAAGACTTTGGAAATCTCTTGAAGTGTAGTCGAGTTAATCAGCGACAAAGACGAAGTTCTTCTGATCATTGGCAAAATTGATCTGACTGAAGAGTTAGGATTCCGCCAGTGCGACTTTCCTACCGTAAGGAAATTGAGTGCCCCGACGAAATTGAGTGTTCATATTTCCGACCGTTGTTGTGCTAGCGCCAGCTATTGAGTGGATTTTTATCCTGAAAACATTCATGTAGGATGGGGCATTTATGCCTTATCATGTTGGGTTGCCCCTGGTTATAAATAGCCCCCTTCCCCACAACCATTTGTTGGTTGCTCCCAGAGAGAGATTTACAGTTGTCATTTGAGAGCAATCATTAGTAACAATATCAGAGCGAATATCTTGTTTTAATGAAATATCTCGGTTTAAACTCAGGTTAGAGGAGTGTAAAAATATCACTTATCACCTACTTTCTCTACTTGGGATTGTGTACTCATACTCTCCTTTACTCGGTCTCTTTATTTCTTCCTTGTGTGCAGGTGGCTCTAGTTTTGGTGGTCATACCCATGGCAACATGAAGAAGCATTCTTGCAGAGGAAAGCAACCTATGGAGGATGAGGTAACTATGTCGTCCAATCCTACACATTGTCATAAGTCCATGGCAGCCAAGCAGCGTTTGTCCATGCCATTGGAAACTTTTTCAGTGAAAGAGTTTGCCAAGCTTCGTCGCATCAACCCCTATGAGACTCCGCGTCCACCTGGTTATACAACTCACAGTACTAGAATGAGATTCAGGAGAGTATTCACTCTGAAATATATGCTACTCACAAGAACAAGTATGCCAAGTAGTTCTCCATCGACATCCAGCACATGAGAAATAATGCAGACTATTTTGGCGAGGCTTTGGCTCTTTGCACTGAGTTTGACTTGTGGAAGCTCATGGAGTTCAACTGTGATTTTGATCCACATCTGGTAGCTTAGTTTTTGGCCACGATGCACATTGGTATTGATGATGGTCGCACTATTACCAGGATTACCAGCGATGAGTTCTTTCAGGCTCCATGGAGAGAGTTTTGCTTGGTCCTTGGTTATGATGACAAGGGAATGAATGATTCCATAGGCATTTGTCCACATGACAGGGCTCAAGCTAGTGAGAAGATTGTTCAGGGTAACTTGTACATTCATGGGAGTAGTGTGATGGGAGATTATAAGGATCTCAAGCCACTCCATGACATCATGCATGCATCTACTGCTCCACTCTGGGAACCAGGATCGGATTCATGGCTAACCCGTTGATCTTATGCTCACTTCTCACACTGAGAAGGAGCAGGGTATTCCACTTGACGTTCCCAACTATCTGTGACACAAGATGTTCTATGTTGTGATGAACAGGAAGGTAGCCACTCTTGCACCGTATAGCATGGCTTTTCTGAGTGAGAAGTGGGGTGAGCATACACCTAATGAGCCTTTGACCTCCCATAGCAACCTTGTTGTTCACGAGGTCAAAAAGTCGAAGAGGAAGAAACATACTGAGCCCTGTGTGACCTAGGATGAGGATGAGGTGCTTGTTGATTCCAGTGACAGTGACTTTGAGTTTCCCCTAGGAGGAAGCCTTGCTGGGCTGTTAGACCGCCGAACAAGGTTAAAAGGCCTTGTGCCTTTAGACTGACATCTAACATAGGATGTATGAGGCGCACAGAGATGAGAAGCTTGCTCGTCACCGCCAGATTTCTATGATGAGGGCTTTGAACATTTCTACTGGGAGTGGTTCTGAGAAGGTCATCACACCAGAAGACATATGGATCTCCACTCATAGCCAATGGATAGATGAGGATGATGATGATGCACCTCACAACTCCATAGCTGATGCCGAGCGTGAGCGAACTCCAGTTTTCCAAGGCCGTGAGTGAACTCCAGTCAAATCTGTATTCTATAGTCTGCCAATTTTTTTTCTTGTTTGGTTTTGCACTGCCAATTGGTATTATGGAGTAGATCAACAAATATCTTAGACACTTTTTTTGGAGTAAATATGGTATGGAAGATAGAGGAACAACACTCATTACTTGGGAATTTTTTTGCCAACCCAAAGATTAAGGAGGCCTTAGAGTTCTTGATATTCCAGCTCACAACAAATGTTTACTTATGAAACATCTGCACAAGTTCCTTAATCAACATGAAGTGCCATGGGTCCATTTTTTTGGGAATCTTACTATCCTGATAAAGTGGTTCCAGATGCTCCACGGGGGTCCTTCTGGTAGGAATCAATCCTCAAGCTCCTTCCAAAATTCAAAATTGTCGTTAGGCCAAAACTAGGCAAGAGAGATATGACACGTCCATTTTGCATCATTTTTTCTACTGTTATTTTTAATGTTTTTATGCATAATAATTCTTATTGGAGTAATTCTAATGCCTTTTCTCTCATAATATGCAAGGTTTACACAAAGAGGGAGAATGCCAACAGTTGGAATTCTGGACCTGAAAATGCAACACCAGAGTCAGCTACTCTGCACATCTCCAAATGAGCTAAAAATTTATGGAGAATTGTTTTGGAATATATGAAAAATAATGGAACAAATAACTACCGGAGGAGGCCCACTAGGTGGGCACAACCCACCTGGGCGCGCCAGGCCCCCCAAGTAGGGTTGTGCCCTCCTCGGCCCACCTCCGAGTCCCATCTTATGGTATATAGGTCATTTTGACCTAGAAATAATCAGGAGGGGACTTTTATGACGAAGCGACGTAGTCTTGAGGTGGAACTTGGGCAGGATCACTTTGGCCCTCTGGCAGAGCAATTCCACCGGGGGAACTTCCCTCCCGGAGGGGGAAATCATCATCATCGTCATCACCAACAACTCTCCCATGTTTGGGAGGGCAATATCCATCAACGTCTTCAACAACACCATCTCCTCTCAAACCCTAGTTCATCTCTTGTTTTCAATCTTTGTACCGGAACCTTAGATTGGTACTTGTGGGTGACTAGTAGTGTTGATTACATCTTGTAGTTGATTACTATATGGTTTATTTGGTGGAAGACTACATGTTCAGATCCATTATGCTATTTAATACCCCTATGATCTTGAGCATGATTATTATTTGTGAGTAGTTACTTTTGTTCTTGAGGTCACGGGAGAAGTCATGTTGCAAGTAATCATGTGAACTTGATATGTGTTCGATACTTTGATGATATGTATGTTGTGATTCCCTTAGTGGTGTCATGTGAACATCGACTACATGGCACTTCACCATATTTGGGCCTAAGGGAATGCATTGTGGAGTAGTTATTAGATGATGGGTTGCTAGAGTGACAGAAGCTTAAACCCTAGTTTATGCGCTATTTCGTAAGGGACCGATTTGGATCCAAAAGTTTACTGCTATGGTTAGAGTTTATCTTAATACTTTTCTCGTAGTTGCGGATGCTTGCGAGGGGGTGTTAATCATAAGTAGGAGGTTTGTTCAAGCAAGAACATCACCTAAGCATCGGTCCACCCACATATCAAATTATCAAAGTAGCGAACACGAATCAAACCAACATGATGAAAGTGACTAGAGGAAATTCCCGTGTACCCTCAAGAATGCTTTGCTTATCATAAGAGACCGTTTGGCCTATCCTTTGCCACAAAAGGATTGGGCTACCTTGATGCACTTTATTTACTGTTATCGTTACTTACTCATTACAAATTACCTTGCTATCAAACTACCTGTTACTGACAATTTCAGTGCTTGCAGAAAATACCTTGCTGAAAACCACTTATGATTTTCTTTTGCTCCTCGTTGGGTTCGACACTCTTACTTATCGAAAGGACTACGATTGATCCCCTATACTTTTGGGTCATCATGGCTCTTTTCTGGCGCCGTTGCCGGGGTGAAGCGCTCTTGGTAAGTGGAAATTGGTAAGGAAAAATTATTACTACGTGCTAAAATTTATTGTTACCTGTTACTATGGAGAATCATCCTTTGAGGGGTTTGGTTGGGGTATCTTCACCTCGACCGGAACCACAATTAGTTGCCCCTCAACCTACTGCACCTACTAAAAATATTGGTTATGAAATTCCTTCGGGTATGATAGAACAACTGGTAGCTAATCCTTATGCAGGAGATGGAACTGAATATCCTGATATGCACTTGATATATGTGGATGAAATTTGTGGATTATTTAAGCTTGCAGGTTTATCCGGAGATGAAGCTAAGAAGAAGGTTTTCCCTTTATCTTTGAAGGGAAAAGCATTGGCATGGTATAGGCTATGCGATGATATTGGATCTTGGAATTGGAATCGATGAAATTGGAATTTCACCAAAAAAATTATCCTATGCATCTAGTTCATCATGATCGTATATATATATATATATATATATATATATATATATATATATATATAATTTTTGGCCTCGTGAAGGAGAAAGTATCGCTCTAGCTTGGGGGAGGCTTAAGTGAATGTTATATTCATGTCCCAATCATGAGCTCTCTAGAAAAATTATCATTCATAATTTTTATGCTTGGCTTTCTCGTGATGATCAATCCATTCTTGATACTTCTTGTACTGGTTCTTTTATGAAGAAGACTATTGAATTCAGGTGGGATCTTTTAGAAAGAATTAAACGCAACTCCGAAGATTGGGAACTTGAAGAAAGTAAGGAGTAAGGTATTAAGCTTGAATTTGATTGTGTTATATCTTTTATGAATACCGATGCTTTTCACAATTTTAGCACTAAATATGGACTTGACTCTAAGATAGTAGCCTCTTTTGTGAATCTTTTGCTACTCATGTTGATCTCCCTAAGGAGAAGTGGTTTAAATATCATCTCCCAATTAAAGAAGAAATTAAAGGACCGGTCATAGTTAAAGATGAAACTATTATTTACAATGTTGATCCAGTTGTGCCTACTGCTTATATTGAAAAACCACCTTTCCCTGTTAGGGTAAAGGAACATAACTGTGGTTCACAGAAGTAATATTAGAGCACCTAAACCTGCTGAACAAATTAAAGTAGAACCTAGTGTTGCAATGGTTAAAGATCTCTTGGTAGAAAATATTGATGGGCATGTTATTTACTTCTGTGATGAAGCTGCTAGAATTGCCAAACCTAGTGAAAAACATAAACATAGACCTGTCGTTGGCATGCATGTTGTCTCAGTTAAAATAGGAGATCATTGTTATCATGGTTTATGTGAATTAGATGCTAGCTTGAGTGCTATTCCTTTTAGTGACCTATGTGCCCTGTGTGACCTATGTGTCCTGTGTGATACTCACTATGAGGAAACTGCTCTTCACCTTTCTTGGGATTGCCATTTGCTCTCAGATGTTGGGATTCAATCATGTTTGATAGGAAAATAGGTATCAATGTTATGAATGAATTGATGCTCATGGTAGATTACCTCCCTGTGAGTTCTCAATGGACATTATCATCATGGGTTGCTGGCACATATGGATGCAGAGAAGCTCAAGGATTTTCAAAGCAATCACGCCATCTGTTCCGTCTTTTTTCGTATAGTAAAATGTAGAACAACAGTTCTATGGTATTTTCGTTAATAAATTAAGATATGTACAAGCCAGCAAAAAATAGAAAGGAAATTCAACCTATGCCAGAAATGATCTTCAGTTGATACTTTTGAGGACAAAAAGCAAGTATAGAGATGCTTTCAAGCAATGGATTGAAATAAATTTACTTTAGTTTCTTTATGGGGTTTCCTAGAACTGGTGTTGGTTAATTGTATTGGCTTGTTTTGTATGTTACTTTGCAAATAAGTTATAAATAAAAATCACCATAGAACAATTGTTCTACCCTAATGATAACGCCCACACGTGTGGCAGTTTTGCAACTCGCCCACACGCGTGGATCATCGTCCATTCAAGTATGCACAAATCTTGACACAATTTGGCAGAATTTGCGTGCCACGTAGGAAGGGGTTGGTGTGTGGGCCTTTAACAGTTTCGCCCTGATGCCCGTTTCTCGGACGGAGAGGTCATGGTTGCGAATCGGACGTGCGGTGGAACTGCCGTCGCGCCCTCACGCCGCGCACGTCTCCTTTTCATCCCCTCCCACGTATGCTCTTCCCCTGCTCTACAGTTTCCCCACCCTGCCCTTCTTTTCTTCCCATTTCCCCCACACCAACATTCCCATTCCAGAGCAACGACAAGTTATAGGCGGAGTAGAGGAGAGGGGGCGGCGGCGGCGGAAGAGTCGCAGGTCTTCGTGGTTGTCGCTGGTGTTCAGGCAACCGGAGCGTCATCGCCGGAGTAGTGACCGCGCAGAGGTAAGGTATCAAAGCTTCTAGTGGTCCCAATCTGCCTCCCCTCCTCCCGGTTCACATGCTGCTCAAATCCCTCGAGATTCAGGTGGATTTCGGGGCACTCGAGTGTTCCCCGTTGGCGGGGGAGTCGCAGGTGTGCCACTAGACCGGCATTGCCTAGTTCCGTTGCCGTCGTGGTGGAAGTCACGCCGGCGAGGCTCGCCCGTTCCGCACCATCTCTCTATTTGCAGAGATTAGATGTCTTCAAGTCTAGGTTGCAGCGATTCTGATGTTTTTTTGTTAGTTTTGATGGTCTCATAGGCAATGATTCTTAGTTTTTAGGAGTGATGTTGTGATCAAAATCCCGACCTAAGAGTAGGGTATGAACCCTAGATTTAGTTATCTGCATTTCGATTTGTAGGATAATGGCAGTTGGTTGTTCTATGGAACTGACTTAATTGCCATGATGTTTTGTGCAAACATGGCAACTTGAATCTACTGGTTTAGCTACAACTTTCCTACTGGATGGCAACTACCTTTTTGAACCAAATCTGTAAGTTGCCATGTTTTTGCACTAATTCAGGGGTCAATTTACCTACTATGCTTGTAAGCAGACGTCAACTACCTGTTTTTCACACCAAGACTTTATTTGATATGTTGTTTTGTGCAAACATGGCAACCTGAATCTTCTGGTTCAGATACAATTTGCCACTATGTTTAATTTAGTAGATGTCAAGTGCTTATTTAACCCAAAACTCTTAGTTGCCATGTTTATGCAGTGACCAGGGGGGTCAATTTCCTACTGTGCTTTTAAGGAGACAACAACTACCTCTTTACAACAAGACATTATTTGCCATGCCTATTCTTTAGTATTTATTTCTGGCAGCTGCATATTTGTGCTTAGGGGCATATGGCAACTCCCACTTTACCGTAATATATTATTTTTTGGCATGCATTTCAAGTGTTACATTGCAATTCCCCTACTACATTTTCAGTTTGCAGGTGGCAACTCCCTCTTTTTACCCAACATATATTTTTTAGGGTAAACATGGCAGTTTTCATTTGTCGCCGACAATATCCATTGCCTCGTTATTTCATGCATCCTTTTTGCGTTTTTTAACTGTGTTTTCATTTGTACTTATGTCTGTTTGTTCTTAACGTAGCATCATGGTTCGTGGCGACCAGCAAGACAATGATGACGACTTCATGGAGGCACCGCCACAGAATCATGCGACCGGTCATACGAAAGATGGTGATGAGGTTATTTTCCCCCTGTTTATTGTGTTATAGAGATTACATTCATTTGTCAGTAGTATTTTTTAGCATATTGAACATGGCAAGAATGACCTTTTTCTGTTCAACAAAAGAAACGCCCGCGCAATAGGGCTTCGCAAGAACGCCTGACTATATTGACCAAGGGTTTTAGTGATGATCAGAAGGAAGCTGCCGGTGAGATGGGGATGCATGCATTGATGGATATTCGATGCCAAAATCTAGTGAACCCTGTATATGATTTGGTTTGATACAACACTTATAGTAGTGATTTATTTTTCTTACACTAACGGATCTCACGAAGGTTTTGTTGAGTTTGGTGTGATTGAAGTTTTCAAGTTTTGGGTTATCTTACGATGGATGGAGGAAGGATGTAAGAGCCTAAGCTTGGGGATGCCTCGGCATCCCAAGCTATTATCCAAGAATGAGCAACCAACTAAGCTTGAGGATACCCCCGAGTGGCATCCCCGCTTTCTTCCAACAGCTATCGGTATTTTACTCGAGGCTATATTTTTATTCGTCACATGATATGTGTTTTGCTTGGAGCGTCTTGTATGATATGTGTCTTTGCTTGTTTTATTTTGTGTTTTAAGTCATCAATCCTTGCTGGACACACCTATTTGAGAGAGCCAAAATTATGTCGTGACTTGTTAGAATTGCTCTCTTTGCTTCACTTAAATCTTTTATGAGCTAGGACTTGCTCTAGTGCTTCACTTATATCTTTTTTAGCACGGTGTGCTTTGTTAATTTTGAAGAAATGATCTCTTGCTTCACTTGGATTTATTTGAGAGTTAGTAAAATTTTGAAGAAATTCTCTCTTGCTTCACTTAAATTATTTTGAGAGAAAGAAAATTTGTTATGCTCATGATCTTCACTTATATTTGTTTGAGCTTATGAAAAGCAACACAAGAAAATTAGTCCCAAAGTGATAGATATCCAAGAAGGATAAAGTAAAAGAAAATGTCATGGAGATCATTGGACAAAATAAACTTGATTCTTAGTAATAGTTTTGAGATATGATAATGTGATATGTGAGTTATGTTGATGAGTAATTGTGCTCTAGTAAGAATATTGGTGTTAAGTTGTGATTCCCTATGCATGCACAAAAGTCAACAATCATGCAATGAAAATTATATCCTACTTGTGGTGCATTATTCGGTGTTAATTATGCTTATTGCTTGCTTATGAGATTATTCGTTTCTAGGTTGGTCGCTTCCCAATCTTTTGCTAGCCTTCATTTTGTACAAAGTATGACCTCTACTTGTGCATCCAAAATCCTTTAAACCAATTTTGCCACATGAGTCCACTATATCTACCTATATGTGGTATTCTTTTGCTGTTCTAAGCAAATTTGCATGTGCCATCTCTAATTTTCAAAATAAATTTCTCTTTTGTGTGTTTGTTTCGTTCGCGAAATGGTAACAGGTGGCTAATATTTTCCTTGCTAGATGTGTTATTCTCAAGATGAGTGTTTATTCACTTGTCATTGCACGAGAGTAAGGCAAAGGTATTACGGATGCCCAGTCCCGAAATGCAAAAAAAGAATTTACTTTATGTCATCAAAAAATAAATTCCTTGGAAAGTGTTGGTATGGAGGGCACCCGTGGATACGGCTAGCCATGGAAAGTGAAAGAATGGTAGAAAAAGGAATAAACTTTATTTTCTGTTTGGGAACCGCCTATGGCATATCTAGCATGGAAAGTGTTCGGAACTCTAAGTCGTTTTCGTTGGTGGGATGGATACACCTCCCAAAATGTTTTTTATCTCTAATTTTTCGCTTTGAGCTCTGGCACCTCTACAAATCCCTACTTCCTTCTGCGAAGGGCCTATCCTTTACTTTATGCAATTTTTATTTTGAAATTTGAGTCTCCATCTTCTCTCATAAAAAGCATGGACTAGGAGGCAATATGATCGTGCTCAAGTATTGGGTGTAGTTAACATTCGAGTATGTTTCATGAATGGATCAATGTTTGAGCATGATGGGCTAGGGATAACTTATTTTAGCATTGATATTTTGAAAGACATGGTTGCCTGTTGATATGCTTGAGTATCTAAATTATTATGCCAAAACTATACTATTGCTTTGAATCACATAAAAGTCCAAATGGCCATGCTATAAAGAAAAGAATATGATATGACTTGATGAACAACACTCCACATCAAAAATTCTATTTGTATCACTTACCTACTCGAGGACGAGTATGAGTTAAGCTTGGGGATGTTGATACGTCTCCAACATATCTATAATTTCTGATTGTTCCATGCTGTTTTATTATCAATCTTGGATGTTTTCTAATCATTTTATAGTCATTTATATCATTTTTTGGTACTAACCTATTGACATAGTGCCAAGTGCCAATTGCTGTTTTTTCCATGTTTTTTACATCCCAGGAAATCAATATCAAATGGAGTCCAAATGCCATGAAACTTCACGATGATATTTTATGGGCCAGAAGGAAGACAATGGGCCCTGGTTGCACCTGGGGGGTGCCCTTAGGGGGGCACAACCCACCAAGGCGCGCCAGGAGGCCCAGGCGCGCCCTAGTGGGTTGTGCCCACCTCGGGTGCCCCCCGGACCGCTTCTTTGCTCTATAAATACCACAATATTCCAGAAACCCTAAAACAAGCATCGAAATATTCATCTAGCCGCCGCAGAGTCCAGAACCACCAGATCCAATCTAGACACCATCATAGAGGGGTTCACCACTTCCATTGGTGCCTCTCCGATGATGCGTGAGTAGTTCTTTGTAGACCTTCGGGTCCATAGTTAGTAGCTAGATGGCTTTCTCTCTCTCTCTCTCTCTCTCTCTCTCTCTCTCTCTGAATTCTCAATCCAATGGTCTCCCGGAGATCCATATGATGTAACTCTTTTGCGGTGTGTTTGTTGGGATCTGATGAACTTTGAGTTTATGATTAGTCATATCGTTTTATATCCATGAAAGTTATTTGAGTTTCTTTAATCTCTTATATGCATGATCTCTTATAGCCTCATATTTCTTCTCCGATATTTGGGTTTTGTTTGGCCAACTTGATCTATTTATCTTGCAATGGGAAGAGGTGCCCGGTAGTGGGTTCGATCTTACGGTGCTCGATCCCAGTGACAGAAGGGGAAACCACACGTATGTATCATTGCTACTAAGGATAAAAAGATGAGATCTATATCTACCGCCATATAGATAAACGGATCTTGTCTACATCATGTCATCGTTCTTATTGCATTATTTCATTTTTCCATGAACTTAATACACTAGATGCATGCTGGATAGCGATCGATTGTGTGGAGTAATAGTAGTAGATGCAGGCAGGAGTCGGTCTACTAATCTTGGACGTGATGCCTATGTAATGATCATTGCCTGGATATCGTCATAATTATTTGAAGTTCTAACAATTGCCCAACACTAATTTGTTTACCCACCGTTTGCTATTTTTATCGAGAGAAGCCACTAGTGAAACCTACGGCCCCCGGGTCTTGTTTCTCATATATTTGCTTGCGATCTACTTTTCCTTTGCATTTTTATTCAGATCTATTAAACCAAAAAATACAAAAATGCCTTGCTGCGTTTTATTTCGTTTGTGATCTATTATTTCAATCTACTACAATTTATCTCACGTCCGCTTGCCCATTTCTAGCGCCGTTACCCGAAAGGGATTGACAACCCCTTTAACATGTCGGGTTGCGAGGCATTGTTATTTGTGTGTAGGCGCTGTTTATGTTGTGTTGCTTGGTTCTCCTACTGGTTCGATACCTTGGTTTCATAACTGAGGGAAATACTCTACCGTTGTTGTGCTACATCATCCCTCCCTCTCCGGGGAAAATACCGACGTAATTCTAGCTACCATCATGTACCAACGTGTTTGAAATTGTTACTTTTGCTTCTGATTAGACTAGGGCTCCTGTTGAGCACCTAGTTGGGCAGTTTCTTCTGGCACGACCAACCTGCTTGGGAAATTGGTCGAGGGCTGGACAACATTGAATGGTTCTGATAGCGATGCGGTTGCGAGGCAGTTCACATCTTTTGTTGGAGAACGCACACATCGTCCAACTAGCTGCCGTGCCCGGTACGACTGCAACAGTTCTCGGGAGCTCCCTGACATGTAAGAGGAGCTATTCAGGGATGGTTTCGATGGCGTGGATGCTCGCCACGACAAGGATGGTGACGATGACATGGAGAATGTGCAACATCACACTGACCATGATGAACCTCGGGAAGTTCGTGTAGGAGGTAACAATGATAAGGCTCCACCGAATGTTCCTCCACCAGAGGGAGGCTGAAAGTGCGTTAAGTCGACTAGAGGGGGGGGGTGAATAGGCAATTTTTATGAATTCTTCACTGAGGAATTTTTGGGTGAGGAAATTCCTAAGCGAAGAACTACTCGCAGCGGAATAAGTCACTACAAAAAAATACACTTCCATGATGATACGTGTTTGTCACAGTAGGTCACGTTTTCTGTCATGCATGTACACCCATGACAATTTTTTGACAGAATCAAGGTAGTCATACCTGTGCTGTCATAGAAGTGTTCCATGACATTACCAAAATTATCATCACGGAAGTGTCCACTTCCATGACGATAAATCGCGCGTCATAGAAGTGCTTTCGTCAAGGGTGACCGGCAGGTGGTATCCACCGTAACGGACGCCGTTTAGCTATCGGGTCCGGTTTTGGATCCGATAACCCATTAACAGCCCAGACCAATGGGAATTTTCCACGTGTAAAATTCTCATTGGCCGGAGGAAACACGTGTCGGCTCAATGTTTGGACAGATGTCATCCACTCATTGGATAGGAGGCGCCTATGATACGTCAACACGTGGCACGGCCCAACAGAGGCCCATTCCGGTGAAAAGGCCGGCACGTTTGACTTGGTCAAAAGGTAACGGGCTGGCCCACGGAAAGCCTGTTAATGGCACGCTCGTATATAGCCCATTTACGGTCTGCTTACTACCGACCCATTACGGCCTATCAGAATTAAGCCTAGTAGCTTCATCTGGCCCGTCCAATATGATTCCAGCCCGTTGTAACTTCCAGCCCATGTACGACCCATGATGTCTTTCGGCCCATATGAGGCCCTTTGTAACTCTCGGCCCATTAACGGCCCGTGGTGAATCTGGCCCATAATGTACAGTGTATCGCTTTATACCCATTAACGGCCCATTATTCCATTGGGCCATTTCCATCCCGTGTTATCTTTCGGCCTTCTCAGGGCCCATTTATTCTTGGGCTCATTTCCACATTCGGTTACTTACGGCCCGTCATTGGCCTTTTCTGCTTGTGGGCCAAATTCAGCCCACGGTTACAATCAGCCTGTTTGCGGCCCGTTAATCCGTTGGGACGTTTTCATAACGTCATCAAATACGGCCGATTAATGACAGCCTGTTATTGTCGGCCCATGAACGGACGATTCCAAATCTAGCCCATTTACGGCCCATAATGCGGTCTGTTATTGGCCCATGTTTGGCCTATCGATCATACGTCACGTAGAAGGCCCATTGATGCTATGACACGTAGAAGGCCCATTGATGCAATGGCCCATAGAAGGCCCATTGATGCTACGGCCCGTAGAAGGCCCATTCTTTCTATGGCCCTAAGAAGGCCCATTCTTTCTACAACCCGTAGGAGGCCCATGGTAACTATAGTAAATATGTAGCCCATGGTTACTGTGGCCTAGTTTTAAAAAATAGGTTATTGCGGCCACTAGCAAACCGCGGAAAAAGAACTGCACTGACTACAAGCAAACAAATAAGCAAGACAACAAGGAAATAAATAAGCAAGCAACTTACGCTAGGCTATCACGGCTATTACACATATTACATCCACTGGGCATCAAAGTTCGCCACCAGTGCAAATATAGGGAACAAAGCAGCATATCATATACACTTGTTGTCAAAGTTGGCGACCAGTGCAAATAAACGCCACAGCAAAACAAGTCCAGAACTGAAACCACTTCAGAAGAGCTCAAGAAACAATATCCTGGGTACCCATAATGTTGGCAAGATGCTTAGCAAGCTTATTAACTTTCTCTTGTTTGGCGCTTAAATCCTCCAGCACTTGTTGTTGCACCAGAAAGTATGCATTTGAATTCTGCAGGGACTTCCTCAGTCCTTCGGCTTCCTGTCGTATAACATATGATCTATGTCTTTCAACTTGAAGTTGAGACTCAAGAAGCTGAACTGATTCAGGCAGCAAGTTCGAAGAGCTGGTGCTAGCAGTAGTAGCTAGTAACTCGAACACTACATCAAGACAGGACTTTGGGGTTGTCTCAGTCTCTTCATTTTAGTTTTTATCAGCTTTCTTGGAGACCAACAAGGATGTCTCACTATCTTGAACCTTATCTGCATTACTTCCTTTACCATTGCATAATGGGGTACTCTTATCCAATATTTTATCCGCGTTCTAAAAGAGAAACAAACAAACACATCACAGGTTTACAATGTAGCATATGAAACTCATTTTGGTAAACCAGTTCAGTAGTAAGGTGGACAGGATAATAGCATGAAACAAACATATATCTATGTAGTATGGTCACTGTAGGGTCTATATCATTCTAGTTTATGTTGGCAAATCAAGATAGATACAGTTTGAATCATATCTATTTAAGACAAAGCAGCATAGACAGAATATAAGTGTGGGAAACTATACATCAATAACAACACTTGTAATGTGCATGGCATGAGAACATAACTGTTTATTCAATTGAAACTGAAATCAACATAGAGCAAGTTACAATAGCAAACACGTTAAAGAAAAAGGTTTAAAACATACCTGTTGCGCCATTGGAGTTTGAATTGCATCCTTCAATTTGAAATTAGTTGGTATGAGTAAATACAGTGATGCAAGAGCAAAGTAGTATGAACCATAGCTACGGAACCTGACCTGAGAACAATTCTTCTTCTACTTTAAGCGTTGACTTGGGGTTCATAGTGGTGGTCCTCATGCTTTGGGCAGTGCAGTTGCCTTACTAACTGCTCGTGTTTGGGTGCTCTGTGGTGGAGACGGTGTTGTGTCAACTGGAACTGGGTTGTATCTGCTGGGGTTGGGGTTAGAAGGGGTGTAGTTGGTTCTCCGTCCAACTGGGTAGGGTACAATTTGTGAGAGTCTGGGTTATTTGTGGTGGGGCTGGTTCTTGGGGAAGTACAACCGTGGTTCTATCTGCATCGACAGGTAGCACGATCTTTTCTGAAGACTGTGTTTTTACTCCCACATATACTGCCATCACCCGCTCCAATTGAAATGGCTGATAAACAAGAAAAGTAATTGAATGAACAAACATTGTAAGATAGACAGGTGCAATGGATAGTAGGGAAGAAAACAGGGAATGAAATAATACACATTTATGTTGTCTAACCAAACAGAATAGCAGGACACAATTTCACATATATGATGGCTAATTAAACAGGATAGCATGACACAATTTCAAATGTATGATGGCTAACTAAACAGGATAGAATGACATAATCCAAAATATGATGACTATGTAAACAGGATGAGATGATATAACTATATTATGTCTTTAGAAAATGGGTTGGCATGCCATAATTCAGATACATGCTGTCTATGTAAACATCTTGGCATGATATAATTCAAATATATGATTTATATACTAAGCAAGTGAGCAGAGGGCAATCACATATATGATGTGTCAACTAAGGAGATGGCATTCAATATTGTGCATATGATGTAAAAACTAAGCATTGCAATACAACATGTGCATGATATGAGTAATATAACCCTGCCAAGTTTGAGCATTCACCTCAGGGGGATAATAAGACTGGTCATCTGCCTCTGAATCCTCCTCTGAAGAGCTATCTGTAACCAGCAAAATATCTGCTTCAACAGGTAGCATTGTCTGCTGTGAAGACCTTGTTTTCACTCCAGATTTCTCCATCACCAACTCAAATGGCTGATGCACAGGAAGAGCAGTTGAATATACAAACATTGTCGACAAATGCAACGAGAAATACAAAAAAAAGGATGACATGATATAATTCACATATATGACGCTTGGCTAAACAACATGGCATTGCATAATTCACATATATAATGCCTTGCAACAAGATAGCATTGCATAATTCACATATATAATGTCTTGCAACAAGATGGCATCGCATAATTCACATATATGATAATTAGACACTAAACATGTGGCATTCACACAAAGCATGTCTAAACTAAGCAAATGACATAGCAATGCAAGATACCATATGCACGATATGAGCAACATAGCCCTGCCAAGTTAGAGCATGCACCTCAGGGGGGGAGGGGAATAGGACTGGTCATCTGTCTCTGAATCCTCCTCCGAGGAGCTATCCGTAACCATCAAGACATGTGCTTCGTCAGATAACATTGTCTGCTCTGAAGACCTTGTTTACACTTCAGATTTTTCCATGACCGTGTCGAATGGCTGATGCACAGGAAGAGTAATTGAATGTACTAAAATTGTTGACAAATTTAACACGTAATAAAAAAATGATGGCATGATATAATTCACATATAAGATGACTGGCTAACCAGGGTGGCATTGCAAAATTCACATATATGATGCCTGGCTAAACAAGATGGCATTGCATGATTCACATATATGATAAAGAAACTACACAGATGGCATTGACACAAAGCATGTCTAAACTAAGCAGATGACATATTTGATGTATCCAGTAAGCAATGCAAGGCACCATGTGCATGATATTACCAACAACAACATGCCATGTTAGAGCGAAGACCTCAGGGGGTAAATAGGAGTGGTCTTCTCCTTCTGAATCCCCCTCAGACCAGTTATCTTTCTCTTGATTACGATCCGAAATGGGTGGAGGGGGGCTGCCTTGGCGCCCACCATGGAGCAACGTCTGCATGAAATTTTATTGCCACGCAAGGCTCGTCTCTTTTGCTCTACATGTTTAGTTTCATTGTGTACAATAACTGACATGCATAGGAATAAAACATAGTGAGATTATGTAAGGAGTGCATGCACAAATCCAGAGTGATGGTAGCAAACTGTGGATAGACCCAAAACCAATGATAGCAGGCAGATAATAGCTTTAGTTAAAAATACAGATAATGGCTCCTTTAATGTTTGTTTGCATCCAACATGAAACTCATAGTAGACACCCGAGATTAACCAGATAGTAGATAGATCGTACTGATTGCTGCCCCAATATGTACCCCACAACCATTTAAAAACTCAAGTTTCAGCATTAGTTTGGACCCAACTCAGAGTCTAATAGGTGAACACGACGATAAAGTAGCATGTCATCATATTAAGTGATGCATAAAGTAAGCAGACACGGAAGAGTGCGACCTCTCTTGCGGACCCGTGTAGTCCTCAAGGTCATCTGCTCAGTTGATGATGGCAATGCAGTTGTCGTGGCTACCGGCGGCGGGGAAGAAGATCTGAGGCGGCGAAATATAGTTTGGAGAGCGGATCCCTGCAGTGGTGAACCCTTCCGTCATTGGAGCAGCTGAGCTGGGGTGGAACACAACGCAGCAGGAGCAGGACAAACCACACAATGTTTTCTTTGACACATATCTGTAACAGAAGTAATTGTGTAAGGGCTTGTTTGAATTTGAGGATTCTAACAATGCAAGGATAGGAAATAGACAAGAATAGGATAGGAATGCACGTGCAAAACAGAGAATTTAAAAACACGGGATTTATGCCAATCTGGGTGTTTGATTCACAAGAATTGGAAGATCACAGGATGCAAAGAAGCTAGGTGAGATTAAGTCAAACCACAAGAAAATGTACGATTATAATGGAATTATGCTACTATCTCTTGGTCTTGTGCTTCATGAATAGGAATTTGAAAAGGAGGAGAAGTGGAAATTAAAATTCCTACGGGTTTTCTTTCAAGGAGACACTAAAGGAACAAATCCTGCAGTTTTCCTTTGCTCCATTCCTTTGAACCAAATTCATGAATAGTACTACCATAGGAAACTTTCCAATTCCAATGTTTTCTCTTCACTTTTCCTTTCAAGCACTGGCGATTCTAGTAGGCAGGCTTGAGCAAGGAAAAGCCTACACTCAAAAAATGTTTGTGTGCTACTTCTATTACTTTGGACCTAGGGCACTGCCCTACTAGCTCAACTCCCAGGCCCATCGACAAATGCATAGCTCAAACGCGCAGAGATTAATAACGATGACGTTCAAGAGAGTCCATCACTGATAGCTAAGTTGCCTGGTACCTCACTGCTTGTCATATAGTAGGAGAAACTAATCATATTTCACGTTACTGCGTGTGCTTAGTGGGCAATATATATAACATGTAGAGTAAAAAAGAGATGCAACAAGTGTACTACCTCTTTGGCGAAGCCATGTCGATCTCAGTGTGATTGGGTTGGTCGGTAAGGATGATCCGGATGACTTGGCTATCGGAGGAGGGGAAGAAGATCTTAGGCATCGGGAGATGGAGCCCGGGGTTCTGCTCCGCTGTGATGGAGGGCTTCGTCGTTGGAACAACTTTGGTGAGTTGTACGACGCCAAGGCTGAAGCAGGACAAGAGAGACAACGTTAACCTAAGTGGTATTCTAATAGCATCTCCAATAGGTGACGTAAAATACATAACCACAAAGTGCTAGATGTAAAATACATCAGCCGCCCATCTCTGAACTTAACTGTCGAAAATGAATTTAACTGTCGAAACTGAACTTAACTATCGAAACTGAATTTTGCTGTCGAAACTGAACGCACTAGCTAGTAGCAGAAAAGCAGTAGCAGCAGCAGTAGCGCGTGTGAGAGTTGGGGCAGCTGGTCGTGTAGCAACGTCAGGTGAGGCTACCCTGAGCCGCCGCCCCCCCGCCGCCTGTGGCCGGCGGTGCGCCGCCCGCCCGCCCGCCCCAAAACCACTCCCCACCATTGGTCCGCCGCCGCCCCGGCCATCCCTCTAGGCCCCCCATGCCGAGCTTCTTCTCTGGCGATCCCCACGCCACCGCCCCACCACCGCCGGCGACCACCGCCTCCACCCTGAACCCTAAGATAGATAGTGGGGTACCTCTCCGGCGAGCCCCCCTCCCTGCTGCAGCTGGTTCTTCCTTAACTCCGGCGAGCCCCCCACCCCTGAAAATCGACTGACCTAAAAGTCGGTTCAGTCGACTGAAGTGTAGCTAAATCGGAGCAGCATCACAAGCAAGAGCAAGAGCGAGAGCAGCAGCGCGAGCAAGAGCAATAGCAATAGCAAGAGCAGACCAAGCAGGGGACCGAGAGCAAGAGCAGAGCAGCAGCGCGAGCGAGAGCTAAAGCAGCAGCAGCTCCTACTGATGTGGACGTCACCGCCGAGGGAGCGACGCCGTGGAGGAAGTGGCCGACAACGCCGCCGTGGATGGAGCCGCGCCGTGGAGGCTCGGGACCGAGTGCCGGCAGCACCGTGAGATCAAATCAAGAAGAAAATGAGGCGATTAGTGTACAACCTCTTTGGTGGCGCCGATTAGGCCTCAGCTTCATCCGAGGAAACGATGATGATGATGCTCTTCCGATGGTGCAGGTGAAGACGGCGGTGTCAGAATGGAGGTGGCGCGAAAGACGAGGGGAACATCGGGGCAGCTCCTTGGAGGTGGAGGACGGGGTGGCTAAACCGGCGGGACGATGAGATCGACGACGGATCCTCATCCGGTACGGTGGATGAGGGACGTCGAGGTGTTGCTGTGGACGACGTCGTCAGGGAAGAGGCTCCGGCTGGGTGGCGGACGGAGGAGGGTGTGGGGCTTCGCGGGTTTTCACGACGTCGGTGTACGAATGGGTGGGCGGATGGGATGGGAGTGGGGAACCATGGCTTAGGGACGCGCTTGTCCAAAATGTGGGGTAAGTTACGAAATTAGCTCCACCGATTTGAGCTAGGCGGTTCTTTTGGTTCAGGGGTATCACGGGCATTTCGCGTGTCGGTATTTCACATGAGGTGGGAGTTTTCACGCTTGTTGTAATCTTGGAATAGCAAGGCGCGGGTTGAGATGGAGGGAGTCGTCAGAGCACAACGAGACAAAGATATATCTTAAATATTTCGGGGTAACAAGGCGCGGGTTGAAGAGGCGGGAGTTTCGCAGCATGATAGACAGAGACGCTAGCTTGAAATTTCGGCATAACAAGGCCGGGCTTGAAATTTCGGGAGAACAAGCTTAACGTGTACCAAAAAAAGACAATTCGCACCTCATCACTAGAGAGAGCTATGTCTCGTTTTACTATATTACTAGAAATGCATTCAAATACAAAAAAACTAAAAAAATCAGGACAACAAACATAACTTGTACAGTACCAAAACAATTTGCACTTCGTTCAACAATAAAAAAACAATGTGTGTTGTCTAGCATATGGACTAAATTTGAGTACATTTTCCCTGTTTGAATGGGATTGTACTCGGGTTAGTTATACAACAATCTAAATATTATATTCACAACACATGACATGAATATAGGAGAAGTAAATTCCTATATAAATATGAACTGCATGTACATATGATCTCAAATTCAAATATATGTATAGATTTTATGTTGAATTCAAATCATAGTACATGTATGCTCTAGCTAGATGTTCGGAATCTAAACCATGTATGATATAGTACGTACAATGTGTTTAACAAGCACAACACACACACAAACACCATTTAGACTAGTAAGGTACACGTGCATTGCACGCATGAGATTTGGCAACCAAATTATGAATAAATACTACATTATAGCATGTAAGCTTTGAGTCATATATGCATGATGTAGATGTTCGTTTAATTCTTATAGTTCATTTCATTCAAAATCATCTAGTTTTGTAAGAAAGCTAATCTATTTTAAGATTCATGAAATTGTGCGTTGTAAGGCATAAAGTAAAAACAAATAATGGCAAATCATGTAGAAAAACATTTGGGCAATTCTGATACGGAAGATTAACAAAGAAGAAGTGCTTGTGTTTTGAGGTTTGTGCATTATGCTTAAGTTCAACCATGGAGTCTTCTAGATTGTACATGTGGCAAAATCTGGTTGAATCTATATGATATCCAACGGCCAGTTGTGCTCAAATTTGCCAATCTCTGCACCATCGGATTGGCCTCATACAACGACCATCTTTCAAAGTTAAAGTTATCTGCACACTATATAAAAAATATATAATATAATATATATAGGGGTATAGATATAGATATGTGATGCGAAAGCCACCCATCATCTCAAATTGGAATAGTGTGTCCATGCACGGATGCAATGTGGCCAAACGATGTCTGCCATCGATATCTCAAATACAAATTAGTCTGACCTTGTTCAATGTGTATACAGTACAACATGCTCGTTTCCAAACCACACCACGCATATCTCAGTTATATTCATGCATGCATGGGTTTCAAACATCATGATCTCTTATTCAAATATTTTAATTCTACTTTACATTGATTATGACGTCACCTAGTCTTTTACACCCACACAGTCATCTTCTCTTTATAATTGTACCATTAACTTTCTCTCGTGCATGCATGCACACACAATACCAGTCGGCATTATCCATCGCACACATGCACTCTTTTTCTTCAGGTCGGTCTCCCATGCATGCACACACACACCTCCCCCTCCCCATCATATCAGGCATTCTTTATCTCTCACGTGCATGCGCAATGATCGATGTTCCTCTATGTATGTGTGTATATATAGCTAGGTCTTCCATAGTTTTCCACACAAACTGATCAATCTATATATCTAGTGAGGTCTCACCCTCTTTCGCATGTCCACATCGATCAATCTATACCTCTCTATATAGGATTGCATAGCTAATACACCCACATTAATTATATTTCCAACGTCCCCCTCTCATCATCGATGCCTCCGCTTCATCTCTCAGACGCGCGCACAGTGGCGAAGACAGGGGCAGCAAGGGCCCTGCCCCCCCAACATCACTATATATCGAGGCTAATATGAATGTGATCATTAGACAATTGCTGGTAAAATGGTTTAAGTTGATGAATTGGCCCTCCTCGTAAAGGATTAGCAATGCTTGGCCCCCTAGCTCATTTATTTTTCATGGCTCCGCCATTGCGCGCAACAGCGCACGTTCTCGCCCCCTCTCTTCAAATATCGATCTTGCACTTGTGCACTCCTTCATAGTCTCCCTCCACTTGGCCCCGCGCACCATCTTCTAGCCCCCACCGGATTTTCCACATGTACAATCTAGCAGACTCCATGGTTGAACTTAAACATAATGCACAAGCCTCAAAACACAAGTGCTTCTCCTTTGTTCTAGAATCTTCCGTATCATAACTGCCCAAACTTTTTTCTAGTTGAATTGCCATTATTTGTTTTTACTTTATGCTTTACAACACACAATTCCATGAATCATAAAATGGATTAAGGGCTTCTTTGATTCAAAGGATTCTCAAAGGAATTTTGCAGGATTCTAATCCTTAGGAATTTTTCCTATCTTGGTTGTTTGATTCGTAGGATTGTAAACCATAGAAATTTTTCCATAGGATTCATTTGCACTAGATTTCATAGGAAACATCCCATCCACTCAAACCACTTTGAATGAATCCAACGTTTTTTCTAGGCACAATCAAACACTCGTACCATCATGTAGGATTCAAGACGACATTCCACTCCAATCCCATGTTTTTCCTATTCCCGCATTTTGGAAATCCTACGAATCAAAGAGGCCTAGATTTTTTTTATAAAAACTAATTTATTTTGAATGAGATGAACTATAAGAATTAAACGAAGGTCTACATCAGGCATATATGACTCAGAGCTTACATGCTATAATGTGGTATTTATTCATAATTTGGTTGCCAAATCTGATGTGTGCAATGCACGTGTACCTTACTAGTACTTCGAGTATGTGCAAACACATAATTAGAATTCCAATGGCACGCTACACAGTGTCTCTCTTAAAGTTCATGAACCTGCGTGGCACATGTGGAGGCGTTGTCGCGACCTCCTTGTGTGGATTGATCACAGTGACGTGCTGCTGCTTCCAGAAGAATGTACTGGTCCTCTCTGAGCCACACTGGAGGTACATGCACGAAGCGAAGATGTGCACACACGCCACGCACGCACTCATTCCCTGGCACGCACACGCGGGTACACGGGGCGACGCATTTTTGTACAAAGATCCACCCCATGTGATAATTTGACGCGTGTAAAGTCCTTCATTTCATTGATGGTCAATTAATACAGCGCATGCAAATTGAGTGGACGTGAGGGCGGAAGAAAGACATTACTACTCCACTGCGCGCATGAGAGTAGTTAAATCATGGGGTGCCAGTACTTCCACTGGTCTCCTTCGTATTTTGTGCCAATTTTTGACCATATATGTAAGTAACATAATATTTATGCATGTCATAAAAAGTGGCACCAAAAAAGGGGGCCAATAAACCAGAACACAGGCAGCATGATCAATTTTTGCCAGGGCTACTGTTGGTGGCCTTTTTATTTAAATATGGACGGAGTGGAGTAGTACTATCTTTATCTTAGCCTCATAGGGCTCTCCCAGCGCCTAGGCTCGCCTCCCCGCCTCGCCCACCGGATCCCGCCATGGATAATCCCTTAGATCCTAGGAGGGGATCCATTTATGTGGAATCACAGATCGGTGGCGCTGGAGGACATGCCAGGGCTGCGTTTCAGGTGGTGGGCAGCAAGGGAAAATCAGATCGAGGAAGCGTCGCATTGATTGGAGAGAAGTTTCAAGGAGCTGCGCCTGGCGCAGCACAAGGCGGAGGCGCAAGTCAATCTCAGGGGAGAGATGCTGTGGGATGTCAGCATCTGGCAGCGTCACGTTGATTTTGAGCTAGGGTTAATGGCAGAGATCATATTCACAGAGTCGACTGCGGAGGAAAGAACGCGCATGCCTGCGCAATGGCATGAGCAGTCGGTGCAACTGTTCAAATGGGCGAGAGGAGAAGCCAAATCCCGAGACCAATTGCGGCGGCGCCGCTGGGCATGCATCGTAGGTGAGGTGAGCTTCCCCCCTCCCCGCTAGCGATGTAGTGACCTAGTCGGTTGCTGGTGCAGTGAACTTGCAACACTATGTCGGTTTGCAACCTTGACAAACACTCCATCTATATTGTCGGTGTACAAAAGAGGGGGCGCATTTTTGTACCCCTTTACCTATGCACGGACAGTCGAAGCCGCACCCACAGCCGCACCAAGCGGAGCGGAGGAGGTGAACCAAGGTAAAACCAAAGCTCAAGATAGCCAGAGCAATGCCAAGATCAAGACCGCAAAGAAGCAGAGAGGCGAAGCAGGTTCCCCCGGCAAGATCCTTGCCGGGGGCAGCCTCAGTGGCCCCGGCAAGACCCTTGCCGGGGCGGCTCGCCCACACCAGCGGAGTGAGCCACCCTCGAGCCCACGGGTTCCAACTCATCCAACCACATTGGAACTAGGGCTCGGGAGGCACCTCCATGGTGGCATGCAGATCTTTGTCAAGACCAAGGAATGTTCAAGATCAGATGAGGATTAAAAGACAACAACCCTCAGCAAGATCCTTGCCGAGGAAGGCCACAAAACCCCCTGCAGGACCTTGCCGGGGACGACAGTGCGCCATGGCAAGACCCTTGCCGGGCCACCCGACAAGGCCCTCACCGAGGACGCCAGCAGGGCCACTACCAGACCCGCACCAACCAAGTCTCCGCCGCCGTTTGCATGCAGCTGCCAGCTCAACCAGCTGAGCAGGCACCTGCGTGGCAACATGCAGCTCCCAGGCCAAATCATCAAGCGCCTGCGTGGCGGCATGCAGATCTTCGTGAAGGCTCCACCACCACGCCACCTCAGCTGTCTGCCTGCCTACATGGCGCCGCACGCATCGCTGGCCAGTGCGCGTGTCGAAACGAGGAGGAGCGGCGACGGATGGGACGGGCCTCGCCCTCGTCCCCGATAAAGCTAGGGGACACATTAGCGGCACATTAAATGCGTCCTCTTTCGCAGCCTCCCGACGCCAGCCGCCCAAGGACACGGCCCCGAGAAGGTCAAGGAGCGGCCAGGTGCAGATGCTGATGTTGCCGCACCTGCCCAGGCGTGGGGCGTCCGATGCCTAGTCGGACTCGTCCCCTTCATCTGCCCTACTGTCCTCTTCGTCACTATCGCTCGAGGAAGAGCTTCCATCATCGGAGTCTCCATTGGAGGAGCTCTCCACGCAGCACTTTAGGCGAGTTCAGAACTCTCCGAAGACCTTGATGGAGAGCAGGCCGTCCTCCATTAATTTGAAGTAGAGGACGAGCCCCGCCGTCAGGCTGTGGATGCGAACGAACGTCTTCCATCACCCGAGGAGCCGGGAAGTCAACGTCGACCCGCGTGCCCCCATTCCCACAACCCCTCATGTGCAACCTGAGGGTCTGGGGCGGGTCACACCCCATCACCCGAGCAAACGGGGCAGGGAGATGAAGACGACGACGCGGAGGCGAACACAGCCTGATGAAGAACTCGCAGGGCTGGTCTTCGACATGGCCCTCCGTCGGGAAAGGCATCATTGGCGGGGTCGAGGCCGGTGCGCCGCCCCGTCCTCCTCTTCCCCAAGCACCACTACCTCTGCCGCGGCCGCGCCCACGGCATCACCCCCTCCCCCTTCCCCTCACGGTCGGCTCCACCACCGCGGGCTCAGGAGGAGGAGGGACGCGTTGCCGAGCAGCAACCCTCGCTGCCACCGTCGAGGGACCGGGATTCCCCTTCTCCATGGCCGGTGAGAGGAAGAAGCAGAAGCAGGAGGAGATAGAAGATAGATGAATGCGGGATGCCATCCCCCCTTCCCTCTCCTTATAAAGGGGCGGGGACGGGGCTCGGTTGCCCCGCTTGACCAATCCAGACACCAGAGGCGCAGGGGATCAAGACCGACCCGCTGCCCCAACCAGCAACGACCTGGTTTCCCGCCTCCACCGCTTGCCACCCCATGCGCATGAAGGACGTGTGGCGAACGTGCAGAACCGAGGGGACGGGTGAAGCGACCTCTGCCCACCCCGTGATCGTGGGGTGTGGACGCCTTGAAGACCGTGACCCGGACCCATTCAGTAAATGAGCCGCGCCTCCACACCTCCCTCTTTTTGCGGGGAAGGCGCGAGCCGCCTCTTTACTACGATGTGACGCATGCGTGCGGAAACCGCCCCACGCATGCCGCCCACGTCACGCGCACCCCTTCACATCGCGCATTCAACACAGGTCGTGGGAAGTGCGGCGCGCGAAAAGTTTTACCGTAGTAAAAACCGCCCCGCCTGCCCGCACACCGTTTTGGGCCTGGCCCAACAATGTGTCGCGCTTATGTGTGGCCCAGGCCCGGGGGCTCCTGTCGGTGTGCAAAAGAGGGGGCGCACTTTTGTACCCCTTTACCTGTGCACGGACAGTCGGAGCCGCGCGCACGGCCGCACCAAGCAGAGCGAAGGAGGTGAACCAAGGTAAAACCAAAGCTCAAGATAGCCAGAGCAACGCCAAGATCAAGACCGGAAAGAAGCAGAGAGGCGAAGCAGGTTCTCCCGACAAGATCCTTGTCGGGGGCAGCCTCAACAGCCCTGGCAAGACCCTTGCCGGAGCGGCTCGCCCACACCAGCCGAGTGAGCCACCCTCGAGCCCACGAGTTCCATCTCAGCCAACCACGTTGGAACTAGGGCTCGGGAGGCACCTCCATGGTGGCATGCAGATCTTTGTTAAGACCAAGGAATTTTCAAGATCAGATGAGTATTAAAAGACAACAACCCTTAGCAAGATCCTTGTCGAGGAAGGCCACAAGACCCCTGGCAAGATCCTTGCCGGGGACAACAGCGCGCCACGGCAAGACCCTTGCCGGGCCACCCGACAAGGCCCTCATCGAGGATGCCTGCAGGGCCACTGCCAGACCCGCACCAACCAAGTCTCTGTCGCCGTTCGCATGCAGCTGCCAGCTCAACCAACTGAGCAGGAACCTGCGTGGCAACATGGAGCTCCCAGGCCAACTCATCAAGCGCCTGCGTGGCGGCATGCACATCTTCATGAAGGCTCCACCACCGTGCCACCTCAGCTGCCTGCCTGCCTATATGGCGCCGCACGCATCGCTGGCCAGGGCGCGTGTCGAAACGAGGAGGAGCGGCGACGGACGGGACGAGCCTCGCCCCCGTCCCCGATAAAGCTACGGGACACCTCAGTGGCGCATTAAATGCGTCTTGTCCTGTAATACAAGCGATAAGCTCGCAATACTGTACGCCTTTCCACCTCCTGTATGCCACTTTGGCTGCCCCTTTCGACTATAAAAGGAGGTCCATGGCATACTGGAGAAGGATTCGGCTCTTTGGAACCACGCACCCACCATAGCTAGTTCGAGAGCTCAAGAACTCTCTGAAATACATCCACCAAAGCAGGACTAGGGTTTTACGCATACTCGCGGCCCAAACCTGGGTAAACGATCCTTGTGCTGATTACTAATCCTGCTCTTCTCGCAACCCTGCGCCCCTGCAACCGTAGTAGGGATTCTTGTGATCCCATAGGTGTCGTTCCACACCGACATCTTTGGCGCGCCAGGTAGGGGGCACAATTGTGAGAATCTGATCTAGTAGTTAGCCTAGCGTTTCTTCATCGCCATGGCTCCCAAGAAGAAGACAGCCACGGCGATCGGCTCGTTGGGAGCCGAACGCCCCATGCCAGTGCGGACGAACAGCGGGCCGGTCGCGGATAGGACCCAGGCCGCGGTCCGCAAGCACCAGCATCGCCCTGGCAGTCAGAGCCTGGCGAGCGGCATCATCCGCGTGCCAGACGACCGGCCGCACGTCACCAGATCCAAAGACGGAGCTGGGCCCCCGGCAGGCGGCGCGGGGCCCACCAGGAGTGTCGTTGTGCCACCCCCGGGCGATGCAGCAACCTCCAGGACGCCCACGCCGGCGCCCACGGCACGCTCTTCCCAGGGTGCGTGCAACGAGCAGCGTCACCATGCTGAAGACCCCGGACACCGCAGTGGGAAGAGCCCTGTGCATCGTCCGCGGGACGAAGGAGTTTAGCATGCCCGCTGAAGTGCTGGTGAAAATGGCACGCAGCCGCTGGGTCGTGATAAAGCTCCTTCTAACGTGGTTAGAAGTCGAACCGCGCCACGGTCCACGCAGCTGTCTCCGCCACCAATGCCAGCAGAAGCTTTGGCGCGTGCGCAGCTGCTCCTCGACTTCCCTCCTGCTGCGGAGAAGCTCGACAAGTGGAGGGCCACCATTCGGAGCCTCTTCGTCGTCGCCAACCAAGATGATCCGCAACCGGTGAGACCCTCGAGCCGGCGCCCCACCGAGCCACCACATGCCAGCGCTGGCAGGACCGGGGGTGCTGCGGTTACGGTGCACTCTCCCCTCCTCGCCAGCCGCCGCGGCGTCGGCCCGTCGTGACGACGCTTGTGATAACATCTCCATAGCGTCGTCCGACCCGCGGACCCGCCGCGACCAGCGCCAAGTTCTTCGAGAACGAGCTCACAAGATGCTCGAACCACTATTGAGCGCCGGCGTGATACACGCCACCAGTCGGACAAGCGGGCGAGACCCGCTATGGACCACCCAGCACCGGGAGGCTCCGGCGGCCTACCTTACAAGGTGGGCTGCCCAACCTTTACCCATGAGTTGCGGCAGTTCCAGTGGCCGTCCCACCGCATGTTCAAGCCCGACGTCGGCGAGAAGTATACTGGCAAGACCCATCCATCCGAGTTCCTCAGCATCTACACCATCGTGATGCAGGATGCCGGAGCCCGCGACGACAAGGTGCTTGCCAATTACTTCCCGTTGGCACTGAAGCCCAATGTTATGTCTTGGTTGATGCACTTGCCAGTGGATTCCATTTCTTCTTGGTCGGATCTGTGCCATGAGTTCGTTGGCGCCTTCACTAGGGGCCACCAAGCTCATGGCCAGGCCAGTGATCTGCATATCATTCCCCAGAAGGAAGGGGAAACCCTATGCAAGTACATCCAAAGATTCAGCCGAGTGCAGTACAACATCCCCGACGTTCATCCCGCCGCTGTGATCAGCGCGTTCCATTAGAACATGCGCAACCGCAAGATGTGCGAAGAGCTAGCGATGACCAAGGTTAAGGATGTGGCCGAACTCTACGTTCTGGCCGACAGGTGCGCCCGGGCTGAAGAGGGAAGGAAGTACCCCGACAAGGACACCGGCGCGGAAACCAACTCTACTGATGAAGACACCGCCGCCCCGACGAAGAAGGGCCGACATCGCAACAGGAAATGCAAGGGAAAGGCTGTCTTGCCGTTGAAGGGTCTGACGACACCGGCGCTGCCAAGAAGGTCAAGGCAGACGACCCCGGCAAGGAGATTGCCGGGTGCGTCGCCTGCCGGGCCTTAGCAGCTGCCGACAAGCCAGGGGGCCCCGGCAAGCAGTACTCCAAGATCCACCGCACCAAAGGCCACGACCTCCAGAACTGCCGGCAAGTCGAGCTGCTTGCTGAAAAGCAAAAGGCCGAGTATGAGAGGCAGGACAAGGAGAAGGGCCAGGACGGTGCCGAGGGATCCGGCAAGAAGAGTGGCGGCCAAGGAGGCCACCGTGACAAGGACAACCAGCAAGAGAGGCCCGCCCGGGGCCGTGACAAGAAGCAAGAAGACGATGATCATGACGAGGACGACAAGTCCGGCGAGCAAGAGTTCCAGAAGGCTACAGAGGCCATGTGCATCGATGGTGGCGCCTCGCTGCATACTTCTCACAGCTAGCTCAAGCACTGGGCGCGAGAGGTTACAGCAGCGGAGCCGTCGTTCGACGCACAGAAGCCGCTGAAGTGGTCCAGCACACCCCTCATCTTTGACGCCGAGGACCACCTTGACCGCACAACCGCGGTCGGGTGTTTGCCGTTGTTGGTCTCCCCAATGATACGCAACCTCAAGGTGAACAAGATGTTGGTCAACGGCGGGGCCGGCCTGAACTTGATCTCGCCCGTCGTGATCAAAAGGTTGCAAATCCCTGATGGAGACCTCGAGGAAACGAGCACGTTTCAAGGGGTCAATACGGGGAGGAGCCAGCCAAAGGGGAAGGTCACGCTGCCCGTGACGTTTGGAGGGGAGTTAAACCACAGGACGAAGAGGATCGTCTTCGACGTGGCCGAGATCCCCTTGCCCTACAACGGGATCCTCGGCCGCCCGGCACTAGCCAAGTTCATGGCGGCGTCGCACTACGCCTACAAGATGCTAAAGATGCCCGGGCCGTTGACTATCATCTCCGTCCCCTCCGATAAGAAGGACGTGCTGATTTGCGCCGACCAACTCTACCGGGAAGCAGTTGCAGCTGCAGCCGCCAAGGCACTTGCTCCTGCCGCTAAAGCCCCGGGAGGGTAGAAGGAGCCCGGCAAGACCTCTCGCACCCACTCCGGCAAGCGCACCTCCTCGGAGTGTTGTGCTACCATTAAGGACATGCCAGAGAGCTCTACCGGCAAGAGCAAGAAATTCAGAGCTGAGCCACCACAGACCAAGAAGTTATCCGTCAGGGAGGATGGCACGGGAGGGGCTTTCACCATAGGCTCCACCCTCGATAGCAAATAGGAAGGCGCGCTCGTCACCTTCCTGCGGGCGAATATCGACGTGTTTGCATGGAAAGCATCCGACATCCCCGGTGTTCGCAGGGAGGTGATTGAGCACCACCTAGCTGTCTGTCCTCATGCGCGGCCGATCAAGCAGAAGGTCAGAAAGCAGGTTCTGGAGAGGCAGGAGTTCATCACAGAGGAGATCAAGAAGTTGGAAGCAGCGGGTTTGGTGAGAGGAGTGCTCCATCCGACGTGGTTGGCTAATCCGGTAGTGGTGCGCAAGGCAAATGGGAAGTGGAGGCTGTGTATTGACTACACAGACATCAATAAGGCTTGTCCTAAGGACCCCTTCCCATTGTCGCGCATCAACTAGATTGTCGACTCCATGGCCGGGTGTGATCTACTGTCATTCCTCGATGCCTACTCAGGCTACCACCAAATCTTTATGACGAGATAAGATGAAGAGAAGACAACATTCAACACCCCATGTGGTATGTATTGCTTTTTACGGATGCCTTTTGGTTGAAGATTGCTGGCTCGACGTTTGTAAGGGCAGTCCAAATTGGTTTTGAACCCCAGCTCCATAGAAATATGGAGGCATACATGGATGACACAGTGGTCAAAACCAAGGACGGGGCAACCCTTGTGCAAGATCTGGAAGAGACGTTTGCCAACCTACGCAAGATTAACCTTAAGCTGAATCCTGAGAAGTGTGTCTTCGGCCTTCCGTCCGGCAAGCTTCTCGGATTCTTTGTGTCGCAGCGCAGGATCGAGGCGAACCCAGACAAAATCAAGGCTATTGAACAGATTGAGGTGCCCAAGCGGATCAAGGATGTGCGTCGGCTCACCGGCTACGTCGCCACCATGAGTCGATTCATCTCCAAGTCCGCCGAGCATGCCCTTCCCTTCTTCAAAATCTTGAAGAAGGTAGGTCCATTGGAGTGGACCCCAGAAGCCGAGGTGGCATTGCAGGATCTAAAGAAATACATTTCCTCCATGCCAATACTGGTTGCGCCTAAGCCACAAGAACCGTTGCTGCTGTACCTAGCGGCAAAGAATCAAGTGGTCAGCACCGCGCTGGTGGCACAGAGGGAGGTCGACGAGGAGGTAGTGGCGACAGCAGAACCAGCGGACGGCGAGCCAGAGATTCCCCCGGCAGGACCTGGTGCCGGCAAGGCAAGGCCCCCGGCAGAGTCCGACGCCGTCGGGGCAACACCCGCACAGTCAAGTGAAGTGCTGCAGAAGAAGAAGATGGTGCAGCACCCGGTTTACTTTGTCAGCTCCCTCTTGCAGGGGGCTAGGTCGAGGTACTCCGGTGTGCAGAAATTGCTCTTCGACCTCCTTATGGCCTCGAGGAAGCTGCATCATTACTTCCAAGCCCACGAGATCACTGTCGTCACCCGCCTCCCGCTACAACGGATACTGCACAACCCAGATGTGACCAGAAGGATTGTGGAATGGGCCTTGGAGTTGTCAAGCTTTGGGTTGAAGTTTGAAAGTACTTCAACAATCCAGAGCAGAATCTGGGAAGAGTTCATTGCAGAATGGTCCTCAACACCTGACGAAGAAATCCAAGAGACCGTTCTCCCCAGCAAGGAAGCAGACTGCGACTGGATCATGTACTTTGATGGGGCTTTCTTGCTGCAAGGCGCCGGTGTCGGTGTGCTGCTTGTCGCGCCCACCGGAGAGCACCTCAAGTACGTGATCTAGATGCACTTTCCCAGGAAGATGTCCACAAACAACATTGCTGAGTACGAGGGGCTGCTTGCTGGTCTCAGGATCGCGGCGGACCTCGGGGTGAAGAAGCTCATCGTCAGAGGTGACTCGCAGCTTGTCGTCAAACAAGTCAACAAGGATTACCAGAGCCCATTGATGGAGGCCTACGTAGATGAAGTGAGGAAGCTGGAGGAGCGCTTTCACGGTATCCGAGCGGAGCACGTTCCCCGAGCGGAGAATGACATCGCCAATTACCTGTCGAAAAACATGCTGCATTCAAGCTACCTGTGGAACCACGTACCTTTTTGCTCCGGTTAACTCAGCCATCCATCGAACCATCAACAGGGCGGAACAAGCGAAGGAAATCAGGTCCCGGCGAGTACTTTCCTACCGAGCCCCCTGGGGCTGCCGGCAAGGATGCTGTCGTGGACGCTGAGTCTGCCAATGAGCAACTGGCTCCGGCAGGGCGTCGAGCCCTGGACATAGAGACAACCGCTCCCATGGCAGAGGAAATGCCTTTGGTCCTTGCCATCGAGCCCTAGGCTCCGGCGTGGGCGCAGCATACTGTCCGATTCCTCCAAACAGGGGAACTTCCTGAGGAGCAGGAAGAAGCAGAAAAAGTAGCTCGTCGGTCTGCCCTGTACAAGTTCGTCGATGACGTCCTGTACAGGAGAAGGCCGAACGGTGTGAAATTGAAGTGCATCTCCCGGGAGGAAGGACTGGAGCTTTTGGCAGAGATACATGGAGGCATATGTGGCTCCCACATAGGGTCGAGGGCCCATGCCGGGAAGGCGTTCCGACAAGGTTTCTTCTAGCCCACCGCCCTCCAGGATGCGACGACACTAGTAACCAAGTGTGAAGCGTGTCAGTTCCATTCAAAGAAGCTTCATCAACTGGCTCAAGCCCTTCAAACAATCCCTCTCTCCTGGCCATTCTCGGTCTGGGGGCTCGACATACTGGGCCCTTTCCCCCGTGCTGTCGGGGGGTTTGAGTACTTGTACGTTGCAATCGACAAGTTCACAAAGTGGCCAGAGGTGGAACCAGTGAGGAAGGTGACAACCCAGTCAGCCGTCAAGTTCTTCAAAGGACTAGTCTGCCGTTTTGGTGTGCCAAGCAGAGTCATCACCGACAACGCCACGCAGTTCACGAGCCACACCTTCATGCAGTACATTCAAGACCTCGGCAACAAGGTCTGTTTTGCTTCCGTGGCACACCCCCGGAGCAACGGCCAAGCAGAGAGGGCGAACGCTCAAGTGTTGCGAGGCCTGAGAACAAAGACCTTTGACAGGCTGCACAAGAGCGGAAGGCGCTGGATTGATGAGTTGCTGGCGGTTCTTTGGTCAATTAGGACGACGCCAAATCGAGCCACTGGTCAGACACCCTTCGCCCTAGTATATGGGGCGGAGGCATTTCTCCCCACGAAACTCATATACGGGTCACCTCGAGTGCTCGCTTATGATGAGCTTGAGCAAGAGCAGTTGCGGCAAGATGACGCCACGCTCCTTGAGGAAGATCGTCTTCGGGCAGTTGTGAGAGCAGCATGCTACCAGCAGGCCTTGCGCCGCTACCATAGCCGCAAGGTTCATACCCGAAGCTTTGAGGAAGGCGACCTTATTCTTCGGTGTGTTCAGTCGGCCAAGAATTCCAACAAGTTGATGCCGAAGTGGGAAGGCCCTTATTGGGTAATACGAGTCACCAGGCCCGGCGCAGTCCGCCTGGAGACCGAAGATGCCGTTCCAGTGAGCAACTCCTGGAAAATTGAGCATCTTCGCAAGTTTTACCCATAAGGCGCGGCTTGCCGGGCCCCCCGACAAGCCACCTTTTGTACAAGACTTGACGGCAAGGCATGTAACCCTTTGTACAAAGCCAGGTGCAGACCCTGAGCACAAATAAATGAAGCACTGGCACCCTAAGTTATGGCATGCATGCTAGGTCGAGTCTCATCCTTGGTTAGGGTTGATAGTGCTTAGCGGCGACTAACCCCTAGCCTAGAGGTCGAGTGCGTGTCTCTCTGTTCTTTTCTGTCCTCCTTTGGTTCGCAGGGCACATGAGCACTTCTGCTGAGCTACTTGGAAGAAAGAGAACGGACCGGCGCCCCGACCCCGGCAAACCAGAGTTGCCGGGGGCTGCAAGTACAAGGATCCAACCGCGGCGAGACAAGGTTGCCTGGGGCTGCAGATCCAGATAAGTCTTTCATCCTCTATCATGCATTTGGGAACGGAACTGGGGCATGCGAAACCTCGTTTTATCTCCAGGATACCGTGCTCCCCTTTTTCCTATACCTAAGGATTATCTCCTACGTCTGGATTTGGTTGTAGCTGCGACGGCAAGGAGATAAAACGAGGACCCTAAGCCCACTTCATCCCTGCCTCCGCCAAGAGCGCGAGAATGGTCGAGTGAAGTGAGGGGGATGGCAAGGCCTGTCGTTGGGCGAAAAACATTTATCTTAAATAATAACACGGATTTGCTCATTCTCGCGGGGTCTACCCGCGAACGAAAAACCCGTCAAACATCCCTTTTTCATTAAAAACATCCCATACAGGTACAGTTCATACGGAATGAAAAACATGAGCAAGGGGATTACAAGTTCTAAATTTAATGAAGGCCCGCGGGCTTACAAACTAAAAAAGAGATAAGATGCCCATAATCCCTTTCTTGTCCCTCTCCTCAGGAGGCAGGTCAAGAAGGCTAAAGGGCAAAAGGGGCGCCTAGGCGAGCTACGAGCAGCAGAAAGCACCAAGAGAACACCTCGGTGGCTACCCAAGGGTGGGCCGGTGATGACGGTGCCGGGAAAGGAGCTGGAAGACGAGGCGGCAGGACGGGCAATACGCGATGAAGGCGTCAGTGCCCGCGTACTCTGAGTTGACGGCCTTGCCGCCCGCCCTCTTCCTCTTCCGCAGCCTCCCGACGCCAGCCGCCCAAGGAGACGGCCCCGAGAAGTTCAAGGAGCTGGCCCCTCCCTCGGCGAAACCCCGCCGGAGGAGCGGCCAGGTGCACATGCTGCTGCTGCCGCACCCGCCTAGGCGCGGGGCGTGCGACGCCTAGTCGGACTCATCCCCGTCATCTGCCCCGCTGTCCTCCTCGTCACTATCGCTCGAGGAAGAGCTTCCATCGTCGGAGTCTCCATCGGAGGAGCTCTCCACGCAACACTTCAGGCGAGTTCCAAACTCTCCAAAGACCTTGACGGAGAGCAGGCCGTCCTCCATTAATTTGAAGTAGAGGACGAGCCCCGCCGTCAGGCTGTGGATGCGACTGAACTTCTTCCATCCACGGCGGAGGTACATGACCCGAGGAGCCGGGAAGTCAACGAAGACCCGCGTGCCCCCATTCCCACAATCCCTCATGTGCAACCCGAGGGTCTGGGGCGGGTCACGCCCCATCACCCGAGCAAACGGGGCGGGAGATAAAGACGACGACGCGGAGACCGGTGCAGCCTGATGAAGAACTCGCAGGGCTGGTCTTCGGCGTGGCCCTCCGCCGGGAAAGGCATCATTGGCGGGGGCGAGGCCGGCGCGCCGCCCCGTCCTCCTCTTCCCCGAGCAGCACGACCTCTGCCGCGGCCGCGCCCATGACCTCGCCCCTCCCCCTTCCCCTCGCGGCCGGCTCCACCACCGCGGGCTCAGGAGGAGGAGGGACGCGTTGTCGAGCGGCGACCCTCGCCGCCACCGTCGAGGGACCGGGATTCCCCTTCTCCATGGCGGGTGAGAGGAAGAAGCAAAAGCAGGAGGAGATAGAAGATAGAAGAATGCGGGATGCCATCCCCCTTCCCTCTCCTTATAAAGGGGCGGGACGGGGCTCGACCGCCCTGCTCGATCAATCCAGACACCAGAGGCGCAGGGGATCGAGACTGACCCATTTCCCCAACCAGCGACGGCCCGATTTCCCGCCTCCACCGCTTGCCACCCCAGGCGCATGAAGGACGCGTGGCGAACGTGCAGAACTGAGGGGACGGGTGACGTCACCTCTCCCCACCTCGTGATCGTGGGGTGTGGACGCCTTGAAGACCACGACTCGGCCCCATTCAGTAAATGAGTCGCGCCTCCACGCCTCCCTCTTTTTACGGGGAAGGCGCGAGCCGCCTCTTTACTATGATGTGACGCATGCGTGCGGAAACCGCCCCACGCATGCCGCCCACATCATGCGCACCCCTCCACGTCGCGCGTTCAACACAGGTCGTGAGAAGCGCGGCGCGCGAAAAGTTTTACCACGGTAAAAACCGCCCCGCCTGCCCGCGCACCGTTTTGGGCCTGGCCCAACAATGTGTCGCGCTTATGTGTGGCCCAGGCCTGGGGGCTCCTGCGGTGTACAAAAGAGGGGGCACACTTTTGTACCCCTTTACCTGTGCACGGACAGTTGGAGCTGTGCCCACGACCGCACCAAGCAGAGTGGAGGAGGTGAACCAAGGTAAAACCAAAGCTCAAGACAGCCAGAGCAACGCCAAGATCAAGACTGCAAAGAAGCAGAGAGGCGAAGCAGGTTCCCCCGGCAAGATCCTTGCCGGGGGTAGCCTCAGCGGCCTCGGCAAGACCCTTGCCAGGCGGCTCACCAACACCAGCAGAGTGAGCCACCCTCGAGCCCACGGGTTCCAACTCAGCCAACCACGTTGGAATTAGGGCTCAGGAGGCACCTCCATGGTGGCATGCAGATCTTTGTCAAGACCAAGGAATGTTCAAGATCAGATGAGGATTAATAGACAACAGCCCTCAGCAAGATCCTTGTCGAGGAAGGCCACAAGACCCCCGGCAAGATCCTTGCCGGGGATGACAGCGCGCCATGGCAAGACCCTTGCCGGGCTGCCCGGCAAGGCCCTCACCAAGGACGCCCGCAGGGCCACTGCCAGACCCACACCAACCAAGTCTCCGTCGCCGTTCGCATGCAGCTGCCAGATCAACCACCTGAGCAGGCACCTGCCAGATCAACCACCTGCGCGGCATGCAAATCTTCGTGAAGGCTCCACCACCGTGCCACCTCAGCTGCCTCCCTGCCTACATGGCGCCGCACACATCGCTGGCCAGGGCGCGTGTCAAAACGAGGAGGAGCGGCGACGGACGGGACGGGCCTCGCACCCGTCCCCGATAAAGCTAGGGGACACCTCAGTGGCGCATTAAATGCGTCTTGTCCTGTAATACGAGCGATAAGCTCGCAATACTGTACGCCTTTCCACCTCCTGTATGCCACTGTGGCAACCCCTTTCGACTATAAAAGGAGGCCCATGGCATACTGGAGAAGGATTCGGCTCTTTGGAACCACACACCCACCATAGCTAGTTCCAGAGCTCAGGAACTCTCTGAAATACATCCACCAAAGCAGGACTAGGGTTTTACGCATCCTCGCGGTCCGAACCTGGGTAAACGATCCTTGTGCTGATTACTAATCCTGCTCTTTTCGCAACCCTGCACCCCGGCAACCGTAGTAGGGATTCTTGTGATCCCATAGGTGTCGTTCCACACTGACATATATGTATTGTTTTCCTGTAAAAATACTTGGTCGTTTGGAAAAAGATGGTAATTGATTTATCACTAGTTTCAGAATGCTTGGTCGTGACAATCAACCGAAGCCACAACCAAAAGTCTCCATCACGTAAGTACTTTACGGTCGGTCACACCCGCGTCTCACCGAAGGGACACGCATCGGCTTGGTCTGACATGTACGACCAGTTACACCACTGACTTGTGCGACCGCATTTGAGCAGTGTAGTACTCCCTCTATCTCAGTTTACAAGTCTTGCACGTGTACCTAGTTCGTTAATTTGACCAGCTTAATAAGAGGCATACATTGCGAAAAATATATCATTACAAAACTTCAAATATTCTATTTTTTAATGATATATTTTTTATGTTAAACAATTTATGTTCTACTAAACTCATCGGGAGTACTTGAAATTTATGTTCCACTAAACTCATCGGGAGCCGTTTCGGGCCTCGAAATCAAAACCATCAATTAATCTTTACCTTGTTCCCATCACATTCCAAAGTACTAGTGCTACAAGTACGTACCAAACCTGAACGTGTTCCCACTATGCAGGTTTTAGTACTAGTGCTAGTACTTAGGTTATAAAAAGGGGAACTACCTAACCGAAAATTACTCTACCTTCCTCCTCATAAGTCCTCCTTCTTCGTCCGTCCTTGCCATGTCCGGTGTGCAGAGCTCTAGGTCGAGAACTACTCGTAACAATGGAGCGGCAACCAAGGCTGCGAAAAAAAGAGAGGGCTCGCCGCCATGTAGAGACCTCGAAAGATCTCTCACGGGTAGGCGATGGCTCCCAGGAGCGCCCTAGCCGCGGAGGCGAACATGCCGAGCTGGCGGCGCTGGAGTCGTTATCCCTCGACGGCATGCCCGATCAGCTCAATAAGCACCTCAATAAGCAGAAGGAGTTCATCCATGGCTTGGTGGAGCTGCTGAAGGAGAGCCTCGTCGACATGCCCGCTGAGGTCAATGAGCAGGGGGAGTTGACAACCGGCTTGGTGATGCTGCTGAAGAAGAGCATTGCCTCGGAGAACAAGGCAACCGGCGAAATCTTGCAACTTCAGGAGGACAAGCCGAAGCTCTGCCATGAGCTCGACCTGCTGAAGGAGGAGAACGCCGGCTGGAAGAAGCTGCATGAGAATAGTAGTTCGTCGATGAAGATGCTGCAGGCCCTCATCATGGAACAGAAGGAGGAGTTGGCAAAGCTCCGCATCAAACACCCGACTACTGTCAAGGTACGTACTGCGGCCGTGGAACAGATGATGAAGGCTCGCGTCGAGAAATCCCGCATCATGGACACGATGAAGATGGCGGAGGAGACGCGCAAGGAGATGGAGGTCGTGGAGGCGATGAAGAAGCGGTTACGACTCCGCAGCCAGCAACCCTTCATGTAGTGAGAGCAGCGACCCAGACTTGTGTGTGCGTCTTCCTTCTTTTTTGGGGGTGATAATCCTCCTTCTTCTTTTGCTCAAGTGTTTCTTCTTTTGCTTCGGGTGTTTCACCGCACGTGTCACCTTCTATGCGAGGCATGAACAGAACAATGCTAAAAATGAGACGACTAGCAAATTAGATCATTATTTATCGCCAATAGAACAATGCCTCTTGCTAGTAATATATAATAAGAGTAGAGAATAGAGGATATGGCACTGGGTTGCCGTGTTTCGTGCTCCTCGGTCGTACTCTAGTGGAAAACTTGAGTATACCGCACGGTTCTTTGCTCCTCCTCAGGTTGTTGGCACATTTATACGAGCAGTCAAATCACAAGGCCCCGCCTTGCAGCAGTAATGAGCCGTCAAATCACAAAGGCCCTCGCCTCTCTTGAAACCGACCTAGCTAGACTGCCCCGCCCTCTAGCATTTTAAAAAATGTATACTTTTGTACATTAGTAGGATCGATGGATTGCGCCATGGAGCAAAACTAACAAGATGAAATTAAAGAAAAAAGGTGGTACATATAGAGAGGCTCGTCGCCAAATTATGCATATAGTACTATTAAAAAATCTAGCACGTGCTTAAATGGGGTGCTAAATTCTATTAAAGAAATTAGCATACCTATTTAATTCTTGGGTTCTTATTATTTATGCCACTAGTTTGTGTATCACTACTTAGTTTTTCCATTAGAAGTTACAACTACTCAAAAATACCATCGATCTGTGATATGCCTGCTCAAAAATGCAATTAGATATCTCAAAAATGCCATCGTTAAGTTAGATGTTTGCTCAAAAATGCCTTTAGACATTGTGATTTTCACGTCAAAACCGTTGACCATGGTACATCACAAAAATAAGCCGATTCTCACAATGGTAAGTGTGGCCCCATTTGTCAGGAGTAACCAAGCGAACAATTTTACAGGAAAATAAGAACGCTGTTGGGATCAAGTAGGCCCCACACTTTATTTTACTGTAGTAAGATAGAGGGAGAGCTGGCATGTTGGTCCATCAGTATTTATGTCATTATAACATGGGAAAAGAAATTTGAGTCACAATAATGGTGTCTAGCACAACACACCCCTCAAATAAAATTAAGCACCCTAAAATTCTTTGACAAAACTAAGCCCCCTGAAATTCTTTGACAACTAAACTGTCGGCTATATGATGTTGGCCATATATATTGTACGTATATAATGTGAAGAAACGAGTGGTAGTCGTAGTACTATACCAACTAAAGGACGGACTGTAAGAAATACTAGTATGTACGTACTGAGGAGTTAAAGTAACAAGGAGAAACATAACATAGTTCTGCTGGGAGCTCAGCACAACACACCCCTCAAATAAAAGTAAGCACACCAGAAATTAAACTAAGCAACTAATCCGGCAGACACTGCATTAGAACCACCATGAGCAACAACACTGCCACCTTACTCGGAGTCCTCGTCCACGTCCTCGACTTCGTCCTTGTCCTTCTTCCTCTTGGCTGATACTTCTTTGCTTGAACCGCACACTTGGCTCTTGCTCCTCATCCAACCCTTGTAGATATTGAAACAAAGGTAGCCATCCATTACAGCGTAGTGGATGTGGTCTATATCTAGTATGTTCCACTGCCATGCACGATGAAATGTGTGCGGAGGTTTCTTTAGTTTACCGAACGATGGATGAACCATGGCTCCTGCCAGGGTCAGCATTGAAGGCTTATCACGGGAGGACACCAGCCCATTATTCTGGAGGTGGTTTGCCTACAACGAGGCCTATCCGTTCCATGACTCTTATGTCGTTCGTAAAGTCTACAGTAACAAATTTGACTCGGCCGCCCTTGAGGAACTTCTTAAATTCCTCGCACTCAACGTCGGCATGGCATATGTGGTAGACCAAGCATAAGTCATGCACGCAAACCTGGATCACGGCGGGCTTCTTCCTCTCTTCCTCCTTTAGATTCTTCTCTTTTCCCAGGACTGTGGTGTACTCAACATCTAGCCCAGCGACCCACTCATCATTTGAGTTTTCGAACATGCGTCTGAAGCGATCAAGGCATCCTTTCACCATCGCGGAAGAACGGGTGTAGATGACGTCGAACTCATCGTCGGTGATGGTTCTAACCTTGTACTCACCGCCGACCATGAAGATTTGGGACGCCATGGATTTGGGAGGAGGGTTAGGATTAGTGGAACTGCCATAATGTGAAAGGACGGGACGACTAGGAGCGGTTTATCGATTGTAAAAATGCCGAGTGGGGGGGGGGCGTGCAAACGGCAGGCTAGTGGATTGCCTGGTGGATAAATGGATTCATGCACAGTACTATGGGGGCCCAATTAGATGTCATGTCTACTCGACGCCCAATGCAATGGCTTTCGATGTCATGTCAAGCGTCGGGAAAATTACAGGTGATACGAAGCTTCCGAGAGCCCTTGGATCTGAGATCAAACGATTGCATGGCGTGATTCTAGACCTATGGGTGAATATCCTATCCTGGAGGGTTATTCTGCAAATTTTCAGCAACTTAGCATGCGACCGTTCGATCTCAGATCCAAGGGCTGCCAGCAGCCCGTATCATGGTCATGCCAACCACGACCGTCGCCTCGCTCGCGCGGTCGCTCCCTTGGAGATTTAACACTGTGCGTTAGGCTATCTGATGTTGGTATGTCATACATAGTCATCCCTTAGTCACTCATACTACAACAAGGTTAGCTATAAGGTTGGCTATAAGAGTATTTTTGTTTACTTCTCTTGATCTCTTTCTTCGTAGTATTTATTGCATTTGCCAAGGAGTGACCTCTTCCAATGAAATGGTGCTTAGATGAGGTGCTATGGGCATCAAATGGCTTAGCAACTGAAGTCCCCAATGCATAGGTGCTTAGTTTTTTGTTGCTAAGTTTGCTTCATCTAGGTACACGCGCTTAGCACCGTTTCTTCCTGGGGTCACCAAACTAGTCTCTCTCTTCTTAATTAACTTGCCACATCAGACTTTATGCCTATGTGGCAGGCTTAGCACCTGTAGGATCAAGTAAAATAGTGGGCTATAAGCCCGCATTACATGGTATTTTTGCATATGTGGGGGAAAGAGGCAAGGAAAAAGTGGAGGAGTGGGCTCTCAAGCAAGAGCCAGCCTCTACATGGTGGAGCATCGGGAGAGGCACCTGTATGGAGGTGGTCAGGAATCGGGAGACTCACGCCGGTCGTAGCGCCGCAGTTAAAATGATAATGGCAAGTCAAATCAGCGGGCCCCACCTGTCCAGCAGTAACTCGCTGTCAAATCACACAGCCCTACGTTTGCAGCAGCCTACTCCCTCATCTTCTCACGTCTCTGTCGAACCGACTAGGCGGAACTGCCCCACCTACCGCGCGGGAAAAGCCCCTCCCTCAACTTTTAAATAGTACTCCCTATGTACCTAAATATTTGTCTTTTTAGAGATTCAAATGGACTACCACATACGGATGTATATAGACATATTTTAGAGTGTAGATTCACTCATTTTGTTTCGTATGTAGTCACTTACTGAAATCTCTAGAAACACAAATATTTAGAAACGGAGGGAGAACAGTATACTAATTTTGTATCCATGGATTGCGCCATGGAGCAAAGCCTCAAGAAAATGGAGGTACACATTTACGGAGTACAGTATACAACACGCCCGTCGCGTTCGCGTCGCACCCCAGACGGTCGGTCGGTCTGGCACGTCGCTCTCATATTGCGTTTGCACACACATGTGGGACCGCAATTGAGAACCGACCATAGGCACACTCCCCGACCCTGCAAGTCAGGAGAGTTAATACAAGAGAGAGATGAGCGATAGTACTAGAGAAGTGTTGTACAAATGTTGGTGCCTAGACGATCCCTGCATGACACGGAAGATCAGTTCGTCCATGCATGTGACAGACTCCATCAGACACGCCTGGATTGGCTATCGTCTACATATCGTGCAGGTTGTGTTGTACAGGGCTGTAGTTCTGGTGAGATATCTAAAAAAAGGTTTCTTATCATCTCGCAAAATTAGGTGTCATGTGCTTCGGATCACTGCAAGGGTTAAACAGCGACAACTGAGTTCCTCCAAGGCACTAGTCATGGGGGCCACATGCACGAAGACTACTCGGCTGTCGTCTATGTCAAGCTGGCTATGTTAATTAGGGCATCTATCGATGGACCCCTTTTCTATGAGTTTATCTTTAATTTGAGCTTTGATCCTCGTCTAGTTTGTCCATCGGGATTCATGTTGTCTCATTTGGGCAGTGAGGTTATGGTTTCTTGTCATGTTATAATCCGGTGCTCCAGATCAAAATGACGACAATTGTGCCTCTGGGCACGTGCATGAAGACAGTCATTGACGAGGTCAAGCCGGCTCCGGTAGACAAAAGAAAACTAGTAGTACTCCACTATATAAGCAGGAGTCTCTGCGCTTGCTTGCTAGTGTTGATCTCTTCACACTGTCTCGTCCTCTCCAGATCTAAACACGACAGCGGTGGCCACTGATACGTCTCTGTCGTATCCACTTTTCCAAACACTTTTGCCCTTGTTTTGGACTCTAACTTGTATGATTTGAATGGAACTAACCCGGACTGACGCTGTTTTCAGCAGAATTGCCATGATGTTGTTTTATGTGCAGAAAACAAATATTCTCGGAATAACCTGAAACTCCACGGAACATCTTAGAAAAAATAATGAAAAATGATCGCCAAAGATGAAGACCTGGGGGCCCACACCCTGTCCACGAGGGTGGGGGGCGCCACCCCCCTCTAGGGTGCGCCCCCTACCTCGTGGGCCCCCTGGAAACCCTCCGACGCCAATTCCAACTCTATATATTCGCTTTCGGAGAGAAAAAAATTAGAGAGAAGAAATCATCGCGTTTTACGATACGGAGCCGCCGCAAAGCCCTAAAACCTCTTGGGAGGGCCGATCTAGAGTCCGTTTGGGGCTCCGGAGAGGGGGATTCGTCGCCGTCGTCATCATCAACCATCCCCCATCACCAATTTCATGATGCTCACTGCCGTGCGTGAGTAATTCCATCGTAGGCTTGCTGGACGGTGATGGGTTGGATGAAATTTATCATGTAATCGAGTTAGTTTTGTTAGGGTTTGATCCCTAGTATCCACTATGTTCTGAGATTGATGTTGCTATGACTTTGCTATGCTTAATGCTTGTCACTAGGGACCGAGTGCCATGATTTCAGATCTGAACCTATTATGTTTTCATGAATATATGTGAGTTCTTGATCCTATCTTGCAAGTCTATAGTCACCTACTATGTGTTATGATCCGGCAACCCGAAGTGACAATAATCGGGACCACTCCCGGTGATGACCATAGTTTGAGGAGTTCATGTATTCACTTTGTGCTAATGCTTTGTTCCTGTTCTCTATTAAAAGGAGGCCTTAATATCCCTTACTTTCCAATAGGACCCCGCTGCCACGGGAGGGTAGGACAAAAGATGTCATGCAAGTTCTTTTCCATAAGCACGTATGACTATATACGGAATACATGCCTACATTACATTGATGAATTGGAGCTAGTTCTGTGTCACCCTATGTTATGACTGTTACATGATGAACCGCATCCGACATAATTATCCATCACTGATCCGGTGCCTACGAGTTTTCCATATACTGGTTCTTGCTTATTTACTTTTCCGCTGTTACTGCTGCAATCACTACAAAATACCAAAAATATTTACTTTTGCTTGCACTACTCTTTTGTTACCGTTACCAGTACTATCATATTACTTTGCTACTAAACACTTTGCTGCAGATACTAAGTTTCCAGGTGTGGTTGAATTGACAACTCAGCTGCTAATACTTGAGAATATTCTTTGGCTCCCCTTGTGTCGAATAAATAAATTTGGGTTAAATACTCTACCCTCGAAAACGATTGCGATCCCCTATACTTGTGGGTTATCAAGGCCTTTTTCTAGCGCCGTTGCCGGGGAGCATAGCTCTATTCTTTGAGTCACTTGGGATTTATATCTGCTGGACACTATGAAGGACTTTAAAAACGCTAAGACAACAATTTATCCCTCAACTACGAGGGGAGGTAAGGAACTGCCATCTAGCTCTGCACTTGATTCACCTTCTGTTATGAGTAAGCTAGCGACACCTAAACCTGCTTCTGCTATTTGTTCCGATATGTCGCATGTTATTGATGATGCCACTTCTGCTATGCGTGATACTTATGATGAAACTGCTTCTATGCCTGATACTACTGTGCCCCTTAGTGAATTTCTTGAAGAACAAATTGCTAGGGCTAGAGAAAGAGAAATTGATGAATCTGAATACGATGATGAAAGTGACGATGAGAATATGCCTGTTATTCCTCAGGGTTATCTTTTTGACAAAGATTCTTCTTTAGCTATTTTAGCCTGAGGTTATTGATTAAATGGAACAAAGAATCACTTAGAGATAAAATGAAACCTGATCCTGCTTTTGCAACTTCACCTATTTGTGTTCCTGATAAGGATTATGAATTCTCTGTTGATCCTGATATAATTACTTTGGTTGAATCTGATCCTTTTTATGGCTATGAATCTAAAACTGTTGTGGCACATCTTACTAAGTTAAATGATATAGCTGCCCTATTCACTAATGATGAGAGATCGCGTTACTTCTATATACTCAAAATATTTCCGTTCTCATTAAACGGTGATGCTAAGATATGGTTTAATTCTCTTGACCCTGGTTGTGTGCGTAGTCCCCAGGACATGATTTCTGCTAAATATTTCCCTGCTCATAAGAAACAAGCTGCTTTGAGGGAAATATACAACTTTGTGCAAATTAAAGAAGAGAGTCTCCCACAAGCTTGGGGGGGGGGGGGCTTCTCAAGCTACTTAATGCGTTGCCTGATCATCCTCTTAAGAAACCTGAAATACTTGATATCTTTTATAATGGACTAACCGATGCTTCCAGAGATTACCTGGATAGTTGTGCTGGTTCTCTTTTCAGGGAAAGAACACCGGATGAAGCTGAAATTCTATTGAATAATATGTTGACAAATGAAAATAATTGGGCACCTCCTGCTCCAATTACTGAGCCTATTCCTAAACCAACTCCGAAGAAGAGAGGTGTTCTATTCCTCAGTCCCGAAGATATGCAAGAGGCAAAGAAATCTATGAAAGAAAAAGGTATTAAAGCTGAAGATGTTAAGAATCTACCTCCTATTGAAGAAACACATGGTCTTAATTTACCGCCTGTTGAAGAAGCATATGATATCAATTCTTTATTCACTGAAGAACCTCCTGATCCCGAAATCCCGACACAGGTAGTAAAGGTAAATTCTCTCTATAGATATGATAAAGCTGAAGTCCCTCCTACTAAAATTGCTAGTCAGTGCTTGGAAGAGTTTGATAACTTTATGTTTAAGCAAGACGACTTCAATGCTTATTTTGGTAGACAATTAAAAGAAAATTCTTATATGATTAGACGCTTGTGTGATTATATTGCTAATATTAGAGGTGAACTTAAACTTGTTAGCAAACATGCTTCTATGGTTACCACTCAAGTAGAACAAGTACTTAAAGCTCAGAAAGAAGTGCTTGATGAAATGAATAGTAAGAAAAATGATTATGCTATTAGAGTGGCTACTAGAACTGGTAGAATGACTCGGGAACCTTTGTATCCTAAAGGCCACCCCAAGAGAATCGAGCAAGATTCTCAAAGAAATAATATTGATGTTCCTAGTTCTGCTAAAAAGAAGAAAAAGAAAAATGATAGAACTGTGCAAACTTCTAGTGAACCTATTGCTAAACCACATGATAATCCAAATGATATATCTATGTCTGATGCTGAAACACAATCTGGTAATGAACATGAACCTAATGAAAATACTAATGATGATGTTCATGATGATGCTCAACCTAGTAATGACAATGATGTAGAAACTGAACCTGCTGTTGATCTTGATAACCCACAATCAAAGAATCAAAGTTATGATGAAAGAGACTTCGTTGCTAGGAAACATGGTAAAGAAAGTGAACCATGGGTTCAGAAACCCATGCCTTTTCCTCCCAAACCATCCAAGAAAAAGGATGATGAGGATTTTGAGCGCTTTGCTGAAATGATTAGGCCTATCTTTTTACGTATGCGATTGACTGATGTGCTCAAAACAAATCCTTATGCTAAATATATGAAGGATATCATTACTAATAAAAGAAAGATACCGGAAGCTGAAATTTCCACCATGCTTGCTAATTATACCTTTAAGGGTGGAATACCAAAGAAACTTGGATATCCCGGAGTACCTACTATACCTTGCTCCATTAAAAGAAATTATATTAAAACTGCTTTATGTGATCTTGGAGCTGGTGTTAGTGTTATGCCTCTCTCTTTATATCCTAGACTTGACTTGAATAAATTGACACCTACCAAAATATCTTTGCAAATGGCTGATAAAATCAACTGCTATACCTGTCGGTATTTGTGAGGATGTGCCTGTTGTGGTTGCAAACGTCACTATTTTAACGGACTTTGTTATACTTGATATTCCCGAGGATGATAGCATATCTATTATTCTTGGAAGACCTTTTCTTAATACTGCAGGGGCTGTTATTGATGGCAACAAAGTCAATGTCACTTTTCATGTTAATGGTAATGAGCATACGGTACACTTTCCGAGGAAACAACCTCAAGTTCATAGTATCAACTCTATTGGAAAAATTCCATCGATTATATTTGGAGGTTTTGAATTTCCCCTTCCTACGGTCAAAAAGAAATATGATATACTTATTAATGGGGATGTGCATATCCCCGTTGAGGTAACTTAGTGTTATTCAAAATTTCTCTAGTTTCATGATTATCGGAATGAGTTTGTTAACAAGACTTGATCAACCTTGTTAGTGGATTCTTTTTGATGAGCATGAGATGGATGAAACTAGAAGCACAAACTTATGTACCCTCTCTATATTTTCTGTTAATTAGTAGAAACAAGTAAAAATAGTTATTTTCTGTCTGTTTCCTGGCTTATCCGTGCAATATAAAAATATCCCGAAAATAAAAGTCCTCAGAATGACATGCCAATTTAATATGATTTTTTCGGGAATATTTGAGGATTTACTGTGCAAAAATTACCGCGGGAGGAGCTGCCACCTGGCCACGAGGGTGGTGGGCGCCCCCCCCTCTAGGGCGCCCCCCCTGCCTCATGGGCCCACGGTGGCCCTCCTCCACTTATCCCAGCACCCATCTTCTTCATCTGTCTCACACAAACCCGAAAAACCAACTCAAGACGAGTTCCAGCCACTTTTGCTTTGATTTTCGATCTCCTTGCTCAAAGCACCTCTCGCAAAACTGCTTGGCGAGATTGTTCCTTGGTATGTGACTCCTCCATTGGTCCAATTAGTTTTTGTTCTAGTGCTTTATTCTTTGCAAATTTGTGCTGCATAGGTGACCATGTTCTTGAGCTTGCATGTCAAATTTATATGGTTCCAAGTAGTTCTAATGCTTGATATAGGCTCTAGGCACTTGTGGGAGTAGTTGCTATCAGTTTTATTGAAGATGGTTCACTTTTGTTTGAAGTTACTAAAAATTTCAGATTATTTCAGAAAATAACGAAGAAACTTTTGAGGGGTTCATCGAGCCGAAGCTCAAAGGATAAACAAAATGAAGAAGCTCAGACGCCCAAATATAATTTGCCTCGTACTGCGGAGATTCGGCCGTGTGAATGGCCTTCTGATAATTTCTTGCGAGAGGCTGGGATTTATAAGGATTTCTATTCATTGATTGAAAATGCCGGCCTCACCGACTTCGTCCGCGACCAACGTCCACAGTATCTCTTACTCACAAATACTTTTGTGCAAAACTTCTACTTTTACCCTAAGGAATCACCTCCTCAAGTAGAGTTTCATTTATATGACGTTGTGAAGAAAATGCCATTGTCTGAATTTTGCGCAGTCTGCAACATACCCTCTGAGGGTATCTTAGAGGAACCACCCCGTATGGAGTTGGAACCATTTATTAAACTTCTCTCTGTGGGAGAAACCAGGAAGGTTTCTGATGCGAGGATCACTAGCATACATTTTCCTGTGTTACGCTATTTTGCTTTATTTGCTAGTCGATGCTTGATTGGTCGTGGGAACTATGGGAACTTTAGTGTTCCTGATATTATTATTCTGTTCCATGGTTTATACCGCGACAACACTGTCAGTATGGGCGGAATTATTGCTACGCGGTTGAGTCTGAACCGTACTAAAGGCCCCATCTTTGGAGGCATTTATGCTTCTCGTCTTGCTGCGCATTTTAACATAGCTATTAGGCATTATGAGAAAGAAGAAAAATTGCTGCCTGATGCTTATTTGGATTTTAAGAGCATGATAGCCGATGATTTTCTTGTTAAGGACAGGAATGGAGAGATCATACAAGTTATACTTTGATAAACATTATCCTGAAACTATTACGTTGCCTGCTCCTTCTTTGTTTAATTTTGTAGGACCCTATCTCATTACGTGGGCTGCCGTCCAAGCTTACAAGAACTCTGCACCAGCCCTGGAACCGGAACCACAAGATGAGCCTCCACGACAATCTGTTTATTCTTGGGATCCAGAGATGACTCTCAGCTAGTGGCAGTCAGAGTCCTCTTCATCATCACAGTATGATCCCAACTATTCTTCGTCGCAGTACGACCCCAGCTACACCTACGGGTATCTGCCAGGCTATCCCTGGCAATAGACCAACTTAGGCCAAAAGTCTAAGCTTGGGGGAGTACGTATTTCTCACCGACATTACATTTATGTTCACACACACTCATTGCTAGATGTCGGTGCTCATACTCTTTCATTGTAATATCCATGCTAGTTTATTTTCTTTTTCCTGCTTTCTTCTTGTGTGCTTGTTAAACTTTAAGAAAACCAAAAAAATAGTAGTAATTTACTTTCCTACTATAGTAGTAATTAAAAAGAAAACCCAAAAATATTTCCCGTTCTTCTTTTGCTTGTTGGGAGCTTTCCCGTGTAAATAGTTTTTCTTTCCTTTTATTTGGGGGTCGATAGGAGAAGACCATGATTAAATTGTTGTAGTGGCTCTTATATGCATTGTTGTTGAATTAACCAAAGAGCCAATATTGCCTTGTCTTCTCCTGTTTATTGAATGCTCGCAGATTCCAGCTTAGTCCAATGCACGTGCACTCTTATTATTATTCACACCGTTCGGTCGTGCAAGTGAAAGGCAATTATGATGACATATATGATGGACTGACTGAGATGAGAAAAGCTGGTATGAACTCGACCTCTTTTGTTTTTGTAAATATGATGAGCCCGTCGTTCTTGATTCAACTTATTATGAATAAACATGTTTGCAATGGCAATTAGAGATCATAGTTGCTTGTGCCATGCTTGATTAGCTTTGAGTTATAATGGTTTACCTTGCGTGCCAACATGCTATTGAGATGATTATGATGTGGTATGATGGGGTGGTATCCTCCTTTGAACGATTTGAGTGACTTGACTTGGCACATGTTCACACATGTAGTTGAAACAAATCAACATATCCTTCACGATATTTATGTTCATGGTGGATTATATCCTACTCATGCTTGCATCCAATGTTTATTAATTTTAATGCATGTACATGGCTTTTGTCGCTCTCTAGTTGGTCGCTTCCCAGTCTTTTGCTAGCCTTCACCTGTACTAAGCGGGAATACTGCTTGTGCATCCAATCCCTTAAACCCCAAAGTTATTCCAGATGAGTCCACTATATCTTCCTATATGCGGTATCTACCTGCCATTCCAAGTAAATTTGTATGTGCCAAACTCTGAACCTTCAAATAAACATTCTGTTTTGTATGCTCGAATAGCTCATGTATCAACCAAGGTTGTCCTTATCTTCCGTGTTAGGCGGGTTATTCTCAAGAGGAGTGGACTCCGCTCCTCACTCACGAGAAAATGGCTGGTCACCGGGATGCCCAGTCCCATGCTTTATGCAAACTAAATCAAAATTAATTGCAAACAAAACTCCCCCTGGGACCTGATGTATGTTGGAGACACTCGTTGTTTCAAGCAAGTCATGGATTGATGCTTGTTGGTGGAGGGGGAGTATAAATTTTACCATTCTGTTTGGGAACCGCCTATAATGTGTTTAGCATGGAAGATATCGCCATCTCTTAGTTGCTACGTTGACAATGAAAGTATACCGCTCAAAATGCAATTTATCTCTATTTCATAACCGAGCTCTGGCACCTCTACAAATCTCTGCTTCCCTCTGCGAAGGGCCTATCCATTTACTTTTATGTTGAGTCCTCACCCTCTTATTAAAAAGCACTAGCTGGAGAGCACAGCTGTCATTTGCATTCATCACTATTAATCTATATTGGGTATGACTATGATTGGATCTCTTTTACCATGAATTACAATGTCTAGTCATTCCTTGATCTTTAAAGGTGCTCTGCACTTATGTTTTGCGGTCTCAGAAAGGGCTAGCGAGATACCATCTTGTTATATCATATTATGATTGTTTTGAGAAAGTGTTGCCATCCGAGATTTATTATTATGGCTTGCTAGTTGATTATGCTATTGATACGAGTAATTATGAGACCTGAGAATTATTGCAAATGTGGTTAGTTATGATCTATGCTGAAAACCTGAATGCTAGCTTGGCATAGTTACAACAACAAGAGCAAACAGAGTTTGTAAAAGTTTTTCTTTCTTTCTTTCAGTTTGTCAACTGAATTTCTTGAGGACAAGCAAGGGTTTAAGCTTGGGGGAGTTGATACGTCTCCGTCGTATCTACTTTTCCAAACACTTTTGCCCATGTTTTGGACTCTAACTTATATGATTTGAATGGAACTAACCCGGGCTGACGCTGTTTTCAGCAGAATTGCCATGATGTTGTTTTATGTGCAGAAAACAAATATTCTCAGAATGACCTGAAACTTCACGGAACATCTTAGAAAAAATAATAAAAAAATCCTCGCCAAAGATGAAGACCAGGGGGCCCACACCCTATCCACGAGGGTGGGCCCCCCCCTCTAGGGCGCGCCCCCTACCTCGTGGGCCCCCTGGAAACCCTCCGACGCCAATTCCAACTCTATATATTCGCTTTCGGAGAGAGAAAAATCAGAGAGAAGAAATCATCGCGTTTTACGATACGGAGCCGCTGCCAAGCCCTAAAACCTCTCGGGAGGGCTGATCTGGAGTCCGTTCGGGGCTCCGGAGAGGGAGATTCATCGCCGTCGTCATAATCAACCATCCTCCATCACCAATTTCATGATGCTCACCGCCGTGCGTGAGTAATTCCATCGTAGGCTTGCTAGACGGTGATGGGTTGGATGAGATTTATCATGTAATCGAGTTAGTTTTGTTAGGGTTTGATCCCTAGTATCCACTATGTTCTGAGATTGATGTTGCTATGACTTTGCTATGCTTAATGCTTGTCACTAGGGCCCGAGTGCCATGATTTCAGATCTGAACCTATTATGTTTTCATGAATATATGTGAGTTCTTGATCCTATCTTGTAAGTCTATAGTCACCTACTATGTGTTATGATCCGGCAACCCCGAAGTGACAATAATCGGGACCACTCCCGGTGATGACCATAGTTTGAGGAGTTCATGTATTCACTATGTGCTAATGCTTTGTTCCGGTTCTCTATTAAAAGGAGGCCTTAATATCCCTTAGTTTCCAATAGGACCCCGCTGCCACGGAAGGGTAGGACAAAAGATGTCATGCAAGTTCTTTTCCATAAGCATGTATGACTATATACGTAATACATGGCTACATTACATTGATGAATTGGAGCTAGTTCTGTGTCACCCTATGTTATGACTGTTACATGATGAACCGCATCCGGCATATTTATCCATCACTGATCCGGTGCCTACGAGTTTTCCATATACTGGTTCTCGCTTATTTACTTTTCCGCTGTTACTGTTACAATCACTACAAAATACCAAAAATATCTACTTTTGCTTGCACTACTCTTTTGTTACCGTTACCAGCACTATCATATTACTTTGCTACTAAACACTTTGCTGGAGATACTAAGTTTCCAGGTGTGGTTGAATTGACAACTCAGCTGCTAATACTTGAGAATATTCTTTGGCTCCCCTTGTGTCGAATCAATAAATTTGGGTTAAATACTCTACCCTCGAAAACTGTTGCGATCCCCTATACTTGTGGGTTATCGGCCTCTCTCTCTCTCTCTCTCTCTCTCTCTCTCTCTCTCTCTCTCTCTCTCTGTTCACTGCTGGTCACAGATCCAGCTGGATCCTCTCCGCCGGGGAAAGTGAGAGGGTGCAACGTTCACGCGGTCGTCCTCGGCGAGGGCTCTGACCCACTGTCGGCGCATCCCGATCAGCGTGCCTTGCCGTTCTCTCCCAAGCACCGCCGGCTAAGGAGGGCCTCCGACCCCTTCTTCCGCGCTGCCGTAGTGTGGGCAGATCCGGTCTCCCGCCACCCACCTAGCGACATCCCGGTGACCCTCAGGTATAACTTCCTTCGAAACCGGCCTTGCTCTACTTCCCGAGCTCCTGACTTCGCTGCATTTGTATTTTTTACTATTTCCCAAGCCCCCTCGTAGATAGGATCGATCGGCTTTTCGAAAGCCACCTAAATTTTTACTGTTAAGAGGTAAAACTAGTTCATGCACTCGAATCTAGTACTACTTGGTTCAAACAAGGAAGAAAGGGGGTGGGGTGGGGGTGGGGGAAGATTTTTTTACCTGAATCTAGGACTTGGTCGAAAGAGGAAATAATGGGGGCGAAAAGTAGCAGAGACTGGCTATCCAACTAGTCACTAGGTCTAATAGGGAAATGAAGGGAAACGCAGTACAAACTCAATATAAACCCGATCTATTGGTTGAAAAAGGAAAGAAAGTGGGGACTGGGGGACAAGTCAACAAAGTAAGTCTAGCCTCACACAGTATAAGGTGGCTATACCGAACAAAAATGGGACCAACCCAGATATCCTGTTCTGATGTTTGTTGCCCCTAGCCACTCTTATGTAATGCCACTTGTAAAATGTAGCAGTCGCACTGCTAAAAGTAAGGACATGTAAACCCATGTTGCTTGTAAAATGAAGCAATGGCACCATTAAAGTAATGTCGTATTTAACGGTTGTCATAGTTAATCCTAATGCCCACACTAATATATAGCAATGCCGCTGCTTTAGAAATTGCTACTGTCCTTGTAGGATTGCCATTCACATAAGGAACATGCTTCTTTTCATTTGATGTATGTTTCATCACTTGTTTGTCACCCTCCTTTCCACCTTTTTTGTGCAAACAGAGACATACATTTCATGCTTGATCTTAGTTGAACTGGACGAATGATATCCAAATTATAGTTGAACATTCCAGGAGCTTCACAACCAACCTTGATGTTGCTCAATTTTATTGCAACTAATGAAGAATAAGCTCTATGGGTTTCGTTTTCTGATGGAAATGGAACCGGGGCTGGAGCCCTTTTCTTAAAAAAAATGAAGAAGCTGCTAGCTCATGGGACATTGCTTCATTTTAGGTGAACTGCACCAAAAGGTCCCATGAATTGAATCATCCATGTTGGTGACTGGTGTCATCCCTTCTACGATGGCGTTGACTGCAGACATGGTTCCCATCACGAGGTATGTTCCTTTTTGGTCTGACCGTTTGCCAAAGATCCTGCATGTTGAGTCTGCTCTTGTGCTACTGTTTTGGCACTGCCATGGTAAAGCAGTAATGTTGTTATTTTGCACCTTAATCTAGTGGCACTATTAATCTGAGGCAATGTTTTGTCACCGCTAGTGGCACCGATATTTTTTTATATATCGAAAGAGGGGGTTTCCTCCGATTTCATTAAAGAAATCCAACCATAGAGAACCATTATCCGACAACATCTCAGTGTAAACGGGCAGGTATGCAACTACTACTAGAACGGACTGAGTACTAGCATGAGACAGGTTCGCTACATAAGCTAGGCAGGTAGGGGGACGCAGCACCAGCTCGACCATATTTGGATTACAACCCAAATGCTACCACAGAAACATCAGAGGGGAAGATATGGACTGAAAGAGCCAGCTTCAGCATCCCAGTCTAAGCACCCCTGGCCTCCATCCTTGCGATGCACGGTACACCTCGTTTGCCACCTGTTCGACCCTAGTGCCACTGATAAAATGACGTAATAATATAGTTAAGATAGAGCGAGTGTCCTCTCTATCATTTCATTTTCAATGTAGATAAAGAAAGTGCTTCTCTTTGTTAGTATTTGTTTCATCAACTAGTCCCATTGTTAATGTTTAAGCGTTTCTGCAAACTGGGGTGCTTAATTTTAGTTGCTTTGCACAAAAATAGAGATTGGAATGTCTCAAGGCCCCTCCTTGTACTACCGCTGTACACTGATGTTCATCACTGGCAGAAGGTGTATCGGGGAGACTTGGGTCGATTTCCAGTATGAGGCGTACCGTATGAGGCGTCGCACGGCCCATCTCGCCCTCGCAACATGGCATACTATGATACTATCGCAATATTTTCTTCTATTTATCAGTGTATGTTTCATCAACTAGTGCCACTATAATGTAATCATGCCTTTTCATTATATGTGCAAACAGGGTTATCCAGCTGCATTTTGGTGGAACTGCACAAATGTACGGATGGAACCGGCATATATGCAGAGTGCGAGGTGCCAAGTAAAAATTACCGACACCAACCCTGCTCCATATAAGCATTGGCATCCAACACCATCAGTGGGATGTGTGGCGCTCACTGTGGACGGATCTTTCTCGGCAACAAATCCTCTAACCAAATACTAGTAGCTTAGACTTCAAAAAGAATACTAGTAGCTTATATTGGCAGTTTTCTAGGGTGTACTCTTTTCTGTAAGAAGCACCAAACTATTTTTCTTTATTTGTACACAGTGTCACAACTATGACCCAAAGGACAGAGCTATTTTAGGGTGATTGGCATAGTACTCGGAGACTGATTGTAAGCATGATTTTAATTAGCTGTCACACTAATTGTAAGCATAAGCAGATGGAAGATTAGGTTAGTGCAAAGCTTACCTTAAACCCTACCGACGCTGTTGAAACGACACGAGCGTCGAGGGAACCGTGGAGAACGGCGGGGAAGCGAGGTTGTGCCATCCGACCTCCTCTTGCGGTGGGAGAACGAATAATCCTGTGGCTCCGTCTGGCTCTACACCCTCACGAACAGCACACCGTACTCGATCGATTCATTTTCCTCTGGGTGCTCGACCTTCGACCTGTACGCCCACCACCTCCGCCTGACTTTCGCCTCGGGCGAATCTGTCTGCTCCATTGCCCAGAGGAGATACTCGATGAACTCAAAGGACTGCGGCGTGACTGTCGCCGAGGAGTACATCGCCGCCGTCTCGCTCTTTCGCATACATTGCCACATGACCCTCACCGTCCTGGAAATCTCCCACTCATTGTCAAACCAAGTAAGGATCTCCTTCAACCTGACTAACTTTGCCTGGTCGCCACCGGCGATCTGCCTGATTCGCTGCTGCATGCTCTCCATAGATGTCCTTCTGAGTGGTCCGGTGCTAGCTTTGGAAGATGGGAGGAGAGACGGTGGTCTTGCAATAGAGAAGAGGGAGAGGCGAGACAGTGGTTTTGGAATGGAAATGATGGAGAGGAGAGGGGTGGTTTTGAAATGGAGAAGAGGGAGAGGCAAGATGGTGGTTTTGGAATGGATATGGTGGAGAGGAGAGGTTTCCTTGCCTTTCGGTCGCTGACAAGTGGGCCCTACGCTTGGTGGGACCCATGTGTCACTGTCTCAATGGCATGATGGGCTACATCAGGGGATCCTTGTCCGAGGAGAGAGGAGGTGGTTTTGCAATGGAGAAGAGGGAGAGGCGAGACAGTGGTTTTGGAATGGAGATGATGGAGAGGAGAGGAGGTGGTTTTGCAATGGAGAAGAGGGAGAGGAGCGTGCGACAGCGATTTAGGATTGGGCGAGAGGGCCGGCGCGCTGTGACTGGATCAGAATCAAAATCAATTTACCCTTCAATTAAGAAGCGGCCCCACATTAACTAGTCTCCCTTTTATTCCGGGTCATAATTGACCATGATTTTCACAAATAAAATATATGTTATACGTTGCAAAAATAATATAATTTGAAAGTACATTCAGATACGAACCAAACGATACAATTTTTGGTGACATGCATTCACATTTTACTTGTCAAATACAGTACGTGGTCAAACTTTGACCCAAAATAAGCAAAACAAAAAAATACTTCCAAGACCAGCGCCGCTCCTCTCATCTTAAACCACCGCCGCTCCTCTCCTGTTCCAATCTAAATCCAATGCCGCTCCTCTCCTCTTCCATTTCAAAACCACCGCCCCTCCTCTCCTGTTCCATTCCAAAACCAGCGTCGCTCCTCGCCCGTTCTAATCCAAAACCAGCGCTACTCCTCTCCTCTTCCATTCAAAAATCACCACCGGCGAGTGAAGGTGCTGTGGAGAAGTAGATCGATGGAGGAGTACAACCAATACGTGAGGATCACAGACGACGACCCTGTGAAGCTAGCTAGGATGTTGGAGATACAGTCTTGGTTTGACAACAAGGACCAACTAGCAGCGGCGGCGACATCCATGGCCAAATATCTGCAATGGAGGGAAAAGGCGGCGATACTCCCGAAGGGAGTTGCGCGGGAGTACATAGAGCTGCTCCTCTGGGCCATGGAGCAAACAGATTCACCGATTTCGATCGTGAGGGAGCGATGGTGGGAGTATCCATCCCAGATGGAGCATCCACCAGAGATTGAAGGATCGAGCATCTATAGGGTGCCGTTTGTGAGGGTGTCGTGCCAGAGCGAGCTGGTGGAGTCTTCCTCGACCGAACCCAGCTGCAAGAGGAGAAAAGCGGTTGGCCCGACGACGCTTCCCCGCCATCCTCTCCCTCGTTGTTCACATCGTCTCACGGGGCGGCTGTCTGCCGCCGAGGAATAGGAGGGGACTGCCCTCCCAGCCCAATAGTCAGGCAGGTTGTGAATTGTCAGGAGGAGCTTAGGGTTGTCAGTATTTGCAGCTTGTGAATTGTGTTTTATGTTGTGTATTTTGAGAGTACTTTCAGATATGAATGTCTTTTGAATTTCAGATTTGAAGTATTGAGCATATGAAGTATTTTATGAATTCTAGAGATCTATTTTTAGCACTTTAAAAAATGTAGTTTCATAGGAGTATAAAAGTGTAGGCAATGTGATTCTCAGAGAAAACTGTAAGTTTCAGTTTCAGATAAGAAACTGCAAGTTCAGTTTCAGATAAGAAACTGCAACTTTCAGAGGCAGAGCATTTAAATTAACACGGCCTTTTCAAACAAGGTTAACATCATGTTGGAAGTTTTATTCATGGTCGAAAATGGAACTACCAGCCAGTTAACATCATGTTGATCAAAATTCATGCATAGCACATCTTCATATGATCCACAGTCAAAAAGATATGTTATTTTCAAAATGCCCACACAATGTCGAGTGTGCGAAAAATAGAGAAAACGAGGGACGAAGTTTCGGCAAGTGTTGGTTGTGGTGTGCGTAGATGACAATGGGGACCCACATGTCAATAATGGCAGAGGCAAAAAAATTGGAGATATTTTCCCTGCATCAGGTGGAATCGAACCCGGGCGGAACAGCTGTCGGGTAGTGTCACTTGGCCACTGGGCTAGTTCACTACTTTCGTTACAAATAAGGCACTGCCTTGGGTGGTCCTATCACCTCATGCGCCTTTGTGCGCTCGCCGCTGCGCCACTGTCTGCCGTTGTGAACATGTTGAACAAACGAGAGGAATCTGGAGAGGACTGTACATGGAGAGGCTGACAGTCGGGACCCACCAGGTCTATGGCCGTACGCAAGCAAGTGCCTCATCAAAAAAAACTTCCTTCTAATGCTATACTGACGTTGGGGCACACGGGTTTGTCAACATAGTTACATTTTTTAGGTGTTTCAACGTAGGAGATAAATTCACAACGAAGCTGTGGAGCTGGTGGGTAGTATCATTTTATTATCACTGGGGCAACAAGTATCCGCTGGGTTTTGGCCTGCCCCGTCTAGGCTTTCTTTTTTTGACATGCGCAGCCCACGACATGCCAGTTTGTATTTTTTTGAGGGCCGTCATGTATCGACCGGCCTATGGACCTCCCATCCGAGGTTTTATTTTTCCTGAAACATCGGCAGCCCAGTTTATGTTTTTTTTGAAGAAAACGCAGAGGTCTATTCTATTTTTCTATATAAGAATAGGAACACCTGGTCCACCTTATGTTTCCGTTCTAACTATATTATATATATTTAAATTGTTTTATATGTTATTATATATTATTGTTATTGTCATCATATATTTAACACATACTTACATATGTAAGAAAACAATATCCCACATCTTATTAACTTATAAAAATAATTTCTTAACAATAAAATCCTGGATTTTTTTGGCAATGAAAATCTTGGTGATTGTGTACAAAAGCTTGGTAAGATTTAAGGACCAATGTAATAATAAATCACTTATTATTTAAATATATTTATAAAAACATGCTCAGCCCCTGTTTATTTTTTGATAACATTACTGCGCCCAACCCAACATTATAATTAGAATCAGCCTAGCAAAATCGTGTATTTCGAGAAAGTGCAAACGGCCTATAATTTTTTAGGAGAAAAATAAATGGGCCGCATGGACGCTACATTATTTGTTCACCCAGCCCAGCAAATGGACTGTGATTCTAAAAAAATATCAAATTGAATATAAATTCTGAAAAAATGGGTTGAAGACGTGCCACATTTTTGGAGGCTGAAATGTGGGCCAATAGGTCAAAGCCAACACAAGTTGTTGTCAACTTAGTTAACAAATGATTCTGACATCGTTAGCCATTGGATTTACATCCAACAACCGACATCCATCTTCAATCTCTCGTCTTCTTCCTCCAGCGCCGTCGGGACCACCTGCTCCCGCCTCCTTCTGCTAGCAGCTCTGCTTAGCACACTTCGCTGTGAAGCGCTACCCCACCGTTGGCCAGGCCATCCCTCCACCCCTCCACACCTCCTATTCTTCTCCACCGACTGCCGAACCACACTGCACCAGAACCAGTTAACCCTTGTACACCTCTCTGTCTGCGACTCTACTCCCGCGTCTTCCCATCACCGGCTCGTTGCTGTCCGGGGCCTCGTCGTCGTCCACCACCTTGGATGCGCTCGGTAAGGAGTAGTCAACATGGTCAACGAACGACATCCATCGGAAGTAGACTGTGCGTGGAGAGGCTGACAGCTGGGTCCACTGCCGCATGCAAGGAAATGCCCCCTTATTACGCGCAAAATAATGATTCCTCCACCCGACAGCTAGGACCCACTGGAAGGGCCTCTGTATTTCGCGAAAAAAAAACGTTCCCCTCGCTGACAGGTTGGACCCACCAGCTATATCTTCGCACGCAAGGAAGTGCCTCCTTATTACGCACAAAAAAATGAATACCCCCTACTAGCTGGGACCCACCATAGTGGGAGGCTGACTTGTGGGCCTACTAAGTTGACGGGGACAGTGGGCTTTGTCAACTTAGTCAATATGAACGATTCTAGCTCTAGTGACTGTACGATGTCCATCCAACGGTGGTAGTGTTTCTTCAACCTCTGGTCCTGCTGCTTCTTCAATCGCTGCTCTTCTTGCACCAGCCGCCCCAACCAATGCTGGCAAGACCGCTTGCTCCTGCCTCCCGTGGCCGGCGTGCTTCCGCGGAAGCCTCACCGCCCCCTACTACTCCCACCGCTGGCCAGGCCCTACGGCGACGGCAGCCTCACACCGCAGCCGAACCAGTGAACCCTCATACTCCTCTCCGTGTGGGCATCCACTACCGCGTCTTCCCCGACTCCGTGTCGTCCCCTTCCTGGGCCTCGCCGTCGTCGACCGCCCTGGTGCTCTCGGCATGGCGTGGTCAACATGGTCAAGGAACGACTTCCATCGGAAGAGTACTGTACGTGGAGAGGCTGACAGCTGGGTCCACGGTCGCAACAAGGAAGTGCCTCCTTATTACGCGGAAAATAATGATTCCTCCACCTGACATCGGGGACCCACCGGACGGGCCACCGTATTTCATGAAAAAAACGTTTCCCTCCCTAACTGCTAGGACCCACCAGCTACATCTTCGCACGCAAGGAAGCGCCTGATACTCGGGACCCACCCGGTCAAAGCGTACGTAGCGTTGTCATTCTGGTCGCGAACGTGTACGTACATACTGGTCGATCGGTCTGTCTGCAGGCTGCAGCGATGAACCGTGGCCGTGCAAGGAAGGGCACGTGTGGTAGTAGAGGCACGCACGTGTGGTAGTAGAGGTGTGCATGTAGCATGTACACGTACGTACAGCGGCCAGGGTGCAAGAAAGTAAATACGGCCACGTACGTACATACGGGCGGGGTCTCGAACGCCAACTCACCCATACGTACGGCCAGGGCTCATGTACATGGCTGTGGCTGGGTTAGAACGGAGAAACCGCGTCGTCGTCGTGTTCATGGGGAGGCAGCGGAATGCGTCGTGTTCATCGGGAGGCAATGGAACACGTTCTGTTCATCGGGAGCCAACCGGCTTGGACGAACATGCGATGGAAACGAGGCCTGGCATACCGCAGAACAGAGGAAACGGCCTTGTGTCGATCGGCCATGGTGGAAACAGGATCCTGTTCATCGGTAGGGGTTTGGCGTACCGCAAAATGGAGGAAACACACCTCCTACGGTCGAAACGGGGTCCTGTTGATCAGGAAGGGTGTGGTGTACCGCAAAACGGAGGAAACGGACTTATGTTGGAGTGCTACGGTCGAAACGGGGGTCCTGTTCATCGGGAGGGGTGTGGCGTACCGCAAACGGAACTCCACGGGATACTGTTCATCTCCACCGTCGACTGCCTCCACGGGCTACTGTTCATCCACCGTCGACCTCCTCCAGCCTCCACATGCGACTGTTCATCCACAGGCTCCTGTTCATCCAGCCTCCACCGCGTGCTCATCCACCAGCTACTGTTCAACCAGCCCGCTCCACGGGGGTCCTGTTCAATCACCCCTCCACCGGCTACTGTTCATCCAGCCCTCCACCGGCTACTGTTCAACCAGCCCTCCACGGGGTCTTGTTCATCCAGCCCTCCACGGGGTCCTGTTCATCCACCGGCTCGATTGATCGGGGTACTGTTCATCCAGCGGCAACGGCCTCTACTACCATGGGGTCATGTTCATCCAACCCCCACCAGGAACTGTTCATCCAAACCCCCCAACAACGCTCACTGTTCATCCAGAGGCAGCATCGATCGGCTTGAGTTAGCAGCAGTAGCGAAGGAATCGCTCGATCGGGTTCAGTTAACAGCAAGGGATCGATCGATCGCTCGGGTTCAGTAACACGTAGCCTGCAGTGCAATCGCTTGGGTTCAGTTAGAGCCCAACGCCTCACTCGGGTTCCGTTAGAGCGCAACGCCTCGCACACATGCGCGTACGTACCAGAGAAACGCGCATCGCTCGGCCCCCGACCACCCACCGTAACCGGGAACTCTCCCGATATTTTCCTTGCCCTCGCTTCTACCACGGTTTTTTCCGTCATGGACGGCCCAAAGAATGTCATGCAGCTGCGTCTCCGGCCCGCCCAGGACGAAAAGCCCATTTTCTGTCATGATTTTTTGTCATAGAAGTAGGACCCCACCAAATCTATGATGATACCGGGTTTTGTCACAATTATTGTCATAGAAGTGTCATAAGTATGACAGAAAAAAATTTAGTTCGGCCCAAAATGTCACGGGTGTGTCTTTTTTTTGTAGTGAGTACTCAGGTGCATACATGACATAACATAAGCATGGACATCATGATGAAAAGAAAACAGACACAGAGTACAGAAAGCGTAAGCACAGGATAAAACAGGATGAAGACAAACAGATAGAAGAAATTGAACTGAGGAAATTGAGAAAGTCTTCAGTCAAAGTCTTCAAACAGATATGAACAAGCACACAACACAGTAATGTGGAAATGGAAGGTTTAAGGCAATAGAACTAGTTAGCTTGGTGAAGACAATGATTTGGTAGAGCAGTTCCAACTGCTGTGACAGTTGTATGTCTGGTTGGAGCGGCTAGGTATTTAAACCTGAGGACACACAGTCCTCACCGTATTATCCTTGAGCTAAGCTCACATAGACCTTGCCCAATCACTCGTGGTAAGTCTTCAGGTGGCTTTAAAACCTTCACAAACTCGGTCACTCGGCGATCCATAATTTCCTCTTGGATGCTCTAGACCATGACGCCTAACCATCTGGAAGATGCACAGTCTTCAAAGGTAACAAGCACCGGATCCATGCAGGATGAATCTCCTCAGTGATGCTCAATCACTTTGGGTTTGTAGGTGTTTGGGTTTGGGTTTTCCTCACTTGATGATTTTCGCTCAAAGTCCTCGGAGGATGGGATGCTCTCAATGACAAGTGTCAGTTTCTCTCGGAGCAGCCAACCAGCTAGTGGTTGTAGGGGGCGGCTATTTATAGCCGAGGGAGCAGCCCAATATGATAAGACATAAATGCCCTTCAATGATATGACCGTTATGTGGGTAGATATTTTGGGACAGCTGGCTCGTAGCACAGGAATGGTCGGAAATTTGAGGCTCAAATTCCTTAGGGCTATCATGTTCCTAACTTGTAGGCAATCCGCACTGGCGAATTCCTAACTCCTTAGTCAGAACAAATTCCTCAGAGACCAGAAGAACTTCGTCTCTATCACTGAAGAAATTGACTGGACTATATGAGGTTTCCAATGGCTTCACTCGAAGGGATTGGTAGGTGTAGGATTTTGAGTTGAGCATCACATGGAAAATGTTCCTTAGTTTTTCCTCGACCCCCTTTAACAGTACGGTGTTTCCTATGACTCAAGAAAGATAAAATGAAACTACGAAAACAAAAGTCTTCACGCTTCATGTTCCTCGCATGAATATCAAGTCATCATGGTTACACCAATTCCTTCATCTTCAAAGTCTTCAGAAAGTCTTCAGAAATCCAAAGTCTTCAGCTGAAGACATCCATTTTTAGGGGTCGACTTTCTTTGTAAATATCAAACACGTCATAGACTTATAGACCTGTGTACACTCACAAATGCATCAGTCCCTTAACCTATAAGTCTTCAATACTCCAAAATCACTAAGGGGCACTAGATGCACTTACAATCTCCCCCTTTTTGGTGATTGATGACAATATAGGTTGAGTTTTGAATGGGGATAAACATATGAAGTGTAAATACTAATATTGAGGAATTCGATTGCAAGATATAGAAGAACTCCCCCTAAAGATGTGCATACTGAGGAATTTGCTTTTGAAGCAATGCACACTTAAAGAGTAGAACCATGGAGATCTCCCCCTATATCTTGTAATTCATACACGCATTTAACAAATGATATGAAGAACTTGAAATGCATGATGAAATATGGTGACTGATGTAATTCAGCACGCGTGCATTAACATATATGAGGAAATAGCATGCAGAAGAACATAGCAAGAGTATCATACCACCATCGGGTTTAAGATTACAACTCGATCCAACAAAGCTTTCAAAAGAACGAGAGTTGTAACTTAGCAAAAAAACACCCATATATAGACCCGCTTGAAGACTAACTCAAATTTCTCCCCCTTTGTCATCAAATGACCAAAAGGGACGAAAAGTGAGGACTAACGCCCCTGAAGAATATCACCATGAAGTCAATGGAGGAGCGCCAACGTTGTTGGGGTCGGTTGTTGAAGTAGGGCATGCCGCAGTGTCGTGCAAATCTTCATGCTCATCAGTCTCACGCAATGAGGAATATGAGCTGGCCACCAAGTGAGGAACTTTGACCTTCTTGAATTTCTTCGAAGGTGGCTGAGACCAGTCAAAGTCCTGCTTGAAGCACATCTGTTTTAGATATTCTTCACCGTAGAGATGAGATAGAACACCCGAGGTGCGATCAAATACTTCATGTAGATAGTAGTGGTTCTTATTCACTGAATTCTGAGTGATGGTCATGTTCTGAAGAATTGAACCAAACTATCTTTTTACCCACTTATGTGAAGCAAGGCAGTGATTCCATGTCCTTATCGAAAAGCAGTGAAGAATAGAAGTTGGCTTGGCTTGCGGTCCAGAAATGCTTCCTTCGTAGACGAGCAGAGTCATAAGGATTGTATTCTATGAATAATACATGCTCATGGAAGAAATCATCAGCCTTGAAATTCTGCTTCTTGGAGAAGGATTCTTCGGCTCGGGCTGAGGAGTGTCAGTCAAAGTCATCATAGCCTCAGGAATCACATTCTCAGGGACCATAGGCTGAGAAATTTCAGTTTCTACTTCAGTAGCAGCCTGGGTCTTCAATTCTTCATCAACATTAACATCAGCACTAGTGGCTATAATTTCTTCAGGAATGGAAGGAGTGGAGTGATGTTCTTCTGAACCCATTTGAACTTCAGTTGGCACTCGGGACTGAGGAATTTGTTGCAGTGGCGTGAACATGGGAGAGTTGGGGTGTTGACTTTCCCAAAAGTCATCATTCATCACTAGAGTGGTGCTCCCAATGTCCACGTCTTCATCTTCTTCATTCAATTCTTCAACACCTGCCTCTTCAGCTGTGAACTGAGGCATAGGCGATGAGATGACTGGGGTTGAAGGGATATTATCCGCTTCAATTTTTTCGTCCAACTCCTCTGAAGAAGCAGCAGAAGGAATGTCTTCATCATATCCGCTAGGGATCTCATAATCTTCACCAAAAGGAATGAGTTCCTTTGATGGAATACTGGAGACAGGAACAACATCAATAGGATTCTCAAAAGAGTTGGTTAATGTCTTCATCTTCTTCGGGGCTGAAGAATCTGATGAAGCAGATGCTTTCCTTTTCTTCACTGCTGCTCGCTCTGCAGCCTTGGTTTTCTCTACTTCTGATGCAGAAGGAAGAACTGGACTTGGTGTTGGTGCATGAGGAGCAGAGGAAATCGGTACATTTACCTCAGGCACAACTGATGCAGTTGGCCTGGTTGGTTCAGTTTCTTCAGGCACAGCTGAATTTCTTCATATACTTTGGAGTGACATAGCGATATTCCCTCCATTCTCTGGCCCATCACCTCTCTATCTTCTGAATGCGTACTTTGCGCTCATTCTTCATTTCATGAGGAGGAGTGCAGTACCCTGCATAGATGTCATCAAGAATCTCAAACGCAGTGTTGAATTCAGGTTTCTTCCCTTCCTTCTGAGGTTTCTTGCCGTCAGCCATTTTCTTTAGCCGCGGAATCTAAACAACAGAATTCTCTGAAGAGGTATGCAACTTTTCTTCGAGGAACGCTGCAAATGAGTTAAGTTGATGAGAACCTAGTGATTCAACAGCGGACATGTGTACCTATGAATGGAGTATAGGTGTGAAGAATTTGGAGAGGTCATATGCGTTCTCAAAAGGTTTTGCAAAATGAACAAGTTTGGGAAATTTGACCAGATGTGTCTTGAGGAATTTCACTAAGCATTCTTTGTCTTAGGTTCCAGATTTGTATAGATTGAAAATCCACACAATTGAGGAATCTTGAAGAAAAATGTTGCTTAGGGAAATAGATCAAGAAAAGATGTTTGTGTGAGGTGTTTAGAGTGTGAAGATTGAAGAATAAACACCTTTTGAAGATTTTGTAGAAATCACTGGAATCAACAAGGGCAGTAAAAATGACTTTTAATTACCCTTGATGAAGAACACGATGAACTGAGAATAGTAGATTTGAAGCTCGTCGGTTCAGATCTTGTACGCCCTAACTTGGCTGAGGAAGACATCTACGGCGGCAGAGTGAAGAAATCCGCGGTCGGCGCGAGTACGACGGCGACGAGGTCGAGGCGGCAAAGCTCTTCCTCACCAGCGACGATGGAAGTAGCGGCGGCGCTAGGTTTTTGAGAGCTCGAGCGAGGGAGTGAGGTCGAGCGGAGTAAAAACAGTCTGAGGAGGGTGAGAGGTATTTATAGCCAAGGTGAAAAACCGCTCGCCCGAAGAAAATGGACGAACGTGCCCCTGACCCTTCTCATTCATGCGAGATGTGTCACCCACGTACTATGAGGTGGAGATCGTGTGAGATCGTGGGTGAATTGATAAACATATCGTGGAATGTGGAACGGTTTGAGCGGCAAACGCCAAAAAATTCATATTAGAATATTTTAAGGTTTCGTTCGCAAATTCTTCAGCTGACAAGGGCACACTGAAGATTTTGAACAGGTTTCAAATAGAATGCACATGAGGAATTTGTGAACAGACTGGGTTGAGTTTAGCTTAGAGGGGGAAGGGTCCGATCACATTCACTTAGCAGAAAAAGCAACTTGAGGAAATAGCAATAAGTGAATGCTGTAGAGGACATAAACTCATATATGCGAAGAGAAACGACGGAGAGAGTGAAGACATATGCGAAGTTGAATAAATTGAACCACTGAGGAATTTCAAAAATGAAGAAAAACTCAAAATGAGGATTTTCAACTTTTGTTGGTGGCGTAACCCACCGTATAAGAATGCTGATTTCAGACACCGCGTACAATTGTCGTACGGCTCTGAGAATCAAAATCTTTGTTAATTTCTTCACACTTAGGGTGTTAGTCTTCATTGATTGAATAAAAACGTTACTTCGTGTGTTGCGCATATAAGTCATGAATTTTGCATAAGTGTTAGGATGTGTGTCCTTTTGAAAGGACATTCGAAGATTCTAAGATATTTAGCTCACACCGCAACTTGCTAAATCTCTTCTCATCCAAGGGCTTTGTTAATATAGCGGCTAGCTGTTCTTCTGTCTTCATGTGCTCAGTGGAGATGTCGCCCTTCAACACATGATCATGAAGAAAATGATGACGAATTTGAATGTGCTTTGTCTTCGAGTGCTGAACTAGGTTATGAGCAATCTTGGTTGCACTCTCATTGTCACAATAGAGTGGCACATTCTTCACATTTATGTCATAGTCCTTGAGGGTTTGCTTCATCCATTGCAATTGAGCACAGCACGAACCGGCAGCAATGTACTCAGCTTCAGCAGTAGAGAGTGATACGGAGTTCTGTTTCTTCGAAGATCAACATACCAAGGATCGTCCAAGGAAATGGCATGTGCCTGATGTTGACTTGCATTCCACACAATCACCAGCATAGTCAGAGTCTGAATATCCAATGAGATCAAAAGCCGAGCCCATGGGATACCATAATCCAAGTGTTGGAGTGTGAGCTAGATATCGAAGAATATGCTTCACAGCCTTATGGTGTGATTCCTTCGGTGTAGCTTCAAAGCGGGCACACATGCAAACACTAAGCATAGTATCTGGCCTAGATGCACATAAATACAATAAAGAGACAATCATGGAGCGGTATACCTTTTAGTCGAAGTCAATACAATTTTCATCAGTGCAAAGATGGCCATTTGTGGGCATAGGGATTTTGACGCCTTTGCAGTCTTGCATGCCGAATTTCCTCAATACATCCTTGAGGTATTTCTCCTGAGATATGAATATGCCATTGCGGTGTTGACGTATCTGAAGACCTAAGAAGAATTTCAATTCTCCCATCATAGACATTTGATATTCTTCACTCATCATATAGGCAAATTCATCACTATAACATTGGTCAGTACAGCCAAAGATAATATCGTCAACATATATTTGGCACACCAATAATTCATCATCATAGGTTTTGGTGAAGAGAGTTTTGTCAAGTGAACTGGGTTTGAGGCCTTTCTTCATGAGGAATTCCTTCAAAGTATCATACCACTCCCGAGGGGCCTGCTTGAGGCCATAGAGGGCCTTATTGAGTCTGAATACTTTGTCAGGATGCTTTGGATCTTCAAAACCTGGGGGTTGAGAAACATATACTTCTTCCTCAAGCTTACCATTGAGGAATGCACTTTTCACATCCATTTGATATAAGATGATAATATGATGGTTAGCATAAGCAAGTAATATGCGAATAGCCTCAAGTCTAGTAACATGTGCAAAAGTTTCATCAAAATCAATTCCTTCAACCTATGTGTAGCCTTGAGAAACAAGCCGTGCCTTATTCCTCACCACAAGGCCATTTTCATCTTGCTTGTTGCGGTAGATCCACTTTGTGTCGATGATATTGTGCTTGTGAGGATCTGGTCGCTTGACAAGCTCCCAGACATTGTTGAGCTCGAATTGATATAATTCTTCTTGCATAGATTGAATCCACTCAGGCTCCAAAAATGCTTCATCTACCTTAGTGGGCTTTGTGATAGAGATGAAAGCAAAGTGCCCACAAAAGTTAGAAAAATGTGAAGCTTTTGAGCGTGTGAGAGGACCTGGTGCGTTGATGTCGCTGATGATTTTCTCAATCTGCACTTCATCTGCAACGCGAGGGTGAGCGGGTTGGCGACGAGGAATTGGATCAGCATTTCTTCAGAACCATTTTCCTCAGGTGCACCAGCATGATGTTCTTCGCGGTCTGGAATGACTTCTTCAGCAGATTCTTCGGTAGGAATGACATCCTCAGTAGCCTTGAACTTGATTGTTTCCTTAGGTGACTGTTCATCTAGCACAGAAGGTAGGTACTCTCTTTGCGAGCCATTAGTTTCATCGAACCGCACACCTACAGTTTCAACAACCTTGTGATGAACATTGTTGAAGACTCTGTAGGTGTGCGAGTCCTTTCCGTAACCAAGCATAAAACTTTCATGTGCTTTCGGTGCAAATTTAGAATTGTGATGAGGATCTCTAATCCAACATGTAGCACCGAAGACTTTGAAATAACCAAGGTTGTCAGAATCGCGATTTTGAATCGGATCGGAGCACTGATGGTATAATCGTAAATCGTAGAATCTTCACTACCAGGATCATAGAAACGTAGATTTTATGAACTAAAATCGTAGAATCATATGGGTAAGTTTGGATCGTAAAGTCGTAGAATCGTATAACAGAATCGCGATTCTAACAACCTTGGAAATAACTCACATTGGGTTTCTTGTTAGTGAGGAGTTCATATGCAGTCTTCTTGAAGAATTTGTGAAGATATACCCTGTTGATGATGTGGCACGCAGTATCAATTGCCTCAGTCCAGAAATGATGAGGTGTCTTATATTCGTCAAGCATAGTGCGAGCCATCTCAACAAGAGTCATGTTCATGCGCTCCATGACGCCATTTTGCTGAGTATAAGGAGCAGATAACTCATGAGTAATACCAAGTTCATCAAGATAGTCATCAAGACCAGTATTCTTGAACTCAGTTCCATTGTTACTTCTGATGTGCTTGATCTTCACACAAAAGTTGGTTGAAGCCCTAGAGGAAAATCGTTTGAAGACTTCCTGCACTTCACGTGTGTAAGTGACGATATGTACCCATGTGTAACGAGAGTAATCATCAACAATAACAAAGCCATATAGAGATGCTTCATTGGTGAATGCAGAATAATGGTTAGGACCAAAGAGATCCATGTGAAGCAATTCAAATGGACGAGTGGTAGGCATGATAGTCTTTGCTGGATGCTTGGCCTTGGTCATCTTTCCAGCTTCACAGGCTCCGCATAAGTGATCCTTGAGGAATTTGACATTCTCAATGCCAATGACATGCTTCTTCTTTGTGAGTGTGTGCAAGTTCCTCATGCCAGCATGATCGAGTCGTCAATGCCATAGCCAGCCTTCTGAAGCTTTTGCAAGTAGGCATATAGCGGGTTGTGGTCCTATAGAGAAATCAACAATATACAGGTCTCCTCTCCTAAAGCCTTTCAAGACTTTGGAATGGTCAGCTTCCATGATCACAACACAACGATACCTGCCAAAGATAACAACCATATCAAGATCACAAAGCATTGAGACTGACATGAGGTTGAATCCTAAGGACTCGACAAGCATGACTTTGTCCATGTGTCGATCCTTTGAGATCGCAACCTTACCTAGACCCAATACCTTGATTTTGCCTTTGTCAGCGTAGGTAATATGCTTCAGATGTGATGGAGATAAGGGAGCATCCATCAATAGATTCTTGTCACCAGTCATGTGATTTGTACATCCACTATCGAGGACCCACTCAGTGGCTTTGGGTTGATCATCCTACAGATGAATTAGTGCAGCTTACGAACTCATATACTTCATCAGTGAAGAATATGATATCAAATTCATCAGATCAATTTCATCAAGTAAGAAAACAGATAAAGCAATATGAGGACGTGCGAAATGAAAATTCATTTCTTCATGATTAGCTTGCGTCCTTTCAAGCATATTCAGGTCTCCAGCAAATTCTTCAGACGTTTAAGTTCGTCTAGAGACCTGACCCTGCATAAGAGATTGGTTATTTTTCTTCACCACTCACATCTGGAGGGGTGGTAAAGAGTTCATCATTCTGCGAGCTCCATAAGAGAAAGGTGGCATAGAAGCCAGTCCACTTCGTTTCACATAAGAGGAGTTAGGGTAAGCATATGAATAAGCAGAGAAATTATTCGAGGACTTATCAACATAATGGTTTGAAGAATAATGCACATATTCATAGCCCTTGGTTCTTCCCTGCGAAACAGAAGTGTTAGCACGATGATGTTCATATGAGGACTTTGATCCTTTTGAGGAATTTGATCCACGTGAGGAATTGGATCCATATGAAGAATTTGGTCCATATGAAGAATTTGATCTGGGGTTCCTATTCTTCATAGGTGGTGTCATGATGACTGAGGGAGTCCTGGATTAGGGGGTGTTCGGATAGCCGGACTATACCTTCAGCCGGACTCCAGGACTATGAAGATACAAGATTGAAGACTTCGTCCCATGTCCGGATGGGACTTTCCTTGGCGTGGAAGGCAAGCTTGGCGATGCGGATATTCAAGATCTCCTACTTATGTAACCGACTCTGTGTAACCCTAACCCTATCCGGTGTCTATATAAACCGGAGGGTTGTAGTCCGTAGGACAACCATCATCATACACAATCATACCATAGGCTAGCTTCTAGGGTTTAGCCTCCTTGATCTCGTGGTAGATCTACTCTTGTACTACCCATATCATCAATATTAATCTAGCAGGAGTAGGGTTTTACCTCCATCGAGAGGGCCCGAACCTGGGTAAAATAAAGTGTCCCTTGTCTCCTGTTACCATCCGACCTTGACGCACAGCTCGGGACCCCCTACCCGAGATCCGCCGGTTTTGACATCGACATTGGTGCTTTCATTGAGAGTTCCTCTGTGCCGTCGCGATCAGGAAGGATGCCTCTTCCCGTCTTTAAAGATGGCGCCATTACAAAAGGAGCCTTGGCTGTCGGCAAACTCTCCGGCTAGGTGGTTTTCTCGCAACCACCTGTTCGGCTGTTGCGTCGACGGTGACCTCCCGGGTCATCAAAAGCAACCTCCACGTCGGCTCAGAACTCGCCGAGCAATTGGATCCAATGGAGCTCTCTTCTGTAAACGAGCTCCTGGATCGTATCGCCGCACTGGGTGTCGCTACAAATTACGACCAGGTTGGGCTTAAACCCGATCTAAGAGAAATTAACTCTCCCCAAGTCACCCACCACGTTGCTGTGGTGGAGACACAATGCGGCGACCCTTCATCTACCTTAAGGACTAGCTACGTCCGAATCCCTGAACCCTCCATGCCGGATATCCGCGGAGGGAAGGATACAATCCAAGACCTGAGCTTAAAATCAGGCAAATCGGATAACATCCAAGACTCCGGATCTCAGAATCCGGAAGTTCTTCAGCCTCCGAACAACAAACTGGGCGAAGTCTCAGATTCAACGACACCCACCCGCCCGATCCTAAGCGATCTTTCCCAAATCAGGCAAATCCCCGAAGAAACAGTACATCATTACTGGGCCAGATTCCTCCTGGTTATGAACAGGATAAAGGACTGCCACGAGGGAGACGCAATTTCAATATTTTGCAGTAACTGCACGGACAAGGGAATACTCAACGCCGTAAGTCGTCGTAATATTACACGCTTTGCTGACTTGGCGTCCATAGTACAAAAATACTGTGCGATGGAAAGTGCTTGGAAAACCGAAATAAAATTTTGGGATAATCCGGCCTTGAATAGCAATCCCGTCCGAATTAAGAGGGCGCACCACAGTAAGGCGCCCGGACTAAATACCAAGAAATCAAAACCCTTTATAGGGCATGGAACCGTACTGGAAAAGTGGCTAGATGGACCCTGCAAGATTCATAGTGCAGATGACGCCACCCCAACTCACAGCCTCAGGGCATGTTGGATACTCCGGCAGGTGGCCAAAATTGGCGAGGACCTCCTAATTCCAGAGGTCGAAGGAAACCAGCCTGAGAATTTCAGTTCCGTTCTCACAGTCTTTGAGACTTTCACATCAAATAACATGCGAAAAAGAACACTCCGCAACCTCACTGAAGTCTATCAAGTAGCGACAATAAACCCATGGAGTAATACTGCTATCACCTTCAACGCGAGTGACGAACCTAAATTTCGAACGGCCAGAGCACCAGCCGCATTGGTCCTCAGTCCCATAGTGGACGGCTGTCGCCTCGCAAAGGTACTCATGGACGGAGGCAGCGGACTGAACCTCATTTACGAGGAAACCCTCCAAAAGATGGAAATAGACTAGAACCGCATTGAGCGAAGCAGCACAACCTTTAGAGGAATAATCCCCAGTCAGGAAGCGCGCTGCACCGGAAAGATCACACTAGATGTGGTATTCGGCACGCCGGATAATTACAGGTCCGAATAGATCACGTTCCAGGTGGCCCCGTTCAAAAGCGGATATCACGCTATACTAGGACGGGAGGCTTTCACAGTTTTCCAAGCTATACCCCATTACGGGTACATGAAGCTTAAGATGCCTGGGCCAAACGGAATTATCACTCTCATTAGTGATTCGGACATAGCACTCCGCGCCGAGAACAAGACAGCCGCATTGGCCCTCGAGGCACTATTCAAAACCTTAGCGGCCGAAGAACTGACTGCGCTGCGATCCACGGTCAATAGGGATGATGTGATACTCGATAAGAGATCCAAATCCACATCCTTCAAACCAGCGGACGAAACAATCAAATTCTAGGTCCACCCAACGGACCCCTATAAAACAGCCTCCATCGGGGCAAGACTGAACCCCGATGTAGGCACCGCACTGCGAGAGTTCCTACGAGAGAACTGGGACATTTTCGCTTGGCACCCTTCAGACATGCCAGGAATCCCACGCAGGTTGGCGGAACATAGCCTAAATATCCAGAAAGGATTCAAACCTGTCAAACAAGCCCTTCGGCGTTTCTCCGAACCAAAGAGACAGGCTATGGGAGAGGATCTAGCCAAGTTATTGGAGGCCGGATTCATTAGAGACATAAAACACCCGGACTGGCTAGCAAACCTGGTGATGGTACCAAAGAAGGACAAATCCTGGCGCATGTGTGTCGATTTCAAAGACCTTAATAAGGCTTGCCCAAAGGATCCTTTCCCCCTCCCTCGAATAGATCAAATCATCGATGCCACTGCAGGACACGATTCACTGTGCTTCCTCGATGCATACTCCGGTTACCATCAAATGAAGATGGCAGAATCAGACCAAGCCGCAACAGCATTCATCACACCATACAGCCCATTCTGCTTCAACACAATGCCCTTTGGGCTAAAAAACGCCGGCGCAACATATCAGCGCATGATTCAAACATGCCTGGCAAACCAGATTGGCAAAACAGTGGAGGCGTATGTAGATGATGTGGTCGTTAAATCAAGACATGTCGAATCTCTAGTAGACGACTTGAGGCTTACATTCGACAACCTCCGAAAATACGACATTAAGCTCAATCCAGAAAAATGCGTTTTCGGCATTCCAGCCGGAAAGCTCCTGGGCTTCATTGTATCCGGTAGAGGAATTGGGGCAAACCCAGCCAAAATCCGAGCTTTGTCACAATTGGATGTCCCAAAAGACCTCAAACAAATACAGAAACTCACCGGATGCGTGGTGGCTTTAAGCCGCTTTATCTCCCGCCTGGGAGAAACGGCATTGCCCCTTTACCGCCTCCTTAGGTGCACCGAACACTTCGAGTGGACAGACGCTGCCACGGCCGGACTCGAGGAAATAAAGGCCATCTTGGCAACAAACCCAGTCCTGGCCGCGCCGAACACTGGCGAACCCATGCTATTGTACATTGCCGCAACTCATCAAGTTGTTAGCGCAGTACTCGTCGTCGAGCGGGCAACGGACGGACACAAACTCCCCCTTCAAAGGCCGGTTTACTACGTATCCACTGTCCTCACACCATGCAAATCACGGTACCCGCATTACCAAAAGATTGCATACGCGGTGTTTATGGCATCCCGGAAGCGACGACACTACTTTCAAGAGTGCTCTATAACAGTAGCCTCGGAAGTACCACTCAATGATATTATCAACAACCGCGATGCAACAGGCCGGATAGCAAAATGGGCCATAGAGCTCCTCCCATTCGACATAACCTACAAACCACAGCGAGCCATTAAATCGCAAGTCCTAGCCGACTTCGTCGCCGAATGGACAGAGGCCGAACTCCCTAAAGAGTACGGCACATATTCAAACTGGATCATGCATTTCGACGGCTCCAAAATGTTGGCCGGACTGGGGGCTGGCGTCGTTTTGACGTCCCCTACAGGAGACACAGTACAATATGTACTCCAAATTATGTACACGGACTCCAACAATGCAGCCGAATATGAGGCCCTTCTACATGGTCTCCGGATGGCAGTATCCATGGGCATTCAACGCCTGGAAGTACGCGGGGACTCAAACCTCGCGATATCCCAAATAAATGGCGACTTCGACGCCAAAGACCCAAAAATGGCAGCTTATCGCAATGCCGTCCTAAAAATGTCAGTTCGGTTCGAGGGACTGGAGTTTCACCATATAGCCCAAGAAAATAATCAGGCAGCGGACGTCCTGGCACGCATCGGAGCAAAACGAGATGCAGTCCCCCCCCCCAACATCTTCTTAGAAAGATTATTCAAGCCATCTGTAGCATGGGAGGGGGAACCCTCGGATAACAGTCCGGACACAACCGCACAACCCGACGTCGAACAATCCGACATAATCGGAGGCCCCGCCACCGAAATCACACCTTCAGCCCACGTAATAATGGCGGTCATCGCCCCGTGGACAGAACCATTCCTAGCCTACCTTACTAGGCGACCAAAACAAGGCACACTGCATAGTGCGGCGATCTAAATCCTATAAAGTCCACGAGGGAGAGCTATATAAGAAAAGCACTACAGGAGTCCTTCAAAGATGTATCTCCGAAGAGGAAGGGCGGAGTCTGTTGGCTGAAATTCATGCCGGACTCGGTGGCCACCACGCCGCAGCTCGGTCCCTTGTAAGCAAGGCTTTCCGTACGGGCTTTTATTGGCCGACGGCCCAAGCAGACGCTCATGACTTAGTCAAACGATGCGTCGGTTGCCAGCTCTTTGCAAACCAAAGCCATATGCCGCCCAACGCCCTCCGAACTATCCCCATCACTTGGCCCTTTGTGGTCTGGGGGCTTGATATGGTGGGACCCCTTAAAGGTGGAACCCACAAGAAAAAATACTTATTGGTCATGGTGGATAAATTCACCAAATGGATAGAAGCCAAGCCTGTTAAGACGGCCGAATCCGGACCTGTGACAGACTTCATATCCGGGGTCGTACACCGTTACGGTGTCCCCCACAGTATCATCACCGATAACGGCACAAACTTCACCTCCGACGAAGTAAAGCTGTGGTGCAAAAACATGGGCATTAAGCTCGACTATGCTTCTGTCTATCACCCACAAACTAACGGCCAGGTCGAACGTGCAAATGGTCTCATCATGAGCGGCATTAAACCCAGACTAGTGCGGTCCCTCAAGGAATCTAATACACACTGGGTGGAGGAGCTCGACTCCGTACTCTGGGGGCTGCGAACCACGCCGAATCGTACCACCGGATTCACACCACTCTTTATGGTGTACGGCGCAGAGGCAGTTCTGCCCTGCGACATAATTCATGACTCACCTCGAGTGCGCATGTACGAAGAAGGAGAAGCCGAGCTTGATCAGCAGGACAACTTGGACGCCTTAGAGGAGGAGCGCGACGTGGCTAAAGCCCGTTCCGCATTTTATCAACAGCAGGCTCAAAGATATCAAAGCAGAGAAGTACGGGCCAAAAATTATAATGTTGGAGAACTAATTCTACGCCTGCCGGATAAGAAAAAGGACAAACTCAAGCCCAAATGGGAAGGTCCCTTCATAATTGACCAAGTCCTGACTGGTGGAGCGTACCGCCTGCGAGATGCGTCGGATAACCGACTCGAGCCGAACCCATGGAACGCCGCACGTCTCCGAAGATTCTATGCCTAGCGCCGAACTCTGGGTTCGTCTCCTTCCTCTGTCCATTTATATATATATTTTTCTATTTTTATTTTGTCTCCTCCCACTCTTTCCTTTTATAGCCCTTAGAGGCTCATCATGTGACACGCTACCCGCGCTCCTTAAACCTGGGGGCTTCTTTAACAGAAGCTTGTTTATATGGGTTTCACGCCCAACGCATGCGTCAGACTTCCACATGCACCTTTTCTTCACCATTATATGCATCGATATGACTTAAGTTTTGGCCAAGCTGGGTTGCCTGGCTCCTGTGCTTACCCCTACATTCCCGATTGTTCGGCTAGGCGGTAAAGGGAGCACCTCTGCGATTGCTACTGCCGGATAAGCCGGATGTGTACCTCAGACTGGGTGAAGCCAAAAGCTAGTGTTCTTAAGGGAATATTCAGTCGGTGAACTAAAGATGAACCTTTTTTACTTATACCTACCCCCAGATGTTTTCCTGCATTTGCAGTCCGGACGTGCACTTCAGGGCACGCCACCACAGCGAAAGGAACCCTTAACTATTCTCTATGGAAGATGTTTCTTACTAACCATGTAATATAACATAACTAGTTGGGCACTTGTCTGATAAAGCACTAATGACCCCTATGCCTGGTCTCCATGCATACCTCGGTTCTTATATAACCGTTATGGTATTCGGACACACTCCGGACCATCAGGTCCCGAGGTCGAAGCGAAAAGGTCGGCAACGACAAATGATCTACAATCCGGCTAGAATGCATTACACATGTCAATTATAAATTACATAGTCATCCTGACTGATTGTATTCCTCCTCTATACCATCTAACAGGCTGTCTAATTTACAGTCCTGCTGGGAATACTTTGCGACCAATTCTACGTGGCCATACACTAAGCTCACAGGGATCTCCTTCCCGTCAGGCCCCACCGGTCCGACCTCGGCCATGTGATTGGGGTCAGACTTCGTAAAGCGGGTCTTCACCATGGCCCAGGCCTCCCTAGCGCCTTGTCGGCAGGCTGATATCTTCCACAACCGGAAGCGCCGCCGAGCTCCCTTCAGCTTCTCCGCAAGCTCTCCAAGGCCCTCGGGCGTGGAGTGGGCAGGCCATAAGGCTTGGGCAACGCCTTGCATCGCCTGCCGAATTCGCTCGTGCAGTTGCAGGAGTTCGGGAAGAAGGTCACCCGTAGAACCGGGCATCTCCTCTGCAGGACGGCCTGTGAGCATACCTACAGACAATACTCTGTTATTCGACTTCCTCGCCGAACTCATTTTTCAAAGTTCGTTCAAGCACTTACTAAATATGCCGCGTCGAAGCCGCTGATTCTCCTTCGTGGAGTCCGACAGCTGGCCACGAAGGTCCTTAAGTTCAACGTCCAGCTTGGTGTTGGCATCCTGAAGATCATTCTTCTCTCGCCTCACCTTTGTCAACGTACTCTCACCGGCCTTTAACCGGCATAAGAGTTGTTGCTTCTCCGGATCAAGTCCGGTGCCATCTGCAACATGGATTGTCAGATTTGCACCCAAGCCGCACAATACTAATCTTTCGAAGTGTATCTTACCTGAGGGGGTCCCTTTGGGCTCCCCTGTTGCGGCTAGTGCGGCCTCTAGTTGGGCCTTGCACTTTTCCAGCTCCTGGGACAGCACGATGTTCTTCTCTGTAAGAACCTGCATGTTATATGATCCTTAAATCAGTTACTTTAACTGTTTCAAGTCTCGGGGGCTACTGGTGTATATATATATATATATATATATATATATATATATATATATATATATATATATATAACCAAAATTTTCTTACCCGTATGTCTTTCACATACTGCTCCGTGGCTCTGGCTAAACCATCTTGAGCGGCACGGAGGTACGCATCTCCCGAATTAAAGGCATCTAAAGCCTCTCGGGAGAAACAAGCGTCGCGTAGAACTGTCCGGCGACGCCTGTGGTTCATGGCACTCTCCACTTCTGAATTTGTGGCAGACAGCCGGTCCGCACCCTCTATCGGAGGAGCGTCCGGTGCGCACCTGGTGCTCGCCCCCGCTTCCTGGCCAGACGTTGGAGCCTGGCTGGTGGAGGCGCGATTGGCAACCTCTCTGGATATAGTCTGGCGAGGCCTCTTCGTCCTGGAGACAGCACGAACATTAATATGCCTTGACAGAATAACACCAGGGAAACAAAGGGCGCGTTATGCCTTTGCGCCGGCATCTCAGTCCGGACTACATTTCTTTTTGCCCCACGGGGCCCTGCGGCCCCTCGTTGGCTAGCCGTCGCAGGTTCGGCCTCCCGCCTCGGAAATCTCCCCTGCAAAATACGGTTGTCGTTGGAAACTCTGGAATATGTGAGAATGGAATCTCTCTTGAGGGAATAAACACTCCGGTTTCTGTCACCTGGGAGGCCGGGATTAACCCGGGGTAATCAGCCGTAATGGCTACCAAGGTATTGTCCTTGCTTAACTAGTGGAACACCCCGTCGATAAGCTCCACCGATATGTCCGGATCCTCTTCGGAGTCCGGATCGAGGGACCGTTCTGGGTCCTCGGGCTGTGGAGGGCGGCTGTTTATATCCTTTATTTCCTGTCGCAGTTCCTGCATTGAAGCCGTCAGACTACGTATCTAACCATGGGAGTGTTAAACAAACGGGCAAGCGCAATTGTTCACTTACCCAACTTGGAGGTTCGTACATAGTGAATCCGGCCCGCGGGTTGACGCGGAGGAAGTCCTCATTTTCTCCCTTGTACAAAGATGTTAAAATCTTTACTAGAGCGGCAGCTGAGGCTGGCCCCTTACGGCCGTAACGGGTGGCGTCATCCTCCCCATTGAAATCCCACATGGGGTGGCCTCTATATTGAAGTGGCTGCACCCCCCGCATAATGCATGCGGCCATGACTCCAATCATGGTTAGTCGGAATGAGCCAACAGTCTTATCCGGCCCATCAGGTAAAGGAAGTCTCTGTCGCTTTCTCTCTGAGATCTCCGCGGACGCCAGCTCAAGCGTTTCTTCAATGGAGCACTGTTGAACTCAGGGAGACCGACCCGGATAGGGTCCGGCAGCGGGACTTCATCTATGTAAAACCATTCCGAAGGCCAGTCCTCGGACGCCTTTTCTGGGGTTCCGGATAGGTATCCGGTCCCGGCGATGCGCCATACTTCGGCTCCGCCCACTTGATATATGGACCCCTCTTGAGAACGGGGTACCAAGCAGAACAACCTCTTCCACAGCGCGAAATGAGCCTCGACGCCTAAAAATAGCTCGCAAAGGGCAACGAAGCCCGCAATATGTAACACGGAGCCGGGCGTGAGATTGTGCAGCTGGAGGCCGTAGAACTCCAGAAGCCCGCGGAGAAATGGATGAATTGGAAATCCCAGTCCCCTTATTAGATAGGGAACAAGGCACACCCGTTCTCCTTTAGAAGGATTGGGGGTGCTGTCCGCTTGTTTTCCGCCATTGTAGGTGGCGAGACCGGCTCGGACCGGGACCATGTATGCCTGAGGGAGAAATCCCTTGGCCTGAAGCGACACTAACTCGCTATGTGGGATGGTGCAACTCTCCAAGTCCCCGGGTTTAGGACCGGAGGGGCGAGGGGAGGGGCTGCGACGGCTGGCCATGTTGGAATGGACCTTTGCTGGGAGCACTCTGATGATAACTCGCGGGGAGGAGAAGATGTGATTTGGATCTGAATCCCCATCCCGTTAAATAGGCGGCTCGTTTATACGGCTAGGGGTGTGGATGTAAAAACACCTTTCGCATTCGACACGTGGAAGACAGCCATTATTGGGCGTGGAAGCCGAGAAGCGCCACATTACAAAAATCAGACATTATTCCTACAGGTACACAGGATTTGGAGAAGAACCTGCCTTGCAACGCCGAACAATCTGCGCGTCGGACTCGTCGTCATTGAAGCCTGGTTCGGGGGATACTGAGGGAGTCCTGGATTAGGGGGTGTTTGGATAGCCGGACTATACCTTCAGCCGGACTCCAGGACTATGAAGATACAAGATTGAAGACTTCGTCCCGTGTCCGGATGGGACTTTCCTTGGCGTGGAAGGCAAGCTTGGTGATGCGGATATTCAAGTTCTCCTACTTATGTAACCGACTCTGTGTAACCCTAACCCTATCCGGTGTCTATATAAACCGGAGGGTTGTAGTCCGTAGGACAACCATCATCATACACAATCATACCATAGGCTAGCTTCTAGGGTTTAGCCTCCTTGATCTCGTGGTAGATCTACTCTTGTACTACCCATATCATCAATATTAATCTAGCAGGAGTAGGGTTTTACCTCCATCGAGAGGGCCCGAACCTGGGTAAAATAAAGTGTCCCTTGTCTCCTGTTACCATCCGACCTTGACGCACAGTTCGGGACCCCCTACCCGAGATCCGCCGGTTTTGACACCGACAATGACATTCACCTGAAGACTTTCAAGGCACCTTTTGGGAACCCATATTTTCTTCATAGGGGAACCGTTCCTGCAGTTAGTGCCAACATATCTAGCAAATACTTCACCATTTTGATTTCTGAACAGCTTATAGTTGGAGTAAAATGACTCATCAGAAGATTGAGAAGATTCACATGTAAAGCCAGATAAACTAGATGGATCTACTGGAGGTCCCTTTGTAGCAACCCATGAGGTTTTGGATACTACTCAGGCTTCCAGTATGTTCCATCAGCATTGACTTTCCTCTCAAAGGAAATACCCTCTTTCCTAGGATTCCTGTTGAGGATCTGCTTTTTAAGCACATCACAAAGAGCCTGATACCCTTTGAGGCTTTTGTACATGCCTTTCATATACAATTCCTTCAGCCCTGCATTGTTAGTGATACTAGCAATATCCTCAGATGAGGAATTAGTGATAATAGAGACAGGTGAAGAATTTTCAGCAATAGAAGCATTTGAACTTTCATGTGAAGAATTAGCAGATTCACGTTCAATGCACTTCAAACACGGAGGAATGAATTATTACTGAGCAGCGTTGATTTGTTGAGCAAGTAATGAATCACGCTCCTTCTGAACATCTTCATAACTCACCCTTAGCTTCTCAAGATCTTGCTTTCTTTGAATAAATTCATAAGAAATCTTCTCATGATCATATAAGAGAGTGTTATGATGATTTTGAAGGTTGTCAAACTTAGACTGAAATTTCTGAAGATTTTCAGTCAAGGTTTTAGTGCGATCCACTTCTTCACCCAACATATCATCACTTTTATCTAGCATATTTTGAACCTTTTCAAAAGCCTTTTGTTGTTTCACAGCAATCTTAGCAAGTTTAGAGTAGCTAGGCTTGAGGTTTTCATCAGATTCATCCTCACTAGATTCAGAGGAGGGACATTTAAGTACCCTGGCACCCTTTGCCATGAAGAAATAGGTGAGAGCATAGTCATCATCGTCGTCGTCAGCCTTGTTGTGGAAGCCATTTTCTTCAGTGTTGAAGATGGACTTGCTGACGAATGCAGTAGCGAGGGCTAGGCTCGCCACACCAGATTCTGACTCCTCGGATGCCTCCTCTTCCTCATGTTCATCAGACTCGGCCTCGTAGTCCATTTCCTTGCCAATGAATGCCCGAGCCTTCTTGGAGCTGCTCTTCTTGTGAGATGAAAACTTCGAGGATTTTGATGATGAGGACTTTGAAGATTTCTTCTTCTTCTTTGAGTCATCAGAACTGTAATCCTTGTATTTCTTCTTCTTCAATTTCTTTTCCCATTGAGGACAGTCTTGAATGTAGTGACCGGGTTTCTTGCATTTGTTGCACAGTCTCTTTTTGTAGTCACGGGATGAGGAATCATCACTTCTTGAGGATTTTCCAAAGCGACCACGTCTTGAGAACTTCTGGAATTTCTTCACGAGCATTGCTAGTTCCTGGCTTAGTTCTTCAGGATCACCAAGCCTGCTACCAGAGTCTTCACCTTTAGATTCAAACACTGCCTTGGCCTTCAGAGCACGTGATCTGCCATAGCACGGTCCATAGAGATCTCTCTTCTCGGCAAGCTGGAACTCATGAGTGTTTAGCCTCTCGAGGATATCAGCGGGATCAAGTGACTTATAGTCTCCACGCTCTTGTATCATCAATGCCAGAGTATCAAATGAGGAATCAAGCGATCTCAGCAATTTCTTCACCACCTCATGGTCGGTGATGTCAGTGGCACCAAGTGCTTGAAGCTCATTTAAGATGTCAGTGAGGCGATCGAAGGTTTGCTGAACATTTTCATTGTCGAGTCTTTTGAAGCGGTTGAAGAGATTGCGAAGTACATCAACTCGAGAGTAACGCTATGTTGAGACTCCTTCATTGACCTTGGAAAGCCTATCCCAGATAAGCTTAGCTATCTCCACAGCACTCACTCTACCATACTGCCCTTTGCTCAGATGGCCACATATGATGTTCTTCGCTTGAGAGTCATGTTGCTTGAATCTCTTCACGTCAGCAACATTGATGGTAGGGGTGACAGAGGGGACACCATTCTCCTCAACATACCAGAGATCGTTATCAATTACCTCAAGGTGCATGCGCATCTTATTCTTCCAGTAGGGGTAGTCCGTCCCATCGAAGGTAGGACACCCAGTAGAGATCTTGATCATACATGCGGTCGACATAACTAAAACTTAAGGCGGTTAAACCAAAATCACACAGAACAAGGGAGTACCTTGCTCTGATACCAATTGAAAGTGCGTTAAGTCGACTCGAGGGGGGGTGAATAGGCGATTTTTATGAATTCTTACTGGAATTTCAGGGTGAGGAAATTCCTAAGCGAAGAACTACTCGTAGCGGAATAAGTACTCAGATGCATACATGACATAACATAAGCATGGACATCATGATGAAAAGAAAACAGACACAGAGTACAGAAAGCGTAAGCATGGGATAGAATAGGACGAAAACAAACAGACTGAAGAAATTGAAGTGAGGAAATTGAGAACATCTTCAGTCAAAGTCTTCAAATAGATATGAACAAGCATACAACACAGTAATGTGGAAATGGAAGGTTGAGAAAATAGAACCAGTTAGCTTGGTGAAGACAATGATTTGGTAGACCAGTTCCAACTACTGTGACAGTTGTACGTCTGGTTGGAGCGGCTAGGTATTCAAACCTGAGGACACACAGTCCTCACCATATTCTCCTTGAGCTAAGGTCATGATACGTCTCCAACGTATCTATAATTTTTAATTGCTCCATGCTATATTATCTACTGTTTTGGGCAATATTGGGCTTTATTATCCACTTTTATATTATTTTTGGGACTAACCTATTAACCGAAGGCCCAGCCCAGAATTGCTATTTTTTTGCCTATTTCAGTGTTTCGAAGAAAAGGAATATCAAACGGAGTCCAATTGACCTGAAACTCCACAGAACTTATTTTTGGACCAGAAGAAGCCCACGGAGTACCGGAAGTTCACCAGGGGAGTCCCGGGCTGCCCACGAGGGTGGGGGCGCGCCCACCCCCCTAGGGCGCGCCCCCCTACCTCGTGGACAGCCCGGAGGTCCAACGACGTAATTTTTTTCACCCATATATACCCACGTACCTTAAAACTTTCGAGGAACAGAATAGATCTGGAGTTCCACCGCCGCAAGCCTCTGTAGCCACCAAAAGTCAATCGGGACCCTGTTCTGGCACCCTGCCGGAGGGGGGGAACCCTCACCGGTGGCCATCTTCATCATCCCGGCACTCTCCATGACGAGGAGGGAGTAGTTCACCCTTGGGGCTGAGGGTATGTACCAGTAGCTATGTGTTTGATCTCTCTCTCTCTCTCTCTCTCTCTCTCGTGTTCTTGATTTGGCACGATCTTGATGTATCGCGAGCTTTGCTATTATAGTTGGGTCTTATGTTTCTTATCCCCCTCTACTCTCTTGTAATGGATTGAGTTTTGCCCTTGAAGTACTCTTATCGGATTGAGTCTTTAATGATTTGAGAACACTTGATGTATGTCTTGCCGTGCGTATCTGTGGTGACAATGGGATATCACGTGATTCACTTGATGTATGTTTTGGTGATCAACTTGCGGGTTCCGCCCATGAACTCATGCATAGGGGTTGGCACATGTTTTCGTCTTGATTCTTCGGTAGAAACTTTGGGGCACTCTTTGAATTTTGTGATGCATATCGTATAATCATACCCACAGATACTTGAGGTGACATTGGAGTATCTAGGTGACATTAGGGTTTTGGTTGATTTGTTTCTTAAGGTGTTATTCTAGTATGAACTCTAGGGCTGTTTGTGACACTTATAGGAATATCCCAACAGATTGATTGGAAAGAATAACTTTGAGGTGGTTTTGTACCCTACCATAATCTCTTCGTTTGTTCTCCGCTATTAGTGACTTTGGACTGACTCTTTGTTGCATGTTGAGGGATAGTTATATGATCCAATTATGTTATTATTGTTGAGAGAACTTGCACTAGTGAAAGTATGAACCCTAGGCCTTGTTTCTTAGCATTGCAATACCATTTACGCTCACTTTTATCACTTGCTACCTTGCTGTTTTTATATTTTCAGATTACAAAAACCTATATCTACCATCCATATTGCACTTGTATCACCATCTCTTCGCTGAACTAGTGCACCTATACAATTTACCATTGTATTGGGTGTGTTGGGGACACAAGAGACTCTTTGTTATTTGGTTGCAGGGTTGTTTGAGAGAGACCATCTTCATCCTACGCCTCCCACTGATTGATAAACCTTAGGTCATCCACTTGAGGGAAATTTGCTACTGTCCTACAAACCTCTGCACTTGGAGGCCCAACAACGTCTACAAGAAGAAGGTTGCGTAGTAGACATCAGGTCACACAAACCTTGCCCAATCACACGTGGTAAGTCTTCAGGTGACTTCCAAACCTTCACAAACTCAGTCACTTGGCGATCCACAATTTCCTCTTGGATGCTCTAGACCATGACGCCTAACCATCTGGAAGATGCATAGTCTTCAAAGGTAACAAGCTTCGGATCCACGCATGATCAATCTCTTCAGTGATGCTCAATCACTTTGGGTTTGTAGGTGTTTGGGTTTGGGTTTTCTTCACTTGATGATTTTCGCTCAAAGTCCTTGGAGGATGAGATGCTCTCAATGACAAGCGTAAGTTTCTCTCCGAGCAGCCAACCAGCTAGTGGTTGTAGGGGGCGGCTATTTATAGCCTAGGGAGCAGCCCGACATGATAAGACATAAATGCCCTTCAGTGATAAGACCGTTAGGTGGGTAGATATTTTGGGACAGATGGCTCGTAGCAGAGCAACGGTTGGAAATTTGAGGCTCAAATTCCTTAGTGCTATCATGTTCCTCACTTGTAGGCAATCCACACTGGCGAATTTCTAACTCCTTAGTCAGAACAAATTCCTCAGAGACCAGAAGAACTTCGTCTCTATCACTGAAGAAATTGACTGGACTATATGAGGTTTCCAATGGCTTCACTCGAAGGGATTGGTAGGTGTAGGATTTTGAGTTGAGCATCACATGGAAATTTTTCCTTAGTTTTCCTCGACCCCCTTTAACAGTACGGTGTTTCCTAGGACTCAGGAAAGAGAAAATGAAACTACGAAAACAAAAGTCTTCACGCTTCATGTTCCTCGCATGAATATCAAGTCATCATGGTTACACAAATTTCTTCATCTTCAAAGTCTTCAGAAAGTCTTCAGAAATCCAAATTCTTCAGTTGAAGACATCCATTTTTAGGGGTTGACTTTCTCTGTAAATATCAAACTCCTCATAGACTTATAGTCCCTTAACCTATAAGTCTTCAATACACCAAAATCACTAAGGGGCGCTAGATGCACTTACAGAGCCATTGCCTCAACTGTTGCGGGAGACATGGTTGTTTCTCCCTCGAAGTGGGGTAGGGATCCAAAGGACGCTGCTCAGGGCCATGGTGGCAAGAGGTGTAGGATCGACCATGTTGCTTCTAGGAGGAGGTTTGTTGTTTATTTATTGTCTCATTCGTTCTTCTTATCCCACCGTCTTTTCGTGGTATGTACGCCATGATTTTGTGTTCTCATACTCGGTTTTTTTTTTTGCATTTTTGCTTTTTTCCCCTTTGTGTGCAGTGAGGCGACAATTGGTGGCCAATAAGTTAGACAGAAACAAGCAGCCACGCCATCTCATGTTTCTACCTGGCTGAACAAGGGGGCACCCACTGCTGCTGCCACCACTTCCACTCGATCGTCTCCTCGCACATTGTCGTCCAATACCGGGGATCCTGTTGTGCTGGAAGGCTTGAGGAAAACAAGCAGGAGGTGGGTTCTTCTTTTTTGAATTTTTTTGTGATTGAGCTATTTTCAATGTGTCGCAATACGGAATACATTTTCTTTGATTTTTTCATGGTAATTGCAGCAGGTTGAGCATGGCAACTCATTCATTATCTTAACACTAAGTTTGTTCGATGCATTCTGTAATCATAGGCAACCTTACTATATCCAATGTGGCAACTCTTGTTTGTCCCGCATGGCAACTGCTAACTTTGACACACGACATCTCTTGTTTGTCCCACGTGGCAACTACTAACTTTGACACAGGGCAACTCTTGTTTGTCCCGCATGGCAACTGCTAACTTCGACACATGGCAACTATTGTACAACATGTATGTCAATTCCTGCTTTGTTTCATATGGCAACTCTGGCATACCACAAATGGCATTTTAAGATGACTGCCATGGCAATCACTTGTTCATGCATCTCACCTTTTTCCTTCACGTGTTATTTTTAATGGTTGTCTTTTCATTCCCCAATTTTTGTAGGGTAAAGAAGACCAGTTCACGCTCGGCCAAACGTAGTACTAAAGACCCACTAGAATGCATTCACTCAAAGTTTTCGACCTCCGTTAATGCAAAGATTCAAGAGCCGCCAGTCGACAAATCTGCCGCTACACCGTCCACTGTTGCCGCTAGTTCTGATGCATGCAAGCATCCATCTCCACCTGTTGCAGATGTGCATACTAAAACTGCAGGCATCGGTACATCTGGCAGCGATGAGTCAGTATCTGCCAGACTGCTGAGAAAGTGCCTACCCTAGTGGCAATGAGAGATGTTGTCGTGACCCATGTCACCCGCTCAGCAAGCGTTGAAGTCGACGCTCTCGAGCTCAACCTAAACAAGGAAGATTCCCGCTCATCTCGTACGCATTCCATGTGTGTGGTTGATGGCACTTATGTGGCCACGAACGAAGGGGCTGCAGGCACATTCAACATTAGAGGAGATCCACAGATGACTCACACTGCACAGCTGCTACAGCGTCTGCCGACACACAGGCTGCTACTGCAACCGGTTTGCGGCCTGGCCTGCCACCTAGGCATAGCGCCCGCAAGCATCCTGCATAGTCATCCAATGCATTGGAGATACTTAAGAGCAGAGGTGACACCGGTTATGTGTCTGCTTCCACACTTTTCCCACCTTTTGCACAAAGCAAAGCAGTGGACAAGACGGAAGTCCATAATATAGCAGGTGCAGGTGGTAAGCAGTGTACCAATGAAGGAGATGGACGCTCAGAGCAGACGACGTCCTCTACTGCCGAAGAGAACCCCAGTTTAAATCTGCGTACTTCTAAGCTCCCTGTCAACATCGGTGTCCTGTACAACCCAAACAAGAATATAGTGAAGAAGGTTGTGATTGAAATCCCTGATAGCACGCCCCGCCCATCCAATAAGCCTGATGATTGTGCAGCAGACGAGAGTGACATGTTTGTTGATCTGTCACCTCTAGATTCTGCTAAACAGTTTGTTCAAAAACCGGCTGATCAGCAGGAGAGTCACCCCATGGCTTTCACCCCACCAAGCTTCAGCCTTGGGATTGATCGCACTCAGGCTAAACCAGACATCGATCCTATGCCTGTTGCTTTTTCTTTCCCGGCTGGCACGGTCCCGATGATGGCACAACCCATTGCTGATGGCAGGAAGGCCGTGAAGGTTGCAGACCCAGTAGTGCCAGGTAAACTCTTTTTGGTTCGCCTTTATTCTACCTATTTTCTGATCTTCATGGCAAGTTTAGTTTGAATTGTGATGGCAACTCTTATGTGATGTACATGGACTCTTCGGTTGATATTTCATGGCAACTTCTATATTTGTAGTTTTTTTCTTTGTCTGCATGAACCTCAACTGTGATGGCAATTGTAGTTTGATGTAACTTTTGCTGCTTCCACAGTATGTAGATGGCACTTGTAGTTGACCTAACTTGGCAGTTGCTGTTCGTATAACATCGCAAATGATATTATTCTGACATGGCAACTACTGTTTTGCTTGGCACGGCCAAACCCCTCTCGACCACACATGGTTTCTGCAGTTGTTGTCACATGGCAACTGTAGTGCATTGCACATGGCAAATTTTGTTTCTAATTGACAATTGAAAACAACATTTTTCTCTTAGCATGACAGTTCACAGTTTGATATTTGCACAAGAACTTGTTGTGTCCAATTTTCTTACCCCCGTGTTATTTCTTTCAGTAACCCCTGAGGAGATTTTGCTGTCCCTTGATGAAGCTTACTGTAGGATTGAGCAGGATGCCTTAAACAGGAGGTCATCACGCAATCAGGGCCAATCAAGTTCTGACGCTCGTGCTGCACTAGTATCTGAAGATATTGTCAGTAGTGCAACCCCTGGTTCTGTGAGGCAGACGAGGATAGTTCACCCATCATCAGCGGATGACTTTGAGCCCGAAATAAGGGCTACAAAGGAGCAGTCCCTTCTCTATGATATTGTCAAGCATTTTGGAAATGCGAGGTCGAATTGCAAATACATGAAGAACCTGCGAGAGTAATGTCCACACCACACAACCCCTTACTTGCTTTTCACAATATTATCCCTTTTGCCATGTTTTGTTTATTTTATTTATTTTTTAGTAGATATGATTCTTTCATGTTATATCATTTTCATACAGCTCGTGTTTGGATAGAACCAAAATCATACAATGTGATGCGACTTACGTTGACCTAGGTGATCTAGCCGAGTCTGCGAGTACTACTCATAAAATGTCACAGAATGTAGTTGCGTGTGCGATCAACTACATCAACAAGCATGTGTACATTTGTGCCAACAAGACGATCATGTCCTACAACGTGACCGGCAAAATATGGAATGGTGACTTCTGATACGTCCATTTTGCATCATGCTTTTATAATGATATTTATTGCATTATGGGCTGTTATTACACATTATGTCACAATACTTCTGCCTATTCTCTCTTATTTTACAAGGTTTACATAAAGAGGGAGAATGCCGGCAGCTGGAATTCTGGGCTGGAAAAGGAGCAAATATTAGAGACCTATTCTGCACAACTCCAAAAGTCTTGAAACTCCATGGAAGTTATTTTTGGAAATAATAAAAAATATTGAGCGAAGAAAATACCAGAGGGGGCCCACACCCTGGCCACGAGGGTGGGGACGCGCCCTACGCCCCTGGGCGCGCCCCCTGCCTCGTGGGCCCCCTGGTGGCCCTCTGGTGCCCATCTTCTGCTATATGAAGTCTTTCGTCCGAGAAAAAATGATAAGAAAGCTTTTGGGACGAGACTCCGCCGGCTCGAGGCGAAACCTTGGCGGAACCAATCTAGGGCTCTGGCGGAGCTGTTCTGCCGGGGGAACTTCCCTTCGGGAGGGGGAAATCATCGGCATTGTCATCACCAACGCTCCTCTCGTCGGGAGGGGCCAATCTCCATCAACATCTTCACTGGCACCATCTCCTCCCAAACCCTAGTTCATCTCTTGTATCCAATTCTTGTCTCTAAGTCTGAGATTGGTACTTGTAGGTTGCTAGTAGTGTTGATTACTCCTTGTAGTTGATGCTAGTTGATTTATTTGGTGGAAGATCATATGTTCAGATCCTTTATGCATATTAATACTCCTCTGATTATGAACATGAATATGATTTGTGAGTAGTTACGTTTGTTCCCGAGGACATGGGAGAAGTCTTGCTATTAGTAGTCATGTGAATTTGGTATTCGTTCGATATTTTGATGAGATGTATGTTGTCTCTCCTCTAGTGGTGTTATGTGAACGTCGACAACATGACACTTCCCCATTATTTGGGACTATAGGAAGGCATTGGGAAGTAATAAGTAGATGATGGGTTGCTAGAGTGACAGAATCTTAAACCCTAGTTTATGCGTTGCTTCGTAAGGGGCTGATTTGGATCCATATGTTTCATGCTATGGTTAGGTTTACCTTAATACTTCTTTTGTACTTGCGGCTGCTTGCACTAGGAGTTAATCATAAGTGGGATGCTTGTCCAAGTAAGGACAACACCCAAGCACTGGTCCACCCACATATCAAATTATCAAAGTACCGAACGCGGATCATATGAACATGATGAAAACTAGCTTGACGATAATTCCCATGTGTCCTCGGGAGCGTTTTCCTTCATATAAGAAATTGTCCAGGCTTGTCCTTTACTACAAAAAGGATTGGGCCATCTTGCTGCACTTTATTTACACTTGTTACTTGTTACTCGTTACAAATTACATTATCACAAAACTATCTGTTACCGATAATTTCAGTGCTTGCAGAGAATACCTTGCTAAAAACCGCTTATCATTTCCTTCTGCTCCTCGTTGGGTTCGACACTCTTACTTATCGAAAGGACTACGATAGATCCCCTATACTTGTGGGTCATCAACTTCCACCATGCCATCCTGAGGAAACATTTTGCCGCGCATAGTGATTTAGAGCTCACATTGAAACAATTTGTGAGTGTTTCATCTTTTTTTACATGTTTATTTTCCATGCTATGTTTGTGCATAGTTATGTTCCATTTGTGGGTTTTTTACTTTCACGGCAACCGTTCCCAGGGCAAGAAAGTGTCAACTTTAATGGAACTCATGTGGCAACTTAACTGAAAAAGTGATGGCAATTTTATTGAAACATGTATGGCAACTGAACTCTTCTTTCATACCAACTTGGTACCAACTACATTTTTTCATGTGTCCATTTGACCATTTGATGACTGCGTCGTATAGCCATTTTTAATGGCAATATTAGTGCATATCATATGGCAACTACATCCATCTATTTTCATGTCAAATCTTTTCTCCCTTTACTTGCAGATCATGTTCCCCATGTTCCAGCCGCTTGAACCAGATAACCCAGTTGACAAGTGTGGTCACCACTACGCCGTTTGCCTTGACCTGAAGAACCATTGTTTTGAGGTGCTCGATTCAATCCATTCAGGAGATGACGCCAACCTTACTACTCATGTTGAATTCTTTATCGACAACCTGAAAGAGACGTGGAACCGTCATTACGGAAGCTCGAAGGTCAAGATCAGTCATTTTCCAATCGAGTACGTTATGACTGCCAAGCAAGGAAATGGGTAATGACCTTCTTTTCCTGTGTTTTCTACCTCATTTTGACTTTTCCAGTTTTTCCTGAAAGTTTATTATGTTTTTGTTGGCATCTGTTCACCTGCTTTTTTTGTTGTAGGCATGATTGCGGCTTCTACATGTTGGAATACCTTGCAAAGTGGGAAGGTTGACGGGTTCCTGTCATCACAGATGCAATTGTAGTCAAGCTCCGTAAAATCTTTACATGGAACTGGGTGATGAATGAAGATTTCAACAACTAGGCTTCAACATGAGAATTCATCGAGGGAGTTGTCAAAACCGCGAACAAGAAGTACAAGTGATCACATGGTGCTCAATACCCATGCCTACCTTACATTCTGCGACTAATGAATGTAAGGTATCATCTGCTCTTCGAACCCATGTTCGTGTGCTAGGTTATGTCTTTTTCACCGTAGTTGTAGGCTATAGTGATGGCTTGTATGTGTAGTCTAATCTTGTAATATAAGTGTGGAACTGAATCTGTTAGGTGTGACAACCACTACTTTTATGTTCATCATTCTGTGTTGTGAATGTGCGTACTAACGGTTGAATGGGCAGTTTGTGTGCTTGTCCAAAATGTGTTTTAAAATTCTGTTGTCATATGTTTGATTTTGTTTATGTTTTTTTAGGGACGTGGCAGATGGTTTGAAACTCTTTGAAATAATTTGTGATCATGCATCAACTTACTACCTTCAGAACTTGTAAAACTGCGGACGACCCACTAAGTCGAGTTATTTTCTACCGTGTAATTTATAGTTTGATATGATTTTATTTTTCATCATGGCAACTTTAGTCGCCCTAACATGGCGTTTATGATGCATGATACATGGCAAGTATAGTTAAACACACACGTCAACTACAACTACTTTTTTCATTTTTGGGGAATTGCAATGCTAACCCTATTGGATTTTTCTAAACAATGTCCATGTGGCAACTGCAACAAGTATTTTTTGAAACTTTTTCTGGTAACATACTGTTGTCCACGTGTCCATTTTTTATGTAGACGATCGTGCTCCAAGCATACTAGTTCATAGATTCGCATATGTGGCACCTCTCCCACGTCAATTCAATACAACTTAGATGATAGTTGTTTCTTCTCATGATTCGCCCGTGGTTAATTCAATAGTTCCCACATAGTGTATATATACAATACTACATATGTAGCAACTATTACTATCTTAAAAAATGTGTGGAATGAAAACTGAGAAGCTACTCAATGGCGGATTTAGTAGCAGCTACATGGCATATTTAGTAGCATATACATGGTCACATTCAATAGTTTCACATGGTATACATAACACTACATGTGTGGCAACTATTACTTTCTCAAAAATGCGTGGAATGAAAATGGAGAAGCTACCCGATGGCAGATTTAGTAGCACCTACATGGCAGATTTAGTAGCAGCCACATGGCATATTTAGTAGCATATACATGGTAGATTTAGTAGCAGATACATGGAATTTTCTTCATTTTATGTAATGCATGACCAGTTATGCTCACATTTCTAACCCATCATCATCTGAGTTGCAAAATTTTCACCAACATCAAAGCTAGAATCTCCCACAATTGCTTATGGATTGCAGTTCCTTTCCTTGTTTTCTTATGCTTTGCTTGAATTTCCAACCCTGATTTGTATCTCACCTCTTTTGGACGCTCTTTTGTGATGGAACATGGACTCATGATCTGAGTTTGTGTGCCTGCTATTCTAGACCCTACTTCCGAGTTTTCAGAGGACGGACCCGTGGATGAAGGCACACTTGAAGTGCGGGGGAATCTGTGTAAGGCCTCTTCACCCTTCCTTTTCTTCATCTCATGAAGCTCTCTTTTCAGGTCATTCCTATGCTTTTCTGCCACCCTTCCTGTCTCATCGCTCTTGCATGCTTCATCTATTAGTTCAGCATAGTTCTTGTTCAAGACCACGTGCCTCACGGAGTCCATGGTTGCCTCCATTTTGTCATCATGTACAGCCAAAACTCCATTTGATGTTTGTGGCCCCAACGCATCGTCAGCGTCCCAAGTCTATCGTCGACGTATGAGATGGCGGGGCAAACGCTTGACCACATGCATCTCCATAATTTTGAGTATGTGGCAGCACACAATCTCGTCCTGTTCATATTTGTAGCATTCGCAATAGTACTCACCTTCGTTTACTACGGCCTTCACAAAGTAGTTTCTTCCCTTGTCTGGATCTTCAGGTTCTAAATCAGACATGTCCCTGAGACTACACACCTTGAATGTACATTCCTCAACCTGATAAGCTGCGTACATGCTGGACAACTTTATTTCTTCCTGGAATCTGCATGTTTTGTGCTCGTTAATTTCTCATATTCTTTTTTAACCACTTTTGTTGAGGTAGGGCACAAAATAGCGAGCGTATTAAATTCAACGATGGCAAAGAAAGCATATTTTTTCCACATTGCTTTGTTTTGATTGTTTCCACCTGGCATCTATAGTTTATTTCACATGGCAGTCAAAGCATGACGCGCACGGTAATCAATATGTTGTACTACATATTGTGCTATTGTGAAATTAGCAGTATGTCAAAACATGGCAAGTATAGTGCATTCTTGGTAGGGCAACTGCATCATATTGTTCTCATGGCAAAACAGGTCATCTTACATGGGAAATACTTTGTACTACAGATAGCAATTATACTACATCCCACATGGAAACCACACAACATTCAACATGACAACTACACTTTCTTACACAACACACGGCATCTATTATTTGTTTTCCAACTACTCATTTTTATTCCATTTTTCATCTTTTGCATTTACGTGTTTACTACAGATGGCAGCTTCAAACCAGTACCCATGGGAAACATATTTGATATTTTGTTTGCTTCCTTTTTGAACACAAGGCATGCAGCCTTGTTCTTGTTTTCTCAATCAACATTTTTGTTTTTTTAATAATTTTCGATGTTGAATGCATTGTGCCATACATGGCAAATAAGACCGTACGAGCATTCAGTTACGTGTAAAATATTTTGTTGGTGTATATCTTGCTCATCTGCCTCTCCATCGGTAAATATGTTAGGAATCTAGGATGCTTGAGTGCGGTCTTTGCTTCTTGCTGCAGCTCAGATCCCAGTATTTTCTGTTGCAAAGCTGAATATTACTTGGCAAACTGCATCAATGAGTTGCCAGGGCTCATGTAATGCTTCAAAACAGCATTGAACCCCTCGCTGCGTTGCGTAGTCTGCAGAAATGGATAGAAGCGCTGCATGAAGAAGGCTGGCACCCAGTACATCCGCTTCTCCCATAGTTTCTTAAGTGTCTCGTTGTCCTGGACTTGGTATTTTTCAATCATAGTCATCCAGCTTCATTCAAACTCTTCCACTGTCAAGTTGTGGTCCACACAGAACTCGAATGCCTTGTGTAGATCTGGAAGGTCAGCAAAGAATGGTCCTAGAGTCTCTTCTTCCTTCTTAATAATATGCCACCTGCAGTGCCTATGCACTGCCATGGGGAAGACCTCCTCTATGCCTCCACGCATGCTAAAGTCCTGGTTTGTTATTATGTTCATCGGAGCAACTCCACCCATGCACTCCAAGAAGGTTTTGAACAACCAAGTGTAACCATCAATATCTTTATTCTGCACGAGGCCGCAGCCGAGCTGCAAGGACTGATTGTGGTTATTTATTCCTATGAATGGAGCACATGGCATCTTGTACATATTCACGAGATATGTCGCGTCGAAAGAAATGCAATCACGAAAATGTTTGTAGGCTCTTCTTGCTGCACTATCCACCCAATACATGTTTCTAACACGGTCCTCATCGTCCAGTCTTATCCTATAGAAGAAATCAGGATCTTCTTTTGCTTTCTCTTTGAAGTAGGCAATCTTGTCTCCTATGTCAACCAACTTGCTCTCTCTGCGGTACTTTGTCTTTAGGTTTGTGACGTCTGATGGTATGTAGGGCATGCTACTCAGACTACCATCTTTGATGTGGACCAGGGACAGTATCTGGACCATTCTCGATGTACTCACGTTACAATCATGTAGCAACTTTATGAAATTCTTCTTGTGAGACTGAATCCTCTCTGAGCGCTTAGAAATCTTACTAGGTCAAACTTCTTTATCATATCGTGGTTGTGTTCTTTGACATATTCGGTGACCACCTACCAGGCTCCATCTGTGTTTAGCTTCATTCTGGTAGGGCATTCCATCTTGAGAATGATGCCTCTCCTTCGTTCCGGCAAGACCGGCACAACACCTTTAACCTTCTTGTTCTTTCACGCCTTGTAGCACCTTAGCCCACCTCTGTTGTACTCGTTAGTTTTTTTATTTTCCTATGGTATTTTGTGTTCACAACAAATCCATGGAACAATGCATAGCTCTGATAGTATTTATTGGCATCTTCAAATGAACTAAATCTTTGTCCAACATAAGGTGGTTGAGTTGGCATGAATTTTGATTGTCCCTCTTCTTCTTCCCCTTGTGTTTCATCATCAGTTTCATCATTCACTTCAGTATTGGTGGATGCTTCATCTGTTCGAACGTTGCTTGTGCTCGTGCGCACAGGCGTGCTTGTCGTCATTGCTGCAAAGATGGCAAGTTCTGACACTGATTCTGCATTGTTCGTGATAGTATGGTTGACCGGCTCGTGGAACAACCCTTCCGTGTGCTTTGAGGTACCCGCAACAGATGGTCGTGCACCGCTGTTGAACGTAGTTGAAGCTCCTGCATTTTTTAAATCAGGTTCGTGTGTAATCGGTATTGCTTGAATGCATCTTCATTAAAATCAAATATGGCAACTGAATCTGATTGACCATGGCAACTGCATTTTATTCTACAAGGCAAATTGTAGGTGCCTACGCATTGAATTGAGGCATTGCAAATGTAATTGCTTCCATTTTGCACAGGTAGATAATCAGATAAGTTAGTTACATGTCTAAAGTGCAATTTTGAAATCATGGTAACTGTAATCCATATTTGCATGACAACATGCATAGATGCAATTCTTGGGCAGCTGCATTTGGCCAGGTATGACAACTGCAGTTGTCCAGCCATGGTAGCTGCAGTTGACCTAATATGGCATCTGCAATTGTCCAGTCATGGCAATCACCATTTTAACATCAAATGCAAGCTAAGTATGAGCACACAAGGCAAATGCAGATAATCACAAATGGCAAATACATACAGACAGTAATTGACAAATCCAGATGATCATAGATGACAAATGGACTTATACATTGGTGCCAAATGCAGTTGACCAGTTTTGGCAACTTCACTTTTTCCAAAGCTTTGTGTATCAACTTTCGATGTAATTGTCTTTTTGTTTTTTCAATTTTTTGTCACAGCATGGTAATTGCCTTGTTTCTTAATTTCCTTTTTGTCATATATTGTGCGTGCGATCAGATTTTTAAACGTCTCACCTGCACAAGATGCTGATGGCAGTTCTCTTGTTGCCATCATTTGCCACGTATTGCATGATGGTCATGTTTTTTTAAAATATTTGTAAGTCTGTCATCCATCATCCTTGATACTCTTTCGTTTACTGTTTTCATGATCTCGGTTTTTCTGTATGCTACCTCTTTTTTTGCACATCAACGTGCTTGCATGATTTTCTTGGTTCGCAAATTACCTTCAATTTCCATATGTGCTACTTGAAGTTGGTGTGTTACTTGAAGTTGGTGTGTTGTATATGCATTACTGATGGCCCGCAATGGTGCAGCTTGCCACGAGACTCCTGGTGGTGTGGTCGTACCGTAAGAACCTGCGAACATGTCAATGTAAATCATAAGATGGGATGCCATATTTCATGTATACACACATGTTAAATCTCATTTTTTTTCCTTCATGCGTCATGTGGAAGTTTAGTTTTCAAATCATGGCAAACATAATCCACCATACATGGCAACTACAGTCGACAAGCATTGACCAACTGCAGTTGTTAAAACATGGCAACTGTAGTTGAGCAATCATGGCAACTGCAGTTGTTCAGACATGGCAACTGCAGTTGAACCAACATGGCAACTGCGTGCAATCACATATGGCAACGGCAGTCATACATTAATTGGCAAATGCAGTTGTCCACAGATGGCAAATACACTTGACCAGGCTTGGCAGGTGCACTTTTATCATTTTTTGTTTTGCATCAGCTACAAACGCTAACGTCATCATTTTTCATTTTTGTCACACCTCATAACTGCCTTGTCTTTCTCTAGTTTTCCTTTTCCGATACATTGTGCACGATCATTTTTTTTACGTCTCACCTGCATAAGATGTTGATGGCAGGTATCTGGTTGCCAGCTGTTGCCACGTGCTGCATGATGGTCCTGTATTTTCAAAATACTCGTAAGTCTGCCATCCTAGCATGATTTTTTGCCACATCAACATGCTTGCATTATTTTTTGGGTTCACAATACCTTGATTTGCCACATGTGCTATTTGAAGTTGGTCTCTCGCATCTCTATCACCGATAGCCCCCTGTGTTGCAACTTGCCATGGTATTCCTGGTGGTGTGGTTGTGTCGTAAGAATCCATGAACAATGTCATTGTAATACATAAGGAGAATGCCATTTTCAAGTCCACAAACATGTCAAATTTCACTTTTTCTTCTTGTATCGTGCCCATGCTCGCGTGCTGCTCTAGTAGTGGCAGCAATGGTCCTGCTGAAATGAGTTCATTGTACCCTATCGCATCCCAAGGAGCGCTTGTGGCTGTCCGGAAAACCAAGTATCAGGCCCATCTCCAGGATTCATTCTGCTTCTCCCCCCGTTTTTCACACTCCTGTAGAACAATTTAATCACTGCATGAATGAGAACGCATTATTATTCCAATTCCATTTTGTTGTTTCCACAAAAGGAAGCACGGCAATCTTATCATATGACTGGCATAAACCACTAGCATAGCATGGCAAGTAGAACATTGTAGCCGTGCATCTTGTTGACAAGGCATGCATATTCATTCTCTTTCTACAATCTGGATGTCAACTACCATGTAGGATTGGTGGCAACTAACAGCAAAGTTGGGTGGCAACTATTTTCCTTTATAGTTGCCTGCCAAATACTCTGTTCTGCCCAACTTCCCCTCTGTATTCAACTTTTTCCTCCATCCTCTTTTTGTCTAACTCTTAGTGAGCCTTAACATACTTTCGAGCACAGTTTGATAGCAACCCCAAACTAACAACTTAGTACGAACTTCTGATTGCCCGCATTCATGAAGATCAAATCTAGGATACATGATGGCAACTTTGTGGAATTTGGAGGGGAGAGGAGAACGACCAGATTCATGTGTTTCTAGATCAATGCGGCACAAATGTAGGACGTTTGTGGCCTAGTTGCCATGACCATGTGGATCCAGTCGCCATCTATGCGGGCAATCTCGCCGGTGATCTGATCTGGTTGCCATGGCAAATAGCGAAGGAAGAGGAGGGAGGTAGGGGGAGATTTGCCGATCCCAAGGTTGGAGACGGCCGACGGTGGCTATTCTGACGCGCGGGCAAGGATGGACGACAGCCGAGAGGTGGATTTGGTCGTGCGGGCCGTGGGGGTGGTTCGCCCGGACGTGTGGACGATCGCGCTGCACACCGGACGTGCAGGCTGCGAACGGGGGCGCCTGGACGTGCTCGTGCGGGCGGGCCTGCGTCGATGCCACACAGGGCGTGTGACAAATACCTCTAGATGCCACACGTGTGAATATCGACGTCCTTGTTCTATGGTCCCCGGTTAAAAAGAAAACCCGCCATTTCAACGACTTGGTCACTTCATTTTCGCTGTACAGACCAAAAGCATGAGAATAAATATAATGCGTCGAGGATTCAGAGTGGTCCAGCAGCCCCCGGACGTAGCCCGGGCATCGACTAGCTACTAGCTTCTGCTTCCCCAGGATATAGGAGTAGTCCGTATGTGATAACGTGTCCTCAGATGTGCCGGATCCTGAACCGAGACGAGACGCATGGACGGAAGGAAGCGAGCGTGGCAGGACGGACGCACGCACGGATCGGTGGCCCTTTCTCTATCTGCACTGTACGCGGCGCGGTCTGTTAGGCTGTCGCGGTCGCGAAAGGGAGAGCGCATGCAAAAGTTGGCGTCGCTGCGTGTCCTGTCGGAGACGGATGGATGGATGGGTCGATCGAGAGCAATCATCTACTCCCCTCTCACATGTGTTTGATCTACTTTCGGGGGAGGAAGGAGGAGGAGGAGATCGTCCACGATGCTTCCCCGAAGCAACCCGTTCATCATTCTCCCATGATCTGTGCATGCATGCATGCGTGTTTGCATATGCATAGGATCCCTTTTGCAATCCCGTGGAGCCGGCCCGTCCCTGTTGATTTTGCTGCTGCGGTTAGAGCACCTACAGTTGAGATTCGGGGCACGCACACGCACTCAACAGCACTGAGTGCTGGCACTTGTATCAGTTGATGAGATCCTTGTGCCCATGTTGCAAAAGCCGGCCGAAACTGTTTCCCTAATCATGGGATCATATGTGTGCTGCTTACCCAAAGTAGCTAACAAATTGCAGCTTGCTTGCGAAGCCCCATGAATTGTACAAGAGCTAACGTACGATTCGCCGCATTATTTAGGATTAACTCCTTTTTCCTCTAGCTGGTTATTGCAGTCGGTTGTCTTGTTTTGCTTTTATCTACTTTGGCTTGGATTATAATTGTGTTTTGACAGTGTTTTCTTTCCATTCATATATCATGTTGGGATGCGGTTGGAGACGGTGTATTTTTTTAGGATAAAGTGGAGTTTTTCAATGCATGATTGCGGTGTCCGTGCACACTTCGGCCTCTGTGTCAGTCCGTGGTGGTTGTGTCTGCCCCTTGAAGACTCTTATTCCATGCTAAAATCATGGAATCGCTACTATAACACTCACGTTGACCGCCAAATGAAGCTCTCGCTCGCTCAGCTCCCTGCTCCACACGCTTGCTTAGTTTTTCTTACGTCCACTCCACTGCTAGCACAGAAAATAAAACAATTATTGTAGTTTTTATTTGGAACTTTTTGTTAAATAAAAAGATGTTCACTATTTTTTAAAAATCTTGGATTTTCAAAAATGTGGTGACTTAAAAATCATGAATTTTAGAAAAAAAATGTTTGTGGATTGTAAAAGAATATCCTTGGATTTCAAAAAATGTTTCAATTTGAAAAATGGATTACAAATTTAAAAAAAAATACAGACTTTGAAAATTCTTGTGAACTTTAAAATATTCATGAACCTGAAAAATATTCTTGGAATTTAAAAATCACAAGTTTTAATAAATATTCATGAACTAAATGTGAAAAAATAAATATAAAGGAAAAATAAACAATAAAAGAAAAAACAAAGGAGAAACTATTAAAATCGGTAGAAAAACACATAAAAGAAAGAAAAACTAAAAATCAGGCAATACCTTCTCAAAACCGTCTGGCCCATTACGACTAGGTATACTTTACTCTTAGTCAGTGACACATACCGTTATAGGCGGGGCACATAGCAACCCCGCAGCCCCCCACGCACTAGGAGACTCCAAATCTAGAGGAACCACAACGCAACCCAGGGAAACGAATGCCCAAGCGGGCTAGCCTATGGGGGTGATTAGTTGGGCTTTTACTCGGCTTTTTCACTTTGGCTTATAAGCCAAAAAGGCACATAAATAGCATAAATTGCTTTTAGAGGCCGAGCTCCATGAAGGCCGCCAAATGCAAAACTCAAAATTCATGAAAATTCCATTTTTATATTTCAAAAATATCTGGAAAAAAAGTTACAGAGATAGATGAAGGCATAATGCACAACTGTGTAAATTTTCAAGACGAAATACGTTGAAATGGTGGCTATGAAAAAAACAATCTAGGGCTATTTAACACATGATACTATTCATGCTCCCAGGCCATGAATTTGTCTTTTTTGTACATGTCGCATTTCAACGTGTTTTATCCTGAAATTTTACACACATACACCTCACATTCTTGTTTACTTGTACAAGTTTTTCAAGATATTTTGAAACCAAAATTTTGAATTTATCAAAAATTCGATCCAAAACGCCATACTCCCTAAATAGGTGCTTTTTTGGCTTTTTGGCTTATATTTTCTTAAAGCACCTCATAAGAAAGAAAGAAAAGCCAAAAGGCACATATTTAGGTGTTTTTTTTGGCTTACAAGCCAAAGTCAAAAAGGCAAGTAAAAGCCCAACCAAACACCCTCTATGGTTGATTACATACTGCTCACGATGAACTGCTATAATTTTATGATCCCTGCCTTTGTGTCACTTCGTGTGGCCACTGGCGACTGGTTCATCGTCCATTCCATGATGTTGGCCGCAACCAGACAACTATCAATCTCTAGGATAAACAGGGTTGAGAACCTCTCTAGGGTTAGGGTGACCCTTTCATACATGCCAATACTTTAGCTTCAAGGGCACTTGAACAAGACAACAAACATATGTGGGAGGAGAAGACGATGTGCCCTTCTCATCTCTAAGGATCATGCCATTGCCTCCGTTGTCATCGGCCTCAGAGAATGCGTCGTCGACATTAAGCTTCATTCAACCATCCTAAGGAAATTCTTAACAGTTGGATTTTAGATGAACAGAGCATTAAAATGTTCGAAAATCGCTCTCTAGGGGGCGGCATGGGAAAACCCTAGCCGTCACCCAATCCCTCCCCACCTCACTCTCTAGCCATGGCTATTACCAGATGATGCTGATGGGAAAATCCCTTCTTGGCGGATGGCAGCGGCAGGGCAAAGCTCCTCTCCTGGCATGCTTCTTGGTCCCTTGCCAGCGCGGCGTGCTCGCGTAGCGATAGTGGAAGTCGGGGCGGCGGCCCTGGGCGGTGATGCTGATGGCTGATCTACTCGTTGGCACGGTGGGAAGGTCGTGTGCGGCGAACCATAGGGCTCGTCCGGTGCATGAGGAATTTGGGGTGGTCGGCCACGAAAGTAGCCTCTCGTGCTCGCATGGATGGCAGCCAGCTGCTATTTGTGAGTTGTGTTGCGAGTTCCTCGAAGAGGAGAGGATGATACAATACAGTAGAGATAAGTATTTTCCTCGGTTAAGAACCAAGGTTATCAATCCAGTAGGAGAACCACACAGAACCTCATGAGCAGCACCTGCACACACAAAAGCAAATACTTGCACCCAACGCAAACAAGAGGGTTGTCAATAAAATAAAAGTGCAGCAAAGTATTTTTGTGTTTTATATATGATAAAAGTAGACCGGGGGCCATATTTTTCACTAGAGGCTTCTCTCTCGAACACATAGCATACGATGGGTAACAAATTACTATTCGGCAATTGATAGAAAAGCGCATAGTTATGACGATATTCAAGGCAATGATCATGTATATAGGCATCACGTCCGAGACAAGTAGACTGACTCCTGCCTGCATATACTACTATTAATCCACCCATCGACCGCTATCCAGCATGCATCTAGGGTATTAAGTTAATAAAAACGGAGTAACGCCTTAAGCAAGATGACATGATATAGACAAAGTAAACTCAACTAATATGAATAAACCCCATCATTTTATCCTTAATCTCAACAATCAAATACGTGTCTTGTCCCCTACTTTGTCACTTAGATAGAGCACCACAAAATTGAACCCATCACAAAGCACCTCTCTGTAGGATCTAGAAGTAGGTGTGTCTAGAGGGGGGTGATTAGACACTTAGTGCTAAAGTTGCAATTTTTAAGTCTTTTGGTTTGAGTGAAGTTTTAGGCTCAATTTCAACATACACAATACATATCAAGCAAGCATGCAAAGAGTATATAGGCAGCGGAAAGTAAAGCATGCAACTTGCAAGAATGTAAAGGGAAGGGTTTGGAGAATTCAAACGCAATTGGAGACACGGATATTTTTCCCGTGGTTCGGATAGGTGGTGCTATCCTACATCCACGTTGATGGAGACTTCAACCCACGAAGGGTAACGGTTGCGCGAGTCCACAGAGGGCTCCACCCATGAAGGGTCCACGAAGAAGCAACCTTGTCTATCCCACCATGGCCATTGCCCACGAAGGACTTGCCTCACTAGCGGTAGATCTTCACGAAGTAGGCGATCTCCTTGCCCTTACAAACTCCTTGGTTCAACTCCACAATCTTGTCGGAGGCTCCCAAGTGACACCTAGCCAATCTAGGAGACACCACTCTCCAAGAAGTAACAAATGGTGTGTTGATGATGAACTCCTTGCTCTTGTGCTTCAAATGATAGTCTCCCCAACACTCAACCCTCTCTCTCACAGGATTTGGATTTGGTGGAAAGAAGATTTGAGTGGAAAGCAACTTGAGGCAGGCTAGAGATCAAGATTCATATGGTAGGAATGGAATATCTTGGCCTCAACACAAGGGTAGGAAGTTCTCTCTCAGAACATATGGGTTGGAAGTGTAGATGTGTTGTGATGGCTCTCTCCATGAATGAAGAGGAGGTGGAGGGGTATATATAGCCTCCACTTAAAATCCCACCATTACACACAATTTACCAATCTCGGTGGGACCGAATCAACAAACTCGGTCGGACCGAAATAGTAAACCTAGTGACCGTTAGAGATTCTCGGTGGGACTGACATGCAACTCGGTAGGACCGATATGGTTAGGGTTTGGGCATAACGTAATCTCGGTGAGACCGATTACACAAAATCGATGAGACCGATTTGGTAATTAGCTAACCAGAGAGTTGGTCAGGCAAACTCAGTGGGACCGATTAATAAACTCGATAGACCGATTTTGGTAATGAGTTAACCAGAGAGTTTGCATTGTAATCTCGGTAGTACCGATTGTCTAGACTCGGTGAGACCGATTTTGACAATGGACATACACATTGAGATTACAATCCCATCTCGGTGAGACCGAGATCCCTGTCGGTAGAACCGATTTGCTAGGGTTTGGCAGTGGCTTATGACATATGAAACTCGGTGGCGCCGGATAGAAAGAATCGGTAGGACCGAGTTTGGCTTAGGGTTTGGGTCATATGTGGAAGTGGGAAAGTAGCTGAGGGTTTTGGAGCATATCATTAAGTACATGAAGCAAGAGGCTCATTAAGCAACACCTCATCCCTCCTTGATAGTATTGGCTTTTCCTATGTACTCAATGTGATCTTGGATCACTAAAAGGTAAAATAAAGAGTATTGAGCTTGAAGCTTGAGCCAATTCTTTGTCCTTAGCATCTTGAAGGAGTTCCCACAACCTTTAGTCCATCCCACTCCATTGTTGAACTTATCTGAAATATACTAGATAAAAACGTTAGTCCAACAAGAGATATGTTGGCATTAATTACCAAAACCACCTGAGGAGGACTTGTGCTTTCAATCTCCCCCTTTTTGGTAATTGATGGCAACATACATCAAAGCTTTAGATTAAGATACAAAGAATAGCAAGTAAAGCTTTGGAAGAACATGTAACAAACATAGGCTCCCCCTACATGTATGCAATCATGTAAATATAAAATGTAGAGGCATGTGAGAGCATAATCATGACAGAGTAGGCAATGTGTTACATGTATCTTGGCCATATGCATCAGAGCAAAGGATTATTAAGAGAAATACCTTCATGCTTATGAGTCCTTCTTGCAAACAGCATGTATAAAAGCAAGAATTCCTCATACTCATGATTCTGATGCATATACTTACCTTGTGGTCTTGAGTTGGCTTAGGATGGAATGAACCTGCATAAACAAGGTTAGATAACACAGGTACATCCACTAGCCAGAGCAAACCAAAGAAAACCACAAGAATACCAAGACTGGGATGACATGTAGAGAGTGAGTACAAGGTACCACATTAGATTAGACATGTCCCCAAGAGTAAAGATATGCAATGAATTTGAATGATTTCTTTCCCTTAGATGTCTTGCTCCCCCTGAATTTGACATGGGATTGGGAGAAGATAGGGAACAGAAAATCAGAGCTGAAATATATGTATGAATAGAACATAATGCACATGAGCACATATGAACATGTCTTTCCCCCAAAAAGACATGTGGCATCTCTCCTCTCCTCTTGAATATCAAGCATCTGGGATCCTTGAGTGTTCTCTCCCCCTGGAGATCTCTTTCTTTCTCCCCCTTAATATTTTCTCCTTTTGAAGATGATAAGCTTTGATGTGATCTCTCTCTCCCCCTTTGACATCAATTTCCAAGAAGACTTTTCTGGAATCTGTCGAATAGGTTTGGTCCTTGAGATTCAGCACAAAGCAATGAATAAAACTGTGATGCTTGTAGAGGATAAGATTCATCGAGTGGAGCTGGATCAGAAGAAATATAGAATAAGTGGCAAACTGTTTTTCGTGTTGCGAAATCGGTGGCACCGAGTGTCATGTCTCGGTGGTACCGAAGGGATTCGGTTGATCCGAGAATTACTATTCGGTCAAACCGAGTTCACTACAGAGAAAACACTTGTCTCCTCAGCTCACTTAGTCAAATAAGATCTCACAAGGATTTGCAATGAATTAACTGAAAGATTTGCAAGGAATTTGATGCAGAAATATGCAGAACAAAAAAAATGAAAGTTCTAGATGAAGTGAGTTTTTTTTTGATAAAGAGGGAAACAAATATGCAAGGGACTAATGCAATAACACACAAAGAAAAGAAACACAAGAGAACTTCATCTAGAATTGGGCGGTGACATAGTCACCTATGTTAGAGTATATTGACTTAGGAGTCAAGTGAGAACACTTGATCATAGGTCATACTCATCGTTTAAGCTCAAAATGGGGTTACCATTTTTCGGTTAAGCATCTTGATGTATTCTCATCTTGTTGAGTTGCTTTGACTCATGACTTTGAGTAAAGCTTCTCTAAGATGAAATATCATACCTTGGGTGGTGGTGTGGGCCTTGCTCATGTAGTGGAACTTATGTGGGTGCTCAAGGTTGATGTAGCTCATCAAGAGTTGGGAGCACCACTTGGAATTTTGAGTTCATCTACCTACATGGGTTAGTTCTTGCAAGGAAAAGCACTTTTATATCCAAAAATGAAGATCATGAAGCTCAACATAGAGTTTGTCAAAAGATATGTTTGAGTGGTTTCGTGCTTCCTTGTCTTTAACCACCGTTGTGTAGAGACTTGGTGATGTAGAGATTGCTCAAGATGTGAGTGAGTTGCAATCTCATATAATTAGATTCATCCAAGTACCTACATGGGTTAGATAACATGCAAGGTACAAATATATCCAAGACATAAGATAGTCATCATAAGAGATATATCAAGGATTAGTCATAAGCTCATGTCTTGCATGTATCCAATGGAGTTTCTACTCCAAGTTCGAAGCATCAATGATGTTCAATTCTCCTCTCAACCTGCAAAACACTTTCTCATCAAGCGGTTTAGTGAATATATCCGCTAATTGCTTATCGGTGCGAACATGCTTAAGATCAATGTCTCCCTTAGCAACATGATCTCGAATGAAATGATGATGAACTTCAATATGCTTAGTTTGAGAATGTTGTACATGATTATGACCAATTTTGATAGCACTTTCATTGTCACAAAGCAATAGTACATGTTTCACATAGACTCTATAATCTTTAAGAGTTTGGGTCATCCAAAGTAATTGAGCACAACATGAACCAGCGGCAATGTATTCCGCTTCGGCGGTGGATAGGATACCGAGTTTTGTTTCTTGGAGGACCAAGACACAAGAGATCTACCAAGAAATTGACACGTACCCGAAGTATCAACCTTGTCTCCGGCATAATCTGAGTCGAAATACCCAACAAGATCGAAAGAGGACCTCTTAGGATACCAAATGCCAAAATTTGGTGTATGGATTAAGTATCTCACTATCCTTTTCACGGCCTTAAGATGACATTCTTTAGGAGCAGCTTGATATCGTGCACACATGCACACACTTAGCATAATGTCGGGACGAGAGGCACATAGGTATAACAATGAACCAATCATAGAGCGATAAACCTTTTGATCAACTGGTTCACCATCTTTGGTCAAATCATTATGTCCACTAGTAGGCATGGGTGTAGACATACCTTTGCATTCTTGCATATTGAACTTCTTGAATAAGTCTTTGGTGTACTTCGTTTGAGCGATAAATGTACCTTCCTTAGTTTGCTTGATTTGCAAACCGAGAAAGAACTTGAGTTCACTCATCATAGACATCTCAAACTTCTTCGACATAAGCTTTCCAAACTTTTCACTAAACAGAGGGTTAGTAGAACCAAATATGATATCGTCAACATAAATTTGGCATACAAATAGTTCTCCATTAACACTTTTAGTAAAAAGTGTGGAATCAATTTTTCCAATTTCAAAACCACTTGCAATATGGAACTTGGTCAAGCATTTATACCATGCTCTAGGAGCTTGTTTGAGACCATAAAGGGCTTTGTGAAGTTTGTAAACATGATTAGGTTTCTTAGGATTGACAAAGCCAGGGGGTTGTTTGACATAAACTTCCTCCTCTATTTCACCATTTAGAAAAGCACTTTTAATGTCCATTTGGTACAAGGTGATATTATGGTGATTAGCATAGGCAAGTAAGATGCGAATGGACTCAAGTCTAGCAACGGGAGCATATGTCTCACCATAGTACATACCTTCGAATTGTGTGTATCCTTGGGCGACGAGACGTGCTTTGTTGCGAACCACTTGTCCATCTTCATCTTGCTTATTGCGAAACACCCATTTGGTACCAATAATGTTGTGGTTGTTGTCAGGCTTCTCAACCAATGTCCAAACTTGGTTTCTCTCAAAGTTGTGTAGCTCTTCATGCATAGCGTTTATCCAATCCGGATCTTCCAATGCTTCTTCGACCTTCATAGGTTCAATGCTAGAGATGAATGAATAGTTTTCACAAAAGTTAGCTAAACGAGTTTTTGAGCGAGTAATTCTCCCGGTTTGGATATCATTGTAGATTTGCTCGACGGGATGATCTTTGGCAATTCTTGCTCGAACTCGTGAAAGCTTTGCTTGGGTCTTCGTTGAACATCTTCTTCATCTTGTTCTTCTTCTTGGCCTTCTTCATTGTTGGTGTTGTCGTTCTCTTGTCGTGGTGGAGAAGGAGGTTGTTGATGTTCGTCTTGATGCACTTCCTCATTTCCTTCATCTTGGTGTGTCCCACTTGTCGATGCCTCCGTGTCGATTCTTGGTTCACCTTGTCGTGAAGTAGAGGCTTCCACTTGGACAGACGAGGTACTCTCCTTCACCTCCGTTGGACGAATTTTGCCAATAGACAGGTCTTGGATTGCTTCTGAAGGGTCTTTGTCTCCTACATTAATTGGCAATTGCTCTACTTGCGAGCCATTAGATTCATCAAACTTCACATCTACCGTTTCTTCAACCTTTCGGGTGAAATTGTTGTAGACACGGTAAGTGTGAGAGTTTGAGCCATAACCAAGTAGGAAACCTTCATGAGATTTAGGAGCAAACTTTGAACGACGATGCTTATCTAGAATGTAGCACTTTGAGCCGAATACTCGAAAGTATCCAACTTGGGGTTTGTTACCGGTGAGGAGCTCGTATGCCGTCTTGCCGAGTAGCTTGTGAAGATACAAGCGATTTGTTGCATGACAAGCTGTCTCAACCGCTTCTGCCCAAAAGTGCTTCGGCGTCTTGTACTCATCAAGCATCGTTCTCGCCATTTCGATGAGCGTCCGGTTCTTCCTCTCAACAACTCCATTTTGTTGAGGTGTGTACGTAGCCGAGAACTCATGTGAAATCCCTTCTTCGGCAAGAAAGGTATCCACATTTGCGTTCTTGAACTCCGTTCCATTGTCACTCCGAACCTTCTTGATCTTCACGTCAAACTGATTTTGGGCCTTCCTAGCGAAGTTTTTGAAGATCTTTTGGACCTGTGATTTATCATCAAGAAAGAACACCCACGTAAATCTTGAAAAATCATCAACTATAACTAGACCAAAAGAATTTCCACCGAGACTCTTGTAGGCATTGGGACCAAAAAGATCCATATGAATTAGCTCGAGTGGCCTTCTTGTGGTCATGATGTTCTTCACGGGATGCCTTCCTCCAACCTGTTTACCTGCTTGACAAGCACTGCAAAGTCTATCCTTATCAAATATGACATCGTTAACTCCAAGGATATGATTTCCTTTAATAAGCTTGTCAAGGTTTCTCATGCCAACATGACCTAGTCGTCTATGCCACAACCAACCTTTTGAGGATTTAGCAATAAAGCAAGTTTTAGGTTGTGCCTTTTTAGAAAAATCGACAATGTAAAGGTCACCTCTACGTATACCGGTAAAGACCATTTTATGATTATCTCGACGAAACACTTGGCAATCTACCTCAGTAAATACGACATTCAATCCGAAATCAGCAAGTCTAGATATTGAAAGTAAGTTGTAGCCAAGGGATTCAACAAGCATGACATTTTGAATGGAGCTATCGTGTGAGATGGCCACCTTACCAAGGCCAACCACCTTACCCTTTGAATTAACACCAAAGGTGACATACTTTCGAGGGCCGTCATTTTCAGCAAGCTCATGGAACATCTCTTCGTCTCCGGTCATATGATCGGTACATCCACTGTCGAGAACCCATTCCTTTCCTCCTGACACATATCCTCGAAGATTTTCCATAAGACCAAAGTGTCTCATTGCATCATCAAGATCGAAGTCACTATCATCATTCTCATCATAGTATCCATGTTCAACTTGATCTTGTGACTCATCATTTCCTAGAGAAAGTGATTCATTAGATAAATGATCATCAAAGTGGTCACTTTTATGAATTCTTATAGCTTCGGATATAATATCACTAATGATTCCAACATTTCCTTTAGCATGCATGAGATTAGTAAGCTCAAATAGACAATCACCAAAACTAGGATCACTAGAGTTCATTTTACTCATGGCAATAGATTTATGGAGAATTTCATCCAAATTTTTCAAGGAATAATCGGGGAATCGTTCCTCAAGAAATTTCCATATAATATAGGCACACTTTAGAGTAGGTAAACTAGCAATCAAGTATTTGGGCAATCCTCTAATGATGAGCTCAACGGTTCTAAGATTGCGAATCATGTCAATATCTTCGTCTAGAGTGGGATGCATAGGATCAACATGAGGAGCACAAGGACTAGCAATATACTTGTTCAAATGATATTGATTGAAAATCACAAGCATCTCATTTTTCCATTCATGAAAATACTCTCCATCAAGAATAGGCACTCTATGTCTAAGACTCCCTAAAGTAGACACATCCATCTTCCTCCAATGGTGATTAAACCAAGGCAATGGAGACCAAAGCTCTGATACCACTTGTAGGATCTAGAAGTAGGTGTGTCTAGAGGGGGGGTGATTAGACACTTAGTGCTAAATTTGCAATTTTTAAGTCTTTTGGTTTGAGTGAAGTTTTAGGCTCAATTTCAACATACACAATACATATCAAGCAAGCATGCAAAGAGTATATAGGCAGCGAAAAGTAAAGCATGCAACTTGCAAGAATGTAAAGGGAAGGGTTTGGAGAATTCAAACGCAATTGGAGACACAGATGTTTTTCCCGTGGTTCGGATAGGTGGTGCTATCCTACATCCACGTTGATGGAGACTTCAACCCGCGAAGGGTAACGGTTGCGCGAGTCCACGGAGGGCTCCACCCATGAAGGGTCCACGAAGAAGCAACCTTGTCTATCCCACCATGGCCATCGCCCACGAAGGACTTGCCTCACTAGCGGTAGATCTTCATGAAGAAGGCGATCTACTTTCCCTTACAAACTCCTTGGTTCAACTCCACAATCTTGTCGGAGGCTCCCAAGTGACACCTAGCCAATCTAGGAGACACCACTCTCCAAGAAGTAACAAATGGTGTGTTGATGATGAACTCCTTGCTCTTGTTCTTCAAATGATAGTCTCCCCAACACTCAACTCTCTCTCACAGGATTTGGATTTGGTGGAAAGAAGATTTGAGTGGAAAGCAACTTGGGGAAGGCTAGAGATCAAGATTCATATGGTAGGAATGGAATATCTTGGCCTCAACACAAGGGTAGGAAGTTCTCTCTCAGAACATATGGGTTGGAAGTGTAGATGTATTCTGATGGCTCTATCCACGAATGAAGAGGAGGTGGAGGGGTATATATAGCCTCCACTTAAAATCCAACCATTACACACAATTTACCAATCTCGGTGGGACCGAATCAACAAACTCGGTCGGACCGAAATAGTAAACCTAGTGACCGTTAGAGATTTTCGGTGGGACTGACATGCAACTCGGTAGGACCGATATGGTTAGGGTTTGGGCATAACGTAATCTCGGTGAGACCGATTACACAAACTCGGTGAGACCGATTTGGTAATTAGCTAACCAGAGAGTTGGTCAAGCAAACTCGATGGGACCGATTACTAAACTCGGCTAGACCGATTTTGGTAATGAGTTAACCAGAGAGTTTGCATTGTAATCTGGTAGTACCGATTGTCTAGACTCGGTGAGACCGATTTTGACAATGGACATACACAGTGAGATTACAATCCCATCTCGGTGAGATCGAGATCCCTGTCAGTAGAACCGATTTGCTAGGGTTTGGCAGTGGCTTATGACATATGAAACTCGGTGGTGCCGGATAGAAAGAATCGATTGGACCGAGTTTGGCTTAGGGTTTGGGTCATATGTGGAAGTGGGAAAGTAGCTCAGGATTTTGGAGCATATCATTAAGCACATGAAGCAAGAGGCTCATTAAGCAACACCTCATCCCTCCTTGATAGTATTGGCTTTTCCTATGGACTCAATGTGATCTTGGATCACTAAAAGATAAAATAAAGAGTCTTGAGCTTGAAGCTTGAGCCAATTCTTTGTCCTTAGCATCTTGAAGGAGTTCCCACAACCTTTAGTCCATGCCACTCCATTGTTGAACTTATCTGAAATATACTAGATAAAAACGTTAGTCCAACAAGAGATATGTTGGCATTAATTACCAAAACCACCTGAGGAGCACTTGTGCTTTCACTCTCCCACTGAAGATAAATCAATCTAGTTGGCCAAACTAAATGGATAGATCGGAGAGAAATACAAAGCTATAACAAGCATGCATAATAAAGTTCAAAAAAGACTCCAGTAATATTCATAAATATTCATATCATAAACCCACAATTCATCGGATCCCAACAAACACACCAAAAGAAGATTACATCGGATAGAACTCGAAGAAGATCGAGGAGAACACGTTATTGAAAGGACATGTAGGTCTGTGGTGAACTACCCATGCATCATCGGTAGGGCAGCAATGATGATGTAGAAGCCCTCAGTGATCGATTCACCCTCCGGCAGAGTACCAGAAAAGGCCTCCAGATGGGTTCGCGGAAGAACAGAAGCTTGCAGCGGCGGAAAAAGTGTTTCGGGTGGCTCTCTGGTATATTGGGAATATTTGGAAATTTATAGAGGCAGAATTATGTCAAGAGGTACCATGAGGGGCCCACGAGCCTGGGGGTGTCCCCCCTGGGGCGCGCCTAGCGAGCTTGTCGCTCCCTCATGGCTCTTCTGATCTTCTCCTGAACCTTCGTGGGTCCCTTCTGGTCCAGAAAATATTAATCCAAAGATTTTTTTTCTCCATTTGGACTCTCTTTGATATTGAATTTTTGAAAAGCCAAAAACAGCAACTGGCACTGGACACTAGGTTAATAGGTTAGTCCCAGAAAATGATATAAAATTGCATATAATGCATCCAAGATTGATACTATAATAGCATGGAACAATCAAAAATTATAGATAAGTTGGAGACATATCAAGACAGTGCGGCGGTGGGCGCTCGGTGTAGTGCCCGGATTTGGAGCGGTGGCTTCAGTGGTCTGGTTGGCGGCGTGTCGAGCTATGGCGTAGCTCAGCATTTGGGGACCTAAGTCTAGGCATTAAGCTCGGTTGGTGGCGGCGGTACACGTTGGACACATGGGGTTGGGAGGTGTGCGGCGGTGATGTCTCTGGTGGTACATGGTATTCTTGTGGACGACAGCATCGGCAATGCTTACGGAAGTTTGAGCACATTTGGCGGTCATGTATGGCAGTCTGAGCAAAAGCCATGTTCCAGCTCCGAGCAACCGACAATAGCAACACCTTCAGGTGGCGGTCAGCTCCGTCGAAGCATCGCTCGATGGAGCTACGACATTTCCTCTTGGTCTGCAAGTTTCCGGTGGGAACCTCACGTCCATTTGGATCCGTCGATGGCGGCGCTTCAAGCGTCACTCCCTCCTTGGAGGCATCGATCTGGAGCCCATTTGCTTGTTGGCTGGCTGACATCGTCCAGGGGCTAGTGGTTTGTTCGTGGTGGTGTGATTGTTATTCTTCTTTATTGGTGTCTTCTTCTGGTGTGGATCAATGGTGCGAGAGTTTTCCCTTCTACGGTCACGATGGTCAGTATCCACGATGAAGTGAACCGGGTGTGGACTCAGCTTCTTGATGCCTTCCTTCTTCGCCGGCGGTGCCGCTGTTGAAATGTAGCCTTGGCTGCGTGTGGCTCTTCGTTCACGTGTGGATGCAGTCACTCGTTGCCCTTGGACTATGCCGATAGCCTTAAGGCATTATAGATGGTCTCGGTTGATTGGAGCTCTTCGTCTATGGTGATGGTGTTCTCATGCAGCCTCCCGTTCGTGAGGACGATGGAAGCTGACGGCATTCTAGTTCTTCGTTTTTCTTTTTTTTTCTCGAATACGCACGAGTGTGCGTATCATCTATTAAAGGTATGGTTACAGAACGTCCACACCTCTCTCCACCCACATTCCTAAGTGACTACTCGCTATGCGTCCACCCTAATGCTATCTCCATGTCTCGGTGCATCTCCTCCTCACCTCATAGTAGTCCCGCATTCCTCCATAGTGCGTATTCACTAGCGATCTTTTGTAACAGGTCCTGTAAGCAAGGGGCCTTGCCATCAAACACAACACCATTTCGGTGCTTCCATACCTCCCAAAAAACTAGCAAGCATACCGCGCGAACTAGCCTCGCTCTTTGCTTCGGTAGGCTGTCCAGTCCGCTGCGTGAGTACCATTCCAACCGCGACTCCTCCGCGCGTGACTCTGCATGCCCGATGGTCAGCACGGGCAACACTCTAGCCCACACTTGTCGAGTGAGGATGCACTGCAGAAGCAGGTGATCTATCGTTTCTTCGTGCTGGTCACATAGCGGGCGGGCTGCCTGGTGTGGTAAGCCTCGTTGCGCCAACCTGTCCGAGGTCCAGCATCTGTCCTTGGCGGCCAGCCAGGAGAAAACTTTGCACCGTAACGGTGCCTTCGATCCCCAAGTGAGAGTAGCAGTGGGCGACACCTGAAGTCCCCAGAACTTGGCCTGACATGCTGAACTAGCCGAGAACTGCCCCTCTTTGCTCCAGGTCCACGTGACAACGTCGCTACCTTGCTCCTATAATTGAGTGTCCATCACCAACGGCCAGAGTGACATGAATTGCTCCAATGAGGCCTGATCAATGGACGGCCCAAGATCACGCGCCCATGCGCCAGAGGTTACCGCGTCATGCACTCTTCTGGAATTCCTTGCGTGCTTGGAGATGCGATTATACAAGCACGGCGCAAGATCTTGAATGCGAGATCCCTGGAGCCACCGATCCTCCCAGAATAGCGTGCTTTTGCCATCACCAAGTTGCACCCGCGCTGCCGCCTGTAAAAGCTGCCTTGATTCTTTGGGTATAGGAATGTTGAACTCTGCCCAAGGCCTGGAGGTGTCCGTCTTTTGGAGCCAAATCCATTTGGTTTGTAAGTCCACATTCATCCATCGCATGTCCAACACGCCTAGGCCACCCGCCCACTTTGGCCGGCATACTACATCCCAGGCCACAACGCATGCGCCTGCTCCTGCCTCGTCCTTGCCACTCCATAGGAAACTATGGCAGACCTTGATCATTGCTGTGAGCGTTTTTGGTGGTAATCCTAGGGCCAACATGGAATGAATGGGAATCGCCGTGAGGACTGATTGGATAAGAAGGAGCCAGCTGCTTTTCGGTAGTGTCGCTGTCCTCCAGTGTGGCAATTACCCGGTGAGCTGGTCCACGAGTCCACGCAGTTATGCTGCAGTTTGCTTCCGGAGAGTGAGGGGAAGGCCAAGATATTTGCACAGGAACTAGGCGGTCGAACATCCCAGTATATCCTAGATAGTTTGCATTTCCTCCCGAGAGCATCGGATCGGCAGGGCTGCCGTCTTCGCAAGGTTCACACGCAGCCCAGAAGCAGATCCGAACATGGCAAGGATCGACGAGCACACGGAGAGCTCCTGGGGTTTTGGCTTGAGAAAGATCATGACATCGTCCGCAAACATAGATAGCCTTTGCTTGAGGCCAGCGCGCGCTAGGGGGGGCCAGCAAGCCATCCTCGGTGGCCTTCACAAACAGCCGGTGGAGAGGTTCCATGCATAGGATGAATAACATTGGGGAGATCGCCCCCCCCCCCTGTCTCAGCCCGCGACAATTGAAGATGGCTTCACTCAGCCGTCCATTGACCAGAATTTTGGTGGAGGAAGTTGATAGCATCCCACATATCTAGGTAATCCATCTCTGTCCAAATCCCATCTGCCTTAGCACCTCAAGCAAAAACGGCCATTGGATGGAGTCAAACGCCTTGGATATGTCAAGTTTCATCATAACCGTAGGGTCGCGCAGCGAGTGGAGACGACGGGTTGCGCACTGCACGAGCATGTAATTATCATGTAAGGACCTCCCAGCAACAAATGCGCTTTGGTGGTTGCCCACCAGGTGCGGCAGCTCGCCTGCAAGCCTCACGGCTAGTGCCTTGTCAAAAATCTTGAGTGCCCCGTGCACAAGACTAACCGGCCGGAAGTCTGAAATTTCCACCGCCCCGACCTTCTTTGGTAAGAGGACGACAATGGCTTTGTTGATCGCTGGGAGGCCTCGCATGTCGCCTCTGAAGAATTGATCCATAGCATGCATTAGGTCGTCCTTGATGGTGCTCCAACAAGCGGCATAAAAACGCCCCGTGAACCCATCTGGTCCCGGAGACTTGTCCAGAGGCATGTTCTTGACAATCCGCTCGATTTCCTCGTCCGTGAAAGGAACCTCCAGGTGCGCTAGGTTCCTTGTTGGCAGGTTCAGCGCGTCCAGACAAAGAGCGTGCTCACGCTCGGGGGCAGATCCAAGTAGGCCCGAGTAAAATTCGTCCACCACGGCTGCAATCTCTTCTTCATTCGTGAACGTCTGCCCATTGTGTTGCAAGGAAAGTATGGCATTCTTGCACTGGCGATGGCAAGCCTGGCGATGAAAGTATGTCATATTGGCATCCCCGTCTTGGAGTTGGAGCAGCCTCGATCTTTGCCTTGCGATCGTCCTCTGCAATGACGCTAGTCCGAGCAGTTTCCGCTTGAGCAGCTTGCGCAGCGCGTGCTTGTCCAAGGATAGCATCCTGGTATCCATGGCCTCATCTAGTCATGCTATCACCTCCAAAGCGATGAGGTTCTGCGGCCTGATGTTCCCGATCCAGCAGTCGCTCCATCGTTGGGGTGCTTTAGCCGTGGCTCACAGCTTGTTGTCCAGGGTGAGGAATGCATTGTTTTGTAGGGGAACGGACTGCCAAGCCGTCACAACCGTTTCCTGGAACCCGTCCACCTTAGGCCAGAATGCCTCAAAGTGAAAGCGCTTACCCATCTGCGACGCCCCCGATTCAATCGTACACTAATCATGCACGCAAATGTGTACGATCAAGATTAGGGACTCACGGGAAGATATCACAACACAACTCTACAAATAAAATAAGTCATACAAGCATCATAATACAAGCCAGGGGCCTCGAGGGCTCAAATACAAGTGCTCGATCATAGACGAGTCAGCGGAAGCAACAATATCTGAGTACAGACATAAGTTAAACAAGTTTGCCATAAGATGGCTAGCACAAACTGGGATACAATCGAAAGAGGCGCAGGCCTCCTCCCTGGGATCCTCCTAGACTACTCCTGGTCACCGTCCGCGGGCTGCACGTAGTAGTAGGCGCCTCCAGTGTAGTAGTCGTCGTCGAAGGTGGCGTCTGGCTCCTGGGCTCCATCGTCTGGTTGCAGCAATCGGGTAGAGGAAGGGGGGAAAAGGAGGAAAAGGCAACCGTGAGTATTCATCCAAAGTACTCGCAAGCAAGGAGCTACACTACATATGCATGGATATATGTGTAAAGGGCCATATCAGTGGGCTGAACTGCAGAAAGCCAGAATAAGAGGGGGATAGCTAGTCTTATCAAAGACTACGCTTCTGGTCGCCTCCGTCTTGCAGCATATAGAAGAGAGTAGACTGAAGTCCTCCAAGTAGCATCGCATAGCATAATCCTACCCGGTAATCCCCTCCTCGATGCCCTGTTAGAGAGCGATCACTGGGTTATATCTGGCACTTGGAAGGGTGTGTTTTATTAAGTATCCGGTTCTAGTTGTCATAAGGTCAAGGTACAACTCCGGGTCATCCTTTTACCGAGGGACACGGCTATTCGAATAGATTAACTTCCCTGCAGGGGTGCACCACATAACCCAACACGCTTGATCCCATTTGGCCGGACACACTTTTCTGGGTCATGCCCGGCCGCGGAAGATCAACACGTCGCAGCCCCACCTAGGCACAACAGAGCGGTCAGCACGCCGGTCTAATCCTAAGCGCACAGGGGTCTGGGCCCATCGCCCATAGCACACCTGCACGTTGCGAACGCGGCCGGTGAGCTGACCTAGCAACCTCCATTACAAAGGAAGTCATGTTACGCGGTCCAACCCGGCACGCGCCGCTCAGTCGCTGACGTCACGAAGGCTTCGGCTGATACCACGACGTCGGGATACCCATAACTACTCCCGCGTAGATGGTTAGTGCGTATAGACCAAATGGCCAGACTCAGATCAAATACCCAGATCTCGTTAAGCGTGTTAAGTATTCGCGAACGCCGACAGGGCCAGGCCCACCTCTCACCCAGGTAGTCTCAACCTGCCCTGTCGCTCCGCCACAAAGATCCACACAGAGGGCCGTCGGGACAAAGGTCCTTTCAGCGCCCAATCCGTGAATCACTCGCGGGTACTCCTCGAGCCGACCCGACTTTAGTCACCACATGAATCATGTATAAAGTATAGTATATACCCGTGATCAACTCCCGAGTGATCACGGCCCGATTGTATAGCACAGCAGACGGACAAGAATGTAGGGCCACTGATGGAATACTAGCATCCTATACTAAGCATGTAGGATAGCAGGTAAAGGTAACAACAGTAGTAGCAAGGACAGGCTATGCATTAGGATAGGAATAACGAAAGCAGTAACATGCTACACTACTCTAATGCAAGCAGTATAGAGAAGAGTAGGCGATATCTGGTGATCAAGGGGGGGCTTGCCTGGTTGCTCTGGCAAGAGAGAGGGGTCGTCAACTCCGTAGTCGAACGGGGCAACAGCAGCGTCGGTCTCGGTGTCTATCGAGAGAAGAGGGGGAAGAAACAGTAAATATTTAAGCAAGCAGATGCATAGTGATGCATGACATGACAAGTAACAGCGTTAGAGGTGCCCTAACGCGGTATGGGATGATACCGGTGAAGGGGGGAAACATCCGGGAAAGTATCCCCGGAGTTCCGCGTTTTCGGGCAGGGGAGCCAGAGGGGGAAAGTTGCGAGTTTGATATGTTAGGGGTGTGTGGCGGAGAACGGGTTGCGTATCCGGGTTCGTCTCGTCGTTCTGAGCAACTTACATGTTGAAAATATTTTAATCCGAGTTACGGATTAAAAGATATGATTTTCTAAAGATTTTATTAATTTCTGGAATTTAATTAATTATTTAAATCTAACATTATCCAAAACAGTGTTTGTTGACGTCATCATGACGTCAGCATGACGTCAGCAGTCAACAGAGGTGTTGACTGGTCAACTGACGTGTGGGTCCCACTGGTCAATGACTGTTTAGCCTAATCAGTGTGTAACTAATCTAACTACTGTTTAATTAAACTAATTAGTTAATTAGGTTAATCTAATTAAGATTAATTAACTTAATTAATTCCTTAATTAATTAATTAATTTAATTATTATTATTATTTATTTAATTATTTTTATTATTATTATTTTTACTTAATTATTATTTTTTAATTCTTTTTTTTCTAAAAACGTTCTGGGGCGGGGCCCCCTAGTCAGTGGCCCATAGAGGCCATAGCGGATTTGGGTTACGGGCGCGCCCCGTTTGAGCGCACGCCCAGGGGCACGCGGGCGTGGGAGCTTGCGGCCACGGCGGGGCACGGCGCCGGCCAGGGGCTGGCTCTGGATGCCGGCCGGGACAGAGGAGGTCGCCGACCAGGGCGGGGTCGCGGCTGGCGGGGCCATCGGTCGAAAGGGGGTCGGCGCGTGGCCCGGCGCCGGCGACAGTGGCCGGAGCGGGGCGACACGGCGAGCAGCGGGTGGCGCAGTTGGCCGCGGTCGAAAGGGGGTCGGGCGTGGGGGTGCATGGTCCACGGGGGAAAGGGGGGCGTGACACGGGCGCACGCGTCGGGCGTGGCCGGCGCGGCGAGCGAGTCCCGTCGAGGACGACTCCGGCGCGGGGTCAGAGAGGGAGATTTGGTGGCGCCCGTGCGGGCGGGTGGTCGCGGCGAGGCGCGTCGGGACGGGGCGACGGGCGCGGCCAGGGCACGGCCCGGGTGCAGGGAGCACGCATCTGGCGCGCTGGAGCGCGGCGGCGCAGGCAGCCACGGCCCGGGAGCAGCGCAGGCGCGGCCCGGCGCGGTTGGTGAGGGAGAGAGAGAGGAGGTCGGGGGCCTCACCGGGGTTCACGGGGTCTGGGTAGTGGGCGCGGGGAGGCTTGGGGAGGCCGACGGGGACGACGTGCGGAGCGGGAGTTGTCCGGCGAGGGAGGAGCTCCGGGCGCCGGCGTCGACGTGCAGGGCGAGGGGATCGGGAGTCCTCCCGATCCAGATCCAGGTCGAAGGGGGGAGTGGGGAGCGAGTGGGCGACAGGGTGGTAGGGTTTCGGGGAGGGAGTGGATAAGGAGGTGGGGTGGGCCGGCTGGGCCAGGTGGGCTGGCCTGGCCGGTGAGCTGGGCCGTCTTGCCCAGTTGTCCAGGGGGCCTTTCTCCCTTTTTTTTGTTGTTTTCCCTTTTTGTATTATCTTTCTTTTCTGTTTTAAGTCATTTAATCCACTTAGCCATTTTATAAAAATGTGTTTGTTGCACTATAATTACCCTTGTAATATTCGGCATCCACCGAACATTTTTGTTCCCATTGTTGAAAACTTTTATTGTGGTCATTAATTTGAATTTGAATTTTGACGGTTTCGAATTTGGCGAGGACAGCAACAGTAATCGGGATGACGTGGCATGATTAGCGTGGGATTACTGTAGCAAGATTATCCGGGCGTTACAAATCTCCTCCACTACAAGAAATCTCGTCCCGAGATTTAGGAGGTAGAAGGAAACAGTGTGGGGTATTCATCACGCAGGCGATCCTCGCGTTCCCAAGTAGCTTCATCTTCAGAATGGTGCGACCACTGGACTTTGAGGAACTTGATCGCCTTCTGACGTGTGCGGCGTTCAGCTTGGTCAAGAATGCGGACCGGATGCTCTTTATAAGAGAGGTCCTGTTGCAATTCAAGCACTTCATGATCCACTGCTCGGATTGGGTCCTTGAAGCAGCGTCGGAGTTGTGACACGTGGAACACATCGTGAACCTGAGAAAGGTTCGGTGGAAGCTCCAATTGATATGCCACTTTTCCACGCCTCTCGAGTATAGTGAAGGGACCAATATAGCGGGGAGCTAGCTTGCCCTTGATCCCGAAGCGGTGAGCACCCTTCATTGGTGTAACTCAAAGATAGGCCTTTTCGCCAGGTTGATAGACCATGTCTCTATGATGACGGTCATAATTACTCTTTTGGCGTGACTGAGCAGTCTTGAGATTCTCGCGAATAATGCGGACTTGTTCTTCGGCATGTTGGATAATATCCGGACCAAAGAGTGGACGTTCCCCAGTTTCTGACCAGTTCAGAGGGGTTCGACACTTTCGTCCATATAACACTTCGAAGGGGGCCATCTTCAGACTAGCTTGATAGCTATTATTATAAGAGAACTCAGCATACGGGAGAGATTCCTCCCATTTCTTGCCGAAGGAAATAACATAAGCTCGAAGCATATCTTCGAGAACTTGGTTGACACGTTCAACTTGCCCTTGCGACTGAGGATGAAAAGCAGTACTGAATGATAGATGAGTTCTCATAGCTTCTTGGAAACTTGCCCAGAATCTTGAAGTGAATAAGCTGCCACGGTCCGAATTGATAACCAGCGGAATACCGTGAAGTGAAACAATTCTGGACATATAGAGAGTTGCAAGCTGACTAGCAGTGATAGTTTCTTTGACCGCCAGAAAATGTGCACCTTTAGAAAGCCGGTCAATGACGACAAGAATAGCATCATTACCTTTCTGCGATTTGGGAAATCCAGTGACGATGTCCATCTCGACATGGTCCCATTTCCATTCAGGAATAGAGATAGGTTGCAGAGTTCCAGCAGGCCTATGATGTTCTGCTTTGATACGACGGCAAACGTCACATTCAGCAACATAACGAGCAATGTCTTGCTTCATATTAGACCACCAGAATCTTTGACGAATGTCCTGGTACATCTTTGTACTACCAGGATGGATACATAGAGGCGTATCATGAGCTTCTTTCATAACCTTCTGAGTCATATCCAGGTTTTTCTCGGCACATGGCACCACTAGTCGGTCCTTGAAGTACAAAGCACCATCACCAGCAATAGTGAAGAATGAGGGCTTTCCCTCTGCGAGGTAGCGCTTAATCTTTTGGGCTTCAGAGTCATATCCCTGTATTGTCTTGATGTAGCTCACGAGATCGGGTTCGACAGCCAGAGTATAGAGGGAACCCTGGGGAATAACACGGAGGTTCATCTTCTGAAAATCCTTAGGGGGGGGAGCGAGTGCACCCGGAGGAACAATATGGAGATTCAGCTTTCTAAATTCCTCAACAAGCGAGGGCTGAACTTTGTGAATCTGGAGGTGGTTGCAGTAAGACTTACGGCTCAGGGCATCTGCCATTACATTAGCCTTGCCTGGGGTATAGGAAATACCCAAGTCAAAGTCTGCAACAATCTCCATCCATTGCTGCTGACGGAGGTTCAGGTCTGGCTGAGTAAACAGATACTTCAGACTTTGGTGGTCGGTGAAGATCTCGCAACGATTACCGAGAAGGTAATGTCGCCACTGCTTCAGTGCATGAATGACAGCAGCAAGCTCGAGGTCTTGAACTGGGTAGTTCTCTTCGTGAGGGCGCAATTGCCGAGAGGCATAAGCAATAACTTTGCGGTCTTGCATTAGGACACAGCCTAATCCTTGACGGGAAGCGTCGCAGTAAATGACGAAGTCCTTCTTAGTATCAGGTGGAGCTAGAACTGGGGCAGAAGTCAACTTGTCTTTGAGTGCCTGGAAGCTTTCCTGACATTTGTCTGTCCATTGGAACTTGACGCCCTTATGCAATAGGTTAGTCAGAGGCCTGGCAATCTTGGAGAAGTTCTCGACGAATCGACGACAATAGCTGGCGAGACCGAGAAAACTTCTGACTTGCTTGAAATTCTTCGGCGGAGTCCAATCGAGAATAGACTGAACTCGTTCAGGGTTAACGGCAATACCATCCTTAGAGATGACATGCCCAAGATAGGTTACTTTGGGAAGCCAGAATTCACATTTGGAGAACTTGGTGTATAGCTGATGCTCTCGTAGTTTTTCCAGCACAAGTCGAAGATGTTCAGCATGTTCTTCTTCGTTCTTGGAAAATACCAGGATATCATCCAGATAAACCACGACGAACTTGTCGAGGTAATCCATGAATATATAGTTCATCAAGCGAGAGAAGGTGGCCGGAGCATTGGTTAAGCCGACTGACATGACTGTGTACTCGTATGATCCATATCGAGTCACAAATGCGGTCTTGGGGATATCCTCCTCACGAACACGGATCTGGTGGTAACCCAACCTCAAATCGAGTTTAGAGAACACTGATGAACCAGCCAGTTGATCATACAGATCATTGATCCGAGGAAGAGGATATTTGTTCTGAATGGTAGCTTGGTTAATAGGACGGTAGTCTTGTACTAGTCGGTTTGTCCCATCCTTCTTCTTAACAAAGAGAGAAGGTGCTCCCCAAGGAGAGAAACTTGGGCGAATGAAACCACTTCGAAGAGATTTGTCGATTTCCTCCTTAAGCTCAAGGAGTTCATGCGGCGGCATCTTGTAGGGTCGCTTGGCTATAGGAGTGGTGCGTGGTTTCAAGTCGATGACGAATTCGACAGCTCTAGCAGGGGGAATCCCTGGAAGTTCTTCAGGAAAGACGTCGAGGAAGTCACACACGACGGGAATGTTTTCAATGCCCTCGAGTGGTGCAGAGTTTAATGCATTTAATGCATAAAGCCGTGCCTCGGCATTTTGCACCAGGTGAGCTTGGTACGTAACTATCTCATCTGAAGGGTGTAGCAGATGAACGGTCTTAGTGGCACAAACTATAGAAGCAGTATGCGCTTTCAACCAATCCATCCCCAAAATGAGGTCGATGTTAGAAGTCTTCAGGATAATGGGCGAGGCATAGAATTCCAGCCCTTCGATTTCCACGGGGACGTCGACGGCAACCATGGAGGTTTGACACTGTCCCACGGGGGTTTTTACCACTACCGAAGTGTTCATCCCCTCGTATTTAACGCGATGCTTGAATGCAAAATCTTCTGACATGAATGAATGCAATGCTCCTGAATCGAATAAAACAGATGCTGGTACTGAATTTACGAGGAGAGTACCCATCACAGTAGCAGGCTGGTCTTGGGCTTCGTTCAGATCAACATGGTTGGCATGAACGCGACCATAAGACTTGGTATTGTTGTTGCGGGGCCGGTTGTTTCCACGGCCAGTTGCTGGAAGGGCCAGTTGATTCTGATTCTGATTCTGATAGCAGTTCCTGGCAAGGTGACCTGGTTGACCACACTTGTAGCACAGACCATTATTGGGAGTGGGGGCAGGAGCTCCGGGTGGTGGAGCTGGAAGTCTTGGCTGCCTAGTTGGAGCAGCAGGCAGACGAGGTGCAGCATAAGACTGCCTTGGGGCAGGTGCATTCGGCTGGTACATGCTGTTGGGAATCCATATCTTGCGCTTCTGCGAGGACGGGCCCGAAGATGAGCCCGTGTCACGGCTGCGCCTGTGAGAGCTCTGGTATTCCTGCAAACCAGTTTCGACGTTGATGGCTTTGTTCACCAAGGTGGCAAAATCAGTAAAGTCATGCACTAGAAGTGCGAGCTTGATGTCAGCTTGAAGGCCGTCACGGAACTTCTCCTGTTTGCATGCATCAGTTGCAACGTCCTCTTCAGCATAGCGAGACAAGTCCAGAAATTCTCGCTGATAAGCTTCAACTGTCATGTTGCCTTGGGTGAGGTTGCGGAACTCACGCTTCTTCCGGTCCATGACTCCTTGAGGAATGAAGCGGGCACAAAAAGCAGCTTGGAAGTCTGGCCAGGTGATGATTGTTCCAACAGGCAGAGTGCGTCTGTGGCTGTCCCACCATTGAGCTGCGGGTCCCTTCAGGAAGAAGGAAGCAAAGGTGACATAGCTGGCAGGGGCTACATCAGCAGACTCCATCTCATAGGTGATGTCACGGAGCCAGTCATCAGCATCCAGGGGCTTAGTTGAGCTGCGGTACACGCTTGGGTTGAGGCGGATGAAATCCTGCAGAGTTACTGTGTTTGGCTGCTGGTTCATATTGGGGCGAGGAAACTGAGCCATCATGTTCTCCATGAACTGGCGATTCATCTCAAGTTGTTGGATCATCCCAGCCATGTACTCAGGCAGTGGTGGGAAGTTGCCACCACGACCACGACCACCTGGTCTAACCATCCTGCTAATATATAACATGGGTATTTTAGTATTTGAGAAAATTTGCAAAGACAAGAATCATTCAAGATGAAACATGCATAATGAAAGCAGCACGATAGATACCACATAATAGTCGGCATATTTTACAAAAGAGATCAAGCATAGAGTTCGGTACATAGAGTTCAGTACATAGACTAAGGCATCATAGGCGGCACGCAGGCTCGCGGCGAATGCATCTAATACTAACAAGCAAGTCTACATCAGTCCCACACGACACTGCGGAGGTAGGTGTAGCCTGAAAGCTGGTAGTGTGGCAACGGGTACACCACGTCGGCAACCTGGGGGCCGCGGGTGCTCTGGTGTTGAACCCGACGCTCAGGCGGCAGAAGAGGACCAAGTGCGGGAGAGTAGCCTCCCACCTCTGGCCAACCGACACCCTGGGGCATCACGGTCCTGGCTGGGTAGATAGCAGAACGCGGCAGCTCGCCAGATCCGACAAAGGGGTGCAACGCCGTCAGAGCATGGTAGAGGTGCTGACGAGTGGTGTACAACTCGTGGCGAAGAGCTCGGTTAGCTCGATCCAGCCCATCAGCATGCCGAACCAGGTTCTGATGGTAGAAGGGCTCGCGGGTGATAGTGGAGTAGGCAGCAGTGTAGTAACCCTCCGCACCAATATCAGATGCGATAGGAATGTGCCTGAAGGGGGAGGTGTCCAACTCCCGGTACTCCCTACGAAGGCGTGTCAGAGCAGCATAGGTAGCATCGTGAACTGCCATATCGATGGTCACTCCAACACCATAAGCGGTGTGCAGCATAGTAGTGGAGTCATACTCCCGAGAGTAGAGGTGGACGATGGCACGATACTGCTCCTGGTTAAAGTCCTGGTACTCCTCGGTGACGGTGTACTCGGGGTGCCAGCGATAACCCAGATAGGTCATCATCTCAGCTAGCACGGCCGATGATCCCGAGGCACCAATGGGTGGCGCACTACCTGCCTGGTGGGTTCCATCTGAAAACAAAGATGTTTCAACGGAGTCAAATGACAGTGTGGAAATTGTGCAAAACACTATACTAAGGAATAACTATGGCTTTTATCCAACTTTGGGGTGAATGTCGTAACGGGGTCCTAGTGTCAGAGTTAGTAAATTCGTTTAACCCGAGTAGAAGAGAGTTCAGAGTCCCAGAGTAAAGGTCGAGGAGTAAAAGGTCCTAGTACCACCCGATGGCGACATGGGCCCGTAAGGCACACAGCCAAGTTAGTAAAAGTTTTTGCAATGTCTAGACTCGACTTCGGCCAAGGAGTTGCAGGGGGATTCCTACAGGCAGTCGGCTCTGATACCAACTTGTGACGCCCCCGATTCAATCGTACACTAATCATGCACGCAAATGTGTACGATCAAGATCAGGGACTCACGGGAAGATATCACAACACAACTCTACAAATAAAATAAGTCATACAAGCATCATAATACAAGCCAGAGGCCTCAAGGGCTCGAATACAAGTGCTCGATCATAGAAGAGTCAGCGGAAGCAACAATATCTGAGTATAGACATAAGTTAAACAAGTTTGCCATAAGATGGCTAGCACAAACTGGGATACAATCGAAAGAGGTGCAGGCCTCCTGCCTGGGATCCTCCTAGACTACTCCTGGTCGCCGTCCGCGGGCTGCACGTAGTAGTAGGCGCCTCTAGTGTAGTAGTCGTCGTTGAAGGTGGCGTCTGGCTCCTGGGCTCCATCGTCTGGTTGCAGCAATCGGGTAGAGGAAGGGGGAAAAAGGAGGAAAAGGCAACCGTGAGTACTCATCCAAAGTACTCGCAAGCAAGGAGCTACACTACATATGCATGGATATATGTGTAAAGGGCCATATCAGTGGGCTGAACTGTAGAAAGCCAGAATAAGAGGGGGATAGCTAGTCTTATCGAAGACTACGCTTCTGGTCGCCTCCGCCTTGCAGCATATAGAAGAGAGTAGACTGAAGTCCTCCAAGTAGCATCGCATAGCATAATCCTACCCGGCAATCCCCTCCTCGATGCCCTGTTAGAGAGCGATCACCGGGTTATATCTGGCATTTGGAAGGGTGTGTTTTATTAAGTATCCGGTTCTAGTTGTCATAAGGTCAATGTACAACTCTGGGTCGTCCTTTTACCGAGGGACACGGCTATTCAAATAGATTAACTCCCTGCAGGGGTGCACCACATAACCCAACACGCTTGATCCCATTTGGCCGGACACACTTTTCTGGGTCATGCCCAGCCGCGGAAGATCAACATGTCGCAGCCCCACCTAGGCACAACAGAGCGGCCAGTACGCCGGTCTAATCCTAAGCGCACAGGGGTCTGGGCCCATCGCCCATAGCACACCTGCACATTGCGAATGCGACCGGTGAGCAGATCTAGCAACCTCCATTACAAAGGAAGTCACGTTACGCGGTCCAACCCGGCGCGCGCCGCTTAGTCGCTGACGTCACGAAGGCTTCCGCTGATTCCACGACGTCGGGATACCCATAACTACTCCTGCGTAGATGGTTAGTGCGTATAGACCAAATGGCCAGACTCAGATCAAATACCCAGATCTCGTTAAGCGTGTTAAGTATCAGCGAACACCGACAGGGCCAGGCCCACCTCTCACCCAGGTAGTCTCAACCTGCCCTGTCGCTCCGCCACAAAGATCCACACAGAGGGCCGTCGGGACAAAGGTCCTTTCAGCCCCCAATCCGTGAATCACTCGCGGGTACTCCTCGAGCCGACCCGACTTTAGTCACCACACGAATCATTTATAAAGTATAGTATATACCCGTGATCAACTCCCGAGTGATCACGGCCCGATAGTATAGCACAGCAGACGGACAAGAATGTAGGGCCACTGATGGAATACTAGCATCCTATACTAAGCATGTAGGATAGCAGGTAAAGGTAACAACAGTAGTAGCAAGGACAGGCTATGCATCAGGATAGGAATAACGAAAGCAGTAACATGCTACACTACTCTAATGCAAGCAGTATAGAGCAGAGTAGGCGATATCTGGTGATCAAGGGGGGGGGCTTGCCTGGTTGCTCTGGCAAGAGAGAGGGGTCGTCAACTCCGTAGTCGAACGGGGCAGCAGCAGCGTCGGTCTCGGTGTCTATCGAGAGAAGAGGGGGAAGAAACAATAAATATTTAAGCAAGCAGATGCATAGTGATGCATGACATGACAAGTAACGGCGTTAGAGGTGCCCTAACGCGGTATGGGATGATACCGGTGAAGGGGGGAAACATCCGGGAAAGTATCCCCGGAGTTCCGCGTTTTCGGGCAGGGGAGCCGGAGGGGGACAGTTGCGAGTTTGATATGTTAGGGGTGTGCGGCGGATGAACGGGCTGCGCATCCGGGTTCGTCTCGTCGTTCTGAGCAACTTTCATGTTGAAAATATTTTAATCCGAGTTACGGATTAAAAGATATGATTTTCTAAAGATTTTATTAATTTCTGGAATTTAATTAATTATTTAAATCTAACATTATCCAAAACAGTGTTTGCTGACGTCATCATGACGTCAGCATAACGTCAGCAGTCAATAGAGGTGTTGACTGGTCAACTAACGTGTGGGTCCCACTGGTCATTGACTGTTTAGCCTAATCGGCGTGTAACTAATCTAACTACTGTTTAATTAAACTAATTAGTTAATTAGGTTAATCTAATTAAGATTAATTAACTTAATTAATTAATTTAATTATTATTATTTATTTAATTATTATTATTATTATTATTCTTACTTAATTATTTTTTTAATTCTTTTTTTTTCTAAAAACGTTCTGGGGCGGGGCCCCCTAGTCAGTGGCCCATAGAGGCCATAGCGGATTCGGGTTACGGGCGCGCCCCGTTTGAGCGCACGCCCAAGGGCACGCGGGCGTGGGAGCTTGCGGCCACGGCGGGGCACGGCGCCGGCCAGGGGCTGGCCCTGGATGCCGGCCGGGACAGAGGAGGTCACCGACCAGGGCGGGGTCGCGGCTGGCGGGGCCATCGGTCGAAAGGGGGTCGGCGCGTGGCCCGGCGCCGGCGCCAGTGGCCGGAGCGGGGCGACACCGCGAGCAGCGGGTGGCGCAGTTGGCCGCGGTCGAAAGGGGGTCGGCGCGTGGGGGCGCGGGGTGCACGGGGAAAGGGGGGCGTGGCGCGGGCGCGCGCGTCGGGCGTGGCCGGCGCGGCGAGCGAGTCCCGTCGAGGACGACTCCAGCGCGGGGTCAGAGAGGGAGATGGGGTGGCGCCTGTGCGGGCGGGTGGTCGCGGCGAGGCGCGTCGGGACGGGCGCGGCCAGGGCGCGGCCCGGGTGCGGGGAGCACGCATCTGGCGCGCTGGAGCGCGGCGGCGCAGGCAGCCACGGCGCGGGAGCAGCGCAGGCACGGCCCGACGCGGTTGGTGAGGGAGAGAGAGAGGAGGCCGGGGGCCACACCGGGGTTCGCGGGGTCTGGGTAGTGGGCGCGGGGAGGCTTGGGGAGGCCGACGGGGACGACGTGCGGAGCGGGAGGAGTCCGGCGAGGGAGGAGAGCTCCGGGCGCCAGCGTCGACGTGCATGGCGAGGGGATCGGGAGTCCTCCCGATCCAGATCCAAGTCGAAGGGGGGAGTGGGGAGCGAGTGGGCGACGGGGTGGTAGGGTTTCGGGGAGGGAGTGGATAAGGAGGTGGGGTGGGCCGGCTGGGCCAGGTGGGCTGGCCTGGCCGGTGAGCTGGGCCGTCTGGCCCAGTTGTCCAGGGGGCCTTTCTCCCCCTTTTTTTTGTTGTTTTCCCTTTTTGTATTATCTTTCTTTTCTGTTTTAAGTCATTTAATCCACTTAGCCATTTTATAAAAATGTGTTTGTTGCACTATAATTACCCTTGTAATATTCGGCATCCACCGAACATTTTTGTTCCCATTGTTAAAAACTTTTATTGTGGTCATTAATTTGAATTTGAATTTTGACGGTTTCGAATTTGGCGAGGACAGCAACAGTAATCGGGATGACGTGGCATGATTAGCGTGGAATTACTGTAGCAAGATTATCCGGGCGTTACACCATCGTGATATCAGCATTTAGATCAAGCAGGAGGGGGCAATGGTCCGAGACGGCCGACCCCAAGGCGGTGAGGAGGCATGTCGGGTATAGATCTTCCCAGCAGCTCGTAGCAAAGACGTGATCGATTTTCTCTAGAGTCGGCCTAAGCCTCTCGTTTGACCATTGTATTTTCTCTCATTTAGATACAGCTCTCAAAGCTCCAGCCTGTTTAGCTTGGCTCGAAACCAGGCCATCATGCGGTGGTTTACCACGCTGTTGTTCTAGTCCTCCGGGTTCGCCAGCAAATTGAAGTCTCCCGCCACGATCCAGGGGCCCGCATGCAAATCTCGGATGTCAACTAGTTCCTGGAGGAATTCGACCTTGTCCTCGTTGCTTTGGGGCCCATAGACCCCGGTAAGCCACCACTGGCTTTCGCATGCAGGCCTAACCAGACCCGTGATCGTGTTCGTCGTATGATGCGGGTTCGAGATCGTTGCCATAGTGGCATCCCACGCAAGCAAAATTCCCCCACGGGTTCCCAAAGCCAGAAGGTACTCGAAGTTCTCGAATCTATTACCGATGCAATGTTTCATAATTTCGGGTGATACAACTTGAAGCTTCGTCTCCTGGAGACAGATTACCGCCGGGTTAGCACTTGCGACCGCTTGATAGATGGCACTCCGCTTTGCCGAGGAGTTTAGTCCCCTGACATTCCACACGAGCACTTTGGATGTTTGTGAAGCCATAAAGACGCCCACCATCAGCCAGCCATCATACGAGAGCCGGGTCAGCCCTCAACCACCTCCTCTTGCACCAGCAGGATGGAAGCATCCCAGCCAAACAGGGCGAGTATTGCTACGATCTGGCCATGTGTCAGCGGCGTCTTGAAGAGTTCACCGTACATGAGTAAATCCTCGTCCGAGATTTCCTCGCATTCATTCGCCATGCACAGCCGCCTGATTAGCACACGTTGTTGCTTAGAGGCAGCAGAACCCGCACCCACACCCCGCGCAAGGCGAACGCTTCTCCTTGGGTTGGCAGCCGGCGACCGCTTCCTTCGCGGCTTCTGATTGAGCGGCACATGGTCCAGGGGGCGGGGTAGTAGCGGTGAAAGCATACGTCGCACCTCCGAGCAGAAGTTTGCAGCCGGAGTGCAAGGTGGCGTTGCATCAGGCGTTGGAGTCGGCGTGTGACTGGGCTCAGGCGTTGGCATCAGCCGGAGTGCAAGTTCTTCGTTTTTCTTTTTGGTGCTTATCTTGTTGTTGCCTTGACCTAGCTTATCTTTTCTTATCGTGTTAACTGAGGTTATCTACTTATTCACATCCTTGTACTCCCATATAATTTCTCGGCTCCACCGGCTCCCCTACTTAATAAATTAATGAATGAAAGTAGGGCTGCTACATTTTGTTTAAAAGAGGCTGAATAGAGCAGATGCGTTTCTACAGTAGGCTTGCTACTGTGTTCGTCATGGTACTTTCTTTTAGGACATTTATTTCGTCACAGTACCTTGGTACAGTAGTTTGGCACCGCTTTGACCTTGTCTTTGACGCGTTTTTGCTGGCTGACGGCCGGGGTACCATGTCCTGTGGGCTGCACGCACTGCTCATTCACAACGCCCATCTTACACACCACGTGATTATGATTATGATACCGTTTTTGCCTGAAAAATATACTGTATATGATAGCGTTTGTAGCTACAGTAACATGCAGCTAGACATGCTTCCTAAAAAATAATGCAGCTAGCTGCCCGCTCTCACCGACACACGCTGATTTGTACTCCACTTATAATGTAATACCACGTTGCATACATGCTCAAACTACATGTACACACGAGGAGTCTTAGGACAGAAGCAAGGAGGCAGAAATCGCTAATTAAGGAATACTCATACTCATTATATAAAGATCATTCCCACCTTCCCAGGTTGCGACAAGTGGCGCTACATGTGCGCCACATGTCGCAACCTGGGAGTTTTTCTTTTTTTCGTAGATTCGTTTATTTAAAATGTTTTATCTCTTAAATCATGCGTCCAAATCTCGTACCGTTTTCATTGTTGGATTCCTTATGTCAAGATCTTCAAAACTAGACTTTTTTTCACGAAAAAAGGCTTAAAAAACCAAACCGGGAGCACGGGTTTTTCCCTTTCCGAAACAGGCACGTCCATGCCTCTCGCGAAATCACGACCGTGCCTCTCGCGGAAGCAAAACCGTGCCCTTCGCCAGTGGCGGACCCAGGAATTGAAGTTAGCTGGGGCGAACATTTAATTTCTAAATTTTTTTGGGTACAAATGCAACTCTATTCAACCAGAACTCATAGCATTCAACAACGAAAAAAAGGCTCTTAAAAACAGTAAACTGCTAACATGGATTCTTGTCGCTTGAAATGCTCATTTATGCCACAATATGATCTCATAATTCCAATTTCCAAACGAGACCTACAAAATTATGAATGCATATCGTGCTTCTTTGAAGTTCCGCCAATCATTCCCAAAACGAGTAAGAGGAAAATCGTGACCATACAAACGCCCCACACCTTTCGACAAATATGCCCTTCTCATTTCATCTCTAATTTCTGGAGTTGTGTATTCTTCAATTTGCTCACGTGTGCCAGGATCGGGATTCACATCATCTGAACTAAATGCCGGAGGAATGCCTTGCAACATCAAATGGCACCAAAATTGAGCTGCACCACTGCTGAAGAATGTGCAAGATGTGATCTTTTGGTACAATGTCGTTTGAATGTGTCAGTATTATCAGTCATTCAGTGATTCAGGATGCAGCAGAGGATGATAGTTGGGTAGGTTTTGCTTTTAATAAATGACAACGCCTTTGGCGTACGTGGCACATCAGTACACGACACAGGAAAACGGTGGCTTCCGTCTATACCGTTTCATCAGGTGCATCTAGACCCGGGAACCAAAATGAATATCCGATCTTTTTTCTCTTTTTCTGAATCGATTGGAGGACATGTCGTCTGTTTGGGCCTGTAGGTTGTAGTAACCCAGTTTACCGAACCAGCCCAACTGCCCAAATCTCTCTCTACCTTACGGCCTCACGTACCCCTTCAACCGACTCTTACGGGAGCAGCTTTTTTCCCTCGAGTTAGGGTTTTGGTTTCTCGGGGGCGATTTTATCGCCGCCATTGATCTTTGTCCTTCCCCGCCCGCGACTCTTCCGCAGCTTCTCCTCCCATCGTCGGGGAGGGGCCTGGGGCTGTTTCGGAGGTTCGGGGGCATAGGCTTCTGCAGAAAACCCGTTCTTTCAAGCTCGAGTTAGGGTTTCAAGCATGGCGGCAGATGGATCCCACCCGGAGGGGATCAGCGGCGTCGCAAGGATGATGGCAGAGTTAGGGCTGACGGAGGAAGACCTGGATGACGTGATCTTTGACGAGAAGGACGTACCGCAGGCGGCGGCGTGCTGGATTGCTCTCGCGCGGGTCAACTCCGACAAACCCTACTGTCAATATTGGTTCTTCAAGAACATGCGGGCGGCATGGGATCTCGCTCAAGAGGTCAAGTTCAAGCCATTAGAGGAGAACCTCTACACCATCCAATTTTCCTGCCTAGGGGATTGGGAGAGGGTCATGCGCGAGGGACCGTGGCACTTCCGGGGTGATGCAGTAATTCTCAAGGAATATGATGGTGTGACGAAGCCATCCGTGGTCAGGTTGGACTCAATCGAGATATGGATCCAAATTCATGATGTGCCTCTCCTCTATGCCCACTTGGTTCCATCCCTTGCATCCAAGGTGCGGGAGGTCCTCTTCACCGAGGCCCAATCGCATGACTTCACGGGGAACTTCTACCGTGTGTGGGTCAGAATAAACGTCCTCAAGCCGCTTAAGAATGCAGTATCCATGATCAGAGGAGGAGAGAGGCAAATCTATAAGGTCAAATATGAGAACTTACCGGATTGGTGCGCAGTATGTGGCAGGCTTGGCCACCTCTATAAGGAACATGGGACGGGAATCCACCCTCCTTCAGTGCTTGTCTTGAAAGAGCTCAGGGCAGATTGGTTCATGAGGAGCGGTAGTGGGCCAGGAGGCGGCCGTGGACGCAGGGGGGTCGCATAGGAGGACGATCGGGGAGAGGAGGAAGCTCAAGCTCTCAGCATGATGGGGGCGTAGAGGAACACAGTGAGCACGATCTGGAGATGATGGATGCTGCAAATGCCAGGAAGAGGGGGTCCCAGCCATCGGTGCACTTAGGACCGGTGACATCCCCAAGTGATGGTCAAACTTCGGTGGTTTCAGAAGGAAAATCGCTTGCTTTGCTCCCCCTGTCTGTGCCTTCAAGCCCAAGCTCTACACAGGATACAAAGCGAGCCAAGGTGGGGACGGAGGCGGATAAAGTTTCAACAGTGAAGACTATGCTGCTTACCAAATTTGATTCAAGTCTGGCGGGCCCGAGTGACGGGCACCGCCGAGCCCAATGAGTGTTCTATGCTGGAACTGTCGTGGCGTGGGCAAGGCCGCGACAGTTCGTGAACTCCATGATTTCGCGCGGAAATTTGCCCCTACCCTGTTGTGTATCGTAGAAACCCAGTTGGAAGGCTCTAGGGTAGAAGCTTTAGCAGGAACACTTGGTTATGATAATGGTTATGCTGTTAGTAGTCGTGGTAGGAGTGGAGGAATCAGTTTGTTCTGGAATAATGCAATAAATGTAGAGATTTTGGGTTATTCTGATTATCACCTTGACTGCTCGGTCCTTGAACAGGGTGAGGCTCCTTGGAGATTAACTGTAGTCTATGGTGAAGCGCAAACTCACCTGAGATACAAGACTTGGGACATTTTGAAAAACGTCAGCTCTTCGAGCAGCCTCCCGTGGCTTTCTGTTGGAGACTTCAACGAAGTGCTACGTCCGGATGAGCACGACGGTGTGGGGCAGCGTAGCAACGCGCAAATACAAGCTTTCCGGGATGCTGTGGATGTTTGCATGCTGCTGGACATGGGATATTCTGGTATACCATGGACGTTTGAAAAGAAGGTAACGGGAGGAACCTTTACTAGGGTGCGCCTAGACAGAGCCCTGGTGACGGCTGATTGGCAAGCGCGTTCCCCGCTAGCTGACCTTACACACCTTGTAGCCGCAACATCAGATCATAGCCCGATCTTGGCCAGGTTGAATACGGATCAGGGCAGCAGGCAGAGTGCGGGTTCTTTCAAGTATGAGGTCATGTGGGAGGGCCATGAAGCATGGAATAGCATGATAGCTGAAACGTGGGATGTGCATGGTGCTGCCGGCAGGGTGGAAGAGCTCAAAGCAAAGCTGGCTGCGGTTTCACGGTATTTGGGCCGATGGAACAGAGACACTTTTGGGAGCGTTCGCAAAGAGATAAAACAGCTCAAGGACGAACTGGGAAAGCTTAGGGCGGGAGTAGGCCGCACCGCGCCAACGCATGTTGAATTGAAAATCAATGAGAAGCTTGTGGAGCTGTATCACAGGGAGGAAATAATGTGGAGACAGAGATCACGGGTACAGTGGCTTACATCTGGTGACCGGAACACCAAGTTTTTTCACTTACGTGCAAGTATTCGGCGTAAGAAGAACATGATCAAGGCGTTGCAAAATTCGCTAGGGGTTATCACGGATGGTCCGGAAGAGTTAAAGGCCATGGTAAATGACTTCTATAAGACTCTGTACACTTCGGAGGGGGTTGTGATATGGAGAGAGTTTTAAACTGTGTCCCAACCAAAGTTTCGGCAGAGATGAACGACATGCTGTGTGCCCCCTACTCAAATGAGGAGGTTAAGGCGGCCTTATTTCAGATGTTCCCAACTAAGGCGCCCGGTCCCGACGGCTTTCCGGCACACTTCTATCAGAGACACTGGGAGTTATGTGGAGCAGAGGTGACAGCTGCTGTGTTGAGGATTGTGAGAGGGGAAGAAACACTGGAGAGCATAAATGACACCATCCTCGTTTTGATTCCTAAGGTAACAAATCCTGCTATCTTGTCACAGTTTAGGCCTATTAGCCTATGCAATGTTCTATACAAAATTGCTTCCAAGGTCATTGCAAACAGGCTGAAGCTAATTCTGCCAGAGATCATATCTGAGGAACAATCAGCGTTCGTCCCAGGCAGGCTCATAACAGATAATATCATCAGTGCTTATGAGTGTCTTCATTTTATGAAGTGCAGCAAAGCAAAGTCTAACAACTATTGTGCTCTTAAGCTGGATATGATGAAGGCATATGACAGGTTGGAGTGGGATTATTTGGAGGCAATGATGGGAAAGCTGGGCTTCGCAGTGCCCTGGATAAAAACTGTCATGGCTATGGTTCGGTCTGTTTCCTTTTCAGTCCTGTTTAATGGAGAAAAGCTAGATCAGTTTGTACCAAGCAGAGGTATAAGGCAGGGAGATCCGATATCCCCTTACCTTTTCTTAATTGCAGCGGAGGGCCTTTCGTGCCTCCCGAAAACCAGCTCTTCGTCATCAAACATTGTAGGATTAAAGGTGGCACCAACAGTACCAGCTGTGAACCACCTTCTTTTCGCAGATGACAGCCTGCTGCTTTTTAAGTCAGGGAGCGAGGGGGCAGAAGCGGTATCAAACCTACTAGATACATACTGTTTGGCATCAGGTCAGAGGATAAATCATGATAAGTCATCAATCTTCTTCAGCAAGGGTTGTCCACAGCAGGTCAGAGATGATATGAAAAATATCCTGAATGTGCAAAATGAATCACTCAGTGACAGGTATCTAGGCATGCCTACGAAGGTCGTTCACTCGAAGAATGGGACTTTCAAGTACTTGCGGGGCCGTGTTTGGGAGAAGGTGAGAGGGTGGATGGAAAAACTCTTATCCTCCGCAGGGAAAGAAGTTCTGATCAAGGCGGTTGCTCAAGCAATCCTAGTATACTCCATGGCATGCTTCCGTCTTCCTTGGGGCCTATGTGACAGTGTTACTTCGTTGATCAGACAGTTCTGGTGGGGGAGCAAACAAGGAAAACGGAAGCCTAGCTGGGTGGCTTGGGACGTGATGACTTTACCGAAGAACCTAGGTGGTCTGGGTTTTCGAGACATGGAGATGTTTAACTTGGCGCTTCTAGCTCGGCAGTCTTGGCGCATGTTGCAAAATCCATAGTCTTTGAGCGCGAGGATCCTCAAAGCAATCTATTATCCTGATTCGGACATATTTGGGGCATCCCTGGGATCTCACCCCTCGCAGATTTGGCGAGCGGTCCTCGACGGATGGGACATAACGGTGCAAGGCTTGGTTCGTAGAATCGGAGATGGAGCTTCAACCAAAATTTGGGAGGACAACTGGTTACCGAGATCACATGCAAGGAGGCCAATGGCTTGCTTAGTTGATGACCCGCCAAGGTTGCTAGCTGAACTGATTGACCACACATCATCTACCTGGAACGAAAATTTGGTGCGCTCGGTGTTCATACCGCTAGATGCTGAGGCCATCCTACAGATTCCATTGTGCACGACACAAGTTGATGACTTTTGGGCTTGGGGCGAGGAGCGAAAGGGTGTCTTTTCCGTCCGTTCAGCATACCGAATGATTCAAAGGATGAAGTTAGGCCGGGAAGCATGGCTGTACGAGCAGGGCAGCTCCTCCGACTCCCACGTAGCCGAGCAAGGATGGACTGACTTATGGCGCATCAGGGTCCCTTCCAAGTTGAAGTTTTTCTTGTGGAGGCTTGCCAGAAACTCGATCCCTACAACAGCACTTCTCCACCATAGGAACATGTCAACCTCCAGGGCGTGTTGCTTATGCGGGTCTGAGGATACATGGCATCACGCTTTTGTGGACTGCTCCGTATCTAGAAGCACTTGGGCACTATCACCGGATGCGGTTTTAGACAAGTTGAGCACATGTACAGAGGAAAATCCAAAGAAGTGGTTGTTTATCATGCACAAAGCTCTCAACCAGGATGACTTTCTTGCGTTTGTGGTTACTCTCTGGGCGTTGTGGAATTCACGAAGAAAGGCGATGTACGAAGATATCTTCCAAACCCCTTTCGTTATTCACAATTTTGTAACATCTTATATAGCAGAGCTACGGGCACTACAGCAGCCAGGAGTGGTCAGTAGAGGGGCACCTCAACGGAGGCCAAATCATTGGCTAGCACCGCCGGAGGGATTATCCAAAGTCAACGTTGATGCAGCAGTGGGAAGAGTGATTGGAGCGGTGGTCGCGGTCTATAGGGACCGAGAGGGTGTGTTTATGGGAGCATCGGCAGTAGTTTTCCCACATCTGTCAGACCCCGGTATCCTAGAGACACTCGCCATCAGGGAAGGCCTGGCGCTTACGGATGATCTTTACGCTAGAAGGATTCACGTTGCATCTGATTGCAAGGTGGCCGTGGACGATCTTCACCAATCATACAAAGGGAGCTACGGTGCAATAGTGCATGAGATCATGCAATATAGACTATCTTTTGAAACCTGTAATATTATTCATGAATTTAGGAGCTCGAATATCGAGGCTCACAAACTAGCAAAGCACGCTCTATCTCTGGGGGTTGGCCGCCATGCTTGGTTAGGTCAACCCAATGAACTTGATTTCGTCCCTGTAAGCATTGTGACGGAGTAATAAAGCTTTGTGGTTTGTCTAAAAAAACGTACCCCTTCAACCACTCTCTGACGTACCGGTTTGAGGCTTCAACGGTTCGACCTCTGGCTTTCTGGACTCTGAAACAGAGAACAGCGCTGCAGCAGGAAGATGTGTGGGTGGGGGTCGATCCTCCGCCGCCGGCGACCCGGGGCGGCCGCCCGAGCTCGCCCCAATGGTGGGTCCGCCACTGCCTCTCGCGAAAGAAAACAAAACAAAAAATACATTTTTTTCGTTTCAAAGAGGCACGGTCGTGCCTCTCACGAAAGCACAACCGTGCCCCTCGTGGTAGCAAAACCGTCTCTCTCGCGGAAGGAAAAAAACAGAAGACGTGTTTTTTTGGTTTTCGAGAGGCACGGCCGTCTCAACCATGCGTCTCGCGGAAGCAAAACTGTGTCTCTCGCAAAAGGAAAAAAAGACAGAATACGTGTTTTTTTCGTTTCTGAGAGGCACGGCTGTGACTCTCGCGAAAGCACAACCGTGCCTCTCGCGGAAGCAAAACCGAGCGTCTCGCGGAATAAAAAGAACAGAAAACGCGGGTTTTTTCGTTTCCGAGAGGCACAGGGCGAAACCAAAAAACATGCTTCTCACGAAAGCAAAACCGTGACTCTCGTGAAAGAAAAAAATGCGTTTTTTCGTGAATTTTTTTCGTCCAAAAGCTAAGGAAGACCGGTGAAAAACCGAAACATCGAAAAACCACCAGAAAAAACCGTTTAAAAAGCCTAAAATGCGTGCGAAAAAAAACTAGAGAAAGCGCCCAGTGCGCGACACGTGGCGGGCGGCTGAGAGCGTGCCAAGTGGCGTTGATCATTGTGAGGCTCCCGAAGAAGCGCTCGTCAACTAGTTGCTCCCCAAGGAGGCAGTCGAATTCGAGCTCCTAACGTGGGCCTTGCAGACGGTGTCTCACTGGGCTGTTGAGTATGACCGGATTAAGGGCATCTCCCAAACCCCGCAACCGTCCGAACTGCACTTTAAGAACATGTTTTGTCATCCAACGCGATTTTGTATTGGCATGCTCTATGGTCCGGACGCACTTTTTCTCGCAGTGCAGAAATAAAGTGAGGGCTTTGCGCGCATCAGAACCGCTGCCATGTCCGCATCTGACCATACTAGCCCACCAAAGTCCCCTCCTCCCTCGCCCGCGTACATTCCCTTCCGATGCCAGCTGCCCATATTCATGCTGCTGTAGAGCGGCCGCTCAGCATTGGCGCCGGTCCAGAGCGGCGTGACCTCTCACTGACACCAGCATTGAAATGGCATGTCGGTTGAGAGCGTCGCTCGCGCTGCGTCCCCGGTGTTCACACCTCTTCAATATCGGGGAGACGTTTACTGTCCGGGGCAGGACGGATATCTACCACGCCCGCTCAATGTCCGGTTGTCCGTATGCTATCGTTAAGCAGACTCGTTGGACGAGGAACCAACTCCAATGCCACTCATTGACGCATCCGGTCGCTTGGCTTCACCTGAATCCTCTATATAAAGGCGGTCACACCCGGCTAAACTCCACACCACAACACATTCCCCTGACCACAAGCTCTAGAGCTATGTGGAAGAGCCTGTCGTCGGAGCAAAAGCACGATGTGGCCGCCCTTGCAGCCGTCTGGCTAACCCGCCGCGTTAGGCAGATCGAGCAGGGAATGCTAGCTAGCTCGCCCAAGGTATCCGACGGAGACAGTCTCCGACGATGACGACGCGTTGGACCCCCCTGCATGTGCATGCCAGCTTGACCATGGAGCAGGCGCATGCGCACTACGACACCGCCATGGCGAATGAGGAGAAGCATGCGTTGGCTCCTATGTCAGCGTTCTGGCAGGTGTAGGAGGACCAGAGATAAAATTTGCTCCTCCTCGAGCAGCACCGGCTAGCGAAGGGCCAAATCTACGACGAGCATAGGGTCAACGAGTGAACCACGAGAATCATCTATTTTTTCTAATAAGAGCTACCCACAAAGTGTCCGAGAAGTGGTAAAGAATACTATGCTACTTCCTTCTCGTTCCTTCCTTGCATGCATGCGGGCATATTAATGATCCCGGTTAACGAGAAAAAAAGTTGGCTTGCAAAGCAGCCATTAAATTTTACCTTGGTACCTGTAATCCGAGTTTATGGCCTTGTATAAGGGAATGTAGGGAGTACTTTAAAATACCTTAGTGGGGTATTGGGGACAAAATTAAATGGTGGTTGGAGAAATCATTGATAATTGGCAATAAGGATGTATTGATTAAGCCTATAGCACAAGCGATCCATGTTTATTCGACGACATGTTTTAGACTACCTCGAGGGCTTTGTGAACACATCAATTCTCTTATATGCGATTTCTGATGGGGCAGCAAGCAAGGAAAGAGGAAAGCAAGTTGGGTGTCATGGGAGGTTATGATTAGGCCAAAGTACCTTAGAGGCTTGGGTTTCCAAGATCTGGAGCTTTTTAACCTATTTCTCCTAGCCATACAATCATGGAGAATTGTGTGGGTACATTTGTCTCTTAGTGCTAGAATCTTACAAGCATCACACTTACCGGACACTACAACTTTTGAATGAATGCTTGGATCTCATCCTTTATGGATATGGCAATCAATTCTTGATGGTAGAGTTATTATGGATCAGGGTGTTATTCATGTATTGGTGATGGCAAATTAACCAACATCTAGAACCCGAATTTGATCCCTGGGTGTAACTGGAGTAATACCTATTTATGGCTGTCATTTTATTTGCATCATCATGGCATCATCATCATGCTTTAAACTTAAAATGAGGTTGCTTGAACCCTCAAAACATTAAATCAAACAAAATCCTAATTTATTTTGGCCATTTTATCTATTAAGAATTAAATAAACCCCCTCTATTCTCTTTCTGGCGAATTTAATCTTGCTCTTGCTTCTTTATGTTGTACTGGATATTTTGCTAATCAATGAGATTATGACGCACGTCTAGTATATTCGAGAGATACATGTAGTGACATTGTGGTGACTTTATGGATAATAGATTAGAATGGTGAAGATCATGAGGAGATTGTTTCGTATAATTTTCGAGGTTGTCTGAGGTGAAGGGTTGCCCTATGGATCAAGATTAGAAAAACAAATGTAGAGGTGTGCCTAGATATACCTGCGTTATCTCTTCAAGTTTGATTTGATAAAAATAGGAACTTTGAAGTGATTCTTTATTGCATTATGTGAGATATATCATTTAATTCGATGATGTTGAAAGTATGAACCCTAGTGCTTATTTCGAAGCATCGGGACACCATTTTACACACATTTACTTAGCGCTACCTTGCTATCCTTATTTATTCAGATTATAAAAAGACACGTTTACCATCCATATTACCCATTTATCATCATTTCTTCGACATACTAGTGCACCTGTACAATTAACAATTTGATTAGGTGTGTTGAGGACACAAGAGATTTTTTTCTATCTGAGTTGTAGGGTCGTTTGAGAGGGATTTCTTTCAACCTACACCTCTAGCGGATTGATAAATCTTAGGTCATCCACTTAAGAAAAAATGCCAAGAATTCTCTGAGCTTAGAGGGCCAACATAGTTTGCAAGAATAGAAATGCATAGTAAACATCAAACTCGTGCGCTTAGAAAATGATAGTTGCGCATTTCTTAAAAAAGTGTAAGTACCTTCTTTTATAGAAAAGGGCAACTAGGTATAATCATGCTAGAATATGCATATATAATAAATGAGTTGCACTTTTATAAATAAAAAGTGCAAGCACTGGTGATAGATTAAAAAGTGCAACTGAGATATATACACAGCCTAGAAAATACATGCATAGCAACATGGCACTCCTTAAAATGGTAGTTGCACATTTCTACAAAGGTGCAACTGACATATAATCATAATAGAACATGTATTTAAAAAGTGCAAGTGACGTACAATCACACCATGAAACACATACATAGAAATCTCAACATACTTTCCAGAAATAGTGTTGATGTACACTTGTGAGGAAGTGCAAGTATTATATGCAAAAGAAGTCCACGATGGCACCAATAGTGGATGAACAAAATAGAACTAATGACATAAAAAGATAGCTGACACTGAAGTACACGACCTTACTGTTGGGGAACGTTGCAGGGAAAACAAAAAAATTCTACGCACACGCTAGATCTATCCATAGAGATGCATAGCTACGAGAGGGAGAGAACATCTTCATACCCTTGAAGATCTCTAAGCGGAAGCGTTTAGCAACGCGGTTGATGTAGTCATACACCTTCACGATCCATCCCGATCAAGTACCGAATGTACACCACCTCCATGTTCAGCTCGATGACGTCCTCGCCTTCTAGATCCAACAAGAGCAGCGAAGTAGTAGATGAGTTCCGGCAGCACGGCGGCGTGGTGACGATGGCGGTGAAAAACAATCTCCGCAGGGCTTTGCCAAGCACAACGGAAACTATGACGGATGATAAACTAGAGGGGACGGGGTTGCCGGCACATGGCTTGGTGAATCTTGATTTGTTCCGGGTGCTAGCCCTGCCCCTCTATTTATATATTGAGCCCTGGGGTCATTTCTTGGAGAAAGAGCCTCCTCAAAGTCGGTTTAGCATGCAAGGCAAGAGTCCTTCTCGAACTCCAGGACCAGACGCAACGGTTGCCATGGGCCTCGGCGTCTGGCCCAGGGCCAGATGCCAGGGTCCCTAGCGTCTGGTCTCTGGCCTCCGCAAAACTTCCTTTTGCACCTACCTAAAACCCCATGGGCCTTACCCCTTGGCCAAACCATATCATCCTATATTTTGATGTTTACCTACGGACCATTCCGGAGCTCCTCATCATATACGTGATCTCATCCGGGACTCCGAACAACATTCGGTCACCAACATACTTAACTCATATAATACTATATCGTCAACGAACGTTAAGCGTGCAGACCCTACGGGTTCGAGAATGATGTAGACATGACTGAGACGCTTCTCCAGTCAATAACCAATAGCCGGACCTAGATGCCCATATTGGTTCCTACATATTCTACGAAGATCTTTATTGATCGAACCTTTATGACAACATACATAGTTCCCTTTGTTCGTCGGTATGTTACTTGCCTGAGATTCGATCATCGGTATCTTCATACCTAGTTCAATCTCGTTACTGGCAAGTCTCTTTACTTGTTCCGTAATACATCATCCCGTAACTAACTCCTTAGTCACTTTGCTTGCAAGCTTCTTGTGATGTTGTATTACCGAGAGGGCCCAGAGATACCTCTCCGTCATACGGAGTGACAAATCCCAGTCTCGATCCATGCCAACTCAACAGACACCTTCAGATATACCTATAGAGCTCCTTTATAATCACCCAGTTATGTTGTGATGTTTGATGGCACACAAGGCAATACTCCGGAGTCCGGGAGTTGCATGATCTCATGTTCGAAGAAACTTGTATTTGACATTAAGAAAGCAGTAGCAATAAACTGAACGATCATATGTTATGCCAATGGTTGGGTCTTGTCCATCACATCATTCTCCTAATGATCTGATCCCCTTATCAAATGACAACTCATGTCTATGGTTAGAAAACCTTAACCATCTTTGATCAACGAGCTAGTCTAGTAGAGGCTTACTAGGGACACGATATTTGTTTATGTATCCACACATGTATTTAAGTTTTTGGTCAATACAATTCTAGGATGAATAACAAACATTTATCATGATTAAGGAAATATAGTTATAACAATTTTATTATTGCCTCTAGGGCATATTTCCATCAGTCTCCCACTTGCACTACAGTCAATAATCTAGTTTACATCGCCATGTGATTAACACCCAGAGAGTTCACTAGAGTCAGTAATCTAGTTCACATCGTCATGTGATTAACACTCAAAGAGTTCTAAGGTGTGATTATGTTCTACTTGTGAGAGAGGTTTTTAGTCAACGGGTCTGCAACATTCAGATCCGTGTGTACTTTGCAAATATCTATGTCTACAATGCTATGCATAGAGCTACTTTAGTTAATTGCTCCCACGTTCAATACGTATCTAGATTGAGACTCAGAGTCATCTGGATCAATGTGAAAACTTGCATCGACGTAACCCTTTATGACGAACTCTTTATCACCTCCATAACTGAGAAACATTTCATTAGTCCTCTTTAGGTACCTAACGATAATTTCAACCGCTGCCAAGTGATCCACTCCTGGATCACTGTTGTACCTCCCTGCCAAACTTATGGCAATGTACACATCAGGTCTAGTATAGCATGGAATACTTTATAGAACCTATGGCTGATGTATAAGGAATGACTTTCATTTTCTCTCTATCTTCTGCTGTGGTCAAGCTTTGAGTCTTACTCAACTTCACACCTTACAATACAGGCAAGAACTCCTTTTTGACTGATCCATTTTGAAATCTTTCAAAATCTTGTCAAGGTATGTACTCATTGAAAGTCTTATCAAGCGTCTTGATCTATATCTATAGATCTTGATGCCCAATATGTAAGCAGCTTCACCAAGGTCTTTCATTAAAAAATTCTTTTTCAAATATCCTTTTATGCTATCCAGAAATTCTATATCATTTCAATCAGCAATATGTCATCCACATATAATATCAGAAATGCTACAAACCTCCCACTCACTTTCTTGTAAATACAGGCTTCATCGTAAGTCTGTATAAAACCATATGCTCTGATCACCTCATCAGAGCGTAAATTCCAACTCCGAGATGCTTGCACCAGTCCATAGATGTCGCTGGAGCTGATACGTATCGAACGTATCTATAATTTTTTATTGTTCCATGTTGTTATATTATCATTCTTGGATGTTTTATAATCATTTTATATCATTTTTTGGTACTAACCTATTGACATAGTGCCAAGTGCCAGTTCCTGTTTTTTGCTTGTTTTTTACATTGCAGGAAATCAATATCTAACGGAGTCCAAACACCGCGAAACTTTTTGTAGATTTTTTATGGACCAGAAGACCACCAATGGGCCAGAGCAGCACCTGGGGGGTGCCCCGAGGGGGGCACAACCCACCAGGGCGCGCCTGGGGGCCCAGGCGCGCCCAGGTGGGTTGTGCCCACCTCGGTGGCCTCCCGCACCCCCTCTTTACCCTATAAATTCACAAATATTCCAAAAACCCTCGGAGTTAACCTAGATCGGAAGTTCCGCTGCCGCAAGGCTCTGTAGCCACCGAAAACCAATCTAGACCCGTTCCGGCACCCTGCCGGAGGGGGGAATCATCTCCGGTGGCCATCTTCATCATCCCGGTGGCCACCATGATGAGGAGGGAGTAGTCCACCCTCGGGGCTGAGGGTTTGTACTAGTAGCTATGTGTTTAATCTCTCTCTCGTGTTCTTGAGATGTCACGATCTTGATGTATCACGGGCTTTGTTAATATAGTCGGATCATATGGTGTTTTCCCCTCTCTAACTTGTTCTGATGAATTGAGTTTTTCCCTTTGAGATTTCGTTGTTATCGGATTGAATATTTTTATGGATTGAGAACACTTGATATATGTCTTGCAATTGAATACTCGTGGTGACAATGGGGTATCGTATTGATTAACTTGATATATGTTTTGGCACTCAACTCGCGGATTCCCGAGGTGACATTGGGGTAATCTATGCATAGGGGTTGATGTACATTCTTGTCTTTGTTTCTCCCGTAGAAATCTTGGGGCACTCTTTGAAGTTCTTTGTGTTGGATTGAGTATTATGAATATGAATTTGCTTTGGTGTTATTTTAGTACGAACTCTAGGATAGATCGAACGGAAAAGATAGTGTTGTGTTATTTTAGTACGAACTCTTGAATAGATCGAACGGAAAGAATAGCTTTGAGGTGGTTTCATACCCTACAAACAATTTATTGTTATGTTCTCCGCTAGATAGGAACTTTGGAGTGATTCTTCATCGCACTTTGAGGGATGGTTATATGATCCAATTATATTAGCATTGTTGAGAGATTGCACTAGAGAAAGCACATACCCTAGGCCTCATTTTCCAGCATTGCAATACCATTTTTGTGCTCGTTTACTATTTGCTACCTTGTTGTTTTTATTTATTCAGATTATAAAAATATAGTTCTGCCATCCATATTACACTTTTATCACTGTCTCTTCGCCGAACTAGTGCACCTATACAATTTGCCATTGTATTAGGTGTGTTGGGGACACAAGAGATTTCTTGTATTTGGTTGCGGGGTCGTTTGCGAGAAACTATCTTCATCCTACGCCTCCCACGGATTGATAAACCTTGGGTCATCCACTTGAGGGAAAATTGCTATTGTCCTACAAAACTCTGCGCTTGGAGGCCCAACACGTGTCTACAAGAATAGAGTTGCATAGTAGACATCAGGAGCTTGCACACTTTGTTAGCACCCTTAGGATCGACAAAACCTTCTGGTTGCATTGTCGGATCACGGGTTTCGGCAAAACCCTCAAGGTTCGAACACTGGGGTGCGCACAAAGATCTTCCCCTACCGATCCACGTCCTAGCTTCGCTAAGATCTCAAGGGCTAACTCGATGAACTAGCAACACAAAGGACACAAGATTTATACTGGTTCGGGCCACCGTTGTGGTGTAATACCCTACTCCAGTGTGGTGGTGGTGGATTGTCTCTTGGGCTGAGGTGAACTGTACAAGGGGGAGAACAGCCTCATGAGGCGAGGTGTTCTTGTGCTTGGTGGGTGAGAGGATGAACTGAATGAGTTCGAGACCAGTTGTCCCCTACTGTGGTGGCTAATCCTATTTATAGAGGCTCTGGTCCTCTCCCCAAATATTGAGCGGGAAGGGAGCCAAAAGCGGCCAATTTGAAAGGGGACAGGTAGTACAGCTTATCCTGACAAAAGCAGTCTTCGCCTACAAAAGGCTTTGGTGGTGACGCCGCCTTGAGCTCCATGGTGACCTCCGTCTTGCCGTCCTGCTGGTCTTGTTCTCATTGCACTGATATGGAAACCTTTGCTTGACGCCTCGGTACTTCGCGCCTGCGCTTGCTTCCTTAGCACCAAAGAGAAAACAAGGACACTGTGCGCGCTGGCGCCCGCCTGGCGCCCGCCTGATCTTGATTGTCATGGCTCACGTCATTGGAACCTCGCGAGGTTTGCCTTGCCTTGAACTCTCCGCCCCTCGCGAGCCAGCCTGGTGAGGGCGCTCCCGAGGGGGTCTTGTGTCATCCGCCTCGCGAGGCTTGGCCCCTCACGAGGGTCTTGAGTGCTTGTTGGTGAAGATGGGCCGTACGGGCCCGCTCGCAGAGCCACGTCGTGGGCCGCAGGCAGGCAAGTCTAGGGACCCCTGTTCCAAGAACGTCGATAGTAGCCCCTGGGCCCAAGGTGCGCTCGGGCTTGGCTTCGAGGCGAAGCCAAAGGTCAAGTGCGGAGCGCCACGGGCCCCAATAGCCTGCGGCCTTGGTCGACGCGTGGCGGTTGATTGGACGTGGGCGTCTCCGCTTCCCGATGCTGCCTCGGCAACTGCCCGACTTGACAAGTCCCTACGACATGCAAGGAACAACCATCATTACCTGTGATCGTGGGGGGCGCTAGTTGGCCTCCTCCTACTATAAATGGGGAGGGGGCGGAGCCCCTGTCGCCCATCTCTTCCCATTCCGCTTGCTTATCCCCTTTTGCTTCATCACCGCCACCAATGGCGCCGTCGAGGAGGTTCTCTGCCGCGAAGAAGGGGAAGGCCCCTAGCGAGGGGCGTGGCTCCCAGGCGCCCAAGCATGGACACGGTCGTCCCCGCAAGCACACCGCGACCCCCGCCGCGGCACCCCATTCTCGTGGTGGCGCTCCTGCGTGTGGCAGGGGCCGCTCCGGTCGGGCAGCCCTGCCGATGAAGGGAGACGTGTCATGGTTGCGCGGCCTCCCCGGTCGCGCTTCCACTCGGCGGAGGTGCTTCCGGAGTTCGTCGTCTGGTCAGATAACCTGGCCAGCAACTGGCTTCAGCTCCCGCGTTTCTTCATCGACGAGCTGCCAGCCTCTAGTCCAGGCGGGTTCTGGCTGTAGGTGGACGGTTGCTGCAGCAGGGCTTCTTGGGTCGCGGTCGAGGTCCCCGCTGTGGGCAACATAGCTCTGGCCCGAGGTTGGCAGACGTCCGGCCGCGCGCGCGGCATGGGCAGGCGATGCACCCTCCATTTCAGGTACGACGGTGACGCGACCCTCTATGTGAGGGTGTTTGGGGAAGATGGTCGCCGCGCCGGGTGCTGCCCCGAGGTGAACGACAGCAAGAAGGTGCTCGGCCTTGGCGGCGGTCGTGACGAGGATGAGGGCGAACCCGCCCTTGGTGCCGACCGCATCTCGTCCAGCTACGGCGGCTCTTCCCCCGACGACAGCTCCAGCAGTGGTGGCTACGACCAGCCGCCGTGCCCGGTTCAAAGGCGATAGCGCGTCGTCTCGTCGTCGCGCCTCCGTGAAGCGCGAGGAGGGGTCCGGCTGAGCTCAGGACGGCGCCAAGAGCCTGCCCCCGTGGACCGCGGTAGGGGCAGGCGTCGCTTTTATTTTGTTCTTCCTTTCCTTCATGCATCAAAAAGAAACCAGAATGGGCCCCGGAGGGGCGTGTATCAAACTATGATCTCGAACATTATGCTAGGTTTGTTGTTTCTGTGTTGTGTCGTTATTTTGTGTAAAGGTAACTTAGCTTGGCACGTTTGGGGTAGCCTCCTCTTCACAAGGGACTTGATTCCTTGTGCCTGTGAAGGCCTTCCTTGACTTGGCGAGTGCTAGGGAACTGCAAAAAACTTGTTAGGAGGCTCGCTAGGAGGCTTATCGTTCACCCGAGCCTTGACCCAGCACTTCGTATCGCGATTACCCAAGGGGCACAGATTAGGAGAGGTGCGCCAGCTTGTGGGCTTGAACGAGGATGCCTCGCGAAAAAATAGTTGAAAGGCAGAGAAAGGGAGAAAGGAAAAATGCTTGCGAGGGCGCCTACCTAGCCCCCTCGCGAGGTGTGTGTGTGAGAGAGAGTGCAGGTTAAACTGGAGCCGGAAACAGCGATAAAGGGCGACAACACCAATTCAGCAAAGAACTCTAGAAGCAAATTTCAATAGAAAGAGGGCGAGCCAACTACGGAAAGCAAATGAAAAGCCGCGTCCGGCACCTAGTCTAGTCTTCAAGTCTTCTCACCAGCGCGGAGCTAAGTGTTGCCACTTGGACGTGGGAGGGAGCCCCCGAGGCCCGAGGGCGGCACACCTGAGACTCCGGGGCATGTACAACCCCACTCATTATTACGTGAGAGTGTCACGGACGGAGATCTTCACAGGCGCTGGGCCTTCTTCACAGGCGCTGGGCCTTTCTTCATGGGTAGAACTTCCAGAGGTGATAGATGTTCTAGGCGTTCTGGATGGGTACCCCATCTTGCATCTCCAGGCACGCGGCGCCAGGCCTGGAGACGTGGGCGACCTTGAACGGGCCCTCCCACATGGGTGAAAGCTTATGCAGCCCTTCCCTGGAGAGCACCCGCCTCAGGACGAGGTCACCCACCTCGAGAGTCCTGGAGCGGATGTTGCGACAGTGGTACCGCCACAGCGCTTGCTGGTATCTTGCCGCCCATAGTGCAGCTTCGCTGCGACGTTCCTCCCCCAGCACGAGGTCCATCCCCCGTGTGGCGTCCTGCTGCATCTCATAAAACGCCAGGACCCGTGCGGAGCGATGCTTGACCTCGTGAGGGAGGACCGCTTGTGCTCCGTAGACGAGGAAGAACGGGGTCTCGCCTGTTGGCTTGGTGGCGGTGGTGCGGATTGACCATAGCACGGACTGGAGCTCATCGTGCCAGCCCCTGCCGCAGGCTTCGAGCTTCTTCTTGAAGGTCCTGGTCTTGAGGCCCCTCAGGACCTCCGCGTTGGCGCGTTCGGCTTGTCCATTGCTCTGGGGGTACGCCACTATAGCGTAGCAGATCTGCGTTCCAAGGTCAGCACAATATGTTTTGAAGAGATTACTGGTGAACTATGAGCCATTGTCGGTGATGATGCGGTTGGGGAACCCGAATCGGCTCACGAGACCCTTGATGAACTTGACCACAGAGCCGGCTGGGATGGTGCGGATGGCTTCCACCTCCGCCCACTTGGTGAACTTGTCGATGGAAACGTAGAGGTATCGGTAGCCCCCTGGTGCTCGAGGGAACGGGCCCAGGATGTCCAGTCCCCAGACTGCGAACGGCCACATGAGTGGGATGGTCTGGAGGCCCTGAGCCGGCTGATGGATTTGCTTGGCATGGAATTGACAGGCCTCGCAGGACCTCACCAGCTCAGCTGCGTCGTTGAGCGCCGTAGGCCAGTAGAATCCACTGCGGAATGCCTTGCCGACGAGGGTTCGCGACGACAAATGGTGCCCGCAGTCCTCGCCGTGTATGTCGGCTATCAGCTCTTTCCCCTGTTCCCTGGAGATACAACGCAGTGAAACGTCATTTGGTCGCTTCCTAACTCACCATCCCGGATGCAGTATGCCATGGCCTACCGGGCCACGCGCTCCACATCCTCCTCCTTCTCCGGCAACGTCCCTTGCATCAGGTATTTCTTGAATTCCTTGGTCCAGCATCCCTCCTGGGGCTCGAGCGCCAAGAGTAGGCGCGCTCCCGAAGTCGAGCCACGGGCTGGGGCTCCTGTGGCAGGCATCTGCGGGAGTTCCTCCCGAGGCTGAGCTGTTCTTGAAAGCGGTCGTGTTGATGATGGCTTGAAGAGCCGCTCCTCGAAGATGCCAGGCTCTTGGGGCTGCCGCTTGGATGCCCTTCTGGCGATGTCGTCAGCTTCCTTGTTGGTGCCACGGGGCATGTGCTGCAACTCCAGGCCCAGGAATTGCTTCTCCATCTTTCGCACCTCCGCGAGGTATGCTTCCATGTGCTCGTCCTTCGGCTCGTATACCTTGTTGGAGAAGTTGACGAGGAGTTGCGATTCGCCCCTAACGGTGAGGCACTTCACCCCCAGAGCTGCCGCAGCTTTCAGGCCAGCTATGAGGCCTTCGTATTCTGTGATGTTGTTGGAGACCTTCTCGCCCTGCTGAAAGTAGAGCTGCACAACGTAGTAGAGCTTGTCCTGAGTGGGTGAGATGAGCACCGCTCCAGCCCCCGCGCCCTGGTGTGCGAAAGCACCATCGAAATACATGACCCAGCCGTCAGGCGCCTCACTTCCCGGCGAGAGGGACTGATCTTCGCCTATTTCAAGCGCCGGGGCGTCCGTCCATTCTTCCACAAAATCAGCGAGTGCTGCTCCCTTGATGACCCTGGTAGTGCTGAACTCCAACTGGAATGCTTGTAACTCGATGTTCCACTCAGCGACCCTTCCAGCAGAGTTGGGGCTCCTGAGCACTCTCTCCAATGGGTAGGCTGAGACGACCTTGATGGGGTGCCCCTGGAAGTAGTGCCGCAACTTACGCGAGGCCACCAAGAGCGCGAGTAAGAGCTTCTGAGGCATGGGATATCGTGCCCTTGCGTCCCGCAACACTGTGCTGACGAAATACACTGGGTGCTCGACGAGAGTTGGCGTGTTGGCGAGGCTCATGTCTTGCGGAAGTTGGGGCGTCTCCTGAAGTAATGGAACCCCCGACGCTTGATCGCTTGTCGGGTCCTCGGCGGCGGCGGCCTGCCGAACTTGGTCCTCTGTTGATGCTGCTACGGCTCTTGCAGCACCTTCCCGGTCTTGCGTCATCTCGGCTGGTGGCATAGCTCGGCGCGACGTGCCTTTGGCTTGGTGCTCTTCCCGAACCGCCACCAGAGCTGCGCTGGCAAAGTACGGGGTGGCGGCAAGATAAAGCACCAGGGGCTCGAGAGGTCATGGCGCCACCATCACTGGGGGCTGGTCAGGTATCTCTTGAGGTCTTGAAAAGCTCAGTCGGCCTCCGGGGTCCACTCGAACGGGCCCTTCTTCTTCATCAACTTGAAGAAGGGTAGGGCGCGCTCTCCCAGCTTGGAGATGAAGAACCCCAACGCAGTCACCCGAACAGCCAGCTTCTGCATTTCCTTGAGGGTCTGCAGGGGGCTCGTGTCTTCAATGGCCTTGATCTTTTCTGGGTTCGCCTCGATCCCTCTATGGGTTACGAGGAAACCCAGCAGCTTGCCGAAAGGGACACCAAACACGCACTTCTCTGAGTTAAGTCGCAAGTTCACCTGGCATAGGCTCGCGAAAGTCTCCTCGAGATCTTGGATCAAGGTTCACGCCTCCCGCGACTTCACCACAATGTCATCGACCTAGGCCTCCGTGTTTCTCCCGAGCTAACGCCCTAAGGCGATGTGCATCAACCGTTGAAAGGTCGCGCCCATGTTACGCAGTCCGAAAGGCATGCAAGTGTAGCAGTACACCCCACACGGGGTCAGGAAGGTTGTCTTCTCTACATCTTCTACCGCCATCTTGGTCTGGTGATATCCTGAGAACGCATCCAGGAAGCACAGCAGGTCGCACTCGGCGGTGGAGTCGATGATCTGGTCGATGCGTGGGAGCGGGAACGGATCTTGGGGGCAGGCCTTGTTGAGGTTGGTGAAGTCGATGCACATTCGCTCCTTCCCGCCTTTCTTCGGCACAACGACGGGGTTTGCCAGCCATTCGGGGTACCGAACCTCGCGAATGGCACCCGCCGCCTCTAACTTGCGGGTTTCTTGGACGATGAAGGCTTGCTTCTCCGTGGACTGCCGTTTGGCCCGCTGCTTCACAGGGCGTACATTGGGGCACACCCTTAAGTGATGCTGAATCACCTCTCTTGGGACCCCCACCAGCTGCTTGGGTTCCCATGCGAATATCTCCTTGTTTGCATGCAAGAACTTCACCAACGCTTCCTCTTGGCTTGGGTCGAGGTCGGCACCTATGGTAAAGGTGGCTCCTGAGGGCCCATCCTCATCGACCGGCACCTGCTTGGTTTATGCCTTGTCTTGGGTGAACAACTGTTTCTTCTTGGTTGGCGTGGCTCCCTTGGCCTTGGCGGTCTTGAGGGCAAGATTGAGTGCTGCCAGGGCCTCCTTGGCGCCTCCCTTGATGGTGAGGACACCCTTGCTCCCCGACATCTTCATGAGGTTGTAAGCCGGATGGGTTGCTACCATGAACTGGGCCAGAGCTGGGTATCCGAGGATAGCGTTGTAAGGGAGGCCTATGCGGGCGATGTCGAAGTCGACCAGCTCGGTGCGGTAGTTGTCACGCGTGCCGAAGGTGACAGGGAGGCGGATCTGTCCCAAGGAGTGGGCGGTGCCGCCGCCAACCCCTGAGAAAGACTTGCTGAGGCGGAGCCTCTCAAGCGGTACGTGCAAAAGGCTGAAGGCCTCCATGGAGAGCACGTTGATGCCGGCGTCACCGTCGATGAGGGTCTTGGTGACGGCCACATTGCAGATGGTGGGCGTGCAAAGCATGGGAAGCATGCCCGAGCCGACGGCGGAGGCGGGGTGATCCCCTGCATCGAAGGTGAGGTTGGCCTTGGGCGCGTCCCATCCCGGCGAGGCCCTCGAGCGCCTGGAAGCGGCACCGATCTGGCGAAGGAACGGCTTGACATGACGATCTGAAGGCGGTGCTTGCGAGCCACCTAGGAGGGCCGCGACCGCGTGGTGCGCTGGTGCCGCATAGCGCGTAGTGAAGAGGCCGCGCAGATCCTCCCAAGATGCCACTGTGGATTCGGGGAGGTTGAGTAACCAGGCGCGTGGTGCGCCAGTAAGGGCCATGGGAAGCCAGTTGGCCATGACCTTATCGTCGCCCCCGGCCTCAAGGACGGCCTCCTCATACGCTAGCAGAAAAGCCGACGGGTCCGCGCGCCGTCGTAGCGCGGCAGCATCTCCTGCTTGAACTTGGGCGGCCACTGCACCTGTAGGGCGGGGGCCAAGGCTAGGAGCCCCCTGGCCCCGTCGTTGGCACCGGTCGTCGGAGCCGGGAGCGAGACGCCTGCCATGAGGGCGAAGCGAGGTGGCGGAGGAGCATAGATCGACGGAAGGAAAGCTACGGCGCGCCCCTACCTGGCGCGCCAAATGTCGAATCACAGGTTCCAGCAAAACCCTCAAGGTTCGAACACTGGGTGCGCACAAAGATCTCCCCTACCGATCCACATCCTAGCTTCGCTAAGATCTCAAGGGCTAACTCGACGAACTAGCAACACAAAGGACACAAGATTTATACTGGTTCGGGCCACTGTTGTGGTGTAATACCCTACTCCAGTGTGGTGGTGGTGGATTGTCTCTTGGGCTGAGGATGAACAGTACAAGGGGAAGAACAGCCTCCTGAGGCGAGGTGTTCTTGTGCTTGGTGGGTGAGAGGATGAACTAAATGAGTTCGAGACCAGTTGTCGCCTACTGTGGTAGCTAATCCTATTTATAGAGGTCCTGGTCCTCTCCCCAAATATTGAGAGGGAAGGGAGCCAACAACGGCCAAATTGAAAGGGGACAACTAGTACAACTTATCTTGACAAAAGCAGTCTTCGCCTGCAAAAGGCTCTGGTGGTGACGCCGCCTTGGGCTCCATGGAGACCTCCGTCTTGCCGTCCTGCTGGTCTTGGTCTCGTTGCGCTGATATGGAAACCTTTGCTTGACGCCTCGGTACGCCGCACTTGCGCTTGCTTCCTTAGCACCAAAGAGGAAACAAGGACACTATGCGCGCTGGCGCCCACCTGATCTTGATCGTCATGGCTCACGTCATTGGAACCTCGCGAGGTTTGCCTTGCCTTGAACTCTCCGCCCCTCGTGAGCCAGCCTTGTGAGGGCACTCCCGAGGGGGTCTTGTGTCGTTCGTCTCGCAAGGCTTGGCCCCTCGCGAGGGTTTTGAGTGCTTGTTGGTGAAGATGGGCCATACGGGCCCGCTCGCAGAGCCATGCCGTGGGCCGCAGGTAGACAAGTCTAGGGACCCCCGTTCCCAGAACGCCGACATGCATCATATACAACTCTTCTTAAGAAACCCATTAAGGAATGCAGAATTGGCATCCATTTGCCAGATTTCATAATCATAAAATGTGGCAATTGCTAACATGATTCGGACAGACTTAAGCATCGCCAGGGGTGAGAAAGTCTCATCGTAGTCAACCCCTTGAACTTTTCGAAAACCTTTTTGCACCAAGTTGAGTTTTTTAGACAGTGATATTACCATCAACGTCTGTCTTCCTCTTAAAGATCAATTTATTCTCAATGGCTTGCAAATCGTCGGGCAAGTCCACCAAAGTCCATACTTTGTTCTCATACATGGATCCTATCTCAGATTTTATGGCCTCAAGCCATTTGTCGGAATCTGGGCTTGTCATAGCTTCTTCATAGTTCGTAGGTTGGCCGTTGTCCAACAACATGACTTCCAGGATAGGATTACCGTACCACTCTGGTGCGGAACTTGTTCTGGTCGACCTACGAGGTCCAGTAGGAACTTGATCTGAAGTTTCATGATCATCACTATTTGCTTCTTCTCTGGTTGGTGTAGGCATCACAGGAACAGTTTTCTCTGATGCACTACTTTCTATTTTGAGAGCAGGTACGACTACCTCATCAAGTTCTACTTTCCTCCCACTCACTTCTTTCGAGAGAAACTCCTTCTCTAGAAAGGACCAATTCTTAGCAACAAAGATTTTGCCTTCGGGTCTGTGGTAGAAGGTATACCCAATAGTTTATTTCGGGTATCCTATGAAGACACACTTCTCCCCTTTGGGTTTGAGCTTATCAGGATGAAGCCTTTTGACATAAGCGTCGCATCCCAAAATTTTATGAAATGACAGCTTAGGTTTCTTGCCAAACCATAGTTCATACGGTGTCGTTTCAACGGATTTAAACGGTGCCCTACTTAACATGAATGTGGTTGTCTCTAATGCATAACCCCCAAACGATAGTGGTAAGTCGGTAAGAGACATCATAGAACGCACCATATCGATAAGTACGGTTACGACGTTCGGACACACCATTGCGCCGTGGTGTTTCAGGTGGCGTGAGTTGTAAAACATTCCACATTGTCTTAAATGAAGGCCAAACTCGTAAATCAAATATTCGCCTTCGTGATCAGAACGTAGAAACTTTATTTTCTTGTTACGATGATTCTCCACTTCACTCTGAAATTTGAACTTTTCAAATGTTTCATACTTGTGTTTCATCAAGTAGATATACCCATACCTACTCAAATCATCTGTGAAGGTTACAAAATAATGATACCCGCCGCGTGCTTCAACACTCATCGGACCGCATACATCGGTATGTATTATTTCCAATAAGTCATTAGCTCACTGCATTGTTCCGGAGAACGGAGTTTTAGTCATCTTGTCCATGAGGCATGGTTTGTGAGTATCAAATGATTCATAAAGTGATTCCAAAAGTCTATCCGCATGGAGTTTCTTCATGCGCTTTACACCAATATGACCTAAATGGCGGTACCACAAGTATGTTGCACTATCATTACCAACTTTGCATCTTTTGGCATCAATATTATGAATATGCGTATCACTACTATCGAGATTCAACAAGAATAGACCATTCACTAAGGTTGCATGACCATAAAACATGTTACTCATAGAAATAGAACAACTATTATTCTCTGACTTTAATGAATAACCGTCTCGCAATAAACAAGATCCAGATATAATGTTCATGCTCAACGATGACACCAAATAACAATTATTGAGGTCTAAAACTAACCCCGAAGGTAGATGTAGAGGTAGCATGGCGGCGACGATCACGTCAACCTTGGAACCATTCCTGGCGCGCATCGTCACCTCGTCCTTAGCCAGTCTTCATTTATTCTGCAGCTCCTATTTTGAGTTGGAGATATGAGCAACCAAACCAGTATCAAATACCCAGGCACTACTACAAGCACTAGTAAGGAACACATCAATAACATGTATATCAAATATACCTTTGTTCACATTGCCAACCTTCTTATCCGCCAGGTATTTGGGACAGTTCCGCTTCGAGTATTGCAGTAGAAGCACTCGGTCTCAGGCTTGGGTCCAGCTTTGGGCTTCTTCACGGGAGCAACAACTTGCTTGTTGTTCCTCTTGAAGTTCCCTTTCTTTCGCTTGCCCTTTTTCTTAAAACTGGTGGTCTTGTTAACCATCAACACTTGATGCTCTTTCTTGATTTCTACCTCCGCTGATTTCAGCATCGCGAATAGCTTGGGAATCATTTTTGTCGTCCCTTGCATATTATAGTTCATCACGAAGCTCTAGTAGCTTGGCGATAGTGTCTGGAGAACTCTGTCAATCACTATCTTATCTAGAAGATTAACTCCCACTTGATTCAAGAGATTGTAGTACCCGTACATTCTGAGCACATGCTCACTGGCTGACCTATTCTCCTCCATCTTGTAGGCAAAGCTTGTCAGAGGTCTCATACCTCTTAACACGGGCATGAGCACCAATTTCAGCTCTTGTAACATCTCATATGTTCGGCGTTCAAAACGTCTTTGGAGCCCCGATTCTAAGTCGTAAACCATGGAGCACTAAACTACCAAGTAGTCATCAGATCAAGCTTGCCAAATGTTCATAACGTCTGTAGCAGCTCCTGCAGTAGGTCTGTAACCTTGGCGGTGCATCAAGGACATAATTCTTGTGTGCAGCAATGAGTATAATCCTTAGATCACATAGTCTGCTTTATTGCTACCATCATCTTTCAACTTAGTTTTCTCTAGGAATGTATCAAAAACAACAGAATAGTAGCACGAGCCATTTACGTACAACATAGATTTGCAAATACTATCAGGACTAAGTTCATGATAGATTAAGTTCAATTAATCAAATTACTAATGAACTCCCACTTAAATTAGCATCCCTCAAGTTATCTAAGTGATACATGATCCAAATCAACTAACCCATGTCCGATCTTCACGTGAGATGGGGTAGTCATCAATGGTGAATCTCTCCATGTTGATCACGGGCCATTTACGTACAACATAGATTTGCAAATAATATCAGGACTAAGTTCATGATAAATTAAGTTTAATTAATCAAATTACTAATGAACTCCCACTCAAACTAGCATCCCTCAAGTTATCTAAGTGATACATGATCTAAATCAACTAACCCATGTCCGATCATCACGTGAGATGGGGTAGTCATCAATGGTGAACATCTCCATGTTGATCATATCTACTATATGACTCATGTTTGACCTTTAGGTCTCCAGTGTTCCGAGACCATGTCTGCACATGCTAGGCTCATCAGGTTTAACCCAAGTATTCTGCGTGTGTAAATCTAGCTTACACCCGTTGTATGTGAATGTAGAGTCTATTGCACCCGATCATCACGAGGTGCTTCGAAACGAAGAACTTTAGCAACGGTGCATACTCGAGGAGAACACTTTTATCTTGAAATTAAGTGAAGGGATCATCTTATAATGCTACCGTCGTTCTAAGGAAAATAAGATGCATAAAGGATAAACATCACATGCAATCAAAATATGTGACATGATATGGTCATCATCATCTTGGACTTTTGATCTCCATCTTCAAAGCAACGTCATGATCTCCATCGTCACCTATGCGACACCTTGATCTCCATCATTGCGTCGGGGTCATCTCGCCAACTATTGCTTCTACAACTATTGCTAACCATAGCGATAAAGTAAAGAAATGACATGGCGCTTAATGATTGATACGCAGGTCATACAATAGTTAAATACAACCCTAAGGCTCCTGCCGGTTGTCGTACTCATTGACATGCAAGTCGTGAACTTACTACAAAACATGATCATCTCATACATCAACATATATCAAATCATGTCTTGACCATATCACATCACAACATACACTGCAAAAACAAGTTAGACATCTTCTACTTTGTTGTTGCTAGTTTTACATGGCTGCTATGGGTAACTAGCAAGAACCGCTCTTACCTATGCAAAACCACAATGGTGATTATCAAGTTTGTTGTTTTAACCTTCTGCAAGGACCGGTCGTAGTCAAATTCGGTTCAACTAAAGTGAGAGAAACAGACACCCGCCAGCCACCTTATGCAAAACAAGTTGCATCAGTCGGTGGAACCAGTCTCATGTACGTGGACATGTAAGGTTGGTCCAGGCCGCTTCATCCCACTATACCGTCGAATCAAAATAAGACTTTGGTGGTAAGTAGTATGAACATCACCGCCCACAACTCCTTTGTGTTCTACTCGTGCATATCATTTGCGCATAGACCTGGCTCATGATGGCACTGTTGGGAATGTTGCATGGAAAACAAAATATTCTATGCACACGCAAGATCTATCCATGGAGATGCATAGCTACGAGAGGGGGAGAACATCTTCATACCCTTGAATATCACTAAGAGGAAGTGTTTATCAACGCGGTTGATATAGTCGTACACCTTCACGATCTGTCCCGATCAAGTACCGAACATATGGCACCTCCATGTTCAGCACACGTTCAGCTCGATGACGTCCTCGCCTTCTTGATCTAGCAAGAGCGGCGAAGTAGTAGATGAGTTCCAGCAGCACGACGGCATGGTGACGGTGGTGGTGAAGAACAATCTCCGCATGCCTTTGCCAAGCACAACGGTAACTATGACGGAGGATAAACTAGAGGGGCGGGGTTGCCGGCACAAGTAAGGTGAATCTTGATGTGTTCCGGGTGCTAGCCCTGCCCCTCTATTTATATGTTGAGCCCTGGGGCCATTTCTTGGAGAAAGAGTGAAGGAAATATGCCCTAGAGGCAATAATAAAGTTGGTATTTATATTTCCTTATATCATGATAAATGTTTATTATTCATGCTAGAATTGTATTAACCTGAAACTTAGTACATGTGTGAATACATAGACAAAACAGAGTGCCCCTAGTATGCCTCTACTTGACTAGCTCATTAATCAAAGATGGTTAAGTTTCCTGACCATAGACATGTGTTTTCATTTGATGAACGGGATCACATCATTAGGAGAATGATGTGATGGACAAGACCCATCCGTTAGCTTAGCATGTTGATCGTTCAGTTTTATTGCTATTGCTTTCTTCATGAATTATACATATTCCTTTGACTATGAGATTATGCAACTCCCGAATACCGGAGGAACACCTTGTGTGCTATCAAATGTCACAACGTAACTGGGTGATTATAAAGATGCTCTACAGGTGTCTCCTAAGGTGTTTGTTGGGTTGGCATAGATCGAGATTAGGATTTGTCACTCCAAGTATCGGAAAGGTATCTCTCGGCCCTCTCGGTAATGCACATCACTATAAGCCTTGCAAGCAATGTGACTAATGAGTTAATTATAGGATGATGCATTACAAAACGAGTAAAGAGACTTGCCGGTAACGAGATTGAACTAGGTATGAGGATATCGATGATCGAATCTCAGGCAAGTAACATACCGATGACAAAGGGAATGACGTATGTTGTTATGCGGTTTGACCGATAAAGATCTTCGTAGAATATGTAGGAGCCAATATGAGCATCCAGGTTCTGCTACTGGTTATTGACCGGAGATGTGTCTCGGTCATGTCTACATAGTTCTTGAACCCGTAGGGTCCGCACGCTTAACGTTCGATGACGATTTGTATTATGAGTTATGTGATTTGATGACCGAAGTTTGTTCGGAGTCCCGGATGAGATCACGGACATGACGAGGAGTCTCGAAATGGTCGAGAGGTAAAGATTCATATATTGGAAGGTTGTATTTGGACATCGAAATGGTTTCGAGTGGTTCGGGCATTTTTTCGGAGAACGGGGAGGTTACCGGAACCCCCCGGGAGAAGTAATGGGCCTATTGGGCCTTATTTGAGGAGAGGAGAAAGGCCACGTGAGAGGGGCGCCCCCTCCCCCCTTGCGCAAACCGAATTGGACCAGGGGAAGGGGCCTACCCCCCCCCCCCTCTTTCCTTCTCCCTCTCTCTCCCTTCCCCTTTTTCCTCTCCGGTGGAAGGAAGGAGGGGGGCCGAATCCTACTTGGACTAGGAGTCCAAGTAGGACTCCCCCCATATGGCGCGCCCCCTTAGGCCGGCCACCTCGTCCTCCCCCCTTTATATACGGAGGCGGAGGGCACCCCAAAGCAACAACAGACACCTCTTAGCCGTGTGCGGTGCCCCCCTCCACAGTTGACCACCTCGGTCATATCATCGTAGTGCTTAGGTGAAGCCCTGGGCCAGTAAATTCATCATCACCGTCGCCACGCCGTCGTGCTGACGGAACTCTCCCTCGTCCTCAACTAGATCAAGAGCTCGAGGGACGTCATCGTGTTGAACCTGTGCTGAACACGGAGGTGCCGTACGTTTGGTACTTGGATCGGTTGGATCATGAAGACGTTCGACTACATCAACTGCGTTACTAAACGCTTCCGCTCTCGGTCTACGAGGGTACGTAGACACACTCTCCCGTCTCGTTGCTATGCATCTCCTAGATAGATCTTGCGTGATCGTAGGAATTTTTTTGAAATAGTGTGTTCCCCAACAAAGAGCCTCCTCAAAGTCGGTTTAGCACGTAAGGCAAGAGTCCTTCTCAAACTCCAGGACTAGACGCCACGGTCCTTGGCGTCTTGCCCAGACGCCATGGGCCGCGGTGTCTGGCCCAGGGCCAGACGCCATGGTCCTCGTCGTCTGGCCCAGACGCCATGGGCCTCGGTGTCTGGCCCAGGGCCAGACGTCAGGGTCCCTGGCGTCTGGTCCCTGGCCTCCGCAAAACTTCCTTTTGCACCAACCTAAAACTCCGTGGGCCTTACCCCTTGTCCCAACCATATCATCCTATATATATTAATATTTACCTCCGGACCATTCTGGAGCTCCTCGTCATGTCCGTGATCTCATCCGGGACTCCTAGCAACATTTGGACACCAACATACATAACTCAGATAATATACTATATCGTCAACGAACGTTAAGCGTGCGGACCCTACGGGTTCGAGAATGATGTAGACATGACCGGATGCTTCTCCGTTCAATAACCAATAGCGGGACCTGGATGCCCATATTGGTTCCTACATATTCTATGAAGATCTTTATCGATCGAACATTTATGACAACATACGTAGTTCCCTTTGTCCATCGGTATGTTACTTGCCCGAGATTCAATCATCGATATCTCCATACCTAGTCCAATCTCGTTACCGGCAAGTCTCTTTACTCGTTCCATAATACATCATCCCGTAACTAACTTGCTTGCAAGCTTCTTGTGATGTTGTATTACCGAGAGGGCCCAGAGATACCTCTCCATCATATGGAGTGACAAATCCCAGTCTAGATCCATGCCAACTCAACAGACACCTTCGGAGATACCTGTAGAGCTCCTTTATGATCACCCAGTTACGTTGTGACGTTTGATTGCACACAAGGCATTACTCCGGAGTCCGGGAGTTACATGATCTCATGGTCGAAGAAACATGTATTTGACATTAAGAAAGCAGTAGCAATAAACTGAACGATCGTATGCTAGGCTAACGGTTGGGTCTTGTCCATCACATCCTCCTCCTAATGAAGTGATCCCGTTATCAAATGACAATCATGTCTATGGTTAGGAAACCTTAACCATCTTTGATCAACGAGCTAGTCTAGTAGAGGCTTACTAGGGACACGGTATTTATTTATGTATCCACACATGTATTTAATTTTTCGGTCAATACAATTCTAGCAAGAATAATAAATCTTTATTATGATTAAGGAAATATAACAATAATCATTTTATTATTGCCTCCAGGGCATATTTCCATCACTGACGACGCTCATGAATTCTAAAATATGTAGTTTTCTAGTTTTGGTTATTTTAACACTGATCAAAAGAAATCCAACCATGTCCATATAGGGTTCAATATGGGACCATCAAAACCACGTTCAAAGAATATACATAATCACTACAACAATTTGGATTTTCCTAAAATTGTTGTTGCTAATACTACTACTACAAAAGTGCCTTTTTTAGAACAACTAGGGAAGTGCTATGCTACATTAGCACAAGCACACAGAGAAATTCCAAAATTACTAGTTAAGGGTTATCTCTTGCAAAGCTCACTCCCATCTTCTAGGGTGCTAACAAGTGCCGCACTGTATGTGTGCCACTTGTCACCACTCGGGAGTTTCATTTTTTTCGTAAATTTGTTTATTCAAAACGTTTTATCTCTTGAACCGTTCATCCAGATTCCAAACCGTTTTCACCGTTAGATTTCTCGTGTCAAAATCTTCAAAACTAAATCACATGTTAATAGGTTTTGATGAACTTTTTCTAGAAAAAAAAACTGGAAGCACGTTCTTTTTTCACTTTCGAGAAGCAGAGTTGTGCTTCTCGCGGAAGCAAAATTGTGCTTCTTCTCGCGGAAGCAAAATTCTACCTCCACAAAAAGCAAATCTGTGCTTATCGTGAAAGCACCGATTTTTTTTTCCTTTCCGAGTGCTTCTCGCGGAATCAAATTTGTGCATCCACAAGAAGCAAATATGTGCTTCTTGTGGAAGCATGAATTTTGTTACCTTTTTGAGAAGCACAGTTGTGCTTCTCGTGGAAGCAAATCTGTGCCTCTGGGAGAAGCACAACTGTGCTTCTCGTGCAAGCACATGTTTTTCTTTTCCGAGAAGCACTCTGCTTTTCTCGCGAAAGGAAATCTATTCCTCCACGAAAAGCAAATATCTGCTTCTTGTGAAAGCATAGTTTTTTTTGTTCGAGAAGCACATCTATACTTCTGGCAGAAGCAAATCTGTGCCTTCACATGAAACTAATCTCTGCATTTTATGGAAGCACATTTTATTTTCTCTTTTCGACAAGCACAGTTGTGCTTGTCGCGGAAGCAAATCTATGCCTCCAAAAGAAGTAAATATGTGCTTCTCTAAAAGCTCAAATTTATTCCATGCGAAGAGAATATCCACGAATTTCTTTTCTTCAAAACTTAGGGAAATCGGGCGAAAACCAAAAGGCCAAAAACAAACTCATCAAAAACCCGAAAACATGTATGAAAAAATAAAATAAAATCCAAAAGAAACTTCCAGCGCACGACATGTGGTAGCGGCTAGATGCGCCACTTGGCATGCTCTCAGAACACCAAAGGTGGCCCTTCGAGGTCCCTGCAAGGACCTCCAATTAGTTGCTCTAGAGAAGTTCATGTCATAGAAAAAAAAGATAGGATGGGACAAGCCCAACAACAGAACAAGAGGCTCGCAGAATAATCTACATATTCCCTAAACATACAAAAGAGCCCACAAACAGGGAATATACGAGTACACCTAATCAGTGCCTATTGCGCCGGCTAACAAAACTAGTGCTCTGGCACATGCTCTCATGGGCTGGTCTAGCATGAAGCTTCTCGCTCTCTTGTTTTATGCGGTTTCAAAGGTCAACCAGGTTAGTCAAAAAAAGGGTCAACCAGGTTGACTTCCCAAAAAACTATTAACTGAAAAAACAGTAAAATTGAAAAGCACACGAATTAGAAAAAGTTCACAAAGTTTTTAAAAATATCATGAATTTGAAATAAGTTCATAATTTTCCATAAAAAACATATTTAACAAAATAAAAAATTTCAACAAAAGTTCATTGACTAAAAGAATCACAATTTTCAGAAAAAAAAATGTTCATGCAATTAAAAAAAGTTAACAAATTTGGAAAATTTTCAATAATTTGAAATCATTCAAAATTTTGGAAAAAATCAAAGGTTTTAAAAGTTCTTGATTTTAAAAATTGTTCACAATTTTCAGAAAATAAATCATAGAATTGGAAAAGGCCATCAGTTTAAAATGTTTATGAAATTTGAAAATTGTTCATAATTTTCAAAAAAAACTTCATAACAATTTATAAAAAATTTGTGAATTCAATAAAGATTCATGAATTTTAAAATATTTGCAATTTCACAAAAAAGTTAAAAATCAAAACGAGTTCATCATATCTGAAATAAGAAAAGTATAAAGGAGAAAAAAGGAAAAGGAAAAGGAAACAGAAACAGAACGGAAAACAAAAATGAAAACCAATAATAACCAAACAAAATAGCGAAATTAGTAGTTGAGGAGTACTCGTTGCAAAGATCACTCCAACTTCCCGGTCGCTACAAGTGACGCACGTGCAGCGCGCCACTTGTCACAACCTTGGAGTTTCCCATTTTTCGTAGATCCATTTATTCAAAACGGTTTATTTCTCAAACCATGCGTCCAAATCTCAAACCGCTTTCACCGTTGGATTCCTCGCGTCGAGATCTTCAAAACTAGATACCATGTTGATAGGTTTTGACGAACTTTTTTTCATGAAAAAACTGGCCAAAAAACCAGACGAAAAAACTGAACTGGGAGCACGGGTTTTTTCCTTTTCCGAAAGAGGCACGCCCGTGCCTCTCACGAAATCACGACCGTGCCTCTCGCGGAAGCAAAACCGTGACTCTCGCAGAAGGAAAAAAAGAAAAGAAAATGTGTTTTTTTCGTTTCCGAAGAGGCACGACTGTGACTCTCGCGAAAGCACACCCGTGCCTATCGCGGAAGCAAAACCGTGACTCTCGCGAAAGGAAAAAAACAAAAACGCGTTTTTTCCATTTCCAAGAGGCACGGCCGTGACTCTCGCGAAAGCACAATCGTGCCTCTTACAAAAAAAACAGAAAACACGTGTTTTTTTGTTTCCGAGAGGCACGGCCGTGACTCTCGCGAAAGCACACCCGTGCCTCTCGCGGAAGCAAAACTGTGAGTCTCGCGAAAGGAAAAAAATAACAGAAAACACTTTTTTTTTCATTTCCGAGAGGCACGGCCGTGACTCCCGCGAAAGCAAAACCATGCCTCTCGCGAAGCAAAACCGTGACTCTCGCGAAAGGTAAAAAACGCATAATTTTTTTTTGTAGAAAAGCTAAGAAAGACCGGTGGAAAAACAAAACGTCGAAAAAACCCGGAAAAAAACGTTTAAATGGCCGAAAACGCGTGCGGAAAAATATAAAAAAAACAAAATCCGAAGGAAGCACACAGAACGCGACACGTGACAAATGGGTGAGAGCGCGCCAAGTGATGCTAATCGTTGCCAGACTCCCGAAGGAGCGCTCGTTAACTAGTGGCTCCCACAAAATAGGTGAAAAACTCAACCCCGGCCAGTAAACCGTAGGGAAGTATCATTTTTTGGGCCGACCCATTACTAGCGAGGGGGGGAAAAGTTAATGCACGTCAGTTACGAAATAAGTCTGTAACTGGCGCCTTGAGCGCTAAATAGGAATCGCGGGCATGCCCTATCATCAACGGAGATCTCCTAGTCAACGCTCATAGCGACAGGCAGCCAAACCGGCGCTCCTGCGCGCCCCCGTGTGGGCCAGCCCAACGATGCGAGCATCTCGCTCGCTTGGTCACCCTACACTTTTTTCGCTCGGTTGACCGATCGACTAGTTTAGCCGTCAATTGTTGACCAAGTGCCCATTAACCGTTGTGTTGACCGCTAACTTTTCCATAAGACGTTCACGGAAGGAAAAAACCGTGAATTTGAAAAAATACCAGGGGACACTGGGAAAAAAATTCATGAATTTTAGAAAGGTTCATGAATTTGAAAAATTGTGAATTTTAAGAAAAGTTTGCCAATTTGAAAAAAAATCAAGAATTTGAAGAATAGTTCAACAATCTGGAAAAAAATGTGAGTTTAAAAAAAGTTCAAGAACTTGAAGAATAGTTCAACAATCTGAACAAAATGAATTTTAAAAAAGTTCATGAATTAAAAAAGTACAAATTTTAAAAAAAGCTCAATAATACAAAAAAACGTGAATTCCAGTATACATATAAGAAAAAGTTTGAAAAATAAAAAAGAGTAAAAAAACAGACAGAAACCGAGTAAAAATGGCAAAAATAAAAGGGTCGGAAGCTTCCCAAAACTAGGACAAAAGTCCCGCTATAGAGTACGCTTAAATCGGTAGGCCCATAGGAACAAGACGTAGGAATTGGCAATAATTCACTCTGTCACTTTACACGTGGTCACTCCACCATTGGCTTTGCCAAAATACACGTGGACGCTGGTGTGCGTAAGGGAGTTAGTGGAACGGCTGCGACTGTATGCTGAGATAGGGATGGAACATTTCTACGTAGCAGCTCACTTGTCATCGAAGGCATGGACGATCCAGTGGTCTTGGAGACTATCGCATGCAGGGAGGCTTTGGCTCTGGCAGAAGATCTCCACCTCCATCTCCATCCAGGGATGGAGCCAGGAATTTTGTATAGGGGGGGCGAGTTCCACACTTACGCTCTCTTACGGACTAATGAGTACTGGTCGAGTGGAAAAACAGTTTAAAGTGTGCAAAAAGCATAGGCCTGAAATCAGGCTTTCACTAATATAAACACTAAAAAATACTGCCAAATTATTGAATTTTTACAAAAAAATAGTTTTTGAATTTGCTATATAGAAAATTTTAGTGCATGGTACTAGAACGAGTTGATTCCGAATCTAGTTTTCGAGTCAATCATTCATTCATATGGACAACAAAAAACTGAGATTTGAAACTGAGGCTAATTGTCAGAGTGGACTTACCATATAGGCATATTATTGGATGTGGTATGTCGTCAGATCCGTGGTCTCTTTTGGTGGATGGTGTTTTCCCTAATCCTCTTTGTGCTGGCTGACGATGATTTGACCGATTGGGGATTGAAGCTTTAATGGTTGGACGCAAATGCCACTTTTTTTCATTGTTCATTTCCTATTCTTATATACAGAATTATAATTAGAGAATCAAGCATTTACTAATTAACTTCTAATGTTTGTAGATTTTTTAATTGCACAGCAGTGCAGATTTTAACAAAATAAAAATCAAGAGATAAGCAAAGGAGTTAGGGTTAACCTGCACCTATGCAGCCGTGCTAGACCTTGATCAGTCCCTATCTGATCTTTTGCTTGAAGGCTGGAGAAAATTCATCCTGGCGGCGGTAGGCGGAGACTCTAGAGGACGAAGGGTGGGAAGGTCGCACGAAGCCACGATCTGCGGTCAAATCTGTCGATCGAATGGCAGGAAACAAGGGGGCTGCGTGTGCTTCTGCTGCCTGCTGGGCTTCGCGTTTGATGGTGGGCTTTTTTCCTTCGCTGGCTTTTAGTCTGTAATTATTGTACATGGGTTGGGCCTGGGGATGAGTCCTGAGGAGTTTCACGATGCGTCACACAGGGGGGGCAAATCGTGTCAAACTGGGTGCCAAGTTAGGATCTGCCTAATCGCTATCAAGGAAAAATGTGATCGTTAGGGGGGGTCTCGCCCCCCCCCCCCCCTCGTCCCCCCTTGGATTCGTCCCTGTCTCCATCGTATTATCATTACCTCAAACGCCAAACAGGTGATATTCAAAGTGGAAGTCGAGAAAGCAACAGAGCAATAATTATCAAAATTAAGTTACAAGCATCTTTACTTGAGTAAGTTACAAGCAACGGAGTCGAGAAAGTTGGCTTTGGCATTCGAGAAGCTTTACACCATGAACGGCAGAGACTTTCAAAAGCTCAATGAGGCCCTCCTTACGCTGCTTCCCAAACATGCGGACGCGCAGTCTCTCTTCAACTATCGACCTATCAGTCTCATACACATCTTCGCCAAGCTCGCCGCGAAGCTGCTCTCCCTCCGCCTAGCGCCGCGGCTGGGATCCATGGTCTCTACTAGCCAAAGTGTGTTCATCGCGGGACGTTGCATCCATGACAACTATCTTCTAGTGCAACAGACGGCTCGCCTCCTACACAACCTCAAGGCGCCGCGCATGCTGCTCAAGTTGGATATCGCGCGGGCCTTCGACAGTGTATCCTGGCCTTTTCTCCTCTAGATACTGCATCACCTCGGCTTTGGGCCATGTTTGCGTGAATGGATCTCCGTACTCCTATCAACGGCCTCTACGAGAGTCCTCACCAATGGCCACCCGAGACCACCGATTGATCACGCTCATGGCCTTAGGCAAGGCGACCCTCTCTCCCCCATGCTTTTTACTCTGGTCATTGACGTACTCAACTCCATGCTGCTCCAAGCGGTGGACCTCGGCCTCCTTCACCGCTTAACTGCACGCCATGCGACTTCGAGCATATCCCTTTACGTGGACGACGTGGTTATCTTCTGCCACCCGGACACCCACGACATTGCCACCGTGCGCAAGCTCCTGCATGTCTTTGGCCTTGCATCCGGACTGCACACCAACTTCACCAAGTGTTCGGCCACTCTGATTCAATGCACCGACGACCACATTGCTACTATTGCCTCTGAGATGCAGTGCCCCGTTGCCCACTTCCCCATCACCTATCTTAGGCTGCCCTTCTCCGTCCGCAAGGCCTCCACGACGAGCTTGCAACCGATCATTGACAAGCCCGGGTGCAAGCTTTCCACATGGCGGGCCTCTATGCTATCCAAAGGAGACCGCCTATCCCTTGTGTGTCATGTCCTTTGTGCCATCCCCACGCACTTCCTCACCGCCATTGCCTTCAATAGCACTCCCATCAAGACAGTGAACCGAATCATTCGAGGATTCCTTTGGGCAGGTTCAAAAGAGGCCAACGGTGGCCAGTGCCTTGTTAACTTGTAGCGCTTATGCTGCCCCATCTCCCTTGGTGGCCTTGGCATCAGAGATATCCACCGGACGGGCATATCCCTCCGTGTTCGATGGCTTTGGCTCCAACGCACGGACACCTCACGCCCTTGGAGCCACCTCCATATACCTCACGACGCGGACATGAGCGCAATCTTCAGAGCCTCCACGACTTGGCAGCTTGGTGCAGGGGACACCTGCAGGTTTTGGACAGGCCACTAGATCGACGGACGATCGGCGGCCGAGATTGCCCCGCTCGTCTATGCGCTTGTCTCGCGGCGTCTGCGGAAGGAGCGTAGTGTGCGCGATGGTCTATACCTGTGTTCTTGGGTCCAGGACATCCGTGGCGCACTTGGGCCGGCAGCCATGGTGCAACATGACGAGCTCTGGCGTAGAGTGCGCTACACCAACCTCTCCTCCGAGCCAGACGTGCTTAGATGGCGATGGACTTCCTCTGCCACATACTCGGCGAGCTCCTGCTATAAGGCACTATTCATCGCTGCTTGTGAAGACCCACATTGGCGCCTCACTTGGCGACCTTGGGCACCCCTTCGCGTCAAGTTCTTCCTATGGTGGCCATGCAAGATCGTTGTTGGACCGCGGAGCGGCTGGCACGCCGCGGCCTACCACACGAGGACGCTTGTGCTATATGTGATCAAGAGGAGGAGACCATGCATCACCTCCTCAGAGGTTGCTCATTCTCTCGCCAGGTTTGGCACGAGATTCTCGGTTGGGCTCGTGCGATGATCAACCTCCCCAACCCCGACACGCTATTTCAGACCTGGTGGAGCTCCTCCCTCGACCACGCGTCGACCTCCATGCGCAAGGGCCTGTCGTCCATCATCATCCTGACAGCATGGTGGCTCTGGAAGCACCGCAACACATGCATCTTTGACGGAGCCAGGCCATCGATCACCCTCATTTCCGATACCATCAAGGACGAGGCGCGCCTTTGGGCCAAGGCGGGCGCCATTGGGTTACAAAACATCATCCCCGGCCCGTAGTTTCCTGTTTTTGTGTTGGGGCTGAGCATACCCCATGTTCTAATCTGCTCCCACGCTTGTACATCATTCCTAGAGCGTACATGGTACTCTCCTTCTATCGATACGCACCTTGCGTATTTACGAAAAATATATTCTTTTGAAAGTCGTGTTGTCGATGTCGAAGCACATAGTCTAGCCAGGTTCTCGCTGTCGTTAGGACCGGGACGCCATATTTGATTTGGCCAATCCCATGATCCGAACTGTATCCACATTTTTTATGAATAAAGCTTGGTTTTACTCCTAAAAAAACTTGTACGTGCAATCGACTGCACCAAACTTTTTTTGCGAAAAAAAATATGTTTATGCAACCGATTGAACAGTTCTCACGTCGACTAGGAATTACAATTCGTATACAAAATAGTTTCGTCATTCAGTGAGGCTAAAGCGGTATCCGAGATACATACGGTGACTTATTAGGCCAAGAAGTAGTTTACAAAAAAGGTACATTTGTGTCATAGTTTCAATGGCAAAGTTTGATCACTATTCGAGGCAAGACAATAAGGCAGTGATAGTCACTCTTGAATATCTTGTTACTATGTGGCAACATGATCCAGCACCGGGATTTGCCTATAAAAGAAGAGAAGTGCATATTACACCCCTCAACTCTATCTCTAGTCTAATATACATCCCAACTTCAATACCATGTACTCCCTCCGTCCGGAAATACTTGTCATCAAAATGAATAAAAGGGGATATATCTAGATGTATTTTAGTTCTAGATACACCCCTTTTTGTTCATTTTGATGACAAGTTTTTTCGGACGGAGGGAGTAGTTTACAACCCCCAACTTTCAAACCGGTCCAAATTCAACCCTCCCCTCCTCGTTGACCGGTTTCTGACCTGTTCACTGGGTGAACAATAAATTGCTTTTTAATCAACAACTAATTTTGACTTTTTTACTGAATGAACAGTAAATTCAAAAAAATACTAAAAAAATTCAAAAAAAATCTGTTGTGGACAGTGCACAGACAATTAACTATTTCACATATCCCACATTTGTCTTTTTTGCTGCGAGCTACTCAGATGTTCGAACAAGCTGAAAATTGACACGGACATCACACACTCAAACATTGTCTATGCAAAAGAAATATCAGAATTTTTTCAATTTATTATCACTACTTTGAATTTACTGTTCACCCGGTAAAAAAAGAAAATACTTTTTTGCTTTTTTCAATCTTTTTATTCATTTTCTAGAATTACTGTTCACCCGTTGAAAAAACAAAAATATTTTTTTGATTTGTTTTCAATTTTTTTTTTTACTTCATTGTTCTCCCAGCCAACGGGTCAAAACCGGTCAACGGGTAGGGTTGAATTTTGGCCGGTTTTGAGAGTTGGGGGTGTAAAGTAACGGTATTGGAGTTTGGGGGTGTATATTAGACTAAGGCTGTGTTTGGTTGAGCTGCAGATTCCGAAAAAGCTGCTGTGAAAAAGCTGCTGTGGAAAAGCTGCTGTGAAAATACTGCTGTGGAAAAGCTGGAGGCTGTTTGGTTCAAACGACTGTGAAACTGTAGATTTGGCTATGAATTGTCCGTAATGCCCCTGGAGGCTGTTTGGTTCAAACGACTGTGAAACTGTAGATTTGGCTATGAATTGTCCGTAATGCCCCTAGGACCTGAGTGAATATGTCTATATTGTAATTGACCGTAAAACTGTGATATGTACATTTATGGGGAACTAAGTGATCATTTTGCGAAGGAAAAATATGACAATGTAACCGAATCATAGTGCGAAGGAAAAATATGACAATGTAACCGAATCATAGTTAACATATATACGCAATTTAATGACTATACTTTATTGTTGCATACATTTACATAGATAGCGGTTCCATAATATTATTACAAAATACACAAATGTTACACTATACACATAAATGACTATACTATGCACTGGATAGTTAAATGTGAAGAGTGCATACATGTATGTGCAAACAGGAGAGCACTATACATTGCACTGAGAGCAGTAATATGCAGCAACTACTAATGAAAATGTACTCATGATATCCAATCTACGGTACTAATCGTTAAATCACAAAAAATAGAAGAAAAAAATCATAAACTGGGAGGGGTATGATGGATGAAGGAGGAGGCGGGAGGGATGGAGGGAGGAGGCAGGATGGATGGAGCGAGGAGGGGTGAGGGAAGGGAGTAGGAGACCAGAGGGTCGGTGCGCCGGCGCTGGAGCCACCTGACGAGGGCCGCTGTGAGCAGGATGGATGGAGGGAGGAGGGAGGAGGAAGGATGGAGGAGGGGGAGGGAGAAACGACGGGAGGAGAGACGGAGGGCCAGTGCGCCGGCGCCGCCGGCCGGCCGGCCGGCCGGACCAGTGCCGCCATGACCAGGCGAGGAAGGAAGAGGAAGGAAGGAGGAAGGAAGATGGAAGGAGAGAGAAGGTTGGAGGTTCGCCCGGCGGCGGGCGGGAGCGCAGCGGCGGCGGCGGCGAACCCTAGCCGTGCGTAGGAGGCGGCGGCGACCTTTCTTTCCTGTCGCTCGGCGACTCCAGCTCGATCCTTTCGTGCGAGAGGAAAGAAACAGAACGAAGGGGTATGACTTGCCAGTGGCATTGGTGGGTAAATACCTCTCAATTTTAAGGGGACATCTAAAAACGGTTGGTTTAGAAGCTGAGAAGTTGGAGGTGACCCAGCTGCGAAATTTGCACTACCTCAAAGCTACAGATTGTCAAAAACTGCTTTGAAAATTTACCCCTTTGGTTGGCTTCTAGCTTCTTCAAAGCAGAAGTTGGGTAAAAAAGCCCAACCAAACACAGCCTAAGGCTAGTATTGTGGGGTGTAATATGTACTTTTCTCTAAAAGAAGATACTACAACCTTTCGGCGAATTGGAACTGGTACTCGGCAGTCACATTGGCTCCTTTAAACAAAGCCAGCCATGGTAACCTAGGATTACCCTATATTATGTCAAACAGATGAATAATTATTGATTTTGGGAGTAACGTTGTTAAATAGTAGAAAATCATGCACTAGATATTGTGTTGTAAAATTGCTTCATTATTCAAGCAAAAGTTGCAATTCACTAATGAGAACAAAATATCCTTCAGATGCACACCAGCTGGAAAACACATCCCCTTACACCACCAAACAGCTCTTTACTAACATGTAATACCAGATTGTAAACACTTTGCCAAGGATTTCACATTGCTCCGGGGATGAAATAACCGAAAAGAAATGTAATGTAAATGCTCATTCTGTGGTCTGAACACTTATGGTTTCAGGTGCTTCGCTGCTGGCTTTTACAGCACCAACATAACTGGACATCTTATTCAGGGCACTGAGGTAAGCTCGGACACTGGATACGACAACATCCATGGCTGCGCCGCTCCCACTGCATAAAGATAAATTTGTGAGGGAGGGAAGGTGGGTGGGTGGGGGTAACTCGGGACAGAGGGAGTAACAGATAGTAGGAAACACAAAGATTAAATAAGAAAACCTATGAGCACGCCCGAGGGAGAGAAAGGGGGTCAAGGGGGTGGGTAAGACTATACCTGAAGGATCGATTGGAGTTACTAGTCAAAGCAGGTTTATCAGCGCTGACATCTCCAGCGATGACTACTCTAGTGGTTGCAATTGCATCAATACCTTCTGTGACCGAAGTCATGCTATATTCTCTAAGAACAGTTGGAATCTGCATATGGTAAGGTAATTAAAGTCATATCTCCTATTTTAAGCAAACAATAATCTGTAAAACAAAGGGACGCGACACATTAGATCGAACCCTAATTCTGTGCAGAACATTTCTCCAAATTGGTAGGGCCATGTTATGCTCGTGGAATTCAGTGTATTATTTCTGGGCAATTTGCCCCATCTAGGAAGGAGTATGACTTTGGTGGTGAATTAGAAGATGGATTAAGTGAAAGAAGAATGCCCGTTTACACAGATGATTACATCATTTTGGATACACCAGTTTTTTTCACAGTTAACATGAATACCAAAAGTAAACCCATTATTTGTAAGGTGCGAAAATTCTCAAGGCAAAGAAAGATGTTCTTTAAAAATTTCTTTTACTGATGACACCTTTCAATAACATAAACATCACAGCATTAAAATGGACCTACAGTTACCACAAACTGATACTTCGTTCTTTCTCAAGCTACCAACCAAAATATGTACTCCCTCCGTTCCAAAATAGATGACCCGACTTTGTACTAATTTTGTACTAAAGTTAGTACAAAGTTGGGTCATCTATTTTGGAACGGAGGGAGTACCAGTCAAGAAGCTAGCTATCGGTGTTGCAAAAAACAAATTAAGATGCTATTAACCATTACCATAATCATTACGATGGTTCTAAGTTACAAGAATATATATAGGTAATCTTATTTACAAATTACTCCCTCCGTCCCATAATATAAGAGTGTTTTTGACACCACCGTAGTGTCAAAAACACTCTTATATTATGGGACGGAGGGAGTAGTGTTTATGCATTCTATTGAAAGTAGTTCCGAGAGTGGGGACATTGCTCACCAATAATTGTCTTCCGATGCAATGAATTTAAATATCATAAAAATGGTAATAAGTTCTTTATCATAATGAAAGTACCCTTGACATATCTAAAAATAATACAGTAGAAGAAATAATGTAGTCTCTTACTACAAGAAAGATGAAAATAGCAACAGCTAACCTGTATTATTTGGTCAACAGCCTTGTATGCTGCATCAACTGGGCCAGTTCCAACAGAACATCCTATCTTTTCATCTCCATCTATAGTTATCAATTTGACAGTTGCTGTAGATAAACCAAGTGTTCCACATGTTGCCTGCAGAGGTGACACACAACCGTAAGGTAATAGTTCAACTTCATTTACGAAAAAGGAGTCCACTGAAGCTCAATTATACCTGTACATCACCAAGGGACCAAATAACCTTAGGCTGAAATATTTCATCAGACAATAAAGCTTCTATGTCTTCATCAGTTACACGCTACAAAAAAGAAAGTTTGTACATATTAGAGAGAAACAATGCATTGAGAAAGCAAGCTCCTAATGAGTAATACGTAGTAGATAGAAAAAAAAACGTAAGGCTTCCATGAAAACATGCAAAGGGAATGCTTTATAAAAACTAAAACAAGTAGGTATCAATCAATGCCATGATGTCGCCGTGCTTTACTTTTCAGACAGAGAAGAATAAAATGTATATCACTGAACATAGAACGAGTACTCCAGAAAATTATCACCTTCTTTTTCTCTGCAACCTCTTTGTAGCGTTTAAAGAAATCCTCAAATTCTTTGTCATTGATTTCATATCCAAGCTACATATTTGTACATCAAGGATGTCAATTTGGTAACAAAAAATGAAAGACAAATATGTTGCATTAACTAGAAAAAACAACCAAATTAACCAAGAAATACCTCCACTAGTTTGGTTCTGACGGCATGCCTTCCACTGAAACAGAAGACCACAAATTGCAATTAAGGTTCAGAATCTTAAATTTGACCTAAACTACCATTGAATGTTTATCTAAATGTATTTGAGCAGGATTGCCATATTAAAATAAGCTAGTTTAGAAGCTAACAGATGACATATAAATTGGCTTATGCTTTTCTAGAAGAGTAAATATGATAAATAGTATGCTATATAAATAAATAAAACATTTAAGTATAGGTTTCCTGCATATCAAATGATTTAGGTTCAGCTTCAAGAATGTAGTAATGAACATGCAAGTCCCCTACCTAGGAAGGATAGGCTGAATGTTATAGTAATTATGCAGAATGGCTATGGGGCCAAGATACATTTCCATGGTACCTGAGCTTCCCAAGAACAATACCAAACTCATTTGCACGTGTTAAACCAATATCATCAGGCGATATTATCTCATAAGTTCCTTTGAATTTAAGCATCCCATCCTGCACACACACAAAAAAAAAAAAGAACAGTCAACACAGAAACAGTAAAAATATTTGAATACCATCATCTGTGAATCAACGTATATCGTTAAGTGGCACATGGTAACCACGAAAAGACAGCAAACAAAGACAAATGCTTAGATACTACGAAAGCGAAAACTACTCATTACTACTCCCTCCGTAAAGAATTATAGTGATATAAATGCTCTTATATTTCTTTACAGAGGGAGTACTAAAACCCCAATTGGGAACTTGCATGGTAATACAAACAAAAGAGACTGCAAATCCGGTTACCTGATGAATTCCACTTTCATGAGCGAAGGCATTGGCACCAACAATAGCTTTATGCGGCTGTACATGAAGTCCACTGTGCTCTTGTACCTAAAACAATTATAGAATTTGCATAAGCTCAAATTGCCTGGGAAAAATAAAGTACAAAGAACAAAGAAAATAAGACAAGAGACACCAATACCATTTTGCTTGTCATGGTAATATGTTGCGAATTAATTCCAGTATATAATCCACCTAAGAGTTCTCGTCGACATTTGATTGCCATGACAACCTGAAAAGAGGTCAGAAAATATTAGAAATGTGACAAGTAGTAATGCCCTACCCGGCGACACATCTTTTCACTACCCAATAAGGGGAACTTGTAAATAATGCACGCGGACAATACAAATATAGCATTATGAGCTCACCTCCTCCAAGGAAGCATTTCCGGCTCTTTCACCGATACCATTGATAGTCACCTCTAATTGTCTTGCTCCTGCATAAGCACCCTAAAGGTAAGTCGAATTAGTAACATGATTAGATCAATGATAACATTATAACAAACAATCAAGTAAATACGAAAAAGGAATTACCGCTAATGTGTTGGCACTTGCAAGACCAAGATCATTTTGGCAATGAGTAGATATAATTGCATTTTCAATTCCAGGAGTGTTTGCTTTTATGTCAGCAATTAATTTCCCGAATTCATGAGGGAGAGTGTACCCAACAGTGTCTGGGATGTTGAGAGTGGTCGCTCCGGCTTTTATTACTTCCTCTAGGATATGATACAGGAACTCTCGATTCGACCTGGATGACAAAGTGAAACCAATCATTCTACAGTCTTACACTTGTTCAATATAAAAAATTGTAAAAGGAAGGTAGATCAGCATGGCTTAACAAGAATTGGCGAAGCTAAAATAATTCAAATACGCATGTTGTGCAAGCTTAAGTTCAATACGACCACAAAATTTGGGTAGCCACCAGCTACCACCTGCTTCTAATTTGCTAACAACCTTTTTTAGGATTAACACATCATTAGTCATCTTTTTCCGAGATATAGCATGAACAAAATTTGCTTCAACCTCAACTCTGCTTCACTAAAATTTGGCCTCTTTGATTCATCATTATAGATAGGTATAGTTAATTTTGAGACAACACAGCATGTGGAATAGCATTTCGAAAACAGATTTCTCTAGATACAAAATTGCTGGACCTATTTTACAGCCATAACTAGAAAACTGGGCCTACAGAGTTGTATTTATATATTTTTTAATGAGAAAAGTTTGAATTGTACCTGCCGGCGTCCTCGGGGCTGAACTCGACATCGGGGCATCCAAGACTGCGCGCATAAGCCACCATCTCCCTTGCGATGGCCACCACCTGGTCGGGCGTCTTCCTCAGCTTGTGCTGCATGTGGATCTCGCTGGTAGCAATGAAGGTATGGATGCGCGGCTTCCGTGCGTGGCGCACGGCTTCCCAGGCGGCGTCAATGTCCCTCTTGTTGCACCGCGAGAGGCCGCAGATGACGGGCACATGGCCATCCTCGCCGACGGGTGTGTTCCCCACCTCGATGGCGATGGATCGCACAGCATCAAGGTCGTCCGGCGAGGACGCCGGGAAGCCCGCCTCGATGATGTCGACGCCGAGGCGGGCGAGCTGGCGCGCGACGACGAGCTTCTCCGCACTGGTCATGGTGGCCCCCGGGGACTGCTCCCCGTCGCGGAGCGTGGTGTCGAAGATGCGAACATAGTTGGGGTCGTCGATTCGGTCCGGGACGTACTCCGGCCGCCGCGGCGCCGCCAGGCACGCGCGGACGGGGCGGAGGACGGCGGAGCCGGAGGCCCTAGGGTTCGCAGCGACGGCGGCGAGGCCATGGGAGAAGCGGCGGGGCTTGGCGGCGGGGAGGGAAGAGAGGGCAGCGCGCCTGGCGATGGCGTTGGAAGGGGCGGGGTTTAGGGAGGAGCAGCAGTAGGGTTTAGCGGAGGAGGCCGCCATGGTCGGCGGCGGGGGTTTAGGGGGGGAAGCGGTGGAGATGCGGCGGTGTGGCGGCTGAGCTGGAGCCAGGAACCTGGATGACTATGCGAATGCGATGCAACAGGAGGTGTCAACCGGAGGAGGTTTTATGCTTATCCCGGCTGTGTATGATTCAGCTTTCGTAGCGGGCACGAACACGATCTGTGCGTGGTCCGCACTTGCCACTTGTGGTTTACTTCAACAACTTTGTCACTCCCAAACACTACTCCAATTTTGTCCCAAGTTCAGTTGGAATATGGCCAACGTTCTACCGTGAACTATACTACTCCTATATACAGAGAGGAAAAAGGACGATTGCTGAGGCTTGACGTGGCTTGCACTGAAACCGGCCGCTTGACAGAGATCGGCGGTGCTAGAGAGGAAAAGATAGAGGGGTAACGATAGGTGATGTAAAAGTGGGTGTTGTATAAATTTACATCATCAAAAGGTGTTTTTTACCTCTTTAAAAAGTTCTTAACTCAAAGAGATGATGCATGTTTAGTGATGTAAAAATACAACTCTAATATATGATACAAATATGAAGATGTAAAACCGGCCAACGGCCGCGTAGCTGTACAGCCACTATACAACCACTGTGCAGCCACACATTTTGAAATAAAAACATTCTGAATTAAAAATTAAATTTTCATCTATCCATAATATCAAATTATTACATAATTCATCAAACCCACAACATCAAATGCAAACACAAATACAACAAAGTTCTTGCACAATACAAAATAATGAAACTAGGCGATTCTTTCACTATGCCATTTTCCAATACTCCCCCATCAAATCTTTCTGAAGTTCATCGTGTGTATCGGAATCTCGAATTTTATTGTACAAAGCGGCAGTGCCCTTCTGCTCGGTGCTATGTCCAAGCAAACCGGCACAATTACTTATCTGTTGGAAGGTCTGCTTCACGGAACTGCAAATGTGGATAAACAAATCTTTGAACATTCTGAACCATTGACGAAAGAACCTCTCTGAAAAAAGGGGTGGTGTACCAAAACAATTGCACATCAACCTCTCGTGCGCCTCAACCCATTCTCTCCGGATGAACTCACGGCCAAACACGGAACCTCCATGCTTCAGCTTCTTCCTCTTGTGCATCGCCACTAGAATAGCAATGTCCTCTTCTTCGGTCAAATCAAAGGAATCATCCACGAAAGAGGAGTCACACGAGCTCACATACAATGCGGAAATCACCGTCAAACTACATCTTCATGCCCGATAAAAAAAGTCCAAGTTTGCATGATTTTTTACCTTGGGGGAATTTGCTCAAACACGTTGCAGGAGAGGTGGAAGCAATCGGCCGGCGGCGGTGTTATCTGGGTCGCCATTGCTCCTAAGGCTTTATGATTATGGAAATATATGCTCTTATGTTGACGTATTCGTGCGATGGTAGGTACTGGACTAGAGTAGGAACCCAAGGTTAAACAGTAGAATTTCACCTTGAATCGGGTGAGTATTGATGAAAATATTGCATTGCATATTAATGTGTCTCCTGAGAGCAGCTCATCTAATAAAGGAGTTTTGGTTTTTTTTTCACGCACATAGCTGTTGACATCAGGATTTGGCACGGTTAAAAACTTAATTAAGATTGTCTCAAATGGAGAAGTGGTCTACATGAATTTTTTTCGTATTGTCAACATGAACATCTTTAAAGTTTGGGTTATCGCCATCTGATCTCATCTCGAGGGCCGAAGTTGTGCTCGAAGTACTAGGATTTTGTATGCAGAGTATTGTTCGGCCGATTAGGACTCCAAGACAGCCTCATATGAGAAAAGTTTATACACAAAATGTCTTCTTCTCGTCCAAAAAATTAGTTTCAATATAAAAATCATCTCATTCTGAGGTCGTATGAAAATTTTGGAGCAAATGCACTGCGGACCTATCATCAGTAAAAACTTGCCCGAGGCATCAGACAGTCGTGTGGGTGATGTATGATAGGTCGCATGAGCGATTCAGCCCTTAAGATTGCCTCAAATCGAAAAAATTCAACACAAAAGTTGTTCGCCTCGTTGAAACGGTTAAAGTTGCTTTTGGGCGCATCTTCATCTGAGGTCGTTTGTGGCATGTGAGAGTCAAAAACCGAACTGATGTCTCAGACTTGCCTAAATCCGAATTCGGTTAATTTTGAAAAGATTTGGACGGGATTTGAAGTCCTTTTCTTGTACGGGAAGTCCAGCGCCTCATAAATAGATAAAAGGTGACGGCCGATTGAACAACACGTAATCGACAAAATCATCTACCACTTTTTATCTTTTATTTTTTTCCTTAACCCTAGTTCTTCTTCTTCTCGTTCGTCTTTGTTTGCAGGGCTGTGAACCTCGAGGCCCTGGGGGCGATCAGGTCGACCTAGGGTAACCCATAGCCGCCGCACGCCCTGACGGGGTCCCTCCCTGGCGTGTGGGGTTTCGGGTCTACAAAAGCGCCCGCCGGACTGCTTGTGTACCACGCTTCTAGACGGGTCTCTTTCGACGTGAGCTACGGTGCATCACCCCCGGCGTCGAGGGTACACGGTGACGTATTCGTGTGCGAACAATAGCATTCAACTCCTAAGCAGGACACAAGTTGTAACTTGCAGGTTAACATTTTTCTCTTCATTGCTAAACCTTGTAGCTCCTTTATCTGTTGATACACGGCGTTAGGGCATCTCCAACGGCAATTCACAAATTTCCTCCCGCATCCGTCCGCAAACAAGGGACCAGTCCGCGGACTTTTCCAACAAGCCGCAAGAAATTCATGCAAACATGGCCAGATTTCGTATAGACACGTCAGATTTCATATAAACACGACGGATTTTCATTACATTTCGAACATTTAGAACAAAAAAACGACCCAACCCTAAACCTATCCTACGCCGGCGGCGCCCGGCGTCCAAACCCGCGCCGTCCTCCATCTGCTGTCTCCATGAGCACCAGCGATAAGACCTGTGAAGTGAAGGTGCGGTCTCTGGCGAGGAAGAGTAGAACACAGGAGAAGGACCGGCTCACATGGGACATAAGCCCTGCCGCCTCCTGTGGCCTACTCATCCTCGAAGGAGTCCGCGACCTATCTGTCACTGGTGGACATGAGGTCCATGATGGAAATGGTGGCGCCAGTGCTGTCATTGTCCGACCGAGCCGCTTGATAGTCCGTCGGCAGCGTGTAGGAGGTGCAACGGGTGATGTTCTCCTCCACAATCGCCTGCAACTGCGCCTCCGCGGCTACCGCTTCTTGGCGAGCAACGGCTTGAGCGCGGACGACATCGTAGATGGCACGTTGCTCCGCGATGAAGTTGGTGTTCGCCGCGGTCATGGCCGCCACGGCCTTCTCGCTTGCGTGCTCGTCGTAGATCTGGCCCTCCACCAGCCGGTGCTGCTCCAAGAGAAATAGGTTGTACCGTTGTTCCTCCTGCGCCTGCTGGAACACTGACAAAGGCACCGACGTAGGTTTCACCTCCGCCATGGCGGCGTTGTAGTGCGCTTGCGCCTGCTCCATGGTGAAGCCGGTGTGCACTGGAGGTGCAGGATTCGGGGCGGTGATGTTGGAGCTCGTCTCCATCGTGGTGTCATCCTCGTCGTCGGAGACCTCGGGCGGGTTAGCCGGGAAGCCGACCTTGATCCGCCTAGCACGATGGCTCTGCCAGCCGGTGGCAAGGGCGGCCACGACGTGCTTCATCTCCATGGAGAGGCTCTCCCACAGAGCTTCCCCACCTGCAGTCATGGCAGATGAAGTGCAAGGTCAGAAAGCGGATGTGTGAGCGGACCGGACTCGCGCAAAGCCCCCCACGCTTGTCTCCGGGTTGCGGGATAAAGTATGTCCGGACCATGCGCGGACTGATACAGGACCGCGTTGGCTGGCTTCCGCGGTCAAATGCAGCGCGGTCCAGACGTATGGGGGAGGTTTGCAGGCGTATTTCCTTATGATTAGACAAATTTAGGAGTAGGGATGTGTTTTTTGTCTGCTGCGACCGCATATTTTTTACAGCCACTGATTCCAAATCAGAATAATAATCTACATCTGCATCACAGTCATAAAACTCTCCTCAAATTGTTTGACCTTACTTTTTATGCTTTTTGGTGATCCTTGAAAACTGTAATATGTTGATCGTAGGTCTATGCAGGCTTTTATCCCGTGTGAATATGGAGGATATGTTAATATTTTGTAAGGTACCCAAAGCAACTTTGTTGCATACCCAATATGTTTGTCACTAATATTGCAAGTTATTTTATATATATCAGGCCTAGTGGAGCATCCGAACAAAAACTATTGATCTCTTTATTGTAGTTTCCAATATGCATACATGGGAGAACAAAACTAACAGTAGATACAAATCATATTAAATAGATGCACACCATGCAGTGTGGATCTAGATGGCTTATCCATAATATCAAAAGAATATGCAAGTATGCAACACACTTAGGAGGATACAAAGGTATTCCCTGAAGAAAAGGCTATTAAAAAAATGGTAGAAAGTTATACCATGTGTACCAGTCTATAGTATGTAGAGATAATTTCGTGAACAATAATTAGACTAGATAAATATCTGCAAATATGCAACAAAAATTGAGATCTCACAACTTCTCTGACAATACAAAACTGAACCATGAACAAAACAGATGGTTGCGACATTTAAACATGAGACAAAGATTGCCTCGTCTATTAATTAAGCAGAAGAGAATTGTTCAACTAATTACGGAAAACCAGACGAAAAATGGAACAACATGATCCAAGCCCACCCCAAAGACTAACACACAGGGCAAAGCCTACCCACGAACAACAGATGACAACCATGTCGCCCACACGACACGAGGTCCATGCCCTCGAAGCTGCAAATCTCCCGAGGCCGCCGCCTTGACATTCACTGCTCCAGTGCGACCTGCTCACTCAACCGACACCGCCTTCCGGGGCCGCCGCCCCGACATGCCACCACTCACCCTCGAGCAGCAACGTCGCACGATACAGCAGCCCACAGCCCACACTACTCAGGACAACCGCACACAAACTACGAACGACACACCACATCCGGGGCCGTCGCCCCGACATGCCACCGCTCACCCTCGAGCAGCAACGCCGCATGATACGGCAGTCCGCAGCCCGCACTGCTCAGGACAACGGCATGCAGACCACGAACGTCGCACCACATCCGGGGCCGTCGCCCCGACATGCCGTCCAACCGCCCCCGCTGGGGCGCGTCAACCGAGTCAACAACCTTGTCGCCCATGCAGCTAAAGTTCCTCACCCAAGCCATGTTGACAAACAACCCTACCTCCTGGGCCACCGCCGCATCACTGCCCGAGGCCGCCGCCTCGGCTCTCAACTGAAGATCCCGGAGCCGCCGCCCCGGCATACATCGCCCATGAAAACGAAAGAGCCTGCACAACATCCAAAGGCTGACCCTCCAAAGCGACTCCTCCAAGAAGGTTACGACGTAAAACGCCGCCGCCGCCCACTCCAGAATACTGAAGTTTAGGTTCTCACCCGGAGAGCCCGGGCACATGAAAGGAGAGGAAGAACTCTACGACGACGCCTCCAAGAAGGTCACGACTCCCGCAGGCGCCGACGTTGCCAAAAGCTTTCACCCAAGTCCCTCATCTCCAAACAATGAGCCTGCAGATCTGGGCACCCATGGATAACCAGACCATCCGAGCCAAGCCTGCTGTGAAGAGGACCTCCCGTCGTCAGCCGCCAAAGCCCTCCCGCGACGACCCGCTGTAGCACCTCATGCGACAGAGAGACGATGCGTTTGCCGGGGCCAGATCCGCGGGCATCTGCCCGAATCCACAGTCCCCAACCGCCGCAGCAGCCCATGCCGATGCAGCCATCGCTCCGGGGCCACTTCCCCAGCATCCTTGCCACGGTTCCTGACCGCTGTCACACGCGCCCGCTGGAGCCGGTAGATCAGCCACCACCACGACGCCACCTCACTGCGCCGCCCTGGGCCTCAGAGCCGCGCCCCCAAGCACTAGATTCGCGCAGCTCGAAGCCCCCTCGCACCCTCTGCACAGCCACACCTGGCCGCTCGACGCGACCACCTCGAGTGGTTGCCATGCCCCCCCCCCCATCGCCGGATCCTACGAGCACGAAGCAGCCGCGTGAATCAAGGCGGCTGGCCCGAAACAGCGAGATCTGCGGTCTCCCAGATGCAACATTTTGGTTACATCACAAAGCGACTTTTGGTAATTTCCACACACCATCGACATTATAGAATATTTTACTTGGACAAAATTCTACTTCAAATAAATAAATTAGCAAACCAGGGGAGGAACACAATCCTAGTTGTGGGACCATCATTGATATTTTTTTGCTGCTCAGGGATTATTTCAAATAATTGTTGAATTATTACAGCTTCTAGAGAATCCTAGGTGTTGCTGTCTCAGTTGATTCTAAGCCAACAAAAAGTATTTGTTTTGTGTGATCTTTCTCCAGCATATGAAGCTCTGCGCGAGAAACACTAATTGTTCTCAAAGCTGATGCAATTTTAGATGGCAAATGCTTGGACAGTGGTGATCATTTCAGTACTTCACACCCAGTCTTGTTGGTCATGCACTAGAGATGATCATTTCATGTTATGTATCACTTCATATGTATGTATGTCTTTGGTGTATGCGTGGGATGCTCCGGATTGACAAATATTTGTGCATGGGAAGTCCAGTTTGACATGTACTCACATATTTGCGCATGTGATGGTCTAGCTTGACATATACTCAAATGTTTCAAATATTTGTGCCTAGGATTGTCCAGTTTGACATGTACTTGGAAGGAGATGACTTGATTTTCTCATGTATTCAAAAAATTGTTTTTTGGTGTTCAACTTGTCAAGCCCCGCTTCAGTACCCCCCCCCCCCCCTCACAAAGCGTATAAAAGGTAGTATAGACCTTTGACAAATTATACGTACTTTATATATATGATGGGTCATCCGGTATACACGTACATAATAGTTTGACGAGGAAACTGGAAATTTCATTTTTTAAGGCCCTTTAGGGAAAAAATATAAAAACGGACGCGAGGGGAGTCTAACTCCAAACCTCATGCATGCATACTAGCAATGCTAGCCAGCCAAGCAACACGCGTGGATTGCATTATGGCGATGCTAAACTTAATGTACTAATTAAAGTGGCAGTTTGGTTTTTAACCTTTTCAATATTTCTTGGAAACAAGCTGATGTCTACTACGCAACCTTATTCTTGTAGATGTTGTTAGGCCTCCAAGTGCAGGGTTTCTAGGACAGTAGCAAATTTCCCTCAAGTGGATGACCTAAGGTTTATCAATCCGTGGGAGGCGTAGGATGAAGATGGTCTCTCTCAAACAACCCTGCAACCAAATAACAAAGAGTCTCTTGTGTCCCCAACACACCCAATACAATGGTAAATTGTATAGGTGCACTAGTTCGGCGAAAAGATGATGATACAAGTGCAATATGGATGGTAGATATAGGTTTTTGTAATCTGAAAATACAAAAACAACAAGGTAACAAGCGATAAAAGTGAGCGTAAACGGTATTGCAATGCTAGGAAACAAGGCCTATGGTTCATACTTTCACTAGTGCAAGTTCTCTCAACAATAATAACATAATTGGATCATATAACTATCACTCAACATGCAACAAAGAGTCACTCCGAAGTCATTAATAGAGGAGAACAAACGAAGAGATTATTGTAGGATACGAAACCACCTTAAAGTTATTCTTTCTGATCGATTTATTCAAGAGTTCGTATTAGAATAACACCTTAAGACACAAATCAACCAAAACCCTAATGTCATCTAGATACTCCAATGTCACCTCAAGTATCCGTGGGCATGATTATACGATATGCATCACACAATCTCAGATTCATCTATTCAAACCAACACAAAGTACTTCAAAAAGTGCCCCAAAGTTTCTACCGGAGAGTCAGGAGTCAAGACGAAAACGTGTGTCAACCCCTATGCATAAATTCACGAGGTCACGGAACCCGCAAGTTGATCACCAAAACATACATCAAGTGGATCACGTGATATCCCATTGTCAACACAGATAAGCACATGCAAGATATACATCAAGTGTTCTCAAATCCTTAAAGACTCAATCCGATAAGATAACTTCAAAGGGAAAACTCAATCCATTACAAGAGAGTAGAGGAGGGAAACATCATAAGATCCAACTATAATAGCAAAGCTCGCGATACATCAAGATCGTGCCAAATCAAGAACACGAGAGAGAGAGATCAAACACATAGCTACTGGTACATACCCTCAGCCTCGAGGGTGAACTACTCCCTCCTCGTCATGGAGAGCGCCGAGATGATGAAGATGGCCACCGAAGAGGGATCCCCCCTCCGACAGGGTGCCGGAACGGGTCTAGATTGGTTTTCGGTGGCTACAGAGGCTTGCGGCGGCGGAACTCCTGATCTAGGTTTCTTTCTAGAAGTTTGGGGTTATATAAGAGGTGTTGGAGTCGGGAATAAGTCAGGGGGTCCCCGAGGCGGCCACGAGGTACGGGGGGTGCCCAGGGGGGTAGGGCGCGCCCCCCACTCTCGTGGTGTCCTCGGGACTCTTGTGGCCCACCTCCGGTACTCCGTGGGCTTCTTCTGGTCCAAAAATGATCTCCATCAAATTTCAGCTCAATTGGACTCCGTTTGGTTTTCCGTTTCTGCAAGACTCAAAAACAAGAAAAAACAGAAACTGACACTGGGCTCTAGGTTAATAGGTTAGTCCCAAAAATCATATAAAATAGCATATAAATGCATATAAAACATCCTAGATGGATAATATTATAGCATGGAACAATAATAAATTATAGATACGTTGGAGACGTATCAAGCATCCCCAAGCTTAATTCCTGCTCGTCCTCGAGTAGGTAAATGATAAAAACAGATTTTTTGATGTGGAATGCTACTTAACATATTTATCAATGTAATCTTCTTTATTATGGCAAGAATGTTCAGATCCATAAGATTCAAAACAAAAGTTTAATATTGACATGAAAACAATAATACTTCAAGCACACTAACAAAGCAATCATGTCTTCTCAAAATAACATGGCCAAAGCAGGCTATCCCTACAAAATCATATAGTCTGGCTATGCTCTAAATCATGCACAACCCCGATGACAAGCCAAGCAATTGTTTCATACTTTTGATGTTCTCAAACTTTTTCAATCTTCACGAAATACATGAGCGTGAGCCATGGACATAGTACTATAGGTGGAATAGCATGGTGGTTGTGGAGAAGACAAAAAGGAGAAGATAGTCTCACATCAACTAGGCATATCAACGGGATATGGAGATGCCCATCAATATATATCAATGTGAGAGTAGGGATTGCCATGCAACGGATGCACTAGAGCTATAAGTATATGAAAGCTCAAAAAGAAACTAAGTGGGTGTGCATCCAACTCGCTTGCTCACGAAGACCTAGGGCATTTTGAGGAAGCCCATCATTGGAATATACAAGCCAAGTTCTATAATGAAAGATTCCAACTAGTGTATGAAAGTGACAACATAGGAGACTCTCTATCATGAAGACCATGGTGCTACTTTGAAGCACAAGTGTGGTAAAGGTATAGTAGCAGTGCCCCTTCTCTCTTTTTCTCTCTTTTTTTTTGTTTTTTTTGGGCATTCTCTTTTTTATGGCCTCTTTTTTCTTTTTTCTATTTGGGCTTATTTGGCCTCTTTTATTTATTTATTTCGTCCGGAGTCTCATCCCGACTTGTGGGGGAATCATAGTCTCCATAATGCTCTAATAATGACGATCATCACACTTTTATTTACTTACAACTCAATAATTAGAACAAAATATGACTCTATGTGAATGCCTTCGGCGGTGTACCGGGATGTGCAATGAATCAAGAGTGACATGTATGAAAATCATGAATGGTGGCTTTGCCACAAATACGATGTCAACTACATGATCATGCAAAGCAATATGACAATGATGGAGCGTGTGATAATAAACGGAACGGTGGAAAGTTGCATGGAGATATATCTCTGAATGGCTATGGAATGCCATGATATGTAGGTATGGTGGCTGTTTTGAGGAATGTATATGATGGGTGTATGATACCGGCGAAAGGTGCGCGGTATTAGAGAGGCTAGCAATGCTGGAAGGGTGAGAGTGCGTATAATCCATGTGAAGGAAATATGCCCTAGAGGCAATAATAAAGTTATTATTTATTTCCTTACATATCATGATAAATGTTTATTATTCATGCTAGAATTGTATTAACCGGAAACATAATACATGTGTGGATAAATAGACAAACAGAGTGTCACTAGTATGCCTCTACTTGACTAGCTTGTTGATCAAAGATGGTTAAGTTTCCTAACCATAGACAAAGGAGTTGTCATTTGATTAACAAGGTCACATCATTAGTTGAATGATCTGATTGACATGACCCATTCCATTAGCTTAGCACCCGATCGTTTAGTATGTTGCTATTGCTTTTATCCATGACTTATACATGTTCCTATGACTATGAGATTATGCAACTCCCGTTTACCATAGGAACACTTTGTGTGCTACCAAACGTCACAACGTAAATGGGTGATTATAAAGGTTCTCTACAGGTGTCTCCGAAAGTATTTGTTGGGTTGGCGTATTTCAAGATTAGGATTTGTCACTCCGAATGTCGGAGAGGTATCTCAGGGCCTTCTCGGTAATGCACATCACATAAGCCTTGCAAGCATTGCAACCAATGAGTTAGTTGCGAGATGATATATTACGGAACGAGTAAAGAGACTTGCCGGTAATGAGATTGAACTAGGTATTGGATACCGACGATCGAATCTCGGGCAAGTAACATACCGATGACAAAGGGAACAACGTATGTTGTTATGCGGTCTGACCGATAAAGATCTTCGTAGAATGTGTAGGAGCCAATATGGGCATCCAGGTCCCGCTATTGGTTATTGACCAGAGATTTGTCTCAGTCATGTCTACACCGTTCTCGAACCGTAGGGTCCGCACGCTTAAGGTTACGATGACAGTTATTATGAGTTTATGCATTTTGATGTACCGAAGTTAGTTTGGAGTCCCGGATGAGATCACGGACATGACGAGGAGTCTCGGAATGGTCGAGACATAAAGATTGATATATTGGACGACTATATTCGGACATCGGAATGGTTCCGAGTGGTTTCGGATAAAACCGGAGTGCCGGAGGGGTTACCGGAAACCCCCGGGGAAGTAATGGGCCTTATTGGGCCGCGACGGGAGAGAGAGGGCTGCGCCAGGAGGTGGCGCGCGCCCCCCCATGGGGAGTCCGAATTGGACAAGGAGGGGGGGCGGCCCCCCTTTCCCTCTCCCTCTCCCTCTTTTTCCTTCCCCCTTCTCCTTCCTAGTTGGACTAGGAAAGGGGAGTCCTACTCCCACTGGGAGGAGGACTCCCCCTCCCTTTGGCGCGCCCCTCTAGGGCCGGCCGGCCTCCCCCTTGCTCCTTTATATACGGGGGCAGGGGGCACCCCAAGACACACAAGTTGATCCTTGAGGTCGTTCCTTAGCCGTGTGCGGTGCCCCCTCCACCATATTCCACCTCGGTCATATCGTTGCAGTGTTTAGGCGAAGCCCTGCGTCGGTAGTGCATCAAGATCGTCACCACGCCGTCGTGCTGACGAAACTCGTCCCCGAGAGCTTTGCTGGATCTGAGCCCGGAGAACGTCATCGAACTGTACGTGTGTCAAGAACTCGGAGGCGCCGGAGTAACGGCGCTTGGATCAGTTGGATCGGGAGGAAGACGTACGACTACTTCCTCTACGTTGTGTCAACGCTTCTGCTTTGGTCTACATGGGTACGTAGACAACACTCTCCCCTCTCGTTGCTATGCATCACCATGATCTTGCGTGTGCGTAGGAATTTTTTTGAAATTACTACGTTCCCCAACAGTGGCATCCGAGCCAGGTTTTTTTATGGTTTGATGTTTTGCACGAGTAGAACACAAGTGAGTTGTGGACGATACAAGTCATACTGCCTACCAGCATGTCATACTTTGGTTCGGCGGTATTGTTGGATGAAGCGGCCTGGACCGACATTACGCGTACGCTTACGCGAGACTGGTTCTACCGCCGTGCTTTGCACACAGGTGGCTGGCGGGTGTCAGTTCTCCAGCTTTAGTTGAACCGAGTATGGCTACGCCCGGTCCTTGAGAAGGTTAAAACGGAGTCTATTTGACAAACTATCGTTGTGGTTTTGATGCGTAGGTGAGATTGGTTCTTGCTTAATCCCGTAGCAGCCATGTAAAATTTGCAACAAACAAAGTAGAGGACGTCTAACTTGTTTTTGCAGGGCATGTTGTGATGTGATATGGTCAAGACATGATGCTAAATTTTATTGTATGAGATGATCATGTTTTGTAACCGAGTTATCGGCAACTGGCAGGAGCCATATGGTTGTCGCTTTATTGTATGCAATGCAATCGCCCTGTAATGCTGTACTTTATCACTAAGCGGTAGCGATAGTCGTAGAAGCATAAGATTGGCGAGACGACAACGATGCTACGATGGAGATCAAGGTGTCACGCCGGTGACGATGGTGATCATGACGGTGCTTCGGAGATGGAGATCACAAGCACAAGATGATGATGGCCATATCATATCACTTATATTGATTGCATGTGATGTTTATCTTTTATGCATCTTATCTTGCTTTGATTGACGGTAGCATTATAAGATGATCTCTCACTAAATTATCAAGAAGTGTTCTCCCCGAGTATGCACCGTTGCCAAAGTTCGTCGTGCCCAGACACCACGCGATGATCGGGTGTGATAAGCTCTACGTCCATCTACAACGGGTGCAAGCCAGTTTTTGCACACGCAGAATACTCGGGTTATACTTGACGAGCCTAGCATATGCAGATATGGCCTCGGAACACGGAGACCGAAAGGTCGAGCGTGAATCATATAGTAGATATGATCAACATAATGATGTTCACCATTGAGAACTAATCCATTTCACGTGATGATCGGTTATGGTTTAGTTTGATTTGGATCACGTGATCACTTAGAAGATTAGAGGGATGTCTATCTAAGTGGGAGTTCTTAAGTAATATGATTAATTGAACTTAAATTTATCATGAACTTAGTCCCTGATAGTATCTTGCTTGTTTATGTTGATTGTAGATAGATGGCTCGTGCTGTTGTTCCGTTGAATTTTAATGCGTTCCTTGAGAAAGCAAAGTTGAAAGATGATGGTAGCAATTACACGGACTGGGTCCGTAACTTGAGGATTATCCTCATTGCTGCTCAGAAGAGTTACGTCCTGGAAGCACCGCTGGGTGCCAGGCCTGCTGCTGGAGCAACGCCAGATGTTATGAACGTCTGGTAGAGCAAAGCTGATGACTACTCGATAGTTCAGTGTGCCATGCTTTACGGCTTAGAACCGGGACTTCAACGACATTTTGAACATCATGGAGCATATGAGATGTTCCAGGAGTTGAAGTTGATATTCCAACAGAATGCCCAGATTGAGAGATATGAAGTCTCCAATAAGTTCTATAGCTGCAAGATGGAAGAGAATGGTTCTGTCAGTGAGCATATACTCAGAATGTCTGGATATTACAATCACTTGAGTCAACTGGGAGTTAATCTTCCGGATGATTGTGTCATTGACAGAATTCTCCAATCACTGCCACCAAGCTACAAAGGCTTCGTGATGAACTATAATATGCAAGGGATAGATAAGACTATGCCCGAGCTCTTCGCAATGCTAAAGGTTGCGGAGGTAGAAATCAAGAAGGAGCATCAAGTGTTGATGGTCAATAATACCACTAGTTTCAAGAAAAAGGGCAAAGGGAAGAAGAAGGGGAACTTCAAGAAGAACAGCAAACAAGTTGCTGCTCAAGAGAAGAAACCCAAGTCTGGACCTAAGCCTGAAACTGAGTGCTTCTACTGCAAGCAGACTGGTCACTGGAAGCGGAACTGCCCCAAGTATTTGGCGGACAAGAAGGATGGCAAAGTGAACAAAGGTATATGTGATATACATGTTATTGATGTGTACCTTACTAGAGCTCGCAGTAGCACCTGGGTATTTGATACTGGTTCTGTTGCTAATATTTGCAACTCGAAACAGGGACTACGGATTAAGCGAACACTGGCAAAGGACGAGGTGACGATGCGCGTGGGAAACGGTTCCAAAGTCGATGTGATCGCAGTCGGCACGCTACCTCTACATCTACCTTCGGGATTAGTGTTAGACCTAAATAATTGTTATTTGGTGCCAGCGTTGAGCATGAACATTATATCTGGATCTTGTTTGATGCGAGACGGTTATTCATTTAAATCAGAGAATAATGGTTGTTCTATTTATATGAGTAATATCTTTTATGGTCATGCACCCTTGAAGAGTGGTCTATTTTTGATGAATCTCGATAGTAGTGATACACATATTCATAATGTTGAAGCCAAAAGATGCAGAGTTGATAATGATAGTGCAACTTATTTGTGGCACTGCCGTTTAGGTCATATCGGTATAAAGCACATGAGGAAACTCCATACTGATGGACTTTTAGAGTCACTTGATTATGAATCACTTGGCACTTGCGAACCGTGCCTCATGGGCAAGATGACTAAAACGCCGTTCTCCGGTACTATGGAGAGAGCAACAGATTTGTTGGAAATCATACATACAGATGTATGTGGTCCGATGAATGTTGAGGCTCGTGGCGGATATCGTTATTTTCTCACCTTCACAGATGATTTAAGCAGATATGGGTATATCTACTTAATGAAACACAAGTCTGAAACATTTGAAAAGTTCAAGGAATTTCAGAGTGAAGTTGAAAATCATCGTAACAAGAAAATAAAGTTTCTACGATCTGATCGTGGAGGAAGTATTTGAGTTACGAGTTTGGTCTACATTTGAAACAATGCGGAATAGTTTCGCAACTCACGCCACCCGGAACACCACAACGCAATGGTGTGTCTGAGCATCGTAATCGCACTTTACTAGATATGGTGCGATCTATGATGTCTCTTACAGATTTACCACTATCGTTTTGGGGTTATGCTCTAGAGACGGTCGCATTCACGTTAAATAGGACACCATCAAAATCCGTTGAGACGACGCCTTATGAACTATGGTTTAGCAAGAAACCAAAGTTGTCGTTTCTTAAAGTTTGGGGTTGCGATGCTTATGTGAAAAAGCTTCAACCTGATAAGCTCGAACCCAAATCGGAGAAATGTGTCTTCATAGGATACCCAAAGGAGACTGTTGGGTACACCTTCTATCACAGATCCGAAGGCAAGACATTTGTTTCTAAAAATCGATCCTTTCTAGAGAAGGAGTTTCTCTCGAAAGAAGTGAGTGGGAGGAAAGTAGAACTTGATGAGGTAACTGTACCTGCTCCATTATTGGAAAGTAGTACATCGCAGAAATCTGTTTCTGTAGCACTTACACCAATTAGTGAGGAAGATAATGATATTGATCATGAAACTTCAGATCAAGTTACTACAGAACCTCGTAGATCAACCAGAGTAAGATCCGCACCAGAGTGGTGCGGCAATCCCGTTCTGGAAGTCATGCTACTAGATCATGATGAACCTACGAACTATGAAGAAGCGATGGTGAGCCCAGATTTCGCAAAATGGCTAGAAGCCATGAAATCTGATATGGGATCCATGTATGACAACAAAGTATGGACTTTGGTTGGCTTGCCCGAGGGTCGGCAAGCAATAGAGAATAAGTGGATCTTTAAGAAGAAGACTGACGCTGACGGTAATGTTACTGTCTACAAAGCTCGACTTGTCGCAAAAGGGTTTCGACAAGTTCAAGGGATTGACTACGATGAGACCTTCTCACCCGTAGCGATGCTTAAGTCTGTCCAAATCATGTTAGCAATTACCGCATTTTATGATTATGAAATTTGGCAAATGGATGTAAAGACTGCATTCCTGAATGGATTTCTGGAAGAAGAGTTGTATATGATGCAACCAGAAGGTTTTATCGATCCAAAGGGAGCTAACAAAGTGTGCAAGCTCCAGCGATCCATTTATGGACTGGTGCAAGCCTCTCGGAGTTGGAATAAACGTTTTGATAGTGTGATCAAAGCATTTGGGTTTATACAGACTTTTGGAGAAGCCTGCATTTACAAGAAAGTGAGCGGGAGCTCTGTAGCATTTCTGATATTATATGTAGATGACATATTACTGATTGGAAATGATATAGAATTTTTGGATAGCATAAAGGGATACTTGAATAAGAGTTTTTCAATGAAAGACCTCGGTGAAGCTGCTTACATATTGGGCATTAAGATCTATAGAGATAGATCAAGACGCTTAATTGGACTTTCACAAAGCACATACCTTGACAAAGTTTTGAAGAAGTTCAAAATGGATCAAGCAAAGAAAGGGTTCTTGCCTATATTGCAAGGTGTGAAGTTGAGTAAGACTCAATGCCCGACCACTGCAGAAGATAGAGAGAAGATGAAAGATGTTCCCTATGCTTCAGCCATAGGCTCTATCATGTATGCAATGCTGTGTACCAGACCTGATGTGTGCCTTGCTATAAGTTTAGCAGGGAGGTACCAAAGTAATCCAGGAGTGGATCACTGGACAGTGGTCAAGAATATCCTGAAGTACCTAAAAAGGACTAAGGAAATGTTTCTCGTGTATGGAGGTGACAAAGAGCTCATCGTAAACGATTACGTTGATGCAAGCTTTGACACTGATCCGGACGATTCGAAATCGCAAACCGGATACGTATTTACATTAAACGGTGGAGCTGTCAGTTGGTGCAGTTCTAAACAAAGCGTCGTAGCGGGATCTACATGTGAAGCGGAGTACATAGCTGCTTCGGAAGCAGCAAATGAAGGAGTCTGGATGAAGGAGTTCATATCCGATCTAGGTGTCGTACCTAGTGCATCGGGTCCAATGAAAATCTTTTGTGACAATACTGGTGCAATTGCCTTGGCGAAGGAATCCAGATTTCACAAGAGAACCAAACACATCAAGAGACGCTTCAATTCCATCCGGGATTTGGTCCAGGTGGGAGACATAGAGATTTGCAAGATACATACGGATCTGAATGTAGCAGACCCGTTGACTAAGCCTCTTCCACTAGCAAAACATGATCAGCACCAAGACTCCATGGGTGTTAGAATCATTACTGTGTAATCTAGATTATTGACTCTAGTGCAAGTGGGAGACTGAAGGAAATATGCCCTAGAGGCAATAATAAAGTTATTATTTATTTCCTTACATATCATGATAAATGTTTATTATTCATGCTAGAATTGTATTAACCGGAAACATAATACATGTGTGGATAAATAGACAAACAGAGTGTCACTAGTATGCCTCTACTTGACTAGCTTGTTGATCAAAGATGGTTAAGTTTCCTAACCATAGACAAAGGAGTTGTCATTTGATTAACAAGGTCACATCATTAGTTGAATGATCTGATTGACATGACCCATTCCATTAGCTTAGCACCCGATCGTTTAGTATGTTGCTATTGCTTTTATCCATGACTTATACATGTTCCTATGACTATGAGATTATGCAACTCCCGTTTACCGTAGGAACACTTTGTGTGCTACCAAACGTCACAACGTAACTGGGTGATTATAAAGGTGCTCTACAGGTGTCTCCAAAAGTATTTGTTGGGTTGGCGTATTTCAAGATTAGGATTTGTCACTCCGAATGTCGGAGAGGTATCTTAGGGCCTTCTCGGTAATGCACATCACATAAGCCTTGCAAGCATTGCAACCAATTAGTTAGTTGCGAGATGATGTATTACGGAACGAGTAAAGAGACTTGCCGGTAACGAGATTGAACTAGGTATTGGATACCGACGATCGAATCTCGGGCAAGTAACATACCGATGACAAAGGGAACAACGTATGTTGTTATGCGGTATGACCGATAAAGATCTTCGTAGAATGTGTAGGAGCCAATATGGGCATCCAGGTCCCGCTATTGGTTATTGACTAGAGATTTGTCTCAGTCATGTCTACGCCGTTCTCGAACCGTAGGGTCCGCACGCTTAAGGTTACGATGACAGTTATTATGAGTTTATGCATTTTGATGTACCGAAGTTAGTTCGGAGTCCCGGATGAGATCACGGACATGACGAGGAGTCTCAGAATGGTCGAGACATAAAGATTGATATATTGGACGACTATATTCGGACATCGGACTGGTTCCGAGTGGTTTCGGATAAAACCGGAGTGCCGGAGGGGTTACCGGAAACCCCCGGGGAAGTAATGGGCCTTATTGGGCCGCGAGGGGAGAGAGAGGGCTGCGCCAGGAGGTGGCGCGCGCCCCCCCATGGGGAGTCCGAATTGGACAAGGGGGGGGGGCGGCCCCCCTTTCCCTCTCCCTCTCCCTCTTTTTCCTTCCCCCTTCTCCTTCCTAGTTGGACTAGGAAAGGGGAGTCCTACTCCCACTGGGAGGAGGACTCCCCCTCCCTTTGGCGCGCCCCTCTAGGGCCGGCCGGCCTCCCCCTTGCTCCTTTATATACGGGGGCAGGGGGCACCCCAAGACACACAAGTTGATCCTTGAGATCGTTCCTTGGCCGTGTGCGGTGCCCCCCTCCACCATATTCCACCTCGGTCATATCGTTGCAGTGTTTAGGCGAAGCCCTGCGTCGGTAGTGCATCAAGATCGTCACCACGCCGTCGTGCTGACGAAACTCGTCCCCGAGAGCTTTGCTGGATCGGAGCCCGGAGAACGTCATCGAACTGTACGTGTGTCAAGAACTCGGAGGCGCCGGAGTAACGGCGCTTGGATCAGTCGGATCGAGAGGAAGACGTACGACTACTTCCTCTACGTTGTGTCAATGCTTCTGCTTCGGTCTACGTGGGTACGTAGACAACACTCTCCCCTCTTGTTGCTATGCATCACCATGATCTTGCGTGTGCGTAGGAAATTTTTTGAAATTACTATGTTCCCCAACACCATGGACTCAACATTAGTCATAAAGAACCCATATACTTACTGCAAAAATCTATTAGTTATCGAAACGAAGTACTACACACATGCTCCTAAGGGGATAGATTGGTAGGAAAAGACCATCGCTCGTCCCCGGCCGCCACTCATAAGAAAGACAATCAATAAATAAATCATGCTCTGACTTCATCACATAATGGTTCACCATACGTGCATGCTACAGGAATCACAAACTTTAACACAAGTATCTCTCAAATTCACAACTACTCAACTAGCATGACTCTAATATCACCATCTTCATATCTCAAAACAATCATAAGGAATCACACTTCTCATAGTATTCAATGCACTTTATATGAAAGTTTTTATTATATCCCTCTTGGATGCCCATCATATTAGGACTAAATTTGTAACCAAAGCAAATTACCATGCTGTTCTAAAGACTCTCAAAATAATATAAGTGAAGCATGAGAGTTCATCTATTTCTACAAAATAAAACCAACGCCGTGCTCTAAAAAGATATAAGTGAGGCACTGATAACCCACAAGTATAGGGGATCAATTGTAGCCTCTTTCGATAAGTAAGAGTGTCGAACCCAACGAGGAGCTAAAGGTAGAACAAATATTCCCTCAAGTTCTATCGACCACCGATACAACTCTACGCACACTTAGCGTTCGCTTTACCTAGAACAAGTATGAAACTAGAAGTACTTTGTAGGTGTTGTGGGATAGGTTTGCAAGATAATAAAGAGCGTGTAAATAAAAACTAGGGGCTGTTTTAAGTAAAGAAGCAATAAAGTTAGTATAGCGAGTTTGGAAAAGTGGTGGTAGAAGTTGCAAAATTGTCCCTAAGCAATTGACTACTTTACTAGACCGATAGCAAGTTTAATGTGGGAGAGGCCACTGCTAGCATGTCATCCCTGACTTGAATTCTATGCACTTATGATTGGAACTATTAGCAAGCGTCCGCAACTACTAACGTTCATTAAGGTAAAACCCAACCATAGCATTAAGATATATTGGTCCCCCTTCAATCCCGTATGCATGAATTTCTATGGTAGGTTGAAGCTTCTGTCACTCTTGCCCTCCAATACATAGTCCTATCAACATACAACTAACCCTATGGTGTGATCCACGCGCGCGCTCATATGATGGGCACCAAAGGACAACAACATAACCACAAGCAAATTAAATCAATCACAGCAATTCATCAACCACCGATAGGACAACGAAAATCTACTCAGACATCACAGGATGGCAACACATCATTGGATAATAATATGAAGCATAAAGCACCATGTTCAAGTAGAGGGTACAGCGGGTTGCGGGAGAGGGGACCGCTGTAGATAGAGGGGGGGGAGGTGATGGAGATGTTGGTGAAGATGGCGGAGGTGTTGGTGAAGATCGCGGTGATGATGATGGCCCCCGGTGGCACTTCGGCGCCAAGTGCCACCGGAAGCGAGGGGGAGAGAGCCCCCCTTCTTCTTTTTCTTCCTTGACCTTCTCCCTAGATGGGAGGAGGGTTTCCCCTCTGGTCCTTGGTCTCCATGGCGTGGGAGGGGCGAGAGCCCCTCCCAGATTGGATCTGTCTCTCTGTCTCTCTCTGCTTCTACGTTCTGGTATTCTTCCCTTTCGCCGTTTCTTATATATCCGGAGATTCGTAACTTCGATTAGATTGAAACCTTCGCCAAGATTTTTTTCCTGAAAATTAGCTTTCTTGCGGCCAAAGAAGAGCAGCAACCGCCTTACGGGGGCCCCACGAGGGCCAGGGGCGCACCCAGGGGGGCAGGCGCGCCCCCTGCCTCGTGGCCACCTCAGGCACCGTCTCGCGTTGGTTCTTTTTCCCATATTCTCCAAATATTCCAAAATATTCTCCGTCCGTTTTTATCTCGTTTGGACTCCGTTTGATATGGGTTTTCTGTGAAACATAAAACATGCAACAAACAGGAACTCGCACTGGGCACTGGATCAATATGTTAGTCCCAAAAATAGTATAAAAATTTGCCAAAAGTATATGGAAGTTGTATAATATTGGCATGGAACAATAAAAAATTATAGATACGACGGAGACGTATCAGCATCCCCAAGCTTAATTCCTGCTCGTCCTCGAGTAGGTAAATGATAAAAAAGATAATTTTTGATGTGGAATGCTACCTAGCATAATTTTGATCGTGTATCTAATCATGGCATGAATATTAAGACACGAGTGATTCAAAGCAATAGTCTATCATTTGACATTAAGACAATAATACTTCAAGCATACTAATAAAGCAATCATGTCTTTTCAAAATAACATGGCCAAAGAAAGTTATCCCTACAAAATCATATAGTCTGGCTATGCTCCATCTTCACCACACAAAATATTCAAATCATGCACAACCCCGATGACAAGCCGAGCGATTGGTTCATACATTTTAACGCGCTTCAGCCTTTTCAACCCTCACGCAATACATGAGCGCAAGCCATGGACATAGCACTATAGGTGGAATAGAATATGATGATGGGGGTTATGTGAAGAAGACAAAAAAGGAGAAAGTCTCACATCGACGAGGCTACTCAACGGGCTATGGAGATGCCCATCAATTGATGTCAATGTGAGGAGTAGGGATTGCCATGCAACAGAAGCACTAGAGCTATAAGTATATGAAAGCTCAAACTGAAACTAAGTGGGTGTGCATCCAACTTGCTTGCTCATGAAGACCTAGGGCATTTGAGGAAGCCCATCGTTGGAATATACAAGCCAAGTTCTATAATGAAAATTCCCACTAGTATATGAAAGTGATAACTCAAGAGTCTCTCTATATGAAGAACATGGTGCTACTTTGAAGCACAAGTGTGGTAAAAGGATAGTAACATTGCCCCTTTTTCTTTCTTTTTTTCTTTTTTTCTTTTTTTTGCGGGCTTCTTTGGCCCCTTTTTTATTTAGGCTTCTTTGGCCTCTCTTTTTTTGGATGGGGCAATGCTCTAATAATGATGATCATCACACTTTTATTTACTTACAACTCAATATTACAACTCGATACTAGAACAAAGATATGACTCTATATAAATGCATCCGGTGGTGTACCGGGATGTGCAATGATCTGGCGTAGCAATGACATCAAAAAACGGACAAGCCATGAAAACATCATGCTAGCTATCTTACGATCATGCAAAGCAATATGACAATAAATGCTCAAGTCATGTATATGATGATGATGGAAGTTGCATGTCAATATATCTTGGAATGGCTATGGAAATGCCATGATAGGTAGGTATGGTGGCTGTTTTGAGGAAGATATAATGAGGCTTATGTGTGATAGAGCGTATCGTATCACGGGGTTTGGATGCACCGGCGAAGTTTGCACCAACTCTCGAGGTGAGAAAGGGCAATGCACGGTACCGAAGAGGATAGCAATGATGGAAGGGTGAGAGTGCGTATAATCCATGGACTCACATTAGTCATAAAGAACTCATATACTTATTGCAAAAGTTTATTAGCCCTCGAAGCAAAGTACTACTACGCATGCCCCTAGGGGGATAGATTGGTAGGAAAAGACCATCGCTCGTACCCGACCGCCACTCATAAGGAAGACAATCAATAAATAAATCTAGCTCCGACTTTGTTACATAACGGTTCACCATACGTGCATGCTACGGGAATCACAAACCTCATCACAAGTATTTCTACTAATCCATAACTACCCACTAGCATGACTCTAATATCACCATCTTTATATCGCAAAACTATTGCAAGGAATCAAACATATCATATTCAGTGATCTACAAGTTTTATGTAGGATTTTATGACTAACCATGTGAATGACCGGTTCCTGTCATCTCTCTAAATAGATATAAGTGAAGCAAGAGAGTTTATTTCTTTCTACAAAAGATATGCCCACGCTCTAACAAATATAAGTGAAGCAAAAGAGCATTCTACAAATGGTGGTTTTCTATGTGAAGAGAAATAGGCAATCCAAACTTCAAATGATATAAGTGAAGCACATGAAGCATTCTATAAAGCCATACTCAAAGAATATAAGTGAAGTGAAATGAGCATTCTATAAATCAACCAAGGACTATCTCATACCAGCATGGTGTATAAAATAAAAGTGAAAACTAAATGCAAAAGAAGCTCCAAGATTTGCACATATCGCATGAACGAAACAAATCCGAAAACATACCGATACTTGTTGAAGAAAGAGGGGATGCCTTCCGGGGCATCCCCAAGCTTAGACGTTTGAGTCTCCTTGAATATTTACTTGGGGTGCCTTGGGCATCCCCAAGCTTGAGCTCTTGCCTCTCCTCCTTTTCCTCATATCGAGACCTTCTCGATCATCGAACACTTCATCCACACAAAACTTCAACAGAAAACTCGGTAAGATCCGTTAGTATAATAAAGCAAATCACTACTCTAAGTACTGTTGAAAACCAATTCATATTTTGTTTTTGCATTATATCTACTGTAATATAATTTTTTTCATGGCTTAATCCACTGATATAAATCGATAGTTTCATCAAAACAAGCAAACTATGCATCAAAAACAGAATCTGTCTAAAACAGAACAGTCTGTAATAATCTGAGCATCAACCATACTTCTGGTACTTGAAAACTTCTGCAAAAATTAGGGAAAATAAACAATTTGTATAGAAAGACAGTGCAAAAAGTTTCAGAACCATTTGACATTCCAGTAAAAAATTAAAAATCGCGCACTACAGCCAAAGTTTCTGTCCTGCACCATACAAACCAACAAGCATCGTAAACATCCTAAAGGCAAACCTTGGCACATTATTTTTATAATACAATGGAATTTTACAAGGGGATAATTATTTTTGTTGAAATTTTCTTGTAATCAAGATTCACAAAGTTTCCGTGAGCATGAACAAAGTTCAAGGCTAGCTCCCACTTTAACAATGCTCGTCTTTCTCACTTTCGCTTTTCTTTTTAAAAACGTTTTAGGTTCCCCTCTTTATATTTTTTGTTTTGTTTTTAAACTACATAAAAGCACTCAACAGAAATAAATGACTCTCTAAAACTCCCGGGTTGTCTCCCTGGCAGCGCTTTCTTTAAAGTCATTAAGCTAGGCATATAGTGCTCAAGTGATGAATCCACCCGGATCCCAAGGTATATCAAAGCCAATTTTAATCAACAATGATTTATAATTTAGTAGTGAGCACAAAGCAACATATATCATGCAACAACGAAGTCTAACTCTCTTCCTATGCATCGAGATGTCATAAAAGAACAGTAAAGGCCAATGCACAATATAAACAGTTTCTTGCAATTTTACCATATTGGAAACATAGAGAGGTGGAGATATAGTTCCTCTCTCAAAATAATTGCAAGTAGGAGGATCAAGCACATGCATATTATATCTATCAAAATCATCATGTGCAACGGTAAAAGGCAACCCATCAATATAATCCTTAATAAGGGCAAACTTCTCCGATATAGTATAATTGGGAGAATTCAAAAAGATAATAGGACTATCATGTGTGGGTGCAATAGCAACAATTTCATGTTTAACATAAGGAACTATAGCAAGTTCATCTCCATAAGCATAATTCATATTGGCATCTTGGCCACAAGCATAGCAAGCATCATCAAAAAGGGATACTTCAAGAGAATCAATGGGATCATAACAATCATCATAGCAATCATCCTTCGGTAAGCACAAAGAGAAATTAAACAATGTATGAGTTGAAGAGTTACTATCATTAGAAGGTGGGCACGGGTAGCTAATCCGCTCTTACTCCTTTTGTTCTTCGCCCTCCTCGTCATCTTTTTCATCCAATGAGCTCACAGTTTCATCAATTTCTTCTTCCATAGACTCCTGCAAAATATTAGTCTCTTCTTGGACAACAGATGAGTCCTCAATATATGGTTTAACATAGGCATTAGAATCATAATTATCATAACAATATTTAAGTATGGCAAAGTTTTCAGATTTGTAAAGAGTAGCATCATACTTTTCAATCAAAGAAGCAATTTCATAAGCACCCTTAAAAGCAACAAATTCTTCAATTTGTTGAACATCTTAGTAATTAGAAACACCCTTAGCATACGAAGATACGATTTCATTATCGCTAAACTCACATTGGTAGGGGAGGTGTTTCTTAGGGTTTTCAGAACAACAAGTAAAATCATATATTTCACATAAATTCCAAGCATAGCATTGCAAACGATGAATTTGATCCAGTAAAAGTTTCCCTTTTTGAGATATGCGGTGTCGCACATAACAAGCATGCTCATCTAAAGATTTGCCCTCAGCTAAGCTAGTTGGGGTTTCAGCACGAGAACAAAGGGATCAAAGATGATCCAAGTAAAAAGCTTCAGGAGTGTGATAGATTTTGAGTGGTTCTTCAACCATTGGTGTAGTAGGTACAACTAATTTTTTAGGTATTTTGCGTTTCCTACCCATAACTAAAGATAGAAAACAACTAAGAACAGCAAATAAAAATTACTTAGTGATAAAGCAAACAAGCACACACGAGATTATTCACCCCACGCTATGACTCCCCGGCAACGGCGCCAGAAAAGGTCTTGATAACCCACAAGTATAGGGGAGCAATTGTAGCCTCTTTCGATAAGTAAGAGTGTCGAACCCAATGAGGAGCTAAAGGTAGAACAAATATTCCCTCAAGTTCTATCGACCACCGATCCAACTCTATGCACGCTTAGCATTCGCTTTACCTAGAACAAGTATGAAACTAGAAGTACTTTGTAGGTGTTGTGGGATAGGTTTGTAAAATAGTAAAGAGCGCGTAAATAAAAACTAGGGGCTGTTTTAAGTAAAGAAGCAATAAATTTAGTATAGCGAGTGTGGTAAAGTGGTGGTAGGAGTTGCGAAATTGTCCCTGAGCAATTGACTACTTTACTAGACCGATAGCAAGTTTAATGTGGGAGAGGCCACTGCTAGCATGTCATCCCTGACTTGGAATTCTACGCACTTATGATTGGAACTATTAGCAAGCGTCCGCAACTACTAACGTTCATTAAGGTAAAACCCAACCATAGCATTAAGATATATTGGTCCCCCTTCAATCCCGTATGCATCAATTTCTATGCTAGGTTGAAGCTTCTGTCACTCTTGCCCTCCAATACATAGTCCTATCAACATACAACTAACCCTATGGTGTGATCCACGCGCGCGCTCATATGATGGGCACCAAAGGACAACAACATAACAACAAGCAAATTAAATCAATCATAGCAATTCATCAACCACCGATAGGACAACAAAAATTTACTCAGACATCATAGGATGACAACACATCATTGGATAATAATATGAAGCATAAAGCACCATGTTCAAGTAGAGGGTACAACGGGTTGCGGGAGAGTGGACCACTGTAGATAGAGGGGGGAAGGTGATGGAGATGTTGGTGAAGATGGCAGAGGTGTTGGTGAAGATCACGGTGATGATGATGGCCCCCGGTGGCACTCCGACGCCACCGGAAGCGAGGGGCAGAGAGCCCCCCTTCTTTTTTTTCTTCCTTGACCTTCTCCCTAGATGGGAGGAGGGTTTCCCCTCCGGTCCTTGGTATCCATGGCGTGGGAGGGGCGAGAGCCCCTCCGAGATTGGATCTGTCTCTCTGTCTCTCTCTGTTTCTGCGTTCTGGTATTCTGCCCTTTCGCCGTCTCTTATATATGTGGAGATCTGTAACTCCGATTGGATTGAAACCTTCTCCAAGATTTTTTTTCCAAAAATTAGCTTTCTTGCGGCCAAAGAAGAGCAGCAACCGCCTTACGGGGCCCCCATGAGGGTCAGGGGCGCGCCCCCCTTCCTCGTGGCCACCTCGGGCACTGTTGGGGATGTTGCTATCCGGGGTAAACCGGCCTGCAGGGCCCGGGTTACCTCCGTCAGCAGACCCGAGATGTTAAAACCCAAGGAGAGATAGAAGGGCCTAAGGCCCATAATCGGTTTAAAGGTTTATGGTGTAAACCGGCCTGATGTAAACTTGTATTGTAAGTTAGGAATAGAGAGACCGACCCGGGCACGTTTATTAGCCGGAGGTTGGGACTTTGCAGACCGACGGGCGTCACCCGTGTATATAAGGGGATGACCCGGCGGCGGTTTGAGGACAGAGAAAAAAGGACTCGAGGTTTAGGCGAAGCTTATCGCTCCCTAAGCCCTCGAAACCCATCAATCCCATCACAACTAGACGTAGGCTTTTACCTTCATCGAAGGGGCCGAACTAGTATAAAAACCGTGTCCTTGTGTCCACTTTAACCCCTTCAAGCTAACCCGTTGCGATGGCTCCACGACTAAGTCCTCTTACTAGGACATCTGCCGTGACAAATCCACGACAGTTGGCGCCCACCGTGGGGCTATCGCGGGATGGTTTCAGGTTCTTGGAGGGCCGCTTTGAAGGACACGAGGGTTACGCTGTGGGACGGATGACCAAGAGCCGCCGCGGAAAACTCTACATCGACAACACAGGCTGGGGCCCCGACGCCGGCTCGATCGAGTACGGATACCGGGTCCCCTTTGGCGGCATCCATGTTTTCATCGGCAAGATCGGAGAACCGGGCCCCGAGTTAGGCGACTGCGCCGGCCTCATTGAGACAGCTCAGTGCACGAGATCGACCCTGGCTAAACCGACCAGGAAGCACGGAACAAAGGAGGAACCAGCAGCCCATCTTTGGAAGGATTGTTATATCATGAAGGAGTTCAAAAGCTCAAACACTTTCCAGAATGATCGCAGCTCCGGCGGCGGTTCAGGTTCCGGTCCAGGGTTCCAGGGTAACCCGGGCGGACAGGTCAGCCAAAATAATCAGAATAATCAAAGTAGTCAAGGTGGTTATCAGAGCAACCCGAAACAGTTGAGTGGTGGATAGTATCATGTCTTTACTACGAGCTTGGATAAACGAGATAGGAAGCTTCAGAGGCGGGCAGTCAGTGCTGTCGAACCGGCCACGCCTCACTATCTGCGTTGGTCGGAACAGCCTATCATATGGAGCCGAGAAGATCATCCTCCCAGGGTGTATAATCCGGGTCAGTTAGCACTGGTGGTAGCGCCTCAGGTGGGAGGTTATAAGCTCACCAAGGTGCTCATGGACGGAGGGAGCAGCGTTAACATCTTGTATTATGAGACCTTCCGTCGTATGGGACTGGTAGATAAAGATCTCAAACCGACCAATACAGTGTTCCACGGGGTGGTGCGTGGCAAGTCTGCGTATCCGGTTGGCAAGATAGCCCTTGAAGTGGTATTTGGCGATAGTCACGATTCTAGATCAGAGACGCTGACGTTCGAGGTGGTTAAAATCCAAAGTCCGTACCACGCTTTGTTCGGGCGGCCAGCTTATGCAAAATTTATGGCACGGCCCTGCTACGTATATCTGCAACTTAAGATGCCAGGTTACAAGGGCACTATAACGGTTCATGGGAGCCGCCGAATCACTTTGGAATGCAAGGAAGGAGATGCGACTTATGCTGAATCGGTTTGTGCTACGGAGGAGCTAAAGCAGTACAAAGACAGTGTTGATCCGGAGGATATGACTTCGTTAAAAAAGCCAACTACGGACCACGATCCGGCCTTGAAGTTCAAGTCAGCGGCCGAAACTAAGCTTGTTGACTTCGTACCTGGCGATTCATCCAAGCAGTTCAGCATCAGTGCAAACTTGGATCCAAAATAGGAAAGCGCGCTCATCGAGTTCATCCGTGAGAATCGGGACATCTTTGCATGGAAGCCATCTGACATGCCTGGTGTACCGAGGCAACTCGCTGAGCACACCCTTAATGTGGATCCTAAGTACAAGCCGGTAAAGCAGTTCTTACGGCGGTTTAACGAAGAAAGACGTAAAGCGATTGGTGAGGAAGTGGCCAGGCTCTTGGCAGCTGGGTTTATCATTGAGGTTTTTCATCCCGAATGGCTCGCTAATCCGGTGCTAGTTCTTAAGAAAAACGGCACCTGGCGCATGTGTGTGGACTACACAGACTTGAATAAAGCTTGCCCAGCAGATCCTTTTGCTCTCCCCCGGATTGATCAGATCATTGATGCTACGGCAGGTTGCGAGCGTTTAAGTTTTTTGGATGCTTATTCGGGTTATCATCAGATCAAGATGGCAGTTAAGGACCAGGAGAAGACAGCGTTTATTACTCCCTTTGGAGCCTTCTGCTATGTGTCTATGCCCTTTGGGCTTAAGAGTGCGCAGGCTACTTATCAACGATGTGTGCAAAATTGCCTCCACAAGCAGATTGGTCGTAATGTGCATGCTTATGTGGATGATATTGTGGTCAAGTCACGAAAGAAGGAGACCCTGGTTGACGATTTGAAGGAGACTTTCGATAACTTAAGGGTGTACCAGATGATGCTCAACCCGGCTAAATGTGTTTTTGGTGTACCTGCAGGCAAGCTGTTGGGATTTTTAGTATCCCATAGAGGAATTGAGGCCAATCCAGAAAAGATCACAGCCATCACCTCTCTGGCCAAACCGAAATGCATCAATGATGTTCAGCGCATGGCCGGGCGGATTGCAGCGTTAAGCCGGTTTATCAGTCGCCTTGGTGAAAAGGCGATCCCTTTGTATCAAATGCTCAAGAAGACGGATCAGTTTGTCTGGAGTCCGGAGGCCGATAAAGCGTTTGAGGACTTGAAGCGACAACTAGTCAATCCGCCAGTGTTGGCAGCCCCTGTAGATAAAGAGCCACTCCTGTTATATGTTGCAGCGAATGCCAGAGCAGTCAGTGTGGCGATGGTGGTAGAACGAAAGGAGGCTGGAAAGGAACATCCGGTTCAGCGACCGGTTTACTATATCAGTGAAGTTCTTATCGAGTCCAAACAAAGGTATCCGCATTGGCAGAAGCTGGTATATGGCGTTTTTATGGCAAGCCGGAAGCTGAGGCAATATTTCCAAGGACACCCAATCACGGTGGTCAGTTCTGCTCCTTTGGGTGACATTATACAGAACCGGGAGGCGACCGGTCGGATTGCCAAGTGGGCTATCGAGCTCGGGCCGCACGATTTAAGGTACGTACCCCGAACGGCCATAAAGTCACAGGCACTTGTCGATTTCATAAACGATTGGACAGAGTTACAAGCGCCTGAGGAGAAGCCAGATAACACCTATTGGACCGTTCATTTCGACGGATCAAGACAATTGGAAGGCTCGGGGGCTGGAGTCGTTTTAACTTCCCCACGAGGAGATAAGTTTTGTTATGTCCTCCGTTTAATGTTCCCCTGTACAAATAATGCGGCGGAGTATGAAGCTTTGCTTCATGGTCTTCGGGTGGCTAAAGAGATGAATCTGAGCAGAGTTAGGTGCTTGGGTGATTCGGATCTGGTGGCTCAGCAGGTATCTGGCACCTGGGATTCTAAGGATCCGCTTATGGCTGCATACCGACGTGAAGTAGATATGGTGGCTGGGCATTTCAAAGGCTATCAAGTGGATCATGTGGACCGCAGAAAGAATGAGGCAGCGGATGCTTTAAGTCGCTTGGGCTCTCAGCGCAAACCGGTCCCACCCAATGTTTTCTTGGATGTATTGTACCACCCATCGGTGCAGCTGCCCGGTGAGCTGGAGTTGGCTGTTCCTGATCCGGAGGCTCAGTTAGTGGCGGCTCTTCACGCCACCCCGGATTGGACGCTTCCTTACCTGGCATATATGAACCGGGGTGAGTTGCCAGAAGACGAAAGCTTGGCTCGACAGATAGTACGACGGTCCAAGTCTATGACGATTTTCCAAGGAGAGTTACATCATCGCAGCGTGTCAGGAGCGCTGCAACGATGCATATCCCCTGAGGAGGGGTGCGAGATACTACGAGAAATACATGAAGGGGATTGCGGCCACCACGCCGGTTCAAAATCATTGGTGGCTAAAGCGTTCCGCCACGGTTTCTACTGGTTAACTGCTCATGCTGATGCGGAAGACCTGGTCAGATTATGTGATGGTTGCCAGAAATTTTCCAGACGAGCACACATACCGGCTCAAGAATTGAGGATGATTCCAATCACTTGGCCGTTTGCGACTTGGGGGCTTGATATGGTTGGGCCTTTTAAGCGTTCCAAAGATAAGAAGACCCACCTACTGGTGGCGGTTGACAAATTTACGAAGTGGGTAGAGGCAGAACCTGTCAGTAAGTGTGATGCAGCCACGTCGGTTCGGTTTATAAAGAAGGTGATCTTCCGGTTTGGTTTTCCACACAGCATCATCACAGATAATGGTACCAATCTATCCAAGGGGGCCATGAAGGAGTTCTGTGCACGGGAGCATATACGGCTTGATGTTTCTTCGGTAGCGCACCCACAGTCTAATGGTCAGGCAGAACGAGCGAACCAAGAGATCTTGAGAGGTATCAAACCCCGGCTTCTGGTCCCTTTGCAAAGGACACCGGGTTGTTGGGTGGAGGAGCTACCGTCTGTATTATGGAGCATCAACACCACGCCTAACAGATCCACGGGGTTTACGCCGTTTTTTATGGTCTATGGAGCCGAGGCGGTTCTCCCAAGTGATATACGACATGACTCACCTCGCGTGGCAGCATATGTTGAAGCGGATAATGAGCAGGCACGGCAGAACGCTCTTGACTTGTTGGATGAGGAGCGTGACTTGGCAGCTGCCCGTTCAGCGATTTACCAGCAAGATCTTCGCCGCTACCACAACCGTCGGGTTAGGACCAGAACCTTTCAGGAGGGGGATTTGGTGCTTCGGCTCATCCAGGATCAATCTGATCAGCATAAATTATCCCCGCCTTGGGAGGGACCCTTTGTGGTCAGCAAGAATCTGAATAATGGGTCATATTACTTGATTGATATTAGAGAGCGCAAGGATTCACGCACGTCAGAAGAGGAGACCAGCAGGCCGTGGAACATAGCTCATCTTCGACCTTATTATACATGAGCCCTGGGCTCTGTTTATGTACATATCATGACCATGTATATATTATGATTGAATACAATAAACCGGAGCCTCGAGGAAAGCGGGGTCTCTACTGTTCTTCACATCATGTGTACTTACCCCTGGAGGTCGCTTCACAGAAGTTCAAATTCCGGTTTAAAAGCTGGTTCAAGGGAAGATGTCTCCTACAGGGTTGTGAAGCTCTTAATATCCGGTTCAATATCCCGGTTCAAGCATAAGGCTTACTGTTCAAACATAGGCCGTATTCGAGCCAAAGAGAACATAGTTATTCAAACATGGGGCTTCCTGTTCAAACATAGGTCGTATTCGAACCAAAGAGAACATAGCTATTCAAACATGGGGATTTCTGTTCAAACATAGGTCGTATTCGAACCAAAGAGAACACAGCTGTTCAAACATAGGTCGTATTCGAACCAAAGAGAACATAGCTATCCCTATAAAGTCAGTTGGGGACCTAGTCGGCCTGAACCGTAGCTACACCTCCGGGGGGCTTGGTCAGGTCTTGACGGCGGTAATGCCTTCTGGCTGGCATATTTGCCACTGAATCAGTTGGGGACCTAATCGACTTGAACTGTAGATTACGCCTTATGGGAACTCGGTCATGTCTTGATGATGGTAATGCCTTCTGGTCGGCTTTTTAGCCATTGAGTCACTTGGGGGCTTGGTTGACGAACCAATGCAATGCCATTTGGCCGGCATATTTGCCACGATTCAGTTAGGAACCTAGTCGACTTAAACCGTAGCTACACCTCTTGGGGGCTCGGTTTTGTCTTGACGATGGTCACGCCTTCTGAACGGTTCATAGTAACCACTATTCGCATGCGTTTTACTATCGCGTGGCCTTTTCATATTTGGTTTTGTTTTCTGCCTTTATTGTGGTGTTTTTTTTGGTTCTTCGGAACGTCAAGTATCCTTAAACCGATTCAGCTGGCATAGCCTGGTCCGTTTTAACCCGGAAGCAAATTGCCCGGTTTGGCAGAGGCGCAGCGCGGTTCAGGTGGTCGAAAAATCACATTGTGTACTCAGTAAAGACAGGAAACATAAGTTGGAAACGTCATTGGAAAGAGCATCAGTACCCGTGCGCGAAGGCACATTCAAAGGCAGAGGTATTAAACTATCTTATTACAAGGCAACGCAGTGCCTGAATATATTGTTCGTTGACGGATTAAGACGTCACCAAGTAGGGTGAACCGGAGCGTTGATTACGCCTATTTGCCGCCTTGGTTCGAAGGCTGGGGATCGTCTCGCGCCGCTTCAGCTCCATCTTGGTTACCCATTGGCTGGAAATCAGCAGTGGTCCAGTCGATTCCCATTAGCGCTTGAAAGACGGCTTCTTCGTGAATCAGCGAAGACGGTTCAATGTCTGGGGCGTAAGTATGCTTACGGATTGGAGGAATAAGGTTTCCCGCTTCAGGGACCGGGGCAGATACTCGTTTGTTCTGGTTGTCGTATTGGGCTTGGTAACGTGACAGATCTGCCTCCTCAGCCAATTGACAAGCTAGGGGGCGCACCGCCCGGTTTATCGCCCTCAAATCATCTTCACCAAAGTCTGAACCGTCTTCCTTCAAGCTGGGGTATCCTTGGGCCGCTTCGACAGGATCGAAATCTGGTACCCACGCTTTGGCCCGGATCAAGGCAGTGATAGCTCCAGTTCGAGCAGCTGATCTTTTCAACTCTTCAATCCGGGCCGGCAGCATGGACAGCCTCTTTAATGTGTCTTGAATCAGAGCCGGCGCAGGGTTGTTGTGCGATGCAGTGGTGATAGCTCTTTGTGCTCCGGTGTATAACTGCTCAATCAGAGTATAAGCAGCTTTGAGTTTCATCCGCACATCAGAACCCAAGTGTCCAATACGTGAGCCTGCAGTGTTTCAAGGTGGATTACAAACCGGACATAGGGTATAGCAAACAAGGTACAAATTGGAAGAAGGGCATCGAAAGGTTTACCAAAGACGGCAGAGGTCATGGAGTGTATTTGTCGCTTCACGGTGGATAATTCATCAACCACCGGTTTAAGAGCAGCTTCGGCATTTTCAGCCCTCTTCGTTAAAAGAGCTCTTTCAGTAGCCCAATCGGCTTGCTCCTTTTTGCGGCTTGCTTTCAGCTGCTCCATAACAGTTAAGGCTTTGGTCAATTCCTCCTTTGCTTTTTCAGTTTCAATCTGCTGGGCTTTTAAAGCTTCCTGAAGGTCCGAGACTTGGTTCTCTTTGGTCTTCAAATCCCCCTGCAGCAGGTCATCAACAGTGTTCAGAAAATATTGCACGGTTTGGAAGTATCAACCACACAAGCAAGTTATGTGCTCGATACTTGGGGGCTAATGCATATTTGATTTTAAACGCAAGTTTTCCATTGCAAAAAGTCCCAAGATTAATACAAGTATTTAAACTTGGCACTTGGGGGCTAATAGTTATCTAATGATGTTTTCTGGTTATGACCGAAGTTGAAGCCTTGGATTTTCTAAACCGGACTTTAATTGTCAAGACAGCCTGATCCGGGTTTACCGTCTCGGTTTGGAAATATTGATAAGCTAAGTTGCAATGGAATAAAGCACAAGGGAGTTACCTCAAGTTTCTCCTTCATCATCTTGATCATGCCAGCTTCATAATCCCGACTGGTGTACAATCGGTTCAGGTACCCGGAATAAAGATCCGGGGCGCTTAAAGCGGCGTACGTAGAAGAGTCAAGGTCCCATTTGCCCTTCATGGCCGAGATTTCGTCCTTGGCAGTATGCTTGGCTAAGGTAGCAGTGTTCCCCGGTTCAGAGTGACCGATGCCGGTAATCACAACATCATCGTCCTTGGAATCGCTGCTCTGCAGTGGCCCTGTCGGTTTATCAGCAGTTCCAGAAGGGGGGATGGATTCCTCAACCCGAACAGGACTGGCAGGCGGATCAGTATGGCTGGCAGGTTCGATAATCCTTTCTTCAGCGCAGGTGTCATCTTGCGGAGATAGATAACTCTGAGTGTCCTCACGACTCGGAGCGTCAGCACCAGGAGTTTTCTCCGGTTCAGGAGCGGCAGTTCCTCCAGCCGGGTTATCCAGACGAGCCTTCTTGCTCGGTCTAGGTTTGGCCCTGGAAAAAGCCCAAAGTTTGAAAAAACGGTATAAGATGGATTAAGAAACCCATACAGAGATATGTTGTGATCGGTCCAACTTACCCAATAACTGTCTTCAACGGTGGCAGTTGAGTGGCTGAAGATTCACCGGAAGAGGAATGGGAAGTGACCTGATAATCGGAGTCAGATGGATTTAGAGGCTGACGAGTTAAACCTGCTTTAGGAGGAAAGCTAGCGCGTGAATCGGAGACCTCTGAGCGGCGTTTCCGAACCGGGCTGTTCGGTAAACCGGCGGAGGTGACTACCTGGCCGCTATGTCGGGTGGTGCGTCGAGCTTCATGTTGCTGGGTCTTCACAAGAAATTTGGGATCCAAGTAAGCAAGAGGGTGAGAAAATTTAATTCTCCGGTTTGCTTGGCGAGGTTTTTTCAAAGGCAAAGGAACGGCATCAGAAGAAAGGATAGTTACCTCTGGGCCTTCGGCATGGCTCACTTCAGCGTCGTCCTGACAAATATCATCATCAATAAGACGTATAAAAAGCAAACCAACTGAATCGAGGTCTACCCCGAGGTCCGGATTACCCACATCATCCTCCTCTAAATCCGGAGTAGAGGAAGCGGTGTTCCTTTTCCTCTGAGCAGGCTTCTTCACCCTCGTCTTGGGTCGGGTTACCTTTTCGGTTGGCTCTTGTAACTTCTTGCTCCAAAATGGATCATCTCCCTGTCTCAGGAAGGACTGGAGTTAGCAATATGTGTATGAGGGGATCATAAGTTCTATAACAAACAGAGGGGAGATACTTACAGCAGGAGGCTTGTTGGTGGTACAGAATGGAAGCAGGCCGGTTTGGGCACAAACATGTTCCGGTTCATTCAGCATCTTTTTCACAGCTTCAGCGACTTCGTCCTCCGTCAGCTGAATATTGCAGTGCCTCAAGGGATCATCAACCCGACCCGTGTATTGGCACATTAAACCGGAGCGGATGCTAAGGGGCAGGATGCTCCACGAAATCCAGCAACGAGCAAGGTCTACCCCCGTTAAACCGTTAGCCATGAAGGCTCTGAGCTTGGACAGCTGAGGGGCGTACTTACTCCTCTCTTTGGCAGTTAGCCGTGGGGGGAAGGGGTGAGTATTGCTAAGTCTCTCTGGACGGAAACCGGGCAGTGGATTTTCTTCAGCAGGGGAAGTATCCTTGCAATAGAACCAAGTGCAATTCCATTCTTGCGGATGACTATGCAACTTGGCGTGAGGATAAGTCACCTCTTTCCTCTTCTGAATCGCCATACCACCCAGTTCCATATTAGGGCCATCGGTGAATTCAGTACGTCGGTTCAGATGGAAAAAGTCCCGGAACAGCTCTACAGTGGGTTCCTCTTGAAAGTACGCCTCGCAAAGTACTTGGAAATGGCAGATATTCGTGACTGAATTTGGACCAACATCTTGTGGGCGCAGTCTAAAGTTAGCCAAGACGTCCCGATAAAATTTTGAACCGGGTGGATTAAACCCCCGGGCCAGGTGATCCGCAAACACCACCACTTCTCCTTCCTGCGGGGTAGGAGGACATTCGTCTCCTGGAACCCTCCAATGGATGGTACTTTTGCTACTCAAAGCACCAGTCAGAACTAAGTTGTTTAGTTGGGTCTCAGTGATGCAAGAGGGAACCCAGTTGCATTCATACACCTGTTTTGCCATGAGGAAATCTACAAGGCAAAGGTATTCCGGTTTGAGAGCAAGTATGATTGTAAACCGAAGATGCTCTTATATAGAGTCAGGTTATCTACAATAAATATCAACCGGCGGTTCATCAAGGGGACTAATGGATGTGTAGATCGGTTTTGTTCGCTTTGCTAAGAGTTAAACCGATCAGATCTAAACAGTTGTGAGTATGAAAAGCAGAAACAGATCCCGTACAGATTCTTTCAAAGCAATGGATCTACAGCTAAGGCGAAAAATAAATAAAAAACAGGTAATATGAAGTCGGGCTCACAGCAGAACAACATAAGTTCGACAAGCAGGAACAAGAGTAAGATCTAAGGAAATGAGTGCAGATTTATAGCAACTGCTAAGAGGAACTACAAATCCAGATACAGGTAGCATCATCTGTTCGCAAAGGCTGCTATGGGGATGAGCAAGAAACAGTAGCAGAACGATGAACCCTAGAACAGATCTAAGGCAACAAGAACAGGGGCCTCACCGGGGTCCAAACAGATGCGGAAAGTCGCCGCGGTGCTCTGAACCGATCAGGTTGATGCAGCGGCCGGAGTTGGTGCAGCAGCTGACGGCGGCGGCGGAGCTTTGAGGTCTGGGTCGCGAGGAAGACGAAGAAGGGGAGGAAAGGAAGATGGCCTTCAAGTCTTATTTATAAGGCGCGGCGCGCGTGTCAGGCGCGCGAATCCAGGAGCCGGAGATTTCGGAAGCCCAGCCGTCGCCCTGATTCTTGCGGGTTAGCGAAAGGAGACGGTAGCTTGCGCTGACGTCATATCGGTTTACCACAGCAAGAGGAGACGGAGAAACGACGGTTTAACAAGTCACTGGAAGACATTTGAAGACAGAAATTCTTATTAAGGATTGACATGAACCTGTTCAAATCAATCTGGGGCCTAATGTTGGGGATGTTGCTATCCGGGGTAAACCGGTCTGCAGGGCCCGGGTTACCTCCGTCAGCAGACCCGAGATGTTAAAACCCAAGGAGAGATAGAAGGGCCTAAGGCCCATAATCGGTTTAAAGGTTTATGGTGTAAACCGGCCTGATGTAAACTTGTATTGTAAGTTAGGAATAGAGAGACCGACCCGGGCACGTTTATTAGCCGGAGGTTGGGACTTTGCAGACCGACGGGCGTCACCCGTGTATATAAGGGGATGACCCGGCGGCGGTTTGAGGACAGAGAAAAAAGGACTCGAGGTTTAGGCGAAGCTTATCGCTCCCTAAGCCCTCGAAACCCATCAATCCCATCACAACTAGACGTAGGCTTTTACCTTCATCGAAGGGGCCGAACTAGTATAAAAACCGTGTCCTTGTGTCCACTTTAACCCCTTCAAGCTAACCCGTTGCGATGGCTCCACGACTAAGTCCTCTTACTAGGACATCTGCCGTGACAAATCCACGACAGGCACCATCTCGCGTTGATTTTTCTTCCCATATTATCCAAATATTCCAAAAATATTCTCCATCCGTTTTTATCCCGTTTGGACTCCGTTTGATATGGGTTTTCTGCGAAACATAAAACATGCAATGAACATGAACTGTCACTGGGCACTGGATCAATATGTTAGTCCCAAAAATAGTATAAAAAGTTGCCAAAAGTATATGGAAGTTGTATAATATTGGCATGGAACAATAAAAAATTATAGATACGACGGAGACATATCAAGCACTAGAGCAAATGACAAACTACTCCGAAAGATATAAGTGAAGATCAATGAGTAGTCGAATAATTATGCAACTATGTGAAGACTCTCTAACATTTAAGAATTTCAGATCTTGTTATTTTATTCAAACAGCAAGCAAAACAAAAGAAAAATAAAATGACGCTCCAAACAAAACACATATCATGTGGTGAATAAAAATATAGCTCCAAGTAAAGTTACCGATGAACGAAGACGAAAGAGGGGATGCCATCCGGGGCATCCCCAAGCTCTGGCTCTTGGTTGTCCTTGAATATTACCTTGGATGCCTTGGGCATCCCCAAGCTTAGGCTCTTGCCACTCCTTATTCCATAGTCTATCGAATCTTCACCCAAAACTTGAAAACTTCATAACACAAAACTTAACAGAAAACTCGTAAGCTCCGTTAGTATAAGAAAATAAAACCACCACTTAGGTACTATTGTGAACTCATTCTAAATTCATATTTGTGTAATATCTACTGTATTCCAACTTCTCTACGGTTCATACCCTCCGATACTGCTCATAGATTCATCAAAATAAGCAAACAACACAATGAAAACAGAATCTGTCAAAAACAGAACAGTCTATAGTAATCTGTATCAAACGTATACTTATGGAAATCCAAAAATTCTGAAATAAATTGGTGGACCTGAGGAATTTGTCTATTAATCATCTGCAAAAAAATCAACCTAAAATCAATCTCCAGTAAAAAATGGCAGCTAATCTCGTGAGCGCTAAAGTTTCTGTTTTTTACAGCAAGATCATAAAGACTTCACCCAAGTCTTCCCAAAGGTTCTACTTGGCACAAACACTAATTAAAACCTAAAACCACATATAAACAGAGGCTATATAGATTATCTAATTTTAACAGGAGCAAAAAGCAAGGAACAAAAATAAGATTAGGTTGCCTCCCAACAAGCGCTAACGTTTAACGCCCCTAGCTAGGCATGATGATTTCAATGATGCTCACATAAAAGATAAGAATTGAAACACAAAGAGAGCATCATGAAAAATATGACTAGCACATTTAAGTCTAACCCACTTCCTATGTATAGGGATTTTGTGAGCAAACAATTTATGGGAACAATAATCAACTAGCATAGGAAGGCAAAACAAGCATAACTTCAAGATTCTAAGCACATAGAGAGGAAACTTGATATTATTACAATATTTAGAAGCATATGATCCTCTCGCATAATAATTTTCAGTAGCATCATGAATGAATTCAACCATATAACCAGCACCTAAAGCATTCTTTTCATTGTCTACAAGCATAGAAAATTTACTACTCTCTACATAAGCAAAATTCTTCTCAATCGGAATAGTGGGAGTATCATAAGAGACTCGAATACTATAAATTGTTTCCACGTTAAAAGAGTAGTGTTCAGAAAAAGGGTAAGCATAATCATGACAAGTTTTATAAATATAATCATCACTACTCTTTATAGCATAAGTGTCATCACAATAATCATCATAAATAAGAGGCATGCTATCATCATAATAAATTTGCTCATCAAAACTTGGGAGGCTAAAAATATCATCTTCATAAAACATAGCATCCCCAAGCTTGGGACAATCATTAATTGCAGCAAATAAATTCTCAAACTTGTCATTCTCATCAAACATAGCATCCCCAAGCTTGGGCCTTTTCATATCACAAGTATAATCACTCTCATCATTAATAGTATGGATAGCACCGATAGTATAGCAATTATCATCATCACAATGAGTAATAGGAGCAACATCATTTAGGAGGGACACCTTTTCACCTTTGCTTCTCTGTCTTTTCTTTTTCTTCTTCACATCATGTGTGGGTTTAATCTTCTTTTTGGAGCTCCTTATTAATGAGATTGGTTGAATAGAAGGCTCCTCCTCGTTACCTAATTCATCATAAGAAATAATAGGAAGATATTGGGAAGTCTCTTCCCTTTCATTAGTATTCTCTTCATCTTCTATTTGTTTTCTTGTCTTTATGTAATTGGCAATATAAGGATTTTCAATGCAATTCACCACACAATACATATTTTTTTTCTAGATCAAAATCAAGAAATCTATCGAGATTAAATTTTGGAATACCCTTAGTTATACGTTTCATTTCTTCATACCCAATAAGAAGACTAAGCTCTTTATGATGCTCAAGGGAAATCAAGTTATCACAATTTTTGGACACAATTTGATCATGAAACAAATAGCATTGGAGCTTTAAATGACCACGTTCATTGCAAAGTTCACAAGGATGGCGATAAATATTGAATCTTTCAGCACAATCATCTAGCCTTTCTTGCAACCGTTTAGTTTCCAAATACTTATGCCTCTTGCAAAATATATCTTCCCTATTTGGTGTGTACTTGCAAGCTCTATGTATTCCACAAAAGTTGGCATGCTTATAAGAGACATTTTCATCATGACTAGTGCAATCATCATTAGTACTATGGATATTCAAGGAATTCATACTAACAACATTGCAATCATGCTCATCCTTCAAATATTTAGTGCCAAACATTTTAATGCATTCTTCTTCTAACATTTTGGCACGATTTTCCTTTCCATCATTTTCACGAAAGATATTAAAAAGATGAAGCATATGAGGCACCCTCAATTCCATTTTTTTGTAGTTTTTTTTATGGACTAAACTACTGATAAAACAAGAAACTAAAAGATTCGATTGCAAGATCTAAAGATATACCTTCAAGCACTCACCTACCCGGTAACGGCGCCAGAAACTGCTTGATGTCTACTACGCAACCTTCTTCTTGTAGACGTTGTTGGTCCTTCAAGTGCAGAGGTTTGTAGGACAGTAGAAAATTTCCCTTAAGTGGATGACCTAAGGTTTATCAATCCGTGGGAGGCGCAGGATGAAGATGGTCTCTCTCAAACAACCCTGCAACCAAATAACAAAGAGTCTCTTGTGTCCCCAACACACCCAATACAATGGTAAATTGTATAGGTGCACTAGTTCAGCGAAGAGATGGTGATACAAGTGCAATATGGATGGTAGATATAGGTTTTTATAATCTGGAAATATAAAAACGAGCGTAAACGGTATTGCAATGCTAGGAAACAAGGCCTAGGGTTCATACTTTCACTAGTGCAAGTTCTCTCAACAATAATAACATAATTGGATCATATAACTATCACTCAACATGCAACAAAGAGTCACTCCAAAGTCACTAATAGCGGAGACCAAACAAAGAGATTATTGTAGGGTACGAAACCACCTCAAAGTTATTTTTTCTGATCGATCTATTCAAGAGTTCGTACTAGAATAACACCTTAAGACACAAATCAATCAAAACCCTAATGTCACCTAGATACTCCATTGTCACCTCAAGTATCCGTGCGCATGATTATACGATATGCATCACACAATCTCAGATTCATCTATTCAAACCAACACAAAGTACTTCAAAAAGTGCGCCAAAGTTTCTACCAGAGAGTCAAGACGAAAACGTGTGCCAACCCCTATGCATAAGTTCACGAGGTCACGGAACCTGCAAGTTGATCACCAAAACATACATCAAGTGGATCACGTGATATCCCATTGTCACCACAGATAAGCACATGCAAGATATACATCAAGTGTTCTCAAATCCTTAAAGACTCAATCCGATAAGATAACTTCAAAGGGAAAACTCAATCCATTAAAAGAGAGTAGAGGGGGGGGGGGACATCATAAGATCCAACTATAATAGCAAAGCTCGTGATACATCAAGATCGTGCCAAATCAAGAACACGAGAGAGAGAGAGAGAGAGAGAGAGAGAGAGAGAGAGAGAGAGAGAGATCAAACACATAGCTACTGGTACATACCCTCAACCCCGAGGGTGAACTACTCCCTCCTCGTCATGGAGAGCGCCGGGATGATGAAGATGGCCACCGGAGAGGGACCCCCCTCCGGCAGGGTGCCGGAATGGGTCTAGATTGGTTTTTGGTGGCTATAGAGGCTTGCGGCGGCGGAACTCCCGATCTAGGTTCCTTGCTGGAAGTTTGGGGTTATATAAGAGGTGTTGGAGTCGGGAACAAGTCAGGGGGGGTCCCCGACGCGCCCAGGGGGGTAGGGCGCGCCCCCACCCTCGTTGTGGCCTCGGGACTCTTCTGGCCCACCTCCGGTACTCCATGGGCTTCTTGTGGTCCAAAAATGATTTCCATCAAATTTCAGCTCAATTGGACTCCGTTTGGTTTTCTTTTTCTGCAAGACTCAAAAGTAAGGAAAAAACAGAAACTGGCACTGGGCTCTAGGTTAATAGGTTAGTTCCAAAAATCATGTAAAATAGCATATAATTGCATATAAAACATCCTAGATGGATAATATAATAGCATGGAACAATAAAAAATTATAGATACGTTGGAGACGTATCACAAGCATGAACACAATTTCTTGAAAATGAACAGTGTTTTGAAATCGTAAAAAAAAATCTAATATTCTTTTCTTAAATGTGAACAATGTTTTCAAAAGTGTGAACATTTTTTAAACTGTGAACAAATTTCAAAATATGAACAATTTTTAAAAAAAGTAATTTAAAATACACCATGAACATTTTCTTAGTATACGGTGAACTTTATTCAAATACATACAGAACATTTTTTTAAATATATGGTGAACTTTTTTTAAATGTATGCTAAACAAAATTTCTATACACCATGAACATGTTTCCATACACAGTGAACATTGTTTTCAATGCACAGTGAACATCTTTCTTCAATACAGTGTTTTTTTAACATGACTTTTTTTTTGGAAAATGAACACAATTAAAATTCTGAACATTTATTGGAATTTGGAATTCCGAATTTTTTTAAAGTGAATTAATTTGAAAAGCACAATATTTAAAGACATGAACAAAATTTATGAAAAACAAAAATGAAACAAAAAGCAACAAAATAAGGTAAAAAAACAAACACAAGAACAAGTTAGCAGAAAAAACATGAAGAAAACTGGGAAAATCTGTAAAAGAAAACAAATAGAAAAAACTCAAGGAACCTTCTAAAAGGTTCCCAAAACCGGTTGTTCGCTCTGAAATGGGTCAGCCTGTATCGCGCCGGTCGCTCATTTCGCTTCAGCGAAGCCGCAACGGTTTTTTTTTGAACAAAGCAAGGCACCCAGAGGGTGCCCAATTTCATTTCCAGCATTGACCATAGTACAGGAGATATTACATTGGCCTAAAGATTAGAAGAGGAGAACAGCCAAAACAGAGTTGCTGGAGGAAGAAGCAAAGATAGGTTGAAAGGAGATCAACCAGATGAACATCTACTAGCTTAGAAAGAAAAGAAGAAACATAGGCAGTGGTAAAGATACATAAAGTCCTTCACATAGAGACCATCTGATCAGAAGGAAGCACATGTAGCGCAGAGTGACAAGTGATCTCTCGGAGAAATAGCGAATCCTCGTCCTGTTAAATGTGATAGCATCCTGAGAATATCTTTTGGAAAGAAAAGTCATAGAGATTTTAATATGCAAAATTAGTATAGGATATTAGAAGCAGTACACCTTATGTAGATGAAAACCTGAAAGAGCAATGTTCTGCAAGGAAGAAATAACAGGGCAAGGAGCATTTGTATGGGAATTATGGGAACAGTCCATAAGCGCTCCGTAGTTATTCTGAAAGACCTGCTTGGCAAGATTATGAGCCACCCCATTGTTATTCCTAGAAATATGAAAAATCTGAGCCTGCATATGAGACGTTAAGTTGAGAATATCAGCTAGATTTTTCCTAATATTCCAGGGCGCAGCAGAATGCAAGAAGTTCCTGGCAGCAATCACAGAAGCAAGTGTAAGACAATCTGTTAAGAAGAGCGGCAAATAGGGTTCGCCATTTTGGGAGTAGAGTCATATAGACAGTGCCACACACAGGAGGCCGTCCGTCTAGGTTAGCCTATTGTCGCACACGTAAACAACAAAAAAATTATCAAAAAAGAAATAACAGTGCAAGGAATCGAACCGGTCTTTTCCCCACTATTGACGACTCGTTGCTAGGTACATGAGCGGATAAGCTTCGATGTATCTCTACTCATATAAAAATCTCAGTTGGTGATGATGATGTGCCTGCCATCCTTCATTTACGACCGTTCGATTTACATCCAACGCATTTAAGACAAACTGTGTTAGTTTTGCAAAAGACCCCCACACTCTACTCCTTGTTTGTAGATAACCCCCTGCCTCTCACGTTCGGCCATCTCTCCTTCTCACCTCATCTAGCCATCTCAGGAAAAAAAAGAAGAATCTAGAGAGGTCGTTGCTCTCGGCGTCGTCTACCCCCAACGCCTCTCATGCCTTCTCTGAGGCCGCATTGTCGACCACCACCATGACCCTCTCCTCCTCGCCATCTCCTCCGCCCCTTCCAAGTCATCCTGAGTTACATTCATGGTGGTTTAGAAAAAATAAAAAAATTGATACTTAAAGAATAATTTTTGAAGATCTTTTTTTTTTGCAAAGCATAGTAAGTGTTATTTCTTAATGAAGTTTTCGATGCAAGTTGAACACTTGAACACTTTTGTTTGCAAAAGATATATTTTTTATCTATTACACCTACATTTACTACATTTACTATTCACCCGGATGCTTGTGAGCTCTAGAAAATAATGAATATCCGAAGAAACCTATCGATATTTCTTATACATCTGATGATCCCCCACATACTCTGTCAAATAAACAACTTTCAGATCAATGCATTTCAGTTTTTCGTGCAACGCATAGGTATCATACTAGTATAACTACAAAAACATAGACGACTAGAACTATCCCTCAGCGACCGGTTTACTTTACCGAACCGGTCTTTTCCCACTATTTATTAGTCTTTTTTACTAATTTTTTGTTTCCATATCCTTTTTTCCTATCACTTTTCTTGTTAAAAAATGCTCGCCATTATAAAATTTGTTCAAAATTTTAAAAAGTTTGCCTTTTAAATTTTTATTCATAAAATACAAATATTTGCATTTTAAAAGATTGAAAAAAAATCAAACAAATTTCCATGTCTTTCGAAATTGCCCAGACATCAAAACACGGATGTTTTTAAAAGTAGTATACAAAATTTTGAACATGGACATTTTTTGAACATTACTGGAAAACACTAAGAAATTTGGAGTTTAAAAATAGAAAATATGAACAAAAGTTTGAACCTAATTTTTTAGCTTCCCTGAATATTTTTTGAATTTTTGTAGAAAAAAATAACCATGTTCACGTAGGATGTCCTGGTAGGTCAGAAACTTCCGTCTGAGAGCATATTATTTTTCGACGTCCTTTAAAGGACCCCCATTGTTTTCCAGTGGCTTGTATGACAAATTTAAGGTACCATTCCAAGTTGTTTCGGTTTCGACAATTTTTCTATTTTCTGGAGTTCGGTAAAAAAGGCTGATAAATGACCGGACGTGTCACAACTTAATACGGTATAGGAAATCATTCAAACATGTCATGGATGACTACCATATGCATGCCCACCTGTTTGCAAAAATTTGGGTCAGTCCTAAGATAAATACCATTTTCAATGGAGAAGGGTCCGTTTGGGAGCACCTCGTTTCTCGACATCACTTAGATGACCACAATTTGTTTTCATGGCTTTGTATGACCAATTCAAGACACCATGTCAAATTGTTTGGATTTCCGACAAGTTTTGTATTTTCTGGACATGATAAATTTCATTGAGTTATGACACTTTATGCATTTTCTAGGGTTTTTTCTGGTGAAAAACCAAAACACTAGCCAAATGTGACACAACGTGCGTTCTTTGTTTGAATTCCTTCAAATTTTGCATGAAGACCTGACATGAGCATGCCCACATGCTGACAAAATTTGGTGTCATTTCGTGCATGGCAAGAAGAACACCATTTTAAAGGTGGTCGTTCGGGTAGGCTGATAGGGCAAGTCTGGACACACTTTTTTTCACATAAATAAAATGCACCCAAAATTACCCCACACACTAGCATCACCATGCCAAGCATACATGATAAATTTCATCGAGTCCTGACATTTCATGTATTTTTTACGGTTTCCCGATGAAAAAACCCTAAAACACTAGTCGAACATGACGCAATGTGCGTTAGGTGTCCGAATTCCTTCAAATTTTGCGTGGAGACATGCTATGAGCATGCGCGTATACTGACAAAATTTTATGTCCTTTCATGATGGTAAAAAGTACACCATGTTCAAAGGTGGTGGTTCGGGTTGGCTAGTAGGGCAAGTCTGAATGCATTTTTTCACGTCAATAAAATGGACCTATTTTTTTCCCACACACTAGCATCACCATGACAAGCTCCATGATAAATTTCATTGAGTTATGACACTCTATGGATTTTCTAGGGTTTTCCTGGTGAAAAAACCCCAAAACACTAGGCGAACGTGACGTGACATGCGTTCGTTGTGCGAATTCCTACAAAGTTTGCATGGAGGCCTGCCATGCGCATGTCCACATGCTCGAAAAATTTGGTGTCATTTTATGCATGTCAAGAAACATATCATGTTCAAAGGTGGTGGTTCGGTCAGGCCGACAGGGCAAGGCTTTTATTAATTGCAATTTCTCTCATTATCAATCAACATGAACATTTCCTTATATCTGAATTATTTTTTGAAGTTTGTCAACAATTTTGAAATTTAAAATTATGTATGAAAATTTTGTGAACATGCACACTTTTTCCAAAATTGTTAATAAATTCCCAAATACTGATGTTGTACACAGACTCTAAATCACATACTTTCTGTAACATTTATCAACATTTTTAAACACAAATAGTTATTACATTTATTTATGAACAAAATATTCAAAATTGGGAACATTTTTTGAAATTCCTGAACATTTATATAATTTGTAGAAAATATTTGAAAACAATAACTTTTTTGGTATCCAAAAAATATTTATATTTTAAAAAGGGTTTTAAAATGAATAATAAAGTTCAAAAATAAAAAATGAAATTAAGAAAAAACAAAAAAATATAATAGAAAAAAAATGCGCTCAGGCCTTGCCCAACCGGGCGACTGCATCGTTTCCATGGGGTATGTATTGGGCCGGACCAAGCATTCGCCGATTTGAAAAAAGTTCATCAATTCTGAAAAAGAATGTTTATGAATTTTTAAAAAATTACGGGCTTCTTAAAAATGTTTGTAAAAGTTGAAAAGAGTTCCTGGGTATGGAAAAAAGTTCATGAATTTGAGAACAATGTTGGCAAATTTAAGAAAATGTTCACGAATTTAAATGGAAAAAAGTTCGAGTAGGGCGTTTGGGTTGGGCGGCTGGTTCCGTCTCACATTACCTTTTTCGACATCGTTTAAATGGACCAGGTTTTTTCTAGGGCCTTGTATCACCATTCCAAGGCACCGTGCCAAGTTTTTGTGCTTTCGACAATTCTGCATTTTCAAATAATGTTCGTGCTTTCAAAATGTGTTTGGAATTTAGAAAATAATCCTGTATTCATTTTTTACACAAACACAAAAGATGTTCACGTAAATTCAAAATAAATTGGTTTTAAATTTTTGTGCATATTTTCTGATTTTTACTTGAAATTTCAAATTTCGTAGTGTGTGCCAAGATCACTACAGAGGTAGTATGTGCCAAGATGAAGCATCAACGATGCGAGTCTTTACTAAGGACAAAACACTTGAAAGCAATAAAATTCATGTCTTATACCTAACTATCCATGAAATATACATTTAGTGGCATGCGATGCCTCCACTATAATCCGCACCATTAATGTTTGATCTAATGGCCTAGAATAGTTTTTCTATTTTTGCACCACATGTACAGATTATATGCTAGTCACTCCCAATAAATCGAAGCTACAAGGGACACAACTTCAGAAAAATGAAAAAGAAACTAAAGTCTAGGCAATACCTTTTCTACACAATAATGTATCCTGATACGGTAATATCTAATTTCCTCTATATGACTAAACGAGACAACACGACACACCCTCTTTGCACTCTGTATATCATCACTCAATTTATCTATAGGCAGTAATGCCCAAGAAAAGGCAAATGAACCGAGCCAATCCACAAGCACCCGTCCCTTTCCTCCAGTTCACTGATGGATCCAAACATCTTCCTCGCCGTGTCGTGCACGATTACCTCTTCCAACACCTTCCCCTCCTCGCTGACCCTCAACGCAATCACCTGACTTCCAAACCGGCTCAGGAACGCCATGACACGCTGCACTCGCTGGGGTGGCAGCTTCATGACCAACCTCCTCAACCACGGGAAAGAGGTGGACCACTCGGCGATCTTACCTCGCTTGCCATGGAGGCCGACCCAGAAGCCGCCTCTCGGGCTCGCCTTGATGTTGTCTGGGAAGCCCGGTAGCTGCACGAGTTCCTCGAGGGTTGATGCCTTGGGTGTCTTGAGCCAGTATCGGTGGATCTTGCAAGTTGTGGTCTCGGCGAGGAGAAGGTGGGATCCGTCTTCACTCATGAGAAGGCCGTTGGGGAATGCCAGGCCGTCGACCAAGACTTGAACCTCATTGGTGTTAGGGTCATATTTGAGCAATCTGCCAGTGGCGTCACCGGATATGACAATGTTCAAGAACTGCCTGCAAATGAAATACAAACCTCACTCGTTAGGTTAACTAGTACTAGTACAAATAACGATGCTTGTGTGTTTGGAATGTGAGAATTTGTCCCGATTCGTGCGGATATTCATGTTCTTAAAACACGCCTAAAACTTCACGAAAGTAAGCAGAAGAACTGAAGCGGGTGACATCACCTTCTGTGGAACCTCGTGCTGGTCTCGGTGAAGTAGACAACTCCAGTTTCCTGGTCGATCTCGACGCCGTTGGCGAAGCTGAAGGGTCTCCCAGGCTGTCCAGGCCCAATCAGCCTTGAAACGTTATCCCCGGGGCTGACCACTCTCAGCCCAAAATAGGAATCTGCGACGTACAACTCCCCAGTTTTGTTGTTGAACTTGAGGCCCAGCGGGCGCCCACACTCGTGCTCCTTCATCGGGTCCTGGGATCCTCTGCAACTATCCAATCTGCACATCACACAATTGATCAGCTTTAGTCAAGTCAAAGATGCTTAGCGTTAGCTATCTCGCCTTGATGTTAGGTAAATGTGGATGATGTTGATACTCAGCACTATTTCGCTTTCTCTAGGCCCATAAACTTTAATTTAGTGCTGCATTAGGAGCAGAAAAAAAACATGATCATCCCGAGAAGATCATCGTAGTTAAGATGTCAAAGTTAATCCGTGTAGTAGTCCCTCTCTGACCAAATAAAAAAAAAGTTCCTCTCTGACGGTTGCAAGTTGCAACTAACCTGCAAATTAAAGGCTGTCGCGCTGTTGCTCGTCCCCTACATTCTCGTCAGAATGCGACGTATCAGACTACAGTACTACACACGTGGTACATAGGAGTACGTAGTACTTTGTTGTTCTACCAGTCATGATTTATGGGGGTACGCTAGCTATCTGAATTTCTGGCATGATCGGATCAAGATGTTGCTTAAAAGCAGTGTATATGGTTTTGTTTTATTGTTATCAGAAGATATTTCCTAATTCAGGAGAAGTGTCTATTTTCAAGGGATGTGATCGTTTGTTTTTGTTTTCTTGTTAGAAATGACATTTTGGATTCACAGCAGGTACAATTCTCTGTGCATCTACTTTAATCACCTCTGACCACCATTTTTGAAAGAAAATTCGCATATGATCCACGATATAGTAGGAGTATCTATCTGTCCTGTCAGTAGTCAGTCCCCCCGGGAAAAATCTGGATCCAATTGGTAGTTTGCCACGGGTGTCGGAGACAGGACAGGGAGGGTAGCTACATCAGACGGTGATTGCCTTTTTGCCTTGTGGTCAAGAAGATAACAACAGTGCAGCATTTGGTTGCTTGTCCGCGCGTGGAGCCATCGACAATTCTGTCTCCGGCGGGTAGCGCGGCAAAGCAGGAGCAGCCATACTGTGACGTGACACCATTACCAAACCATTTAGCTAACCAGCGGTTCTAATTAATCACAGTCGCCGTAGTAGTACGTAGTACAACGTCGACTTCCGATCAGAGAGTTAATTATAGTCGAAGGTATGAACTAACTGCTCTACTGAGTTGATCAGAAGTGGGTCGTGCAAGGCACAATCACTGAATTGCTAATTCGTTCCTCTCAAAGAAAAGCTTTGGGGTGTTGGAGGAGGGCTCGTCATGCAACACATGCAGATGCAGTATGGAATCGGAGAAGCAAGGAGACACGGTAGTGCGAAGGCTTACAGCTCTGGCGCGGCGGCGGAGGAGTGGTCGACCCAGCGGCCCTCCTCCGGGAGCCACCGGATGACCCTCCCGTCCGACACGCCCGCGTAGGGGCCCTCGCCGCCCACGCCGAACGCCACGCTCTCCGGCCCCGCGGCGCCGCCGTCCACGGGGATCAGCTCCACGTCGCGTATCTCCACCACCGCCCGCACGTCGCCGCGCAGTGGCGATGACGACAGGAGCGCCGCCGCCAGCGCCAGCGCCACGGCGACGGCCACGAGCCTGCAGCTGATGGTCATCATGTCGCGAGCCACGTACGCGGCGATACCACGATCGATGGGACGCAGGGGAATATAGATGACGCCGGGCGACAGGGGCTATATATGGCCGCCTGACACGGCGACGCCCACGCTAGTTTAAACGGATTTAAAGGGAATGGATGAGACCTGGAGTCCTACGCGTCGTACTCGTACACGATGCAGTACTAGTACAATGCCCGTGAGCTGCCACGGGACTTTTAATTATTTTTTGATTGCATACATAAGCATAATGCACTTTCAATTTCACATGTATAGAAAAAAATTACAGTAACAACCGAAAAATGTACTTGATGCAATGTATTTTCATTATTCCACCTCACTTGCATCTCCTAAAATATCAGGAATATTGTCTCCATGTAGGTTAGTTCTTCCCCTTTCTTGTCATGTTTTGTCTCTGTTCCCAAATGAATTATTCATATATTGAACAAACGTAAAGAAAAATAATAATCTCACGTGTATCTATCAAATAAAAATTGTGCAGCAAACTTGCAGTGAACTTCGCTGATAGTGAATTTAATTGCTTCTATGATGAATGCAGAAAGAATTTCTAAGAGATAGTAACAACTGACATGAAGTAAATCCGGTAGTCTATTTACATGGGAGAGATATGGCAGGTTACACTAATATCAAGTAGAAAGACATGTACCCAATTTACATGGGAGAAGTCATGTATAACAGAAAAATATCTAAAGCTGATGAACCTGAGATTATTCTTGACCTGATATGCTTCACAACTTGAGGGATATTTCTATTTGGTTCTCAATTTACTCAAGCTCCTCCATGCTAAGTGGACCCAGATTCTCACCGAAATATTTATACGATAGGAGAACGAGGGCCGATAAGTTGGATCAACATTGCAGTATATATACAGAAATTGTAACCTGAAAACATGCAGGATCAACATTGCATTATTGTAGATACGTATACATGATTCGAGCATGTGTGCGTTCGTGCGCGTGGAGCTTGAGAATTGCACGCCTGTGTCGTTGAGGATGCCGACGCCGGCGGACGCGAAGTTGGCACCGATGAGCAGGTTCTCGCCGCGCATGTAGGGGCTCAGGTACGGTAGCGCGGGCTCTGCCCCGAGGTACTCGCCTGATCAAACATGTGGCAATGTCAAGAACTACTCTCCCGACCGAAAGAGAAATGGTGCAGCAGGGAGGATAACGTACTGATGATGTCGGGGAAGGACCGGGGGGAGGGGTTGACCTTGCAGGTGGGCGTCAATGATGTAGAGGTTGCCGGTGTCTTCGCCGTCCAAGGAGGTGCAAGTCCGTCGGAGGGACATAGATGGCCAGCGGCGAGTGCTTGTACCCGTCGAGGCTAGGCATTGTATCAATGTAGCTGCAACCGTCAATGGTGTCGAAGCGTAACATGCGGTTCGCGCGATCGGCCAAGATGACCTTGCTCTCCGAGGCCGTGGGCAAGAAATGAAGACAACGAGGAGACCTGATGGAGTAGGAGACTTCCGGTGGCCTCACGAGCAGCTCGCTTTTTGGCGGATTGATCTTGGGTGCCGCGGCCTCTGGCGTCGCCAAGTCGGTCTTGCAGATCCTTCTCCTGTTGGGCGCACATGCCTTGGCGGGCGTCAGTGTTGGCACCACCTTGCCATGTGTGGGCGCCTCTTGTGCGGTCCGGTGAAAAAAGTCCATCTTGGAGAGGTCCAAGCGGCGCAGCGAATACGCGCCCGTTAAACAGCCCCAGGTTTAAGAACTGGCTTGGGTGCCGCGGCCTCTGCCGTCGCCAAGTCGGTCTTGCAGATCCTTCTCCTGTTGGGCGCACATGCCTTGGCGGGCGTCAGTGTTGGCACCACCTTGCCATGTGTGGGCGCCTCTTGTGCGGTCCGGTGAAAAAAGTCCATCTTGGAGAGGTCCAAGCGGCACAGCGAATACGCGCGTTTGCGCCCGTCAAACAGCCCCAGGTTTAAGAACTGGCGCCGGATGCCGCCGCTCTTGTCTGACGATCCTTCTCTCCTAGGAGGGTAATAAGGACAAAAATTAGATCGATTGAACTTCCAAGGTTGTTTAGTATGAAGTGAGGTTCCTGAAACCCGCATACGTCGGTGAATCACGTGAGGTTCTTAAAACATTTGCATGACCAGGTTAGTATGAAGCATCAGGCTACAATGCTTATAAATGAATAAAACAAATGATTAAGACCGTCTCTAAGGTTTAATACTAATTTTATTTAATGGGGGCATACATATTCTAATGGTTTAACAAAAATCTTATTGAACATACATCTGTATGATTTCATACACTTGGACAACTTTTTAACTTCTTCATAAGTCACATTGGAAAATCTTCTAAAATAATATCAAGCACTATCCAAAAAAGGCTTAGGACATTGGGATGTGGTTGACCATTGCCTCTTCTTGCAACTGCTCCATTTTTCTTGATTATTAAACATGTAATACCTTGACATCTAATAGGTGAATTTCTACACATACAAAATTTATTCAATATCTGGTGGTGGAAGGTCTATTTGCAAGTTTACCAAGTGAAATGAATAAGTCAAACCTTGTGGCTTGGGTTCTTAGTATTTTTCAAGATGGCCAGAGTTGGGGAGCAGATAATATCAACCGGCACATCATGACTTAGCAGCTTTTCAACAGAAATGTCATCTACTAATTGCTTTTCATGTACTATGCTTGTACACAAAACTGAAAGTTAACACTCATGCATTAGTGTTTATTCAAGGAATATACGTACGTATATCAAACCGAAACTAATGAAGCACCAATTGTTTGCCAGAACCAGTAATACATATGGATCCGAAAGAGAATGATATTTCCAACCGGTCATCACCACCAAACAATTCAGCAAGAGTACAAGAAACATACCAACAGGAACAAAAACAGTGGTGATGCTTGCCTACATCAACATTAGAACCTAAACATGCACGAAAAAAATGAAAAGAATAACACTTTTCCCAACATATCCAACTATGTACTAAGGAGTGATGTTGAGTAAATTGGCACCACCAACAACAGTGGATCTCAAGATCACCTTTTGAAGAATTGGAGATCCTCAGCAAGGGTTGCATTGATTCTCTCCCCACTTGTTGTTGGCACCTGGGTATCATAAAGAGTGAAAATGCTTCATCATTATTGTTTGGGCAGAACGGAAAGACGCTAAGGATACATAATTTTAGCCAAATAGTTCAAAGCCATGTAGCACTAATAAGAATATGTTGCACTAATCTATCACCAGCAACGTTATAGTGGAATCTAAATATATAAGTAGCAAATCATGGAATTTTGTATTTAGACACTAATCCATAGTATGCTCACGCCCTTCCTCTAACAATAACAATGCAGCTCTCCTGTGTACTTTCTATGCTCCTGTCTGTGTTTTTTTTGTTGAAGAGAAAGTTTTTGTGGTAGCGAGAGAGAGGTAGAACTGCCTTACGGACCTCCAATTAATCATGAAAAAAAGCAGGATAATATGAAAGAATCTCATGTCCCAACAGTTGTCACTGAATTTATATAAATCTGTGAGAAATTATGCTGCTTAATTTTGGATTGCTTGGAGTAAGATTTTCGCATAGGTAGGTGCAGCAGGTAATAGCTCTGAATCAAACTGGAAAAAAATCAAGATTGAATCATTTCTATGCCTCGCAATTTCTATGAACTATACATAGTCATCGTTTAAACACCACATGGATAAAAATTAAAATATGAACTCAACTTGACACCATTCTGTAAAAATCAGAACCTTCTATGGCTGACCATCGAACACCATATACAACGAGGTAAGTAGGCATATACGTACAAAAAAGCAAACAAGCTTGATTAATACTTCAGTTTAACATCAAGTCAGTTGAGTTAGGAGGGTTTAGTAAGCAATAAAAAATACTTCAGTTTAACATTAAGACCTTGTACGTATCCTGAGAAAGAAATCAAACGAATATACATTGATCTTCGATTCGGTGGCACAAAGTAGAGAGCAGCATGTGGAACCTCTGTACAGGAAGTAAAATTACCTGAACACCAATCTTCCTCCAACAGTTCTCAATTCTGTAAACTCCATCATACCGCACACCAGATTCAGGAGCATATGAAAAACACTTCTCTTTGAGGGACCTTTTTAAGTTCACAAACAAGATGATATAATAACAAATAGCAGCAGAATGGTAGATGGCCTGCATATATGCAACATAATGTAACAGTGAAAAACAAATCATGGAAGATAATAATGCACTGAAACAACACATAAATGAAAATAGTTTCAATTTCATTTTGTTTCACTGAAACGACACAAATAGAGATTGAAAACCATTTCATCTACATGAATCAAATTAATTCATCTTCATGCTTTTCTGGTCAAAAATTAAAGAAAATACTTCAATGGTAGTTAATGCTTCAGTCAATACTTCAAATGGCGAGCAATTTCAGTCAATGCTACATTATTTTCAGGTGACTACAAAATTATGCACTAAGGCGAGCAGCTTCAGTCAATACTTCAAATGGTAGTTAAAAGGAAAAAAATAGGAAAAGAAGATACATATGTCATGAATCCTAACATACCTTGCAGTCTCAGGGCAAGTCTGATCACTTTATAAGATTGCAGGCGACCTTTTGTCTCAAGATAACTCGCTAGATCACCCTACTGAGTTAACACAGATCCAGTTATCGGCAATAGAAGAGTAATGTTTTCCAGGACAATCCAGTAAGATCCTTTCTTATGGTTGCAATAACAAAATAAAATTGTTCACGAAACTTATATGCATACTGCTTTAAAAAACCCTATTACATGGAGGAATGCTTTTCTAGATATTTAGAAAAAGGAATACACGCATTTGTTCTGTTTGTAAAGTAATCTGGATATGCATAAATTGACCTGGATATTCAAAAAAAATTGTTCACGAAACTTATATGCATACACGCATTTTTTAAATATGATGAAAAGTATTGTAAAGTGATCTGGATGAGATGCTTTGAATAGAAATCACGTCTTGCAGACTCCCTATTAGGCCAATCACAAGCAATCCAGTGTTCCATTTACCTGCACATAGATTCACAAATCATGTCCAACTCTTCGACATCAGGCTTAACAATAGCAGAAACTTCCCTAAGTGAGCACTTTACCTCTATATATTTGACTAACAACATGACAGGTTGTGTGTGCTATTATGAACAAAATACAATGAACAAATTGATGGACCGATATGGTTGCTTCATTTTACTTCCTAATAAGTGGATTTATTTTCCTGAACAAATTGACTGCTGATTTCACGCAGTAGGATAGATGTTAAGCAAGCAGATATATAAACCCGAAAGCACAAGACAAGATCATGCATGTATTGTAACGGGGAAGATGTGAATTACTTAACAACGTATCCAAACGAAGCAGATCGAAGACACATGTACGTACGTATACAAATCCAATGAGCAACACCAAAATCACTTAAGTACGCATCCAAATTAACCTTGATGGGGAAGGAAGGAAATTGAGATGGAGAAAGCACCTTACCTCGGCGGTGGCTGGAACGGTCACGACGGCGGCGGCTAGCTAGGTATTCGCGGGCGCTCGCTCTGGAAACGGACGGAGCCCAGGAGGCGCCTCGCCTTGACGCGCGTGGCGGGTTCCTCACGGCGCGGAACACTCCTCCTGCCCGGCGGCGGGGTCGTCGGCCAAGCGGCGACGAACGGAGTCCACGAGGCCCTCGCCTCGGCGCGCGTGGTAGGTTCATGGAGGCGAAGGGATGGAGCGCCGTACGCTTCGCCGTTGACAAGCTTGGAGGGAAGAGAGGAATGGAGCGGCGGCGGCGGGATGGATCTGCGGTGGCGAAGGATGGAGGGCGGCGGTGAAGGGATCTGGTGTGCGAGTCGTGCGTGCGACTGGTCGCTCGAGGGCACGAGAACTCGTTCGAGTCCGCAAATTGAGCCGTTTTTTTCGCTGGTCTGTGGTCAGGGTTTTTTTTCGTTCATCTGAGATAATAATGACGGGAGTTTGTGCGGGTGCGGGACTCCATTACGGGATTTTTTTGGGTTTTCCGCAGTTGAGAGGAAGGTGGGAAGTAGTACCAAAGAAGTACCAAAAAAGGCCGGTTGAGGTGGGACGAAAATAAAACCCGGAACGCGACCTACCAACTGAGATATTAGGAGTTTAGATATATTCGCGGGCGCTCGCTCTGGAAACGGACGGAGCCCAGGAGGCGCCTCGCCTTGACGCGCGTGGCGGGTTCCTCACGACGCGGAACACTCCTCCTGCCCGGCGGCGGGGTCGTCGGCCAAGCGGCGACGGACGGAGTCCACGAGGCCCTCGCCTCGGCGCGCGTGGTAGGTTCATGGAGGCGAAGGGATGGAGCGCCGTACGCTTCGCCGTTGACAAGCTTGGAGGGAAGAGAGGAATGGAGCGGCGGCGGCGGCGGGATGGATCTGCGGTGGCGAAGGATGGAGGGCGGCGGTGAAGGGATCTGGTGTGCGAGTCGTGCGTGCGACTGGTCGCTCGAGGGCACGAGAACTCGTTCGAGTCCGCAAATTGAGCCGTTTTTTTCGCTGGTTAATTTTCGCCGGTCTGTGGTCAGGTTTTTTTTTTGTTCATCTGAGATAATAAGGACGGGAGTTTGTGCGGGTGCGGGACTCCATTACGGGATTTTTTTGGGTTTTCCGCGGTTGAGAGGAAGGTGGGAAGTAGTACCAAAGAAGTATCAAAAAAGGCCGGTTGAGGTGGGATGAAAATAAAACCCGAAACGCGACCTACCAACTGAGATATTAGGAGTTTAGATATAGATAGTAGTATGTCTGGTGCTCTGGTCTCGTCTCGTCGTCTTTCGTGTATGGCACTCCCTTGGCAGGTGGGACGGACGGACGGTGGTCACGGTGCCCAGACTCCTAGAGGAGACGACGAGACTTCGGTGGCGCGCACGTCACTTCTCCCCGGAGACGCGGGGAGCACACACGCATGACACACACCCAAAGCCATGTCACTTTCGTGCAATTGAGTAAAGTCTGATTTAAATCCTGAGATCGGAAAGCTCGCCGTAATTGAATTCTCACCTTCAAATCTTTTTTGGAATAGGCTTTCGTCCCGCTTTATATAAAAACAACAACTATCTTTTTCGAGGGTACGCCAAAAGCGTACCTTAGCTTTATAGAAGAGAGAAATATGTACAAGAGATTACAATAGCGCTGGTTAAGAGTCACAATCCGACCCTAACCAAGCCTCCACTCCACTCCTCACGCTACTCTACTACTCAGATACGTGTTGTCCTCCAAACGCTCCTGCCGTGGCCCAAGTCCTCAAGTCGTCGAAGATCATGTCCACCGTATCCCACTCGTTCTTGATCTGGCCCGATCCGAACACCCTCGCATTCCTCTGCTTCCATAAAGTCCAGCAGATAAGCATAACGAATGTGTCAAATCCTTTCCGGGTTTGTTTGTGTATTCTCTTCCTGGCTTCTGACCACCATTGCACCAACCTAGAGTCGTTTGCTGGGCATAGCTCCATCCTCAAGCTCATCCTAGCAATGCAACTAGACCACACTTGCCACGAGAACACACACTGCTGCAGAATGTGGTCGACCGTGTCTTCCTCCTGGTCACATAGGTAGCATTTTGACGTTTGGTCTTGTAACCCATGCCTAGTCCTTCTATCCGACGTCCATAACCGATATTGCACTGCCAACCACATGAAGATCTTACACGCAAGAGGTGCCCAACATTTCCAGATGGCACCGAAGGAGTGGAAACGGACTCCACCCTCACACAGTATCTTATAAGTTGAAGATGCAGAATAGACTCCGGACACGTTCCATGCCCAAATGGGGTTGTCCTCAGTCTGAGCGTCAAGTTGCACCTCCGAAACGATCTCCCAAAGGCCGATGAACTGGGTTAGGCCCTCCGTGCATAAGTTACCGACCACATCGTTCATCCATGCGTGCATGAACATAGCATCATGCACTAACCTCCTGTTGGCCACTTGGGTACGGACTGTCGCCGCGACCAGAGGGGCAATATCCGTGATGGTTGCGCCATGGAGCCACCGATCCTTCCAAAACAGAATTTTGTCTCCCTCTCCCACCTTCCATTTGACCAGGCTCCCAAATGTTTGATCTACCATTTTGTCCGCGGTCAAGTTGAGACCCTGCCAAGGCCTGGATGCATCCGTACGTCGGAGCCATTCCCATCTTAATCTTAGTGCAATGCCATGCTTAAAAAGGTCGATGACGCCCAATCCTCCCATGTGCTTTGGCCTACATACTCTTGCCCAAGATACCACACATTTGCCGCCATGCACTTCCTCTGTCCCGGCCCAGAAGAAGGCCCTACATCCTCTGTCCACTCTCTCTAAGGCCCATTTAGGTGCCTCCGCAATCATGAGATGATGAGTGTCCCGCGCTCTCATGACTTGGTTGACGAGGATAAGCCTTCCCGGTATAGTCACCAAGCCCCTTTGCCATCCCGGAAGGATGTGCAAGGCCGCATCCACCACCGGCTGCCACTCAGATCTTTTGAGTTGCCTTATGCTTAACTGAAGCCCTAGATATTTGCATGGGAAAGAGATAATCTTCCAAGGTAGCGCCGACTTAACAAGCTCCTCATCCTCATCCTCCACACGGATCATGATTGCCGCTGATTTAGCAAAATTCACTTTGATCCCGGATGCCACTCCGAAGATGGTGAGAGTTTCCTTAACGAACAGAAGGTCTGGCCTTGTGGGTTTGATGAAAAGAACCACATCATCCGCATATAAGGACAAGCGCTGCATCGGGCTGCATCCATTGATGGTACTCATCACTCGAGCCTCGTGCGCCTTGATAATGATAGCCGTAAGGACATCCATGGCAATAACGAAAAGCAAGGGAGAGATCGAATCCCCTTGCCTCAGACCCTTGGCGTGCATGAACTTGTCACCTGCACATCCGTTCACTATCACTCTCGAACTACCAGTAGTCAGAAGAGTGGCGATCCAAGATATCCACCGCTCTGAAAAACCCTTGGCCCGTAACACTTCGAACAAGAAAGGCCACGCCAGGGAATCGAAAGCTTTGGTTATGTCAAGCTTGAGCAGCACTCCTTTCGCTTTCCTTCGATGCATCGAGCGCGCCATTTGCCTCACTAGGAGGAAGTTATCATGTAAGCATCGCCCCTTGATGAAAGCGGACTGGTTCGCATGAACGAGCTCTCCCATGCGAGGTCTGAGTCTTGCGGTAAGGAGTTTGGAAGCAATCTTGGGCATGCTATGCACAAGGCATATTGGTCGGAAATCGAAGAGAGAGCATGCTTCCGGAGACTTCGGAAGTAGTGTGATCAAGGCTTGGTTTAGTCTCCCAAAACCCCTACCATTTCCAAGGAAAAGCTTGTGTATCGCGGCAATGAGATCCGCCTTGATAACCTCCCAAGCTCTCTGGAAGAACAGGCCAATGAACCCATCCGGCCCTGGCGCCTTGTCCGAGGGCAACTCCTTGATAATTGCCCAAATCTCCTCCTCGGTAAACACACGATCCTGCTCCGAGAGATCTACATTAGCAACACCGAGTCCCTCCAAGTTAAGAGTGAAATCTCGTGCCACGTCCTTGCCCAACAAATCTTTGTAAGCATTGTAGAAAGCTTCCTCCTTGCCTTTCTGATCCGTGATGATGCGCCCCTCAGTGGTCAAAGAAGGTATATAGTTCTTCATACGCCTCCCGTTCGCCACCAAGTGGAACAGTTGCGTGTTTGCATCCCCTTCTTTTAGCCATGTTATTCTCGACCTTTGTCTAGCGATGGTCCTCTCTAAGGAAGCAAGCCCTAGCACCATCTGCTTGAGAGTTCTCCTCAGCCATCTTTCCTCCTCCGTAAGCATACGGTTTTCTTGAGCACAATCGAACCGCATGATGACAATGTTTGTGATGGCAATTTGCAACTTAATATTTCCGATCTCTTTTTGGCCCCATGCGGCAAGCACTCTAGCCGTGTTACGGAGCATGATATCAAGCCGCATGAAAGGGTCGGTGATAGTCGGATCACAAATCCAAGCCTCCTTGACGACATCCAAAAACCCGTCCATTTTGACCCAAAACTTCTCAAAACGGAACCTTCTCTTAATGTGCATAGCCTCTTGTAACGTGAGGTGCAAAGGATAGTGGTCCGAGTATTCAGTAGATAACGCTTGCAACAAGCAGTCCGGGTGATCAAGCTCCCAATCAACCGAGACGAACGCACGATCTATCTTAGTTAGCGTGGGCGTCTCCCTTTCATTGCTCCACGTAAATTTGCGCCCGTGAAGGAAGAGCACCTTTAGCGCGTTGTTGTCCACAAAACGCTTGAACTTCCCCATCATTCTCCGATCCAGGTTGGTGTTATTTTTATCCGCCGCATAGAGTATAAGGTTGAAGTCACCAATCACTAGCCATGGACCTGGGCATAGCGACCTCCTCTCCGATAACTCGTTCAGGAAGTTGATGCAAGATGATGAGGTAGTCCTCTTACAAAGCCGGTCCCATGATAATCAGATCACATAGAAGCACGCGACTATGCTACCCACAAAGAACACACAAAGTTCTGAACACAGCCCACGCGATGACCTAGCACACCTAAGATCCATGACAACGCCCCCAAGAGACCACTGCCGAGCCCACAATTGAGAAAGGTCTTCACCTATAGCCCTGACACGAAGAGCAGAACCACGACGACGTCTTCAAGAAGAGTGTGACACCCATAGTCTTTCGCTCGGCAAGTCACCCGTTCCACAACGAGGCCGCCAGGACGAAAGTGACCAGGTCGGATCCCAAGATTCGGATCAGGGCGTCACCCGAGGACAGAGAGCACGCGCGAGCCACCCGCCGCAACACCTCTCGCCGCCCACACAAACTAGAAGGAGAGCCACCACCGCCGCCATGATGCCTGCCGAAGAGCAACCATGCGTACCGCCATCCGAGGCCATATAATAAAGCGACAACCATAAGGCTCCTGCTAGTTGTCGATAACTTTTACAAAACATGATCATCTCATACAACAATGTATATCACATCATTTCTTGACCATATCACATCACAACATGCCCTGCAAAAACAAGTTAGACCTTCTCTACTTTGTTGTTGCAAGTTTTACGTGGCTGCAACGGGCTTCTAGCAAGAACCGTTCTTACCTATGCATCAAAACCACAACGGTGATTTTTCAAGTTTGTTGTTTTAACCTTCAACAAGGACCGACCAAAGTCAAATTCGATTCAACTAAAGTTGGAGAAACAGACACCCGCCAGCCACCTTTATGCAAAACTAGTTGCATGTCTGTCGGTGGAACTGGTCTCATGAACGTGGTCATGTAAGGTTGGTCCGGGGCGCTTCATCCAATAATACCGGCGAATCAAAATAAGACGTTGGTGGTAAGCAGTATGACTATCACCGCCCACAACTCTTTGTGTTCTACTCATGCATATCAGCTACGCATAGACCTGGCTCGGATGCCACTAATGGGAACGTAGCATGCAATTTCAAAAAAATTCCTACGCTCATGCAAGATCTATATAGGAGATGCATAGCAACGAGAGGGTGAGAGTGTGTTCACGTACCCTCGTAGACCAAAAGCGGAAGCGTTTGAGAACGCGGTTGATGTAGTCGAACTTCTTCTCATTCCGACCGATCAAGCATCGAACGTACGACACCTCCGAGTTCTGCACACGTTCAGCTCGATGACGTACCTCAAACTCTTGATCCAGCAAAGTGTCGAGGGAGAGTTTCGTCAGCACGAAGGCATGGTGACAGTGATGGTGAAGTGATCTATGCGGGGCTTCGCCTAAGCACTACGTGAATATGACCGGAGGCATAAACTGTGGAGGGGGGCGCCGCACACGGCTAACAATGTTTGTTGTGTGTTCTAGAGGTGCCCCCTCATATATATAGGTTGGAGGGGAGGAGAGGCAGCCAAGGGGCGCCCAAGTAGGAGGAATCCTACTTGGGGTCCTCCCAATTCGGCCTCCTCCCTTTCCTATTCCTATTCGGAGTAGGAAGGGAAGAGGGGGAAGGGGGAATCCTATTCCCTTTTTCCCCCTTTCCTTCTCCAATTTGGGTAGCCCATATGGGGGGGGGCACCAGCCCCTTTGTGGCTGGTGTTTTTCCCCTCTCGGCCCATTAGGCCCATATAGCTTGCTGGGGGTTGCCCGGAACCCCTTCCGGTGACCCGATGCGTACCCGGTACCCCCAGAACACTTACGGTGTCCGAATACTATCGTCCTATATATGAATCTTTACCTCTCGACCATTTCAAGACTCCTCGTCATGTTCGTGATCTCATTCGGGACTCCGAATACCATTTGGTCACTAAATCACATAACTCATATAATACAAAATCGTCATCAATCGTTAAGCGTGCGGACCCTACGGGTTCGAGAACTATGTAGACATGACCGAGACACCTCTCCGGTCAATAACCAATAGAGGAACCTGGATGCTCATATTGGTTCCTACATATTCTATGAAGATCTTTATCGGTCAAATCATAATGACAGCATACATTATTCCCTTTGTCATTGGTATGTTACTTGCACGAAATTCGATCGTCGATATCTTCGTAACTAGTTCAATCTCGTTACCAGCAAGTGTCTTTATTCGTTCCGTAATGCATCATCCTGCAACTAACTCATTAGTCACATTTCTTGCAAGGCTTATCATGATGTTCATTGCCAAGAGGGCCCCAGAGATCCCTCTCCGATACTCGGAGTGACAAATCCTAATCTCGATCTATGCCAACCCAACAAACGCCTTCAGAGCACATGTAGAGCATCTTTATAATCACCCAGTTATGTTGTGACATTTGATATCACACAAGGTATTCCTCCGGTATCCGGGAGTTGCATAATCTCATAGTCAAAGGAATATTTATATGACATGAAGAAAGCAATAGCAATAAAACTGAACGATCAACATGCTAAGCTAACGGATGGGTCTTGTCCATCACATCATTCTCCTAATGATGTGATCCCGTTCATAAAATGACAACACATGTCTATGGTTAGGAAACTTAACCATCTTTGATTAATGAGCTAGTCTAGTAGAGGCTTACTAGGGACACGGTGTTTTGTCTATGTATCCACACATGTATCAAGTTCCGGTTAATACAATTCTAGCATGAATAATAAACATTTATCATGATATAAGGAAATATAAAATAACAACTTTATTATTGCCTCTAGGGCATATTTCCTTCAACACCGATGCCAGCTACCACTACCATCGATCGGATCTGGGCAAGTGACGCCAGATCTGCCGCCAGCTCGACCCCAGCCCGTGCCTGGGTGGACAAAGGTGAGCTGCCACACAACAGAGGCAGGGCCTCGCCGGACGGGCCACCACAACGCCCGAGGGAGGGAGTCAAAGCTGGGACTCGAATGCCGCCCTGCACTACTCGCAAGCCCCGCATCTACCAGCACTACAAAAAAAGACACACCCGTGACATTTTGGGCCGAACATTTTTTTTCTGTCATGCTTATGACACTTCTATGACGATAATTGTGACAAATCCCAGTATCATCATAGATGTGGTGGGCTCCTACTTCTATGACAAAAGATCATGACAAAAAATGGGCTTTTCGTCTTGGGAAGGCCGGAGACGCAGCTGCATGACATTCTTTGGGCCGTCCATGACGGAAAAAACCATGGTAGAAGCGAGGGCGAGGAAAATATCGGGGAGTTCCCGGTTACAGTGAGTCGTCGGGGGCCGAGCGATGCACGTTTCTCTCATACACATACACGCGTGTGTGCGAGGCATTGCGTTCTAACTGAACCCGAGCAAGGCGTTGGGCTCTAACTGAACCCGAGTGATTGCACTAGCTACGTTACTGAACCCCGACCAATCCCTTGCTGTTAACTGAATCTGAGTGATTCCTTCGCTACTGCTGCTAACTGAAGCCAATCGATGCTGCCTCTGGATGAGCAATGAGCATTGTTGGGGCGGGGGGGGGGGGGGTGTGGATGAACAGTTCCCGGTGGGGGGTTGGATGAACAGGACCCCGTGGTAGTAGAGGCCGTTGTCGCTGGATGAACAGGACCCCCATCGAGCCGGTTGGGGGCGGATGAACAGGACCCCGTGTAGGGCTGGTTGAACAGTAGCCGGTGGAGGGCTGGATGAACAGTAGCCCATGGAGGGGTGGTTCAACAGGTGCCTGTGGAGAGGGCTGGTTGAACAATAGCCGGTGGAGGAGCGGTGGAGGCTGGATGAACAGGAGCCCGTGGATGAGCATCCGCAGGTGGAGGCTGGAGGAGGTCGACGGTGGATGAACAGTAGCCCGTGGAGGCTAGAGAAGGTCGATGGTGGAGATGAATAGTATCTCGTGGAGTCCCGTTTTGCGGTACGCCACACCTCTCCTGATGAACAGGACCCCCGTTTCGACCATAGCGCTCCAACACAATTCCGTTTCCTCCGTTTTGCGGTACGCCACACCCCTCCTGATCAACAGGACCCCGTTTCGACCGTAGGAGGTCCAAGAGAAGTCCGTTTCCTCCGTTTTGCGGTACGCCAGACCCCTCCTGATGAACAGGATCCCGTTTCGACCGTGGTCGGTCGAACACAAGGCCGTTTCCTCCATTCTGCGGTACGCCAAGCCTCGTTTCGATCGGTTGTTCCGTCCAAGCTGGTTGGCTCGTGATGAACATGACGTATTCCGTTGCCTCCCGATGAACACGACGCATTCCGTTGCCTCCCCATGAACACGATGACGCAGTTTCCCGTTCTGACCCATCCATGTACACGAGCCCTGTCCGTACGTATGCACGAGTAGGCGTTCGAGATCCTGCCCGTATGTACGTACGTGGCTGTATTTACTTTCTTGCACCCTGGCTATACGTATGTGTACATGCTACGTGTGCACCTCTACTACGACACGTACGCGCCTATACTACGATACATGCCCTTCCTTACACGGCCACGGTTCATCGCTGCAGCATGCAGACAGACCGATCGTATGTACGTACACGTTCGCGACCAGAATGACAACACCACGTACGCTTCGACCAGGTGGGTCCTGACTGTCAGGCACTTCCTTGTGTGCGAAGATGTAGCTGGTGGGTCCCAGCAGTCAGGGGGCAAATCATTTTTTTGGCCCGTAATATGGATGCACTTCCTTGTGTGCGAAGATGTAGCTGGTGGGTCCCAGCAGTCAGGGGCGAATCATTTTTTCATGAAATACGGTGGCCCGTCCGGTGGGTCCCTGCTATGAGGTGGAGGAATCATTATGTTCCGTGTAATAAGGAGGAATTTCGTTGCTGCGGTAGTGGACCCAGCTGTTAGCCTCTCCATGTAAAGTACTCTTGTGATGGAAGTAGTTCCTTGACCACGTTGACCACGCCGCGCCGAGAGCACCAGGACGGTGGACGACGGTGAGGCCTAGGAAGGGGACGACGTGGAGCTGGGGAAGACGCGATAGTGGAAGCCCACGCGGAGAGGAGTATGAGGGTTCACTGGTTCGGCTGCGGTGTGAGGCTGCCATTGCCGCAGGGCCTGGCCAGCGGTGGGAGTAGTAGGGGGCGGTGAGGCCTCAACGACAGCACAACCGGCCACTGGAGGCAGGAGCAGGCGGTTTCACCGGCACTGGTTTGGGCGGCTGGTGCAAGAAGAGCAGCGATTGAGGAAGCAGCAGGACCTTCGATTCAAATCCAATGGTCACTACTGCTAGAATCATTTGTTGACTAAGTTGACAAAACCCTATGTACGTGTCAACTTAGTAGGCCCACATGTCAGCCTCCGAACCAGTGCGCCCCAGATGTCAGTGGGAGGAATCATTTTTTTCACGTAATAAGGAGGCAGTTGATTGCGTGCGCCCAGGCCGGCGGAGGGAGTAGGGTGGGCCGGTGAAGCCTGCGCGGCATCACAGCGGGCCACAAGAGGAGGGAGCAGGCAGTCCCGCCAACGCTGGTTTAGGCTGCTGGAGCAGGAAGATTAGAGATTGAAGAAGCACGTCGGCCGTTGGATGGACATCCAACAGTCACTACTGCTAGAATCGTGTGTTGACTGACAAAGCCTTGCGTAAACAAGTCAGCCTCGAAATCTATGACGTGTACAACCCATTTGCTATTATTTTTATAAATTTTTACTCATTTTCTAATTCATATGGCATTTATTGCAGCCTATTTTCCATTTTTAGAATTGCTGCCCATTTTCTGGTCAGCAACAGGGTTAAAAAATTGAACTAAAATTGTGCGAAATTTTGAAAATTCGCAAATTTTTGCTGGGAACATAATATTCGTAATTCAAAAATTAGTAGCCATACTAAAACAAATTAAAAAATAAATTAGTACTATGTCATGTTAAAGTCCAATGAAATATAAAATATCAGTGAAGAACAAAAACAAAAAAAGAAACTAATTTCCCATTTGCTATAATTTTTTCGGAATTTTCAACCCCTTTGATATTACTTTTAACAGATACTGACCATACTCTTTGGCCAGGCCAGAATGCATCCCTCCTCGTCTTGAAAGATTTGCAGCCCAGTAAGTCGGAGAAAACAAATAGGCCTAGCTTGGGTATTCTTCAAAAAGAAATAGTGGGCTACATATTTTCCCAAAGAAAAAACTGCTGGGCTGGTCATGTTGTTAGACGGGCCACAGAGACTGCACAACCCAGTTTATAGCCTGCTCCTCCGAACAAATCCTCAAAAAAATGTTGTGCAATTCTATCTTTAATTGACTATACGTTCAAAATGATGTGGGTCCCAGATATCAGCAGGGTGGATTAGAGTAAAAAATGAGGGGTGCATCTGAGTAGTAAAAGAGGCGCTTGCTTGTGTTCGGGAGTGGACCTGGTGGGTCCGTACTGTCATACTCACCCCGATTTACTATGTTGACAGGGTCGAACGGCGGCGCCGCGACGAGCGCACCAAGGCGGAGGATAGAGTGTTGTCGCCAATGTGCTGGGCTGGGTTGGACATTCTTATTGAAAAATAAAAATGGACCAGAACTATTTACGATGTTGACTATGATTTGCATGGGTCCGCTGGTTGCAGGAAGAAAATGGTGGGAGAAAGAAGACTGGTCGCTATCTTTGCCTAAGAATAATATCGACTGAATGTAACGACACTATCATAGGAAATAATATCCTCCTGTTAAATCATGAATTTAAAGAACTGGTGCATGAGCATTTAGCTTTATTTATTTATTTACTTATTTATGTTTAGGGGACCATGAGCATGTACCTGGGCCGGATTCATGTGAGAGCCTCCCTTCCAGTTAATTATGGGCTCCTCTATTGGGCCTTCATCAGTGGGTTACATGTTATCAGCAAGTGGAAAATGTGTTCCGTACCAAAAATAGTATGCGTTACGTACGGTACGGGGCACTAAAGGATCGGACCATGCAACGACTTCTAAAACATTGTGTTTGTCGTTCTAACAACACATTTATTCAACCAACAGACGAAATATACTACTGATTGTACATTGAAAATAGCAGCAGTAGCAACCAGGGCTGGGGGTGCAACAGAAGCAGTAAGCAGGCCAGAAGAGTAAAGACGCAGCTCTCTCTTCCAAACCAAACATCAGCAATCATTATAAAAGGGCTATCAAAAGAGAACAAGTGTATGCATCAAACTAAATAAAGATCCTACTACACCAAGTGTACGCATCTAACTAACTAGCTCAGTTAGACGTTACTATTTACTAGTATAACGCCCGTGCGTTGCCACGGGCTTTTACAAAAAATTAAGATGCAATTCATAAAACTAAAATAACCGAGAACAATGCCGTCTAAAAGAACACGCGTCTCTTTTTTTTATAATCAACTAACATAAATCATACTATCAAACGCAATAATATGTTACTGGCTGATAAACCAAATGTTATTGAAACCAGCCAATAGTTCAATGGTTAGGATAGTGATGATACCCATCCATGTATGTGAGTGCATGTGTGTATCGATAGTGTGCAGACATTATTATCCGTAGTTCCTTAAACCTTTATGAAAGCATACATCAATTTTTATTATCTTGCTCTTATCTTGTTTTAAATACAAACACATCAAAAATCTGGATTTCGTGTCGCTATTCTCATTCCCTAGCTGGGCGATTTTCCATCGGGAGAATTAATGCACACTTCCTAATATCTAAACGTTCCAACCTTCTACACATGGAGACTGCCCAAAGATTTTTTTTACCGTTATCACTTCTTTATCTAGTAGAAGATGCCATTTTTTTACAGAGTTATGACATAATATTTTAAGCACATACAATGATATTATTTTCATTATGAATAACACATCTGTACATCAAGTCATACAAATGAATTCTCAAGATTCAGTTACAGACCAAGTATGACAAGTCATGGGAAAACCCAACAATGATGTGTGCCTGAGCATCTTTCATCATGTAGGCGACCCCTAAAAGAATCAAACTGGTGTCATGCTTATTTTGACCTCAGCGCACTAGTTGTTTGGCCCACCTAAACTGGCAACCTTCAAATACACCTGACGACGTTCCATTATGTTAATCTGGCAGCTGAAGTGAACATTTACAATGTTCTAAATCAAAATGAGAAAATCTACTATTCATGCAGATAAAATCTAAGAAGGTGGCTAAATGTTGCTGCTAGGAAACTATACAGTGCTACCCATCTTGGTAACGAATTACAACAAAACCTTATGCAAAAGTTATCTTAATTTATTGTTAAGTAAAGTGCTCCCAGGTTTGCTTTGGTTTGGTTTGGAGCCTGATGGCATCCCAACTAAGAGCATTGTCATCAGAAAAGTTCAGGGACATACCACAAGATGAACTCGGCGCATATGTCAGTCTACAGAAATTCTATGTGGGTTGGTCTGTGAATCATGGTATCAAGGTTCTGTCCATGGGCAGATTTGTTAAAATTAACATCACACCTCATGAATACATGGGTTTCAGATGATGGTGCATGGATCTGGTCCCAGCAATTACTACTCCATGTGTGTCAAAATATAAGATGAATTAAATGTCCAAAAGTCAAAGTTTCCTATGTTTGATCAAATTTGTAGCAAAATACATCTAACACCTACAATACTAAATAAATCAAATATGGAAATATACTTCATCATGAATCTAATGATAATGATTTTCTATAGTAGATATTTATGTTTTATTCTATAAAATTGGTGAAAATTAGGTAAGTTTGAATTTTAAAAAAATTAATACACCTTACAAGTTCAAACTGAGGGGGAATTGAACATTTCTGTAAAGACATGACCTTTTCTTGAATTATCAAATGATGCATCATCCTAACCATTAGATCATTATCAATGTACGGTCCATAATCATTTGGGCAAATCATAAAATTTCTCAACAAAACAATATCTGCATTTCATGTTTCTACATGTAGATGGATTAAATACCAATTATGAAAAGTGGTTAAAGTAAGTAGATATTCCTATAATATTTTGGATTAGAGCAGCATATCTTGGTGGTCTACACTACCACTAAGACATTACACTCTGGTCATCTGCTTCTCTTTTTCTTGCTGCTAGATGTAAGCATGACAAGAATCTACCTAAATGGCTGCGAGCTCAAATTTACTGGGAGCAAGGCATGGTTACTGTTAGAGCAGCAGATGTACAATGGGTGACCCAAGGAATTGGCTTCCGCGCGCCCGACAATATTGGTGTACATGTTTTCCCGTGCTTGCAAGTTGTATTTAGTTGCCCAATAGAAGTGGTAGTATTTGCAGTGCAATGGAACCAACCTGATACGGCTTATCCGAGGAAACAACAACATTATCCAAGGCGGCGGCAAGGAGGAAGTGCTCGAAGTTTGACCAGGGAAGCATCTTGGTAGGTACCCGACAAGAGTGTGCCATTGCTCATGCTCACCGGGACACACTGTCATCTTTGTTGCCACTGCTAGTGTTGATCTCTTCCTCCTTCATACTTGATTTTATCACATAACAACATTTAACATTTTTAAATGTTTTGGTCGACCCCAAAAGCATTGCACCGGTAACAGTTGGGTTAATCGTATTATCCCTGAAATTCCGATATAAGAAATTTAGTGAACTTCAACTAAAAGCTCGACGGTAGGTTGAATAGCTAAAGTAATGCACATGCAAAAGCAAGGTAAATCTCTGGCCTCAAAACTTGATTTTTTTGTGTTATACCAAAAGATGGTATTGGCACTTAAATATCTACATAAAAGTTCAGAAGTTGCTTTACATGCGTATCATAAGAATCCTTTTTACAGGATAACTGAGGACTTCATAGTAATGTCTTCACAAGGGCATAAACTTTCTTGGCCACCAACATCCCCACACTGTAAATATTACACTCTATAATACATTTTTTGTGGAAAGATCATCAGATGTAACTAAAAGTCAGTGCAAGCTTATCATATACTTAGCATTGGTCACTCTATACAAACTTGATTTTTTGTGGAAAGATCATCACATACTTAGCATTGGCACAAAGAATTAGCAGCTGGAATGGACCTAATCTACTAATTTTATGGTACCGGCTTTGCTTGCATATGTTTCGACTCATAAGTGGTGTGCTATCTAATTTTATTCCGGTGCAACACTTTTTTAAGTTTTTTAATGGATACCATGGACATGCCCAACATCATCGACCGAGTCATCTAATCAAATTAACAATATCGAAATATAAGCGAGGAGAGAAAAATTTGAAAGAAACAAAAGAACAGAATAAAAGAATAGTGTCTTCTATGAATTTTACAGAGTCATCTTATAAATGTCACACATACAGCTGAGTTGGGCTGACTAAGACAAGTTCAGTATATGTGAAAAATCTCAATATTGAGAAGTGGATGCATGAATATGAACCAAAAGTAGTCCTCGATGTTTATGCAAAGGTAGATCATGTTATAATCCACATTAAAGGAATGAACACAAATAATACATTATATGTTATGAACTCATGAGTCCATGGTATACCTGGCCATGGGCCGGGCCGGGCCAGGCTTGGGCCGGGCCTAAAAAAGCCCATGGCAGAAAACTGAGGCCCAGGCCCTCCCGGGCCCTACCATCGGGCCTACTTTTCAAGCCCAAGCCCGGCCCATCTGGTAAAAAGCCCTGAAAAGCCCTTAGGGCTTAGGGCCATGGGCCGAGCCTCTTCCTTAAAATGCCAATATGCCAAGCCCAAGCCCGTCCAGGCCCTGCTGGTGGGCTCAAAACTCAGGCCCAAGCCCGGCCCATGGGCATGCCCATCGGGCCTAGGCCCTGGATTTTAGGGCCGGGCCTAGGTGGGCCGACAGGGCCGGGCCCGAGATGGCCAGGACGGTCATAAAAAATAGTAAACAAAACCCTTTCTTTTTCACCATTTGTAAAGCTTTTCGGAAATTATTCCTAGCCAGGAACAAAGTATATGCTTAGGAAGCCAGGGGCAAAATTTATTTTTAACACCTGAAACAGTAGGAGGGGCTCCTACTGTGTATATTAATTAAAGTATCAAAAAAGTTTTTACAAGATCATAACCTTACATCCATGGCCATGATTCAAGACAGAGTATGAATTGTTGTGAGTAGAGTACAAGACTACCCTACAGATGTACAAAATTCTCTAGGAAAGAGGTAATAAACCCTCTATGTCTCTCCTTGGCCCTATAAATAAGGAGAGAGAAGTCTTCTCTGAGTCTTGTTGCCCATGAGTTGATAGAGGGAGCAATGCCTCGAAAATGTTTGTTATTCCTTTCTTTCCACAGGCTCCAAGAGGCATATAGGAAGATCTCCATGAACATTGGGTTGTTCCAAGCAGTTTTGGCTTCCCGAATCCAAAATAATCTATCTTCTTGTGTAGCCCAGTGGATATGTAAAGTGTCCCAGCAAGTCTTGCTGAATGGGCAGTGAAAGATCATATGTTCAAGTGTTTCCTCATCATTACTACCACAGAGGATGCATCCATAGTTGTTTCCAATGTCATAGTTTCTTCTCTTGAGCATATTCCTTGTGTTAAGCCGATCGGAGAGAAGCAGCCACCCAAAGACTTTTATTTTCATTGTGGCAGAAGATTTCCAGAGCCATTTAAAAGCTTTATGAGCTGACACATCTCGAAAATAGAATCTGTAGTAATTTTTGGCCGTGTAGACATCAGATCCCCAGGCATAGCACCACTGATCCTTCTCAACTTCATCCCCCTGGTTCCCAATATGGGTTGTGATTTGCTAGATATGTCGCAGTTAATCATGGGCTTGCGCGGAGAGGGGTAGGTGCAAGGTTTCATTGAGGTTTTGGCTCCCAAGGAAGTTTCTAACTAAGATATCTTCAAGTTTGGCATAAGAAAATGCACGTGGGTGTGAATCAACCAGAACCTCATCAAGCCATAGGTCTTTCCACATCAGGACCGTGTCTCCCGAGTGAACAACCACATGGGAGATGCCTCGATAAGTTGGAGTAAGCTTGAGAATGTCTTTCCACCAGAATGAACCACACAGGTTTGAGGCATGAGGGATTTTGTCCACATAGTAAGTAGACCAGATCAAGTCCACCCATGGCACATCCCAATGATTGTAGAATTTATGAAGGTATTTCATGAGTAACGCATCACTTTGGGTTTTAATGTCCAGGACCCCAAGGCCACCACAATCTTTAGGGCGACAAACCATTTGCCAGGAGGCCAGAGAGTTACACTTATCTCCATCATCCGTTTTCTTTGTCCAAAGGGCTTTCCGTCTGATTTTGTCAAGAAGGTCAATGATCTTTGGCGGTAATTTCAGAGTGCACAGCACAAAGATTATTAAGGACGTGATGACAGAATTCAACAGTGACAACTTGCCTCCGTAAGATATCATCGACAAGGTGGAGGAGAGACATCTTTCAATTCCACAGACAAGAGGCATTAGATCTTGCACCGTTGGTTTTGAGGTGCCCATGGGTAGGCCGAGGTAAGTGAAAGGCAGTTTTCCTATCACACAGCCAAAAATTTGAGCAATATGTTGAGCAGTGGTAGCATCACAATTGAGAGGAACAAGGGTTGACTTGTGGAAGTTGATTTTGAGTCCAATGGAGGTTGCATAATCCGTTAATATTTGCTTGACTAGGGTGGCTTGATCAGCACAGGCCGGTAGTAACATGATTGTATTGTCCGCATACTGAATGACCGGATAGTCTGATTGGTTGGGTCTATTGAAAGGCAGTTTTAGATCGTTTCTCCTATAAGAATCATTTATAGCTGCTTGTAGTAAGTCGGCAACAAGGACAAAAATGAGGGGGGACAGGGGATCCCCCTGTCGAACACCGCATTTGCAATGGAATTGTCGTCCTGACACTCCATTAAGTAGAACCGAGGATTTGCCGGAGGAGAAAATGTCTTTGATCCACCCCAACCACTTATCATTGAATCCCATGTTCTTCATAATTTCAATCATGGCATCATGTTCTATGGTATCAAACGCTTTGGCAAAGTCCAACTTAAGCAAAACAATTGGTTGTTTAGAGTTTTGGCACTGATATATATATTCGAACGCCCACGCCAGACAGTCTTGGATTGATCTCTTTTTCAGAAATCCGTACTGGTTGCGGTGTATGATCTTCAAAATAACTTTTTGCAACCGATTAGCCAGGAGTTTAGTGATGACTTTAAGATAGCAGTTAAGAAGAGTGATGGGTCGGAAGTCATTAACTCCTTGCGGTGCGGCAACTTTGGGAATGAGAGTAATATAGCCATCATTAAGGCTCTCAAGATTGAGCCCTCCCTCAAAAACTGATCGCATAACACATAGAAGTCTTCTTTTATTATGTGCCAATAGGATTTGAGGAATGAGCCATTAAATCCATCCGGTCCAGGAGCTCTGTCAGCCGGCATTTCTTTGATAACGAGGTCAATCTCCTGTCTTGTGAACGGAACAGTTAGAACGTCAAGACCATCAATCTTCTTAATAATGCTAGCAAGATTAAATTTCATCTCATGCTTGGATGAGGTACCCAGTCTTTCTTTAAAGGAGTGAAAGAGAACAGACTCCTTGCTCGCATGATCTTCAGCAACCGTGCCATCTTGAAGAGTGAGAGATGCAATATTATTCCTTCTGTATCTTTCTGACGCCATGGCCTGAAAAAACTTGGAGTTCTCATCCCCAAAACGAACCCAGCGAATGGTGCACCTTTTCTTCCAATATTGTTTCTGGTATGATAGAAGTCTCAGAATGTGGGCTTTGAGGATAGATCGAAAATTGGTCTCAGGAATGGTGAGTCTCCTTTTGTTTTCAATTGCATCCAGGTCGGACAGCGCCTTATTGGAGTTGTTAATGGTAGTGGATAGGCGGGATATGTTTTTGCTCCAACGTTTTAGACATTGACGCAAGTGCTTGAATTTTCTGCAGAGTATAGTTGCACTGTTGGTCGCTTTGACGGGCTTATCCCAAGCTGCTTGGACAGTTTCCATGAAACCAGGGTGGTCAATCCAGTAAGGCTCGAAACGGAAAAGTTTACTCCGTGGGATAGTTGTTTCGATTGTGACAACACACGGGATGTGGTCTGACACAGGTTTACCTAAGGGTTTAACAATGGTGTTGGGGTAAGCATGTGTCCAATTAAAAGAAGTAAAGAACCAGTCTAGTTGCTCTAAGAGGGGGTCTTGTTGCATGTTACTCCATGTGAAGGCACGACCCTTGATTGGTAATTCAACCAAACTTTGTGATCGTATGAAATCATTAAATGTGACCATATCATTTACGTTCCTTCCTGGTTTATTACGGTTGTCTGGGCTGCGGATATAGTTGAAATCTCCCACGAGAAGCCAATCTTCATTAGACGGAATATTTAAGGAAAACAACCAATTGGTATAAGTGATACATGGGTCACCCTGGCAGGGTCCATAAATATTGACAAGAGTCCATGATTGTGAAGATTGTGTGGACTGAAATCTGATGACCAGGGCAAAATCTTCTGAAGCAATGACCGTGCCAGTAAAAACCGCACTATTCTAGATGGTAGCAATCCCACCCGAAGCCCCATTCGAAGGAATAAAAGTGAACTGATCAAAACGACGAGGGCAACATGATTTGATGAATGCATGATCAATAACTGGTTTCTTAGTTTCTTGCAGACATACGACCGAACAACCACTAGCAGCGATAGCATTAGACAGAGCTAACTGTTTATCGCCAGAGTTCAACCCGCGAATGTTCCAACATAAAACGTTCCAATTAACCAAAAGACCCATGAGAAGCGAGAAATAAAGAAATTAAGCAGAGGAGGAAGGCCCTGCAACAGAAGAGGCCATGAGCGCAGCTTCAGTCAGCTACTCCGCAGGAATGGCGCATTGCACGCCCACTTGCTGGATCACCTGGATGGGAGTGGGAGGAGGCACCTCATCATTCTCAATCTCCGTGATGACAACTGAAGAAGGAGCCGCCGGAGTGCGCCGTGGTTTGACCTTGGAAACTTTCTTCTTAGTGTGAGAGATAGCATGGACCCGGAAACCATCATACTTATTTGAGCGCGCACTGCGCCGAATGCTAACAGCAGATTCAGGGACCGATATTTTTCCACGGGAACTAGCAGTTGTATTGCTGTCATTAAGGGCCACTACAGAGGTATCATCAGTAGAAGGGACAGAGGAGCTGCTCGGCATCAGGGTAGGCGTGGCATCCTGGTTGACAGCATCAGAGATTGTCCAGCACTGCGTAGTGGTGATAGAACCAGCATTCTCTTCAGAGAGTTGATGTTCTGCAGTGACGAAAAGAGTGCCATTGCGGTCAGACACCTGAACATGGACATTCAGACTTTCTCTGAATCCAAGACCCGAACTCCAAGGACCAAAAGATGCCAAAATAGGCCTGACAGCCTGCATAAGAAAAGAGGATATCTGTCTCACTGGTCTAGCATTATGAAGGAGCAAAGATGCAACCATGTTTCCCTGATCAGACCATGACAAATGCAGACCAGAATTATTGAGAGAGAGGTCAATGTGAAGAGCTGGAGCATGACGTGTAGGAGCCTGACTAGTACTGATAACATTGGTACTGTTGTTTCTCCATAAAGTATTCAGCAGGGTAACAGGAACTAGAACCAAGCTATCAGAGTTAACACTGGAACTGGAGCTACTGTGTTGAGAGATGGAATCATTCCATGCCATGGCTGGGCTGTCTTGTAGGTTGTTCTCTGGAATCAGACCGTCAGCAACCTGAAGGCCTTCACTTGCAAGCCATGCCTGAAAGTTATAGACAGCCGGAGGAGGTGGGGCAGGCCAAACACCCCAGTTTGCCTGAAACTGCAGATTGTTACCATTATCAACCACAACATCATCAGCTTCATTGTTAGCAGCATTGTTGACCTAATCAGCTGCCACATTTTGGGCCATCCAGTTGTGGAGTTGAGCCTGATACATCTGCTCAGCAGTCAGACCCTCCCCAAAGAGAGGATGAGGGACACCATCATCTGGAGGGGGATCTTCTCCGGCCGGCGGTACTTCCGGTAAGTGAGCATTCCAGTCGCTGCTACGCAGCATGGTGACCGCAACCGTCCAGCAGTGGCGAGCCCCCCCAATCTGCCTCATGACAATACTTTTAGGAACCAATCGAAGATGGATGACCCTAGCTTTTAGGAGAACAAACCTTTTGTCACCTCGTGGGTTATGCCACTCAATCAGAGTACCAAAAGTATCCACAGACTTGTGCAAGTAATGCTGAGTTTGATAATCATACGGGAACCCAACATATAAAATCCAAATCTCATGCCCAAACGTGGTGAGACGCATGTTTAGCGCAACATCATGGGGGACAAACAAAATAACAGTATGTTCCTCTGCTTGAAACTCATCTAGCTCAAACGTGGTGCCCACAACAGTATCACGGATCAAAGATTCATCAAATCCAAAAATGCCAATCCCTAATGGATGATCTTCGACTTCGGTGGGGAAAAAGTGGGATTCATGGAGCAAACCTTGGATAGTATCCCTGAGAGCTGCTTTCTGATGCTGCGGGATGAACCTGTTGGCTTCTGCGATTGCCAAGAAATCATGGCAGAGAGGAGGTACTGCACTGATCACCATGTCACTCCGCACCTTTCAATCAGGCGGACCGAGCTCCACCGTCATGCCCTGCGGGAGGTAGGGGACGATGTTGACGGGGAAGTTTGCCATTGTTGGTGGCGGAGGAGTCTGCAGAGGAGCAGAGGAGGGCACGCAGGGCGAGGAGGAATGCGTATCGGCAGGCAGCCGGGATGGCTTGGGAACCCAAACCTCTTTTTTGGAGCGTCGTCTTTCGTTGTAGGATGAGGCCACGTGGCGTAGCCTACCCGTACTAGGGCGATGGACGGCAGCAGATCGACCGTGCAGAGAGGGGGGTCGATAGGCGGGTGGGATGAGTAAATGCTGATATGTGGAAAGAATCCCGGCAGAGGTTGATTTGACCGGACGAGAATCAATTAGAGCATCGTTTCCCAACGTGGCAGTATCAGAAATATTTTTGGATGCCAATTGCGTCTCAGGTTCAATAAAAATAGGAGCCTTGCCTTTCATAGAATTATCCGAATCAAACATTGCGATTGATTTACCAATCACCGGATCCTTGCCATCCTTGGGCCGCCAAAAATAATGTTTGGCATTAGGAGCAAAGCAATCATGCCTAGTGTGGCCCAAGAAGAAACACCGATCACATTTGAGGTAAGCTGGGCACTGAAAAAAGATATGCCTGTTAGAACCGCATATAGAGCAGGCCCGAGAGTGCAATCCATGTTGTAGGCCCAAGGCCGGAGAAGGCCCATTGTCATGTTGGACCGGGGGGGCACAGGAGCAAATGTCATTAAGACATTCTGGGCAAGAAGTATTCGAACATGTAGCAGCCTGGTGGCCCAATGAGTGGCAGGCGGAGCACAAATTAAGCCTGTCATGAATGTAATCCATCGGAGGGATCGAGTCCAGAGACCAAATAGTCTTAATGTGAGCATCCGAATATCCAAAAAGACGTTGATCACGAATATGGAATAACATAAAATTCGGAATTTTGTCCCAGACATTCTCATAAAACTGACAACCTTGGAATCTGTAATTATTGTGATTAATTCTCTCAATATTGCAAGGTTGGAAACTGCCAAAAGTAATACCCGCAGAGAGGCAGGTGGGTAATTGCATGCAATGAATGGTTGACCAAGATTTGAATCATGCAGCGTCCTCTCCAGTGACCATCTCGTCGCCGGCGATCTCTCCGGCGAGGTATCAAGAACCCAACTTGGATGTACAGTAGCAAAGGCTTGTTTCAAATGCCTCCAATATGAGGCGAACATTCTGTAGAACTTGAGACATTTACCTTTCTGGCTTCATCTCTTTGTCCAGACAAAATCTGCAATTCCTTTCTTTCCAAATCTACCAGGCTACATAAGAGGTAAGATCAATCTACTTATATGCAATCATATTATTTAACAAGTTCTTGTTTAAGTCATATAAATCTTGCAAATAAAGCACACGACATCAGTATAATTCTTCAAGAGCTGATAAAAGGAGAAGCATGCTCATAAAAATAATTTATCTATTTGTGTGGAGCACTACAAGATACTCCACACAGATGGTGGTATAATTATTCAGGAACTGAAAGAAGGAGAAGCATACCTACACAAATTAATTAATATATTTGTGTGGAGCATGCTAAAACATACAGGATAGGAAGTTCCTTGTGGATACCATCATATGAATAGGTAATCTGAAAGTTTTTAATATTCCATGGAAAATCAATGGCTTCTGGTGTACTCTCTTGGTCTCCTCCCCGTATGGACATATATGCTATTGTAACAATAGGCATTGCATAAAACAGCTCTGCCGACTACATACATGACCAGTGTCCAATACCTTCTCTCATTTTCTTCAGTTACATGAGACGAGAAACAAAAAGATCACTTCGACGGGGTCTAGCTACACGTATTTGAAGTAGAACTTATACAACAACAAAAACTGATAGTGCGCACAATAGAACACCAAATTATATGTAGTAGATTGAACAGACCACGTCGGATATTGGCCTCTTTCTCTGGCCAGAGCAAGTTTTTGGGACTGGTATTAAGCTTTGCAATATTCATTTACTCAAGGCTGCATTCCTCTTTGAAATATACATGCGTGAATGAAGAAACATTTTAGATGCCTTTGACTGAAAAATTGAGATGCTTGTAATAATCACTAAACTTATAATAAAGTTGATACCAGCAATAATTTAGCATGCAACCACGAGTAGCCCATATGTTAAACTATTATCACAGAGGGAATTATTACCTCATAGCATTGTTTTATACTCATTTAGAATGTTGGATGTTGGCTGCAAGAACTGTCCAAAAAGATCTAAACTTCTCTTGAAACATAATAGAAACATCATGTTGGCAGCGGCCTGATATTTACATAAAATATTCTAAATATTTTTGGGTGGAACCTGCGGCGATATAGTTCCACATGTAGTACGGTGCAAATTATTGTTCCTCCATTGCAAAATAATTTGTATCTTGCTATGGTATCTTGCTAGGACTGGGTCATAAATAGTATGTTGATCATTTATGAAAAAATAGTCAACTAAATACTAAATATTTAATCAATGGACTGTGTTAGTACTGTACCGACATTACCGGTGTGTATAACAGTCTACAAGTGTTCGTACTAACTAAAAGTAAGTGATTGACTGATTATGAGCAGACTAATATCGACTGTAAATGTATCAATGCAAAACGACATAAATTGAGATGAGATGTGGAACATTGGAATAGAGAGCAGGTTTATGGAGAGAGTTCTAGAGATTTAGGAGCTCCTCACTCCACACCTCCTAACTAAATATATTTCTTATTTGCAAAAAAAAACTAAACACATTTCTAGATATCCATGTTAATAGGGGTGGACTAACGAGCAACTCGGCTCGTTAAGCTCGTGCTCGTTAAGGCTCGGCTCGTTAAGCTCGTTAAGATTAACGAGCAGAAAACCCTGTTCGGCTCGGCTCGTTTGAAGCTCGTTAAGCTCGTGAGCGCTCGTTAACGGATTATATTGTGTTATGATATATAGGATGAACGTGTAGGTGTGGTTTTCAAGACCAAATATGGTGACTATAAAAAGAAATGCAGTAGTTTGTTGACTCATATGTCGATTAGAATGAATAGATGGGCTAAGGTGATACAAAAGTTTGTCACGTAAGATGAAAAATATGTGTTGTGTTATTACTAACAAGCTTAACGAGCTACTCGTGAAACTCGTTAGCTCGCTTAAGAAGCTTAACGAGTTGAAATCAATGATTGGCTCTGTTCATTAAGAAGCGAGCTATGAGCTTAACGAGCCAAACTATCGAGCGCTCATTAAGCTCGTGAGTTACGAGCTTTTGGTCCAGCCCTATCCATGTACATTCAGAAATATAACAGTTTTGATGAATCTGTCCTTCTACTTGTGTTGGACCTTTGGATGATACATTCAGAGATATAAAAACTGCAGATTCAATGCAGCAATCAAGCAAATCACATTTCTCTTGTGAAAGATGTTTAATACTTGATCAACCTGTTCCTTTGATCCGAGTCTGGAGAATTGTGCTGCCTGGATCACACATACAGACACGGAACGCGAATCACACATAACTGGCCTTAACCAGTATGCAGCTCACCAGTTCTGCAGACCAGTCGCATACAAAATACTCTAGTACCTCTGTCCCAAATTAGTTGTCTTAGATTTGTCTAGGCATGCATGTATCTAACACTAAAACATGTCTATCTAGACAAGTCTGAGTCAACTAATTTGGGACGGAGGGAGTAAATGGTATATGATGCAGTCTGCTGAACACTACTGCTACAACCAAATATGTGGCGACAGATGTGCTGCATCCAAATAATTAGTCGCCTGGATTACATAGTAGAGTACAGGCGTACATCTCGAAATCCAAACTTTTTTAATTATTCAAATTATCTCCATTATCTTGCTCTCCCTTTACCTAACCACAAATCCCTAACGAACAAGCAGAGCTGAAAATCACACAAATCCAGATCCGAGTTGCGCATAGGTTTAATTTGCACGCAAATAAGGGGGAAGACGCGATCGATCTGGCGGGGGTAAAGTGCTCACTTTTGTCGTCCTCGTGGCGGTGCTTGCGGCTGGCGGCATCGTCGCTGCCGACGACCTCGACCCGCAGCCTCCTTGTCGGAGAAGGCCTCCTTAGATGTACCTTATGCAGATATATTGGCAATGAGACAAAACTGCAGTTAACAGTAAGGTAAATTTCTCATGTTCAATTCCTTGTTCAGAATAGAAAGACAATTCTTGATATATTAGATAAATACCTCAGACAAATCTTCCAGGTTCAGGTCGATGTCAGAATAGAAAGCCAATTCTTCATATATTAGATAGAGGCCTCAGACAAATCTTCCAAGTTCAGTATATTAGATAGAGACATCAGACTTAATTTGAATTCACTACCAGTAGAAAAAGTAGCAGGTTGTCACTTAAAATCCCTTCAAACTAATAAACCGACCCATACCGTACCATAGTCCACCCAATTGCAGTTGTACAAAAAAGGTTGGAATTGCTACAATTTGAGTTCTAGTTCAATTGAGATAGACTCACCATAGTACTTTATATGGTTTTCCTGCACCTTTTCTTGTCGAGGTAATATAACTTGATGGAGGAACTCAAGATTAGCCCATCCAGTTTACTTCAATATGCAATGCACTAAGAACAAATAGCATTATGAAAGAAACTTGAGCTGCCCCTATGGGATGCACCTGAACCGCTGCACGAGCTCGCCTTTGGCCCCGACCTGTATGACACGAAGAACATACTCACGACAGAGCAGATGTGTTGGTCACTAATCGCAGGGGAGCGCATGCACGTCAGGAGTGCCTGTAACATCTGCGTCAAGATGGCCTCCTCGGTGGCAGCTTCAACCCCGGCCTCAAAGCGGCACCCTGCGATGGCGTTGACGACCTCCGCAGGCGGAGCCAAGGAGTGAGGGCCTGTTGAGAGCGATGACCTCTTGGACAGAGGCTGGCGTGATGGCACCGCCAGACTCCTCGAAGCTCACGGCATGGAGAAAGGTCATAGCGGTAGCGGCTATTCTAGGGTCGCGGGTAGATGCAGGGACTCCTTGATTCACACATCTTCGTCCTGCCAACGTTGGCACATCGCCACCGCGGTCCTTTTTGCTCTCCCTTCCCTTCTTCCTCCCCTCTTCCATGGCTAGCACAAGGGCCGCGATGAGAGGAACGGGAGGCAACGCCTCGTCCAGATCCAGATCGGGCAGGGGTGAGTGTAGGGGAGGGGGCGAGGCAGGCGGAGGGACGGGCAACAGCGGAGCAGGGCGGCGGGGGGCGGCGGCGGGAGGCGAACCCTAGAGCAGGGGCGAGGTAGGTGGAGGGAGGGGCGACAGCGGAGCAGGACGGCGAGGGACGGCGGCGGGCGGCGAACCCTAGAGAGGATCGAGCGACATCGAGCGATAGGAGAGGCGAGACCGAGGGAGAGGGAGGAGTTGGATCGAGCGATGCGGAGGGGGAAAACAACAGGGAGCACGGAGGTGGGAGGATGACGAAAAAAACCGGAGGTAGGAGGATGACGAAAAAACCCAGCGAAATTAAACCGCGGAGACTATTCACCAAGTCGTCCATTAGGAGTAGAGATTAAGCTGTGGAGATTGGCTGATGGCTTGAACCAGATGGGTGCCTGAGGGGGGAAACTCCAGCCAGCAGGTTGAAGTCTGATACTTGCGACCCTCTCTCCTACTTTGGGCCGCAGAGCGTGGCAGCACATATCAGGGTATGGTGTATGCAGAGACGCATGGTACACTGTGTACACACAGTTTTTCCTGATGAATAAAACTGTGCTGCCATCATGATCCTTGCCGTTGGTTATCTCCTGGTTAATTGGATAATTCAGTGCGAGAAACAGAGAGCGTGTACCAAGGCTACTTACTAGCCTCCAGTCAAAAATTCCTTAAGGCCCAGAGAAGCTGGGATCCTGCTCAAAGACCTTGCAGTGACTGTGATTGTATTCCGCGAAACAACATGTCCGGTACATGCGAACGATCATCACTCGTTCGCCGTCGTCTGATCGAGCCAGGAACCACCTGCAACTGCCATGCCGCTTTTCTTTGAAAGGTTCTAGATTAGGAAGGGTAGGGACACCAGGCGGCCTACAACATCATATCAAGTTGGAGACAAATAAAAAAGGGCTCTTGATGTAGTCAATCTTAAGAACAACATGTTATGAGCATGAATATTTTTTCAATAAATGTTGATAGTAATATAAGCAAGACATCATGATAACATAGGAAAGTAACATACTGCTGTGACAGCCGTTTGTAGCAATGACTGGAGTGGGCCAGCAATACGTCCAGCCATAGAAGGAGTCGACAGCGTAAATGAAGCCCTTGTGTTCAATGGCATCAGAGAACCATGGAGGATGTATGATCCTGCGATGGACGTGCAGATTTATCCACTTACCGCAGTAACCTCTCAGATAGGCGAGACCGCGGTTGAAGAACGCAATTAGCTTGAAGTCTTTATAATTCGCAGATCGTGTGGGCACTTGGCAGATTACAACCTTGAGCAAATCAAACTTGGTATCATGTTGGCTACTGTAAGATTCCGAGTATTCTGGGCCGCGGTGCCAAAGCAGTGCAGTGTTAATCGAAGGAAGGGGATCAATCGCCGGGTGTAGACCTCCATGAGCATCCAGCTGCCGCGACCGTCCACGATCACCATCCAAGACGTGTTCATGCCGACCCAGTACCTAACGTTAATGTAGTTGAGGGTGATGCAGATCGGATCGCAGTCAAGGGGGTTGATGCTCGCCACCCTATGATCGTTATGGTGCGTGACAAGCCGTTTCTGAAGATCAGGCATGTAACATCCCAAATTTTCAATTTGGAATGTTATACATTAGATCATCATTGCATATCATATTTCTATTTGCTTTTGGCTTGATCCTAGAAATTCTACGCAACTCAAGGACCCTCGGAGAGAGTTGGGGATTTCGTATTTTCATATTTGAGTTTTCTCAAATTTTGAGAATAGGATCATTTGGTTTTGATTATTTTATCTTCAATTATTTCAATTATAAAAATATGAGAGAGGGAATAAAATGACTTTCCCAAAATAAAGAAATATTGAAGATTTAATAATAAAATCAAATAAGATTTTATTTCGGAGTTTTTCGCTATTTTATTTGAATTTAGGAAAAATATGCGTTTTTCAAAATTGCATTTAGGCCCCAAGTAAATGTTCATCTTGTCCGGCTTGATTTTAGAAGTCGGGGAAAATTTATTTCGCGATTTTTGGAGTTCGTTTAGTTTTTCTTTTGTTTGTTTTTCGGCGCGAAATAATTTTTTTTTTAAAAAAACCCCGTGCGCCCGACTGGGCCGAAACCCAGCCAGGCCGCCGGCCCAGCCGCCCGCGCCACCGCCTCCCGCGCGCGCGCCGCCGCCGCCGACCCGGACTCCGAGTCCGAGTCGGACTTCCCGCCGCCGCCGCTGCCTTGCCCACTCCCCCAAGCAGCCGCCGCCCTCCCCTCCCCTTTAAATACCGCCGCCGCCCTCCCTGAAGCCCAAGTCGCCGCCGCCGCAACCCTCGCCCGCCCCGCTGCCTGCAGCCGCCGCGCCGCCGCCCGTAGCCGCCCGCGCCGCCGCCCGCAGCCGCCCGCGCCGCCGCATGCCGCCGCCCGCGCCGCCGCTGCCTCCCGCCGCAGCCCCGCCACCCCCGCCGTCCCGCCGGAGCCGAGCCGAGGTAGCCGCCCCGCCTCCCCGGTTTTCTAAAGAAAATCGTTCGGTTTTGTTTTGAAAACCTAGTTTTTGTTTTTTTAAATAGATCGCTTTTTCTCCGGTTTATTTTATTTAGCGAGCGTTCGCTCATTCGTTCGTTTTAACGAACGCGTTCTTCGTTTAGATCCAGATAACGAACGTCCGTTCGTTAATCTGTTCGTCGCTTTTCATTTTCTCAGATTTATTCCGCGATTTTTCTGATCGCGATTTCTGATCCAATCTTAGTTTCTGTTTATTTTTTCGCTCGTTTATCGGAATCAGGCGATTCAAGCGCCTGGAGTTTCGTCTCGAAACCCTCTTTCCGTTTAACCAACTCGAACAAGTTTTTGCTACTGTAAAATTTGACCTAGTTTCAGATTAGTAAACAAATCTTCTTTCTTTCGCCGTCTGAGTTTCGTTGCTCCGGTTGATTTGATTCTTTTTGCGAACCGGAGTTCTTAAGTTGAACTTTCTGGACAACCTCTCTTATTTGAGTTTTGCTTGTGCATCATTGCTTGTTACTTATGTATGCTATTGTTTGCTTGCGATAGAATTCCCGGAGTGCGAAGCGTGTTACTACGAGTCTCTAGGATTCGCGGATCGTCAGCAAGGCAAGTAACACATTGATCATACTCTTTTCATACCCAGATTTTATGCATTAGTTCCAATCCTCAAACATTGCATGATTAAGATGAAATTAACTTGTGGGTTGGAAGGTAGTTGATGAGGTAGAACCTATTGCCCTGTTATATTCAAACCCTTGGGAGTTACTTCTACGCTTGCTTATATTACTATGCCATGCTATGCTCGTAGACATGGTTTGGGTTTGAGTGAAATCCATGACAGAAGTGAGATTGTTAATTAATGGTTCAACTTAAGGTGGCAACTTAATCAAACAACTGGGTGGATTGAGGCACCTGGGGAACCCAGTGTTGCCTGTATTTTTTGGAAATCCCGGGGTTCCGTGTGATTTTCCTATGGATCGCCACCCAGGCTCAAAGGGAACTGAGATGATTCATGCTAGAAACTTCCGTGTGCAGCCACAAGCTATTATGGGCTCTAGCATAGTTGAGTAAGTTACGTGAAGCTCTTGAAGAGGCATATCAGCAGGTAGTGGGATGTAGGCTTGGTATGGTCTGTCCGGAGTAGAGAGTTAATGTTTCTGAAAGACTGTGTCTTAGTCATCCGTTTCTCAAACACCATGTAGTGCAGGAAATCTAACGGAGGCGATCGAGTCTTGTGGGGAAAAGTGCGCAAACCTCTGCAGAGTGTACAATATAATCATTGTTAGCCATGTCCCCGGTTATGGACAATTCTTGAGTATCTAGTACTTGGGTTATCACATGTATCTCAGCATGTTTAATTAATATTGTTGGGTTATTAATCACTTTAATTGGGATTTAGTTGGAGGAACCTTCTCAATGTTGTTCAACCACCATGATAGTTAAATTAAAATCTATTCCTTTGTTGTAGGGAAAAATTTGCTTTTCGCAAAACTATAACCATAGAGCTTTCCACCAGCCATATATGCATGTAGTGATAGCATTATTCTGTTCTTGCTCTACTGTGTTATATTGCCAGCATATTCCATGTGCTGACCCGTTTTCGGGCTGCAACATATTATGTTGCAAACTTTTCAGACGAGGAGTAAGGTTCGTTAGGTCGTTGCCGTGCAGCTCAGCTATGCCGTTGGAGTTGATGGACTCACTTTATCTTCCAAGCCTTCCGCTGTTATCGTATTAGATGGCGTTAAGCCATATTATTGTAATAAGTTCTCTTTTGAGACATTCGATGTAATAAGTGTGTGATTGCTACTCTATTATAAATCCTTCGAGTACTGTGTGTGTCAGCATTACCGATCCAGGGATGACACTGAAGCACAGAGACTTGACCATCTGAGGTCGGGTCGCTACAAGATGGTATCAGAGCACACGCTGAGTGTAGGACACGACCACTAAGATAAACCCTAGGTCACACTTCTCTACTCATTTCTAACTCCTCTCCATTTTCTACTCTTTAGGATGACGGAGATGAAGAACAAGTTTGCACAATCGGATGAAGACACACCTTTTGGACGCCACTTGAAGGAAGTCACTAGGTACTTGAACATTGGAATACCAAGCTTCACCGGGACGTACAATGCCACTTTACCTGAAGAGAGAGCTGGATGGTTCAAGTACAAGTTCCAGGAAGGACGTTTTCGCCAACTTCTAAACCCATAGAGTTTTCTTTCGAAGCACCCACCTGGAGTCTAGGCAAGAGCATGGCAACCCACATTACCATGGGACGCATTGGAGAAGTCTACAACAGGGAGCTTAAAGACACTATCTACCAAATATGTGGGCGCCGAGATGAGCAATGGGAAGTAATCAGCACCAGGAAGGATAGATCCATTGCAGCTTTCATCCAGGAGTTAAACCAGCACATCCGACGTCAGGAAAACCAGATGTGCGCGGACATGATGGACTTGAAGAAGGCGAAGACTAGGATCATCGAACTGGAGGAAGAACTCAAGTTTACACACGATGGATATGAGGAGGAAATCAAGACACTACTGGAGAAGAATGACGACTTAGTCAAGAAGATCGGAGTATTCATGGGAGGATCAGCACCGGGAGAAGAAGACGATGATCCCACTTGCCCGGACAACTACATCATCATCGACGACACCGACTCCGACCCTAGTGATGATGACTTTGAAGACGAAGCTGGAGCGGACACCATGGAGTCTTCCACCGATCAAAATTTCTAGATGACCACCAAATATTAGTAGTATTCCCCCATGTATTTAATGGTAGTTGAGCACTCGTGCAATAGTTCTAGATTGTTTGTATGCCCTTGCTTGATTGATTGAGTGAAATGGTTGTGTTTGTCTCATGTGCATATGGGTAGTGTTTTCTTATTAGACCTCTTTTCTATTATAATCTCTTCCATCTAAACCCATCAGATGCCTCCGAGACGTGACACCGGTTTTGCTTTCCCACCGGAGCTCAACCAGTTGATCCAGCAGCAGAATGCGTTGATGCAATTGCTAGTTCAGAACCAGGGCAACAACAACAACAACAACAACAACAACAACAACAACAACAACAACAACAACAACAACAACAACAACAACAACAACAACAACAACAACAACAACAACAACAACAACAACAACAACAACAACAACAACAACAACAACAACAACAACAACAACAACAACAACAACAACAACAACAACAACAACAACAACAACAACAACAACAACAACAACAACAACAACAACAACAACAACAACAACAACAACAACAACAACAACAACAACAACAACAACAACAACAACCCGCCGCCAGTGGACAACCTAGCCCGTTTTCTAAGGTTACAGCCGCCGGTGTTTTCCAGTAGCACCGAGCCCATAGTTGCTGATGATTGGCTACGCTGTATTGGAAGAGAGTTGAACACCGCAGGTTGCACAGATGCTGAGAGAGTGCGCTTTGCCGCACATCAACTGGATGGACCAGTAGCCTCATGGTGGGAGAATTACACAGCCACTTTTCCTATAGCCAATGTCACTTGGGACCAGTTTCAGCAAGCTTTCCGCACAGCCCATGTCACAACAACAACAACAACAACAACAACAACAACAACAACAACAACAACAACAACAACAACAACAACAACAACAACAACAACAACAACAACAACAACAACAACAACAACAACAACAACAACAACAACAACAACAACAACAACAACAACAACAACAACAACAACAACAACAACAACAACAACAACAACAACAACAACCCGCCGCCAGTGGACAACCTAGCCCGTTTTCTAAGGTTACAGCCGCCGGTGTTTTCCAGTAGCACCGAGCCCATAGTTGCTGATGATTGGCTACGCTGTATTGGAAGAGAGTTGAACACCGCAGGTTGCACAGATGCTGAGAGAGTGCGCTTTGCCGCACATCAACTGGATGGACCAGTAGCCTCATGGTGGGAGAATTACACAGCCACTTTTCCTATAGCCAATGTCACTTGGGACCAGTTTCAGCAAGCTTTCCGCACAGCCCATGTCTCAACTGGAGCGATGCAGATGAAGAAGCGAGAGTTTCGCAACTTACGCCAGGGGAACCGTACTGTGGCTCAGTACGTGGATGAGTTTAGCAAGTTATCTCGCTATGCCCCTGATGATGTGGCCATAGATGCCGCGAAGCTGGAAAAGTTTATGGAAGGGTTGAATGATGAGATGAGTATGCAGTTGATGGTAGCAACCTTCAACAACTACCATGAGTTGGTAGATAAGGCTCTTATGATTGAAGGGAAGCAGCAGCAGATTGAGAGTCACAAGAGAAAGTATGGACAACGGAAGTATAACACTGGAGCTCAGCACAAGCCTCGCCTAACCCCGAACTCGGGAGGACTTGTTCATAACCATGGAGGCCACAACCACATTGGAGGAGGATTGCATAACCTCAATGGTTCTAAGAATGGGAATGGAAACGGAACCAATAATAATCAGAACCGCCCCAATCCAGCCACACCCGCCAAAAGGGACTTAAGTCATGTTACTTGTTTCAAGTGCGGGAAGACTGGACACTACGCCACGGAGTGCCCTGAAGGAAAGAATGGAAACGGAAATGGGAGCACTGGGAAGAAGCCCAATCCATTCAACAAAGGACAAGTGAACCACGTTAACGTGGAGGAGGTTGAAGAGCAGTCGGACGCGGTAATAGATAAGTTTTTGGTTAAGTCATTTACCGCTCTTGTTCTTTTCGATACTGGTGCATCGCATTGATACATATCAAGGGGATTCGTGGATAAGTTTAAGCTACGAACCCAAACACTTAGGACCCCTCTTTTAGTGAGCTCACCCGGATTTGAGTATATGGCTAGCCGATGGTGTGACCAGATACCCTTAACCATTGGCACACATGTTTTTCCGTCCGACCTAATTATCTTGGAGTCACAAGGATTGGATGTGATATTGGGTATGGACTGGATGCCGAAATTTGGAGGAAGCATTGACTGTGCTAGTAAGTCGATTTATCTTACCACCCCGGAGGGAAAAAGGATTAAGTATGTGTCTAGGCATGTGCCTAGGAGGAGCCAAGTGAATGCCCTTACGGGAGTTGTTCATGAGGAAGTGCCTGTAGTGAAGGATTACCCGGATGTTTTTCCAGAGGAGCTACCAGGCATGCCACCGGATAGAGACATTGAGTTTTTGATAGAGTTGTTGCCAGGTATAGGACCAATATCCAAGAGACCCTATCGGATGCCCACAAATGATCTGGAAGAAATTAAGAAATAGATCAAGGAGTTATTGGAGAAAGGATACATCCGAAGAAGTTCATCACCTTGGGGAGCCCCAGTACTTTTGGTTGAAAAGAAGGATAAACCCCTAAGGATGGTTGTTGATTATCGAGCATTAAATGAAGTGACGATTAAGAACAAGTACCCACTGCCGATGATCAACGATCTGTTTGATCAGTTGCAAGGAGCTAAAGTGTTTTCGAAGATCGATTTGCGATCGGGGTATCATCGGTTGAAGATACGAGAGAAGGATATACCGAAGATGGCGTTCACAACGCGATATGGATTATACGAGTATACGGTCATGTCGTTTGGACTGACTAACGCCCCTGCATATTTCATGAGAATGACGAACAAGGTGTTCATGGAGTATTTGGACAAGTTTGTTGTGGTGTTTATTAATGATATTATGGTATACTCGAAGAATGAAGAGGAGCACAAGGAGCATTTGCGTTTAGTTCTCGAGAAATTCAGGGAACACCAGTTGTATGCTAAGTTTAGCAAATGCGAGTTTTGGTTGAAGGAAGTCGGATTCCTTGGACATGTTATATCAGGAGAAGGTATAGCAGTAGACCCCAGCAAGGTTCAGTCAGTCACTGAATGGTTGGCCCCCACCTCAGTTAGCGAAATCCGCAGTTTTATTGGACTCGTAGGATACTATCGGAGATTCATTGAGAACTTTTCCAAGATTGCAAAGCCAATGACTGAACTGTTGAATAAGGATACTAAGTTTAAATGGACAGAAGATTGTGAGGCAAGTTTCCAGGAGTTGAAGAAACGGTTGACTACAGCGCCAGTGCTAACACTGCCAGATATACATAAGGAGTTCCAAGTGTATTGCGATGCCTCTCGCTTAGGACTTGGATGTGTGCTTATGCAGGACGGAAGAGTTGTTTCGTATGCCTCACGACAACTAAAACCTCATGAGTTGAACTATGCCACGCATGATTTGGAGTTAGCAGCCGTAGTGCATGCATTGAAGACCTGGAGACACTACCTTATTGGAAACCATTGTGATGTGTACACAGACCATAAGAGTTTGAAGTACATTTTTACCCAGAAGGAACTGAACCTTCGACAGAGGAGATGGTTGGAGCTTATAAAGGATTATGACATGAAGCTGCACTATCATCCAGGAAAGGCCAATGTCGTAGCAGACGCTTTGAGCCGGAAGGGTTATGCTAACATCCTTGAAAGTAAGGGACTGCAAAAAGGAGTTAGCAGAGGACATCATGGAACTTCGATTGGAGATTGTTCCTAGAGGATTCGTTGCAACAATGGAGGTCCAGTCGACATTGCTGGACAAGATTCGGGAAGCTCAGAAGGATGACAAAGAGATTGCCAAGATAAAGGAGAAGATGGGCAAAGGAAAGGCCAAAGGTTTTTGTGAGGATGAGCACGATACCTTATGGTTTGAGGACCGAATTTATGTGCCCAATAACCAGGAGACCAGGAAGTTAATACTTCAAGAGGCCCATGACTCACCATACTCGATACACCCCGGAAACACCAAGATGTATTTGGATTTGAAGGAACGTTTCTGGTGGACCGGTATGAAGAAACATATTGCCGAGTATGTAGCCGTATGTGATGTATGTCAGAGAGTGAAGGCAGAGCATCAAAAGCCAGCAGGACTGTTACAACCTACGCCGATACCCGAATGGAAGTGGGATAAACTTGGCATGGACTTTATCATCGGATTACCCAGGACTAAAGCAGGATATGATTCCATATGGGTAGTAGTTGATCGCTTGACCAAAGTAGCTCACTTCATCCCAGTGAAAACCACCTATACAAGTGCAAAGTTGGCCAAGATATATATGTCCAGGATCGTATGTCTGCATGGAGTTCCGAGGACCATCGTATCAGATCGAGGAACACAGTTTACCTCAAAGTTTTGGCATCAGTTACACCAGACTTTGGGAACGAGATTGGAATTTAGTACAACATTTCACCTACAGAGAGATGGACAAACTGAGAGAGTCAACCAAATTTTGGAGGACATGTTGAGAGCCTGTGCGCTAGATTATGGATCTAGTTGGGATGACAATTTGTCGTACGCAGAGTTCTCGTACAACAATAGCTATCTAGCCAGTTTGAAGATGGCACCGTTTGAAGCCCTGTATGGACGAAGGTGCAGAACACCGTTGATGTGGGATGAGGTAGGAGACTGACAGTTGTTTGGATGAGACTTGATCAAAGAGTCTGAGGAGAAGGTAAAACTGATTCGTGACAGACTGAAGATTGCTCAGTCCAGGCAGAAGAGTTATGCAGACTCAAAACGCAAGGAGGTAACCTATGAAATTGGAGATCAAGCATATCTGCGAGTATCACCCTTGCGAGGAGTGAAACGTTTTGGAGTTAAGGGAAAATTAGCTCCGAGGTTTGTAGGACCATATCGTATTTTGGAATGGATGGGAGAAGTTGCCTACAAGTTGGAATTACCTGAGGGATTGTCAAGAGTTCATGACGTGTTTCACGTTTCACAGCTGAAGAAGTGTCATGCGGAGATGGCCGATATACCGTTAAGAGATACAGTGCCCCTGGAGGCGATTCAGTTGGACAGTGATTTGACTTATGAGGAGAAACCAGTTAAGATTCTTGAGTTTGCCAGCAGAGTCACCCACAGTAAGGTTATCAAGTTTTGCAAAGTTTAGTGGAGCCACCATACCGAGGATAAAGCCACCTGGGAACGAGAGGATGATCTCCGCAAAGACCACCCACTCCTATTTTCTAGCCAACCCGAATCTCGAGGGCGAGATTCATCTTAAGGGGGTAGGTTTGTAACATCCCAAATTTTCAATTTGGAATGTTATACATTAGATCATCATTGCATATCATATTTCTATTTGCTTTTGGTTTGATCCTAGAAATTCTACGCAACTCAAGGACCCTCGGAGAGAGTTGGGGATTTCGTATTTTCATATTTGAGTTTTCTCAAATTTTGAGAATAGGATCATTTGGTTTTGATTATTTTATCTTCAATTATTTCAATTATAAAAATATGAGAGAGGGAATAAAATGACTTCCCCAAAATAAAGAAATATTGAAGATTTAATAATAAAATCAAATAAGATTTTATTTCGGAGTTTTTCGCTATTTTATTTGAATTTAGGAAAAATATGCGTTTTTCAAAATTGCATTTAGGCCCCAAATAAATGTTCATCTTGTCCGGCTGGATTTTACAAGTCGGGGAAAATTTATTTCGGGATTTTTGGAGTTCGTTTAGTTTTTCTTTTGTTTATTTTTCGGTGCGAATTTTTTTTTAAATAAACCCTGCACGCCCGACTGGGCCGAAACCCAGCCAGGCCGCCGGCCCAGCCGCCCGCGCCACCGCCTCCCGCGCGTGCGCCGCCGCCGACCCGGACTACGAGTCCGAGCTGGACTCCCCGCCGCCGCCGCTGCCTTGCCCCCTCCCCCAAGCAGCCGCCGCCCTTCCCTACCCTTTAAATACCGCCGCCGCCCCCCCTTGAAGCCCAAGTTGCCGCCGCCGCAGCCCTCGCCTACCCCGCCGCCTGCAGCCGCCGTGCCGCCGCCCGCAGCTGCCCATGGTGCCGGCCGTGCCGCCGCCTCCCGCCGCAGCCCCGCCACCCCCGCCGTCCCGCCGGAGCCCCGCCTGAGCCGAGCCGAGGTAGCCAATTCTCAAACATTGCATGATTAGGATGTCATTAACTTGTGGGTTGGGAAGTAGTTGATGAGGTAGAACCTATTGCCCTGTTATATTCAAACCCTTGGGAGTTACTTCTACGCTTGCTTATATTACTATGCCATGCTATGCTCGTAGACGTGGTTTGGGTTTGAGTGAAATCCATAACAGAAGTGAGATTGTTAATTAATGGTTCAACTTAAGGTGGCAACTTAATAAAACAACTGGGTGGATTGAGGCACCTGGGGAACCCAGTGTTGCCTGTATTTTTTGGAAATCCCGGGGTTCCGTGTGATTTTCCTATGGACCGCCACCCAGGCTCAAAGGGAACCGAGATGATTCATGCTAGAAACTTCCGTGTGCAGCCACAAGCTATTATGGGCTCTAGCATAGTTGAGTAAGTTACATGAAGCTCTTGAAGAGGCAGATCAGCAGGTAGTGGGATGTAGGCTTGCTATGGTCTGTCCGGAGTAGAGAGTTAATGTTTCTGAAAGACTGTGTCTCGGTCATCCATTTCTCAAACACCATGTAGTGCGAGAAATCTAACGGAGGCGATCGAGTCTTGTGGGGAAAAGTGCGCAAACCTCTGCAGAGTCTACAATCCAATCATGGTTAGCCGTGTCCCCGGTTATGGACAATTCTTGAGTATCTAGTACTTGGGTTATCACATGTATCTCATCATGTTTAATTAATATTGTTGGGTTATTAATCACTTTAATTGAGATTGAGTTGGAGGAACCTTCTCAATGTTGTTCAACCACCATGATAGTTCAATTAAAATATATTCCTTTGTTGTAGGAAAAAAATTGCTTTTCGCAAAACTATAACCATGGAGCTTTCCACCAGCCATATATGCATGTAATGATAGCATTATTCTGTTCTTGCTCTACTGTGTTATATTGCCAGCATATTCCATGTGCTGACCCGTTTTCAGGCTGCAACGTATTATGTTGCAGACTTCTCAGACGAGGAGTAAGGTTTGTTAGGTCGTTGCCGTGCAGCTCAGCTATGCCGTTGGAGTTGATGGACTCACTTTATCTTCCAAGCCTTCCGCTGTTATCGTATTAGATGGCCTTAAGCCATATTATTGTAATAAGTTCTATTTTGAGACATTCGATGTAATAAGTCTGTGATTGCTACTCTGTTATAAATCCTTCGAGTACTGTGTGTGTCAGCATTACCGATCCAGGGATGACACTAAAGCACAGAGACTTGACCATCTGAGGTCGGGTCGCTACAAGGCAGCATCAGCAAGCAAGGAGATGGCTCAAAAAGCTCCAGCCTAAGGGCTTTGAGTAAACGGTATAGCCCCGACGAGCACGCGGCGAGCGGCATGGTACTGATATTGTTCACACACGAAATAATGAGCTTGATTACCTCTGTGGGGAGCGAATTCCAGCCACTCTTTCGGCGGACACTGCTCGGTTCTGCCATTGTTAGTGCTTGGGTTTTGGAAGAGGGGGGAGGCGCCTTAGCGAGGATGGAAGATTGGACGATTATGTGCGGACAAAGATGGAGAAGCGAATATGTGCTGCGGGAAGTGGACAGGTGATGATGACTACAACACGCCGCTTGGCTTACGAGACACATACCAGCAGCGTAGGGTCATATTGATGCCAGACAACTTGCTTGAGTGACCACAGTACTGGTACTCCCTATAGTACCTAATACTATGCCCTATTCTACTTTGGATCCGTTGCAACAGACGGGTTCATTTCTATAAAGGTTTATCTCTTGCATCGTCCGCAACGAACACCTGGTGTACTGGTCCGGGCCGGATGCTTGCAGCGCGATGACCTGAGTTTGAATTTTGTCCTAAACTATAGCTTTTTATATATTTAATATATACTTCTTTCGCTACTGTACTGGGAGTGGAACCCACAGAGTACTTAGAATACAAGATTAAGGATGTATTTGTTTCTTTTTAACTTTCTGTACGAATCTGTAGCCTGCCTGCAAGTCATGTACACTGTACTGATAGTGGAACCCACAGAGTACTTATAATACAAGATTAAGGATGGAATTAACTTTTTATAGAGGGAGAATCATACATGCAATTAACTCAAATGGATTGGACGTGACTCTATTATTCTCCAATGGCAACCGGCAAATTTCCTCCCGCGGGCCAGAGTAGGTTTTTCGGTTTGCATGCGGGTTTAACGGAGGCGTTTGATGGAGGCGAGGAGGCGTGTTCAGCCGGGCGTGCAGCGGGCGACTTAGTACTATTCTATTTGACAGCTACTAGTATATTATAAAAAATAAAGAAGAGTCATAGAGATAGAGATAAGAGTAGAGATAGAGACTAGGGAGAAGCACCATCTACTGCTTCGTGTGCTACTCCTGCGCCCCATTCGGCGGCCGCAACGTCCCTTACAGCCACTCCCTCCCGCGCTCCATTTGGCGGGCACTGCTGAAATTTGAGGAGCGCACTCTCGCGACTGCTGGCAGCGACGACTTCACCGACGACGACTTCTTCCCCGACCTCGGCAACCTCTTCCTCAATGACATGGGCGACAACCTCAATGCCAACGGTGCTGTTCCCGTTGCACCGTATGTGTTTCTGTCCTTCCTGTTCGAAATCCTGGTAGAATTCATGTTTCTAGTCTGTGTCCTAGATTCAATCTGTTCATCTACTATGCTAGTCCACATGATTAGTTAATCTCTGTTATAGCCGTCATGATTTATTTTGTGCTTATTCAGACTAAATCTCGTAGTAACTTGCTCATATATTCAATTGACGCAACGTCCCCTACAGCCACTACCGTTTCATGGACGGCCTGGTCGATGCCTCCAAGGAGCCCTTCGTCTACTGCTACGAGTGCCTGATGCCGTTTTGGGGCTCGCCGGCGGACCTCGTGCATCACCTCACGCAGGCGTCCGACGATCACGGTGCACAATTAATAGTAGTACTCCCTCCGTCTTGGTGTATAAGTCTTCCCTCCTTCTTGGTCACGGTGCATAGCAAAAGACGACTTATTCACCTAAACGGAGGGAGTAGCACAGTCTGCAAGCATATAGAGAGAGACGTGTAGTGCGATAGTATATAGTAAAGTTTGTGCTATATGCACGTACTTACAAAATGCGTATGGATACGCAAGGTTTCCAAACTTTTCCTTTTACGTACTTAATTAAGGACACTAATAATTCCCGAACGTTCAGGATTTATCATTTGCGTCCCAAAACTAATGAGATCTCCTTACAAAACTAAATTATATTCCTAATAAAAGCCACAACGCTCGCAGGAGCGCTTGCGGCGCACCACAAGTGCCCTGGTGCACGGCCGTTTCCCAGCGCGCCGACACAACACCTCTTCCTTAGCCTCGCAACTCGCGAGGTGCTGATTTGCGGCTTGCCGGTGGGCGAGCGCGATCTCACCGGTGTGGTGATCCGGCGCCAACATGTACTCCTCCTTGCTGGAAGCGTGCACCCGGTCCATGTACCGCCAAGCGTAGATGAGGCACTTGGGCCCGACTGCACTCAGGGCTTTGGCACGGGCGTCCTCCGCCACCCTCATGGCCCTCGCACGAGCCTTCTGCCAAAGAGCCAATTTCCTGACTCTCGGAGACGCGACATAGGCCTGCCAGGCAGCTTGCCCCGTGATGCGCTTCTCTTCCTCGGCCTTCTTCTACGCCTCTATTTTGGCGTGCTCTGCCGGAGGCAAAGCCTCCCACAAGACGACATCTATTTCTTTCCAAAGCTCCTCAAGGCTGGGGGGCTCAGCGGGCGGCACGGTGTTCTCCTCGTAGCGGGAAGCCGACGCGTCCTCCAACACGCGTGCTGGCGAGATTGGGAACACTGATGCGTCCACCTCGACGCGTCGCGGCGAGGAGCGGAATGCCGACATGTCCTCCTCGACTAGTGGAGGCGAGGAATGCAACGACGCCCCGTCCTCCTCTACTAGTGGTGGCGAGGAACGGAACGGAGACGCATGACCATCAGCGCGGTGCAGCAAGGGGCGCCTAGGGCTTGGGAGGGGCGATGCCATGGCGGTCGACGTGAGAGGGAGGGGGAGGAGATAGCGATGAACGTGAGTGTTCTTCCAAATGCCGTGGGAGGCGCAGTATTTATAGCAAGCAATGGCACACCTACGTAATATATGGACTGAGCTTCACTGACTTAACTGCAAGTCCAATTGCGTTACTGACATGTGGGCCAAATGCCTGTTGGGCCCACATGTCAGTGACCCAATGCACCTGCAGTTAAGTAACTGAAGCAGCTGCGTGGGCATATTTATTGGAGTAAATTACGGGTGAGGGAAGGGGTGGAAATATTGCTGGTCACAATGGATTGGATGAGCGCGAAGGAGGAGAGTCATGCATTTTTCCACACGGGGTGGAGTGGTGGGACTGCTGGAGGGAGAAGGAGAGTCAAGCAGGCGTTCAGATTTCAAGGTGCACTAAATTATTGCATGCGATGATTAAGGCTGGCCATAGTGGTGGTAATGTGGTACTCCATCCTTTCCGGTTTATAGGGCTTAATTTGAAAATCTCTTCAACCAAGGTAGATGATGAATGGTGGAATTAATTCCGTAATTTGCAAAAGCACTTAATTAGTACTCTCATTTTTATCAAAAATTTGTGTAAACTGATGCATTAATTACACCACATGCATGCATGAGCACTCCTATAAAAATCTTAGTTGGTGGTGATGGTATGTCTGCCTCTGGACAACGTGAGCCGTTCGATCTACTTGGAACCAACGACTGAGATGTGTGTGCATAGAGACATGGCCTTGCCACCGGAGGTATAGGAGATATTTACCCACCTCTGCCACTGTATAAAATATGGAACAACTCATTCCAGCCTCATTTCCTTTCTGGTTCATCTCCTTGCATTCTTGCCAGCGGCGGCGAAGGTTCCTGAAGATGGAGTCCAGACTCTAGAAACCACTACAAAAACTATTCCACAGCCTCTATCTTGGTAAGAGTAGGTGAAAATTTTGAATCGAGCCCTTTAAACTAGAAGGGAGGTAGTAGTACTCTAATAGCTAACCTTGTTGTGATGACTAGATAGGACATGGCATGCACCTGGACGGAGGAACTAGTCTGCATTGTGCATTTAAGTTTTGTCTGAAGTCAATGTACCTCTACTTTGACCAAACTTATAGAAAAATGTACATTAACATTCACAATGTCAAATCAATATTTTATACTCATTATAATAAGTATTGTAGATATTGATATTTTTAGTATAAATTTGGTAAAAACTTTGCAAACGGTTGACAGAAGTAAAAAGGACCAGAGGGAGTATCATGCATGCGGAGTAGGCAAAAAAATTGCTCATTTATAGCCGGTCGAAGTCTTAAAGGGCGTGACCGCGAGGGAGGCAAAGGTCGTGGGAGGCGCGATGACTGACGGAATTAAGTGAAGTTACATCCACCCGCCGGCATGGCATGTGAATAGGAAGAAGCTATACCGTCAGGCCTACGATATGGGTCTAGTAGACATGACATCTAGTGGGCCCCGCATAGTACTCGAGAACTCTTTGGGGGCTTACAACCGTTTATCCACCGGGCAAGCCAACAACCCCACGCCGTTCACACGCCCTACTCGTCCCGTCTTCTACCTTACAATAGTTCGCTCCCAGTCGTCCCGTCCTTTCACATTACACCAGTTCAACTTCTCCTTCCTCCAAAATCAATGGCCTCCCAAATCTCCATGGTCGCTGCTGAGTATCAGATTAGAGCCATCACAGGCGATGAGTTCATCATCATCTACACCCGTGGATCCGCGACGGTGAAAGCATGCCTTGCTCACTTCCTACGCATGTTCAATAGTTCAAAGGATGAGTGGGTCGCTGGGCTAGATGTTGAGTACACTACAGTCCTGGAAAGCGAGAAGATTCTAAAGGAGGCAGAGAAGAAGAAGCCCGCCGTGATCCAGGTTTGCGTACATAACGTGTGCTTGGTCTACCACTTATGCCATGCCGACGTTGAGTGCCAGGATTTTAAGAACTTCCTCAAGGACGAAGGAGTGAAATTCATTACTGTAGACTTTAGGAACGACAGAGATGTCCTGGGTCGGATAGGCATCGTTGTAGGCCAGCCCTTCGATCTCCAGAAGGCAAGCCTGGTGTCCTCCTCTCAGCCTTCAATGCTGACCCTGGCAGCAACCATGATTGATCCTTCGTACGCTAAACTGAAGAAACCTCACCACGAGTTTCATCATGCATGGGAGTCGATGACAATAGATGAAGATCACATCCTGTACGCAACAATGGATGCCTACCTTTGTTTAAATATCTACAAGGGTTGGATGAAGAAGCAGAGCCCAGTGTCCGGTTCAAGCAAAGAAGCGTCAGCGAAGAGGAAGAGGAAGAGGGACGAGGACGAAGTCGAGGACGTGGACTCGAACTCCGAGTAAGGTGGCAGTGATATCGCTCATGCTGGTTCTACTGCAGTGTCAAGCGGACTAGTTGCTTAGTTTTATTTCAGGGGTGTGTTGTGCTGAGTCCCCAGCAGAACTATGTTTATGTTCTTTCTCGTTATTTGAACTTTATGTTCTTTCTCGTTATTTGAACTCTTTAGTACCTACAATAGTACTAGCACTATGTCTTACTACTGTTCTTCTTGCAGTTTTACTACTGCTCATATCTTCGTGTTCCTACTGTACTTAATAGTACGTTCGTACTAGTAGTATATTTGGGTCAGTCAATTTGTGAAAGAAGTTCGATGGAGTGAAGGAAGAAGACGACAGAGAAGCTACCCCAGTATCTATATTAGGGTGGCAGGGTGCCCATGATCTATCTTATGAGTGTTGGGTGTGGAATGCAGTTCACCGGAAAAAATGGATCATGCCCAGGGTTAAACGGATGGCGGGGGTGGGAGGCGGGTGTGGGGGAGCATGGCGGTGGCAGGCGGTTCAGGGGAGGGTGGGGCAGCGGCGACAGGCGGTTAGGCGTGTGGCGGGCCGGCGGCTCGATGCCTGAGAGAGAAGATGAACAGTGCATCAGTTTTAGAGGTTGAAGAAGCCCTTCTGGCCATCCATGCTGCATCCAACGGCTCACAAGAGTCGACTGACCCAAATTGCTCCTTCAGATTGCAGGATCCACATGGCATTCAAGGTCTCGAAGGTAGATTCCGCCTCCGCACCGGTTTGCAGGCTCGGCGCGAGCGCGACCGGCTTCCGACGCGACAGCCGCCATGCGCGCCTCCTCCGCGCGGGCGGAGACAACAATGACGTGCTAGTTCCTCCTCGCCGGCGTGCTGGAGCACGCGCTCGTCCTCCTCTTCGTACACTGCGTGCATAGGCGCGACTCCACCAGCTGCTCGCGTGCTTGGCAGTGCGGCAGCATCGCGAGGAGGGACTCCAGACGATGTGAGCGGGCGAGCCTTCGGCTTCATGGCACAGGGATGGTGGCGACACGGCAGTGATGGGCGAGAAATGGTTGGCCAGAGTAGGCGGGCGCCGGCATGCGCAAGGGCGGCGACATATTGATGAGTGCGCATATGGGAGCTTAGTTTAGTTTTATAGGATTGGTCAAACTTAAAAGAAAAACGTACTAGTACACTTAAACATTAGACCGAGGCAACGCTTATATTAGTTACCACAGCCATGATACGAGATCCTGTGCAAGCGCGTGAACCGCGGCCGCGCGGTCGATCGAACGGTGCGTCACCCTGTCGCGCTCGAAGGACATCCACCGAACCTTTTTGTGTTTGTGAAAACAATCCCCGAATATTACTCAACTTTTTTTCCTGGAAAAGTTCTTGACGCTACAATATTTCCATATATTTGAATTTAGCTTGAGTTCGTGTTTATTTGGATTTGGACGTTTTAGGTGCGCCCTAGTTTTTTTTAATACTGATTTTGTGTGTGTGATTGAGAGGGAACGTGTGTATGTGTCCATATGTGTGTTTTGGTGGAAGGGCAATGTGGAGACGGTGTGCGTGTGATAGAGACATAGAGAGGTGTGAATGTGCAAATGATCATGCATGAGTGAGACATAGACAGATGCCGATACGTTGTGTATAGATGAGAGAACGGTCTTCTATTTGTACTTGTGTGTGTGTGTGTGTGTGAGAGAGAGAGAGAGAGAGGAGCATCCGTAACACAACAACCATCTCTCTCGGTTCGTCCATCCCTCGCACGATCGCATGTAACACATGCATCAACGCTCACATTTTGACACCCTCACCCGGCCCCTGCCCACCTCAAGGCCCGTACATCGCTCTCTATCTCGCACGCACAATCTGTTCGTGAAAACCCTATTTAGCATGTAGCTTTCCATCACATACACACACATTTCTCTCCGTAGGTTTGATTTCTCTCAATATCTGACACACACACGCACACACACACACGCACACACACACACACACACACACACACACACACACACACACACACACACACACACACACACACACACACACACACACACACCGCACACACATCCCCTCCCCCGAGCACACAATTCATCCCCATCCAAGGTTATATGTCGACCACTCTCTCTTGTGCTTCTCTGCACCCCAGCATGCACAACACCTCAATCTTCAAAGAAGGCATCGAGGAGATCGAAGACGGCGACCACACTGCACTAGAGAATGCATGGCCATTTGGAAGCAGGATCATGTGACGACAGCTGACTGACTCCTCCCCCCTCTCTCTCCCGCACAAAATTACCAATCCCTCTCTCCCTCCCACACAAAATTATCAATCCCTCAACCCACGAGATCCTTCCCCTCCCGTCCATGTTTTTCCAGATCTCTCATCAAACCTACTGTCTCTTCTCCTTCCACGTGTATAGAATCCGAATGCACACGCATCTCACATATATCACATGTCTCCATCTTTCTCACAGACCTAACTTCTTCCTCTCTCTTTCTATCTCTCTCTCTCTCGTTAGGTTTGTCTCCTACTCTCTCGTCCACATACATACAATCTTTCCTGCCCTATCTGCTCCATCTTCGCAAGCTCTCTCTACACGTTTCATTCACACATTGGGATGTGTTCAAAATGTTGCTTTGATAATGGATGATGTAGAGTTATGGTTGGTTTTGTTGCATCCTACAAAGTAATAACTATGAAATGCATTTAGATTCTCATTTGGCTGGGATTATGTGAGCTTGAGGATATTGTGAAGTACTATAGACCTCGTATACATATTGGAATTCAACAATGATTGTAACTATTGAATTGTATAGACCATTACATTCGAAGTCAGTAGCCTATTATATTTATTTCACAATTACAACAAATGATTAATTCAGTACAAACTAAGAAAACAAATGTGTACTCCCTCCGTTTTTATTTAAGTCCGCATATTAGCATTGGTCAAAGTCAAGTTTTGTAAACTCTCAGAAAGTTTGTAACAAAAAATATTAACATATACAATAACAAATAAATACCATTAGATTCATTATTGAATGTACTTTCACATCATACATATTTGTTATGGTAAATGTTTACATTTTTCTATAAACTTGGTCAAACTTTAGGAAGTTTGACTTTGGTCAAACCTAATATGCAGAGTCAATAAAAACGGAGGGAGTACTAGTAGTTACTAGTACTACTAACTACTAGTACTACTTGCTAGATTCTTACCCAATCACCCAACATGCCACACGGGAAGTTCAGTGTCACAAAATTTTGAGGTCGGCGGGAAACTCTCCCGAGACCCTGATTCGAGCAGTGCGAAGTTACCATCATAGCCTTCAGAACAGGCCTACAGATGATGCTTGGTAGGGGCTGTTTTCGTAACTTCAGGTTCACCCTACCCAGCCAACCCCACCCCGGCACCCAAAGTAGTACACCTGAATACTCCCCATTTTCTATCCCCACCGCAAAATAGACTTCTCCACGGCACCACAGCCTTCGTGCTCCTCCCCTTCTACATTGGCACACTCGTCCACCGCAGCGCATCTGCCTCATTGACGACCTCGTATGCTGCACTGGAGCCGGTCCACCGTCATCGTCGTACACGGAGCCTCTTCCCCGGCACCGTCTTCCACTGTCTCGGATTTGCTTCCCGGAAGTCGACGCCAATCGCAGAAGCACCATCGTCGTGGACAATGAACTAACTCCGTTGCCGGCCATGATGCACAGAGGCTGCTGCGACCATCGTTCTCCTCCTCGATTGGTAATGTGTGTATTGAATCACTTAGCAGTACATGTGTAGTTCTAATTTTGTTCATACCTACCCTTCAAATTTCCTGGTTGCTATTGTTCCTGTAAAAGTAATTGGTTATAGACTCCATTGTCCAACAGAATATCAGCTTGTAATTGTGCGTCGCTCCTGTATTGCACTATGCTTGGGTAGGTTCTTCTCTACAACCAGTAGTGTGGCAAATGATGGAAAGTTTTTTAGAACTATCAAGATGCCCATGCGTTGCACGGAACATCAAGATGAATTTGTATGAGTAGTTTATCTTGTGGAAGAAAAGGACGAACGAGGGAAGGCCTTATTTGCAAATCTAGAGAGGGGTGTGGGTATATTTATGCAAAATTGCCATAGTTTCCTTCCTATCCGTCAGATATAAATCGGACGGCCTATATTGCAGGAGGGCAGGCACACCATCATCACCAACTCTATTTTTTAAGAAAAAAAAGTATAGAAGTAGAGATAAATATTAAATATAAAATAAATATAACATTAGAGAAGAGAGTAGAGATAGCAGGGAAGTTGGGAAAGGATCGCGCGCGCGCAGGAAAAAGCGGCCGGGCGCGCGCTAGTTTTAGCGCGCGGCGTCCGGCGCGCTTTATAAAATTCAACGCCCTCCCACCGCTCTTTACCTTGCCACCGCTCTCTCCCTGCTCTGTGCCTCGCCACCACTCTCTCCCCGCTTTGCGCCTCACCACCGCTCTCTCCCCGCTCTTTCTCGCCTCGCCGCTGCCGGGCCACCATGCCGCTGCATCGCCGGGAAACTTGGGGATACCGCGGCATCCGCGCGTGCCCCTCCGGCGGCTTCTATGTCGGGATCCGGTTCCGCGGGATGCGCCTCGGCCTCGGCAATTTCGACACCGCCAACGAAGCCGCCCGCGTGTACGACGCGGTGGCGTGGCGCCTCCGGTGGCCTCATAGAACATTGAACATTGAACATAGAACATTGAACTTCCCCAACGTGCCGCGGCTTATCACCGATGAGGATCATCGCGACAACCGAAGGCAGGAGCATCGTCTTGGTATCGCCGAGATGGACGAGGAAGCCATGGCGTTGTGGCGCCAACGCTTCCCGCAGGACATCATGAACGAGCGTGAGTTCTACGCGCAAAGGAGGGCGGAGAGGGAGAAGAGGAGGGCGGAGCGAGCCGCCTATCGTGAGGACAAGTGTACGCAAAAAGTGGATGCTCAATTCAACACGAGGCTAGGAGCAACGCTGCCCCGGGAATCCGACGACGATCGGTATCTTCATGCCTACATTGAGACGTCGGAGGAGGACATCACCGAGGAGGAGTCAGATGACGAGGAGTAGTTGAACTATCTATTTTTTATCTATCTATGCTATATCTATGCTGAGAACTATCTATGTCTCTAGTCTCTAGTCTCTAGTCTCTATCTCTACTTCTCGATCTCAGCACTTCGGGCCCGCAAAAACTGGCTATTCCGGCGCTGTAAATGCTTTTTAAAGCGCCACACATTGCGCTTCTGTTGGAGATGCTCTAACATGGCAGACAAGTGCTTTAATGTTGCCCACAAGATGCGTGAGTATTACTACTCCCTCCATACCATAATAGAAGAATGTTTTTGACACTAGTGTAGTGTCAACAACGTTCTTATATTATGGGACGGAGGGAGTAGTATATTTTTCTTGCCATGTTGAGTTTTTAAAACCACGAGTGCGAACATGCAGAGGAGCAATGAAGACCAAACACGGGATACTGGGGACAGCTTCAAGGAGCGTGGCAAGTTAAAGAGGAGCTGCACCGAACCTGTAAAACGAGCTTTGGTAAGTAACACCCTTTCAATTACTTTCGTTTAGCCTCGTGTTCTTCAATGTGTATATGTTGTAGTTTCTGTTTCTCTTAGCCTCGTGTTCTTCGATGTGTAATAAGAAGAGTCTTAATCGTCCTAATGCTTTTGTTTTTAGCTTGATGTAGGAAGTGGGTGTTCTCACCTTGTAGTCTGTTTTTATATTTTTCCTTTTGAATTCACTTCTCTGAGTCCTATTTATCTGGCTTCTACTAAATGGATCTGGGTTGCTCTGAGTATTGATCTAAAAAAAAGTAACTTCATGTTAGGATGTAGTTCCTGTGAGGAGGGAAGTATGGTCAACCTCAAGATCATGTTTCCAAAATGAGGCTGGATTACACACAAGGTGCCAGTTCCCTAACGATGTTGGATTAGGCACAAGGTGCAAATTCCCAGATGATGCTGGATTACACACAAGCTAGGTGGAGTCGGCAACTGTTTGTGTCCTCGTGGCTCTAGTAAAGGCTGAAAGAAAGCGTGCAGCAGCCCTTGAGAATGTAGCTGAGTTCCTGAAGAAGCGAAAAGAGAAATCAGATGCTCTCTTCACTCAAGCCAAAGAAGAGATGGAAGAAGCTAGAAAGAAGCTAGCAGAGGCAGAGCAGGCTAGGCGTCTCCTGCTATCTAAAACTGTTGTCAATACAAATTTTCCTTCATAATAGCTAGGTTCAAATGTTTATCCAGTCAGCATGCCTGTTGTGATGTCCGTGCATCTACTGACGTGGCACAAAATAAATTTTTTAGGGTCATGTAATAACATCAATTAATTTCCAAACAATAACAGACGAAGCATTGGACATGGTATAGTACACGCGCAAGCCCAACATTCCAAGTTCAACTTCCACATCAAACTCATGTTCACAGATATCTGCACATTAATAGATAATGTCCACAACCATGATTCACTTCAAAGCCAAAAAATGTTAGGAGAGTTATAAATAAAGAAAAACCTCAAGTTCCTGCTACCACTGCGAGCACAACAAGTCAAGACCATGCGTAATGAATTATATTTTGGTCATTTTTTGTGTTCTAAAATGCCGGCCGGCTCACGGAAGGACATGTTGCCGGCACACGCGCGGATTCAATGGAGGCAGGCGGGGTAGTCTGAAGCTGGTTGCATGCGGCGAGGATGCGTGTTCAGCCGGGCCTGCAGTGAGTGGGGCCCTCTTGGCTGGCGTGCCAGTTCAATGCCTGCGCTATGAGAGGTTGCGTCCGTGTTAGGGCAATCACTCCCTCCAGTCCTTTTTTGTTTGGGTATAACAAAATCTTGTTTTCCATTCACATTTTACAAGTAAAATTCATGGACAGACTTTGACCCAAAATACGATGGGGACTAGTAAACCAGGATGGAGGTAGTAGTTTTTATTATCAAAGAAGGGTTTCCCCCTTCCGATTTTCATTACTGAAAACCAACATCTAAACCATAGTATTTGCCCTAGAACTAGCAGGTTCAACATCTCGCAACATAAACCCATACAACCATACGCCAAGGAGGTAGTAGTTATGAATTCCATTTTCGCTCCATACCAATTGTTCTAAAAACTACTTAAGTACTTATAACGCGCCATTGAAAATGGAACTCTTACCCTGCTAAAAAAATTGATATTTTAAACGTGGCTACTCGATCTGTGGCAACTGGCGAGCCACCGCCTCCAGGTCATTTACCCGTGGTCCCGACCAACAAATCCTACGGATCAAATTATCACGCGAGCTGACTATTCCTACAAAGGTGCGCTCCACCACGTACCCGGTACCCGCGCATGCAACAATCATGCACCTAGGGTTTTAGGGCTTATTTGATAATGGTGCCTTTATGTAACTCTCACGTGTGCGAGACAATGAAAGATCGACTGCGTGCGTGCGCCTCTTCTCTTCGTATATGTACTCCACCGTTTGTATGGTGTCCAAAAAATTATACAGTAGTAATAACTACTAGCAATGTGCCAATTTGTTGCCACACGATCAAAGTAGATTAATACATATTCACCGATTTGATAGAAAAAAGAGTCTAGTTTTGAAGTACGTATATCACTAAAAATATGTTATGTTTCACTCAAAATATATTCCTTTGGTGGTTTTGATGAGATAAGGGAGGAATGTTGTTGGTTTCAAGATTCGAGAAGTGGTCTATCTCTAATTTCTACTCTTACTAGCAAGATGCCCGCGCACTTGTGGGAGAAAGGGATGAACGAGGAAAGGCCTTATCTGCAAATGTGGAGAGGAGTGCGGGTAAATTGCCATAGTTTCCTTCCTATCCATTAGATATAGATCGGGCAACCTATATTGCAGGATGGCAGGCACACCATCATCACCGACTATGCTTTTTATAAGAGTAGAGATAAAAAAACAGAGTTGGTGATGATGGTGTGCCTGCCATCCTGCAATATAGGCTGTCCGATTTATATCTGACGGATAGGAAGGAAACTATGGCAATTTTGCAAAAAGATACCCACACCCCTCTCCACATTTGCAAATAAGGCCTTCCCTTGTTCATCCTTTTCTCCCACAAGATAAACTACTCATACAAATGCATCTTGATGTTCCGTGCAACGCATGGGCATCTTGCTAGTTGTTGCAAAAAGCCCATGTGTGTGTGTTGTGTGTGTGAGAGAGAGGGAGAGAGGAGGACGACAGAGTGCATGTGTGATAAAGACACAAAGAGTGTGTGTGCGAGAGGTATCAGCTTAAAATGAGGCGATAGTGTGTGTGTGTGTGCATGATCGAGAGGGCATGTTTCAAGAAGGGACGAAAAATCTACATAGATACAAGGAGCGCGAGTGTGCGGGTGTATAAACCTATCTGGAGGCTAGTCAATCAATGTTTGTGAGAGAAATACGAGTCGGGGTGCGAAAGCGAGAGTTTTGTGTGTGTGTGTGTGTGTGTGTGTGAGAGAGAGAGAGAGAGAGAGACGGTAGTCGGGAAGGGGAGTGGAAGCAGGAGTTGTGTGTGTGTGAGAGAGAGGGGGCGGGGGAGTTTGTCTGATTGGTAAACAAATGATTAATGTCAGTTTTATAACTGGGTTGGAGACGGAAAGGAGACCGCAACAAATGTTGTGTCTATGGGAGAGAGAGTAATTTTAGTGGTATGAGTCATATCTAGAGATATGTAGGGTGTGTGAGAGAACCCCATAGAGAGAAAGACAAAGTGAAAGACGAGTGAGATTGTGGGTGTGGCAGTGAAAAAAAGCTTAGGTACCTACTGATACCAGAGAACGGTAGAGACGTGAGAGATAATGAAAACCGTGTAATGTATAATGATAGGGAGAGTGTGACACTTCTCAAGGGAGACTCGAGAGACCATGTTTGCGAAGATAGGAGAAACATGAAGTGAGCGTGCGGGTGAGCTGGAGAAAAGAGAGTGATAGCTACATGAAGGAGCATGCGAGAGAGATGGGCGTGAAAGGAATCAACATAAAAAGGATTCAAATATTTGAATTCGAGATGATGATACATGTAATTCATACTCGAACCAAAATTGATCTATCAAACATGCATACTCATCTGAATTCACACACATCTATGTTATTTAATATGTAGATATTACTGATCCATACATTTTAGTAGAACATAATTTGGTTTAAATTTTTTGAATTCAACCTTATGATTTTGAGATCATTGTATTTGTAAATCATATTATACATATAAAGGAGCAGAATTCTTTGTTGTGCTTTTGAAAGTATATATATAAAAAAATGATGTATATAGAATTTTATTCCAATAGAAAATGGATCCTGCCCGAACAAAAATAGAATACAAAGTGGATTAGAATTGAGTTGGCACGGTAAACGTGCACTATTGCTTTGTAAAAAATTGAACCAAGTGGGGAAAGTCGCAGCAACCGCCCAAACCAAAATCTGCGAGATGGAAATTACTGCCTATCCCTGACACACAAAGCCTATTGGCTCGATTTCTATAGGTTCCGATAGGGGTAGGTTTGGAATTTCACTCAAACGTGACAGAACCGCCTCTCACCCGGATTCATACATGGTGGGCGCCAAAACACAGTGTCTCCTCGGCCGAAATTGACTCCCTCCCTGATTCATACACGGTGGGTGCCAAAAACAAGCTATTGTCGGCAAATATTTGGTGTATGCGAGATTACCGTCCTATCCCCAACCGACTAATATTGCTATGATGTAGGAAATTTTAAACGGGGGCTCAGTTTGTAAATTTCCTCGCATTTGAGACAAGCGCGCCCTGAAGAAATGGTTCCCCCTTCCTCTCTCCCTTCATTTCCCCATTTGTACTCCGTGGGCGCCAAAATACCCTCTCCACCCCAGCCTCCTCCGTCCGCCACCCCATCCACCGCTGTCCTCCTCCACCATGTTGGAGCTGATACCCCCACGCCGTCGTCCATTACAAGAGATCGACCTCTCTCATCCACGGCTTCAGACCAGGATCCTTGCATCCCGTCCTCTTGCTTCATCCCCACCGTCGTCCACCTTGCCGGCACCGCTTCTACGACCGTCTCGTCCAACGCGCCCCACCGCCACTGTCTACCCTCCTAGATCTGCTTCCATGTCGCCGACAACCATCGCTAGCGCAGCACCGTCAAATTCTCAACAGATGCATACACGGCGCCGCACCAGAGGCGGTACTCCCTCGTATCTGCTCAACTTATTTATCATAGCAAGAAAATAGATCGCCACTGCTTTACTCTGATTTCTTGTCCATCACTTACTTGTTAGTTGAAAGCAAACATTGGTTGCAAAGTTGCCTTTGTCCGGTTTGCACCTTCAGATCCTTCATGGCATGCTCAACACTATACTCGCAATGGTTATGGTTTTTCCCTTTTATATTCCACACTAGTTAAATGACAGTAGAATAAATTTCGAAATTGGGTCAGTCAATTTTTGAGAGCTCGCAGGAGTACGCCGGTGCGAAGGAAGGGGCTCGGGTGGGGACGGTGGTTGTGGGGGGCGGTGGTGGGGCCTCGCCGAATGAAGAAAACTCAATGCGGGTGGGGGCGAGGGTGGGGGTGGCGGAGGAACACAGGCGGTGGGGGTGGTTCAGGGGAGGGGGGGGGTCGGGGCCGGTGGTTCGGCCAGCGGCCCGTGCGGTGTTTTGTATGGGAAGAATCATAGACAAGGAAGAAGAAGGGTTAGGAGACGTAGGATCTTCATCCAACCACCCGAAATGGTTGACTGACCCAAATGACAAAATTCACGCGACTTGCATGAAGACATGCCTTTATATTCAAAGTACCATCATCGTTGCTGCTTAGCGCTGCTCCTGAATCCATCAAGCTAAACAATGTGCCACTCATAATTCCAAACTTGTTGCTCAAATATGAATCTGATATGATGCTGATATTACTAAGCAGATAACGTTTAATTGGTCAGCTAATGTTCCTACTTTACTTTCGAAAAGCACGTGCACCACATATAGAGAGACAGCAGGGAGTTGCATTCTTAATGCGCTCTGGTTCATCATGTGTGGGCACTGCGCAACAAACATTTTATTATCCAAAATCTGCTTGCTCTTCTTTAGCATGTCCCTCTTCCATTCTTCTTTAATAAGTACTCTCTCCATTCCTAAATACAAGTCTTTGTATAGATTCCACCATGGACTACATATGGAGCAAAATGAGTGAATCTACACTCTAAAGTGTATCTGTATACATCTGTATGTGATCCATAGTGGAAAACTCTACAAAGACTTATATTTTGGAATGGAGGGAGTATGATAGTAGTACAATATGTTCCTTGTAGTGAAGATGAGCAGGGACATTTGCAGTGTAGAGGTCTATACGGTCGGTTGTGATGGACACTTTGAACTCTTCGAGCCTCTTTGATTCGTAGTATTTCGTAAACAGAGGAATAGGAATTGTAGTGGTCTGCCCACTTGAATCCTCTAAGATTAGCAAGGATATGCGGGGAGTTGTGTCACCTTTGAGAGTTACACTGATATTAACAGCACCGCACCTTTATTTGAAGAGAGCTGGTATCCAAAGCCTTTCTAGCCGTACTGGCAATACTAGCACATATATTCTAGCAAGTTCCACTTTGCTGATTTTACTCCTGATGCTTATGGCTTTCCCGTTATATCCACACTATGATCTGTGTAGCCGCTTTGTATCGCACTAGCATCAGTCCACTCTTGAAGATAAACAACACACCAATCATAAGTCCAGAGCTTACTTCTTCAAATACAAATTGTGATACGATACTGATATTAGTTAATAGACACACATTTAATTGGTTAGGTAATGCTCCAACTTGATTTTCCAAATGTATGTGGCCACATATAGAGAGACAACATGGAATTGCATTTCTTTGGGCGCTGTGATTCATCATGAGTGGGCAACCAACATTGTATGCAATGAAGCGGAACCTCAAGAATATGCTTCCTCTTCTGTTCTTTAACATGTTCCTCTTTTTTTATTCTGTATTTAGTACGTACAGTATGTTCCTTGTCAGGAAGGGGAGCAGGGACATCTCCAGTCAATAGCTGACAGAGCTGGCCTGTGCATGATCGATAGGCTTTCAATTAGTAGCGGCCATACAACACCGTATTTTCCAGCCAGTTCCACTTTCCCGATTTATATATCGTGGTTATGGTGTACCCCTTTTTATGTACACTACAATCTGCCTAGTTGTTGTGTGCTCTTGTTATCATGGTTTGGCAATAAACTCTCTATACAGTATATTATGAACCTATCATCTGCCAACTATCCTTACTTCTGGAGCCTATTTTTTTGTGTACTTGTGCCAGATTATATTAATGCATGCACCATATTACAGCACACATGAGCTCTCTCATTAGAATCCAGTGATAGCACACAAGGGTTTACAGGAGCGCCCCTATATTAGAATATCCTTTGCATTACAAAGATAATCTCACTACTATTTATGTTTTCATGGTTCTTAGATATTATACGTAATTACAGTGAATATCAGAATCCCCGCATCAGAAAAATATTGTGGAACACTGCAATGACTTACCAAATTGGCACCAAGGCATTGAGTGCTATTCTGGATGCAATGAAACTCATACGCTCCCCACCTGTAGATTCTTGTTCAGAATATGATCCTAATGACTATTCTGACCTCGAGGATTCAAAGGCAGATGGCCTTTCCTGTTCACCCATCAAGGTGTTTGTTCTAATTTGACAGGGTTTTATTGATTGCGCGTATCTTGCATATGTTGTCTTGCATTTCTTCTACTTTGTTGCACCGCCACCTGCTTAGTTTACTCATCATATATGTCAACATGCCACGCCCATCCATTATCAAGACATATTCCATCTGTCAACATACCATGTTTTTACACTCAAATGCTGTTCTTGTGCATCAGACATCAAAAAGGAAGAGGGTGATTGCCGAACCTGAAGGAGCACTAGCAAAGTCCTTGAAAAATGTGGTGGTGCCGGAGAAATCAGACAGCACCCCACTTATATTGGCTGTACAACCAGTTACACAAAACGTAGGACCGGCTCCAGGTTACTGTAACCATCCTTCACTGGCCACACCACTAGCCCCACCACACAGGACCTGCACTCAAGCAAAAAGTATGCCGATTTCAGTTGCCATAGCACCAGCCGTACCACAGAAAAATCCCACTCCAGCAAAAAGTACAGCAAGTCCACCGGCCGAAGACCTATCCCAGCTGCAGAGACGGCCAATTCATGCAGATTGGAACCCCATTCGAGTTATTCCTAGTTTAAAAGACAACGCTTTCAATGTTGTTAGGGACTACGTGCATATATGCCCATCATGGGAAGATTATAGTGAAGACAAACACCATTTTCACATCTTCATGTCCCACTTACGTGTATGTGCTATTATTCATGGTGAGTATTTTCCTGTTTTCTGCTGATTGAACACATCAATGATTTACATTACATTGTTGTAAGTAGGTGAGGGTCAATCTGGATAGTCATGAAGAGCAAAGCTTGCTTGCGCTTTTCAAGGAAGCATTGCAGCAGTATCGATGTTACCTGAGGAAATCACACTTTGATGGCAAGTCTATAAACGAATTTCTGGTGAAGTCTCCTGTGCTAAATTTAGAAGACATTGAATGGAAAAACCTTGTTATGCACTGGTCTCATTCCCAGGATGAGGTACTGTCTATGATATCACATGACAATTTGAACTTCTACTTTTCCGCATGTGCCTTATAGATATTTTTTGCAGGAAATCTGCTCAAAGAAGAATTCCGGTTTGAAAAGAACGACAGGGTATCACAAATATGCTACCCGCTGCTTTGCTCTTGTTAGTACCTGTTGTCCTGTATCACTGTACTTGCATTCATACCTGGTTCATTATGTGACAGCAGTATGCATGATAGCTTGCTTATTAATTGTTCGCTCCAAATTATCTGATCTATATGAATGGTTACATTAGTGTAGAATATATCCAATGCCAATGAAATTTTTTAGCTCTGCATTGTTCTTGTAAGTACCTGATGTCCTTTATCAGTGTACTTATATTGACAGGTAGTTGTTCATGTACCATCACTCTGCAGCTTATTTTCCTTTGCCCTCCATTTTCTACACATCATATCTATATTTACTCTTACCATAAGGTTGGATAACACCGATGGTACTGAAGAAGTTTAGCTCTGCATTGCTCTTGGCTGTACCTTTTGCCTGTATCCTTGTACTTACATTTATATCTACTTGGTTATGTAGCATCACTCTTCATCTTATCTTAAATATTCTCCATTTTTTCTTATATTATCACATCTATATTTACTCTTAACAAAATGTAGAACAAAGGCAATGCTTATGAACAAGATTCCGTGGTAAACTTCTTTAATTGCCCCCCATCAGCATGGACAAGGGCTTTATAGAGCGTGTCTTCACCAATAATGTAAGTTTGTCCTTATCAAGCCTTCAAACTTTGTTGTGCATATTTGGTTAGGCATGACTACAACAACTATTTATTTTTGGTGTTTGCATTAAATTGCATGTTTAAAGTTTATTCCGTAGTTCATAAACAAAAGTTTGTCCTTTTCAATTTAAGTTTTCAGTTGTACAACCAAGTTCCTTCTTCATACCATGTAAATTAAACTATACAGAGCAAGTGATCTTCTTTTGCACTGCATGTATGCTTCTGTTCTTGATCCGTAATCCAGTGGTGTGGTGAACCTACGCACTACAACACAATGTCATATTCTGCGATGTCTCAACTAAGAACAACGCCATATCATTCTACTGTTATTTAAACCGTCTCTTTATTTGCCAATCTGAAATGGGATAAATTGACAGCACACTAATCATTGATACTTATGAGTTCTTTATCTGTAATCTAGTGGTGTCGTGAAGCTGCCAAATCCTTCACAATGTCATTTCCTGCCATGTCTTAACCTGAACAATACCATATTGTGTTAATGCTATTTTAAACTGTGTCACTTTATTCGTTAGTAAGAAATGTGATGAATTGTCAGCACTGATACTTATATGTGCAAAACCCGTCATATGTCTGCTTGTTTATCTTTCAGAGCGAGGAGGATATAAGTGTCAAACAAGCACAGTCTCATCAGCTTGCTCAGCTGCTTGCGCTGCCGCTCCCTGATACGTCTCCAACGTATCTATAATTTTTGATTGCTCCATGCTATATTATCTACTGTTTTGGACATTATTGGGCTTTATTATCCACTTTTATATTTTTTTGGGACTAACCTATTAACCGGAGGCCCAGCCCAGAATTGATGTTTTTTTGCCTATTTTAGAGTTTAGCAGAAAAGGAATATCAAACGGAGTCCAAACAGAATGAAACCTTCGGGAACGTGATTTTTAGGAATATTATGATCCGAGAGACTTGGACCCTACGTCAAGAAACAAAATAGGAGGCCACAAGGTAGGGGGGGCATGCCCACCCCCTAGGGCGTGCCATCCACCCTCGTGGCCCCCCTGTTGCTCCACCGACGTACTCCTTCCTCCTATATATACCTACATACCCCCAAACGATCAGATACGGAGCCAAAAACCTAATGCCACCGCCGCAACCTTCTGTACCCACGAGATCCCATCTTGGGGCCTGTTCCGGAGCTCCGCTGGAGGGGGCATCCATCTCGGAGGGCTTCTACATCAACACCATAGCCTCTCTGATGAAGTGTGAGTAGTTTACCTCAGACCTTCGGGTCCATAGTTAGTAGCTAGATGGCTTCTTCTCTCTTTTTGGATCTCAATACAATGTTCTCCACCTCTCTCATGGATATCTATTCGATGTAATCTTCTTTTTGCGGTGTGTTTGTTGAGACCGATGAATTGTGGGTTTATGAGCAAGATTATCTATGAACAATATTTGAATCTTCTCTGAATTCTTTTATGTATGATTGGTTATGTTTGCAAGTCTCTTCGAATTATCAGTTTGGTTTAGCCTACTAGATTGATCTTTCTTGCAATGGGAGAAGTGCTTAGCTTTGGGTTCAATCTTGCGGTGTCCTTTCCCAGTGATAGTAGGGGCAGCAAGGCACGTATTGTATTGTTGCCATCGAGGATAACAAGATGAGGTTTTTATCATATTGCATGAATTTATCCCTCTACATCATGTCATCTTGCTTAAGGCGTTACTCTGTTTTCATGAACTTAATACTCTAGATGCATGCTGGATAGCGGTCGATGAGTGAAGTAATAGTAGTAGATGCAGGCAGGAGTCGGTCTACTTGTCTCGGACGTGATGCCTATATACATGATCATACCTAGATATTCTCATAACTATACTCAATTCTGTCAATTGCTCAACAGTAATTCGTTCACACACCGTAAACTATTTATGCTCTTGAGAGAAGCCACTAGTGAAACCTATGGCCCCGGGGTCTATCTTCATCATATTAATCTTCCAACACTTAGTTATTTCCTTTGCTTTTTTACTTTGCTTTTATTTTACTTTGCATCTTTATCACAAAAATACCAAAAATATTGTTCTATCATATCTATCAGATCTCACAATCGTAAGTGACCGTGAAGGGATTGACAACCCCTTATCGCGTTGGTTGCGAGGAGTTATTTGTTTTGTGTAGGTACGAGGGACTCGCGCGTAGCCTCCTACTGGATTGATACCTTGGTTCTCAAAAACTGAGGGAAATACTTACGCTACTTTGCTGCATCACCCTTTCCTCTTCAAGGAAATCCAACGCAGTGCTCAAGAGGTAGCAAGAAGATTTCTGGCGCCGTTGCCAGGGAGTCTACGCAAAAGTCAACTTACCAAGTACCGATCACAAATCCCTTATCTCCCGCATTACATTATTCCCCATTTGCCTGTCGTTTTGCTCTCCCCCACTTCACCCTTGCCGTTTTATTCGCCCTCTCTTTTCCGTTTGCTTGTGTTGCCATGTGTCTTCTATGTGCTTGCATCTTTGCTTGCTAAAAATCTATTTTTATGGATCCTCATCCCCTTGCTAATCTTTTTTAAGAGATCCAATTATGATGAACCAATTGCTAGTGAGTTTTGTGCACTAGATTATCTTTATGAGGTTTTGCTTGAAATTCGTGAATCTGAAAATTGTGATGAAGAAATTTAAGAAAATATTCACGATAGCTCCTTGAATAAAAAGCATGATTGCAATGATTTTACTATAAATTCTCTTGATGTCAATTGTGCTAATAATATGCAAAACCCTAAGCTTGGGGATGCTAGTTTTACTATGTCTACTACTTGTTGCAATGATCATGATTTGGGTGATTCTTCTTATGATCTTGAAAATTTATTTAAGCCCCATGATGAATATACGCTAGATAATAGTGTTTGCAATATTATTGAAAGTTGGTTTGGAAGAGTGTCAATTGAGATCCCACATATTTGGAGAATATTCAATCTTATGGTATATTTGATAAATGTGGGTTTGGAGAGGTCATGACTTTAGTTAATGATGATCCCACTATTTTGGAAGAGTGTCAACTTCGCATGCATGTGGATCGTGTTGAAAATATTTTATGTGATTGCTATATTGTTTAATTTGCTTATGATCCCACATGTAATTATTATGAGAGAGGAAAATATGGTTGTAGAATTTTCATGATAATAAATTACCTCTCGTTATGTTGAGGTTGCTATTGTTTCTTTCCGCTTCCTTGCATATGCTAGTTTTTGCTTGCTATGTTAATTTGTTTTCTTATAAGATGCCTATGCATAGTAAGTATGTTAGACTTAGATGTGTTTGTCACGTGCTATATGATGCTCTCTTTGTACTTCAAATCTTGTCTTTCATGTGAGCATCATTGAAATTATGCCTAGCTAGGGGCGTTAAACGATAGCGCTTGTTGGGAGGCAACCCAATTTTATTTTTAGTTTTTTGCTTTTTGCTTCTGTTTAGGAATAAAATTTTGTTCTATCCTCTGGTTAGATGTGTTTTTATGTTTCAATTAGTGTTTGTGCCAAGTTAAACCTATAGGATCTTCTTGGATGATAGTTATTTGATCTTGCTGTAATTTCCAGAAACTTTCTGTTCACGAAAACAATTGTTAAAAATCACCAGAACGTGATAAAATACTTATTCCAATTGATGCTGATCAATAAACAAATTGCCTAGACCGTCCTATTTTGGCTGATTTTTTGGAGTTCCAGAAGTTTGCGTTAGTTACAGATTACTACAGACTGTTCTGTTTTTGACAGATTCTGTTTTTCGTGTGTTGTTTGCTTATTTTGATGAATCTATGGCTAGTAAAATAGTTTATAAACCATAGATAAGTTGGAATAAAGTAGGTTTAACACCAATATAAATAAAGAATGAGTTCATTACAGTACCTTGAAGTGGTCATTTGTTTTCTTTCGCTAACGGAGCTCACGAGATTTCTGTTGAGTTTTGTGTTGTGAAGTTTTCAAGTTTTGGGTGAAATTTTTTGATGGATTATGGAACAAGGAGTGGCAAGAGCCTAAGCTTGGGTATGCCCATGGCACCCCCAAGATAATCTAAGCTTGGGGATGCCCCGAAAGGCATCCCCTCTTTCGTCTACTTCCATCGGTAACTTTACTTGGAGCTATATTTTTATTCACCACATGATATGTGTTTTGCTTGGAGCGTCTTGTATGATTTGAGTCTTTGCTTTTTAGTTTACCACAATCATCCTTGCTGTACAAACCTTTTGAGAGAGCCATACATGATTTGATGTTTGTTAGAATACTCTTTGTGCTTCACTTATATCTTTTGAGTTATATAGTTTTGCTCTAGTACTTCACTTATATCTTTTAGAGCACGGTGGTGGATTTGTTTTATAGAAACTATTGATATCTCATGCTTCACTTAGATCATTTTGAGAGTCTTAAATAGCATGGTAATTTGCTTAAATAATCCTAATATGCTTGGTATTCAAGAATAGTAAAAACTTTCTTATGAGTGTGTTGAATACTATGAGAAGTTTGATGCTTGGTAATTGTTTTGAGATATAAAGATCGTGATGTTAGAGTCATGCTAGTTGATTAGTTGTGAATTTGAGAAATACTTGTGTTAAAGTTTGTGATTCCCGCAGCATGCACGTATGGTGAACCGTTATGTGATGAAGTCGGAGCATGATTTATTTATTGATTGTCTTCCTTATGAGTGGCGGTCGGGGACGAGCTATGGTCTTTTCCTACCAATCTATCCCCCTAGGAGCATGCACGTAATACTTTGCTTTGATAACTTGTAGATTTTTGCAATAAGTATATGAGTTCTTTATGACTAATGTTGAGTCCATGGATTATACGCACTTTTCTTCCTTCCACCATTGCTAGCCTCTCTAATACCGCACACTTTTCGCTGGTATCATACACCCACCATAAACCTTCCTCAAAACAGCCACCATACCTACCTATCATGGCATTTCCATAGCCATTCCGAGATATATTGCCATGCAACTTTCCACCGTTCCGTTTATTATGACACGCTCCATCATTGTCATATTGCTAGCATGATCATGTAGTTGACATCGTATTTGTGGCAAAGCCACCGTTCATAATTCTTTCATACATGTCACTCTTGATTCATTGCATATCCCGGTACACCGCCGGAGGCATTCATATAGAGTCATATTTTGTTCTAAGTATCGAGTTGTAAATGTTGAGTTGTAAGAAAATAAAAGTGTGACGATCTTCATTTTTAGAGCATTGTCCCAAGTGAGGAAAAGGATGATGGAGACTATGATTCCCCCACAAGTCGGGATGAGACTCCGTATGAAAAATAAAAAAGAAAAAATAAAAGAAAAGAGGCCATAAAAAAACAAGAGAAAAGGCCCCAAAACAAATGAGAGAAAAAGAGAGAAGGGACAATGTTACTATGCTTCTGCCACACTTGTGCTTCAAAGTAGCACCATGATCTTCATGATAGAGAGTCTCTCATTTTGTCACTTTCATATACTAGTGGGAATTTTTCATTATAGAACTTGGCTTGTATATTCCAATGATGGGCATCCTCAAAATGCCCTAGGTCTTCGTGAGCAATCGAGTTGGATGCACACCCACTTAGTTTCTTTTGTTGAGCTTTCATATGCTTATAGCTCTAGTGCATCCGTTGCATGACAATCCCTACTCACTCACATTGATATCTATTGATGGGCATCTCCATAGCCCGTTGATATGCCTAGTTGATGTGAGACTATCTTCTCCTTTTTTGTTCTTCTCCACAACCACCATTCTGTTGCACATATAGTGTTATATCCATGGCTCACGCTCATGTATTGCGTGAAGATTGAAAAAGTTTGAGAATGTCAAAAGTATGAAACAATTGCTTGGCTTGTCATCGGGGTTGTGCATGATTTAAATACTTTGTGTGGTGAAGATAGAGCATAGCCAGACTATATGATTTTGTAGGGATAACTTTCTTTGGCCATGTTATTTTGAGAAGACATGATTGCTTTGTCAGTATGCTTGAAGTATTATTATTTTTATGTCAATATTAAACTTTTGTCTTGAATCTTTCAGATCTGAATATTCATACCACAATTAAGAAGAATTACATTAAAATTATGCCAAGTAGCACTCCGCATCAAAAATTCTATTTTTTATCATTTACCTACTCGAGGACGAGCAGGAATTAAGCTTGGGGATGCCTCATACGTCTCCAACGTATCTATAATTTTTGATTGCTCCATGCTATATTATCTACTGTTTTGGACATTATTGGGCTTTATTATCCACTTTTATATTATTTTTGGGACTAACCTATTAACCGGAGGCCCAGCCCAGAATTGCTGTTTTTTGCCTATTTCAGAGTTTCGCAGAAAAGGAATATGAAGCGGAGTCCAAACGGAATGAAACCTTCGGGAATGTGATTTTTAGGAAGATTATGATCCGGGAGACTTGGACCCTACGTCAAGAAACAAAAGAGGGGGCCACGAGGTAGGGGGGCGCGCCCACCCCCAGGGCGCGCCCTCCACCCTCGTGGGCCCCCTGTTGCTCCACCGACGTACTCCTTCCTCCTATATATACCTACGTACCCCCAAACAATCAGATACGAAGCCAAAAACCTAATTCCACCGCCGCAACCTTCTGTACCCACGAGATCCCATCTTGGGGCCTGTTCCAGAGCTCCGCCGGAGGGGGCATCCATCACGGAGGGCTTCTACATCAACACCATAGCCTCTCCGATGAAGTGTGAGTAGTTTACCTTTGATCTTCGGGTCCATAGTTAGTAGCTATATGGCTTCTTCTCTCTTTTTGGATCTCAATACAATGTTCTCCCCCTCTCTCGTGGAGATCTATTCGATGTAATCTTCTTTTTGCGGTGTGTTTGTTGAGACCGATGAATTGTGGGTTTATGATCAAGATTATCTATGAACAATATTTGAATCTTCTCTGAATTCTTTTATGTATGATTGGTTATCTTTGCAAGTCTCTTCGAATTATCAGTTTGGTTTGGCCTACTAGAATGATCTTTCTTGCAATGGGAGAAGTGCTTAGCTTTGGGTTCAATCTTGCGGTGTCCTTTCCCAGTGACAGTAGGGGAAGCAAGGCACGTATTGTATTGTTTCCATCGAGGATGACAAGATGGGGTTTTTATCATATTGCATGAATTTATACCTCTACATCATGTCATCTTGCTTAACGCGTTACTCTGTTTTCATGAACTTAATACTCTAGATGCATGCTAGATAGCGGTCGATGAGTGGAGTAATAGTAGAGCAGGCAGGAGTCGGCCTACTTGTCTCGGACGTGATGCCTATATACATGATCATACCTAGGTATTCTCATAACTCTGCTCAATTCTGTCAATTGCTCAACAGTAATTCGTTCACCCACCGTAAAATATTTATGCTCTTGAGAGAAGCCACTAGTGAAACCTATGCCCCCTGGGTCTATCTTCATCATATTAATCTTCCAACACTTAGTTATTTCCTTTGCTTTTTTTACTTTGCTTTTATTTTACTTTGCATCTTTATCGCAAAAATACCAAAAATATTATCCTATCATATCTACTAGATCTCACTCTCATAAGTGACTGTGAAGGGATTGACAACCCCTTATCGTGTTGGTTGCGAGGAGTTATTTGTTTTGTGTAGGTACGAGGGACTCGCGCGTAGCCTCCTACTGGATTGATACCTTGGTTCTCAAAAACTGAGGGAAATACTTACGCTACTTTGCTGCATCACCCTTTCCTCTTCAAGGAAATCCAACGCAGTGCTCAAGAGGTAGCACTCCCGAGCAGAGCTAACCTTTCTTGAACTCTATTGAAGTGCTGTCGATTTTGTATATTATTTTGTCGACGTGTTTATTTGCACCGGTGGCGATCTTTGATGCCCAGTGGATGTAATATGCTTTCTGCTTGTGCTTTATTATCATAGTGGCAAACTTTGATGACGAGTGGATGTAATATGACGTAATTTCTTTATTGTATAGTCTAGGTTTTTTCTTATTCACGATGCTGCAGTTATTTTACTGTATATATATATACTGTCTTCGTAGTAAACCGGCCAAACCGTAAAATTATGGTACATAATCGGGCCGTCATGCAAATCACTATGTATGATCCGCATCATGGGCCCAGTCATCTTGGTCCGTTAACAGGCCTAAATGTATACTGGCCCACTAGTAGATTCGGGCCTTTAATAGGCCGAGCAAACCGCCAGCCCTATTTTTGCAAGAAAACTCAATGGGCTTTTAGGAGGCTGAAAAGTAGGTTAGGCCTGAAACATGCCGAACAGCTCACGGGCCAGCAGCAGGCCTAAATAGACCCCGGCCCATGATTGTGCCAATCACATCATGAGCCGTTAACAGGCCAAAATTGTCTTGGTCCTTGTTTGGCCCAATCAGATTATCGGCTGTGAGCAGGCCGGATGCAAACCGGGTCGTAGTTAGGCCCAACTATATGACGGGCTTTTAACATGCCGAAATAAATATAGGGCCGAAATGTTAAACGGACCTTTAACAGGCCGAAACTAATATCAGGCCGAATTACTAAATGGGCCTTTAGCAAGTGGGCCCAAAAGCATAACGTCCAGTTGACGGGCCGAATCTGATATGGGCCATAATTTAGCCCAAAGCCTCTTAATGGGTCGGATCTGATCTGGGCCGTAATTTGGCCCAAAACATGGTAGGCTTTTAACGGGCCGGATCTCATATGGGCCTTTATTAGGTCCGGAACGTGGCAGGATGTTAATGGACCGGATCAAATATGAGCCAGCATTTGGCCCAAAACATGGCAGCATGTTAACGGGCCGGCCCACTAGTGTCCTCAAAATCTTGTGGGCCTTTAGCTAGGCCGGCCCATTACGGTCGGTGAAATCTTGTGGGCCTTTAGCTGGGCTAGCCCATTATGGTCCGCAAAATCTTGTGGGCCTTTAGTTGGGCCGGCCCATTTAATCTTTATGGGCCACTTTTGGGCTGGTCCACATGTCAACATATCATAGGCGCATCTCGCCCATTGGATGAGTGACACCTGTGCCAACGTGGAGCTGGCACGTGGTTCCATGCGCCAATGATAATTTTACACGTGGAAAATCGGCATTGGTTGTGGCTGTTAGCGGGTTATCGGATCCAAAATCGGACCCGGTAGCTTAACGACGACCCGTTACGGTGGATGCCACGTGTCGGTCACCCTTGACGAAAGCACTTCTATGACGCGCGATTTATCATCATGGAAGTCGACACTTCCGTGATGATAATTTTGGTAATGTCATGGAACACTTCTATGACAACACAGGTATGACTATCTTGATTCTGTCATAAAATCGTCATGGATGTACATGCATGACAGAAAACGTGACCTACTGTGACAAACACATATAATCATGGAAGTGTATTTTTTGTAGTGCAGGAAGGGAGGCCGCCCTGCTGCCGGCCACGCCGTGAGGGCTTTGCACTGCGGCTGATACCTGCATTTTGCATCATGTTTTTCTACTGTTATTTACAATGTTTTTGGTCATTATTTCACTTTATAAAGCAATTCTAATGCATTTTCTCTCTTCTTTTGCAAGTTTCACATGAAGAGGGAGATTACCGGCAGCTGGAATTTTGGACCCAAAAAGGCTACATCAGAGATAGATATTTACAGAGAATTATTTTGGAATTAATAAAAAATATTGGAAGAAGAATCATCGGTAGAGGCCCCACCAAGGAGTCACAAGCTCAGGTGGTGCCCCCCTAGGGCGCGCCATGTATGCTCGTGGCTCCACCAGCAGGCCACATGGGTCCCCCTTCTCCTATAATATACTATTTGCCCTAGAAAAAAATCAAAAGAAGACTTTTGGGACGAAGGACCGCCATCCCGAGGTGGAAACTGGGCAGGTGAAAGGACCACGATGTCACCTAGAGGGGGGGGGGTGAATTGGCGTTTTAAAATATTTTAGGGATTTTTCTATATCCTAATGCGGAAATACACTAAGCGGATACTATTCAAGCATAAATCCTAAATATACTAGGCTCACTAAGTGCACCAACAACTTAGGATAAACAAGATGAGAACAACGAGGATATGTGTAAGCACAAGTAAGTTACACAAACTTACTCAATGTATATCACAAGATATGTAAATGAATAATACACACAACCACAAGTAAGCAATACAAGCTTACACAAATTATGTCACAAGATATGGAAATGAATGTTACAAGCTAGAAATTCACACTAAGCGTAAGATATAACAATAGTAGCAAGTATGAATTGCGGACTATGAAGTGTTGGCCTAAATGATCTCCACGATATGTGAACCAACACAATATAATGAGGACAACAAGATATAGTGAATGCACGGTCAAGTGACCAAAGTAAACCACAAGTGAGGAGTTAGGGTTAGGGATAACCAAAGTCACAAAGACGAGGATGTATCCCGATGTTCACTTCCTTGGAGGGAAGCTAGTCACCGTTAGAGAGGTGGATGTTACCACGAAGGCACACCAACGCCACGAAGGCTCACCCTATTCTCCTTGAGATATCACCACGAAGGCGATTCTCAACCACTAGTGCTAGACCTTGAGGCGGCCTCCAAACCTTCACAAACTTTCCGGGGGATAAATCACAAGTTGGTTCCTCACCGGAGCACTCCTACCGCCTAGGAGTCTCCAACCTCCAAGAGTAACAAGAACAAAGGGTAAATGCTCAAGACTTGCTCAAATCACGAATTCCTTTAGTCAAGAGAGGGAGAAGGAGTGGATCTATCACTTGATTGGAAAAACTCTCAAGAACTCTCACAAATCTCTCCGGGATCTAAGATTTGGTGTAGGAGAAGTGAGAGGGAGACACTTGTGTTCTTGGGGCGATTTGGGCTGAAGTGGTCAACCCTCTACCGGATTAGTAGAGGGGTATATATAGAAGGCCTAGAAAACTAGCCGTTTGTGAGTAAGTGACAGCGTCGGGCCGGACATCCGTGCAAGTGCCGGACATCCGGCAAGCACATCGAACATTTGAAAACAGGTTTTGGAATTTGCGGGCTAGATTTCCGGGAGGATCCCGGACATCCGGGCGACCCGGAAGCCCGGACATCCGGCCAAGTCCCGGATGTCCAGCCATTAAAAAAACAGTAGGAACCCCAAAACCGAAACATGCATAACTTTTACATCCGAACTCCGATTTTGATGATCTTGGGCTCGTTTTGAAGCTATGGTAAAGATCCAGGTCCTCACATAGAGAACCACCCAAGATAAACCAAAATATAGGGTGCAAAGTATGGAAAGTTAAGATCATATACTTTGGGGAACCTATTTGGCTATGGATTTACTTTGGTAGATGTGTAGGCATATTGTATTTGTATTGGATAGGAGTGAAATGTGCCTATGTTGGAATATGATGTGAGGAAGTATAAATAGAAGATGTTTACTGGAGCAAATCCATCACTAACCCCTTTGATCCCCTCTTAATAGTGCGGGATCCCTATAACTCAAGAATCATAAAAGAACTATACTAGATAGCTTCCGGAAACTCATTCTTGAACATATATCCTTTTCGATGGTCATCGATCCTCACATCTAAAACCAAAGGAACTAATACCTTTGACTAGATCCTTTCACTTGAGCTTTGTATTGATGTTTCTTCATGGCTCAAGTTGAAGGCAAGACATTGGAGAAGTCTTCAAGTAGCTCCCCCATACACAATGTGGGAAGCTTTGCTTTGCATTCATCTTCACTTGTACATCATCATTAATTACTTGATGACATCCTTTGATGAGCATCAAGCTCATGAGAATTACCTAACACACATAACATAGACAACACGAGTATGGGTTAATACACAAAGCGCAGTTGATAAATTCTTACCATACCACAAGATCTCATGTGGCACATGATATGCACTTGTGTGTTGACCATATTAGAGGTCAATCTTTGATCTTCATCTTGGTCAACATATAGCTTTTCTCCATGATTAATATTGATGTATTGAAGGCCCAATTGATATCTTCACTATGCTTCATCTCTTCAAGACATAATAATCAATATCTTAATTCACCATGACCATATCAAGTATTGAAGGCCCAATGGACATCATTCGCTCGTTCCAATGCTCCAACATAGTATCTTGAGAGACGTAATGAATTCTTCACTTGAATTACTTTCTTCAAGACATACTAATCTATGACTCAACATATGAGCTCATAATGATCCTATCTTCAAGCATATGTAGAATTCTTCTCTTTAATCATTCTCTCAAGATCTTGATCCATCATGGTTCAACCCATAAGCCTGAGCATGATAACGTCTGAGATCCTTAATGAAATCCATATAGATCACATCTTGTTCATCACATGGAATTCATCTTGATCGTATTTGATTCAGTCACCGAGCTCAACCTTGATGCATGCACAACAATATGTATATGGCATTCATTTCGAATCCATTCTATCTCCTTCTTGCATCACCATGGAATAAACATCCTTCAGTTCATCCAATATTCTTCATGCATTGGAAATGGAACTTTCCTTCAAATGTATAACTCAATGCAAACATTAGTCCATTAGGATTGTCATCAATTACCAAAACCACACATGGGGACTACATGTACTTTCAGCAGGAGCACTTTTGCTCTCTGGTTGAGCAATTCCGCCGGATATTTCCCTTCGGGAGGGGGAAATCGAATCCATCGACATCACCAACATTCCTCTCATCGTGGGAGGACCAATCTTTATCAACAACTTCACCAGCACCATCTCCTCTCAAAACCCTAGTTCATATCTTGTATTCAATCTTTGTCTCAAAACCTCAAATTGGTACTTTCGGGTTGCTAGTAGTGTTGATTACGCCTTGTAGTTGATGCTAATTGGAGGATTATATGTTCAAATCCATAAGCATATTCAGTACACCTCTGATCTTGAACATGAATATGATTTGTGAGTAGTTACTTTTGTTCTTGAGGACATGGGAGAAGTCTTGTTATAAGTAATCATGTAAAGTTGGTATTCATTTAATATTTTGATGATATGTATGTTGTTTTTCCTTTAGTTGCGTCATGTGAACGTCGACTACATGACACTTCTGTTGGGGAACATTGCATGGGAAACAAAAAATTTTCTATGCTCACCAAGATCAATCTAGGAGATGACCATCTACGAGAGGAGAGATTGCATCTACGCACCCTTGTAGATCGCTAAGCGGAAGCGTTAAGATACGCGGTTGATGTAGTCAAATGTCTTCGCGATCCAATCACGATCCGCCCCGCGAACTCTCGATCCAAGTGCCGAACGGACGGCACCTCCGCTTTCAGCACACGTACGGCTTGATGACACCTTCACCTCCTCGATCCAGTGAGCGATGGTGAAGTAGTAGCTCGAGTCCTCCGGCAGCACGACGGCGTGGTGGCGGTCGTGGTGGCGGAATCTCAGCAGAGCTTCGCTAAGCACTACGGGGAGGAAGAGGGATGTGAGGGAGAGGAGAGGCAACACCGTTGCATGGAGATGTGCTCTTCGGGTGCGATTGACCTCTCTCTACCTCTCTATATATAGGGGAAGTGTCGTGGAATTGTCACGGCAGATGTCCTTAGTGTGAGGACTTAGTCGCAAGGCCAACGCATCTATGTGGTAGTTTTAGAGGGGTTGGGAGAAATCAAGAGACGCGACATAGACGTGGATTTAGACAGCTTCGGGCCACGGGAAACATCATCCGGTAATAACCCTACATGCTGTTTGTGGCTAGGTCTCATTATGATCATGAGGAAGTCGCCGGTAAGCCGGCTTTTTGTGTCTAGCCCTAGAGATTGTTTCTTCTTACTTGTCTCCTCTTGGGGTGCCCTGCCCCTCCTTATATAAGTTGGAGGGGCGGGTTACATGTGGAGTCCTAATAGGACTAGGACTATTCAATAACAAGCGGAATCCTAGTCTGCCCCCTTAAGGGAAAAATCCTTATGTCTTTCCTCGTAAACCGGCCCACCATAGCATGAGGCGGCCTTCTAGGCCTTGGTCCTTGTCAGCCGTCTGACCTGCCCACCAGATCACCAGTGAGTCGCAATATTCAGGCAGGTTGCCCGTAAACCGCCAAGTCCGGACGGGTCGCCAGTGAGTCGCGAAGCTCCAGCCGGGTCATACATCCGGCAGTTTATACCGCGGGGTATATCCCCGACATTAGCCCCCAGTTTAATTTGGATTTATCCATGTTAAACTGATCCTGCAACATAAACACAAGAACAAATTTGACAGGTTGTGCTCCGGGTTAAATATTCTTGTAAGCCGGCACTGATCATCCTTAAGTCCTTGACATTTTCTCCTGGAAAATCCAGGTCAATAGGCCAGCTTCATAATCCATTTGCTGACATTGGCTCTTGTAAAGAAATATTACAAGAAATAATCCATTTGAGTCGGCCTTCAATGCTTTGATTTGACAAAAATATTGGTCTTGAAATATTCAACTGATATTCAGCCGGCTTAAAGATGTAGATCTTGCCGATTTATGATTTGCCAAAATTGTCGGGTTATAAACAAATGATGCCAGGTCATAAACTTTGCAGATTTCTCCGATAATAATATAATACCTGATTTGCTCAAAACTGAGAATTTGAAGGTATTCCTCCCTTATATGCATATCATTTGTTGCCCCCAAGTGCCGGGTTGTCATGCTTGCAGCAACCTGGGACTTGTAATTGCCTTATGCTCATAAAACTTCAACCAGTGTAGCCCCCAAGGGCTGGGTCATTATGCAATAATGAGTAGGGACTTTGTAAATATGATCATATAAACTGGAGCAGCAACGTGAAGCCCCCAAGGGCCGGCTCAGTAAGATATTACTGAGCTGGGACTTTGTATATAATTCATTGATAATAACATCATATGATGTAATCTCCACCATGGGGCTTGAACCCACGTCCATAAGGTTAAGAGCTTTGTACTCTACCAACTGAGTAGTGAATCTTTCAATGTAATGGACTGAGGCTTGTGTACGTTGAATTTTTGACAGGAGCAATTGGTAGCCCCCAAGGGCCGGCTCATTTAGAATGTGATGAGTCGGGTCTTCAATAAGTTGAGCAAAAAATGACTTTGCATTAGCCCCCAAGTGCCATGGTGCATGCTCGTAGTGACATGGGACTTTGCATATTCGATGTAATCTCAATTTGAATAATGTAGCCCCCAAGTGCCGGGTCGTAAGGCTACAGCGACTCGGGACTATTCCTTTCATTGTAGAATAAATCATATCCCATTGATAAAATACTAGCCATTGCGCTGAAGCGACTTTGAAAGCCTCAATCATAATATTAGTTACTGATAACCATAATAAAAATCCAGCCATGTTGGCTATTAAAGATTTGAATAACCCGGTTTGAAAACCTCAATCATTCAATATCATAATGAAAATCCAGCCAAGTTTGGCTATTTAGAGATTCAAGTACCTTATCTGCTGACAAGTAAATCCGGAGTTTTAAATACCCGGCGGCTCTTGCCCGATGGCGATTTAATACGCCTCCATTGTAAACCAGAATTTTTATAACCCGGCGGCTTATAGCCTTTGAGAAAATTCAGAACGGATAATCATTTTGAAGCATCAATTTTGATAATGATTGGACTTAACCATTTATATAAGTCATAGTTGTGCAAATCCTGCACAGACTTTAAACAATATATGCCCTGGCGACTTAACGTCAAAAGCCAGGGCTGGTTTGAACATAATCATGTATAAACAATATCATACCTGTGATATTGAATCGTATTGCCGGCTTACGATACCTGTGCAGTAAGGGTGATAACCCAAAACTTAGAAGTCAAACCTTCCAAGTATTAATATTGTCATATGCTGGCGACTTGTTCGTTGAAAGCCAGGGCGGGTTAATAAAAACCACATATATATGCTTCAGATATCAGCAAAAAGTCTCAAAACCCAAAAGATTGTGTTAAAAAAACTTAATCCAGACAAAAAGAAAATCAAGGCTTCTGATTCGAATACGATCAGTAAACCGTTCCAAAGGGGTTAAGCTAGGATTCGAATACGATCAAGCTATGTTCTCTTTGGTTCGAATACGACCTATGTTTGAACAGGAAGCCCCCAAATGACCTTGAGAGTTGTTTAACGATGCTAATTCGAATACAATCCACGTCGGACCCAAAAGGGGTTGAGCTATTATTCGAATACGATCAAGAAGCCCCCTAGTGAGTTTGGCAGTGTGCCGATCAAAAGGGTACCGACAGCTATATTCTCTTTGGTTCGAATACGACCTATGTTTGAACAGGAAGCCCCCAAGTGACCATAGAGGCAGGGTACCTATATGTGAGTTGTGATTTGCAACAGACTCTCTTTGATCCCTTTAATTTTATCTGAGAACTCAAATTTTACGAGAGATAAATTTTTTGAACCAGAAATTCTTAAACCGGATATTGAGGGTTTCAAAGCTTTGTAAGAGACAAATTTACCTTGAACCGGATTTTAATCCGGAATTCTTCTTTTTAAGCCGGACATCTTTCTGACGGTCTTTAAAATTTCATCGACAGAGCAGTAATCTTCGGGGCCTGGTTATTTTTTCCTCCAACGACCCGGAGTTCTTGAATGCATTGAAATCGGCCAATTCTGCCGAGTCATACCATTGTAGCCCCCGAGTCTCAAGACGACTCGAGGTGTTGGCTTGAGATTCTCCATGTTTGACCATAGCAGAAGGTGTATATCATTGGCGTTGATAGCGCGATGTGAATCCACAGAAGGTTGAGGTGACTGTGGCGGGTTTATAAATGATCCCGTATGAGCCGTGTCAGCAACTCAGCCAATGGTTCCTTCCAACTGGCTGTTTGAAGTTTAACCAAACTTTAGTGGCGGCGACTTGTGCGCCTGCCCATTGAGCCATCCAGTGCAGACGGCGGCTCATAATACATGATAATTTGCCTCCAATTTGTTGGAAGAAAACTGGGTTTCCCAAGCAGTGATTTGCTCATACTCAATAAACAACTCATGCAGACAGGTGCGGCCCGGTGTGTTGATGTAGATCAGGCCGCGAGAGACGGACGGTAAAGACGACCACAACATCTCAGGCGGCACAGACAGATGAACCGGCCGTGGCGTTGTAAGCCGGTGCGGACGGGCAAGTTCTCCTCCTTGTTGTAAGCCGGCGTGGTCGCGAGAGACGACCACGACATTGTAAGCCGGCGTGGTCGCGAGAAACGGCCATTGCGTTGTAAGCCTATGCGGGAGTCCGTTTAGTAACGACGACCACCTGTGCCAAAAGATGTTGGCGTGCCTCCATCTCCACGGTATAATATCACTTTTTATCATAAATAATTGCCCTGCATAAACAATATTGCAGACCAAGGCAAAGATAAACTTATTCTTTGACAAAAACCACATGTGCTAATAAAACAAACTTGGATGGATATCACCTGATTTGTTTGGACGAAGGATGATCCGTTTATCGCGACAGAGGTGGCTCAGGCAGACCAGCGACTCAATATAGTTTCGATGGCTCAGGCAGACCAGCCACTTAATATAACCCCGGCGGCTCAAAGCGACAAGGGCGGCTCAACGCGGCTCCGGCGGGTTGACGTAGATTAAGCTGCACGGGCGGCGACTTGCGCACATCTGTTCCATCAGTAAGCGGGCGCAAACACCGGTGCGTGATGGTGCTGACGTACACTTCATAGGCACAACATGACACCACCTTTGCTGCACATAAAAATATACAGAGCAAAGTAATTGTTCTTTGATAAAAACAATATGTTTAATAAAATAAACTTAAACGGATATCACCTGATATGTTAGGCCGGAAATTATCTGCCATGGAGTTGATGATCACTATGGTGAAGCTGAAATCACGCACGAACGAGTCGGCCACGGGAGCAGACAGATGAGTCGGCCGGGCTTTTATAAGCCGGTACCGACGGGCGAGTAAATAGCGGGTGCGGTAAATCACGCGGGCGGGCGAGTCAGCCGCGTCATGTTGATGTAGACAGGACTGCAGGGGCGGCGATTTGCGCACGCCCGTCGAGCAATTTGACATAGTATGGATGTAGACGCGACTTGCATCGTTCTTCAATTTGGTACTAGCCTTGCTACCATTTTCCATTGACTTGTGTCTTCACGTGGAGGAAACAATATCAACAGCTCTCTTTTTTATTATTATTTTTACAGCCGCCCCGCTCTTGTTCTGTCAAACAGCTGCAGCCGAAGCGCTCAAAGCTGGCTTTGTGTGCATAATTGTGAGGCGAGGCAGGAGCAGGGGCGTCGCGGCGTGAAAGGCCAGCGGGCGGCCGGCGCAGGCGGCCAACCGGAGTGAAAGCCGGCCGCGACTCATGGCGCAGTATCGGCAAATCAAGGCGCAACGGCTCGGGTATGGAATGACGAGGTGTACTGGAAAACACAAGATGCCTGTTGCAGGACCGTCAGTGTAATAAGCTTCTCCAATGCAGGTTGGTACTGCGACAACTGAATCTCTGAAGGTGCGGCTAACTCCGAAAGAAGAGATGTTCTTGAAACCCCTTCTCTGTTCTCACACTTGGAGTCAAAGGAGAATTTGAGACGGTTGGCCATATGCTAGCTGCACCCCTTTTCTGATCGTCTCACACGGCCTGCAGAACTCGGTGGATCTTTTGTACTGCTTGCAAAATTTGAAAAGGCCTTGTCGCCATGTCATACACCTCAAGCAGCTGTACTGGTTCATCCACGGCTGCGGCAGAGAAAGTCAGCAGGCCGGCTCAGCGCGTACCCACTGACACAGCAGGGGTGTTTCAACGCGTGGCAACGGGGGCGGCCTGGTGATGAGCCACATCGGCGGCTTGGAGAAAGGCCGCAAGGGCGGCTCGTGGTTCGCTCAACATGGACAGCGGGTTGGAGCCCCGGCTATGAGGAGTGGTCGCGGTGAGGTGAGCCCATGGCGGCGGATGCTGGCTGCTGAGCCTGCGACCATCACCGTAGCCGCGGATGCTCGCCTACGGAGGGAGGCGAGTCAATGGAGTGCTCGAGTGTGGTCGATAGCGGCGGCCCAGCGACGCAGGCGGCTTGCGAGGACGGCGGCGACAACGGTGACTCGCAGACAAGGCATGGCAGAGGCGGGGCAGGGCTCGAGACGACAACTGCGGTTGAAGTGGTGAAGCAGCGAGTCTTGGTGCAGAGGCGGAGTGACTCAAGGACGAGGTCTGGCCGACAGAGCAACTTAACGCAGTCACGCACAGAGAAAGTGACTCGGGCTCGGAGACGAGGCCGCCGGGGCGACTTGAAGGCGGCCACAGGAGCGGCGTCCTGCGGAGGCGGCTCGGCAGCAGGCTCGGAGCAGAGGGACGAGCCGGCGGTGGCTGACGGGGCGGGGCTCGTAGGCGAGGCAGCTCCCTCAATGGCAGTGGCTCGAAACTGGCCTCAAGGGTCGGAGACCGGCAGAGTGATAGAGGCAAAGGTGTCCCGTCTTTCGATGAGATGGTGGTTATCGTTTTGGAGGAAGTCGACTTTGATGATCCGATTACGAACATGCGAGGACGTCGCGCCTTAGCAATCGCTAAACCAACTCCGAGAGGTTATTGACCACGCCGGAGCACGATCAACCTGACCACGAAGGTCTGTTTCCTGCAGGCAAACGAAGAACAAGCAAGAAACTAAGATTGCAATCTGGATATTGTGAATATAAAAGGAAAGCTTTATTGATCAAGGTGGGGTTCTGTGACGCCTTGGTCTGGTCGTTGAACACAAACGAAGTACGCGAAGTTGCAGCTATGGCGAACTTTTAATCTAAACAAAACCTAAAGTCTAAACGACGCCCTAAGGGCTGTATATATGGAGGAAGAGGAGGGAATTTCGTGGCCCTTGAGGGTGGGGTCCGAAACCAACCCTAACTCTTGTTTCCCCACACATATGGACTCTAAAAATAGCCTATACTTAAGTATTTTGAAATTACATGGGCCTGGCCCAATAATAAGGTGACGCAGCACCTAGAATAGCCTATGGACGAATATTATGAAGTGACATCTTGTATATTTCGTCCAAGGCTTCATGCGCTCCTTATGGTGGCTTCAAAGTTCTGAAATCATCACTTGTAACTCCGTTCTTGATCCCCTTGCGCATGCCATTAACTCCATGCGTGTTCTTGCTCCAATGTTCATCCTTCTCCAAGCTAGGCTCTTCATTTGTAAGCAAAACAAATGTATCCAATTTAGGCAGCATCATATTCTCATGAACATTAGAATCATTACCAAGAAACGAAAGTACCTGGTAATTTAATTGGCGTGCGCGAGCTCTAGTAATTGGTCCAGTATATGTAACAGTAGGGGCTGTGGGTGTAACAATGGTATTGATGTCCTCATCATCCTCCTCTTCTTGAAATGAAGTCGTCCTCGACGGAAGCTCATCTTCCTCATCCAAATAAGGCTTCAAATCTGCAATGTTAAAAGTGGGACTAACCCCAAAATCTGCAGGTAGCTCAAGTTTATATGCATTATCATTTATTTTCTCTAACACCTTAAAAGGACCATCAGCACGTGGCATTAGTTTTGATTTGCGCAAATTAGGAAACCTATCCTTACGCAAATGTAACCAAACAAGATCTCCAGGTGCAAAGACAACATGTTTTCTACCCTTATCTTCAGCAAGTTTATATTTAGCATTCATACGCTCAATGTTTTCCTTAGTTAACTCATGCTTTTTAAAGATTAATTCAGCACGTTGTTTAGCATCAAAACTAACCTTCTCTGAAGATGGAAGAGGCAACAAATCAATGGGTGCACGAGGTAGGAAACCATACACAATTTCAAAAGGGCACATCTTAGTAGTAGAATGCACTGAACGATTATAAGAAAATTCAATATGAGGCAAGTATTCTTCCCACATTTTCTTATTATTCTTCAAAATAGCCCTAAGCATAGTAGACAATGTTCTATTGACTACTTCAGTTTGTCCATCAGTTTAGGGGTGACAAGTAGTACTAAAAAGCAGTTTAGTCCCCAACTTAGCCCATAAACATCTCCAAAAGTGGCTAAGGAATTTAGTATCACGATATGAAACAATAGTATTTGGCACACCATGCAAGCGAATAATTTCACGAAATAACAAATCAGCAACATTAACAGCATCATCGCTCTGATACCACTTGATAGAGGCGAGGGTGTCCCGATCTTTCGATGAGATGATAACTATCGATTTGGTGGAGGCGACTTTGACGGTTCGAGTACAAACGTGCACGACGTTGCGCCTTAGCAATCGCTAAACCAACTCCGAGAGGTTATTGACCATGCTGGAGCACGATCAACCTGACCACGAAGGTCTATTCCTGCAAGCAATCGAAGAACAAGCAAGAATATGATAAAGCAGTCTGAATATTGTGAATATATATGAAGTATTGATAATGGTGGGGATCCGTAAGCGGTCTTGGTCTGGTCGTTGGACACAAACGAAGTACACGAAGTTGCAATGGCTAACTTTTAACTAAACAAATCCCAAGGAAAAAGCTACTAGGTGGATCTACTTATATAGGAGCAAGGGGTGGCGGCCAAGGAGGTGGGAGGACGTCCCAAGGCAGCCTAAAACCAACCCTAGGTCGTACAAGGCTCATGGGCCCAAGTGGAGGTGATGCAACACCTTTGGACTTGTTGTTTGACTCGGATTCTGCTGCAGCGTCAGATTGTTTCGTCCATATCTCAACGCTCCGGACGAATTTAAAGGTGAATCCAATTGGAGTGGAAAGAGGACGAAATCTACTTTCCAACAAAAAAATCACCCAATTCAGAGTCCGTATGAAAAAGTTCTTGCCGTTTTGAGTCAGGTATGTCTGTGCAGTCCGAATCTGAATCCAGAACGTGAGAGACTTGGACTCTATCTTCTCTTGGCCCAAAAGTGATGTGAAGGGACTTTTTGAATAGCACCTAAACTTCTTCTTTTCCCTTATCTTCATATGTGAATTGTACAAATGTCCCATACACCTGCAATTAGACAAATCACAAAAGTGTGTGAAGTATTTTTGTTCTGGATAATATAAATAGATTATTGAATAGTTGACACTAGAAATCACCTGACAAATATGCATGTATGCAATATTTTTGGTCGTATCCAAGGTAGTCATGTGCTCATCATCCTCCCCTTCTTGAAAATAAAGCTGTCCTCGGCGTTGCTTTATCTGAAATGTGGCTAAAAAAAGAGACAAGGTGTACATGTTGTATATGTATATGTCATCAATTTTTACTTCCCGTGGAATTTGCACATATGACGCATGTATACATGAGTAACTTTCATAGTGAATAAAATATAAAGCCAAAATATATCACAAGAAGTAGAAGGCATGAAAGTATTGCAACTCAGTTTGCACATATAAGTGAAGCTCTTATTCATATGAAAAGATTGACAATATTCATCATTAAACCATCCCAAGATTGGTGAATAAACCTTACTTGCATCAAATTTACATACTACAACATGCTTAAATAAGCCAACATGCAATAAGTCATTTGACACAGAATCATCACCAAGATTAGAGGTCATATCAAAATGATTAAACATTGGTTCTTTTGCATCAACAGTTAATTCATTGGGTGCACTCAAAATTGTTGGTATTTCAGTTGTTTGATCACATGACGCATTTATGGCAGTAACATGATTCTCTAAAATAGGTGATGCACTCAAATCAACAGGTAACTCAACACATAATGTATTCAAGTTAATTAGGCATGCATCATTCTCATGTGAAGTTATATCATCAATACCGTTACAGTTACCTTGTCGCAAAGATGTAGCTGATGTAGGTACAGATGATGGCAATATACCATACTCTTGAGATGATGTCGCGCTCACAATCTGAGGTGTGGCTGCTCTAGTAGGTGCAACGGTGGAGGAATCAAGCGGTGGTGGTGAGCATGAACTAGAATAGTAGTTGTTGTAGTCACCCAATGCATCCTCCTGTAACTGTCTCTCAAAGGTACAAGCACGAACATACATACCAGTAATGCAACAAGGAATATACTGAAATCATGCCTGAATATCATGGTTCAAACCACCAAAAAATCTATTCATTGTATCATCCTCAGATTCTTCTATGTCACAATGATGCATATAAGATTTGAACTCTTGGTAGTAAGCATGAACAGTGTTGTTGCCTTGTTTAAATTGTTCAAATTTGCGAAGCAATTCACGACGATAGTAAGGAGGGAAAAATTGTTGTCTCATTACATTTTTCAAATCTTTCCAAGTTATGGGTTGGTTATCAATGTTTTTCTTACAATGCACACTCCACCAAACAGAAGCAAAACCAGTAAATGCTCTAGTGACAGCTCGTACTCGCTCAAGTTCAGAAAAGTCATGGTGACTAAAAACTTGTTCTACTTCAAGGTCCCAAGCTAGATAAATAGCAGGATTAAATCTACCCTTAAAGGACGGTAAAGAGATAACCTGACCATGTGCTTGTGTGTGTTGTCCCAACTCTCGTGATGGTGATGATGTGTCCGTCGTCCAAGAACTTCTGTCTCCGGAACCTGTCATGATTAGTAGAAACAAGAAACAAAATTCGAGAATAATGTTCCTATCAACTACTAGGATGTGGTTGTAAAGTGCTCACAGTAAAGCAAATATCAATATCTTACAAGTTCTTACCATGCGGCAGGTGGTGACAGGCAACCAGCGGTGTCAAATAACTCCGAAGATTGTGTAAAGCGATTGCCAGGGAAACGTACATATACACGGTGTAGAAATATGTGGAGCTGGGTTGGCTATATATGGTAGCAAAAGATTAGCAATAATCAATTCAAAGATGCAATGTTGAATAAACGCTCAACGACGGTACTGTGCTGGTCCTAGGCTAGACCGGACTAGAGACGCGAGCCTAGAACACTAATGAGGTCACGACGTAGCACAACTAGCATCAATGAAGGATACTAAGTAGCTCTGGACAGCAAGATATAAGTGAAGATCACAACGGCAATAAAGATAAAGATGAAAAACAACTGCCAAGCAGGATATACAACAACTCTTTCTCCAACTTTCCTCTTGAAAAGATTGAGCCATTTTTTTGATAAATTTGTTCAAAGAATGCTACTAACTCAAGCTTTCCAATGCAAAAAGAATCACTCAATTCTGAATTGATATGAGGAGTCAAAGAATTCTAAAACTGGCCTGAAAAACTGGAACAAACTGTGTACGCGAACTTCGGAGGGCAAAAAGACCTATTTAGAAGCCGATTTTGAGGTGCCAAATATTGAAATAGCTTCTGCAACTATTTAGATGAGGCTCGTCGCTAGCTTTAATTTGAGTACTCGTGGAGCCAAAACGGACTTCGTATGAGGAAGTTCTGCCTGTTTGGCTGAACAGTGCACAAAACAGAATCCAATCCGAATTCAAGTACAAGATTGAGTCTAGATAGATCCGAATTTTGTTTTTTCTTCTCTTTTTTTTCTCACACTTTTTTTCTCTTTTTCTTTCTCTTTTTTTCTCTGACCTTTTTTTTCTTCTCTCTCTCTCTCTCTCTCTCTTTTCTCTTTTTTTTCTCACTCGCTATTTCCAAACAAACTAGATAAGATGCAGATTGGATCAGGCGAAGATGTGAACGATCTCAACTATGATTAGACAATGAACGGTGGGTAGCACGTGGTGGAAATTGATGGATGGGTGGTGGACAACGGAAGGGATAATGATGCAGCGGCGGCGTGACTAATATGAACAGAACTCGAAACTCTAAACGAACTAGACACTAAGACCAGCAACTCGACACGACGATGCAACCGATAATTCAATAATGCAAACAATGAAAAGAAAATTGCAAAGGCTCAGACTGGCTTGGACAAAAGGTTGAATAGATCTAACTTTTTTGTGGCTTTTTCTTGGACAATAGGTAAGAAAATAAATCTAATCTAGGGAAAACTGGAAATTCTCACCGAGCAACCTGAAAAATGATACCACTTGATAGAGTGATAGAGGCAAAGGTGTCCCGTCTTTTGATGAGATGGTGGTTATCGTTTTGGAAGAAGTCGACTTTGACGATCCGACTACGAACGTGCGAGGACGTCGCGCCTTAGCAATCGCTAAACCAACTCCGAGAGGTTATTGACCACGCCGGAGCACGATCAACCTGACCACGAAGGTCTGTTTCCTGCAGGCAAACAAAGAACAAGCAAGAAACTAAGATTGCAATCTGGATATTGCGAATATAAGAGGAAAGCTTTATTGATCAAGGTGGGGTTCTGTGACGCCTTGGTCTGGTCGTTGAACACAAACGAAGTACACGAAGTTGCAGCTATGGCGAACTTTTAATCTAAACAAAACCCAAAGTCTAAACGACGCCCTAAGGGTTGTATATATGGAGGAAGAGGAGGGAATTTCGTGGCCCTTGAGGGTGGGGTCCGAAACCAACCCTAACTCTTGTTTCCCACACATATGGACTCTAAAAATAGCCTATACTTAAGTATTTTGAAATTACATGGGCCTGGCCCAATAATAAGGTGACGCAGCACCTAGAATAGCCTATGGACGAATATTATGAAGTGACATCTTGTATATTTCGTCCAAGGCTTCATGCGCTCCTTATGGTGGCTTCAAAGTCCTGAAATCATCACTTGTAACTCCGTTCTTGATCCCCTTGCGCATGCCATCAACTCCATGCGTGTTCTTGCTCCAATGTTCATCCTTCTCCAAGCTAGGCCCTTCATTTGTAAGCAAAACAAATGTATCCAATTTAGGCAGCATCATATTCTCATGAACATTAGAATCATTACCAAGAAACGAAAGTACCTGGTAATTTAATTGGCGTGCGCGAGCTCTAGTAATTGGTCCAGTATATGTAACAGTAGGGGCTGTGGGTGTAACAATGGTATTGATGTCCTCATCACAGAGGCTCGAAACCGAATTCGTATCGAAATTTGTTTCCGGGTTGTGGGCTGCTTCTGATTGGTTTTGTGTTGTCCTTCACCCGGATGTGCGTTGATGAATCTCCTCGGGATTTGAAACGAATATCCCAGCACTTTGCAAAACGGCTGCCATATCGAACGATTGATCCTATCGCATAATCAGGTGAGCAGTACATAAAAACGGCTTAACGATCGCCTCAAAATTCTGTTGATATGTGTGTCTTGGTAGATCGAAGAACAGCGACTACAGACGTGGCCCTTTTCCTCTCAAATTTTCCTTTGCATTTGCTGTTGTGGATACGGTCCTGCATCTTCTGGGCTTCAGCGGATTTCGTCGCCGGATAAACGCTTGTGGCCGGTTGACGCTGAAGCTATATTTTTTTGATTCTGATCTGGTTTAGGGCTGCCGCTGAAACCTTTTCAATCTCGACTGATGAATCCAGAACCGATGCGGAGTCTTCCGTCTCATCTCTTCTTCATCCGGAAAATTCCGAATTTCTCAATCCCTTGAAGATATCCCTCCAAGAACTCAACACCACCATGCGCGAGCCCCACGGTGGGCGCCAACTGTCATGGAATTGTCACGACAGATGTCCTTTGTGTGAGGACTTAGTCGCGAGGCCAACACATCTATGTGGTACCTTGAGAGGGGTTGGGCGAAATCGAGAGACGCAACATAGACGAGGATTTAGACAGCTTCGGGCCCCGGGAAACATCATCCGGTAATAACCCTACATGCTGTTTGTGGCTAGGTCTCATTATGATCATGAGGAAGTCGCCGGTAAGCCGGCTTTTTGTGTCTAGCCCTAGAGATTGTTTCTTCTTACTTGTCTCCTCCTCTTGGGGTGCCCTGCCCCTCCTTATATAAGTTGGAGGGGCAGGTTACATGTGGAGTCCTAATAGGACTAGGACTATTCTATAACAAGCGGAATCCTAGTCTGCCCCCTTAAGGGAAAACTCCTTATGTCTTTCCTCGTAAACCGGCCCACCATAGCATGAGCCGGCCTTCTGGGCCTTGGGCCTTGTCATCCGTCTGACCTGCCTGCCAGATCACCAGTGAGTTGCAATATTCAGGCGGGTTGCCCGTAAACCGCCAAGTCCGGACGGGTCGCCAGTGAGTCGCCAAGCTCCAGCCGGGTCATACATCCGGCGGTTTATACCACAGGGTATATCCCCGACAGGAAGGGAGGAGGGTGTGGCGCCCCTAGGGTTTCCCCTAGGGGGGCGGCAGCCATGGCAGATGGGATCTCCCCTAGGGTGACTTGCCCCCCAAGCCGCGAGGTGGAAAGCCCTAGGTGAACGCCCCCAACCCTCCTGGTTACATGAGATGGGGTGAGAGGGGTTCTTAGCCCCTTATTGGGATGGTTTGCCCCTCCCCTTGGCCCATGGGGCCCCCAAACACTTGTCGGGCCCCCTGAAACCCCTTTCGGTGACGTTGGTCATCACCCGGTTCCCCGGAACAATTCTGGACTCCAATACCCTTCGTCTAATATATCGATCTTCACCTCCGTACCGTTCCGGAGTTCCTCTTCACTTCCAGGATCTCATCCAGGACTCCGAACAACCTTCGGTAACCACCATAATGACTCAACTATACTTATATCGTCACCAAACGTTAAGTGTGTAGACCCTGCGGGTTCGAGAACTATGCAGACATGATCGAGACACCTCTACGGTCAATAACCAATAGCAGGACCTGGATGACCATATTGGTTCCTACATATTCTACGAAAATCTTATCGGTCGAACCTCGATGTCAAGGATTTTGCTAATCCCGTTTGCAGTTCCCTTTGTCTATCGGCATGTTACTTGCCCGAGATTCGATCGTCGTTATCTCCATACCTAGTTCAATCTTATTACCGGCAAGTCTCTTTACTCGTTCCGTAATACAAGATCCTGTGGCTAACTCATTAGTCACATTGCCTGCAAGCTCATTGTGATACTTATTACCGAGTGGGCCCTAAGATACCTCTCTGTCATACAGAGTGACAAATCCCAGTCTTGATCCATGCCAACTCAACAGACACCCTCGGAGATACCTGTAGAGAACCTTTATAGTCACCCAGTTACGTTGCAATGTTTGGTACACAAAGGTACTTCTCCGGTGTCAGTGAGTTGCATGATCTCATGGTCATAGGAACATATACTTGACATGCAGAAAACGATGGCAATAAACTTGACACGATCATATGCTACGTTCATAGTTTGGGTCTTGTCCATCACATCATTCTCCTAATGATGTGATCCCGTCATCAAATGACAACTCATGTCTATGACTAGGAAACCATAGCCATTTTTTATTAACGAGCTAGTCCGGTAGAGGCTCACTAGGGACATGTTGTTGTCTATGTACCCACACATGTATTTGAGTTTCCAATCAATACAATTATAGGATGGATAATAAATGATCATTATGAACAGGGAAATATGATAATAACCAATTTATTATTGCCTCTAGGGCATATTTCCAACAGTCTCCCACTTGCACTAGAGTCAATAATCTAGTTCACATCGCCATGTGATTAACACTCATAGTTCACGTCGCCACGTGACTAACACCCAAAGAGTTTACTAGAGTCAATAATCTAGTTCACATCACCATGTGATTAACACTCAATGAGTTCTGGGGTTTGATCATGTTATGCTTGTGAGAGAGGTTTTAGTCAACGGGTCCGTAACATTCAGATCCGCATGTACTTCACAAATCTCTATGTAATATTGTAGATGCTGCTACCATGCTCCACTTGGAGCTATTCCAAATGGTTGCTCCACTTATGTATCCGTTTTGCTACTCAGAGTCATCCGGATAGGTGTTAAAGCTTGCATCGACATAACCCTTTACGCTGAACTCTTTATCACCTCCATAACCGAGAAACATTTCCTTATTCCTCCAAGGATAATTTTGACCGCTGTCCAGTGATCCACTTCTGGGTCACTCTTGTACCCCCTTGCCAGACACATGGCAAGGCCCACATCAGGTGCGGTACACGGCATGGGATACCGTATAGAGCCTATGGCTATGGCATAGGGACGACCTTCGTCCTTTCTCTTTCTTATGTCGTGGTCAAGCTTTGAGTCTAACTCAAATTCACACCTTACAACTCAGGCAAGAACTCCTTCTTTGACTGATCCATTTTGAACTCCTTCAAAATCATGTCAAGGTATGTGCTCCGTGAAAGTCTTGTCAGGCATCTTGATCTATCTCTGTAGATCTTGTTGCCCAATATGTAAGCAGCTTTACCCAGGTCTTTCTTTGAAAAACTCCTTTCAAGCAACCCTTTATGATTTCCAGAAATTCTACATCATTTCCGATCAACAATATGTCATCCACATATACTTATCAGAAATATTGTAGTGCTCCCACTCGCTTTTTGGTAAATACTGGAGGAAATATGCCCTAGAGGCAATTATAAAGTTGTAATTTATATTTCCTTATATAATGATAAATGTTTATTATTCATTCTAGAATTGTATTAAACAAAAACTTAGTACATGTGTGAATACATAGACAAAACAGAGTGTCCCTAGTATGCCTCTACTTGACTAGCTCGTCAATTAAAGATGGTTAAGTTTCCTGACCATAGACATGTGTTGTCATTTGATGAACGGGATCACATCATTAGAGAATGATGTGATGGACAAGACCCATCCGTTAGCTTAGCATATTGATCATGAAGTTTTATTGCTATTGCTTTCTTCATGACTTATACATATTCCTCTGACTATGAGATTATGCAACTCCCGAATACCGGAGGAACACCTTGTGTGCTATCAAACATCACAACGTAACTGGGTGACTATAAAGATGCTCTACAGGTGTCTCCGAAGGTGTTTGTTGGGTTGGCATAGATCAAGATTAGGATTTGTCACTCCGAGTATCAGAGAGGTATCTCTAGGCCCTTTCGGTAATGCACATCACTATTAGCCTTACAAGCAATGTGACTAATGAGTTAGTTATGGGATGATGCATTACGGAACGAGTAAAGAGACTTGCCGGAAACGAGATTGAACTAGGTATGAAGATACAGACGATCGAATCTCGGGCAAGTAACATACCGAGGACAAAGGGAATAACGTATGTTGTTATTGCGGTTTGACCGATAAAGATCTTTGTAGAATATGTAGGAACCGATATGAGCATCCAGGTTCCGATGTTGGTTATTGACCGGAGATGTGTCTAGATAGTTCTCGAACCCGTAGGGTCTGCACGCTTAACGTTCGATGATGATTTGTATTATGAGTTATGTATTTTGGTGACCGAAGTTTGTTCGGAGTCCTGGATGAGATCACGGACATGACAAGGAGTCTCGAAATGGTTGAAAGGTAAAGATTGATATATTGGACAATGATATTTGGACACCGGAATGATTTCGGAATGGTTCAGTTATATTTCGTAGTACCGAGGGGTTACCGGAACCCCTCGGGGAATTGTTGGGCCTTCACGGGCCATAGTGGAGAGGGGAGGCAGCCCACAAGGGGTATCCGTGCCCCCTCCCAAGGGGAGCTCGAATTGGACTAGGGGAGGGGGCTCACCCTCCTTTCCTTCTCCTCTTCCCTCTCCTTCCCCCTTTCCCCCCTCCGTGAGAAGGAAAAAAGAGGGGGGGGGGGCGAATCCTACTAGGAGTGGAGTCCTAGTAGGACCCTCCCATGGCGCGCCCCTCTAGGCCGCTGGCCTCTCCTCCTCCTTTATATACAGGGGCAAGCGGCACCCCAAAGCACAACAATTATTCTCTTAGCCGTGTGCGGTGCCCGCTCCGCAGTTTACTCCTCCGGTCATAGCATCGTAGTGCTTAGGCGATGCCCTGCGCGGATCACATCACCATCACCGTCACCACGCCATCGTGCTAATGAAACTCCCCCTCGACCCTCTGCTGGATCAATAGTTCGAGGGACGTCATCAAGCTGAACATGTGCTGAAGTCAGAGGTGTCGTACGTCCGGTACTAGATCGGTTGGATCACGAAGACATTCGACTACATCAGCCGCGTTAACCTAACGCTTCTGCTTTTGGTCTACGAGGGTACATAGGCAAACGCTCCCCCTCTCGTTGCTATGCATCTCACTACTGCAGGATGGTCCAAACGCGACACTATGATGAGAGACCCTTCGACGAAACTGTGTGGGATGCCATAATCGCAAACGGTGGTGTAAAAAAACCGTCAAAAAGGTGCAGTTTGCGATGACGGATGCATCAAACATGGTTCAAATTTTAGTTGCGTGTGTGATGCAGGGCATATGGTTAAGTTCAATTAACTATTTGAGATGAGGAGGAACAAAAGAAACAGACGGCCAGATGAAGGCGTGTGCGATATACAACATACGATTCACTAGGATGAACTGTGTGTGATTAGGCAACACAATGGAAACGGTTCAACTGAACAAGATGTGTGTGATACGCGGTAAACACGTCAGTAATCAAAAATGTGTGCGAAGACCAATAATAACATAGACGATTGCTGCTAATAAGCCAAGTGATTTGCTCTGTCTATAGTAGAATAACATGTATGTATATATATATATATATATATATATATATATATATATATATATATATATATATATATATATATATATATATATATATATATATATATATAACTGAAATAAACATCCAATTACATAAGTGACTATACAGGTCATTCGCACACACCTCAAGCAACAATTGCATGCATTCTAAAGTAGGAGAAACGATCGTCTAGTCATCTACTTCTTGTGACGCTCCCACCACTGCTATGTGGCTCGATCCCTCGTCTGGGGTAGGAAGAAGACAGTTCCTCATGTCAACGATCCGCCTGTACATCTCGTAGCTTGTGTACGCGTCGTTGGCCGCGTACTTGACGTGTTCTTCATACAGTCTCTCATGCCAAACATTGTGCCAGGCGTTCTTGTCCTTCTTGCTCTCTTCCTTCATCTTTGCGTAGTAGGGGTCGATGATGGCCGAGGCGAGGTCAACCAAGGAGTTAAGTTTGTTGTTGTCGCTCCCCCAAACCTTGTAGTGGTGCTGGATGTTGACAAGATTCGGGCATTTCAAGCCCCAAACCTTGAGCGCTTTTAGATCGTTGGTGGTGTCCACCGTAGTGAAACTGAAGTTGGAGCTGTTGATAAACCTGGAGAAACGCTCGCAAGGCCTTGTGGCAAGGTGGTAGTGGTAGACGAGGACATCATGTCACACGCACAACTGGGCGACGAAAACCTTCCGATCGTGCCCGGCACGACCCATGGTGTACTCGAGGTCGAAGCCGACCACTCGGTACTTGTCCTCGGCAAGGAACTGCTCCATAGTTTGGATGGAGCTCTCCATCGAGACTGGATCGTTCATGTACACCACCGAGAGGGCCTTCCCCCTCACGTGGGTGTCTAGTATGTGATGCGTGGCGAACTGCCCGCCGTTCTCATCGTCGGCCGCTCGGAGCGCCATTGGAACCGCTGGATGTCCTCTCTGTATGTGTCGTCGTGGGTGTGTTATTGTGTCGTGTGACGCGAGAGATATAAGGTAAATGGCCACAAGAATAAATGGGGGCCGGGCGGCCTAGATTCTCTGTGCGTCCGCATGACAGTTTTTGCAGGGGGTAACTGCATCGTCGTGCCGCGCCCGACGCAACCGCATGCACATGAACGTGCGTGGTCGTGTGCCGGCCCCAAACACTGGCAGCATGCATGGAGGGATGAGGGCAGAGCACCTGGAGGGACGCGAGAGCAGCGCGCGCGGCGGGACGCAAGCAGAGCGCGTCATAGCTGCCTGAATCGCAACCAACCACACGCATAGAGCAGTTGAACACGCAGGAAATGGTCGCCTACAAGCCGACCGACAGTTGCGTCGCTGTGTAGAGAGCGGCTGTGTGCTACCACCTCCGTCTAGTCTATAGTCTCCTTTATATTCTGTGCCATACTTTGCCCTCAAATTTAACCAACAAAATGTTAATGCATGTTTTAAAAATTATATAATTGGAAACTATGTTCAAATACAAGTCCAGCTATATAATCTTTGGCGACATGCATTCGTATTTTATTAGTTAAATCATATTATAAACTAGGACAGGGGTATAGTAGGTAATTAAATCACAAACGTTTTTTTATTAACCGTGTGTGTACGTGGCCTTTCGTCCTCCTCTCGCACGTCTTGTCACCCTGCTGTCGCAGATGGCTTACAGCGCAAGCTTGCGCAGCGCGCAGGGGCGTTCTTTTGGCCAAAGTGGTGCCAATGAATCGTCGGTGAGCCCGTTCCCGCGCAACCTCGCAGGTTCCCGCACAAGCTTCCCGCCCGACTCGGTGAAATCCCCCAAAATCCCAATGCTTACGGGCCTGCTATAAAAACCCTCACGGCCGGCGAGTCCTGCGTCGCATTTTCCCCTCCCTCCCTGTAGCTTATCTCATCTGCTTCTCCCACAATCGCCAATGGCACCGGTCCATCGTCGTCGCTCAGCCACTCCGCCGTCATCAGAGGACAACTCCAGCTGGAGGCTACACCGCGGCGGTGGCGCAGTCCCCGGTATAGTGTAGTGCGCGTGGCGTCCCTGTTGGGTGTGCGCGGAACACCCACCACACGCTCCGCCGCCGGTGCCCGTCGGCAGCTGTTGCCGGCCGCTGTTGCCGCCACACCACCGTCGAAAGCCAGGGCCATCGCCCGCTCCGCTGCCGTGGCCCGAAGGCGGGAGGTGGCCATCGTGGCCGCCACCCCACTGCCGGCCACCGTGGCCATCACCCGCTCCGCCACCACGACCCGAAGGCAGGAGGTGGTGGTCGTGGCCGCCACCCCATCGTCGGCCACCGTGGCCGCCAGCCCACCGTCGACCGCCGGGGTCATCACCCGCTCCGCCACCGCCGCCCGAAGGCAGGAGGCGGACGCCCGCACGTGCGTCTGCGACCTTGCCCGCTACATCGAGTTCCTACGGGAGGAGGAGGAGCGCCTCATCGTGCACACAAAGAGCCTTACCGCCGCCGTGGCCGCGGCACACACTGCCTCAAAGGCGAGGAATCAGGAGATCTACGATGAGAACCACCGCATTGAGAGGGGTCATCTGGAGCGGCTTAGGGCGTTCGAGGTGAGCGTCGCTGAAGCTGCAACAACGACAAGCACCATATTGCGGTTGCCCAGCTCGTCGGTAGGCTCCTCCTCCTCCACCTCTTACTGAGCACGCTCGACAGAGGAGAGGTAGCTGAAACCGGAAGTAGTACAAAGCCCCTCCGCAGTAGTAGTAGTATTTAGGGGCTATTTTGTTCAGTTCATCTGACTATAGATGTGGTGAAACTGTACAACGTACTTAAAATTAGCTAGTATATATAGTTGAACTAGCTATTTCAGACGTGGTTGGCAACAATTGGGGAAAATTTTGGTCGGTTCAGCTGTCGAGTTGAACTATTTGTATAAATTAAGAACGACTGCTTAATCTATGAATGAAATCTATGCTTAATTACTGAATTTTAGTTGCAAAAATTAGATACTGCTAGTGATTTTTAGCTTCATATTTTGACAAATCGCAGTGCTACAAGGTCGACAAATGGCAATGTTACTAGATCAACAAATGTCAATCTTTCCAGTTTGACAAATGGCAACATACCCAATATGACAGATGCAAATCACACCAAACTGTTTGTAAGTAGTTGCACACGGGTCATCCAAAAGAACCGTTTGTGTTTAAGAGATGCACAAATCCTGCTCTCACTTTGCATCATGTCGTCCCGGGGTCGACGGGCGGGGCGCGGGACGACGACAGCTGGCGACGCTGAGAGGTAGCGTTCGACGGCGGCGTCCCATGCCCCTGAGGGGGGCGCATGCACGGAGAGGAAGGCGGGCGACCATGGAAGTCAAAGGGATCGCTTCCCAGTAAGCCTGCGCAGCATTGAAAGTGCTAGTTATCGACTAGAGGGGGGTGAATAGGCGATTTTTATGAAAGTCTTCAAAACATGGAAGTTTTGAAGACAAACAGTAGAAATGAACCTATTGATATGCAGCGGAAGATAAACTACACTAAGCAAACCATAGTCAAGTATGCAATAATGTGAGAGTACGAAGACTAATAGCAGCTAGGTAGTAAGGATCAAGATGGAAGATGGTATGAAGCCAAACAGCAATAGTAGTCAAGCAATGAAGTCAAACAGATACGGCAAACAGGCAAAGACTTCATGAAGACAAACTCTAAGTAAAGGGAAGGAGAGGATAGAACCAGTCACTTGTTGAAGACACAGGATTTGTTGGACCAGTTCCAGTTGCTGTGACAACTGTACATCTCGTTAGGGAGGCTAAGATTCAACTCAGAAGACCGCGTCTTCACCTTATTCCCCTTGAGCTAAGGACACACAGTCCTCTCCTAATCACTCTGGTAAGTCTTCAAGGTAGACTTCCGAACCTTCACAGACTTCGTTCACCGGCGATCCACAATGACTCTTGGATGCTCAGAACACGACGCCTAACCGGCTGGAGGATTCACAGTCCTCAAGTGTAATAAGTCTTCAGGTCACACAGACAGAAAGACTTCAGTGATGCCTAACACTCTTTGGCTCTGGGTGTTTGGGCTTTGTCCTCGCAAGGATTTCTCTCTCTCAAAGGCTTCGAGGTGGGTTGCTCTCAAACGACAAAAGCCGTGTACTAACTCTGATCAGCCACCAATTTATGGTGTAGGGGGTGGGCTATTTATAGCCACAAGGCAACCCAACCTGATATGTCCGAAATGACCCTGGGTCACTAAGGAACTGACACGTGTTCCAACGGTCAAATTTCAAACACACACGACAACTTTACTTGGGCTACAAGCAAAGTTGACTTATCCAGCTCTGGATAAGATTTGCTCTCATTGTCTTCGCTCGAAGACATAGGATTTGGGTTGAACATCACTTCAGTCACTCTGACTATGTTCACTTGGACCCCACTTAACAGTACGGTGGTTCCTATGACTCAACAAAGAAGAAAAGGAAACAACGAAACAACTAAGTCTTCGCGCTCCATAGTCTTCACTGGATGTCTTCTCATGTCATAGTCTTCAATATGAATATCTTCATATACCACCATTGTCGTCAATGTCTTCATACATTTTTAGGGGTCATCTCCGGTAGGTAAACCGAATCAATGAGGGACACTACCTGTGTTATCCTGCAATTCTCACAAACACATTAGTCCCTCAACCAAATTTGTCGTCAATACTCCAAAACCAACTAGGGGTGGCACTAGATGCACTTACAATCTCCCCCTTTTTGGTGATTGATGACAAACTGGTTGAAGTTTTCAACGGGGATAAAGTATGTGAAATTGTAAAGGATAGAGTATTGTCTTCATAAGTTTCAAAGGCTCCCCCTGAAGATGTGCATATAAGTAATTTGCTTTTGGAATGCAAATGCACATGGCAGGTTGTACTTATGGAGATCCTCTTCAACTTATGACGACAATTCATCATGCATGATAAGAGTAACGAAGATAATGACATGCATAATGAAAAATGGATGTCTGCAAAATGACCTAAGTACGGAAGTTATCATCGCACATGCGGAATTTATCATCGCATTAAAGAATAGCAAATGAGTAGCAAACGACCATCAAGTTGAAGTGTTACAACTCAAAGAACCAAATGTTTCAAAAACGAGAGTTGTAAACACTAGGCAAAATATAAAGCAACTGCCCATAGGAACCCGCTTGAAGACTATCAAACTCATATGCTTCTCCCCCTTTTGTCAGGAATGACCAAAAAGGTTTGAAGACATAGAGCATCTACTCGTCCCCATGAGGAGTAGGTGAAGCATCAGGGTTGTCGTTGTCCTTTGGCGGTGCAGACGAGCTTGGTGCAGGGTCGATTCTTGCAGATGGTGGAGGTGAAGTAGCATCGTCTTCTTCATCGATCACTTTGGCATTTACAGTTGCAGCAGAAGAGGAATATTCAGAGTCTTCAAGAGATGGAGTTCGACGTAGGACAGCATTCCGTGGAGGAGTGGAGTCAAACTTGAATTTTTCAGTGAAGCTGTCGTCTTGAAGATCTGCTTCAGCACTGACTAGTGTCAAACTCTTCCATGATCGCCGACACGTTTCATGCATGACAAAGGCATTCTTGGTGGCAAGATTGCGAATGTGATTGACGTCCACCAAGAGGCTTTGCATTTGGCGCTTTAGCCAGTCATGATGCCTATCTTGTTTTTGATGAAGGGCAACCAGAAGCTCTCGGTCATTGAGAATGCGGGAGCGCTTCTTAGGCCTTTGGGCAATTGTGCTCTCAGTGGCTTCTGTTTGCGCACGATAAGGCATACGAGTAATCCCAGCCAATGGATAGACACGAGCAACAGCTTGAATTCCTTCATAGTTTTGGGTGAAGCTTTGATGGTCAGCATTCTGAAGACTAAGAGGCTCCTTTGCAGTCTCTGGGTATATGGCTTCAACAGACAAATCAACATCTGGCATAAATATGATATGATTGCATGCAGAGGGTTGATAGTTGAAGGCAGAGTGAAGCTTGATCAGACGCATAATCCAGGGAGCATAGAACTTCAGACCAAATATGTCAGACCCTGATGCAGCAAGTTGGCGGATAAAGAAATCTTGTGCATTGAAGCGTTTGCCATGAAGAATATGGAAAACCAAAGTCTTCATTGCGCCTTCCAGCTTGGCATTTGGAGAGTGTCCTTTGATAGGCCAAAGAGTTCGCCTGATAATGTGATAGATGGTGCGGGGCAGATACTCAAGGTCTTCAACAAAGAACGCCTTTGGATATTTAGCATCTGGAGGCAATGGCTTCATCATGCTGAGCATCTGACTCATATTGGGCTCAGGCTTGTGGAAGATGCTCTCCATCGCATCATTGTGAAGCTGACAACCAGGCTCATAGAGATCATCTGGAGAGGGCAGGCCAGTAAGTTCAATGACATCAATGGCCTTGGCTTCATGATGAACATTTCCTGTCATCCACTCGAGAACCCATGTCTTTGTATCCTTGTAGTAGCCACGAATATGGAGAGTGGCATAGAATTGGAGCAGTAACTCTTCATTCCAGTGCTCCTTATCTGTGACAAACTGCAGCAAGCCAGACTCTCTGAAGCAGTCCAGAGCCTCTTCCAGACAGGGTAGACCAGTTATAGCTTCAGTATCAAGACGCATATGTGGGAAAATGCGACCTTGATTGTAAAGAATGCATGAGTAATAGCTTCGCTGCTGATAGCTCCAGAACCGATCAGAAGATATTCTTGCTCTTGAGTAGGGGTTCTTGGCTCTGTCAAAGAAAGTGTTGTGTGCCTTGAAGCCATTGATATTGAAAGATCCTGGTGCTGATGCAGTACCTGGAAACCTGGGCAATCTTAGCTTTGGCTTCTGAACTCGTGGCCTGTGCTCAACATGGTAATCAAACTGAGGACCAGCAGCGGCAGGCGGAGGAGTCAGAACAGGCCATTTGACAGTGATTAGTTGGCCATAGTTGAATGCTTGCTCGATCGTGTGTGGCCTTTGTGGCAGAACAGGAGCAGTGGCGTCAACATTGGCTTCAGGTGCAGATGCAGCATTGGCTTCATTTGTTGCAGGCGCATTGGTTGGTGCAGGCTCCACATTTTCTTCAGCCATGACAACGTCATTGGCTTCATTTGCGTTGGTGGTGGCAGCCATAAGATTTTCAGCCTCCACTTGATGAGCTGGAGGGTCGGGCACTGGCAGGTTCACTTCAGGAACCACTTCTTCTTCAATGGGGGGAGTAGGGACACGTTCATCTGCTCGTCTTTCATCGGCTGATGCAGCCGGATTGTCTTCAGCACCTTTGGCTTCAGACTCAGAGACATTCATAGTGGGAGTGGTGTCTGGAAACACTTGATGTGCAACAGATTGTTGGGGCCCTTCTCCTTCTAGAACGCTCAAGGAGGTGACTTGAGGCCTTGGTCCTTTGCGAAGCCTGCGTAACGCTGGCGACACTTTTGGAGTTGGAGTTGGCTGGGCCTCAAAGTCATCATCTTCTGCTTGCACAGGTGGTGTGACTTGTTGGTGTTGGGGAGTACTTGGGGTTTCTTGTTGTTGTGGGTGATCAGCCCACTAAGCATCCTGAGCAATTGGCGTCAGAGGATGACCAATGCTGATGAGTTCGTTGTTCGTGAGAGCAGGCGATGATACCAGGTTGTGTTCGATCTGAGGAAGCACTACATCATCTTCAACATTGTCGTGGTGACCAATGTCTTCAGCAGCGGTGGGGTCAACTGCTGGATTGTCTTCAGCTTCATGAGCCTCTGTGGAAGCAGGCTCATGAACTATCATCCTTTGTTCTTGATGTTCAGATGTAGGAGGGACCATTGAAATATGTTCAACAACCAAGGGCTCTGAGGGAGCAGCCCTATCCTTCTTGGTCCTGCGCTTCTTTTTGGAGGGAGTAGCATCAGAAGCTTCAGGATTTTTCCTTTTCCTAGCTTCAGCCTCGGCAGTTCTCGTCTTCTTCAGCTCAGAAGCGGTTGATCTGACCTTTGGCTTCGAGCCGGTCATGCTGGTTGGGAAGACGATGCACGGCTCTTCCTGCCTTGAAGGAGCAGTTTGGTCAGTCGATGGCTTCTTCTTCTTTGCAGCCATTCGTGGGTCGATGCCAGGACAACCAAGAGCCTTGCGCTTCTCAGCCTCATTGTAGGCTTGCACACATTTGTCAGCCAGGCTCTTCATCCGCTCACGGGATCCTTTGGCTTCTTCCCTCTTCTTGAGAAAGGCTTCCTTAAGCTCGTGCAGCATGATCTTGAAGTTTTTGACATCTTGCACGCTGAGCTTGGCCACATGCTTCTTGAATTGGGCTTTCTCATGGTCGATCTTGTGCTTCAGCTCAACGATACGCTGAGCGAGAGCTAGCTCAGAAGCAATGGCGCCATTGAAGGAAACACTGAGGCCAATGGGAAGTTGCAGATCGTCAAAGCTAAGATTTGGGGAGTCAAACCACTCATCAATGAAGTTATGGATGATTGCCACATCAAAGAGAGGCAAATCATTGAAGATTTCTGCCTCTTCCTTGCTCTTGATTAGTTGTTCAAGGGCATCATCTGCAAGATCTTCATCACTGGACAGATCAATGGGTTCTTCTCGCAGAATGGCAGCAGGAGTCAGTGCCTGATCAGTATTCTTGACAATTTTCTTCTTTTTCTCCGTCTTCTTGGAGATGCGTGATAGATCTTCAGACTGCACGCTGTCTTCAGGAGGTGCAGTGGCCAGTGGCTTCGCACGTGAAGCTTTTGGAGGTGCAGTTGATCTTGAAGCCTTAGCCTTCTTTGGCTTCTGTGGCTTTGGAGTGGGAGCAGGGGCTTCATCAGAGTCAGCGGCATCATCTGAGTGATCCACTATGGCACCTTGAACCGTGATGTGAGCGATGAGGCCATCAAGGTTGTAGAAGGGACCGATGACATTGGGTTCTGCATCACGTGAGCCATTAGCAGGGGAGCAGGAGGACCAGGGTTGAAGTCTAACCCCAAGGAATCTTTGTTCTTCTTTGCTGAGGCCTTGGAAAACTGAAAGTTGCGCTTGAAAAGATTATCATCACGACACCAGAGCAATGATGATGGGTCGGCATTTTCAGGCTGAGGTCCACGGACCATGCAAGGATAGAAGCCTTGCGCAATGGCATCAACTCTGGACCTGGGTAGAGGACCTCTATACAAAATATCTCCCCATGGTCGCTTGATGGCATTTTTCTCTGCATATTCTTGGGTCACGAACTTGTATTTGAACCACTGTTCAGCCCAATATCTTCGAATCCATTGGATTCGAGTCTTGCGCTGATTGTAATCCTCTTCAGGATCTGTCTTGTAAAGCTCTGAGAGGTCATCAGACAAATCTCTTGATGTTCCCCCACGACGCTGTCTGCCACCCTTCCTTACTGATTTTTCTGCAGCCATGAATTTCAAACTGAATGGCTTCAACACGTTCAAAGGCTTCAGAGGCTTTCGCTGGCTGGACAGACAGGAACTGGCTTCGGGAGAGTTAATATGATGTTGTAAGAATTCTGCAAACGAATGCAGACTGTGAGAACCAAGGGATTCTCCCACGGACATGTACTTGTGACAGCATTAGAGATGCGAGGGAAGGGGAAGAGGTCATATGCATTCTCAAAAGATTTTGAAGATAAATCAGTTAGAAGACATTGACCTCATGATGCGAAGACATTCACTTATATGTTGAGAGTTGGTTCCAGATTTGTACGAATCCGCGAATAAGTACAAGTGAGGAATCTAACTAGATATGAAGCTTAAGTGAATATGCTAGGCAGTATGAGATGCAGACAGAATAGATCTAACTTGTATAGGCAGAAACCTATTTTGGTAGACAGGATGAATCTTTGAGGATCAAAAAGACGGTGAAAAGAGAGTTTTATTTACCACAAGAAGAACTGCTAGATGGGAAGAGTAGGAGACCGAGCAGTTCAATCCACCATGCCCTAACTTGGCGACGGAGGACACCTACGGCGGCGGCGGAGAGGACGATGTCCAAGGCCGGCGTGAGGACGGCGTCGGAGAAGTCTCGGCAGCTAAGCGCTTCGTCGCCGGCGTCGTCGAGAGCTAGCGGTGGCGCTAGGGTTTTGAAGAGATGGAGAGGTGGAAGAAGTTTCCTTTACCGCAGGGGACAGGTATTTATAAGGAAGTGGGCGGCACAGCGCAATTACGTAGGTGCCCCTGGCGGTTCACATCTGACGGGCACGTGGCAAGCATGCAACATACTCAGAGTTGTCCCACGTTCCCACGCCCGCCAGGTTTGTCGGATAGACGTTCCGGCTTCTCCGGATTTCAGGCAATGAGGATGAATCATTTAAAACAGACTTAAAGTTTGTCTCTGTATCTTCTGCTGACAAGGACGCAGAGAAGACATTCGACAGTTTCAATAGAATGCATATGATTTGGACAGATAGAGTTTGAGATAGGAAGCATAGACAGATTAGGGTCCGATCACATTCACTTAGTTCAAAAGATTCAACAAGGAAACATAGCTATAAGTGAATGCTGTAGAGGACAGAACACTAGTGTATATATCAGTCAGCAAGCAAATCGACATAGTGAAGATAATCATGAAGATAAATTGAAATTGAAGACAAACCAAATGTTAAGACATATCAAATGCAACGCCATGAGTGAAACACTTCAAACAGAAAAGTTTGGTGGTGGCGTTACCCACCGTATAGGAAGTATTAGACCCAGACATGACGCACAATTATCGTGGCGCTCCGAAGTCAAATTCCACGTTAATGTATTCACACTTAGAATGTAAGTCTTCATTGATTGAAGATATACTTTACTTCGTGTGTTGCACATCTAAGTCATCAAAATGCATAAGTGTTAGGACGTGTGCCTGATCACAGGACATTTGAGGATTCCAAGATATTTAGCTCACACTGTAACTTGCAAAACCTTTTCTCATCCAAGGGCTTTGTGAAGATATCTGCCAATTGCTCTTCAGTGTTGACGTGAATGATATCAATGTCTTTCTTCATGACATGATCTCTTAGGAAGTGATGACGAATTTCAATGTGCTTTGTCTTCGAGTGCTGGACTGGGTTGTTGGCAATCTTGATGGCGCTTTTGTTGTCGCAGAAGAGAGGTACTTGTTTCAGATTGATGCCATAGTCCTTGAGAGTTTGCTTCATCCATAGAAGCTGAGCACAGCAAGATCCAGCAGCAATGTATTCAGATTCAGCAGTTGAGAGTGACACATAGTTCTGCTTCTTTGAAGACCAACAGACAAGTGATCGTCCCAGAAAGTGACATGTGCCTGATGTAGACTTGCGATCCACCTTGTCAGCAGCATAATCAGCATCCGAAAATCCAACCAGATCAAACTCTAAGCCCTTTGGATACCATAATCCTAGTGTTGGGGTGTGAGCCAGATATCGAAGAATTCGCTTCACAGCTAAGTGATGTGATTCCTTTGGTGCCGCTTGGAATCGAGCACACATGCAAACACTAAGCATAATATCTGGCCTAGATGCACATAGGTAAAGTAAAGAACCAATCATGGAGTGATATACCTTTTGATCGAACTCTTTACCATTATCGTCGGGACCCAGATGGTGTTTGGCTGGCATTGGCGTCATGTAACCTTTGCAATCTTGCATTCCAAACTTCTTCAGGCAATCTTTGAGGTATTTCTCTTGAGATATGAAGATGCCATTCCTTTGATGACGAATTTGAAGACCAAGGAAGAACTTCAGCTCACCCATCATGGACATCTGATATTGCTCTTGCATCATGTATCCAAACTCATCACTATACTTCTGGTTGGTGCAGCCGAAGATTATGTCATCCACATATATTTGGCACACAAACAGTTCACCATCATATGTCTTCGTGAAGAGTGTAGGATCGAGGGATCCAGGTTTGAAGCCTTTGCTCTTCAGGAAGTCTTTGATTGTATCATACCAAGCGCGAGGAGCTTGTTTGAGGCCATACAGTGCTTTGTTTAGCTTGTACACCATATCAGGATGTTTTGGATCTTCAAAGCCAGGAGGTTGTGCGACGTATACTTCTTCTTCAATCTTGCCGTTGAGAAATGCACTCTTCACATCCATTTGATATAGCAAGATGTTGTTGTGGTTAGCATAGGCTAGCAATATGCGAATAGCTTCAAGCCTAGCCACAGGAGCAAATGTTTCATCGAAGTCAATCCCTTCAACTTGAGTATATCCTTGAGCAACGAGACGTGCTTTGTTTCTGACGACTTGGCCATGCTCATCTTGCTTGTTTCGATATATCCATTTTGTGCCAATAATGTTATGCTTGCGAGGATCAGGTCGCTTGACTAGCTCCCAAACATTGTTCAGCTTGAACTGTTGAAGCTCTTCTTGCATTGCTTGAATCCATTCAGGTTCCATAAAGTCTTCAGCAACTTTCTTGGGTTCTGATATTGACACAAAAGAAAAGTGCCCACGGAAATTTGCTAACTGTGTTGCTCTTGAGCGAGTAAGTGGACCAGGTGTATTGATGCTATCAATTATCTTCTCAATCTGTACTTCATTTGCAACACGAGGATGAACTGGGCGAAGACTTTGCTCTTGCTGATCATTGTCATCATTGGAAGGATTGTCTTCAGGCTGAGCATTGTCTTCAGGTTGGTTGGGTGCAGATATGATAAGTTCCTCTTCAGGCTGTGCTTCAGTAGGCATGATTTCACCAGTTCCCATTAGCTTGATGTATTCGCTAGGTGGAGCTTCGACTAGTGAACTTGGCAGGAGCTCTCTTTGTGAACCATTGGTTTCATCAAACCGCACGTCCACAGTTTCAACGATTTTGTAGAGATAGAGGTTGAAGACTTTGTAGGAGTGCGAGTCCTTTCCGTAACCGAGCATGAAGCCTTCGTGAGCTTTAGGTGCAAATTTTGACTTGTGATGGGGATCCTTGATCCAGCACTTAGCTCCAAATACTCTGAAGTACCTGACATTTGGCTTCTTGCCAGTGAGGAGCTCATACGAAGTTTTGTTCAGAAGCTTATGGATGTAAACACGGTTGATGACGTGGCATGCTGTATCAATAGCTTCAGGCCAGAACTTTCTTGGTGTCTTGTATTCATCGAGCATCGTCTGATCCATCTCAATGAGGGTTATGTTCTTGCGCTCTACGATGCCGTTCTGCTGAGGTGTGTAAGGAGCAGAGAACTCATGAGTGATTCCCATTGTATCCAGATAAAGATCAAGTCCGGTGTTCTTGAACTCAGTGCCGTTGTCACTTCTGATATGCTTGATCTTGACGCCATAATTGTTCATGGCACGATTGGCGAAGCGTCTAAAGACATCTTGCACTTCGGTCTTGTAGAGAATTATGTGCACCCATGTGTATCTTGAGTAATCATCAACAATGACGAAGCCATAGAGACAGGCAGTTGTTGTGAGGGTGGAGTAGTGAGTAGGACCAAATAAGTCCATGTGTAGCAGCTCGAAGGGTTGAGAAGTAGTCATGATTGTCTTCGAAGGATGCTTGGCCCTTGTCATCTTTCCGGCTTCGCAGGCACCGCACAAATGATCCTTCTTGAACTTGACGTCCTCGATGCCTATGACATGCTTCTTCTTGGCGAGAGTGTGTAAGTTCCGCATGCCAGCATGTCCCAGCCTCTGATGCCATAGCCAGCATTCTGAAGCTTTTGTAAGAAGGCATACGGCAAGCTGTGGTCCTGCTGAGAAATCTACCATGTATAGATCATCTTTTCTGTACCCTTCAAAGACTAGAGACTTGTCAGATTCCATTAGTACAAGGCAACGATATTTTCCGAATAGCACAATCATGTTCATGTCACAAAGCATCAAGACAGACATTAAGTTGAACCCAAGGGATTCAACAAGCATCACTTTATCCATGTGTTGATCCCTTGAGATTGCAACTCTACCTAGACCCAATACCTTGCTTTTACCAGTATCAGCAAACGTGATGTGACTCTTATCAGATGGACGTAAAGTTGAGTCCATGAGAAGACTTCGATCACCAGTCATATGATTAGTGCATCCGCTGTCCATAATCCATTCAGAAGCACGAGGTGTCATACTCTGCATTACAGTTAGGGGGATAGGCTTCACCAAGAGTATTGTGAAGCAGAAACATTTGACGGGCAAGAGGATTACGGAAGCTCAGATCAAGATTAGGACTAATAGGATGAATGGCAAGCGATTCAGGAACAAAATACATAGTGAGACCATTTGGGCATTTGATCTTGCGCCCTACAAGATGTTTTAGGTCCCCAGCAATAGCATCAGACGCCTTTGTTTTTCGGCTGGAGACCTTTCCCTGCAAAAGAAAGTTAATTCTTCTTAACCACCCACATCTTCAGGGGTGGCTTAGAAGCAATGAGTCTAAGTGCAGCATCTGAGAACTTCGGCTTTGGAGCCCTAGCAAATAGCCTTGCAGGAGATGAATGATACTCGTATGAATAAGCAGAAAAGTTCTTAGTTCTATGAACATAGCGGTTTGAAGACACACGCTCATATTCATAAGTCTGAGTACGGTTTCCCTGCAAAACATTGGCGTTAGGGTGACTCAGGTGAGTCCTCTGTCTGTATGAAGCCTTTGGACCATATGAAGCCTTAGGTCCGGGGTTTGTCTTCTTCCCAGGTGGTGTCATGATGACATTCACTGGAAGCTTCTCAAGACAGCTTTTAGGAACCCAGATCTTCTTCATAGGTGGCCCATTCCTGCAGTTAGTACCAATATATCTCGCAAACACTTCACCATTCTGATTCTTGAATAGTTTATAGTTTGCATCAAAGGATTCATCAACGATAACAGGGTTAGCACAAGTAAAGCCAGATAAGGAGGATGGATCCACTGAAGGTCCCTTTGCAGCAACCCATGTGGTTTTGGGATACTGCTCAGGCTTCCAGTAGGAACCATCAACATTCATTTTCCTCTCGAACCCAACACCCTCTTTCCTAGGGTTTCGGTTCAGAATCTGCTTTTTGAGGACATTGCAAAGTGTCTGGTGTTCTTTCAGACTTTTATACATCCCTGTTTCAAGCAATGTCTTCAACCTAGCATTTTCATCAGCAATAGTAGTGGTGTCCTCCGCAGAGGGGTTAGTTACCACATCAGTAGTTGAAGACAATGCAACAGCAGCAGCAGTAGAACATTCAGCAATAGAGGTAGCGTGGTCACGCTCAAGGCATTTTAGACATGGTGGTTCAAATCCATCCTAAGCGGGACTGATCTGTTGAGCGCAAAGTGACTCATTCTCTTTTTGAAGATCTTCATGAGCCGCTCTCAATTTCTCAAGCTCTTGCTTCCTTTGAATATAATCGTAGGAGAGCTTTTCATGAGTGGTTGAGAGCGTTTCATGACGACTTTCAAGTTCTTGGTACTTAGCATGAAGATTTTTTATGTCTTCAACTAAGGACTGTGAACGAGTCATTTCCGCGTCCAACAGGTCATCGCTTTTGTCTAACAGTTTTTGAGTATGTTCCATAGCCTTTTGTTGTTCAGTTGCAATTTTAGCAAGTGTTTTGTAGCTGGGTTTGGATTCACAATCGGAGTCATCTTCACTAGATGTTTGAAAGTAAGCATCGCGTGATTTTACCTTGGCACCACGTGCCATGAAGCAGTAGGTAGGAGTAGGGTCGTCCTTGTCATCAGCTTCAGCGTTGGTGTGGAAGTCATTGTCTTCAGTGTTGAAGATGGACTTGGCAACATAAGCAGTGGCTAAAGCCAGACTTGCAACGCCAGGGTCGGACTCCTCCTCAGACTCCACCTCCGCCTCCTCAGAAGCAGACTCCTCCTCTGAATCCATTTCCTTCCCAACAAAAGCACGAGCCTTGCCAGATGAGCTCTTCTTATGAGATGAAGACTTTGATGAGGACTTGGAAGAAGACTTTGAAGATTTCTTCTTCTTCTTGTCATCAGAATCATATTCCTTGCTTTTCTTCTTCTTCTTCTTCTCGTTGTCCCACAGTGGACACTCAGATATATAGTGTCCAGGTTTCTTGCACTTGTGACATATTCTCTTCTTGTAGTCATGAGTGGAAGCTTCATCATTTCTTGAGCTGGATCGTGATGACTTTCTGAAGCCCTTCTTCTTGGTGAACTTCTAGAACTTCTTCACAAGCATAGCAAGTTCCTTACCAATGTCTTCAGGATCATTAGAACTGCAGTCAGATTCTTCTTCAGATTAGGAAACAACTTTTGCCTTCAAAGCGCGAGTTCGGCCATAGTTGGGACCATAGATATCTCTTTTCTCAGAAAGCTGGAACTCATGTGTGTTGAGCCTATCAAGTATATCAGACGGATCGAGTGTCTTGAAGTCAGGACGTTCTTGTATCCTGAGGGCAAGGGTGTCAAAGGAGCTGTCAAGTGATCTCAGTAGTGTCTTGACGATTTCATGCTTGGTAATCTCAGTGGCGCCAAGAGCTCGAAGCTCATTTGTGATGTTAGTGAGGCGATCAAACGTGAGCTGGACATTCTCATTGTCGTTTCTCTTGAAGCGGTTGAAGAGGTTGCGAAGAACACTGATTCTTTGATCTATCTGGGTTGAGACGCCTTCGTTGACCTTGGATAGCCAGTCCCAGACTAGCTTTGATGTCTCCAGAGCACTCACACGGCCATACTGTCCTTTGGTCAGATGACCACAGATGATGTTCTTGGCAGTAGAGTCCAGTTGAATGAACTTCTTGACATCAGCAGGGGTGACACCCTCACCAGTCTTGGGAACGCCGTTCTTGACGACATACCAGAGGTCGACATCAGTGGCTTCAAGATGCATGCGCATCTTATTCTTCCAGTAGGGATATTCAGTTCCATCGAAGACGGGGCAAGCAGCGGAGACTTTGATTATCCCTGCAGTCGACATAGCTAAAACTCCAGGTGGTTAAACCGAATCACACAGAACAAGGGAGTACCTTGCTCTAATACCAATTGAAAGTGCTAGTTATTGACTAGAGGGGGGGTGAATAGGTGATTTTTATGAAAGTCTTCAAAACATGGAAGTTTCGAAGACAAACAGTAGAAATGAACCTATTGATATGCAGCGAAAGATAAACTACACTAAGCAAGCCATAGTCAAGTATGCAATAATGTGAGAGTATGAAGACTAATAGCAGCTAGGTAGTAAGGATCAAGATGGAAGATGGTATGAAGCCAAACAACAATAGTAGTCAAGCAATGAAGTCAAACAGATACGGCAAACAGGCAAAGACTTCACGAAGACAAACTCTAAGTAAAGGGAAGGAGAGGATAGAACCAGTCACTTGTTGAAGACACAGGATTTGTTGGACCAGTTCCAGTTGCTGTGACAACTGTACATCTCGTTAGGGAGGCTGAGATTCAACTCAGAAGACCGCGTTTTCACCTTATTCCCCTTGAGCTAAGGACACACAGTCCTCTCCCAATCACTCTGGTAAGTCTTAAAGGTAGACTTCCGAACCTTCACAGACTTCGTTCACCGGCGATCCACAATGACTCTTGGATGCTCAGAACGCGGCGCCTAACCGGCTGGAGGATTCACAGTCCTCAAGTGTAATAAGTCTTCAGGTCACACAGACAGAAAGACTTCAGTGATGCCTAACACTCTTTGGCTCTGGGTGTTTGGGCTTTGTCCTCGCAAGGATTTCTCTCTCTCAAAGGCTTCGAGGTGGGTTGCTCTCAAACGACAAAAGCCGTGTACTAACTCTGAGCAGCCACCAATTTATGGTATAGGGGGTGGGCAATTTATATCCACAAGGCAACCCGACCTGATATGTCCGAAATGACCCTGGGTCACTAAGGAACTGACATGTGTTCCAACGGTCAGATTTCAAACACACACGACAACTTTACTTGGGCTACAAGCAAAGCTGACTTATCCAGCTCTGGATAAGATTTGCTCTCATTGTCTTCGCTCGAAGACATAGGATTTGGGTTGAGCATCACTTCAGTCACTCTGACTAAGTTCACTTGGACCCCACTTAACAGTACGGTGGTTCCTATGACTCAACAAAGAAGAAAAGGAAACAACGAAACAACTAAGTCTTCACGCTCCATAGTCTTCACTGGATGTCTTCTCATGTCATAGTCTTCAATATGAATATCTTCATATACCACCATTGTCGTCAATGTCTTCATACATTTTTAGGGGTCATCTCCGATAGGTAAACCGAATCAATGAGGGACACTACCTGTGTTATCCTGCAATTCTCAGAAACACATTAGTCCCTCCACCAAATTTGTCTTCAATACTCCAAAACCAACTAGGGGTGGCACTAGATGCACTTACAAGCATACAGCTCGCACACTTCCCAGTGAGCCTGCACATTAGAGGACAGCTTGCACGCCTCTCGGTCAGCCTGCGCACGGGACCGTGCTCGCACGCCTCCCGTTCAGTCAAGGTCAAGCAGCTGTCCGCACGGCACCTCCTATAGCCATTAAAACGAAGACACATGGCGTCATGTGAATGGTTAACAGAACGCACACGGTTTGAATTACACAAACGTTTGAGATATTAAAGTGGCAGCTATTTTTTCAAAATGCCTTTGTTGGCTGTCATTATTCGAGTGCGCCTTCTCTCAAAATGGACACGAAAAATACCATAGCATGTCTGGTGCCATTCCATGATAGCATGCCAAGTTTCATGAATTTCAGACGAGTTTTGGATTTACTAGAATTAAAAAACCAGGCATCTCAATGTTTTGCCGGCAATGAACGGTGCCCTAGTGTTTGAAATTCATTACCATTTCTTGCATGGGACCTAAGCATGCACCCAAGGACACATATTTGTTTTTTCAACCAATTCATATGCACTGGAGCATGTGCATGTAGTTCAAATTTGAATTATGCACATAAATGCATTAGAAACTAAGTTAATGCATAAAGATGTCCAAATAAACCCCGAAAAATCACAAAAATTTGACACAACACTCTTGTTATTCTATGTTGACACGAGAAATTTCTTGGAAGCAATAGGAGGCAATGGATATCGTTTCGTCCCCAAAGGTTGGACGTTCCCTACCGAAACCATCATGCTTGTTGTGAGAAGCTCTGGTTTGTGAGAAGCATATACCTAAACCTGCCCCAAATAGGACAAATTTTTACCACGACATGTTGATACCGCTCCATGATAGCATGCCAAGTTTCATGCATTTCAGACGAGTTTTGGATTTACTAGAATTTAAAAACGAGGCATCTCAATGTTTTGCCGGCAATGAACGGTGCCCTAGTGTTTGAAATTCATTACCATCTCTTGCATGGGACCAAAGCATGCACCCAAGAACACAGATTTGATTTTTCAACCAATTTATATGCACTGGAGCATGTGCATGTAGTTCAAATTTGAATTATGCACATAAATGCGTTGAAAACTAAGTTAATGCATAAAAATGTCCAAATGAACCCGAAAAATCATAAAAAATGACACAACACTCATGTTGTTCTATGATGACACGAGAAAATTTTTAGAAGCAATAGGAGGCAATGGATATCGTTTCGTCCCCAAAGGTGGGACGTTCCCTACCGAAACCATCATGCTTGTTGTGAGAAGCTCTCGTTTGTGAGAAGCATATACCCAAACCTGCCCAAAATTGGACAAAAAATTTACCACGGCATGTCGATGCCACTCCATGATAGCATGCCAAGTTTCATGAATTTCAGACGAGTTTTGGATTTACTAGAATTAAAAAACCAGGCATCTCAATGTTTTGTCGGCAATGAACAGTGCCCTGGTGTTTGAAATTCATTAAAATTTCTTGCATGGGACCTAAGCATGCACCCAAGGACACATATTTGTTTTTTCAACCAATTCATATGCACTGGAGCATGTGCATGTAGTTCAAATTTGAATTATGCACATAAATGCATTAAAAACTAAGTTAATGCATAAAAATGTCCAAATGAACGCCGAAAAATCACAAAAATTTACACAACACTCTTGTTGTTCTATGTTGACACGAGAAATTTTTTGGAAGCAATAAGAGGCAATGGATATCGTTTCGTCCCCAAAGGTGGGACGTTCCCTACCGAAACTATCATGATTGTTGTGAGAAGCTCTGGTTTGTGAGAAGCATATACCCAGACCTGCCCCAAATGGGACAAAAAATTTACCACGGCATGTTGATGCTGCTCCATGATAGCATGCCAAGTTTCATGAATTTCAGACGAGTTTTGGATTTACTAGAATTTAAAAAACAGGCATCTCAATGTTTTGTCGGCAATCAACGGTGCCCTGGTGTTTGAAATTCATTACCATTTCCTGCATAGGACCTAAGCATGCACCCAAGGACACATATTCGATTTTTCAACCAATTTATATGCACTGGAGCATGTGCATGTAGTTCAAATTTGAATTATGCACATAAATGCATTGATAACTAAGTTAATTCATAAAAATGTCCAAACGAACCCCAAAAATCACAAAAAATGACACAATACTCCTGTTGTTGTGGCACCCCGGCTCAGAGAAACTGGAACGCCCCGTATTCTAGCCCAGAGATCGAAAGGAAATCTTCTGGAATACGACACTGCTTAGCATAGAACAAATCAGCTCTTTATTACAAGCTAGATGGATACAACGGGATTACATTGGCACAGTGACACTACGCCTACCATGGTTGCTCCATGCAAGCAGCAGAACAACACGAAGCAGCGGAATAACTACTAGCAGCGGAACCACAATGACGGTGATGAACTCCACGCCGAAGGGACTCTGGCTGGAACGCTTAGCCTAGCTCGCAAACAAGGGATCCATGGTAAACAAGCAATCAAGTCCGGCATGACCTGCAAACTGGCATGACATGCAGGTCAGTACATTGAATGTACTTGCAAGCTCACAACAACCAAAGCAATCAAGACAGACAACAGCATGGCAATTACAGGTTAACAAGGATTAGCATGATACTATCATAACGACATGGCATGAACAACATGATACAACTAGAACAATACGAGCATGTCATGAACATATAAACATGATGACACTATCATGCAACATGATGACGTTATCATGCACCAACTTACTCTGCTCGGGTTACCTCGTAATCATCATGGACATCACACGATCATCTCAGGATCAAAGCTTGGTATTAACAATACCATGGTAATCATTACATGACCACAAGGAGCTTGATCTTTACCCTTGACTCTCGCATAATACCACAAATATGCATCAACTCGATATCCTCGATAACACGGTGATCATCTCACGATCACAACCAATCTCTTTCTCATCATCGAACCAGGGTTGTTATTAAGCACATTATTATGATTACTGTTGACCCACAGTGTGACCAACTACGAACTATGCCCATATCCGTGGGCGCGGCTATCGATAGATTTAATACACACTCTGCAGAGGTAGCGCACTGTACCCACACCACGGAACCCATGGCCTCGCACTCCCATTCGGGTGGACCAACGGCGTTCCGACAAAACCGTCCTACTGCCATGACACTCTCCTGGCCACTCTGACAAACTCTCCTTTGGGCTAAGTCATGGGTGGCCCAATGCCTACCAAAGGCATGAACGACCACCATCGTGGCAAAACATAAACGGTCCCAAACGGGGACAAGGATCCTTACAACAACAACAGGCACACAAGGCTTATGCCGTCCTACCCGGCCAAGGTAGCGCCCGCGCATAACCTTCCCTCGTTGGAGGCACCAGCGAGAGGCATGATGATAGACCCAGTTAGGACCTGCCCATAAAAGGCAAATGTGGTTGCACTGGTCAGCTCGATATGGTGGGACCATGACTCAGCCAACAGTTGTTCAAGTTCAATTTAATCCGGTTAAACTTGAATATAATATGCTAAGCCGTGATAAAATAACATGATGCAATTACAATCAATGAGCATGATATAAGCATGGGGTGCAACATAACTATCAACCATATCAACAATGAATCATATCTGACTGAGCATGGCATAATGACGAGCATGCATATCACAAGTATAACACTACTCATAGCATAACATGACCACTAACATCAACAATAAATACCATGTAATAACACATCAATAACATTAACGAGTAAACACTTAACCAACTAACAGCAAATGAACAATGCATATCAACGTACTCGGTAACCGATGACAGTCATGCACCGAAGAACATGACCAACCCAACATGTACTATTACAAAGCATGACCAATATGAAAGTAATACTAGCAGGTAGAACATGATAACAGAGTGCAAGAAAACATAGCATGACGGTAACCACCGATCCATAAGCATAACCGAAATAACGACAACAGTAGCAAAACAAACATACAGTTATTAAAGATTCAAGTTGAAAACCAATGCTACTGCATGGCTATCATGCAAATGGTGGTTGTGGCTTGCCTGGGGATGAAGAAGGCTCTAGGAAGAAGTGCGGTGAAGCCGTGGAAAGATTCGCCGGAAAAGATTCTCTCTCGGAGGGGGCTGATTAGGGGCAAGGCAAAATGGTCATTTCCAGTATGTCAAACCATAGTGAAAATGATGTGAACGGAACGGGCTCGACGAGACGAAGATGTGGGCGTTGGATTCACCTCATTCGGAGTCTCGAGCAAAAAGTTATAGCCCGACGAAGTTTAGGGACCAATCTGTAAGAATATATTCTACAAACAGGCCTCTGAGTGAGAAAACAGAAAGCGCCTTAAGCGAAAATACATTTACAGAACTTGGAAAGCGCACTTAGAGCCGAAGAGCACCATAATATGCTTTCTCCATGGGAAAACGTACTTTCGAAAGTATGCTTCCACTTATCCACGTGGGCAGTGGTGGGGCTCGCTCCGGTGTGGCTGACAGGTGGGACCGGGGCGACACGGGGCCCACCTGCCCTGACCGTCTTCAACCTCCCGCTCGGGAGCGCGCCGGGCCAAGGGAGGTTCTCGCCTCGATGGCGACTGCCGGCGACTCCGGCCGCCGTTCGTGACGTACGACCTACCAAAATTCTCAGCGCGACGAGCCGGATCTGTTTCCTGTGGAAGAAGACGCCGGGGAGCTCAAGGTTGAGGAGGACAAGGGCTGAGGCGGAGGGAGCTTCGGTTGGAGTTGGGCGTCGCGGCCAGAGGCCACTGGAGGAGTAGGCGAAGGGTGGAGGGGCTTGGGTGGACTGCGGGAGGTGCCCTGGAGGTGGATAGGAGGAGAGATGAGGGCTAGCTCGCCGGAATCGAGGCGGGGTTCGCCGGCGGTCGAGGCAATAGAGAGAGGGCAGGGGGCATCTTCGAGCTCGACGGAGGGGCTAGGCGAGGTCCTGGGAGGTGGGTGAGGCGAGTGGTGTGCTCGGGAGGCCGCGGGGAGGGCTACTTATAGCCGGGGCGAGGGACACGGGCTCGGGTGCCGCTGCTCGCGCTCGGCCAAAGCTCTGGCGACGTGCAGCGATCACAGGGAGGCGCGGGAAGCCAACCAAGGAGGGAGCAGACGAGCCGCAGAGTTCACAGGGCAGAAGAGGTCGAGGGCGTAGGAGAAGCCAAGCGCCATTAATGCATGTCGGCACTGCTCACCCGTGGGCGCGCGACGACGGGCGCCAGCGAGGAGGTTTCCGGAGAGGGAGATGGCTCCAGGGGGATGGCGACGACCCGGTGAAGCTGTTGGACATGCTCACGCGCGCGAAGACAATGAGAGGGAGAGCTGCTGGAGCTTGAAGACACCCTGGACGCGGCCAACGACAGCAGAGCGCGCGCATTGCATGGCAAAGCCCGTGATCACCGCGTGCACTAGTGCACAAAGTGCCACACGGTCGGCAAAATGGTGTCTGCGGTGGAGTCCCTCCAGGGTAGGTTCTAACTGAGGTGGTAGCTCGGTTAAAGACTCTGTGGTTAAATGGTAAGTGAGCTCTGAAGTTTGCTGTTGAAAACTTGATCATGAAACAGTGATCAACTGAGGTGAGATTAGAGCCACATAGGATGTATGGGGAGTTTAGGTTAAGAAGGACTAAAATCCTGTCAATTATGAGATGATTTGGACCAGTATTTAATATAGTAGTTTAACAACCACATAACTTGGTCCAGAAACAAGAACAGGAAGAAGCACTCACATAGAGTGATGAATTGAGATGAAAATGATTATGGAAGGATTATTTGGGCATATGAGAGTGCCATAAAAATTTCATGCTATTTGGCCAAGCCAAAATGGTAGTTCCTTCATACAACACTTCTCTGGACAGAAACTTAGGAAAAATCCTGAGGGAAAATGGCATGATGAAATGAGACCAAATCTTGTGGAGATAGATAATATAGGTAGGAGAAGGCCCTGGAAATAGTTTAGCAATAATGGAGCAATATAAAATGTACTTGATTCACTAATTGAAAGTTTGGACAGAAACAAAGATTTGAAGCCGTGCTCACATGGGTGCATTGCATGAGCTCAAATCTTGTGGAGAGCTTTTATTTTGTAATATGAAGGACCATGCAAAATTTAAACTCATTTGGACCATCCTAGCTAGTACTTCCTTCACAACCCATTTCCCTTAGACATGAACTTTGAGAAATTGCTCAGGAATATTTACTAGGAAAATTAAGTTGAATTTTGGCATGAGGCAATTATTTGGACATGAAAAGGTGTCCAAAAATTTTAGGGTCAATTGGGAAAAGGTAAATGGCACCTGCTTCACAATCTGCCATTCAGGATAGAATAGGAAAGTAATTAATTGAGCATGATGAGGAACATGGCAAATGATATATTTTGCCATATTTGAGAAAGATATGACCCAAACAATTTATGAGAATTATTTGGGAATTTTAGGAGTGATGGAAATATAAGTCGCTTCACAACCTAGGGCAAATTGGGTTATTCCTTTAATAGAAAAGGAATATCCTCAAGTAAAAGAATATTGGGGTTTGGTCCATGATGGAAATGGCAAGGTCTTGGGAAGGGTTTGAGGATGACAAGCCACTCTGGAAAGGAAGAAGAGGGCATCTTCTTCAGTTTCTAGACCACATAGGCACGGAAAAATAAAACTCAAGCAAAAATCTCAGAAAAACAAAAGAAAAAGAAAGGTTCAAAAAATCAGGCTGTGACAGTTGTTCTATGATGACACGAGAAAATTTTTGGAAGCAATAAGAGGCAATGGATATCGTTTCGTCCCGAAAGGTGGGACGTTCCCTACCGAAACCATCATACTTGTTGTGAGAAGCTCTGGTTTTTGAGAAGCATATACCCAAACCTGCCCCAAATGAGACAAAAATTTTATCATGGCATGTTGATGCCGCTCCATGATAGCATGCCAAGTTTCATGAATTTCAGACGAGGTTTGGATTTACTAGAATTTAAAAACCAGGCATCTCAATGTTTTGCCGGCAATCAACGGTGCCCTGGTGTTTGAAATTCATTATCATTTCTTGCATGGGACCTAAGCATGCACCCAAGGACACAAATTTAATTTTTCAACCAATTTATCTGCACTGGAGTATGTGCATGTAGTTCAAATTTGAATTATGCACATAAATGCATTAAAAACTAAGTTAATGCATAAAATGTCCAAACGAACCCCGAAAAATCACAAAAAATGACACAACACTCCTGTGGTTCCATGTTGACACGAGAAAATTTTTGGAAGCAATAAGAGGCAATGGATATCGTTTCGTCCCCAAAGGTGGGACGTTCCCTACCGAAACTATCATGATTGTTGTGAGAAGCTCTGGTTTGTGAGAAGCATATACCCAGACCTGCCCCAAATGGGACAAAAATTTTACCACGACATGTTGATGCCGCTCCATGATAGCATGCCAAGTTGCATGAATTTCAGACGAGTTTTGGATTTACTAGAATTTAAAAAACAGGCATCTTAATGTTTTGTCGGCAATCAACGGTGCCCTGGTGTTTGAAATTCATTACCATTTCCTGCATGGGACCTAAGCATGCACACAAGGACGCAGATTTGATTTTTCAACCAATTTATATGCACTGGAGCATGTGCATGTAGTTCAAATTTGAATTATGCACATAAATGCACTGAAAACTCAGTTAATGCATAAAAATGTCCAAACGAACCCCAAAAAATCACAAAAATTGACACAACACTCCTGTTGTTCTATGTTGACAGAAGAAATTTTTTGAAAGCAATAAGAGGCAATGGATATCGTTTCGTCCCCAAAGGTGGGACGTTCCCTACCGAAACCATCATACTTGTTGTGAGAAGCTCTGGTTTGTGAGAAGCATATACCCAAACCTGCCCCAAATGGGACAAAAAAATTACCACGACATGTTGATGCCGCTCCATGATAGCATGCCAAGTCTCATGAATTTCAGACGAGTTTTGGATTTAATAGAATTTAAAAACCAAGTATCTCAATGTTTGCGGCCGAGTGATGATGGCATGGTGTTTCACATTCATTCCCATTTCTTGCATGGGACCTAAGCACGCAACCAAGGACACATATTTGAATTTTCAACTAATTTATATGCATTAGAGCATGTGCCTAGAGTTCAAATTTGAATTATGCACATGAATGCATAGAAAACTCAGTTAATGTATAAAAATGTCCAAGCGAACCCCAAAACATCCCAAAAATTGACACAAAACTCCTGTTGTTCTATGTTGACACTAGGAAAAAAATTTGAAATCGAGAAGAGGCAACGGTTATCGTTTCGTCCTGAAAGGTGAAACCTTCCCTACCGAAACCATCACACTTATTGTGAGAAGCTTATACCCAAACCTGCCCCAAATGGGACATTTTTTTACCACGACATGTTGATGCCGCTCCATGATAGCATGCCAAGTTTCATGAATTTCGGACAAATTTTAGATTTACTAGAATTACAAAAGCAAGTACGTCGATGTTTTCCAGAGAGCCACGATGCCGTGGTGTAGGATCGAAAGTATGTCTAGAGGGGGGTGATTAGACTACTTGACCAAATAAAAATCTTGCCTTTTCCCAATTTTAAGTTTTGGCAGATTTTAACAACTTAGCACAAATCAAGTAAACAACCTACACATGCAATTCAAAGAGTATAGCAGCGGAATGTAAAACAATTGCATATGAAGGTAAAGGGAGGAGTTTGAGGGAGCAAACACAATGTAGACACGGAGATTTTTATCCGTGGTTCCGATAGGTGGTGCTATCGTACATCCACGTTGATGGAGACTTCAACCCACGAAGGGTAACGGTTGCGCGAGTCCACGGAGGGCTCCACCCACGAAGGGTCCACGAAGAAGCAACCTTGTCTATCCCACCATGGCCATCACCCACGAAGGACTTGCCTCACTAGGGTAGATCTTCATGAAGTAGGCTGTTCTGGAAGTGTAGGCATGTTCTGTTGGCTCTCCTCACGAATGAAGAGTGGGTGGAGGGGTATATATAGCCTCCACACAAAATCTAACCGTTACACACAAATCACCAAACTCGGTGGGACCGAATCAGAAAACTCGGTCAGACCGATTTAGTTCAAAATGTGAACGTTAGGATTTTCGGTGGGACCGACATGTCAACTCGGTGGGACCAATTCCATTAGGGTTAGGGCATAATGTAATCTCGGTGAGACCGATTACACAAACTCGGTGGGACCGATTTTGGTAAGAAGAAAAAAGAGAGTTGGTCGGGCAAACTCGGTGGGACCGATTTGCTCATCTCGGTTAGACCAAAACGTTATGAAGGGGAAATAGAGAGTTTGCATTGCAATCTCGGTGGGACCGATCGCTCATCTCGGTTAGAACAAAGCGTTACGAAGGGAAATAGAGAGGTTGCAATCCCATCTCAGTGAGATCGAGATCCCTATCGGTGAGACCGAAGTGACTAGGGTTTGTGGCAGTGGCTACGTCAAGTGAACTCGGTGGCGCAGGATAGGAAATTTCGGTGGGGCCGAGTTTGACTTTTGGTTTGGGACATATGTGGGTATGAGAAAGTAGTTGAGGGTTTTGGAGCATATCACTAAGCATTTTGAGCAAGTAACTCATTAAGCAAGACCTCATCCCCTTCTAATAGTATTGGCTTTTCCTATGGACTCAATGTGATCTTGGATCACTAAAAGTAAAATGTAGAGTCTTGAGCTTGAGCCAACATGTGTCCTTAGAATTTGAGGGGTCCACTTTCTAATCCGTGCCATGCCAATCATTGAGCTTTCCTGAAATATTTATCTTGAAATAGCATTAGCTCAATGAGCTATATGTTGTTAGTAATTACCAAAACCACCCAGGGATAGTTGCCCTTTCAATCTCCCCTTTTTTGGTAATTGATGACAACATATAGATCAAAGCTTCGACAAATGATAATAAGATTGAAAAACATCGCCGCTTTGAGAAGTATGTGATAAGCAAGAGCTCCCCCTAAATTTGTGCATTATTTAGAATTTGCTTTTGAATGCAAATGCACAATCGATTAGGATCATGGGTTACTCTTCAATGTCACATACATCTTGGTGGAGCGCTCAAAATGATAGAAATTAAAAGCATGCACTCATCACCAAGCAAGTGAGTGATCATATATGAGATATAAAAGATAATATCACCCAAACAAGCATTATGGTAGCAAATGATCAAACACATGATCAAATAAGTACATAAAGTATCTCACACAATAAAAAGATCAACCAAAGGCAAAGAAGCAAAACACTCTCTCGAAGCCTATGATCTATACATATTTCTCCCCCTTTGGCAGCAAGTTACCAAAAAGTTTAAATATGCATAGTGCTATGCGTCTCTCAGGCTTGGTCTTCAGGAGGTGGTGTAGAGAGAACTCCAAGGACGAAGGCATCTGTTGATGTAGTTGGAGCTGGTGGAGTGGCTGCTGGAGGTGGCACTGGAGCTGTAGCTGCTGGTGCTGATGTTGTAGCTCTAGAATCTGCACTACAAAAAAATACACTTCCATGATGATACGTGTTTATCACAGTAGGTCGCTTTTTTTTCATGCATGTACATCCATGACAAATTTATGACAGAATCAAGATAGTCATACCTGTGCTGTCGTAGAAGTGTTCCATGACATTACCAAAATTATCATCACGGAAGTGTCCACTTCCATGACGATAAATCGCGTGTCACAGAAGTGATTTCGTCAAGGGTGACCGACACGTGGCATCCACCGTAATGGAACACCGTTAAGCTATCGGGTCGGGTTTTCGATCCGATAACCCGTTAACAGCCCCGACCAATGGGAAATTTCCATGTGTCAAATTCTTATTGGCCGGACAAAACACGTGTCAGCTCGTCAGTGGGTCAGATAGGCGCCTATGATACGTCGACACGTGGCACGGCCCAACAGAGGCCCATTCCTGTGTAAAGGCCGGCCCGGTTGACTTGATCAAAAGCTGGCGTGTCGACCCATGGAAAGCCTGTTAATGACCTGTTCGAATATAGCCCATTTACAGCCTGTTAACCCAAGGCCCGTTACGCCCTATCCGAATTAAGCCCAGTAGTGTCATCTGGGCCATCCAATATGATTCCAGCCCGTTTTCACTCCTGGCCCATGTATGGCCCATGACGTCTTTCGGCCCATATGAGGCCCTATGTAACTCTTGGCCTATTAACGACCCATGGTGAAACTGGCCCGTAATGAACAGTGTATCACTTTACACCCATTAACGGCCCGTGGTGAAACTGGCCCGTGATGAACAGTGTATCACTTTATACCCATTAACGGCCCATTATTCCGTTGGGCCGTTTCCAGCCCATGTTATCTTTCAGCCTTCTCTAAGCCCATTTATTTTTGGGCTCATTTCCAGCATTCTTTTACTTATGGCCCGTTACTGTCATTTTCTACTTGTGGGCCAAATTCAGCCCGTGGTTACAGTCGGCCCGTTTGTGGTCTGTTAATACGTTGGGCCATTTTCATAGCGTCATCAAATGCGGCCTACTAACGATGGCCCGTTATGGTCAGCCCATGAACGGACGATTCCAACTCTAGCCCGTTTACGGCCAGAATGCGGTCCGTTTGGCCCATGTTTGGCCAATCGATCATACGGCCCGTATAAGGCCCATTGATGATACGACCCGTAGAAGGCCCATTGATGATACGGCCCATAGAAGGCCCATTGTTTCTACGGCCTATAGAAGGCCCACTGCTTCTACGGCCCGTAGAAGGCCCACTGTTTATACGGCCCGTAGAAGGCCCATAGTTTCTACGGCCCGTAGGAGGCCCAGTGTCACTACAGTAAATATTAGCCCATGGTTATTGTGGCCTAGTTTTAAAAAATAGGTTATTGCAGCCACTAGCAAACCGTAGAAAAAGAACTGCACTGACTACAAGCAAACAAATAAACAAGACAACAAGGAAATAAATAAGCAAGCAACTTACACTAGGCTATCACGGCTATTACACATATTACATCCACTGGGCATCAAAGTTCGCCACCAGTGCAAATATAGGGAACCCAGCAGCATATAAACGCCGCAGCAAAACAAGTCCAGAACTGAAACCACTTCAGAAGAGCTCAAGAAACAATATCCTGGGTAGCCATAATGCTGGCAAGATGCTTAGCAAGCTTATTAACTTTCTCTTGTTTGGTGCTTAAGTCCTCCAGCGCTTGTTGTTGCACCAGAAAGTATGCATCTGAATTCTGCAGGGACTTCCTCAGTCCTTCGGCTTCCTATCGCATAACATCTGATCAATGTCTTTCAACTTGAAGTTGAGACTCAAGAAGCCAAACTGATTCAGGCAACGAGTTCGAAGAGCTGGTGCCAGCAGTGGTAGCCAGTAACTCAAACACTACATCAAGACAGGACTTTGGGGTTGTCTCAGTGTCTTCAATATAGTTTTTATCAGCTTTCTTGGAGACCAATAGGGATGTCTCACTATCTTGAACCTTATCTGCATTACTTCCTTTACCATTGCATAACAGGGTACTCTTCTCCAATATTTTATCCGCGTTCTAAAAGAGAAACAAACAAACACATCTCAGGTTTACCAGTTCAGTAGTAAGGTGGACAGGATAACAACATGAAACAAACATATATCTATGTAGTATGGTCACTGTATGGTCTATATCATTCTAGTTTATGTTGCCAAATCAAGATAGATACAGTTCGAATCATATCTATTTAAGACAAAACAGCATAGAGAGAATATAAGTGTGGGAAACTACACAACAATAACAATACTTGTAATGTTCATGGCATGAGAACATAACTGTTTATTCAATTGAAACTGAAATTAACATAGAGCAAGTTACAACAGCAAACAACCAAACACGTTGAAGAAACAGGTTTAAAACATACCTGTTGCGCCATTGGAGTTTCAATTGCATCCTTCAAATTTGAAATTAGTTGGTATCAGTAAATACAGTGATGCAAGAGCAAAGTAGTATGAACCATAGCTACGGAACCTGACCTGAGAACAATTCTTCTTCTGCTTTAAGCGTTGACTTCGGGTTCGGAGTGGTAGTCCTCGTGATTTGGGCACTGAAGTTGCCTTACTAACTGCTCGTGTTTGGGTGCTCTGTGGTGGAGACGGTGCTGTGTCAACGGGAATTGGGTGTCTATCTGCTGGGGTTGGGTTAGAAGGGGTGTAGCTGGTTCTCTGTCCAACTGGGTAGGGGTACAATCTGCATGAGTGTGGGTTATGTGTGGTGGGGCTGGTTCTTGGGCAAGTACAACCGTGGTTCTATCTGCATCGACAGGTAGCACGATCTTTTCTGAAGACCGTGTTTTTACTCCCACAGATACTGCCATCACTCCCTCCAATTGAAATGGCTAATAAACAAGAAAAGTAATTGAATGTATAGACATTGTAAGATAGACAGGTGCAATGGATAGTAGGGAAGAAAACAGGCATGAAATAATTCACATTTATGTTGTCTAAGCAAACAGAATAGCAGGACATAATTTCACATATATGATGGCTAATTAAACATCATACCATGACACAATTTCACATGTATGATGGCTAACTAAACAGGATAGAATGACATACTTCAAAATATGATGACTATGTAAACAGGATGACATGATATAACTATACGATGTGTCTATTAAAGTGGTTAGCATGCCATAAATCACAAACATGCCATCGATGGAAACATGATGGCATGATATAATTCACGGATAGAATGACATAATTTAAATATGGTGACTATGTAAACAGGATGAGATGATATAACTATATTATGTCTTTAGAAAATGGGTTGGCATGCCATAATTCAGATGCATGCTGTCTATGTAAACATCATAGCATGACATAATTAAAATATATGATTTATATACTAAGGAAGTGAGCAGAGAGCAATCGCATATATGATGTGTCAACTAAGGAGATGGCATTCAATATTGTGTATATGATGTAAAAACTAAGCATTGCAATACAACATATGCATTATATGAGTAATATAACCCTGCCAAGTTCGAGCATACACCTCAGGGGGATAATAGGACTGGTCATCTGCCTCTGAATCCTCCTCTAAAGAGCTATCTGTAACCAACAAGATATCTGCTTCAGCAGGTAGCATTGTCTGCTCTGAAGACCTTGTTTTCACTCCAGATTTCTCCATCACCAATTAAAATGGCTGATGCACAGGAAGAGCAGTTGAATATACAAACATTGTCGACAAAAGCAATGAGAAATACAAAAAAGGACAGCATGATATAATTCACATATATGACGCTTGCCTAAACAGCATGGCATTGCATAATTCACATACATAATGCCTTGCAACAAGATACACTACAGGAATCAGCTACTTTGCCATCTGCCACGACAGAAGGCAAAGGCATGGATGGCTGACGGCAAAGTAAGGTTCGAGAAAGAGGTACTTTGCCGTCTGCTTCGGGCGGCTGACGGCAAAGGGGCCTTTGCCATCAGCAGCGGACGGCAAAGAGTGCAGACGACAATAAATGCGTTGTTACTCCGTTAGGTGGTTAACGGCAGGGCTTTGCCGTCAGCCGCTGACGGCAAACTTCGGAAGGCCTTTGTCGTCCGCCGAATGATGTCAGCCGACGTCACTACACGGCAGGCCTTTGCCGTCCGCCACTGTAGGCAAAGTTTTTACTCTTCCTTTGCCGTCAGCCACTGTAGGCAAACTGACCAAATTGGTCAGCCTCCCAGGAAGCACAGTTGCCTGCCACGTGGCCTATTTGCCGTCCGCTGCTGATGACAAAGAGCCCTTTGCCATCGGTGGCAGACGGCAAAGAGCCTGCATATTGTCTCTTTTTCTGTTTTTTTAATCCAACAATTTTCACAGCAAATATATATGACATATATAGATATATTTAACAGCAAACATATCACATATCCAGCACATAATTCCATATACATATTACATAGCAAAGTTTCATCAACATAGCAAGTTCCATCAAGTTCCATCCATACACATTGTTCCATATACATATTACATAGAAAATTTTCATCAACATAGCAAGTTCTATCATAGCAAGCTAGATACAATGCAAAGTTTTAGCAAAGAAAAAGCAAGCACTCCATCATAGCAAGCTAGCTTCCATGAAGTGAGTGAAATCTGCAAAATGGTAAATAAGAAAGTTAGAAATAGGTGAATAGAACAAGAAGAAGACTAGAACAAGAAGTATATGTCATTTATGAGCTAACTTAGGTGAAATGGATCATATATGAGCTAACTAAGTTGAAATGGGTTGTTTATGAGCTAACTTAGTTGAAATGGATCATTTATGAGCTAACTAAGTTGAAATGGGTTGTTTATGAGATAACTTAGTTGAGATGGATCATTTATGAGCTAACTTAGTTGAAATTGGTCGTTTATGAGCTAACTAAGGTGAAGGGCATCGTTTTTGAGCTAACTAAGGTGAAATGGATCCTTTTTTAGCTAACTAAGGTGAAATGGATTGTTTTTTAGCTAACTAAGGTAAAATGGATCGTTTTTTATCTAACTAAGGTGAAATGGATCGTTTTTGAGCTAACTTAGTTGAAATGGGTCGTTTATGAGCTAACTAAGGTGAAATGCCACGTTTTTGAGCTAACTAAGGTGAAATGGATCGTTTTTAGCTAACTTAGGTGAAATGGATCATTTAAGAGCTAATTTAGGTGAAATGGATCATTTTTAGCTAACTCTAGGTGAAATGGATCGTTTAAGAGCTAATTTAGGTGAAATGGATCATTTTTAGCTAACTCTAGGTGAAATGGATCGTTTAGGAGCTACTCTAGGTAAATTGGGTCATTTTATAGCTAACTTGGATAAACTGGATCATTTATAAGCTAACCTAGGTAAGATGGGTCATTTTGGAGCTAACCTAGGTGAAATGGGTCATTTTAAAGCTAACGTAGGTAAAATGGATCATTTAGGAGCTAATCTATGTAAAACGGGTCATTTTAGAGCTAACTTGGATAAATTGGATCACTTATAAGCTAACTAAGGTAAAATGAGTCATTTTAGAGCTAACTTAAGTAAAATGGATTGTTTATGAGCTAACTAAGTTAATTATGCAATTTTTGACATAAGTAAGCTAAGTACATATCATTTTAGAGCTAACTTAGGTAAAATGGATGGTTTGTGAGGTCAGTAAGCTTATTAAGTCATTTTGGAGGAAAAGAAGCTAACTCTAGGTCATTATGGTAAGCATATTGGAGGAAATAAAGCTAAGTCTAGGTCTTTATGCATTTGTTAAGCAAAACACTAGAGAAACTTACCGTGATCACGGAGGTGTAGGAGCGGGCTGGCTCGCGCCGGTAGCTGGAGAAGGATCGTGCGATGTGTTTCTGGAGTTAAGCTGCACCAAAGATAATTTCCAATGTCTCGTTAGCATTATGACACTCAAATGTTAAGACTAGCAAGTAATGTCCATTCAAATTAAACTCACCGTGCTCCCAGGAGCAATCATTGGCATCGGCGGAGTGGTCTGACCGGACTTCTCGCACACAGACTGCACATTTGGTTTTCACAACAGAGTCATACTAGTTAGTAATGAGACTCAAATGTTAAGACTAGCAAGTAATCTGCAGAAGAAACTTACCACGAGGAGCTCGTACATGGCCCTTGCCTGCATGTCATTCCGTGCCCTCTCCTCCTCCAACATCTTTGTCGTCCTCTCCTCCAACTCCCGCTGCCTCTCCGCCGCCTCCGCCAGAAGTTTCTCCGTTCTATCTCTCTCACTCTGTATAGCAGCCTGCAACACCACTCACATGACCATTTGTAATCATTGATGGAAGCGCACACAATGTAATGGCGAAAGATAGCTGAGTACGTATAACTAACCTTGAAGGCGAGTTGGACTGGCCGTTCACGAGGCCTTATCTCAGGAGCGGAGCTCGACTGGCGTGCCTTGATCTCTGGGAGAGTGCTAGGACAACGGATAAGTCCATCTCCCATGGCTATGGAGCCATGGGACCTCCTGCCACCAGATATCATCAGCAGCTCTGTATCAATGGGACCCTGGCTCGGGTTAAAGTCCTCCGCTTTCCTCGCCTTCCCCTGATCTCTATATTGCACGAGCTTGTCGTGGGCGTAAGAATTACCTTCATGTACTTCTCCTTACTCAAGAACTTATCGCGGCACTCCTGCTTGGGCTTCTTGATACCACGCCCGGCGTAGTAGTCTCGAACAGCCTGCACCCGAACCTCATGCCGTAAGTTCTGAAGTAGGCACTTGCACTCCTTGTGGACAACATCTGCCGCCTCCTCCTCGTATCCCTCCTCACACCTGTAGAATGTCTGCAATCAAATGAGACAATATTGATTAGTACAATTAATAACTAGCTAGTTGAAGATTTTTAATTGTGTAAAGGAGCAATTACCCAGAACTTTCTGATCACCACGTCTACCCTCGTCTTGCACAAGACACCGTCAATAATCTCACCCGGCGGGGCCGGGGCAGCCAAGTAGTGCTCCCAAGTCAATCCAACCTCTGGAAGCCGACCCTCACCAGGCAACGTGACAAACCCCGGTTAGTTTTGCCGAATCAGAACTCCAAGGACGGAGTTGGGCCGGCGGACACTTTCATGGTGGTCCCAACCTCTGCAGCATGACAAGGCCAACACATCAGTTATTTGAAGAAACATGAATGCAGAAGGTACAAAAAGATTAAATGGACTTACCTCTCCCCATCAGGGACAATCAACCACCTCTGCTCGCGGGTCGCCGACACGGACGGGAGCCGTGTAGCACCATGCTGGTAGACGTTGCCCCCCTCCTCCCCCTCCTCATCAGTCGGCTCCCCGCCATCATCAGCATGGCCACTCGGCTCCCCGCCATCATCAGCATGTCCACTCGGCTCCTCAGGCTGACCCGACCAGTTACCCCATCCAGATGTGTGCTCCTCCGGGGTCTCGTGGGCCCAAGTCTTGTGGGACGAAGGCCCGTCGACCCGAGGCTCGTGGGCCGAAGACCCGTGGACTGGAGGCTCGTGAACCGGAGTCCGTGCAGCCTCCTCCTCAGACGAGTCCACCCTAGCAGTCACGTGCTCGGGTGAAACAGCTGGGGGCGGCGGTGAGGAAGGCGTCGTAAGAGTCACCCTACCTCCTCTCCCGTGACCACGTGCTCCACCTCCTCTCTTCTTCTTACCTCGTCCCCTGTTGGGCATCGAGGTCGACGAAGAAGGGCCCGGCGGTGTCGCCATACTGCCCAGCAACGCTCGGCGGAGAGGTGCGTGTGGAATGGAAGACCTCGCACCACGCGCCGACGAAGAAGGGGCCTCGGCGCGCTCCCGACCAGCTTCCACCATCTTTCAACACCTGCCATGACAAAGAATAAACGAAATTAGTACAACATAAAAAAGTACCGACATGAATAATAATATGTATATCACTTAAGTGTATCATCATCAAGTACAACATAAAAAATTGAATACCTGACACTATTAATAATCTCGATCAGTATCATCAATAAATGCATAATCATCATCATCACCTATAATCAATGATGGGTTCATAGGGTTCATTGGCATCAACATGTGCAAGGCCACCTTGACGTAATCGGTCAAGCATTGACAGGTCATCCGCAGCAGTAACCTCTTCTTGTTCCGGCTCTTCTTGTTCCTCCTCTGGGGTGATGTCGGATTCATTGTCGCTGTCTACTTCAATGTTTTGGGGTGAAGTATAGCGGTTCTTGAAACGCTTTTTGGAAAGACGTGTCTCTTGGAAGAATTCTCCTTCATATGTGTCTGGGTTAATGTGAGGTTCATAATCCTGTTCCTTTGGGGGAGAAAGTCTAGCACGTGGCGGCACTTCATAAATGACATCAATGTTTTGGGGTGAAGTATAGCGGTTCTTGAAACACTTTTTGGAAAGACGTGTCTCTTGGAAGAATTCTCCTTCATATGTGTCTGGGTTAATGTGAGGTTCATAATCCTGTTCCTTTGGGGGAGAAAGTCTAGCACGTGGCGGCACTTCATAAATGACATCCCAACCTTTCAGATTTGGATTAGTTTGGCAGGCCCACGGTAGATAGAATACTTGGGTCGCCTGTTGAGCCATAATATAGACATCAGGACCATCTAAATGGGTGCTTTGGTTGATTTCAACTAGCCCTATATGTTCATGAGTCCTTCTAGTCTCCTTCGTCTGAAACCAATAACATTTGAAGACTACGACATTCGGTGGGTTTTCACCATAGAACAGATGTTCATAAATTGCTTCAACTCTCCCATAATACTCGGTACCTCCTTCGCCGATAGCAGATACACAACAATTTGTAGACTTTCGGTCGGCCATAGATAGCTCTTTGCCATAGGTACGAAAGCGATACCCGTTGATGTCGTACTTGTCAAATGAACGGACCTTATAGTCAAAACCATTAGCGACTTGTCTCAATTCGGCGTCCATAGACTCTGAATTAGCCTACAAGTTTAATATGAAAGGATTGTTGCATTACGCACAAATTAGCGAATGAAATGAAATTGTCTAATAGAAATTACCGTTTGTTTGAACCAAGAGATGAAACCGGGATAGCCGCCTCCTTGCTTTGCGAGAAGCTCATACTCTTCGACGAAATCCTTTTGGATCTCCGCTCCATACGAGAATATGGCGACGTATCGACTGTATGACATACCCAGGAATAAGAGAAGTTCAAAGGAAATAGAAGTTGCGAAACAATGTACCGAGAACTTACTCGATGTACGGCCGCACTTCTATCAGGTTGTTGAAGATATACAACGAAATGGTCCGCCATTCTTCGTTATCCAAAGATACTGGATGTGAAACACTAGCTGGTGAGAGATTCCCTTTGAATAGGCTGAGGTTGGATCCACCTTTTTAGGGTCGTCAGCATTGTACCGAGGCTTCGGATTATGCAAATGGCGATTTTTGGCTTCGTAGTGCGCTGTTACAAAGTTTGCCGCCTCCTCTGTGATGAATGCCTCAGCCATCGATGCTTCAATTCTACGTTTATTTTTACATTTTTCTCGAAGCGTCTTCTGCAACCTCTCAGTTTGGTAGCACCAACGATTTTGCACGCCCCCCCCCAATCTTGCCTCGGTCGGGAGATGCAAAATCAAATGCTGCATTGGATTAAAGAAGCCCGGTGGAAAGATCTTCTCTAACTTGCAGATCAACTCCGGCGCCAACTCTTCCATTTCTTCTAGCACGCCAGGCGATAGTTCTTTCGCATAAAAAACACGGAAGAAATAGCTGAGTTCTGCCAGTACTAGCCATTCATCCTCAGGGATGAAGCCACGCAACATCACCGGCATTACCCGCTCAATCCATATGTGCCAATCATGACTCTTGAGACCAAATATCTTCAGTTTATCAAGATTCGCTCCCCTCTTTAGATTCGCTGCATACCCATCGGGGAACATCAACTACTGTTGCACCCACAAGATAATTTCCCTCATAGCTGGCCTTCCAAGATTGAACCATGCCTTTGGCTTCGTCCAGTTATGCTTTCCTTTCGGTTCTTTCGTGTTTTGTAACGGCCTATCACATAGCGCCTCCAGATCGACTCTAGCCTTAGTATTATCCTTTGACTTCCCATCTATGCCGAACAATGTATCAAAAAGTGCCTCGGCGATATTCTTCTCAGTGTGCATCACGTCGATGTTGTGTGGGCAAAGGAGGTCTTTGAAGTAAGGCAGATCCCATAAGCATGTTTTGTGAGTCCACGCGTGCTTAGTATTATACCCCTTGAAGTACCCTGGATGTTGTGGATCAGGCTCGAGAGCGTTTAACTGATCCAGGGTCTGTTGGCCTGTCAATGCAGGTGGTGCAGAGTTTTTGACAACTCTACCCCTGATGAAGTTCTTCTTGTCTTTCCTGAACTTATGGCGAGGATCCAGGAACTGTCTATGCATGTCGAAGCAAGAAAACTTGCGACCGGCCTGAAGCCAACGAAACTCAAGAGCTCCCTTTCATGTGGGGCACGGGAACCTTCCATGCACACACCAGCCAACGAATAGCGCATACGCCGGCAAGTCATGCGTCGAGTACATGTACTAGACACGCATTATGAAGTTTCGTTTGCTAAAGGCGTCGTATGTCTTGAACCCATTATCCCAGGTTTCTTGCAATTCGTCCTTAAGCGGCTGGATGTACACATTCATATTTTTCCCCGGATAGTTGGGCCCTGGAATTATCTACGTCAGGAAAATGTTCTTTCTTTGCATAATCTGTCCCGGGGGGGGAGAGATTGAGTGGAAAGACAAATACGGGCCAACAACTGTATTGGGCTGCCGTCATACCAAACACAATGAACCCATCCGTGCTTATGCCGACTCGAGGATGCCTCGGATCTGCCGCTTTGTCAGCATGTAATTCATCAAAAAATTTCCACGCAACACCATCTGATGTGTGTACCATCATCTGGTTCCCATCTGCTTCTAGTTTGGTTCTTTTGCCTGTTTTGTGCCATGTCATCTGTCTGGCCGTCTCTTCGACCATGAAAAGACGTTGAAGTCTTGGTACGATTGGCATATACCGAAGAACACTAACGGGGATTTTGGTCTGTGCCTTCTCACCCACACCCTTGTCTACCACAATATACCTGGAAGACTTGCAAATGGGACAATAGTTCAAGTCCGCATAGTCGAGCCTAAATAAGGCACATCCTTTCTCACAGGCATGTATCTTCTCATAGGGCATCTTCAGTGCACGGAGGATTTTGTCCGACTGGTACAGGTTTGCAGGCATTACATGGCCTTTGGGTAGAAAGCGTCCAAATACTGTCATAATTGCGTCATAGCATTCTCTGCCCAAGTTGAACTGATCCTTCAGAGCCATTACTTGTGAGATGGCATCCAACTGACAAAGCTCAGTGTGCTCGTGGAGCGGACGTTTTGAAGACTCCAACATTTCATTGAAGGCCTTTGCAGATTCCTCCATCTCCTCGTCTGGATCCCGAGCATCATCATAGTCTTGCACCATGTTTTCCATCCCGACACCATGCTCGTCGGTGCGACGACGATCCACCTCAGCTCGGTCACGTTGGGCAGACTCACCATGAAATGTCCACACCGTATAATCGGGCGTAAAACCACTCTGCTGCAGGTGTTTGCCCATTTCAGCCTCTGTCTTCTTTTCCCAATTGCCGCACCAGAAACAGGGGCACCAGGTTTTCTTCTGGCCATTTGCAAATGCGGCTTGCACAAACCCCTTGGTTTTTGTGAACCATTCATCGCTCCATTTGTTCTGACCAGTGTGACCGGTATACATCCACGCACGGTCACTCATCTTGACTTTCAGAGCTACTGGACACACAACAATTATATATGTAATTCACCATGTATATATTCATCAGTTGATCTACTTTGTTAATTTTATTACGTCCATGCAACCTACACTCTAATAGGTAATGATAGGTCCTAGTCCCACCCGTGTATGTGTAGATTGGGTTCATTTTCCCATGCTATGCTCCGGATCCGACGCAAAATTTCGGCAGCACCTCCCCGCTGTTCTCCTGATACACGTCTCTGCAATAAACAGAGAGGATGTGTACCCAGAGAACAACAGGGGAGGCACTGATGAAATTTATGCGTCGGATCCGGAGCAAAGCATTTGGGAAAACGAACCCAATCTACACATACTCGGGCCGTCCATGGATAGCGTTGGACAATTCGAAAGAATCAAGGTTATAAATATGCAAATGCATTAATATTTATAACTATGACGCTTTCGAACGGGAGACACATATTGGATACGCATACTGATGATTCAAGACACATATATAGCTAGCTATCAAGTTTCATCGGAATAGAGCAAATAATTAATGGGGGAGGAGGACATGTCATTTGTGCTCACCCACGAATGAAGGGGCAGAGCTCGTCAGACACACGGCGAGGTCGTCGAACACCAAACCTCGCAGCGATGAAACAACTGCACATTTAAAACTACCCAGTCAACACAATTATATATGATGTTTTTTCATAACAAAATCGAAGAATATATGACCTAACTAATAATTCACAAATATATGACCCCGTCGGCCTCTGGAAGGCCAAAGAACACCTTTTCGGGAGGTGTCGGGGGTCGGGGTGTCGTGTCGGTGTCGGGATGTCGTGTCGGTGTCGGGGTGCCGTGTCGGGGTCGGGGTGCTGTTTCGGGGTTGGAGGGTCGGGGTGTCGTGTCGGGGTCGGGGGGTCGGTTGTCGGGGTGTGGTGTCGGGGTCGGGGTGTCGAGTGTGGTGTCGGGGTTGGGGGGGTCAGGGGGTCAGGTGTCGGGGGGTCGGGGTCGGGGTTGGGTGTCGGGGTGTCGTGTCGGGGTCGGGGTGTGGTGTCAGGGTGTCGGGGGTCGGGGTCGGGGTGTCGGGCCGGGGTGTCGGGGTGGCGTGTCGGGGTCGGGGTGTCGGGGGTCGGGGTGTCGGGGGTCGGGGGTCGGGGGTCGGGGTCGGGGTGTCGGGCCCGGGTGTCGGGGGTGGCGTGTCGCGGTTGGGGTGTCGGGGGTCGGGGGTCGGGCTGGTCGTGCTGTCGTGCGGGGTGTCGGGGCGGGGTGGCGTGTCGGGGTCTTCTTCTTCTTCTCTTCTTCTTCTTCTTCTTCTTCTTCTTCTTCTTCTTCTTCTTCTTCTTCTTCTTCTTCTTCTTCTTCTTCTTCTTCTTCTTCTTCTTCTTCTTCTTCTTCTTCTTATTCTTCTTCTTCTTCTTATTCTTCTTCTTCTTCTTCTTCTTCTTCTTCTTCTTCTTCTTCTTCTTCTTCTTCTTCTTCTTCTTCTTCTTCTTCTTCTTCTTCTTCTTCTTCTTCTTCTTCTTCTTCTTCTTCTTCTTCTTCTTCTTCTTCTTCTTCTTCTTCTTCTTCTTCTTCTTCTTCTTCTTCTTCTTCTTCTTCTTCTTCTTCTTCTTCTTCTTCTTCTTCTTCTTCTTCTTCTTCTTCTTCTTCTTCTTCTTCTTTTCTTCTTCTTCTTCTCTCTTCTCCCTCTTCTCCCTCTTCTTCTTCTTCTTCTTCTTCTTCTTCTTTTCTTTCTTCTTCTCCCTCTTCTTCTTCTTCTTCTTCTTCTTCTTCTTCTTCTTCTTCTTCTTCTTCTTCTTCTTCTTCTTCTTCTTCTTCTTTCTTCTTCTTCTTCTTCTTCTTCTTCTTCTTCTTCTTCTTCTTCTTCTTCTTCTTCTTCTTCTTCTTCTTCTTCTTCTTCTTCTTCTTCTTCTTCTTCTTCTTCTTCTTCTTCTTCTTCTTCTTCTTCTTCTTCTTCTTCTTCTTCTTCTTCTTCTTCTTTTCTTCTTCTTCTTCTTCTTCTTCTTCTTCTTCTTCTTCTTCTTCTTCTTTCTTCTTCTTCTTCTTCTTCTTCTTCTTCTTCTTCTTCTTCTTCTTCTTCTTCTTCTTCTTCTTCTTCTTCTTCTTCTTCTCTTCTTCTTCTTCTTCTTCTTCTTCTTCTTCTTCTTCTTCTTCTTCTTCTTCTTCTTCTTCTTCTTCTTCTTCTTCTTCTTCTTCTTCTTCTTCTTCTTCTTCTTCTTCTTTCTTCTTCTTCTTCTTCTTCTTCTTCTTCTTCTTCTTCTTTCTTCTTCTCCTTTTTCCTCTTCTATATTGTTATGTTTTTCAACTTTCTTCTTATTCTTCTTCCTTTTTTCCTTTTCCTCTTCTTCTATTCTTCTTCTTTTTTTCAACTTTCTTCTTCTTCCAATTATCTAAACCTAAATCTAGCACTAACCTAAACCAGCCACTAACCTAAACCTATCAATAAACTAATTAAACCTAAACAGCAAAGAAAAACAGTAGACAGGAATAGGATAGGAATTTGAGGATTCTAACAATGCAGGGATAGGAAATAGACAGAATAGGATAGGAATGCACGTGCAAAACAGAGTATTTAAAAACACAGGATTTCTATCAATCTGGGTGTTTGATTCACAACAATTGGAAGATCACATGATGCAAAAAAGCGTGGTGAGATTAAGTCAAACCACAAGAAAATGTACGGTTATAATGCTATTATGCTACTATCTCTTAGTCTTGTGCTTGATGAATAGGAATATGAAAAGGAGGAGAAGTGGAAATTAGAATTCCTATGGTTTTTCTTTCAAGGAGACACTAAAGGAACAAATCCTACAGTTTTCCTTTGCTCCATTCCTTTGCACTAAATTCATGAAAAGTAGTACCATAGGAAACTTTCCAATTCCGATGTTTTTCATTCACTTTTCCTTTCAAGCACTGGCGATTCTAGTAGGCAGGCTTGGGCAAGGAAAATCCTACACTAAAAAAAAGTTTTTGTGCTACTTCTATTACTTTGGACCCAGGCCACTGCCATACTAGCTCAACTCCCAGGCCCATCGACAAATGCACAGCTGAAACGCGCAGAGATAAATAATGATGGCGTTCAAGAGAGTCCATCACGGATAGCTAAGTTGCCTGGTACCTCACTGCTTGTCATATAGTAGGATAAAATAATCGTATTTCCCGTTACTACGAGTGCTTAGTGGACAATATATATATAACATGTAGAGTAAAAATGAGATGCAACAAGTGTACAGCCTCTTTGGCGAAGCCATGTCGATCTCAACGTGATTGGATTGGCCGGTGAGGATGCTCCGGCTGACTTGGCTGTCGGAGGAGGGGAAGAAGATCTTAGGCGTCTGGAGATGGAGCCCGAGGTACTGCTCCGCTGTGATGGAGGGTTTCGTCGTTGGAGCAGCTCCGGTGAGTTGTACGACGCCGAGGCTGAAGCAGGACAAGAGAGACAACGAACAACGTTAACCTGAGTGGAATTCTAATAGCATCTCCAATACATGACGTAAAATACATAACCACAAAGTGCTAGATGTAAAATACATCAGCCGCTCATCTCTGAACTTAACTGTCAAAACTGAATTTAACTGTCGAAACTGAACTTAACTGTCGAAACTGAACTTAACTGTCGAAACTGAACTTAACTGTCGAAACTGAATTTTGCTGTCGAAACTGAATTTTGCTGTTGAAACTGAACGCACTAGCAAGGTGAGGCTACACGTCGGTTGGCTGAATTTTTCATCTCTGGTCAATCGATTTTGCAGCCGTTGGATACTAAATCAAGGGCCTGCAGTTCATCTTCACCCTCCACCCCCTGAGCCGGCCAAACAACAGCCCCCCGCCGCCCGCGGCCGGCGGTGCACCGCCCCGCCCACCCCGAAAACACTCCCCACCGCCGGTCCGCCGCCGCCTCGGCCATCCCTCTAGGCCCCCCCTGTGCCGAGCTTTTTATCCGGCGATCCCCACGCCACCGCCCCGCCAACGCTCTGCCACCGCCGGCGACCACCGCCCCCATCCTGAACCCTAAGATAGATAGTGGTGTACCTCTCCGACGATCCACCCTCCCCACTGCGGCTGGTTCTTCCTTCACCCCGGCGAGCCCCCCCACCCCCTGAAAATCGACTGACCCAAAAGTCGGTTAAGTCGACTGAAGTGTAGCTAAATCGGAGAAGCATCGCAAGCAAGAGCAAGAGCGAGAGCAGCAGCGCGAGCAAGAGCAATAGCAAGAGCAGACCAGGCAGGGGACCGAGAGCAAGAGCAGAGCAGCAGCGCGAGCGAGAGCTAAAGCAGCAGCAGGTCCTACTGATGTGGACGTCGCCGCCGAGGGAGCGACACCGTGGAGGAAGTGGCCGGCGACGCCGCCGTGGATGGAGCCGCGTCGTGTCGGCTCGGGACCGAGCGCCGGCAGCACCGTGAGATCGAATCAAGAAGAAAATGCGGCGATTAGTGTACAACCTCTTTGGTGGCGCCGATTAGGCCGTAGATTCATCCAAGGAAACGGTGACGATGATGCTCTTCCGGTGGTGCAGGTGAAGACGGCGGTGTGGGAATGGAGGTGGCGCGAAAGACGAGGGGAACGTCGGGGCAGCTCCTTGGAGGTGGAGGACGGGCTGGCTGAACCGGCGGGACGATGAGATTGACGACGGATCCTCATCCGGTACGGTGGATGAGGGACGTCGAGGTGTTGCTGTGGACGACGTCGTCGAGGAAGAGGCTCCAGCTGGGTGGCGGACGGAGCAGGGTGTGGGGTTTCGTCGCGGGTTTTTGCGGCCTCGGTGTACGATTGGGTGGGCGGATGGGATGGCAGTGGGGAACCATGGCTTAGAGACGCGCTTGTCCAAAATGTGGGGTAAGTTATGAAAGTACCCCCACCGATTTGAGGCGTTTCTTTCGGTTTAGGGATACCACGGGCATTTCGCGTGTCGGGATTTCACAGGAGGTGGGAGTTTTCGCGCGCATTGTAATTTCGGAATAGCAAGGCGCGGGTTGAGATGGAGGGAGCTGTCGGAGCACAACGAGACAAATATATATCTTAAATATTTCGGGCTAACAAAGCGCGGGTTGAAGAGGCGGGAGTTCCGCAGCACGATAGACAGAGACGCTGGCTTGAATTTTCGGCATAACAAGGCGTGGCTTGAAATTTCGGAAGAACAAGCTTAACGTGTACCAAAAAAAAAGACAATTTGCACCTCAACACGCACAACACACACACAAACACCATTTAGACTAGAGTAAGGTACACGTGCATTGCACGCATGAGATTTGGCAACCAAATTATGAATAAATACCACATTATAGCATGCAAGCTTTGAGTCATATATGCATGGTGTAGATGTTTGTTTAATTCTTATAGTTCATTTCATTCAAAATCATCTAGTTTTTATAAGAAAGCTAATCTATTTTAAGATTCATGGAATTGTGCGTCGTAAAACATAAAGTAAAAACAAATAATGGCAAATCATGTAGAAAAACATTTTGTCACAGCCCCAGTTCAGGCCTTGCTTGTCTTTGCATCTGCATCCTTGCATCATGATTTAAATTCCATTTAAATTTGAAATGGGGATGACAAACCCTAGCACCAAATGGAATGCAATTAGGATCAAAATAAAAATATTTTCAATAAACCCAAATGCTTCTTAGAAAAGTTCATGATTTTTGTTAAAGGTGAAAACCTCTGCAAAAAGTCATGCACATATTTCTAGGCCATTCTGGATTTTTGAATTAAATCATATGCTATTTGAATTTGGGCATTTAAATGCTATGAAATATTTTAAATGATCAAATAATCATGAACTAAAATCTTTACTGTTGGAAATATTCCAAACAGTAGCCTTGAGAAGTTTCATGATTTTGAGTTAGTTCTAGTATTTTAATAAAAGCCCTAAGTTGCAGAAGAAATAGAAAAACAAAAAAAACAATTAAAAAGAGAGAGAGGAACCTTACCTGGGCTTACCTGGCAGCCCAGCTGGCCCAGCCCACCTGGCGGCCCAGCCCACCACCGCTTCCCCCTCTGTCGCCTTCCTCCCCGCGCCAGTCGGACAAGCGCGTGGCCGACGCACGCCGGCGCACGCCCGGCCACCTCCTGCTTGCCGCTCCCCCTCGTCGCCCTGGGCCTCCCTCGCAGCGCCACGCGGCCCTCTCGACCCCTCTCACTTCTCCCTGGACTCCTCCCCCCTCCTCTGCTCTCTGCTCCGCGCCGCCCGAGCGGAGCTCGTCGCCACCGACGCCGTTCGCTGCGGCCACAGCCACTGCCAGACCTCCCCGACGCCTCCCAAAGCTCCGCCTCGACTCTCTCGTCCTCTCCACCGACTCACACGTCCTCGGCTGCCCTACATCGTCGTCCTCGTCATCGTCCTCACCGACGGGCGCCCGAGATTGCCACCGTTGATTCGCCGGCCCCAGCGCTTCCCCGACGTCGCCGTCACCTCTGCTAGCCCCGCAGTGAGCTCCTCTCCAGTTCCCCCTTGTTCTCCTCCTCTAGCTCGTCCTCTAGCAGCTGTCACCGCCGGAGCCGTGAGCTTAGCTCCGCCGGCCATGGCGCCACCGCGGCCACCGCCCCTGCCGCTCGTGTCGGAGTGCGTCACCGTGCCCAGGAAGCCCCCAGGAGCCTAACGCACTCACCAAATCCTCATCCCGTGCACCGTAGCGCCGAACCCAACCCCGTCCAAACTCCGGCTGCCGCCGCGAGCTCGCTTCCGACGAGCTCGGCCCACCCCAGCTGCTCCCGCTTGCCCCGTTGGATGCGCGCGATCGCCAGCTCCCCGTAGAGCCTCTCCGCCGCTCATTTGGTCGCCTGAGCTGCGACTCCGAGCACCTCCGCCATCTCTGGCGTCGCCGGCGATGAGCCGTGGACCAAGTCCGGCGGGTTTGACCCCGCTGACTGTTGACCGGGTGGACCCAGTTGACTCCCTGGGTCACTGACGTGTGGGCCCCAGGCCACTAACTAATTAGGGTTAGTATTAGTTTAGCACTAACTAAATTTAGTTAGTTAACTAACTACTGACCAGTGGGTCCCACTGGTCAGTTTGACATGGACCGGCTGTTGACCTGCTGAGGTCAGCATGACGTAGCGCTGACGCAGTATTTACTTTCTGGATTTTAAGTAAATCAGAAATGATTTATTTATTTCAGAAATTATGCAAAACTTCTAAAATCCATAGAAGATTAACCGTAGCTCCAAATCAAATAAATTATATATGAAAAATGATCAGAAAAATCCAAAGAATCTGTTTATGCCATGTTCATGCATGTTTGAGCAAGTTAACCTCACTGTTTAGGATGAAACATGATTAGGGCAACTTTGATAATAGCTTTGGAGTTGGGATTTGATGTAGCTTTGAATCCCACTTCAATTAAAATGACTTGTTGTTGCATTAGCCCAAACCACAGCATATTGCCATGTCATGATCATGCATCATATTGTTGCATTGCATTGATTGTGTTTCTTCTGTGTTTGCCGGTAATTGTTCCCTCTCGATAGACGATGTTCCCACGATGAGTTCGATTACACCGATGAAGAGCTATATTATCTTCAGAAGTGCCAGGCAAGCAAAACCCCCTTGTTCATCCCGATACAATCCCACTCTCTCGCTCCTGCTCTCTTTTACTGCATTAGGACAACAACGAATCATCTGTTACTTGCTGCGATAGTTGAACCCCTTATCCTTTGCATGACCTGTCATTGCCACAGTAAATAGATGAAACCCACTAGCATGAGTAGGAGTTGTTTGAGCCCTGATGTGCCTACTCATTCATGCTTGTTTGTCATGCCTGCTACTGCTTAGAGTTGAGTCAGGTCTGATTCATCGGGGATGAATTGGAAGGTGTGAACATGTCCTACTGTGTGTGAGCTAAGTGTGTGAATACGATTTGGTAAAGGTATTGGTGAGAGGCCATGTAGGAGTACATGGTGGGTTGTCTCATTGAAGCCGTCCTCAGGAACTGAGTTCTATGTTTGTGATCCATGAAACAGTTACTACCACACATTGGGATCCTTAATTGACTCTCTCGGCTTCTTGATCACCCTTGTCCTCTGTCCAGGAGTTGCAAAGTAGTTTATGGTGTTTGTAGTATGCTGGGGGCCGCACGCAGCGCTGACCGTAGGGGTGGGCTGTGTTGCGGTAGGCACGTGGCCGGGCCAGCCGGGCGCCCGTTTGGTGTCTCGGACCCTGTACACATCGTTCGGGGACGTTAGTGGAAACCTCGGCCGGACTCCCTGCGGATGGAACCCGAATAGGCGATAAACCTGGACTAGAGACTTGAGTGTTTAGGTAGGCCGTGGCCGACACCCTCGCTGGGCTTCCGCTTGAAGGTTGTCGAGTACATGTCGTGTAAACGGCGGTAAGTGGTGAGAGCGTGTGTGAAGAAGTACACCCCTGCAGGGTTAACATCATCTATTCGAATAGCCGTGTCCGCGGTAATGGATTCTGGGTTGCCTATATCAGTTCATAGACAAGTGAAAGTGGATACTCTAAAATGCGCAAGATAAGCGTGAGTGCTATGGATGGCGTTCTCGTAGGGAGACGGGAGCGGATCCATAGTGGTGTATTGATATGGTGAATATGTGGACTCGTGTGCGCCACCTCAAAAGAGTTACTCGCAGTCGTAGTTCAGGATAGCCACCGAGTCAAAGCTGGCTTGCTGCAGTCAAACTCCACCACCCCCTTTATTGGAACTGATGCATATGTAGTTAGTTCTGATGTAAGTCTTGCTGAGTACGTTTGTACTCACGTTTGCCTATTTTATGTTTTGCAGAGAGACGTCAGTCTCACTAGTAGTACCGCTTGGACTTCGACGTTTAGCTTGATACCTCAGCTACGATCTTGTGCCCTCGGCAGGATCTGGTAGATAGTCAGGCTTCTCAGCCTTTTTCATTTGTAGATGTCTGTACTCAGACATGTTAAGCTTCCGCATGTGTTTGACTTGTATGCTCTGAATGTTGGGTCATGAGACCCATGTTTGTAATATCTCGCTCCTCGGAGCCTATTGAATAAATACTTGAGTCTTAGAGTCTTGTTGTGATGCCATGTTGTATCTACACATATCGAGCATATTGTGTGTATGATTGAAATGCTTGCTATGTGTGGGATCTGACTATCTAGTTGTTTATCCTTGGCAGCCTATCATATGAGGAAATGTAGTCTAGTGCTTCTGAGCGATAGTAGTCTACTACAGCCCGGATCACCGGAGTCCTGCTAGCCCAGCACTACTGCTCGGAACACATGACTGGCCGGCATGTGTTTCACTTCGTTCCTATGTCTGTCCCTTCGGGGAAATGTCACGCGGTGTTATCCGGAGTCCTGCCTAGCCTGCTACAGCCCGGGTCACCGGAGTCCTGATAGCCCAGTGCTACAGCCCGGATTTATACGTTGTTGACCGACATGCTCGATGTGATTCATGTATGCCTGTCGTCATGTGTTAGTGCCGCCTTGGGTTCACGACTAGCCATGTCGGCCCGGGTTCTCTGTCATATGGATGCTAGCGACACTATCATATACGTGAGCCAAAAGGCGCAAACGGTCCCGGGCCAGGTAAGGTGGCACCCGTGGGAGTATCGTGCGTGAGGCCGCAAAGTGATATGATGTGTTACATGCTGGATCGATGTGGCTTAGGATCGGGGTCCTGACAGCGTTGGTATCAGAGCCTGACTGCCTATAGGATTACCAAGCCAAACTGGTCGAAGTTGAGTCTAGAAATGCTTTAGTTATATAAGGGAATTGATTGTGGAAGGGAACGTAAGGCTCTTTTTACTCCTTATACCTCATGGCCTTTGTGATCTGAGTCAACCTCTTCTCTTCTACGGGGATTAAGAACTAGGCTTCTTTTCTATCTATCAGGAAGACGTGTTACTAATCCATAGATTTATAGAATTGATAGTTTCAAGCCCCAGTTCTGTTTCTACTACTTACATGTGTTCTTAGTTGATCTCAGAACATTGATATTGTGATGTTGAGCGGTTATGCCACCATCTTGCAGGATGTCTTAAATCATTTTGAGCATTTACAGCCGTTATGCTGTCCGAGTCATCCCAGGTTTCTAACTAGTCTGATGCATTTGCAAATCCTTTCCTTCCATTCCCGATGTCCTTTTTGGTCAGAATAAGCACACTAATCGGTCTGTTGAGGTACTCCGTTGCCTTGACATATATGTTGGAGTTATTATTATGGCCCTAGGTGTCTTGAGGGATCATCTAGTAACCTGTCCATGTTTTGTGTTCCCAGTGTGATGATTCTGGCCACCATTCTCGAAAGCATCCCGTGATGCCATTTAGTAGTAGGCATTCTACTCCTGGGTTTTGAACCCAAGATTCACCCTACTTCATGTTGTTAGTATTTGCTAGTTCCCTTAAGATATTAGTAACCTTTTCATTAGTCCTCGAGGTCCGTGGTATTTCCTTCTTCCAAATACTATGAACCACTTATGGCAGAAATTCTTGAACCAAAAGGTCACAACCAGAGTGCTCTTGATGGGTTCTCCATTCTATATTGTGGCTCTGCCATTTCTACCTTTCTGCATGGGTTATCCGGAAGAAACCTGTTGAACTTGATTCGACATACTAACCTATGCATCCACAACTCAAAAGGTTGTATGTTCCTCGAGTTGTTCCTCCTTAGTTGTATTCTGACCCCCGTCTATCAATTGATAGTCAAGAGTATGCGAGCATTCGTTTATCGATGCCTATTACTCTTGTGGTCCGTCAAGCCATTCTATCCGGAATGACTTGGAGAAACAAACTCCAGTGCCTCATCCATTTCTAGGATTGGGTCAAAGTAATTGTATCCCGCAGATCGAAATGCCAATCCAGCTTCTGCTCTGTTCTACCTTGGAGTGTTACCATCTTTATGTCAAGAGTGTCATGAGAATTGCACCACCTCTTATGAATTCTTGACGCAGTAATACTTCTTGCCATCATTGCTCATTCCTCGGTTTCCGTGTTGCCACAGCCGGAATGCCGACAAGTGAACCATGATGTGCGAAATCAATACTCCTAGCAACCGTGTTGCCTGGTAGTTAATGGACAATATTCTCATTCTTAGCGTGTTGGTTATTAAATCATCATCCTAAGATTGGTCGTGCTACCAAGTCCTTATTTCTGGTGCACTCTTCGATCAATGAGTTAGGATTATTCAATCCCCTGCTTATTTGATCATGTCATCTTGCCCTGAAAAGCAAGATTGTTCTTGAGCTTAGTATCATATCAGTGGTTCGTGATTTTCCAAATATCTTCTCGGAAGTATTACCAGGTTGTCACCTGACCGTTATGTTGAGCTCGTGATCAAGTTGGTTTTCTTATAAATCACCCGTTCTCCAAGAATCTGTGTTGGATATCCCTGAACTAGTTGGTTAAGCTAGACAACAACTTGGAGAGTTGGAAGGTAAAAGCTTGCTTAACTTAGTTCATCTCTAAGGGATATCTTCTGTGTGTGTTGAAGAAAGTTGATATCTTCATCAATTGGTCCTCGTGATCAGTTGTTGGATCTATTGCCTTGTCAAAACTTTGACTTGAGTATGGGCTATCGTCAAGTCAAATCAGAACCAATGATATTCGTAATGTTGTCTTACTCGTGGTTGATCCCTCGAACATACACCATTACACCTTTTGGTCTGACCAATGCTATCACCGTATTCACATGATGGTGGAAGTCCAGTGATACGGAAATACCGATGAGTGTTGTTGAGCCCATCAGCAGCATTTTGTCTCCCCCATGATTCATGTTGAACGCTACACTAGCATTGGAAACTTTGTAAGCAATGCCTTCGTGTTCCGCTCATGAAGCCTATGTTTTGGATGAAAGAAGTGACTTCCTCGAATTCATGTGCATTTGGTGTAAGTTGCCGCCATGAATTTGAGAAAGGCTTGTTTTGTTTCCTCTGGAATCATCCCAAGTTAGTCACGCATATGTGCGAAGTACTCTGTGGTTTGATAGGTTGGCCGCCTCCACTCCATAGGTGTTCCTAGCACACCAAGCCACTGATTGAATTGTTCAAGGAGAAGAAGTTCTTTCTTAGGATCCGGACTTATGAAAGAACTTTGTTACCCTCGATGATGGTTCCCAACCAGAACTCGGTAGTGTTTTATTATAAGACTACCATGTGGTCATGCTTGTCTAGGACAGTATGTTCACAGATGTGTAGCAGAACCAACTCATGTTTTGGAGCTTGCTATCGTAGTTCATTCCCCGAGAATCTCGCAACGTCATCTCGTCGATTTGTGTTGCAAACTTTCTTTTCCAGACAGGCTGTCTGAAATATTCCGTTACCAACCAGATCTGAATCTCAGGCAGATGTGATGGTTGGAACTTTTCCAAGATCTATTATATAGGTCTCGACAAGGTTGATGTCTGGCCGACACACCTAGCCGGAAGATCTATCATGGTAGTATCTTGATTGATCTAGTTGACCATCTTCTCCATGGGGATCTCGTGCGAGTTATCCTAGAAGTTGCTTCCTATGGATTCTTGTGCTCTTGGTTTCCTCGATTAAGCTATAACCATTGAAATATTGGAAACACTCTCGACTGTTGAGTTTTCCCCAGTTACCAGAATCATTCCCAGCATTTGCATTTTGTTCCCAGCTTGCACCTCAATAGTTGTTGTCCAGGATCATCTTCAAAAGTGGTCATGTCATGGTCCCATCCATTTCCGGTGATAAGCAAGAGTCATCCATTGCGTTGTCTTCAACAAGGTAGTCCACATCATCCATTCTGGTATGGGTATGCCATCCCTTCGAATTCGTTCACACGATCGTTTGTGATTGCCTTAGGCTGGAATAAAGAGTTCCGATGATCTCAGAATCAAAAGTAATTCTTTTTGCCACTTAAGGGATTATTTCCGCAAGTCACCTTCCTTAAGATGCCTCGTTATGGTATCATGGCAACTCAAATCCTCGCTACGTTGACATCCGTTCACCACCCTCTTAGGTGTGGAATTGTTGTCTACCTAAGGAACTCTCGTCATCTGTTCCACTCCATCCCTCTATATGTATGTTTTGTGTCTCAACTCGAGATGTTTCAACATCTCATTCCGCGAGTTGATCTTGTATAGCTTGATCTTCGAGGAGATCAATACATGTGGCGAAATCTGGTGGAATCTAGATGATATCCAACGGCCAGTAGTGCTCAAATTTGCCATCTTTGGACCATCGGATTCGCCTCATCCAATGATCATCTTTCAAAGTTAAAGTTACCCGCACACAATATAAAATAAGTAAAATATAATATATATATATATATATATATATATATATATATACATACAGGGGTATAGATATAGATATGTGATGTAAAAGCCGCCCATCATCTCCAATTAGAATAGTGTGTCCATGCACGGATGCGACGTGGCCAAATGATGTCTGCCATCGGTATCTCAAATTCAAATCAGTCTGACATTGTTCAATGTGTATACATTACAACATGCTCGTTTCCAAACCACACCGCGCAGATCTCTGTTATATTCATGCATGCATGGGTTTCAAACATCAGGATCTCTTATTCAAATATTTGAATTCAACTTTACATTGATTGTGACCTCACCTATTCAACTATTCTTTTACACCCACACAGTAGTCTTCTCTTTATAATTGTACCACTAACTTTCTCTCATGCATGCATGCACACACACTACCAGTCGGCATTATCCATCGCACGCATGCAATCTTTTTCTTCAGGTCGGTCTCCCATGAAGGCACACACCAACACACATCCCCCTCTCCATCATATCGGGCATTCTTTATCTCTCACGCGTGCATGCGCAACGATCGATGTTCCTCTATGTATGTGTGTATATAGCTACGTCTTTCATAGTTTTCCACACAAATCGATCAATCGATATATCCAGTGAGGTCTCACCCTCTTTTCCCACGTCCACATCGATCAATCTATACCTCTCTATATAGGATTAACATATATAGCTAATACACCCACATTAATTATGTATCCAACATCCCCCTCTCATCATCCATGCCTTCCGCTTCATCTCTCAGATGCGTGCACAATGGCGAAGACAGGGGGCAGTAAGGGACCTGCCCCCTCCCCCCTAACATCACTATATATCAAGGCTAATATGAATGTGATCATTAGACAATTGCTACTAAAAATGTTTTAAGTTCATGAATTGACCCTCCTCATAAAGGATTAGCAATGCTTGGCCCCCTAGCTCATTTATTTTTCATGGCTCCGCCACTGCGCGCATCAGCGCACGTGTTCGCCCCCTCTCTCTAAATATCGATCTCCACTTGTGCATTCCTTCATAGTCTCCCTCCACTCGGCCCCTCGCACCATCTTCTAGCCCCCACCGGATTTTGCCACATGTACAATCTAGCAGACTCCATGGTTGAACTTAAGCATAATGCACAAACCTCAAAACAACAGTGGTTCTCTTTTGTTCTAGAATCTTCCGTATCATAACTGCCCAAAAAATTTTTCTAGTTGAATTGCCATTATTTGTTTTTACTTTATGCTTTACAACGCACAATTCCATGAATCATAAAATATATTAAGGGATTCTTTGATTCAAAGGATTCTCAAAGGAATTTTGGAGGATTCTAATCATTAGGAATTTTTCCTATCTTGGTTGTTTGATTCGTAGGATTGTAAACCATAGGAATTTTTCCATATGATTCATTTGCACTAGATTTCATAGGAAACATCCCATCCACTCAAACCTCTTTGAAAGAATTCTGCGTTTTTTCTATGCACAATCAAACACTCGTACAATCCTGTAGGATTCAAGATGACATTCCACTATAATCCCATGTTTTTCCTATTCCCGCGTTCTTAGCTTTTTTATAAAAGCTAATTGATTTTGAATGAGATGAACTATAAGAATTAAACGAAGGGCTACATCAGGCATATATGACTCAGAGCTTACATGCTATAGTGTGGTATTTATTCATAATTTGGTTGCAAAATCTGATGCGTGCAATGCACGTGTACCTTAGTAGTACTTCGAGTTTGTGCAAAACACGTAAATTAGAATACCAATGGCACGCTACACAGTGTCTCTCTTACAGTTCATGAAGCCATGTGGCACATGTGTCGGCGTTGTCGCGACCTCCTTGCGTGGATTGATCACAGTGACGTGCTGCTGGTTCCAGAAGAATGTACTCGTCCTCCCTGAGCCATACTGGCGGTACATGCACGAAGCAAAGATGTGCACGCACACCATGCACGCACTCATTCCTCGCACGCACACGCGGGTACACGGGCGGACGCAACTTTGTACCAAGATCCACCCCATGTGATAATTTGACGCGTGTAAAGTCGTTCACTTCATTGATGGTCAATTAATACAGCGCATGCAAATTGACTGGACGTGAGGGCGGAAGAAAGACATTATTACTCTACTGCGCGCATGCGAGTAGTTAAATCGTGGGTTGCTAGTAGTACTTCCATTGGTCTCCTTCGTATTTTGTGCCAATTTTTGACAGTAACATATTATTTACGCATTTGAGCAGTGTAGTACTTGAAATTTATGTTCCGCTAAACTCATCGGGAGCCGTTTCGGGCCTCGAAACCAAAACCATCAATTAATCTTTACCTTGTTCCCATCACATTCGAAAGCCTGCTCACACCTACTAGTAGTATGTACCAAACCTGAATGTGTTCCCACTATGCAAGTATTAGTACTAGTGCTAGTACTTAGGTTATAAAAAGGGGAACTACCTAACCGAAAATCACTCCACCTTTCCTCCTCATAAGTGCTTCTTCTTCGTCCGTCATTGCCATGGCCGGTGAGCGGAGCTCTAGGTCGAGAACTACTCGTAACAAGGGAGCGGCAACCAAGGCTGCGGAAAAAAAGAGAGGGCTCACCGCCACGCAGAGACGTGGAAAGATCTCTCACGGGCAGGCGATGGCTCCCAGGAGCGCCCTAGCCGCGGAGGCGAACATGCCAAGCCGACGGAGCTGGAGTCGTTATCCCTCGACGGCATGCCCGATCAGCTCAATAAGCAGAAGGAGTTCATCCAAGGCTTGATGGAGTTGCTGAAGGAGAGCCTCGACGACATGCTCGCTGAGCTCAATCGGTAGGGGGAGTTGACCGCCGGCTTGGTGATGCTGCTGAAGTAGAGCATTGCCTCGGAGAAGAAGGCGACCGGCGAAATCCTGCGACTTCGGGAGGACAATGCGAAGCTCTGCCACGAGATCGACCTGTTGAAGGAGAAGAACGCCGGCTGGAAGAAGCTGCGTGAGAATAGTAGTTCCTCAATGAAGATGCTGCAGGCCGTCGCCATGGAATAGAAGGAAGAGTTGGCGAAGCTCCGCATCGAGCACCCGACTGTTGTCAAGGTACGTAATATGGCCATGGAACAGATGATGAAGGCTCGCGTCGAGAAATGCCGTGTCATGGACACAATGATGAAGATGGCGGAGGTGACGCGCAAGGAGATGGAGGTCGTGGAGGCGATGAAGAAGCAGTATCGACTACGCGGCAAATTAGATCATTTGGGGTGATAATCTTCCTTCTTCTTTTGCTCATGTGCTTCATCTTTTGCTTCGGGTGTTTCACCGCACGTGTCACGTTCTCTGAGAGGCATGAATAGAACAATGTTTTTTTAGGGAATGAATAGAACAATGCTAACAATGAGATGACTAGCAAATTAGATCATTTTTATCGCCATATGGCACTGGGCTGCCGTGTTTCGTGCTCCTCCGTCGCAGTACTACTCCAGTGGAAAACTTGAGTATACCGCACGGTTCTTTGCTCCTCCTCGATCAGGTCGTCGGCGCATTTATACGAGCAGTCAAATCACAAGGCCCCGCCTTCCAGCAGTAATGAGCCGTCAAATCACAAAGGCCCTCGCCTCTCGTGAAACCGACCAAGCTAGACTGCCCCGCCCTCTAGCCTTTTAAAAAATGTATACTTTTGTACAGCAGTAGTATCGATGGATTGCGCCATGGAGCAAAACTTGAAATTTTAAAAAAAGTGGTACATATATAGAGCGCTTGTCTCCAAATTATGCATATAGTACTATTAAAAAGGCTAGTCACAATAATGGTGTCCAGCACAACCCACCCCTCAAATAAAACTAAGAGGGTGCTTGGATACGTTTTAGTCCCATGACTAAAAGTAGTGGGACTAAAACATGCTAGCCTCACCCATGCTTGGATCCAAATACTAAAAAGGCTAAAATCAAGTTAATGAGCATTTATTATCCTCCAAACCCTCCAATCCAGAACTCGCCTGTGTTAAAGGAGAGGAGTTAAATGAGTAGAGAGAGGACTAATCCACATTCTAGTAGGGGTACCCCTGGCTAAAAAAAATTAGTCTCAAGACTAGTTTTAGCCCCTCTTTAGTCAGGGGTGCTTGGAACTTTAGCCTCTTAAAGAGACTATTTTTAGTCAGACTAAAATAAGTCCCTTGGATCCAAGCACCCTCTAAGCATCCTGGAATTCTTTTACAAAACTAAGCACCCTAAAATTCTTTGACAACTAAACTGCTGGCTATATGATGTTGGCCATATATATTGTATGTATATAATGTGAAGAAACGAGTGGTAGTACTATACCAACTAAAAGATGAAATGTAAGAAATACTAGTATGTACGTACTGAAGAGTTAAAGTAACGAGAAGAAACATAACATAGTTCTGCTGGGGGCTCAGCACAACACACCCCTCAAATTAAACTAAGCACACTTGAAATTAAACTTTGCAACTATTCCGGTAGACACTGCATTAGAACCACCATGAGCAACGACACTGCCACCTTACTCGAAGTCCTCGTCCACATCCTCGACTTCGTCCTTGTCCCTCTTCCTCTTGACCGACACTTCTTTGCTTGAACCGCACACTTGGCTGTTACTCTTCATCCAACCCTTGTAGATATTGAAGCAAAGGTAGCCATCCATTGCAGTGTACTAGATGTGGTCTATATCTAGTACATTCCGCTGCCATGCATGACGATGAAACGTGTATGGAGGTTTCACCAGTTTACCGTATGAAGGATGAACCATGGCTCCTGCGAGGGTCAACATTGAAGGCTGACGAGAGGGCACCAGCCGATTCTTCTGGAGGTCGAAGGGGTTGCCTACAACGAGGCCTATCTGACCCAGGATTTCTTTGTCATTACCAAAGTCTACAGTAACGAATTTGACTAGGTTGCTCCCGAGGAAGTCCTTAAAATCCTCGCACTCAATGTCGGCATGGCATATGTGGTAGACCAAGCATAAGTCATGCCCGCAAACCTGGATCACGGCGGGCTTCTTCCTCTCTTCGTCCTTTAGATCCTTCTCTCGTCCCAGTACTGTGGTGTACTCAACATCTAGCCCAGCGACCCACTCATCATCTGAGTTTTCAAACATGCGTCTGAAGCGAGAAAGGCATCCTTTCACCGTCGCGGAAGAACGGGTGTAGATGACGTCGAACTCATCGCCGATGATGGTTCTAACCTTGTACTCACCGCTGATCATGGAGATTTGGGACGCCATGGATTTGGGAGGAGGGTTAGGATTAGTGGAACTACCGTAATGTGAATGGACGGGACGACTAGGAGCGAACCGCCGTAGTATTGAAGGACGTGCGGGGACGAGTAGGAGCGAACTGCCAGCGTGCGAACGACAGGGTAGTGGCTTTCCATTCTCCCATGATACGAGCTTCCAAGAGCCCTTGGATTTGAGATCAAACGGTTGCATGGCGTGATTCTAGACCTATGGGTGAATATCCTATCCTGGAGGGTTATTCTGCAAATTTTCAGCAACTTAGCATGCGACCGTTTGATCTCAGATCCAAGGGCTACCAGCAGCCCGTATCATGGTCGCGCCTACCACGACCGCCGCGTCGCTCGCGCGGTCGCTCCCTTGGAGATTTAACACAGTGCATTAGACTATCTGATGTTGGCATGTCATACATAGTCATCACTTAGTCACTCATACTACAACAAGGTTGGCTATAAGTGTATTTTTTGTTACTCCTCTCTATCTCTTTCTTCGTACTCAAGGAAGAAACGGTGCTAGTAAGCACGTGTATTTATTGCATTTGCCAAGGAGTAACCTCTTCCAATGAAGTGGTGTTGCTAAGTTTGCTTCATTTAATTAGCTATAGACTCAAAATTTTCTTTTCACCTAGGTACATGTGCTTAGCACCATTTCTTCATTGGGTCACCAAACTAGTCTCTCTCTTCTTGATTAACTTGCCACATCAGACTTTATGCCTATGAGGCAATCTTAAGCACCTGTAGTTGTAGGAGCAAGTAAAAGTAAGTACAATAGTGCGCTTTACATGGCATTTTTGCATATGTGGAGGAAAGAGAGGCAAGGAAAAAGTGGAGAAGTGGGCTCTCATGCAAGAGCCAGCCTCTACTACATGGTGGAGCATTGGGAGAGGCACCTGTATGGAGGTGGTCAGGAAACTGGGAGACTCACGCTGGTCGTAGCGCCGCAGTTAAAATGATAATGGCAAGTCAAATCACAGGGCCCCACCTGTCCAGCAGCAACTCACTGTCAAATCACACAGCCCTACGTTTGCAGCAGCCTACTCCCTCGTCTTCTCGCGTCTCTGTCGAACTGACTAGGCAGAACTACCCCGCCGCCTACCGCGCAGGAAAAGGCCCGCCCTCAACTTTCAAATAGTATACAGTATACTAATTTTGTATCCATGGATTGCGCCCGCGCCATGGAGCAAAGCGTCTAGAAAACGGAGGAGGGATGGTGGTCTTGCAATAGAGAAGAGGGAGAGGCGAGACGGTGGTTTTGGAATGGAGATGATGGAGAGGAGAGGAGGTGGTTTTTCAATGGAGAAGAGGGAGAGGAGCGTGCGGCAGCGATTTAGGATTGGACGAGAGGGCCGGCGCGCTCTAACTGGATCAAAATCAAAATCAATTTACCCTTCAATTAAGAAAGCGACCCCGCATTAACTAGTCTCCCTTTTATTCTGGGTCATAATTGACCATGATTTTCGCACATAAAATATATGTTATAAGTTGTATACAAGGCCACTATCAAAATTACAATTTGCAACTATACAAGGCCACTAACATTAATCGAGGCAAAATTGATGGCGTTTGCCTCGTACTAGCACCCGAGGACATTAATATCCCTTGTGTGCATGCGGGAGTGAGAAGGTTAGCTTGCATTCCCAACATTAATCAACCAATGAGGAGTAAGAGGGTTGGCTTGTTGTGCTTGGGGAGAGAAAAACCACATTAATTAACATGACAATCAAGGTGACAAGCTAGCTTGCAACATTGACTTAAACATAGCATTGATTTTTACCTTGGTACCTGTAATATGAGTTTGTGGCCTTGTATACAAAAATGGAGGGAGTATAATTTGAAAGTACATTCAGATACGAACCAAACGATACAATTTTTGGTGACATGCATTCACATTTTGCTTATCAAATACATTACGTGGTCAAACTTTGACCCAAAATACGCGAAACAACAAAAAAATACTTCCAAGACCAGCGCCGCTCTTCCGCTCTTCTCCTCTTAAACCACCGCCGCTCCTCTCCTGTTCTAATATAAATGCAGCGCCGCTCCTCTCCTCTTCCATTTCAAAACCACCACCCCTCCTCTCCTGTTCCAGTCCAAAACCAGCGTCGCTCCTCTCCCGTTCTAATCCAAAACCAGCGCTGCTCCTCTCCTCTTCCATTCAAAAACCACCGCCGGCGAGTGAAGGTGCTGTGGAGAAGTAGATCGATGGAGGAGTACAACCGATACGTGAGGATCGCAGACGGCGACCCTGTGAAGCTAGCTAGGATGTTGGAGATACAGTCTTGGTTTGACAACAAGGACCAACTAGCGGCGACGGCGACATCCATGGCCAAATATCTGCAACAAAGCGAAAAGGCGGCGATACTCCCGGAGGGAGTCGCGCCGGAGTACATAGAGCTGCTCCTCTGGGCCATGGAGCAAACAGATTCACCGAATCCGATTGTGAGGGAGCGGTGGTGGGAGTATCGATCCCAGATGGCGCATCCACCAGAGATTGAAGGATCGAGCATCTACAGGGTGCCGTTTGTGAGGGTGTCCAGCAAAATTGTGTATTTCGAGAAAGTGCAAATGGCCTATAATTTTTTAGGAAATAAAATAAACGGGCCGCATGGACGCTACATTATTTGTTCACCCAGCCCAGCTAATGGCTGTAATTCAAAAAAAAAGATCAAATTGACTGTAAATTCTACCACGCAAAAAAAAGACTGCAAATTTTGAAAAAATGGGTTGAATACGTGCCACATTTTTGGAGGCTGAAATGTGGGCCAATAGGTTGAAGCCAATGCAAGTCGTTGTCAATTTAGTCAACAAATGATTCTGACATGTTAGCCGTTGGATTTACATCCAACGACAGGCATCCATCTTCAATCTCTCGTCTTCTTCCTCCAGCGCCGCCGGGACCACCTCCCGCCTCCTGCTGCTAGCAGCTCTGCTTAGCACGCTTCGCTATGAAGCGCTACTACACAGTTGGCTAGGCCATCCCTCCACCCCTCAACACTTCCTGTTCTTCTCCACCGGCTGCCAAACCACACCGCACTAGAACCAGTTAACCCTCGTACACCTCTCCATCTGCGACTCTACTCCCGCGTCTTCCCATCTCCGGCTCATTGCTGTCCGGGGCCTCACCGTCATCCACCACCTTGGATGCGCTCGGCGCGGCGTGGTCAACGTGGTCAACGAACGACACCATCGGAAGTAGACTGTGCGTTGAGAGGCTGACAGCTGGGTCCACGACCGCACACAAGGAAATGCCTCCTTATTACGCGCAAAATAATGATTCCTCCACCTGACATCTGGGACCCATCGGAAGGGCCTATGTATTTCGCGAAATAAAGTGCCCCCCTTAAAAGTCGGACCCACCAGCTATCTACGCACGCAAGGAAGTGCCTCCTTATTACGCACAAAAAAATGAATATTCCCCCTGCCAGCTGGAACCCAGCATAGTGGGAGGCTGACTTGTGGGCCTACCAAATTGACGGGGACGGAGGGCTTTGTCAACTTAGTCAATATGAACGATTCTAGCTCATGTTACCGTACGATGTTCATCCAACGGCCGTAGTGCTTCTTCAACCTCTGGTCTTCTTGCTCCAGCCGCCCAAACCAGCGCCGGTCGTGCCGTGTGCTCCTGCCTCCCGTGGCCGGCTGTGATGCCGAGGAGGCCACACCGCTCCCTACTACTCCCACCGCTGGCCAGGCCATCCCTCTACTCACCCGCACCCCCTGTTATTCTACAGTGACAGCAGCCGAACCAGTGAACCCTCGTACTCCTCTTCGCGTGGGCATCCACTTCTGCGTCTTCCCCGGCTCCGAGTCGTCCCCTTCCTAGTCCTTGCCGTCGTCCACCACCCTGGTGCTCTCGGCGCGGCGTGGTCAACGTGGTCAACGACCGACTTCCATCGGAAGAGTACTGTACGTGCAGAGGCTGACAGCTGGGTCCACGACAGCCGCAAGGAAGTGCCTCCTTATTACGTGGAAAATAATTATTCCTCCACCTGACAGCAGGGACCCACCAGACATGGCACCAGTATTTTGCAAAAAAAAATCGTTTCGCCTGACTGCTGGGACCCACCGGACGGGCCACCGTATTTCGCAAAAAAATGTTCCCCCCGCTGTAAGCTCGGACCCACCGGAAGTGCCTCCTTATTACGCACAAAAAAAATGAATACTCCCCCCTCTAGCTGGACCCACCTTGCTGGGAGGCTGACTTGTGGGCCTACTAAGTTGACGGGGATGAAGGGCTTTGTCAACTTAGTCAATATGAACGATTCTAGCTCCAGTGACCGTACATTGTCCATCCAACGGCCGTAGTGCTTCTTCAACCTCTGGTCTTCTTGCTCCAGCCACCCAAAGCAGCCCTGGTCGTGCCACATGCTCCTGCCTCCCGTGGCCGGTTGTGCTGCCGCAGAGGCCTCACTGCCCCCTACTATTCCCACCGCTGGTCAGGCCCTGCGGCGACGGCAGCCTCACACCGCAGCCGAACCAGTGAACCCTCGTAGTCCTCTTCGTGCAGGCTTCCACTGCCGCGTCGTCCCCTTCCTAGGCCTCGCCGTTGTCCACCGCCGTGGTGCTCTCCGCGCGGCGTGGTCAACGTGGTCAAGGAGCGACTTCCATCGGAAGAGTACTGTACGTGGAGAGGCTGACAGCTGGATCCACGGCCACAGCTCAGTTTTTTTTTGTGATTTGCCAAGTAAATCGCTTTGTCAGGCCTGTTGGGCTGCAAATCTTTCAAGATGAGGAGAGCTTTCATTCGGCTGGCCGAGAAAATGGCCCATCAGTAATGAGAAATGGGTTGTACATTTTTAAAACACATCAAACCGGCAATTAGGTTCAAATATCTTTTTTTTCATTTCAAGATTTTAAATTACATTAATTTTTATGCGTGGAGAATTTGTTGGATTTATATTGATATACATTTATTTTTAAAATCAGTTTGAATGTGAGTCGAAATTTCGGGATTAAAAACAGTTCGGACCGCACCAAAATATGCAAAATTTCGTATAATTTTTTAACCGTTGCCACAATATGGGCTGCAATGCTAACAAAAAGAATATGGGCTCCAAAAAAACCTTAAGAATTAGCAAGTGGGCTGTAAATTATTAGAAATAATGGCAGATGGGTTGTATGCTGTTTTCCACAGATTTGAGGCTTTCCTAAAAAAAAGGTTGACGCACAAGCACTGACTGTTGGATGTCCATCCAACGGCCGTCGTGCTTCTTCAATCTCTGCTCTTCCTGCTCCAGCCGCTCAAACAAGCGCCGGCGGGACTGCCTGCTCCCTCCTCCTCACCGCCGGCTGTGCTGCCGCACAGGCCTCACCGCCCGACCGTACTCCCATCGCTAGCCTAGCCATCCCTCTACTCACCCACACTTGCTGTTATTCTCCGGCAACGGCAGACGAACCAGTAAACCCTCGTACAGTCGTACTCCCCTCCACGTGGGAAACAACTGCCGAGTCTTCCCTGCCTCAGTGTCGTCCCCTTCCTAGGCCTCGCCGTCCTCCACTGCCCTGGTGCTCTCGGCGCGGTGTGGTCAACGTGGTCAAGGAACGACTTCCATCGGACGTGGGCTGTACGTGGAGAGGCTGACAGCTGGGTCCATGGCCGCAGCAAGGAAGTGCCTCCTTATTACGCGGAAAATAATGTTTCCTCCACCTGATAGCTTGGACCCACCAGACAGGCCACTGTATTTCACGAAAAAAACATTTCCCCCTAACTACTGGGACCCACCAGCTACATCTTCGCACGCAAGGAAGTGCGTCCGGGCAAAAAAAACGATTCGCCCCTGACTGCTGGGACCGACCAGCTACATCTTCGCAGGCAAGGAAGTGCCTGACAATCGGGACCCACCTGGTTGAAGCGTACGTAGCGTTGTCATTCTGGTCGTGAACGTGTACGTACATACTGGTCGATGTAGAGGCGCGCATGTGTCGTAGTAGAGGCGCGCACGTAGCATGTACACGTACGTACAACGGCCAGGGTGCAAGAAAGAAAATATGGCCACGTATGTGTACATACGGGCGGGGTCTCGAACGCCTACTCGCGCATACGTACGGCCAGGGCTCGTGTACATGGCTGGGTCGGAATGGAGAAACAACGTCGTCGTCGTGTTCATGGGGAGGTAACAGAATGCATGGTCGTGTTCATCGGGAGGGCTTGGACGGAACAGGCGATGGAAACGAGGCCTGGCGTACCGCAGAACGGAGGAAACGGCCTTGTGTTCGACCGACCACGTTCAAAACGGGATCCTGTTCATCGGGAGGGGTCTGGCGTACTGCAAAACGGAAGAAACGGACCTCCTACGGTCGAAACGGGGGTCCTGTTGATCGGGAGGGGTGTGGCGTACCGCAAAATGGAGGAAACGGACTTGTGTTGGAGCGCTACGGTCGAAACGGGGGTCCTGTTCATCGGGAGGAGTGTGGCGTACCGCAAAACGGGACTCCACGGGATACTGTTCATCTCCACCGTCGACCCCCTCCAGGCTCCACGAGCTACTGTTCATCCACCGTCGACCTCCTCCAGCCTCCACGGGTTCCTGTTCATCCAGCCTCCACCGCGGACTACGCCACCGGCTACTGTTCAACCACCCCTCCACCGTCTACTGTTCATCCAGCCCTCCACACCATGGGGTCCTGTTCAACCACCCCTCCACCGTCTACTGTTCATCCTGCCCTCCACACCACGGGGTCCTGTTCATCCACCCCTCCACGGGCACCCCTCCACCGTCTACTGTTCATCCAGCCCTCCACCACACCACGGGGTCCTGTTCATCTAGAGGCAACGCCACCGCTCACTGTTCATCCAACCCCCCCCCCCCCCCCCGCAATGCTCACTGTTCATCCCATCGATCGGCTTCAGTTAGTAGCAGTAACGAAAGAATCGCTCGATCGGGTTCAGTTAACAGCCATCGATCGATCGCTCGGGTTCAGTAACGCGTAGCCTGCAGTGCAATCTCTCGGGTTCAGTTAGAGCCCAATGCCTCGCTCGTGTTCAGTTAGAGCCAACGCCTCGCACACACGCACGTACGTGTACGAGAGAAACGTGCATCGCTCGGCCCCCGACCTCCCACCGTAACCGGGAACTCCTCGAAATTTTCCTCCCCCTCGCTTCTACCACGGTTTTTTTCGTCATGGACGGCCCAAAGAATGTCATGCAGCTGCGTCTCCGGCCCGCCCAGGATGAAAAGCCCATTTTTTGTCATGATTTTTTGTCATAGAAGTAGGAGGCCACCACATCTATGATGATACCGGGTTTTGTCACAATTATCGTCATAGAAGTGTCATATGTATGACAGAAAAAAAATCGTTCGGCCCAAAATGTCACGGATGTGTCTTTTTTTTGTAGTGCTGTCACTGGCACTGCAACAGACCTCTGACTCCTTGGCACTTGCTGAAATGCATCCATGGTTGCCTTGCCTCTCTTCTCTTCTGCTTCCTCTTGAAGCTGCTCAACTGATGTTTGAATCTAAGTTACCTTCAGATCAAGATCATAAAATTTGGTTTCTATGATACTCTCCAAGCTCTCCTGGTTTTGAGTCAGGGTGGCCAAGTCCTTCTCAATCCTCAGTGTAGACTGGATCAGATATGCAAGTTGATCTTGCTTGCTCCTCAGGAAAACTTGAGATGCCTCTTCAACACTTGGCATCTTGGCAGCTTTCTTAGCCTTTGCTTTGGCTCTCTTCTCTTGTGCTTGCTCAGATGTGGGGTCTTCCTCATTCATCACAACAGTGTTATCTTCAAAATCAGGATACATGGGTAGATGCTCCTTATCCAACAGATATGTTCTTGTGCCCATCTTGGAGTTGATGAGCTCCTAAATGTGTGGAGCATACGCACAGCTTCTCTTCTGGTCAGCAACAGTCCTCTTGATTGTTTCTACAATCAAACTCATAACCTTGAACTTCTGAGGGACATAAAAAAGTTGTAGCAGGTTGATAGAATGCCCTCCGATCATCTTGTGATCTCCTGACTTGGGTAGCAGAGTGTGCCTAAGGATTGTGTTGATGGTACGCAGACCAGACAACAAGTAATGTACTGATCCAAGCTTGTGAATCTCCAAAGCCTTATCTGGGATCTCCTTGTAGATGTTTTCCATAGTGTTGTGGTCCTTCTTCTTCTTGGCATACGCATCCAAGTCATCTTCATGTTCTTTAGGGGCATTTATCAGCTTGGCCCACTCCTCAACTGTGGATTGGTACCTAGTACCTTCTGACATCCAAACTATCCTCACATCTGGATAGAAGTGGGCAGTGGAGTAAAACTGCATAATCAGCTCATCATTCCATTTTGTGAGCTTCTTCCCAAGAAATTTGTCAACTCCACATGCCTTGAAGCTATCATAAACTCCTGGGAAGTGATCTTCTTCCTCCTTGATGTATTCCCAATCCACCCATCTCATGTCACAGACAATGGGCTTCTTGTCAAGCAAAATAGTTTCATAAAAGTCTTGTTTTTCCTTTGTATGAAACCTGTAATCAACTACTGTCCTCCTCCTCACAGCATAAGGATCAAACTATCTCCACGATCTCAGTCCAGCATCCTTTCTGATATGCATATCTTCAGCTACTGGATGATCATCATTGTGGTCAGGAATCTTGGGCTTCAACTTCCTCAAAACAAGTGAATCATCATCCTCTTCTTCAGCTTGATGCACTGGGGCCTTGTTTCTTCTCTTCAGCCGGTATACTTCTGGTGTTTCTCTTGGGCTTACTAGGCTTCTGAGCTGGAGCTTTGGGAGCAGACTTGGGCTTTGATGGAGCAGCCCCTGCCTTTATAGCATCTCCCATAAGCTTCTGAGCTTTGGGTGCTGGTGCAGCATCCTCTTCCTCTTCCTCTTCTTCAGAATCTCTCATCATTGAGGCTTGCCAATAACTTTTGCAGTAGTGGTTCTTGCCCTCTTCTTTTTCTGCCCATCACCTGCTGCTTCACCATCATCTGATTCTATGGTGAATTTCATTGTTTCTCCTGTTGTTACCTTCCTTGGTTTTGACATTGGGATCCTCCTTGCTGGTGCCTTCTTATTCATCCCTGGCTTAACTACAGCAGCTATGCCATACTCCTTTTCCAGCACCTTCTTCTTGGAGCTTACTTCCTCCTCAGTGGCGACATAATCCTCATCCTCAGATTCTGAGGTTCTCTTCTTCCTAGATCTGGTGGCTGCCTTTGGCAAATTGCTGGGAGTGCTCCTGTTGCCATCATCAGAAGTGCTTGAGGGATCTGAACCCTCACTCAGTTGCACATGTTCCTCGGACCTGTTCTGACTGTCACTCTGATCAGACATTTCTGCAAACTTACTGACAGCAGACCTTGTGAATAGATGTAGATGAGGTAGAGTGGATGAGCATCACAAAGTGCAGATTTTTTGCAAAACAGATGACTTAAAAACTTAGTTTTAACTCTCCACAGAAAGAATTTCGGAGCTACCGATGAGTAAACTCGGTGATACCGAAGCAGCTTTTGGAACCTAAACTAGTGAATTCGGTCAGACCGAGTCACAGTTTGGTGGCACTGAGACTGCTAGGATTTCACAGAGAATCGAACTCGGTCACACCGATTTGCAGTTTTCGGTAAGACCGAAAATCGCAAGTGCTATGGCTTAAGCCAAATTGGTGAGACCGATTTCTACAACTCGGTTAGTCTGAGATGAGTTCGGCGGAGACCTAACCCTAAATTTTCAAATCAAATCTAATCTAAAGGATGTTTTCAATGGATAGAGTGTTTGCATACATGGTGATGATCATGGCAGAGCAATGTGCTATGAATCAGAGTTAAAGGAATAGCACAAAGAGACGAAGTCGTACCCTAGTTCAGCGGAGTTCGCTATGGCGGCAACAGAGGAACATAATTCCATTGATGGCGATGGAGACCAGCGACGGGAGGTCGCTGACGGGAGGAGAGGATCTGGAGACCCGAGGCGGTAGAGTAGGATACGCGCGGGCTGAGATGTTTCCAAGAAATTTCCAAAATCTCACCTGTGGGTTTATATATCCCGACCCTGTCGGTGTGACCAAGTGGAACAACTCGGTGGCACCGAGATGCAGAATCACAAACGGTTACTGCAACTCGGTGTGACCGAAAAGTTCAAATCGGTTGCACCGATATCGAAAACCTAGATCAACTTAGTGATCTCGGGGACTCCGAGTGCTCCTCACACAGAGTGGTTCGAATCTGACTTGATCAAACTTTTTGATGTAGCATGAATAGAGTTTGAGATGAGAAAATCATAGATAGCTAGAGGGAGTTCTTAGGCATTCTTGTCCATCCATTTGGCAAAAGAGAAAAAGCCAAACAATCAAAGCAACAAATGGATGTCCTCGAATGAGTAAAATATGCATCCAACATGCTCACACAATAAAATGACAAATGAAATATATGACAAAGCATGCACAATCACTCTAGCATCTATCAAGCAATTTGGCGATGACTAGGTCATCTATATATGAGTATATTGACTTAGGAGTCAAATTAGAACATTTGATCATAGGTCATACTCATCATTTAAGCACAAGTGGGGTTACCACTTTTACATAAAGCATTATTGTGTTCACATAATTAGAGTTGCTTTAATTCAATTGATTAGAGTAAAGCTCCCCCTAGATGTGATATCCCCCCTAAGAGGGATGAACTAACCTTGGGTTTTGTCAATGATGACTTCATGTAGGTGTTGAATATGTGGGTGCTCAATGTTGATGTAGATCATTCAGAGCAATACTTTGGAGTGAGTTGCACTTTCAATACCTACACGGGTTAGTCCCACAAGGAACAAACAAGGATATCCATAGACATAGAGTGATATTCACATGAGATGATGTCCATGAATGCATTAGGTTACCTTGTCCCTTGCCTTACCAACAGGAGGGTTTGTGACTCCTTGAACTAGTGCAAGATATGGAAGTTGTTTGCATTTGTCGTTGCCAAAATGATGAGAGTGAAGTATGTTGGCAGAGTCACCCTCAAGAAATTTCTAGTTCTTCTTCTTCGAGATCCACACCATCTTGATGGGAATCCTTGGAGTTATAGTCGTACTTGATGAAGTGGAACTTGATGTAGTCTTGGGAACCCACTTGACCAAGGCCTTAGGAGCTTCTTCAAATGCATCAATCTCCTCTTGAAGCTTGTCCTTGCCCTTTAGCTTGTGGTCTTGTGGTGGAAGATCATCTTGAGCTTGTGTTCCTTGGAAAGAAGTAGGATCATACTACTCTCGTTGAGGAACAAACTTCGTCTTGGGGTATTGATCTTATTCCCACTCAACTCCATTGACATTGAACTTTCGTTCAAAACCAACACCTTGATTCTTCCGGTGTCTTCCTTGCTTGCTACAATTTCCTCAAATTGCTTACTTCCGGCAAGACTCTTGTAAACACCTTTCTCTATAATTCCCTTCAATAAGCTATTTTCTTGCTCAAGTGTAACTTGGCAAAGAGAATCATTAGTGGAATCAAGAGAACTACTAGAAGCAACAACATTGGATTTAGCATGATTATTGTTACTACTAGAGGAAGAATCTTTCTTGTTCTTGTTGCTAGATTTAACTTGTGGCATCTAAGTAGACAAGAGTAAACGCTTGGCAATGTAAGAAGAACTTTTCTTGTGAAGATCATCATTGATTGCTTTTAAGAACTCATGCTCTTGCTCAAGGTTGAGCTTTTCAAAGCGTAGCTTCTCATGAGTCTTTAAAAGTTCTCGATGGTCTTCCAAGGTAGTTTCATGAGCTAACTTAAGAGTGTTTAGTTCTTTAGTTAGACGCTCAATCTCCTTCTTATCATCGTCATTCGTTTTATCTTGATTAACATGATTAATAGCAAGTTCATCATAGTTTTCATAACTAGAATTGTCAATAAGTAAATCATCATCTCCTAGCAAACCATCTTCATCACTATTGAAATCAACATACTCGGGGTGTGTTACCTTTGGACCTTTGGCCATGAAGCATCTTACAATTCCTTCATTTGGTGAGTCAAATATATCATAGGTGTTGGTTGACACAAGACCTAGACCGGCAACACCTTTGTCGGCGTTCTGGGAACGGGGGTCCCAAAACTAGCCTGCATGCGGCCCACGGCGTGGCTCTATGGGTGGGCCCATATGGCCCATCTTCACCAGCAAGGACTCGAAACCAGGCTAGAAGACGCAAGACCTCCTCTGGAGCGGCCTCACCAGGCTAGCTCACGAGGGGCGGAAAGATCAAGGCGAGGCAAACCTCACAAGGTTCTCATGACGTGAGCCATGACGACCAAGGCCAGGCGGGCACCAGGCGGGTGCCAGCGCGGACAGTGTCCTTGCTTCCAGTTTGGTGCTAAGGAGGAAAGCGCAGGCGAGGAGTACCGAGGCATCAAGCAAAGGTTTCCATATCGGTGCAACGAGACCAAGACCAGCAGGACGGCAAGACGGAGGTCACCGTGGAGCCCAAGACGGCGTCACCACCAGAGCCTTTGGCGGGCAAAGACTACTTTTGTCAGGATAAGCTAAACTAGTTGTCCCCTTTCAAATCGGCCGTTGTGGCATCCCTTCCTGCTCAATATTTGGGAAGAGGATCGGGGCCTCTATAAGTAGGACTAGCTACCACAGTAGGAGGGATCGGTTCCATTCTCCATCCTCACACCCACAAGTTTACCGAGCACAAGAACACCTCTCCTCAGGAGGCTGTTCTTCCCTTGTACTGTTCATCCTCGGCCCAAGAGGCAATCCACCACCACCACATTGGAGTGGGGTATTACACCACAATGGTGGCCCGAACCAGTATAAATCTTGTGTCTCGTGTGTTGTGAGTTCGTCGTGCCTAGCCTAGAGGTCGCAAAGTGTGTGAGGGCGTGATCGGTGAGGGGGAGATCTTTGCGCGCACCCCAGTGATCGAACCTTAAGGGTTTTGCCGGAACCCGAAATCCGACATTTGACGCGCCAGGTAGGGGTGCGCAGGAGCTTTCCTTCCGTCGATCCGTGCTCCACCATCTTCGCGCGCGCTCCCCATGGCTGGCGCTGCTCTTCCGGCTGGATCCGCGGGAGCCCACAGCGGCGCCTGGGGGCTCCGGGCCCTTGCTCTCGCCCTGCGGCGGGTGCAGTGGCCGCCCAAGTGCAAGCGGGAGATGCCGCCGCGCTACGATGGTGCAGCAGACCTGCCAGTTTTCCTGCTAGCGTACAAGGAAGCCGTCCTCAAGGCTGGGGGCGACGACAAGGCCATGGCCCTTATTGGCGTGTCGCGCGCCTTGCTGCTCAACCTCCCCGGATCCATGGTGGCATCTTGGGAGGAGCTGCGTGATCTCTTCGTCGCGCGCTTCGCGGCACCGGCACCCCACGCGGTCGTGGCCCTCCTCAGCGGCTCACAAGCTCCACCCTCAGATCGTCACATCAAGCCGTTCCTTCGCCAGATCGGCGCAACTTCCAAGCGCCCGGGGGCTCCCCCGGGTTGGGTGGCGCCTGAAGCCAACCTCACCTTCGACTCAGGGGATCATCCCGTCTCCACCACCGGCTCGGGTGTGCTCCCGATGCTTTGCACGCCCACCATCTGCAACGTAGCCATCACCAAGACGCTCATCGACGGCGGCGCCGGCCTCAACGTGCTCTCCGTGGAGGCCTTCAGCCTTCTTCATGTACCGCTCGAGCGGCTTCGCCCCAGCAAGTCTTTCTCGGGAGTCGGCGGAGGCACCGCCCACTCCCTGGGACAGATCCGCCTTCCTGTCATCTTCGGCACGCGCGACAACTACCGCACCGAGCTGGTCGACTTCGACATCGCCTGCATCGGCCTCCCGTACAACACCATCCTCGGGTACCCAGCTCTAGCCCAGTTTATGGCAACAACCCATCCGGCTTACAATCTCATGAAGATGCCTGGGAGCAAGGGCGTCCTCACCATCGAGGGGGACACCAAGGAGGCTCTGGTGGCACTCAAGCTTGCCCTCAAGACCGTCGTGGCAGCGCAGCTCGCCGGCGCGGGCGCCTCCGAGGCCAAGGGAGCCGCACCAACCAAGAAGAAGCAGTTGTTCACCCAAGACAAGGCTGAAACCAAGCAGGTGCCAGTCGATGAAGACGGGTCCTCAGGAGCCACCTTTACCATAGGTGCCGACCTCGACCCTGATCAAGAGGAAGCGTTGGTGAAGTTCTTGCACGCGAACAAGGAGATATTCGCATGGGAAGCCAAACAGCTGGTGGGGGTCCCGAGAGAGGTGATTGAGCATCACTTAAAGGTATGCCCCAATGTACGTCTTGTGAAGCAGCAGGCGAGATGACAGTCCACGGAGAAGCATGCCTTCATTGTCCAATAAACCCGCAAGCTAGAGGCTGCGGGTGCCATTCGCGAGGTTCGGTACCTCGAGTGGCTGGCGAACCCCGTTGTTGTGCCGAAGAAAGGCGGGAAGGAGCGTATGTGTGTCGAATTTACCAACCTCAACAAGGCCTGCCCCCAAGATCCGTTCCCGCTTCCATGCATCGACCAGATCATCGACTCCACCGCCGAGTGTGATTTACTATGCTTCCTGGATGCGTTCTCACGCTACCACCAGATCAAGATGGCGGTGGAAGATGTGGAGAAGACCGCCTTCCTGACACCGTGTGGGGTGTAATGCTATACTTGCATGCCTTTCGGACTGCGGAATGCGGGAGCGACCTTCCAGCGGCTGATGCACATCGCCTTAGGGCGTCAGCTCGGGAGAAACCGAGGGGCCTGCGTCGATGACATTGTGGTGAAGTCTCGGGAGGCGAGAACTTTGATCCAAGACCTGGAGGATACCTTCGCGAGCCTACGCCAGGTGAACTTGCAGCTCAACCCGGAGAAGTGCGTGTTCGGTGTCCCTTCCGGCAAGCTGCTAGGATTTCTCATGTCCCACAGAGGGATCGAGGCGAACCCAGAAAAGGTCAAGGCAATCAAAGACATGAGTCCACCGCAGACCCTCAAGGAGATGCAGAAGCTTACCGGCTGTGTGACTGTACTGGGGCGCTTTATCTTCAAGCTGGGAGAGCGTGCCCTACCGTTCTTCAAGCTGATGAAGAAGAAGGGCCCATTCAAGTGGACTCCGGAGGCCGACCAAGCGTTTCAAGACCTCAAGAGATACCTGACCAGCCCGCCAGTGATGGTGGCGCCTCGACCCCTCGAGCCCTTGGTGCTCTATCTATCTGCCACACCCCACTCCGCTAGCGCAGCGCTAGTGGCTCTCAGAGAAGAGCGCCATGTCAAGGGCCCACCAAGTGAAGCCTCCAGGCCTGACGAGGCAGCATGGCACCAAGGTGATGTCCCTGATGCGGCGGCTGCTTCGGCAGGCCGCCCAGCTCCTGAAGCCAAAGACCCCAAAGAGACACCTCAACCCACGGGAGCCAAGGACTCTGACAGCTCTCCCGCCCTCGTCGAGTACCCGATATACTTCATTAGCACAGTGTTGCGGGACGCGAGGGCACGATACCCCATTGCTCAGAAGATCTTACTCGCGCTCCTGGTGGTCTCGCGTAAGCTGCGCCACTACTTCTAGGATCACCCCATCAAGGTCGTCTCGGCTTACCTGCTGGAGAGAGTGCTCAGGAGACCCAATGCTGCCAGGCGAGTCGCTGAATGGAACATCGAGCTGCAAGCGTTTGACTTGGAGTTCAGCACGACCAGGGTCATCAAGGGGGCTGCGCTCGCAGACTTTGTGGCAGAATGGACCGACGCCCCAGAGCTCGAAGCAGGCGAGAACCAATCCCTATCTCCAGGGAGCGAAGCGCCGGACGGCTGGGTCATGTACTTCGACGACGCGTTCTCACGCCAGGGCGCGGGGGCTGGAGCGGTACTTATCTCACCCACCCAGGACAAGCTCTACTACTATGTGCAGCTCTGCTTCCAGCAGGGCGAGAAGGTCTCCAACAACATAGCAGAGTACGAGGGCCTCATAGCTAGCCTCAGGGTTGTGGTAGCCCTGGGGGTGAGGCGTCTCACCATCAAGGGAGACTCGCAGCTCCTCGTAAACTTCTCCAACAAAGTATATGAGCCGAAGGACGAGCACATGGAGGCGTACCTTGCGGAGGTGCGCAAGATGGAGAAACAGTTCTCGGGTCTGGAATTGCAGCATGTGCCCCGTGGCACCAACAAGGAAGCCAACGAAATCGCCAGAAGGGCATATAGGTGGCTACCCCAAGAGCCTGGCGTCTTTGAGGAGTGGCTCTTCAGACCATCAGCAACACCGCCGCTCTCAAGAACAGTGCTGCCTCAGGAGGAGCTCCCTCAACCACCTACCTCAGGAGCCCCGGCCTGCGGCCCGACCTCGGAAGCGCACTTGCTCTTAGCGCTCGAACCTCAGGAGGGGTGCTGGATCAAGGAGTTCAAGGAATACCTAGCGAAAGGGACGCTGCCGAAAGAGGAGGAGGACATGGAGCAAGTGGCCCGACAAGCCACTGCGTACTGCATCCGGGACTGTGAGTTATACAGGAAGCAGCCAAATGACGTTTCCCCGCATTGCATCTCCAGGGAGCAAGGAAGAGAGCTACTGACCGACATACATGGCGGGGACTGCGGGCACCACTCGTCGTCACAGACCCTCATCGGCAAGGTGTTTTGTAGTGGATTCTACTGGCTCACGGTGCTCAACGACGTGACTGAGTTGGTGAGGTCCTGCGAGGCCTGCCAGTTCCACGCCAAGCAGATTCATTAGCCGGCTCAGGTCCTCCAGACCATCCCACTCTCATGGCCATTCACGGTCTGGGGGCTGGATATCTTGGGCCCGTTCCCTCGAGCGCCCGGGGGCTATCGCTAGCTCTACGTCGCCATCGACAAGTTCACCAAGTGGGCGGAGGTAGAAGCCGTCCGCACCATCCCAGCTGGCTCCTCGGTCAAGTTCATCAAGGGTCTCGTGAGCCGTTTCAGGGTCCCCAACCGCATCATCACCGATAATCCGAAGCGCACTTGCTCTTAGCGCTCGAACCTCAGGAGGGGTGCTGGATCAAGGAGTTCAAGGAATACCTAACGAAAGGGACGCTGCCGAAAGAGGAGGAGGACATGGAGCGAGTGGCCCGACAAGCCACTGCGTACTGCATCCGGGATGGTGAGTTATACAGGAAGCAGCCAAATGACGTTTCCCCGCATTGCATCTCCAGGGAGCAAGGAAGAGAGCTACTGACCGACATACATGGCGGGGACTGCGGGCACCACTGGTCGTCACAGACCCTCGTCGGCAAGGTGTTTTGCAGTGGATTCTACTGGCCCACGGTGCTCAACGACGTGACTGAGTTGGTGAGGTCATGCGAGGCCTGCCAGTTCCATGCCAAGCAGATTCATCAGCCGGATCAGGTCCTCCAGACCATCCCACTCTCATGGCCATTCACGGTCTGGGGGCTGGATATCTTGGGCCCGTTCCCTCGAGCGCCCGGGGGCTATCTCTAGCTCTACGTCGCCATCGACAAGTTCACCAAGTGGGCGGAGTAGAAGCCGTCCGCACCATCCCAGCTGGCTCCTCGGTCAAGTTCATCAAGGGTCTCGTGAGCCGTTTCAGGGTCCCCAACCGCATCATCACCGATAATGGCTCACAGTTCACTAGTAATCTCTTCAAGACATATTGTGCTAACCTTGGAACGCAGATCTGCTATGCTTTGGTGGTGCACCCTAGGAGCAATGGTCAGGACGAACGCACCAACGCGGAGGTCCTGAGAGGCCTCAAGACCAGGACCTTCAAGAAGAAGCTCGAAGCCTGCGGCAGGGGCTGGCACGACGAGCTCCAGTCCGTGTTGTGGTCCATCCGCACCACTGCCACCAAGCCGACGGGCGAGACCCCATTCTTCCTCGTCTATGGAGCAGAAGCAGTTCTCCCTCACAAGGTCAGACATCGCTCCACACGGGTCCTGGCATTTGATGAAACGCAGCAGGACGCCAGGCGGGGGATGGGCCTCATGCTGGGGGAGGAATGTCGCCGTGAAGCCGCGCTACGGGCGGCAAGATACCAGCAGGCGCCGCGGCGGTACCACTGCCGCAGCGTCCGCTCCAGGACGCTCGAGGTGGGTGACCTTGTCCTAAGGCGGGTGCTCTCCACGGAAGGGCTGCCTACGCTCTCACCCATGTGGGAGGGCCCGTTCAAGGTCGTCCATGTCTCCAAGCCTGGCTCCACGCACCAGGAGACGCAAGACGGGGTACCCATCCAGAACGCTTGGAACATCCAGCACCTCCGGAAGTTCTACCCATGAAGAAAGGCCCAGCGCCTGTGAAGAAGGCCCAGTGCCTGTGAAGGTCTCCGCTCGTGACACTCTCACGTAATAATGAGTGGGGCTGTACACGCCCCAGAGTCTCAGGAGTGTCGCCCTCGGGCCTCGGAGGCTCCCTCCGATGTCCTAGTGGCAGCACTTAGCTCCGCGCTGGTGAGAAGACATGAAGACTAGACTAGGTGCCGGACGCGGATTTTCATTTGCTTTCCGAAGTTGGCTCGCCGCTCTTTAATTGGAATTTGCTTTCTGGTGTCTCTTACTGGTCTCGTCCTGTCACTTTCTGCCTTTGTTTCTGCCTTCGTTTCTCTGGTCGGCTTGTACTCTCTCTCGCGTCCCTCGCGAGGGGTCTGAACAGGTACCCTTGTGAGCTTCCTTCTTCTGTTTTCGCGAGGCACCCTCATTCGAGACCGCAAGCTGGCGCACTTCTCTCAATCCCTACCCCACGAGTACCGCGATACGAAGTGTTGGGCCATGGCCAGTGGCACCGGTGACCAGGGCTTGGATCTCCTAACAAATTTTTGTAGTTCCTCCTCGCCAAGTACTGAGAAACGCGCACCTCGCAAAGCGGAAACCACTTCAAGCGAGTCAAGCTAAGTTTTTCCTACGTGCCTATATAAAACATGGATGTGGCAATGCGGCGCGGGAATGGTAAACACAGCATACAAATTTGGAAATCATAGTTGTTGCGCGCCCGCACGGGGCCCCATACTTGTCTCTCTCAATGCAGGAAGGAAAAGAAGAATGAAACAAAAGTGTTGCGTGCCCCTACGGCAGTTCGCGGGGACGGGCCCATGAAGCTCTCCCGAGCTTAGTCGGATCCTTCCTCGCGCTTCACTGGGGCGCGGCGGCGAGATGACCCGTTGCCACCTTCGAAGCGAGCGCGGCGGCTGGTCATAGCCGCCGCTGCTGTAGCTATCGCCGGAGGAAGAGCCACCGTAGCTGGACGAGACGCGGTCGGCACCTGGGGCAGGCTCGCCTTCATCCTCGTCATGACCATTGCCAAGACCGAGCACCTCGTCGCCGTCGTTGCTCTCGGGGCAGCACCCGGCGCGGCGACCGTCTCCCCCAAACACCCTCACGTAGAGGGTCGCGTCGCCGTCGTACTAGAAGTGGAGGGTGCACCGCCTGCCCAGGCCTCGCGCGCGGGCAAACGTCTGCCAGCCGCGAGCCAGGGCTATGTTGCCCATGACGGAGACCTCAACTGCGACCCAGGAAGCCTTGTTACAGTAGCCGTCCGCCTGCAGCCAGAGCCCGCCTGGACCGATGGCCGGCAGCTCGTCGGTGAAGAAGCGCGGGAGCTAAAGCCAGTTGTCGGCCGGGTTTTTCGACCAGGCGACGAACTCCGGCAGCACCTCCGCTGAGTGGAAGCGCGGCCGGGGAGGCCGCGCGACCACGGCACGCCTCTCTTCACCGATAGGGCTGCCACGACCGGGGCGACCCCCCCCACGCGTAGCGGCACCACCGCGGTTGTGGGTGTGAGGATGGAGAATGGAACCGATCCCTCCTACTGTGGTAGCTAGTCCTACTTATAGAGGCCCTGGTCCTCTTCCCAAATATTGAGTGAGAAGGGATGCCACAACGGTCGATTTGAAAGGGGACAACTAGTACTGCTTATCCTGACAAAAGTAGTCTTCGCCTGCCAAAGGCTCTGGTGGTGACGCCGTCTTGGGATCCACGGTGACCTCCATCTTGCCGTCCTGCTGGTCTTGGTCTCGTTGCACCGATATGGAAACCTTTGATTGATGCCTCGATACTCCTCGCCTGCGCTTGCCTCCTTAGCACCAAAGTGGAAGCAAGAAAACTGTGCGTGCTGGCGCCTACCTGGCCTTGGTCTTCATGGCTCACGTCATGAGAACCTCGCGAGGTTTGCCTCACCTTGGTCTCTCTGCCCCTCGCGAGCTAGCCTGGTGAGGCCGCTCCCGAGGAGGTCTTGCGTCGTCCGCCTTGCGAGGCTTGGCCGCTCGTGAGGGTCTCGAGTCCTTGCTGGTGAAGATGGGCCGCACGGGCCCACTCGACGAGCCACGCCGTGCGCCGCAGGCAAGAAAGTCTGGGGACCCCCGTTCCCAGAACGTCGACAGTAGCCCCCGGGCCCAAGGCGCACTCGGACTTGGCTTCGAGGCGAAGCTAAAGGGCAAGTGCGGAGCACCGCGCGCCCCATCAGCCTGCGGCCTTGATCGACGCGTGGTGGTAGATCGGACGTGGGCGTCTCCGCTTCCCCACGCTACCTTGACAACTGCCCGCCTTGACGAGTCCCTGCTGCATGCAAGGAAAAACCATCATTACCTGTGATCGTGGGGGGTGCTGGTTGAGTAGTTGGCCTTCTCCTTCTATAAATGGGGAGGGGGCAGAGCCCCCGTCGCCCATCTCTTCCCATTCCACTCGCTTCTCCCACTTAGCTCCATTGCCAATAGCGACATCCATGGCGCCGTTGAAGAGGTTCTCCGCTGCGGAGAAGCGGAAGGCCCGTCAGGAGGGGCCCGGCTCTCCGGTGCCCAAGCGTGGATGCGGCCGTCCCCGCAAGCACGCCACGACCCCCACCGTAGCGGCACCACCGCGGATGCGGGGGGCCACGGTGGGGGTCGTGGCGTGCTTGCGGGGACGGCCGCATCCACGCTTGGGCACCGGAGAGCCGGGCCCCTCCTGACGGGCCTTCCGCTTCTCCGCGGCGGAGAACCTCTTCAACGGCGCCATGGATGTCGCTATTGGCAATGGAGCTAAGTGGGAGAAGCGAGTGGAATGGGAAGAGATGGGCGACGGGGGCTCTGCCCCCTCCCCATTTATAGAAGGAGAAGGCCAACTACTCAACCAGCACCCCCCACGATCACAGGTAATGATGGTTTTTCCTTGCATGCAGCAGGGACTCGTCAAGGCGGGCAGTTGTCAAGGTAGCGTGGGGAAGCGGAGACGCCCACGTCCGATCTACCACCACGCGTCGATCAAGGCCGCAGGCTGATGGGGCGCGCGGTGCTCCGCACTTGCCCTTTAGCTTCGCCTCGAAGCCAAGTCCGAGTGCGCCTTGGGCCCGGGGGCTACTGTCGACGTTCTGGGAACGGGGGTCCCCAGACTTTCTTGCCTGCGGCGCACGGCGTGGCTCGTCGAGTGGGCCCGTGCGGCCCATCTTCACCAGCAAGGACTCGAGACCCTCACGAGCGGCCAAGCCTCGCAAGGCGGACGACGCAAGACCTCCTCGGGAGCGGCCTCACCAGGCTAGCTCGCGAGGGGCAGAGAGACCAAGGTGAGGCAAACCTCGCGAGGTTCTCATGACGTGAGCCATGAAGACCAAGGCCAGGTAGGCGCCAGCACGCACAGTTTTCTTGCTTCCACTTTGGTGCTAAGGAGGCAAGCGCAGGCGAGGAGTATCGAGGCATCAATCAAAGGTTTCCATATCGGTGCAACGAGACCAAGACCAGCAGGACGGCAAGATGGAGGTCACCGTGGATCCCAAGACGGCGTCACCACCAGAGCCTTTGGCAGGCGAAGACTACTTTTGTCAGGATAAGCAGTACTAGTTGTCCCCTTTCAAATCGACCGTTGTGGCATCCCTTCTCACTCAATATTTGGGAAGAGGACCAGGGCCTCTATAAGTAGGACTAGCTACCACAGTAGGAGGGATCGGTTCCATTCTCCATCCTCACACCCACAAGTTCACTGAGCAAAAGAATACCTCTCCTCAGGAGGCTGTTCTTCCCTTGTACTGTTCATCCTCGGCCCAAGAGGCAATCCACCACCACCACACTGGAGTAGGGTATTACACCACAACGTTGGCCTGAACTAGTATAAATCTTGTGTCTCATGTGTTGTGAGTTCGTCGTGCCTAGCCTAGAGATCTCGAAGTGTGTGAGGGCGTGATCGGTGAGGGGGAGATCTTCGCGCGCACCCCAGTGTTTGAACCTTAAGGGTTTTGCCGAAACCCGAAATCCGACAACCTTCATCTTGAGTATATTCGGAGTCGGAGTGATAACTTCTTTCGGAGTGATGGTCGGAGTCGGAGCCGGATACCCATTCACCAACATGAGCTTGATGTCTTTTTTTTTGTAGCTCTTTGATGACTTGTCCTTCCTTTCCGAATCCTTGCTTCTCCGAGAGGGTCTTTGCTCATAACGATCATCTCTACTCCTTCTCTCTCAAGGTGCTAATTCTTCTCTTCTACTTCTTCTTTTGGAGAATCTTCTCTTCTTTTGTAGGGAGCTGTACACTCATTGGAGTAGTGTCCGGGTCTTCCACAATTGTAGCAATTTCGTTCACAACTTGAAGATCTCTTGTCATTGTAGGACCTTGACTTGGAGCTTCTTTCCTTGCTTCTACTCTTGTAGAACTTGTTGAAGTTCTTCACCATTAGGCTAAATTCTTCATTGAAGGTTTGTTTCTCACTTGATGATGTGGGAGCTTCACATGAGGCTTTGTAAGCACCACTTGACTTTTTGTGGAGCTCTTCCTTATCCTTAACTGACATCTCATGAGCAACAATTCTTCCAATGACTCCCGTTGGCTTGAGATCTTTGTAATTGGGCATCATTTGGATCAATGTTCACACGGTATGACATTTTCCATCCAAGGCTCTTAGGATCTTCTTGATGATGAATCTATCGGTCATCTCTTCACTTCCTAAGCCGGCAATCTCATTTGTGATGAGAGCAAGCCTAGGTTACATTTCAATGACACCTTCACCATCTTTCATTTTGAACTTGTCAAGTTGACTTTGAAGAACATCCAATTTGGATTCGTTGACGGAGTCGGTACCTTCGTGCATATCAATCAAAGTACCCCAAATTTCCTTTGCATTCTCAAGACGGCTGATTTTGTTGAGTTCTCCGGGCACAATCCGTTGAAGAGAATAGCACAAGCTTGAGCATTGTATTACAGCATCTTCAACTCTTCCGCGGTAGCTCCACGGTTCGGTTCTCTCCCATCAAAGAATTCACCTTGCAAGCCAATACACACAATAGCCCAAATGGCGGGGTTATGTCCAAGAATATGCATTTTCATCTTATGCTTCCAACTAGCAAAATTAGTACCATCAAAGTAAGGACCTCTACGGTGGTAATTTCCCTCGCTAGACGCCATATATACTCTCCTACGTTGTGAAACCAAGGCTATGATCACCAAAAGCTATAGAAATCAAAGCAAATGGAGACCAAAGCTCTCATACCACTTGTAGGATCGAAAGTATGTCTAGAGGAGGGGGGTGATTAGACTACTTGACCAAATAAAAATCTAGCCTTTTCCCAATTTTAAGTTTTGGCAGATTTTAACAACTTAGCACAAATGAAGTAATCAACCTACACATGCAATTCTAAGAGTATAGCAGCGGAATGTAAAACAATTGCATATGAAGGTAAAGGGACGAGTTTGGAGAGAGCAAACGCAATGTAGACATGGAGATTTTTATCCGTGGTTCCGATAGGTGGTGCTATCGTACATCCATGTTGATGAAGACTTCAACCCACGAAGGGTAACGGTTGCGCAAGTCCACGGAGGGCTCCACCCACGAAGGGTCCACGAAGAAGCAACCTTGTCTATCCCACCATGGCCATCGCCCACGAAGGACTTGCCTCACTAGGGTAGATCTTCACGAAGTAAGCGATCTCCTTGCCCGTACAAACTCCTTGGTTCAACTCCACAATCTTGACGGAAGCTCCCAAGTGACGCCTAGCCAATCTAGGAGACACCACTCTCCAAAAGGTAATAGACGGTGTGTTGATGATGAACTCCTTGCTCTTGTGCTTCAAATGATAGTCTCCCCAAGACTCAGCTCTCTCTCATAGGATTGGATTTGGTGGAAAGAGGGTTTGAGTGGAAAGCAACTTGGGGAAGGCTAGAGATCAAGATTTATGTGGTTGGAATGGAATATCTTGATCTCAACACAAGTGTAGGTGGTTCTCTCTCAGAAAATGTATGCTGGAAGTGTAGGCATGTTCTGATGGCTCTCCTCACGAATGAAGAGTGGGTGGAGGGGTATATATAGCCTCCACACAAAATCTAACTGTTACACACAAATCACCAAACTCGGTGGGACTGAATCAGAAAACTCGGTCAGACCGATTTAGTTCAAAATGTGAACGTTAGGATTTTCGGTGGGACCGACATGTCAACTCGGTGGGACCGATTCCGTTAGGGTTAGGGCATAACGTAATCTCGGTGAGAACAATTACACAAAATCGGTGGGACCAATTTTGGTAATAAGCAAACAGAGAGTTGGTCAGGCAAACTCGGTGGGACCGATTCGCTCATCTCGGTTAGACCGAAACGTTACGAAGGGGAAACAGAGAGTTTGCATTGCAATCTCGGTGGGACCGATCACTCATCTCGGTTAGACCGAAACGTTACGAATGGAAACAGAGAGGTTTCAATCCCATCTTGGTGAGACCGAGATCCCTATCGGTGAGACCGAAGTGACTAGGGTTTGTGGCAGTGGCTATGTCAAGTGAACTCGGTGGTGCCGGATAGGAAATTTTGGTGGGGTTGAGTTTTACTTTTGGTTTGGGACATATGTGGATATTAGAAAGTAGTTGAGGGTTTTGGAGCATATCACTAAGCATTTTGAGCAAGTAACTCATTTAGCAACACCTCATCCCCTTTTAATAGTATTAGCTTTTCCTATGGACTCAATGTGATCTTGGATCACTAAAAGTAAAATGTAGAGTCTTGAGCTTGAGCCAACATGTGTCCTTAGCATTTTGAGGGGTCCACTTTCTAATCCATGCCATGCCAATCATTGAGCTTTCCTGAAATATTTATCTTGAAATAGCATTAGCTCAATGAGCTATATGCTGTTAGTAATTACCAAAACCACCCAGGGATAGTTGCACTTTCAGTGCCATGGTGTTTGAATTTCATCCCCATTTATTGCATGGGACATAAGCATAAACCCATGGACACATATATGATTTTGCAACCCATGTTGGTACACCGGAGCATGTGCATGTAGTTTAATTTTGAATTGTGCACCTGAAATGGCTAGAAAACCAATTTAATGTATAAAATGTTCAAACAAACCTTGAATAATTCCAATTCTTTTACGACACACATATAGTTGCATTTTCACTCCAGATAAAAGGTCTAGCAATACAAACACCGTCCATTGCCGCTGTGACCCCATTATGTAATTCAAATCAAGATAAAAAATCAAGTAGACCGCACACAGTTTATTATCACCAACCGTGTGAGATGCAACACAAAATATCCTGGAGCACCGTCGGTGTATAGTACGCCTATGGCTGATGCGAGAAGGTGCATCGGCTACAGTCCACAGCCGGCGTCTCAAGCACACTAGCTCGCTCCCGAAATATCATTTCACTGTTCAATCCTCGCCAGTGAAAGATGGGCACGTGGACCCGTGTCGTAAGGGCAACTTCGGTGGCCACTCCGGTGAGAGTGCGGCCGCAGCCGCCATGCGCGTGCTAACAAGGTGCATGAGCATGGCCACAATCTGCGACCGGGCGGCCATAGCAGCCCAAACGGCCGCTATTGCTTCTTAGGTGGCGGCAGCAACATCTGGCTCGGGGATAACAACTGGCCAGAGCGACACAGCAGCTGTCCGTTCTGCAGCGGCGGCCTTAGCCCTGATGGAGGCCACCCACGACCATGTTGAGGCTGCCCATGCTCAGCTCCTGGCGGTCACCGCAAAATCGAACGAAGCTTTTCCACAACGGTCGGTAGCCCACGACCAAAGAGCTGGCAATCGCTGAGAGCGTTCGAGCAGCCGTCCGTCCCTCTGCCGCATACCTTGCAACGACAGAGCCCGTGCAAGCCCAGATCGCGTCCGCCCACGCCCAGCTCGTGGCAGCCTTTTCCAAAGAGATGGCGAGATGCTTGCCGAGTATGGTGCGATGGATGACATGGAGGAAGCGGTGGAGATTGACGAGCACCAACCGTAGTAGCACTCTTTGTTTTGTTTAATTAAGAGCGTCGGTCTTTATTTTCTTAGAGTAATGTTTAGGTCAGTTAGCTCTATTTAAGTGCTGAACTTGCTCGATTAAGAAGTGTGGGTGTGTTGTAGTCTCTGTTTAATTGCTGAATTTGCTCGATTAAAAAGTGACGTGGATGACCACTATAACCAGGGAAATTCGAACCAAAATTTTTGACGTTCAAACTCAACACACACGGGTTAAGCTATCTAAATCGTTTATGATGTTCACATATCGTACACAGTTTTGAATAAGGGACCGTGTCTGATGACACTTTGCATGCCAGTTTTTTCGCTGAAGCGATTCTAAATTTTCGTCTTCCGCAGAAATATCTACCTCCCCGCCCCCCCTACCAAAAGCCACATTTCCCCTGTTTTTCCGTCTTCCTTTCCAAGTTGAAACCTTCACTCGCTTGCAGCACCGCTGCCTCCTCGTCGGCGACCCTCCTTCACACTGCTTGGCCTCGTCTATCCAGGCAGGTAATCCACACCCGACCCCCATCCTCCTCCTCCTTCCACATCCCACATGCGTCGACCGCTGGCGCGAGCGCGACACCTCCCACCCAAATCACCGACCCCTCCACCAAATAAGTGCCGCCCTAAGCCATGGTGCACGCAGTATAGCCAGGATCTCAGGGAGCATTTGGCAGCAGAGAAGCAAATCGCGACCGCACGCGCAGATGAGGCTGCGATGGCTGCCATTCGTCGTGACCCCCAGATCTTGGAGGAGCACCTTGCCATTTGCTAGCTATGCCGGTTAAGCATGCTCGGTTTACCCATTGCGTGTGCTACTCTTGCCTTTCCTTCACAAATTCTAGTGAATTGTGCTATCTAATTTTACCATGCAATCTGTTGCTCTAGTGTATATGTTCTATATGTCGTGCAGTGTGGTGCTCACTTATTAACTTTTATGTTAATTAGTTGTTGTCTTCAGTTAACTGTTTGGTTCAATTATGCAAATGTGATGTTCAATTCTTCGGGCTGCAATTTTGTATTGTCTTCCATGTGAGAAATAAATCGAATTTATCTTTACAAAATACATGAGAAACGAATACAATTGCTATATTTCCAAGTTGTCAAGCATCCTTGGTTTGGTTATACATTGTGCAATGTGGTGCTCAGTTAACGTTTGGTTCATTTGTGTTGTGGTGTTTAGTTAACTATTTGGTTCAATTCTGTAATGCGATGTTCAATAGTTGTGGGTGCATTCTGTTATTGTATACCATGTGAGGAATAAATTGAATTTGGCTGTAGTAAATACATGAGAAACAAATACAATTGCTACAATTGGCTGTAGTTAACTGTTTGGTTAACTGTCTGATCTTCTATTAGTAGTATGTTATATTGTGCAATGTGGTGCTCGGTTAATGTTTGGTTCATTTGTTGTGGTGTTTAGTTAAATGCTTGGTTGAATTCTGCAATGCGATGTCCAATTGTCGTGGGTAGAATTTTGTATTGTTGTGCATGTGAGGAATAAATCGAATTTGGCTGCACTTAATACATGAGAAACATATACAAGTGCTATATTTCCTAGTTCTTAATAATGCTTGGTTTGGATAAATGGGTTTTCCATGTGGCTTGAATTAATCTGATGAATGTGCAACGTGCTTATTTTTCATCAACATATTTTACTGATAGCATGCGAACCCTTACTTAACCTGATGACTAACTACCATATATGTGCTGCAGGGAACAATGGGAAGCACTGAGGTTTACAATCGAGGTTAGCACGTCCATGGTCCATTATCTAATAGCATATTATTGTGCAATTGCAGGAACCATTCTAATATTTAGGTTTTTAACAATTTGGTCTTGCACATGTAGGTCCTGCTGTGAGAGGTTTTGACCCATTGTTTGACCCTTTTTGCATATGTGGAAATGAGTTGTCCATGAATATCAATCAAATCAAGAAACTCAGAAAGATTGTTAGGATAAAGAAATTAGCAACAAAAAACAACAAGATCTTTGTCTGCACAATGAAGAAGACATCAGTTCACTACAAGATGGTACTAACTATTATACCTTGCCTTTTTTATTCATTTGCCCCATTTCCAATATAGAGAAGATATTTATGCACATCCTTGTTTTCAGGCCTTTCCAAAGCAATTCACTGATGATTACCTCTCAACCACCTCTTTAGTCAGGAGGCGAGGAAGGTTTTCATACAACACCCACGGTTCAATATTGAAGCGTTCCTGAAGAGGACAAAGGACGGACGGTCAATCATCCACAGGCACTGGCCTAAAGTTACAAAGACCTTCAACATGAATGAAGGATCAATATTCGCCTTCCGCTTCAGCATTTTTCCAGATGAGATGCATCTGTCTATATACCGTCTATGATGCTAATTTCGAAAGGTTCTACATGTTGCATGTGAAACTTGGTGCTGGTGCAGTTGTGTAATGGGGTAGCTGAGTGCTGAAGCTATATCATGTTGTACTCTGTTGTATTTCAATTATGAGATTCTGCTTCCTTAATATGGAAATGAAATATATTATGTGCTTAATATGAATGTCAATTAGATTAATAAATGGATTATTAATAACAGGGCAATTAGTGTGCTAATTGGGTTTTGCTATTGCAAACGGTTATTGAAAAAATACCGTGGACGAAGACCTCAGGAAACGCACGCAGTTTCTAGGAATAAAGCATGTTGGATCAATGAACAATCACACACGACTTTCTCTTGAAAACTGTTTGCGTTAGGCTAGCTTGCGCCAACATTTACCACATAAAAACTGTGTGTGATAGACAGCCTTTGCCACACTGTTTCTTCTACGGACCGTGTGTGATACATTCAATAACGCAAACGATTTAACGAGAAAAATTGTGTGTGATGTATCTGTGAACGAAAATGGTTTCCTTGGAGCGACTGTGTGGGATATACATACGAACGGAAATGTTTAGCGGGGACTGACTGTGTGGGATGTACTTGCGACCGGAAACAATTTCGCCTGTATAATTGTATTTTTTTAGCTCTACTGTATGTATTTCTGCATTTGAGCGCTCGCCGGTCGCACATGACCTCATTTTGTCGAACGTGTGTGCCAGGAGGGCATATCCCCGACGGTTTCTGGGTCGTGTGGGAAGGACCCCCTATCGCCCACACTCACTAGGCGACGGTTCCAAATGCCCTCGCGGAAAGGGGTTACAAACCGTTTGTATAAGACCGATGCGTACCAGTGTCTCCTAGGTAGATCTTGCGTGATCGTAGGATTTTTTTTGAAATTGCATGCTGATACGTCTCCAATGTATCTATAATTTAAGAAGTATTCATGCCAATATATTATCATTCTTGGATGTTTTACAATCATTTTATAGCAACTTTATATCATTTTTTGGGACTAACCTATTGACCCAGTGCCCAGTGCCAGTTGCTGTTTTTTGCTTGTTTTTTATATCGCAGAAAATCAATATTAAACAGAGTCCAAACACCGCGAAACTTTTTGTGGATTTTTTATGGGCCAAAGCAGCACCTGGGGGGTGCCCCGAGGGGGGCACAACGCACCAGGTACTCCATGCCCCCTGGCGCGCCCAGGTGGGTTGTGCCCACCTCGGTGACCTCCCGCACCCCCTCTTTGCACTATAAATTCCCAAATATTTCGAAACCCTTCGGGGGTTAACCTAGATCAGAAGTCCCGCCGCCGCAGGGCTCCGTAGCCACTGGAAACCAATCTAGACCCGGCGGCCACCACGATGAGGAGGGAGTACTCCACCCTCGGGGCTGAGGGTTTGTACTAGTAGCTATGTGTTTAATCTCTCTCTCGTGATCTATATCATGGGCTTTGTTAATATAGTCGGATCATATGATGTTTCTCCCCTCTATACTCTTGTTGTGATGAATTGAATCTTTACCCTTTGAAGTTTTGTCATGTCGGGTTGAATATTCAGAGATGAGAACACATGATGTATGTCTTGTGGTATGAATACTTGTGGTGACATTGGGGTATCTTATTGATTCACTTGATATATGTTATGGCATTCAACTTGCGGATTTTCCCACGGTGATATTGGGGTAATCTTTGCATTGGGGTTGATGCACGTTTTTATTATCTTTTCTCCGGAAGAAACTTTGGGTTCCCCTTGTAGTTCTTTGTGTGGATTGAGTATTATGAATATGAATTTGCTTTGGTGTTATTTTAGTACGAACTCTTGATTAGATCGATCAGAAAGAATAGCTTGCGTTATTTTAGTACGAGATCTAGGATAGATCGAATGGAAAGAATAGCTTTGAGGTGGTTTCGTACCCTACAAACAATTTATATCTTTTGTTCTCCGCTAATAGGAACTCGGGAGTGATTCTTTATTGCACTTTGAGGGATAATCATATGATCCAACTATGTTAGCACTATTGAGAGGTTGCACTAGTGAAAGTACGGACCCTAGGCCTGATTTTCAAACATCGCAACACCGTTTTTGTGACCGTTTACTATTTTCTACCTTGCTGTTTTTATTTATTCAGATTATAAAAATATATTTCTACCATCCATATTACACTTTTATCACCATCTCTTCGCCGAACTAGTGCACCTATACAATTTTCCATTGTATTGGGTGTGTTGGGGACACAAGAGATTTCTTGTATTCGGTTGCAGGGTCGTTTGAGAGAGACCATCTTCATCCTACACCTCTCACGGATTGATAAACCTTACGTCATCCACTTGAGGGAAAATTGCTACTGTCCTACAAAACTCTGCGCTTGGAGGCCCAATACATGTCTACAAGAATAAAGTTGCGTAGTAGACATCAAGCTCTTTTCTAGCGCTGTTGCCGGGGAGGTGAGTGCTTGAAGGTATATCTTTAGATCTTGCAATTGAATCTTTTAGTTTCTTGATTTATCACTAGTTTGGCTTATAAAAGAAAAACTACAAAAAATGGAATTTAGTTTGCATCCTATTATTGATCATCTTTATAATACCTTTCTTGAAAATGATGGTTCAGAAAATTGTACTCAGTTGTTAGAAGAAGAAGACAATAAAATGCTTGGCACAAAATATTTGAATGATGAGCATGATTGCAATGTTGTTAGTGTGAATTCTTTGAATATCCAAAATGCTAATGATGATTGCATAAGTCATGACAAAAATGGTTCTTATAAGCATGTCACTTTTTGCAGAGTGAATTGGGAGTGCCTTTGCACACCAAAAAGGGAAGATGGCCTTTGTAAGAAGCATAAATATTTATAAACGAAAAAGTTTCAAGAGAGGCTAGATGATTGTGCTGAAAGATGTAATTTTTTTCGCCATCCTTGTGAACTTTGCAATGAACATGGTCATTTAAATCTCCAATGCAATTTATTTCATGATCAAATCGTGTCCAAAAATTGTGATAACTTGATTACCCTTGAGCATCATAAAGAGCTTAGCCTTCTTTTGGGGTACGAAGAAATGAAACGTATAACTAAGGGTTTTCCAAATCCCAAGAGATTTCTTGGTTTTGATCTAGAAGAAATTTATATGTTTTGTGCGGTAAATTGCATTGAGAATCCTTATATTGCCAACTACCTAAAGACAAGAAAACAAATGGATTATGAATAGAGTACTAATTAAAGGGAATTTTTCCCAATACCCTCCTAGTGTTTATTATGATGAATCAGGTAACGAGGAGGAGCTTCCTGTCCAATCAATCTCTTCAACAAGAAGCTTGAAAATTTTAATTAAACCCACACATGGTGTGGTGAAGAAGAAGAAAAGAAGAAAGAATAGAGGTAAAAAGGTATCTCTCCCAAATAATGTTGCTCCCGTTACCATCGTGCCTCATCAAAGTGAATCAAATATGTTGATGGAGGATGTTGATATTGATGATGATTTTGTTATGCCTATTACTTGTTGCGATGATTATGATTGGGAAAACAATGATATCCATTATGATCTTGAAAATCTTTTTAGCATTTGCTTGGAAGAATATGATAATGATGTTTGCTATACTATTGGTTCCATTCATGCTATTGATAAGAATGATTGTGATGATATGCAAAACCACAATCTTGGGGATGCTATGTTTGATGAGTATGATATGTTTGAAGATTTATTTGATGGAAATAATGCTTGTCCTAATCTTGGGGATGCTTTGCTTAATGAATATGATCCTTTGGTTCCTTCTACTTTCGATAAGAAAATTTATTATGATGATAGCATGCCTCCTATTTATGACAATTACATTGATCAAAATGGGTTTGGAAGAGTGTCAACTCTAGGTAGTAGTGATCCCACTATTTTGGAGGGTGTTGAATCTTTTTACAATATTGATGAAAGTGGATTTGGAGAGGTCATGACTTTATTTAGTGATACATCCACTATTTTGGGAGAGGTTTCAATTGATTATGATAATGAAGTTGCCATTTATGATGATTATTATGATGACATGTATGCCATAAAGAGTAATAAATTTTTTATGCTTGTGCATCATGAAAAGAGTGTTGTATGTGATAGTTATATTGTTGAATACATTCATGATGCCTCTGAAAATTATTATGAGGAAGGAACTTATGCTCTTTCATATCTCAATAATATCAAGTTTCTTCTCTTTGTGTTGATTATTTTGAAGTTGCACTTGTTTTGCCTTACAATGCTAGTTGATTCTTGCTCCCATAAGTTGTTTTCTCACAATATCCCTATGCATAGGAAGTGGGTTAGACCTAAATGTGCTAGTCATATGCTTCATGATGTTCTCTTTATGTTTCAATTCTTATCTTTTATGCGAGCATCATTGAAATCAACATGCCTAGCTTAAAAGGCATAAAAGAAAAGCGCTTGTTTGGAGACAACCCAACAATTTTACCTACTGTTTTCTTGTGTTCACATGATTATGCTACTAAAGTAATCATGTTTTATAGTTGACTTGATCTTGCTGAAAAATAGAAACTTTTGCGCTCACGAAAATAATTCTTATTTTTACCAGAAGTGTGCTTTTGAGTTGATTCTTTTTGCAGAAGATTAATATACAAATTGCTCACGTGGTCCTAATTTTTCATAATTTTTGGAGTAGCATAAGTATGGTTTGAGTACAGATTACTACAGACTGTTCTGTTTTTGACAGATTCTGTTTTCAATGCATAGTTTGCTTCTTTCCTAGTTTCTATGGCTTATATTGCTCAATATAAATTGTGGAAATGATATGCTACAGTAGGCATTGTGTGGAAACAATTATGAATCTTGTCTTTGACAGTACCAAAGTGAAATTGTTTGCTCTTTATCATACTAACCTATCTCATGAAGTTCCGTTAAGTTTTGTGTGATTGAAGTTTTGAAGTTTTGGGTGAGATATCGATATGAGGAGAATAAGGAGTGACAAGACCCTAAGCTTGGGGATGCCCAAGGCACCCCAAGGTAATATTTAAGGAAGATCCAAGCAACGAAACTTGGGGATGTCCCGGAAGGCATCCCGTCTTTAGTCTCCAACATTATCGGTATCACTTGGAGCTATGTTTTCATTCATCACATGATATGTGTTTTGCTTGGAGCGTCAATTTATTTTGTTAAGAATTTGCTTGATGTTATTTAGAATAATGTTTTGCATCTTTTATTTCAATAAATATGGCATTGATAACCTTTGCCATGCTTACCTTGCAAGTCTACATGTTGTTGTTTGAAAATAGAAAGTTTACCACTGTTGCAAAAATGCCCTAGAAAAGTCAGTATGTGATAAAATGTTGAAACATTTTGCATATTAAGCTCTGATAAATTTTCTACAGTGTGGTAAATTTTCATAATGTTTTGAGTTGAATAAGTATTGATACTCTTGCATTCTTTACAGACTGTACTGTTCTGGCAGATTGCTGTTATGTTTGCATTGTGTGCATATGTTTGCTTGTTTAATGATTCTATTTGAGGATAGGAGTATTAAATATGCAGAGGCATTTAGTATGCGATGTTGAATAATAATTTTAGTGATTTTCTACACTAGAGAGTTATAAGGTTTTTTCATTTGTTTATACTAACTTATCTCACAAGTTCTTGTTGAGTTTTGTGTGGATGAAGTTTTTTTTTTGACTGGGAGTATGGATGAAGTTTTTAAGATTTAGGGAAACCATGATATAAAATGAATTAAGGAGACACAAAGGCTCAAGCTTGGGGATGCCCAAGGCATCCGAAGATAATATTTCAAGAAGTCTCAAGCATCTAAGCTTGGGGATGCCCCGGTAGGCATCCCACCTTTCTTCGTCAACAATTATCGGTTAGTATCGGTTGAGCCTAAGTTTTTGCTTCTTCACATGATGTGTACTATTCTTAGAATGTCATTTTTTTTCCTTGCTGTTTGAATAAAATACTTAGATCTGAAAGTTTTTAGATAAAAGAGAGTCTTCACATAGCCAGCTATTTACTTAACTACTCGCTTTAGCTTCACTTATATCCTATGAGTAGATTGTTGAATAAATTGAATATCATAAAGTTGAAATCATATCATGCCTAGTGGTAGCTTCACATTGGGTTTAGAAAGTGAAACCTTTTGAGGCTTGACAATCGCAATATTGGTCATACAAGCAATTCAGGAATAATTAGTATAAGGAAGAGAACTTTCACATGCAAATATACTATCCTAGAAATCTTTTGTGATTGTGAGCCCCCATCAAAATATTATATGCCAAAATTTTTGACGTTGGACAAGGAAGACAACTTAATAATTTATGTTTGCTCATATTCACATACAAGTCATATAGTCATAGATCCTTCAACATGTGGTGCTTGCCCCCATCTTTGCTAGCCAAAAATTCCGCACCAAGTAGAGATACTACTTGTGCTTCCAAAAACCCTTAAACCCAAATCTTATTTTCAAGAGTCCACCATACCTACCTAAGGATTGAGAAAGATCCTTCAAGTAAGTTGTCATCAGTGCAATAAGGCAATAAAAATTGCTTCTAAAAGTGTTAGATCATTTAGTGTAAGAGAAAATTGAGCGTTGTACGAACTTGTGATGGCAAAGCAATAAAAGCGAAGGACTGCATAATAAAGGATGCTATCATAAGGGGCAATATAACGTGACGTTCTCTAGCATTAAGGGGTTGAGCATACAAACAAATAAGCGCATGGCAACCTCTGCTTCCCTCTGCGAAGGGCCTATCTTTTACTTTTATGTATTTACTTTTATGCAAAGAGTCAAAGTTTTTCTCTCTTTTCCTTTTTATTTTTCTCTTTTGGCAAGCATCATGTGGTGAGGAAAGACTAGGCACATATATCCAGTTGAATATGGGTAGCATGAGTTATTATTGTTGACATCACCCTTGAGGTGAATACGTTGGGAGGCAAAACAATAAGCCCCTATCTTTCTATGTGTCTGGTTGAAACGTTTTACTCATGTGTATGCGGTGAGTGTTAGCAATCATAGAAGACTATAATATGGTTGAGTATGTGGAGCTCCTACTTAAAATCCGTTGAATAAGTTGAATTGCAATTGCTTGGTGACTAAGAACATAGGTTGTTAAGTTTCCAGAGAATTCATTGTTTGAACCTTAACATGCGAATTGGTTGCTACTACAACATGAGAAGTTTTATAAGAAATAATTGATGTTATGATGCTAGGAAAAGTGAATGAAATTGTCATTGATCAAACTTGTGAACTTTGCAAGCATTCACACTTCATAAATTATTTCTTTCATCATTTACCTACTCGAGGACGAGTAGGAATTAAGCTTGGGGATGCTGATACTTCTCCAACGTATCTATAATTTATGAAGTATTCATGCCAATATATTATCATTCTTGGATGTTTTACAATCATTTTATAGCAACTTTGTATCATTTTTTGGGACTAACCTATTGACCCAGTGCCAGTTGCTGTTTTTTGCTTGTTTTTTACATCGCAAAAAATCAATATTAAACGGAGTCCAAACTCCGCGAAACTTTTTGTGGATTTTTTATGGTCCAGAAGACTTCCGATGGGCTAGAGCAGCACCTGGGGGTGCCCCGAGGGGGGCACAACCCACCATGGCGCGCCAGGCCCCCTGGCGCGCCCAGGTGGGTTGTGCCCACCTCGGTCACCTCCCGCACCCCTGTTTGCACTATAAATTCCCAAATATTCCAAAACCCTTCGGGGGTTAACCTAGATCAGAAGTTCCGCTGCCGCAGGGCTTCGTAGCCACCGGAAACCAATCTAGACCCATTCCGGCACCCTGCCAGAGGGGGAATAATCTTCGGTGGCCATCTTCATCATCCTGGCGGCCACCACGATGAGGAGGGAGTGGTCCACCCTCGGGGCTGAGGGTTTGTAGTCGTAAATATGTGTTTAATCTCTCTCTCTCTCTCTCTCGTGATCTATATCATGGGCTTTGTTAATATAGTCGGATCATATGATGTTTCTCCCCTATATACTCTTGTTGTGATGAATTGAATCTTTACCCTTTGAAGTTTTGTCACGTTGGATTGAATATTCAGAGATGAGAACACATGATGTATGTCTTGCGATATGAATACTTGAGGTGACATTGGGGTATCTTATTGATTCACTTGATATATGTTATGGAATTCAACTTGTGGATTCCCGCGGTGATATTGGGGTAATCTTTGCGTAGGGTTGATGCATGTTTTTATTATCTTTTCTCTGATAGAAACTTTGGGGTACCCTTGTAATTCTTTGTGTGGATTGAGTATTATGAATATGAATTTTCTTTGGTGTTATTTTAGTACAAACTCTTGATTAGATCGATCGGAAAGAATAGCTTGCGTTATTTTAGTACGAGATCTAGGATAGATCGAACAGAAAGAATAGCTTTGAGGTGGTTTCGTACCCTACAAACAATTTATATCTTTTGTTCTCCGCTAATAGGAACTCGGGAGTGCTTCTTTATTGCACTTTGAGCGATAATCATATGATCCAACTATGTTAGCACTATTGAGATGTTGCACTAGTGAAAGTACGGACCCTAGGCCTCATTTTCAAGCATTGCAACATCGTTTTTGTGCCCGTTTACTATTTGCTACATTGCTGTTTTTATTTATCCAGATTATAAAAATATATTTCTACCATCCATATTACACTTTTGTCACCATATCTTCGCTGAACTAGTGCACCTATACAATTTGCCATTGTATTGGGTGTGTTGGGGACACAAGAGATTTCTTGTATTCGGTTGCAGGGTCGTTTGAGAGAGACCATAACCATCCTACACCTCTCACAGATTGATAAACTTTATGTCATCCACTTGAGGGAAAAGTGCTACTGTCCTACAAAACTCTGCGCTTGGAGGCCCAACGCGTGTCTACAAGAATAAAGTTGCGTAGTAGACATCACATGCTACGTTCCCTAACAAATCCAAGTTTTGCAAACTTTGTACAAACTGAAAAGCTTTGATCACCTCATCAATGCGTATGATCCAACTCCGAGATGCTTCTCTAGCCCATAGAAGGATCGCTGGAGCTTGCATACCTTTTAGCATCCTTAGGATCGACAGAAACCATCTGGCTTTATCACATACAGCCTTTCCTCACGGAAACCGTCAAGGAAACTTTGTTTTGACATCCATCTGCCAATTTTTGTAATTGAAAATGCAGGAACTGCTAACATAATTCGAATAGACTTTAGCATCGCTATGAGTGAGAAAGTCTCATCATAGTCAACTCCTTGAACTTTTTGGAAACTTCTTTGCGACAAGTCGATCTTCATAAATGGAGACACTATCATCAGCGTCTGTCTTCTTCAAGATCCATTTATTCTCAATGTCTTGCCGATCATCAAGCAAGTCCACCAAAATCCATACTTTGTTCTCATACATGGATCCGATCTCGAATTTTCATGGCCTCTAACCATTTGTTGGAATCCAGGCCCACCATCGCTTCTCCATAGCTCGTAGGTTCATCGTTGTTGTTGCCCAACAACATGACCTCTAAGAAAGGGTTACCGTACCACTCAGGAGCTGTACGTACCCTTGTCGACCTACGAGGATCAATAGTAACTTGATCCAAAGCTTCATGATCATCATCATTAGATTCCTCTTCAACTGACGTAGGTGCCACAAAAACATCTTTCTGTGCTATGCTACTCTCTGGTTGAAGTAAAGGTTCAACAACCTCATCAAATTCTATCTTCCTCCCACTCAATTCTTTCAAGAGAAACTCTTTCTCGAGAAAGGACCCGTTCTTAGCGACAAACACTTTGCCTTCGGATCTGAGATAGAAGGTATAGCCAATCGTCTCTTTTGGGTACCCTATGAAGACACATTTGTCTGCTTTGGGTTCGAGCTTTTCCAGCTGAATCCTTTTGACATAAGCATCACTGCCCCAAACCTTATGAAACGACAACTTATGTTTCTTGCCAAACAACAGTTCATACGGTGTCATCTCCACGGACTTAGATAGTGCCCTATTTAAAGTGAATGTAGTTGTCTCTAATGCATAACCCCAAAACGATAGTGGCAAATCGGCAAGAGACATCATAGAACGCACCATATCCAATAAGGTACGATTACGATGTTCGGACACACCATTACGCTGTGGTGTTCCTGGTGGCATCAATTGTGAAACAATTCCACATTGTCTTGAGTGATTTCCAAACTCATAACTCAGATATTCTCCCCCTCGATCAGATCGTAGGAATTTAATCTTCTTGTTACGATGGTTCTCAACTTCACTCTAAAATTGCTTGAACTTTTCAAACGTTTCAGACTTATACTTCATTGAGTAAACATACCATATCTACTCAAAGCATCGGTGAAGGTGAGGAAATAACGATATCCACTGCGCGCGTCAACACTCATCGGACCGCACACATCAGCATGTATGATTTCCAACAAGTCACTTGCTCGTTCCATTGTTCCGGAAAATGGGGTTTTAGTCATCTTACCCATGAGGCATGGTTCGCATATGTCAAGTGTTTCAAAATCAAGTGACTCCAAAATTCCATCCGCATGGAGTTTCTTCATACACTTTACACCAATAAGACCTAAGTGGCAGTGCCACAACAAAGTGGTACTATCATTATTAACTTTGCATCTTTTGGCATCGATATTATGAACATGTGTATGACTACGATCGAGATTCAATAAATCATTCACATTGGGTGCATGACCATAGATGGTATTATTCATGTAAACAGAATAAACACTATTCTTCGACTTAAATGAACAACCACATTGCAATAAAACACGATCTTAATCATGTTCATGCTTAATGCAAACACCAAATAACATTTATATCTAGGTTTAACACTAATCCCGAAGGTAGAGGGAGCGTGCGATGGTGATCACATCAACCTTGGAAACACTTCCAACACACATCGTCACCTTACCCTTAGCTAGTCTCCGTTTATTCCGCAACTTTTGTTTCGAGTTACCAACATTAGCAATCGAACCGGTATCTAATACCCAGGTGCTACTAGGAGTACTAGTAAGGTACACATCAATAACACATATATCAAATATACTTTTGTTGAAGTTGCCAGCCTTCTTATCTACCAAGTATTTGGGGCAGTTCCTCTACCAGTGACCGTTCCCCTTACATTAGAATCACTTAGTCTCGTGTTTAGGTTCAGCCTTGGGTGTCTTCACTGGAGCGGCAACTTGTTTGCCATTCATGAAGTTTCCCATCTTGCCCTTGCCCTTCTTGAAACCAGTGGTCTTGTTAGCCATCAACACTTGATGCTCCTTCTTGATCTCTACCTCCGCAGCCTTAAGCACCGCGAACAGCTCCGGGATCATCTCCATCCCTTGCATGTTATAGTTCATATTGAAGCTCTAGTATCTTGGTGATAGTGACTGGAGAACTCTTTCAATCACTATCTTATCTGGAAGATCAACTCCCACTTGATTCAAGCGATTATAGCACCCAGACATTCTGAGCACATGCTCACTGACTGAGCTATTCTCCTCCATCTTGTAGGCAAAGAACTTGTCAGAGGTCTCATACCTCTCAACACGGGCATGAGCCTGAAATACTAACTTAAACTCTTGTAACATCTCATATGTTCCATGGCGTTCGAAACGCCTTTGGAGCCCCGATTCTAAGCCGTAAAACATGGCGCACTAAACTATCAAGTAGTCATCACATCGTGTCTGCCAAATGTTCACAACATCTAAAGACGACACTAGAGGGGTTGGCACACCGAGCGGTGCATCAAGGACATAAGCCTTCCATGAAGCAGTGAGGACAATCCTTAGACTATGGACCTAGTCCGCATAATTAATTACAATATCTTTCAACGTAGTCTTTCTCTAGGAACATATTAAAACATGGAGCTATAACGAGCTATTGAACATAATTTGCAAAGACAATTTAGACTATGTTCATGATAAATGAGTTCAATTAATCATATTATTACCTAAGAACTCCCACTCAAATCAACATCCCTCCGGTTGTCCGAGTGTAACACGATCCATATTCACCAACCCAAGTCCGATCATCACGTGAGATGAGGTGCTTTTGATGGTGAACATCTCCATGTTGATCATATCTACTATATGACTCATGTTCGACCTTTTGGTCTCTTGTGTTCTGAGGCCATGGTTGTACATGCTAGGCTCGTCAAGTTTAACCCAAGTGTTCCGCATGTGCAAAACTGGCTTGCACCCGTTGTATGTGAACGTAGAGTCTATCACACCCGATCATCACGTGGTGCTTCGAAACGACGAACTTTCGCAAGAGTGCACACTTGGGGAGAACACAATTTTATCTTGAAATTTTAGTGAGGGGTCTCCTTATAATGCGACCACCGTCCTAAGCAAAATAAGATGCATAAAAGGATTAACATCACATGCAAATCATAAGTGACATGATATGGCCATCAACTTGTGCTTTTGATCTCCATCTCCAAAGCACCGGCATGATCTCCATCGTCACCGGCATGACATCATGATATCCATCATCATGATCTCCATCATCGTGTCGCCATCGGGGTTGTCACGCCAACCATGCTTCTACTACTATTGCTACCGCTTAGCGATAAAGTAAAGCATTACATAACGCTTAATGATTGACATGCAGGTCATACAATAATTAAAGACAACCCTATGGCTCCTGCCGGTTGCCGTATGCATCGACATGCAAGGCGATATAAACTATTACAAACATGATCATCTCATACATCAAATATATCTCATAATGTCTTTGGCCATATCATATCACAACATACTCTGCAGAAACAAGTTAGACGTCCTCTAATTGTTGTTGCATGTTTTACGTGGCTGCTATATGGGTATCTAGCAAGAACGATTCTTACCTACACAAAGCCACAATGGTGATATGCAAGTTTCTATTTAACCTTCTACAAGGACCGCCTTTGTCGAATCCGATTCAACTAAGGTGGGAATGACAGACACCCGCCAGCCATCTTTCTGCAACAAAGTCACATGTCTGTCGATAACCGGTCTCATGTATGTGGACATGTAAAGTTGGTCCGGGCCACTTCATTCCACAATACTGCTGAATCAAGAAAAGACCAAGGAAGGAAGCAATCTGAATATCAACGCCCACAAACTCCTTTGTGTTCTACTCGTGATGTCATCTACGCATAGACCTAGCTCTGATACCACTGTTGGGGAACGTTGCATGGGAAACAAAAAATTTCCTATGCTCACCAAGATCAATCTAGGAGATGACCATCTACGAGAGGAGAGATTGCATCTACATACCCTTGTAGATCGCTAAGCGGAAGTGTTAAGAAATGCGGTTGATGTAGTCGAATCTCTTCGCGATCCAATCACGATCAGTCCCGCGAACTCCCGATCCAAGTGCCTAACGGATGACACCTCCGTGTTCAACACACATACGGCTTGATGACACCTTCACCTCCTCGATCTAGTGAGCGATGGTTAAGTAGTAGCTCGAGTCCTCCGGCAGCACGACGGCGTGGTGGCGGTAGTAGTGGCGGAATCTCAGCAGAGCTTCGCTAAGCACTACGGAGAGGAAGAGGGATGCGAGGGAGAGGAGAGGCAGCGCCATTGCATGGAGATGTGCTCTTTGGGTGCGACTGTCCTCTCTCTACCTCTCTATATATAGGGGAAGGGAGGAGGGGGTGGCACCCCTAGGGTTTCCCCTAGGGGGCGGCGGCCAGGGCAGATGGGATCTTCCCTAGGGTAACTTGCCCCCCAAGCCGGGAGGTGGGAAACCCTAGGGGAACGCCGCAACCCTCCTGGTTACGTAAGATGGGGTGAGGGGGGCGCCCAGCCCCTTAGTGGGCTGGTTTGCCCCTCCCCTTGGCCCATGGGGCCCCCAAACACTTGTCGGGCCCCCTGAAACCCCTTTCGGTGACGTTGGTCATCACCCGGTTCCCCGGAACAATTCTGGACTCCAATACCCTTCGTCTAATATATCGATCTTCACCTCCGTACCGTTCCGGAGTTCCTCTTCACTTCCAGGATCTCATCCAGGACTCCGAACAACCTTCGGTAACCACCATAATGACTCAACTATACTTATATCGTCACCAAACGTTAAGTGTGTAGACCCTGCGGGTTCGAGAACTATGCAGACATGACCGAGACACCTCTATAGTCGATAACTAATAGCGGGACCTGGATGCCCATATTAGTTCCTACATATTCTATGAAGATCTTATCGGTCGAACCTCGATGTCAAGGATTCAGCTAATCCCGTATGCAGTTATCTTTGTCTATCGATATGTTACTTGCCTGAGATTCGATCGTCGGTATCTCCATACCTAGTTCAATCTTGTTACCGGCAAGTCTCTTTACTTGTTCCATAATACAAGATCCTGTGGCTACCTCATTAGTCACATTGCTTGCAAGCTCATTGTGATACTGTATTACCGAGTGGGCCCTGAGATACCTCTCCGTCATACAGAGTGACAAATCCTAGTCTTGATCCATGCCAACTCAACAGACACCCTCGGAGATACCTGTAGAGCACCTTTATAGTCACCCAGTTACGTTGCGACGTTTGGTACACAAATGGTACTCCTCCGGTGTCAGTGAGTTGCATGATCTCATGGTCATAGGAACATATACTTGACATGCAGAATACAATAGCAATAAACTTGACACGATCATATGCTACGTTCATAGTTTGGGTCTTGTCCATCACATCATTCTCCTAATGATGTGATCCCTAATCAAATGACAACTCATGTCTATGACTAGGAAACCATAGCCATCTTTGATCAACGAGCTAGTATGGTAGAGGTCACTAGGTACATGTTGTTGTCTATGTACCCACACATGTATTTGAGTTTCCAATCAATACAATTATAGCATGGATAATAAACGATCATCATGAATAGGGAAATATGATAGTAACCAATTTACTATTGCCTCTAGGGCATATTTCCAATAACTTCACCATACTTGGGCCTAAGGGAAGGTATTGGGGAGTAATAAGTAGATGATTTGTTATGAGATGACATAAACTTAAATCCTAGTTTATGCATTATTCCGTAAGGGACTGATTGGGATCCATATGTTTCATGTTATGGTTAGATTTGACTTAATTTTTATTTTGTAGCTGCGGATGATTGCGAGAGGGGTTAATCATAAGAGGGTTGCCTGTTCAAGTAAGAACAACACCCTAGTACCTGTCCACCCACATACCATATTATCAAAGTAGTGAACACGAATCAAGTAAACATGATGAACGTGACTAGACGACAATTCCCATGTGTCCTCAAGAATGTTTTGCTTACTATAAGAGAATTTTTTGGCTTGTCCTTTGCTATAAAAAGGATTGGGCCATCTTGCTGCACCTTTTTTTACTATTGCTACTTGTTAATTGTTATGGATTGCCTTGATACAAAACTATCTCGCACCGCTACTTTCAGTACTTGCAAATAATACCTTGCTGAAAACCACTTCTCATTTCCTTCTGCTCCTTGTTTGGTTTGACACTCTTACTTATCGAAAGGACTAAGATTGATCACCTATACTTGTGGGTTATCAAGACTCTTTTTGGCGCCATTTCCAGGGAGTTAAGCGCCTTTGGTAAGTGGTATTTGGTAGGAAAACATTTTTATTACATGCTAAAATTTATTATTACTTGTCATTATGGAAAGTAATCCTTTGAGGGGCTTGTTCGGGGTATCTTCACCTCGACCAGAAGAAATAAGAGTTGCTCCTCAACCTACTAAAAATATTTACTTTGAGATTCCTTCAGGTATTTTAGAGAAACCGCTAACTAATCCTTATGTAGGAGATGGAACTATACATCCTGATAAAATCTATATCGATTAAGTTTGTGGATTGTTTAAGCTTGCAGATTTATCCAAGGATGGAGTTAAGAAAAAATTATTCCCTTTGTATTTGGGGGGGGGGGAGGCATTATCTTGGTACAGACTATTGGGTGATATTGGAGCATGGGACTGGAACCGGTTGAAGCTGGAATTCCACCAAAAAAATTATCCCATGCATTTGCTTCATCGTGATCGGAATTATATATATAATTTTTGGCCTTGTGAAGGAGAAAGTATTGCTCAAGCTTGGGGAAGCTTAAATATATGATGCACACATGCCCCAATCATGATCTCTCAAGAGAGATGATTATACAAACCATTTATGCTCGAATTTCTCATGATGATAAAACAATGCTTGACACTTCTTCTATTGGTTACTTTATGAAGAGAACTACTGAATTCAAATGGGATCTTATTGAAAGAATTAAATGTAACTCTGAATATTGGAAATTACAAAGGTAACAAGTCAGGTACAAATCTTGAATATGAGTGTGTTAAATCTTTTATTGAAACATATGCTTTTCATAAGTTTAGCGCGAAATATGGACTTGAGTCTAAAATAGTAGCTTCTTTCTGTCAATCCTTTGGTGCTCATGTTTATCTCCCTAAGGAGAAGTGTTTTAAATTTCACCACCTATTCAAGAAATTCATGAGGAACCTGCTATAGCTAAAACTGAAACTATTTCTTATCTTGCTAATCCAGTTGTTCCTACCGCTTACATTGAGAAAACTCCTTTCCCTGTTAGGATTAAGAAACATGCTAAGGCTACAACTATGGTTCATAAGAGTAATATTAGAACAACTAAACCCTCTGAACAAATTAAAGTGGAACCTAATGTTGCAATGACTAAATACCTATTGGTTGATAATATTGATGGGCATGTTATTTAGTTTTGTTCTAAAGCTGCTAGAATTGCCAAACCTGTCAGAATGAACAAGATATGTTAGATAAGAACAAGCTTGTTGTTGGCATGCATGTTGTTTCTGTTAAGATTGGAGATCATTGCTATCATGGTTTATGTGATATGGGTGCTAGTATAAGTGCTATTCCGCTCTCTTTATATCAAGAAGTTATGAATGGCATTGCTCCTGTTGAGATAGAAGATATTGATGTTACTATTAAGCTTGCAAACAAAGATACTATTTATCCACTTGTATCATTGTTAGAGACGCTGAAGTTTTGCGTGGTAAGATTAAATACCCTACTGATTTCTTAGTACTTGAATCACAACAAGATAACTTTTGTCCCATTATATTTGATAGACCCTTTCTTAGTGCTGTTAATGCTGAAATTGATTGTGTTAAAGAAAAGGTTAGAGTTAAGTTTGGTGATGTATCTCATGAATTCAACTTATCCAAGTTTAGTAAGAAATCTCATGATAAAGAATTGCCTAGTAAAGATGAAATCATTGGTCTTGCTTCCATTGTTGTACCTCCTACTAATCCATTAGAATAATATTTGCTTGACCATGAAAATGATATTCACGTGAATGAAAGAAATGAAATAGATGAGATATTATTTTAACAAGCACCTATCCTTAAGCATATTTTGCTTGTTGAAACTTTGGAAGATCCTCTCTCACCTAAGAGTGATCACGTGTTTCAATTAAAGAAACTTCCTGATACATATAAATATGCTTATCTTGACACAAATAAAATATACCCTATTATTATCATAATGCTAACCTTTCAAGCACGAAGAGAAAATATTACTTAAAACTTTAAGGAGGCATCGTGCTGCAATTGGATATACTCTTGATGATCTTAAGGGCATTAGTCCCACTTTATGCCAGCACGGGATTAATATGGGGCATGACGCTAAACCAGTTGTTGATCATCAACGCCACTTAAATCCCAAGATGAAGGATGTGGTAAGAACTGAAACATTAAAGATTTTGGAAGCATGTATTATTTTTCCTATAGCTGATAGTAGATGGGTAAGTCTTGTTCACTGTGTCCCTAAGAAAGAAGGCATTACTATTGTTCCTCATGATAAAAATGAACTTATCCCACAAAGAATTGTAACCAGTTATAGGATGGTAATTGATTTTAGAAAATTAACAAAGATGGTAGAAAAAATAATTATGCTTTGCCTTTCATTGATCAAATGTTATAAATATTGTAAACACACACATTTATGTTTCCTAGATGGTTATTCTAGTTTTTCTCAAATACCCGTATCACAAGAAGATCAAGAGAAAACTACTTTTACTTGTCCTTTTGGAACTTATGCTTATAGGCGTATACCTTTTGGTTTATGCAATGCACCCGCTAATTTTCAAAGATGTATGACCGCCATATTCTCTGATTTCCGTGAGAAAACAGTTGAGGTATTCATGGGTGATTTCTACGTTTACGGGACTTCTTTTGATGATTGTTTAAGCTGTTGGGAAACGTAGCATGCAATTTCAAAAAAGTTCCTATGCTCACGCAAGATCTATCTAGGAGATGCATAGCAATGAGAAGGGGAGAGTGTGTCTACATACCCTCGTAGACCGAAAGCGGAAGCATTGGACAATGCGGTTGATGTAGTCAAACTTCTTCTCGTTCCGACTGTTCAAGCACCGAATGTACGACACCTCCGAGTTCTGCACACATTCAACTCGATGACGTCCCTCGAACTCTTGATCCAGCAAAGTGTCGAGGGAGAGTTCCGTTAGCACGACGGCGTGATGACGGTGATGGTGAAGTGAACCACGCAGGGCTTCGCCTAAGCACTACAAAGATATGACCGAAGGCGTAAATTGTGGAGGGGGGCGCCGCACACGGCTAACAATTGTTGGTGTGTGTTCTAGGAGCCCCTCCCCACGTATATATAGGTGGGAAGGGGAGGGGAGCTTCCATGGGGCGCCCCAAGTAGGAGGAATCCTACTTGGGTCCCTAGTCAAATTCGCCCCCCTTTCCTTATTACCGGAGGGGGAAAGGGAAGAGAGGGGGAGGAAGGAAAGGGGGGCCGAACCCCCCTCCTTCTCCTATTCAGCCTCCTTCCTTAGGGGGGGCGGCACCCCTTGTGGGCTGGTGTTCTCCCCTCCTATGGCCCATAAGGCCCATTAATCCCCTAGGGGGTTCCGGTGTCCGAATATCATCGTCCTATATATGAATGTTTACCACTTGACCATTTCAAGACTCCTCGTCATGTCCGTGATCTCTTTCGGAACTCCGAACAATATTCGGTCACCAAATCACCTAACTCATATATTACAAAATTGTCATCGAACGTTAAGCGTGCGGACCCTACGGATTCGAGAACTATGTAGACATGACCGAGACACCTCTCCGGTCAATAACCAATAGCGAAACCTGGATGCTCATATTGGCTCCTACATATTCTACGAAGATCTTTATCGGTTGAACCGTTATGACAACATATGTTACTTGCCCGAGATTCGATCGTCGATATTCACATACCTAGTTCAATCTCGTTACCGGCAAGTCTCTTTACTCATTTCGTAATACATGACCTCGTCACCAATTGCTTAGTCTTTTGCTTGCAAGCTTATGATGTGTATTAACGAGAGGGCCTAGAGATACCTCTCTGAAACTCGGAGTGACAAATCCTAATCTCTATCTATGCCAACTCAATAGACACCTTCGGAGATACCTGTAGAGCATCATTATAATCACCCATTTATGTTGTGACGTTTAGTAGCACATAAGGCATTCCTCCGGTATCCGGGAGTTGCATAATCTCATAGTCGAAGGAATATGTATTTGACATGAAGAAAACAATAGCAATAAAACTGAAGGATCATTATGTTAAGCTGACGGATGGGTCTTGTCCATCACATCATTCTCCTAATGATGTGATCCCGTTATCAAATGACAACTCATGTCCATGGTTAGTAAACCTTAACCATCTTTGATCAACGAGCTAGTCAAGTAGAGGCTCACTAGGGACACAGTGTTTGTCTATGTATTCACACATGTATTTAGGTTCCCGATCAGTACAATTCTAGCATGAATGATAAACATTTATCATGAATAAGGAAATATAAAATAACAACTTTATTATTGCCTCTAGGGCATATTTCCTTTAGTCTCCCACTTGCACTAGAGTCAATAATCTAGTTCACATCATCATGTGATTAACACCCATAGTTCACATCGCCATGTGACCAACACCCAAAGGGTTTACTAGAGTTAATAATCTAGTTCACATCGCCATGTGATTAACACCTAAAGAGTACTAAGGTGTGATCATGTTTTGCTTGTGAGAGTAGTTTAGTCAACGGGTCTGCCACATTCAGATCCTGCAAATCTCTATGTTCACAATGCTCTGCATTGAGCTACTCTACACTGGTACAGCGAGGTGCAATACAAACGGTTTTTAACCCCTTTTCACGATGGCGTTTGGAACCGTCACCTAGTGAGTGACTGCAATAGGGGGGGTCCTTCCCACATGACCCAGAAACCATCGGGGATATGCCCTCCTGGCACACACGCTTGGCAAAATGAGGTCTTGTTCGACTGGCGACCGACCAAATACGGTTATACGTACAGTAGTGTTAAAAATACAATTATACAAGCAAAATCGTTTCTGGTCGTAAGTACATCCCACATAGTCAGTCCCCGCTAAACGTTTCCGTTCGTATATACATCCCACGCAGCCGCTCTAAGGAAAACGTTTGCTCAAGGTGGCCTGACGCAAACAGTTTTCAAGAGAATGTCGTGTGTGATTCTTCATTGATCCAACATGGTTTATTCCTAGAAACTGTGTGCATTGCCTGAGGTCATCGCCCACGGTGTTTTCTCAATAACCGTTTGCAATAGGAAATCCCAATTAGTAGGCTAATTTCCCTATTATTAGTAATCCATTTATTAATCTAATTGACATTCATATTAAGCACATAATATATTTCATTTCCATATTAAGGAAGCAGGATTTCATAACTAAAATACATCCGAGTACAACTGATATAGCTTTAGCACTCAGCTACCCTATTACACAACTGCACCAGCACCAAGTTTCGCATGCAACATCTAGAACCTTTCGAAATTAGCATCACAGATGGTACATAGACAGATGCATCTCATCTGGAAAACTGCTGAAGCGGAAGGCGAATATTGAGCCTTCATTCATGTTGAAGGTCTTTGCAACTTTAGGCCAGTGCCCGTGGATGATTGACCGCCCATCCCTTGTCCTCTTCAGGAACACTTCAATATTGAACCGTGGGTGTTGTATGAAAACTTTCCTCGCCTCCTGACCATAGAGGTGGTTTGAGAGGTAATCATCAGTGAAATGCTTTTGAAAGGCCTGTAAACAAGGATGTGCATAAATATCTTCTCTATATTGGAAATGGGGCAAAGGAATAAAAAAGGCAAGGTATAATAGTTAGTACCATCTTGTAGTGAACTGATGTCTTCTTCATTGTGCAGACAAAGATTTTGTTGTTTTTTGCCGCTGATTTCTTTATCCTAATAATCTTTTTGAGTTTCTTGACTTGATTGATATTCATGGACAACTCATTTCCCCATATGCAAAAAAGGGTCGAACAGTGGGTCAAAACCTCTGGCAGTAGGACCTACATGTGCAAGACTAAATTGTTAAAAACCTAAATATTAGAATGGTTCCTGCAATTGCACAATAATGTGCTATTAGACAACGGACCATCCACGTGCTAACCTTGATTGTAAACCTTAGTGGTTCCCATTATTTCCTTGCAACACATATAAGGTAGTTAGTCATGAGGTTAAGTAAGGGTTCACATGCTATCAGTAAAATATGTTGATGAAAAATAAGCACATTGCAGATTCATCATATTAATTCAGGCCACATGGAAAACCCATTTATCCAAACCAAGCATGATTAAGAACTAGGAAATATAGCACTTGTATATGTTTCTCATGTATTAAGTGCAGCCAAATTTGATTTATTCTTCACATGCACAACAATACAAAATTCTACCCACGACAATTGGACATCTCATTGCAGAACTCAACCAAGCAGTTAACTAAACACCACAACAAATGAACCAAATGTTAACTGAGCACCACGTTGCACAATATAACATACTCCTAATAGAAGATCAGACAGTTAACCAAAGCAAGCATGCTTAACAACTTGGAAATATAGCAATTGTATTTGTTTCTCATGTATTTAGGACAACCAAATTCGATTTATTTCTCACATGGTATACAACAACAGAATGCAGCCACAACAATTGAACATCACATTGCAGAACTGAACCAAGCAGTTAACTAAACACCACACCAAATGAACCGAACGTTAACTGAGCACCACATTGCACAATATAAAATACTCCTAATAGAAGATCAGTCAGTTAACCAAAGCAAGCACACTTAACAACTTGGAAATATAGCAATTGTATTTGTTTCTCATGTATTTAGTACAACCAAATTTAATTTATTTCTCACGTGGTATACAATAACAGAATGCAGCCAGAACAATTGAACATCACATTGCAGAATTGAACCAAGCAGTTAACTAAACACCACAACAAATGAACCAAACGTTAACCGAGCACCACATTGCACAATATAACATACTCCTAATAGAATATCAGAGAGTTAAACAAACCAAGTATGCTTAACAACTTGGAAATATAGCTACTGTATTTATTTCTCATGTATTTAGTACAACCAAATTCGATTTATTTCTCACATGGTATACAATAACAGAATGCACCCACAACACTTGAACATCGCATTGCAGAATCGAACCAAATAGATAACTAAACACCACAACAAATGAACCAAACGTTAACTGAGCACCACATTGCACAACATAACATACTCCTAATAGAAGATCGGACAGTTAACCAGACCAAGCATGCTTGACAACTTGGAAAATTGCACCCTGAAGAATTGAACATCATATTTGCAGAATTGAACCAAACAGTTAACTAAACACCACATTGCACGACATATAGAACATATACACTATAGCAGAAGGTTGCATGGTAAAAGTAGATAGCACAATTCACTAGGATTTGTTAAGGAAAGGCAGTAGCTAGCAAACTGAACATGGGTCCTTATAGTGAGCTAATAAGACAAGCTACTCATTGTCGGAGATATCGATGACGATTGGCTCCTTGGACATGGAAGAGGGCGAGGCCTCCGCATCGTGGGTGCCCTCGTCGTAGTGGTGAGTTGCCTGAGCCGCTCCGGGCAGCAACCTGCTGGCTCTCGAGATGAGGTAAGCACATGCACGATGAGAAAACACCTCGTAGTCTTCGTCGAAGGCACTGATGGTCGCCTCGAGAAAACGCCACGAACTATTGTTTAAAGCAGCCAACCGTGTCGCGGCGTCGGCGCACGAGGCATCGACGGTGGCCTCGACGGCGAGGTGCTCCTCCAAGATCTGGGGGTCGGCACGAATGGCAACCATCGCGACCTCATCAGCGTGTGCGGCCGCGATTTGCTTCTTCGCTGCCAAATGCTCCTTGAGATCCTATTGCGTGCACCACGGCTTAGGGCGGCGCTTATTCGGTGGAGGGGCCGGTGATTTGGGTGGAAGGTGTCATGCCGGCGATCAGAGCATGTGGGATGTAGAAGGAGGAGGAGGATGGGGGTCGGGTGTGGATTACCTGCCTGGATAGGCGAGGCCGAGCAGCGTGAAGGAGGGTAGTCGGCAAGGAGGCGGCGCTGCAAGCAAGGATAAAAGGTTTCAACTTTGAAAGGAAGGCGGAAACAGGGGAAATGTGGCTTTTGGTAAGGGGGAAGGGGCGGGGAGGTAGATATTTCCGCGGAAGCCGAAAATTTGGAATCGCTTCAGAGAAAAAACTGGCGCGCAAAGTGTCATCAGACATGGTCCCTTATTCAAAGCGGGCTGTGGACTGTAGCCGTCGCACCTTCTCGCGTAAGCCGTATGCGTACTATACTCCGACGGTGCTCCAAGATATTTTGTGTTGCATCTCACATGGTTGGTAATAATAAACTGTGTGGGATCTACTTGATTTTTTGTCTTGATTTGAGTTACGTAATTGGGTCACAGCAGCAATGGACGGTGTTTGAATTGCTAGACCTTTTATCTGCATTGAACATGCAACTATATGTGTGTCGTAAAAAAATTGGAATTATTCAGGGTTTGTTTGGAAATTGTATACATTAAATTGGTTTTCTAGCCATTTTAGGTGCACAATTCAATATTAAAGCACATGCACATGCTCTGGTGCACCAGCTTGGGTTGTAAAATCATATGTGTGTCCATGCGTTTATGCTTATGTCCCATGCAAGAAATGGGGATGAATTTCAAACACCACGGCACCGTGGCTCTCCGTGAAATGCTGAGGTACTTGATTTTGTAGTTCTAGTAAATCCAAAACCCGTCTGAAATTCATGAACCTTGGCATGCTATCATGGAATGGCATCAACATGCTGGGGTAAAAAATATTGTCCCATTTGCGGCAGGTTGTGGTATAAGCTTTTCACAAACCAGAGCTTCTCACCAGAAAGCCTCATGGTTTCGTTAGGGAAACGTGTCACCTTTGTGGACAAAATGATATTCGTCGCCGGTTCTTCCTTTCAATTTTTTTCCTGGTGTCAACATAGAACAACAGGAGTGTCATGTTAAATTTTGGATTTTTTTCGGGATCGTTTGGACATTTTTATACATTAATTGAGTTTTCTAGGCATTTATGTCCATAATTCAAAATTGAACTACATGCACAAGCTCCAGTTCATAAAAACGGGTTGCGAAATCAAATGTTTTTCCTTGGTTGCAAGATTAGGTCACATGCAAGAAATGAGAACGAATGTCAAACATCCTGACACGGTCGCTCGACTGCTAACATTGAGATGTTGGAAATATGCCCTATAGGCAATAATAAATAGGTTATTATTATATTTCCTTGTTCATGATAATCGTTTATTATCCATGCTAGAATTGTATTGATAGGAAACTCAGATACATGTGTGGATACATAGGCAACACCATGTCCCTAGTAAGCCTCTAGTTGACTAGCTCGTTGATCAATAGATGGTTACGGTTACCTGACCATGGACATTGGATGTCATTGATAACGGGATCACATCATTAGAAGAACGATGTGATGGACAAGACCCAATCCTAAGCCTAGCACAAGATCGTGTAGTTCGTATGCTAAAGCTTTTCTAATGTCAAGTATCATTTCCTTAGACCATGAGATTGTGCAACTCCCGGATACCGTAGGAATACTTTGGGTGTGCCAAACGTCACAACGTAACTGGGTGGCTATAAAGGTGCACTACGGGTATCTCCGAAAGTGTCTGTTGGGTTGGCACGAATCGAGACTGGGATTTGTCACTCCGTGTGACGGAGAGGTATCTCTGGGCCCACTCGGTAGGACATCATCATAATGTGCACAATGTGATCAAGGAGTTGATCACGGGATGATGTGTTACGAAACGAGTAAAGAGACTTGCCGGTAACGAGATTGAACAAGGTATCGAGATACCAACGATCGAATCTCGGGCAAGTACTATACCGCTAGACAAAGGGAATTGTATACGGGATTGATCGAATCCTCGACATCGTGGTTCATCCGATGAAATCATCGTGGAACATGTGGGAACCAACATGGGTATCCAGATCCCGCTGTTGGTTATTGACCGGAGAACGTCTCGGTCATGTCTGCATGCTTCCCGAACCCGTAGGGTCTACACACTTAAGGTTCGATGACGCTAGGGTTATAAAGGAAGTTCGTATGTGGTTACCGAATGTTGTTCGGAGTCCCGGATGAGATCCCATATGTCACGAGGAGTTCCGGAATGGTCCGAAGGTAAAGATTTATATATAGGAAGTATGGTTTTGGCCACCGGAAGAGTTCTGGGCATCACCGGTAGTGTACCGGGACCACCGGAGGGGTCCGGGGGTCCACCAAGTGGGGCCACCAGCCCCAGAAGGTTGCGTGGGCCAAGTGTGGGAGGGGACCAGCCCCAGGTGGGCTGGTGCGCCCCCCCACCAAGGCCCAAGGCGCCTCCTAGTGGGGGAAGGGGGCAAACCCTAGGGCAGATGGGCCCTAAGGCCCACCCCTGGTGTGCCTCCCCCTCTCCTCCACCTGGCCGCCACCCAGATGGGATCTGGGGGCTGCCGCCACCCCTGGGGAGGGAACCCTAGGTGGGGGCGCAGCCCCTCCCCTTCCCCTATATATACTTGAGGTTTGGGCTGCCCAATACATATGAGTTTTGGACCTCTCTATGGCACAGCCCTGCATCTCTCCTTCCTCCTCTCCCGCGGTGCTTGGCGAAGCCCTGCAGGATTGCCACGCTCCTCCACCACCACCACGCCGTTGTGCTACTGCTGGATGGAGTCTTCCTCAACGTCTCGCTCTCTCCTTGCTAGATCAAGGCATGGGAGACGTCACCGGGCTGTACGTGTGTTGAACGCGGAGGTGCCGTCCGTTCGGCACTTGGTCATCGGTGATTTGGATCACGGCGAGTATGACTCCATCAACCCTGTTCACTTGAACGCTTCCGCTTAGCGATCTACAAGGGTATGTAGATGCACTCTCCTTCCCCTCGTTGCTGGTTTCTCCATAGATCGATCTTGGTGACACGTAGGAAAATTTTGAATTTCTGCTACGTTCCCCAACATGAGATACATGGTTTTAAAATTCTAGTAAATCGAAAACTTGTCTGAAATTCATGAAACTTGACATGATATCATGGAACGGTAGCGACATGCCGTGGTAAAAATATTGTCCCATTTGGGGCAGGTGTGGGTATAAGCTTCTCGCAAACCAGAGCTTCTCTCACAACAAGCCTGATGGTTTCGGTAGGGTACGTGCCACCTTGGGGGACGAAATGATATATGTTGCCTCTTCTTACTTTAAAAATGTTTCTTGTGTCAACATAGAACAACACGAGTGTTGTGTCAATTTTTGGGATTTTTCGGGGTTCGCTTGGACATATTTATACATTAACTTAGTTTTCTATGCATTCATGTGCATAATTCAAATTTGAACTACAGGCACATGCTCTAATGCATATAAATTAGTTGAAAATTCAAATATGTGTCCTTGGTTGCATGCTTAGGTCCCATGCAAGAAATGGGAATTAATGTCAAACACCCTGCCACTGTCACTCGTCCGCAAACATTGAGATACCTAGTTTTTAAATTCTAGTAAATCCAAAGCTCGTCTGAAATTCATGAAACTTGGCATGCTATCGTGGAGCGGCATCAACATGCCGTGGTAAATTTTTTGTCCCATTTGGGGCAGGTTTGGGGATATGCTTCTCACAAACTAGAGCTTCTCACAATAAGCGTGATGGTTTCGGTAGGGAAAGTCCCACCTTTGGGTATGAAACGATATCCATTGCCTCTTATTGCTTTCAAAAAAAATTCTCGTGTAAACATAGAACAACAAGAGTGCTGTGATAAATTATGGAATTTTTTGGGGTTGGTTTGGACATTTTTATGCATTAATTGATTTTTCAATGCATTTATGTGCATAATTCAAATTTGAACTACATGCACATGCTCTAATGCATATAAATTGGTTCAAAATTCAAATATGTGTCCTTGGTTGCATGCTTAGGTCCCATGCAAGAAATGGGAAAGAATGTTAAACACCCTGCCACCGTCACTCGGCCGCAAACATTGAGATACCTGGTTTTTATATTCTAGTAATTCCAAAACTCGTCTAAAACTACTTGCTAGTATAGCCCTATAAACCGGAAAGGAGTATTTGCCTTTCTAGAGATTTCAACAAGTGACTAGACTACACCCTAAATGAGTAGTACTAGAGAAAAATGAGTGAATCTACACCGTAAATAAATGCGTAGTTCTCTCATTTTTCTCTCCGCCTTGGTCGTGGTGCACAATATTGAGTACCCCTATATGACTAGCCGCTCTATCTACATGCGGGACATCAAAGCATCCAGGCCCGCGTGCCATCCACCAAATCTCAGCGAGATGCTATAATCGAGACTCACCGGTCACCCCGGTGTGGCCGTCATGACCCGTCATATCACAAAACCCACACCTTTACCAGCAGTGGTAAAGTGACCTCGAAGTGGTCTCGAAGTTGGACTGGACGAAGCAACCATCATTTCACTGGAACGCTCATTGAAGCCCTTTCTCCCATTTCTTGAAGAAAACCTCACTCCAGGCTACTCACTTCTGCCATTTTTCTTCTGTACCGATGAAGGAAAGGTGGGCGAATCAGTGATGCTACTATATTTTCATTCCAAGAATCTTCTTTTTGCGAAGCACCGACCGATCCTCACAGCCTATTATTTTCTCGTTTTCATTGTGATTGTGGTTTCCTTTTGATTGCTTTTTGTTTGTCAGTCCATTGATGGATCTTGGAGCACTAGGCAAAGAGTTGCCGGTGGACAACCCACTGGAGACAACGCTCTCTAGGAAGCAAGCACTGACCAACGAGTTGACCATGTTGGCGGGCCAACCCATGGAGACGAAGAACTCCAAGAAACAAGCACCAACCAAAGAGTTGACGACGTTGGCGGACGAACTCCTCAAAGAAAGTTGGAAGAACAGCAAGGGACCCACCGTGCGTACCCCAGAAACTCTAATGGCCACCTATGCGAGGCTCAAGGCCGAGTTTGAGGAGATAGTCGCCGTTGAGAAGCAGTATTCCCCTGGCAAGGTGATGGCCCCCATCGAGGACGAGGAGATGACCCCCGAAGGGATGGGATCCCCCGGTGAGCTGCACAAGGTAAAAAAATGGCTTACCATAGTTGTGGTTTTTGATTATTTGCAATGTGCTTGCTAATATATTAGGGTTGTGCAGGTGCCGGTGGATGTCCTTGATGATTCCGATGTCGCGGGCCGTCCTGTGGACAATGCCCCAGAGATCGTTTTCGATGTCGCGGTCCGTCCTGTTGACATCGCCCCGGAGATCGATTCCGATGTCGTTGTCCATCCTGTGGACATCGCCCCAGAGATCGTTTCCGATGTCGCGGTGGACATCGCCCCAAAGATCGATTTCCATGCCGTTTGTCCGTGTTGTGGTCATTGCCCAAGAGATCGATGGCAAGAAATAGTTGGTCGTGCTAATCCTTCAGGGTAGTTTGCATTGTGTTTAATTACCAGAACGATGTGTGTTATCAAACCATCTTAGGGCTAGTGCACTGTCTTGTGTGGGCGGTACTTGCTACTTTTGTTTGATAGTGAATCATGCGAACCCTCTACGAGTTGTGGAAACAGATGTATCCTCACCAGGTTTTGATGTAATATATGACATGCTTAGATGTAAGTTTGAACTGTTTATCATATCAGCAGGTCTTGTTTGATGATTGTTGGTGTTAGTAGGCTAGCTATTGTGCGAGCTATAGTACTTGCAAAACACTCACCGAAGAGAAACATTGGGGCTGATGAGCTCGTGGTACGCTTATACTGATCCATCATCGATCAGCCAGTAGCGCAAGATCCTAAAATTGTGGGATTAGCGATCGATCAAACAATAGTCGACATGGATACATTCAGGCCTCAATTGGTTCATAGGGTAGGAAAATCGTAGCAAAAGTACAGAGACGTACAACACAAAATCATAGCAGTACAGAGACGTACTCCCTCCATTCCGAAATAGATGACTCAACTTTGTACTACTAACTTTGAAACGGAGGGAGTACAAATCCTAGGCAGGCTAGTTTGGCTTAGTGGGTTTCAGTGATATGACGTGGTACAATGTTGTCCAGTCTTCGCGTGTGGTAGCAGTACTGCGGGTACAGTAAGTTTTCTTGAAGAAGCGGAATTCAACAAAGTCATGATGGTTCCTTCGTCCGACCAACTTACAGTAGGAAAGGTTGGGCCTGCGCTACAACCTGGGTGGACTAGGATAATTTTGTGCATGGCAGGTGGACTAGGATGGTCAACGTCCCACATATCGGCAAATGAAAGTATTCTTTCTGGTATAGTGGATGAGCAACGAGTATTCATTGTTTATTTTTGATGAAAGCTATTGTCTCCACCGTTACGATGGAGGAGTGTGAAACAGGGCAGCCCAGTGAACTTGGCACGTGCACCACTCCCTCCTTCCTCATTTAATACTACCATAGTGTTGACTATAAGGTTGGCTATAAGGTTACAACTTTTTCTCACTTTCTCTCTATCTATTTCCTCTCAAATGTTTTTTACCTTTCTTTTTTTAGACACAATTGTTTTTTATTCCTCTTTTTTTAGAATTAGTTTTTTTATACCTAGGAGCACGTGTAGAGACGGGCTCCTGCAGATCCCACTCCTTGACTTTGTCAATGCCTCTCTCTCCTCCACATAAGCGGGCTTATAGCCCAGAATTTTACTGGTACTACTTGTTATGAATGTGGGCCGCTGGCTTTGAGGGGGGAGCGTGCGAGGGGGAGGTGGGGGGGGGGGGGTTCTGGTGGGCCAGGGCGGTCAGAAGCGGGCTTGGAAGCGGTCCAGACTCCTGCATGGCCCACCTCACATTATCACCATATATTTCTTGGAGTCTGTGCACGGCGGGCGAGCGATCTCTTCTCCCTCCCCGTCTCTCTCTTCTCAACCGACGCCCGCTGAGCGATTAGATTTCGGCTTTCGACGGTTTCTTCAATTGCAGTCCCACATGTCAGTGAAAATGCAAGACAACGCGTGTCCCCTCTGGTGAGTAGCCTGCGAGCCGGACTGTCGGGGGTGCGACGCGAACGCGATGCGTACGAGTCGTAAGTGTGGCGCCTTTTTCTTTTGAAATTGCAAACCGTAACATTTTTGTAGAAATCCAGAACAAAATGACGAGGGCAGTGCTTTCCCGCGCGTTAGGCGGGCTAGTTTGAGTGATATGATGTGCTACAGTGCCGTCCACTTGCTCCACTTTTATATAAGAAATAGTCTACACTCTTACGTGGGAGGAGTGCAAAACACGGCGGATCTGATTTTGATAGAGGGATAACTGTTCCCTGCGAAATAATGGAGCACTGTTAGCGATTATAGCATGATAGTTAGGGCATCTCCAGTACTGGCCCACAAATTTACACCGGCATCTGTCTGAGGACACTGATGGATGCCATCCAATGCTGCCCGCATACCTTTCGACAACTATATGAACTAACCGGACGAAATTCGTGCAAACAAAGCAAATTTCAAATTAAGCGTATGAAATTCATAACATTTCGAAAACTTTTCCTATTAACTGGACGAAATTCATTACATATTTCGCACAAACCGTACTAAAACATACTGTAAACCTAATCTAAATGATCGTCGGCGCCCGACTACCATGTCCGGCCATGAACCCGAGAAAGTCGGCCATTGCCTTTGCCTCCTCATCCGCCTCGATAACTTCCTCCTCCGGAGCACAAGGTTCTGAGGATTTCCGCCTCCACATCGCCGTCAAGCGGCTAATCGGCCACCGATGCTTATCCCACCAAGCTTCGCGTCGACTTAGTGGAGGAGCGGTGGACTACCTGGGACCAGGGCGGCGTCGACCTACCGTGTACTACTCTTCCTCGCTGCTGGCTGCGCCCACGTACGCGCGCTGGCTTCATGGTCGTGGCGGCAGAGGGCGGCCGAGGGGAGCCGGCGATCTCCTTCGTCTGCTCCTGCGACAGTACGTCCAAGAGAGCTTTGGAGCGCGCCCGGATCGGAGCCACTGATGTCCTTCGTCTACTCCTGCGACAGTATGTCCAAGAGAGCTTTGGAGCGCCAGGGGGCTATGGTTGGAGTGGTGCAGATAGAAGGAAGGGACCGGAGGAGAATGAGTGTGGGTATTTGGCTATGGTTGGGAGCTGGGGCTCAAGTTAATATAGCGGGCGAATGGCAATGAGCCATGGCAGACGGATGGACGGCTGGCGCCGGAGTAGGTTTGTCGGCAGCCGCGTGTCATTAATGTGGGCGGCGGATGGAAGGATGGCCGCGGTGTCGTTAACGCGGAACAATCGCTTGCACCGGGATGCCGCGCGGGTGGCGCTGTCTCGGCTGTCGCGCTGCTGCAATGCCGACGCCAGTGGGAGGTCGTGTCGGGCGTGAATGCGGACACCGCTTCAGTGACTTAACCGCAGGTGCGTTTGGTCACTAACATGTGGGCCCAACTGGCATCTGGCCCGCATGTTAGTGACACACCAACTGCACCTGCAGTTAAGTCCGGTGAATGCGGCATTGACGTTCTGGAGAGACGGTGGCCGTTTCAGGTGGGAAGCACGCGCTAGCGATGGAAGGGGTTTCGGTAGGCCAGGGCGCCCAGACGCTGGCGTGGTCGTATAGTTTGAACTCATGGATGATGAGCCTTTGAAGCGTATGCGGCACGTATTGACAACCAGGCATCCATGCAACCGCTCTTGTCGGCAGCTAGCCTTCGACGACCACCATTAGACACCACACAACCATGCATAACTTATGAATAACGGATGAATCGATCAGACACACACTCGTGTGCAATGGCACTATGATCGGTCGCTCACAATAGTACATACTCCGTACCATAGTACCCTCTCTAGCTAGGCTATTTTATAGATTGTCGTTGTGATGGACGATATACATGAGCAAGGTGCCGAGTCAGGAGTATGACCGTTGGTGTTGATCCAGGTGAATACATGCTCGGTGTTCGCGAAGGCCTCCAACAAACGTCTAAACAGTAATGTCAGGCACTAATGGGGCGTGCAGGTGACGGGCTCGCCGTTTGCGTTGCGCCATGAGCATGACTTTGATTGAGAGGGCGACGTGCATGCATTAGCATGGTTTGACAGCGTGAGCCTGAGTGTCTGCACGCGTACATGCTACATGCCTCTATGGGCGGTGTGCTCTAATGTGTGCATCACGTATAATATAAAAAAAATCCGTTTGTGCATTTAACGCAAAGTATTTCATTTTCATTTGGCTGATGAGTGTGCGTTGCAGCGACGAGTCCGTGGTTTGATTCCTCACATACGCATAATTTTGGTTTTTTTTTCTTTCTCCACTGATAGGTAGGCCCGCATAGATAGATAGATAAAGAACACGAGCTGATGAGGCGCATGCGGACTGTTTGACTGGTCAACCAGACAAATACGGAGCCATACGCTGAGCCACTGACTGTATAATCACCATATCTCGTATACAATGATCAAAGTGAGCTATCAAGACAAGTTCGATGACCGCCAATGCATTTTAGTCAGTAATAAATGACCAGGATTGAAGGCTGAAAGCACAAGTGCTCCCTAGGTGGTTTTGGTAATTAATGACAACATATCTCTTGTTGGACTAACGTTTCTATCTAGCATGTTTCAGATAAGTTCAACAATGGAGTGGCATGGACTAAAGGTTGTGGGAACTCCTTAAAGATGCTAAGGACAAAGGATTGGCTAAAGCTTCAAGCTCAAGACTCTTCTTTTTACATTTTAGTGATCCAAGATCACATTGAGTCTATAGGAAAAGCCAATACTATCAAGGAGGGATGATGTGTTGCTTAATGAGCCTCTTGCTTCATGTGCTTAATGATATGCTCCAAAACCCTCACCTACTTTACCACTTCCACATATGACCTAAACCCAAAGCCAAACTCGGACCTACCGATTCTTTCTACCCGGCGCCACCGAGTTTCACTTGTCATAGCCACTTCCAAACCCTAAGCAAATCGGTTCTACCGATAGGGATCTCGGTCTCACCGAGATGGGATTGTAATCTCACTGTGTATGTCCATTACCAAAATCTGTCTCACCGAGTTTAGGCAATCGATACTACCGAGATTACAATGCAAACTCTTTGGTTAACTTATTACCAAAATCGGTCCAACCGAGTTTAGTAATCGGTCCCACCGAGTTTGCCTGACCAACTCTCTGGTTAGCTTATTACCAAATTGGTCTCACCGAGTTTGTGTAATCGGTCTCACCAAGATTACGTTATGCCCTAACCCTAACCATATCGGTCGTACCGAGTTGCATGTCAGTCCCACCGAGAATCTCTAACGGTCACTAGGTTTACTATTTCGGTCCGACCGAGTTTGTTGATTTGGTCCCACCGAGATTGGTAAATTGTGTGTAACGGTTGGATTTTGTGTGGAGGCTATATATACCCCTCCACCTCCTCTTCACTCATGGAGAGAGCCATCAGAACATAACTACACTTCCAACTCATATGTTCTGAGAGAGAACCACCTACTCATGTGTTGAGACCAAGATATTCCATTCCAACCATATGAATCTTGATCTCTAGCCTTCCCCAAGTTGCTTTCCACTCAAATCTTTTTTCCACCAAATCCAAATCCTGTGTGAGAGAGTTGAGTGTTGGGGAGACTATCATTTGAAGCACAAGAGCAAGGAGTTCATCATCAACACACCATTTGTTACTTCTTGGAAAGTGGTGTCTCCTAAATTGGTTAGGTGTCACTTGGGAGCCTCCGACAAGATTGTGGAGTTGAACCAAGGAGTTTGTAAGGGCAAGGAGATCACCTACTTCGTGAAGATCTACCACTAGTGAGGCAAGTTCTTCGTGGGCGATGGCCATGGTGGGATAGACAAGGTTGCTTCTTCGTGGACCCTTCGTGGGTGGAGCCCTCCGTGGACTCGCGCAACCGTTACCCTTCGTGGGTTGAAGTCTCCATCAACGTGGATGTAGGATAGCACTACCTATCTGAACCACGGGAAAAACATCCGTGTCTCCAATTGCGTTTGAATTCTCCAAACCCTTCCCTTTACATTCTTGCAAGATGCATGCTTTACTTTCCGCTGCTCATTTACTCTTTGCATGCTTGCTTGATATGTATTGTGTATGTTGAAATTGTGCCTAAAACTCCACTCAAACTGAAAAGTTTAAAAACTGCAACTTTAGCACTGAGTGTCTAATCACCCCCCTCTAGACACACCTACTTCAAGGTCCTACAAGTGGTATCAGAGCTTTGGTCTCCATTGCCTTGGTTTAATCACCATTAGAGGAAGATGGATGTGTCTACTTTAGGGAGTCTTAGACATAGAGTGCCTATTCTTGATGGAGTGTATTTTCATGAGTGGAAAAATGAGATGCTTGTAATTTTCAATCAATATCATTTGAACAAGTACATTGCTAGCCCTTGTGCACCTCATATTGATCCTTTGCATCCTACCCTAGATGAAGACATTGACATGATTCACAATCTTAGAACCGTTGAGCTCATCATTACAGGATTGCCCAAAAACTTGATTGCTAGTTTACCTACTCTTAATTGTGCCTATACTATATGAAAATTTCTTGAGGAATGATTTCCCGATCTATAAATTTGAATGAAATTCTCCATAAATCTATTGCCTTGAGTAAGATGAACTCTAGCGATCCTAGTTTTGGTGATTGTCTATTTGAGCTTACTAATCTCATGCATGCTAAAGGAAATGTTGGAATCATTAGTGATATTATATCCGAAGCTATAAGAATTCATAAAGGTGACCACTTTGATGATCATTTATCTAAAGAATCACTCTCTCTAGGAAATGATGAGTCACACACTACAAGAAACCTGTTAATATGTGACGGATTTCTGATGACGTTCTCAGGAATCGTCACCGATGATGACGGTTTTCATCTATCCACCATGAAAAGCGTCATGGATCAGTAGGATGTGACTGCCCACCGAAGATGGTAGCCCATTTATGATGGACAAGCTGGACTGTCACGGAAATCGTCACAAATCGACTTACTCGGGCAAGCCATTTTCTTATGCATCATCCAGACCGTCACCGATGACTCCTACTGATGTATCGTTTGTGGCTTGTGGGTTGGCCCATATGCCAGTTGAATGTAGTCAAACGTATATATGTACACAGTTAGAGAAAATAAAAAGCGTACGCGCGTGGACGTGTAAAATTTTAAGTCGCCGACGCGGGCGGTGGCAAAATTTTGGAGCCAGCCTATTTAACCCAGTGTCCAGATCGATCTAACCCTAACCCCCATTCTCTCCTCCATTCCCTCAGCCGCCACAACTGCCGCTCCCGATTCGGGCGAATCCGGCGGCTAGCGCCGGTGCGGAGCACACCACCGAGCTTGCCTCCCTCGGATCCATCCTCCCCTCCAGTAAATTTCCCCTCTCGGCCTCGACCGCTTGCCCAAAATCCACGCCCGTGCTAGGGTTTGGCCCTTCGGCACCGGCTTCGTCGTCAGCGCATCTCCGGCGGTCTCCGGCGGCTCTTGTCCGTCGTCTACTGCACACCCTCGACTCCTGATGGTCCACCTTGAGAAAGGCGGCATGGAGGACCTCCTCCCGCAGGATCCACGGACGCGGCGCATCCTGCAGCCGCCGATCCGGGACGAGGGCGGGCATGTCGGCCTTGTCCTGCTCGACGGCGGTGGCGGCGAACACCGGTGCTCCTCCTTGTCATCGACCTCCAAGGAGGAGCGCCAGTACAGCACAAGCACGCCCATGTACCCCCTTCTCCCATTCAGCGGTGTACAGGACGTCCTCCTCTACGTGGCCGTCCCCAACAAGTTGTCTTTGCTGGATTAGGTGGAGCAGCAAGTCCAGCATCGTCTTGGCCCCAACCTCCTATCCTCCAGTGTGTGGACGAGCTCACCGACGGCTGCGTCCTCCGCTCCTAGCGTGGTCAGCTTCTCACCTCCCCATTTACCCCAAAATCTGATGATACTTGCAATCTGAAATTCTGAATACAAATTGTGTTTTTGTTCAGTTTAGAGGTGGATTCAATTGCTGAGATGAACATGTGAGCTTGATTAGTTGCTGACTGTTTTGTGGACCTGACTTGCATTGTTACGCATATTATAATCACGACAAACTAATGCTATTCCACATAATATGGTATGGTTATTTTTTCTAACATGCACTGTACTTCATGTTGCTTTGGCACTGATCTTTTGGGACTTAATTTGTAAGCTTCAGCTTGTTAGATATAAATTCAGCTATGATTCTGTATCTTGCCAGAATGGACTTGATTTACAAATGCGTGTGTGTAGTACCTCAGAGCAAATCTAATTATTAACTGAAAATAGCAATAAATTTGGATCTCATAAGAAACGCATAAATATCAAGAAACCACACGCACGGTCAGAATGTTCAAGTTGTTTATGTATCATTCTAAGTAATCATATATATATATATATATATATGTGGTGTCGTGTCCATCTGTTAGTCTGTTCGATTTTGTGGATATATACATACTAGAAGTAAAATAATGTATGTGGATTTGAAGTAAGTTTTGACATGTTTAACTTGCATGGATTTAAAAATTGTAGTTAGCTCCGTCCGTCGTTATGTTGATGTTACAAATACCAGCAACTTGCAGGGCCCTGCTTAGCAAAAATACCAGCAACTTGCAGGGCCCTGATTTAAAAATGTCCTGATATATGCTAAATCATTCATATATGCAGGTCTGATTGTGTTAAAAATATATGTACGTCACTGTAATAGTATTTTCTTATTTAAAAGGGAGAGAAAGTACTACTTGATAAGTACGCCAGAACTACCAAATTGCTAAGCGTTTCAATAAAATACAAGTCTGAATTGCTAATTGTTAATTTCTTTTATACATTTCAAAACAATGTTGTTGGAAAAACTAGAATCATGCGCAAATACCAAGTTACCATGTTTTTTTAGTCTCTGCATTGATTATGTTTTAAGAGTTTGTTTTGTACGTCCTGGGTGCTATGGTCAGTTTAACAATTATTTGCTGGATAAAATCTAATTGTTGTTTAGTAAAACACATGAAAAAACTAAAAGTTTTCTATCTTCATTCAAAAGAATTTGTTATTTTGGACAACCATTAGATCGTTAATTTCTGTCAAAGATTTGGTAGGTGACACTATATTGTTCAGGCTCGGACGAATGTTACAGCATGTATATGTAACATGTGTTTTTTTCACTCAGATTAATGTCTAACAATTGTTGTTTAATAAAACACATGAAAAAACTAAAGAGTTTTATATCTTCATTCAAAAGAATTTCTTAAATTGGACAACCATTAGATCATTAATTTCTTTGTCAAAGATTGGTAGGTGACACTATTTTGTTCAGGCTCGGACGAACGTTGCAGCATGTATATGTAACATGTGTTTTCTTTCACTCAGATTAGTGTGTATTCAGGCTGTCATCTCTTTTGCCCATCTTTTAGGCTAGGCTAGGATGTAGTAATAAAAGCTTCTTATGGTCAACTGTATGACTGTTTCCTTGGATATGATCTGAATAGTTGTGCCCTTCCAAGTTAATTCATAAGTCATAATATACTGCAGTGTGATACTAGACAATATTTGTTGTATCTATAGTCAGTCTCTACAATTATGTTCTTAATATACATAAAGAACTGACTTCTATTTGATCCAATCCTTTATTACAAGTAATATTTTACAGATGTATTTTCAGCTAGATTAATTGTAAGCCATATAGATCTTTTTCCTGTGGAATATCGTATCAGATAGGACACATTCTGTTAAGACAATCATCATGGAATTGGTAACGTGTATCAAGTTACTTCTAGTTCAACCTATTGGCTATAATATTTTATACCTGACATGTTTTTCATCGTGTGGTAGATATTGGTTTTTGGAAGCATTTTCAACAAGACATGGTTGATGACTTAGGCATGGACGGGCGGATCTGTTGCCGGAAATGCCAGATGATCCCGTGTTGATGTTTGATGGTTGATGCCTGATGAGAGCGGGGCCTTGTTTGATGGGGGAGGCGCTGGCATAGTGTTCTCTAAGACATACTTGTAAAATTAACATTTTTTGGGGCGTTGGCATAGTGTTCTCTAAGACATGCTTGTAAAATTAACGTTTTTTTGGATCTTCTATTTTTGCTCATGTACATGTGTATTTTAAGATGTGTTTATGTAATTTTCTTTTTTTATTGACATGAGCATATATTTCTGTCAAGTTCTTGAATTTTCATGTGCCAAGAGAAACAAGTGATTGTAGTGGTCCATACTACAAATTAATGGGCTTAAATTCTAATTGTGTTGATTACAATATGGGCTGCCAATCTTGGATTGAGCTAAAATTTAGTGGGCCAAAATTTTAGATGGGCTGATTACTACATGGGCTGCCATGTCAGATGATGACATGGCAGGCAAGTTAACGCCGTTATAAGCACGTCAAGTAAGTGCCATCCATGACAGTAAAGGACCGTCATGGTCCATGATAGTTTTAGATGATCCGTCATGGAGTGTATAGTGATCAAATTATGACGCGATATACATGACAGATTCGAAATCCGTCACGTCTGCCCTTTCATGATAGTTTTGCATAGGTCTGTGACGGATCTAATTTGTCATGTATTAGCAGAATTCTTGTAGTGACAAGATCATGTTGAACATGGATACTATGATGAGGATGATGATAGTGACTTTCATCTTGATGATGCAATGAGACATTTTGGTCTTATGGTAAATCTTCGGGGATATGTGTCAGGAGGAAAGGAATGGGTTCTTGACAGTGGATGTACTGATCATATGACCGGAGATGAAGAGATGTTCCGTGAGCTTGCTGAAAATGACGGCCCTCGAAAATATGTCACCTTTGGTGATAATTCAAAGGGTAAGGTGGTTGGCCTTGGTAAGATGGCCATCTCATATGATAGCTCCATTCAAAATGTCATGCTCGTTGAATCTCTCGGCTACAACTTACTTTCAGTATCTAGACTTGCTGATTTTGGTTTGAATGTCCTATTTACTGAGGTAGATTGTCAAGTGTTTCGTCGAGACAATCATAAAATGGTCTTTACCGGTATACGTAGAGGTGATCTTTACATTGTCGATTTCTCTAAAAAGGCACAACCTAAAACTTGCTTTATTGCTAAATCCTCAAAAGGTTGGTTGTGGCATAGACGGCTAGGTCACGTTGGCATGAGAAACCTTGACAAGCTTATTAAAGAAAATCATATCCTTGGAGTTAACGATGTCATATTTGATAAGGATAGACTTTGCAGTGCTTGTCAAGCAGGTAAACAGGTTGGAGGAAGGCATCCCGTGAAGAACATCATGACCACAAGGAGGCCACTCGAGCTACTTCACATGGATCTTTTTGGTCCCAACGCCTACTAGAGTCTCGGTGGAAATTCTTTTGGTCTAGTTATATTTGATGATTTTTCAAGATTTACGTGGGTGTTCTTTCTTGATGACAAGTCGCAGGTCCAGAAGATCTTCAAAAACTTCGCTAGAAAGACCCAAAATCAGTTTGACGTGAAGATCAAGAAGGTTCGGATTGACAACGGAACGAAGTTCAAGAACGCAAATGTGGACACCTTTCTTGACGAAGAAGGGATTTCACACGAGTTCTCGGCTACGTACACACCTCAACAAAATGGAGTTGTTGAGAGGAAGAACCGGACGCTCATCGAAATGGCGAGAACGATACTTGATGAGTACAAGACACCGAAACACTTTTGGGTAGAAGCGGTTGAGACAGCTTGTCATGCAACAAATCGCTTGTATCTTCACAAGCTACTCGGCAAGACGACATATGAGCTCCTCACCGGTAACAAACCCCAAGTTGGATACTTTCGAGTATTCATCTCAAAGTGCTACATTCTTGATAAGCATCGTCGTTCAAAGTTTGCTCCTAAATCTCATGAAGGTTTCCTACTTGGTTATGGCTCAAACTCTCACGCTTACCGTGTCTACAAAAATTTCACCCGAAAGGTTGAAGAAACGGTAGATGTGAAGTTTGATGAATCTAATGGCTCGCAAGTAGAGCAATTGCCAATTGATGTAGGAGACAAAGACCCTTCAGAAGCAATCCAAGACTTGTCCATGGGCAAAGTTCGTCCAACAGAGGTGAAGGAGAGTACTTCGTCCGTCCAAGTGGAAGCTTCTACTTCACGACAAGGTGAACCAAGAATTGATACGGAAGCATCCACAAGTGGGACACACCAAGAAGAAGACGAGGAAATGCATCAAGACGAACATCAACAACCTCCGTCTCCACCACGACAAGAGAACGACAACGTCAACAATGAAGAAGGCCAAGAAGAAGAACAAGATGAAGAAGATGTTCAACGAAGACCCAAGCAAAATCTCTCACGAGTTCGAGCAAGAATTGCCAAAGATCATCCCGTCGAGCAAATCTACAATGACATTTAAACCGGGAGAATCACTCGCTCAAAAACTCGTTTAGCTAACTTTTGTGAAAACTATTCATTCATCTCTAGCATTGAACCTATGAAGGTTGAAGAAGCATTGGAAGATCCGGACTAGATAAACGCTATGCATGAAGAGCTACACAACTTTGAGAGAAATCAAGTTTGGACATTGGTTGAGAAGCCCGACAACAACCACAACATCATTGGTACCAAATGGGTGTTTCGCAACAAGCAAGATGAAGATGGACAAGTGGTTCGCAACAAAGCACGTCTCGTCACCCAAGGGTACACACAAGTCGAAGGTATGGACTATGGTGAGACATATGCTCCCGTTGCTAGACTTGAGTCCATTCGCATCTTACTTGCCTATGCTAATCACCATAATATCACCTTGTACCAAATGGACATTAAAAGTGCTTTTCTAAATGGTGAAATAGAGGAGGAAGTTTATGTCAAACAACCTTCCGGCTTTGTCAATCCTAAGAAACCAAATCATGTTTACAAACTTCACAAAGCCCTTTATTGTCTTAAACAAGCTCCTAGAGCATGGTATAAATGCTTGACCAAGTTCCTTATTGCAAGTGGTTTTGAAATTGGAAAAATTGATTCCACACTTTTTACTAAAAGGGTTAATGGAGAACTATTTGTATGCCAAATTTATGTTGATGATATCATATTTGGATCAACTAACCCTCTTTTTAGTGAAAAGTTTGGAAAGCTAATGTCGGAGAAATTTGAGATGTCTATGATGAGTGAACTAAAATTCTTTCTCGGTTTGCAAATCAAGCAAACTAAGGAAGGTACATTTGTCTCTCAAACGAAGTACACCAAGGACTTATTCAAGAAGTTCAATATGCAAGAATGCAAAGGTATGCCTACACCCATGCCTACTAGTGGACATCTTGATTTGACCAAAGATGGTGAACCGGTTGATCAAAAGGTTTATCGCTCTATGATTGGTTCATTGTTATACCTATGTGCTTCACGTCCCGACATTATGCTAAGTGTGTGCATGTGTGCACGATATCAAGCTGCTCCTAAAGAATGTCATCTTAAGGCTGTGAAAAGGATAGTGAGATACTTAATTCATACACCAAATTTGGGCATTTGGTATCCTAAGAGGTCCTCTTTTGATCTTGTTGGCTATTCCGACTCGGATTATGCCGGAGACAAGGTTGATAGAAAGTCCACTTCGGGTACTTGTCAATTTCTTGGTAGATCTCTTGTGTCTTGGTCTTCCAAGAAACAAAACTCGGTATCCCTATCCACCACCGAAGCGGAATACATTTCCGCTGGTTCATGTTGTGCTCAATTACTTTGGATGACCCAAACTCTTAAAGATTATGGGATCTATGTGAAACATGTTCCATTGCTTTGTGACAATGAAAGTGCTATCAAAATTGGTCATAATCTTGTACAACATTCTCGAACTAAGCATATTGAAGTTCGTCATCATTTCATTCGAGATCATGTTGCTAAGGGTGACATTGATCTTAAGCATGTTCGCACCGATAAGCAATTAGCGGTTATATTCACTAAACCACTTGATGAGAAAGTATTTTGCAGGTTCAGAGGAGAATTGAACATTATTGATGCTTCAAACTTGGAGTAGGAACTCCATTGGATACATGCAAGACATGAGCTTATGACTAATCCATGATATATCTCTTATGATGACTATCTTATGTCTTGGATATATTTGTACCTTGCATGTTATCTAACCCATGTAGGTACTTGGTTGCATCTAATTCTATGAGATTGCAACTCACTCACATCTTGAGCAATCTCTACATCACCAAGTCTCTACACAACGGTGGTTGACGACAAGGAAGCACAAAACCATTCAAACATATCCTTTGACAAATTCTATGTTGAGCTTCATGATTGTCATTTTTGGACATACAAGTGCTCTTCCTTGCAAGAACTAACCCATGTAGGTAGATGAACTCAAATTCCAAGTGGTGCTCCCAACTCTTGATGAGCTACATCAACCTTGAGCACCCACACAAGTTCAACTACATGAGCAAGACCCACACCAACACCCAAGGTAAGATATTCCATCTTAGAGAAGCTTTACTCCAAGTCATGAGTCAAAGCAACTCAACAAGATGTGAATACATCAAGATGCTTAAACGAGAAATGGTAACCCCATTTTGAGCTTAAACGATGAGTATGACCTATGATCAAGTGTTCTCACTTGACTCCTAAGTCAATATACTCTAACATAGGTGACTATGTCACCGCCCAACTCTAGATGAAGTTCTCTTGTGTTCTTTTCTGTGTTATTGCATTCATCTCATGCATATTTATTTGCTTTCTCTTTTTCAAAAAAAAAACTTCATCTAGAACTTTCAGTTTCTTCTCTTTCCTTTTTGTTTTTGTTCTGCATGTTCTGAATCCAATTCCTTGCATATCCTTCAGATAATTCATTGCAAATCTTTGTGAGATCTTACATGTTTAGTGAGCTGAGGTAACAAGTGTTTTCTCTGTGTTGAACTCGGTTTCACCGACCTGTAGTTTTCGGTTCAACCGAATCCGTTCGGTACCACCGAAACATGCCACTCGGTGCCACCGACTTCACAACAGGAAAAACAGATTGCCAATTGTTCTATATTTCTTCTGATCCAGCTCCACTCAATGAATCTTGTGCTCTACAAGCATCACAGTTTTATCCATTGCTTTGTGCTGAGTCTCAAGGACCAAACCTATTCGACGGATTCCAGAAATCCCTTCTTGGAAATTGATGTCAAAGGGGGAGAGAGAGATCACATCAAAGCTTATCACCTACAAGGGAGAAAGTATTAAGGGGGAGAAAGAGATCTCCAGGGGGAGATAATACTCAAGGATCCCAGATGCTTGATGTTCAAGAGGAGAGATGCCACATGTCTTTTTGGGGGAAAGACATGTTCATATGTGCTTATTTGCATTAAGTTCTATCCATTTATATCTTTCAGCTCTGATTTTCTATTCCCTATCTTCTCCCAATATCCCATGTCAGATTCAGGGGGAGCAAGACACCTAAGGGAAAGAAATCATTCAAATTAATTGCATATCTTTACTCTTGGGGACATGTCTAATCAAATGTGGTACCTTGTACTCACTCTCTACATGTCATCCCAATCTTGGTATTCTTGTGATTCTTTTTGTTTGCTCTGGCTAGTGGAGGTATCTGTGTTACTTAACCTTGTTTGTGCAGGTTCATTCCATCCTAAGCCAACTCAAGACTACAAGGTGAGTATATGCACCAGAATCATGAGTATGAAGAATTCTTGGTTATGTACATATTATTTGCAAGAAGGACTCATGAGCATGAAGGTATTTTCCTTAATGATCTTTTGCTCTGATGCATATGGCCAAGATACATGTAACACATTGCCTACTCTGTCATGATTATGCTCTCAGATGCTTCTATATTTTATATTCATATGATTGCATACATGTAGGGGGAGCCTATGTTTGTTACATGTCCTTCCAAAGCTTTACTAGCTATTCTTTGTATCTTTATCTAAAGCTTTGGTGTATGTTGCCATCAATTACCAAAAAGGGGGAGATCGAAAGCACAAGTGCTCCCTAGGTGGTTTTGGTAATTAATGACAACATATCTCTTGTTGGACTAACGTTTCTATCTAGCATGTTTCAGATAAGTTCAACAATGGAGTGGCATGGACTAAAGGTTGTGGGAACTCCTTAAAGATGCTAAGGACAAAGGATTGGCTAAAGCTTCAAGCTCAAGACTCTTCTTTTTACATTTTAGTGATCCAAGATCACATTGAGTCTATAGGAAAAGCCAATACTATCAAGGAGGGATGAGGTGTTGCTTAATGAGCCTCTTGCTTCATGTGCTTAATGATATGCTCCAAAACCCTCAGCTACTTTCCCACTTCCACATATGACCTAAACCCAAAGCCAAACTCGGACCTACCTATTCTTTCTACCCGGCGCCACCGAGTTTCACTTGTCATAGCCACTGCCAAACCCTAAGCAAATCGGTTCTACCGATAGAGATCTCGGTCTCACCGAGATGGGATTGTAATCTCACTGTGTATGTCCATTACCAAAATCTGTCTCACCGAGTTTAGGCAATCGGTACTACCGAGATTACAATGCAAACTCTCTGGTTAACTTATTACCAAAATCGGTCCAACCGAGTTTAGTAATCGGTCCCACCGAGTTTGCCTGACCAACTCTCTGGTTAGCTTATTACCAAATCGGTCTCACCGAGTTTTTTTAATCGGTCTCACCGAGATTACGTTATTCCCTAACCCTAACCATATCGGTCATACCGAGTTGCATGTCAGTCCCACCGAGAATCTCTAACGGTCACTAGGTTTACTATTTCGGTCCGACCGAGTTTGTTGATTCGGTCCCACCGAGATTGGTAAATTGTGTGTAACGGTTGGATTTTGTGTGGAGGCTATATATACCCCTCCACCTCCTCTTCACTCGTGGAGAGAGCCATCAGAACACATCTACACTTCCAACTCATATGTTCTGAGAGAGAACCACCTACTCATGTGTTGAGACCAAGATATTCCATTCCTACCATATGAATCTTGATCTCTAGCCTTCCCCAAGTTGCTTTCCACTCAAATCTTCTTTCCACCAAATCCAAATCCTGTGAGAGAGAGTTGAGTGTTGGGGAGACTATCATTTGAAGCACAAGAGCAAGGAGTTCATCATCAACACACCATTTGTTACTTCTTGGAGAGTGGTGTCTCCTAGATTGGCTAGGTGTCACTTGGGAGCCTCCGACAAGATTGTGGAGTTGAACCAAGGAGTTTGTAAGGGCAGGGAGATCGCCTACTTCGTGAAGATCTACCGCTAGTGAGGCAAGTCCTTCGTGGGCGATGGCCATGGTGGGATAGACAAGGTTGCTTCTTCGTGGACCCTTCGTGGGTGGAGCCCTCCATGGACTCGCGCAACCATTACCCTTCGTGGGTTGAAGTCTCCATCAACGTGGATGTAGGATAGCTCCACCTATCTGAACCACGGGAAAAACATCCGTGTCTCCAATTGCGTTTGAATTCTCCAAACCCTTCCCTTTACATTCTTGCAAGATGCATGCTTTACTTTCCGCTGCTCATTTACTCTTTGCATGCTTGCTTGATATGTATTGTGTATGTTGAAATTGTGCCTAAAACTCCACTCAAACTGAAAAAGTTTAAAAACTGCAACTTTAGCACTGAGTGTCTAATCACCCCCCTCTAGACACACCTACTTCAAGGTCCTACAAAGGCGAATCCAAATTTCCTTCGTCTTATGTCCTTGAGCTCTTGACAAACCAATGCACTATACGGTTGTCCGGCCACTCCACCCCAGAGCTGTCACCAAGCGTCGTTCATGCCACCGCACCGCACACTAACCGGTAAGGAAGTGATGGCATCCCGCCGCACCGAGTTCCTCGCTGCCCACGACCGCACACAGAATGGTAGGGAAGCGATGGCATCCCGCCGTGCCGAGTTCATCGCCGCTCGCGACCTCACACCTATGTGGGTAGAATTTGAAGCTGCCAAGGCCGAATGGGCAGTAGAGCAAGAGGCGGCCAAAGCCGCATAGAGGGAGCGGAAAAGTCAGAAAGCACTCAAGAAAAGAGAGGCCCACCGCCGCAAGAAAGAAGAGGACGCAAGCGCTGCTGCGGAGAGGTCGGCGGAGATCCAAGCACGTTGGGGTGTCGCCGACAAAGCCGGGAAGGAGAACGACGACGTCTGGCCAGCATGTGAGAAGTAGTAGTACTAGTAGTTAGTGTGTGTGTCTGTGTCGCCCGTACGTTTGTTTAATTAATTACGAGCATGTACCAGTACTAGTTACTACTGTAGTTTTTAGAGCAAATTACCAGTACATTAGCCTAGACTCAATGGAAAAATTCCTATCCTATGCATCAAATGGCATCTCTTTCTCTATAGGAATTGAGATGCATGTCATCTCACTTCCTATGATTTTCATATTCCTATAAAATTCCTATCCTATGAACCAAAGGAGGCCTCTGCTGGAGTAACTACTGTAGCTAGCAGTACTGCTGGTACAATAGTTTTCTTCAAGAAGCGGAATTCAATGAAGTCATGATGGTTCCTTCGTCTGAGCAACTTCACAGTGGGAAAGGTTGGGCCAGTGATTTGACGGCTCATTAGTAATTACTGCGGCGCGACGACCAGGGTGACTCTCCCTTGGAGTTCCGCGGGCATGGCAAGTGGACCAGGATGGTTGACGTCCCACATGTTGGCGAACGGAAGTATTCTTTCCGATATCGAGGAGCAAGGAAACCGCGTGGTATAGTATCAGTGTTGATTTATATTTATTTTTTATTTCTGATGAATGCTGCATTTCAACTTTTACTATGAAGGAGTGCCAAACACGGCACGTGCTGGATGTCCCACACGTCAGCGAAAGGAGTGGGACATGAACAGTGTGGTAGAGCGTCTCCACTTTTTCCACTTCTGGGTCGGAGACCACACGTAGTAAGTACTAATGGTATGAACGATACAAAGTGCGACCCGGAGAGAAAGACACGTCTAGTTGGAAGGTCTGGGGCATACCCGTAAACAAATATAAACCTAATATGTGCCTCCAATTAATATAGTAGTAGTAGAGTACTTAGGCACGTACTCCATAACATCACCGGGCATTGCACGTACAATATTTAGTGGTAGTAAGAGACAAATGCCTATATGCCACGCATGTTCATACTATTTGTGCCTTTCTACTTCACTTACTGCGCTACATTACTCAGGTTCGTATGTCCACTCCTGGGTACATGTCCGTCTCGTAGTTCCAGTCCCACGTGTTCTTCATAGATGGAATGAGCAACGGGAGTCCATATCATCGTAGTTAGTGTGGCTCCCCACGATAGAGACTCCTCCAAACTATGGCCAACCTCGACGCAGAGTAGTCGCATGCACCAGGAAGCGGCACTCTCTCGGCCGTCGCGCTGCTTCAAAGCCGGTGCCAGTGAGAGGTCGCCTCCGCTCTGGCCGGGCATTAATGCGACACTGACGTTCCGGGGCGACGCTGACTGTTTCACGCGGGAAGCATGTGCCGGCAAGGGAGGGGGTTGGGTCGACCAGGGCGGTCAGACGCGGGCGTAGTGGTGGTATTGGTTTTGAACCGTTTCAGGTGTAGTACTGGTAGTTTGCATAACTACTCAATTATTGCACTCAGTTTCCTAAGAAAATGTGGTAAAAAAAGTTACACCACAGACCGCTTCCCTTCTCCTTTCTCTTCCACCGCCCGCGCACGTCCATGGGAAGCGACCGGTCAACCCTTATATAGGAGTGCTAGCACAAAAGATGCATGCATGACCACTAAAATTTCCAGATTAAAGCGCCACTCCGGCGGGAGTGTGGCGTATGTCATTACCTTCGGCCGGGCCATGGCTACCAGGCTACGGCGACCAGAGAAGAGGCGGCGGGAGGGGAATGAGTGCAGCTATTGTTTGGGTTCGCCATCCGGCTTAAATAAATGCGCACCATCACGTGTACCCGTGGGTGCACAAATTGTAACATACGTTTCTGCTTAAGTATGCGTCACGTAACTGGTGTGTGTGAGAGATTCTGAGAGACAGAGTGCGTGTGTGCGACTCTACTCTTCGTACATGTACTCAACCTTTTTCATCGGGATATAAGTATAATGGTATTACTCTTTAGCTAGTGATTTACGTGGCCATGTTAACGTGGTTGTGTAAAAAAATGTCACTTCCTGCTCGTGATTTGCGTTATATAATTACTATAAAGATGCTCGTGCATTGCATGAAACATCACTATGCATTTTTTTACAAAACACCTCTTGTGATTGACCCATGCAGGAGTAATCCAAGTTGTTCCAGAGACTTCTTTTTTTAATTGCTCAGCAATGAGGTTGTGGGAGATAAGGATGAATGAGGCAAGGCCTTGTCTGTAAGAGCATAATTGATTTGGTGCCAAAAATAGGCATGTCAATGTTTGGCATTGTGCCAAATATTCGCTACTACTTGGTTGGTTACCGAGTTGTCTTGCCTATCTCACATAAAGTTTCCAATATTCGGCAAGTCTTGGTATTGCCAATATTTTGCAATTCCAACATTTGGCTAGCCAAATATTGATAGCAAACCAATCATGCTCTAAATGGGGAGAGAGGTGTGGGTATCTTTTGTAAAACTGTCATAGTTTGCTTTCTATCCGTCAGATATAGATCAGACGGTCTATATTACAAGATGGCAGGCACACCATCATCACCAACTCGTTTTTTTATAAGAGTAGAGATGATAGGTTTGTTAACTAATAAAGTAAAGTGGAATTTGTCCATGTTATACAAGTAAATTAAGGTGATTGCTTATCATACGGGTAAGGTTGGAAGAAGGGTGGTAGGAACAAATGCTCCGCCTAGAGCATGTGTGTGTGAGATGGAGTATTAGCGTGTGTGTGTGGGGGTGCGTGTGTGTGTGTGACGCGGGGTCCTCGGTGGCGGATGTAATTTAAGTGTGTGTGGCTTCATCATAGAGAGGTGATGTGTATGGCAGAGGCCACCAACGAGGGGGTGCGAGAGAGAAAAGGCTCGTAGAGAGGGAAGAGAAGGCGTGTGCGCGTGAGAGGAGTCGACATCGAGAGAACGTGTTTGTTCGAGGGACACTGAGGAAGACTACTATATATCGATGGTGCATGTAGGTGGGAATTAAACGAAGGGATGGTACTATTGGTTTCGGAGGCATAGGGGAAGAGTGAGAGAGGGGGGTAGCTAGAAGGAGATTGTTAAGTGTGAGTGTGTGTTTTACCCATCCAGGCAAAAGTTATGTGCACACAAGAAGATAATGATTTGATGTGGCGTTAGGGTTGAGGGTAATTAACTACGTATGGAGACATAGGAGACCTTGAATGTGCATGTGCGAGAGGTATACATGTATACGTGGGATGTGTGTGCGCGCGCGCGCGAGCATGATCGAGATGAAAGAAAGAAGACATAAGGCATAAGATCAACGACATGGGAGAGACGGATCGATATGATAATATGCATGCATGTGAGAGTGCAGGGAAGAAGGCTCGATAATTGAGCATGTGTTTTTGTCTTTAAGAGATAGTGGCGTGGGCTGGAGCATGCATCTATGGCGAGCAGAGGGAGCGAGACACAACGATTGTTCAAAAGAGATCAACCTATAAATGCATGTATGGAGAGACATATATAGTGTGGGTGATAGGAAGCAAAAGTGCATGCGAGAAAGAAATGTTGATGGAGAAACTACAGGTAGATACAGAGATGGAGATGCTAGCTAGAGGGACATTGGCTAGTTTGAGTGTTGGAGATGACCGCCAGGTGGTTCAGAGGGTGAAGTTATGTGTGTGTGAGCGAAAGATAAAAATAGGGCACTTGACTGCATGTAGAGAGAAACCGTATATATTGTGCATGATAGGAAGCAAGAGTGAGGGCGAGAAAGAAGGTTGGTGGAGAAATAGATAAATAGAAAGATAAAGATGCTAGCTAGTGTGTGTTAGAGACAGGAGTCGAGTGGATCAGAAGGCTGAGTTATGTGTATGGGTGTGAGAGAGATAGAGAGAGGGTGCATATGAGACACATACAAACAAATATCAGAGAGAAATGAGATCCCGAGAGACGGAGTTTTGTGTCTGCGAGAGAGAAAGATATTTCACAATGAGAGTGATAGCTAGAGAGACATATGAGGGAACGCAAGATATCTCTAGGGAGAGAGAGTGTGTGAGAGACATATAAGAGAATGGTGGAGAGATATGAGACCCTGGGAGACAGAGTTTGTGTTTGTGTGTGAGAAAGATATATTTAAGAGGAAGAGTCATAGCTTCTCATACCTAAGGAGTGAAAGACATCTCTGTGTGAGAGGGGGTGTGCGAGTGGCACACAGGGGAATAGTAGAGAGAAATGAGACCCCGGGAGATGAAGTTTGTGTTTATGTGAGAGAAAGAGATTTCACATGAAGAATCATAGTTAGAGACACATAGCAGGGAGCGAGATATACCTAGAGAGATAGAGTGATGAAGGTCGAGGGAGAGAGTACCGTCAGTGTGGTGTGAAGATAAAAGATCATTGTCGACATACAGGTAGGACGAGAGATACCCGAGATACGATGAACGCGTATAGGTCTAGAGAGATACTCCTATATAAGCATGAGTAATAGCTATATGAGACGAATATCTAGATTAAAGGGGATTCAAATATTTAAACTTCAGATCACGACATCGATAATATCGTAATGCAAATTCGTGTATCAAATATGCATATTCATTTGAATTTGTGGACACGTGTAATGTTATATAGTTTATCAATATTAGTGATCCATAGATTCTTTAATTAGAGACAATGCATGATTTATATGCAATTAATGTCTAAATGGGATTAAACTATATGTTGCGTGTGTGAAGCACATTATACATGTTTGAGAAATAAAAAACCCGCATGAAACACACATTAATTGGAGACAGTTAGCGAGGAATGCATACATTGGATTTCAACATAAAGTGGTTTCAAATATTTGGAAATCCAAATTAAGATGGATACAGCCTTATGAATCTGAGATCATGCCATTTGTAAACCATATTTATGTATAAAGGATGTTGTTCTTTTGAAATTTTATATATATATATATATATATATATATATATATGATGTATATAAAATTTTATTCCAATCGAAAACGGATCTTGCCCAAACAAAAATAGAATATAAATTGGATTCAAATTGAGTTGGCACGGTAAACGTGCACTCTTGCTCTGCAAAAATTTGAACGAAGCGAGGAAAGTCACAGTAACCGCCCGAAACCAATCTGCGAAATGGAAATTACTGCCTATCCCTGGCACACAAAGCCTATCGGCTCAATTTCTATAGGTTTTGATAGGGGTAGGTTTGTAATTCCACTCAAACATGATATAACCGCCTCTCACCCGGATTCATACACGGTTGGTGCCAAAACACAGTGTCTCCTCGGCCGAAATCGACTCCCTCCCCGATTCATACACGATGGGCGCCAAAAACAAACTCTCGTTGGCAAATATTCAGTGTATGCGAGATTACCGCCCTATCCCCAACCGACTAATATTGATGTGATGTAGGAAATTTTAAACGGGGGCTAAGTTTGTAAATGTCCTCACATTTGAGACAAGCACGCCTTGAAGACATGGTTCCCCCCTTCCTTTCTCCCTCCATTTCCCCATTCGTACTCCGTGGGCGCCAAAACACCCTCTCCACCCCAGCCTCCTCCGTCCGCCACCCCCATCCACCGCCGTCCTCCTCCACCATGCCGGAACTGATACCCCGACGCCGTCGTCCATTACAAGAGATCGACCTCTCTCATCCACGGCTTTGGACCAGGATCCTTGCATCCCGTCCTCTCGCTTCATCCCCACCGTCGTCAACCTTGCCAGCGCCGCTCCTACGACCGTCTCGTCCACCGCGCCCTGCTGCCACCGTCTACCCTCCTAGATCTGCTTCCACGCCGCCGACAACCATCGCTACCGTAGCACCGTCAAATTCTCAGCAGATACATACACGACGCCGCACCAGAGGCGGTACTCTTTCATATCTGCTCAACTTATTTATCGCAGCAAGAAAATAGATCGCCACTGCTTTACTCTGATCTCTTGTCCATCACTTACTTGTTAGTTGAAAGCAAACATTGGTTGCGAAGTTGCCTTTGTCCGGTTTGCACCTTCAGATCCGCCATGGCACGCTCAACACTATACTCGCAATGCTTATGGTTTTCCCCTTTTATATTCCACACTAGTTAAATGACAGTAGACTAAATTTCAACATTGGGTCAGTCAAATTTTGAGAGCTCACCGGAGTTCGCCGGTGCGAAGGAAGGGGCTCGGGTGGGGACGGTGGTTGTGGGAGCGGTGATGGGGCCTCGCCGAACGAAGAAAACTCGACGCGGGTGGGGGCGGGGGTGGGGGTGGGGTGGCGGAGGAACAGAGGCGGTGGGGGCGGTTTAGGGGAGGGCGGGGGGGGGGGGGGGTCAGGGCTGGTGGTTCAGCCAGCGGCCCGTGCGGTGTTCTATATGGGAAGAATCAGAGACGAGGAAGAAGAAGGCTTAGGAGACGTAGGATCTTCATCCAACCGCCTGAAATGGTCGACTGACCCAAATGACAAAAGTCACGCGACTTGCATGCAGACATGCAAAATATGCTTCCTCTTCTGTTCTTTAACATGTTCATCTTCTGTTCTTCTTTAGTAAGCATAATATGTTCCTTGTCAGGAAGGGGAGCAGGGACATCTGCAGTTGACACCTCTATTGGGCCAGTTCTGCTAAATGATTTCGCACTTCGAGTTGGTCTGCCCTAATACTCCGGAAATGGTGGGAGCCAATGCGGTCTTTGATAGATTAAACTGATAGTAACAGTTGTGCGCCTTCAGATGAATAGAGCTGGCATGTACGTGATCGATAGGCTGCATATTAGTAGCGGCAAAACCCTATGTTTTCCAGCTAGTTCCGCTTTCTCGGTTTATTTATGGTGGTTATGGTGTACCCCTATTATCTACACTATGATCTGCCTACTGGCTCTGCGCTCTCGTTATCATGGTTTGGCAATAAACTTTCTATACGGTATATTATGAACCTATCGTCTGCCAACTATGCTTACATCTGGGGCCCCCAACAGGGAGCTTATTTGTTTGTGTAGTTGTGCTAGATTATTTTAATCTACTCACCATATTACAACACACATGGGCTCTCTCATCATAATCCAGTGATAGCACACAAGGGTTTACAGGGAGCCTCTATTGTATTACAATATCCTCTGCATTACAAAGATAATCTCACTACCATTTGTGTTTTCATGCTTTACAGATATTGTATGTAATCACAATGAATATAAGAATGCGCACATCAGAAGAATATTGCGGAACAGTTCAATGCGTAACAAAGTTGGCATCAAGGGATTGAGGTCCATTATGGATGCAATTAAACCCACATGCTCCCGAACTATAGATTCGTATTCAGAATATGATCCTAATGACTATTCTGAGCTCAAGGAGTCAAAGGCAGATGGCATATCCTGTTCACCCAATAAGGCGTCTGTTCTAATTTGGCAAGGTTTTATTGGTTGCACATATCTTGCATAAGGTGTCTTGAATTTCTTTTGCGTCGTTGCACCGCCATCTGCTTAGTTTACTCATGATATATGTGAAGATGCCATGCCCATCCATTATCAACACCTATTCCATTTGTCATCATACCATGTTTTTTCATTCAAATGTTGTTCTTGTGTTTCAGACATCCAAAAGGAAGAGGGTGATTGCAGAACCTGAAGGAGTACAAGAAGAGTCCTTGAAAAAGGTGGTGCTACCGGATAAATCACATAGCACCTGAAGTATATTGGCGATAGAACCAGCGCTACAAAACCTAGGATATCGCAACTATGCTGGTCGCTGCTTTGCTCTTGTGAGTACCTATTGTCCTATCGCTGTCCTTACATTCATACCTGGTGGATTATGTGACATCATTGTGCATTATAGCTTGCTTATCCACTGTTCGCTCCAAATTATCAGATCTATATTAATGCTTAAATTAGTGTAGAATAAACCCAATGCCTATGAAGAAATTTAGTTCTGCATTGTTCTTGTAAGTATCTGTTGTCCTTCCTCACTGTACTTATATTTGTCAGCTAGTTCTTCATGTACACTTTGCAGCTTATTTTCCCTTGTCCTCCATTTTTCTACACATTAGATCTACATTTACGCTTGCCAAAATATGAACAAAACCAATGTTACTGAAGATTTAGCTCCGCATTGCTCTTGTTAGTGCCTTCTGCCTGTATGCTGTATTTACATTTGTACTCTGCATCTTAAGTTAAATAATCGCCATTTGTTCCTATAATTTCACATCTATATTTATTCTTAACAAAATGTAGAATAAAGGCAATACTCTTGAAGAAGAGTGTGCGGTAAACTTCTTGAATTGCCCCCCCATCAATATGGACAAGGCCTTTATAGAGCTTGTCTTCACTACTAATGTAAGTTTGTCCTCCTCGAGCCTTCAAACTTTGTTGTTTATATTTGGATAGCAATGAGTGCAAATGCTGTTTATTTTTATCGTCTGCATCAAATTGCTTGTTCAAAGTTTATAAAGTAGAAGTACATAAACATAAGTTTGTCCTTCTCAATTTCAGTCTTTAGTTGTACAATCTAGTTCCTTATTCGTACCATGTAAATTAAACTAAACATAGCAAGTTATCTTCTTTAGCACTATGTGTATGCTTGTGTTCTTGATTTATAATCTAGTGGTGTGGTGAGACTACCAACAACAGCACAATGTCATATCCTGCTATGTATCAACTATGAACAATGCCATATTATATTAATGTTATTTAAATCGTGTCTCTTGATTTACCAATCTAAAATGGTATAAATTGGCAGTACACTCACCATTCATGCTTATACGTTGTTTAGAACTACATCTATGCTTGTGTTCTTGATTTGTAATCCAGTGGTCTAGTGAAGCTGGCCGCTCCTGCACAATGCCATTTCCTGCCGTCTTAAGTATGAACGATGCCTATTATTCTAATGCTATTTTAAACCGTGTCTCTTTATTTCTGACAAAGAAATGAGATGAATTGATAGCGCTGATGCTTATATGTGCAAAACCTGTTATCTACCTACTTGTTTCTCTTTCAGGGTGACAAAACTGCTGCTAGGAAGAACTGCCACAATTGTAGTGAGACGAACCCATTGTTTGTCCCTCTAACACATACTCCAGAGGAGAAGGCAACACATATTGAGGGTAGGGATACAACCAAGAAGTCACATCTTGATGTAGTGTTAAACTTACTCAGTGACACAAGCTCGATGAAGTCGCCGCCTGAATCTGTTCGACTTCTTCAGTCTGAAATTCAAGCAGAAATACATGCTTCCGCTCAAATACGACTGGAACTCAAATCTCTATGCAAGATTAATCATAATTACAGGACGTTTATTGATGCTATGAAGCTCAAGTTGGTGGATATGAGCGCCAAAGAAGCACAGTCTCATTAGGTTGCTAAGCTACTTGCGCTGCAGCTCCTGGGCCGGGCTAACCTTTCTTGAACTATGTTGAAGTGCTATCGGTTCTGTCTATTATTTTGTCCGTCTGTTAACTTCCACTGGTAGCGACCTGCCCAGTTTATGTAATCTGTTGTCTGGTTGCCCTGTATTATCACTGGCGGTGAACTTTGATGCCAAGGGGATGTAATATGTTGTAATTTCTTTGTTGTATAGTCTAGGTTTATTCTTGGTCGGTATGCTGTAATTTAGGCCGGAAGGTTCAGTGGATCTCAGTGTTGTCGGTCTTCAGGCCGGCCCATTACTCATATGGGCCAAAACATGGGCCTATAATCATCTTGGCCCATTAGCAGGTCTAAACCTATAGTTGTTTCCCGCCTTTAAAAGGCCGAGTAAAGTTTTGTCCAGCTGGGCCAGAGAATACCATGGGCTTTTAACAGGCAAAAACCTAGATTGGGCTAGCGTTGAGTCAAAAAATTCATGGGCCAATCCAGGCCGAAACTGTCTAAGGCACATGTTTGGCCCAAATAGGACGAGCAGTTAACAGGCCAAAATATATCTCGGGCCTGTTTGGCCCAATAAAATTATGGGCTTTAAGCAGGCCGCTATCTATGCGGGCCATAGGCCTAAAAGTGTCACGAGCCATTATCAGATGGGCTACAAGCAGGCCGGATTCAACACGGGCTGTAATTGGGCCCAACTGTTACACGGCCATTAACAGGCCGGTGGGCCAGTTGGGCTGAAATTTTATTGTCGGTGTACGAAAGTACGGGCACACCTTTGTACCCCTTTATTTGTGCACGGGCAGTCGGAGCCGCGTGCCACGGCCACACTAAGCAGGGCAGAGGAGGGGAGCCGGAGAGAAGCCGAAGCACAAGATGGCCAAGGCAACGCCAAAACCAAAGATACCATAGAGCGAGAGGGCGAGGTGGACTCCCCCGGCAAGGCCCTTGCCGGGGCAGCCTCCGTGGCCCCGGCAAGGGCCTTGCCGGGGCAACTTGCCCGATGCTAACAGAGCGAGCCACCCTTGAACCCACGGGTTCCAACTCAACCAACCACATTGGAACTAGGGCTCGGGAGGCACCTCCGTGGTAGCATGCAAATCTTTGTCAAGACCATAGAGATATCAGATCAGATGAGAACTAGAAGACGACGACCCTCGGCGGGATCCTTGCCGAGGAGACCCACAAGACCCCCGACAAGCGCCTTGCTGGGGACGACAGCAACGCCACGGCAAGACCCTTGCCGGGCCCCCGGCAAGGCCCTTGCCGAGGGCGTCAGCGGGGCCACAGCCAGGCCCGCGTTGACCAAGACTCCACCGCCGTCCCCAAGCAACTACTAGCTCAACCAGCTGGGCAGGCACCAGCGTGGCGACGGGCGGCCTCTACACCAACTCAGCAAGCACCTGCGTGGTGGCATGCAGATCTTTGTGAAGACCCTACCACCGCGCCACCTCAGCTGCCTGCCTGCCTACATGACGCCGCATGCACCCCTGGCCTGGGCGCGTGTCGAAGCAAGGCGAGGCGGCAACAGACGGGACGGGCCTCATTCCCGTCCCCAATAAAGCTAAGGGACACCTAAGCTACGCATTAAATGCGTCTTGTCCTGTAACACGAGCAATAAGCTCACGGCACTGTAGGCCTTTCCACCTGCTGTGTGCCACTGTGGCAGCCCCTTCCGACTATAAAAGGAGGCCCTTGGCATACTGGAGAGGGATTCGGCTCTTTTGAACTACGCAGCCACCATAGCTAGTTCGAGAGCTCAAGAACTCTCTCAAATACACAACAAAGCAGGACTAGGGTATTACGCATCCTCGCGGCCCGAACCTGGGTAAACCATCCTAGTGTTGACTGCTAATCCTGCTCTTCTCACAACCCCGCGCACCGGCAACCGTAGTAGGGATTCTTGTGATCCCTTAGGTGTCATTTCCCACCGACATCTTTGGCGCGCCAGGTAGGGTGCGCAATTGTGAGAGCCTGGTCTAGTAGTTAACCTAGCAGTTTTTCATCGCCATGGCCTCTAAAGAAGAAGACGACTAGGAGAAAACTACGCGGCTTGCAAGCGCGAAGGACGCCAGCGCGACAACAGATAAGCTAAGTCATCCAGAGCCTTGAGCAATTTCCTTTTATACATGAGTTTATTGTCCTCAGAGATCCTGCCTATGTATGGAAAATCCACACATAAAGGGGCCCTCCCACAATTGGCAACGCCATTGTTCTATATCGAGTCTGCTCAACAGCTCAAGCGGCCGCGTCGAGAGTGGCTGGGTAGCCTTCCGCACTAGGCAACGCTCTCGATTCTGACTCGAGTCAAGCTCGACAGGTCGAGTGGCCACGTTAAGGGCGGTGGGGTGGTTTGCCCGGCAGCAAGCACACCTGGCAGGCCAATGGGGATCCGTCCTCAAGACGCCGCCCTGGGTTTAGCGCCGGCAAGCCCACCCAGTTAACATAGGGTGGACATACAAAGGGAAATCGAACAGGAAAATAACATGCATTATATCCAGAGTACTGCAGAGTTATATTACATCAAATTTTTGTCGCGGTTCTAACTGGATAGAAATTGTCTTGGTCATGAACCTGCAGTGGCGATAAGAAACGGGGTGCCTAATCCCGGTGCTGGCCCTCCACCCTTTGAATTCCGTCGATGAGGCTGATGATGGGCTCGGTACGCTCCTTGAGCGGCGCGAGGTCAGTGCCCTCAGGCAAGCTCTCTAGTGCGGCGTCGAAGTCAAGGGTGGGGTTCCTGTACGCCACCTTGGTGAGGACCTTGGTCATGGCACCCCGACAAAGCCTTTGGTTCTCGTCGGCCAGCAAAGCTGCCCTGTTGGAGTGGAACTGCTCCAGGGCCCCGAGAACACCCTCGAAGAACAAGGTCAGCTTGGCGTTGGTAGTCCCGCTGCGCTCTGGGGCGTACCTCACATTTGGCATCCCCATGGTAGCCAGATGCATGGTGATCCTGCCGGCAACGTCCTCGAGGCGGCTGATCCAGCGATTCTTGCCCTCCACGAAATCCTTGTGGCTGGCAGCTTCGTTCCTCCGCTGCAGCTTCTTGGTCCTCCACGACGCGCGTTCAACGCGGGTCATGGGGAAGCGCAGCGGACGAAGAGTTACTGCGGTGAAAATCCCCCCGCCTGCCCGCGCACCGTTCTGGGCCTGGCCCAACAACGTGTCGCGCTTATGTGTGGCCCAGGCCTGGGGGCTCCTGTCGGTGTACGAAAGTAGGGGCACACCTTTGTACCCCTTTACTTGTGCACGGGCAGTCAGAACCGTGCACCACGGCCACACTAAGCAGGGCAGAGGAGGGGAGCCGGAGAGAAGCTGAAGCACAAGATGGACAAGGCAACGCCAAGACCAAAGATACCAAAGAGTGAGAGGGCGAGGTGGACTCCCCCGTCAAGGCCCTTGCCGGGGCAGCCTCCGTGACCCCGGCAAGAGCCTTGCCGGGGCAACTTGCCCGATGCTAACAGAGCGAGCCACCCTTGAGCCCACGGGTTCCAACTCAACCAACCACATTGGAACTAGGGCTCGGGAGGCACTTCCGTGGTAGCATGCAAATCTTTGTCAAGACCATAGAGATATCAGATCAGATGAGAAGTAGAAGACAGCGACCCTCGGCGGATCCTTGCCGAGGAGACCCACAAGACCCCCGGCAAGCGCCTTGTTGGGGACGACAGCAACGCCACGGCAAGACCCTTGCCGGGCCCCCGGCAAGGCCCTTGCCGAGGGCGTCAGCGGGGCCACAGCCAGGCCCGCGTCGACAAAGACTCCACCGCCGTCCCCAAGCAGCTGCTAGCTCAACCAGCTGGGCAGGCACCTGCGTGGCGACGGGCGGCCTCTACACAACCTCAGCAAGCACCTGCGTGGTGGCATGCAGATCTTTGTGAAGACCCTACCACCGCGCCACCTCAGCTGCCTGCCTGCCTACATGGCGCCGCATGCACCGCTGGCCTGGGCGCTTGTCGAAGCAAGGCGAGGCGACAACGGACAGGACGGGCCTCGTTCCCGTGCCCAATAAAGCTAAGGGACACCTAAGCTACGCATTAAATGCGTCTTGTCCTGTAACACGAGTGATAAGCTTGCGGCACTGTAGGCCTTTCGACATCCTGTGTGCCACTGTGGCAGCCCCTTCCGACTATAAAAGGAGGCCCTTGGCATACTGGAGAGGGATTCGGCTCTTTGGAACTACGCATCCACCATAGCTAGTTCGAGAGCTCAAGAACTCTCTCAAATACACACCAAAGAAGGACTAGGGTATTACGCATCCTCGCGGCCCGATCCTGGGTGAACGATCCTTGTGTTGAATGCTAATCCTTCTCTTCTCACAACCCCACGCTCCGGCAACCGTAGTAGGGATTCTTGTGATCCCATAGGTGTCGTTTCCCACCGACATCTTTGGCGCGCCAGGTAGGGGGCGCAATTGTGATAACCTAGTCTAGTAGTTAACCTAGCAGTTCTTCATCGCCATGGCCTCTAAAGAAGAAGACGACCAGGAGAAAACTACGCCGCCTGCAAGCGCGAAGGACGCCAGCACGACAACAGAAAAGCTAAATCATCCAGAGCCTTGAGAAATTTCCTTTTATACATGAGTTTATTGTCCTCGGAGATCCTGCCTATGTATGGAAAACCCGCACGTAAAGGGGCCCTCCCTCAATTGGCAACGCCCTTGTTCTATTTCGAGTCCGAACAATAGCTCAAGCGGCCGCGTCGAGAGTGGCAGGGTAGCCTTCCGCACTAGGCAACGCTCTCGATTCCGACTCGAGTCAAGCTCGACAGGTCCAGTGGCCGCGTTAAGGGCGGTGGGGTGGTTTGCCCGGTAGCAAGCACACCTGGCAGGCCAATGGGGATCCGTCCTCAAGACGCCGCCCTGGGTTTACGCGTCGGCAAGACCACCTGGTTAACGTAGGGCGGACATACAAAGGGAAATCGAATAGGAAAATAACATGCATTGTATCCAGAGTACTACAGAGTTATACTACGTCAAATTGTTGCCGCGGTTCTAACTAAAGATAGAAATTGTCTTGGTCATGAACCTGTAGCGGCGATAAGAAACGGGGTGCCTAATACCGGCACTGGCCCTCCACCCTTTGAATTCCGTCGATGAGGCTGATGATGGGCTCGATACGCTCCTTGAGCGGCGCAAGGTCAGTGCCCTACGGCTAGCTCTCCAGCACGGCGTCGAAGTCAAGGGTGGGGTTCCAGTACGCCACCTTTGTGAGGACCTTGGTCATGGCACCCCGACAAAGCCTTTGGTTCTCGTCGGCCAGCAAAGCCACCCTGTTGGAGTGTAAATGCTCAAGGGCCCCGAGAACACCCTCGAAGAACAGGGTCAGCTTGGTGTTGGTAGTCCCGCTCCGCTCTGGGGCATACCTCACATTTGGCATCCCCATGGTAGCCGGCTGCGTGGTGATCCTACCGGCAACGTCCTCGGGGCGGCTGATCCAGCGATTCTCGCCCTCCACGAAATCCTTGTGGCTGGCGGCTTCGTTCCTCCGCTGCAGCTTATCAGTCCTCCACGACGCGCGTTCAACGCGGGTCGTGGGGAAGCGCAGCGGACGAAGAGTTACTGCAGTGAAAATCTGCCCCGCCTGCCCGCGCACCATTCTGGGCCTGGCCCAACAACGTGTCGCGCTTATGTGTGGCCCAGGCCCGGGGGCACCTGTCGGTGTACGAAAGTAGGGGCACACCTTTGTACCCCTTTACTTGTGCACGGGCAGTCGGAACCATGCGCCACGGGCACACTAAGCAGGCAGAGGAGGGGAGCCGGAGAGAAGACGAAGCACAAGATGGCCAAGGCAATGCCAAGACCAAAGATACCAAAGAGCGAGAGGGCGAGGTGGACTCCCCCGGCAAGGCCCTTGCCGGGGCAGCCTCCGCGACCCCGGCATGAGCCTTGCCGGGGCAACTTGCCCAATGCTAACAGAGCGAGCCACCCTTGAGCCCACGGGTTCCAACTCAACCAACCACATTGGAACTAGGGCTCGGGAGGCACCTCCGTGGTAGCATGCAAATCTTTGTCAAGACCATAGAGATATCAGATCAGATGAGAACTAGAAGACGCCGACCCTCGGCGAGATCCTTGCCGAGGAGACCCACAAGACCCCCGACAAGCGCCTTGCTGGGGACGACAGCAACGCCACGGCAAGACCCTTGCCGGGCCCCCGGCAAGGCCCTTGCCGAGGGCGTCAGCGGTGCCACAGCCAGGACCACATTGACCAAGACTCCACCGCCGTCCCCAAGCAGCTGCTAGCTCAACCAGCTGGGCAGGCACCTGCGTGGCGAAAGGCGGCCTCTACACCAACTCAGCAAGCACCTGCGTGGTGGCATGCAGATCTTTGTGAAGACTGTACCACCGCGCCACCTCAGCTGCCTGCCTGCCTACATGGCGCCGCATGCACCGCTGGCATGGGCGCGTGTCGAAGCACGGCGAGGCGGCAACGGACAGGACGGGCCTCGTTCCCGTCCCCAATAAAGCTAGGGACACCTAAGCTACGCATTAAATGTGTCTTGTCCTGTAACACGAGCGATAAGCTCACGGCACTGTAGGCCTTTCCACCTCCTGTGTGCCACTGTGGCAGCCCCTTCGGACTGTAAAAGGAGGTCCTTGGCATACCGGAGAGGGATTCGGCTCTTTTGAACTACGCAGCCACCATAGCTAGTTCGAGAGCTCAAGAACTCTCTCAAATACACACCAAAGCAGGACTAGGGTATTACGCATCCTCGCGACCCGAACCTGGTAAACAATCCTTGTGTTGACTGCTAATCCTTCTCTTCTCACAACCCCGCGCCCCGGCAACCGTAGTAGGGATTCTTGTGATCCCATAGGTGTCGTTTCCCACCGACATCTATCCACGAAGACTACGGGCCGTTAAGAGGCCTATAGTTACTTCGGACAAGAAATAGCACAGTTTCTGCATGGGCCGTTAAATGTCCTAAAGTTAAACCGAGCCGATAACGTCCTAGATGCACCACGGGCTGCTAACAGGCCGAAACTATTATCGGGCTGAACTGGTAAACGGGCATTTAACAGACTGAAATACAAACCTATCTTAGAATGGTCCCAAAAGAACAGTGGTCTGTTAACGGGCCTGCTCTAATATGGGCCGTAATTTGGCCCAAAACATGGCAGGCTGTGAACGGGCCTGATCTGGTATGGCCCTCAATTTGACCCAAAACATGGCAGGCTGTTAACCGGCCAGTCCTCTAGTGTCTGAAAAAACATGGTGGGCCTTTAGTTGGGCCGACCTTTTCATGTGAATGGGCCTCTGTTGGGCCGTGCCACGTGTCGACGTATCATAGGCGCCTCCAGTCCAATGAGTGGATGACATCTGTCCCAACGGTGAGCCAACACGTGTTTCCTCTGGACAATGAGAATTTTACACGTGGAAAATCCCCATTGGTCTGGAATATTAACGGGTTATCGGATCCAAAACCGGACCCAATAGCTTAACGGCGACCCGTTACGGTCGGTGCCACGTGTCGGTCACCCTTGACGAAAGCACTTTTATGATGCGCGATTTATCATCATGGAAGTGGACACTTCCGTGATGATAATTTTGGTAATGTCATGGAACACTTCTACGACAACACATGTATGACTATCTTGTTCTGTCATAAAATCGTCATGGATGTACATGCATGATAGAAAATGTGACCTACTGTGACAAACACGTATCATCACGGAAGTGTACTTTTTTTGTAGTGATCTTATCTAGAAGATTAACTCCCACTTGATTCAAGCGATTGTAGTACCCAGACATTCTGAGCACATGCTCACTGCTGAGCTATTCTCCTCTATCTTGTAGGCAAAGTACTTGTCAGAGGTCTCATACCTCTCGACACGGGAATGAGTCCGAAACACCAATTTTATCTCTTTGAACATCTCATATGCTCCGTGGCGTTCAAAACGTTTTTGAAGTCTTGGTTCTAAGCCGTAAAGCATGGTGCACTAAACTATTAAGTAGTCATCATATCGAGCTTGCCACAACGTTCATAACGTCTGCATCTGCTCCTGTAATAGGTCTGTCACCTAGCGGTGCATCAAGGACATAATTCTTTTGTGCAGCAATGAGGATAATCCTCAGATCACGGACCCAGTCCGCATCATTGCTACTATCATCTTTCAACTTATTTTTCTCTAGGAACATATCAAAAATAAGGGTGCTAAATTGCGAGGTATTGATCAACAACATAGATATACAAATACTATCAGGACTAAGTTCATGATAAATTAAGTTCAATTAATCAAATTACTTAAGAACTCCCACTTAGATAGACATACCTCAAGTCATCTAAATGATGCGTGATCCAAATCAACTAAACCATGTCCGATCATCACATGAGATGGAGTAGTCATCAATGGTGAACATCTCTATGTTGATCATATCTACTATATGATTCATGTTTGACCTTTCGGTCTCTAGCGTTCCGAGGCCATGTCTGTACATGTCAGGCTTGTCAAGTTTAACCCGAGTATTCTGCATGTGCAAAACTGTCTTGCACCCGTTGTATGTGAAAGTAGAGCCTATCACACCCGATCATCACGTGGTGTCTCAGCACAACGAACTGCCGCAATGGTGCATACTCAGGGAGAACACTTATACCTTGAAATTTTAGTTAAGGGATCATCTTATAATAATGCTACCGCCGTACTGAGCAAAAAAGATGCATAAAAGATAAACATCACATGCAATCAAAATATGTGACATGGTATGGCCATCATCATCTGGTGCTTTTGATCTCCATCTCCAAAGCATTGCCATGATCTCGATCGTCACCAGCTCGACACCTTGATATCCATCGTAGCGTCGTGGTCGTCTCACCAACTATTGCTTCTACAACTATTGCTAATGCATAGTGATAAAGTAAAGCAATTACATGGTGTTTGCATTTCATACAATAAAGAGACAACCATAAGGCTCCTGTCGGTTGCCAGTGACTTTTACAAAACATGATCATCTCATACAATAACGTATGTGACATCATGTCTTGACCATATCACATCACAACATGCCCTACAAAAACAAGTTAGATGTCCTCTACTTAGTTGTTGCAAGTTTTACGTTGCTGCTACGGGCCTCTAGCAAGAACCGTTCTTACTTACACATCAAAACCACAACGATGATTTATCATGTTTACCATTTTAACCTTCAACAAGGACCGGCCGCAGTCAAATTCGATTCAACTAAAGTAGGAGAAACAGACGCCCGCTAGCCACCTTTATGCAAAACTAGTTGCATGTGTGTCGATGGAACCGGTCTCATGAACGTGGTCATGTAAGGTTGGTCCGGGCCGCTTCATCCAACAATACGGCCGAATCAAAATAAGACATTGGTGGTAAGCAGTATGACGATCACCGCTCACAACTCTTCGTGTTCTACTCGTGCATATCATCTACGCATAGACCTGGCTTGGATGCCACTGTTGGGAAACATGGCATGCAATTTCAAAAAAATTCTTACGCTCACGCAAGATCTATCTAGGAGATGCATAGCAATGAGAAGGGGAGAGTGTGTCTACGTACCCTCATAGACCGAAAGCGGAAGCGTTTGACAATGCAATTGATGTAGTCGAACTTCTTCTCGTTCCGACCGATCAAGCACCGAACGTACGGCACCTCCGAGTTCTGCACACGTTCAGCTCAATGGCGTACCTCGAACTGTTGACCCAACAAAGTGTCGAGGGAGAGTTCCGTCAGCACGATGGGATGGTGACGGTGATGGTGAAGTGATCCATGCAAGGCTTCGCCTAAGCACTACAAAGATATGACTGGAGGCGTAAACTGTGGAGGGGGGCGCCGCACACGGCTAACAATTGTTGGTGTGTGTTCTAGGCGCCCCGTCCCCACGTATATATAGGTGGGAGGGGGAGGGGAGCTGCCATGGGGCGCCATAAGTAGGAGGAATCCTACTTGGGCCCCTAGTCCAATTCGCCCCCCTTTCCTTATTACCGGAAGGGGAAAAGGGAAGAGAGGGGGAGGAAGGAAAGGGGGGCCGAACCCCCTCCTCCTCCTTCTCCTATTCGGCCTCCTTCCTTAGGGGGGCGCCACCCCTTGTGGTCTGGTGTGCTCCCCTCCTATGGCCCATAAGGCACATTATTCCCCCCCCGGGGGGGGGGTTCCGGTAACCCCCCGGTACTCCGATATGTACCTGGTACACGCCGAAACACTTCTGGTGTCTGAATATCATCATCCTATATATGAATATTTACCTCTCGACCATTTTGAGACTCCTTGTCATGTCCGTGATCTCATCCGGAAGTCCGAACAACATTCAGTCACCAAATCACACAAGTCATATAATACAAAATCATCATCAAACGTTAAGTGTGCGGACCCTACGGGTTCGAGAACTATGTAGACATGACCGAGACACCTCTCCGGTCAATGACCAATAGCGTAACCTAGATGCTCATATTGGCTCCTACATATTCTACGAAGATCTTTATCGGTCGAACCGTTATGACAACAAACATTATTCCCTTTGTCCATCGATATGTTACTTGCCCGAGATTCGATCGTCGGTATCCACATACCTAGTTTAATCTCATTACCAGCAAGTCTCTTTACTCATTCTGTAATACATCACCTCATGACCAACTTCTTAGTCTTTTGCTTGCAAGCTTATGATGTGTATTACCGAGAGGGCCTAGAGATACCTCTCCGAAACTCGGAGTGACAAATCCTAATTTCGATCTATGCAAAGTCAACAGACACCTTCAGAGATACCTGTAGAGCATCTTTATAATCACTCATTTATGTTGTGACGTTTGATAGCACACAAGGCATTCCTCCGGTATCCAGTAGTTGCATAATCTCATAGTCGAAGGAATATGTATTTGACATGAAGAAAGCAATAGCAATAAAAATGAACGATCATTATGCTAAGCTAACAGATGGGTCTTGTGCATCACATCATTCTCCTAATGATGTGATCCCGTTATCAAATGACAACTCATGTCCATGGTTAGGAAACCTTAACCATCTTTGATCAACGAGCTAGTCAAGTAGAGGCTCACTAGGGACACAGTGTTTGTCTATGTATTCACACATGTATTTAGGTTTCCGATCAATACAATTCTAGCATGAATAATAAACATTTATCATGAAAATATAAAATAACAACTAAAATTGATCGAGTTCTGCAGAGATGTGAAGAGACCAATCTCATCTTGAATTGAGAAAAGTGCCACTTTATGGTGAATGAAGGTATAGTCCTTGGTCATAAAATTTCTGAAAGAGGTATTGAAGTAGATAAAGCTAAAATTGATGCAATTTAGAAAATGCCATGCCCTAAAGATATTAGAGGTATAAGAAGTTTCCTTGGTCATGTTGGTTTTTATAGAAGGTTCACTAAAGACTTTCTTAAAATCTCTAGGCCTCTTACTAATCTCCTACAAAAAGATGTTCCATTCGTTCTTGATGATGATTTTGTAGAAGCCTTTGAAGTACTTAAGAAAGCTTTAATAACTGCACCTATTGTTCAACCACCTGATTGGAACTTACCCTTTGAAATTATGTGTGATGCTAGTGATTATGATATTGGTGTTGTTTTAGTCAAAGAGTTGATAAGAAATTTAAGTTATTCATTATGCTAGTAAGACCTTGGATAGTGCCCAAAGAAATTATGGTACTACTGAGAAAGAATTTTTAGTAGTCATGTTTGCATGTGATATATTCAGGCCTTATATTGTTGATTCCAATATTACTATTCACACTGATCATGCTGCTATTAAATATCTTATGTAGAAGAAAGATGCTAAACCTAGATTAATTAGGTGGTTTTTATAGCAAGAGTTTGATTTGCATATTGTTGATAGAAAAGGAGTTGAAAATCCTATAGCATATAATTTGTTGTAACATCCCAAATTTTCAATTTGGAATGTTATACATTAGATCAACATTGCATATCATATTTATTTGCTTTTGGTTTCGATCCTAGAAATTCTACGCAACTCAAGGACCCACGAAGAGAGTTGGGGATTTCGTTATTTTCATATTTGAGTTTTCTCAAATTTTGAGAATAGGATCATTTGATTTTATTTATTTTATTTTCAATTATTTCTATTACAAAATATGAGAGAGGGAATAAAATGACTTTCCCAAAATAAAGAAATATTGAGGATTTAATAATAAAATCAAATAAGATTTTATTTCGGAGTTTTTCGATATTTTTATTTGAATTTATGAAAAATAAGCGTTTTTCAAAATTGCATTTAGGCCCCAAATAAATGTTCACTTTGTCCGGCTTGATTTTAGAAGCCGGGAAAAATTTATTTCGGGATTTTTGGAGTCTGTTTAATATTTCTTTTTATTCTTTTTCTACGTGTTATTATTTTAAAAAAATGCACCGACCTACGGGCCGTGTCCGACCGGGACTCCGGCCCGTCTAGGCTTTATAAGCCGGGGGGGAGCCCAGCCGAAGCCAGCCCAGCCCCGCGCCCCCCAAAACCCTAGCGCCGCGCCATCGACCGCTCGCGCCGCCAGCGCCGCCGCCGCCTGCCGTCGCCGGAGCCGCCGCCCAAGGTCGCCTCGAAACCCTTGCCGCCGTTTTTTTCGAAAAACCGTTCGGTTTTCCGTCGGTTTTTTCGTCGGTTTTTTTAGTTTCCGTTTTTTAATTAGATCGGTTTTTTCGATTTAGGTTAAATAGCAAGCGTTCGCTCGTTCGTTCGTTTTAGCGAACGTATTCGTCGGCTAGATCCGGATAACGAACGTTCGTTCGTTAATCCGTTCGTCGTTTTTCTTTTTCTTGGATTTTCCGCGATTATTTTCTGATCCGATTTTCGTTTTAGTATAACTTTTCGCTCTTTTATCGGAATCAGGCGATTCAAGCGCCTGGTGTTTCATCTCGAAACCCTCTATCCGTTTAACCAACTTAAACAAGTTTTTGCTTCTGTAAAATTTGACTTAGATCCAGATTAGTAGAACGAAGTTGTTTTCTTTCACCGTTTGACTTCTGTTGATTCGTTCGATTTGATTCTTTTTGCAAACCGGAGTTCTTAAGTTGAACTTTCTGGTTAGATCTCTTATTTGATTTTTACCCGTGCATTAGATGAGTACTTATTGTATGCTTGTTTGTTTGTCTGCGATAGAATACCCGGAGTGCGCCGCCTGTTACTTCGAATCTCTAGGTTTCGCGGATCATCAGCAAGGCAAGTAACACTTTGATCATACCTCTTTTATTACCCAGTTTTTATTGCATTAGATCCATCTTCAAACATTGCATGATTAGGATCTAATTAAATTATGGGAAGGGGAGTAGATGAGGTAGTACCTATTACCTGTTGTATTGTCAAACCTTTGGGAGTTACTTCTACGTTTGCTTATTATGCCATGCTATGCTAGTAGACGTGGATTGGGTGAGTGATATCCATGACAGATGTGAGATTGTTAATTAATGGTTTATCTAAGGTGGCAACTTAAACACACATCTGGGTGGATTGAGGTACCTGGTTTCCAGGATTTGCCTGTTTTCTTTTTGGACCACCACCCAGGCTCAAAGGGATCAGGAGATTATTCATACTAGAAACTTCCGTGTGCAGCCACAAGCTATTATGGGCTCTGGCATAGTTGACTAAGTCGCGCAAACTCTTACAGTGGTAGACTAGCAGATGTAGGGGATGTAGGTGGTACGGTCTACCCGATCGTAAGGTGCTAGTGCTTCTGAAAGACTATGTCTCGGTCATCCGTTTCTCAAACACCATGTAGTGCGAGAAATCCAACGGAGGCGATCGAGTCTTGTGGGGAAAAGTGCGCAAACCTCTCCAGAGTGTACAAACTAATCATGGTTAGCCGTGTCCCCGGTTATGGACGTTTTGAGTATCTAGTACTTGGATATCATGTGAATCTCATCATGTTACTTTAAATTAATATTGTTGGGTTTTAATGATGATTACTTTAATTGGGATTGAGGATGCTGTCAACCATTCTCAATGTTTAACAACCACCATGATAGTTAAATAAAATTTATTCCTTTGCAGTAGGGGAAAATTGGCTTTACGCAAAACTTTAACCATAGATCTTTCCACCAGCCATATATGCAAGTAGTATAGCTTATTCCTTCATTACTCTCTATGTGTTACATTGCCAGCATATTCCATGTGCTGACCCATTTTCGGGCTGCAACGTCTCATGCTGCAGACTTTTCAGATGACGAGTAAGGTGCCTTTTAGGTCGTGGTTCTATACTCAGTGATGCCGTTGGAGTTGATGGAGTCACTTATCTTCCAATCCTTCCGCTGTTATCGTTATTAGATGGCCTTAAGCCATATTTATTGTAATAAGTTCTCTTTGAGACATTTGATGTAATAAGTGTGTGATTGCTACTCTGTTATAAATCCTTCGAGTACTGTGTGGTGTCAGCATTACTGATCCAGGGATGACACCTAAGCACAGAGATCAGACTGTTTGAGGTCTGGTCGCTACATTTGTCTAGGATGGAAAAGGAGCTGCCTATTGATGATAGTTTTCTCGATGAGCATATTAGCTGTTGTAAATGCTTCTACTTCTCGCAATAACCCTTGGTATGTAGTGGTAATTTCATTGTTTCTAAATATATATGCCACCTGGTTATACATACCAACAAAAGAAAAAGTTATTCTTTGATTTAAAACATTACTTTTGGGTTGACCCACACTTATATAAAGGAGTGGATGGTGTTATTAGACATTGTGTACCTGAGTATGAGCAAGGACAAATCCTAAGGAAGTTCCATTCTGAGGCATACGGAGGGCACCATGCTGAAGATAGAACTACACATAAGGTACTGCAATCTGGTTTTTATTAGCCCACTCGCTTCAAAGATGCACGTAAGTTTGTCCTTTCTTGTGATGACTGTCAGAGAATTGGTAATATTGATAAACGTCAAGAAATGCCTATGAATTATTCACTTGTTATTGAACCATTTGATGTTTGGGGTTTTGATTATATGGGACCTTTTCCTTCCTCTAATGGATACACTCATATTCTGGTTGATGTTGATTATGTTACTAAGTGGGTAGAAGCTATTCCAACTAGCAGTGCTGATCACAACACCTCTATTAAAATGCTTAAGGAAGTTATATTTCCAAGGTTTGGAGTCCCTAGATATTTAATGACTGATGGTGGTTCACATTTTATTCATGGTGCATTCTATAAAATTCTAGCTAAATTTGATGTCAACCATAGAATTGCATCACCTTATCATCCCCGGTCTAGTAGTCAAGTTAAATTGAGCAATAGGGAAATAAAACTAATCTTGCAGAAGACCTTTAACCGATCGAGGAAGAATTGGTCTAAGAAACTTGATGATGCATTGTGGGCATACATAACTACTTAAAAAATCCTTTGGGTATGTCTCCTTATAAAATGGTCTATGGAAAAGCATGTCATTTACCTCTAGAATTAGAACATAAAGCTTATTGGGAAATTAAAGAACTCAGCTATGATATTAAACTTGTTGATGAAAAGACGTTATTTGGTATTAGCTCCTTGGATGCATGGAGAATATAAGATTATGAAAATGCCATGTTGTTCAAAGAAGAAGTTAAAAGATGGCATGATAAAAGAATTCAAAAGAGGGAATTTAATGCGGGTGACCAAGTTCTATTGGACAACTCTTGTTTTAGATTTTTTGCAGGAAAACTTCTCTCTAAATGGGAAGGACCATACATCATCGAGGAAGTTTATCAATCTGGAGCTATCAAGATTAATAATGCCAAGGGCACAAATCCAAAGGTGGTTAATGGGGCAAAGAATTAAAGATTATATTTCATGTACACCCATTAACATGGAAACCAACATTATTCAAACAATCACACCGGAAGAACACCTAAGGGAGACTTTCCGGAATGCTCTAGAATTATGACAAAGTACTTTTTGTTTGTTTAGGAATATATTTGTATGTGAAAAGGTAAGTAAATCGACTCCAAAAATTCCATAAAAGTACTTTTTTGTTTTGCAATATTTTTTTAGGAAAATAACAAACAACCACGAAAGTGCATGAGGGAGCCACGAGCCCAGATGGCGACCCCCCCGGGGCGCGCCGTGTGAGCTCGTGACTCCCGCGCGAACCTTCCCGACTCCGCATTCTTCCCGAAGACTTCTCATGCAAGGGAGAAATTCATTATATATATGTTTTGCTGTTTTGACCTATGTATCGCAAGTTTCTTCTCTGTTCTTGTTTCGGGCTATTTTTCTGACAGGTCTAGATCTGCAAGTTTTCCATGTCTCCTCGAAGGCTCCACACCAAGCACCGGATCATCCAGCCCTCTCCAGACAAACACCCCTTTAGCTACATCTATTATGAGTGGTCGTTCGGTGAGGAGGATGACGTCGAACAAGAAGAAACTAATGAGGCCATCAACAGCAAGATCGATGGAAGAGAAGGGGATAAATCAGTGTTCCATCTTGAAGCCGAGGAAGAGGGAGCTTCTTTTTACTCTCTTTTTCCTAATCTTACTTTATCCGATATTGATGCACTAAAGGCAGCTGAAGCAATTTGCAGTCAAAATATGGCACTCATCCAAGAAGTTATTGCCCTTGAGGAATAGAACCGCATTCTCCATGAGATCATCAAGAAGAGGCATGAGTTAGACACTTAGAGGATGGAGAATAATCCCACCACCACTTCATGACCACCATCACCGAAGAAAGAGACTTGAGCACATGGGTGGGCACCACCCTTGGCTTATTCCAAGATTGGGGGAGGTGCCCCGATATCGTATCACCATCACCTTTTACCATCATTATCTATCTTAGTTCGATCTTGATACGTCTCCAACGTATCTATAATTTTTGATTGTTCCATGTTGTTATATTATCATTCTTGGATGTTTTACAATCATTTTATAGCAACTTTATATCATTTTTTGGGACTAACCTATTGACATAGTGCCGAGTGCCAGTTGCTGTTTTTTGCTTGTTTTTTAATTCACAGAAAATTAATACTAAACGGGTTCCAAACGCAGCGAAACTTTTGGTGATTTTTTCTGGACCAGAAGACACCTATTGGGCCAAGGAAGTACAAGAGGGGGGCTCTAAGGGTAGCACAACCCACCAGGGCGCGCCCAGGTGGGTTGTTCCCACCTCGGCTGCCTCCCGCACCGCTCTTTGCTCTATAAATACCCTAATATTCCAGAAACCCTAGGAGAGATAACGAAAATCAATTCCAGCCGCCGCAAGTTCCAGAAACCACAGATCCAATCTAGACACCATCATGGAGGGGTTCATCGTCCTCATTGGCGCCTCTCCGATGATACGTGAGTAGTTCATTGTAGACCTACGGGTCCGTAGTTAGTAGCTAGATGGCTTCCTCTCTCTCTCTCCCTCTCTCTCTCCCTCTCTCTCTCTCTCTTGTGATTCTCAATACAATGGTCTCTTATAGATCTATTTGATGTAACTCTTTTTGCGGTGTCTTTGTTGGGATCCGATGAACTTTGAGTTTATGATCGGATCTATGATTTTATCCATGAAAGTTATTTGACTTTCTACGATCTCTTATATGCATGATTACTTATAGCCTCGTATTTCTTCTTCGAATCTATGGTTTAGTTAGGCCGACTAGATCGATTTTTCTTGCCATCGACATAGGTGCTTTGTGATGGGTTCGATCTTACGGTGCTCAATCCCAGTGACACAAGGGGAAATGACACGTATGTATCGTCGCTATTAAGGATAACAAGATGGGGTATATTCCTACATCAATAGATCTTGTCTACATCATGTCATCGTTCTTATTGCATTACTCCGTTTCTTCATGAACTTAATACACTAGATGCATGCTGGATAGCGGTCGATGTGTGGAGTAATAGTAGTAGATGCAGGCAGGAGTCGGTCTACTAATCTTGGACATGATGACTATGTAATGATCATTGCCTGGATATCTTCATGATTATTTGAAGTTCTATCAATTGCCCAACAGTCATTTGTTTACCGCCGTATGCTATTTTTCTCGAGAGAAGCCACTAGTGAAATCTACGGCCCCCAGGTCTCTTCTTTATAATATTTTCCCTCGAGATCTATTTTTATTTGGTTTTGTTCTCAGATCTATTAATCCAAAAACACAAAAATACCTTGCTGCAATTTATTGTTATTTATTTTATCTCGCGTTCCCACGAGATCTATTTATCCAATCTACTACAATTTTACCTATCTTTTTACCCGGGAGGAATCAACAACCCCTCTTTACGTCGGGCTGCAAGTATTTGTTCTTTGTGTGCAGGTACTGTTCACGTAGTGTTGCGTGGTTCTCCTACTGGTTCGATAACCTTGGTCTCATCACTGAGGGAAATACCTACCGTAGCTTTGCTGCATCATCCCTTCCTCTTTGGGGAAATACCAACGTAGTTCAAGCCGCATCAAAAGGAATTTCTGGCGCCGTTGTCGGGGATACGTTATCAACAGCTACCAGGTTCTGCTACTTCTTGATCTTGCGTTGGTCTTTCGCTTGAAAAGGAAAGGGTGATGCAGCAAAGTAGAGATAAGTATTTCCCTCAGTTTGAGAACTAAGGTATCAATCTAGTAGGAGACAACGCACAAATCACCAATACCTGCGCAAACAATCAAACAATGTGCACCCAATGCAATAAAGGGGTTGTCAATCCCTTCACAGTTACTTGCAAAAGTGAGATCTGATAGAGATAGATGAAACTAAACAAATGATAAAGTAAATATTTTTGGTTTTTTGGTCTATAGATCGGAAAGTAAAAGATTGCAAAATAGTAGATCGGAAATTTATATGATGGAAACTAGACCCGGGGGCCATAGGTTTCACTAGAGACTTCTCTCAAGATAGCAAATAATTCGGTGCGTGAACAAATTACTGTCGAGCAATTGATAGAAAAGTGCAAAGTTATGAAGATATCTAAGGCAATGATTAGGAAATATAGGCATCACGTCTGTGTCAAGTAGACCAGAGAGATTCTGCATCTACTATTATTACTCCACACATTGATCGACTCCTGCCTGCATCCAGAGTATTAAGTTCATGAAGAACAGAGTAACACATTAAATAAGATGACATGATGTAGAGGAATAAACTCAAGCAATATGATGTAAACCCCATCTTTTTAACCTCGATGGCAACAATACAATATTTGCCTTGCTTCCCCTACTGTCACTGGGAAAGGACACCGCAAGACTGAACCCAAAGCTAAGCACTTCTCCCATTGCAAGAAAAACCAATCTAGTTGGCCAAACCAAACCGATAGTTCAAAGAGAATTACAAAGATACCAAATCATGCATAAAAGAATTCAGAGAAGATTCAAATAATATTCATAGATAAGCTGATAATAAATCCAAAATTCATTGGATCTCGACAAACACACAGCAAAAGAAGATTACATTGGGTAGATCTCCAAGAACATCGAGGAGAACATGGTATTGAGAATCAAAGAGAGAGAAGAAGCCATCTAGATACTAGCTATGGTCCCATAGGTCTGTGGTAAACTACTCACGCTTCATCGGAAGGGCAATAGAGTTGATGTAGAAGCCCTCTGTGAACGAATCCCCCTCCGGCAGGATGCCGGAAAAGGCCCCAAGATGGGATCTCACAGGAAAAGAAGGTTGCGGCGGTGGAAAAGTGTTTCCGTGGATACTTCTGGTGGTTTGGGAATATTTGTGAATATATAGGCCGAAAAATTAGGTCAGGGAAGTCACGAGGGGCCCACGAGGCAGGGGCGCGCCCTCCCCCTTGTGGCCGCCTCGTGGCTCTTCCGACTTGATCTCCAAGTCTCTGGGGTGTCTTCTGGTCCAAGAAAAATCATCGCGAAGGTTTTATTTCGTTTGGACTCCGTTTGGTATTTCTTTTGTGCGAAACTCAATAACAAGGAATAAACAGAAACTGGCACTGGGCTCTAGGTTAATAGGTTAGTCCCAAAAATAATATAAAATAGCATATTAATGCGTATAAAACATCCAAAACATATAATGTAATAGCATGGAACAATCAAAGATGTATCAAGCATCCCCAAGATTAATTCCTGCTCGTCCTCGAGTAGATAAATGATAAAAACAGAATCTTTGATGTGGAATGCTACCTAACATATGTTATCCATGTAATTTTTATTTATTGTGGCATTAATGTTCTAATCCATGAGATTCAAAACAAAAGTTTAATATTGACATAAAAACAATAATACATCAAGCATACTAACAAGGCAATTATGTCTTCTCAAAATAACATGGCCAAAGAAAGCTTATCCCTACAAAATCATATAGTCTGGCTATGCTCCATCTTCATCACATAAAATATTCAAATCATGCACAACCCCGATGACAAGCCACCCAATTGTTTCATACTTTTGATGTTCTCAAACCTTTTCAACTTTCACGCAATACATGAGCATGAGCCATGGACACGACACTATAAGTGGAATAGAATATGGTGGTTGTGGAGAAGACAAAAGGAAGGAGATGGTTTCACATCAACTAGGCATATCAATGGCCTATGGAGATGCCCATCAATAGATATCAATGCGAGTGAGTAGGGATTGCCATGCAACGGATGCACTAGAGCTATAAGTTTATGAAAGCTCAAAAAGAAACTAAGTGGGTGGGCACCCAACTCGCTTGCTCACAAGACCTAGGGCAATTTGAGGAAACCCATCATTGGAATATACAAGCCAAGTTTTATAATGAAAATTTCCCACTAGTATATGAAAGTGATAACATAGGAGACTTTCTATCATGAAGATCATGGTGCTACTTTGAAGCACATGTGTGGTAAAAGGATAGTAACATTGCCCCTTCTCTCTTTTCTCTCATTTTTTTATTTTGGGCCTTCTCTCATTTTTTGGCCTTTTTTATTATTTTTATTTTTCGTCCAGATTCTCATCTAGACTTGTGGTGGAATCATAGTCTCCATCATCCTTTCCTCACATGGGACAATGCTCTAATAATGAAGATCATCACACTTTTATTTACTTACAACTCGATACTTAGAACAAAATATGACCCTATATGAATTCCTCCAGCGGTGTACCGGGTTGTGCAATGAATCAAGAGTGGCATGTATGAAAGACATATGAATGGTGGCTTTGCCACAAATACGATGTCAACTACATGATCATGAAAAGCAATATGACAATGATGAAGCGTGTAATAATAAATGGAACAGCGGAAAGTTGCATGGCAATATATCTCGGAATGGCTATGGAAATGCCATAATAGGTAGTTATGGTGGCTGTTTTGAGGAAGGTATATGGTGGGCGTATGGTACCGGCGAAAGTTGTGCGGTACTAGAGAGGCTAGCAATGGTGGAAGGGTGAGAGTGCGTATAATCCATGGACTCAACATTAATCATAAATAACTCACATACTTATTGCAAAAATCTATTAGTCATCGAAACAAAGTACTACGCGCATGCTCCTAGGGGGAAAGATTGGTAGGAAAAGACCATCGCTCGTCCCCGACCGCCACTCATAAGGAAGACAATCAATAAATAAATCATCTCTGAATTCATCACATAATGGTTCACTATACGTGCATGAAACGGGAATGAAGAACTTTAACACAAGTATTTCAACAATCCACAATTACTCACAAGCATGACTCTAATATCTCCATATTTATATCTCAAGACAATCATAAGGAATCAAACTTCTCATAGTATTCAATGCACTTTATATGAAAGTTCTTATTATACCCCTCTTGGATGTCTATCATATTAGGACTAAATTTATAGCAAAAGCAAATTACCATGATATTTAGAGACTCTCAAAATAATATAAGTGAAGAATGAGAGTTCACTAATTTCTATAAAATAAAGCCACCACCGTGCTCTAAAATGATATAAGTGAAGCACTAGAGCAAAATTGCCTAGCTCAAAAGATATAAGTGAAGAACATATAGTATTCTAATAAATCACGATTCATGCGTGTCCCTCTCAAAAGGTGTGTACAACAAGGATGATTGTGGCAAAATAAAAAGCAAAGACTCAAATCATACAAGACGCTCCAAGCAAAACACATATCATGTGGTGAATAAAAATATAGCTTCAAGTGAGGTTACCGATGAACGAAGACGAAAGAGGGGATGCCTTCCGGGGCATCCCCAAGCTTAGGCTCTTGGTTGTCCTTGAATATTACCTTGGTGTGCCTTGGGCATCCCCAATCTTAGGCTCTTTCCACTCCTTATTCCATAGTCCATCAAATCCTTACCCAAAACTTGAAAACTTCACAACACAAACTCAACAGAAAATCTCATAAGCTCCGTTAGTATAAGAAAATAAATCACCACTTTTGGTACTTTTGCAAACTCATTATTTATTTATATTGGTATAATATCTACTGTATTACAACTTTTACATGGTTCATACCCCCCGATACTACCCATAGAATCATCAAAATAAGCAAACAATACATAGAAAACAAAATTTGTCAAAAACAGAGCAGTGTGTAGTAATCTGGATAGTTCGAATACTTCCGTAACTCCAAAAATTCTGACAAATTAGGAAAACATAGGAAATTTGTATATCAACCTTGTGTAAAAACTTCAGAATTTTATCACGCTTCTGTGATATTTTAAAATTCTGGGACTGGGCGCAAAAGTTTCTGTTTTTCAGCAAGATCAAATCACTATCACCGTAAGCCATCCCAAAGGTCTTACTTGGTATAAACACTAATTAAAAGACAAAAACACATCTAACCAGAGGCTAGATGAATTATTTATTGAAAAACATAAGCAAAAATCAAAGAACAAAAATAAAATTTGGTTGCCTCCCAACAAGCGCTATTGTTTAACGCCCTTAGCTAGGCATAAAAACACAAATAGATCTAGGTATAATCGTCTTTGGTATGCAATCCATAAGTAGCTCTCATAATAGATTCATAAGGCAATTTAATTTTCTTCCTAGGAAAGTGTTCCATGACCTTCCTTAACGGAAATCGAAATCTAATGTTTCCTTCTTTCATATGAATAATTGCACCAATCGTTCTAAGGAAAGGTCTACCAAGAATAATAGGACATGTAGGATTGCAATCAATATCAAGAAACAATGAAATCTACGGGCACATAATTCCTATTTGCAACAATAAGAACATCATTAATCCTTCCCATAGGTTTCTTAATAGTGGAATCCGCAAGATGCAAATTTAAAGAACAATAATCGAATTCACGGAAACCTAACACATCACATAAAGTTTTTGGAATCGTGGAAACACTAGCACCCAAATCACACAAAGCATGGCAGTCATAATCTTTAATCTTAATCTTAATAGTAGGTTCCCACTCATCATAAGGTTTTCTAGGGATATAAACTTACAATTCAAGCTTTTCTTCAAAAGATTACATCATACATCAACTATATGTTTAGTAAAAGCTTTGTTTTGTTTATAAGCATGATGAGAATTCAACATGGATTGTAACAAGGAAATACAATTTATTAAAGTTCAATTATCATAATTAAATTCCTTGAAATGGTGGGTTCATTTCTACTCAAAGTTTTGACCTCTCCCATCCCACTTTTATCAATTTTAGCATCAAGATCTAAAAACTCTGAATCATTGGGACGCCTTTTAACTAAAGTTGACTCATCTCCAGTCCCATCTTTATCAAGAATTATATTGTCAAACAAAGATTCAATAGGAGTCACATCAATCACTTTAAGACCTTCATCATTATTTAAAGCCTCCGGTTTAGCGGCCATCTTATTTACTAAGGTAGCTTGTCTATCAGAAATTTGGCCTACTAAATTTTCAAGATGAACAAACTGATATTTCAAACCATGAAATTCCTTAGACATATCATCAAGCTCTTTATTCATGTCCTCCATAAAACTTTTCTGCTCCTTAAGCTCATTTATAAATAACTATTATGCTCAAATTGTAAAGACAAGAAGCCCCTAACATTATTTTCAATCTCTTCCAACCTCCTAAAGTGAGGATCAACGTTCTTTGGTTGAGCCATAAAGGCAAGCAGGCACACTGTCACATGGGCACACGAAAAGAAAACAAAGAAGACGAACGGAAAAGGGGCGAAGAAAAGGCAAATCTTTTCAAAAATCATTTTAGAAGTGGGGGAGAGGAAAACAAGAGGCAAATGGTGAATAACGTAATGCAAGAGATGAGAGTTTATGATGGGTACTTGGTATGTCTTGACTTGGCGTAGAACTCCCTGTCAACGGCGCCAGAAATTGGCAAGTTAACGGGAGACAAATCTTGGCTTGACTTGGCGTAAATCTCCCCGGCAACGGTGCTAGAAATTCTTCCTGCTTCTTCTTGAGCTTGCGTTGGTTTTCCCCTTGAAGAGGAGAGGGTGATGCAGCAAAGTAGAGATAAGTATTTCCCTCAATTTGAGAACAAAGGTATCAATCCAGTAGGAAACAACGCACAAATCACCAATACTGGCATAAACAATCAAACAACTTGCACCCAACGCGATAAAGGGGTTGTCAATCCCTTCACAGTTACTTGCAAAAGTGAGATCTGATAGAGATAGATGAAACTAAACAGATGATAAAGTAAATATTTTTGGGTTTTTTGGTTTATAGATAGGAAAGTAAAAGATTGCAAAATAGTAGATCCGAAACTTATATGATGGAAAGTAGACCCGGGGGGCATAGGTTTCACTAGAGGTTTCTCTCAAGATAGCAAATAATACGGTGGGTGAACAAATTACTGTCAAGCAATTGATAGAAAAGCACAAAGTTATGACGGTATCTAAGGCCATGATTAGGAAATATAGGCATCACGTCCGTGTCAAGTAGACCGAAACAATTCTGCATCTACTACTATTCCTCCACAGATCAACCGACTCATGCCTGCATCTAGAGTATTAAGTTCATGAAGAACAGAGTAACGCATTAAGCAAGATGACATGATGTAGAGGAATAAACTCAAGCAATATGATGTAAACCCCATCTTTTCATCCTTGATGGCAACAATACAATACGTGCCTTCCTGCCCCTACTGTCACTTCCCACATTGCAAGAAAACCCAATCTAGTTGGCCAAACCAAACCGATAGTTCAAAGAGAATTACAAAGATACCAAATCATGCATAAAAGAATTCAGATAAGATTCAAATAATATTCATAGATAAGCTAATCATAAATCCACAATTCATCGGATCTCGACAAACATATCGAAAAAGAAGATTACATCGGATAGATCTCCAAGAACATCGAGGAGAACATGGTATTGAGAATCAAAGAGAGAGAATAAGCCATCTAGCTACTAGCTATGGACCATAGGTCTGTGGTAAACTACTCACGCTTCATTGAAGGGCAATAGAGTTGATGTATAAGCCCTCCATGATCGAATCCCCCACCGACGGGATGCTAGAAAAGGCCCCAAGATGGGATCTCACGGGAACAGATGGTTGCGGCGGTGGAAAAGTCTTTTCGTGGATACTTCTGGTGGTTTGGGAATTTTGTGAATATATAGGCCGAAGAATTAGGTCAGGGAAGTCACGAGGGGCCTATAAGGCAGGGGACATGCCCTACCCCCCTGGGCGCGCCCTCCCCCCTTGTGGCCGCCTCGTGGCTCTTCCGATTTGATCTCCAAGTCTCTGGGGTGTCTTCTGGTCCAAGAAAAATCATCGCGAAGGTTTTATTTCGTTTGGACTCCGTTTGGTATTCCTTTTGTAAGAAACTCAAAAACAAGGAAAAAAACAGAAACTGGCATTGGGCTCTAGGTTAATAGGTTAGTCCCAAAAATAATTTAAAATAGCATATTAATGCATATAAAACATCCAAAGCAGGTAATATAATAGCATGGAACAATAAAAAAATTATAGATATATTGGAGACGTATCAGGTTCCTAATCACAAATCTCATCTCCTTGCAATTTACATTATTTACCATTTTCCTCTCGTTTTCATCTCCCCCTCTTCACAAAAAAAATCCGTTTTATTCGCCCTCTTTTTCGTTCACCGTTTTTTCTCGTCAGATCTGTTTTGAGTGCAATCTTGTTGCATAGTCACGATGACTCAACAGAACACCAAGTTGTGTGATTTCTCCAATACCAACAACAGTGATTTTATTAGCACCCCCATTGGTCCTCCCGCCACTAGTGCAGAGTCTTGTGATACTATTGTCGCTTTGTTGAATCTCATTATGAAAGATCGAATTTCCGGTACTCCTAGTGAGGATGCCGCGTCCCATCTTAACACATTCGTGGAATTATGTGATATGCAAAATAAAAAATATGTGGAAAATGATATTGTGAAGTTGAAATTATTCCCGTTTTCTTTGCGAGATCGTGCAAAATTTTGGTTTTTCTTCTTTGCTTGGCAAGAGTACCGATTCTTGGGATAACTACAAATATGCTTTTATTACTAAGTATTTTCCGCCCACGAAAATTATTTCCCTTAGGACACAAATTATGAATTTTAAACAACTTGAGCATGAACATGTTGTGCAATCTTGGGAAAGAGTGAAATTGATGCTAAGAAATTGTCCTACTCATGGTTTACATCTTTGGATGATCATACAAAAAAATTATGCGGGATTGAATTTTGTTTCTAGAAATCTTTTAGATTCCGCCACGGGTGGTACTTTTATGGAAATTACTTTGGGTGAAGCTACTAAATTGCTTAATAATATTATGGCTAATTATTCACAATGGCATACCGAAAGAGCTCCTACTAGTAAAAAGGTTAATTCGGTAGAAGAAAATAAATTCCTTGAGTGAAAAAGTTGATGCTCTTATGAAGTTGGTTTCTAACAAAAATGCTCCTATTGATCTTAATGATGTGCCTTTGTCTACTTTTATTGAGCAAAATAGTGATGCCATGGATGTGATTTTTGTTTCACGAAACAATTTTAATAGCAATGCTTATAGAGGTAATTTTAATCCTAGACCTTTTCCGGGAAATTCCTCTAATAATTATGGTAATTCCTATGGTAATCCTTCTTATAATAATAACAGGAACACCTATGATCTTGAGAATAATATTAAAGAATTTATCAATGCACAAAAGAATTTTAAAACTACGATAGAAGAAAAGTTGAGTAAGATTGATGATATGTCTAGAAGCATTGATAGAATTTCTCATGATGTAGAAAATCTCAAGATGAAAATGTTTGTGCCTAAGGTTGAGGAATCAATTAAACCTTTATATGTTTCTATGGAGTTAGGTAAGAAAATAACAGCTATGCTTAGAGCTAAAAGAGAATTTTTAGAAAAAGCGTTTTCTAGCGATTGCTTTCATAAAAATGATGAAGATCTTAAAATGATTGGTGTTTCTTCTATTGATTCTTTGTTTAGTAAAATTAAGATTGATGAAAAAGGGACTGAAGAAGAGTCAACTCTAGTTACAGGGCGTCCCGATAATTTGGAGGGTGAAAATCTTATTGAGAAAATTGATAAAAGTGGGTTTGGAGAGGTCAAAACTTTAACTAGTGATGTGCCCACTCTTTTGGATTACAAAGACTTTAATTATGATAGTTGCTCTTTGATTGATTGTATTTCTTTGTTGTAATCCATGATAAATTCACCCCATGCTTATGAACAAAATAAAGCTTTTACTAAACATATTGTTGATGCTATGATGAAAGCTTTGGAAGAAAAGTTGGAATTAGAGATTTCAATTCCTAGAAAATTACATGATGAATGGGAACCTACCATCAAATTCAAGATTAATAATTATGAGTGTTTTGCTTTGTGTGACTTGGGTGCTAGTGTTTCTACAATTCCGAAATCTTAATGTGATGTGCTTGGTCTTACCGATATTGAACAATGCTCTTCAGATTTGCATTTGGCGGATTCTACTATTACAAAGCCTTTGGGAAGAATCAATGATGTTCTTATTCTTGCAAATAGTAATTATGTGACCATAGATTTTATTGTTCTTGATATTGATTGCAATCCGTCTTGCCCAATTATTCTTGGTAGACCGTTCTTACATACTATTGGTGCCGTCATTGATATGAAAGAAGGCAATATTAAATTTCAATTTCCACTAAGGAAGGGTATGGAACACTTCCCTAGAAAAAGAATTAGGCCACCATATGAATCAACCATGAGGGCATCTTATGGATCTAGAAATAAAGATGACAATACTTGAATCTTTGCATTATGCCTAGCTAGGGTCGTAAAATAATAGCGCTTGTTGGGAGGCAACCCAATGAATAAAATTTATTTTTGTATTTTTCTTTCTGTGCTTGAGTGTTTGCACAATTATGCTACTGTTATCATTGTGTTTTTTATGTTTTAATTAGTGTTTGTGCTAAGCAAAGCCTTTGGGATCATGTTGGGTGATAGTTGACTTGATCTTGTTGAAAAACAGAATCTTTTGCATCTAGTAAAATCATTTTAAAAAAATTCATAGAAGCAACGAAAAATTCTGAATTTTTACACAAAATTGATATACAAATTTCCCACGTTGTCCTATTTTTTCACAATTTTTTGGAGTTATAGAAGTATTCGAAGTTTTCAGATTGCTATAGTCTGTTCTATTTTTGTCAGATTATGTTTTCTCTGCATTGTGTGCTTATTTTGATGAATCTATGGACTATCGGGGGGTTTGAGCAATAGCAAAGTTGGAATATAGTAGATATAATGCAAAAATAAAATATGAATGGGTTTGCAACAATACTTATAGTAGTGATTTGCTTTGTTATACTAACGGATCTCACGAAGGTTTTGTTGAGTTTTGTGTGTTTGAAGTTTTCAATTTTGGGTGAGATCACGATGGATAAAGGAATAATGAGTAAGAAGAGTGTCGGTGTACTAGAGTAGGGGTACCCTAGTATCCCGAACTTGTGCACGGGCAGTCGCAGCCTCCCGCAGCAAGGCTTGCCGGGTGTCCGCCAAGGTCCTCCGTGGTTCCTTTGGAGCCATTCAAGAACAAAGTATTCAAGACAAGGAGACAAGGCCCCGGCAAGAGGAGCTTGCCGGGAAGGCCAACCAAGACATCTCAAGGAACTTGCCGCGACGCGCCAGACGTCCCGGCGAGGCCCGGCGAGCGACAAACTCCCGGGCGCGACAAGACAACGACCGCGGCAAGGCGCTTGCCGCGGCAAACTACCACTCTGTACCTGCGCTCCAGCCCATCCACCGACGTGTCGCTCTGGGACCTTTCCAGGCGCGCATGGAAGGAGGCTGTGCAGCCAGCGGTGCGCGGTGGCAAGCGGCGCTGACAAGATCGCCATCGTGGCAAGTGGTGGCGTCCCTGACGGTCCCTTTTTGCACTGTTTGGGCGACACAGACGGGCATTTAATGCCTTTGTCCCCTGCCGTCAGGGTTAGGTATGACACACTGTACAAGTAGCTGTACCAACCGCAACACCTTTCCATTTTTGCCCTTGTTTACGTTGCCACCTGTTGGTGACCCCTTTAGCATATAAAAGGAGGCCCATGCGCAACGTAGAGGGGGATCGAAAAACTCTCACGCTCGGTCTCGTTAGCTGCTGGTGTGTACTGTAGCACTCAGCGCTCCCGAGCAAGAACTCAATACAAACCACAAGGCTGGAGTAGGGTTTTACGCATCCGTGCGGCCCGAACCAGGATAAACTGCTCGTGTGCTTCGCCTCGATCTGCTCTTCGTGCGATCTCCGCCCCCTGCCGAACCGAAAGGGGCTCGGTCCGCCGGTCCCATAGGTGTTCGTGGATCGGTTTCTCCCGACATCTTTGGAGCGCCAGGTAGGGGGCGTCGAGATTGTGTGAACCTGATCCGGCGAGGACACGAGCTAGATCTTCATTTTCTTCATCGACATGCCGCCGAAGAAGAAGGCTTCGGAGGCGGCTGCTCCGTCCGCGTCGAACCCACCGCCCCCGGAGCAAACGGGTGGTGGGGTAGACGCCGGCGGAAGAACGGGCGTCGACGAGGGAGCTCATGGTGCTGCCAAGTCCAACGACAAGGCTGCGCAGACCTCGGTGTCCGCACATGCACCGCGCCCATCTCCGGAGGCGCGGGACCGGCAGCGTCATGGTACTCACGGTACCATACGTTCGCTGGACCCAGATCGAGCTGGTGGATCTCGGGATGCTCAAGGCCAGCGTCACGCCAACATGCTGGCACGATCAAGGCACGGTCGACTGGACGGGATGCTGCTCCTTCTAACACAGTTAGAAGTCTGAGCATATCCCGCTCCTCGCTCCGTTCGCCACCGCCACCCACCACTCCAGCAGAAGCTCTGGCACGAGCTCAACTGCTCCTGGATTACCCTCCAACGGCCGACAAGATCGACGACTGGAGGGTCACCATTCAGAGTCTCATCAGCTTCGCCAACGGCGACACTCCACGACAGCCGAGTGCATCGCAGCCGCGGCAAGACCGCCATGCGCGAGCCGATGGCGACAAGACCGGTGGGGGTGCAACCATCGTGCACTGTCCGCCCCAAAGGCCCAGATCGCCGACTCGCCGGACCCACATCGACAGCGACTCCACCGCATCATCGGATCCGCGAGCTCGTCGCGATCAGTGCCAAGTTCTTCACGAACGGCGGCAAGAAGACGCTCGTACTCGCATCGAGCGCCGAAGAGAAGCGCGGCATCAATCGGATCAGCACGCTGGGCCCACTGTCGACGTGCATGCGCCAGGGGAACCAGGCGACTTGCCGTACGTGGTAGGTTGCCCTGCGTTTACTCGTGAGCTGCGGCAAGTCCAGTGGCCCAGCACGAAGAATTTCAAGCCAGACGTACCAGAGAAGTACGACGGCAAGACGCATCCGTCGGAGTTCCTTAGCATCTACACCATCACGGTGCAAGCTGCCGGGGGACGAGACGATAAGATCCTTGCCAACTACTTCCCGCTGGTGCTCAAGCCCAACGTCAGGTCCTGGCTCATGCACTTGCCGGACAACTCCATACCCTCCTGGGCAGACCTGTGCCACCGGTTTGTCGGCGCCTTTATAGGCGGCCACAAACCTCATGGCCAAGAGAGCGACCTTCATCTACTCGCCCAGAAGGAAGGAGAGCCCCTGCGCAAGTACATTCAGAGATTCAGCCGTGTACAGTACAACATCCCAGATATCCACCCTGCCGCGGTCATCAGCGCGTTCCACCAGAACATGCGTAACCGCAGGATGCGGGAGGAGATGGCGATGTGCAATATCAGAGACATCAGCGAGCTGTATGCCCTGGCCGACAAGTGTGCACGTGCTGAGGAAGGGAGGAAACTCCCCGGAGAGAATGCAGGAGCAGAAGGATCTGACAGTGAGGATGCTGCCCCAGCAAAGAAAAACCGGCGACGGAACAACAGGAAGAGGAAAGGAAAAGATGTCCTAGTCGTTGAGCAGTCCGGCAACGGAGGTGGCGCCAAGGAAACCAAAGCTGGTGGCTCCGGCAAGGAGGTTGCCGCATGCACCAACTGCCAGGCTGTGGCGGTCGCCGACAAGCAGGACGACACCAACAAGCAGTACTGCAAGATCCACCGCACCAAGGGCCATGACCTCCAGAGCTGCAAGAAGGTCGAGCAGCTTGTTGAGCAGCAAAAGGCTGAGTACGAGAGACGCGACAAGGAGAAGGTCCAGGAAGGTGCTGGAGGATCCGGCAAGTAGCGCCCCGGCCGGGGAGGACGCCGCGGCAAGGCCAAGCAGCGACAAGGAGACAGACCTCCCCGCGGCCGCGACAAAGATGAAGATGACGACGACGACAAAGATATGGATGATGCCGAGACTAGTGAGCAGGAGTTTCAGAAAGCCACAGAGGTCCTGTGCGTTGACGGCGGAGCTTCTCTGCATACTTCGCACCGCCAACTCAAGCAGTGGGTGCGGGAAGTCAATGCGGCAGAACCACCTGTCGAGTCACGCAAGCTTCTGAAATGGTCCAACACGCCTATCATCTTTGATATTGAGGACCACCCTGATCGCACAACTGTGGTCGGGTGCTTGCCGATGTTGGTTTCACCAACTATCCGCAACCTCAAGGTCACAAAGATGCTAGTTGACGGCAGGGCCGACTTGAACCTGATCTCCTCCGCGGTACTCCAAAAACTCCAGATCCCTGACAGTGAGCTCGAAGAGACCGGCACATTCCAAGGAATCAATCCGGGAAGGAGCAAGCCAAAGGGAAAGATCACGTTGCCGGTGACATTTGGTAGCGAGTTGAACTTCAGGACTGAGAGGGTCACTTTTGACGTCGCTGACTTCCCATTACCTTACAATGGGATACTCGTCCGTCCAGCACTCGCCAAGTTCATGGCAGCCTCTCACTACGCATACAACCTGCTGAAGATGCCAGGCCCGATAAGTGCCATCTCTATCCATGGCGACAAGAAGGATGCTCTTATCTGCGCCGACAAGATCTACCGGGAAGCGGCAACAGCAACAGATCGCGAGTCACTTGCCGTTGAAGCTCCCGGGGGGAAGAAGAAGACCAAGTCCGGCAAGAGTTCTGGTACCCACTCCGGCAAGCGCACCTCTTCGGAGTGCTGCGCTACCGTCGTGGATGCACCATCGAGCACCACCGGCAAGTGTAAGAAGACAATGGCAGCTCCGCCAGAGACCAAGAAGGTGTCCGCCAAGGAGGACGGCACTGGTGGTACCTTCACCATCAGTGCTACTCTCGACCCTAAATTGGAAAGCGCGCTCGTTGCTTTCCTGCGGGCGAACGTCGACGTGTTTGCGTGGCAACCGTCTGACATCCCTGGTGTTCCCAGGAAAGTAATCGAGCACCATCTTGCCGTCTGTCCTCATGCGCGGCCCATCAAGCAGAAGGTCAGGAAACAAGCAGTGGAGCACCAAGAATTCATCGCAGAAGAAATCAAGAAGTTGGAAGCAGCAGGCCTCGTCAGAGGAGTGCTCCATCCTACGTGGTTGGCCAATCCTGTAGTCGTGCGCAAGGCAAACGGGAAATGGAGGCTTTGTATCGACTTTACCGATGTCAATAAAGCTTGTCCCAAAGATCCATTTCCCTTGCCGCGCATCGACCAGATTGTCGACTCCACGGCCGGATGTGACTTGCTTTCATTTCTTGACGCATACTCAGGATACCATCAGATCTTCATGGCAGAAGAGGATGAAGAGAAGACCGCATTCATCACTCCATGTGGCACGTACTGTTTCGTACGGATGCCTTTCGGTTTAAAGAATGCTGGTTCAACATTTGCAAGAGTAGTCCACGACGCTTTTGAGCCACAAATACACAGAAATGTAGAGGCCTACATGGATGACATAGTGGTCAAGAGCAATGACAAAGCGACTCTGATTCAAGATTTGGATGAAACATTTGCAAATCTGTGCAAGATCAACCTCAAGCTTAACCCCGAGAAGTGTGTGTTTGGAGTCCCCTCCGGCAAGCTTCTCGGGTTCTTCGTGTCTCAGCGAGGAATTGAAGCCAATCCCGACAAGATCAAGGCCATTGAGTAGATTGAAGCACCAAAGCGCGTCAAGGATGTACGAAAACTTGCCGGTTGCGTGGCTGCTCTCAACAGGTTTATCTCAAGGTCTGCTGAGCACGCCCTGCCATTTTTCAAAATATTGAAAAAAGCAGGACCAATGAAATGGACTCCGGAAGCGGAGGCTGCGCTGCAGGACTTGAAGAGATACCTGTCCTCTACTCCAACACTTGTCACACCTAAGCCACAAGAAAAGTTGCTGCTGTATATAGCGGCAACCAATCAAGTGGTTAGTGCTGCGTTAGTGGCAGAGAGGGAGGCGGATGATGAGCCAGCAACCACGGCAGACGCATCCAGCAACAAGCAGGGAACTTCACCGACAAGCTCTGGTCCCGACAAAGATGGATCTGCGTAGGTACACGAAGAGATACAGAAGAAAATGGTGCAGCTTCCAGTTTACTTTGTCAGTTCCCTTCTGAAGGGGGCTAGATCAAGGTACTCTGGTGTGCAAAAATTGCTTTTCGGCCTTCTCATGGCCTCGAGAAAGCTGCGCCATTACTTCCAAGCACATGAGATCACAATGGTCACTCGTTTTCCGCTGAAGAGGATACTGCAGAATCCAGAAGCAACAGGCAGGATTGTTGAGTGGGCACTGGAACTGTAAAGCTTTGGCGTCAAGTTTGAGAGCACTTCAACTATCCAAAGCAGAGCATTGGTAGAATTCATAGCAGAGTGGACGCCAACACCAGATGAAGAGATTCCAGAAACAAGCATCCCCGTCAAGGAAGCAAGCAAAGAGTGGCTGATGTACTTTGATGGTGCCTTCTCGCTGCAAGGCGCCGGTGCGGGCGTGCTACTTGTCGCACCCACCGGAGAGCACCTCAAGTACGTAATCCAGATGCACTTTCCCAGGGAGCAAGCAACGAACAATACCGCAGAGTATGAAGGATTGCTTGCCGGTCTCAGGATCGCAGCAGACCTTGGGATCAAGAAGCTCATCGTTAGGGGTGCCTCGCGGCTTGTCGTCCGCCAAGTGAACAAGAATTATAAGAGTCCGTTGATGGAAGCCTACGTTGATGAAGTGAGAAAGCTAGAAGAGCACTTTGACGGCCTACAGATGGAGCATGTTCCAAGAGATCAGAACGACATTGCCGATGGCCTGTCGAAGTGCGCCGCACTTAAGTTACCTGTGGAACCAGGGATCTTTGTGCTCAAGCTAACTCAACCATCTGTAACACCATCAACCGGACAGAGCAAGAAGAGGAAGTTGGTTTCTGGTGACTACTTTCCGGCAGAGCTCCCCGAAGCCGCCGCCAAGAAGGTCCCCAAGATCAACACCAAGGATGCTGAGGAGCAGTCTGCTCCGGCGAGCCCTAGGGTTCATTCCGTTGAAGTAGATACTCCCGACAAGTTTTGCTCCGGCAAGCTTGCTGGGGAACGTCAAGCTCCGGCTGAGCCGCAGGTTCTCGCCGTAGAAGCGGATGTTCCCACAGCAGCAGGTGTGCCTTTAGTCCTTGTTGTCGAGCCACAAGCTCTAGCATGGGCACAGCAGATTGTCCGTTTCCTTCAGACAGGAGAACTTCCCGAAGAGCAAGAAGAAGCGGAAAGAGTAGCCCGGCAGTCAAGTATGTACCAGTTCGTCGACAACACACTGTACAGAAGAAGACTCAACGGTGTGAAATTGAAGAGTATTCAACGGGAAGATGGGCAAAAGCTGTTGGCAGAGATACATGGAGGCATATGTGGTCACCACATTGGCGCAAGAGCACTTGCCGGCAAAGCATTCCGGCAAGGTTTCTTTTGGCCGACAGCCCTCCAGGATGCAACTGCACAAGTAACCAAGTGTGATGCGTGCCAGTTCCATTCCAAACAGATACACCAGCCAGCTCAAGCTCTCCAGACGATCCCTTTATCCTGGCCATTTTCGGTCTGGGGGCTCGACATCCTCGGCCCCTTTCCCCGAGCTGTCGGGGGCTTTGAGTACTTGTACGTTGCAATCGACAAGTTCACAAAGTGGCCAGAAGAGGAACCAGTGAGGAAGGTGACGGCACAGTCAGCAGTCAAGTTCTTCAGGTCGATTGTTTGCCGTTTCGGGATCCCTAACAGGATCATCATCGACAACAGCACGCAATTCACGAGCCGCACCTTCATGCAGTACGTCCAAGATCTTGGCGCCAAGGTCTGTTTCGCTTCTGTTGCTCACCCAAGAAGCAACGGTCAAGCGGAGAGGGCAAATGCTGAAGTGCTGCGCGGGCTCAAGACCAGGACTTTCGACAGGCTGCACAAGTGCGGAAAGAACTGGATTGAGCAGCTGCCGGTGGTTCTTTGGTCGATCAGGACGACGCCAAATCGAGCCACTGGCCAGACACCTTTCGCTCTAGTTTATGGAGCAGAGGCAGTTCTCCCCACGAAACTCGTATACGGGTCACCTCGAGTGCTCGCTTATGATGAGCTTGAGCAAGAGCAGCTGCGACAAGATGACGCGCTGCTCCTTGAGGAGGACCGTCTTCAGGCTGCTGTGCGAGCTGCTCGCTACCAGCAAGCTTTGCGCCGCTACCATAGCCGCAAAGTTAATGCCAGAAGTCTCGAGGAAGGCGACCTTGTTCTTCAGCGCGTTCAGTCCGCCAAGAATTCCAACAAGTTGACGCCGAAGTGGGAAGGCCCTTACCGGGTGAAACGAGTCACTAGGCCTGGTGCTGTCCGCCTTGAGACCGAAGATGGCATTCCGGTGAGCAACTCCTGGAACATTGAGCATCTTTGTAAGTTTTACCCGTAAGGCGCGGTTGCCGGAACCTGTTCCAGCAACCACCTTTTGTACAAGTCTTGCCGCTGTTGCATGTAATCCTTTGTACAAAGCCGGGCGCAGACCCCGTGCATAAATAAAGCTCATACGCTTCGCACATCTTGTCAATTTCATGCTTTCTAGCTTTTGCATGTGTTATCTGACACTTTGTGCAGCGCCTACATCCTGTAAGCAATAACGAGCCGTAAGGCTCCATATCTTTATTTTCTCTTCTTTCTTTCTCTCAAGGAAAGGAAGGTTCCTCACCCACAAGTTTCCCGGGGGGGAAGGAGAAGATAATGGTGTGGACCAGGCGTCGTTTAAGGAAGTTTTGCCTTACCGGGAAGCAAACAACAGAAAAGCTAAGTTGCCAAAGCTTGAGCAATCAGATTTTTTTTTAAATTTTTAAGTTATCTTCCTCGAACAACCGTGCTTTGTATGGAAAACCTGTGCGCGGAGGAACCAACTCGTAGCTAGTTGCACCCTTACTTTGTTTCGAGTGTGCTCAACAACTTAAGTGAGCTGCGACTAGTTGCGGCAAGGTTTCTTGTCGGTCGCGGCGCCGCCAGCACGCTGCTGACGTCCTGCACTGAGCGCTCGCGGCTAAGGTGCCTGCGCCGGCAAGTTCCCTAAAAAGCGTAGGGCAAAAACATACAAAGGGAGGAATCAAGTAGAGGAAATAACATAGCAATTACTACCCAAAATAGAGTTATATTACAAGATAGCTTGTCGCAGCTCTAACAGACGGTTCTCATAACATGGCCAGCAGCGACAAGAAAAGAAGAAAACGGGCGGCCTAATCTACGCGATCGCCCTCGACCCTCTTGATCCCGCTCACCTTGTCCACAATGGGTGCGACAAGGGCCTTGAGTGTTTCCAGATCGGCATCCGGCGGCAAGGACCTGAGGACGTTGGTGAGGTTGAGGCCCGGGTTGCGGAAGGCCACCTTCACCAACACCTTCTAAAGAGCTCCCGCGCAGATATCACGCGGCTCGTCGGCCAGCTGCTTTGGAATATTCTCCCGGAGTCGCTGGAGCGCCGTCGCCACGCCTTTGAAGAACAAAGTGAGCTTGGCGCTGGGTGGGAGTTTCTCGTCGGAGGGATACCCGAAATCCTCCATCCCCAGCTGCGCCAGCTCCTTGTCGATGGCTGCGGCAACATTCACGAGACTCTCCGTCCACTGCTCCACATTCTCCCTGAAGGCGCTCTGGGCGGCAACAGCACTCTCCAGCAGCGCCTCGTTGGCCTTGATCTCCTTCTTCAAGTCCACCTCCTGCTTCTTGGCGCCGTCCAGCGTCTTGGTCAAAGTACTCAACTTCAACTCCAGATCGGCGTTGGAGTCCTTGGCGGCGCTGAGCTCCTTGCCCCTCTCGGCGAGAAGACCTTGCAGCTCGCCAAAAGTATAGGCGTCCTTCTCGCGCTCATGCTTGAGCGCGGCAAGCTCTTCACCTCTCGCCTTGAGGTCGGCCTCCAGCTGCGCCACCTTCGTCTCCAGCTCCTTCTTGGTGGCCTCGGCAGCTGTGGCAGCATCTTTAGCTTGCTTGAGGGCCCCGCCAAGTGTCTGCTCACGCGCAGCAAGATCCTCCTCGTGGTTGTCAAGATTGACCTTCCGCTGCGCCAATTCACCCTCCCGCGCGGACAGCTTCTCGGCGGCAAGCCGCTGTTGCTCTTCGACGTCAGCCTTCTCGAGGAGGAAGGCTTCCTGCGCCTCGGCAAGTTGCTTCCGCTCCTCTGCCAGGCCCGGAGAGCTTCCTGGTTAACACCCCGGAGCTCCTCCGCGCGCTTCTCAATGTCTGCTCCCGCCTTCACGACGAGCGCTTCTCGGGACTCCAGTTTGGCCTGCCGAGCGCGGTAGAGCGACACCAGCTTCCGCAGCAGCCGCTCCTCCTCAGGCTCGCCGCTGCTGCTGCTCGGCGCGTCGACCAGCGTCAGCCCAGCGGAGGCGAGCACCTCTCCGTCCAAGACTTCTCCTTCGACCGGCGCCCTGGAGCTAGACACCCAGGGGAGCTTGATGAAGATACCATCGCCGGCCTTCAGATATGCGCATGGCTGGGGCTCTTCGGAGCCTGGCGCTGCGGGAGCTGCGGAGGGATCGGCGGTCGGCATAGCGCCTGGCGCTCCTGCGGCCTCAGGGTCGTCAGTACGATCGCCCGACCCCTCGCCGGCTTTTGCGGCATCAGCTTTGGCAGCCTCTACGCCGGCGGGATCATCAGCGCCGGCCGCTTCGTCAGTAGCAGCGATGTCGTCGGTGTTGCCGCGCGCGTTCTCCTCGCCGCGCGCGTTCTCCTCGCCGGCGACCTCGGTCTCCATCTGCTCCGTGGCAGATGGATCCGACGACCAGAAAAAGGGAGAAAAGTCAAGCAAAAATCCAAAAAGAAGATCAAAAGAAGAAAAACCCAAGGGAAGTTTTCAAGCAAGAAGATTACCTGCACTGGGCTCTACAGTCACGGTCTCCACCACCGGGGCGCCGCTGGTGCTGTCCCTTGCTGGAGAACTCTTTCTTGCCGGAGACTTCTCCCTTGCCGGAGAACGCTCCTTTGCCGGGGATTTCTCCCTTGGCGGCGTAATCGAAGCAGATGGCACGTCGGGGGTGGCCTCCGGGCGCTCCTGGTGAAGCTGCTCTGCCCCTACACAAACCAGCAGTCAGATATCAGCAAAGAAAAAGCACCCATGTGCGCCTAACAGCGAAAAGTAAACCATGTACTTACGCTGGGGGCTGCGTTGGGGGCTGCTCTGAAGAACAGTTGCCGGGTCCGGCAAGGTTGTCTCGGGCGCACCCCCTGCTGTCACAGTGGGTTCATCCTCGATGATGATCAGCAGGACCTTGGCTCTCTTTGCCGCTCTCTGGGCCAGAGTCCTGAAAAGGAATGCGTTCAGAGAAAAGCAAGTCAGATACAAGACAGAACAACAAGAATCAAAGAACTACCAGTACAGCAAATAAGCTTACTCTTCTTCTTCCTCGTCGGAGCTGAGGGCGGAGAAGTCAAAGCCCGGCCCACCTCCGGCGCGGCGAGGCGGAGGAGTAGGCTCCCTTGGCCGCTTGGCGGGGGCAGTGGCGGTGGTCTGAGACGACCCCGCTCCGGCCGCCGCCGCGGCGTGAGAAGCGGCAAGAGCATCAGCGGCGGTCCGGGAGGACCCCGCTCCAGTTGCCGCGGTGGAGCGTGTCACGCGGCGCGGCGACTGTTGACTCGCCTGCCACTCCGCCACGTCCCCGGCCTTGCGGAGACGCCTTCTTGGTGGAGCCGGGGGCTCTGCTTCCGGCAAGCTGTCTGCAGAGGAGGAGGAGGAGTTGATCTCCAACGAGCCGCTCGTATCCTTGGCGGGCTCGCTCGACTCGACGTCAGGCCCGGCGCGCTCTCCAACGCTGGCAAGCACCTCTCCCTCAGCAAGGCTTGCCGCCTCTGCTGCCTCTGCCTCCTCCACGGTGAACCCAAATTCGCCCGCGGTTGCAGCTGCCGCCGCCTCTTCCAGCCTAGTGGTGATACGCTTCACCTCCTCCTCGGTGGTGTCGCGAGTAAGGCTTCTTTTCTTGTCGGGGCGGACCGGCACTTCCACCAAGCCGTCGAAGAACGCCTGCACGACGTCGTCTGCAGGCTCTTGCCAAGTTGGGTCAATTCCATGCGAGTCGCACAACGGCATTACTGCACGAATGCTGCTGAGCGAAGAGTTGTTGCACAGTGGAACGACACCCTCCGACAACCTGAACGCTTCGGGATGCTGAGGGTCGTGCTTGAACAGCTCCTTGAGCATCGCGTCAAGCTCCAGAATAGTGAAATTGAAGTTGAGGCCCGGGCGCAGCCTCATGATATCCGCCGCGTTCTTGAACTCCCACCCAGGTCTCCTCCTCTCCTGCAGGGGGGCGATGCGGTGGCGAAGGAAATCCGCGCCAACGGCGCCTATAGTGAGCCCGACAAACCTGAGGCGTTGGATCCGGGTGACGGCAATCCTCAGCCTCTCGTCTTCCGGAGCCACGTTGCTCCAATCGTTGCCGTGCACTACTGGGGCTTGGCGCCGGGTGGTTAATGGCTGCGGGTTCTCCTCAACGATCCAGCACCAGTCTGCTCTCCATTCCTCCCACTTGCTGCGGAGCTCTCCGTCCAGATAAGCTTCTTTCTTGCCGGCCCTCGAGATCCAGGTGATTCCACCAGATAAAGGCTCTCCTCTCTCAACTCGGGGCATGAAGAAATGGCGGAAAAGGGCTATGTTTGGGTGGACTCCGACAAAGTTTTTGCAGAGATGTGCGAAAACGGCCATGGTCAGGACAGCATTGGGGGTGAAGTCAAGGAGGCGGAACCCGTAGGTGTTCATGATATCACAGAAAAATTCAGAAAAAGGCGGGCAGAGCCCGCAGTAGAAGAACAGCACGAAGAAGGGGTACCCATTTGGAGCCAGTCTCCAAGCGGCAGCTGGGAGTACCCTCGTGCACGGATGCGCTCGCGTCTCCGTCGACCAGAAGAGATAATAGTACTCCTTCAGCTCCTCCGCGGCGAGCTGGGGAGGGAAGATTGCCCGCTCCTTTCGCAGCGCCGCGAGCCGCTGCGCCTCGGCCGACTTCACGCCATTCCCCTTGTCGGTCTTCGGAGCCATGGCGGAAGTGGTGGGGGAGATCGACGGCGTCGGCGGTGCTAGTGGCGGTGGGGGGCGGAGCGCTGCTCTCTTTCGGCTTTGGGAAGAAGGGGAGCGGCGAAGGCTTTTGAGATTGGAATCGCAACTGGCGGAATGGGTGAACTGCCCCTGTTTCCTCTGCTTATAAATAGGGAGGGGGCGGACGTTCCATCTTTCCGAATAAAGAAACCACCCACGATCTCCCCCATGACGCCGCATTCAACGCGTGTCGTTCGGGAAGGGCGCGGTGGATACGTAGTAAGATACGGCTTGACCCAGACCGCGCGTGCTCGTGCCCTGTTTTGGGCCTGGCCCAACAGCGCTTGGCACCGTGTGTGGCCCAGGCCCGGGGGCTCCTGTCGGTGTACTAGAGTAGGGGTACCCTAGTATCCCGAACTTGTGCACGGGCAGTCGCAGCCTCCCGCGGCAAGGCTTGCCGGGTGTCCGCCAAGGTCCTCCGTGGTTCCTTTGGAGCCATTCAAGAACAAAGTATTCAAGCCAAGGAGACAAGGCCCCGGCAAGAGGAGCTTGTCGGGAAGGCCAACCAAGACATCTCAAGGAACTTGCCGCGACGCGCCACGCGTCCCTGCGAGGCCCGGCGAGTGACAAACTCCCGGGCGCGACAAGACAACGACCGCGGCAAGGCGCTTGCCGCGGCAAACTACCACTCTGTACCCGCGCTCCAGCGCATCCACCGACGTGTCGCTCTGGGACCTTTCCAGGCGCGCGTGGAAGGAGGCTGTGCAGCCAGCGGTGCGCGGTGGCAAGCGGCGCTGACAAGATCGCCATCGTGGCAAGCGGCGGCGGCCCTGACGGTCCCTTTTTGCACTGTTTGGGCGACACAGACGGGCATTTAATGCCTTTGTCCCCTGCCGTCAGGGTTAGGTATGACACACTGTACAAGTAGCTGTACCAACCGCAACACCTTTCCATTTTTGCCCTTGTTTACATTGCCACCTGTTGGTGACCCCTTTAGCATATAAAAGGAGGCCCATGCGCAACGTAGAGGGGGATCGAAAATGTCGGTGTACTAAAGTAGGGGTACCTTAGCATCCCGAACTTGTGCACAAGCAGTCGCAGCGCCCCGCGGCAAGGTTTGCCAAAGCCAAGGAGACAAGGCCCCGGCAAGAGGAGCTTGCCGGGACGGCCACCCAGAGTACAAGGCCCCGGCAAGAGGAGCTTGCCGGGAAGACCAGCTAGAGCCCCGGCAAGAGGAGCTTGCCGGAAAGGCTAACCAAGGCCCCGGCAAGAGGAGCTTGCCGGGAAGAGCAACCAAGGCCCAGGGAGCGGCAAGCTTCTGGGTGCGACAAGATAAACACCGCGGCAAGGCGCTTACCGCGGCAAGCAACCACCCAGTACCTGCGCTCCAGCTCATCCACCAACGTGTCGCTTTGTGACTTTTCCAGGCGTACGTGGCGGGAGGCTGTGCAGCTAGGGGTATGCGGTGGCAAGCGACGCTAGCAAGGTAGCCATCGTGGCGAACGGTGGCGTCCCTGACGGCCCCTTTTCACACTGTTTGGGCGACACAGACGGGCATTTAATGCCCTTGTCCCCTGCCGTCAGGGTTAGGTATGATACACTGTACATCCACTGTACAAGTAGCTGTACCAACCACAATACTTTTCCAACTTTGCCCTTGCCTACGTTGCCACCTGTGGTGATCCCCTTGAGCATATAAAAGGAGGCCCATGCGCAACGTAGAGGGGGGTTGGCAATTCTCCCACGCTCGGTCTCGTTAGCAGTTGGAGTGTACTGTAGCACCCAGCGCTCCCGAGCAAGAAACTAATACAATCCACAAAGCAACAGTAGGGTTTTACGCATCCGTGCGGCCCGAAGCTGGGTAAAACCACCTGTGTCCCTCGCTCCAATCTGCTCTTTGCGCGACCTCCGCCCCCCGCCGAACCACAGAAAGGGGCCTCCGGTCCCATAGGTGTTCGTGGAGCCAGCGTCCCCCGACATCTTTGGCGCGCCAGGTAAGGGGCGTCGAGGGTGTGTGAACCTGATTTGGCGAGGACACGAGCTAGATCTTCGTCACCTTCATCGACATGCCGCCGAAGAAGAAGGCTGCGGAGGCGGCCGCTCCGTCCGCGTCGAACCCGCCACCCCCGGAGCAAACGGGTGGCGGGGTAGACGCCGGCGGAAAAATGGGCGTCGACGAGGGAACTCAACGCGCCGCCAAATCCAATGACAAGGCCGCGAAGACCTCGGCGTCCGCACATGCACCACATCCATCTCTGGAGGCGCGAGGCCAGCAGCGTCGTGGTACTCATGGTACCATACGCTCGCTGGACCCGGATCGAGCTGGTGGCTCTCGGGACGTTCAAGGCCAGCATGCACATCAGCATGCCGGCGCGAGCGCCGTACGGTGGCCGGGACGGGGTGCTGCTCCTTCTAACACAGTTAGAAGTCCGAGCGTATCCCGCTCCTCGCTCCGTTCGCCGCCACCACCCACCACTCCAGCAGAAGCTCTGGCGAGAGCTCAATTGCTCCTAGATTACCCTCCAGCAGCCGACAAGCTCAACGACTGGAGGGCCATCATTCAGAGTCTCGTCAGCTTCGCCAACGACGACAGACCGCACCAGGCGGGTGCATCGCAGCCGCGGCAAGGCCGCCAGGCGTGAGCTGATGGCGACAAGACCGGCGGGGGTGCAACCACCGTGCACTCTCAGCCCCGACGGCCAAAATCGCCGACTCGTCGGGTCCACCGCGACGATGACTCCACTGCGTCGTCAGATCCATGGACTCGTCGCGATCAGCGCCACGTTCCTGATGAACGACAGCAAGAAGACGCTCGTACCCGCATCAATCAGACCAGCGCGCTGGACCCACTGTCGATATGCATGCGGCAGGGGAACCAGGCGACTTGCCGTATGCGGTAGGTTGCTCTGCGTTTACTCGTGAGCTGCGACAAGTCCAGTGGCCCAGTACGAAGAACTTCAAGCCAGATATACCGGAGAAGTATGATGGCAAGTCGCATCCGTCGGAGTTCCTCAGCATCTACACCATTGCGGTGCAAGGTGCCGGGGGGCGAGACGATAAGATCCTTGCCAACTACTTCCCGCTGGTGCGCAAGCCCAATGTCAGGTCCTGGCTCATGCACTTGCCGCACCGCTCCGTATCCTCCTGGGAAGACTTGTGTCATCAGTTTGTCGGAGCCTTTACAGGCGGCCACAAACCTCATGGCCAAGCGAGCGACCTCCATCTGCTCGTCCAGAAGGAAGGGGAGCCCCTGCGCAAGTTCATCCAGCGATTCAGTCACGTGCACTACAACATCCCCAATGTCCACCCTGCCGCGGTCATCAGCGCGTTCCATCAGAACATGCGCAACCGCAGGATGCGGGAGGAGATGGCGATGAGCAAGATCAAAGACGTCAGTGAGCTATATGCCCTGGCCGACAAGTGTGCACGCGCTGAGGAAGGGAGGAAGTTCCCCAGAGAGAGCATAGGAGCAGGAGGATCTGACAGTGAAGATGCTGCCCCGACAAAGAAGAACCGGCGGCGGAACAATAGGAAAGGGAAGGGCAAGGATGTGCTTGTTGTAGAGCAGTCCGGCAACGGAGGTGGCGCCAAGACAGCCAAAGATGGCAGCTCCGGCAAGGAGGTTGCCGCATGCGCCAACTGCCAGGCTGTGGCGGCCGCCGACAAGCAGGACGGCACCAACAACCATTACTGCAAGATCCACCGCACCAAAGGCCATGATCTCCAGAACTGCAAGAAGGTCGAGCAGCTTGTTGAGCAGCAGAAGGCTGAGTACGAGCGGCGCGACAAGGAGAAGGCCCAAGGAGGTGATGTAGGATCCGGCAAGAAGCGTCCCGACCGGGGAGGATGCCGCGGCAAGACCAAGCAGCGGCAAGGAGACAGCCCCCCCCCCCCCCCGCGGCCGCGACAATGATGAAGATGACGACGACGAAGATATGGATGATGCAGAGACCAGTGAGCAAGAGTTCCAGAAAGCCACAGAGGTTCTGTGCGTTGACGGTGGTGCTTCTCTGCATACTTCACACCGCCAGCTCAAGCAGTGGGTGCGAGAAGTCAATGCAGCAGAACCAACTGTCGAGTCACGCAAGCTTCTGAAGTGGTCCAACATGCCTATCATCTTTGATACTGAGGACCACCCTGATCGCACAACTGTGGTCGGGTGCTTGGCGATGTTGGTTTCACCAACAATCCGCAACCTCAAGGTCACGAAGATGCTAGTTGACGGCGGGGCCGGCTTGAACCTGATCTCCTCTGCAGTACTCCAGAAGCTTCAGATCCCTGACAGCGAGCTCGAAGAGACCGGCACATTCCAAGGAATCAATCCGGGAAGGAGCAAGCCTAAGGGAAAAGTCACGTTGCCGGTAACATTTGGCAGCGAGCTGAACTTCAGAACTGAGAGGGTCACCTTTGACGTTGCTGATTTCCCGTTGCCTTACAATGGGATCCTCGGCCGTCCAGCACTCGCCAAGTTCATGGCGGCCTCTCACTACGCCTACAACATGCTCAAGATGCCATGCCCGATAAGTGTCATTTCTGTCCATGGCGACAAGAAGGATGCCCTTATCTGTGCCGACAAGATCTACCGGGAAGCAGCAGCAGCCGTAGATCGTGAGTCACTTGCCGCTGAAGCTCCCGGCAAGAAGAAGGAGAAGACCAATCCCGGCAAGTTCTCTGGTACCCACTTCGGCAAGCGCACCTCTTCGGAGTGCTGCGCTACCGTCGAGGACGCACCATCGAGCTCCACCGGCAAGTGTAAGAAGACAATGGCAGCTCCGCCAGAGACCAAGAAGGTGTCCGCCAAGGAGGACGACACTGGTGGTACCTTCACCATCAGTGCCGCCCTAGACCCAAATAGGAAAGCGCGCTCGTTGCTTTCCTGCGGGCGAATGTCGACGTGTTTACGTGGCAACCGTCTGACATCCCCGGCGTTCCCAGGGAAGTAATTGAGCACCACCTAGCCGTTTGTCCTCATGCGCGGCCGTCAAGCAGAAAGTCAGGAAGCAAGCAGTGGAGCGCCAAGAGTTCATTGCCGAAGAGATCAGGAAGTTGGAAGCAGCAGGCCTCGTTAGAGGAGTGCTCCATCCGACGTGGCTGGCCAATCCCGTGGTCGTGCGCAAGGCAAACGGGAAATGGAGGCTTTGTATCGACTTCACCGATGTCAATAAAGCTTGTCCCAAAGACCCATTTCCCTTGCCGCGCATTGACCAGATTGTTGACTCCACGGCCAGATGTGATTTGCTTTCATTTCTTGATGCATACTCAGGGTACCATCAGATCTTCATGATAGAAGAGGATGAAGAGAAGACCGCATTCATCACCCCGTGTGGCACCTACTGCTTCATACAAATGCCTTTCGGTCTGAAGAATGCTGGTTCAACATTTGCAAGGGTAGTCCATACCGCTTTTGAGCCACAGCTACACAGAAATGTGGAGGCCTACATGGATGATATAGTGGTCAAGAGCAAGGATAAGGCGACCCTGATCCAAGATCTAGATGAGACGTTTGCAAACCTGTGCAAGATCAACCTCAAGCTTAACCCCGAGAAGTGTGTGTTTGGAGTCCCCTCCGGCAGGCTTCTCGGGTTCTTTGTGTCTCAGAGGGGAATTGAAGCCAATCCCGACAAGATCAAGGCCATTGAGCAGATTGAAGCACCCAAGCGCGTCAAGGACGTACGGAAACTTGCCGGTTGCGTGGCTGCTCTCAGCAGGTTTATCTCGAGGTCTGCTGAGCGCGCCCTACCGTTTTTCAAAATTTTGAAGAAGGCAGGTCCAATGAAATGGACTCCGGAAGCGGACGCAGCGCTGCAGGACTTGAAGAGATACCTGTCCTCCACTCCAGTACTTGTCACACCTAAGCCACAAGAGAAGTTGTTGCTATATCTAGCAGCAACCAATCAAGTGGTTAGTGCTGCGTTAGTAGCAGAGAGGGAGGCGGATGATGAGCCAGCAACCCCGGCAAGCACACCCGGCGACAAGCAGGGGGCTTCGCCGACAAGCTCTGGTCCCGACAAGGATAGATCCGCGCAGGCAAATGAGGTGATACAAAAGAAGATGGTGCAGCGCCCAGTCTACTTTGTCAGTTCCCTCCTGCAGGGGGCTAGGTCAAGGTACTCTGGTGTGCAGAAATTGCTTTTCGGCCTTCTCATGGCCTCGAGAAAGCTGCGCCATTACTTCCAAGCACATGAGATCATAGTGGTCACTCGCTTTCCGTTGAAGAGGATACTGCAGAATCCAGAAGCAACAGGCAGGATTGTCGAGTGGGCACTGGAACTGTCAAGCTTTGGCCTCAAGTTTGAAAGCACTTCAACTATCCAGAGCAGAGCATTGGCAGAGTTCATAGCAGAATGGACGCCGACACCAGATGAATAGATTCCAGAGACAAGCATCCCCGTCAAGGAGGCAAGCAAAGAGTGGCTGATGTACTTTGATGGTGCCTTCTCGCTGCAAGGCGCCGGTGCTGGCGTGCTGCTTATCGCGCCCACCGGAGAGCACCTCAAGTACGTGGTCCAGATACACTTTCCCAGGGAGCAAGCAACAAACAATACTGCAGAGTATGAAGGATTGCTTGCCGGTCTCAGGATCGCAACAGACCTTGGGATAAATAAGCTCATTGTCAGGGGTGACTCACAGCTTGTCGTCCGCCAAGTGAACAAGAACTACCAGAGTCCATTGATGGCAGCATACGTTGATGAAGTGAAGAAGCTAGAAGAGCGTTTTGACAGCCTGCAGATGGAGCATGTTCCAAGAGACCAGAACGACATTGCCGATGGCCTGTCAAAATGCGCTGCACTAAAGTTACCTATGGAACCAGGGATCTTTGTGCTCAGGCTGACTCAACCCACCGTAACACCGTCAACTGGACAGAGCAAGAAGAGAAAGTTGGTTTCTAGTGACTATCTTCCGGCAGAGCTTCCCGAAGCCGCCGCCAAGAAGGTCCCCAAGACCGACGCCAACATTGCTGAGGAGCAGTCTGCTCCGACGAGCCCCAGGGCTTGTCCCGTTGAAGCAAACGCTCCCGACAAGTTTTGCTCCGGCAAGCTTGCCGGGGAACATCAAGCTCCGGCAGAACCACAGGTTCTTGCCGTGGAAGCGGGTGTTCCCGCAGCAGCAGATGTGCCTTTGGTCCTTGTTGTCGAGCCCCAAGCTCCAGCATGGGCACAACAGATTGTCCTCTTCCTCCAAACAGGAGAACTTCCCGAAGAGCAGGAAGAAGCGGAAAGAGTAGCCCGGCAGTCAAGTATGTACCAGTTTGTGGACAACGAACTGTACAGAAGAAGACTCAACGGTGTGAAATTGAAGTGTATTCCCCGGGAAGATGGACAAAAGCTGTTGGCAGAGATACATGGAGGCATATGTGGTCACCACATTGGCGCAAGAGCACTTGCCGGCAAAGCTTTCCGGCAGGGCTTCTTCTGGCCGACAGCCCTCCAGGATGCAACTGCACAAGTAACCAAGTGTGAAGCGTGCCAGTTCCATTCCAAACAGATACACCAGCCAGCTCAAGCTCTCCAGACGATCCCTTTATCTTGGCCATTTTCGGTCTGGGGGCTCGACATCCTCGGCCCCTTCCCCCGAGCTGTCGGGGGCTTTGAGTACTTGTACGTCACAATCGACAAGTTCACAAAGTGGCCGAAGGTGGAACCAGTGAGGAAGGTGACCGCACAGTCATCAGTCAAGTTCTTCAGGTCGATTGTTTGCCGTTTCGGAATCCCTAACAAGATCATCACCGACAACGGTACGCAATTCACGAGCTGCACCTTCATGCAGTATGCCCAAGATCTTGGCACCAAGGTCTGCTTCGCTTCTGTTGCTCACCCGGGAAGCAACCGTCAAGCAGAGAGGGCGAATGCTGAAGTGCTGCGTGGACTCAAGACTAGGACTTTCGACAGGCTGCACAAGTGCGGAAGAAACTGGATCGAGGAGCTGCCGGTGGTTCTTTCGTCGATCAGAACGACGCCAAATCGAGTCACTGGCCATATACCCTTTGCTCTTGTCTATGGAGCAGAGGCAGTTATCCCCACGGAACTCGTATATGGGTCACCTCGAGTGCTCGCTTATGATAAGCTTGAGCTAGAGCAGCCACGGCAAGAGGACGCGCTGCTCCTTGAGGAAGATCGTCTTCAGGCTGCCGCGCGAGCTGCTCGCTACCGGCGAGCTTTGCGCCGCTACCATAGCCGCAGAGTTAAAGCCAGAAGCTTCGAGGAAGGCGACCTTGTTCTTCGGCGTGCCCAGCCCGCCAAGCATTCCAGCAAGTTGACGCCGAAGTGGGAAGGCCCTTACCGGGTGAAACGAGTCACTAGGCCTGGCGCTGTCCGCCTTGAGACCGAAGATGGCTCTCCGGTGAGCAACTCCCGAGATTTTGAGCATCTTCGTAAGTTTTGCCCGTAAGGCGCGGTTGTCGGACCCCGTCCGGCAACCACCTTTTTGTACAAGTCTTGCCGCTGTTGCATGTAATCCTTTATACAAAGCCGGGCGCAGACCCCGTGCGTAGATGAAGCGTTGGCGCCCTAAGTTATAGCATGCATGCTGGGTCGAGTCTCGTCCTTAGTTAGGGTTGATAGTGCTTGACAGCGGCTAACCCCTAGGTAGAGGTCGAGTGTGCGTCCTTCCGCCTTTCTCTCGTTTCCTTGGTTCGCAGGGCTCGCATATCCTAGCCGGACCGCTTGAGGACGAAGGAGAGAAGAAGGACGGACCATCATCCGGACCCCGGCAAGCCAGTGTTGCCGGGGGCTGCAAGTACAAGGATCCACCCCGGCAAGTCAGAGTTGCCGGGGGCTGCAATCTCAGATAAGCTTTGCATCCCTTATCATGCTTTCTCTTAGGAACTGAGGTATGCGAAACCTCGTTTCTTCCTAAAACCTACCGTGCTCCCATAACTCTGGGCCCTAAGGGCCCGTCCCAAGGACCAGTTTTGGTTGTAGTCGCGGTAGTAAAGGGACGAAGCGAGGAGCCCGAACCTGCCGCATCCCTGCCTCCGCCAAAGGCGTGAGAAAGGTTGAGCGACGAGGGAAGACGACAGGGCCTGCTGCCGGGAAAAGAGGTGTCTATCTTAAAGATATCTAGGATTCGTTCCTTGACGTGGGTTCCACCCACGAGACAAATAACCCGGCAAGCATCCCCTTTTCATTAAAAAGCATACCAATCAGGTACAGTTCATAGAGAATAAAAAGCATGAATGCTGGGATTACAAGTTCTAAATGCAACTAAGGCCCGAAGGCTTACAAAGTGAAAAAAGATAAGGTGCCCGTAATCCTTTTGTTGCCCCTCTTTTCAGGAGGTAGGGCAAGGAGGCGAAAAGGGCAAAAGAAGCGCCTAGGCGAGCTACGGGTGACAGAAGACACCAAGAGAACATCTCGGTGGCCGTCCAAGGGCTGGATGGTGATGGCGACGCCGGAAGTGGAGCTCGAAGATGAGGCAGCAGGACGTCAACACGCTGTCGAGGGCGCCACGCCCCCGTACTCCGAGTTGACGGCCTTGCCGCCCGCCTTCTTCCTCTTCCGCAGCCTTCCTACGCCAGCCGCCCAAGGAGACGACCCCGAGAAGCTCAAGGAGCCGGCGACACGGATGATGGGGTCGTCAGTGCCACGCAGAGCGGCGCCCGACACCTAGTCGGACCCGTCATCCTGCCGCCCACTCCCCTCTTCATCGCCGCTGCCGTCCTGCTCGTCACTCTCGCTCGAGGAGGAGTCTTCGCTATCGGGGGAGCTGTCCACGCAGCACCTTGCCTGAGTGCCGAAGCACCCGAAGACCTTGACGGAGAGAAGACCGCCCTCCATCAACTTGAAGTGGAGGGTGAGCCCTGCCGTCAGGTGGTGGATGCGGGCGAACGTTTTCCACCCTCGACCAAGATACATCACATTAGGGGCTGGGAAGTCAACGCGAGCTCGCACGCCGCTGATTCCGCAGCCCCTCATGTGCAATCTCAGTGTTTCGGGCGGATCCAACTCCATTTCGCTCGCGAATGGAGTCGGGAGTCGAAGACGACGGCGAGGCGGCCGGCGTAGCCTGACAAAGAACTCGCAGGGGTCGTCCCTGATATGGACGGCCAGGGGAGGAGGAGCCTCTGGCGGGGGCGGAGGCGAAGCCGGCGCACCGCCCCGTCCACCTCTTCCCCGAACGCCTCGGCCTCGCCCTCGACCTCGCCCACGGCCTCGCCCCCTTCCTCTTCCCCTTGCGGCCAGCTCCGCCACCACGGGTTCGGGAGGAGGATGGACGCGCTGCCTAGCGGAAACCCTCGTCGCCACCATTGAAGGACCAGAGCTTCCTCTCACCATGACAAAGGAGAGAGAGGGAAATAGAAGATGAAGAGAGGAGGAGATGAAGAATGCGGGTCTCCGTTCAACCTCTCCCGCTCCTTATAAAGGAGCGAGGTGGGGGCTCGGCCACCCAGCTCGGCCAATCAAGACACAGAAGCAGGGGGAGCTGGGACCGACCCGCTGCCACTACCCACGACGGTCCGGTTTCCCGCCTCCGCCGTTCACCATCCCAAGTGCATGAAATCCGCGTGGCAGGCGGGCAGAACCGATGCGACGGGTGAGGCGACCCCTCCCCACCCCGTGATCGTGGGGAGTGGACGCCTCGAAAACCGCGCCTCGGCCCCGCCCAGTGAAAGAACCACGCCTCCACGCCTCCCTCCATTTATGGGGAAGGTGCGAAACGCCCACGATCTCCCCCACGATGCTGCGCTTAACGCATGGCGTTCGGGGAGGGCGCGGTGGGTACGAAGTGGGGTACGGCACGACCCGAGCCGCGCGGGCCCGTGCACTGTTTTGGGCCTGGCCCAACAGCGCTCGGCACCGTGTGTGGCCCAGGCCCGGGGGCTCCTGTCGGTGTACTAAATTAGGGGTACCTTAGCACCCCGAACTTGTGCACGGGCAGTCGCAGCGCCCCGCGGCAAGGTTTGCCAAAGCCAAGGAGACAAGGCCCCGGCAAGAGGAGCTTGCCGGGACGGCCACCCAGAGTACAAGGCCCCGGCAAGAGGAGCTTGCCGGGAAGACCAGCTAGAGCCCCGGCAAGAGGAGCTTGCCGGGAAGAGCAACCAAGGCCCAGGGAGCGGCAAGCTTCTGGGTGCGACAAGGTAAACACCGCGGCAAGGCGCTTACCGCGGTAAGCAACCACCCAGTACCTGCGCTCCAGCTCATCCACCAATGTGTCGCTCTGTGAGTTTTCCAGGCGTACGTGGCGGGAGGCTGTGCATCTAGGGGTATGCGGTGGCAAGCGACACTTGCAAGGTAGCCATCGTGGCGAACGGTGGCGTCCCTGACGGCCCCTTTTCACACTGTTTGGGCGACACAGACGGGCATTTAATGCCCTTGTCCCCTGCCGTCAGGGTTAGGTATGGTACACTGTACATCCACTGTACAAGTAGCTGTACCAACCACAATACTTTTCCAACTTTGCCCTTGCCTACGTTGCCACCTGTGGTGATCCCCTTGAGCATATAAAAGGAGGCCCATGCGCAACGTAGAGGGGGGTTGGCAATTCTCCCACGCTCGGTCTCGTTAGCAGCTGGAGTGTACTGTAGCACCCAGCGCTCCCGAGCAAGAAACTAATACAATCCACAAAGCAGCAGTAGGGTTTTACGCATCCGTGCGGCCCGAAGATGGGTAAAACCACCCGTGTCCCTCGCTCCAATCTGCTCTTTGCGCGACCTCCGCCCCCCGCCGAACCACAGAAAGGGGCCTCCGGTCCCATAGGTGTTCGTGGAGCCAGCGTCCCCCGACAGAAAAACTCTCTCGCTCGGTCTCGTTAGCTGCTGGTGTGTACTGTAGCACTCAGCGCTCCCGAGCAAGAACTCAATACAAACCACAAGGCTGGAGTAGGGTTTTACGCATCCGTGCGGCCCGAACCAGGATAAACTGCTCGTGTGCTTCGCCTCGATCTGCTCTTCGTGCGATCTCCGCCCCCCGCCGAACCGAAAGGGGCTCGGTCCGCCGGTCCCATAGGTGTTCGTGGATCGGTTTCTCCCGACAAAGAGCCTAACCTTGGGTATGCCCATGGCATCCCAAGCCATTATCTCAAAAGAGAAGCAATCAACTAATCTTGGGGATTGCTACCTCTTGAGCATGTGTTGGTTTTCCCTTGAAGAGGAAAGGGTGATGCAGCAAAGTAGTGTAAGTATTTCCCTCAGTTTTTGAGAACCAAGGTATCAATCCAGTAGGAGGTTACACGCAAGTCGCCTTATACCTGCACAAACAAATAAGAACCTTGCAACCAGCGCGATAAAGGGGTTGTCAATCCCTTCACAGCCACTTGCAAAAGTGAGATCTGGTAGAGATAATAAGATAAACATTTTTGGTATTTTTATGATATAGATTGGAAAGTAAAGATTGCAAAATAAAATAGATCGGAAACTTATATGATGGAAAATAGACCCAGGGGCCATAGGTTTCACTAGTGGCTTCTCTCAAGATAGCATAATCTACGGTGGGTGAACAAATTACTGTCGAGCAATTGGTAGAAAAGCGCATAGTTATGAGAATATCTAGGCATGATCATGTATATAGGCATCATGTCCGCGACAGGTAGACCGAAATGATTCTGCATCTACTACTATTACGCCACACATCGACCGCTATACAACATGCATCTAGAGTATTAAGTTCATAAGAACAGAGTAACACATTAGGCAAGATGACATGATGTAGAGGGATAAACTCAAGCAATATGATATAGACCCCATCTTTTTATCCTCAATGGCAACAATACAATACGTGCCTTGCTACCCCTGCTGTCACTGGGAAAGGACACCGCAAGATTGAACCCAAAGCTAAGCACTTCTCCCATTGCAAGAAAGATCAATCTAGTAGGCCAAACCAAACTGATAATTCGAAGAGACTTGCAAAGATATCAAATCATACATATAAGAATTCAGAGAAGAACCAAATATTGTTCATAGATAATCTTGATCGTAAACCCACAATTCATCAGATCTCGACGAACACACCGCAAAAAGAATTACATCGAATAGATCTCCAAGAGAATCAAGAAGAACTTTGTATTGAGATCCAAAGAGAGAGAAGAAGCCATCTAGCTAATAACTATGGACCCGAAGGTCTGTGGTAAACTACTCACACATCATCGGAGAGGCTATGGTGTTGACGTAGAAGCCCTCCATGATTGATTCCCCCTCAAGTGAAGCGCCGGAAAAGGCCCCAAGATGGGATCTCATGGGTATAGAAGGTTGCGGCGGTGGAAATAGGGTTTTGTGGTGCTCTCTGATGTTTTTGGGGTATATGAGTATATATAGGCGAAAGAAGTAGGTCAGTGGAGCCACGAGGGGCCCACAAGGGTGGGGGCGCGCCTACCCCCTGGGAGCGCCTCCCAATCTCGTGGCCACCTCGTTGCTTCCTTGACGTCCACTCCAAGTCTCCTGGATTGCGTTTGTTCCAAAAATAACTCTCTCGAAGGTTTCATTCCGTTTGGATTCCGTTTGATATTCCTTTTCTGTGAAACACTGAAATAGGCAAAAAAAACAGCAATTTGCACTGGGCCTTTGGTTAGTAGGTTAGTCCCAAGAATAATATAAAAGTGCATAATAAGGCCTATTAAACATCCAAAAAAATAATATAATAGCATGGAACAATCAGAAATTATAGATACATTGGAGACATATCAAGCATCCCCAACCTTAATTCCTGCTCGTCCTCGAGTAGGCAAATGATAAAAATAGAATTTTGGATGTGGAATGCTACCTAGCATAATTCTATATGTAATTTTCTTTATTGTGGCATGAATGTTCAGATTCGAAAGATCAAGATAAAATTTTAATATTGACATAAAAATAATAATACTTCAAGCATACTAACAAAGCAATCATGTCTTCTCAAAATAACATGGCCAAAGAAAGTTATCCCTACAAAATCATATAGTCTGGCTATGCTCTATCTCCATCACACAAAATATTTAAATCATGCGCAACCCCCGTTGACAAGCCAAGCAATTGTTTCATACTTTTGATGTTCTCAATTTTTTTCAATCTTCACGCAATACATGACCGTGAGCCATGGACATAGCACTATATGTGGAATAGAAGGGTGGTTGTGGAGAAGACAAAAAGGAGAAGATAGTCTCACATCAACTAGGCGTATCAACGGGCTATGGAGATGCCCATCAATAGACATCAATGTGAGTGAGTAGGGATTGCCATGCAACGAATGCTCTAGAGCTATAAGTGTATGAAAGCTCAACAAAAGAAACTAAGTGGGTGTGCATCCAACTCGCTTGCTCACGAAGACCTAGGGCATTCTGAGGAAGCCCATCATTGGAATATACAAGCCAAGTTCTATAATGTAAAATTCCCACTAGTATATGAAAGTGACAACATAGGAGACTCTCTATCATCAAGATCATGGTGCTACTTTGAAGCACAAGTGTGGTAAAAGGATAGTAACATTGCCCCTTCTCTCTTTTCTCTCATTTATTATTATTTTTTATTTTGGCCTTTTCTCTTTTTTTGTGGCCTCTTTTTTATTTTTTTATTTTTTGTCCGGAGTCTCTTCCCGACTTGTGGGGGAATCACAGTCTCCATCATCCTTTCCTCACTTGGGACACACTTTTATTTACTTACAACTCAAAAATTACAACTCAATACTTAGAACAAAATATAACTCTATGTGAATGCCTCCGGTGGTGTACCGGGATATGCAATGAATCAAGAGTGACATGTACGAAAAAATTATAAAGGTGGCTTTGCCACAAATACGATGTCAACTACATGATCATGCAAAGCAATATGACAATGATGGAGCCTGTCATAATAAACGGAACGGTGGAAATTTGCATGGCAATATATCTCGGAATGGCTATGGAAATGCCATAATATGTAGGTATGGTGGCTGTTTTGAGGAAGGTATATGGTGGGTGTATGATACCGGCGAAAGGTGCGCGGTATTAGAAAGGCTAGCAATGGTGGAAGGGTGAGAGTGCGTATAATCCGTGGACTCAACATTAGTCATAAAGAACTCACATACTTATTGCAAAAATCTATTAGTTATCGAAACGAATTACTACGCGCATGCTCCTAGGGGGGTAGATTGGGAGGAAAAGACCATCGCTCGTCCCCGACCGCCACTCATAAGGAAGACAATCAATAAATAAATCATGCTCCGACTTCATGACATAATGGTTCACCATACGTGCATGCTATGGGAATCACAAACTTCAGAACAAGTATTTCTCAAATTCACAACTACTCAACTAGCATGACTCTAATATCACCATCTTCATATCTCAAAACAATTATCAAGTATCAAACTTTTCATAGTATCCGATGCACTTTATATGATAGTTTTTATTATACCCATCTTGGATGTTCATCATATTAGGACTAATTTTATAGCCAAAGAAAATTACCATGTTGTTTTATAGGACTCTCAAAATAATATAAGTGAAGCATGAGAGATCAATAATTTCTATAAAATAAAACCACCACCATGCTCTAAAAAGATATAAGAGAAGCACTAGAGCAAAATTATCTAGCTCAAAAGATATAAGTGAAGCACAAAGAGTATTCTAATAAATTTTGATTCTTGTGTGTCTTTCCAAAAGGTGTGTTCAGAAAGGATGATTGTGATAAACTAAAGAGCAAAGAATCAAATCATACAAGACTCTCCAAGAAAAACACATATCATGTGGTGAATAAAAATATAGCCTCAAGTAAAGTTACCGATAGACGAAGACGAAAGAGGGGATGCCTTCCGGGGCATCCCCAAGCTTAGGATTTTGGTTGCACTTTAATTTTACCTTGTGGTGCCTTGGGCATCCCAAAACTTAGGCTCTTGCCACTCCTTATTCCATAATCCATCAAATCTTTACCCAAAAACTTGAAAACTTCACAACACAAAACTCAACAGAAAATCTCATGAGCTCCGTTAGTATAAGAAAACAAATCACGACTTTAAGGTACTATAATGAACTCATTCTTTATTTATATTGGTGTTAAAACTACTATATTACAACTTCTCTATGGTTCATACCCCCCGATACTAGCCATAGATTCATCAAAATAAGCAAACAACACAAGAAAAACAGAATCTGTCAAAAACAGAACAGTCTGTAGTAATCTGTATCAAACGTATACTTAAGTAACTCCAAAAATTATGAAATATATTGGTGGAAATGAGGAATTTGTCTATTAATCATCTTAAAAAAATCAACCTAAAAGCACTCTCCAGTAAAAAATGGCAGCTAATCTCGTGAGCGCTAAAGTTACTGTTTTTTTACAGCAAGATCATAAAGACTTCACCCAAGTCTTCCTGAAGGTTCTACTTGGCACAAACACTAATTAAAACATAAAACCACATCTAACCAGAGGCTAGATGAATTATTTATTACTAAACAGAAACAAAAAGCAAGAAACAAAAATAAAATTGGGTTGCCTCCCAACAAGCGCTATCGTTTAACGCCCCTGGCTAGGCATAAAGGCAAGAATAGATCTAGGTATTGTCATCTTTGGTATGCAATCCATAAGTGGCTCTCATAATAGATTCATAAGGTAATTTAATTTTCTTTCTAGGAAAGTGTTCCATGCCTTTCCTTAACGGAAATTGGAATCTAATATTTCCTTCTTTCTTATCAATAATTGCACCAATCGTTCTAAGGAAAGGTCTACCAAGAATAATAGGACATGTAGGATTGCAATCTATATCAAGAACAATAAAATATACGGGCACATAATTCCTATTTGCAACAATAAGAACATCATTAATCCTTCCCATAGGTTTCTTAATGGTGGAATCCGCAAGATGCAAGTTTAAAGAACAATCATCAAATTCACGGAAACCTAACACATCACACACAGTTTTAGGAATCATGGAAACACTAGCACCCAAATCACTAAAAGCATAGCATTCATGATCTTTAATCTTAATTTTAATAGTAGATTCCCACTCATGATAAAGTTTTCTAGGGATAGAAACTTCTAATTCAAGTTTTTCTTCATAAGATTGCATTAAAGCATCAACGATATGTTTGGTAAAAGCTTTATTTTGACTATGAGCCTGAGGAGAATTTAACACGGATTGCAACAAGGAAATACAATCTATCAAAGAGAAATTATCATAATTAAATTCCTTGAAATCCAAAATAGTGGGTTCATTGCTATGTAAAGTTTTGACCTCTTCAATCCCACTTTTACTAATTTTTGCATCAAGATCTAAAAACTCCGAATCATTGGGACGCCTTTTAACTAAAGTTAACTCATCTCCAGTCCCATCACTATCAAGATTCATATTGCAAAACAAAGATTTAATAGGAGACACATCAATCACTTTTAGATCTTCATCCTTATTACCTCTAGCTCTTCCGGTTTGGTGGCCATCTTATTAACTAAGGTGGCCTGCTTATCTAAAATTTGGGCTATTAAGTTTTCAAGGTGAGCAAACTGAGATTTCAAACCATAAAATTCCTTCGACATATCATCAAGATCTTTATTCATGTACTCCATAAAGCTTTTTTGTTCTTTAAGCTTGTTTCCAAAGAAATTATTATGCTCAAATTGCAAAGTCATAAAGCTTCTAACGTTGTTTTCAATTTCTTCCAACCTTCTATGGTAAGGATCAACGCTTTTAGGCAAGTCCATCAGGGCAAACAGGCACACAAGAAGCAAGCGAAAAGAGATGGACGAAAAAAGAGGGCGAATAAAATGGCAAAGGTGAAGTGGGGGAGAGGAAAACGAGAGGCAAATGGAAAATAATGTAATGCGAGGGATAAGAGTTTGTGATGGGTACTTGGTATGTCTTGACTTGTGCGTAGATCTCGCCGGCAACGGCGCCAGGAATGGCTAGTTGCTGGGAGATCAAATCTTGACTTGACTTGGCGTAAGCCTCCCCGGCAACGGCGCCAGAAATCCTTCTTGCTACCTCTTGAGCATGCGTTGGTTTTCCCTTGAAGAGGAAAGGGTGATTCAGCAAAGTAGCGTAAGTATTTCCCAAAGTTTTTGAGAACCAAGGTATCAATTCAGTAGGAGGTTACATGCAAGTCGCCTTATACCTGCACAAAAAAATAAGAACCTTGCAACCAACGTGATAAAGGGGTTGTCAATCCCTTCACGGCCACTTGCAAAAGTGAGATCTGATAGAGATAATAAGATAAATATTTTTGTTATTTTTATGATATAGATTGGAAAGTAAAGATTGCAAAATAAAATAGATCGGAAACTTATATGATGGAAAATAGACCCAGGGGCCATAGGTTTCACTAGTGGCTTCTCTCAAGATAGCATAATCTATGGTGGGTGAACAAATTACTGTCGACCAATTGATAGAAAAGCGCATAGTTATGAGAATATCTAGGCATGATCATGTATATAGGCATCACGTCCGCGACAAGTAGACCGAAACGATTCTGAATCTACTACTATTACTCCACACATCGACTGCTATCCAACATGCATCTAGAGTATTAAGTTCATAAGAACAGAGTAACGGATTAGGCAAGATGACATGATGTAGAGGGACAAACTCAAGCAATATGATATAAACCCCATCTTTTTATCCTCGATGGCAACAATACAATACGTGCCTTGCTGCCCCTGCTGTTACTGGGAAAGGACACCGCAAGATTGAACCCAAAGCTAAGCACTTCTCCCATTGCAAGAAAGATCAATCTAGTAGGCCAAACCAAACTGATAATTCGAAGAGACTTGCAAAGATATCAAATCATACATATAAGAATTCAGAGAAGAACCAAATATTGTTCATAGATAATCTTGAACATAAACCCACAATTCATCGGATCTCGACGAACACACCGCAGAAAGAATTACATTGAATAGATCTCCAAGAGAATCGAGGAGAACTTTGTATTGAGATCCAAAGAGAGAGAAGAAGCCATCTAGCTAATAACTATGGACCCGAAGGTCTGTGGTTAACTACTCACACATCATCGGAGAGGCTATGGTGTTGATGTAGAAGCCCTCCATGATCGATTCCCCCTCCGGCGGAGCACCGGAAAAGGCCCCAAGATGGGATCTCACGGGTATAGAAGGTTGCGGCGGTGGAAATAGGGTTTCGTGGTGCTCTCTGATGTTTTCGGCGTATATGTGTATATTTAGGCGAAAGAAGTAGGTCAGTGGAGCCACGAGGGGCCCACAACGGAGGGGGCGCGCCTACCCCCTGGGCGTGCCTCCCTATCTCGTGGTCGTCTCGTTGCTTCCTTGACATCCACTCCAAGTCTCCTGGATTGCGTTTGTTCCAAAAATAACTCTCCTGAAGGTTTCATTCCGTTTGGATTCCGTTTGATATTCCTTTTCTGCGAAACACTGAAATAGGCAAAAAAAACAACAATTTGCACTAGGCCATTGGTTAGTAGGTTAGTCCCAAGAATAATATAAAAGTGCATAATAAAGCCCATTAAACATCCAAAATAGATAATATAATAGCATGGAACAATCAAAAATTATAGATACGTTGGAGACGTATCAGGGATGCCCGAGTGGCATCCCCTCTTTCTTCTAACGACCATCGGTATTTTACTTGGAGATATATTTTTATTCATTGCATATCATGAGTTTTGCTTGGAGCATCTTGTATGATATGAATCTTTGCTTGTTTTGATTTTTGTTTTTAGTCTTGTATCCTTGTTGGACACACCTATTTGAGAGAGCCAAAATTAATCTATGACTTGTTAGAATTGCTCTCTATGCTTCACTTAAATCTTTTCGAGCTCTGGAATTGCTCTAGTGCTTCACTTATATCTTTTTGAGCATGGTGTGCTTTAGTATTTTTGAAGAAATGCTCTCATGCTTCACTTATATTTATTTGAGAGTTCGTAATTTTTTTTAAGAAATTCTCTAATGCTTCACTTAAATTATTTTGAGAGAAGAAATTTTTTATGCTCATGTTCTTCACTTATTTGTTTGAGCTATCAAAAGCAACATATGAAATTCGTCTGAAGTGATAGATATTCAAGAGGGGTATAATAAAAACTTTCATGAAGATCATTGGACAAAATAAACTTGATTCTTGTAATAGTTTTGCGATATGATGATATAATATGTGAGTCATGTTGATGAGTAATTATGCTTTAGTAAGAATATTGGTGCTAAGGATGCTTCTCAATCTTTTGCTAGCCTTCACTTGCACTAAGTATGATCACTACTTGTGCATCCAAAATCCTTAAAACCAGTTTTGCCATATGAGTCCACTATACCTACCTATATGCGGTATTCTTTTTTCGTTCTAAGCAAATTTGTATGTGCCATCTATAATTTTCAAAATAAATTTCTCTTTTGTGTGCTCGTACCGCTCATGAAACGGTAGGGGGTGGCTGATATTTTTCCATGCTAGATGTGTTATTCTCAAGATGAGAGTTTATTCACTTGTCATTGCACGGGAGTACGACAAAGGTATTAGGGATGCCCAGTCTCGAAATGAAAAAAATGAATTTACTTTATATTTTCAAATAATAAATTCCTTGGAAAGTGTTGGTATGGACGGCATCCGTGGATTCGGTTAGCCGTGGAATGTGAAAGTATGGTGGAAAAAGGAATAAACTTTATTTTATGTTTGGGAACCGCGTATGATATATCTAGCATGGAAAGTATTAGGAACTACTCGATCGTTTTCGTTGACAGGAAAGGCATGCCACCCTAAATGTTTTTATCTCTATCTTTTTTTCTTTGAGCTCTGGCACCTCTACAAATCCCTACTTCCCTCTGCGAAGGGCCTTTCTATTTAATTTATGCAAAAAAGATTTTGATTCTCCATCATCTCTTATAAAGAACCAACTAATGGGCACTATGATCGTACTTGAGCATTGGGTGCAGCTAATATGCGAGTGTGTTTCATGAATGGATCAATGACTGAGCATAATGGGCTAGGGATAACTTGCTTTAGTGTTGATATTTTGAATGACATGGTTGCTTGTTGATATGCACGAGTATTGAAATCTTCATGTCAAAACTAGACTATTGCTTTGAATCATATAAGAAGTCCAATGTCCATGCTACAAAGAAAAGAATATGTGTTGAACATGTTAGGCAGCATTCCACATCAAAAAATTTGTTTTTATCATTTACTTACTCGAGGAAGAGCAGGAATTAAGCTTGGGGATGCTGATACGTCTCCAACGTATCTATAACTTTTTTATTGTTCCATGTTGTTATATTACCATTCTTGGATGTTTTACAATCATTTTATAGCAACTTTATATCATATTTTGGGACTAACCTATTGACATAGTGCCCAGTGCCAGTTGCTGTTTTTGCTTGTTTTTTTACATCGCAGAAAAACAATACCAAACGGAGTCCAAATGTAGTGAATTTTTTTGGTGATTTTTTCTGGACCAGAAGACACCTAATGGGCTAAAGAAGTACCAGAGGGGGGCTCCGAGGGGAGCACAACCCACCAGGGCGCGTCTGGGGGCCCAGGCATGCCCAGGTGGGCTATGCTCACCTCGGCCGCCTCCCGCACTGCCTCTTTGCTCTATAAATACCCCAATATTCCAGAAACCCGAGGAGACGCGATGAAAATCAATTCCAGCCGCCGCAAGTTCCAGAAACCATAGATCCAATCTAGACACCATCATGGAGGGGTTCATCATCCTCATTGGTGCCTCTTTGATGATGCGTGAGTAGTTCATTGTAGACCTACAGGTCCATAGCTAGTATCTAGATGGCTTCCTCTCTCTCTCTTTTGATTCTCAATACAATGGTCTCTTAGAGATCTATTTGATGTAAATCTTTTTGTGATGTGTTTGTTGGGATCCGATGAACTTTGAGTTTATGATTAGATCTATGCTTTTATCCATGAAAGTTATTTGAGTTTCTTTGATCTCTTATATGCATGATTACTTATAGCCTTGTATTTCTTCTTCGAATCTTTGGTTTAGTTAGGCCGACTAGATCGATTTTTCTTGCCATGCGAAGAGGTGCTTTGTGATGGGTTCGATCTTACGGTGCTCAATCCCAGTGATAGAAGGGGAAATGACACGTATGTATCGTTGCTATTAAGGATAACAAGATGGGGTCTATTCCTACATGAATAGATCTTGTCTACATCATGTCATCATTCTTATTGCATTACACTGTTTCTCCATGAAGTTAATACACTAGATGCATGCTTGATAGCGGTCGACGTGTGGAGTAATAGTAGTAGATGCAGGCAGGAGTCGATCTACTAATCTTGGACGTGATGCCTATGTAGTGATCATTGCCTGGATATCGTCATGATTATTTGAAGTTCTATCAATTATCCAACAGTAATTTGTTTACCCATCGTATGCTATTTTTCTCGAGAGAAGCCACTAGTGAAATCTACGGCCCCCGGATCTCTTGTTTAGCATATTTTGCTTCGAGATCTATTTTATTTGCTTTTATTCTTAGATCTATTAATCCAAAAACACAAAAATACCTTGCTGCAATTTATTGTTATTTATTTTATCTCGCGTTCCTTCGAGATCTATTTATCCAATCTACTACAATTTTACCTATCTTTCTACCCGGGAGGGATTGACAACCCCTCTTAACATCGGGTTCCAAGTATTTTTTTCTTTGTGTGCAGGTATCGTTCACATCGTGTTGTGTGGTTCTCGTGCTGGTCCGATAACCTTGGTCTCATCACCGAGGGAAATACCTACCGTAGCTGTGTTGTATCATCCCTCCCTCTTTGGGGAAATACCAACGTAGTTCAAGACGCATCAGATCTTTGGCTATTTCATGATTTAGAAGAATAATGTTTCAGTATGGATTACTTTTCAGTGTTTGTTTCATGGTCTATCTATGTAATCATGTGTGAGAGTCATAATAAAGAGTAGTTTGAGTTTTGTTGCTTTACTTTTTTGATCCAATCTTAGCAAGAAAAGGTATAAGAATAAAAGATCATATGCTAATCTCATGGGGAGTAATGACTTCACATATAAGGAGTATAATGAATAAAATTTATTGGGATCTAGCAAACATAGCATTGGTCATTGATGCATTTCATGAAAGAATAGTAAAGGAAGAGAGGTCTCACATATAAATATACCATCTTGGACATCTTTTATGATTGTGAGCCCCCATTAATTATTTCAAAACGTGATCAAATAGTTGATGTTGGACAAGGAAGACAACGTAATGAGTTATGTTTGCTTATATTCACATAGAAGTTATATTGTCATGGATCCTGTGACATGTGGTGCTTGCTCATGATCTTTTGCTAGACAAAAGTTCGTACTAAGTAGAAATACTACTTCTGCATCCAAAAACCCGTGAACCCAATTTCTTGCCATGCGAGTCCACCATATCTACCTATAGATTGAATAAGATCCTTCAAGTAACTTGTCATCGGTGCAAAAAGAAATAAAAATTGCTCCTAAATATGTATGGACTTTGATTGCAAGGGAAGATAAGATTTGTACGAACTTGTGATGGTAAAAAAATAAAAGCAACAAACTGCATAATAGAAGTAGCTATCTCAAGGGGTAATATAAAGTGATGTTCCTTTACATTAAGAGCTTGCAAATCCAAATGAAAAAGCGCATGACAACCTCTACTTCCCTCTGCGAAGGGCCTATCTTTTATTTTTTAGTATTTACTTTCTATGCAAGAGTCAATAATGTTCATCCTTATTCCAACCTTATTATTCTTCACCTGGCAAGCATCATGTGGTAGGGAAAGATCCAGACACATATATCCAGTTGGATGTAGGTAATTAGGAATTATTATTGTTGACATTATCTAACATCCCAAATTTTCAATTTGGAATGTTATACATTAGATCATCATTGCATATCATATTTTATTTGCTTTTGGTGTCGATCCTAGAAAATCCTAAGCAACTCAAGGACCCACGGAGAGAGTTGGGGATATCGTTATTTTCATATTTGAGTTTTCTCAAATTTTGAGAATAGGATCATTTGATTTTATTTATTTTATCATCAATTATTTCTATTACAAAAATATGAGAGAGGGAATAAAATGACTTTCCCCAAAATAGAGGATTTAATAATAAAATCAAATAAGATTTTATTTCGGAGTTTTTCGATGTTTTATTTGAATTTAGGAAAAATATGCGTTTTTCAAAATTGCATTTAGGCCCCAAATAAATGTTCACTTTGTCCAGATTAATTTTAGAAGTCGGGGAAAATTTATTTTGGGATTTTTGGAGTCCGTTTAGTATTTCTTTTTATTTTTCTTCTGTGCGTAATTATTTAAAAAAAAGGCAACCGACCTACCGGCCATGTCCGACCCGGACACTAGGCCCGGCAGGCTTTATAAGCTGCGGCCCAGCCCCGGGCCGAAACCCTAGCCGCCAGCCCCCCCCCCCCCCCCCCCCCGCCCGCCCTCGAGCCCCGTGCCCGTCGCCGCCGCCTGCGCCGCCCGCCGCCGCCAACGCCGGGCCCCGCCGCCGCGCCGCCGCCTGCCGTCGCCGGAGCTGCCTCGCCGCCCGCCGCCCGAGGTTTTCCTCGAAATCCGCACCGTCGTTTTTTTGAAAAACCGTTCGGTTTTCTGTCGGTTTTTCCGCCGGTTTTTTTTAGTTTTCGTTTTTTATTTAGATCGTTTTTTTCGGTTTAGGTTAAATAGCGAGTGTTCGCTCGTTCGTTTGTTTTAACAAACGTATTCGTAGATTAGATCTGGATAACGAACGTTCGTTCGTTAATTCGTTCGTCGTTTTCTTTTTCTCGGATTCTCTGCGGTTATTTTCTGATCGCGATTTCTGATCCGATTTTCGTTTTAGTATAACTTTTCGCTCGTTTATCGGAATCAGGCGATTCAAGCGTCTGGAGTTTCGTATCGAAATCCTCTATCCGTTTAACCAACTTAAAAAAGTTTTTGTTTCTGTAAAATGTGACTTAGATCCATATTAGTAGAACGAAGTAGTTTTCTTTCGCCGTTTGACTTTTGTTGCTTCGCTCGATTTGATTCTTTTTGCAAACCGGAGTTCTTAAGTTGAACTTTCTGGTTAGATCTCTTATTTGAGTTTTACTTGTGCACTAGATGAGTACTTATTGTATGCTTGTTTGTTTGTCTGCGATAGAATACCCGGAGTGCGCCGCCTGTTACTTCGAATCTCTAGGTTTCGCGGATCAACAGCAAGGCAAGTAACACTTTGATCATACCTCTTTTACTACCCAGTTTTATTGCATTAGATCAACCCTCAAACATTGCATGATTAGGACCTAAATTAAATTATGGGATGGGAAGTAGTTGAGGTAGTACCTATTACCTGTTTTATTATTAAACCTTTGGGAGTTACTTCTACGTTTGCTTATTATGCCATGCTATGCTAGTAGACGTGGATTGGGTGAGTGATATCCATGACAGATGTGAGTTTGTTAATTAATGGTTTATCTAAGGTGGCAACTTAAACACACATCTGGGTGGACTGAGGTACCTGGTTTCCAAGATTTGCCTGTTTTCTTTTTGGACCGCCACCTAGGCTCAAAGGGATTAGGAGATTATTCATACTAGAAACTTCTGTGTGCAGCCACAAGCCACTATGGGCTCTGGCATAGTTGACTAAGTCGTGCGAACTCTTACAGTGGCAGAGTAGCAGATGTAGGGGATGTAGGTGGTACGGTCTACCCGATCGTAAGGTGCTAGTGCTTCTGAAAGACTATGTCTCGGTCATCCGTTTCTCAAACACCATGTAGTGCGAGAAATCCAACGGAGGCGATCGAGTCTTGTGGGGAAAAGTGCGCAAACCTCTGCAGAGTGTACAAACTAATCATGGTTAGCCGTGTCCCCGGTTATGGATGTTTTGAGTATCTAGTACTTGGATATCATGTGAATCTCATCATGTTACTTTAAATTAATGTTACTTGGAGCCCATAGAGTGTGTTTTTAATGCACCAACCTGGAGTCCGGGAAAGAGCATGGCAGCTCACATAACTATGGGACGCATTGGAGAAGTCTACCCATGTTTCAGCTGGAGCTATGGCCATGAAGAATCATGAGTTTCACAACTTGCGCCAAGGAGGACGGACAGTTGGCCAGTATGTGGATGACTTTAGTAAACTAGCACATTATGCCCTAGATGACGTTGCTACGCATGCAACTAAGCAGGAGAAGTTTCTGGAAGGACTGAATGACGAGCTGAGTATGCAGTTGATGGTAGCAAGCTTCAACAACTACCAGGAGTTGGTAGATCGTGCTCTTATGATTGAGGGGAAGCAGCAGCAGATTGAAAAACGCAAGAGGAAGTATGGACAGGGGAAGTATAATTCAGGAGCTCAGCAGAAGCCCCGTCTTACCCCTAAATCGGGAGTTCATTTTCAGCATACCCATGGAGGAGGTAGCTCGCACAACCATAATGGCTCCAAGAATGGTAATGGGAATGGAGGAAGCAACGGCCAGAACCGTACCACCCCATCAACCCCAGCTAAGAGAGACCTGAGCCAAGTCACCTGTTTTAAGTGCTCGAAGACAGGACATTATGCCAATGAATGTCCTGAAGACCAGAATGGTAATGGATCCTATCTCGGATTTCATGGCTTCTAGCCATTTGTCGGAATCCGGGCCCACCATAGCTTCCTCATAGTTCGAAGGTTCACCGTTGTCTAGCAACATGATTTCCAAGACAGGGTTGCCGTACCACTCTGGTGCGGAACGTGTCCTTGTGGACCTTCGAATTTCAGTAGGAGCTTGATCAGAAGTATCTTGATCATAATCATTAATTTCCTCTCTAGTCGGTGCAGGCACCTCAGGAACGATTTCTTGAGTTTCGCCATTTTTCGGTTCAAGAGGTAATACTTCATCAAGTTCTACTTTCCTCCCACTTACTTCTTTCGAGAGAAACTCTTTCTCTAGAAAGGATCCATTCTTGGCAACAAAGATCTTGCCTTCGGATCTGAGGTAGAAGGTATACCCAACAGTTTCTTTAGGGTATCCTATGAAGACGCATTTTTCCGACTTGGGTTCGAGCTTTTCAGGTTGAAGTTTCTTGACATAAGCATCGCATCCCCAAATTTTCAGAAACGACAGCTTAGGTTTCTTCCCAAACCATAATTCATACGGTGTCGTCTCAACGGATTTCGACGGAGCCCTATTTAAAGTGAATGCGGCAGTCTCTAAAGCATAGCCCCAAAAATATAGCGGTAAGTCGGTAAGAGACATCATAGATCGCACCATATCCAATAGAGTGCGATTACGACGTTCGGACACACCATTATGCTGAGGTGTTCCAGGCGGCGTGAGTTGTGAAACTATTCCACATTTTCTTAAGTGTGTGCCAAATTCGTGACTCAAGTATTCTCCTCCACGATCTGATCGTAGAAACTTGATCTTTCTATCACGTTGATTTTCAACCTCACTCTGAAATTCCTTGAACTTTTCAAAGGTCTCAGACTTGTGTTTCATTAAGTAGATATACCCATATCTACTCAAGTCATCAGTGAGGGTGAGAACATAACGATAGCTACCGCGAGCCTCAACACTCATTGGACCACACACATCGGTATGTATGATTTCCAATAAGTTGGTTGCTCGCTCCATTGTTCCTGAGAACGGAGTCTTGGTCATTTTACCCATGAGGCATGGTTCGCATGTGTCAAATGATTCATAATCAAGAGACTCTAAAAGTCCATCCGCGTGGAGCTTCTTCATGCGTTTGACACCTATGTGACCAAGGCGGCAGTGCCACAAATATGTGGGACTATTGTTATCAACTTTAACTCTTTTGGTATTCACACTATGAATATGTGTATCATCACGTACGAGATTCATTAAGAATAAACCATCAACCATCGGAGCATGACCATAAAACATATCTCTCATATAAATAGAACAACCATTATTCTCGGATTTAAATGAGTAGCCATCTCGAATTAAACGAGATCCAGATACAATGTTCATGCTCAAACTTGGCACTAAATAACAATTATTGAGGTTTAAAACTAATCCCGTAGGTAAATGTAGAGGCAGCGTGCCGACGGCGATCACATCGAACTTGGAACCATTCCCGACGCGCATCGTCACCTCGTCCTTCGCCAGTCTCCGTTTATTCCGCAACTCCTGCTTTGAGTTACAAATGTGAGCAACTGCACCGGTATCAAATACCCAAGAGCTACTACGAGTACTGGTAAGGTACACATCAATTACATGTATATCACATATACCTTTGGTTTTGCCGGCCTTCTTGTCCGCTAAGTATTTGGGGCAGTTCCGCTTCCAGTGACCACTTCCCTTGCAATAAAACACTCAGTCTCGGGCTTGGGTCCATTCTTTGGCTTCTTCCCGGCAACTTGCTTACCGGGCGCGGCAACTTCCTTGCCGTCCTTCTTGAAGTTCTTTTTACCCTTGCCCTTCTTGAACTTAGTGGTTTTATTCACCATCAACACTTGATGCTCCTTCTTGATTTCTACCTCTGCTGATTTCAGCATAGCATATACCCCAGGAATGGTCTTTACCATCCCCTGCATATTGTAGTTCATCACAAAGCTCTTGTAGCTAGGTGGAAGCGACTGGAGGAATTCTGTCAATGACCGCTTCATCCGGGAGATTAAATTCCAGTTGAGTCAAGCGGTTGTGCAACCCAGACATTTTGAGTATGTGTTCACTGACAGAACCATTTTCCTCCATCTTACAGCTAAAGAATTTATCGGAGACTTCATATCTCTCGACCCGGGCATGAGCTTGGAAAACCATTTTCAGCTCTTCGAACATCTCATATGCTCCATGTCTCTCAAAACGCTTTTGGAGCCCCGACTCTAAGCTGTAAAGCATGCCGCACTGAACGAGGGAGTAATCATCGCAGCGTGACTGCCAAGCGTTCATAACGTCTTGTTCTGCAGGGAGAATAGGTGCGTCACCCAGCGGTGCTCTTAGGACATAATCTTTCTTGGCAGCTATGAGGATAATCCTCAGGTTCCGGACCCAGTCCGTATAGTTGCTACCATCATCTTTCAGCTTGGTTTTCTCTAGGAACGCGTTGAAGTTGAGGACTACGTTGGCCATTTGATCTACAAGACATATTGTAAAAATTTTAGACTAAGTTCATGATAATAAAGTTCATTTAATCAAATTTAATGAACTCCCACTTAGATAGACATCCCTCTACTAGTCATCTAAGTATTACATGATCCGAGTCAACTAGGCCGTGTCCGATCATCACGTGAGACGGACTAGCCAACATCGGTGAACATCTTCATGTTGATCGTATCTTCTATACGACTCATGCTCGACCTTTCGGTCTTCTGTGTTCCGAGGCCATGTCTGTACATGCTAGGCTCGTCAAGTCAACCTAAGTGTTTTGCGTGTGTAAATCTGGCTTACACCCGTTGTATGCGAACGTAAGGACCTATCACACCCGATCATCACGTGGTGCTTCGGAACGACGAACCTTAGCAACGGTGCACAGTTAGGGTGAACACTTTCTTGAAATTATTATGAGGGATCATCTTATTTACTACCGTCGTTCTAAGTAAACAAGATGCAAAACATGATAAACATCATATGCAATCAAATAATAAACGTGACATGATATGGCCAATATCACATAGCTCCTTCGATCTCCATCTTGGGGCTCCATGATCATCTTGTCACCGGCTTGACACCATGATCTTTATCATCATGATCTTCATCATCGTGTCTCCATGAAGTTGCTCGCCAACTATTACTTCTACTACTATGGCTAACGCGTTTAGCAATAAAGTAAAGTAACTTACATGGCGATTCTCAATGACACGCAGGTCATACAAAAAATAAAGACAACTCCTATGGCTCCTGCCGGTTGTCATACTCATCGACATGCAAGTCGTGATTCCTATTACAATAGCATGAACATCTCATACATAACATATAGATCATTCATCATACATCACAACTTTGGCCATATCATATCACAAAGCACTTGCTGCAAAAACAAGTTAGACGTCCTCTAATTGTTGTTGCAAGTTTTACGTGGCTGAATTAGGGTTCTAGCAAGAACGTTTTCTTACCTACGTTCAAACCACAATGTGATTTGTCAACTTCTATTTACCCTTCATAAGGACCCTTTTCATCGAATCCGCTCCAACTAAAGTAGGAGAGACAGTCACCCGCCAGCCACCTTATGCAACTAGTGCATGTTAGTCGGTGGAACCGGTCTCACGTAAGCGTACGTGTAAGGTTGGTCCGGGCCGCTTCATCCCACAATACCGCTGAAGCAAGATAAGACTAGTAACGGCAAGAAAAGTTGACAACATCTACGCCCACAACAAATTGTGTTCTACTCGCGCAAGAAGAACTACGCATAGACCTAGCTCATGATGCCACTGTTGGGGAACGTTGCAGAAAATTAAAATTTTTCCTACGGTTTCACCAAGATCCATCTATGAGTTCATCTAGCAACGAGTATTCAGATTAGATAGCATCTACATACCACTTTGTAGATCGCAACGGAAGCGTTCGAGTGAACGTGGATGAGGTAGTCGTACTTGCCGTGATCCAATTCACCGATGATCTAGTACCGAACGGACGGCACCTCCGCGTTCAACACACGTACGGGACGGGAGACGTCTCCTCCTTCTTGATCCAGCAAGGGGGAAGGAGAGGTTGAGGAAGATCCAGCACGACGGTGTGGTGGTGGATGCAGCAGAACTCCGGCAGGGCTTCGCTAAGCAACTACGGGAGGAGGAGGAGGTGTTGCAGGGAGGAGGGAGTGCCAGGGCAATAGGGTTCGGCCACCCCTCCCTCCCCTCCCTTTATATAGGTGCATTAGAGGGGGGGAGGGCGCAGCCTTGCCCCTTCCTCCAAGGAAGGGGTGCGGCCAAGAGGGGGGGGAGGAGTCCATCCTCCCCAAGGCACCTCGGAGGTGCCTTCCCCCCTTTGGACTCTCCCTCTCCAAGTTTCCTTAGCGCATGGGCCCTTGGGGCTGGTTCCCCTTGGCCCAAGCAGGACAAGGAGCACCCCCTAAGGCCCATGTGGCCCACCAAGGCAGGTGGCCCCACCTGGTGGACCCCCGGGACCCCTCCGGTGGTCCCAGTACAATACCGATAACACCGAAACTTGTCCCGATGGCCAAAATAGCACTTCCTATATATAATTCTTTACCTCCGGACCATTCCGGAACTCCTCGTGACGTCCGGGATCTCATCCGGGACTCCAAACAACATTCGGGTTACTGCACATACATATCTTCACAACCCTAGCGTCACCGAACCTTAAGTGTGTAGACCCTACGGGTTCGGGAGACATGCAGACATGACCGAGACGGCTCTCGGGCAATAACCAACAGCGGGATCTGGATACCCATGTTGGCTCCCACATGCTCCACGATGATCTCATCGGATGAACCACGATGTCAACGATTCAATTAATCCTGTATACGATTCCCTTTGTCAATCGGTATTTTACTTGCCTGAGATTCGATCGTCGGTATCCCAATACCTCGTTCAATCTCGTTATCGGCAAGTCACTTTTCTCGTTACCGTAATGCATGATCCCGTGATCAAACACTTTGATCACATTGAGCTCATTGTGATGATGCATTACCGAGAGGGCCCGGTGATACCTCTCCGTCAAGCGGAGTGACAAATCCCAGTCTCGATCCATGTCAACCCAACAGACACTTTCAGAGATACCCGTAGTATACCTTTATAGTCACCCAGTTACGTTGTGACGTTTGGCACACCCAAAGCACTCCAACGGTATCCGGGAGTTACACGATCTCATGGTCTAAGGAAAGGATACTTGACATTGGATAACTCTAGCAAACGAACTATGCGATCTTATGCTATGTTTAGGATTGGGTCTTGTCCATCACATCATTCTCCTAATGATGTGATCCCGTTATCGATGACATCCAATGTCCATAGTCAGGAAACCATGACTATCTTTCGATCAACGAGCTAGTCAACTAGAGGCTCACTAGGGACTTATTGTTGTCTATTATTCACACATGTATTACGATTTCCGGTTAACACAATTATAGCATGAATAAAGACAATTATCATGAATAAGGAAATATAATAATAATGCTTTTATTATTGCCTCTAGGGCATATTTCCAACACTACGTGCCAGCTGTCCCAAAATATCTTTTCCACATAACGGTCATATCATTGAAGGGCATTTATGTCTTATCATGTCGGGCTGCTCCCTTGGCTATAAATAGCCGCCCCCTACAACCACTAGCTGGTTGGCTGCTCCGCGGGAACTTGACACTTGTCATTTGAGAGCAACCCATCCTCCGAGGACTTTGAGCGAAAATCATCAAGTGAGGAAAATCCAAACCCAAACCCAAACACCTACAAACCCAAAGTGATTGAGCATCACTGAAGAGATTGATCCTACGTGGATCCGACGCTTGTTACCTTTGAAGACTGTGCTTCTTCCAGACGGTTAGGCGTCATGGTCTAGAGCATCCAAGAGGAATTGTGGATCGCCGAGTGACCTAGTCTGTGAAGGTTTGGAAGTCACCTGAAGACTTACCACGAGTGATTGGGCGAGGACTGTGTGTCCTTAGCTCAAGGAGAATACGGTGAGGACTGTGTGTCCGGGACTAGGTGTCCTCGAGTTTAAATACTCAGCCGCTCCAACCAGATGTACAACTGAGACAGCAGTTGGAACTGGTCTACCAAATCATTGTCTTCACCAAGCTTACTGGTTCTATTTCCTCAACACCTTCATTTCCTCATTACTCTGCTGTGTGTTTGTTCATATCTGTGTTTGAAGACTTTGACTAAAGACTTTCTCAATTTCCTCAGTTCAATTTCTTTAGTCTGTTTGTCTTCATCTTGTGCTATCTTGTGTTTACGCTTTCTGTACTCTATGTTTGTCTTCATTTCGTCATGATGACCATGCATGTATTCTGCTATGTTTACTTCTGAGTACTTATTCCGCTGCTAGTAGTTCTTCACTAAGGAATTTCCTCACGAGCAAATTCCTCAGTGAAGAATTTCATAAAAATCGCCTATTCACCCCCCTCTAGTCGATATAACGCACTTTCAATTGGTATCAGAGCAAGGTACTCCCTTGTTCTGTGTGATTTTGGTTTAACCGCCTGGAATTTTAGTTATGTCAACCACAGGTATGATCAAGGTCTCTGCTGGGTGTCCTACCTTTGATGGGACGGACTACCCCTACTGGAAGAACAATATGCGCATGCATCTTGAGGCAATTGATAACGATCTCTGGTACGTTGTGGAAAATGGTGTTCCCTCCGTCTCACCCTCACTGAACGCTACTGATGTGAAGAGATTCAAGCAACTCGATTCCCAAGCGAAGAATATCATATGTGGCCATCTGAGTAAAGGACAGTATGGTAGGGTGAGTGCTTTGGAAACTGCTAAGCTTATCTGGGATAGGCTGTCCAAGGTCAATGAAGGAGTTTCAACTCAGCGTGACTCTCAAGTTGATGTTCTTCGCAATCTCTTCAACCGCTTCAAAAGACTCGACAATGAAAATGTTCAGCAAACCTTCGATCGCCTCACTGACATCTCAAATGAGCTTCAAGCACTTGGAGCCACTGACATCACCGACCATGAGGTGGTGAAGAAATTGCTGAGATCGCTTGATTCCTCATTTGACACTCTGGCACTAATGATACAAGAGCGTGCTGATTACAAGTCACTTGACCCCGCTGATATCCTCGAGAGGCTTAACACTCATGAGTTCCAGCTTGCTGAAAAGAGAGATCTCTATGGTTCGAGCTGTGGCAGATCACGTGCACTGAAGGCCAAGGCAGTATCAGAATCCGAAGATGAAGATTCTGGTAGCAGCCTTGGTGATCCTGAAGAACCGAGTCATGATCTAGCACTGCTTGTGAAGAAATTCCATAAGTTCTCAAGACGTGGTCGCTTTGGAAAACCCTCAAGGAGCAATGATTCCTCATTCAGTGACTACAAGAAGAGGCTTTGTCACAAGTGCAAGAAACCAGGACATTACATTCAAGATTGTCCTCAGTGGGAAAAGGAATCAAAGAAGAAGAAATACAAGGATTACAGTTCTGATGATGCGAAGAAAAAGAAGAAGTCTTCAAAATCCTCAAAGTCTTCATCTCACAAGAAGAGCAACTCCAAGAAGGCTCGGGCATTCATTGGCAAGGAAATGGACTCTGAAGCTGAATCTGAGGAACAAGAGGAAGAGGAGACTTCTAAGGACTCTGAACCTGGTGTGGCGAGCCTAGCCCTCGCTACTGCATTCGTCAGCAAGTCTATCTTCAACTCTGAAGAAAATGACCTCACCAACAAGGCTGATGAAGGCAACGATGACTACGCTCCCACCTATTGCTTCATGGCAAAGGGTGCCAAGGTACCTAGATATACCTCCTCTGAGTCTAGTGAAGATGAATCTGATGACAATCTTAAGCCTAGCTACTCTAAACTTGATAAGATTGCTGTAAAACAACAAAAGGCTTTTGAAAAAGTTCAAAACATGCTAGACAAAAGTGATGATATGTTGGGTGAAGAAATGGATCGCACTAAAGCCTTAACTGAAAATCTTCAGAGACTTCAGACAAGGTTTGACAACCTTCAAGATCATCATAACACTCTCTTATCTGATCATGAGAAGCTTTCTTATGAATATCTACAAAAGAAGCAAGATCTTGAGAAGCTAAGAGTGAGTTATGAAGATCTTCAGAAGGAGCGTGTCGGTGTACTAGAGTAGGGGTACCCTAGTATCCCGAACTTGTGCACGGGCAGTCGCAGTGCCCCGCGGCAAGGCTTGCCAGGTGACCGCCAAAGTCCTCCGTGGTTCCTTTGGAGCCATTCAAGAACAAAGTATTCAAGCCAAGGAGACAAGGCCCCGACAAGAGAAGCTTGCCGGGAAGGCCACCCAAAGCGCAAGGCCCCGGCAAGAGGAGCTTGCCGGGAAGGCTGACCAAGGCCCCGGCAAGAGGAGCTTGTCGAGAAGGCTGACCAAGGGCCCGGCAAGAGGAGCTTGCCGGGAAGGACAACCAAGGCCCGGAGAGCCACAAGCTTCCGGGCGTGACAAGATAACTACCGCGGCAAGACGTTTGCCGCGGCAAGCAGCCACTATGTACCTGCGCTCCAGCTCACCCACCAACGTGTCGCTCTGGGACCCTTCCAGGCGCACGTGGCGGGAGGCTGTGCAGCCAGGGGTATGCGGTGGCAAGCGGCGCTGACAAGCTAGCCATCATGGCGAACGGTGGCGTCCCTGACGGTCCCTTTTTGCACTGTTTGGGCGACACAGACGGGCATTTAATGCCTTTGTCCCTTGGCGTCAGGGTTAGGTATGATACACTGTACAAGTAGCTGTACCAACCACATCACTTTTCCAATTTTGCCCTTGCCTACGTTGCCACCTGTGGTGATCCCCTTTGAGCATATAAAAGGAGGCCCATGCGCAACGTAGAGGGGGGTTCGAAGGTTAGAAACTCTCACTCTCGGTCTCGTTAGCTGTTGGTGAGTACTGTAGCTCCCAGCGCTCCCGAGCAAGAAAACAATACAATCCACAAAGCAGCAGTAGGGTTTTACGCATCCGTGCGGCCCGAAGCTGGGTAAACTGCTCGTGTCCCTCGCCTCGATCTGCTCTTCGTGCGGTCTCCGCCCCCCGCCGAACCGAAAAGGGGCTCCGGTCCCATAGGTGTTCGTGGAGCCAGCTTCCCCGACAGAGCGCGATTCATTACTTGCTCAACAAATCAGCGCTGCTCAGGAAGAATTTATTCCTCCATGCTTAAAATGCATTGAACGAGAATCTGCTAATTTTTCACCTGAATGTTCAAATGCTTCTAATGTTACAAATTCTTCACCTGTCGCTGCTATCACTAATTCCTCATCTGAGGACATTGCTAGTATCACTGACGATGCATGGTTGAAGGAATTGTACATGACAAGCATGTACAAAAGCCTCAAAGGGCATCAGACTCTTTGTGATGTGCTTAAAAAGCAGATCCTCAACAGGAACCCTAGGAAAGAGGGTATTGCCTTTGAGAGTTAACTCAATGCTGATGGTACATATTGGAAGCCTGAGCAGTACCCCAAAACCTCATGGGTTGCTGCAAAGGGACCTCCAGTTGATACATCGAATTTATCTGGCTATACATGTGAATCTTCTCATTCTTCTGATGAGTCATTGGACTCCAACTATAAACTGTTCAAAAATCAGAATGGTGAAGTATTTGCTAGATATGTTGGCACTAACTGCAGGAACGGTTCCCCTATGAAGAAAATCTGGGTTCCCAAAAGGTGCCTTGAAAGTCTTCAGGTGAATGTCCTCATGACACCACCTGTGAAGAAAAGGAACCCCAGATCAAATTCTTCATATGGACCAAACTCTTCATATGGATCCAAGTCCTCATACGGACCAAATTCCTCAAGGGGATCAAATTCCTCACATGGATCAAAGTCCTCATATGAACATCATCGTGCTAACAACTCTGTTTCGCAGGGAAGAGCCAAGGGCTATGAATATGAGCATTATTCTTCTAATCATTATGTTCATAAGTCCTCGAAGAATTTCTCTGCTTATGCATATGCTTACCCTAACCCCTCTTATGTGAAACGAAATGGTTTGGCCGCTTTGCCACCATTCTCATATGGAGCTCGCAGAGTGATGAAGTCTTTGCCACCCCTTCAGATGTGGGTGGTGAAGAAAAAGAACTAATCTCTTCTGCAGGGTCAGGTCTCCAGACGTGCTGTAACGTCTGAAGAATTTGCTGGGGACCTGACAAAATGCCTGAAAGGACGCAGGCTAACCATGATGAAATGAACTTTCATTTCACACGTCCTCCCTCTGTTGTATCTGTTCTACTGCTTGATGAAATTGATCTGATGAATTGTGATATCATATTCTTCACTGTTGAAGTATATGAGGTCGTAAGTTGCACTAATTCATCTGCAGGCCAAGGCCAAGCATCCAGCGAAGACTATCATGACCACTACTCGTCCATTCGAATTGCTTCACATGGATCTCTTCGGTCCTAATCATTATTCCTCTGTTTCAAATGAAGCATCTCAATATGGCTTTGTTATTGTTGATGATTACTCTCGTTACACATGGGTACACCTTGTCTCTTACAAAACTGAAGTGCAGGAAGTCTTCAAACGATTTTCCTCGAGGGCTTCAACCAACTTTGGTGTGAAGATCAAGCACATCAGAAGTGACAATGGCACTGAGTTCAAGAATTCAGGTCTCGATGACTATCTTGATGAACTTGGTATTACTCATGAGTTATCTGCTCCTTATACTCCTCAACAGAATGGCGTCGTGGAGCGCAAGAACAGGACTCTTGCTAAGATGGCTCGCACTATGCTCGATGAGTACAAAACCCCTCGCCGTTTCTGGGTTGATGCAATTGATACTGCGGGCCACATCATCAATAGAGTATATCTTCACAAATTCTTCAAGAAGACTGCCTATGAACTCCTCACTAGCAAGAAACCCAATGTGAGTTATTTCAAAGTCTTTGGTGCTAAATGCTGGATTAGAGATCCTCATCACAACTCTAAATTTGCACCGAAAGCACATGAAGGTTTTATGCTTGGTTACGGAAAGGACTCGCACACCTACAGAGTCTTCAACAATGTTCTTCACAAGATTGTTGAAACTGTAGATGTGCGGTTTGATGAAACTAATGGCTCGCAAAGAGAGAACCTACCTTCTGTGTTAGATGAACCAGCACCTGAGGATTCTATCAAGCACAAGGCTATTGAAGATGTCATCCCTACTGAAGAATCTGCTGAAGAATTCATTCCAGAACATGAAGAACGTCGAGCTGATGCACCTGAAGAAAATGCTGAGGAAATTGATGCTGAAGAAAATGCTGATCAAATTCCTCAACGACAACCAGCTCATCCTCGCGTTGCAAAAGAAGTGCAAGTGGAGAAGATCATCGATGACATTAGAGCACCAGGTCCTCTCACACGCTCAAAAGCTTCACATCTATCTAACTTTTGTGGGCACTTTGATTTTGTCTCTATCACAGAGCCCACTAAGGTAGATGAAGCATTTCTGGAGCCTGAGTGGATTCAGGCCATGCAAGAAGAATTACATCAGTTCAAGCTCAGCAACGTATGGGAACTAGTCAATCGTCCCGATCCTCGCAAGCATAACATCATTGGCACAAAGTGGATCTACCGCAACAAGCAAGATGAAAATGGTGTTGTGGTGAGGAATAAGGCACGACTAGTAGCTCAAGGCTACACACAGGTTGAAGGAGTTGATTTCGATGAAACTTTTGCACCTGTTGCTAGACTTGAGGCTATTCGCATATTACTTGCTTATGCTAACCATCATGATATCATCTTATACCAAATGGATGTAAAAAGTGCATTCCTCAATGGTAAGCTTGAGGAAGAAGTGTATGTTGCTCAACCCCCAGGTTTTGAAGATCCAAAACATCCTGACAAAGTCTTCTGACTTAACAAGGCCCTCTATGGCCTCAAGCAGGCCCCACGGGCGTGGTATGATACATTGAAGGAATTCTTCATAAAGAAAGGCTTCACACCCGGTTCACTCGACCCCACTCTCTTTACTAAATCATATGATGGTGAACTGTTTGTGTGCCAAATATATGTTGATGATATCATCTTTGGCTGTACTGACCAATGCTATAGTGATGAATTTGCCTATATGATGAGTGAAGAATATCAAATGTCTATGATGGGAGAGTTGAAATTCTTCTTAGGTCTTCAAATTCGTCAACAGCGCAATGGTATATTCATATCTCAGGAGAAATACCTCAAGGATGTCCTGAAGAAATTCGGCATGCAAGACTGCAAAGGCATCAAAATTCCTATGCCCACAAATGGTCATCTATGCACTGATGAAAATGGTACTGACTTCGATCATAAGGTATACCGCTCCATGATTGGCTCTTTATTGTACTTATGTGCATCTAGGCCAGATATAATGCTTAGTGTTTGCATGTGTGCACGATTTCAAGCTACACCGAAGGAATCACACCACAAGGCTGTGAAGCATATTCTTCGATATCTAGCTCACACACCAACACTAGGATTATGGTATCCCAAGGGCTCGGATTTTGATCTCATTGGATATTCTGATTCTGACTATGCTGGTGACCGTGTGGATCGCAAGTCAACATCTGGTACTTGTCATTTCCTCGGACGATCCTTGGTCTGTTGGTCCTCGAAGAAACAGAACTGCATATCACTGTCTACTGCTGAAGCTGAGTACATTGCTGTTGGTTCTTGCTGTGCTCAACTGCTATGGATGAAGCAAACAATCAAGGACTATGGCGTCAACGTGAAGAATGCGCCTCTCCTCTGTGACAATGAGAGTGCCATCAAGATTGCTCACAACCCAGTTCAGCACTCGAAGACAAAGCACATTCAGATTCGTCATCATTTTCTTCGCGATCACGTGTTGAAGGGCGACATTTCTATTGAGCATGTGAAGACTGAAGAACAGCTAGCCGATATCTTCACTAAGCCCTTGGATGAGAAGAGATTTAGCAAGCTGCGGTGTGAGCTAAATATCTTAGAGTCTTCGAATGTACTTTGAAAAACGCACTCATCCTAACACTTATGCAAAGTTGATGACTTAGATGTGCAACACATGAAGAAACGTTTTTCTTCAATCAATGAAGAATAACACTCTAAGTGTGAAGAAATTAACGAAGAATTTGATTCTCAGAACCCTACGACAATTGTACGCGGTGTCTGAAATCATCATTCTTATACAGTGGGTCACGCCACCACAAAAGTTGAAAATCTTCAATTTGAGTTTTTCCTCAACTTTTGAAATTCCTCAGTTTTTCAAATTCTTCAACTTTGCAAAATCTTCACTTGTGCCGTCGTTTTTCTTCATTGGCAACATATATATATATATATATATATATATATATATATATATATATATATATATATATATATATATATATATATATATATATGAGTTTATGTCCTCTACAGCATTCACTTATAGCTATTTCTTCAAGTTGGATTTTCTTCTACTAAGTGAATGTGATCGGACCCTTCCCCTCTATGCTATACTCAGTCCAATCTATTCACAAATTCTTCATGTGCATTCTATTTGGAACTCGTTCAAATTCTTCACTGTGTCCTTGTCAGCTGAAGAAATTGCGAACGGAACGTTGAAACTGATCTTATCCAAACTTTCGATTTTGCCACTCAAACCGTTCCGCATCCCATGATGCATTATTTTACTCACCCACGATCTTACACGATCTCCACTACACAGTACGTGGGTGACACATGTCAAGAGAAGGAGAATGGCCAGGGGCACGTTCGTCCTAAATCTTCGGGCGAGTTGTTTTTCACTGTGGTTATAAATACCCCTGTCGCCAACCTCACTTCTTTTACCCTGCTCGATCTCACTCTCCCACTCGAGCTTCCAAACCCTAGCGCCGCCGCTACTCCATCATCTCCGGTGAGGAAGAGCTTCACTGCCTCGACCTCTTCGTCGTCGTACTCGCGCCGACTGCGGAAATCTTCACCTCCGCCGCCGCCGTAGACGTCTTCCTCCGCCAAGTTAGGGCATGGAAGATCTGCATCGACGAACTTCCCCGTTTCAACTCACAGTTCGTCGTGTTCTTCGTTCAGGGTAATTAAAAGCTATTTTTACTTCCCTCTTTGATTCGAAACTTTTCTACAAAACCTTCAAAGGTGTTTATTCTTCAAATCCTCACACACAAAACACCTCACATGTTATCTGTTCTTGATTCATTTCCCTAAGCCTCATTTTCTTCAAGATTCCTCAATTGTGTGGATCCTCGATCTATACAACTCTGGAACCTAAGATATAAAGCGCTTAGTGAAATTCCTGAAGACGAATCTGGTCAAATTCCTCAAACTTGTTCTTTATGAAAAACCCTCTGAGAAAGCATATGACCTCTCCAAATTCCTCGCAACTATACTCTCTTCACAGGTACACATGTCCGCTGCTGAATCATTAGGTTCTCATCAACTTAACTCATTTGCAGCGTTCCTCGAAGAAAAGTTGCATACTTTTTTAGAGAATTCCATTGTTCAAATTCCTCAACTGAAGAAAATGGCTAAAGGTAAAAGGCCACAGAAAGGAGGAAAGAAGCCTGAGGTCACGACTGCTTTTGAAATCCCTGAGGATATTTATAAAGAGTACTGCACACCTGATGAAGCCAAGTTTGCCAAAGAAGACAAAAATCAGCGCAAGGTGCGAATCCAGAGGATTGAATGGAGATGGGCATGTGAATGGAGGGAGTACAGATATGTCACTCCTAAGTATATGAAGAAATTCGCACTGAATCCTCCATGCCCAAGAGCCCCATTGGCACCTGGCCAAGAAGCTGATCCCACTAGCCTAAAACGCGGTGAGGATTTTCCTGAGGAATGGGCCAAGCGCCAAGCTAAACTGGCAAGGCAAGCCAGAGAAGCAGTGAGGAAATTTAATGAAGACTCTGCTACTGCTGCTGCCAGAGAGGCCTCTGCCAAGCCGAAGAAAGCGATGCTCAAGAAGCCCGCTCGAAAGCCAAGTGCTTCCACATCAATGCCCTCACGGCCAAGTTCCTCAGTTGTGCCCTCTCGGCCAGAAACTTCAAAATCTTCAAAGCAATTTCCTCATGCTGCTCCTGCTCCACCAAAGTCCTCAGCACCTCCTCCACAGTCCTCAGCTGTCCCAACAAAGTCCTCAGCACCTGTGCATCTGGCCTCATGCCAAAGGACTACAGGCATCTCAATTGCCTCTGGTGTCTCAGCTAGTTCCTCAGCTGCACCAAATTCCCCAGCCGGACCCTCTCTGCTGAAGAAAAAGGCTACTGCTGGACGCGGCACTCGCCCAAGTCCTCAGAAGAAGCAGGTACTCTTCACTGTACCATCTGATGATGATGAAGCTGATGAAGAAGAACTTGCTGAAATCATCAGGGATCGCCAAGAAAGAGCTGTTAAAGCCAAAGGCACACCTGTGCCACTGCTATTGGACCCAAGGGCGATCCTCGATTACATTGATCTCTGGCATAAGGATCCCAACACACCTATGCCTGACTTCAAGCTGACACCTGGCCAAAGTCACATGTTGACTCACTTCATCCAAGAGGAGAAGTGGAAATATGACAGGGCCAGAGAGATCAAGAAATGACAGTATCGAAAAGAAAAGCTACTGAAGAAAAATGTTGTCAAGATGACGCCTGAGGAACTCGTCAAGATGCAGGCTGAGATCAAAGCCCTCAGCGACAACTTTGACTCCTACTATGTTGATTGGCAAGGAGCCAAGGTCAGATTTGTGAAGCTGACTGGTACTTTCACCAAGGGTGCAGCCTCAACACAACAAGAAGTTCCTCACGCTGAAGCATCTGTTCAGCAAACTGAAGAACATGCCAGCACCACTGATGAAGTTCAGGCTGCTGAAGAAAATACCAGTTCCAGGGCTGATGACTCTGCTCCAGCCGCTGATGAAGTTGCCAGGGCATCCACTAGTGGTGCGCTTGAAGAAACTGAAGAAACCAGGGCAACTGCATCAGTTGCGCCTGCGGAAAATCAACCAGATTCCTCAGCTCCACCTGCACCTACTCCAACTCCTATTCTTCCATCTGCATTAGATGTGAAGAAGACCAAGGCTACAGAGCGAGCTGCTGTGAAGAAAAGAAAGGCATCAAATGCTTCAGAATCTTCAGCTCCCAAGAAGATGAAGCCGATGACCAGCTCGTTTGCAAATCCCATTGATGCCATTCCTATCTCCTCCATGCCATCAAAGGACCTTGTTCCTTTTGATGAAGAATATGTGATCCCAAGCGGATTAGATGAAGAAACTCAATCTGCTGCTTCGTCAGAGCAGATTGATGAAGAAATTGAAGTGGATGCAATCCCTTCAACTCCAATGGTCTCATCACCAATGCCTCAGTTTGATGCTGAAGAGGCTAGTGTTGAAGAAATTGATGATGAAGATGTGGACATTGGAAGCACAACTCCTGTGATGAATAATGACTTTTGGGAAAGTCGGCATCCCAATTCTCCACTCTTCACCCCACTGCAGCAAATTCCTCACTCTCCTTCACCAACAGTAAAATTGGGCTCTGAAGAAACTCATCCCACTGCATCTGTGAATGAAGATATTCCAGCCACTAGTGCTGAAGAAACTGCTGCTGAAACTGAAAAGGTGACTGCACCTGAGGAAAATCCTGAAATTCCTCAGCCTGAAGAACCTGAGATTGTGATTCCTGAGGTAGTGATGCAACTCACTGACACTCCTCTGCCAAGGCCAAAGGATCCGTTCTCAAGGAAACAGAAATTAAAGGCTGAAGACTTCTATGGCGAGCACGTGTTCTTCACTGAATACAATCCATATGACTCTGCTTGCATAAGGAAGAGGCGTTTCTGGACTGCAAGCCAAGCCAATTTCTATTCCTCAGTGCTTTTCAATAAGGACAAAGTCTTCGACCATGCACATATTCCTCACGTGGATATGGAGTCTTTGTCGTGCTTCACGCCAGTCCTCAGTGTTCTTCACGACACTGGGCTGCTCAATTTCTGCACTGACATATGCGATTGGAATGAAGAACTCATTCTTTAGTTCTATGCAACACTGCACATCACCGGCAACTCTGAAGACGTGAATTTGTGGATTCTGGACTGGATGACTGAAAATACTCACTACAAGGCCCCAGCATCTGAATTGCTTCGAGCCCTTCCTCTGAGTCCACCCACTAAAGATGTCCGTTGTGTTTACAATGAACCTGAGCTTTCCAATCACTATATGCAAGTGCTGATGAAGCCTTTGAAGCCAGGGCAAGCACCTCGAACCAAATTCCTCGTCAAGGAATTGTTGTATGTGCCAAGGACTATCTATCGCATTCTGACGAAGACAATGATTCCTATCAAAGGCCACGACTCGAATGATGAAGAAGTCGTTGGCATCATGAAGAATATGCTTTTCAATATCATTCATGGCGTTCCCATCAACTTCCATGATTTCTTCATGAGGACTCTGGCCAACATTGCTATGTCACCATTTGAGCTGAAGCCTTATGCACCTTGGATTATGAGATTCATCAGGACAAGGTCTTCACTCACCTACAAAGCTGAAACTCTCAACCACTGCAGCTACTTGCCCCCCATTGAAGTCCTCAAACGGACATTTTCCTCAGCTGAAGAAAAGGGCAAGGCCACTGCTGTGATAGATGAAGGCATTCGTCCCTTGGATGGTCAATTTCGCAAGGCTGCTTCTTATTCCACCAATGACGACTCTGCCACACATGACTCTGCTGCCAACACTGCCAAGCCAAATCCTCAAGCCACAGCACCCAGGGTGATGACTGATCATGAGTTACTCCTCAGTCTTCATCAAAAGGTTGATCGCAATCACAAATGGGTCAAGCGTCAGTTTGGTTCAATTCTTCACAACATGACTTCCACACATAATGCAGTGAAGAAAAACCATTACTACCTTCATGAAACCCTCAACCGCACTTGGGTTGTTCTGTCTAAAGTTTAGAGTGCTGAAGATCTGGAGAAAATGGGTCTCAAAGAAGCCTTTGACTGGTCTGCACCTCCTCCGAAGAAATACAAGAAGGTCAAGGTTCCTTCTTTGGTGACCAGCTCATATTCTTCATCTCGTGAGACTGATGAAAATGAAGACTTGGACGACACTGCAGCAGGCCCTACTTCAACGACCGACCCCAACAACGATGGCGCTCCTTCATCAACTTGAATATCTTCAGGGGCGTTAGTCCTCAGTTTCGATCCTTTTGGTCATTTGATGACAAAGGGGGATAAATCTGAGTTAGTCTTCAAGCGGGTCTATAATAAGGGCATATTTGTTTTTGCTAAGTTACAACTCTCGTTCTTTCGAAACTTTTATTGGATCGAGTTGTAATCTTAAACCCGATGGTGCGCTGATACTTTTGTTGCACTATGCTTTGATACTTTTGATGCGCTATTCTGCATGCTTATTCCTCATTAATATTATCGCACGCATGCTGAATTTCATCAGGCACCATATTTCATCATGCATTTCAAATTCTTCATATTTTACATCAAATGCATGTATGAATTACAAGATATAGGGGGAGATCTCCATGATTCAACTCTTCAAGTGTGCATTGCTTCAAAAGCAAATTCCTCACTATGCACATCTTCAGGGGGAGTTCTTCTATATCTTGCAATCAAATTCCTCAATATCAGTATTGACACTTCATATATTTATCCCCGTTGAAAACTTAACCTATATTGTCATCAATCACCAAAAAGGGGGAGATTGTAAGTGCATCTAGTGCCCCTTAGTGATTTTGATGTATTGAAGACTTATAGGTTAAGTATCTAATGTGTTTATGAATGTACACAGGTCTATAAGTCTATGAGGAGTTTGTTATTTACAAAGAAAGTCGACCCCTAAAAATGAAGTTCTTCGACTGAAGACTTTGATATTTTGAACACTTTCTGAAGACTTTGAAAGTGAAGAAATTGGTGTGACCTTGAAGACTTGGTATTCATTCGAGGAACATGAAGCGTGAAGACTTTTGTTTTCGTAGTTTCATTTTCTCTTTCTTAAGTCATAGGAAACACTGTACTGTTAAAGGGGGTCGAGGAAATACTAAGGAGAAAATTTCCATGTGATGCTCAACTCAAATCCTACACCTACCAATCCCTTCGAGTGAAGCCATTGGAAATCTCATACAGTTCAGTCAATTTCTTCAGTGACAGAGACGCAATTCTTCTGGTCACTGAGGACTTTACTCTGACTGAGGAGTTAGGAATTCGCCAGTGCGAATTGCCTACACAGTGAGGAACATGATAGCCCTGAGGAATTTGTACCTCAAATTTCCGACCGTTGTTGTGCTACGTGCCAGCTGTCCCAAAATATCTTATCCACATAACGGTCATATCATTGAAGGGCATTTATGTCTTATCATGTCGGGCTGCTCCCTAGGCTATAAATAGCCGCCCCCTACAACCACTAGCTGGTTGGCTGCTCCGCGAGAACTTGACACTTGTCATTTGAAAGCAACCCATCCTCCGAGGACTTTGAGCGAAAATCATCAAGTGAGGAAAATCCAAACCCAAACCCAAACACCTACAAACCCAAAGTGATTGAGCATCACTGAAGAGATTGATCCTGCGTGGATCCGACGCTTGCTACCTTTGAAGATTGTGCTTCTTCCAGACGGTTAGGCGTCATGGTCTAGAGCATCCAAGAGGAATTGTGAATCGCCGAGTGACCTAGTCTGTGAAGGTTTGGAAGTCACCTGAAGACTTACCACGAGTGATTGGGCGAGTACTGTGTGTCCTTAGCTCAAGGAGAATACGGTGAGGACTGTGTGTCCAGGACTAGGTGTCCTCGAGTTTAAATACTCAGCCACTCCAACCAGATGTACAACTGAGACAGCAGTTGGAACTGGTCTACCAAATCATTGTCTTCACCAAGCTTACTAGTTCTATTTCCTCAACACCTTCATTTCCTCATTACTCTGTTGTGTGTTTGTTCATATCTATGTTTGATGACTTTCTCAATTTCCTCAGTTCAATTTCTTCAGTCTGTTTGTCTTCATCTTGTGCTATCCTGTGTTTACGCTTTCTGTACTCTATGTTTGTGTTCATTTCGTCATGATGACCATGCATGTATTCTGCTATGTTTATTTCTGAGTACTTATTCCGCTGCTAGTAGTTCTTCGCTAAGGAATTTCCTCACGAGCAAATTCCTCAGTGAAGAATTTCATAAAAATCGCCTATTCACCCCCCCTCTAGTCGATATAACGCACTTTCAGACACGTTATATCCGGAGAAGGAATAGCAGTTGACCCCACCTAGGTTATCACTATGACCAATTGGGAAGCACCAACAACAGTTGGAGAGATCCGGAGTTTTCTTGGACTCGCAGGATACTACCGGAGATTTATTGAGAACTTCTCAAAGATTGCAAAGCGTATGACGGAGTTGTTGAAGAAGGATACCAAGTTCATATGGACCGAGGAGTGTGAGGCTAGTTTCCAGGAGTTGAAAAAACGTTTGGTTACCTCACCAGTGTTGATTTTACCAGACCAGACCAAGGATTATGAGGTATATTGCGACGCTTCACGTCGAGGACTTGGAACAGTGCTTATGCAGGAGGGAAGAGTTGTTTCGTATGCCTCACGACAACTGAAACCTCATGAATTAAATTATGCCACACATGATTTGGAGTTAGCAGTCGTAGTGCATGCATTGAAAACATGGAGACATTTCCTTATTGGAAACCATTGTGAGGTGTACACGGATCACAAGAGTTTGAAGTACATTTTCACGTAGAAGGAGTTAAACCTTAGACAAAGGAGATGGTTGGAGCTCATCAAGTATTATGATATGAGATTGCATTATCATCCCGGAAAGGCTAATGTAGTAGCTGACGCATTGAGCCGTAAGAGCCATGTCAATACACTAATGACGGGAGAAATACCAAAGGAGTTAGCCGAGGATCTTCGTGAGCTATGTTTGGAAATAGTTCCGAGAGGCTATGTAGCAGCATTGGAGATTCAGTCAACTTTGATGGATAAAATCAGAGAAGCTCAGAAGACTGACAAGGAGATTGTTTCGATAAAGGAGAAAATGAGCGAAGGAAAGGCTAAAGGATTTCGTGAGGACGAGCTCGACACCCTATGGTTTAAAGACCGTGTTTATGTGCCCAATGACCCGGAGATCAGGAATTTAATTCTGCAAGAGGCGCATGATTCACCCTATTCGATTCACCCAGGAAATACCAAGATGTATTTGGATTTGAAGGATACTTTCTGGTGGACTGGAATGAAGAAGGATATTGCGGAATATGTAGCAGTTTGTGATGTATGTCAGAGAGTAAAGGCAGAGCATCAGAAGCCAGCAGGATTGTTACAACCATTGCCGATACCCAAATGGAAGTGGGATAAGCTAGGCATGGATTTTATCACGGGATTACCAAGGACTCGTTCAGGCTATGACTCGATTTGGGTTGTAGTTGATCGGTTGATGAAGGTAGCTCATTTCATCCCGGTAAAGACCACTTACACCAGTGCTAAGTTGGCAAAGATATACATGACCAGGATCGTATGCTTACATGGAGTTCCGAGGAGTATCATATCAGATAGAGGAACCCAATTTACCTCAAAGTTCTGGAAGCAGTTGCATGAAACTTTGGGTACCAGGCTAGAGTTCAGTACAACCTTTCATCCACAGATAGATGGACAGACCGAGAGAGTCAATCAGATTTTGGAGGATATGCTGAGAGCTTGTGCACTAGATTATGGATCTAGTTGGGACGAAAATTTGCCATATGCAGAGTTCTCTTACAACAACAGCTATCAAACCAGTTTGAAAATGGCCCCTTTTGAAGCCTTGTACGGAAGGAGGTGCAAGACACCTTTGTCGTGGGACGAAGTTGGAGACCGCCAGTTGTTTGGACCTGATCTGATTAAGGAGTCTGAACAGAAGGTGAAGTTGATTCGCGATAGGCTCAAGGTAGCACAGTCCAGGCAAAAGAGCTACGCAGATTCTAAACGCAAGGAGACAGTTTACGAAGTCGGAGACAGAGTTTATCTTCGGGTATCTCCACTTTGAGGAATTAAGCGTTTTGGTGTTAAGGGAAAGTTAGCGCCACGATTTGTAGGACCATATCGAGTATTGGAACGTATGGGAGAAGTTGCTTACAAGTTGGAATTGCCCGAGGGATTGTCATGAGTTCATGATGTGTTCCACGTTTCTCAGTTGAAGAAGTGCCACGCGGAGATGGCTGACATACCTTCGAGAGACACAGTGCCATTGGAAGCAATTCAGTTGGATAACAATTTGACCTATGAGGAGGAACCAGTCAAGATTCTCGAGTTTGCCAGCCGAGTCACTCGCAGCAAGGTTATCAAGTTTTGCAAGGTTCAGTGGAGCCACCACACGGAGGATGAAGCCACCTGGGAGCGAGAGGAAGATTTGCTCAAGGACCACCCTCACCTATTTTCTAGCCAACCCGAATCTCGAGGGCGAGATTCATCTTAAGGGGGGTAGGTTTGTAACATCCCAAATTTTCAATTTGGAATGTTATACATTAGATCATCATTGCATATCATATTTTATTTGCTTTTGGTTTCGATCCTAGAAAATCCTAAGCAACTCAAGGACCCACGGAGAGAGTTGGGGATATCGTTATTTTCATATTTGAGTTTTCTCAAATTTTGAGAATAGGATCATTTGATTTTATTTATTTTATCATCAATTATTTCTATTACAAAAATATGAGAGAGGGAATAAAATGACTTTCCCCAAGATAAAGAAATATTGAGGATTTAATAATAAAATCAAATAAGATTTTATTTCGGAGTTTTTCGATGTTTTATTTGAATTTAGGAAAAATATGCGTTTTTCAAAATTGCATTTAGGCCCCCAATAAATGTTCACTTTGTCCGTCTTGATTTTAGAAGTCGGGGAAAATTTATTTTGGGATTTTTGGAGTCCATTTAGTATTTCTTTTTATTTTTCTTCTGCGCGTAATTATTAAAAAAAAGGCAACCGACCTACAGGCCGTGTCCGACCCGGACACTAGGCCCGGCAGGCTTAGTGTTCGTAGATTAGATCTGGATAACGAACTTTCGTTCGTTAATCCGTTCGTCGTTTTAGTTTTCTCGGATTTTGCGCGGTTATTTTCTGATCGTGATTTCTGATCCGATTTTCGTTTTAGTATAACTTTTCGCTCGTTTATCGGAATCAGGCGATTCAAGCGCCTGGAGTTTCGTATCGGAACCCTCTATCCGTTTAACCTACTTAAACAAGTTTTTGTTTCTGTAAAATTTGACTTAGATCCAGATTAGTAGAATGAAGTTGTTTGCTTTCGCCGTTTGACTTCCGTTGCTTCGCTCGATTTGATTCTTTTTGCAAACCGGAGTTCTTAAGTTGAACTTTCTGGTTAGATCTCTTATTTGAGTTTTACCTGTGCATTAGATGAGTACATATTGTATGCTTGTTTGTTTGTCTGCGATAGAATACCCGGAGTGCGCCACCTGTTACTTCGAATCTCTAGGTTTCGCGGATCAATAGCAAGGCAAGTAACACTTTGATCATACCTCTTTTACTACCCAGTTTTATTGCATTAGATCAACCCTCAAACATTGCATGATTAGGATCTAAATTAAATTGTGGGATGGGAAGTAGTTGAGGTAGTACCTATTACCTGTTTTATTATTAAACCTTTGGGAGTTACTTCTACGTTTGCTTATTATGCCATGCTATGCTAGTAGACGTGGATTGGGTGAGTGATATCCATGACAGATGTGAGTTTGTTAATTGATGGTTTATCTAAGGTGGCAACTTAAACACACATCTGGGTGGATTGAGGTACCTGGGTATTCCAGGATTGCCTGTTGTTTTTCTTTATGGACCGCCACCCAGGCTCAAAGGGATCATGAGATTATTCATACTAGAAACTTTCGTGTGCAGCCACAAGCCATTATGGGCTCTGGCATAGTTGACTAAGTCGTGCAAACTCTTATAGTGGTAGACTAGCAGATGTAGGGGATGTAGGTTGGTACGGTGTATCACATCGTAAGGTGCTAGCGCTTCTGAAAGACTATGTCTCGGTCATCCGTTTCTCAAACACCATGTAGTGCGATAAATCCAACGGAGGCGATCGAGTCTTGTGGGGAAAAGTGCGCAAACCTCTGCAGAGTGTACAAACTAATCATGGTTAGCCGTGTCCCCGGTTATAGACGTTTTGAGTATCTAGTACTTGGATATCATGTGAATCTCATCATGTTACTTTAAATTAATGTTGTTGGGTTTAATGATGATTATTTTAATTGGGATTGAGGATGCTGTCAACCATTCTCAATGTTTAACAACCACCATGATAGTTAAATAAATTTATTCCTTTGCAGTAGGGAAATATTGGCTTTATGCAAAACTTTAACCATAGAGCTTTCCACCAGCCATATATGCATGTAGTATAGGCTTAATCTTTCATTACTCTCTATGTGTTACATTGCCAGCATATTCCATGTGCTGACCCGTTTTCGGGCTGCAACGTTTCATGTTGCAGACTTTTCAGACGACGAGTAAGGTGCCTTTTAGGTCGTGGTTCTATACTCAGTGATGCCGTTAGAGTTGATGGACTCGCTTATCTTCCAAGCCTTCCGCTGTTATCGTTATTAGATGGCCTTAAGCCATATTTATTGTAATAAGTTCTCTTTGAGACATTCGATGTAATAAGTGTGTCATTGCTACTCTGTTATAAATCCTTCAAAGTACTATGTGGTGTCAGCATTACTGATCCAGGGATGACACCTGAGCACAGAGGTCAGACTGTTTGAGGTCTGGTCGCTACACATTATCCCTGAGATAAGCGAGTTAGCGAGGACTGATCCGATGGAAACGTTTTCCCTAAAGATATGCTTCGAGTGTCAGCAATGATAGATACTATATGATGGTTGAGTATGTGAAATTTGCTAAACCAAAAGCTCTTACATAGACTCTTACCAAAATATGATGAATTGTAGTTGCTTTGATGACTGAGAACATAGTTTGCTAGTTGTCAAGAAAGTTTATCTCTCATACTTTAAACGTTCTGGATGAATTATTACTTGGTCATGAGAAGTTCTATAATAATTTCCGCTATTACAATAACTTAATAATGATCACAATGCTACCATGTCTGTATTTTGTTTTTATTGGCACTCTCTCCATAAACATGTGGTCATGATTATCGAGTTCGGTATTCACTTGAGTACTGTTATTTATAATGTTTTTGATCATTATTTCACTTTATAAAGCAATTATGATGTCTTTTCTCTCTTATTTTGCAAGTTTCACATGAAAAGGGAGATTCCTGACAATTTGAATTTTGGACCCGAAAAGGCTACAACAGAGATAGGTATTCTCCAAAGCTCCAAATGACCTGGAAATTTACAGAGGAATATTTTGGAATTAATAAAAAATAGAATCATCGTGAGGGGCCCCACCAGGGAGTCACACGCTCAGGTGGCGCCCCTCGAGGCGCGCCATGTGAGCTCGTGGCTCCACTAGCAGGCCTCTGTGACCCACCTTCTCCTACAAGATACTATTTGCCCTAGAATAAAAATCAAAAGACTTTCGGGATGAGGTGCCGCCGTCTTGAGGCGGAACCTGGGCAGGAGCACTTTTGCTTTCTGGCGGCGCGATTCCGCCAGGGATACTTCCCTCCGGGAGGGGAAAATCAAGCCATCTACATCACCAACGTTCCTCTCATCATGGGAGTACCAATCTTCATCAACATCTTCACCAGCACCATCTACTCTCAAACCCTACTTCATCTCTTGTATTCAATCTTTGTCTCAAAACCTCAGATTGGTACCTGTGGGTTGCTAGTAGTGTTGATTACACCTTGTAGTTGATGCTAGTTGGTTTATTTGGTGGAAGATTACATGTTCAGATCCTTAAGCATATCCAATACACCTCTGATCTTGAACATGGGTATGATTTGTGAGTAGTTAATTTTGTTATTGAGGACATGGGAGAAGTCTTGTTATAAGTAATCATGTGAAGTTGGTATTCGTTCAATATTTCAATGATATGTATGTTGTTCTTCCTTTGGTGGTGCCATGTGAACGTCGACTACATGACACTTCGCCATACTTGGGCCTAAGGGAAGGCATTGGGGAGTAATAAGTAGATGATGGGTTGCGAGAGTGACCAAAGCTTAAACCCTAGTTTATGCATTATTCCGTAAGGGGATTTCGATCCATATGTTTTATGTTATGGTTAGATTTATCTTAATTCTTCTTTCATAGTTGCGGATGCTTGCGAGAGGGGTTAGGGTTACTTGTTCAAGTAATAGCAGCACCCTAGCACCGGTCAACTCACATATCAAATTATCAAAGTAGTGAATGTGAATCGACTAACCATGATGAATGTGCCCAGACGAGAATTCACACGTGTCCTTGAGAACGCTTTGCTTACTATAAGGGAACTTTCCGGCTTGTCCTTCTATATAAAAAGGATTGAGCCACCTTGTTGCAGCTTTGTTACTATTATTACTTGTTACTTGTTACGGATTACCTTGCTACAAAACTATCTGCCACTGCTACTTTCAGTACTTCCAGAGAATGCCTTGCTGAAAACCACTTGTCATTTCCTTCTGCTCCTCGTTGGGTTCGACACTCTTACTTACTGAAAGGACTATGATTGATCCCCTATACTTGTGGGTCATCAGCAGCGCTTGCTGGCGTCAGCGAGGGGAGAAGGAGCGGGAGTAGGAGTCCCTAGCTGGCGGCGGTGAGAGATCTCCCGAGTTGCCCACGGGGGGAGCAACATGGGAGCAAATGGGGATTCGTTCCTCACCTTCAAATCTCACAAGTCTGCATTGTGTTCTATGTAAACTTGATGACTAGAGCAACAGAATGCCATCACCACGACCACCAAACTACCCTCCACCACCACCACTACCAGTACCAAGCTCTCCTTTAGCGACGTCACCGCACCCCTCCCCGCGTCATGTGCCCCATTCCCAGTCAACTCCGACGGGATCCGTTCAGTGCGGCTGGCGGTGAATCGCCAGCCTACTTCGCCGAGGTCGGGGATCAGGATTGGGGTGGCGTTGGGGTTGGAGGTGAGAGTTGGGAGTTGAGATTCATCAAAGGTGTTGTTCCACTCTTCCGATGGCAAGTGGCGGAGTGATATGTCTCCAACGTATCTATAATTTATGAAGTATTCATGCCATGTTTACAATAATTTCATATGGTTTTGGAATGATTTGGATGGAACTAACCCGGACTGACGCTGTTTTCAGCAGAACAACCGTGGTGTTGTTTTTTGTGCAGAAATAAAAGTTATCCAAATGAAATGAAACCTTTTGACGATTTATTTTGGAACAAAAGAGAGCCCCGAAGCTTCGTGGAAGGACAAGAAGGTGAAGGAGTAGGCCATAAGACACCAGGGCGTGCCAGGGGGCCCAGGCGCGTCCCGGTGGGTTGTGCTCACCTCGAGGCCCATCTTCACGTGAAACTGACGCCAAAAAATCCTATAAATAGAGAAACCAAAAGAAATAACCCTAGATCATAAGTTCCGCCACCGCAAGCCTCTGTAGCCATGAAAAACCAATCTAGACCCCGTTCCGGCACTCCGCCGGAGGGGGAAATCATCACCGGTGGCCATCTTCATCATCCTAGCAGCCACCATGATGAGGAGGGAGTAGTCCACCCTCGGGGCTGAGGGTTTGTATCAGTAGCTATGTGTTTAACCTCTCGTGTTCTTGAGATGTCGCGATCTTGATGTATCGCGGGCTTTGTTAATATAGTCGGATCATATGGTGTTTTCCCCTCTCTATCTTGAATTGAGTTATCGCTTTGAGATTTTGTTTTATCTGATTGAATACTTTTATTGATTTGAGAGCACTTGATGTATGTCTTGCTATGAATACCCGTCGTGACAATGGGTATCATATTGATTCACTTGATATGTGTTTTGGCTTTCAACTCGCGGATTCCCGAGGTGACATTGGGGTAATCTATGCATAGGGGTTGATGTACGTTCTCGTCTTTTGTTTCTCCGGTAGAAATCTTGGGGCACTCTTTGAGGTTCTGTAACGCCCCCGATTCAATCGTACACTAATCATGCACGCAAATGTGTACGATCAAAATCAGGGACTCACGGGAAGATATCACAACACAACTCTAAAACATAAATAAGTCATACAAGCATCATAATACAAGCCAGGGGCCTCGAGGGCTCGAATACAAGTGCTCAATCATAGACGAGTCAGCGGAAGCAACAATATCTGAGTACAGACATAAATTAAACAAGTTGACATAAGATGGCTAGCACAAACTGGGATATAGATCGAAAGAGGTGCAGGCCTCCTACCTGGGATCCTCCTAAACTACTCCTGGTCGCCGTCAGTGGGCTGCCCGTAGTAGTAGGCACCTCCAGTGTAGTAGGAGTCGTCGTCGAAGGTGGCATCTGGATCCTAGGATCCATCGTCTGGTCGCAGCAATCGGGTAGAGAAATGGGAAAAAGGGGAACAAGGCAACCATGAGTACTCATCCAAAGTACTCGCAAGCAAGGAGCTACACTACATATGCATGGATATATGTGTAAAGGGCCATATCAGTGGACTGAACTACAGAATGCCAGAATAAGAGGGGGATAGCTAATCCTATCGAAGACTACGCTTCTGGCAGCCTCTGTCTTGCAGCATATAGAAGAGAGTAGACTGAAGTCCCCCAAGTAGCATCGCATAGCATAAACCTACCCGGCAATCCCCTCCTCGTTGCCCTGTTAGAGAGCGATCACCGGGTTATATCTGGCACTTGGAAGGGTGTGTTTTATTAAGTATCCGGTTCTAGTTGTCATAAGGTCAAGGTACAACTCCGGGTCGCCTGTTATCGTGGACACGGCTATTCGAATAGATCAACTTCCCTGCAGGGGTGCACCACATTACCCGACACGCTCGATCCCATTTGGCCGGACACACTTTCCTGGGTCGTGCCCGGCCGCTGAAGATCAACACGTCGCAGCCCCACCTAGGCACAACAGAGAGGTCAGCACGCCGGTCCAAACCTAAGCGCACAGGGGTCTGGGCCCATCACCCTTAGCACACCTGCACGTTGCGTACGCGGCCGGAAGTAGACCTAGCCTAGTGGCGTTCCAGTCCAATCTGGCGCGCGCCGCTCAGTCGCTGACGTCACGAAGTGCTTCGGCTGATACCACGACGCCGGTTGCCCATAACATATCCCACGTGGCGGTTAGTGCGTATAAGGTCAACGACCCAACTCAGATCAAATACCAAGATCTCGTTAAGCATGTTAAGTATCCGTGAACGCCGACCAGGGCCAGGCCCACCTCTCTCCTAGGTGGTCTCAACCTGCCCTGTCGCTCCGCCACAAAGTAACAGTCGGGGGCCGTCGGGAACCCAGGCCCACCTCTAACGGGATGGAGCCACCTGCCCCTTCAGCCCCCATCTCCGAACAGCATCACAGGTAATGTAACAGTGTAAAGTATATAGTATATGCCCGTGATCACCCCCGAGTGATCACGACCCGATAGTATAGCATGGCAGACGGACAAGAATGTAGGGCCACAGATGGAATACTAGCATCCTAAACTAAGCATGTAGAATAGCAGGTAAAGGTAACAACAGTAGTAGCAAGGACAGGCTATGCAGAAGTATAGGATTAACTGAAAGCAGTAACATGCTACACTACTCTAATGCAAGCAGTATAGAGAAGAATAGGTGATATCTGGTGATCAGGGGGGGCTTTCCTGGTTGCTCAGACAAGAATGAGGGGTCGTCAGCACCGTAGTCGACCGGGGCATCAGCGGCGTCGGTCATGTAGTCTACCGGAAAGAAGTAACGGAGGGGGAACACAATAAATAACAGAGCAATCAAATGTAACACTAAGCAAGACGCGGCAATACATTGTGCTAGGGGTGACGTAACGCAGGGATATGTGATACCAGCGAAGGAGGGAGACATCCAAGAAAGTATCCCCGGAGTTTCGCGTTTTTGGACAGATGAATCGGAGGGGAAAAGTTGCGAGTTTGCTATGCTAGGGATGCGTGGCGGACGAACGGGCTGCGTATCCGGGTTCGTCTCGTCGATCTGAGCAACTTTAATGTACAAAGTTTTACCATCCGAGCTACGGTTTATTTGCTATTAATTTCAAAAGTTTTATTAATTTCCTGGAATTATTATTATTTTGACTTAAACTGAACAAACGCTAAGTGCACACAGGAATTCCTACCTAGTGCGTATGACAAGTGGGGGGGGGGCCAGTGTGCAGAGTTGACCCGGTCAACATGTTGACTAGTCAAGGATGAACAGTATATGTGGGTCCCAATTGTCACTGACTTATTTTATTTAACAGTTTTTTTTAACTAAATTGAATTAGTCTAATTAGTGCGGTTAGGCTAACTTAATTAGGGGCCGGCCCACAGGCAGTGGCACAAGGCCAGCAGGGCTGTGCTGGGCACGCACGAACGGAACCAAGGCGCCGACGGCCACGCTCATCAGCGACAGGGGCGGGGGAAGCAGGGCGAGGCCCTAGGCAGCGGCGGCCAGAGGGGAGCACAGTCGGTCAGAGGCGGCCAGAGGAGGGAACGAGTGGGCGAAGGGTAGCTCGTGCGCGGGCGGGGCATGCTACGGCGCAGGGGGCTCGGCGGTAGTAGCGGGCGCGTTCAGGGGAAACAGGAGTGGCCATGGCGGGCAGCATAACCGAAGCTCGCGGAGATGGCTACGACGACCATTTCGTGCAGAAGAAAAAAATAGGTGAAGGTAGGTGGGCAGCTCACAACGGAGGTCGTCGGGGACTCGGCGAAGCCGGTGGGGCTCGGGTTGGTGTAGATCGTCGGCGACTTCACGCGGCCGTGGCAGAGGGAGAAAGACACAGGCGTCGATGGGGCGGCCCCCCGGACTCGAACAGGTGCTGCAGGTGACGAGGATGAAGGCAGCGGTGCTCCTGGTGCAGTCCTAGGCGGCTGGGAGGTCTCAGAGAGCACGGACAGAGGAGGCCATGTAGGCGACAGCGTCGAGGCGGCTCCAGGGACGGCGAGCGGCGGTGGTGTTGGCGGAGATCCGACGAAGGTGCAACGGTGGTCACAGGGGAGGGGTCCATGCGGGCGTCGCGACGATGGGGTGCTGGCAATGTGGGGCGATGGGGTAGAACTGCCCGATCCAGATCGGTTCGTAGGAAGGGGGAAGGGAGAGGAGCGAGGAGATCGTGCGGGTGGGGGGAGGAGTGGACCGAGAGGGGTGGAGTGGGGGTCGTGGGTTAGGGTTACGATGCCGAGGGGGGTTAAGGGAGTGGGGTGTGGGGCGGTTGGGTCGGCCCGTTCGGGCAGTGGAGGCCAGCTGGGCCACTTGGCCCAGCGGGGGGGGGGGGTTCTGTTGTTTTACTTTTGTTTTGTTTTGTTTTTTATTTTTTATTTTCTTTCTTTTATTTATTTTCTTTTCTGTTTTATTTATTTTAAATCATTTCGTCATTTTATAAAAATGTGTTCTCTTTACTATAATTATCCTTGCAATATTCGGCACCCACCGAACATTTTTGTTTAATATTTTGAAAACTTTTGTTGTTTACCAATTTTTTTTGAATTGATTTTTGAATCGGCTTCGACGCGAGATTAGCGACACTTTGGGAGGTGGCGTGGCGTTATTAGCAGAGGTTACTGTAGCTTGATTATCTGGGCGTCACAATTCTCCTCTACTACGGGAAATCTCATCCCGAGATTTAGGAGCGGGAGTAAGGGGGAAGGGATCTGGTTACGAAATGCTAACGGATTTTCTCAGTCTTGGTTGCTCTTCTCGAAGAGGTTGATCCATAATGTTGATGTTTTTATTTCTCTGCATCAATGCATCATGGGGTAGTTGTCGTCCTTCCTTCGGGAACTCCGTCGTACTTATGAAAAGGATAAGGGGTAACTACGGAAGAACGGACCTCCGCACAGTTAACGAACTGGTAGATAACATCGGGGAAGGTTGCGGAAAGTAACTCTCGAATTGAGCTTAAGAAGATATCGAGAGCAAGTAAGAAGGTACCAGGAGAAGTTTCAAGCTGGCAGGCAATCGTTTGATGCCTGAAACAAGGCGTGAAAAGGGGTTCAGAGCAACGAGAATAAGTATTGCGTCTGATACCAGAATAGGTCACTAGGAAGGTGGCTCGTGAATTACATACGAGGTCAAGCGTGGGGAATAAACATTAGAAACAGGGTTGTACAGGAGAGTCAGGTTTCGATCCTGTGACCTCTGGGTTATGGGCCCACCATGTGGGTTAAAAGTAGGAAGGGCGGAGACATATTGCGTGATCATGCAAGCAAGGTATGTCGGAGGGTGGCCTATCGATTATGTCGGCAACAACGTCGGTACCAAGGGCGAGGGACGAAGAGAACCATTTTCCTGCTCGTTGAACGAGGCGGACCAATACGCAAAGTTCTCGTCCATCTGTGGCTACCAGAATGTCATCAACAATAGTAACAGAGTCTCGCTGACAGAATTATACACCGGGGTGTTTAAATAAGCAGGAGAATATTACTGCTTAGATCATATAGATCACAAGCAACGTTAAACCAATCAATGGAAGGGAAAATATGATCATCAGATTAAATAGAACAAAGGAAAGGGAAATGTGTTTAAACACCTATTTCAAGGTATATCCTTCCCAAGGACAAGTAGAGCATGATATCCATGACAGGATATAATGTAGAAAACTCTTTAGGTAGGGGAGACAAATTTCATGACATTACCCATACAGCGGTGTTTGGATAATTGAGCAGGAAACACCTAGCATTGGGCTTTAAATGTTCTTGTTGAAAATCGGAGTACCACAGACATGCTTCGAGATAGCATTGACATGGTCTTCCAGCAAAGGTCAGACTTTGGATACACGAAGGATTCTTCAGGAACAACTTGTAGAATAACTCTTACCATTTCTCATGGAGGAATAGATAACCTTGCTAAAAAGGAAAACTATAACATTAGGTCCTCCGGCCAGGTGTGCTAGGCATGACACCTTATTGGGTTAAAGACCAATGTTATAACTCTTGCGAATATGTTCCGGCCATCATATCTGACCGAACTTCAGATCTGATTGGTGTCAGGATACCTCAGACTCGGGATGCCTGAGAAGAAAAGGTGCAACACAATTGACGAGATGACAATGTAAGATTCTCGGGAAATGAACTATGGAAGCGAGTTCCGAACAAGGGTTCATCATTAAGCCAAGGAGAGGATGAGGAGGTGGCTGATGGACTCAGCGACAATTCCTCGAGTTTTACTAAAAGATGGATTTCCACAGTTATGTGAATAAGGAGATAACAATTGTCAGATCAAATGGTATAATGATGTATCCTCGAGGGAAACATACACAATTTAAACATTGGTTGAAAGGTGCACCCGAAATATGGGCTTAGGTAGCATGATCAGTATTAGAACGGTGATCGTGATAAGTATCACTTGTATCAAGAATTCTCCAGAGGTGGTGAAATTCTCATGACAATCCTGACATAAAAGATGGTAATACCCCAAGGTAAAGAAGAACAAAGGCTGGATAGCAAGGATCTCAAGGTATAACACAAAACACGAGCAAGTTTGTGTTGGAGGGAAGACAATAAAGTGGTCGATGATATCAGAAATCATCGAGGCAAGGATGGTATTTCTCATCATGAATTCAATTGGTATCATGGAAAAGCTCAGAATATTGATGATGATCATGACACATTTGCTAGAGATTTCACGGAGATGTAATCGATCGACGATGACATCAAGTCAAACGAATGATGAAGCGAAAGGTTATTGGAACCACGGTTAGGACACAAACTCGAAAGCAAGCTTGTTGTTCGAGGCGAAATGATATGATGAGGAAAATTGACATAAGCTCAGCTCATTGTCGAAATTGGTGCTCCGGGAAGAAGGACCAGGTAGCACCGTTAAAATTTAGCACAATAATGATATAGCCGATTAGGCTAGGAATGACTTGAAGGATTATTAAACTCATAAGCAATGAAAATTACTTAGAGTTATTGACTCGGAGTGCGGAACTGGTTCACTTATCATTGTCCTTGAGTGTCTAACAACTCAGGACCCGAGGAAAATTGGAGTCTGTGAGAAATAATACTTCAAGAAATCATAAGAAGTAATATGGTTATGTGATATTATCAAGATATCCTAGTGTAATACTCGACGGTAGATCAAAGGAAAGGTTGGACAGGTGTAATGATCTGCACAAGACAAGTACTTAACTTGTCTGACAAATGGTATTAATGAGAAAATATGGTCGGAACCATGATTGCAAAGGACCAAACATAGATATAGGACGAACTTATAACAAGGGGATTAATATCATTTACAAGAAGCTTCGATGATAAGTTTCACCTCGGGTCCATGGGCATGAACGCAAAGGCTCAAGGTCGACTCCCACTTCTTCCATGCATAACCTTCCATTTTACTTCTCGCTTTTGTTGAAGTTGTAGTGTAGAAATTTCATCTAGCAAAATACCAGAAGAGTATGACTCGTGAAAACTTTCGAGTTCACATGGTTTAGAGAAGGCATATGTTCAACCCATAGGGGCTTCTTAGAAACATATACCACAAGTTTCAAGAGTAAATATCACAAGCTCGAAGGTAGAGCAAGGTTGAGAAGGTAGATGATACAATTTACCAAAGGCATTATGTATCCGAGGGAAGGCTCATAAGGTTATTGAATATGAAGGACGTTGTCGGATAAAATCCATTAAAGGATCTGCCGGTCCATAACAGAGCTGATGTGAGCATCAGCACACAACCAGAGGAAGTAACAATGCAAGGGCATTGGTTTATAGAAACAACTGACTAATCCAAAGCTCAAATGCAAAGGAATTATGATTTCCAAATCAATGGATCAGGAGCAAACGCTCTGATTAAGGATGGATAGGTTGAATAGCCTTAGGTTACAATCAACGACAATTGGATTGGTCGAGAACCAGCTCAGTCTGAGTCGGAAAGAAAATTTAAAAGGATCAACTGATGATTGCGTGCATTCGCACTCATGTTGAATCAATGGGATCAAAATCACGGTGTCTAAGGATACTAACGAATATTGCTAGACATATGGAAAGCATCCATAATGCAAGCAGACAAGTAGTGCAGAGCATTAAGCCACTAAGGAATTTTGGAGGATCGAATAGTACTTCGAAGAAAATAGTCAAACACCTGAACAACTGGGGATGAGCGGATACTCGATAAGGGCGAGAAATTATCCGTAGGGTATTCAGGTGGCAAGGAACTGCAAGGCAGTAAGCACAAAATATTCTCGGAACAACAGAGAGAATTTCGGGGTATCTTGTAATAACAAGATCGACTGGGAATAAAATTAAGCACGATAGGTGTAAGTATTTATCCATAAGGATATTTAGGTGGTAGGGAATTGCAAAAGCAACGGGCACAAGGTCTCGAGAGAATATCGGAGAGTATCTTCGAAATCTTCTGGTGCAGCCGGCGATCATCTGGACTGAAGGGGCTTTCCGGGAGAAAGTATTTTCGAGAACCTAAAGTTAGATTTTAGTAAAAATTGTTTAACCCGAATAGAAGAGAGTTCAGAATCCCGGAGTAAAGATTGAGGAGTAAAAGATCCTAACACCACCCAAATGGCGACGTGGGCCCATGGGCCGCACAGCCATGTTAGTAAAATAGTTTTCATCGTCTAGACTCAGCTTCGGCCAAGGAGTTGGAAAGGGGATTCCTACAGGCAGCTGGCTCTGATACCAACTTGTAACGCCCCCAATTCAATCATACACTAATCATGCATGCAAATCTGTACGATCAAAATTAGGGACTCACGGGAAGATATCACAACACAACTCTAAAACATAAATAAGTCATACAGGCATCATAATACAAGCCAGGGGCCTCGGGGGCTCGAATACAAGTGCTCGATCATAGACTAGTCAGCGGAAGCAACGATATCTGAGTACAAACATAAGTTAAACAAGTTGACATAAGATGGCTAGCACAAACTGGGATACAGATCGAAAGAGGCGCAGGCCTCCTGCCTGGGATCCTCCTAAACTACTCCTGGTCGTCGTCAGCGGGCTGCCCGTAGTAGTAGGCACCTCCAGTGTAGTAGGAGTCGTAGTCGAAGGTGGCGTCTGGATCTTGGGCTCCATCGTCTGGTCGCAGCAATCGGGTAGAGAAATGGGAAAAAAGGGGAACAAGGCAACCGTGAGTACTCATCCAAAGTACTCGCAAGCAAGGAGCTACACTACATATGCATGGATATATGTGTAAAGGGCCATATTAGTGGACTGAACTGGAGAATGCCAGAATAAGAGGGGGATAGCTAATCATGTCGAAGACTACGCTTCTGGCAGCCTCCGACTTGCAGCATATAGAAGAGAGTAGACTGAAGTCCTCGAAGTAGCATCGCATAGCATATACTTACCGGCAATCCCCTCCTCGTTGCCCTGTTAGAGAGCGATCACCGGGTTATATCTGGCACTTGGAAGGGTGTGTTTTATTAAGTATCTGGTTCTAGTTGTCATAAGGTCAAGGTACAACTCCGGGTCGCCTGTTACCATGGACACGGCTATTCGAATAGATCAACTTCCCTGCAGGGGTGCACCACATTACCCGACACGCTCGATCCCATTTGGCCGGACACACTTTCCTGGGTCATGCCCGGCCGCAGAAGATCAACACGTCGCAGCCCCACCTAGGCAGAACAGAGAGGTCAGCACGTCGGTCTAAACCTAAGCGCACAGGGGTCTGGGCCCATCGCCCTTAGCACACCTGCACGTTGCGTACGCGGCCGGAAGCAGACCTAGCCTAGTGGCGTTCCAGTCCAATCCGGCGCGCGCCGCTCAGTCGCTGACGCCACGAAGTGCTTCGGCTGATACCACGACGCCGGTTGCCCATAACATATCCCACGTGGCGGTTAGTGCGTATAAGGTCAACGACCCAACTCAGATCAAATACCAAGATCTCGTTAAGCGTGTTAAGTATCCGCGAACACCGACCAGGGCCAGGCCCACCTCTCTCCTAGGTGGTCTCAACCTGCCCTGTCGCTCCGCCACAAAGTAACAGTCGGGGGCCGTCGGGAACCCAGGCCCACCTCTACCGGGATGGAGCCACCTGCCCCTTCAGCCCCCATCTCCGAACAGTATCACAGGTAATGTAACAGTGTAAAGTATATAGTATATGCCCGTGATTACCCCCGAGTGATCACGGCCCGATAGTATAGCATGGCAGACGGACAAGAATGTAGGGCCACAGATGGAATACTAGCATCCTAAACTAAGCATGTAGAATAGCAGGTAAAGGTAACAACAGTAGTAGCAAGGACAGGCTATGCAACAGTATAGGATTAACCGAAAGCAGTAACATGCTACACTACTCTAATGCAAGCAGTATAGAGAAGAATAGGCGATATTTGGTGATCAAGGGGGGGGGGCTTTCCTGGTTGCTCAGACAAGAATGAGGGGTCGTCAACACCGTAGTCGACCGGGGCATCAGCGGCGTCGGTCTCGTAGTCTACCGGAAAGAAGTAACGGAGGGGGAACACAATAAATAAGAGAGCAATCAAATGTAACACTAAGCAAGACGCGGCAATACGTTGTGCTAGGGGTGACATAACGCATGGGTTATGTGATACCAGCGAAGGAGGGAGACATCCGGGAAAGTATCCCCGGAGTTTCGCGTTTTTGGACAGATGAATCGAAGGGGAAAAGTTGCGAGTTTGGTATGCTAGGGATGCGTGGTGGACAAACGGGTTTCGTATCCGGGTTCGTCTCGTTGATCTGAGCAACTTTCATGTACAAAGTTTTACCATCCGAGCTACGGTTTATTTGCTATTAATTTCAAAAGTTTTATTAATTTCCTAGAATTATTATTATTTTGACTTAAACTGAACAAACGCTAAGCGCACACAGGAATTCCTACCTAGTGCGTATGACAAGTGGGGGGGGGCAGTATGCAGAGTTGACCCGGTCAACATGTTGACTAGTCAAGGATGAACAGTATATGTGGGTCCCAATTGTCACTGACTTATTTTATTTAACAGTTTTTTAACTAAATTGAATTAGTCTAATTAGTGCGGTTAGGTTAACTTAACTAGGGGCCGGCCCACAGGCAGTGGCACAAGGCCAGCAGGAATGTGCTGGGCACGCATGAACGCAACCAAGGCGCCGGCGGGCACACTCATCAGCGACAGGGGCAGGGGAAGCAGGGTGAGGCCCTACGCAGCGGCGGCCAGAGGGGAGCACAGCCGGTCAGAGGCGGCCAGAGGAGGGTACGAGTGGGCGAAGGGTAGCTCGTGCGCGGGCGGGGCATGCTACGGTGCAGGGGGCTCGGCAGTAGTAGCGGGCGCGTGATAACCCACAGGTATAGGGGATCGCAACAGTTTTCGAGGGTAGAGTATTCAACCCAAATTTGTTGATTCGGCACAAGGGGAGCCAAAGAATATTCTCAAGTATTAGCAGCTGAGTTGTCAATTCAACCACACCTGGAAACTTAATATCTGCAGCAAAGTGTTTAGTAGCAAAGTAATATGATAGTGGTGGTAACGGTAACAAAAGTAAAGACAACAAAAGTAATGTTTTTGCTATTTTTGTAGTGATTGTAACAGTAGCAACGGAAAAGTAAATAAGCGTAAACCAGTATATGGAAAACTCGTAGGCACCGGATCAATGATGGATAATTATGCTGGATGTGGTTCATCATGCAACAGTCATAACATAGGGTGACACAGAACTAGCTCCAGTTCATCAATATAATGTAGGTATGTATTCCGTAAATAGTCATACGTGCTTATGGTAAAGAACTTGCATGACATCTTTTGTCCTACCCTCCCGTGGCAGCGGGGTCCTATTGGAAACTAAGGGATATTAAGGCCTCCTTTTAATAGAGAACCGGAACAAAGCATTAACACATAGTGAATACATGAACTCCTCAAACTATGGTCATCACCGGGAGTGGTCCCGATTATTGTCACTTCGGGGTTGCCGGATCATAACACATAGTAGGTGACTATAGACTTGCAAGATAGGATCTAGAACTCACATATATTCATGAAAACATAATAGGTTCAGATCTGAAATCATGGCACTCAGGCCCTAGTGACAAGCATTAAGCATAGCAAAGTCATAGCAACATCAATCTCAGAACATAGTGGATACTAGGGATCAAACCCTAACAAAACTAACTCGATTACATGATAAATCTCATCCAACCCATCACCGTCCAGCAAGCCTACGATGCAATTACTCACGCACGGCGGTGAGCATCATGAAATCTGTGATGGAGGATGGTTGATGATGATGACGGCGACGAATCCCCCTCTCCGGAGCCCCGAACGGACTCCAGATCAGCCCTCCCGAGAGAGATTAGGGCTTGGCGGCGGCTCCATATCGTAAAACGCGATGAAACTTTCTCTCTGATTTTTTTCTCCCTGAAAGCCAATATATGGAGTTGGAGTTGGCGTCGGAGGGCATCCAGGGGGCCCACGAGGTAGGGGGGCTCGCCCAGGGGGGAGGGGCGCGCCCCCACCCTCGTGGACAGGGTGTGGGCCCCCTGGTCTTCATCTTTGGCGAGGATTTTTTATTATTTATTCTAAGATATTCCGTGGAGTTTCAGGTCATTCCGAGAACTTTTGTTTTCTGTGCATAAAACAACACCATGGCAATTCTGCTGAAAACAGCGTCAGTCCGGGTTAGTTCCATTCAAATCATACAAGTTAGAGTCCAAAACAAGGGCAAAAGTGTTTGGAAAAGTAGATACGACGGAGACGTATCAACTCCCCCAAGCTTAAACCCTTGCTTGTCCTCAACCAATTCAGTTGACAAACTGAAAGAGAAAAAGAAAAACTTTTACAAACTCTGTTTGCTCTTGTTGTTGTAAACATGAAAAGCCATCATTCAAGTTTCAGCAATTATTATGAACTAACCATACTCACAATAACACGTAGGTCTCACAATTACTCATATCAATAGCATAATCAGCTAGCGAGCCATAATAATAAAATTCGGATGACAACACTTTCTCAATATAATCATAACATGATATAACAAAATGGTATCTCGCTAGCCCTTCCTGAGACCGCAAAACATAAATGTAGAGCACCTTTAAAGATCAAGGACTGACTAAACATTGTAATTCATGGTAAAAGAGATCCAGTCAAGTCATACCCAATATAAACCAATCATAATGAATGCAAACGACAGTGTGCTCTCCAGCGGGTGCTTTTTAAGAAGGGTGATGACTCAACATAAAAGTAAATAGATAGGCCCTTCGCAGAGGGAAGCAGGGATTTGTAGAGGTGCCAGAGCTCGATTTTTGAAATAGAGATAAATGATATTTTGAGCGGCATACTTTCACTGTCAACGCAACAACTATGAGATGGATGTATCTTCCATACTACATGCATTATAGGCAGTTCCCAAACAGAATGGTAAAGGTTTATACTCCCCCTCCTCCACAAGCATCAATCCATGGCTTGCTCGAAACAACGAGTGCCTCCAACATTCAACGGGTCCCAGGGGGAGTTTTGTTTAATTATTTTGATTTGCTTTGATCTTTTTGGATCATGGGACTAGGCATCCCGGTTACCGGCCCTTTCTCGTGAATGAGGAGCGGAGTCCACTCCTCTTGAGAATAACCCACCTAGCATGGAAGATATAGGCAGCCATAGTTGCACATGAGCTGCTCGAGCATACAAAACAGAATTTCATTTGAAGGTTTGGAGTTTGGCACATACAAATTTACTTGGAACGGCAGGTAGATACCGCATATAGGAAGGTATAGTGGACTCATATGGAACAACTTCGGGGTTTAAGGACTTTGGATGCACAATCAATATTCCCGCTTAGTACAGGTGAAGGCTAGCAAAAGACTGGGAAGCGACCAACTGAGAGAGCGACAACAGTCGTAAACATGCATTAAAATTAATTCACACCGAATATAAGCATGAGTAGGATATAATCCGCCATGAACATAAATATCATGAAGGCTATGTTGATTTGATTCAACTACATGCGTGAACATGTGCCAAGTCGAGTTACTCAATTCATTTAAAGGAGGATACCATCCTATCATACCATATCATAATCATCTCAATAGCATGTTGGCACGCAAGGTTAACCATTATAACTCATAGCTAATCAAGCATGGCACAAGCAACTATAATCTCTAAATGTTATTGCAAATATGTTTACTTCATAATAGCTGAATCAGGAATGATGAATCATCATATTTACAAAAACAAGAGAGGTCGAGTTCATACCAGCTTTTCTCATCCCAATGAGTCCATCATATATCATCATTATTGCCTTTCACTTGCACGACTGAATGGTGTATATAATAATAAGAGTGCACGTGCATTGGACTAAGCTGGAATCTGCAAGCATTCAACTCAAGAGAGAAGACAAGTAATATGGGCTCTAAGTTAAATAAACAATCATGCATATAAGAGCCACTAAGCACTTTCAATATAGTCTTCTCGACCCCCAAAGTAAGGAAAATAAAAATAAAAACTATTTACACGGGAAAGCTCCCAACAAGCAAACGAAGGACGGGAAATATTTTTGGGTTTTCTTTTTAATTCTACTACAAGCATGTAAAGTAGACTAACTATTTTTTTTTTCTTAAGGTTTATCAAACACACAAGAAGAAACCTAGAAAAATAAATTTAAACTAACATGGATATTACAATGAAAGAGTATGAGCACCGACATCTAGCAATGAGTGTGTGTGAACATGAATGTAATGTCGGTGGGAAATACGTACTCCCCCAAGCTTAGGCTTTTGGCCTAAGTTGGTCTATTGCTAGGGATAACCTAGCTGATATCCGTAGGTGAAGCTGGGGTCGTACTGCGATGAAGAATAGTTGGGATCATAATGTGATGAAGAGGACTCTGACTACCACTGGATGGCAACCGCCTCAGGATCCCAAGAATAAACAGACATTCGTGGAGGCTCCGGTTCCGAGGCTGGTGCAGGATTCCGATAGGCTTGAACAGCCGCCCACGGAACAATGTAAGTACCTGCAGACAAGTTAAACAAAGAGGGAGCAGGCAAAGTAATAGCCTCAGGGTGATGCTTATCAAAGTACAATTTATATTTAAGCGCCCCTTCACGATTCTTAACAAGAAAATTATGCGCTACCATACTCTTATAATCTAAATAAGCACGGGGCAGCGTTGTTTCTTCTTTCTCCTCATGCCTAATAGGTATTTCAAAATGTTCAGCTAGGCGTGAAGCATAAATGCCTCCAAAGATGGGGCCCTTAGTATGGTTCATACTCAACCGTCTAGCAAAAATTCCACCCATACTAACAGAGTTATTATGGTATAAACCATGGAGCAAAATAATAATATCAGGAGTACTAAGGTTCCCACAGTTCCCGCGACCAATCAAGCAATGACTAGCAAATAAGGCAAAGTAGCGTAAAACAGGGAAATGTATGCTAGTAATTCTTGCATCAGAAACCTTCCTGGTTTCTCCCACAGTGATAGTGTCAATATAAGCTTCCACTTCATTACGGTGTGGTTCATCTAAAGAACCCTCGAAAGGTATTTTGCAAACCTCGCAAAATGCAGCTAATGTCATCTCCCTAGCAACATCATATAAATGGAACTCTACTGTTGGAGGTGATTTCTTAGGGAAAAAGTAGAAGTTCTGCACAAAAGTATTTGTGAGTAAGAGATACTGATGACGTTGGTCGCGGAGGAAGTTGGTGAGGCCGGCATTCTCAATCAATAGATAGAAATCTTCATAAATCCCGGCACTCCTCAAGAAGTCATCGGAAGGCCATTCACACGGCCGGACCTCCGCGATACGAGGCAGATTAAATTTGGGCTTCTGTTCTTCTTCCTTTTGTTTCTCCTTAGAACTTCGGCTCGACGAGCCCCTCAAAAGTCTCTTCATTATTTCTGAAACAATCTGAAATTTTTAGTAACTTCAAACAAAAGTGAACCAACTTCAATAAGATTGATAGCAACTACTCATACAAGTGCCTAGAGCATATATCAAGCATTAGAACTACTTGGAACCATATAAATTTGACATGCAAACTCAAGAACATGGTCACCTATGCAGCACAAATTTGCAATGAATAAAGCACTAGAACAAAAACTAATTGGACCAATGGAGGAGTCACATACCAAGGAACAATCTCCCCAAGCAGTTTTGCGAGAGGTGCTTTGAGCAAGGAGATCAAAAATCGCAGCAAAAGTTGCTGGAACACGAGCTTGCGTTGGTTTTTCGGGTTTGTGTGAGGCAGAGGAAGAAGATGGGTGCAGGGATAAGTGGAGGAGGGCCACCGTGGGCCCACGAGGCAGGGGGGCACACCCAGGGGGTAGGGCGCGCCCTCCACCCTCGTGACCAGGTGGCAGCTCCCCCCGCGGTAATTTTTGCACTAAAAATCCTTAAATATTCCCGAAAAAATCATATTAAATTGGCATGGCATTCTGAGGACTTTTATTTTCGGGATATTTTTATATTGCATTCGGGATATTTTTATATTGCACGGATAAGTCAGGAAACAGACAAAAAAAATACTATTTTACTTTATTTCTACTAAAGAACAGAAAATATAAAGAGGGTACAGAAGGTTGTTCTTCTAGTTTCATCCATCTCATGCTCATCAAAAAGAATCCACTAACAAGGTTGATCAAGTCTTGTTAACAAACTCATTCCGATAATCATGGAACCAGAGAAATTTCGAATAACACTATGTTACCTCAGCGGGGATATGGACATCCCCAACAATAAGTATATCATATTTCTTTTTGACAGTAGGAAGAGGAAATTCAAAACCTCCAAATATAATCGATGGAATTTTTCCAATAGAGTTGATACTATAAACTTGAGGTTGTTTCCTCAGAAAGTACACCGTATGCTCATTACCATTAACATGCACTACACCACAGCACCACATCCCCAACAAACTGGTTGGTCGGAAAAACATCGTCTACCGACACACAGTCGGTCGGGAAAAAGTATTGCCGACCGACAGCGTCTGTTGGGGTAAGTCCAGACGGGAAAACCTTTTCCCGACCGACAGTTGGACGCCTATAAACCGAATTGCCGACCGACTTTCTGATGGCCTACCCCAGAATCTTTCCCGACCGATTCTCAGCTGGTATTGCTGTTGAAGCTTTCCCGACCGACCGTTTGACAGTACAGTCTTTGCCGACCGACTTTCTGTTGCCCCTATCCTAAACCTTTCCCGACCAACTATGCGATGGTGTCTTTATTGCCGACCGACCTTCCGTTGGTCCTAACAATAGGATGCTGTTTTGTTTTGCCGACCAACAATTTGACAGCATTTTGCTTAGCTGAGCAATGTTCAATACCCACGTACCCTTGATTTCCCATCTGCCTTACAATACAATGTCAATCAAAATCAAGTTGCATATCTCATTACAATATGATATTAGTCAAGTTACAGTAACTTGCATGTACTCCGAAAATATTAAATCATGACCAAAGAAGGATAACATATTAATTACTTCTCACAAGTAAAGGAAACATTTACGGTTCAACGACCGAATCACCCAACAGGTTTACAAAATGATAGATGCATCTCCGATATTCATTGTTTGCTCCATTACACATGAGACCTAAAAGACGCATTGTTTTTGCTCCATTACAGAAATCTCTAGCTGATGCAAACTGACATCTTCCTGGTTCCTTCCTGCTCCTTTTGTATGTCTTTCCTACAAAGGATAAAAATGTCATGGTGAGCATGCATTTAGAGACAATGGCAAAAAAAATAATTGTATAAAGCATCTATGGCAATTGGCAATAAAAAACTATGGGATTTTAGTGTTACAAAAAATAGCTCAAGTTCAGAACAATGCCACAACATGTGTTAATTAGATCTTTGTTGTGTTGGACATCATAAAGCCTCGATGCAACGTGACCATGAAGTATATTTCAGGAAATATGAGCAATATAGAGGTGTACTCGGAGCAACACAAGGCAACATAATATAGAGGTGTACTCACTGTGATAACAGAACTATCAATACTAAAAAGCAGATTTCTATTGTGGACATGGCAGTACTAGAAACTGAGAATGTTGCCTTGAAACATAATATTTTGAAGGCCCACACACTTTTTTTCAAGTTCCTATATGCACAGACTTCCAAAGAATGTATCCTTTCAAAAATACATTTGGGCTATATTTTCAACCCAGCTTTACTACACAAAAGTACTCTGTACAGCCACAAACCGCAGAAATTATATCATGTTAAAAAAATGTGCCCAGCCATTCACCCAAGCACTATGGCCCAGAGATGGGCTCCTTCTAGCCAGCCCAAGATGGCAACCAGCAGGCCTTGAGCGCCCCAGCTGGGCTGCCAGCTCAACCAGGGGCTGGGAGAAGCTGGCGACGCTCCAGAACAGTTCACCTTCGCCACGTGAAGCAAGAAGCATGGTAAGAAGCTGGATATGGGAAGTTTTGGAGAAGCTAGATGGTTTCAGAACAGGCCCTTAATGGAATGAAAGATGTCAGAGATGCATTTTCTCTTGTAGTATGCTGCTTTTTGGAAACCAGAGTCATGGACATTTTTTTCTCGGATGAACTGGGAATGGAGGGAGGGACTAAAGAACTTAAGTTCATGGACAAAATAAAGCAAGCTTTCGCAGAAGATGAAGATTCTCATGTTCTACTGACTCTTTTGGAGTCTACTCCCAGGGAGCACCCAAGCAATAGAAAATAGTTTTAAGGCTAAACCAGATTTGGGAAATGAGGCATGTGGCAAGTAGAACTTACCAAAGCCAACTTGAGCCACACAACACAGGAATTGCTCGGGTCTATGTACCAATTTAAGACTACAACTCTTGTAAACAATAGCATGGACATAAGAGCAACTCTGGTTAAGTTCATTTCGCTCCCTGGGTTTGTAGCTCAAAAAATAAATACTAGCTCATGATTCAAATATACCTTAGCGGCGGGACGAGGAACATGCCCCAGGTTTGTAGGGTTTCATCTAGCAAAGTGATCATGAGTCAGTATCACACATCAAACAATTCGAGATAAGTGGACAAAACACACAATGTTGGTGATTACCTTGCTAGACGGCCATGCGATGGACCTTGTGACAGCATCAGCGATAATTTGTAAACCTTCATCTTCAAAAGGCAAAGTAGCATCCCTTCTGATCGCAACATTGACAAGAACCTCATAAGTTCCTGGTCCAAGGGGCTCTCCGCCCACAATAGTGTCTGGGTCAACTGAGATAATTGTTGCCTTAGCAACAGGAGTTTCAGGACAAGTCCATGCATATAGAAGCACATCCATACCAATCTGAATCAATGATTATTTTAGAAACATGAAACAAAATAAAATTTCAACATATAGGTAAGGATGAGAAGATTACAAGGCTTTCATCTTCATAGGCTGATGAGCTTCTTGAAGGGGGCTTTGCAACAACTCTTCTATGAACAAAGGGCTCTTCATCATCCCATTCATCATCTTCTTCACCATCATTATTATACTCAGCTTCAGCTCTTGAGTTCTATCAAACAGAAATAGAGTTAGTGCATGGAAGATGGATTATTGATGCAATGAAAAGATGTGGAAATAGTTCATTACTTGTCGAGAATTGGAACCGTGCTGCGAGCTAGGAGTTTCCAGATTATTCCCTCCTTGTGACGCTAACATCAATTCCATTCGGTTCATTCGTTCCTGCATTTCTAGCACATGCCCCTCCAACATGTTAAAGCGATTTTTAGCTTCTCGACGCCCTTCCATTTCAACTAGAACTCTTGTGCTCAATTTACCCCGTGTACCCGGTGTGCCCAAATCTTGAGGTGTTGGCCCTAGACCTAACACACGAACACGACCCCTGGGCTCCATCATTCCACATACACGTGCAAACAGATCACCTTCTTTAATGTTTTTTTCCTTCCATTCGGGGTGTTGTTCACCTTTCTCTATGAGTTCTTTCTGCAAAATGATATGTACTTGCTATGTAAATTCTACTTGCATAATTTCTGTCTAATACTGAAAAAACATGGCAAAAGGGACTCACAATTGTTGCTGCTGCCTGTGGCACATAACTCCCTTTCCTTTCCCCTTTCTTGCATGTATGTGTTTCGATATAAACTTCATCTCTTCGAGGATCATGCCCAAGTTTGACAGCCTACAATCATTTATTTATTTCACTATGCATTAGTCACTAAAACACAGTGGCGTATCTTTTTAATTGGGGTAATTGCGTTTACCATTTCATTGGCAACACGGGCATGACTCTTGCTGCCAGATGTATGAGGCACTGCATTGGCACGATTCTTTTTGGCGATAGCACTACGAGACTACAAGACAAGTAAAGGAGATTTATCACATGTATTGTTTGCTGCCATATGTATGGTGTATATTTGTTTATCTATGTCTAGCAGGACGACTATAGTTTTGATTCAGCAGGATGACTTACTTCAAATGCCGAAGATCTCCAATAAGTAATAAGGGTCTTCCAATCAGCTTCACTAATTCTGCTATCACGTCTTTTCATAAGTTGTGCATCAGTCAGTGCAGCATCAAACTTGTACCTCTTTAAATCTGACTTCCAATCCTTCCATTTTATGTGTGAAGTGTTGAGAACAAAGCTCAAGGCGGTTGAGTCGAGCTCATAAAATGCGTATTAAAATGAGAGAAAGCAGAATACTTGGTTAGATAGCATTAAAAAAGAGTAAGTTATAAATTATGCTCATTTATACCTTCAAGGTCTCCCACACTAACAATTTTTTGTCTACATCAACATCTCGCCAATCTAACTCTGCAGGTGGTATATGCTTCCTCACCAAAGTACCAATGAAATTGGCAAATTCAGTTGCATCTGGCCCAACAGGCTGGCCATTCCCATTAAGTGGAATATGTATTTTGGGTTGATTCAGCCTTGCATATATGTTAGCCTTTCGAGTAATTTTTCTTCCACCTTTCTTTTGACTACCTTCATCATCAAGCTCACAAGTAATCTCTTCATGCAAGAAAATTAACATAGTCATACAACAATTCTAGCAAGTGACATTAGGCTACAATATGAGCAAGTATAACCCACTACAAATACCTTCGGAAGGCTAATGCTCAGGATCTACATGATCTTGATCTTTTGATACCCTAGACCTCAAAACACGTCCTTCATTCGCGCTTATAGGTGCGCTGGAGGGTGCCTGCATAGATATATAGTTTAGTGTTGCAAGCTACATTTGCTTCCTTCAGGTAGAACATCTTCAGGGCTACATACCTTTCTTTTCTTTTGGGGGGCTTGGTTCGCTTCCATATCTTCCTGCATAGAAGCTCTTGTTGCTCGTACCGCTGCTAGCCGTTTATCATTCTGTTCAATGGTCTTGCTTCTCAGTAGTTCATACTCTACCGATTTCAGTTGTTCCTCCGTGACCCCACCATCTTTAGCTCTTCCGTTTGCGCTTGCCATTTTTCCTCCTGCAAAAGACACACTATGTGAGTACATTGCTGAAAATACAAAACATTAGAGGATCATACACAACACTTACTTTTTTTCAATATCACTTGCTTTAAGAACTAGTCCATCTATATCTGTCCTAGCAGAACCAATGCATCCATCCGCAACACTCACACATATAGCAGTACATGGATCAGGCAACGTCACACGTAAAACATTACCATTGTCATCTTTAGATTCTTCTATGTCATATAATGATGGAACAACAACGGTGTAGCCTCCTAAAGGAAAAAATGCATAAGAGCCGAAGCCTAAGCAAAACCTTCAATTCATGTTCACACGCAACATTGGCTGGGCTATGCTAGGAACACACTAAGATAACAACTTCAATAAATCTTGGAGCCACATTTGTTACAAAATACCAACAAGATATTAAGCTCACCAATTTCATAAATAATATCTGGTTGTTAGCCACTAACTCCTAATCTATCTACCATTTCAGTTATTCACATAATTTTTGAATCAAACAGCCAGACTAAAAGCACTCCATCAACTAATCATATACTAAAAGAAAAATAAACAGTGGACACTCCACACACACCTTGTGCACTAAGGTGGTGTTTGGTTCAGGCAAATATGATGCTAGGTACAATCAAATACCACAAGTTGGTCACTAAGTACCAATGATTCTGCTACTCTTCTTCCTCTGCTCAATGGTACCAACAGTGGTTCTCTGTGCAACCTGCAACAAAAACAAAAGAGAGATGAAGTCAGGTCACATGTACAGAGAGATGAAAATCCACACTGCGTGAGGTCTCCCCGAATTCAGATGCTAAACTTCCTTAAGAGGAAATACAACAATCTAGCCCCGATGCTTATCTCACCAAGTCAGAGAAACCACTTCCTATGAAAGGTAAAATAGTAATGCCCTAGACTTATTCAGTATACAGAATTTTGTTTTAGCCCATGATGTTGAATATAAAATCTCTTACGAGATCATGCTGAACAACACTAAGGACAATGTAGAAACTTGCTAGACTTAATGAGTGATCCCTGCTCAATGAACCATGTAAAATGCATCTGTTCCTTCTTTTTTAATGTCAGGACAAACGTGTGTACTTACACAACTAACGGTAATGAAACATTGTTCTCAAATCATATGTACAGATCCAGTTCGGCCTCCACATGAAGCTGTAGAATTAGTATCATCATTTCCTCAGAGTTGTCCCCGCCACATGCGTTCTTCGAAAGATCCCCGATGAGATTCTCGTTCCCCACTGCCAGATCTCCAACATGCCTCTAGGAGAGAGAGAGAGAAAGATAAAGAGAGAGAGAGAGAGAGAGAGAGAGAGAGAGAGGAGTTGTACCTCAGACGCACGCTACCCCGATACAAGTTGAAGCAGCCACTCGGACGGACGAGCGCGGGGCACCGGTGGACGGGCAGGACGGAACTGCGCACTGCCACAAAATATTGTGAGGCTTTAGAAAAAGATTGCCAATTTTATAAATTAAAAAGGCATTTAATTTATTGCTTAGGTCACCGTTTCAAGTAGCTTAGGCCACTTAAACCCTTTGCAAAAATGTTGGTTCACTACCAATATTAGTTGTGGAATATTTGGCACATGATGAACATTTTTGTTTTCATGTCTGAGCATTTTGAATTTCACACAGAATTTGAATTTGAATTCAACTGAAATTTGAAAGAACATGAGACAATAATGAACAGGCACATGTTTAGCAAAAGATTAACATAACCCCAGGGGTTACTGTAGCATCATTACACCAAGGTGTTACAACTCTCCTCCTCTAAAAGAAATTCTCATCCCGAGAATTAAGAGGTAGAAGGGAACAGGTCAGGTTATTCAGCCCGGAGGTTATCTTCGCATTCCCAAGTGGCTTCATCTTTAGAATGATTTGACCATTGCACCTTGAGGAACTTGGTAACCTTCTGGCGCGTTCGACGTTCAGCTTCTTCAAGAATGCAGATCGGATGCTCCTTGTATGTGAGATCATCTTGAACTTCAATCAATTCCGGATCCACTTCACGTTCCGGATCCTTGAAGCATCGACGAAGTTGCGACACGTGGAAGACATCATGAACATGAGAGAACTGAGGTGGCAATTCCAGTTGATAAGCCACCAGTCCACGACGGGCCAGAATGAGGAAAGGACCAATGTAGCGTGGAGCTAGCTTGCCCTTGACTCCGAACCGATGAGTGCCTCTCAAAGGAGTGACACGCAAATAAGCTTGTTCACCGGGTTGATAAGTTGAACCCCAGTGTTTCCGGTCATAATTGCTCTTCTGACGGGACTGGGCCGCCTTGAGATTATCCCGGACAATGCGAACCTGCTCTTCAGCTTGTTGAATAATGTCTGGACCAATGAGCGTCCGTTCCCCAGTTTCTGACCAATTCAGAGGGGTTCGGCACTTACGTCCATAAAGCACTTCGAAGGGCCATCTTCAAGCTGGCTTGATAACTGTTGTTATAAGAGAGAGAACTCCGCATAAGGGAGAGATTCTTCCCACTTCTTGCCGAAAGAAATAACACAAGACCGAAGCATGTCTTCAAGAATTTGATTGACTCGCTCGACTTGGCCTTGGGATTGGGGATGATAAGCAGTGCTCCAGGTAATATGAGTTCCCATTGCCTCTTGGAAACTATCCCAGAACTTAGAAGTGAAAATACTGCCGCGGTCTGAACTGATCTCCTTTGGAATGCCGTGGAGTGACACAATTCTGGAGATATACAAGTTTGCTAATTGACTAGCAGTGATAGTCTCCTTGACTGGCAGAAAGTGAGCAACCTTTGAGAATTGGTCGATGACGACAAAGATAGCATCATTACCTTTCTGAGACTTGGGAAGGCCAGTGACGAAGTCCATTTGGATCTTATCCCACTTCCATTCAGGAATCGGAAGCGGTTGCAGAAGTCCAGCCGGTTTCTGATGTTCTGCTTTGACACGACGACAAACGTCACATTCTTCAATATATCGAGCAATGTCTTGCTTCATATTAGACCACCAGTACTTCTGACGGATGTCTAGATACATCTTGGTACTTCCCGGATGAATAGAGAGAGGGGTGTCATGCGCTTCTTTCATCACCTTCTCTGTCATAAGCTCAAATCGGGGTAGGACAATGCGATCTCTAAAGTATAAGGTCCCATCTTCAGCAAGCGAGAAATCTCGGGATTTCTCTAAGGCAAGATCCTTTTTCATCAAATCAACATGAGCATCTTTGGCTTGAGCAGACTTCATTGCTTTCAGAAGAGTTGGTTCCAAGACAAGGTTATTCAGAGAACCCTGTGGAACTAGTTGAAGGTTCAGCTTGCATAGCTCTTCATAAAGGCGGGGTTGAGCTTTGTAGACCTGGTGATTATTACAATAAGACTTTCGGCTCAGGGCATCGGCCATTACATTAGCCTTACCCGGGGTATAAGATATACCGCAGTTGTAGTCAGCAATAGCTTCCATCCATCGCTGCTGACGGAGGTTCAGATCTGGCTGAGTAAACAGGTATTTCAGACTCTGATGATCAGTGAAGATCTCACAACGATTACCGAGAAGATACTGTCGGGGGACGCTGGCTCCTCGAACACCTATGGGACCGGAGGCCCCTTCCTGTGGTTCGGCGGGGGGCGGAGAGCGCACGAAGAGTGGATTGGAGCGAGGGACACGGGAGGTTTTTACCCAGCTTCGGGCCGCACGGATGCGTAAAACCCTACTGCTGCTTTGTGGATTGTATTTGCTTCTTGCTTGGGAGCGCCGGGAGCTACAGTACCCTCCAGCAGCTAGCGAGACCAAGCTTGGAAAGGTTGTGAACCTCCCCTACATTGCGCATGGGCCTCCTTTTATATGCGAAAGGGGATCACCACAGTTGGCAACGTAGGTAAGGGCAAAGTTGGAAAGTATTGTGGTTGGTACAGCTACCTGTACAGTGGATGTACAGTATATCATACCTAACCCTGACGGCAGGGGACAAGGGCATTAAATGCCCGTCTGTGTCGCCTGAACAGTGTGAAAAGTGGCCGTCAGGGGCGCCACCGTTTGCCACGATGGCTATCTTGTCAGCGTCTTCTGCCACCGCATACCTCTAGCTGCATAGCCGCCCGACACGTATGCTTGGAAAGGCGTCAAGGCGACACGTTGGTAGATGAGCTGGAGCGCAGGCGCTGGGTGGTTGCTTGCCGCGGCAAGTGCCTTGCCGCGGTGGCTATCTTGCCGCATCTAGAAGCTTGTCACTTCCTGGGCCTCGCTTGTCCTTCCCGGCAAGCTCCTCTTGCCGGGGTCTTGGCTAGCCTTTCCGGCAAGCTCCTCTTGCCGGGGCTCTAGCTGGTCTTCCCGGCAAGCTCTCCTTGCCGGGGTCATGTGCCCTGGGTGGCCTTCCCGGCAAGCTCCTCTTGCCGGGGCCTTGTCTTCTTGGCTTTGGCAAACCTTGCCGCGGGTGCTGCAACTGCCCGTGCACAAGTTCGGGGTGCTAAGGTACCCCTATTTTAGTACACCGACAGGAGCCCCCGGGCCTGGGCCACACATGGTGCCGAGCGCTGTTGGGCCAGGCCCAAAACAGTGCACGGGCACGCGCGGCCTGGGTCATGCGGGACCCCACTTCGTGCCCACCGCGCTCTCCCCGAACGCCACGCGTTAACCGCGGCATCGTGGGGGAGATCGTGGGTGTTTCGCACCTTCCCCATAAATGAAGGGAGGCGTGGAGGCGCGGTTCTTTTATTGGGCTGGGCCGAAGTGCGGTTTTCGAGGCGTCCACTCCCCACGATCACGGGGTGGGGAGGAGTTGCCTCATGCGTCGCATCGGTTCTGCCCGCCCTCCATGCGGCTTTCATGCGCCTGGAATAGCGAACGGTGGAGGCGGGAAACCGGACCGTCGTGGGTAGTGGCAGCGGGCCGGTCCCAGCCCTCCTTGCTTCTGCGTCTTAATTGGCCGGGCTGGGCGGCCGAGCCCCCACCTCGCCCCTTTATAAGGAGCGAGAGGAGGCGACCGGAGACTTGCATTCTTCATCTCTTCCTCTCTTCATCTTCAGCTTCCTCCTCCCTCCTTAGCCATGGTGAGAGGGAGCTCCGGTCTGTCTATGGTGGCGACGAGGGTTTCCGCAAGGCAGCGCGTCCCTCCTCCTCCCGAACACGAGGTGGCGGAGCCAACCGCAAGGGGAAGGGGAAGAGGGCGCGGCCGTGGGCGAGGTCGTGGACGAGGCCGCGGCGCAAGGGGAAGAGGCGGTCGGGGCGATGCGCCAGCTTCGCCCTTGCCGGAGGCTCCTCCCCCCGTGGCGGTCCACATCGGGGACGACCCCTGCGAGTTTTTCGTCAGGCTGCGCCGACCGCCTCGCCGCCGTCTTCGCCTTCCAACTCCATTCGCGAGCGAAATGGAGTTGGATCCGCCCGAAACGTTGAGATTGCACATGAGGGGCTGCGGAATCAGCGGCGTGCGAGCTCGCGTTGATTTCCCAGCCCCGAATGTGATGTATCTTGGTCGGGGGTGGAAAACGTTCGCCCGCATCCACCACTTGACGGCTGGGCTCACCCTCCATTTCAAGTTGATGGAGGGTGGTCTTCTATCCGTCAAGGTCTTCGGGTGCTTCGGCACTCGGGCAAGGTGTTGCGTGGACAGCTCCTCCGATAGCGAAGACTCCTCCTCGAGCGAGAGTGACGAGGAGGACGGCAGCGGCGATGAAGAGGGGAGTGGGCAGCAGGATGACGGGTCCGACTAGGTGTCAGGCACCGCTCCGCGTGGCACTAACGACCCCATCATCCGTGTCGCCGGCTCCTTGAGCTTCTCGGGGTCGTCTCCTTGGGCGGCTGGCGTAGGCTGCAGAAGAGGAAGGAGGCGGGCGGCAAGGCCGTCAACTCGGAGTACGGGGGCATGGCGCCCTCGACAGCGTGTTGACGTCCCGCTGCCTCATCTTCGAGCTCCACCTCCGGCTTCGGCATCTCCATACTGCCCTTGGACGGCCGCCAAGATGTTCTCTTGGTGTCTTCTGCCACCCGTAGCTCGCCTAGGTGCTTCTTTTGCCCTTTTCGCCTCCTTGCCCTAACTCCTGGAAAGAGGGGCGACGAAAGGATTACGGGCATCTTATCTTTTTTTAACTTGTAAGCCTTCGGGCCTTAGTTGCATTTAGAACTTGTAATCCCAGCATTCACGCTTTTTACTCTCTATGAATTGTACCTGATTGGTATGCTTTTTAATGAAAAGGGGATGCTTGCCGGGTTATTTGTCTCGTGGGTGGAACCCACGTCAAGGAACGAATACTAGATATCTTTAAGATAGACACTCTTTTCCCGGCAACATGCCCTGCCGTTTTCCCACGTCGCTCAACCTTTCTCACGCCTTTGGCGGAGGCAGAGATGCGGCGGGTTCGGGCTCCCCGTTTCGTCCCTTTACTGCAGCGACTACGACCAAAATTGGTCCTCGGGGCGCGCCCAGAGTTATGGGAGCACGGCAACCTTCAGGAAGAAGCGAGGTTTCGCATACCTCAATTCACGAGAGAAAGCACGATAAGGGATGCGAAGCTTATCTGAGATTGCAGCCCCCGACAACTCTGGCTTGCCGGGGTGAACCCTTGTACCAGCAGCCCCCGGCAACCTCAGCTTGCCGGGGCCCGAGTGCTGGCTCGTCCTTCTCCTCTTCTACGCCTTCAGGTGGTCCGGCCAGGGTACGCGAGCCCTGCGGACCAAGGAAATGAGAGAAAGGGCGAAAGGACGCACACTCGACCTCTAGCTAGGGGTTAGCTGCTATCAAGCACTATCGACCCTAACTAAGGACGAGACTCGACCAAGCATGCATGCTACAACTTAGGGTGCCAGCGCTTCATCTACGCACGGGGTCTGCGCCCGGCTTTGTACAAAGGATTACATGCAACATCGGCAAGACTTGTACAAAAAGGTGGTTGCCGGACGGGGTCCGTCAACCGCGCCTCACGGGTAAAACTTACGAAGATGCTCAGTATCTCGGGAGTTGCTCACCGGAGAGCTATCTTCGGTCTCAAGGCGGACAGCGCCGGGCCTAGTGACTTGTTTCACCCGGTAAGGGCCTTCCCACTTCGGCGTCGACTTGCTGGAATTCTTGGCGGGCTGAGCGCGCCGAAGAACAAGGTCGCCTTCCTCGAAGCTTCTGGCTTTAACCCTGCGGCTATGGTAGCGGCGCAAGGCTTGCTGGTAGCGAGCAGCTCGCATAGCGGCTTGAAGACGATCTTCCTCAAGGAGCAGCGCGTCCTCTTGTCGCGGCTGTTCTAGCTCAAGCTTATCATAAGCGAGCACTCGAGGTGACCCGTATACGAGTTCCGTGGGGATAACTGCCTCTGCTCCATAGACTAGAGCAAAGGGTGTCTGGCCAGTGGCTCGATTTGGCGTCGTTCTGATCGACCAAAGAACCTCCGGCAGCTCCTCGATCCAGTTTCTCCCACACTTGTGCAGTCTGTCAAACGTCCTGGTCTTGAGTCCACGCAGCACTTCAGCGTTCGCTCTCTCTGCTTGACCGTTGCTTCTCGGGTGAGCAACAGAAGCGAAGCAGATCTCGGTGCCAAGATCTTGGGCGTACTGCATGAAGGTGCGGCTCGTAAATTGCGTACCGTTGTCGGTGATGACCCTGTTAGGGATTCCGAAACGACAAACAATCGACCTGAAGAACTTGACTGCTGACTATGCGGTCACCTTCCTCACTGGTTCCACTTCCGGCCACTTTGTGAACTTGTCGATTGTGACGTACAAGTACTCAAAGCCCCCGACAGCTCGGGGGAAAGGGCCGAGGATGTCGAGCCCCCAGACCGAAAATGGCCAGGATAAAGGGATCGTCTGGAGAGCTTGAGCTGGCTGGTGTATCTGTTTGGAATGGAACTGGCACGCTTCACACTTGGTTACTTGTGCAGTTGCATCCTGGAGGGCTGTCGGCCAGAAGAAACCTTGCCGGAAAGCCTTGCCGGCATGTGCTCTTGCGCCAATGTGGTGTCCACATATGCCTCCGTGTATCTCTGCCAACAGCTTTTGTCCATCTTCCCGGGGAATACACTTCAATTTCACTCCGTTGAGTCTCCTTCTGTACAGTTCGTTGTCGACAAACTGGTACATACTTGACTGCCGGGCTACTCTTTCCGCTTCTTCCTGCTCTTCGGGAAGTTCTCCTGTTTGGAGGAACAGGACAATCTGCTACGCCCATGTTGGAGCCTGGGGCTCGACAACAAGGACCAAAGGCACATCTGCTGCTGCGGGAACACCTGCTTCCACGGCAAGAACTTGCGGCTCTGCCGGAGCTTGATGTTCCCCGGCAAGCTTGCCGGAGCAAAACTTGTCGGGAGCGTTTGCTTCAACGGGACAAGCCGTGGTGCTCGCTGGAGCAGACTGCTCCTCAGCATTGTTGGCGCTGGTCTTGGGGACCTTCTTGGCGGCGGCTTCGGGAAGCTCTGCCGGAAGATAGTCACTAGAAACCAACTTTCTCTTCTTGCTATGTTCAGTCGATGGCATGATAGGTGGTTGAGTCAGCCTGAGCACAAAGATCCCTAGTTCCACAGGAAGCTTTAGCGCAGCGCATTTTGACAGGCCATCGGCAACGTCATTCTGATCTTTTGGAACATGTTCCATCTGCAGGCCGTCAAAACGCTCTTCTAGCTTCCTCACTTCATCAACGTATGCTGCCATCAACGGACTCTGGTAGTTCTTGTTCACTTGGCGGACGACAAGCTGTGAGTCACCCCTGAAAATGAGCTTCTTGATCCCAAGTTCTGCTGCGATCCGTAGACCGGCAAGCAACCCTTCATATTCTGCAGTATTGTTTGTTGCTTGCTCCCTGGGAAAGTGCATCTGGACCACGTACTTGAGGTGCTCTCCGGTGGGTGCGATCAACAGCACGCCAGCACCGGCGCCTTGCAGCGAGAAGGCACCATCAAAGTACATCAGCCACTCTTTGCTTGCCTCCTTGACGGGTATGCTTGTCTCCGGAACCTCTTCATCTGGCGTCGGTGTCCATTCTGCTATGAACTCTGCCAATGCTCTGCTCTGGATAGTTGAAATGCTTTCAAACCTGAGGCCAAAGCTTGACAGCTCCAGTGTCCACTCGACGATCCTACCTGTTACTTCCGGATTCTGTAATATCCTCTTCAACGGAAAGCGAGTGACCACTGTGATCTCATGCGCTTGGAAGTAATGGCGCAGCTTTCTCGAGGCCATGATAAGGCCAAAAAGCAACTTCTGCACACCAGAGTACCTTGACCTAGCCCCCTGCAGGAGGGAGCTGACAAAGTAGACTGGGCGCTGCACCATCTTCTTCTGCATCTCCTCGTTTGCCTGCGCAAAGCCATCCTTGCCGGAACCAGAGCTTGTCGGTGAAGCCCCCTGCTTGTCGTCGGGTGCACTTGTCGGGGTTGCTGGCTCATCATCTGCCTCCCTTTCCGCTACTAACGCAGCACTAACCACTTGATTGGTTGCCGCTAGATATAGCAACAACTTTTCTTGTGGTTTAGGCGCGACAAGTATTGGAGTGGAGAACAGGTATTCTTTCAAGCCCTGCAGCGCTGCCTCCGCTTCCGGAGTCCATTTCATTGGACCTGCCTTCTTCAAGATTTTGAAAAATGGCAGGGCGCGCTCAGCAGACCTCGAAATAAACCTGCTGAGAGCAGCCACGCAACCGGCAAGTTTCCGTACGTCCTTGACGTGCTTGGGTGCTTCAATCTGCTCAATGGCCTTGATCTTGTCGAGGTTGGCTTCGATTCCCCTCTGAGACACAAAGAACCCGAAAAGCTTGCCGGAGGGGACTCCAAACACACACTTCTCGGGGTTCAGCTTGAGGTTGATCTTGCGCAAATTTGCAAATGTTTCATCTAGATCTTGGATCAGGGTCGCCTTATCTTTGCTCTTGACCACTATATCGTCCATGTAGGCCTCCACATTTCTGTGTAGCTGTGGCTCAAAAGCTGTATGGACCACCCTTGCAAATGTCGAACCAGCATTCTTCAGACCAAACGGCATCCGTACGAAACAGTAGGTGCCACACGGGGTGATGAACGCGGTCTTCTCTTCATCCTCTTCTGCCATGAAGGTCTGATGGTACCCTGAGTATGCATCAAGGAATTAGAGCAAATCACATCCGGCTGTGGAGTCAACAATCTGGTCAATGCGCGGCAAGGGGAATGGGTCTTTGGGACAAGCTTTATTGACATCGGTGAAGTCAATACAAAGCCTCCATTTCCCGTTTGCCTTGCGCACGACCACGGGATTGGCCAGCCACGTCGGATGGCGCACTCCTCTGACAAGGCCTGCTGCTTCCAACTTCCTGATCTCTTCGGCAATGAACTCTTGGCGCTCCACTGCTTGTTTCCTGACTTTTTGCTTGACGGGCCGCGCATGAGGACAGACAGCTAGGTGGTGCTCAATTACTTCCCTGGGAACACCGGGGATGTCAGACGGTTTCCATGCAAACACGTCGACATTCGCCCGCAGGAAAGCAACGAGCGCGCTTTCCTATTTAGGGTCTAAGGTGGCACTAATGGTGAAGGTACCACCAGTGCCATCCTCCTTGGCGGACACCTTCTTGGTCCCTGGCGGAGCAGCCATCGTCTTCTTACACTTGCTGGTGGAGCTCGATGGCGTGTCCTTGACGGTAGCGCAGCACTCCGGAGAGGTGCGCTTGCCGGAGTGGGCACCGGAGCTCTTGCCAGACTTGGCCTTCTTCTTCTTCCTGGGAGCTTCAGCGGCAAGTGGCTCACGATCCGCGGCGGCTGCTGCCTCCCGGTAGATCTTGTCGGCACAGATAAGGGCATCCTTCTTGTCGCCATGGACAGAAATGACACTTATTGGGCCTGGCATCTTGAGCATGTTGTAGGCGTAGTGAGAGGCCGCCGTGAACTTGGCGAGCGCTGGACGGTCGAGGATCCCATTGTAAGGCAACGGGAAATCAGCAACGTCGAAGGTGACCCTCTCAGTCCTGAAATTCAGCTCGCTGCCGAATGTTACCGGCAACGTGACCTTCCCCTTTGGCTTGCTCCTTCCCGGGTTGATTCCTTGGAACGTGCCGGTCTCTTCGAGCTCGCTGTCAGGGATCTGGAGCTTCTGGAGTACTGCAGAGGAGATCAAGTTCAAGCCGGCCCCGCCGTCAACTAGCATCTTCGTGACCTTGAGGTTGCGGATTGTTGGTGAGACCAACATCGGCAAGCACCCGACCGCAGTCGTGCGGTCAGGGTGGTCCTCAATATCGAAGATGATAGGCGTGCTGGACCATTTCAGAAGCTTGCGCGACTCAATGGGGGGGTTCTGCTGCATTGACTTCTCGCACCCACTACTTGAGTTGTCGGTGAGAGGTATGCAGAGAAGCACCGCCGTCAACGCATAGAACTTCTATGGCTTTCTGGAACTCCTGCTCGCTGGTCTCTGCATCATCCATATCTTCGTCGTCGTCTTCATCATCGTCGCGGCCACGGGGAGGCCTATCTCCTTGCCGCTGCTTGGTCTTGCTGCGGCGTCCTCCCCGGCCGGGACGCTTCTTGCCGGACCCTCCATCTCCTACCTGGGCCTTCTCCTTGTCGCGCCACTCGTACTCGGCCTTCTGCTGCTCGACGAGCTGCTCGACCTTCTTGCAGTTCGATGATGACCCTTGGTGCGGTGGATCTTGCAGTACTGGTTGTTGGTGTCGTCCTGCTTGTCGGCGGCCGCCACAGCCTGGCAGTTGGCGCATGCGGCAACCTCCTTGCCGGAGCTGCCATCTTTGGCTGTCTTGGCGCCACCTCCGTTGCCGGACTGCTCGACAACAAGTACATCTTTGCCTTTCCCTTTCCTATTGTTCCGCCGCCGGTTCTTCTTTGCCGGGGCAGCATCTTCACTGTCAGATCCTCCTGCCCCTATGCTCCCTCCGAGGAACTTCCTCCCTTCTTCAGCACGTGCACACTTGTCGGCCAGAGCATAGAGCTCGCTGACGTCCTTGATCTTGCTCATCGCCATCTCCTCCCGCATCCTGCGGTTGCGCACGTTCTGATGGAACGCGCTGATGACCGCAGCGGGGTGGACATCTGGGATGTTGTAGTGCACACGACTGAACCGTTGGATGAATTTGCGCAGGGGCTCCCCTTCCTTCTGGATGAGCAGGTGGAGGTCGCTTGCTTGGCCATGTGGTTTGTGGCCGCCCGTGAAGGCGCCGACAAACTAATGACACAAGTCTGCCCAGGAAGATATGGAGCCGTCCGGCAAGTGCATGAGCCAGGACCTGACGTTGGGCTTGAGCACCAGCGGGAAGTAGTTGGCAAGGATCTTGTCGTCTCGCCCCCCGGCAGCTTGCACCGCAATGGTGTAGATGCTGAGGAACTCCGACGGATGCGACTTGCCGTCGTACTTCTCCGGTATATCTGGCTTGAAGTTCTTTGTACTGGGCCACCGGACTTGCCGCAGCTCACGAGTAAACGCAGGGCAACCTACCGCGTACGGCAAGTCGCCTGGTTCCCCTGGCGCATGCATGTCGACAGGGGGCCCAGTGCGCTGGTCTGATTGACGCCGCACTTCTCTCCGGCGCTCGATACGGGTACGAGCGTCTTCTTGCTGTCGCTCGTCAAGAACGTGGCGCTGATCGCGACGAGCTCGTGGGTCTGATGACGCAGTGGAGCCATCATCGTGATGGACCCAACGAGTCGGCGACTTTGGCCTTCGGGGCTGGGAGTGCAGGGTGGTTGCACCCCCGGCGGTCTTGTCGCCGTCAGCTCGCGCCTGGCGGCCTTGCCGCAGCTGCGACGCGCCTGCCTGGTGCGGTCTGTCGCCATTGGCGAAGCTGACGAGGCTCTGGATAGTGGCCCTCCAGTCGTCGAGCTTGTCGGCGGCCGGAGGGTAGTCTAGGAGCAACTGAGCTCTTGCCAGAGCTTCTGCTGGAGTAGTGGGCGGTGGCGGCGAACGGAGCGAGGAACGGGATACGCTCGGACTTCTAACGGTGTTAGAAGGAGCGGCACCCCGTCCCGGGGACCGTATGGCGCTCGTGCCAGCATGCTGAAGTGCATGCTGGCCTTGAACGTCCCGAGAGCCACCAGCCCGATCTGGGTCCAGCGAGCGTATGGTACCATGCGTACCATGACGCTGCTGGCCCCGCGCCTCCAGAGATGGATGCGGTGCATGCGCGGACGCCGAGGTCTGCGCAGCCTTGTCGTTGGACTTGGCAGCGCCTTGAGTTCCCTCATCGGCGCCTATCTTTCCGCCGGCGTCTACCCCGCCACCCGTTTGCTCCGGGGGTGGCGGGTTCGACGCGGACGGAGCGGCTGCCTCCGCAGCCTTCTTCTTCGGCGGCATGTCGATGAAGGTGATGGAGATATGGCTCGTGTCTTCGCCAAATCAGGTTCACACACCCTCGACGCCCCCTACCTGGCGCGCCAAAGATGTCGGGATACGCTGGCTCCTCGAACACCTATGGGACCGGAGGCCCCTTCCTGTGGTTCGGCGGGGGGCGGAAAGCGCACGAAGAGCGGATTGGAGCGAGGGACACGGGAGGTTTTTACCCAGCTTCGGGCCGCACGGATGCGTAAAACCCTACTGCTGCTTTGTGGATTGTATTTGCTTCTTGCTTGGGAGCACCGGGAGCTACAGTACCCTCCAGCAGCTAGCGAGACCAAGCTTGGAAAGGTTGCGAACCTCCCCTACGTTGCGCATGGGCCTCCTTTTATATGCGAAAAGGGATCATCACAGTTGGCAACGTAGGTAAGGGCAAAGTTGGAAAGTATTGTGGTTGGTACAGCTACCTGTACAGTGGATGTACAGTATATCATACCTAACCCTGACGGCAGGGGACAAGGGCATTAAATGCCCGTCTGTGTCGCCTGAACAGTGTGAAAAGTGGCCGTCAGGGGCGCCACCGTTTGCCACGATGGCTATCTTGTCAGCGTCTTCTGCCACCGCATACCTCTAGCTGCACAGCCGCCCGCCACGTACGCTTGGAAAGGCGTCAAGGCGACACGTTGGTAGATGAGCTGGAGCGCAGGCGCTGGGTGGTTGCTTGCCGCGGCAAGTGCCTTGCCGCGGTGGCTATCTTGCCGCGTCCAGAAGCTTGTCGCTTCCTGGGCCTCGCTTGTCCTTCCCGGCAAGCTCCTCTTGCCGGGGTCTTGGCTAGCCTTTCCGGCAAGCTCCTCTTGCCGGGGCTCTAGCTGGTCTTCCCGGCAAGCTCTCCTTGCCGGGGTCATGTGCCCTGGGTGGCCTTCCCGGCAAGCTCCTCTTGCCGGGGCCTTGTCTTCTTGGCTTTGGCAAACCTTGCCGCGGGCGCTGCAACTGCCCGTGCACAAGTTCGGGGTGCTAAGGTACCCCTATTTTAGTACACCGACAGGAGCCCCCGGGCCTGGGCCACACATGGTGCCGAGCGCTGTTGGGCCAGGCCCAAAACAGTGCACGGGCACGCGCGGCCTGGGTCATGCGGGACCCCACTTCGTGCCCACCGCGCTCTCCCCGAACGCCACGCGTTAACCGTGGCATCGTGGGGGAGATCGTGGGCGTTTCGCACCTTCCCCATAAATGAAGGGAGGCGTGGAGGCGTGGTTCTTTTATTGGGCTGGGCCGAAGTGCGGTTTTCGAGGCGTCTACTCCCCACAATCACGGGGTGGGGAGGAGTTGCCTCACGCGTCGCATCGGTTCTGCCCGCCTGCCATGCGGCTTTCATGCGCCTGGAATGGCGAACGGTGGAGGCGGGAAACTAGACCATCGTGGGTAGTGGCAGCGGGCCGTTCCCAGCCCTCCTTGCTTCTGTGTCTTGATTGGCCGGGCTGGGCGGCCAAGCCCCCACCTCGCCCCTTTATAAGGAGCGAGAGGAGGCGACCGGAGACTTGCATTCTTCATCTCTTCCTCTCTTCATCTTCGGCTTCCTCCTCCCTCCTTAGCCATGGTGAGAGGGAGCTCCGGTCCGTCTACGGTGGCGACGAGGGTTTCCGCAAGGCAGCGCGTCCCTCCTCCTCCCGAACACGAGGTGGCGGAGCCAACCGCAAGGGGAAGGGGAAGAGGGCGCGGCCGTGGGCGAGGTCGTGGACGAGGCCGCGGCGCAAGGGGAAGAGGCGGTCGGGGCGATGCGCCGGCTTCGCCCTTGCCGGAGGCTCCTCCCCCCGTGGCGGTCCACATCGGGGACGACCCCTGCGAGTTTTTCGTCAGGCTGCGCCGACCGCCTCGCCGCCGTCTTCGCCTTCCAACTCCATTCGCGAGCGAAATGGAGTTGGATCCGCCCGAAACGTTGAGATTGCACATGAGGGGCTGCGGAATCAGCGGCGTGCGAGCTCGCGTTGATTTCCCAGCCCCGAATGTGATGTATCTTGGTCGGGGGTGGAAAACGTTCGCCCGCATCCACCACTTGACGGCTGGGCTCACCCTCCATTTCAAGTTGATGGAGGGTGGTCTTCTATCCGTCAAGGTCTTCGGGTGCTTCGGCACTCGGGCAAGGTGTTGCGTGGACATCTCCTCCGATAGCGAAGACTCCTCCTCGAGCGAGAGTGATGAGGAGGACGGTAGCGGCGATGAAGAGGGGAGTGGGCAGCAGGATGACGGGTCCGACTAGGTGTCGGGCACCGCTCCGCGTGGCACTAACGACCCCATCATCCGCGTCGCCGGCTCCTTGAGCTTCTCGAGGTCGTCTCCTTGGGCGGCTGGCGTAGGGTGCGGAAGAGGAAGAAGGCGGGCGGCAAGGCCGTCAACTCGGGGTACGGGGGCATGGCGCCCTCGACAGCGTGTTGACGTCCCGCTGCCTCATCTTCGAGCTCCACCTCCGGCTTCGGCATCTCCATACTGCCCTTGGACGGCCGCCAAGATGTTCTCTTGGTGTCTTCTGCCACCCGTAGCTCGCCTAGGCGCTTCTTTTGCCCTTTTCGCCTCCTTGCCCTAACTCCTGAAAAGAGGGGCGACGAAAGGATTACGGGCATCTTATCTTTTTTTAACTTGTAAGCCTTCGGGCCTTAGTTGCATTTAGAACTTGTAATCCCAGCATTCACGCTTTTTACTCTCTATGAATTGTACCTGATTGGTATGCTTTTTAATGAAAAGGGGATGCTTGCCGGGTTATTTGTCTCGTGGGTGGAACCCACGTCAAGGAACGAATCCTAGATATCTTTAAGATAGACACTCTTTTCCCGGCAACATGCCCTGCCGTTTTCCCACATCGCTCAACCTTTCTCACGCCTTTGGCGGAGGCAGAGATGCGGCGGGTTCGGGCTACTTCGTCCCTTTACTGCAGCGACTACGACCAAAATTGGTCCTCGGGGCGCGCCCAGAGTTATGGGAGCACGGCAACCTTCAGGAAGAAGCGAGGTTTCACATACCTCAATTCACGAGAGAAAGCACGATAAGGGATGCGAAGCTTATCTGAGATTGCAGCCCCCGACAACTCTGGCTTGCCGGGGTGAATCCTCGTACCAGCAGCCCCCGGCAACCTCAGCTTGCCGGGGCCCGAGTGCTGGCTCGTCCTTCTCCTCTTCTACGCCTTCAGGTGGTCCGGCCAGGGTACGCGAGCCCTGCGAACCAAGGAAACGAGAGAAAGGGCGAAAGGATGCACACTCGACCTCTAGCTAGGGGTTAGCTGCTATCAAGCACTATCGACCCTAACTAAGGACGAGACTCGACCAAGCATGCATGCTACAACTTAGGGCGCCAGCGCTTCATCTACGCACAGGGTCTGCGCCCGGCTTTGTACAAAGGATTACATGCAACAGCGGCAAGACTTGTACAAAAAGGTGGTTGCCGGACGGGGTCCGTCAACCGCGCCTCACGGGTAAAACTTACGAAGATGCTCAGTATCTCGGGAGTTGCTCACCGGAGAGCTATCTTCGGTCTCAAGGCGGACAGCGCCGGGCCTAGTGACTTGTTTCACCCGGTAAGGGCCTTCCCACTTCAGCGTCGACTTGTTGGAATTCTTGGCGGGCTAAGCGCGCCGAAGAACAAGGTCGCCTTCCTCGAAGCTTCTGGCTTTAACCCTGCGGCTATGGTAGCGGCGCAAGGCTTGCTGGTAGCGAGCAGCTCGCACAGTGGCCTAAAGACGATCTTCCTCAAGGAGCAGCGCGTCCTCTTGTCGCGGCTGTTCTAGCTCAAGCTTATCATAAGCGAGCACTTGAGGTGACCCGTATACAAGTTCCGTGGGGATAACTGCCTCTGCTCCATAGACTAGAGCAAAGGGTGTCTGGCCAGTGGCTCGATTTGGCATCGTTCTGATCGACCAAAGAACCTCCGGCAGCTCCTCGATCCAGTTTCTCCCACACTTGTGCAGCCTGTCAAAAGTCCTGGTCTTGAGTCCACGCAGCACTTCAGCGTTCGCTCTCTCTGCTTGACCATTGCTTCTCAGGTGAGCAACAGAAGCGAAGCAGATCTCGGTGCCAAGATCTTGGGCGTACTGCATGAAGGTGCGGCTCGTAAATTGCGTACCATTGTCGATGATGACCCTGTTAGGGATTCCGAAACGGCAAACAATCGAACTGAAGAACTTGACTGCTGACTGTGCGGTCACCTTCCTCACTGGTTCCACTTCCGGCCACTTTGTGAACTTGTCGATTGCGACGTACAAGTACTCAAAGCCCCCGACAGCTCGGGGGAAAGGGCCTGTCACATCCCACCTAGTTCATGCATTAGAGTGTGCATCATGTTTACTTTTGACAGAAATTTGAAATGGGGAAGCCAGAACCCCCAGCACCCCTCCTGAAATCAACTAAGGTTTACTAAAAATATTTTCAATGAACCTGAAATGCCCTTCTAAAATGTTCACCCTCTTTGTCTTGGGTTGAAACCTCTGGCAAAAATGGTGCATATTTTTCTAGGTCAACAGAAGGTCATTGGATTAATGCATTAGTATTTGAATTTGGGCATTTAGAATTTATAAAATATCTCAAATGCTCAAATATCTCCAAACTAAAATGTTCCTGGCTGGAAATATTCTAACTAAGGACCAGGTGCAGTTTGGTGATTTTTGGAGTTGTGCTAGTATTTTTAATAAGTCTACAAAGTTACAAAAGAAATAGAAAAGGAAACAAAAATCAGAAGAAGACTTACCTGGCCAAATCCCCCCAGCCGGCCCACCTGGCGGCCCAGCACTGTGCTGGCCCGAGCCAGCCAGCTGCTTCGTCCCCGCCAGGCAGGCAGGGTGGTGACGCCGACGAGCGCGAGCTCGCCACGACGCCACCTGCTCGCCGCTTCGCCGCCCGACGCGTTGGACGGCCTCCACGTCGTGCCCCCGACCCCGTGGACACGTCCACTTCCCCCCTGCCTCTCTCCCTCGCTCCCTCACCGCCATGGCCGACGCTGCCGCGCCCACGCCGCCGTGAATCCACGCCCCTCGTCGCCCCCGTGCTGCTCCGCTGTGTCCTGCAGCTCCGCCACCTCCTCCCCGAGCGCTCCGCCAAGCCACGCCTCGCCGGGAGCCTGCGAACGGCCTCCTCGAGCTCGTCTTCAACCTTCGGCCGCCCAGATCGCCATCGTCGCCCCGCTTGCTCCGGCTCGTCCCCGACCTCGCCGCCAGCTTCATCGCAACCGCGGAGAGCCTAGCTAGCTTCCCATCCCCTCCGTTCTGCTTCTCGTGCACCACAGCGACTGCACGTAGTTCAACCGCACCCGCCGCCGCGGAGCTCGTCGCCGACGAGGCTCCGGCCACCTAACGGCCACGCCACCTTGTCCACTGGCCCTACCGCATCTCCAGGAGTCCCACAAAGCACTCCACGCGCCTCGCCTTGCCCTCTAGCGACGAGTCCGAGCTCACCCGAGCCTGGCCGCCGCCAAACTCGTCGCCGGCGTCATTTCCGGCGACCCCGAGGCCAACTACCACCACCACTCGATGCGGCTCACCTCCCGCATCATGTAGACGTGCTCCGCCGTCGTTTTGGTCGCCGGAGCGCGAATCTGCACTTCCTCCACCGCGTCTGGACGTCGCCGGCGGCTCAACGCCGGCGGAGTTGACCCGCTGACCCCTTTTTGACCACGGGTGGGCCCAGTTTGACCCCCTGGGTCTATGACATGTGGGCCCCGCCCGCTAACTAATCCAGGATTAGAAATAATCTAATCTGTTTAAGCTAATGACCCTGACACGCGGGACCCACGCGTCAGGTTTGACCTGGACCGGGTCTGTTGACCTGCTGAGGTCAGCATGACCTCATGCTGACGCCACAATTAATTTTCTGGATTTATTTTTGCACAGGAAATTCCAGAAATTAGTTCAAACTTCAAAAATTCATAGAAAATTATCTATAACTCCAAATGCAAAGTTTTATATATGAAAAATTATCAGAAAAATCCAACCTATCCATTGGTACTGGTTTCATGCATGTCAGAACAAGTTAAACCCACTGTTTAGGCATTACAAGTTGATACACTAATATGATCTTCATAAATGAGCTACCATTTGAATCTTTGGTTCAAATGGGTTCATTCCCTTCTGGTTTAACTTGCACTAGGTCAGGGCACATCCATATTGCCATGTCATAGCATGCATCATATTGTTGCATATCGTCATGTATTGATTGTGTTCCGATGTGTTCTTCGTGGTAGGTTCTGCCTCCGAGGATATCTCCGAGTATCCAACTGAAGGGCAGTATCCCACGACCACTCCATCAGGCAAGCAACCCATTGATCATTCCGATACAAACCCATGTTCTCGCTTCTGCCCTTGTTTACTGAATTAAGACAACGCGTTTCAAACTGCTGTGTGTTGCGGTAGTTGAACCCACTTCCTTTGCATGACCTGTCATTGCCACAGTAACTAGATGAAACCCACTAGCATGTGTAGGAGTTGATTGAGCCAATACATGTGTGTGTGTTCCTACCATGCTGTGCTTGCTATGCTTAGAGTTGTGTCAGGTCTGGCTCATCGGGATGATGAACTGGAGTGAAAGGTTGTGTCGGTGACAAGAGTGAAGTGTTGAATACGATTTGGTAAAGGAATCGATGAGAGGCCATGTAGGAGTACATGGTGGGTTGTTTCATTGAGGCCGTCCTTAAGAACTGAGATCTGTGTTTGTGATCCATGATACAGTTACTACCACACATTGGGCCCTGAAATATGACCCCGCTCGACTTCTTATCCACCCTTGTCCTCTGTCCAGGAGTTGCAAGTAGTTTCTGGTGTTTGTAGTATGCTGGGGGCCGCACGCGGCGCTGACCATCGGGGTGGGCTGTGTTGCGGTAGGCACGTGGCCGGGTCAACCGGGCGCCCGTTTGGTGTCTCGAAACCCTGTTCACATCGTTCGGGGCCGTTAGTGGAAACCTCGGCCGGACTCCCTGCGGATGGAACCCGAATAGGAGATAAACCTGGACTAGAGACTTGAGTGTTTAGGTAGGTCGTGGTCTACACCCACGTCGGCTTTTGCTTGAAGTCTGCCGATCACATGTCGTGTGCAGACGCTAAGTGGTGGAAACATGTGTGAAGAAGTACACCCCTGCAGGGTTATAAATGATCTATTCGAATAGCCGTGTCCACGGTAATGGACTTCTGGGTTGCCTATAACAGTTCATAGACAAGTAAATGGATTCTGCTAAAAATCTCAAGATAAGTGTGAGTACCGCGGATGGCCCTCTCGTAGGATGGCGAGAGAGGATCCACGGTGGAGTATTGTGTTGGTGATAGTGGACTCGTGTGCGACAAATGATTTACAAGTGGTGTCTATCGTAGGATAGCTTAGCCAAGAGTCAAAGCTGGCTTGCTGCAACAACCCCACTACCTTCTTGAGAATGTGCATGTATAGTAGGTTCCTGTTGTAAGACTTGCTGAGTACCTTCGTACTCATGTTGCTTTAATCATGTTTTTCAGACGACTGCACCAACCCCTCTGATGGGTTCTATGTAGACCTCGACGTTGACGAGTGACTTATCACCCAGGTGGTGATCCAAGACTTGTGAAGGGTCGTTGTAGATAGACAGGCTTCGTCAAGCCTTCTTTCTTTCTAGTGTCTGTACTCAGACTACTTTGCTTCCGCATGTGCTTGTATGTTTGTATGACTTGAGTGTTGGGTCATGTGACCCCTATCTGTATGGATGATATGTATGGCTCCTCGGAGCCTTCTAAATAAAGTACTTGAGTCGTAGAGTACTGTTGTGATGCCATGTTGTATTTACTCATATCGGCATATTGTGTGTATGATTGAAATGCTTGGTATGAGTGGGATCCGACTATCTAGTTGTTTATCCTTGGCAGCCTTTCATATGGGGAAATGTAAGTCTTGTGCTTCTGAGCGATAGTAGTCCGCTACAGCCCGGTTCACCGGAGTCCTGCTAGCCCAGCACTACTGCTTGGACACTTGACTGGCGGGCATGTGTTTCACGTCGTTCCTATGTCTGTCTCTTCGGGGAAATGTCACGCGCTGATATTCGGAGTCTTGCCTAGCCTGCTATAGCCCGGGTTACCGGAGTCCTGTTAGCCCAGTGCTACAGCCCGAATAGATACGTTGATGACCGACATGTTCGATGTGATTCATGTATGCCTGTCCTCATAGGCTAGCGCCGCTTTGGGTTCACGACTAGCCATGTCGGCCCGGGTTCTCGGTCATATGGATGCTAGCGACACTATCATATACGTGAGCCAAAAGGCGCAAACGGTCCCGGGCCAGGTAAGGTGGCACCCGTGGGAGTACCGTGCGTGAGGCCGCAAAGTGATATGATGTGTTACACGCTGGATCGATGTGGCTTAGGATCGGGGTCCTGACAGCGTTGGCATCAGAGCCGGACTGCCTGTAGGTTCGCTAAGCCAAACTGGTCGATGTCGAGTCTAGAAATGCTTTAGTTATATGTAGGGGAATTGATTGTGGGAGGGAACGTAAGGCTCTTTTACTCCTTTACCTTATGCCCTCTATTCTGAGTCATTCTCTTCTCATTCTACGTGGGTTAAGGACTAGGCTCTCTTCTCTCTATCAGGTTCACGTGTTACTAAATCTGTAGTAACTTATAGGATTGTTGGTTACAACCCAGTTCAGTTCTACTAAAGTTTAGTATGTTGCCAATTGAACCAGAACCTTGATATGTTGTTGTTGAGTGGTTTCGCAAACTGTTGTGGATGTCTCAATTCTTTTTTTGAGCATTTACAGCCGTTATGCTGTCCAATTTCATCCAGAAATTCTAATGCCTTTGCACTATTTTGTGCTTTCAGATGGCTACCCGTCCCCAAAACCAAGTGGTTCGTCTGACCCGTTGCATCGGTGTATGTGGTCATACCGCCATGTTGGTTCGAGTGATGGTTGAGGCAGGTTACCGATGGTACCCTGAATACACCGTCGAAGAGCAGTTTAGAGATTTTAACCAGAGCCAATATCTGTGCACGGTCAGGATATATCCATCATATCCCGGAGCCACGGAACCACTCCACCGTTCTTATGGACTCGGGATCACTATTGGGATGTCCGTTCAAGATGCAGCCTACTCGATGATGACCATTATGCGAGCTAGAACTGCTTTGTTGAGCAACACTGAATTTCGCTACATGCCAGCATCCCTCCCTGGGGCGCATGGTTACCTTCAGGGCATGTACAGTGATGCATCCCATGAGGACTCACTCCTTTGCACCACTACTGAGATGTTGGAAGATAAGGACCGTGAAAACCGGGCCTTGCGTATGGAGCTCTTTAATGCTCGTGCTGATCATTGGGCCACCTTGACGAGGTTTGCACCTGCTGTGCAAGCCGGATACATGGACACGAGAGACTTGTACCCTGTGCGGGCTAGTCTGCCAGACTTCATGGAATGGCGTGAGGTGGGAGGCATCACCCCTCCTCGTGGGCCTCTTCTACCGCCATCTGTTGGACCAAGGCCGCACCCAAGTCCCTATGGTCCACAAGCACCGCAGGACCGTCTGTTCCCAGATGACCATGTTCCGCTTCCAAGTCTGGGTGGTGACTTCTATGAGGACTTCTACGGAGCCGTCTGAGCTAGTAGTAGTCTCGCTAGTATTGTAATAGTTGTATGTCCACCGTCCTGCGTGATTGTGGAATATAACTTAGTTTGTATCAATTCCGGAGGTGTAGAAAAATAATGTATAGGAGCTTGGAATGCCTCCGATGAGATGTAACGTCTGTCGTCTTAGATGTACTTCAGCTTGAGCTTGTACTAAACTATGTATGATGTGTATGACCGTTGGTATATATATGGCAGTTTCTATATTACCATGTCATACGGATGATCATCTCTGCATTCCTTGTTATCCATTACATTCCGCACTTCTCTGGCCAGATTTTGCCATCCTGGTTTAAATCATTGTTTTGTTTTCCTAGGATGGTCAACACCCGCAGCAACCCTGCTGCTCCGGAGCAGGGAGAAGCTAGTGCACCTAGAGAGGAAAGTCTGCCTCAACCACCTTCTCTGGCCGAAGTGATGCTGGAGGCAGAGCGCAACAGGCGCGACACCAATCGCTTGCTAGAGCGGATTGAGCAGAACACTGCACGCCAGCAGAGGATCAATTCGGTGTCCATCAATGACTTTGTCAAGCTGTACCCGCCAAAGTTCAATCATTCCATCGAACCTCTCGATGCGGATGACTGGCTCCGCAGCATCGCTCACAAGCTACGTTCTGCCAACGTAGCTGAAGATGATAAAGTCACCTTTGCTGCCTATCACCTTGAAGGTCCTGCCAGCCTTTGGTGGGAGAATTATGAAGCTATGCGCCCGGTCGGCCAACTCACTACTTGGGCTGATTTCAGTGCCGCTTTTCGTGAGCATCATATCCCGGAAGGCCTCATGGATCGCAAGAGGGAGGAGTTTTGTAACTTCACCCAGGGGAAGCTGACTGTGGATGCATACAGTCGCGAGTTTGGGAAGCTTGCACGCTATGCTCCCGAAGAGGTATCCACCGATGCCAAGAAGCAGGCAAGGTTCCGCAAGGGACTTAGCCCTGAACTCCGCCGTGACCTTCGTCTGCATGAATGCACTTCCTTTCCGAAGCTAGTCAATAAGGCCATCAGTGCCGAGACAGGGCAGAATGATTTTGAAGCTTCACGCAAACACTCCCGTGACTATGGTTCTTCATCCGGCTCTGGATCTCAGAAGCGCCGGGTCTGGATCCCAAATTCTGCTATGCCACCCAGGTATACTCCGAGGCCATCCTTTGTGGCGCCTCGTCCCAACCAGCAGTATGTGCCGCCCAAGACTTTTGGTGGCCCCACTGTCAATACTGCTCCACGCCCCAATATGATAACTTGCTTCAAGTGTGGTGAGCCGGGCCACTATATCCGTGAGTGTCCCCAGAACAACCCCAGCCAGATCGGAAAGTCTGTTGGACGTGGTAAGTCAACAGCGAAGGTGCTTGTCGCCAAGCCAGCCACCACTGCTCGTGGCCATGTCAACTACGTCTCAGCTGAAGAGACTCAAGAGGACCCCAACGTCGTTCTCGGTACGCTCCTTGTTAATTGCCACCCGGCAACTGTTCTCTTTGATACTGGAGCATCTCATTCATTTATTTCTGAGAGCTATGCTCGATTGCACAACACTACCTTTAGCGACATGCCCACCTCCATGGAAATTCAAACTCCCGGTTCTAGATGGCAAACCTCTAGGATCAGCCATGGAAATGAAATTCTTGTCGACAGATTGGTTTTTCTCGCGTCACTAATAGCTCTCAAGTCTTCGGACATAAACATCATCTTGGGTATGGACTGGATGTCAGCTCATTACGCCAAGATTGATTGCTCAACTAGAACTGTCCAACTTACCCATCCATCGGGCAAGACAATCAATGTTTTGACCCGAGTATCGGAGCGTCAGCTCTACTCTCTAAATGCCAATCCCCTTCCAGACCTCGAAGATATTCCGGTAGTCCGTGACTTCCCGGATGTCTTTCCAGAGGAACTGCCAGGTGTTCCACCTGAAAGAGATGTCGAGTTCGTGATAGACCTTGTTCCAGGAACCGTCCCAATCTCTAGAAGACCCTATAAGATGGCACCCCTAGAACTAGCTGAGCTTAAGAAACAACTCGATGAGTCCTTGCAAAAGGGTTTCATCCGTCCTAGTTCATCTCCATGGGCTTGCCCCGTCCTCTTCGTCAAGAAGAAGGATGGAACGGATCGGATGGTTGTAGATTACCGACCTGTCAATTTGGTCACTATCAAGAACAAGTATCCGCTCCCCAGGATCAACGACCTGTATGATCAGCTCGCAGGATCCTCAGTCTTCTCCAAGATGGATTTGAGGTTGGGCTACCATCAAATCAAAATCAAGAACGGGGACATTCCCAAAACGGCCTTTGTCACTCGTTACGGCCAATACGAGTACACCGTCATGTCCTTCGGTTTAACCAATGCTCCAGCCACCTTCTCTCGGTTAATGAACTCGATCTTCATGGAGTACTTGGATAAATTCGTCGTGGTATACCTCGATGATATACTCATCTACTCCAAGAATGAGGAAGAACATGCCGAACATCTAAGGTTAGTATTGATGAAACTTCGAGAGCATCGCCTTTATGCCAAATTCTCCAAGTGTGAATTCTGGTTGCCAGAAGTGACCTATCTGGGCCATGTAATCTCTGGCAAGGGCATTGCTGTCAATCCCGAGCGAGTTCAAGCCGTCCTTGACTGGACTCCACCTGAAACGGTCAAGCAAGTTCGGAGTTTTCTTGGTTTGGCGAGCTATTGCCGCCGCTTCGTCGAGAATTTCTCCAAGGTTGCTAAGCCTCTAACTGAACTCCTCAAGAAAGATAAAAAGTTCGAGTGGACCCCACAGTGCGAGTTCAGCTTTCAGGAACTGAAAAGACGCCTGACATCTGCTCCCGTACTAGTACCACCAGATTTCTCTAAAGACTTTGTTATCTATTGCGACGCCTCGCGACAAGGACTAGGTTGCATACTCATGCAAGATCGTCATGTGATTGCCTACGCATCTCGACAGTTGCGTCCACATGAGGATAATTATCCCACTCATGATCTAGAGCTTGCAGCAGTAGTCCATGCACTCAAAACCTGGCGACATTACCTTCTGGGTAATCGTTGCGAAATTTACACTGATCACCAAAGTTTGAAATATATCTTCACCCAACCGGATTTGAATCTCAGGCAAAGACGTTGGGTCGAGTTGATCTCGGATTACGACTTAGGAATAACCTACACCCCAGGCAAAGCCAATGTCATGGCTGATGCACTAAGTCGTAAATCTTATTGTAACAACCTGATGTTACAACAAGGTCAACCACTTCTCCACGAGGAATTTCGTAAGCTTAACCTTCACATTGTTCCTCGAGGATTCCTTTCCACCCTGGTGGCGAAACCTAACCTTACGGATCAAATCATAGCTGCCCAGAAGCGCGATAAGGGCATATCTCGGATTAAGGAAAACATCGCTAGCGGAGTTGCTAAATGTTTTTCCATAGATGAACGAGGTGTTGTCCTCTTCGAGAACCGCTTGGTGGTTCCCAAGAAACAACATTTACGACAATTGATCCTTAAGGAAGCTCATGAATCCCCTCTCACCATTCATCCCGGTAGTACTAAAATGTATCAAGACCTACGCCAGAGGTTTTGGTGGACTAGGATGAAGAGAGAAATCGCTCAATACATTGCTAGTTGCGACGTCTGTCGTCGTGTCAAAGCAGAGCATCAACGGCCCGCTGGATCGATGTGGCTTAGGATCGGGGTCCTGACAGGGCCGAGGATGTCGAACCCCCAGACCGAAAATGGCCAGGATAAAGGGATCGTCTGGAGAGCTTGAGCTGGCTGGTGTATCTGTTTGGAATGGAACTGGCACGCTTCACACTTGGTTACTTGTGCAGTTGCATCCTGGAGGGCTGTCGGCCAGAAGAAACCTTGCCGGAAAGCCTTGCCGGCAAGTGCTCTTGAGCCAATGTGGTGTCCACATATGCCTCCGTGTATCTCTACCAACAGCTTTTGTCCATCTTCCCGGGGAATACACTTCAATTTCACTCCGTTGAGTCTCCTTCTGTACAGTTCGTTGTCGACAAACTGGTACATACTTGACTGCCGGGCTACTCTTTCCGCTTCTTACTGCTCTTCGGGAAGTTCTCCTGTTTGGAGGAACAGGACAATCTGCTGCTCCCATGTTGGAGCCTGGGGCTCGACAACAAGGACCAAAGGCACATCTGCTGCTGCGGGAACACCTGCTTCCGCGGCAAGAACTTGCGGCTCTGCCGGAGCAAAACTTGTCGGGAGCGTTTGCTTCAACGGGACAAGCCGTGGGGCTCGCCGGAGCAGACTGCTCCTCAGCATTGTTGGCGATGGTCTTGGGCACCTTCTTGGCGGCGGCTTCGGGAAGCTCTGCCGGAAGATAGTCACTAGAAACCAACTTTCTCTTCTTGCTCTGTTCAGTCGATGGCGTGACAGATGGTTGAGTCAGCCTGAGCACAAAGATCCCTGGTTCCACAGGCAGCTTTAGCGCAGCGCATTTTGACAGGCCATCGGCAACGTCGTTCTGATCTCTTGGAACATGTTCCATCTGCAGGCCGTCAAAACTCTCTTCTAGCTTCCTCACTTAATCAACGTATGCTGCCATCAATGGACTCTGGTAGTTCTTGTTCACTTGGCGGACGACAAGCTGTGAGTCACCCCTGATAATGAGCTTCTTGATCCCAAGTTCTGCTACGATCCGTAGACCGGCAAGCAACCCTTCATATTCTGCAGTATTGTTTGTTGCTTGCTCCCTGGGAAAGTGCATCTGGACCATGTACTTGAGGTGCTCTCCGGTGGGTGCGATCAACAGCACGCCAGCACCGGCGACTTGCAGCGAGAAGGCACCATCAAAGTACATCAGCCACTCTTTGCTTGCCTCCTTGACGGGTATGCTTGTCTCCGGAACCTCTTCATCTGGCGTCGGCGTCCATTCTGCTATGAACTCTGCCAATGCTCTGCTCTGGATAGTTGAACCGCTTTCAAACCTGAGGCCAAAGCTTGACAGCTCCAATGCCCACTCGACGATCCTGCCTGTTGCTTCCGGATTCTGTAATATCCTCTTCAATGGAAAGCGAGTGACCACTGTGATCTCATGCGCTTGGAAGTAATGGCGCAGCTTTCTCGAGGCCATGAGAAGGCCAAAAAGCAACTTCTGCACACCAGAGTACCTTGACCTAGCCCCCTGCAGGAGGGAGCTGACAAAGTAGACTGGGCGCTGCACCATCTTCTTCTGCATCTCCTTGTTTGCCTGCGCAGAGCCATCCTTGCCGGAACCAGAGCTTGTCGGTGAAGCCCCCTGCTTGTCGTCGGGTGCACTTGCCGGGGTTGCTGGCTCATCATCTGCCTCCCTTTCCGCTACTAATGCAGCACTAACCACTTGATTGGTTGCCGCTAGATATAGCAACAACTTTTCTTGTGGTTTAGGCGCGACAAGTATTGGAGTGGAGGACAGGTATTCTTTCAAGTCCTGCAGCGCTGCCTCCGCTTCCGGAGTCCATTTCATTGGACCTGCCTTCTTCAAGATTTTGAAAAATGGCAGGGCGCGCTCAGCAGACCTCGAAATAAACCTGTTGAGAGGAGCCACGCAACCGGCAAGTTTCCGTATGTCCTTGACGAGCTTGGGTGCTTCAATCTGCTCAATGGCCTTGATCTTGTCGGGGTTGGCTTCGATTCCTGTCGTGGATTTGTCACGGCAGATGTCCTTAGTGTCAGGACTTAGTCGCGAGGCCAACGCATCCATGTGGTAGCTTGAGAGGGGTTGAGTGGGACGAGAGACGCAGGGCGGATCAACACGCAAGACAAGGGTTTAGACAGCTTCGGGCCCCGGGAAACATCATCCGGTAAAAACCCTACATGCTGTTTGAGGCTAGGTCTCATTATCATCCCGAGGGAGACGCCGTAAACCGGCTCTTGTGTCTAGCCCTAGAGATTATTGATTGCTTGTAGCTTGTAGCTTCTAATTTGTAACTTGTCCCTCTTTGGGGAGCCCTGCCCCTCCTTATATATGTTGAAGGGGCGGTTTACATGTGGAGTCCTATTGGGATTAGGACTAGTCTATCTCTAATACAAACCGGATACAAGTCCTGGCTTTAACTCCTTGTAAGGCAAATATTCCTTTCCTCTTAAACTGACCCATCATAGTTGAACCGGCCTTCTAGGCCTTGGGTCTTGTCATCCGTCTGATCCGCCCGTCGGTTTACTAGTGAGTCATAACGACCAAGCGGATTGCTTGTAAACCGCCAAGGTCAGGGCGGGTCTTCAGATAAACCGCCAAGTTCGGCCGGGTTAACTTCCGGCCGGTTTACACCGCGGGGTATATCCCCGACATTAGCCCCCAAGTTTAGCTTGGATCCATCCATGGTAAACTTATGCTGCAAAATAAACATAAGAACAAATTTGACAGGTTGCGCTCCAGGTTAAGAATTCTTGTAAACCGGCACCTGATCATCCTTAAGTCCTTGTCATTCCTCCTTCTAGAAAATCCAGGTTAATAACCAGCTTCATACTCAAATTGCTGACATTGGTTTCTCATAGAAAAATATTGTAAAGAATAATCCACTTGAATCGGCTTCCAAAGCGCCGGTTTAAGAAATGTTGGTCTTGTAATACTCATCTGATATTCAGCCGGTTTGAAAATGTAGACTCATCGGTTTATCATTGTCAAGATTGCCGGTTTATAAAAACTGAATTCCAGGTCATGATTGTTTCCAATGCCGGTTCATGATTGTTGCCAACACCGGTTTATGATTATTGATGACACCGGGTTGCAGCCATAGGGTCATAATGATTGGTGACGCCGGGTCAATCTAGTTTGCTCAAACAGAGAATTTGAAAATATTTCTTCGATAATAATATAATACCTGTAGCCCCCAAGTGCCGGGTTGTCATGCTTGCAGCAACCTGGGACTTGTAATTGACTGATGCCCATAAAACTTCAACCGAATTCCCGTCCACAAAGTTAAGAGCCTTGTGCTTTACCAACTGAGCAGTGGACCCTTCAATATAATGGAAAAAAGCTTTGTACCTTGAATAGTTGACAGGAGCAATTGGTAGCCCCCAAGGGCCAGCTCATTACGATGTGATGAGTCGGGTTTTTAATAAGATGAGCAAAAATGACTTTGCATTAGCCCCCAAGTGTCATGGTGCATGCTTGCAGCGACATGAGAATTGCATATTTGATATAATCTCAACTTTGAACAATGTAGCCCCCAAGTGCCGGGTTGTAAGCCTGCAGCGACTCGGGACTATTCTTTCAATTATAGAAAATGATAACCATTGCGCTAAAGCGACTTTGAAAACCTTAATCATAATATTAATAACCATAATAAAAATCCAGCCATGTTGGCTATTTGAATAATATAATCCGGTATGAAGACCTTATTCATCCAATATCATAATGAAAATTCAGCCAAGTTTGGCTATTTGAATAATATAATCCAATAATTTATAAGCGCATGATTCCAATGGCGCAATCCAAATATATACTGGCGACTTATAGTCCAAAGCCAGACCGGTTTAATAAACACCAAACAATTTCTCATCATACTGGCGACTTATAGTCGAAAAGCCAGGCCGGTTTAATAAACACCGGACAATTTTTCATCATACTTTATTCAACCTGTTCCTGCATACAACAAGTTTAAAGTGTCCTGGCGGTTTACCGCTGGACGGGTCATAATGCCCAACATATAACCAAGGTTTATAACCAGGGCTGCACTTAAGAATAATCAAATATGAAATATATCATACCTGTGACATTGAATCACATCGTTGGCTTAACAATTTTTTGTAGTAAGGGTAACAACCCCAATCTTGAGTAATGATAACTCCTTTCATACTGTGTCGGTTTATAATAAAACCATACCAGGCTGTGATAAACACCGGATTAACCATATATAATACTGGTGACTTGTAGTCAAACCAGACCGGGCTGATAATCTCCGGATTATAACTTGATCATGCACTCACAACTTGTAGTTGAAAGCTGAGCCGGGTTGATAAACACCGGTTTACTCCATAATAGGATGGTAATAGAAAATCAAACCGGGCAGATAATCTCCGGTCTAAAAATGGACCGTGTTCCGCCAATTTAGCTGTTTGAACCGGTACAAAATACTGTCGGTTTAAAAATCGCAAATAAAACAGCAACTTCTCAAGAAAGGCTATTTAAAGCAAAAGCAATGGCAACAACTTTTTGCAAAAGAAGAGCTCTACTGAGCTTGGTCAGATGGAATTACCATGGTCAGACGCAACCAAGCCCCCCGAAGGCGTAGCGATGGTGCCAGGACCCCAAAATGACGCGTGGCGTTTACGCCGGCCAAGTGGCATTGCATTGGTTCGGATTCGACCAAGCCCCCAAGTGACTCAGTGGCCTAGGGCCGATCAAGTGGCATTGCATTGGTTCGGACACGACCAAGCCCCCAAATGACTTATTGGCTGTTTAAAAGCCGATCAGAAGGCATTACCATCATCAAGACATGACCGAGCTCCCATAAGGTGTAACTACGGTTCAAGTCGATTAGGTCCCCAACTGACTTAGTGGCAAATGTGCCAGCCAGAAGGCATTACCGTCGTCAAGACATGACCAAGCTCCCAGGAGGTGTAGCTACGGTTCAAGTCGACTAGGTCCCCAACTGACTTTGTAAGGATGGCTATGTTCTCTTTGGTTCGAATACGACCTATGTTTGAACAGGAAGCCCCAAGTTTGAACCGCGCATCATGGCAGCAGGTCCTCTTCAGTGATTTTTAACCTTTTTGCAAGAGATAAATTCTTCTTGAACCGGGATCTTGAACCGGATATTAAGAGCTTCAAAGCTTTGTTGGAGACATCTTTCCCTTGAACCGGATTTTAAACCGGAATCTTCATTTTCAGCCGGAAATTTTCTGACGGCCTTTAAACTCGAACTTGCGAGAAGTTAATTCCTTTTTGAACCGGACATTGTTAAACCGGATCTGAGCGCTTCAGAACTGTGGGAGAATAGATTTCTCTTGAACCGGATTGTAAACCGGATATTTGAGAGCTTCAGTGATACTGACTTCCCTTCAGCCAGGTTTCAAACCGGAATCCTTTCTGATGATCCGAAACTTCTTCATTGAGTCGGGATTTTGTAACTGTCATATACTTTCTAAGCCGGAAATTTTCTGATGGCCTTTAAATTTTTATCAACATATCAGTAGCCTCCGGGATCGGGTTATCTTTCCCTCCATCGTCCTTGGGTTCTTAAACCGGCTGAAACTGGCAAGACTTGCTGCGTCATATCATCGTAGCCCCCAAGTCTCAAGGTGACTCGAGGAATTGGCTTGAGATTCTCCATATTTGACCGTGATATAAACCGGTATAACTTGTATATCATTGGTGTTGACAACACGATGTGAATACACAGAAGGTTGAGGTGACTGCGGCGGGTTGTAAATGATCCCGTATGAACCGTGTCAGCAACTCGGCCAATGGTTCCTTCCAACTGGTGATTTGAAGCTTAACCAAACTGTAGTGACGGCGACTTGTGCGCCTGCCCATTGAGCCATCCAGTGCAGATGGCGGTCGATAGTATATGATAATTTGCCTCCAATTTGTTGAAAGAAAACCACGCTACCCAAGTTGTGACTTGCTCATACTCAATAAATGGCTCATGCAGACAGATGTGGCCCGGTATGTTGATGTAGACCGGACTGCGGGGGGTGACGGCCTGTGCACGCGCTATTGGGTAATTCGCATGGTCCTGACGAGTTGACGCGGACTGGACCGCGATATAAACCGGCATGGGTTATCCAATAGCTCAGCGACATAATAATCCCTTTTTGCAATAGACAATTTGTCCTGCATTGGAAAACTTGCAAGCCAGAGTAATTGCTCTTTTTTTTTACAGAAAGTAATATATAATATAAAATGTACCGGATGGATTGCACCTGATATATCATGCCAGGGGTTATCCACCGTAGAGTTGATGATCGCCATGGTGAAGCTGAAATTAATCACGGCCGAGTCGGCCACGGCGTTGTAAACCGGTGCGGACGAAAAATCGCCTGCGGCATTATAAACCGGCGCGGATGGAGAGCCGGCCGGGTGTTGTAAACCGGCACAGATGGAGAACCGGCCGCGTGTTGATGAAAACCGGACCACCGACGGTTTGCGCGCGTCCGTTAAGCAGTGTGTAATGGTCAAAAGCCAATATATATGACGCCGGTGCATGCTCCACATGCATGGTGTAACACCAATGTTGTGGCGGATAATTGTCCTACATATAAAAATATGCAAAACCAACGTAATTGTTCTTTTTACAAAAACAATATATGTCAAAAAACAGATTATGAAGCTGAAATCAATCATGGGTGAACCGGCGGCAGTGTGGTAAACCGGCGCGGACGGACGATTTAACCACGTCGTTTTGATGTAGTGAACAATTGTCATGTATCAACAATAGTGCAGACCAAGGCAAAGATAAACTGCTCTTTGACAAAAATAACATGTGCTAATAAATAAACTTAGATAGATGTCACCTGATATTTATTTGTCGGATGAACGTGGATACTGGGATCAAAACATATCAAATGTCTGATGTCTCCACGTGACCTTCTCCTCTTGTCTTAATCTCTGACGGAAGACAGGGTTTTTTTTTGACGTGAGGTCTCCATACAAACTAGCAACTCAAATTGCCTTTTTTCTTCTTTTGTCTTGATGTGATGATGAATCATTAGTAATCCTTGATCTCTTGTAAGTAACTTTGATCTGTACATCAAATCTCTGAGAGCATGCATGTACTAGTACTGTTGTCATCTTCCAGCTGACCTTGGGTTCTGCACCGGCAAAGAGAGGTCCCGACTGTTTCCTTGTTTTATCTGCTTCAACATGCAAGGAGCAAAGGGGCCTTGGTCTTCACGTGGAGGAGATAGTAGCAGCAACTACAGCGAGTCAAACCGGCGAGGAAACTTGGAGGTAAAACGACGCCTACGCGGGGAGACCGTAGCGGCGACTCACAGTGGCAACTGCACGCAGGTGGCCCCGCACTGAAGAGCGACTTGAGGCCGGAGGCGGAGACGTCGTGGCAAGCGGGGAGCAGTGAACCGGCGCGGCTCGGGCGTCTGCAGGTGAGCGCGGCGACTTAACACGAGCCATGACCAATCAGTGGCGAGTCACACGCGGGAGAAGTGACATGGCAGACCCATCCACGGCAGCCGGCCAGTTTGTAGAGAGATACAGCAGAACCGGAGCAGATACAGGGCGGCTCATGGTGGTACCTCAACAGGAGAGGAGAAGCCAGCGGCGGCTCGGGCACGGGGTTGCGCGGGCACAGCCCGAGATCCTCCGGCGGCTCAGAGCGAGGTCGAGGCGACCGCGGAGTCTGAATCCTTCTCCGGGTCTTCGCCGTAAAATCCCCAAAACCAAGCCAAGGCGGCGGATCAGCCGAAGTGGAGCGAAGCGAATACCGTAAGCAGCGACCCAGCGAGGTAGATCGGAACCCGAGGAGACGCTGATGAGACGGAAGCGCCTTTGGGCCGGCCACAGCAGGAGCAACAGCGAGGCCAGCTCGTGGTGGTGAAGGTGACCCGGCGAGGCGGCTCCGCCAAGGCCAGCAGAAGCAGCGCCGGCGGAGATCGGGCCGTCTACACAGCAGAGTCTGAATCCATCTATGTCCCTGTCTTCGTCATGCAGGGGCTGCCCGAGGCCTGCTCCGGCAGAGGCTGGAGCTGAAACGACTCGGTGTCGACTTAATACCGCGGCGGTGACTCGGATTGAGGCAGATTCGTCTTCTGACTCAACGGGTCGGCGGGCGGTAGAAAACTGCAAACGGAGGTTGTCACGCGCCGGATTATCCTGTGCGCTTCCGTGCTGGCGCTTTTCATCTAACAAAAATTGATCTGGCTTCAAACCGCCTGATCGAAGTGTATGCCATGGCGCGCAACGCAACCCTAACTTTTCTTCAATTCTTCTTCATCTGATCAACCACAAGCTTCTCGATTTCTGAAGAGATCCCTCCAAGAACTCAACACCACCGTGCGCAGGCCCCACGGTGGGCGCCAACTGTCGTGGATTTGTCACGGCAGATGTCCTTAGTGTCAGGACTTAGTCGCGAGGCCAACGCATCCATGTGGTAGCTTGAGAGGGGTTGAGTGGGACGAGAGACGCAGGGCGGATCAACACGCAAGACAAGGGTTTAGACAGCTTCGGGCCCCGGGAAACATCATCCGGTAAAAACCCTACATGCTGTTTGAGGCTAGGTCTCATTATCATCCCGAGGGAGACGCCGTAAACCGGCTCTTGTGTCTAGCCCTAGAGATTATTGATTGCTTGTAGCTTGTAGCTTCTAATTTGTAACTTGTCCCTCTTTGGGGAGCCCTGCCCCTCCTTATATATGTTGAAGGGGCGGTTTACATGTGGAGTCCTATTGGGATTAGGACTAGTCTATCTCTAATACAAACCGGATACAAGTCCTGGCTTTAACTCCTTGTAAGGCAAATATTCCTTTCCTCTTAAACCGACCCATCATAGTTGAACCGGCCTTCTAGGCCTTGGGTCTTGTCATCCGTCTGATCCGCCCGTCGGTTTACTAGTGAGTCATAACGACCAAGCGGATTGCTTGTAAACCGCCAAGGTCAGGGCGGGTCTTCAGATAAACCGCCAAGTCCGGCCGGGTTAACTTCCGCCCGGTTTACACCGCGGGGTATATCCCCGACAATTCCCCTCTGAGACACAAAGAACCCGAGAAGCTTGCCGGAGGGGACTCCAAACACACACTTCTCGGGGTTCAGCTTGAGGTTGATCTTGCGCAAATTTGCAAATGTTTCATCTAGATCTTGGATCAGGGTCGCCTTATCTTTGCTCTTGACCACTATATCGTCCATGTAGGCCTCCACATTTCTGTGTAGCTGTGGCTCAAAAGCTGTATGGACCACCCTTGCAAATGTCGAACCAGCATTCTTCAGACCAAACGGCATCCGTACGAAACAGTAGGTGCCACACGGGGTGATGAACGCGGTCTTCTCTTCATCCTCTTCTGCCATGAAGATCTGATGGTACCCTGAGTATGCATCAAGGAATGAGAGCAAATCACATCAGGCCGTGGAGTCAACAATCTGGTCAATGCGCGGCAAGGGGAATGGGTCTTTGGGACAAGCTTTATTGACATCGGTGAAGTCAATACAAAGCCTCCATTTCCCGTTTGCCTTGCGCACGACCACGGGATTGGCCAGCCACGTCGGATGGAGCACTCCTCTGACAAGGCCTGCTGCTTCCAACTTCCTGATCTCTTCGGCAATGAACTCTTGGCGCTCCACTGCTTGTTTCCTGACTTTTTGCTTGACGGGCCGCGCATGAGGACAGACATCTAGGTGGTGCTCAATTACTTCCCTGGGAACACCGGGGATGTCAGACGGTTGCCACGCAAACACGTCGACATTCGCCCGCAGGAAAGCAACGAGCGCGCTTTCCTATTTAGGGTCTAAGGTGGCACTAATGGTGAAGGTACCACCAGTGCCGTCCTCCTTGGCGGACACCTTCTTGGTCCCTGGCGGAGCAGCCATCGTCTTCTTACACTTGCCGGTGGAGCTCGATGCCGTGTCCTCGACGGTAGCGCGGCACTCCGGAGAGGTGCGCTTGCCGGAGTGGGCACCGGAGCTCTTGCCGGACTTGGCCTTCTTCTTCTTCCCGGGAGCTTCAGCGGCAAGTGGCTCACGATCTGCGGCGGCTTCTGCCTCCCGGTAGATCTTGTCGGCACAGATAAGGGCATCCTTCTTGTCGCCATGGACAGAAATGACACTTATTGGGCCTGGCATCTTGAGCATGTTGTAGGCATAGTGAGAGGCCACCGTGAACTTGGCGAGCGCTGGACGGTCGAGGATCCCATTGTAAGGCAACGAGAAATCAGCAACGTCGAAGGTGACCCTCTCAGTCCTGAAATTCAGCTCGCTGCCGAATGTTACCGGCAACATGACCTTCCCCTTTGGCTTGCTCCTTCCCGGGTTGATTCCTTGGAACGTGTCGGTCTCTTCGAGCTCGCTGTCAGGGATCTGGAGCTTCTGGAGTACTGCAGAGGAGATCAAGTTCAAGCCGGCCCCGCCGTCAACTAGCATCTTCGTGACCTTGAGGTTGCGGATTGTTGGTGAGACCAACATCGGCAAGCACCCGACCGCAGTCGTGCGGTCAGGGTGGTCCTCAATATCGAAGATGATAGGCGTGCTGGACCATTTCAGAAGCTTGCGCGACTCAATGGGGGGTTCTGCTGCATTGACTTCTCGCACCCACTACTTGAGTTGTCGGTGAGAGGTATGCAGAGAAGCACCGCCGTCAACGCATAGAACTTCTATGGCTTTCTGGAACTCCTGCTCGCTGGTCTCTGCATCATCCATATCTTCGTCGTCGTCTTCATCATCGTCGCGGCCACGGGGAGGCCTATCTCCTTGCCGCTGCTTGGTCTTGTTGTGGCGTCCTCCCCGGCCGGGACGCTTCTTGCCGGACCCTCCATCTCCTACCTGGGCCTTCTCCTTGTCGCGCCACTCGTACTCGGCCTTCTGCTGCTCGACGAGCTGCTCGACCTTCTTGCAGTTCTGGAGATGATGACCCTTGGTGCGGTGGATCTTGCAGTACTGGTTGTTGGTGTCGTCCTGCTTGTCGGCGGCCGCCACAGCCTGGCAGTTGGCGCATGCGGCAACCTCCTTGCCGGAGCTGCCATCTTTGGCTGTCTTGGCGCCACCTCCATTGCCGGACTGCTCGACAACAAGTACATCTTTGCCTTTCCCTTTCCTATTGTTCCGCCGCCGGTTCTTCTTTGCCGGGGCAGCATCTTCACTGTCAGATCCTCCTGCCCCTATGCTCCCTCCGAGGAACTTCCTCCCTTCTTCAGCACGTGCACACTTGTCGGCCAGAGCATAGAGCTCGCTGACGTCCTTGATCTTGCTCATCGCCATCTCCTCCCGCATCCTGTGGTTGCGCACGTTCTGATGGAACGCGCTGATGACCGCAGCGGGGTGGACATCTGGGATGTTGTAGTGCACACGACTGAACCGTTGGATGAATTTGCGCAGGGGCTCCCCTTCCTTCTGGACGAGCAGGTGGAGGTCGCTTGCTTGGCCATGTGGTTTGTGGCCGCCCGTGAAGGCGCCGACAAACTAATGACACAAGTCTGCCCAGGAAGATATGGAGCCGTCCGGCAAGTGCATGAGCCAGGACCTGACGTTGGGCTTGAGCACCAGCGGGAAGTAGTTGGCAAGGATCTTGTCGTCTCGCCCCCCGGCAGCTTGCACCGCAATGGTGTAGATGCTGAGGAACTCCGACGGATGCGACTTGCCGTCGTACTTCTCCGGTATATCTGGCTTGAAGTTCTTTGTACTGGGCCACCGGACTTGCCGCAGCTCACGAGTAAACGCAGGGCAACCTACCGCGTACGGCAAGTCGCCTGGTTCCCCTGGCGCATGCATGTCGACAGGGGGCCCAGCGCGCTGGTCTGATTGACGCCGCGCTTCTCTCCGGCGCTCGATACGGGTACGAGCGTCTTCTTGCTGTCGCTCGTCAAGAACGTGGCGCTGATCGCGACGAGCTCGTGGGTCTGATGACGCAGTGGAGCCATCATCGTGATGGACCCGACGAGTCGGCGACTTTGGCCTTCGGGGCTGGGAGTGCAGGGTGGTTGCACCCCCGGCGGTCTTGTCGCCGTCAGCTCGCGCCTGGCGGCCTTGCCGCAGCTGCGACGCGCCTGCCTGGTGCGGTCTGTCGCCATTGGCGAAGCTGACGAGGCTCTGGATAGTGGCCCTCCAGTCGTCGAGCTTGTCGGCGGCCGGAGGGTAGTCTAGGAGCAACTGAGCTCTTGCCAGAGCTTCTGCTGGAGTAGTGGGCGGTGGCGGCGAACGGAGCGAGGAACGGGATACGCTCGGACTTCTAACGGTGTTAGAAGGAGCGGCACCCCGTCCCGGGGACCGTATGGCGCTCGTGCCAGCATGCTGAAGTGCATGCTGGCCTTGAACATCCCGAGAGCCACCAGCCCGATCTGGGTCCAGCGAGCGTATGGTACCGTGCGTACCATGACGCTGCTGGCCCCGCGCCTCCAGAGATGGATGCGGTGCATGCGCGGACGCCGAGGTCTGCGCAGCCTTGTCGTTGGACTTGGCAGCGCCTTGAGTTCCCTCATCGGCGCCTATCTTTCCGCTGGCGTCTACCCCGCCACCCGTTTGCTCCGGGGGTGGCGGGTTCGACGCGGACGGAGCGGCTGCCTCCGCAGCCTTCTTCTTCGGCGGCATGTCGATGAAGGTGATGGAGATATGGCTCGTGTCTTCGCCAAATCAGGTTCACACACCCTCGACGCCCCCTACCTGGCGCGCCAAAGATGTCGGGGTACGCTGGCTCCTCGAACACCTATGGGACCGGAGGCCCCTTCCTGTGGTTCGGCGGGGGGCGGAAAGCGCACGAAGAGCGGATTGGAGCGAGGGACACGGGAGGTTTTTACCCAGCTTCGGGCCGCACGGATGCGTAAAACCCTACTGCTGCTTTGTGGATTGTATTTGCTTCTTGCTTGGGAGCGCCGGGAGCTACAGTACCCTCCAGCAGCTAGCGAGACCAAGCTTGGAAAGGTTGCGAACCTCCCCTACGTTGTGCATGGGCCTCCTTTTATATGCGAAAAGGGATCACCACAGTTGGCAACGTAGGTAAGGGCAAAGTTGGAAAGTATTGTGGTTGGTACAGCTACCTGTACAGTGGATGTACAGTATATCATACCTAACCCTGACGGCAGGGGACAAGGGCATTAAATGCCCGTCTGTGTCGCCTGAACAGTGTGAAAAGTGGCCGTCAGGGGCGCCACTGTTTGCCACGATGGCTATCTTGTCAGCGTCTTCTGCCACCGCATACCTCTAGCTGCACAGCCGCCCGCCACGTACGCTTGGAAAGGCGTCAAGGCGACACGTTGGTAGATGAGCTGGAGCGCAGGCGCTGGGTGGTTGCTTGCCGCGGCAAGTGCCTTGCCGCGGTGGCTATCTTGCCGCGTCCAGAAGCTTGTCGCTTCCTGGGCCTCGCTTGTCCTTCCCGGCAAGCTCCTCTTGCCCGGGTCTTGGCTAGCCTTTCCGGCAAGCTCCTCTTGTCGGGGCTCTAGCTGGTCTTCCCGGCAAGCTCTCCTTGCCGGGGTCATGTGCCCTGGGTGGCCTTCCCGGCAAGCTCCTCTTGCCGGGGCCTTGTCTTCTTGGCTTTGGCAAACCTTGCTGCGGGCGCTGCAACTGCCCGTGCACAAGTTCGGGGTGCTAAGGTACCCCTATTTTAGTACACCGACAGGAGCCCCCGGGCCTGGGCCACACATGGTGCCGAGCGCTGTTGGGCCAGGCCCAAAACAGTGCACGGGCACGCGCGGCCTGGGTCATGTGGGACCCCACTTCGTGCCCACCGCGCTCTCCCCGAACGCCACGCGTTAACCGCGGCATCGTGGGGGAGATCGTGGGCGTTTCGCACCTTCCCCATAAATGAAGGGAGGCGTGGAGGCGTGGTTCTTTTATTGGGCTGGGCCGAAGTGCGGTTTTCGAGGCGTCTACTCCCCACAATCACGGGGTGGGGAGGAGTTGCCTCACGCGTCGCATCGGTTACCCCTATTTTAGTACACCGACAGATACTGTCGCCATAGCTTCAGTGCAAAGATAACCGCAGCAAGCTCGAGGTCGTGAACCGGGTAGTTCTCTTCGTGAGGACGTACTTGACGGGAGGCATAAGCAATCACTTTGCGCTCTTGCATTAGGACGCAGCCTAATCCTTGTCGTGAAGCATCGCAATAGATGACAAAGTCCATGCAAGAATCAGGGGGAGCAAGCACTGGGGCAGACGTCAGCTTGTCCTTGAGTGTCTGGAAACTTTCCTGACATTTGTCTGTCCAATCAAACTTAACGCCTTTGTGAAGCAGATTAGTCAGTGGCTTGGTGATCTTGGAGAAGTTCTTGACAAAGCGGCCACAGTAGCTGGCTAGGCCGAGAAAGCTTCTGACTTGCTTGACAGTCTTCGGAGGGGTCCAGTCAAGAATAGCCTGAACGCGCTCTGGGTTGACGGCAATACCATCCTTGGAGATAACATGACCAAGGTAGGTGACTTCGGGTAACCAGAATTCACACTTGGAATACTTGGCATAAAGTTGATGCTCTCGAAGCTTCTCCAGAACAAGACGAAGATGTTCAGCATGTTCTTCTTTATTCTTCGAATATACCAGTATATCATCCAGATAGACTACGACGAACTTCTTGAGGTAATCCATGAATATATAGTTCATCAGACGAGAGAATGTAGCTGGAGCATTGGTTAAACCGAATGACATGACGGTGTACTCGTAAGAACCATAACGAGTGACGAAGGCGGTCTTTGGAATATCCTCCTCGCGAACACGGATCTGGTGGTAACCCAACCTTAAGTCGAGTTTAGAGAAAATCGATGAACCAGCCAGTTGATCATACAGATCATTGATCGGAGGAAGGGGATATTTGTTTTGAATTGTAGCTTGGTTGATAGGACGATAGTCTTGGACCAAACGGTTCGTACCGTCCTTCTTCTTGACGAAGAGAGAAGGTGCTCCCCAGGCAGAGGAACTTGGACGAATGAAACCACTGCGAAGAGATTTGTCGATTTCCTCCTTCAGTTCAAGGAGTTCATGAGGTGGCATCTTGTAGGGTCGTTTGGCAATAGGAATGGTGCCTGGTTTCAAGTCGATGACGAACTCGACAGCCCGGGCAGGGGGTATTCCTGGAAGTTCTTCTGGGAATACGTCTTGGAAGTCGCGAACGACTGGAATCTTTTCAATTCCTTCAAGAGGTGCTGCGTTCAACGCATTCAAAGCATAAAGTCGTGCTTCAGCGTTTTGAACAAGCTGAGCATGGTAGGTTACAATCTCATCGGAAGGATGTAGGAGGTGTACAACCTTGGTGGCGCAAACGATAGAGGCAGTATGCGCTTTCAACCATTCCATTCCCAGAATGAGGTCAATGTTGGAAGACTCCAGAATAATGGGAGACACATGAAATTCCAACCCTTCAATTTCAACGGGGACGTCGCGACCAATCATGGTAGTTCGACACTGACCCGCAGGGGTGCGTACCACTATCGGAGTGTTCATGGGCTCACATCAAATGTCATGTGCGTAAGCAAAATTTTCTGACATGAATGAATGCGATGCTCCTGAATCGAATAAAACAGAAGCCGGTACTGAATTAACGAGAAGAGTACCCATCACAGTGGCAGGCTGGTCTTGAGCTTCATTCAGATCAACATGATTAGCCTGACCACGACCATAAGGTCTGGCATTGTTGTTATGGGGCTGATTGTTACGACCAGTTAAAGGAAGAGCCACCTGATTCTGATTCTGCGGGCATTTCCTGGAACGGTGACCTGGGAGGCCACACTTGAAGCATAGACCATCATTGGGATCGGGAGCAGGAGCTTGGGATGGTACATCTCGAAGAGGCTGCCTCTATGGTGGAGGAGGCAGACGAGGTGCAGCATAGGCCTGTCTTGGTGCAGGTGCAGTTGGACGATACATGCTGTGGGGAATCCATATTCGACGCTTCTACGCTGACGGGCCCGAAGATGAGCCAGCGTCGCGACTACGCCTAAGGGATCCCTGATGTTCCTGAAGACCAGTCTCAACCTGAATAGCCTTGTTCACCAAGGTGGCGAAGTCGACAAAGTCATGAACGAGCAGTGCTAATTTGATATCAGGGTGCAGTCCATCGCGAAACTTTTCTTGCTTACGAGCATCAGTAGCAATGTCTTCTTCAGCATAACGGGACAAGTCCAAGAATTCCCGCTGATAAGCATCTACAGACTTGTTGCCCTGGGTGAGGTTGCGGAACTCTCGCTTCTTCTTGTCCATGACTCCTGAGGAATGAAGCGGGCACGGAAGGCAGCTTGGAAATCCGGCCAAGTGATGACCGTTCCAGCAGGTAGGGTACGCCTGTGGCTGTCCCACCATTGAGCAGCAGGACCCTTCAGGAAGAAGGATGCGAAGGTGACATAGCTGGTAGGGGCAACACTAGCAGACTCCATTTCATATGTGATGTCGCGGAGCCAGTCATCAGCGTCAAGGGGCTGAGTTGAGCTGCGGTAAATAGTTGGGTTGAGGCGCATGAAGTCCTGCAGAGTTACTGGGGTTGGCTGTTGATTCATGTTCGGACGAGGAAACTGAGCCATCATTCCTTCCATGAACTGGCGATTCAACTCAAACTGTTGCATCATTCCAGCAAAGAATTCAGGCGGTGGTGGATCATTGGCACCACGGCCACGACCAGCGGGTCTAACCATCCTGCTAACATGTAACAGGGGGTAGTTCAGCATTGAGTATATTGCAAGGACAAGGATCATTCATGATGAAACAAGCATAATGAAAGAGGTACGATGGATACTACTTATTAGTCAACACGATAGGGTGTGCACTACTCAAAATGCTATTCTAAGGAATAACTATGGCTTTATCCAACTTCGGGGTGAATGTGGTCACGGGATCCTAATGTGAAACTTAGTAAATTCGTTTAACCTGAATGGAAGAGAGATCAGAGTCCCAGAGTATAGATGAGGAGTAAAAGATCCTAATACCACCCAATGGCGACGTGGGCCCGTAAGCCACACAGCCAATGTTAGTAAAAGTTTTTCAGTGACTAGACTCAACTTCGGCCAAGGAGTTGGAAAGGGGGCTACCTACAGGCAGTCGGCTCTGATACCAACTTGTGACGCCCTCGATTCAATCATACACTAATCATACACGCAAATGTGTACGATCAAGATCAAGGACTCACGGGAAGATATCAGAACACAACTCTAGACACAAATTAAAATAATACAAGCTTTATATTACAAGCCAGGGGCCTCGAGGGCTCGAATACATAAGCTCGAAAACACAAGAGTCAGCGGAAGCAAAAATATCTGACTACGGACATGATTTAGACAAGTTTTCCTTAAGAAGGCTAGCACAAAAGTAGCAACGATCGAAAAGGCAAGGCCTCCTGCATGGGAGCCTCCTAACTACTCCTGGTCGTCGACGGTCTCCACGTAGTAGTAGGCATCGACGGTGGCATCTGGCTCCTGGGCTCCGACATCTGGTTGCACCAACCGGAAAGAAGAAGAAAGGGGGGAAAAGGGGAAGGAAAGCAACCGTGAGTACTCATCCAAAGTACTCGCAAGCAAGGATCTACACTACATATGCAACATTATCAAAGGAAGGTTGTATATGTGGACTGGGCTGCAGAAATGCCAGAATAGAGAGAAGGCCTAGTCCTATCGAAGACTAGCATCTTCTGGAAACCACCATCTTGCAGCAACAGGAGGGAGTAGAGTAGCATAAGGTAAAGTAGTAGTAATGATATCAACCTCGACCAGAGATCCTTTCTCGACTCCCTGCGAGAAAAGCATCCCAGAGCCATACTATCCAGTTATCATCACAATCCATTACTCATCACCATCCAATTCTCATCACAAGTATCCAGTTCTAGTTGTAAAGATCGGGATACAACTCCAAGTGTCCGTTACCGTAGGACAGGCTATCGATAGATGTTTTCTTCCCTGCAGGGGTGCACCAACTTACCCACCACGCTCGATTGACTCCGGTCAGACACACTTTCCTGGGTCATGCCCGGCCTCGGCCAAACAATACACCGCAACCCGACCTAGGCTTAATAGAGAGGCCAGCACGCCGGACTAAACCTATGCCCCCAGGGGTCATGGGCCATCTCCTCGAGAACTCCTGCACGTTGCGTGGGCAGACGGTGAGCAGACCTAGCTACCTCCTTAAACAAGGCAGGCGCTTACGCAGTCCAACCCGGCGCGCGCCGCTCAGTCGATGACGTCTATTAAGCTTTGGCTCATGTATACGACGTAGAACGCCCATACTATGCCCACGTGATGGTTAGTGCTATCAGGCCAGAAGCCCCTCGGATCAAATATTCAAATCGAAGTGGATTAGGAACGCGCGGTAACAAGCAGAGACTCACGAAAGAGGTGACCCCGTTGCCCCGTCTCAAGGACTTGCGGCAAGGGCTAGGAATGCCCGGCCACGCCTCGTAATTATCTCGCGGGCACCTTCCAGGTCCGCCCGACTCCACATCACTCGCAATTAAGCTCGCGCGGGTACCCCTCAGGGTCGACCCGTCTTTCCAAGTAACAGTGGTAAAGTACAAGTATCCGTGTGTCCAAACATCAAGGGGAAAACCCGAGGAATCACCCCCGAAGAATTCCACTAGATGTAATCATCAAGGTGAACGTAAGAGGAATCACCCTCGAGGTTCACGCTTGAGGGGTTGCACGACAGAGTCGTATCGAAAGTGGTTAAGGAGGAAATCACCCTCGATGACCACGACCGAATGACTACACTACAGGGTTAACATCAGAAGTGCCGAAGAGGTTCACCCTCGGTACTCGATAGTAACCCAGTAGTGTCGAGCAACTAAGGGGAAGTGATGTGCGGTGTCGGGGCCTGGTCTTCGATCACGTAGATCGAGTCATCGATGATGAAGCAGGGGCAACAAGGACAAGTGGGGGTCACTGATGGATCACTAACCAACCTATGCTAAGCAGTTTAGGATAAGCAGATAAGGTACAACAGCATATACAAAGGCAGGCTATGCATCAGAATAGGAGCAAACAATAACAGTAGCAAAATCTAATGCAAGCATGAGAGAATGGAATGGGCAATATCGGGATGATCAAAGGGGGGGCTTGCCTGGTTGCTCTGGCAAGAAGAAGGGGGTCATCGTCGACGTAGTCGATCACAGTGGCATCAGCGGCAGTCTTGGGGTCTACCGGAGAGAAGAGGGGGAAGAAACAGTAAATACATAGCAAGCAAGTGTACAACAGGACAACAAGCATAGCTAGACGTGTTCTAACGCGGTCCTAGACGTTATAGGGGATGGGGGAATTCAACCGGGAAAGTTTTCCCGGTTCCGGACCTGTGTCATACAGATGACCGGAGGGGGAATGTTCCATGTTCAGCATGCTAGGGGCATGTGATAGATGAACGGACCGCGTATCCGGATTCGTTGGATTTTTCTGAGCAACTTTCATGTAGAAAACATTTTCATCCGAGTTACGGATTATTTTCTATGATTTTCCGAAGTTTAAAACAGTTTTCTGAAATTAAATAAATTATCAGGAGGGTTTACTGCCTTAGCATGACGTCATAGCGACATCAGCAGTCAGCAGGGCGGCTGACCAGGTCAAACCTGGCCCGTGGGTCCAGTGGGACCCACATGTCAGCCTCTGTTAGTCTAACAGTGAATTAAACTAACTAATCTAGGTTAATTAGCTACTGGACCCCACATGTCAATGATTGGTTAGGTTAACTAAATATATTTTTTTATAAAAATGTTTAATTAGAGGATTAGGTGGTGAGGCCCGCACGTCAGTGGCTGGGGCCTGCCCAGTCAGCATAGTTGACCAGGTCAACTGGTCAACAGGGGGCCAGGGGCCCCACTGGCAGTGACCCAGGGGGTGGCCCCAGGTGTGCCAGCTCAGTGGTGGCCGGCGGCTCAACGCCGGCGACGCTAAACGCGGCGGCGCGGCTCGGATCTCGCCGGAAAACGGCCTCAGGCGACCATTTGGCGCGCGGCCTAGTGCGTTCGAACGAGGGAAACGATCCGCGTCGATCTACGGCACTCACGTGGTCTGAAGCGGACGGAGTCGACGGCGGCGTCGACCGTGGCGGCGCCGGAATTCGGCCGAGGTGCGGTACGCGGCCAGAGGGCATGAGGAGGCGAGCTAGAGGCTCGGGCGGCACTAGGGAGGCGCCCTGAGCACGTTGCCGTGCTTGCCCGGCCTTGGCAACGACTACAGCGACGGCGGCTAGCTGCACGGCGGAGCCGAGCTCGGCCATGGCGGGCGCTGAGGCTACGGGATAGCAACTCGCAAACGGAGGGGGAAGAGGAGATGGAGAGACGCTCACGTAGGGGCTCACGAAGGCCGGTGCTCGGTTTAGTAGCAGCAGCAGTCGGGGGAGGTCGCCGGAGTTCCGCGGCGGCCGGAGATGGGGACGAAGGGGATCCGGTGCTGCCGCGCCTCCGAGCTCCAGCTGAGGCCACCGGTCGAAGGAGTCGACCCCGGCGGAGCTCACCGACAGGATCAGCGGGCGTGGGGCCGCAGGTGGCCGCGATAACGAGGAGGACGGCGGCACGGCGCTCGGTTGAGGAGGGAAGGGGATCTGAAGAGCGAGGGAGAGAGCGATGAGGGAGAGAGGGGGCAAGTGGGCGAGTGGGGAGGGAGGACCGAGGCGTCTGGGGCCTTATCCCCTCGTCGGGCGTCGCCGGCGAGGTGGTTGGACGGCGACGGGCACGCTGTAGCGACTCTGGTCGCAGAACAGTGCGGGGGAGAGACGACCGGGGGGGAGTGGGCCGGCCTAGCCTGGGCCAGTTGGCTCGGGTGGGCCGAAGCCCACTGGGAGGCCAGGGGCTCTGTCCCCTTTCCCCTTTTTTTATGTTTTCCCTTTTTCTCTTTCCAGCAGCTTTTGCCTTTCCTTTTTAACCAATAAAGACTTTGCAAAAATTATGCCCTTGGCCAAAATAATCTCAAAGAAGTATATTGCGCTGCCAGAAAATATTGTGAGGCTTTAGAAAAAGATTGCCAATTTTATAAATTAAAACGGCATTTAATTTATTGCTTAGGTCACCGTTTCAAGTAGCTTAGGCCACTTAAACCCTTTGCAAAAAAGTTGGTTCACCACCAATATTAGTTGTGGAATATTTGGCACATGATGAACATTTTTGTTTTCATGTCTGAGCATTTTGAATTTCACACAGAATTTGAATTTGAATTCAACTGAAATTTGAAAGAACATGAGACAATAATGAACAGGCACATGTTTAGCAAAAGATTAACATAACCCCAGGGGTTATTGTAGCATCATTACACCGGGGTGTTACAATCTGGTAGAAACTTTCATGGCCAACTGTGGGTCGGCAATAGTAACTTTTTCCCAACACACAACGGTAGGGAATTCTGGTGCATGGTGTAGTGATGAAAAGTGACATTGCCTTTGTTGCAATCAATAACAGCCCCTGCAGTATTAAGGAAAGGTCTTCCAAGAATAATAGACATACTATCATCCTCGAGAATATCAAGAATAACAAAGTCCGTTAAAATAGTAACGTTTGCAACCACAACAGGCACATCCTCACAAATAGCGACAGGTATAGCAGTTGATTTATCAGCCATTTGCAAAGATATTTCAGTAGGTGTCAACTTATTCAAGTCAAGTCTACGATATAAAGAGAGAGGCATAACACTAACACCGGCTCCAAGATCACATAAGGCAGTTTTAACATAATTTCTTTTAATGGAGCATGGTATAGTAGGTACTCCTGGATCTCCAAGTTTCTTTGGTATTCCACCCTTAAAAGTGTAATTAGCAAGCATGGTGGAAATTTCAGCCTCCGGTATCTTTCTTTTATTAGTAATGATATCCTTCATATACTTAGCATAAGGATTTGTTTTGAGCACATCAGTCAATCGCATACGCAAAAAGATAGGTCTAATCATTTCAGCAAAGCGCTCAAAATCCTCATCATCCTTTTTCTTGGATGGTTTCGGAGGAAAAGGCATGGGTTTCTGAACCCATGGTTCTCTTTCTTTACCATGTTTCCTAGCAACGAAATCTATTTTATCATAACGTTGATTCTTTGATTGTGGGTTATCAAGATCAACAGCAGGTTCAACTTCTACATCATTATCATTACTTGGTTGAGCATCATCATGAACATCATCATTAACATCTTCACCAGGTTCATGTTCATTACCAGATTGTGTTTCAGCATCAGACATAGAGATATCATTTGGATTATCAGGTGGTTCAGCAATAGGTTCACTAGAAGTTTGCACAATTCTATCATTTTTCTTTTTCTTCCTTTTAGAAGAACTAGGTGCATCAATATTATTTCTTTGAGAATCTTGCTCGATTCTCTTAGGGTGGCCTTCAGGATACAAAGGTTCCTGAGTCATTCTACCAGTTCTAGTAGCCACTCTAACAGCATAATCATTTTTCTTACTATTCATTTCATCAAGCATTTCTTTCTGAGCTTTAAGTACTTGTTCTACTTGAGTGGTAACCATAGAAGCATGTTTGCTAACAAGTTTAAGTTCACCTCTAATATTATCCATATAATCACTCAAGCGTTTAATCATAAAGGTATTATGCTTTAATTGTCTACCAAAATAAGCATTAAAGTCATCTTGCTTAAACATAAAGTCACCAAACTCATCCAAGCACTGACTAGCAATTTCAGTAGGAGGGACTTCAACTTTATCATATCTATAGAGAGAATTTACCTTTACTACCTGTGTCGGGATATCGGGAGGTTCTTCAGTAAATAAGTAATTAAGATCATATACTTCTTCAACAGGCGGTAAATTAAGACCATGTATTTCTTCAATAGGAGGTAAATTCTTAACATCTTCAGCTTTAATACCTTTTTCTTTCATAGTTTTCTTTGCCTCTTGCATATCTTCTGGACTGAGAAATAGAACACCTCTCTTCTTCGGAGTTGGTTTAGGAATAGGCTCAGTAATTGGCTCAGGAGTTGGCTCGGGAGGTGGCTCAGGAGGTGCCCAATTATTTTCATTTGCCAACATATTATTCAATAAAATTTCAGCGTCATCCGGTGTTCTTTCCCTGAAAAGAGAACCAGCACAACTATCCAGGTAATCTCTGGAAGCATCAGTTAGTCCATTATAAAAGATATCAAATATTTCAGGTTTCTTAAGAGGATGATCAGGCAAAGCATTAAGTAACTTGAGAAGCCTCCCCCAAGCTTGTGGGAGACTCTCTTCTTCAATTTGCACAAAATTGTATATTTCCCTCAAAGCAGCTTGTTTCTTATGAGCAGGGAAATATTTAGCAGAGAAGTAATAAATCATATCCTGGGGACTTTGCACACAGGCAGGATCAAGAGAATTAAACCATTTCTTAGAATCACCCTTTAATGAGAACGGAAATATTTTGAGTATATAAAAGTGGCACGATCTCAGATTATTAGTAAACAGGGCAGCTATTTCATCTAACTTACGAAGATGTGCCACAACAGTTTCAGATTCATAGCCATAAAAAGGATCAGATTCAACCAAAGTAATTATAACTGGATCAACATTAATATCATAATAATCCTGATCAGGAACACAGATAGGTGAAGTAGCAAAAGCAGGGTCGGGTCTCATCCTACCTCTAAAAGATTCCTTACTCCACTTAATTACTAACCTCTTACGTTCAGGTTTATCCGGACAAGCAAGAATAGCTTCATAAGATTCATTATTAAAAAGATAACCCTCAGGAATAACAGGCATAGGTTCATCATCACTAACATCATCATGTTCAGGTTCACTAATTTCTCTTTCTCTAGACTTAGAAATTTGCTCATCTAGAAATTCACCAAGTGGCACAGTAGTATCAAGCATAGAAGTAGTTTCATCATAAGTATCATGCATAGCAGAAGTGGCATCATCAATAACATGCGACATGTCAGAATTCATAGCAGTAGTAGGTTTACGTGTCGCTAGCTTACTCATAACAGAAGGTGAATCAAGTGCAGAGCTAGATGGCAGTTCCTTACCTCCCCTCGTAGTTGAGGGATAAATTTTTGTCTTAGCGTCTTTCAAGTTCTTCATAGTGTCCAGCAGATATAAATCCCAAGTGACTCAAAGAATAGAGCTATGCTCCCCGGCAACGGCGCCAGAAAAAGGTCGTGATAACCCACAAGTATAGGGGATCGCAACAGTTTTCGAGGGTAGAGTATTCAACCCAAATTTGTTGATTCGACACAAGGGGAGCCAAAGAATATTCTCAAGTATTAGCAGCTGAGTTGTCAATTCAACCACACCTGGAAACTTAATATCTGCAGCAAAGTGTTTAGTAGCAAAGTAATATGATAGTGGTGGTAACGGTAACAAAAGTAAAGACAGCAAAAGTAATGTTTTTGCTATTTTTGTAGTGATTGTAACAGTAGCAACGGAAAAGTAAATAAGCATAAACCAGTATATGGAAAACTCGTAGGCACCGGATCAATGATGGATAATTATGCCGGATGTGGTTCATCATGTAACAGTCATAACATAGGGTGACACAGAACTAGCTCCAGTTCATCAATATAGGCATGTATTCCGTAAATAGTCATACGTGCTTATGGAAAAGAACTTGCATGACATCTTTTGTCCTACCCTCCCGTGGCAGCGGGGTCCTATTGGAAACTAAGGGATATTAAGGCCTCCTTTTAATAGAGAACCGGAACAAAGCATTAACACATAGTGAATACATGAACTCCTCAAACTATGGTCATCACCGGGAGTGGTCCCGATTATTGTCACTTCGGGGTTGCCGGATCATAACACATAGTAGGTGACTATAGACTTGCAAGATAGGATCTAGAACTCACATATATTCATGAAAACATAATAGGTTCAGATCTGAAATCATGGCACTTGGGCCCTAGTGACAAGCATTAAGCATAGCAAAGTCATAGCAACATCAATCTCAGAACATAGTGGATACTAGGGATCAAACCCTAACAAAACTAACTCGATTACATGATAAATCTCATCCAACCCATCACCGTCCAGCAAGCCTACGATGCAATTACTCACGCACGACGGTGAGCATCATGAAATTGGTGATGGAGGATGGTTGATGATGACGACGGCGACGAATCCCCCTCTCCGGAGCCCCGAACGGACTCCAGATCAGCCCTCCCGAGAGAGATTAGGGCTTGGCGGCGGCTCCATATCGTAAAACGCGATGAAACTTTCTCTCTGATTTTTTTCTCCCCGAAAGCCAATATATGGAGTTGGAGTTGGAGTTGGAGGGCATCCAGGGGGCCCACGAGGTAGGGGGCGCCCAGGGGGGAGGGGCGCGCCCCCCACCCTCGTGGACAGGGTGTGGGCCCCCTGGTCTTCATCTTTGACGAGGATTTTTTATTATTTATTCTAAGATATTCCGTGGAGTTTCATGTCATTCCGAGAACTTTTGTTTTCTGCACATAAAACAACACCATGGCAATTCTGCTGAAAACAGCGTGAGTCCGGGTTAGTTCCATTCAAATCATACAAGTTAGAGTCCAAAACAAGGGCAAAAGTGTTTGGAAAAGTAGATACGACGGAGACGTATCAGCGCGTTCAGGGGAAACAGGAGTGGCCATGGCGGGCAGCATAACCGAAGCTCGCGGAGATGGCTACGGCGACCATTTCATGCAGAAGAAAAAAGCAGGTGAAGGTAGGCGGGCAGCTCACAACGGAGGTCGTCGGGGACTCGGCGAAGCCGGTGGGGCTCGGGTTGGTGTAGATCGTCGGCGACTTCACGCGGCCGTGGCGGAGGGAGAAAGACACGGGCGTCGATGGGGCGGCCCCCCGGACTCGAACCGGTGCTGAAGGTGACGAAGATGAAGGCAGCGGTGCTCCTGGTGCAGTCCTAGGCGGCTGGGAGGTCTCAGAGCGCATGGACAGAGGAGGCCATGGAGGCGACAGCGTCGAGGCGGCTCCAGGGACGGCGAGCGGCGATGGTGTTGGCGGAGATCCGACGAAGGTGCAATGGTGGTCGCAGGGGAGGGGGTCCACGCGGGCGTCGCGACGATGGGGTGCTGGCGATGTGGGGCGATGGGGTAGAACTGCCCGATCCAGATCGGTTCGTAGGAGGGGGGAAGGGAGAGGAGCGAGGAGATCGTGCGGGTGGGGGGAGGAGTGGACCGAGAGGGTTGGAGTGGGGGTCGTGGGTTAGGGTTACGATGCCCCGGGGGGGTTAAGGGAGTGGGGTGTGGGGGGGTTGGGTCGGCCCGTTCGGGCGGTGGAGGCCAGCTGGGCCACTTGGCCCAGCGGGAGGGGGGGTTCTGTTGTTTTACTTTTGTTTTGTTTTTTTCTTTTGTATTTTCTTTCTTTTATTTATTTTCTTTTCTGTTTTATTTATTTTAAATCATTTAGTCATTTTATAAAAATGCGTTCTCTTTACTATAATTATCCTTGCAATATTCGGCACCCACCGAACATTTTTGTTTAATATTTTGAAAACTTTTGTTGTTTACCAATTTTTTTGAATTGATTTTTGAATCGGCTTCAACGCGATATTAGCGACACTTCGGGAGGTGACGTGGCGTTATTAGCAGAGGTTACTGTAGCTTGATTATCCGGGCGTCACAGGTTCTTTGTGTTGGATTGAGTATTATGAATCTGAATTTGCTTTGGTGTTATTTTAGTATGAACTCTTGATAGATCGATCAAAAAGAATAGCTTAGTGTTATTTTAGTACGAACTCTTGATAGGTCGATCAGGAAGAATACCTTGGTGTTATTTTAGTATGAACTCTTGGATAGATCGATCGAAAAAAATAGCTACAAACAATTTCTTCTTATGTTCTCCACCAGATAGGAACTTTGGAGTGATTCTTCATCGCATGTTGAGGGATGGTTATATGATCCAATTATATTAGCATTGTTGAGAGATTGCACTAGCGAAAGTACGGACCCTAGGCCTCATTTTTAAGCATTGCAATATGGTTTGTGCTCACTTTTGTTACTTGCTACCTTGTTTTTTCATTGTTACTATTACAAAAACCAAAATCTACTATCATTACTACACTTTTATTACCATCTCTTTGTTGAACTAGTGCACCTCTAAAAATTACCATTGTATTTGGTGTGTTGGGGACACAAGAGACTTTTTATTATTTGGTTGCAGGGTTGTTTGAGAGAGACCATATTCATCCTACACCTCCCACGGATTGATAAACCTTAGGTCATCCACTTGAGGGAAAATTGCTACAGTCCTACAAAACTCCACGCTTGGAGACCCAACATGAGTCTACAAGAATAAAGTTGTGTAGTAGACATCACGGAGGCACAACAACATCGGTTGCGGAGTGGGCGCTCCTCTACACAAGGGAGCAAGAAGAGCGGGGGGCTGTGTGAGGCCAAGCGGACTCTGACACTAAGGGTTGTGTCGAGGACCAACTCGGAGGAAAGAAGACGGTTGTTCATGATGGGGCTTGTTGAGGAGGGAGACATACTAGATTCAATTTTCATTGATCCCTCGGTGAGCACGTCTATGGCGGAGGTTCATGGAGGATTTGAGGTTGTGTATAGTGATTCACCATTGCTGGTGCAAGGAGCAGGGTGGCTTCAGATTCAAATTGGGGAGGAAGGTGCGGGATTGACTAGGTGAGGGGCACCACATGTGTTTGGCAAGTGGGGTCAACTGTCAGCGAGGTTGGAGAACTAGATGCCACCCAGTTTGGTCAGTTGTGGGAGGAGAACTCACTTTCCTCTTCACCACCAACCCGTTGTTGCTGCTACCTGTGACCTAACCCTAGGGGAAAGAAGGTTGTAGTCTGGATCAGGCGTGATCTATGGAAGGAGAAGATGTTTGGGTTGGCTAATTGTTTTCCTACAGCCGCCAGTGATATGAGATTGCAGGTGCCTTCCAACTTTAGCTGTTCTAAGTCGATTTGGACAGGAGGTACTACGCCAGAGTTCTGAGAGTTTGTGGAGAAGTGCGAGATGGCTGACAGAAGTAGATGAAGAGGAATGGGGGCGCGGTGCTAGCCGCCCGCCATCGCCGCAATAACATCAACTATCGCTGTCGGATCAGAGTGGTGCACCTAAATTTGGCTGCTCGTTGTCGCTCTTTGGCTTTCTTGGGGGGACCGCCACCATGGTTGTTTGCAAGAGGATACTCTCCATATCCTCCCCCAACCATGATTCCATAGCATGGGCCGCCACTGGAGGCTGGTGGTTCCTAGCAGGCTGTTGTTCCCCAAGATTAACAACAGAAGAATCACCAGGGGCAAGGGAAACAAGTGAATCAGGGTCAGTTTATAGAGAAAGCAAAAAGGGGCAAGCTAAAGGGACTGGAGGTGTAACTAATTTAGGTGTTGGTGACCAGGGAGTAAGGCTAGTGACTTCACTGATTATGCACATGTTACATGCTAAAACTATGGGGATCTAGGGCACCATAGAGCTATTTGTGAGAAACCCAAGATGTGTTTTATTTGCAAAGCTACTACTCATCAAGTGGATTCTTATCCTGCTAGAAAAGGACCTCATCAAGGAGCTAAATACATAGGGAGTGCAACTCGAGGGCTTGGATTTTAATTTTACCACTTGGAAACTACTGATCTAGGTGTGAACTCAATTGGAATCATGAAGAATTATGGAATTGTATATGTGGAAACTAGAGTGATCAACAAAGAAGAACTTGCTCAAGAGTTTTCTATCATCTACAAGACCAACTAGCCATGACAGATTAGGGTACTAGATGAATGGTCATTTTTAGCTAAATTTTCACCTACAGTTCAGTTGAGCAGGTTGTTGGGTATCCATGCTTTGGTTTGACCAAAACATATGTGAATGTGAATGTTGAAGTGTGTAAGGAGGAATTGATAGAGATAAATGAGTTGATTGAGGTGTGGGTCCAAGTGAGAGGTCTGCTACCCAAGTGGTGTGAGTGGTCAGTTTTGAACCAATGCATTTCCCTGTTTGGTTATTGTTAAATATGGACTAGCAAGGCATGTTTCAGGGCCCGTTTGAATGTGTTAGCGTGAAGATCCAGTGCAGGGATCCATCTAAAATTACCACTAAGAGGATGTTTGAGATTAGAGGCAAAACTTTTAAACTTAAGCTAGTTGTGGAAGTTACTTTGACTAACAAAAACAACAATGGGGAGGTAGATGCCAGTACTAGAGGTGGCAAAGAAGATGGTGGAAGTAGAAGAAAGTATGTAGACTAACAAAAGCAATGAGAATGACAATTCTACAAGCAACACCTAGTGGGGGGTCAAAGAAAGGGAAAAAATCTGAAGGAGAAGAGAACTTGTAGTGGTTCTGGTACTCACAGATTGATACTAGAGAACTAGTTGATAGAGTTGAGGACATTCATGCTGACATTTCCGGTCTAGATGTAAAGCAAGGTCATGAGCAGATGACCATGCTGCTTGTGATTCTGGACTAGAAGTTAACACTGTAATGCCAACTAATGATATTTCAAAAGAGGCAACTACATTCATATTCATTGAACTATAGCAGATGGCTGAGGTGGATGGCGAGATGGAAGAGTTTGTGTCGGAAAGTAATGATGCTTTGGATATTAATTAAAGATCTCTAGAGAGGGATGGAATGTGTGAGATGTTTCCTGATGACATTATGCCTGACATCAGAGTTTTCGAAGTGGTTGAGGATGGGAACACTAGTCAAAACACTTATGAACAGCAGAGACGAAGGGAAAAAGCAAAAGTCACGGTGTCTTGTTCAAGCTTCCAGGAAGAGTTCTAGGGTGGAGGGAGCTACCCTATGATGGAGAGGGCCAAACTACTGAAGATGAAGAAGAATTTGGAGATTCCAAAAACCATGAAAGGTATTGCTTCATCTAGTCCTTTTAATGTGCTCCCTATGGAAGAAATTGTAGATATGACACACACTATTGTTGTGGTGATTATGGAAACATTGATTGACAATGGAGACAGTGTGTGTACAATGGTGGTAGCAATTTATGTAAAGGTTGTAGTGATGTTGTAGTTAATGCTAGAGTTGGGGTGAAAGTCTGCTGATAGGGGATTGGACCCATGTCAAGAAGAGTAGATGGGGTAAGCACCCCAGGAATTAGTTACAATGAAGTGCATCTTCTCGAATGCTAGGGCAATTTTGGCCCCTAGAAGAAATAAGTGTATTCGAGGACCTGCTCTGGCCTCTCAAACCTATGTTGGTTGGGTTTCAGGAAACCAAATAGATTAGCTTTTCTTATAAAATTAATAAGAATTTAATGGGTAATAGGAGTTTTAAGTGGAATATCTGCCTTATGTAGATTTTGCTGGAGGCATTTTGGTAGGGGTAGGTGCAGATCAATTTGAGATTTTGAGCTGGGTATTAAATTTGTTTCTTCCATTAGTGTAGCTTTTACTGATAAAAGTAGTGAGTTGATGTCTAGAATCTGTATTGTTTATGGGTCTGCTTATGAAGAAGGCAAACATGAGTTTATTTCCGAATTGCATTCGTTGTTTTTGAATTGGATTGGCACTGCTATTATTGGTGGGGATTTTAATTTAGTTATGACATAGGAAGATAAGAGTAATGGGAATGTAGATTTTAGGTGGGCAGAAAAGTTTAATGTGTGGGTGGAAAAGTGGTGTCTGCTGGAGATTGACATGTCTAGTAGAAACTATACTTCGTGTAATGATCAAGAGAATAGAGTTATGTCTAAAACTAAGAGCATTTTTTGCAATACTGGGTTTGATGTTGTGTTTCCATTAGCTAGCTCTAGGGTGCTGCCTAGGGTAGGAAGTAATCATACTCCAGTAGTTTGGGACTCTGGTGTTGATCAAATGCCTAGGAAAGCTAGCTTCAACTTTGAAAAGTGATGGTAACTAGGTCCGACTTTAAAGATTTGGTAACTAAAGCTTGGGCTAGTAAATATATTTCTAGTAATCCCGTAGATGTATGGGAACATAAAGTTAGCATGTGTAGGAAGCTAGCTAGGGGGTGGAGTATGAATATTAAGGCTTTTCTTAGGAAGAGTAAAAAGAACTTGTGGCTGAGTAGGAGGCTCTTGATATTAAAGTAGAGATTTATAGTTTGTCTCATATAGAGAGGGATAGGATGGCTAGCATATTTAAAGAGCTACAAGAGATGTGGCAAATATAAGAGATTGAGGCTAGACAAAGATCTAGGGATAGAGATATCCTAGAGGGGGATAGAAACACTGCTTACTTCCAAGCAGTGGCTAACTAGAGGAGGAGAAAAGAGTTCATTCATGTTTTAGAAGGGACAGATGATCGTGTTACTAATAATATAGGAATGAAGAAAATAGCTATAGATTATTATAGAGAGTTGTTTAAATGGTAACCTAGGTCTGACATTAATCTTAGGGTTGATTTCTATAGTGAGACTAAGAAGGTCTCTGCTGAGGAAAATGCAAGCTAGAAGCTAGGTTTTCTGAAGAAGAATGTAAGGATGTTGTATTTAGCTCTTATTCAGATGGCTCCCCTCGCCCTGATGGTTTGCCTTTTATATTTTTCCAAGAGTTTTTGGATATAGTTAAGGGATATCTGATCAAGATGTTTGATTTTTGGTTCGTTGAAGACCTAGATTTATTTAGATTAAATTTTTGCTATGATTACTTTGATACCCAAGTATAATGTGGCTAGGACCATGAATAGGTTTAGACCAATTAGTTTGCTTAATTGTTGTTTTAAGATTTTTTTTACTAAGGTCTTAAGTAATAGATTAGCACTTATCACAGGTAGAGTCATTTCTGATTTTTAGTCTACATTTGTTAGAGGTAGGTATATCCTCGAGAGTGTAGTAACTGCACATGAAATTGTACATGTTGTGCATTCTACTGGGAGACAGAGGTTAGTTTTTAATATTGGTTACGAGAACCCATATGGCAAAGTTAATCTAGACTTTTTGTATGAATTGTTGGCTCTTAGGGTTTTGCTTCTAAGTGGCTAGTTTGAATTAGAAGTGTAAGCCAAAATGGCTCTATGGGAGTCAAGTTGAATGGTGAAGAGAGTGACTTTTTCTTACTAGAAAAGGCTTGAGATAGGGGGATCCCTTGTCCCATCCTCCTTTTGAACTTGCTGGTTGATGTGTCTTCTAGGATGTTAGTCAAAGGGTCTCAAGTTGGATTGATTAGAGATCTTTGTCCTAATCTAGTTAGTGGTGGTGGTGCTCGGGGGGGGGGGGGGTATGTGTGTGCAATATGCAGATGGTACTTTTCTTTAAGGAATGATAGTAGGGTCGCTCTTAACCTGGAAATGGATTCTAACCTGCTTTGGAAAATTTTGCTTTAGTTCCGATCAATATGGTAGCTGGTGAGCTAGACATTTTTTTAGAGATTTTTCAACGTATCACTTGTGATTTTGTAACGCCCCATCCACAGTCACCCAGTCCTGACCATTATGTCTGGCGGGATCTAGACTAACCCCACAAACCAACACTAGTTTTTCGTGCACACTTTATCCTCAAGTGTGCGCACCCGAGATCAACTTCTCAGTTGATCACCCATCCTCAAATCGCTCCAAGCCAAATACGCTTAACTTTGAGATTCCTTTTGGATGGGCTCCAGGGAAATAAGGAATTACTTATTGATTCCTATTAATCCAGACTCTCACATAAACACCCACTCAGAAAAATTGATGTCCTCGTCGGCCCATATAAACTTTCCCTCCTCGCACGCATTTGTGCGTCCATTTACATTTTTTTGTTTCTTCAAACTTCCAAAAAGGGTGAACTTTTGCACGCATTTGTGTGAGATTTGATCTAGACCTCATGTTTCACAATGGTAACCACCACGGACACATCTTTTTTCGTGGCTAGGTCATGTTTTTCTTCTTTTGTTCTATCTCAACTTGTAACACTAAAAAGAAGACTCTCGTTTTTCTTTTTCCGGACCGGTTTTTGTTTGTCTTTTCTTTCTTTCTCTATTTCTACTTCTTTTTTCTTTCCTTTTTTTCTTTACTCCTTCATTTTTATTTTTATTTTCCAAATTGCACGAATTGTTTTTCAAATTCAATGATCTTTTTGGTCAAAGTCGATGAATATTTTTGAAAAGGATGAACTTCTTCCTCAAAATTGCTGAACTTTTTTTAAATTTGTGATTTTTTTTTCAAAATTGATATATTTTTTAAAAATTAATGAAGTTTTTTTGAAAATTGCTGAACTTTTTCAAATTTGATGCATATTTTTTAAAAATGGATGAACTTTTTTTACAAAATCATTGAAATATTTCCAAAATTGATGAACTTTGTTCATTTTTTGGTATTTTTTTCCAAAAGCAATGAACTTTTTTTAGTGGATTAACTTTTTTTCAAAAAATTCGTGAGTGGTTTTTAAAATTGATGATTTTTTTAAAATTTTTTAACCTTTTTTGAAAATTGATGAGGGCTTTTTCAAAATCGATGAACTTTTTTGAAATTCATGAAACTTTTCTAATTCATGAACTTTTTCTAAATTCGCAAACCTTTTTTCCCCTTATTTGTGAGGCTTTCACACCGGCGAGAATTTTTTGTTTCACACAATTCTAAATACCAGAAAAAATGTTCCTATTTTTTCTGCCTTGGCCAATATAGATTTCTATAGAACGAGCAAAAAAAGGCGAGCTGTGCCGCTGTGCGGATGAACAAACAAATGAATGAGAAGTGCGAGTCTTGTTGATTCATGGCCGGCCCATGCCTGCGTGCCCCTGTGCGCTGTAACGAATAACTGGCGCTTGGCGCGTGGTATAAGAGATCTCCCCTGTAATGCGTGAGTGGGAGACCTCGTATACCATACATTTTTAAATACATGATGGAGATTTTGTAAATACATCATGGCATAATATGATGTGCAAGAAAGATGTTTTAAATACACTATTATCATTTGTTTACATATATAATTTGTATTTTTAGTAACATGATAACCATTTTTAAGATACACGATGGATAACTTTTTAAGTATGTGGCAAACATTATTTTAATATATAAAGAACACGTTTTGGATACACGGTGAACATTTTAGAAATATGCAATGTATATTTTGAACATGATAATTTTTAAAAAAATCAGGATGCACATCTTTAACGGACAACAAACATTTGAAAGCATGCAATGAGCTTTATTTTAGTGCACAAGAAACCTATTTCTTTAATATATATTTTGGAACATTTTCAAAATATATATAAGGAGAAAACAGAAAAACAACCGAACCATAGAAAGGTTGCAGCTAATACAGATCATCAAGAAAAACCTAGCGATTAGAGGACCCACCCTGGGTAGACAAAAGGGAGCGCTTCGTGCGCTTTTGCGGTGGGCGATGTATACCGGAGCGCCTATTCCATGTATAGGTCAATAGCGAGCGGCTCGACGCGGACCCTAGATCCTATTTGGCGTTTTAAGCGCTCGTTACAATACATTTTGCAACTCGTCGCACACACCCCCTCCCCGCTCTAGGACGGCCCATTTATTATTTTTCTGTTCAAAACCCCAAAACATGTGCGCGGCGTGATTTGAATCGCACACCTCCCGGGTAGGTACCGAACGCACTAACCAAGTGTGTCACCAGACCCGATGTGCTAGGTTCCTTTTTTTTATTTCTTAAACTGCAAACCTGAAAGAACGCAGCTGTTTCCTGTTTGGTTTTCATTGTCTCTTCTTTTTCTTTTCCTAGTACTTAAAGGGTGAACTTCTTCAAAATTGTACAAAAATTATCCAAAATTGATGATTTTTTTAGAATTCGTGAACCTTTTATTGAAATTGATGAACTAGGAGGCGTGAGCTCGCCGCCGTCTGCCAGTCCGGCGTCGGCGTCCACCAAACCGTTGTGCCTCCTTGGGCCGGCGTCCACACACCCCGAGCTCCGCCGCATAGCTCGAGGTCTTAGCTCGGATCAGCGGCGCCTTCGTCTTCCCTCAACTGGTCTTCTGGTCTCCAGGAAACCAAGCTCTCCTCTGTCTCTCTCTCTCAAGTTGCGTGCTTTCTTGCCTATGCACCTCAAGGAGCATGCTGTCACTCTCTCTGATGGCGCGGCTGGCGGGATTTTGGTGACCTGGGACCCTGCTGCGGTTCTGGGACAAGTGGTTGCGCTGCATAAGTTTCACGTTACTGTCAAAATGTCCTCCACAACAACGAATACCTCCTTCCTGCTTACAACGGTTTATGGGCCATGTCAGAACAGTGAGAGGCCAGTTTTCTTTGATACAGTCAGTTCGGCTGCTGGATCGCCTGATCTTCCTAGGGTGGTCCTGGGCGATTTCAACATGTACAGATATGCTCATGAGAAGTCTCGTGAACAGATAAATTGGAATTTGATGGAGTACTTCAACGCTTGGATCAGAGGACATGGTTTGGACGACGTGCAGATCAACAACAGGCTTTTTGCCTGGTCAAACAAACGAGATCTGCCTACTCTTGTTCGCTTAGACCGGGTACTTGTCAATGCAGCTTGGAATCTCAGTTTCTTACAATCAACTGCTACTTGCATTGCCTCAACGACTTCAGACCATGCGCCTGTTCTTCTATCCTTCTCCACTGACACACCTGCCAGCAAGCTGTTCCGTATGGAAAATTACTGGCTGGAGATGGAGGAGCCTAGACACATCATCACTGAGGCTTGGGGTCGAGGCACACGAGAAATCCACTCTTCTGCATCACTGATCAGCTTCAAAATGAGGCGCGTCCGGGCGGCCCTGCGGCACTGGTGCCGTACCAAGCCTAGTTTACGAATTCTCTTGGACAACAACAAACATGTCATCTCTTATCTCAATGCAGTTGAAGAGAAGAGGACGCTATCCAATATTGAAGCAGTGCTCCGAGCTTTTGCCAATGCCAAGGCCGAACAGCTGATCCTCTGGCAGACTGCAGTTTGGCAGCGCCGGGCCAAGGTGCGGTGGTGTGTCTCTGGAGATGAGAGCACTCAGTTTTTTCATGCTGCAGCCAACTGTCAGGCACGGCGTAATAAGATTAAAGTGCTTGTGCACAACGGGGTGGAGCATTTCCAGAATGGTCAAAAACTCAGTTTGGCCACAGAGTACTTTAAAGCAATCTTGGGTCAGCCTGCCCCCTCCTTGAACACAGTGGAAGTGCACTCCCTATACACTCCGCTTGATTTATCTGCCTTGACAGCACAGTTTTCCTGGGCTGAAATCGTGCAAGCCATCAATGGCTCACCCAATAACAGAAGCCCGGGGCCTGACGGTTTCACCAACGAGTTTTACAAGACTTTCAAGCTGCTGTTAAGGGAGGACCTACTCCGTTTTTTTGATGATTTCCATAAAAGTGAAGTTGATATTACTGGTATTAACTCTGCCCTCATCACCCTGCTACCCAAAAAGGATACGCCCCTGGAGATGCGGGATTTCAGACCAATTTCGCTCGTGCACAGTATACCCAAGCTGGTTTCTAAGGTTCTGGCAGGTAGACTGAAAACATGGATCCCTCTCCTGATTCACTCCCTCTAGTCTGGCTTCTTACGGGGCAGATCGATCATAGAAAATTTTACCCTGGCTGCTGAAATGATCCAATATGCACACAAACGGAAAATGCCGGTCATTGCTTTGAAGCTGGACTTCCATAAAGCTTTTGACAGTGTCAGTTGGTCCTGTTTACACAAAGTGCTTGAAGCCAGAGGTTTTCCTCAGTTGTGGATTAATTGGATTCATATGCTTTTGTCAACTGGCAGCTCTAAAGTCCTTCTTAATGACGAGCTGGGTGCTCCCATCCGGGCTAAGCGAGGGTTTCGGCAAGGCGACTCCTTATCCCCGTACCTCTTCATTCTTGTTGCAGACGTGCTGCAGAGAATGTGTTGCCAGTTGTTCCAGGATGGCTCCCTGCTGCACCCACTCGGTTCGGACAGTTTCTTCCCGGTCCTGCAATACGCAGATGACACGCTGATTCTTTTTCAAGGCACTACGCAGCAGGCGGCAGTTATCAAGTCAGCCCTCGTAGCTTTCTCTGCTTTTTCTGGACTGACCATAAATTTCCACAAGAGCACTCTCGTACCTGTTGCTGTGGATTCCAGCACCGCCTTGGCCATTGCCCAGACCCTCGGCTGCCCCGTTTCATCCTTTCCATGCAACTACCTGGGTCTGCCTCTCTCTCTACACAAAATTACGCACGGTATGTTCCTGCCTGTTATACACAAGGTCGACCGTCGTCTTTCAGGGTAGTTAGCTACTTTCTTATCCTTAGGGGCAGACTGACTCTCATCAACTCAGTTCTCACTGGTATCCCAAGCTATTTCATGTCATGCTTTGCCTGACCCAAGGAGTCTATTGGGAAATTAGAAAGTCTCTTGCGTGCCTTCTTCTGGCAAGGCAAGAACAAAGTCAAGGGTGGCCACTGTCTAGTGGCTTGGGATACAGTATCACTGCCACACATCGATGGAGGTTTGGGAATCCGTCAGCTACAGGCTCACAATCAAGCTATGATGTGCAAGTTTGTTTCCGAAGTGCTACAAGGATCAGACATACCATGTTATAACTGGTTTGCCACGCATTACTGCCGGGCTGTTATTCCACAGCGTGCTAGTAGCAAAGACACTGCCATCTGGAAAGGGTTCAGAGATCTCGTTCCTATGGTCATCAGCTCCTCTAAATGTGTTTTGGGGTCTGGTCTTTTGATTTCCTTCTGGAAGGACCAATGGCTAGAAGTGGGCCGTTTATGCCAGTTTTTTCCCACGTTGTATTCCTTTGCAACACAGCCAGCTTGTTCAGTATAGTCACAGCATTCTAATGGCTCATGGGCTATTCAGCTACACCCAAATCTCTCACAAACGGCCTCCACTGAGCTAGCTGCCCTGCAGGCTTTGTTACTGGGCATTGCTCTAGACTTGCTGCATGAGGACAAACGGTCTGCTTCGGTGAGCTCTGGACAACTTTGCACTGGCTACTTCTACAGACTACTCACCTTCTGAGGGGTTTTGACAACCTTTCACACTTGGATTTGGGATGTGGTGATTCCCCTCAAGCATAGAATCTTCCTATGGCTTGCTTTCCGTGGCCGCCTAAACACTAAGGATAACATGGTAAAGAAAGGCGGGTCGGAGGCTGCCCCATTTGCACATTGTGACACTTGCCCCGCTGTGGAGTCAATTGATCACTTGCTACTACGTTGTACGCCCGCCTACGTTCTTTGGGGCAAGATGGATCTGGACGTTCTGGCTTGCTCGGCTACTAATGTTCTTTCTTTTGTGGAGCAAGCACAACACCAAATCAACTTCAGGCACAAATGAAATGTGGCGTTCGCGGCTTGTGCTATTGCTCTGTGGCATGCTAGGAATGACAGAATCTTCAACTCCAAAATCTGGAGTGCAGCATACACATGTCTATATGCAGCAGACATGCTCCGTCTTTGGAGTTTCAGAACTCAAAACCAACGCACCAGGGAGGTTCTCCAGGTTTGGAGACAAAAGTTGCTGCAGAGTGTGTAAACGAATGATGTAATCCTTCTCTCCCTCTTCCTCTTCCTTCCTCTTTCTCCTTTTTTTTCGGCATGCTTGTGGGTTGCACCTTGGTGCACCAAACAACCTGTTCTTGTATTGATACCTGTTACTTCATCAGGCTCTGGCCTGTTTTGAAATATAAGGTCGGCAACCTGCCACCTTCTTTGTTTCAAAAAAAAAGAAATTGATGAACTTGTTTTCAAAATTGATGTAATTTAATTTTTATTTTTGTTAACTTAAAAAAAATCAATTAGTCTTGTTCAAATTTGATGCAAAATTTCAAATTTGTGAACTTTTTTCACAATTGATGAACCTTTTTGCAAATCAATTTTTTTTTTTCAAAATCGACGAATATTTTTCATTTATGGGAAGGTTTCAAAGAATCGATGAAGTTTGTTTCCTAATCGATGGACTTTTTTCAAGTTTGTGAACTTTTCTTCAAAGATAATGTGTTTTCTTCAGTGTTGCAAACTTCTTTTTGGCAAATTTTCATTTTTATGAACTATTTAAATTCGCAATATTTTTCAAAATTTGCTTAATTTTTATCAAAGGATGAACCTTTTTACAAAATCTACAAACCTATTTTGATTTCAGTTTTTTTAAAACATTTTAAAACAGTTGGTTTTTTCTTCCAGACCAATAGCACAAAAGACAAAAGAAACTTTCTGCCAAAATAAAGACAAAAGAAATTAGCGAGCGGCCCAGCGAAAGAAGCTTGCGGCAGAGCAACTGGAGCGAGTGGGGGGTAGGCAAGCAAATTCGCGTGGCTGGTGCGCGGCCCGCTTGGGCGCGCGAGAGTGCCAGCTGCGCGAAAAAGGAGGGGAGATATACAGTAAAGCAGCGAGCGATTTACATGAGATAATAGAAGACTCTACTAGTTTTACTGTTTGTAACATAGTCCATGAATTTAGGAGCTAAAACACCGATACTCACAATCTCGCTAAGCATGCATTATCACTTGGTTTTGGCCGTCATGTTTGGTTTGGGCAACCGGATGACTTGGTCTTTATACCTATAAACGTTATGATTTGAATAAAGCTTGGCGAGTTTGTCTAAAAAAACCTACGCGAAATAGGAGGCTAGATATACAGTTTTTTTTTGCATCAAAATGCATATAACACAGGGCCAGGAGACGTGAGCGCCACTTACGTTTTTTTGGCGATTTCTACTATTTTTCTATGTTTCTTGTTAGTTTTCTTTTCTATTTTATTATTATTTATTTTCCTTTATAATTGGTTTTGGACGTAAATAGAAGAGAAAAGTAAAAGTGTTGATGAAAAAAAATAGGGAGGAAATGTCGCTTGTAAACGATGCCACGATCTTTTGATAAGGGATAGAAAGCCCTCAGGCTTGCTAGTAAAAAATAATGAATGTGTTGTATAATCTAGCCCGGCCAGTTATGTCGCAGCAGAAGACAAATAGGATTCCACGTGGGACGATATAGCCATTCGGACGCGGAGGAATTGATCACGAGCACACAGGCTCTCGGAATCTGTCCCGCTCGATATGTCGTCGTGATTCGTTTTACCAAACACACGTGACCGCTGCAGGGCCCAGCAGACGAGGTGGAATAGAAAAAGAAAAGGAGAAATTATCCTGGACGGAGGGCCAGAACGGCTTTCCATTCGAGGCCGCCGCGAATTGGCGTCGGAGCCGTCGCTCGGGTCGTCAGCGTATTCCTGATCCGTGGATCAGTCTCCGGTAACGACGTCACTGGGTTGGAGTAAATGCAATATGGGTAGCTGGGTGTAGCTTGCTCCTACCTCTCCCCGCTGCCGCTCTGGTTCTATTGAGGGCGGCTCGGCGGCGAAACCACAAGCTCTTTAGGGTTGCTGACTCTCTGCTCCGGCGCGCATGGAGTTCTTGATGCAGCCATTCAACAGGTGCGAATCTATCCATGTCTGTGCTTTCTCGCCCGCGATTTGGGTTTGGAGATTCTGGAGATCTAAATCTTAGTGCTGCCGGTGTGTGTGTGCACGGGCCGGGAGTGGAGATAAGCCACAGGCATCTGAAAACTCCATAGAGCAGATTGATCCAAAGACCACTGGCTGGACACGAAGGTATGAAATTTAGGCTCGCACACAAGTACGTATAAATGAAAAAAATGCCTCAGAACAAATCTCTGGCGTATGTTATAAGATGAGGACACAACTAAATTTGATAAATTGCGGAAAAATAGTTGTAGTTGTCATGATTGCATTGTGTGCAAGTGCAAGAGAGGTAGTGTATTACAGAAATTGAATACTACAATATAATCAGCAAGGGACAGTAAATATATTTAGTTTTCCTAATTTTCAGTGATCTGTCTTTCAATTCGCTTCAGGTCGATTTTTTTAACTGTCCGATCTGACACGAACCACAGCGCACCGCTGTTCCTCATTTATTCCTCTGCCCGTGCGCGTGTCGGGCTCGCTTATTCTTGGGCTTCATTCGGTCATGAGCTCTTCAGTTCAATTATCAATTTTAGTGAATCTTCAGTTTAGTTCAGTCTCCAATTTCAGTCATATTCCGTTAAATTTCTTCAGTCATATTCAGTTTTTCTTTGTTCTTCAGTCTCCCAATTAGCTTGCCTTCAGTTTTGTGTAGGTCTGTGCTTCGATCAATGAAGAAATTCATCATCAATCTTCTGTAGGTGTGTCCTCATTTTGTCCTATGGTGTTCAGTCTTTCATTCTATCATTAATTTTTTCTTCATTAGCTTGCCTTTAGTTTCAGGGTTCTCTGATTTCCACTGTTATTCAGTCTTGTCCTTTTTAGCCAATGTCTTCGGTTAATTCTATCGTTAATGTTTCTTTTTCAGTGTTTCATTTCGAGTGAATTTGTCTTCCAGTGCAAATTAGTTTAGCCCTATCCTATGATATTTCCAGCCTTCTTCTTAGTGGATTGTTCTTCAGTAATCTATTTCTTTCTTCAGTCTTCAGTTCAAGTGTGGCAACCATGCATTAACTTCTTATCCAGATCACTATTTATCATTATAGATCAGGGTATGTGTGTGCAGTGTTTAGTTTTCAGGTTATTACAACTACTTGTCAAGAGAAGAATTTAGCTCGCCACGGTTCAGTTTAGACAGTTTAGACATTATCTTCAGTTTTTGAGACATAAGTTTCTGTCCTATTTTCTTTTAAGCGCACAATTGCTGATGCGGATGCCATGAGAAGGATATAACAAAGCTAGTGCAGCTCAAATGACAAACTGCAGCTCATATATAACAGATCCATCTCCGTATATTTAATTATTCTTCAGTTCCATCTCAAACTATTGCGTGCACTAAGCCATCCCGACGGCTTGGTTTAGTGCAGATAATTCGCAGTAAAATACTTTATATTTTAGCATGGTTTTACTTTTTTTTTCTCTCTCAGCCTGGTTTAGTTCTTAGTATCAGTTCGCGTGTTTTAAGTTATTTGTATCAGGCATCAGTCATGTTTCTTCAGTCTGGTTTCTTCATAATTCATTTTATTTTTGTGCTGTTCATTTTATTAAAAATAATTTGTGAGTTGGCAACTGACATTTTTTTACTTCTCCTTTTAGCCGGACAGCAAAAAACCAGAAATAACCTTTTCAGGTAGCTTCCAGCCCGACAACCACCCCGACCGCAGGCATGGTTGGGCTACGCCTTGGGGGAGGTATCATAAGCACTGTCACGTATAAGACAGTAGCAGATGGTCGTATCGCCTTCAACAAGGATGGATGGTAGGAATTCATGGAGGAGAACGACCTAAAGGTTGGCAGAGCGGTGCTAATCACCATCAGAACAGTGCACTGGACGAACTGACACTTGATGGTTGTCGTCAACCCGATCTAAGATGACCATCAGGGTCAACGCTAAAGTTGGCACCGCCTTTTGTTCTACTGTGTGTTAACTATGTGGCGCCGTAGTTTGACGAACTATGTTTGTTTTCTCTTATTTTGTTATTGCGGTGGTATGCACCGTCAAGAAGTATGTAATATGGAGTCTGAAACTTTTTTTAAGATTTCGTGTGGTACTTGATTCATAAGTTATCAGTATTTTCCTAGTATCTACTTTTTCCAGTAATTTCAGTTCCGCTATGACCATAGTTTTTGCCTTTTTCATTTTTGATGTAGGTTCTAAATGCTAGTCCTCTGTTTATCCAGTCTTAATTTTATGTCATTGGTCAGTTATTAGACTCTTTTTGTTAATGTCAGTATTTAGTTTTTTTTGTCCATTCAGATGTGGTTTGTCCTATGTTCTTTAGTTACTTGGTGGAGGGCTGGAACAGGAGAGGTTGTGTGTTTAGTTTTCTTCAGCTTTGTTTTTCTTTTTGGAATTTTTGGACCAAGCATTTCATTGCTGGGAGTAACTTTCAATTATCTGAAATTCAGTATACTATCAAAGGACCCAAGTAAGTTCCCCTCTTACTCGAAGCACTCAAAACACTGCTATATATTCATTTTTTTAATTCAGCACACTTAACATAAAAAAATATTTTTATCGAATCCAGCATACAGGGAAAATGGAAGCTCAGGCGAAGAAGCTGGATGCTCCTTGTGCCAGTCCTCAGTCTGCTATGCCGGTAAAATCTAATCCTCCAATCATTGTTTTTTATTGAAGTTATTTGTAGGGTTTTCAGTTTCTGTACGTTTTATTTTTTAGAGTTTTTCTATGTGTTTTTTATCAGTATGCAGTACAAGTAGTAACCTCATTTTGAGTTTAATCTTCACGTTTTTGTTGCCACAGGGGTAATCTGCCACTAGTACTCATCATTTTGTTTGAAAAGAAATGGTAATTTAGATGCAGTCAAGTTCTTGTGTTTTTCAGTTTTTGTTTTGAGTCCTCTTTTTTCTTTTTTGATAAGACGCACATAGCAGTAGGTGTTACCCATGTGCTCTCCTTTTTTGTAAAGAAATGGGAGGAATTCACATTTACTTTTCTTCTTTTTCAGATTTTTTCATCTATGTTTTTTCAACCTACTAAGATTATCTTCTCTGTTTTCAGTATTTTTGTTCTATGAACTTTCGGGGTCAGTGGTGGAAATGAAAGGCTTGGACTGGGGTACTATACCAGGGGAGGTCGGGGGCTATAGCCTGGCCCACTGACAGGGGAAAGTAGGGAAGACGTGAGACTTTTTTTTGTGTGTTAACGGGTTGGCTGGGCGGCCCGTTAGGTACAGGACGACACGCTAATCAATCGAATGCAAAGAGGCTGGTGTCGACCTGATCCCAGGAAGGAAATTGATGCTTTTTTTAACTGAGTTTAGACGGAGTACTCAGTGTAGACACCTGTCAAACCATGTTTGGAACAAAAATGGCCTGAAACAAATATAAAAACAGACGTCTGATGTTTAGTCACTCCCAATATATTAGGCATGAATATTAATTTCTGTAGGATAGAAGATGACTGGTAGTTCTTGATGTTTACGTCGTGCATTAAAAAAATGGATTCCAACAATTGACAGGCAGCAAGTAAATTTTGAAGCTGTACATAAGTTGGAAAACTCTGATTGTCTGTAATGAATAATTGTGTTCAAAACAATTTATGTTATATTTCAGAGAGAACGCGCCGTACGAAGGGCTGAGTAACATAACAAGATTCTGCATGATTTGTCATCGACAGGGACACAAGGGGACAACACGCCCTCATCACGGGGATGTGCCAAAGCAGCCATGGAAGCCAGGGAGATGTAAAAATTTCCGTGTCGAAGGGCATCGCCGAGACAACTGCAGGAGGAGATCGTATGGATCAAAATGGTTTCTTCCTCACTGGATCTGGTGTCACCAGCTCCAAAGACTGCTTGCTGGGTGGGTTGCCGGCGATATAGGTAAGTCTAAACTTAGTCCTGCCAGCTTACAAATCTACCTCTTGATCTTCAGAAGCCCATCGCTTGTGCATTTCAGGAAGGTGCAGCTTCAGAGTCATCAGTGAATCAAGGAGCACAATCTCAGCCAAGCAATCCTAGTGTATATCTGGGCGCCGCAGTCCTTGCATGGAACAAGAGGCAAAATCTCGTCATAGCCTACGGACGAGGACGATGCAGACATGGCTAGGAAGAGGTGGAGCTGCTGGCAATGGCTCGAGTGGGTTCTGGTGGAGCTGCAGATATGGGTGAGGTGTCGCCTAGATGGAGGAGATTATGAAGAGGAGGAGCGTGTTCATGAAAATTGGTAGCTCCAACGGGTGGATACATTAATGAAGTAGGTGCCGGCGTTAGTCCAGAATCTGGGCAGAACCAGCTCATATCGTCAGCGTATCCTGATCCGTGACGGGGATTTCTGACAGCTTAACCAGAAGTCCTTCCGACTGGTGGGCCAAAGGCCACAACAAAAATCCAGAATCTAAAAATAGAGCTAGACCCACACTTCTGCCGCTGCGCATCATGAGATAGCCATGTGGTACAGATAAAGAGAGCACTGCAGCTCGGGCTCACATTAGTACTTTCGTAGCCATTCTCCTATCTGCCGCATATCATGAGAGTCAAAAGTTAGAGGAAATGCATAGGCTTTAATGACTTCATCTTTTTTTTGCGAAAAAACTTTCAATCTATTCATCTTCAATCATGGCAGTACAACGAACACCAGAAATAAAATTACATCCAGAACCGTAGACCACCTAGCGACGACTACAAGCACTGAAGCGAGCCGAAGGCGCGCCGCCGTCATCACCCCTCCATCGCCGGAGTCGGGCACAACTTGTTGTAGTAGACAGTCGGGAAGTCGTCGTGCTAAGGCCCCATAGGACCAGCGCACCAGAACAGCAACCGCCGTCGATGAAGAATAACGTAGGTTGGAAGGATTCAACCCGAAGACACACGAACGTAGAAGAACAACAACGAGATCCGAGCAAATCCACCAAAGATAGATCCGCCGGAGACACACCTCCACACGCCCACCAACGATGCTAGATGCACTGACGGAACGGGGGCTAGGCGGGGAGACCTTTATTCCATCTTTTATTTACGATAATTACCAAAAACATTGTAAGAATAATAGGTTCTTTCAAAAAATGTTCAAAAAATATTGTCTATAATGAGTTTCAATATTAAAAACTATGAATTATGAAAATAAAAAATGAAATACTTTCATCGTGTATTTTGAAAATATTTATCGTGTTTTAGAAACGTGTTCATCCCAAATTTAAAATGTTTACCATGTACTTCAAAAGATGTTCATGTATACGCAATATTATTTATTTCTAGAAGCAAGTCAAAAGAAAACAAAAATAAGAAAGTAAAAAAAAGAAAGTAAAAAAAAACCATGTATTTAAAAACAAGTTCATCGCGTAGTTTAAAAAAAGTTCATCTATGCACAAAGGAATATAGTTTTGTAATAGGAGAAGAAAAAAACCATCGTATTTTAAGCAAACTTTCATAGTGTATTTTGAAAATGTTAATATGGACAAAATGGAATGTTTAATAAACTATTTTTTTTAAGAAAGGATAATACTGATTGGGAAAATACAAAAATTCCAAAAGAAAACTAACACAAAACCGAAAGGCGAAGACAAAAAGAAACGAAAACATGTTGCAAAAATCAGTGAGGGGGCTATCTCATGTCGCACACCCCTATGCGACAGGGTGACTATTCGACACATTGAGCATCAAATAAGATTTTCCCTCTTACATGAACCTCTTCCAGGCATTTGCATGTCCACCAACTCTAGTAGGTCGAACACCACATACCCTTCACGTGCGCATGGGTCAACACATTAACTTTGTTTTTTTATGTTATGTTTTGGTCATTAGATTTTATTTTAATATTTTATATTAACTCTTTTATTTATTTTTCTATTTTTATAATCATTTTATTGTCCACCACATTCTACCTTTTGTATTTGCTTAAGCTTATACAGGAACACATTTGGAACCACATGGACATTATTAATAGGAAATGTAATTTTTGGATTTTATTATTTATTAATATGAACATTAACATGAACATTTTTAAAATTCTTAGAGATTGAAACATGTAAAAACTTTTGCACCCATAAATGTCTTTCTGGATCATGTTCAACATTTACTAAAAAGGCAAAGGGTGCAATGCAAAAGTATGACCAAGTACTACAAACTTCACGAGAAAAAAAATGTTTTTTATGAGTAGAAATTCATGAGCTTTTGTTCGAATGCAATGACACGCCTATTAGTTTAGGTATATTTCAAGATACGCAAAGGGGATTTAGTAAACTCTCTACAAAATTCACTTGGGTGCTATCATCATTTTGAATGGGAGGCAGAAAATGAATCACCCACTATCCGAACAATTGGCCCTGTCCATTTGTCCTCGTGAATAGAGTTGTACCTATTGCTCGCCACACACTTTGTTCCTTTTTTCCTTTCCTTTTTTCTGTTAATCTTTCGATTTCACTTTGTTTTTGGATGAATGTTTAGTTAACCATGGAATCCACATATTTAAAAACATAGTATGACCTTTCTAAAAGTATTCATGTATGTTAAAGAAAGAATACTTTTTTCAATATCATGAATTCCAAAAAGGTGTTCATGTAATTTAAAAATTGTTGTGTAATTTAATAAGTGTTAATGTCCTTTATAAATATGTTCATGTAATTTGAAAAATCTTCATATTATTTAGATAGTGTTCAAACCTTTACAAAATTATTTGTGTGATTTAAAAGTGTTCACGCATTTTAGAAAAGGTCAAGTACTTGTGAAAAATGTTCCCTTTCTTTCTATTCATGTAAATTTAATAAGAGTTCTTTAATTTGAAGAAAATTTTCATGTATAAAAAAATGTTAGTGTTTCTGCATCTATAAAAGGTTTTCATCACTTATAGTAAAAATATTCATGTAATGTGAAAAAAAAGAGATAAATGAATAAAGAAAACCAAAAATAAAAAGGCAGATGGAAAAAAATAGGAAAAATAAGAAGCAAAAATAAATGAAAAAAGAACTGAAAAATCGGAATTTAAGACAAAAATAGAAAATATAAAAAAGGAAGGTTACAACGGAAAATTAAAATACCCTGGAAAACTGCCTTGCTACTTCCTCTACTGGGCCTTGGTCCATGTTGGGCGTATGCCGATGACAAATTTGCTATTTGGAAGAATTCTCATAGCCCCCCTTTTGAAGTTTAAGGTGACACCCACTCCTCTCCTATATCGGTCACCTGGGTTGTCCAACATCTTAATTATTTATATTTTTCAAAATTTTATTTAAAATACATTTTTTTAGTAAAATAGATTTAAGAATTGAAAAACAACGGGTTTACTTATAAAATACGTACGTTTTAAAATAGTTCACCGTCTATTTGAAAATGTTCACCATGCCTTAAAGATGATTGTCATGCATTTAAAAAAAATCATATTTGAAAAATATTCATAGTATATTTTGAAAATATTTATTCTTTGTCATTGTAAAAAATCCCTGTGTACAAAAATAAAATATATTTTCAAAATGAGAAGCAGAACAAAAACAAGAGACAATCCGAGCAAAAACCAAAAGAGCGAACAAAAACTGTAAAACCCGGCCTAAATCCAAAAGCATAGAGAAAAAAACATTTCTAAAAAAACATAAAAATCCGGCTGAAAATAGGTAAAATGAGCCCCTACGCTTCGGAAGCACATGCGCGCGCTCATTCGTTTTCGGCTTTTCGCTGTTTCGTCTCGCCACGCTCATTTCGTGTACTAACGTATACTCGGGAGTCTGCCCTACATCTTCTCGCTGCCTGAAACAATCTTGGGCAAGAAATCGATTGCAGTTCCACTATAGCTAGCCGTGTTGCTCCTTCATACTCTCCCACAGTACTACTACTACTATCTCCGGCCGGATTTATTAGGCCCCTTCGTATTTTAGGTTAGATTTTGACCATATATAGATTACTAAAATATAAAGTATCTGTTACAAAATGTTATATTATTGTATTTGTATTTAAAAGAGCTTTTCAACAATATAATTTTGATGACATATAGCTTACATTTTGTTAGTTAAAATTTTTTAGGTCAAACATTAGCCCAAAATAAGAGTGGCCTAAGAGCAGTCCGCCCTCTTTTAGTTTTAGGTCGGCAGTGCGCCCAACAGGCCGACTCATTTCATGACTGTACGCGCTTTAGATCATGCCAGCGGCCATGCCGTCGCCCTGGTTTTGGCGCTCCAGCGCGCGGGAAAGGTTCGCGCGCGGGGGGGGGGGGGGGGGGGGGGAAGAGGCCTAGCGGGGCGCTGGTTTTCGCGCTGCAGCGCGCAGGAAAGGTTCGCGCGCGCGCCGCGGCCGGCGCTCATTATAAGAAGGCGCTCCCTCCACACTCTGCCCTGCTCGTTGTCCGCCGCCCACTCGTCTCGCCTCTGCGCCACCTTGTCGATCCGCCGCCTGGGCGCTTCGGATTTTCGCGGAGTCCGCGAGCGCCCGTCCGGCGCCTTCTCCTCCGAGATCTGGTTTCGCGAGAAACGTCTCATCCTCGGCGGTGTGGCGCCTCCTGAGGCCTCGTTGGGATATGAATTTTCCCGACGTGTCGAGCCAACGGGCGCAGGATCTGGCGCCTCTCCCGCGGCTTTTCTCCGACGATGATCGTCGTGTCCACTGGAGGCGGCAGCGTCGCCTCGCCATCGCCGAGATGGACGTGAAAGCCATGGTGGTTGGCGCGAACGCTTCCCGCAGGACATCGCCACGAGCGCCAGTTCTACAAGTAAAGGAGGTTGGAGAGGGACGCGAGGAGGACGGAGCAAGCCGCCTATCGGGAGGACAAGCGCTCGCGGAAGCAGGCCGCTCAATTGAAACTGAAGCTACATTGGGACTTTGAAGACGAGCAGCATGCTGACGCTTACATTCAGACGTTGGAGTAGGACATTATCGAGTCGGAGTCAGAAAGCGACGAGTAGTGGTCTTTTCTTTTATCTGTGTACGCTAGAACTATCTACGTATCCATTTTATCGGAAAAATGGCCGGCGGCGTCGGCGACGAAGCAGGCGGGCGAGGGTGTGTTGTTTGATGTGAAGAGAACAATCCAATGTGCCACCGACCAGCGGGCCCGGTGAGAAAAGAGGGCGAGCGCGCGCGTCCGTCTTGTTCCGCGCCGACGCAAATCCGGCTCAAAAATGGGTCGGGAATGGGTCGGCAGGCGGACGAAAGCGGACGCGCATCCGGTTGGTTCGGCGCGTTATGCCGACTTTTTTGTCCACACCGATCCAAACGGACGGTCGCGGGTGAAATAGATCGCTCCATTAAAGTTGCTCTAATAAACCCGGAGTGAGGAAGTAGTCCACAACGCAAAGCCTAGAACGGAAAAGTTACTATCTACTGTTGCGAGTGCTCGTTGGGTTGGCTGTAGTGACACACGAGAGAAAGGCAAGAGGAGAGGAGACGAGGAGGCATGATCAAAGCGAGCGGCAGCAGGGGAGGCCGAGGAGGAAAAGAAAAGAAAAGAAAAAAGAACTGAAAAGTCATGACCCGTCTTGATGTGACACCTCCTACTCCTGGCAGGCCTGCCTCCCAGGCTATCAGCCATCAGGTCAGGAGGGTCTGCTGCTTCCTGCGGCTGCATGCTGCGATCACTGCCCCGTATTATTGGTTCGTTAAGCTAGCAGCGATGCGACACGGTGCTTCACCAGCTTTCCGGGGAGCATCAGTCAGCTCCCTGAATAAAGACTACTACTTTCTCTTGCGTAGAAATAAAGACCAAGTATTCTACCCGTCCCAAAGAGTTTCCTTTTACCCCGTGCGTAAGCAATCCGCGTTTGACGTGCAGTTAAAAAACACCGGACAATGTGCAAGCTTCATGATACAGCAACTCCAACGCGCCCATCAAAAGGACGCACGCTTTGTCCGCTTTCCGTCCGTTTGAATTGGCCGTCCGTTCGGCGTCCGCCCTGTTTATGTTTTGGATCGACCATGTGTTCAACACGTGCGACTCATTTCATATCTGCGCATAAATTTAAAAAGGCCCGTTATAGATCATGCTAGCGGCCATGCCGTCGCCCAAAGTTCATGTCAGCACCAATGCCAGCGGCCGGCATACAATGTCAGCCTTCAAAAAACCAACCACACAGTTCATACTGGCGCACTTGCCAGTGCCCGATACACATGCCAGCACACAAAAAAAGGGCGGGAATTCGACCACACCATCTCGGACGTGATCATGCCAGCACACTTGACGGGATACAAAATAGGGATGGCGTTCTCTGTCATAGATCACTCATCGTCAAACTTGAGCATGTCGGCCTGCATCTTCTCGAACCATGGCTTCTTTCTCGGCGACACGGTGTTCAGGTCCACCTTCATGATCTCCACCCCCGTCATCATATTAGCGAGTGCCACTTCTTTCACCTTGGTCTTGGCATTGGTGGCCTCGATCTCGAGCATCTTGGCTTGCTTCTCCGCCTCCATCTCAAGCATCCCGGATTGCTTCTGCGCCTCCATCTCAAACCTCCTCCTTTAGATCTCCATGAAGGTGTTCATTTGCTCTTCCTTGTCTTGCCGGCGCTTCTCCTCCCTTGTGTCCTTTTTGTTCATCATGCCCTCCACGGTTGCAAGCAAGGCGATCGACACCACATCGCACTTGTCCTCCTTCTTGGAGTTGGTCTTCCCCGCGGTGGTGGCTTTTCGCCCTCCCTAACCTCCTCTACGACCACCTTCCCCCCACGCGCCATGAGGGCGGCATATTGCGCCTTGAACTTCTCCTTCCCGTTGATGACCATCCAACAATGGGAGAGGTTGAAGGACTTGCCGTCATGCTGGCCCTTGAATGCCTCCAAAGCTTGGAATGCCTAAAAATGAATAGCATGCAAGCATATTGGCAAATGGATATGTAAATGGACATGCAAGCATAGCGGGAATGGAGACGAAGAGGGGCGCATGTATACCATATCTTGCACGCCGATGCCACTCACGGGACGTGCCTTGATGCTCTCAAGGGTGGCACAAAACTTGTTGCATGCTTGTTGTATCACCCTCCACCGCTTCGAAAGGGACACCCACCCATGCTTGCTATGCATTTGGTACGACGCAAACTTCTTGAGTTCATGGAACTCACGATGAACACGAATCCAAAAGGTTGATGCCTTTTGTTCGGCGCTGACCTTGGGGTCTTGTCCAATGTCCCTCCAACACTCACAAAGGAGCTTGTCCTCGGATGGCGTGTATGCCTTTGTCCGCTTGCTCTTGTACTTCGACTTCTCCCTGGCTTGGTCGGCGAGCTCCTCCTCGAACAAAGGCTCCCCGTCGATGTCCATTTCATCCTCCTCCTCGAGGCCATAGTCCTCCGGGAACTCGTGGTCGAGCGGGAAGCCGCCTAGGCTGACCTGATCTTCCATGAAGACATCGTGCATGCCAGCTTGATCATAGGTCGCCGGCGTGAATGGCGCTCAGACGTCTTGGCTTTGGGTCTTATCGAGATTGTAGGCAGTCGCGATGGCACCACCAGTGGAGCCAGCGGCTGCTGCACCACCTTCGAAGATGATTTTCTCGATGATGAATGGTTGGCCGTTTCATCATCGTCGGCCGCCGACATTCCGTCGAATAGGTTGCGGGCACCGGGGACCACGTCGGCTAGCATCTCCCACGGGTGTTTCCTCACCCCTCCGAATGATGATGCACCGCTCATCGGTGTGGCGTTGAGGTCGATGGACACGGGCGCGGGCGTGGACGGCCCCACCATGCTCACCTCCGGCGAGCATCCCCAGGAGAAGTGGGAGACTTTGCGGATAGACGTGGAAGCCAGGAATCGGGTGCTTGGCAGACGCACGCGATGACTCTGGCAGCACCATCCAAGGAAATGCGGACGAGCCCTTGCTAGACGTGGCCACGGCAGCGCGGACGAGCCCCTATTGGCCAGGGTTTAACCCTAGGTAGACTAGGGCCTCCCTAGTTGCTGCGGCGACTCGGGCATTGGTTTCTTCCTGCTGTGGGGCCGTGATGAGGGCGACGACGGCCGCTGCTTCGTCCCTTGCGTCCGCCGCATGCCTCCGATCCTTCCTCTTGGCAGACTACACGACACGCTCCTCGGGCATCAGCTGTTTCTTCTTCTTGGGCGGCGTGGCGATCTTGTGGGGGAATGGAGGTGAGGCTGGCAGTGGTGTCGAGGGAGGCGAGGCTGGCAGTGGCGTCGAGGGTCAGCGTGTCGTCCATGCCGAGCGGCTGGAAGCGCCAGTGGGCGGGAGGGTTTTGGGAAAGTGGAGGGAAATGGTGGTCGTTGTGCCACCGACTGGCGGGCCAGGGCGAGGAGTAGGCGCGCGTCGCGCGCGTCTGCTTTGTGTCAGCGCCGAGGCAAATCAGACTAAAAATTGGGGCGGGAATGGGTCGGTAGGTGGACGAAAAGCGGACGCGCGTCCGGTTGGGTCGGCGCGTTGGGCCGACTTTTCTGTTTGCGGCAACCCAAACGGACACGCGCAGATGAAATTGGTCGGCGTGTTGGAACACGCCGACCCAAACGGACGCGTGCTTTGTCCGCTTTTCGTCCGTTTGGGCCGGCGGCCCGCTCGGCGTCCGCCCTGTTTTCATTTTGGGTCAACCGTGTGCCCAATGCGTGTGACACATTTCATGTCCGCGCATAAATTTAAATGGCACCTCGCGGCCATAGATCGTGCCAACTCCCATGCCGTGGCCCAAAGTTCGTGTCAGCGCCATGCCATCGGCCTGCAAACAATGCCAGCCTCCAAGAAAACCACAACACAGTTCATGCTGGCGCATTTGCCAGCAGCCGACAGACGTACTAGCAGACGCCGCACCACCTTTGAAGATGATGAAACGGTTGGCCGTTTCATCGTCGCCGACCGCCGGCATTCTGTCGAACAAGTTGTGGGCGCCAGGGAGCACGCCGTGGCATCTCCCACGGGCGTTTCCTCACTCCTTCGGAGGATGATGCACCGGCCACCGGCATGGCATTGAGGTCAATGGACATGGGCGCGGGCGCCGGGTGGACGGCGTCACCACGCTCACCTTCGACGAGCATTCCCCAAAGAAGCGGGAGGCTTGCGGATAGACGTGGAAGCCGGGAATCGGCTGCATGGCAGATGTGTGCGGTGATGATGCGATTTGAACTACGTCAGTATTTCCCCAAAGAGGAAGGGATGATGCAGCACAACTACGGTAGGTATTTGCCTCACTGATGAGACCAAGGTTATTGAACCAGTAGGAGAACCACGCAACACTACCTGAACGGCACCTGCACACAAATAACAAATACTCGCAATGTATTAAAGGGGTTGTCAATCCCTTTCGGGTAACGGCGCTAGAAATTGGCAAGTAGACGGAATAAAAACATGATAGATTGGATAAATAGATCTTGAATAAACGCAAAATAAAATAAAGTGCAGCATGGTATTTTTGGGTTTTTTGGAAATATAGATCTAAAAATAAAAAGCAAATGAAAATAGATCGCGAAGGCAAATATAATAAAGAAGAGACCCGGGGCCGTAGATTTCACTAGTGGCTTCTCTCGAAAAAATAGCTTACGGTGGGTAAACAAATTACCATTGGGCAATTGATAGAACTTCAAACAATCATGACGATATACAGGCAATAATCATTATATAGGCATCGCGTCCAAGATTAGTAGACCGACTCCTGCCTGCATCTACTAGTCTTAGTCCACACATCGACCGCTATCCAGCATGCATCTAGAGTATTAAGTTCATGGAGAAACGAAGTAATGCAATAAGAACGGTGACATGATGTAGACAAGATCTATTTATGTAGAAATAGACCCCATCTTGTTATCCTTAATAGCAATGATACATACATGTCGGTTCCCCTTCTGTCACTAGGATCAAGCACCATAAGATCTAACCCATCACAAAGCACCTCTTCCCATTGCAAGATAAATAGATCAAGTTGGCCAAACAAAACCCAAATATCGGAGAAGAAATACGAGGCTACAAGTAATCATGCATATAGGAGATCAAAAGACTCAAATAACTTTCATGGATAAAAACATATATCTGATCATAAACTCAAAGTTCATCGGATCCCAACAAATACACCGCAAAAAAGAGTTACATCAAATAGATCTCCAAAAGACCATTGTATTGAGAATCAAAAGAGAGAGAGGAAGCCATCTAGCTACTAACTAGGAGAGGAAGCCATCTAGCTACTAACTATGGACCTATAGGTCTACAATGAACTACTCACGCATCATCGGAAAGGCACTAATGAGGATGATGAACCCCTCCGTGATGGCGTCTAGATTGGATCAGGTGGTTTTGGAACTTATGACGGCTGGAATTGATTTTCGCCGACTCCCCTAGGTTTTCTGGAATATTGGGGTATTTATAGAGTAAAAAGGCGGTGCAGGAGGTAACCGAGGTGGGCACAACCCACCTGGGCGCGCCCTGGTGGGTTGTGCTCCTCTTGGAGCACCCCTCAGGTACTTTCTTGGCCCATCTGGTGTCTTGTGGTCCAGAAAAAATCCACAAAAAGAAACGCTGTGTTTGGACTCCATTTGGTATTGATTTCCTGCGATGTAAAAAACAAGCAGAAAACAGCAACTGACACTGGGCACTATGTCAATAGGTTAGTACCAAAAAATGATATAAAATGATTGTAAAACATCCAAGAATGATAATATAATAACATGGAACAATAAAAAATTATAGATACGTTGGAGACGTATCAGCATCCCCAAGCTTAATTCCTGCTCGTCGTTGAGTAGGTAAATGATAAAAACAAGCAGAAAACATCAACTGACACTAGGCACTATGTCAATAGGTTAGTACCAAAAAATGATATAAAATGATTGTAAAACATTCAAGAATAATAATATAACAACAGGAACAATAAAAAACTATAGATACGTTGGAGACGTATCAGCATCCCAAAGCTTAATTCCTGCTCATCGTTGAGTAGGTAAATGATAAAAACATAATTTTTGATGTGGAATGCTGCCTAACATGTTCATCACATATTCTTTTCTTTATAGCATGGACATGTGGACTTTTATATGGTTCAAAGCAATAGTCTAGTTTTGACATAGAACTTTAATACTCAAGCATATTAATAAGAAACCATGTCTTTCAAAATATCAACGGTAAAATAAGTTATCCTTGGCCCATTATGCTCAAACATTGTTCCATTCATGAAACACACTCGCATATTAGCTACACCCAATGCTCAAGTACGATCATAGTGCCCGTTAGTTGGTGCTTTATAAGAGAATATGGAGACTCAAGTAAAAAATAAAAATTGCATAAAGTAAATAGAAAGGCCCTTCGCGGAGGGAAGTAGAGATTTGTAGAGGTGCCAGAGCTCAAAGCGAAAAAGATAGAGATAAAACATTTTAGGTGGCATGCTTTTACTGTCAACGAAAATGACCGAGTAGTTCCCAATACTTTCCACGCTAGATATATCATAGGCGCTTCCCAAACAGAAAATAAAGTTTATTCCTTTTTCAACCATACTTTCACTTTCCATGGCTAGCCGTATCCACGGGTGCCTTCCATACCAACACTTTCCAAGGAATTTATTATTTGACAACGTAAAGTAAATTCATTTTTCATTTCGGGACTGGGCATCCCTAATACCTTTGCCGTACTCTCGTGCAATGATAAGTGAATAAACACTCATCTTGAGAATAACATATCTAGCATGGAAATATATCAGCCACCCCCTACCGTTTCACGAGCGGTACGAGCACACAAAAGAGAAGTTTATTTTGAAAATTAGAGATGGCACATACCAATTTGCTTAGGATGGCAAAAGAATACCGCATATAGGTAGGTATAGTGGACTCATGTGGCAAAAATTGGTTTAAAGGATTTTGGATGCACAAGTAGTGATCATACTTAGTGCAAATGAAGGCTAGCAAAAGATTGAGAAGCATCCAACCAAGAAACAAAAAATCTCATAAGCGAGCATTAAGCATAACTAACACCGAATAATGCACCACAAGTAGGATGTAATTTCATTGCATAACTATTGACTTTCGTGCTTGCTTAGGGAATCACAAACCTTAACACCAATATTCGTACTAAAGCATAATTACTCATCAACATGACTCACATATCACTATCATCATATCTCAAAACTATTACAAGGAATCAAGTTTATTTTGTCCAATGATCTTCATGAAAGTTTTTATTATATCCTCCTTGGATATCTATCACTTTGGAACTAGTTTCATATCTTGCTTTTAATAAGCTCAAACAAATATAAGTGAAGAACATGAGCATCATATTTCTTTCTCTCAAATTAATTTAAGTGAAGCAAGAGAGAATTTCTTAATTTTTTACTAACTCTCAAATAAATCTAAGTGAAGCATGAGAGCATTTTTCAAAAATACTAAAGCACACCGTGCTCAAAAAGATATAAGTGAAGCACTAGAGCAATTCCATATCTCATAAAGATTTAAGTGAAGCATAGAGAGCAATTCGAACAAGTCATAACATAATTTTGGCTCTCTCAAATAGGTGTGTCCTGCAAGGATTCATGACTTAAAATAAAAAAGCAAAACAAGTAAAAACTCAAATCATACAAGACGCTCCAAGCAAAACTCATAATATGTGACGAATAAAAATATATCTCCAAGTAAAATACCGATGGTTGTTACAAGAAAGAGGGGATGCCACTCTAGGGCATCCCCAAGCTTAGTTGCTTGATACTTCTTGAATATTATCTTGGGGTGCCATGGGCATCCCCAAGTTTAGCCTTTTGCTAATCCTTATTCCTTCATCCATAGCGATCTCACCCAAAACTTGAAAACTTCAGTCACACAAAACTCAACAAAACCTTCGTGAGATCTGTTAGTATAAGAAAACAAATCACTACTATAAGTACTGTTGCAAACCCATTCATATTTTTTTCCATTATATCTACTGTATTCAAACTTTTATATGGCAATAACTCTTCAGCGAAAACCATAGAATCATCAAAACAAGCACACAACGCAAAGAAAACAGAATCTGTCAAAAACAGAATAGTCTGTAGTAATCTAGATATTTCGAATACTCCTGTAACTCCAAAAATCCTGAAGAATTAGGACAACATGAGAATTTTGTATATCAATCTCCTGTAAAAATTCAGAATTTTTCGTTGCTTCTATGATTTAAAAATATATTTTTCTGGACGCAAAAGTTTCTGTTTTTCAGCAAGATCAAATCAACTATCACTCAACATGATCCCACAGGCTTTGCTTGGCACAAACACTAATTTAAACCACAAGAACACATCTAAACAGAGGCATAATTGGGTATTTTATTGAAAACAGCAAGAGAACCAAAAAGCAAAAAGATACAAGTTGGGTTGCCTCCCAACAAGCGCTATCGTTTTATGCCCCTAGCTAGGCATAACGCAAAGGATCTAAGTGTTGTCATCTTTGTTTCTAGATCCATAAGATGCCCTCATGATTGATTCATAAGGTGGCCTAATTATTGTTCTAGGGAAGTGTTCCATACCCTTCCTTAGTGGAAATTGGAATTTAATATTGCTTTCTTTCGTATCAATCATGACACCAATAGTACGTAAAAACGGTCTACCAAGAATAATTGGAGAAGACGGATTGCAATCAACATCAAGAACAATAAAATCTATGAGCACATAATTCCTATTTGCAAGAATAAGAACATCATTAGTTCTTCCCATAGGCTTTTTAATAGTGCACTACAGGAATCAAGAACTTTGCCGTCTACCATGGCTGACGGCAAAGCATGACCGACGGACGGCAAAGGCCTTTGCCGTCCGCCAGCAGACAGCAACAGGTCCGACTGAACGAGCTACGACAAAGGCATCTTGCCGTCTGCTGGCGGACGACAAAGATGAAATGGTCTTTGCCGTCCGCCAGCAGACGACGAAGGACCTGGACAGTAGACGTGTCAGCTACAGGCCGTTAGTGGGTTAATGGCGTGCCAGACGGCAAAGACCTTTGCATATGTGTCGTACGCTCGCAGACGGCAAAGACCTTTGCATATGTGTCGTCCGCTCGCAGACGGCAAAGACCTTTGCATATTTGACGTCCGCCAGCCGACGGCATAGCTGTCCACGTGGCAGCACCTGGGGGGCTGGCCTATTTGATTTCCCTGCCGTCTGCTGGCTGACGGCAAAGATGCAATGGTCTTTGTTGTCTGCCAGCAGACGCAAAGCATCCAAATAGCCAGCCTATTGCCCCAGGTTGCACAGGTACCTGACACGTGGCATATTTGCCATCGGCTGGCTGATGGCAAAGCTCTTTTTCGTCTGCCAGCTGACGGCAAAGAGCCTGTATAGCCCATGTTTTCTCTGTTTTTTCTTAAACTCATTAAATTTCACATATATATATACACATATGAAAATACTTTTGACAAGCATACCAACACATATACATACCAACACATATACATACCAAATAATATCCCTGCCATATGGATATGATCATCCAACACATATACATAGCAAATCAAAAGTCCATATGCAACATATATAGCTAGCCAACATATCCAACAACAAGCATACAATGGTTTCATCCATACATACATCTATAGGTAGCAAGTTTCACATTGTTCATCCTACAAAATCAAAACAAGAAGAAGCATAAAGAGAAGAGTAGACTCCATCAATGCAAGCTTCCTCATGTAAAGCAAATCTGCAAATTGGGAAAGAAGAAAGTTAGAAGAGAAGAAGAAGAAGACTTGTTATAAGAAGAAGAAGAAGAAGAAGAAGAAGAAGAAGAAGAAGAAGAAGAAGAAGAAGAAGAAGAAGAAGAAGAAGAAGAAGAAGAAGAAGAAGAAGAAGAAGAAGAAGAAGAAGAAGAAGAAGAAGAAGAAGAAGAAGAAGAAGAAGAAGAAGAAGAAGAAGAAGAAGAAGAAGAAGAAGAAAAGAAGAAGAAGATTTTTTTCTTCTCTTTCCTTTTCTCCTCTCCTCTTCTTTATCTTCTTATTCTAACTAAGGTAGGTAAAAATGCCATTTTATTGCTAAGCTAGGTAAAATGCTAAGTGTAGGTCATTTTAGAGCTAAGCTAGGTAAATAGGTCATTTTGGAGCTTAGTATGGTTATTATGTCATTTTTGAGGAAAATAAGCTAAGTCTATATCATTTTGGAGGTACAAAGATTATCATGCCATTTTTTTACCTAAGTAAGCTAAGTATGTCATAAATGAACTAAAGAAGCTAAGTATAACTCATTTTTTATCGAACTTAGGTAATTATGCCATTTAGGAGGAAAATAAGCTAAGTATCCATTTGTAAAGCAAAACACTAGAGAAAACTTGCCCTCATCCCAACAAATGTGATGAAGATCGCAACTAAGGTAACGATTGATCCAACGACATAATGATACCAAGCCTCATTATCAATGGCATATTTTCTAATCTTCTTAAGCTTCAGGAGCATTGCATCCATCTTCAAGCGCATTGCATTCATCTTCATCTTGTGATCATCAACGACATCGGCAACATACAACTCCAATGTCATCTTCTCTTCTTCGATTCTTTTAATTTTTTCTTTCAAATACTCATTTTCTTTTTCAACTAAATTTAACTTTCCTAAAAAAAAACTAAATTTAACTTCTCGACAAGAGGGTTGGTTTCAAATTCTGGTTCACATACCTCCTAGATTAAAATATCTCTATGTCAATTTAATGGCCATAATTGTCATAAATGCTAAATGCAACAAATAGTTATGAAAGAGAATTTACCACATCCGAATCATAAAGCGGGTGAGGGCTGCCGGGGACGGACATCAAGACCATGACACTATGTATAAGAAACAATCATACAGAGTAAGAAAATTATACAAGTAACTATATAAACCATACAATCATACAAGTAACTGTATAAATCAAGTACAACATAAAAAATTGAATACCTAATAATAATCTAGATCACCGGGTTCAATAAATGTTCCGGGATCAATAAATGCATCATCATCATCACTATCGGTAATGACGTGCTCATCATCATCATGTGGAAGGCCACCTTTACGTAATCGATCAAGCATTGATAGGTCATCCGCAGCAGTAACCTCTTCTAGTTCAGGCTCTTCTTGTTCCGGCTCAGGGGTGAAGTTGGGTTCACTGTCGCTGTCTACTTCAATGTTCTAGGGTGAAGTAGAGCGGTTCTTGAAACGTTTTTTTGGAAAGACGAGTTTCTTGGAAGAATTCTCCTTCATATGTGTCTAGGTTAATGTGAGGTTCATAATCCTCTTCATTGGGGGGAGGTGGTCTCACATGTGGTGGCACTTCATAAACGATATCCCAACCATTGAGATTTGGATCACTTTTACAGGCCCACGGTAGATAGAATACCTGGGGTTCCTGTTGAGCCATAATATAGACATCGGGAACATCCACATGGGTGATTTGTTTGATTTCCACTAGCCCTAAGTGTTCATGAGTCCTTCTAGTCTCCTTCGGCTGGAACCAGTAACATTTGAAGACTACGACGTTTGGTGGGTTTGCACCATAGAATTGAAGTTCATAAATTGCTTCAACTCTTCCATAATACTCGGTATCTCCTTCGTCGATAGCAGAGACACAACAATTTGTAGACTTTCGGTCGGCCATAGATAGCTCTTTGCCATAGGTACGAAAGCGATACCCGTTGATGTTGTATTTGTCAAATGAACGGACCTTAAAGTCAAAACCATTAGCGACTTGTCTCAATTCGGCGTCCATTAACTCTGAATTAGCCTAAAAGTTTAATACGAAAGGGATTGTTGCATTAGCCACAAATTAGATGAATAAATGAAATGGTATAATGGAAATTACCATTTGTTTGAACCAAGAGATGAAACTAGGATAGCCGCCTCCATGCTTTGCCAGAAGCTCATACTCTTCGACAGAATCCTTTTGGATCACCGCTCCATACGGGAATTTGGTGACGTATCGACTGTATCAAATTTATCCGGAAATAAGAGAAATTCAAAGTAATTAAAAGTTGCGAAACAATGTACCGAGAACTTACTCGATGTACGGCCACACTTCTGTTAGGTTGGTGAAGATATACAACGAAATGATCTGCCATTCTTTGAAATCCAACGTTAAGGAATTAGAAGCACCGGCTGGTGCGAGATCCCCTTTGAATAGGCTGAGGTTGGATCCACCCTTTTTAGGTTCGTCAGCATTGTACCGAGGCTTCGGATTATGCAAATGATGATTTTTGGCTTCGTAGTGTGCTGTACGAAGTTTGCCGCCTCCTCAGTAATGAATGCCTCAGCCATCGATGCTTCAATTCTACATTTATTTTTACATTTTTCTTGTAGCGTATTCTGCATCCTCTCAGTGGCGTAGCACCAACGGTTTTGCACGCCCCCCCCCAATCTTGCCTTGATTGGGAGATGCAAAATCAAGTGCTGCATTGGATTAAAGAAGCCCGGCAGAAAGATCTTCTCTAATTTGCAGATCAACTCCGGCGCCAACTCTTCCATTTCTTCTAGCAGGCCAGGCGATAGTCTTTCGCACAAAGAACACGGAAGAAATAGCTCAGCTCTGCCAGTACTAGCCATTCATCCTCAGGGATGAAGCCACACAACATCACCGGCATTACCCGCTCATTCCATATGTGCCAATCATGACTCTTGAGACCAAATATCTTCAATTTATCAAGAATCGCTCCCCTCTTTAGATTCGCTGAATACCCATCGGGGAACATCAACTGCTGTGCACCCACAAGATAATTTCCCTCATAGTTTGCCTTCCAAGATTGAACCATGCCTTTGGCTTCATCCAGTTCTGCTTTCCTTTCGGTTCTTTCATGTTTTGTAACGGCCTATCACATAGCGCCTCCAGATCGACTCTAGCCTTAGTATTATCCTTTGACTTCCCATCTATGCCGAACAATGTACCAAAAAGTGCCTCGGCGATATTCGAACAATGTACCAAAAAGTGCCTCGGCGATATTCTTCTCAGTGTGCATCACGTCGATGTTGTGTGGGCAAAGGAGGTCTTTGAAGTAAGGCAGATCCCACAAGCATGTCTTGTGAGTCCAGGCATGTTTCGAATTATACCCCTTGAAATACCCTGGACGCTCTGGATCTGGCTCGAGAGCATTTAACTGATCCAGAATCTCTTGACCTGTCAACGCAGGTGGTGCAGAGTTTTTGACAACTCTACCTCGGATGAAGTTCTTCTTGTCTTTCATGAACTTATGGCGAGGATCCAGGAACTGTCTATGCATGTAAAAGCAAGAAAACTTGCGACCGGCCTGAAGCCAACGAAACTCAAGAGCTCCCTTGCATGTGGGTCACGGGAACCTTCCATGCACACACCAGCCAATGAATATCGCATACGCCGGCAAGTCATGCATCGAGTACATGTACCAGACATGCATTATGAAGTTCCGTTTGCTAAAGGTGTCGTATGTCTTGAACCCATTATCGCAGGCTTCTTGCAATTCGTCCTTCAGCGGCTGCATGTACACATTCATATTCTTCCCCAAATAGTTGGGCCCTAGAATTATCAACGTCAGGAAAATGTTCTTTCTTTGCATAATTTGTCCGCGGGGGGGGGGGGGATTGAGTGGAAAGACAAATACGGGCCGACAACTGTATTGGGCTTCCGCCAGACCAAACACACTGAACCCATCCGTGCTAATGCCGACTTGAGATGCCTCAGATCTGCCGCTTTGTCATCATGTAATGCATCGAAGCTCTTCCATGGTTCACCGTCTGATGTGTGGACCATCATCAACTTCCCATATGCATCTAGTTGGGTTCTTTTGCCCATTTTGTGCCATGTCATCTGTCTGGTTGTCTCTTCGACCATGAAAATATGTTGAAGTCTTGGTACGATTGGCATATAACGAAGAGCATTAACGGGGATTTTGGTCCGCGTCTTCTCACCCATACCGTTGTCTACCACAACATACCTGGATGACTTGCAAATGGACAATAGTTCAAGTCCGCATACTGAAGCCTAAATAAGGCACATCCTTTCTCACAAGCATGTATCTTCTCATAGGGCATCTTAAGAGCACAGAGGATTTTGTCTGACTGGTACATGTTTGCTGGTAGTACATGGCCTTTGGGTAGTAAACGTCCAAATACTGTCATCATTGCGTCGTAGCATTCTCTGCCCAAGTTGAATTGAGCATTTAGAGACATTATTTGTGAGATAGCATCTAGTTGACAAAGCTCAATGTGCTTGTGGAGAGGACGTTTTGAAGACTCCAACATTTCATTGAAGGCCTTTGCAGATTCCTCCATCTCATCGTTCGAGTCCCGAGCATCATCAAAGTCTTGCACCATGTCTTGCATCCCGGTACCATGCTCCTCGGTGCGACGACGAAGCACCTCAGCTCTGGCACGTTGGGCAGACTCGCCATGAAATGTCCACAACGTATAATCTAGCGTAAAACCCCTCTTCTACAGGTGTTTGCCCATTTCATCCTCTGTCCTCTTGTGCCAATTGTTGCACCCGGCACAGGGGCACCATGTTGTCCTCCGGCCATTTGTAAATGCGGCTCTCAGAAACCCCTTGGTTTTTGTTAACCATTCAATGGTCATGTTTTCCTGACTAGTGTGACCGGTGTACATCCATGCATGATCAGTCGTCTTGCCTATATATATATATATATATCAGCATGTATATATTCATCAGTTAATGGAGTTTGTCACTTTTATTACGTCCATGCAACCTAGACGCTAATAAGTAAAGATATGTCCTAATTCCACCCGAGTATGTGTAGATTGGGTTTGTTTTCCCATGCTTTGCTCCGGATCCGACGCAAAATTTCGGTAGCACCTCCCTGATGTTCTCCTGATACACGTCTCGGCAATAAGCAGAGAGGATGTGTACCCGGAGAACAACAGGGAGACACTGACAAAATTCTGCATCGGATCCGGAGCGGAGCATATGGGAAAACGAACCCAATCTACACATACTTGGGCTTTCCATGGATAACGCTGGACAATTCGAAAGAATCACGGTTATAAATATGCAAATGCATGCATATTTATAGATGTAATCCTTTCGAATGGGAGACGCATAGTGGTCACGCATACTGATGATTGAAGACACCTATAGCTAGCAAGTTCCATCGGCACGAAGACCGAAACAGAGAAAATGAAGGGGGGAGGAGGAGATTTCATTTGTGCTCACCCGTGAACGCAGGGGCAGAGCTCGTCGAACACTAGACCCTCGCAGTGACAAAAAAACTGCACATTTAAATCGAAAGATGAGTAACATAGCACTTTTGTTTTTTCCGTCGACCTAACTAAATATTTACAACAAGACGACCGGGTTAGGGGGTCCCTTGGCATCGATGGAACCCTAAATAGCAAGTATCATCTATGTGAGATACATGTGGCGCTCGGCGTTGAACACTAGATCCACATCCCACAAGTGAAGCCGGCGCCCCGCGTCCCGCAACAGTAGTTCTGGTGGCCGATGACGGTCGAACACCTTGGCGAATTTGTCTGGCAGCCTTTGCGATGAGGATTAAAGCCAAGTTTTGAAAGTTCAAACAACCAAACCGACTTGAGTCAGTTTGGGTGTTTCAAGTTTCAACACTTGCCTTTTAACGTCATCACAGACACTGCAAGACAATTTTGCAATGGTGTCCGACCGCCATCGACGCCGAGAACTGTTGTTGTGGGACGTCGGACACCGGCGTCACTTGTGGATGTGGATGTAGTGTTCGACACCGATGGCCACATGCATCTCGCACCGAGGATACTTGCTATTTAGGGTTCCATCGACACCGAGGAACCCCTTAACCCGCTCGACCCGATTTCATCGGTGATGCACCCCTAATCTTCTTCTTCCTCCTCCTCCTCTTCTTCTTCATCCTTTTCTTCTTCTTCCTCTTCTTTTTTTCATCTTTCTTCTTTCTTATTAACCTAAACTAAACCTAATAAACTTAACCTAAACTAAACTAAATCTAAACCTAAAAAACAGAAACTAAACCTAATTAAACTAAATCAAAAAAAGGAAAAAAAGAAAAAGAGGGATGTCTCACCTTCAGGCGCGGTAGGAGGATGGAGGAGGGGGCGCCGGAGCGGCGCGGCGCCTCGAGGCGGCCGGGGCGGCAGGGCGGAGGGGCGGGGTGGCTGGGCCGGGGCAGCGTAGCAGGGCAGGGCGGCCGAGGCGGTGAGGCGGGTCAGAGGAGCGGTGGGTGTGGCTCGGGCTGGGGGCGGTGGTGTGGGTGTGATGAGGGAGGGAGAGAGAGGGACGTGGGGCTGGCCGCTTTTTAGTTTAGGTCATAGCTCTTTGCCGTTTGCTAGCGGAGGGCAAAGAGCCTAGCTAACGGACGTTAGTTGGCCACTTTATTTGCCGTCCGCTGGCGGATCGCAAAGATTCTTTGCCGTCCGCTAGCTGACGGCAAAGAAAGCGGCCATTAGGAGGCCCTCGCTGGTACGCCACCCTCCCTCGTTGCCATCCGCTAGCAGAAGGCAAATATTCTATGCCGTCTTCTAGCAGACGGCAAAGAGTTGGCTGACGGCAAACACCATCTTTGTCGTCCGCTCTTTCTTTGCCGCCAACTTTCTGTATGCTTATGGCAAAGACCTCCTTTGCCGTTAGCTAGCGGATGGCAAAGAACTGGCCGACGGCAAAGATCCTGATTCCAGTAGTGGTGCAATCCGCCAAGTGCAAATTTAAAGAACACTCTTCAATATCGGTAAGACCAAGCACATCACATAAAGATTTTGGAATTGTAGAAACACTAGCACCCAAGTCACATAAAGCAAAACACTCATAATTTTGATCTTGACTTTGATAGTAGGTTCCCATTCATCATGTAATTTTCTAGGAATTTAAATCTCTAATTCCAACTTTTCTTCCAAAGCTCTCATCATAGCATCAACAATATGTTTAGTAAAAGCTTTATTTCGTTCATTAGCATGGGGTGAATTTATCATGGAATGCAACAAAGAAATACAATCAACCAATGAGCAACTATTATAATTAAAGTCTTTGTAATCCAAAAGAGTGGGCACATCACTAGTTAAAGTTTTGACCTCTTCAAACCCACTTTTATCAATTTTCTCAACAAGATTTTTACCCTCCAAATTACCGGGACGCTTTCTAGCTAAAGTTGACTCTTCTCCAGTCCCTTTATTATCAATATTAATTTTACTAAACAAATAATCAACAGAAGAAACACCAATCATTTTAAGATCTTCATCACTTTTATGAAAGCAATCACTAGAAAATGCTTTTTCTAAAAATTCTCTTCTAGCTCTAAGCATAGCGGTTTTTTTCTTACTTTCACCCATAGAAACATAAAGAGCCTTAATTGATTCCTGAACTTTAGGCACAAAAATTTTCATCTTTAGATTTTCTACATCATGAGAAATTCTATCAATACTTCTAGAAATATCATCAATCTTATTCAGCTTTTCTTCTATTATAGCATTGAAAACTTTTTGAGTATTGATAAATTCTTTAATATTATTCTCAAGATTAGAGATGTTCCTATTATTATTATTATAAGAAGGATTACTATTGGAATTACCATAATTATTAGAGGAATTACTAGGAAAATGCCTAGGATTAAAATTACCTCTATAAGCATTGTTATTAAAATTGATTCGCGAGATAAAATTCACATCTATGGCATCACTATTTTGCTCAATCAAAGTAGACAAAGGCAAATCATTAAAATCAATAGGAGCACTTCTATTAGCAACCAGTTTCATAAGAGCATCAACTTTTTCACTCAGAAGAAATTTCTGCAACCGAATTAACTTTTTTACTAGTAGGAGCTCTTTCGGTATGCCATTGTGAATAATTAGAAATAATATTATGAAGCAATTTGGTGGATTCACACAAAGTAATTTCCATAAAAGTACCCCCCGTTGCGGAATCTAAAAGATTTCGAGAAACAAAATTGAACCCCGCATAAATTTTTTGTAAGATCATCCAAAGATTTAACCCATGAGTTGGGCAATTCCTTAGCATCAATTTCATCCTTTCCCAAGATTGTGCAACATGCTCATGTTCAAGTTTTTGAAATTCATGATCTGGGTTCTAAGGGAAATAATTTTCGCGGTCGAAAAATACTTAGTAATAAAAGCATCTTTGGAATTATCCCAAGAATCGATACTATTGCGAGGCAAAGAAGAAAACCAAAATTTTGCATGATCTCGCAAAGAAAACGGAAATAATTTCAACTTCACAACATCATTGTCCAAATCTTTTTTCTTTTGCATGTCGCATAATTCCACGAATGTGTTAAGATGGGACGTGGCATCCTCATTAGGAGTACAGGAAATTTGATCTTTCATAACAAGATTCAGCAAAGCGGTATTACTATCACAAGACTCCGCACTAGTGGCGAGAGGAGCAATCGGAGTGCTAATAAAGTCATTGTTGTTGGTATTGGAGAAATCACACAACTTGGTGTTCTCTTGAGTCATCGTGACTACGCAACAAGATTGCACTCAAAAACAGATCTGACGAGAAAAACGACAAACGAAAAAGAGGGCGAATAAAACGGCAATTTTTGTGAAGTGGGGGAGAGGAAAACGAGAGGCAAATGGCAAATAATGTAAATTGCAAGGAGATGAAATTTGTGATTAGGAACCTGGTAGATGTTGATGATGTCTCCCCAGAACGACACCAGCAATTCCTTTTGATGTAGCTTGACCTACATCGGTATTTCCCCAAAGAGGAAGGGATGATGCAGCACAACTACGGTAGGTATTTTCCTCAGTGATGAGACCAAGATAATTGAACCAGTAGGAGAACCACGTAACACTACGTGAACGGCACCTGCACACAAATAACAAATACTCGGAACCCGACGTATTAAAGGGGTTGTCAATCCCTTCCGGGTAACGGCGCAAGAAATTGGCAAGTAGACGGGATAAAAATATGATAGATTGGATAAATAGATCTCAAATAAACGCAAAATAAAATAAAGTGCAGAATGGTATTTTTAGGTTTTTTGGAAGATCTGAAAATAAAAGCAAATGAAAATAGATCGTGAAGGCAAATATAATAAAGAAGAGACCCGGAGGCCGTAGATTTCACTAGTGGCCTCTCTCGAGAAAAATATCTTACGGTGGGTAAACAAATTACTGTTGGGCAATTGATAGAATTTCAAATAATCATGACGATATCCACGCAATGATCATTATATAGGCATCACGTCCAAGATTAGTAGACCAAATCCTGCCTGCATCTACTACTATTACTCCACACATCGGCCGCTATCCAGCATGCATCTAGTGTATTAAGTTCATGGAGAAACCGAGTAATGCAATAAGAATGATGGCATGATGTAGACAAGATCTATTTACGTAGAAATAAACCCCATCTTGTTATCCTTAATAGCAACGATACATACGTGTCGGTTCCCCTTCTGTCACTGGGATCAAGCATCGTAAGATTGAACCCATCACAAAGTACCTCTTCCCATTGCAAGATAAATAGATCAAGTTGGCCAAACAAAACCCAAATATTGGAGAAGAAATACGAGGCTACAAGTAATCATGCATATAAGAGACCAAAAGACTCAAATAACTTTCATGGATAAAAACATAGATCTGATCATAAACTCAAAGTTCATCGGATCCCAACAAACACACCGCAAAAAAGAGTTACATCAAATAGATCTCCAAGAGACCATTGTATTGAGAATCAAAAGAGAGAGAGGAAGCCATCTAGCTACTAACTACGGACCCGTAGGTCTACAATGAACTACTCACGCATCATCGGAGAGGCACCAATGAGGATGATGAACCCCTCTGTGATGGCGTCTAGATTGGATCTGGTGGTTTTCGAACTTCTAGCAACTGGATTTGATTTTCGTCGACTCCCCTAGGGTTTCTGGAATATTGGGGTATTTATAAAGCAACGAGGCGGTGCGGGAGGCCACCGAGGTGGGCACAACCCACCTGGGCGCTCCTGGGCCCCCAGGCGCACCCTGGTGGGTTGTGCTGCCCTCGGAGCACCCCTCAGGTACTTTCTTGGCCCATCTAGTGTCTTCTGGTCTAGAAAAAATCCACAAAAAGTTTTGCTGTGTTTGGACTACGTTTGGTATTGATTTCCTGCGATGTAAAAAACAAGCAGAAAACAACAACTGGCACTGGGCACTATGTCGATAGGTTAGTACTAAAAATGGTATAAAATGATTATAAAATGATTGTAAAACATCCAAGAATGATAATATAACAACATGGAACAATAAAAAATTATAGATACGTTGGAGACGTATCAGGCGACTTTGGCAGCACCATCCGAGGAAATGCCGACGAGCCCGTGCAGGCCGCAGCCATGGTGGCACTAACGTGCCCATGCTGGCTAGGATTTAACCCTAGGTAGAGCAGGGCCTCCCCTGTTGCCATGAGGACTGACACGACTCCATCCTATCTACTTTTCCAAGCACTTTTGCTCTTGTTTTGGACTCTAATTTGCATGGTTTAAATGAAACTAATCCGGACTAACACTCTTTTCAGCATAACTACCATTGTGTTGTTTTTGTGCGGAAATAGAAGTTCTCGCAATTGGAAAAAACTTTTTGGAGATTTTTATGGAATAAATAAAAAATACTAGAGAAAATACCAATTGGAGGGGGGCCACTAGTGGTGGGCGCGCCCTGGTGGCTTGTGGGGCCCATGAGGCTCCGTTGACCCCTAATCTCAAGTCTATAAATTCCTATTTCCCTAGAAAAAATAAGAGAGGAAGTTTGACCGCGTTTTATGATACGGAGAGGCCTCCACCTCCTGTTCTTCATCGGGAGGCTAGATTTGGAGTCCGTCCGGGGCTCTAGAGAGGGGAATCTTCTGTATTCGTCATCATCAACCATCCTCCATCACCAATTTCATGATGCTCACTGCCGGGAGTGAGTAATTCCTTCGTAGGCTTGCTGGACGGTGATGGGTTGGATGAGATTTATCATCTAATCGAGTTAGTTTTGTTAGGGCTTGATCCGTAGTATCCACTATGTTCTGAGATTGATGTTGCTATGACTTTGCTATGCTTAATGCTTGTCACTAGGTCCCAGGTGCCATCATTTCAGATCCGAACCCGTTATGTTTTCATGAATATATTTGTGTTCTTGATCCGATCTTGCAAGTTGTATGCACCTGCGTCGTGTTATGATCTGCATACCCCAAGGTGACAATAATTGGGATTGTTTCTGGTGATTACCATAGTTTGATGAGTTCATGTATTCACTATGTGTTAATGATTTGTTCTGATTCTCTATTAAAAGGAGGCCTTAATATCCCTTAGTTTCCTTATGGACCCTGTTGCCACGGGGCAAAAGATCTCATGCAAGTTCTTATCGCAAGCACGCATGACTATATATGGAATACATGCTTACATTACATGATGCAGAGCATCCTACGGACATCACCATGTCAAGAGTCCGTTCGGCAAGTGACACACGCGACATCTACTTCACATACATAAAGGTTATTCATCTCCTTTACACGTGTTCACTTGACCCCTTCGAGGATGGTATACTACTTGACATCCCTCTCTTGTGCATGCATAGGTATTACCGGAGCTTCATAGACGACGAGGAGGAGTTCAAGCGCAAGATAACATCTACACCATCCAAGAAGGGACAAGGAGGAGGAAGAAGGGCACCAAGATGCGAAGCACCGGAGGCCTCAGACCACCCCGGGTGCCCGACCTCCTATGCCCCGGGTGCCCGGACCCCCGGCCACCAAGGGGTGAGGCCCCTGACCACCCCGGGTGCCCGGTCTTTCACCACTGGGTGCCCGCACCCTCACCTGGCGCTACCCCGGGTGCCCGGCCTCCTCATCCTAGCGACCCCCGGGTGCCCGGACCACTTTACCCTGGGTGCCCGGACTGCTCCGTATGCCTGCGCGCATTTTGCGGTCTTTGACCCTTGTACCCCTCTCTCCCTCACATTTTGTCCATATGCTATATATACCCCTTCCCTAGCTCATTTGAGGGGATAGCAAATTATATGAGAGACATTAGAGAGCTTTGCTCCTTGTACCCACTCCTCTAGGAGATCAAGACCTCCTAGGAGAAGATCCCTAGTGGATCTCAAGACCCCCATCTAGGGAAGGATCCCCATCATAGGATCATCAAGACCTCTCTCCTCATAGGATTGGGATGAACTAGTTACCTCTTGTATCTTCTTGTGATGGATTTGGACCTTTGTTTCTCTTTGTGTGATTGGATCTAGCATATGTGTGATTGGATCTATCAATTTGAGTGTTTCCCCTCTCTTGTGTTCTTCGTGTTCTTGGGGATTTCCCCTCCAATTCGTGAAAGATCTCCATCTAGGGTTCCACCCTACAACATATTGGTATCATGAGCCATGGTTTCTCATGAAATTGGAGCCCCCTTCTTGTTTTCTAGCCTAATTTTGTTGTGTTCTTCCCCAATTTCTAAAATTCCCCACCAAAAATCGCCCCAACTTTTTTTGTGATTTGTTGCTTTGATGAGGTTTTGTTGAATTTAATCCATGGATTTGCTTGGTTTCAAGTGGATCTATCCTTCCCCCCATCCATCTCCACCTTTCCCTCCACGAAATCCACCAATTTCTCACATTTTCCCACGAATTTCCGCCCAAGTTTGTCACCCCCGGCACCCGGACCTCAAATCCCGGGCACCCGGACACCCTGTGCATCCCCGCTGACCACCCCGGTGCCCGCACCCCGAACCCCCGGGCACCTGCACCGGACCACCCCGGTTGCTCGCACCCCCGACCACCGGGCACCCACACCACCCCGAATCAGCCCAACACCATCACCGTTTCGGCCATAACTTTCGCTCCCGGAGTCTGATTTTGACGTTCTTTAGCTCGTTGAGTAGCTATTGACATCCCCCATCCATCTAGATAGGTTCCAACACCATTTGACTCCATAAATTTTTGGCATTTTGGCATCTTTGCCTAGGCCATCCACCATATGATCCACAAAACCACCATAGCTTTCCGCAACCTAACCCATTTAGTTCCATATAGCATTTCTGATTACTTGAGGGGTGACTTGAGTCTCCTAAGGTGTTCCGGATACTTAGGGACGGGCGCTTCATCATCAACCACCACCACCACTTCCGCATTGCTAACTCCGGAACCACCTACGCATTCCGCTACCACCATTTGACATTTTCCTTTGCGATTTTTCCGTTTTTCCTAGGGTGTTTCGGCTATCTAGGAACAATTCGACTTAGTCAACACTTCCTCTCACCTTTGCCAAGGACTCGACATCGACCACTTCACCATTTTGACACCCTAACCGTAAGCAAGAACGGTAACCTCTATATCATCTTGGTATCGTGCTATCCCATCATTGTACATTCTTGCCATTACATTGTTAACCCCTTAGCCCATTCTGCGTCACTTGCCTATCGAGACTAGCCATTGAGTATTCCCGGCAACGTTACTTGTGCACATTAGTGATTCGTACCTTCCATTGCTCATGCCATATCATATTGGTATCATCATATCATCCCTTGTGTCACAAGATTGTTCCCACATATACACAATTGCTATCTTGGTTTGTGCATTTCGCATAAGTGGCCAAAAAAAAGAAAGAGAATAAGCTTTTAAGAAAAAAGAGAGCAAAGAAGCTTGTAATCAAGTGCCATAGCATCATACCACATTGCATATAAGATTGTCATATCCGATCATCTTGGATCATCTTGAGAAGAACACCGGGAACATCATACACATAGCATACTTGGGATAGAAGACTCATACATTTTGCATCTTATAGGTGGTGCACAAGCGTCGTATCCGCCTATTGAGCAATTGTGCTAGCGTCTCTCTTGAGTTGTGCAAAACGAGCGTTTTCTGTGGATTCAACATTTTGTGCTCATTCCTTGGTTGCACGACCCCATTTATCTATCCGTGTGTGTGTTTCCGTGTGCCATTCATTGCTATTGGTCTACTTGTTTCACTTGTGAAATTGTGAATCTTTTCCAACATTATTGACTCTTGCTAACATTTTGCATCAAATTTTTCTGCACTATCCTCTCCGAGCTCCACCATAAGCCTTACTTGTGTAGGTGTGAGAATTGACAAGATCCGGTACCAATTGTGTTATTTCCTTGATACATTATTGAGTGATCATTGATCCATCTTCAACATTGGATAAGGTACATTGGTCTAGTTCTTTCCTTTCTTCCACTCACATTTGCTCGAGTCTTGTGATGGATAGGCAAGGCATTTCATCTCTGATCTTCGACAACAACGACGGTGCAAACAACTACATCACCAAATCGTCAATCTTCGATCTACAACGACAAATGCAAGGCGCACAATCATGATTGCGAGAGTGCATTGACAACCTCGCCATCGACATACGACACTCCAAGCTATGTACAAGATACTACTTTGACAACAAGCTTTCCACACAAAAGGAGGAGAATGATGCAAGGATGGAGGAGATTAGGGCCTTGGTCAAGTATACTTCCCCTTCGTCATCTTCAAGGCGGCGGCGAGCAAGTCGATCATCTTCGGAGCGCCCACAAGATGCAAGTACCACACAGCACCGTCAAGAAAACCTTCATGAGCACAAAAGAAGACCACGATACGAGCACCAACAAGATGGAGCTATGACTACTACCACCACTTCGGCATCTTCGCCAAGTGTTATCAAGGCATCTTCGCCTTGGACGTACGGCATCTTCGCCTACCTTCGACAAGTACGCCCACATCGGCCTTCATCCACGACGACGGTGATGAGATGATCGAGCATGGGATTTTCCCTTCGGTCATGGAGGAGAGCGATGATGTGCCATCTTCGGCCTTCATCCACGGCGACGACGATGAGATGGTTGAGCATGTGATTTTCCCTTCGACCACGGTGATGTATGATGACTTGAGTGACATGTGCCACCATATTGAGAGTGAGAGTGAGTTCACCACTAGCCCCATATATGACGAGTTGCCCCAATTCCCATGTGAGGAGAGCCACAACCCCCACCACTTGAGTGAGATGAGTGACTCCACCATACTTGAGATTGAGTGCACCTACCTTGAGGGAGTGAGTAAACCACCACATAGAGAGAATGTGATAGTTGATTGGTATCGTGCAGCCACTTGCATTTCTAACAACTTGACCTTCACCTCTATTGTGTCTTCTCATTTGGTGCTAGGTCCTATATATGATGACGCGCCGATCCTCGACGACTTCTGTCGGCGTTCTGGGAACAGGGGTCCCTAGACTTGCCTGCCTGCGGCCTGCGGCGTGGCTCAAATGGGGGCCCAGCGCGGCCCATCTTCATCAACACAAGACTCAAGACCCTCGCGAGGGGCCAAGCCTCGCGGGGCGGACGACACGACACTTCCTCACGCGCGACCTCATCAGGCTGGCTCACGAGGAGGCGGAGAGATCAAGGTGGGGTACCTCGCGAGGTGCCCATGACGCAAGCGATGACGACCAAGGATGCCAGGCGGGCGCCAGGTCGCGCAGCGTCTCCCTTTCCTCTTTGGTGCAAAGGGGGCAAGCGTAGGCGAGAGGATCAAGCAAAGGCACCCATTTCAGTGCAACGAGACCAAGACCAGTCCAACGGTGAGAAGGAGGTCACCGTGGAGCCCAGAACGGCGTCACAACAGGGCCTTTGGCAGGCGAGGACCAACTTTAGTCAGGATAAGTGTACCAGATGTTCCCCTTCGAATTAGCCAATTGTTGGCGCCCTTTCCGCTCAATATTTGGGAAGAGGCCCAGGGCCTTTGCCTATAAATAGGACTAGCCACCCCCCAGGGTAGAGGCATCTGATCAGCAATCGGGAAGAGACGTCTGATCGAGCAGAGAACAAGTAGAGAGAGAGAAGGGCGATTGAACTCCCCCTAGCAGTTCATCCCCCTAGCTTAGAACAGGCCCTCGCGAGGCTGTTCTTCCTTGTACTGTTCATCACCATCAGCCCAAGAGGCAATCCACCCACCACAAACTAGAGTAGGGTATTACACCACAATGGTGGCCTAAACTAGTATAAACCCTGTGTCTCTTGTGATGTTCTTTTTGTAGTTTAGATCCTAGCGAGACGGAGAGGTAGCGGGCATAATCTCCACGCGCACCCCAGAGTTCGAACCTTAAGGGTCTGCCGGAACCCGTGATCCAACATTTGGCGCGCCAGGTAGGGGTGCGCCAGAATCTGTCTTCCACCGCTCCGCCCTCCTTGGACCGTCGCATCCATGTCTGACGCTCGTCGGCGCGGGCCGCCATCGCTCCCCGCGTCGCCCAGACGGCCCCCGTCGATGGGCGTCCTCGTCGTTCCCCGTTGCCTGCCGTCAATGCCGCAACCGGCCCGGCGGGGAACGAGCAGCAGGCGTCGTCTCAGCACCCGTCTGTGCGGCAAGACGGCCGCACCGCTACTCCATCACTCACCCCATCTGGCTCTTCGTCCCGCGCGCTCCGCGCGCCCTTGGAGGCTTGAGCTGCGCTCATCGCGGGAAACGAGCTCCTGCGCTACCGTCCCGTCGACGACATCTACGAAGAGTGGCTCGACCGCGTTGCCGAGCTCGTCCGCGCCGCAGGGGCTCTCCTGCGCCATCCGCTCCGCTGCGCTGCACCCCGCCCCGCGCGGGCAATGAAGCTCCGGGGGCGTTCCAACCGCCTCCTCTCCAAGAAGACGCCATGGCTCCAAGGCGCGCGGCCCCTGGGCGGAACCCGCTCGGTCAGGCGCGAGCCCAGCAAGAACGGAGCTGCCAAGAAGTCCCTCGACCGCAAGAGGCTGCCCGGGCACTTCCTGCTCCGGCTCGCCGTGACCCTGCTCCAGCTCCGGCACGTCAAGACCCCGCGCTACTTCCAGCTGCAGCGCAAGGGGACCCGCAAGGCCAAGCTCTCCCTCAACCGAAGCCTCCCGTAGCCACCGCAGGCTGCCGCGCCTACACCACCGAGCTGCGCAGCGTCGCGTGGCCCGGCAAGTTCAAGCCAGACCTGCCTCCTCGCAACGATGGCACGACTGATCCCGCAAAGTTCCTCCAGCTCCATGAGCTGGGCATCGAAGCTGCCAGCGGGGATGAAAAGGTCATGGCGAACTGGTTCCCCATGGCGCTGAAGGAAGGAGCTCACACCTGGCTCCTGAATCTGGCTCCAGGCACGATCTCCTCCTGGGACCAGATGCGCACCCGCTTCATCGCCAACTTCCAAGGTACCCGCGACCGGCCGCCCGCCGTGAGCGACATGCACCGCATCAAGCAGCAACCCGGAGAGACTCTACAAAAGTATATCCAGCGTTTCAACAGTGCGCGCCTCAAGATCCCCAAGGTGTCCGAGGAAGCCATCATCTCGGCCTTCTCTGATGGCGTGGGCGACGTCAAGATGAAGGAGGAGCTGGCGATGCATGAAGACCTGTGCACTTCCCTGGAGCTGTTCAACTTGGCGACCAAGTGCGCCAGGGCTGAGGAGGGACGTCCCTCCCTCCTCGAGCTGCCTGCCGCAGACCCGGAAGAGAAGAAGCCCAAGGCCAAGGACGTGAAGTGCAAGGGGGCTGCCGTACTCGCAGCAGAACCGGACACCAAGCGGGGCAAGGATCTGCCCGAATCCTCCAGGGGCAGCCGGTATTGTGTGTACCACGACCTCCACACCCACAACACCATTGAATGTCAAGAGCTCCGCGTCGTGCGAGAAGGAAGGATCGGCCGTCGCCCTGATCGTGCTGACCGGGGCTACGGCCGAGGAGGAGGAAGAAACCCAGGACGCTGGGAAGATCGCAGCCCGCGCCAGGGGTGGCGCGACCAACCTCGCGAGGACCGCTGGTAGGACCTGCCTCGCGAGGGGGACTGGAGGGATCAGCCTCGTGAGGATCGCCCTCATGGCAACGCAGGCCTCCCTCCGCTGCCGCCTCAGCCAAGAAGGAACGAAGACCGCCATCAAGACGAGGGGGCTGGGGGCTTCCAAGAGCCGCGCGCAATCGCCTGCATCCTGGGCGGAGCTCAAGCCCCAGCCTCTCAACGCATCTTCAAGCAGTTTGCCCGTGAAGTGAATGCAGTCCACCCCAAGCTCAAAGCAACACGCCCCTCAGGTGGTCGGCGTGCACCATCACGTTCAGCTCAGCAGACCAGCTCAAGTGCGCGGCCACAACCGGAGTCCTCCCGATGCTTTGCTCCCCAGTCATCAACAACGTACTGGTCACCAGGACCCTCATCGACGGTAGAGCAGGGCTCAACGTCCTGTCCATGGAAACATTCAACAACCTCCAAGTGCCCTATGACCAGCTTCAGCCAACCAAGCCTTTCTCCGGAGTCACCGACGGTTCCACAATCCCGATCAGGCAGGTCCGCCTCCCTGTCACCTTCGGGGCCCGCAGCAACTACCGTACCGAGCTCATCGACTTCGACGTTGCCCACATCCTCCTGCCGTACAACGCCATCCTCGGGTACCCAGCACTGGCCAAGTTCATGGCCGTAACTCACCACGGCTACAATGTCCTCAAGATGCCAGGAAGTGGCGGCGTCATCACGGTGCCATGTGAAGAGAAGGATGCAGTGTGTTCCCTGGAGCGAGCCTTTCAGGCCGCGTCACTAGAAGACCCAGATCGCGGAAGCAGGAGGCTTCCCAAGACCACCCCCAAGAAGAAGAAGACATCGTCAGGCTCAGCCCCTCAGGAGGCAGGCCCCTCAGGGCCTGCGTCTGCCCAGGGGGACCCTCCTTCCATCGCATAGGAAAGCGCGCCCGGCGCCCTCCTCAGGCAGGGCTCGGGGGCTCTCACCCAAAGGGCCACCGACCTAGCCAGGGTCACGAGGGAGGCGCTTGGGCACCATGTGGAGGCATGCTTCGAAGCACGTTTCCCTCAGGAAGGAGCGAAGCAAGGAAGGTCAGACCAGCAGGAGTTTGTTAGCAAGGCCATTCAAGAACTACAGGAGTCAAGAATCATGAGAGGTTACCGCCGTGTACCAGCTGTGGCTCCACATCTAGGCGAGGATGGTGGGATGCGCATCTGCGTCGACGTACCAGGGCTCAATCAGGTCGCCACGATGGAGCGCCTCTGGCCCGCGCAAGTGGGGCGCTGCGGAGGTCCACCCCACACCTATGTTTGCATGCCTTACGGCTTGCCGAGCATGGCTGCTGCGTACCAGCGGCTCATGAGGAGCATCATGGAGGCTCAGGAAGACAGGCGCTCCGCAGCCCTGGCGGAGATGGAGACAATTCGCGAGGAGCCGCCAGTGCCTCCGGAGCCTCCTGAGGCCCCGGGGCCTGGGGGCTCGTGAGGATCGGCTTCCGCAGCCCACCGAGTCTGCTGCACCAATGCCACTTTGCCTTCGACATCTTTAGGTGACATCTTTCAAGCTTCATTCCCAGCTGGGAGCGCCCTCCCAGGGTTGCATCACTCCCAGGCCGCGTGGGTCCGTCCCTGCGGCATGTATCCCTTTTTATTTTTCGGTCGTTAGCTTGCTTTGTTGGGGGCGCCCCTCGGGCTGCATCATCCCCAAGCCGCTCGGGCTAGGCCCAGCGGCGTGTATCTCCCTCGCGTTTATTTCCAACTATGCATTCGCCTATCATGCTTGATTACTTGATGCCTGTCCACGGCACCTCTTCTTCTCCATGTCGACCACTTGCATGTTAAAGGGGGGGTGCCTGAGCATCGCGACTCAGGGCTCTTACTGGCTCTCCAGCCCTCACCCTCTGGCCTTGTCCACGGCATCGCGACCTGGCATACCAGCGATGGCTGAGACAAGCTCGAGGGCCGGGACCCGAGGACGTAGAGTGCCGGCATCTAACCAAATTTTGCAGGAACACATCTCAAGACACGACCCAGTGCCAGGCGCAACCCGCCTAGAGGTAGGGCCACGTGAGTCCCGCGCTGGCTCACGGGTGCCTAGATACACCACACCTGCTCCAACCAACGAGCTCTTGAGCGACTAACGATCGACTAACAACTGCCATGGCAACCCCTTCTCCTTTCTATGATGAGTCTGCAGGATCCTTGGAGGGAACCGCGCTAGCCGAGGTCCTCACGGAGTTCCTTTCACCCTCGCTCGCGCGAACCGCTTGCACGTTAAAGGGGGGGGGGCGCCTGAGCATCGCGACTCAGGGCTCCTACTGGCTCTCCAGCCCTCACCCTATGGCCTTGACCACAGCATCGCGACCTGGCATACCAGCGACGGCTGAGACCAGCTCGAGGGTCGTGACCCGAGGACGTAGAGCAGAAAGGGGAGCAGAGGCGAGGGAGAAGGGGCACGCGAGGACCTCGCCAAGCAGCTCCGTCCCTACTGCCCCACGGACCCGACGACGCGCTGGGGGCGATCCCCGATTCTCAAGATAAGTTACCACCCAAAGCACCGACTACCGTGGCACTACCCCCGCACCTAACGCAATCCTGTACTAGCGACGTTGCTTCTCTTTCTCATCGAGCGATGGCTGCTTGGGCGCCAAAGGGACCTCCTGAGCATCGCGACTCAGGGGCTCTTACCGGACCCCGGGTCGCTCACCTCCTGGCCTTGACCACGACATCGCGACCTGGCATACCAGCGACGGCTGACGCCGCTTTGGGACTGGGACCTGTCGACGCAGAGCACCAAGCCCTCGCGAGGTGCGAAAGGGAGGACTAAACTACGACGGAATTGACGACTCGCACAGATCAATAGCAAGAGTTACATATTAACAAAAAGGATCACGACCACCTTACAAGCCCCTATAGGGCGCAGTGTGATTCCTCGCAGGGAACAGATCCTAAGGGGTGCTGACTACACGCAACCCTGCAGAAGACGCCATCATCAACAGTGGGCCGTCAAGCACCGGCGCCAACCCCATCCAGATCAGAGTCGGCGACGGCCAAGTGAGCCCGCCCTGCTCCGAGAGCGGCGCTGGCTCGCGGGCTCGTAGCTGTCGTCGCTCGTCTCCGGAGTCGCGAAGGTCTCGCTGGAGTCGCTGGATCCTCCGGCGCTTCTGTCGCTTGTGGAGCTGCCCAGGGGGCGGTCGGCGGGCCTAGCCCTCACCGTGGCGGGGTCCTGGCTGCCTCCCCCGGGGCAGCACTCCAGCCGGCGCCTGTTCGCGTCGAAGACCTTGAAGAACATCACCGAAGCGCCATCGTACTCCAGGTGGATCGTGAGGGCGCCCCTCGCTCTGCAACCCCGAGCGATCTCGCCCCAGCCGCGAGTCATGAAGACCTCGCCCGAGGCAGTGATCGCGACCTCTGCCTCGATCGCAGGAGTGCTGCAGTCGGCGTGCTGCAGCCATAGCTCCAGGAGTCTTCCTTGCGGACGGAGGCGAAGAAGGGAGGAAAGCGAATCCAAGTTCGAGGAGGCATGGCGGCGTGGAGCACGAGCTCGCGGGAGGAGCCCTCGGCGTGGGTTCCAGGAGGAACGACCCATACCTTCGTGACCCGTTGGCGCCGATGACGACGCTGGCCGCGGGGATCGGCATCACCCCCTTCAAGGCCCTCGACGTGGGCATACAAGGGAAGTGGGAACCCCGGCGGAGGCCGCTCGTACCAAGGCCTCGACACCACCTGACGGTCTTCCTCATCCCGGTCGCGGAGGGCAGGTCGCTTCTTCAGCGGGAGTGGGTCTGGTCCCTCTCGAGGAGCCTTTCCTTTCTCCGCTGCAGAAAACCGGCGGATCGGAGCCATCATGCCAAGACGGAGCAAGAATTGGGGCAAAGGAGAAAGCAAGAAGAGATGGACTGGAAGGGCATGCGCGGTGCCGTACTTATAGCCGGCGAAGGCCAACCGTCGGCCTCCACGATCACAGGTAATCATGACACGATTTGCATGCAGGGACTTGTCCAATCCGCGTGGTCACCAAGGCGTCGTGGGGAAGCGGAGACGCCCACGTCCAATCAACTGCCATGCGGCGCCCAAGGCCGCAGGCTATTAGGGCCCGCGGCGCTTCGCCCTTGCCCTTCCGCCTCTAGGCACGGCCAAGTCCATGCGCGCCTTGGGCCCGGGGGCTACTGTCGGTGTTCTGGGAATGGGGGTCCCCAGACTTGCCTGCCTGCGGCCTGCGGCATGGCTCAAATGGGGGCCCAGCGCGGCCCATCTTCATCAACACAAGACTCAAGACCCTCGCGAGGGGCCAAGCCTCGCGGGGCAGACGACACGACACTTCCTCAGGCGCGGCCTCATCAGGCTGGCTCACGAGGAGGCGGAGAGATCAAGGCGGGGTACCTCGCGAGGTGCCCATGACGCAAGCGATGACGACCAAGGATGCTAGGCGGGCGCCAGGCCGCGCAGCGTCTCCCTTTCCTCTTTGGTGCAAAGGGGGCAAGCGCAGGCGAGAGGATCAAGCAAAGGCACCCATTTCGGTGCAATGAGACCAAGACCAGTCCAACGGTGGGAAGGAGGTCATCGTGGAGCCCAGAACGATGTCACCACAGGGCCTTTGGCCGGCGAGGACCAACTTTAGTCAGGATAAGTGTACCAGATGTTCCCCTTCGAATTGGCCAATTGTTGGCGCCCTTCCCGCTCAATATTTGGGAAGAGGCCCAGGGCCTTTGCCTATAAATAGGACTAGCCACCCCCAGGGTAGAGGCATCTGATCAGCAATCGGCAAGAGACGTCTGATCGAGCAGAGAACAAGTAGAGAGAGAGAGAAGGGCGATTGAACTCCCCCTAGCAGTTCATCCCCCTAGCTTAGAACAGGCCCTCGCAAGGCTGTTCTTCTTTGTACTGTTCATCACCATTAGCCCAAGAGGTAATCCACCCACCACAAACTAGAGTAGGGTATTACACCACAATGGTGGCCCGAACTAGTATAAACCCTGTGTCTCTTGTGCTGTTCTTTCTGTAGTTTAGATCCTAGCGAGACGGAGAGGTAGAGGGCATAATCTCCGCGCGCACCCCAGAGTTCGAACCTTAAGGGTCTGCCGGAACCCGTGATCCGACTACTTCGTCCTCCCATTGGCCAAGACAATGGCCCTGGTGGAATATGATGCACCCCCCACATGGTTCCATCAAGATGAAGATGATGACCACCATTTGGTATTTGCCACCTCACCTACACCACTTGAGTGGAATGAACAAGGTAATATAGGTGAAGGTGATGCTCTAGTCCCACTAGTGGACATTCTCGACATTGATTGCTTGCATGATGTTGATCCACCTATTGTAACGCTTCATGCTAGTTCGACTTCCCCATGCGATGATTTACCATTTATGATGAGTTTGATGATTTCCATGTGGAGTCTATTAGTCCTGATGCCATGTTACATAGGATTTCTTGTGATAATTCTCTAGGTCACATCATGTTTGACAATCTGCTTGACTTGTCATATGCTAGGCATGAGATCAACAATATGTTGCAATCTCATTGTAGTGACTATGCATATGTCGGCGTTCTGGGAACGGGGGTCCCCAGACTTGCTTGCCTGCGGCCTACGGCGTGGCTCAAATGGGGGCCCAGCACGGCCCAGCTTCATCAACACGAGACTCAAGACCCTCGCGAGGGGCCATGCCTCGCGAGGCGGACGACACAACGCTTCCTCAGGCACGGCCTCCTCAGGCTGGCTCGGGAGGAGGCGGAGAGATGAAGGCGGGGTACCTCACGAGGTGCCAATGACGCAAGCCATGACGACGAAGGGTGCCAGGCGGGCGCCAGCCCGTGCAGCGTCTCCCTTTCCTCTTTGGTGCAAAGGGGGCAAGCGCAAGCGAGAGGATCAAGCAAAGGCACCCATTTCGGTGCAACAAGACCAAGACCAGTCCAACGGTGGGAAGGAGGTCACCATGGAGCCCAAGACGGCGTCACCACAGGGCCTTTGGCAGGCGGAGATCAACTTTAGTCAGGATAAGTGTACCAGATGTTCCCCTTCGAATTGGCCAATTGTTGGCGCCCTTCCCGCTCAAATATTTGGGGAGAGGCCCAGGGCCTTTGCCTATAAATAGGACTAGCCACCCCCAGGGTAGAGGCATGGGGAAATCAGGCAGAGAGAAGAGAAACTAGTAGAAAGACTCACTAGAGAGAGAGAGAGAAGGGCGATCGAACTCTCCCTAGCAGTTCATCCCCCCAGCCAAGAACAAGCCCTCGCGAGGCTGTTCTCCTTTGTACTGTTCTTCCTCATCAGCCCAAGAGGCAATCCACCCACCACAAACTAGAGTAGGGTATTACACCACAATGGTGGCCCGAACTAGTATAAACCCTGTGTCTCTTGTGTTGTTCTTGCAGTAGTTAGTTCTTTGCGAGACGGAGAGGTAGAGAGCACGATCTCCGCGCGCACCCCAGAGTTCGAACCTTAAGGGTCTGCCGGAACCCGTAATCCGACATTTGGCGCGCCAGGTAGGGGGTGCACCGGAATCAGCTTTCCACCGCTCCGTTCTCCTCCAACTGTCGCATCCATGTCCGACGCTCGTCGGGCCCGCGCTGAGAGCCGGGCCGCCATCGCTTCCCGCGTCGTCCAGACGGCCCCCGCTGGTGGGCGTCCTCGTCATTCCCCGTCGCCCGCCGTCAACGCCGCCACCGACCCGGCGGGGAACGAGCAGCAGGCATCCTCTCAGCACCCGTCCGTGCGGCGAGACGGCCGCACCGCTACTCCATCGCTCACTCCGGCTGGCCCTTCGTCCCGCGCGCTTCGCGCACCCTTGGAGGCTCGGGCTGCGCTCATCGCGGCGAACGAGCTCCTCCGCTACCGCCCCGTCGACGACGTCTACGAGGAGTGGCTCGATCGCGTCGCCGAGCTTGTCCACGCCGCAGGGGGCTCCCCCGCACCTTCCACACCGCTGCGTCGCACTCCGTCCCGCGTGGGCGACGAAGCTCTAGGGGCGTTCCAGCCGCCCCCTCTCCAAGAAGACGCCATGGCTCCAAGGCGTGCGGCCCCTGGGCGGAACCCGCTCCGTCAAGCCCCGGCCTTGCAAGAACGGAGCTGCCAAGAAGTCCCACGTCCGCAACAAGCCGCCCGAGCGCTCCCTGCTCCGGCACGTCAAGACCCTGCGCTGCTCCCCGCGGCAGCGCAAGGGGACCCGCAAGGCCAAGCTCTCCCTCAACCAAAGCCTCCCGCGGTCACCGCTGGTTGCCGCGCCTACACCGCCGATCTGCGTAGCGTCGCATGGCCCGGCAAGCTCAAGCCGGACCTGCCTCCTCGCTACGATGGCACGACCGACCCCACGGAATTCCTCCAGCTCTACGAGCTGGGGATCGAAGCTGCCAGCGGAGACGAAAAGGTCATGGCCAACTGGTTCCCCATGGCGCTGAAGGAAGGCGCTCACACCTGGCTCCTGAACCTGGCCCCAGGCACGATCTCCTCCTGGGACCAGATGCGTACTCGCTTCATCGCCAACTTCCAAGGTACCCGCGACCGGCCTCCCGCCGTGAGCGACATGCGCCGCATCAAGCAGCAACCTGGGGAGACCCTGCAAAAGTACATCCAGCGCTTCAACAGTGCGTGCCTCAAGAGCCCCAGGGTGTCCGAGGAAGCCATCATTTCAGCCTTCTCCGATGGCGTGCGCGACGTCAAGATGAAGGAGGAGCTGGCGATGCACGAAGACCTCTGCACCTCCCTGGAGCTGTTCAACTTGGTGACCAAGTGCGCTAGGGCTGAGGAGGGGCGCCTCTCCCTCCTCGAGCTGCCTGCTGCAGACCCAGAAGAGAAGAAGCCCAAGGCCAAGGACGTGAAGCGCAAGGGGGCTGCCGTGCTTGCGGCAGAACCGGACACCAAGCGGGGCAAGGATCTACCCGAATCCTCCAGGGGCAGACGGTACTGTGTGTACCACGACCTCCACACCCACAACACCAACGAATGCCAAGAACTCCACGCTGTGCAAGAAGGAAGAGTCGGCCGACGCCCTGACCGTGCTGATCGGGGCTACGGCCGAGGAGCAGGAAGGAACCCATGACGCTGGGAAGATCGCGGCCCACGCCAAGGTTGGCGCGACCAACTTCGCGAGGACCGCTGGCGTGACCCGCCTCGCGAGGGGGACTGGAGGGACCAGCTTCGTGAAGATCGCCCTCATGGCAACCCAGGCCTGCCGCCGCTGCCGCCTCAGCCGAGAAGGAATGAAGACCATCACCAAGACGAGGGGGCTGGGGGCTTCCAAGAGCCGCACGCAATCGCCTGCATCCTAGGCGGAGCCCAAGCCCCAGCCTCTCAGCGTATCTTCAAGCAGTTTGCTCGCGAAGTGAACGCAGTTCTCCCCAAGCTCGAAGCAACGCGTCCCCTCAGGTGGTCAGCCTGCACCATCACGTTCAGCTCGGCAGACCAGCTCAAGTGCGCGGCCATGGCTGGAGTGCTCCCGATGCTCTGTTCCCCAGTCATCAGCAATGTTCTAGTCACCAGGACCCTCATCGACGGAGGGGCAGGGCTCAATGTCCTGTCCGTGGAAACGTTCAACAACCTCCAATCCCGATCGGGCAGGTTCGCCTTCCGGTCACCTTTGGGAACCGCAGCAACTACCGCACCGAGCTCATCGACTTCGACGTCGCTCACATCCGCCTGCCGTACAACGCCATCCTCGGGTACCCTGCGCTGGCCAAGTTTATGGCTGTGACTCACCACGGCTACAACGTCCTCAAGATGACGGGAAGTGGCGGCATCATCACGGTGCCCTGTGAAGAGAAGGATGCAGTGTGTTCCCTGGAGCAAGCTTTCCAGGCCGCGTCGCTAGAAGATCCAGATCGCGGAAGCAGGAGGCTTCCTGAGACCACCCCCAAGAAGAAGAAAACGTCGTCAGGCTCAGCCCCTCAGGAGGCAGGCCCTTCAGGGCCCGTGTCTGCCCAGGGGACCCTCCTTCCATCGCATAGGAAAGCGCGCCCGGTGCCCTCCTCAGGCAAGGCTCGGGGGCTCTACCCTGGAGGGCCACCGACCTAGCCAAGGCCACGAGGGAGGCGCTGGGGCACCATGTGGAGGCGTGTTTCGAAGCACGTTTCCCTCGAGAAGGAGCAAGACAAGGAGGGTTGGATCAGCAGGAGTTCGTCAACGAGGCCGTTCAGGAACTACAGGATTCAAGAGTCATGAAAGGCTGCCGCCGTCTACCGGCTGTGGCTCCCCATCCAGGCGAGGATGGTGGGCTGCGCGTCTGCGTCGACGTACCAGGGCTCAACCAAGTCGCCACGATGGAGCGCCTCTGGCCCTCCCGAGTGGGGCGCTGCGGAGGACCGCCCCACAGCTATGTTCGCATGCCTTACGGCCTGCCGAGCATGGCTGTGGCGTACCAGCGCCTCAGGACAAGCATCATGGAGGCCCAAGAAGACAGGCGTTCCGCAGCCCTGGCGGTGATGGAGATGATTCACGAGGAGCCACCAGTGCCTCCGGAGCCTCCCGAGGCCCCAGGGCCTAGGGGCTCGTGAGGATTGGCTTCCACAGCCCACCGAGTCTGCTGCACCAACACCATCTCGCCCGCAACATCTCCAGGTGACATCTTTCAAGTTCATTCCCAGCTGGGAGCGCCCTCCCAGGGTTGCATCACTCCCAGGCCGCGTGGGTCCGTCCCTGCGGTGTGTATACCTTTCTTTGTTTTCTAGTGATTAGCTTGCTTTGTTGGGGGCGCCCCTCGGGCTGCATCATCCCCAGGCCACTCGGGCCAGGCCCTGTCGCATGTATCTCCCCTGCGTTTATTTTCAGCTATGCATTCGCCTATCATGCTTGATTACTTAAAGCTTGTCTACGGCACCTCATCTTCTCCATGTCGACCACTTGCACGTTAAAGGGGGGGGGGTACCTGAGCATCGCGACTCAGGGCTCTTACTGGCTCTCCAGCCCTCACCCTCTGGCCTTGTCCACGGCATCGCGACCTGGCATACCAGCGACGGCTGAGACAAGCTCGAGGGCCGGGACCCGAGGACGTAGAGTGCCGGCATCTAACCAAACTTTGTAGGAACACATTTCAAGATACGGCCCAGTGCCAGGAGCAACCTGCCTAGAGGTAGGGCCTCGTGAGTCCCGCGTTGGCTCACGGGTGCCCAGATACACCTCACCTAGCTCTACCGTGCCAGCCACGTGTCAGGGCGGGGCTGTACACGCCCCGGGGGCTCCTCCCGGAGGGGAGCCCCCTCCCACGTACCACTGGAAGCACCATGCTCCGTGCTGGCTGACGACACTGCCGAGGAACGGCTATGCCCGTACGCATACGGAAGCGCTATGCTCTGCGCTGGTGATAAACAACTGAGGGTGGCCTCCGGGCCGCGTTAACCTCAGGGAGCCCAGAGCTCAGTGGCCGGCCTCATCGCAACGCCTCCCCCCGGGAGTGCCGCGCGAGGGGGCTGGGCACGGGGGCTACGACTGGGTCACGCCCAGCCGTACGCCCCAGCCAGGCCCCTCGGGCCTGATTCGTCACGCGTCTCTCCCCGGGCGGAGCCAAGGTACGAAGGCCGTTTGCGCGTCAAGGGGGACTTCTGAGCATCGCGACTTAGGAGCCTAACTGGCTCTGTAGCCCCTCACTCCTTAGTTCCGAAAGGCTATGCTGGGTGAGGTACGTGCGGAGTCGGGCTCTGCAGACGTAGAACGGTAGCCCCGCCTACATTTCATCTCATCACCTGCTGTTTGTGCGTCAAGGGGGACTCCTGAGCATCGCGACTCAGGAGCCTAACTGGCTCCGTAGCCCCTCACTCCTTAGTTCCGAAAGGCTATGTTGGGTGACGTACGCGCGGAGTCGGGCTCTGCAGACGTAGAACGGAATACACACCTACATCGCGCTTCCCTACTTGTTGTTCGTGCGCCAAGGGGGACTCCTGAGCATCGCGACTCAGGAGCCTAACTTGTCACATAGCCCCTCACTCCTTTGGTCCCGTCCTGGTTTCGGGTCGGCGCTGATGCTGGGTGAGGCACGCGCGGGGCCGGGCTCTGCCGGCGTAGAACGCAAGCAAGTAGGGGAGGAGAACATTAAATTCAAGGAACTTAAGAGCAAATATTACAACCCATATGGTCACCATAGTACCAAACACAAATTTAAATGCCTCCTCGAGGCGTCGTGCATGTGCAGGAATCGGAAGAAGAACAGGAACGATATCGAGGTCACTTGTCGACGGCGGGGTCGCATGAAGTGGCTTCGCCTGACGGAGCAGCAGGGCCGGCAGCGCCTCGCTTCGGCTTGGTGCTGAAGGCCCGGAACTTCCTCAGCAGCGCCTCTGCACGTCCCTTCACGGCTTCGACAGCGGCGGCGGCGCCCTCGCTGCTCACCGGCTCCAGCAGGCTGTCGAGGTCGACGCCGGGATCACGAAGGTAGACATGGGCGAAGACCCGCGCCAGCGCGGCAGAAGACAGGTCACGCGCTTCGGCCTCAGCCGTGGGGCCGAGGGCGAGGGCGACATCTCCAAGAGCCTTCACCAAGAAGGGAAGTAGCTTGGCGGGGCCGTCCCCGTCACCGTCTAGCGGGCTGTCCAGGCCACAATCGTAGAGTGACTTCAGCGACGCGCGGGCATCCCTCTCCATGTCCGTGAAGGCCACGCGGTCCTCGGCGAGGACCTTGGCCTCGACGTCCAGCTCGGCCTTCGTCGCCTCCAGCTCCTTCTTCAGCGCGCCCAGGTGGTCACGACGCTTCTTGAGCTTGGCCTCCCGCTCCTCGAGCGCCGCCTCGCGCGCCTTCGCCTCCTTCTCCTGCTCTTGGCGAAGGCGGATCTCTTCCGCAAGATGGCTCCGCAGGCCCTGCACCTCGTCCTCCAGCTCCTTGCAGCGGCCGCGGACTCCAACTACCTCCCCCAGGGCCGCATCTCGGGCAGCCTTCGCCTCGAGGGTGGCCTCCTTCTCACCATCACAGGCAATTGAGGCCTGAACCAGCGCCGCCCAGACTGAGGCGTCAGAGCGGATCCACCCCGAAGCGAGCTCCAGACGCCCGGCCACCAGGCGAGGGTCGGCGCCTAGAAGGTCCTGCCGCAGCTGGTCCAGTTCAGCAACAGCTCGCTCCAAGACGGAGGAAGAAGACGAAGAAACATCAGCATGCTCCAAGGCAACAGGAGGAGTCGTGGAAGCACCGGCCGGTGGAACAGGAAGAGAAGACAGCGGTGGCGAGGCCGCAGTCTGCTGTGCCTCCCCAGCCGTAGCCGCATCACCAGACAAGGGCACCTCGGAGGTCGCCCGAGTCAAGGGGGCTGTGGCCCTAGCCAGATCAGCCAAGCCCTGCAAAGACGAGAGGACGGGCGACCTCCGCGCATCATGATCGCCCTCCCCCGCAGGTGGAGGCGTCGCCACAGTCGGGGCCTCGGGAGCTCTCTTCAGCTTCTTTGCCGTGGGCGCCAGCCTACTCAACAGAAGTAATCATCAGGCCTCGTCAGTGGAACAAGAAACCAAGAACTAAGGGTCAGGCACTTACAGGTCGTCGCCAGAAAACTCCAGCGGCCTCCTGCCAAACTCGAAGCCCGAAAGCCGGCTGGAGCGGTCGACCTCAGGAGCAGAAGGCGCGCCAGCGGTTCGCCCTGGAGTTAGGGCGGACCCGCGGGGAATCAACCCGGTCCTGCCCTTCTTCGGGACCGGAGGTGATCTCCCGCTGCCCAGCGCGTCGTCATCATCATCATCACTCAGCGAAAGGCGGAGAGCGCGGGGCTTGCGCTGGAGCGGGGGAGCCCTAGACTCTTCGTCGGTCGCCTCAGAATCGAGACCTCCTCCCCGCTCCTCTTCGCTCGCCCCTCTGCTGGAGTCGCCAGAGGACACGTGCACGAGTTCCTCGGGAGTCGCCCCGGGCGCGAGCCCGTCCCCGTTGAAGACGGGCATGGACTTCACCACCTGCTCCCAATCGTCGCGAAGGAACAGGGGCGAGGGTGCGCCCTCCAGCCTTGCCACCTCACCCCCAACCAAGGATTGGAGGACCGCGGCCACGTCCTCCTCGCCCACAGCTGCGGGGCTTGGATGAGGCCTCCACATCGGGGGAGAGTACTGGCGAAGCGGAGCCAGCTGGTGCTCCAGGAACTCCCTCAGCAGCGACGCCCTGGTCAGCTTCGCCGACGCCATGCAGGCTGGCTTCAGATCGGCGTCCATCTTCGCCAGCATCGACTTCGCGCGGGGATCAGCAAGCTCCGCTCGGGACCAATCGCTCGAGCTCACGGGTGGCTCCGTGGGAAGCACCAACCGAGGGTGGACGCGCCCGGCGTCCACCAAAACCCACTTGCTCCGGAAGCCCTCGATCCTCTTCCCAGGATTCGAAATGGCCATAGCACCGCCGCACGCGACGAAGCCCGCGCACGCAGAAGGGGAACCCTTAGAGGTCCGGAGGTAGAAATAGTGGCGCAGCAAGGCCACTGAAGGCTGCACCCCCACATGCGCCTCGCAGTAGTAGGCGAAGATCGCCAGAAGAAGGATGGAGTTGGGGTGGAGATGGAGAGCTTGTAGGTCGTAATGGCGAAGGACGGCGAGGAAGAACTCAGAGAAAGGGGGCACCAGGCCCACAGTAATGGAGCTCACGAAGAAAGGGTAGAAGGTGCTCCCTTGGCCTTCGGGGATATCGGAGACAACCTTGAACACCTGAGCCCCGTCGATGCCCTGCGCCGCCGCAATCCGGCGCAGTTGGGCGAGGCTCGCCTCCGACACGTTGGGCGAGTCCAAAGCAGGAGAAAACCAAGCTTCGGCCGGGGTCCGGCGAGGCGCCATGGCTACCTAGGGTGAGCGAATGGAGCAGATCTAGAAGCTTGGAGGAAGGGAGGAGAAGCGCAAGAAAGGGGATCAGAGCAGCGGATGGAGAAAGAGAAGGGCAGAGCCCAAGCGGGTGCCGAGCCTTAGTAACTTGCGCAGTCGCAAAAAGCACCCACGTCCAATCAACTGCCACGCGGCGCCCAAGGCCGCAGGCTGTTAGGGCCCGCGGCGCTTCGCCCTTGCCCTTTCGCCTCTCGGCACGGCCAAGTCCGTGCACGCCTTGGGTCCGGGGGCTACTGTCGGCGTTCTGGGAACGGGGGTCCCCAGACTTGCCTGCCTGCGGCCTGCGGCGTGGCTCAAATGGGGGCCCAGCACGGCCCAGCTTCATCAACACGAGACTCAAGACCCTCGCGAGGGGCCACGCCTTGCGAGGCGGACGACACATCGCTTCCTCAGGCACGGCCTCCTCAGGCTGGCTCGGGAGGAGGCGGAGAGATCAAGGCGTGGTACCTCACGAGGTGCCAATGACGCAAGCCATGACGACGAAGGGTGCCAGGCGGGCGCCAGCCCGTGCAACGTCTCCCTTTCCTCTTTGGTGCAAAGGGGGCAAGCGCAAGCAAGAGGATCAAGCAAAGGCACCCATTTCCGTGCAACAAGACCAAGATCAGTCCAACGGTGGGATGGAGGTCACCATGGAGCCCAAGACGGCGTCACCACAGGGCCTTTGGCAGGCGAAAACCAACTTTAGTCAGGATAAGTGTACCAGATGTTCCCCTTTGAATTGGCCAATTCTTGGCGCCCTTCCCTCTCAAATATTTGGAGAGAGGCCCAGGGCCTTTGCCTATAAATAGGACTAGCCACCCCCAGGGTAGAGGCATGGGGAAATCAGGCAGAGAGAAGAGAAACTAGTAGAAAGACTCAATAGAGAGAGAGAAGGGCGATCGAACTCTCCCTAGCAGTTCATCCCCCCAGCCAAGAACAAGCCCTCGCGAGGCTGTTCTCCTTTGTACTGTTCTTCCTCATCAGCCCAAGAGGAAATCCACCCACCACAAACTAGAGTAGGGTATTACACCACAATGGTGGCCCGAACTAGTATAAACCCTGTGTCTCTTGTGTTGTTCTTGCAGTAGTTAGTTCTTTGCGAGACGGAGAGGTAGAGAGCACGATCTCCGCGCGCACCCCAGAGTTCGAACCTTAAGGGTCTGCCGGAACCCGTAATCCGACAGCATATGCCATCAACATAAACCCAATTTGCACATATGGCATAGATGACAAGCCCATGGTTATTGGCATTTGTTTTTCTTGTGATGATGTTGATATGCTTGCTTTGCATCATTTATCTCATATGCCATGCCATGAACACCTAGCTTCGGATATGCATTGTTTTGGATGTTCTCCATTTTCTCCATATGATGTTTCCACTATTGCTCATGAGGACACCCCCATAGTTTCCTCATACATTTTAGGAGATTTTAGTATATTGCATGATCCCAATACTTGTGTACACCATATGCTCCCCATGAATGAAAATGCTATTGATGTGCCTTATACTTGTATGCTAAATTTGCATCCCAATCATGTTATACATAACAACTATTCTTTCATGATGGATGACATGTTCATAGACCATGTTTCCAATTTCTTGGAGCCATGCTTATTTTGTGCTAACTCTCACGAGCACATACACATCATGATGGATGATGTGTTACATTTACCACGCACACAATTTCTTTGGTTTGTGTCTCTTTTGTGTAGGTACCCATGAATACTTGTCAACTCGCAATCCCACGAGTTGACAAAACGAGCTCTAGAGAGCAATGATGACTTGGGATTCCGTGGATTGCCTTTCCCATCGCTCTCTTCGTGCAAAGACTTCACGCATTTCTTCTACATGGCCCTCACTTGGCTATGGGTTATTGTCCATTACATATTATATGCCCATCTTGCCATGTTCAGTTTGCATGACATGCTTATTCATATGCCTTTACCTTGCATTTGTGACCCATGCTTTGCATTACACATGATGATTGATTCTACTACTTGTGTGTGTATTTGCAAGCTTGGTGGAGATATTGCTTGTTCGTGCCATGTTTCCTTTGTGATCCATTCCTATGATGATACATTGATCTTGTTTTGTAACCGTACTTGTGATATGTCATGTGCATTACCTAGGCATATTAATTGCTCACATGACATGGTTGCCATGATTACCTATGGTATGTTGCATCTTCGCACTACTAGCTTGCAAGACTTGATTGCCTCGCACATGTTGCACAATTACTATCTCATTTGTGTTGAGTGCCACACTATGTTCACCACACCATATGCACATTATGCTTGGATTGGATTGCACTTGCCCCATGTGTTTAGACTTTCCATTTCATTTGGTGTTGTGAATGACTCTTATGCCTACCATAGACCATTCATTGAGATTCTTATGCATGCTTGCTATGAGCTTGAGGTAGATGCTTATTCTCTTGTCACACATATTTGCATCACTACCTCACATTTACATGCTTGTCTCCATGACGACCTTGATTGTGCTCAATTTATGTGTTTTCATGCCATGTCACAATCCTTTGTTACACCATATGCTATGCATGATAACGACACTTGTTCGGTGAATCACCACTTGAATGCTTGGTTTTGCACTAGCGCTAACCACATTTGTTTTTCCAAGTGTAACAAAGGAATCACTAGACGGTGCGACATTGGAGAGTGCCCATTTCGAGCTTGAAAACCATGAGTACTTGGTGAATGTTCACTCCTACAAGGCGACGCCATCTCTTTCCCATGGTGATTTGGTTTTCGATCCGAGGTCGGATCTTTCCCAAGGGGGAGGGGATGATGCGGAGCATCCTACGGACATCACCATGTCAAGAGTCCGTTCGGCAAGTGACACGCGCAACATCTACTTCACATACATAAAGGTTATTCATCTCCTTTACATGTGTTCACTTGACCCCTTCGAGGATGGTATACTACCTGACATCCCTCTCGTGTGCATGCATAGGTATTACCGGAGCTTCATCGATGACGAGGAGGAGTTCAACCGCAAGAGAACATCTACACCATCCAAGAAGGGAGAAGGAGGAGGGAGAGGGACAACAAGACGCGAAGCACCGGATGCCTCGGACCACCCCGGGTGCCCGACCTCCTATGCCCCGGGTGTCCGGGATTTCACCCCCGGGCGCCCTCACCCTCACCTGACGCTACCCCTGGGTGCCCGGCCTCCTCATCCCTGCGACTCCCGGGTGCCCGGACTGCTCTGTATGCCTGCGCGCATTTTGTGGTCTTTGACCCTTGTACCCCTCTCTCCCTCACATTTAGTCCATAGGCTATATATACCCCTTCCCTAGCTCATTTGAGGGGATAGCAAAGTATATGAGAGACATTAGAAAGCTTTGCTCCTTGTACCAACTCCTCTAGGAGATCAAGACCTCCTAGAAGAAGATCCCTAGTGGATATTAAGACCCCCATCTAGGGAAGGATCCCCATCATAGGATCATCAAGATCTCTCTCCTCATAGGATTGGGATGAACTAGTTACCTCATGTCTCTTCTTGTATTGGATTTGGACCTTTGTATCTCTTTGTGTGATTGGATCTAGTATATGTGTGTTTGGATCTAGTCAATTTGAGTGTTTCCCCTCTCTTGTGTTCTTCGTGTTCTTGGGGATTTCCCCTCCAATTCGTGAAAGATCTCCATCTAGGGTTCCACCCTACAAAATTACATTGATGAATTGGAGCTAGTTCTGTGTCGCCCTAGGTTATGACTGTTACTTGATGAATGTTACCCAACGTTATCACCGATCCAATGCCTACGAGATTTTCACTTATTGTTTCTTGCTAAGTTACTAATGTTGCTACTACTGTCACAATTGCTACGCTACTACCATTACTGTTACTTTTACTATCATTGCTATCACTATCAAATTACCATACTGCTGTGCAACTGATCACTCTGCTGCAGATATTTAGTCGCCAGGTGTGGTTGAATTGACAACTCAACTGCTAATACTTGCAAATATTCTTTGGTTCCCCTTGTGTCGAATCAATAAATTTGGGTTGAATACTCTACACTCAAGAATCTCGCACAAGCTTGGGGGGAGGCTGCTCCAGTTACTAAATGCTTTGCCTGATCACCCTCTTAAGAAAAATGAAATACTTGATATCTTCTATAATGGACTAACGATGCTTCTAGGGACTACCTAAGTAGTTGTGCTGGTTGTGTTTTCAGGGAACAAACTATTGAACAAGCTGAGGAACTATTGAATAATATATTGAAGAATGATAATGATTGGACACTTCCTGAACCACCGCCTAAACCCACTCCGAAGAAGAGAGTATTTTATTTCCCAGTCCTGAAGATATGCAAGAAGCAAAGAAAAGTATGAAGGAAAAAGGTACTGAAGCTGAAGATATTAAGAATTTACCACCTATTGAAGAAATACATGGTATTAACACACCACTACAGGTGGTAAAGGTAAATTATCTTATAAAGTTTGATGAAGGTGATATTCCTTATAATAAATCTCCTAGTCAATGCTTGTATGAATTTGACAATTACATTATTAAGCAAGATCATTTCAATGCAAATGTTATGAAACAATTGAAACGAAATGCCTACATGATTGATAGCTTGAGTGACTTATTGTTTAGAATTGTTAATGATATCAAAGGTGTAGGTAAACATGCTTCTATGGTCCAAACTCAGTTAGAACAGGTTGCTAAATCTCAAAGTGAATTGCTCAATGAAATGAATAATAATATGTATGATCATGCTGTTAGAGTAATGATTAGAGGAGGTAGAATGACTCAGGAGCCACTTTATCCTGAAGGTCACCCTAAAAGAATTGAACAAGATTCTCGAAGAATCAATGTTGATGCACCTAGTCCATCTAAAAAGAAAAAGAAAAAGAAAAAGAAAAAGAAAAATGATAGGACTTTGCATACTTGTAGTGAACCTGAGGTAGAAAAACCTTCTGAGGATAGTAATGATGTTTCTATTTCCGATGCTGAAACTCAATCTGGCAACGAACATTCACCTAGTGATAATGACAATGATGATGTTGATGTATATGCTAAACCAGACAATGATAAAGAACCAGATAAAGATGTTGAAATAGAAGCCGATGTTGATCTTGATAACCCACCACCTAAAAAATAAACATTATGATAAAAGAGATTTTGTTGCTAGAAAACATGGTAAGGAAAGAGAACCATGGGTTCAAAAAACCATGCCCTTTCCACCTAAACCATCTAAGAATAAAGATGAGGAAGAATTTGAACGCTTTGCTGAAATGCTTAGGCCAGTCTTTTTGCGTACTCGTTTGATTGATATTTTAAAGATGGACCCTTATGCAAAATATATGAAAGATATTGTCATGAATAAAAGAAAAATATTTGAAGCTGAAATATCCAGCATGCCTGCAAACTATTCTTCTATGGATGGAGTACCTAAGAAACTAGGAGATCCAGGAATACCAACTATACCATGCTCCATTAAAAGAAATTATGTCAAAACTGCTTTGTGTGATTTAGGAGCCGGTGTTAGTGTTATGCCTTTCCCTTTATATAAAAGACTTGATTTGAATAAAGTCACTCCCACTGAAATATCATTGCAAATTGCTGACAAATCAACTGCCATACATATCGATGTTTGTGAGGATGTGTTGTAGTTGCAAATGTTACTATCTTAACAGACTTTGTTATACTTGATAATATGCCCTAGAGGCAATAATAAAGTTGTTATTTATATTTCCTTATATCATGATAAATGTTTATTATTCATGCTAGAATTGTATTAACCGGAAACTTAGTACATGTGTGAATACATAGACAAAACAGAGTGTCACTAGTATGCCTCTAATTGACTAGCTCGTTGAATCAAAGATTGTTAAGTTTCCTAGCCATAGACATGAGTTGTCATTTGATTAACGGGATCACATCATTAGAGAATGATGTGATTGACTTGACCCATTCCGTTAGCTTGACACTTGATCATTTAGTATATTGCTATTGCTTTCTTCATGACTTATACATTTTCCTATGACTATGAGATTATGCAACTCCCGAATACCAGAGGAACACTTAGTGTGCTACCAAACGTCACAACGTAACTGGGTTATTATTAAGGTGCTCTACAGGTGTCTCCGATGGTACTTGTTGAGTTGGCATAGATCGAGATTAGGATTTGTCACTCCGATTGTCGGAGAGGTATCTCTGGGCCCTCTCGGTAATGCACATCACTATAAGCCTTGCAAGCAATGTGATTAATGAGTTAGTTGCGAGATGATGCATTACAGAATGAGTAAAGAGACTTGCAGGTAACGAGATTGAACTAGGTATTGAGATACCGATGATCGAATCTCGGGCAAGTAACATACCGATGACAAAGGGAACAACATATATCGTTATGCGGTTTGACCGATAAAGATCTTCGTAGAATATGTGGGAGCCAATATGAACATCCAGGTTCCGCTATTGGTAATTGACTGAAGACGTGTCTCGGTCATGTCTACATAGTTCTCGAACCCGTAGGGTCCGCACGCTTACCGTTCGGTGACGATCGGTATTATGAGTTTATGTGTTTTGATGTACCGATGATAGTTCTGAGTCTCGGATGTGATCACGGACATGACGAGGAGTCTCAAAATGATCGAGACGTAAGGATTGATATATTGGATGACTATATTCAGACACCTGATTAGTTCTGGGGGTCACCGGATAATTGTCGGAGTGCCGGGGGGTTATCGGAACCCCCGGGGGAACTAATGGGCCAACATGGACCTTGTGAGAGAGATAGGAGGGGGCCATAAAGATGGCCGCACGCCCCGCCTTGAGGTGTACGAATTGGACAAGTAGGGGGGGCGCCGCCCCCTCTTTCCCTCCCTCTCCTTCCTTGCCCCTTCCTCCTCCTAGTTGGACTAGGAAAGGGGGAGTCCTACTCCTACTAGGAGGAGGACTCCTCCCCTCCTAGGCACGCCCCAAGGGCCGGGCGGCCTCCCCCCTTGCTCCTTTATATACGAGGGCTGGGGCACCCTAGAACACAACAACAGACATTGTCTTAGCCGTATGCAGTGCCCCCTCCACCATAATCCACCTCGGTCATATCGTTGCAGTGTTTAGGCGAAGCCCTGCGCGATAGCTTCATCATCACCGTCATCACGCCGTCGTGCTGACGAAGCTCTCCCTCGACACTCACCTGGATCAAGAGTTCGTGGGACGTCACCGAGCCGAACGTGTGCAGATCACAGAGGTGTCGTACTTTCGGTACTAGGATCGGTCGGATCGTGAAGACATACGACTACATCAACCGTGTTGTCGTAACGCTTCTGCTTACGGTCTACGAGGGTACGTGGACAACACCCTCCCCTCTCATTGCTATGCATCACCATGATCTTGCGTGTGTGTAGGATTTTTTTTGAAATTACTGCGTTCCCCAACAGATATGCCCGAGGACGACAACATGTCGATTATCCTTGGTAGACCCTTTTTGAATACTACAGGGGCTGTTATTGATTGCAATAAAAGCAAGGTCACTTTTCATATCAATGGTAATGAACATACGGTGCACTTTCCAAAAATGAAAGTGCTCAAAATGACCTGAAATTTTTGCATGAACTTTTACTGAATATTTTAAAAAAATTGGCACTGAAAACACCCCAGGGGGATGCTCTAGGTGCCAACGAGGCACCAGGGCGCGCCCAACCCCCTGGGCGCGCCCTGGTGGCTTATGGGCCCCATAGGGACCCCCCTCACTTATCGCTTCAGCCCACTTCGTCTCTTACCTCTAGCAAAAATTCCTGGTAGCTCTCTCTCTCTCTCTCTCTCTCTCTCTCTCTCGCGTTCTTGCTCCCAAACCTGAGATTTTCAATCTCTTTGCTCGGAGCTCCATTTTCAAAACTGTTTTAGGGAATTGCTACTTTGCATGTGACTCCTCCATTTCTCCGATTAGTTTTGCTTTAGTGGATTATATTTTGCATAATAAGCTGCTCTTGGTGCTACTAAAAATGAGCTTGCATGTTGAATTCTTTGAGTTCCAAGTAGTTTGAATGCTTGATATAGCCTCTAGACATCCATATGAGTAGTTGCTATCAATCTTGTGAAGTTTTGTTGATATCATTTTGTGGCCCAATTTTTTTAGAAATTTGTTCATAGGAGAAATAAATTTCTTCCGGAGGAGTTCCTCGAAGCGGAATGCCAAGGGAGTCCTTGGGGACTCCTCGGACAGTGACCTCAACACTCCGCGTAGGGCAGAGTTCTGGCCGTGCGAATGGCCGCGCATTGCCTTCATAAACGAAGCTAGACTCTACCGAGAGTTCGCACAATTCACTGCAAATGCTGGACTTACCGACTTCAGATGCGGCTTGGACTATGTCCGTATTTCCCCAAAGTGGAAGGGATGATGCAGCACAGCTACAATAGGTATTTCCCTCAGTGATGAGACCAAGGTTATCAAACCAGTAGGAGAACCACGCAACACTATGTAAATGGTACTTGTACACAAAGAACAAATACTTGCAACCCGACGTAAAAGAGGGGTTGTCAATCCTTCCCGGGTAAAAAGAAAGATAAAATTGCAGTAGATTGGATAAATAGATCTCTCGGGAACGCGAGATAAAATAAATAACAAAAAATTGCAGCAAGGTATTTTTGGGTTTTTGCATTAATAGATCTGAAAATAAAAGCGAATAAAAATAGATCTTGAAGGCAAATATAATAAAGAAAAGACCCGGGGGCCATAGATTTCATTAGTGGTTTCTCTCGAGAAAAATAGAATACGGTGGGTAAACAAATTACTGTTGGGCAATTGATAGAACTTCAAATAATCATGACGATATCCAGGCAATGATCATTATATAGGCATCACATCCAAGATTAATAGACCGACTCTTGCCTGCATATACTATTATTACTCCACACATCGACCACTATGAGCATTCATCTAGTGTACTAAGTTCATGGGAAAATGGAGTAATGCAATAAGAACGATGACATGATGTAGACAAGATCTATTCATGTAGGAACATACACCATCTTGTTATCCTTAATAGCAACGATACATACGTGTCATTTCCCCTTATGTCACTCGGATTGAGCACCGTAAGATCGAACCCATCACAAAGCACCTCTTCCCATGGCAAAAAAATTGATCTAGTCGGCCTAACTAAACCAAAGATTCGAAGAAGAAATACGAGGCTATAAGAAATCATGCATGTAAGAGATCAAAACTCAAATAACTTTCATGGATAAAATAGATCTGATCATAAACTCAAAGTTCATTGGATCTCAACAAACACACCGCAAAAAGAGTTACATCAAATAGATGTCCAAGAGACCATTGTATTGAGAATCAAGAGAGAGAGAGAGAGAGAGGAAGCCATCTAGCTACTAACTACGGACCCGTAGGTCTACAATGAACTACTCACATATCATCGGAGAGGCACCAATGAGGATGATGAACCCCTCCGTGATGGGGTCTAGATTGGATCCGTGGTTTCAGGAACTTGCGGCGGCTGGAATTGTGTTTCGTCGACTCCCCTAGGGTTTTTGGAATATTGGGGTATTTATAGAGCAAAGAGGCGGTGCGGGAGGCGGCCGAGGTGGGCACAACCCACCAGGGCACGCTTGGGCCCCTAGGCGGCCCAGGCCGGTTGTGTTCCCCTCGGAGCACCCCACCGGTACTTCCTTGGCCCATCGTGTGTCTTCTGGTCCAGAAAAAATCTTCAAAAAGTTTCGCTGCGTTTGGACTCCGTTTGGTATTGATTTTCTGTGAAGTAAAAAAGAAGCAAAAAATAGCAACTAGCACTGGGCACTATGTCACTAGGTTATTCCTGAAAAATAATATAAAGTTGCTATAAAATGATTGTAAAACATCCAAGAATGATAATATAACAACATGGAACAATCAAAAAATGTAGATACATTGGAGACATATCAGCATTCCCAAGCTTAATTCCTGCTTGTCCTCGAGTAGGTAAATGATAAGAACATAATTTTTGATGTGGAATGCTGCCTAACATGTTCATCACGTATTGTTTTGTTTTGTAGCATGGACATTTGGACTTTTATATGATTCAAAGCAATAGTCTAGTTTTGACATGAAGATTTCAATACTCAAGCATATCAACAAGCAACCATGTCTTTCAAAATATCAATACTAAAGCAAGTTATCCCTAGCCCATTATGCTCAATCATTGATCCATTCATGAAACACACTCGCATATTAGCTACACCAAATGCTCAAGTACGATCATAGTGCCCCTTAGTTGGTGCTTTATAAGAGAAGATGGCGACTCAAAATAAAAATTGTGTAAATAAATAGAAAGGCCTTTCATAGAGGGAAGTAGGGATTTGTAGAGGTGCCAGAGCTCAAAGCAAAAAAGATAGAGATAAAACATTTTGGGTGGCATGCCTTTCCTGTCAATGGATTGAGTAGTTCCCAATACTTCCCATGCTAGATATATCATAGGAGGTTCCCCAACAGAAAATAAATTTTATTCCTTTTTCCACCATATATTCACATTCCACGGCTAACAGAATCGACAGGTACCGTCCATACCAACACTTTCCAAGGAATTTATTACTTGACAACATAAAGTTTTTTTTTTCATTTCGGGACTGGGTATCCCTAATACCTTTGCCGTACTCTCATGCCATGACAAGTGAATAAACACTCATCTTGATAATAACACATCTAGCATGGAAAAATATCAGCCACCCCCTACCCTTTCATGAGCGGTACGAGCACACAAAAGAGAAATTTATTTTGAAGATTTGAGATCACATACAAATTTGCTTAGAACGACAAAAGAATACCGTAGATAGATAGGTATAGTGGACTCATATGGCAAAAACTGGTCTAAGGATTTTGTATGCACAAGTAGTAATCCCACTTTGTACAAGTGAAAGCTAGCAAAAGATTGAGAAGCATCCAACCAAGAAACGAGAAATCTCATAAGCGAGCATTAAGCATAACTAACACTGAATAATGCACCACAAGTAAGATGTAATTTCATTGCATGACTATTTGCTTTCGTGCTTGCATAGGGAATCACATACCGTAACACCAATATTCGTACTAAAGCATAATTACTCATCAACATGACTCACATATTATATCATCATATCGCAAAACTATTACAAAGAATCAAGTTTATTTTTTCCAATGATGTTCATGAATTTTTTTATTGAATCCCTCTTGAATATGTATCACTTTCGTACTAATTTCATATGTTGCTTTTGATAGCTCAAGCAAATCTAAGTGAAGAACATGATCATAAAAATTTTCTTCTCTCAAAATAATTTAAGTGAAGCATGAGAGAATTTCTTAAAAAATTTACGAACTCTCAAATTAATCTAAGTGAAGCATGAGAGCATTTCTTCAAAAATACTAAAGCACACCATGCTCAAAAAGATATAATTGGAGCACTAGAGCAATTCCATAGCTCAAAAAGATTTAAGTGAAGCATAAAGAGCAATTCTAACAAGTCATAACATAATTTTGGCTCTCTCAAATAGGTGTGTTCAGCAAGGATAGATGACACAAAATAAAAAGTAAAACAAGAAAAGACTCATATCATACAAGACGCCCCAAGAAAAACTCATGATATGTGACTAATAAAAATATAGTTCCAAGTAAAATATTGATGGTCGTTAGAAGAAAGAGGGGATGCCACTCGGGCATCCCCAAGCTTAGTTGCTTGATTCTCTTTTAGATAATAGCTTGGGATGCCATGGGGCATCCCCAAGCTTAGACTCTTCTTACTCCTTATTCCTTCATCCGTCGTGATCTCACCCAAAACTTGAAAACTTCAATCACACAAAACTCAACAAAACCTTCGTGAGATCCATTAGTATAACAAAGCAAATCACTACTCTAAGTACTGTTGCAAACCCATTCATATTTTATTTTTGCATTATATCTACTGTATTCCAAACTTTGTATGGCTCATACCCGCCTATAGAGTCCATAGATTCATCAAAATAATCACACAACACAAAGGAAACATAATATGTTGAAAACAAAACAGTCTGTAGCAATCTAAAAACCTGGAATACTTCTGTAACTCCAAATATTCTAAAAAATTAGGACAACGTGGGAAATTTGTATATCAATCTTGGGTACAAATTTCAGAATTTTATCACTCTACTCGGATTTTTAATAATTCTATGACTGGCGCACAAATTTTCTGGTTTTCAACAAGATCAAAACAACTATCACCCAACATGATACCAAAGGCTTTGCTTGGCAGAAACACTAATTAAAACAAAAAAAACACAATCATAACAATAGCATAATTGAGAAAACACTCAAGAACAGAAAGAAAAAGACAAAAATAAAATTTATTCATTGGGTTGCCTCCCAACAAGCTGTATCGTTTTACGCCCCTAGTTAGGCATAAAGCAAAGATTCAAGTATTGTCATCTTTGGTTGTTGCAACTTTTGTAAGGGCTTTTTCAAACCCTGGAGGCTCTTTACGCTTCCCAAGATTTCCAGGAAAAGAGACCATCTTGAGATCCAAAATATCCAAACATTTATTGCAAAGAGTATTCAAGGTATTCATTCAATTTAGGTTCCCACTGATATGTTTCAGAGGTTCATTGTATTTTTGTAACTCCACCAAATGTTTATGAAAATCACTCAACTTATCCAAAATTTGAGCTCCTTCTTGAGTGAAAGAAATCCCCTTTTTGGTAGGCGGAATTCCCAAAATCCCATCTAGGATCTCATAAGCGGTATTAGCATCAAGCTCAATAAAATTTCCTTTAGCGGCAAAATCCAAATGTTGTCTATGATGCAAGGCTAAACCTATATAAAAATTGCGAAGCAAACTTTTTTCATCCCCTTTTAGATTGCAAATGCAATAGGATTCCATTAGCCTATACCAAGCATCTTTCAAATTTTCTCCTTGTCTCTGTTTGAAGTATAAAACTTCAAAATCAGGTGAAACAGGAGGAGTACTCATGCTGGCCATAGCAACAAAATCACAAGCAAAAAGACAGATCTAACAAGAAAATGACGAACGAAAAAGAGGGCGAATAAAACAGCAAATTTTTGTGAAGTGGGGAGATGAAAACGAGAGGCAAATGGCAAATAATGTAAATTGCAAGGGTATGAGATTTGTGATTAGGAACCTGATAGATGTTGATGATGTCTCCCCGGCAACGACGCCAGAAATTCCTTTTGATGCGGCTTGAACTACGTCGGTATTTCCCCAAAGAGGAAGAGATGACGCAACACAGCTACGCTAGGTATTTCCCTCAGTGATGAGACCAAGGTTATCGAACCAGTAGGAGAACCACGCAACACTATGTAAATGGTACCTGCACACAAAGAACAAATACTTGCAACCCGATGTAAAAGAAGGGTTGTCAATCCCCCCGGGTAAAAAGATAGATAAAATTGCAGTAGATTGGATAAATAGATCTCGCGGGAACGCGAGATAAAATAAATAAATAAAAATTGCAGCAATGTATTTTTGGGGTTTTGGATTAACACATCTGAAAATAAAAGCGAATAAAAATAGATCTTCAAGGCAAATATGATAAAGAAAAGACCCGGGGACCGTAGATTTCACTAGTGGCTTATCTCGAGAAAAATAGCATAAGGTGGGTAAACAAATTACTGTTGGGAAATTGATAGAACTTCAAATAATAATGACGATATCCAGGAAATGATCATTATATAGGCATCATGTCGAAGATTAGTAGACCGACTCCTGCGTGCATCTACTACTATTACTCCACACATCGACCGCTATCCAGCATGCATCTAGTGTATTAAGTTCGTGGAAAAACGGAGCAATGCAATAAGAACGATGACATGATGTAGACAAGATCTATTCATGTAGGAATAGACCCCATCTTGTTATCCTTAATAGCAACGATACATACGTGTCATTTCCCCTTCTGTCACTGGGATTGAGCACCGTAAGATCGAACCCATCACAAAGCACATCTTGCCATGGCAATAAAATTCGATCTAGTCGTCCTAACTAAACCAAAGACTCTAAGAAGAAATACGAGGCTATAAGAAAACATGCATATAAGAGATCAAAACTCAAATAACTTTCATGTATAAAATAGATCTAATCATAAACTCAAAGTTCATTGGATCCCAACAAACACACCGCAAAAAGAGTTACATCGAATAGATCTCAAAGAGACCATTGTATTGAGAATCAAAAGAGAGAGAGGAAGCCATCTAGCTACTAACTACGGACCCGTAGGTCTACAATGAACTACTCACGCATCATCAGAGAGGCACCAATGAGGATGATGAACCCCTCCGTGATGGTGTCTAGATTGGATCTGTGGTTTCTGGAACTTGCGGCGGCTGGAATTGTGTTTCGTTGACTCCGCTAGGGTTTTCGGAATATTGGGGTATTTGTAGAGCAAAGAGGCGGTGCGGGAGGCCGCCGAGGTGGGCACAACCCACCAGGGCACGCCTGAGCCCCAGGCGCACCCAAGTGGGCTATGCTCCCCTTGGATCCCCCTCTGGTACTTCCTTGGCCCATCGTGTGTCTTCTGGTCTAGAAAAAATCTCCAAAAAGTTTCACTGCATTTGTTGGTATTGATTTTTTGCGAAGTAAAAAACAAGCAAAAAACAGCAACTGCCACTGGGCACTATGTCAATAGGTTAGCTCCAAAAAATGATTGTAAAACATTCAAGAATGATAATATAATAGCATGGAACAATAAAAAATTATAGATTGTTGGAGACGTATCAACTTCCTTGCCGATGAGTGTGACCAACACCACATCCTTACAAATTCTTTTGTGCAGAACTTTCATTTCTTGAATAGGCTCGAACCCCCTGCGGTGTGCTTTGATTTATATGCTAAGCATCACCAGATACCTCTTACTGAATTTTGTGAGATATGCTTGATTTCCTCTGATGGGGAAATTAGAGAGCCTTGACTGGAGCAGTTTGAGGGCTTCCTCTACACTTTAACTGTGGGTGAGGAAAGGGGCGTGTTGCATGCCTGGGCCTCTAGCTTGCAATTTCCTGTTGTGCACTACTTTGCCTTATTCATAGGGAAATGCTTGAATTCTAGAGAGCAAGGTGGTGCACTATGCACCGCTGGCCTCGCCATTTTACGTCGTGAATTTCACAATGACAACACTTATAGCCTTGGCGATATCGTTGCACACCACCTACACACTAACAGGACCGACGACAAAATTCATGGTGGTATTTATGCTACTCGCCTAGCGAGACGTTTTAATGTTCAGATATGCACCTATGATTACTTGTTGCCTAGAGTTTACCTAGATCAACGGTCGCTGGAGGACCACCACTTTATCGATGCTCCTGTGCCTCTGCACCACATTCGTTATAACTTGGTTTTTAGTGAGGATACTCGTGATATTATTCTATTGCATGCACCTGCTTTGTTTGGCTCACAAGCCAGGAACGGATACACTGCCTTACTAGTGGACATCATTGCTTTTCGGAATGCATTGGCAGCGACAGAGGAGGAGGCCCAGGATTGGGACGCTGAGGTGCCGCCGCCTCAGCACTTTCATATGGGTCTAGATGGCTATTGTGGATGGTCATTGCCAAGCTAGGCAAAAGCCTAAGCTTGCGGGAGTACATATTTCTCATCGACATTATATTCATGTTCACACATTTCATTCCAGTTGTCGGTGTTCATCCTCTTTCATTGTATAATCCATTGTTAGTTTTATTTTCTTGTTTTCTTCTTGTGTGTTTGAAAAAACTTTCATAAAATCCAAAAATATTTCTCGCTTCTTTTCAGTTTTTCTTTCTAATTTAATAGTTGTAGTATTAAAAGAAAACTCCAAAAGATTTCCCGTTTCTTCTTTTGCTTGTTGGGAGCTTTCTCGTGTAAATAGTTTTCTTGTTTCTTTTTCCTTCGTTAATGTTCTTTCAAGAAAAATAAAAATCTCCAAAAATATTTCAATGTGTTTCTATGAAATTCCTTTCTTTTGTCGAGTCATTGTGAAGAGAAGACCACGATGAAAAAATGTTGAGTGCTTCTCATATGCATTATCGTTGCTCCGACAAAGAGCCCATATTACCTTGTCTTCTCCTTTGAATAAAATGTTTGCATATTCCAGCTTAGTCCACGACATTCTTGCACTATTTTTATTTTCATATCATCCGGTCATGCAAGTGAAAGGCAATAATGATGATATTTGATGAAGTGTCTGTGACAAGGAAAAGCGGGTATGAACTCAACTTGTTTTTGCTTTTGTAAATATCTTTGACTCGGTATCCATGATTCGGCATATTATGATTAAACATGTTTATGATGACAATTAGATATTATAGTTGCTCATGCCATGCTTAAGTAGCTAGGAGTGGATAATGATTTATCTTGGGCGTCAACATGCATTAAAATGATTGTGATGTAGTATGATGATATGGTATCCTCTTTTTAATGTTTCAAGTGGCGTGACTTGGCACATGTTCACGCATGTAGTTGGTTCAAAACCAACATAGCCTCCATGATATTTATGTTCATGGCGTTTATATCCTCGTCATGCTAGTATTCAATGTTGATTATTCATAATGCATGATTATGACTGCTTTCGCTCTCTAGTTGGTCGCTTCTCAACCTATTTGCCAGCCTTCGCCTGTACTGAGCAGGAATACTACTTGTGCATCAAAATCCTTAAACCAAAGTAATTTCAGATTAGTTCACTATATCTACCTATATGCGGTATTACTCTGCCGTTCCAAGTAAATTTGCATGTGCCACCTCTAAATATTCAAATGAACATATGTTTCATGTGCCCGTACCGCTAATGGAGCGATAGGGGATGGTCAGCAGCTTCCATGCTAAGCGGGTTATTCTCATGATGAGTGTTTATTCACTCGTCCTTGCACAAGAGGGGCTGGTAATCTGGATGCCCAGTCCCATGATTAAAATTGCAAAATAATAAACAAACTCCCCTGAAAAGTTGTTGGTATGGAGGGCACCCAAGGATTCGGCTAGCCATGGCTTGTGTTTGTTGGTGGAGGGGGAGTAAACTTTAGTTTTACCGCTTGGGAACCGCCGTTAATTTGTTTAGCATGGAAGATATTGAAAACTCTCGGTCGTAACATGAAAGGTAGACCTCCCAAAATTATATTTATCTCCGATTTAAGCTTTGAGCTCTGGCACCTCTGCAAATCCCTGCTTCCCTCTGCAAAGGGCCTATCCATTTACTTTTACGTTATTTTACTTTTATTGTTGAGTCATCACCTTCTCAAACAAGCACCGGTCCTGAGAGCACTATTGTCATTCTCATGCATTGTGTATAATTAAATATGTGTGCATCATGATTGGATCTCTTTTACCATGAATTACAATGTTTAGTCGTTTCTTGAACTTTGGAGGTGCTCTGCATTTATGTTTTGCAGTCTCGGAAATGGATAGCGAGATACCATTATTGTCATATTATATCATGATTGTTTTGACAAAGTGTTGTCATTTGAGATATTTTATTATTGCTTGCTAGTTGATTATGCCATTGATATGAGTGAATATAATTTCTAAGGGTTATCATTTTCATGGTTATTTATAATCTTTCTGAAAACCTAGGTATTATTTAAGCATATATATAGACACAAGAACAAAATAGTTCTTAAAAGTTTTTCTTTATCACTTTCAGTTTGTCAACTGAATTTCTTGAGGATAAGCAATGAGTTAAGCTTGGGGGAGTTGATACGTCTCTGACGTATCTACTTTTCCAAACACTTTTGCTCTTGTTTTGGACTCTAATTTGCATGATTTGAATGAAACTAACCCAGACTGGCGCTGTTTTCAGCAGAACTACCATGGTGTTGTTTTTGTGTAGAAATAAAATTTCTTGGAATTAGACGAAACTTTTTGGAGATTTTTTATGGAATAAATAAAAAATGCTGGAGAAAAGACCCACTAGAGGGGGGCACCCAGTGCCCACGAGGCACCAGGGTGCGCCCTTCTGGGGCTCACATGGCTCCGCTGACCCTAATCTCAAGTCCATAAATTCCTATTTCCTAAGAAAAATAAGAGAGGAAGTTTCATCGCGTTTTATGATATGGAGCCGCTGCCACCTCCTGTTCTTCATCGAGAGGCAAGATCTAGAGTCCGTTCGGTGCTTCGGAGAGGGGAGCTTCCATATTCGTCATCATCAACCATCTTCCATCACCAATTTCATGATGCTCACCGCTGGGAGTGAGTAATTCCTTCGTAGGCTTGCTGGATGGTGATGGGTTGGGTGAGATTTATCATGTAATTGAGTTAGTTTTGTTAGGGCTTGATCCCTAGTATCCATTATGTTCTGAGATTGATGTTGCTATGACTTTGCTATGCTTAAAGCTTGTCACTAGGGCCCGAGTGCCATGATTTCAGATATGAGCCCTTTATGTTTTCATGAATATATTTGTGTTGTTGATCCAATCTTGCAAGTTGTATGCACCTACTACGTGTTATGATCCGCATACCCCAAGGTGATAATAATTGGGATTCTTTTTGGTGATTACCGTAGTTTGAGGAGTTCATGTGTTCACTATGTGTTAATGCTTTGTTCCGGTTCTCTATTGAAAGGATGCCTTAATATCCCTTAGTTTTCTTATGGACTCCGCTGCCATGGGAGGGTAGGACAAAAGATGTCATGCAAGTTCTTATTGCAAGCATGTATGAATATATACGAAATACATGCCTACATTAGATTAATGAATTGGAGCTAGTTCTGTGTCGCCCTAGGTTATGACTTTTACATGATGAATGTTATCCAACATTATCACCGATCCAATGCCTCTGAGATTTTCACATATTGTTTCTTGCTAAGTTACTATTGTTGCTACTACTGTCACAATTGCTACAAAGCTATTGACGCTACCCTTACTATTAGTGTCACTAACATTACTATCACTATCAAATTACCGTACTACTATGCTATTGATCACTCTGCTGCAGATATTTAGTCTCCAGGTGTGGTTGACTTGACAACTCAACTGCTAATAGTTGCAAATATGCTTTGGCTCCCCTTATGTCGAGTCAATAAATTTGGGTTGAATACTCTGCACTTGAAAACTGTTACGATCCCCTATACTCGTGGGTTATCAGCGACTTGGGCATTGGTTTCCTCATGCTATGAGGCTGCGGAGAGGGCAGTGATGGTAGCTGCTTTGTCCCTTTCTTCCGCCACGTGCCTCCGGCCCTTCCTCTTGGCTGACTGCATGGCCCGCTCCTCGAGTGCCAGCTGCTTATTCTTCTTGGGCGACGCGGTGGCCTTGCAGGGGTTGCGGGGCTTGCCTTTGGCAGAGGGGACGGAGGTCAGGCCGGACGAGGCATGGCTGGCGGTGGCATCAAGGGTCGGCGTGTCGTCCATGGCGACTGGCCGAGAGCGCGAGTGGGCGGGATGGTTTTGGGAAAATGGAGGGAAAATGGCGGTTGTTGTGCCACCGATTGGCAGGCCAGGTAAGGGAGTCCTGGATTAGGGGGTGTTCGGATAGCCGGACTATACCTTCAGCCGGACTCCAGGACTATGAGGATACAAGATTGAAGACTTCGTCCCGTGTCCGGAAGGATCTTTTCTTGGTGTGGAAGGCAAGCTAGGCATGCGGATATTCAAGATCTCCTACCATTGTAACCGACTCTGTGTAACCCTAACCCTATCCGGTGTCTATATAAACCGGAGGGTTGTAGTCCGTAGGACAACCATCATCATACACAATCATACCATAGGCTAGCTTCTAGGGTTTAGCCTCCTTGATCTCGTGGTAGATCTACTCTTGTACTACCCATATCATCAATATTAATCTAGCAGGAGTAGGGTTTTACCTCCATCGAGAGGGCCTGAACCTGGGTAAAATAAAGTGTCCCTTGTCTCCTGTTACCATCCGACCTTGACGCACAGTTCGGGACCCCCTACCCGAGATCCACCGGTTTTGACACCGACATTGGTGCTTTCATTGAGAGTTCCTCTGTGTCGTCGCTTTTAGGCCCGATGGCTCCTTTGATCATCAACGACGATGAGGTCCAGGGTGAGACTTTCCTCCCCGGACAAATCTTCATCTTCGGCGGCTTCGCTCTGCGGGCCAATTCGCTTGGTCATCTGGAGCAGATCGAAAGCTACGCCCCTGGCCATCAAGTCAGGTTTGGAATCTTAAACTACACGGCAGATATCCGCGGAGACTTGATCTTCGACGGGTTCGAGCCACAGCCAGGCGCGCCGCACTATCCCGAGGGGCATGATATAGCTCTGCCTCTGAATAGTGCCCTGGAGGCCGCACACGCTCCGGCCCCGATCCTCGACTCGGAGCCCGCTGCGTTCTTTGAGGATGAACGGTTGGACGTCACCTCGGGGGCTGCGATCTTAAAGGCGATCGAGCCGAACGCCAGCCCCACACTCCGCATGGCCCATGACTCCAAGGAGTCGGATTCTTCTCTGAACTCCGGTCCTTCCGTGCCCCCGCCGATCGAATCTGATTGGGCGCCTGTAATGGAGTTCACCGCCGCGGACATCTTTCAGTACTCACCTTTCAGTGATATCCTGAAATCTCTCAAGTCTCTCTCTTTATCAGGAGAGCCCAGGCCGGACTATGGTCTGCGAGGTTGGGATTCGGACGACGAAGAAATTCAAAGCCCACCCACCACCCACTTAATAGCCATTGTCGATGATTTAACCGACATGCTTGACTTCGGCTCCGAAGACTTCGACGGTATGGACGACGAAGGAGGAGACGAACAAGAACCAGCACCTGTAGGACGCTGGACCGCCACCTCGTCATATGACATATATATGGTGGACGCTCCAAAGGATGGAGATGGCGATGGAACAGCGGAGGACGACAACTCGAAAAAACCGCCACAACGCCGGCGTCAACGGCGCCGCTCTAAATCCCGCCATAGCAGAAACAGTGATTCCGGCACGGGAGACAATACTACCCCGGACAACGCCGAAGAACACCAAAACCAGCAAGATTTGGTGCAGGAAGATGGAAAAGCCATCCCTCATGAGAGAGCGGCAGAGCGAGAGGTTGAGGATGATAACTACATGCCTCCCTCCGAAGACGAGGCAAGCCTCGACGACGACGAATTCGTCGTACCATCAGACCCCGCCGAACAAGAGCGTTTTAAACGCAGGCTTCTAGCCACGACGAACAGCCTAAAGAAAAAGCAGCAACAGCTTAAAGCTGATCAAGATTTGCTAGCTGACAGATGGACTGAAGTCCTTGCGGCCAAAGAGTATGAACTCGGGCGCCCCTCCAAAAAATATCCTAAGCGCAGGCCGCTACCCCAATCAGAGGGGGAAACATATGACATGGCAAACCGGCCACCTCGCAGCCGCGACAGAGAGGCCTGTCGAACCTTTAAACAAGCCATGCCCCGGTGCCGTTCAACTAAGGCATGGGATAACGAGCCAGACCTGCGAGACGTACTGGATGATAAAGCAAGGCAAAAAAGATCGATCTATGGATCGCGCGGACGCCCGACGACACATGATGATCTTCACTCCGGACACAATAAATCCGGCCGGGCTGAACACAACAGGCACAGCTCTTCCGAGCTGCGTCGTGACATAGCCCAGTACAGGGGCGCCGCACACCCACTATGCTTCACAGATGAAGTAATGGATCATAAAATCCCAGAGGGTTTCAAACCCGTCAATATTGAGTCGTACGATGGTACGACAGATCCGGCAGTATGGATTGAGGATTATCTCCTTCACATCCACATGGCACGTGGCGACGATCTACACGCCATAAAATATCTACCCCTTAAGCTTAAGGGACCAGCCCGGCACTGGCTTAACAGCCTACCAGCAGACTCAATCGGTTCTTGGGAGGACCTGGAAGCCGCATTCCTCGACAACTTCCAGGGGACCTATGTGCGGCCAACGGACGCCGACGACCTAAGCCACATAATTCAGCAGCCAGAAGAATCGGCCAGGCAATTCTGGACACGGTTCCTAACAAAGAAAAATCAGATAGTCGATTGTCCGGATGCAGAGGCCCTAGCAGCCTTCAAACGTAACATCCGTGACGAGTGGCTTGCCCGGAACCTGGGACAGGAAAAGCCGAAATCCATGGCAGCCCTCACGACACTCATGACCCGCTTTTGCGCGGGCGAAGATAGCTGGCTAGCTCACAACAACAACTTATCGAAGAAGCCTGGTAATTCGGATACCAAGGACAAAAGTGGCAGGTCACGTCGAAATAATCAGAAGCGTCGCATTAGCAGCGACAACAATGAGGATACGGCGGTAAATGCCGGATTCAGAGGCTATAAATCCGGTCAGCGGAAAAAGCCATTTAAAAAGAACACCCAGGGCCCGTCCAGTTTGGAACGGATACTCGACCGCTCGTGCCAGATTCATGGCACCCCCGAAAGGCCAGCCAATCACACCAACAGGGATTGTTGGGTGTTCAAGCAGGCAGGCAAGTTAAGAGCCGAACACAAAGACAAGGGGCTGAATAGCGACGACGCGGAGGAGCCCAGGCCGCCGAACAACAATGGACAGAAGGGGTTTCCCCCACAAGTGCGGACGGTGAACATGATATACGCGACCCACATTCCCAAGCGGGAGAGGAAGCGTGCGCTACGGGACGTATACGCGATGGAGCAAGTCGCCCCAAAGTTCAACCCATGGTCCTCCTGCACGATCACTTTTGATCGAAGGGACCACCCCACTAGCATCCGTCATGGCGGTTTCGCCGCATTGGTCCTTGACCCAATCGTTGACGGATTTCATCTCACAAGAGTCCTCATGGACGGCGGCAGTAGCCTGAACCTGCTTTATCAGGATACAGTGCGGAAAATGGGCATAGATCCATCAAGGATCAAGCCCACAAGGACGACCTTTAAAGGCGTCATCCTAGGTGTAGAGGCTATCATGCCCTGCTCGGACGAACTGCATTCGCTAAATTCAATGCGGTGCCGCACTACGCATATCTCAAGCTCAAGATGCCAGGCCCTCGAGGAGTAATTACGGTCAGCGGAAACACCGAACGCTCCATCCGTACAGAGGAGCACACAGCGGCCCTCGCAGCGGAAGTACAAAGCAGCCTTTCAAGGCAACTCTCTAGTCCGGCCGTTAAAAAGCCGGACAATGCAAAGCGCGCCCGGAGTAACCTGCAACAAGACTGTCTGGCACATTCGGAGCAAGCGTAGCAATACGGCCCCGACCCCAGCCATCGCAACATAGCGGAGCTAGTACCTCGAGTACACAATTATGCCCTTAAAATTCCATGGGCACAGGGGGAGGGGCACATTAACGGCATGCCTACAATACGGCGTGAAACGTACTAGGGGCTGCCGGATTTTTCTTTTTTACTTTCAGGACTCCATACTCTGGATAACCTGTTCGGCCTTGCTGCCGCACAGACGATGCAAGACCCAGGAAAGCAGACAAAGCTACGCCGCATTATGGAACTCTCAGGTGGTCTCTACTTCGAACGATATATCTGTTTCTAAATTCCGCGACCTGCGCCTGGTTAGGACATGTTAAATAGTCTAATATCTTTTTTGCTTATTGCACTACTTGTATCGTTCGGCTTTGATAAATAGCCCCTTTATAAACAATGCATAGCTTTTTGTCTATTTTTTGCATTATCTTCTTTTAATATATATGTTTATTAAATAACATGATCGCACCCGTACACCATGGTACGGCAAAACACGCCAGGGGCTTCATTACCCTTTTATCTGGTGTGAGAAGTCCGTACACTTTCACAAGTGCGGCACCCCGAACTTATAGCACTATATGCATTGGCTCCGAGTCATGATTTTGGTCACATGTTGGGTTTGCCCGGCTCCTATGTTTTGGTGCCTTACGTTCCGCTATATCGGCTAAGGTAGCACTAGGAGAACCACTGCGATTGTGCCCCAGTTCAGGTGGGTTGAGCACCTCAGTGGAGAAAGCTAAAACAGACTGTCATGATAAGGCGTGAGACCGGTCGCTGTTCGAGAGGTTTTTCGAGTCCTTAAAGGCTTATGCCGCTTCGAGCGAGGAGCTGGCTATGTCCAGCCAAAGGCGTGGATAGCGCCCCGAATTCGGCCTTCCGAACTAGGGGCTTCGCCGAAATTTAAAATTATAACGTTCTATGGCTAAGTGAGAGTGTTCAAGCATTATAGTCCGATTTCCTGGTTCGTTGTGCTGAGCGCCTCCCTCGAAGGACCCAACTATGGGAAAAAGAGCCCTCAGGTTTACCCCGAACACCCCAGCACTAGTGTCATGGGGGCAGAAGCCGACGACTGGCCATCTCTCAATTTTTGATAAACGGCCGCATGGAAAATAATATTTTAAATTCAATAAGCATTGCTTAGCGCATATGAAAAAGTTTTCAGCGCACAGGATACAAACGAGCGAGTTCATTCAAATACTACATCTTTAGTACATTCATCCATGACAAGGCGGGCTCTGGCAAGAACTTCCTTGTAGTAGTTCTCGGGCTTGCGATGCTCCTTCCCCACCGGCGGCCCGTCCTTCACCAGCTTCTCTCCATCCAGCTTACCCCAGTGTACCCTTACACGGGCAAGGGCCCTCCGGGCACCTTCAATGCAGGCGAAGCGCTTGATGACCTCAAGCCGTGGACAGGCCTCCACCAGCCGCCGCACTAGCCCGAAATAGCTCCCAGGCAGGGCCTCTCCAGGCCATAGCCGAACTAGTAAGCCCTTCATGGCCTGTTCGGCCGCCTTGTGGAGCTCGACCAGCTGTTTCAGCTGATCGCTTAAGGGCACAGGGTGTCCGGCCTCAGAATACCGAGACCAGAACACACTCTCCGTCTAGCTGCCCTCTTCAGCTCGGTAGAACGCGGCGGCGGCGGATACGCTGCGGGGAAGATTGGCGAACGCCCCTGGAGAACTCCGGATTCGGGTAAGTAATAGGTAGTTTAGTTTTATATTCCTACTTTGCATTAAGAATGCCTTACCCGTTGCTATCTTTTTCACCTCCTCCAACTCTTGGAGGGCCTTTTGGGCTTCGGCCTTGGCATTCTTGGCGGACTCAATGGCCGACGCGAGCTCGGATGCTTGCGCTTTTGACTCAAGCTCCAAACTCTCATGTTTTTTCATGAGAGCTTGCAGCTCTTGCTGCACCTCGCCGACCTGAACCCCAAGCCTTTCTCGCTCGGCGCGCTCCTCGGCCGTTTTCTTTCCGGCCTCAGCCAGCGCCTGCTTCAGGGTTGCCACCTCGGTTGTGGCCCCTACAATAAGCAGTACAATCCTGTTATTTCTTTCTGCAATCAAGCCTCTCCATAGGCACCTTTTTTTTATTTTTTAGGGTATTTTTTACCTTCTTTCTCCTCGAGCTGCCGTTTGGCAAGGCCGAGCTCTTGCTCGGTCCGCCCGAGGTCCTTTTTAAGGACATCCACCTGCGCAGTCAGTGCGGCGGTGGACAACAGCAAAGCCTGCATACGCATATTTGACCTTTTGTTGTTAGACTCCTGCGAAAATTACTAGATCCTCTATTCGGCTTTTCTTTCCGAACAGAGCATCATGGGCTATTGTCTATGCGGTAAATAATTTGACATATTTCTTTTTACCTGGAAGCATGTTAGAAGGCTAGCGCAAACTTCAGTTAGTCCGCTCTTGGCGGAATGAACCCTTTGGATCACCGTACTCATAACAGTACGGTGCTCCTCGTCGATGGTGGCGCCCTCAAGCACCTCCACCAGATTGTCCGGCGCCTCTGGTTGGACGGAGGTCGCCGGCTCAGACGGCTTACTCCTCTTGGAAGGAGTTCGCCCACCGCGGACCGGGACTGTCGAGTCCGGCGCGGTGTCCGGCACAATGCCGGACTTGGAGCCCTGGGGGGTTTCATCCCCTTTACTCCTGGGGTTCGGAGGATTGCCTTGCAGCTCCTCCAGGACCATCTCCTCCCGCCCTGAAGCTTGGTGGGGCGCCACTTCGGCGTCGTCCGCCCCGTAGGGGGAGACAGCGGGCGGAACATAGTTCACGTCCGATGAATCCAGGGAGCCGCTCGACGAATCGTCGAGTTCGGCCCGGGGCGGGCTGCATAAATTACGTTCGACATTAGGGAAAGGCACGCATTGAAAAATATCATGAGTCACTCTGGTATGTAAATAACTTACGATGTCGCCGGACGCTTGGTTCTGTCCAGCCACTCCTCTCCGCCCTCTTTGGCGTCGTCAGAGTAGTCCGGCGGAGGGGTCTTCCTTTTCCTCGACCCTTCGGCCTCCCCCGTTGGGGTGGCCTTCTTCTTCTTTTCTCCCCTCACTGGGGTGGCGGGAGAGCTTCCTTGCTCCTCCTCCTCGTTTTCACGAGAGGAGGGCGTCGGAGACTCGTCAGACGACAAGCTCGACATCACCATGTTGCGGGAACTCTTTCGAGTCCCGGTGGTTTTCTTCTTCTTGACCTTCTTCTCCGGCACCACATAAGGCGCCAGAGCCAGCAGCTTCACTAGGAGAGCTGGGGCTGGGTCTTCGGGCAAGGGAGCCGGACAGTTAATTGGTCCGGCTACCTTCAGCCAAGCCTGTTAGAGGTAAGGGAGTTTAGATCCCGCGCAGAGTCAAAACTGTGAAAAGAAAAGAGCTTAGTATCCTGTAAAAGGTGAAGATAGCTTACATCGCTAGCGTGATGCTGTGAGCTGTATCCGCGATCCTCGGAGGCGGATGCGGGAGCCACGGCACCCTTGAAAATCACCTTCCAAACATCTTCGTACGTCGTGTCGAAAAGCCCCTTGAGGGTTTGGTGCTGCGCCGAGTCGAACTCCCACAGATTGAAGTCCCGTTGTTGGCACGGGAGGATCCGGCAGACGAGCGTAACCTGGACTATATTGACAGGCCGGATTGGCTTGTTCACCAGGGACTGGATGCAAGTTTGCAGTCCGGTCACCTCTTCTTCTTTGCCCCACGACAGGCCCGTCTCTTTCCAGGACATAAGCCACGTGGGGGGTCCGGATCGGAACTCGGGGGCTGCGACCCATTTTGGATCGCGTGGCTCGATGATGTAAAACCACCCTGCTTGCCACCCCTTTAGGGTCTCCACAAAAGAGCCCTTGAACCAGAGGATGTTGGGTATCTTGCCAGCCATGGCACCTCCGCACTCCGCCTGGGTGCCGGACACCACCTTGGGCTTGACGTTGAAGGTCTTGAGCCAGAGGCCAAAGTGGGGGAGGATGCGGAGAAAGTCCTCACACACGACGATAAACGCCGAGATATTGAGGATAAAGTTCGGGGCCAGATCATGGAAATCTAGGCCGTAGTAGAACATGAGCCCCCGGACAAAAGGGGAAGAAAAACTACCCTCTCATGGGGCCTTGGGGTAGGATGAAGCTACCCCTCCTCAGGAAGCCGGTGCGGGATGTCCTTAGACAGGTATCCGGCCTTCCTTAGCTTTTTTACTTGACCCTCCGTGATGGAGGAAACCATCCACTTGCCTCCCGCTCCGGACATTGCTGGAGAAGGTTGAGGAAGGAAGGGCGGACTTGGGCGCTAGAGCTTGAGTGCGCGAGAGATGGATGGGCAAAGGAGGAAGAAGGCGTAGGTAGAAAGGTGGATCCTTATCCCCTTATATGGGCCGGTGCGGTTATGCGTCCCCACCTACCTAATGAAACTCACTTGCCTCTCAAGCGCCGTGGTAAATGGCGCGGTTCGGTTACCCACGTCCGTATTAATGAGAATCCCGTTAAAAGGGCACACGATCTCTGCTTTGACAAGACGTGCTAAGGAAACCTCCTCGCTAAACGCGCCGAGGTGGAACGATGAAAATAATTTATATAGAAGGCTTGGTCGCAGTGTTATGACGCACTGCGGAATACGTTAGCAGATTTGATTTATGTTAATATTATTCTCTATATGGCAATATGTTGATACTTGTTTTGCAGAGCCGGACACTATTTTTGGTGTTTGTAGTCTTGTTGAAGAACTTGTAGGAGGAACCCGCCTTGCAATGCCGAAGACAATTTGTGCGCCGAACTCGTCGTCATTGAAGCCTGGTTCAGGGGCTACTGAGGGAGTCCTGGATTAGGGGGTGTTCGGATAGCCGAAGTATACCTTCAGCCGGACTCCAGGACTATGAAGATACAAGATTGAAGACTTCGTCCCGTGTCCGGAAGGATCTTTTCTTGGCGTGGAAGGCAAGCTAGGCGTGCGGATATTCAAGATCTCCTACCATTGTAACCGACTTTGTGTAACCCTAACCCTATCCGGTGTCTATATAAACCGGAGGGTTGTAGTCCGTAGGACAACCTTCATCATACACAATCATACCATAGGCTAGCTTCTAGGGTTTAGCCTCCTTGATCTCGTGGTAGATCTACTCTTTTACTACCTGTCGTGGGTTTGTCACGGCAGATGTCCTAGCGAAAGGACTTAGTCGTGAGGCCATCGCAACGGGTTAACTCGAAGGGGTTAAAGCGGACACAAGGACACAGAGAGTTTTATACTAGTTCGGCCCCTTCGAGGAAGGTAAAATCCTACGTCTAGTTGTGATGGGATTGATGTGGTTTCGACGACTAGGGAGCAAACAAGCTTCGCCTGAGCCTCGAATTGTTGTTGTCTGTCTTAAACCGTCATCGGGTCGTCCCCTTATATACACGGGTGACGCCCGTCGGTTTACAGAGTCCCAACCTCCGGTTCATAAACGTGCCCGGGTTGGTCTCTTTATTCCTAACTTACAATACAAGTTTATATCAGGACGGTTTACGGCTACAAACCCTAAACCGACTATAGGCCTTGGGCCCTTCTACGCCTCTTTGGGCTTTAACATCTTGGGTCCATCAACGAAGTTAACCTGGGCCATGTAGGCCGGTTTACACCGAATAGTGATATCCCCAACATTAGGCCCCAGATTGATTTGAACAGGTTCATGTCAATCCTTAGCAAAAATCCCTGTCTTCAATATCTTCCGATAACTGTTTAAACCGTCATGTCGTCATCTCCTCTGGTTATTGTAAACTGGTATGATGTCATCATAAATATACCGTTTTTATTTGTTAGATCCGCAATAATTAAGGCGACATCTGGGCTTTCGAAATCCGCGGGTCCTAGATTCGCGCGCCTGACGCATGCACTGTGCCTCATAAATAGGACCGGAGGGTCATTTTTCCTTTTCCTCCCCTTCGTCCCTTCTCTCTTCATCTTCCTCGCGCCCCAGACCTCGGAGCTCCGCCGCCGTTGCTGACTCTGCACCACCCTGGGCTGCTGCATCAACCTGATCATACCAGAGAATCGCGGCGTTCTTCCGCGTCTTCTTAAATCCTGGTAAAGCTTCTGCTTCCTTGTCCCAGATCTATTCTAGGGTTCATTGTTCCTGCCATGTTCTTGCTTGCTGCTCATATCCATGGCGAGTCCTGTCAAACGGATCTTGGCACCTGCACTATGATTTCCAGCCGTTTTTAGTATTCGTCCATAAATTTTTATTCGTTTCCTTAGATCTCATCCATTTTGCGGCTTGTTTGAACCCATACTGGTCTGCTGTAAGCTTGACTTATATTTTCGTTTCTTTTCCGCACTGGCTGTAGATCTGTCGTTGTAAAAGATCAGTGTGAAACCTGTTTCTGTCCACATTATACAATTTCCAATACTTTCAATCTTTTAGATCCGGTGGTTTAACTTAGCAGAACGAACATACGAACCCATATATACCATTAGTCCCCTTGTTGAACCGCCAGACACTCTCATCTCAGATATTCCCGGTTTAAATAGAATTTCCTCCGGTTTAAATAGATGCACCTTCGGTTTATAGAACTGCCCCTTCGATTTAAGATCAATCATACTCTTAAACCGGAATAGCTTTGTCTTGTAGATTTCATCATGGCGAAGCAGATATATGAATGCAACTGGGTTCCCTCTCGTGTTACAGAGACACAACTGAATAACTTAGTTCTGACTGGTGCTTTAAGTAGTAAAAATGCCATCCACTGGAGAGTTCTAGGTGAAGAATGTCCTCGCACTCCACAAGAAGGAGAAGTCGTTGTTTTTGCGGATCACTTAGCCCGGGGTTTCAATCCGCCCGGTTCAAAATTTTATCGGGATGTCTTGGCCAATTTCCAATTGCGCCCGCAAGATGTTGGTCCAAACTCTGTTACCAACATTTGCCACTTCCAAGTGCTTTGTGAGGTATACTTCCAAGAGGAACCCACAGTTGAGCTGTTCCGAGACTGTTTCCACTTAAACCGTCGCACAGAGTTTACGGATGGCCCCAACATGGAATTGGGTGGCATGGCAATCCAGAAAAGGAAAGAAGTCACTTACCCTCACGCCAAGCTGCAGAGTCACCCCCAAGAATGGAACCACTCTTGGTTCTATTGCAGAGACACTTCCCCTGCTGATGAAAATCCTCTGCCTGGCTTCCGTCCGGAAAGACTTAGCAATACACACCCCTTCCCTCCAAGGCTAACTGCTAAAGAGAGAAGTAAGTATGCCCCTCAGCTGTCCAAGCTCAGAGCTTTCATGGCCAACGGTTTGACGGGAGTTGATCTTGCTCGTTGCTGGATTTCATGGAGCATACTGCCTCTCAGTATACGCTCCGGTTTAATGTGCAAGTATACCGGTCGGGTTAACAACCCTTTAAGGCACTGCAGTATTCAGCTGACTGAAGATGAAGTCACGGAAGCCGTGAAAAAGATGTTGAATGAACCGGAATATGCTTGCGCCCGAACCGGTCTGCCTCCTTTCTGCGATATCAACAAACCGCCCGCTGTAAGCGACTTATCTTTGTTTTTAAAGAATTTATGATTTCCGCACTTGTATAACATTAACTCCAATATTGTCTGAAACAGGGAGATGATCCGTTTTGGAGTAAGAAGCTTCCTCAAGAGCCATCAGAGAAAGTAAACCGACCCAAAACGAGGGTGAAGAAACCTGCCCCGAAGAAGAGAAACACCGCCTCTTCCAACCCGGAAATTGATGATGATAATGATGTGGGTAATCCGGACCTTGAGGTAGACCTTGATTCAGTAGGCTTACTTTTCATACGCCTTATTGATGATGATATTTGTCAGGACGACGCTGAGGCTAGCAACGCTGGCGTCCCAGAGGTAACTATTCTTTCCTCTGACTCAGACCCTTTGCCCTTGTGAAAACTTCGGCAAGTAAACCGGAAAATTAAATTTTCTCATCCTCTTGCTTACTTGGATCCCAACTTTCTTGTGAAGACCCAGCAACATGAAGCTCGTCGCACAACCCGGCACAACGGCCAGGTAGTTACCTCCACCGGTTTACCGAATAGCCCAGTTCGGAAACACCGCTCAGAGGTCTCCAATTTATTCGTTAGCTTTCGTCCTAAAGCGGGTTTAATTCGTCAGCCTCTTAATCCGTCTGACTCCGATTACAAGGTTACTTCCCATTCATCTTCTGGTGAATCCTCGGCCACTCAACTGCCACCGCTAAAAACGGTTATTGGGTAAGTTAGACTGATCATAATACTTTTTACGTACGGTTTTATGATTTATACTGCTCTTTGACCTTTGCGTCTCTTTCAGGGCTAAGCCTAGACCGAGCAAAAAAGCTCGTCTGGATAATACGACCGAGGGAAGTGCTTCCCCTGAACCGGAGAAGGCACCCGACGTTGATGCACTTATTCACGAAGTTGTTCATAATGACCCACCTCCACAAGATGATGTCCATGTTGAAGAAAGGCCTACTGACACTTCTGGCCTTGTCAACCAGCCTGCCAGCCCTGTTCGGATTGAAAAATCCATTGATCCTTCCGTAACTGCTGATAAACCGACAGTGCCAGTGCAAAGCAGCGAGCCCAAGGATGATGATGTTATAATTACTGGTGTTGGTCGTTCTGAACCAGGGAATCCTGTCGCTTTAGCCAAGCATTCTGCCAAGGAAGAATTCTCTGCTATGAAAGGCAAATGGGATGTCGATTTGACGACGTATGCTGCTCTGAACGCCCAAGACATTCACTCTGGTTATTTAAACCGACTGTACACCAGCCGTGACTATGAAGCTGGTCTGGTCCGTCTGATGAAGGAAAAACTTGAGGTAACTTCCCTGTGCTCTTTACCACAATTGTATTATCTCATCTAGCCCCCAAGGGTCAGATTGTATCCATCTTCAAACCGAGACAATAATATGGACCACAATGCCTTTAAATCCATTAGTGTAATCACCAAAGGCCGGTTTGACTTAACAGAGTTAAACCGGGACTTTAATAACGACCTTAGCCATAAAGCACCATCAAATAGCCATTAGCCCCCAAGTGCCAAGTTGAATACCTGTATTGAGCTTGGGACTTTGCAATGCAGTACTTGGATGGAAATCAAATATGCATTAGCCCCCAAGTATCAAGTACATAACTTGTTCTGTGGTTGATACTTCCAAATCGCATACTTTTTCCTTAAAGCATGTCATTATCTTCTGCAGGCCGATTTGAAGACCAAAGATAACCAAGTCTCAGACCTTCAAGAGATCTTAAAAACCCAACAGGCTGAAACTGCTAAGGCAAAGGAAGAGTTGACCAACGCTTTAGGTAGCATGGAACGGCTGAAGGAAGGCTTCAAGAAAGAACAAGCTGACTGGGCCACAGAGAAGGCCGCTTTAATCAAGAGGGCTGAGAATGCCGAAGCTACTCTTAAACCGGTGGTAGATGAACTATCTGCCGTAAAGCGACAAGTGCATGCCATGACCTCTGCTATCTTTGGTAAACTTCCTTCGAGTTCTTTCATTTTCCTGTATGATACTTTGGACTTCGTGTAGTAGGTCGGGTTTGTAATCTATCTTGTAATGCTGTAGGTACACGCATTGGTCACTTGGGGTCCGATGTTCGGAAGAAACTCAAAGCTGCCTACACTTTGATTGAGCACCTATATACCGGAGCGCAACGAATCATCACCACCGCATCACATAACAACCCGGCCCCAACTCTGATTCAAGACACTTTGAAAAGGTTGTCCATGCTTCCTGCCCGGATTGAAGAATTGAAAAGATCAGCTGCTCGAACCGGAGCCATTAATGCCTTGATCCGGGCAAAGGCGTGGGTGCCAGACTTCGATCCCATCGAAGCAGCACAAGGTTATCCCAGCTTGAAGGAAGACGGCTCGGACTTCAGTGAAAAATGATCTAAGGATGATAAACCGGGCGGTGCGTCCCCTGGCTTGTCAATTAGCTGAAGAGGCAGATCTGACGCATTACCAAGCTCAATATGACGATCAGAACAAACGAGTGGCTGCCCCGATTCCTGAAGCAGAAAATCTGATTCCTCCAATCCGTAAGCACACCTATGCTCCTGATATTGAACCGTCTTCACTGATTCATGAGGAGGCTGTTTTTCAAGCTTTAATGGGAATCGACTGGACCACTATTGATTTCTAGCCGATGGGTAGTCAGGAGGAAACTGAAGCGGCACAGGATGACCCAAAACCATCAAACCAGGGCGTCGAACAAGCTTGAACCGAACTCCAGTGTAACTCAGCTGGATACGTTAATCCGTGTGAGAGAACAAATTTATTTAGGCACCATGCTGCCTTGTAATAAGATAGCCAATACTTCTGTTTTAACTGTGCCCTTGTGCACAGGCACTGATGCCCTTGTTTGAATTCTGCAATTTATATTTCCTGCAACCATGAAATTCTAAAACTGCCACGGCGGTTATACCGCCAAACAGCTCATGATCCTTATATATATGTAATAATAAAGGAAACTTAGGTATATGACCAAAATATGTGATACAAAATACCTGCCTTCACTTAACATGAAGTTGGCCTTAGATAATCTTGAAACGGCGGTTATATAAACCATTATCCTTATAGGAGAAGATAGCTCCTATATTTCGAAAACGTCGGTTTTACCGTGCAAACCGTGCTGCGTCATTGTAAACCCTCTGTTACTCCATGATGTTAACAGAAAAGTCAAACCGGGCAAATTGCCTCCGGATCAAGCTGCGTCAGCTGAATCGGTTCAAAAACATTGGTTGTTCGAAAGAAAAACGCAATGAAAAACAAAGAACAGGCAACCAAATATGATAGAAAATGCAACAGTAAAACGTGTGCAAATGGTGGCTGTTATGAGCCGTTCAGAAGGCATTACCATCGTCAAGACATGACCAAGCCCCCAATAGGTGTAGCTGCGGTTCAAGTCGACTAGGTCCCCAACTGACACCGTGGCAAATGTGCCGGCCAAATGGCATTGCATTGGTTCGGGTTCGACCAAGCCCCCAAGTGACTCTGTGGCCTTAGGCCGATCAAGTGGCATTACATTGGTTCGGATACGACCAAGTCCCCAAATGACCTGGTGGCTATCGCCTATCAAGTGGCATTGCATTGGTTCGGATACGACCAAGCCCCCAAGTGATATTTATCAAGCTTTTTGTAAAGCGAACTCAAGGGGTAAACCGGAGGTCGCTTTAAGGCAAATCAACTCCGTGTAACCACACATGATATGAAGAACAGAGACCCCGCTTTAGCTGAGGCTCCGGTTTATTATATTGATGATAATATATACATTGTCATAATATATACATAAGCAGAGCCGATGGCTCATGTATAGTAAGGCCGAAGATGAGCTATGTTCCACGGCCTGTTGGTCTCCTCCTCTGATGTGCGTGAGTCTTTATGCTCTCGAATGTCAATCAGATAGTATGACCCATTATGCAGATTCTTGCTGACCACAAAAGGTCCTTCCAAGGCGGGGATAACTTGTGCATATCAGTCTGGTCCTGGATGAGCCGGAGCACTAAATCCCCTTCCTGAAAGGTTCTGGTTCTAACCCGGCGGCTGTGGTAACGGCGAAGATCTTGCTGGTAAATCGCTGAATGGGCAGCTGCTAAGTCACGCTCCTCATCCAACAAGTCCAAAGCGTTCTGTCGCGCCGTCTCATTGTCCGCTTCAACATAAGCTGCTACACAGGGTGAGTCATGACGTATGTCACTGGGGAGAACCGCCTCCGCTCCATAAACCATGAAGAACGGTGTATACCCTGTGGACCTGTTAGGCGTAGTATTGATACTCCATAACACAGATGGTAGATCTTCAACCCAACAACCTGGCGTCCTCTGCAAAGGGACCAAAAGCCGGGGCTTGATGCCTCTCAAGATCTCTTGATTCACCCATTCCGCTTGACCATTAGATTGTGGGTGAGCTACAGATGAGATGTCAAGCCGTATATGTTCACGTTCGCAGAACTCCTTCATAGCACCTTTGGATAAATTGATACCGTTGTCTGTGATGATGCTGTGTGGAAAGCCAAACCGGAAAATCACCTTTTTGATGAACTGAACCGCCGTGGCCGCATCACACTTGCTAACAGGTTCTGCCTCTACCCACTTTGTAAATTTATCAACCGCCACCAAGAGGTGGGTCTTCTTGTCCTTAGACCTTTTGAAAGGCCCAACCATGTCTAGCCCCCATGTTGCAAACGGCCAAGTAATTGGGATCATCCTCAATTCCTGGGCCGGTATGTGAGCTCGTCTGGAAATTCTTTGACAACCATCACATAGCCTGACCAGATCTTCCGCATCAGCATGAGCGGTCAACCAATAGAAGCCGTGGCGGAACGCTTTAGCCACCAGTGATTTTGAACCAGCGTGGTGACCACAATCTCCTTCATGTATCTCACGTAGTATTTCACAGCCTTCCTCAGGGGACACACACCGTTGTAACGCCCCTGACACACTGCGATGATGCAACTCGCCTTTGACAATGGTCATGGACTTGGACCGTCGAACGATCTGCCGAGCCAATGTCTCATCCTCTGGTAATTCGCCTCGGCTCATGTATGCGAGATACGGAACCGTCCAATCCGGAGTGATGTGAAGAGTCGCCACCAACTGAGCCTCCGGATCAGGAATAGCTAAATCCGCTTCACCAGGTAGTTGTACCGATGGGTTATATAATACATCCAGGAAAACGTTGGGCGGGACCAGTTTACGCTGAGAGCCCAGCCGGCTTAAAGCGTCCGCCGCTTCGTTCTTTCTACAGTCCACATGGTCCACCTCATAGCCTTTAAAATGACCTGCCACAATATCCACTTCACGACGGTAAGCAGCCATGAGTGGGTCCTTAGAATCCCAGGTACCAGATACTTGCTGAGCCACTAGGTCCGAGTCACCAAAGCATCTAACCCGGCTTAGATTCATTTCCTTAGCCATCCGGAGACCATGGAGTAAAGCTTCGTACTCAGCTGCATTGTTAGTACAAGGGAACATTAAGCGGAGGACATAACAAAATTTGTCACCTCGTGGGGAAGTTAAAACGACTCCAGCCCCCGAGCCCTCCAATTGTCTGGATCCGTCAAAATGAATGGTCCAATATGTGTGATCCGGCTTCTCTTCAGGTGCTTGCAACTCCGTCCAATCGTTGATGAAATCGACAAGTGCTTGGGATTTTACTGCCGTTCGGGGCACGTATTTCAAACCGTGCGGCCCAAGATCTATGGCCCACTTGGCAATCCGACCAGTCGCCTCCCGGTTCTGTATGATGTCACCCAAGGGGGCAGAACTGACCACCGTGATGGGGTGCCCCTGAAAATACTGCTTCAGTTTCCGGCTTGCCATGAAGACCCCATATACTAGCTTCTGCCAATGCGGGTATCTTTGTTTGGACTCAATAAGCACCTCACTGATATAATAAACCGGTCGTTGAACCGGATGCTCCTTTCCTGCCTCCTTCCGCTCCACCACAATTGCTACACTGACCGCCCTGGCGTTAGCTGCAACATACAACAGGAGTGGTTCTTTATCAATGGGAGCGGCGAGCACAGGCGGGTTAGCTAGCTGTCTCTTTAAGTCCTCAAACGCTTTATCAGCCTCAGGACTCCAGACGAATTGGTCCGTCTTCTTCAACATCTGATACAAAGGAATCGCCTTCTCACCGAGGCGGCTGATAAACCGGCTTAATGCGGCAATCCGGCCGGCCACATGCTGAACATCATTGATACACTTCGGTTTAGCTAGGGAGGTGATGGCTGTAATTTTTTCCGGATTAGCTTCAATTCCTCTGTTGGACACCAAGAAACCCAACAATTTGCCTGCTGGTACACCGAAAACACACTTAGCCGGATTGAGCATCATCTGGTATGTTCTGAGATTATCAAAGGTTTCCTTCAAATCATCAACCAGAGTCTCCTTTTTTCGCGATTTAACCACAATGTCATCCACGTAAGCATGTACGTTACGACCAATCTGTTCATGAAGACAATTTTGCACGCACCGTTGGTAGGTTGCCTGGGCGCTCTTGAGCCCAAAAGGCATTGACACATAGCAGAAGGCTCCAAAGGGAGTGATGAACGCCGTCTTCTCCTGGTCCTTAACCGCCATCTTGATCTGATGATAACCAGAGTATGCATCCAGAAAACTCAAACGCTCGCAACCTGCCGTAGCATCGATGATCTGATCAATCCAGGGGAGGGCGAAAGGATCTGCTGGACAAGCTTTATTCAAGTCTGTGTAATCCACGCACATGCGCCAGGTGACATTTTTCTTAAGGACTAACACTGGATTGGCCAGCCACTCTGGGTGAAAAACTTCCACAATAAATCCAGCCGCCAAGAGCCTGGCTACTTCTTCACCAATAGCTTTCCTTCTTTCCTCATTAAACCGACGGAGGAACTGTTTGACCGGTTTGTATTTAGGATCCACATTAAGAGTGTGCTTAGCGAGTCGCCTCGGTACACCAGGCATGTTAGAGGGCTTCCATGCGAAGATGTCCCGATTCTCACGGATGAACTCGATGAGCGCGCTTTCCTATTTTGGATCCAGATTGGCACTGTTACTGAACTGCTTAGTCGAATCGCCGGGAACGAAGTCAACAAGCTTAGTCTCAGCTGCTGATTCGAACTTAAGGGCCGGATCATGCTCCGTAGTTGGTTTCTTTAGTGAAGTCATGTCCTCCGGATCAACATTATCTTTGTAATGCTTTAGCTCTTCAGTGTCACAAACCGATTCTGCATAAGTCGCATCTCCTTCCTCGCACTCCAAAGCGATCCTACGGCTTCTGTGAACCATTATGGTCCCCTTGTAACCCGGCATTTTGAGCTGTAAATATACATAGCAAGGTCGTGCCATAAATTTAGCATATGCCGGTCGCCCAAACAAGGCGTGGTATGGACTCTGGATTTTAACCACTTCAAACGTCAGTGTCTCCGATCTGGAATCATGCTCATCGCCAAAGGCCACTTCCAGGGCTATCTTACCAACCGGATACGCGGATTTGCCGGGTACCACACCGTGGAACACCGTATTGGTCGGTCTGAGATCTTTATCAACCAGCCCCATACGACGGAAAGTCTCATAATACAAGATGTTAATGCTGCTTCCTCCGTCCATGAGCACTTTGGTGAGCTTATAACCTCCCACCTGAGGTGCCACCACCAACGCCAACTGACCCGGATTATAAACCCTAGGAGGATGATCTTCTCGACTCCATGTAATTGGTTGCTCCGACCAGCGCAGGTAATGAGGTGTGGCCGGTTCAACAACACTGACTGCCCGCCTCTGAAGCTTCCTGTCTCGCTTATCCAAGCTGGTAGTAAAAACATGATACTGCCCACTACTCAACTGTTTCGGGTGGCTCTGATAACCCGACTGCTGCTGCTGGTGGTGGTTGTAACCACCTTGGTTATTTTGATTGTTTTGATTGTTCTGCCCACCCGAATTACCATTGAATCCTGAACCGGAATTTCCACCACCGTAACCAGGCCCGGAACTTGAACCGCCGCCTGAGCCATGATCATACTGAAAAACGTTAGAACCTTTGAACTCCTTCATGATGTAACAATCCTTCCAAAGGTGGGTTGCCGGCTCCTCCTTCGTTCCGTGCTTCGGACAGGGTTGGTTTAACAGATAGTTCAAGCGCTCTGGATTAGGACTGGGTCCTCTGCTTGAACTCGGCGGTCTACCCTTACGTCGCTGGCCCTTATTCCGCGCATTGGTGTTAGCCACAAAATCCACGCTCCCATCCGGTTTACGCTTGCCTCCACCCCCATTGCCTGCTGGATGGTGCTGCTGGCCCTTTGGGTTGCTGTTCTTCTTTCCCTTCCCTATCTTTTCATCATCAGACTCGGGATCTTTGGTATTGTCAGAATCAGCATATTTCACCAGAGCAGCCATGAGCGTTCCTATATCCGTGCAATTGCGTTTCATGCGACCCAATTTCAGCTTCAGGGGACCAAACCGGCAGTTGCCTTCCAACAGCACGACGGCTGTGTCTGCGTTAATACGATCTGATGAATGTAAAACTTGGGATACCCGGCGCACCCAATGAGTTGTTGACTCTCCTTCTTGCTGGACACAAGCAGCTAGATCGACTATCGACATCGGCTGCTTACACGTGTCTTTGAAATTATTGATAAACCGGGCTCGCAATTGGGCCCATGAACTAATAGAATTAGGTGGTAGGCTTTTCAACCATGTCCGGAAGGATCTTTTCTTGGCGTGGAAGGCAAGCTATGCGTGCGGATATTCAAGATCTCCTACCATTGTAACCGACTCTGTGTAACCCTAACCCTATCCGGTGTCTATATAAACCGGAGGGTTGTAGTCCGTAGGACAACCATCATCATACACAATCATACCATAGGCTAGCTTCTAGGGTTTAGCCTCCTTGATCTCGTGGTAGATCTACTCTTGTACTACCCATATCATCAATATTAATCTAGCAGGAGTAGGGTTTTACCTCCATCGAGAGGGCCCGAACCTGGGTAAAATAAAGTGTCCCTTGTCTCCTGTTACCATCCGACCTTGACGCACAGTTCAGGACCCCCTACCCGACATCCGCCGGTTTTGACACCGACACCAGGGAAGGCATAGGCGCACGTCGCGCGCATCCATTTCGTGTCCGCGCCGATGCAAATCAGACTCACATTTGGGCCGAAAATGGGTCGGCGGGAGGACGAAAAGCGAACATGCGTCCGTTTGGGTCCACGCGTTGGGCCGACTTTTCTGTCCACGGCGACCCAAATAGACATGCGTAGACGAAATGGGTTGGCGCATTGGAGTTATTCCAAGTCCACTCCAACACACGACACCAAACAGACGTCCATTTTTCATCCGTTTGGAGGTGGCAATGGGGTCGCGTCTGCCCAGATTTTTGGATGCGTTGGCTGTGCGCCCAACTCACGCTCGCATTTTGGCCGCATCTTATCCGCTGTGCATGCAGATATGAAAGGAACAAAACATGTAGCTAAATGGTAGCAGCCATAGTTCACACCAGTGGCCGCTTTCATGTTGGTTCATGTCGGCCGGCAACAAAGCCATCAGCCTACAGAATGGTCACCCAAGTTTCACGCCGAGAACAAAACCAGCGGCCGGCACACTAGCCAGCCTACAAAATGGACATATTTTTTTACATCGGAACAAAGCCAACGGCCGCACACGAGCCATCCTTCAAAAGGTTTTGAGGCCAGCAACAAAGCCAGCGATCGGCACACCAGTCAGCCTTTAAGTATACGACCATCAAGACTGAGGTCTCACCTAGTTCAGGCCGCCACGGGCGTACATCTCCTTCTGCTGGTTAGTGAACCAAGACTTCCTCTCCGGTGACATGTTGTTCTTGTCGCCGCTCATGAATGCGAGTGCCATCTCTTTTTCCTTGGTCTCAGCATTGGTGGCCTCAATCTCCAGCTTCTTGAGTTGGGTGGCCTCCTCGTTGTCAAGCTTCCTCCTCTTCATGGCCTCCTCCATGTCAAGCTTCTTCGTTTAGAGATCTAGGTATATCTTCATTTGCTCCTGCTCTCCTCCCTCACATCCTTTTTGCTTATCATTTTCTCCAATGTTCCTTGCAAGGCTATGGAAGATGCATCATGATACGTCTCCAATGTATTTATAATTTTTGATTGTTCCAGGCTATTATATTATCTATTTTGGATGTTTTATATGCATTAATATGCTATTATATATTTTTTGGGACTAACTTATTAACCTAGAGCCCAGTGTCAGTTTTGGTTTTTTCTATGTTTTTGAGTTTTGGAGAAAAGGAATATCAAACGGAGTCCAAACGAGCTGAAAATTTACGGTGATTTTTTATGGACCAGAAGAAGCCCACGGAGTATCAGAGATGGACCAGAGGAGTCCCGAGGCATCCACAAGGGTGGAGGGCGCGCCCCTGCCTTGCCGCTGTCTCATGGACCCCCCTGACATGAAACCGACGCCAAAAATTCCTATAAATCCTGGAACCTCCAGAAATAAACCTAGATCGGGAGTTCCGCCGCCGCAAGCCTCTGTAGCCATGAAAAATCAATCATGAGCCCGTTCTGGCACCCTGCAGAAGGGGCAAACCATCACCGATGGCCATCTTCATCATCCCGACGGTCTCCATGACGAGGAGGGAGTAGTTCACCCTCGGGGTGAGGATATGTACTAGTAGCTATGTGTTTGATCTTTCTCTCTTGTGTTCTAGATTTGGCACGATCTTGATGTACCGCGAGCTTTGTTACTATAGTTGGATCATATGGTGTTTCTCCCCCTCTACCTTCTTGTGATGAATTGAGTTTTACCTTTGAGGTTTCACTATTATCGGATTGCATACTATTATGGATTTGAGAATGCTTGATGTATTTTCTTGATGTACAACGCTCAATTTTCCCTTATAATAAAAGATCAAACATATTTAGGAGCAATTTTTATTGCTTTATGCACCGATGACAACTTACTTGAAGGATCTTATTCAACCCATAGGTAGGTATGGTGGACACTCATGGCAAGAAACTAGGTTTAAGGGTTTTTGGATGGACAAGTAGTATCTCTACTTAGTACGAATTTTTTGCTAGCAAAAGATCCTAGGGAAACACCACATGTTGGAGGATGCATGACAATATAACTTCTATGCAAATATACACAACCATAACTCATTACGTTGTCTTCCTTGTCCAACTTCAACTAATTTGCTCAAGTTTGAAAATAATTAATGGGTATTCACAATCATAAAAGATGTCCAAGATATAATATTTGCATGTGAAAGTTCTCTTCCTTATAGTAATCATTCATGAATTGCTTGTATGACCAATATTGTGATTGTCAAGCTTCCATAGATTTAACTTTCTAAACCCAATGTGAAGCTATTGCTAGGCATGATATAATTTCAACTTCATGATATTCAATTCATTCAACAATTTACTCATAGGATATAAGTGAAGCACGAGAGTAAATGACAAACTACTCCAAAAAGATATAAGTGAAGATCATGCGAGTAGTTAAGTAAATAGGTAGCTATGTGAGGACTCTCTCTTATTTAAAAACTTTCAGATCTAAGTATTTTATTAAAAACAAAAAGCAAAAAAATAAAATGACATTCCAAGAATAGCACACATCATGTGAAGAAGCAAATACTTAGGCTCAACCGATACTAACTGATAATTGTTGATGAAGAAAGGTGGGATGCCTACCGGGCATAGATGCTTGAGAGTTCTTGAAATATTATCTTGGGATGCCTTGGGCATCCCTAAGCTTGAGATTTTGTGTCTCCTTAATTCCTTTTATATCACGGTTTCCCTAAATCTAAAAAACTTCATCCACACAAAACTCAACAAGAACTCGTGAGATAAGTTAGTATAAATCATTGCAAAACCTTATCATTCTCTACTGTAGAAAATCACTAAAATTGTTATTTAACATTGCATACTAAATGCCTCTGCATATCTAATAGTCCTATCCTCAAATAGAAGCATTAAACAAGCAAACATATGCAAACAATGCAAACATAACAGCAATATGTCTAAAGAGAACTGTCTGTAAAGGATGCAAGAGGATCCATACTTATTTAACTGCAAAAGTTTTCAAAATTTACCACACTGTAGAAAATTTATCAGATCTTATTGTGCAAAAAGTTTCAACATTTTATCACATTCTGGCTTTTCCAGGGAATTTTTGCTACAGTAATAAACTTTCTGTTTTGAAACAGCCACATGTAGACTTGCAAAATAAGCATGGGAAAGGCTATACTTGACCTTTTTATTGAAATAAAAGATCTAAAACATTATTATAAATAACAGCAAGCAAATCCTAACACAATAAAATGACGCTCCAAGCAAAACTCACATCATGTGACGAATGAATATATAGCCTCAAGTAAGGTCACACAATAAAGAGGGGATGCCTTCCCGGGCATCCCCAAGCTTAGTTGCTTGGATCTTCCTTGAATATTACCTTGGGGGCCTTGGGAATCACCAAGCTTAGGGTCTTGTAACTCCTTATTCTCCTCATATCGATGTCTCACCCAAAACTTGAAAACCTCAATAACACAAAACTTAACGGAACTTCGTGAGATAGGTTAGTATGATATAGAGCAAACCATTCACTTTAGTACTATAAAAGACAAGATTCATAATTGTTATCACACAATTCCTACTGTACCATATCATTTCTACAATTTATTGAGCAATATAAACCATAGAAACTAGAAAACCAAGCAAACTATGCATTGAAAACAGAATCCGTCAAAAACAGGACAGTCTGTAGTAATCTGTACTCCAACCATACTTATGCAACTCCAAAAATTCTGAAAACTTAGGACAACGTAGGTAATTTGCATATAAATCTTCTGTAACAAATTAAAAAAAATTGACGCTCCAATGAATTTTAACAATTCTGTGACTGGGCAGAAAAGTTTGTGTTTTCTAACAGAATCAAGTCAACTATCACCCACACTATCCCAAAGGCTTTACTTGGCCCTTTATTGGAACAAATGCAATAAAACATGATTACTACAGTAGCCTAATCATGTGAACACACAAAAACGGTAGGTAAAATTGTTGGGTCGTCTCCCAACAAGCGCTTTTCTTTAATGCCTTTTAACTAGGGATGATAATTTCAATGATGCTCGCATAAAAGATAAGAATTGAAACATAAAGAGAGCATCATGAATCATAAGTTCCTCTCTCATAATAATTTTCAGTAGCATCATGAATAGATTCATCAATATAACCATCACATAAAGCATTCTTTTCATGATCCACAAGCATAGAAATTTTATTACTCTCCACATAAGAAAATTTCTTCTCATTCACAATGGTGGGAGTATCATATGAAACTCGAATACTATAAATTGTTTCCATGTTAAAAGAGTAATGTTCAGGAAAAGGGTAATCATAACAATGACAAGTTTTATAAATATAATCATCACTATGTTTTATAACATAAGTATCATCACAATAATCATCATAAGTAGCAACTTTGTTCTCATCATAGATAGGAGGCATGCAATCATCATAGCAAATTTGATCATTCAAAGTAGGGGACTAAAAAGATCATCTTCATTAAACATAGCATCCCCAAGCTTGGGACAAACATTAATTGCAGTAACTAAATTCTCAAACATGTCATTCTCATCAAACATAGCATCCCCAAGCTTGTCGCTTGGCATATCATAAGCACAATCACTCTCATCATTAATAGTATGAATAGTACCAACGGTATAACAATTTCTATCATCATAATTTCCCAAGTTGGTGCCGAAAAGATTTCCAAGATCATAAGAAGTATCATTATCTTCCCAATCATAATTATCACAACAAGCAATAGGCATAACAAAATCATCATCAATAGTGCTCTCAGACATTGTGCCATAAGACAAAGAAGCAATATCATCATCAATTGCATCATATTCCACAAATATTTTTGATTCATTTTCATGAGGCACAACAATAATATGAGCAACATTATTTGGGAGAGATACCTTTTTACCTCTATTCTTTCTTCTTTTCTTCTTCTTCACCATATCATGTGTGGGTTTAATTAATTTTTTTGAGCTTCTTATTCATGAGCTTGGTTGAATAGCGACCTCCTCCTCGTCACCTATTTCATCATGAGAGAAAATAGGAGGGAAAGTGGAAATCTTTACCCTTTCATTAGTATTCCTTTTATATTCTATTGGTTTCCCCATCTTTCTATAGTTGGCAATATAAGCATTCTCATTGCAATTTACCATGAAAAACAAATAGATATTTTTTAGATTAGTTTCAGTGTCGTCCGTGAGAATGAATACTTCAAACAAACTATTTTTTTATGTCAATTCCTCACTCCCCCCAAATAGACAAAGCTCGTTATAAAGTTCAAGGGTGATCAAATCATTACAATATTTGGCCATGATAAGGTCATGAAAAAGTTTGCATTGGAAATTAAGATGACCATCCTTATTGCAAAGTTCACAAGTAATAGGACAAAGAGAACATAATTTTGTAGCAAATTCATTTATCACCTTGAGCAAAAAATGTGTTCTATCATGTTTATGCTTCTTACAAAATCTATCATCCCTATAAGGCACGTCCGCACAAACTTTATCCACTCTACAAAAATTGACATGCTTATAAGAAACATTTTTGTCATGACTTGTGCAATCATCATTAGCATTTTGGATATTCAAAGAGTTCATACCAACAATATTGCAATCATGCTCATTATTTATGCCAAACATTTTATTGAACTCTTCTTCAATCAATTGAGCACAATTTTCCCTTCCATCAGTTTCACGAAAAACATTATAAAGATGAATAATATGATGCAACGTCAATTCCATATTTTTGTAGTTTTCTTTTATAAAACCAAAGTAGTGATAAAACAAGAAACTAAAAGATTCAATTGCAAGATCTAAAGATATACCTTCAAGCACTCACCTCCCCATCAGTGGCACCAGAAACGAGCTTGATGTCTACTACACAACTTTATTCTCGTAGACTCGTCTTGGGCCTCCAAGCGCAGAGTTTTGTAGGACAATAGCAATTTTGCCTCAAGTTGATGACCTAAGGTTTATCAATTCGTGGGAGGCGTAGGATGAAGATAGTCTCTCTCAAACAACCCTGCAACCAAATAACAAAGAGTCTCTTGTGTCCCCAACACACCAAATGAAATGGTAATTTGTATAGGTGCATGAGTTCAGCAAAGAGATGGTAATAAAAGTGTAGTAATGATAGTATATATTGATTTTTGTAATAGGAACAATAAAAACAACAAGGTAGCAATTGATAAAATGGAGCACAAACGGTATAGCAATGCTTGAAAATGAGGCCTAGGGTCCGTACTTTCGCTAGTGCAATCTCTCAACAATGCTAATATAATTGGATCATATAACCATCCCTCAACGGGCGATGAAGAATCACTCCAAAGTTCTTATCTAGCGGAGAACCTAATAAGAAATTGTTTGTAGGGTACGAAACCACCTCAAAGCTATTCTTTCTGATCAATCTATCCTAGAGTTTGTACTAAAATAACACCAAGCTATTCTTTCCGATCGATCTAACCAAGAGTTGATACTAAAATAACAGCATATGATACACATCAACCAACTCTAATGTCACCTGGATGCTCCAATGTCACCGCGGGTATCCGTGAGGTGATTATGCGATATGCATCAAACAATTTTAGATTCATAATACTCAATCCAACAAAAAGAACCTCAAAGAGTGCCCCAAGATTTCTACTGGAGAAACAAAGACGAGAACATGCATCAACCCCTACGCACAGAGGGGAAAACAACATATGATCCGACTATATTAACAAAGCCCGCGATACATCAAGATCATGACATCTCAAGAACATGAGACAGAGAGAGATTAAACACGTAGCTACTAGTACAAACCCGCAGCCCCGAGGGTGGACTACTCCCTCCTCATCATGGTGGCCCCCGGGATCTGAAGATAGCCACCGGTGATGATTCACCCCTCCGGCGGAGTGCCGGAACAAGGTCTAGATTGGGTTTTCATGGCTGCAGAGCCTTGTGGAGGTAGAACTTCTGATCTAGGGTTACCCCTGATGGTTTCTGTATTTATAGGAATTTTTGGCGTTGGTTTCACTCTAAGATGGGCCTCGAGGTGAGCACAACCCACCAGGGCACGGGCAAGGGCCCAGGCGCGCCCCGGTGTATTGTGCCCTACTCCTTCACCTTCTAGTCCTTCCACAAAGCTTCGGGGGTCTCTTTTGTTCCAAAAAAATCGTCAAAAAGTTTCTGCTCATTTGGAGAACTTTCATTTTTGCACAAAAAACAACACCACGGTAGTTCTGCTGAAAATAGCGTCAGTCCGGGTTAATTCCATGCAAGTCATTCCAAAACCATATAAAATTGGTGTAAACATGGCATGAATACTTCATAAATTATAGATACGTTGGAGACGTATCAGAGCATAGGCAGACTATATGATTTTGTAGGGATAACTTTCTTTGGGCATGTTATTTTGAGAAGACATGATTGCTTTATCAGTATGCTGGAAGTATTATTGTTTTTATGTCAATATTAAACTTTTGTTTTGAATCTTATGCATCTGAACATTCATGCCACAATGAAGAAAATTACATGGATAAATATGTTAGGTAGCATTCCACATAAAAAATTCAGTTTTTATCATTTACCTACTCGAGGATGAGCAGGAATTAAGCTTGGGGGTGCTTGATATGTCTCCAACGTATCTATAATTTTATATTGTTCCCTGCTATTATATTACTTGTTTTGGATGTTTTATATGCATTAATATGCTATTTTATATTATTTTTGGGGCTAATTTATTAACCTAGAGCCCAGTGCCAGTTTCTGTTTTTTCCTTATTTTTGAGTTTTGCAGAAAAGGAATATCAAACATAGTCCAAATGAGCTGAAAATTTACGATGATTTTTTATGGACCAGAAGAAGCCCACGGAGTATCGGAGATGGACCAGAGGAGTCCCAAGGCATCCACAAGGGTGGAGGGCGCACTGCCTTGCCGCTGCCTCATGGACACCCTGACGTGAAACCAATGCCCAAAATTCCTATAAATCTCGGAACCTCTAGAAATAAACCTAGACCGGGAGTTCTGCCGCCGCAAGCCTTTGTAGCCATGAAAAAACAAGCGGGAGCCTGTTCCAGCACCTTGTCGGTGGGGCAAACCATCACCGGTGACCATCTTCATCATCCGGGCGGTCTCCATGATGAGGAGGGAGTAGTTCACCCTCGGGGCTGAGGGTATGTACCAGTAGCTATGTGTTTGATCTCTCTTTCATGTTCTTGATTTGGCACGATCTTGATGTACCGCGAGCTTTGTTACTATAGTTGGATCATATGGTGTCCCCCCCTCTACCTTCTTGTGATGAATTGAGTTTTACCTTTGAGGTTTCACTATTATCGGATTGCATACTATTATGGATTTGAGAACGCTTGAGTATGTCTTGCATGGGATACCCGTGGTGACAATGGGGTGTTCTATTGATTCACTTGATGTATGTTTTGTCATTCAACTCGCGGATTCCTGAGGTGACATTGGGGTAATCTATGCATAGGGGTTGATGCATGTTTTCATCCTTGTTTCTCTGGTAGGAATCTTGGGGCACTCTTTGAGGTTCTTTATGTTGGATTGAATATTATGAATCTGAAGTTGTTTGATGCATATCGTATAATTGACCCATGGATACTTGTGGTGACATTGGAGTATCTAGGTGACATTAGGGTTGACTGATGTGTGTCATATGGTGTTATTTTACTACGAACTCTAGGCCTGTTTGTGACACTTGTAGGAATAGCTCAATGGATTGATCTGAAAGAATCACTTTGAGGTGGTTTCGTTCCCTACAAGCAATTTCATCTTATGTTCTCTGCGATAGGAACTTTGGAGTGACTTTTGTTGCACGATGAGGGATTGCCATATGATTTAGTTATGTTATCATTATTGAGAGAACTTGCACTAGTGCAAGTATGAACCATAGGCCTTGTTTCCAAGCATTGCAATACCGTTTTCGCTCACTTTTACCACTTGTTACCTTGCTGTTTTTATATTTTCAGATTACAAAAACCTATATCTACCATCCATATTACACTTCTATCACTATCTCTTCGCCGAACTAGTGTACCTATACAATTTACCATTGTATTGGGTGTGTTGGGGACACAAGAGACTCTTTGTTATTTGGTTGCAGGGTTGTTCGAGAGAGACCATCTTCATCCTATGCCTCCCATGGATTGATAAACCTTAGGTCATCCACTTGAGGGAAATTTGCTATTGTCCTATAAAACTCTGCGCTTGAAGGCCCAACACGAGTCTACAAGAAGGTTGCGTAGTAGACATCAAGCTCTTTTCTGGCGCCGTTGCCGGGGATGTCAGTGCTTGAAGGTATATATTTAGATCTTGCAATTGAATCTTTTAGTTTCTTGTTTTATCACTAGTTTAGTCTATAAAAGAAAACTACAAACAAAATGGAATTGAGGTTGCCTCAAATGCTTCATCTTTTTAATGTCTTTCGTGAAAATGATGGAAAGGAAAATTGTGCTGAAGTGTTAGAAGAAGAAGTCAATAAAATGTTTGGCACTAAATATTTGAATGATAAGAATGATTGCAATGTTGTTAGTATGAATTTCTTGAATATGCATGATGCTAATGATATGCAAAGCCACAAGCTTGGGGATGCTATGTTTGATGAAGATGATATTTTTTGTCCCCCAAGTTATGTTGAGAAAATTTATTATGATGATAGCATGCCTCCTATTTTTGATGATTACAATGATGAAAGTGTATTCGGAGAAGTCATGACTTTATTTAGTGATGAATCCACTATTTTGGAAGAGGTTCCAATTGATTATGAGAAGACAGTTGCTATCTATGATGATTATTGTGATGACATGTATGCTATAAAGAATAATGATAACCATGAAACTTGTCATCATGATTTTAATTTTCAATTGGATTATGTATATCATGATAGTTTTATTATTGAATTCATTCATGATGCTACCGAAAATTACTATGAGAGGGGAACATATGCTTTTACATATTGCGATAATGTCAAGTTTCCTCTCTATGTGTTGAAAGTTTTGAAGTTATGCTTGTTTTTACTTCCTATGCTAGTTGATTCTTGTTCCCATAAATTGTTTGCTCACAAAATCCCTATGCATAAGAAGTGGGTTAGACTTAAAGGTGGTAGTCATATTCTTCATTATGCTCTCTTTGTTTTTCAATTCTTATCTTTTATGTGAGCATCATTGAAATTATCATGCCTAGCTAGCAAGGCATTAAAGAAAAGCGCTTGTTGGGAGACAACCCAACATTTACACCTACTATTTTTGAGTGTTCACATGATTATGCTACTGTAGTAATCATGCTTTATAGCTTTTGTTTCAATAAAGTGCCAAGTAAGACCTTTGGGAAGGTCTATGGTGATAGTAGATTTGATCTTACTGAAAAATAGAAAGTTTTGTGCTCATTGTCAGAATTTTAGAAATTCACACAAGCGTGCTTCTGATCTGAATTTTTTACACAAGATTGATATACAAATTTCCCAGGTTGTCCTATTTTTTCAGAATTTTTGGAGTTACGTAAGTATAGGAAGTTTCCATATTACTACATACTGTTCTGTTTTTGATAGATTCTATTTTCATTGTGTTGTTTGCTTATTTTGATGAATCTATGGGTAGTATCAGAGGATATGAACCATGGAGAAGTTGGAATACAGTAGATATAACACCAATATAATTTTAGTATGAGTTCACAACAGTACCTAAGTGGTGATTTGCTTTACTATACTAACGGAGCTTACGATTTTTCTGTTAAGTTTTGTGTTGTGAAGTTTTCAAGTTTTGGGTGAAGTTTCGATGGACTACGGAATAAGGAGTGGCAGGAGCCTAAGCTTGGGGATGCCCAAGGCACCCCAAGGTAATATTCAAGGACAACCATCCATCTAAGCTTCGGGATGCTCCGGATGATATCCCCTCTTTCGTCTTCAATCCATCGGTAAATTTACTTGAGGCTATATTTCTATTCACCACATGATATGTGAATTGCTTGGAGAGTCATTTTATTTTATGAGGATTTACTTGCTGTTGTTTAGAATAATGTTTTGCATCTTTTAGTTCAAGAAAATAAGTAAAGAAAAAGTGCAGCAAGGTATTTTTGGGTTTTTGGAAAAATAGATATGAAAACAATATGAAAACAATATGATAAAAGATAGATATGAAAGTAATATGATAAAACATAGACCCCGGGGCCGTAGATTTCACTAGTGGCTTCTCTCGAGAAAATAGCATACAGTGGGTAAACAAATTACTGTTGGGCAATTGCTAGAAGAACAAATAATTATGACGATATACAAGTCAATGATCATGAATATAGGCATCACGTCCAAGATTAGTAGACTGACTCATGCCTGCATCTACTACTATTACTCCACACATCGACCGCTATTCAGCATGCATCTAGTGTATTAAGTTCATGGAGAAATAGAGTAATGCAATACGAACGATGACATGATGTAGACAAGGGTCCCTCGCTGCCCCTTTTGTCACTGGGTGAGGACACTGCAAGATCGAAACCATCACAAAGCACCTCTTCCCATTGCAACAAAAATCAATCTAGTTGGCCTAACTAAACTAAAGATTCAGAGAAGAAATCCGAGGCTGTAAATAATGATGCATATAAGAGATCAAAGAAGACTCAAATTATATTCATCGATATAGATCTGATCATAAACTCGAACTTCATCAGATCCCAACAAACACACCGCAAAAAGTCATTACATCAAATAGATCTCCAAGAGATCATTGTATTGAGAATCAAAAAGAGAGAAGAATCCATCTAGCTACTGCCTACGGACTTGTAGGTCTATGGTGAACTACTCATGCATCATTGAAGGAGCACCAATGAGGATGATGAACACCTCCATGATCGTGTTCCCCTCCGGCAGAGTGCCAGAATAGGGCTCTAGATTGGATCTCATGGTTCTGGAACTTGCGGCGGTTGGAATTGTGTTTCGTCGACTCCCCTAGGGTTTCTGGAATATTTGGGTATTTATAGAGCTGAGAGGCCTTGGATTAGACCTCCGTGGGCCCCACAACCCATCAGGGCGCGCGCGGGGCCTCTGGCGTGCCCTGGTACCTTCTGGGCCCCACGAGCCTTCCCTCTGGTGCTTCCTTGGATCACAAGTTGTCTTTTGTTCCAAAAAAATCTCCAAAAAGTTTCGTTGCGTTTGGACTCCATTTGACATGGATATTCTACGAAGTAAAAAACAAGCAAAAAACAACAATTGGCACTGGGCACTATGTCAATAGGTTAGTCCCAAAAAATGATATAAAATTGCTATAAAATGATTGTAAAACATCCAAGAATGATAATATAATAGCATGGAACGATAAAAAATTATAGATACTTTGGAGACGTATCACTTCTCATCGGCCTTCGAGCTTGTCTTGCCCGTCGGCCTCTTGAGAAAGTCTCCCTCATCAGCTAGGGCCGCCTTCCCTCCTTTCTTCTTAAGAGCATCATATTGGTTTTTGAACTTGGGGCAAACTTTGATGAGCGACCAACAATGTGTGAGAGTAAACGACTTGTTCTTGTGTCGGGCCATGAAGGCTTCCAAAGATTGGAATGCCTACACAATCAAACATGCGGCCACAATTGTAAGATGGAAGGACACACAATGCATGGAACGTAAATGGCATGCCAACATGAAAGGACACAAGATGAAATAACGAGAGATTCATACCAAGTGACCAATGCCTAGGCCACCCACGGGACGAGCTTGAACGCTCTCAAGGGCGGCACAATATCTGTTGCACTCTTGTGGGATGGACCCCTGTCTCTTTTGTATTGAATTGATGTTGCTGGTACTCGCAAATTGGTAGGGGCAAACTTCCTTCGCTCATGAAAGGTCTTGTGAACTCTTGTCCAAAATACGGATCCTTTTTGCTCGACAACCTTTCATGGGATCGTGGCCAATCTCCATCCAACTATCACAAATCAAAGTGTCCTCCTCTTGGGTGTATGATCCCGTGCGAATGCTTTGCCTCTTCTTTTGTGCTTCGGCCCTTTCAACAAACACTAATGGCTCCGCCAAAATGTCGACCTCTTATTCCTCATCTTCACAATACAATTCATCATCTTCATGCCATGAGTTGCCATGGTCGTCCTCATCTTCATCATGGCCGGTGAATTGAGTGTCATCGTAGGTGCCACAACCATCCTGGCTATGGGCCACATAGGAATCAAAAGCTTGGCCATGGCCATCGAGGTGGAAGACCTCACCATGGCCCTCGAAGATGATGTGCTCCATGAATGCTGCGTAGTAAGGGTCGTCGACCGTCGGAGTCGGCAGTGGCATTTCGTCAAACAGCCTGCGGGCGCCAGCCATGTTCCCCAAAGGGGACGACCGGGGCTGCTTACTTTGCATCCTGTCAGATGTTTGGCTAGTGCCACTGTACCCTGGCGTCACGTTGAGTTTGATGACACCCGCGGGCATGTCCGGAGCGACCACGCTACAGTCCGGCAATGTGGAGAACCGTGTCTGCCGATGGCCATGCGGTGTAGCGCATGATAAACTGGTGTCTCGGGTGTAACAGGTGAGCTCGGGAATGTTGTTGCGGAGTACGACGGCCGACGAGCCTATGCTGGCCGCGACTGAGAGAATGGCCGATGGGGGTCGGCACAACCCTGCCATGAGGAGGCGTGCGCCTTGGCAATGATGGACTCCTTATTATCGATGTCGGCCTAGTCTTGCGCGGCACGCAGCAAGACTGCCTCGACGGCGTAGTTGGTAGTGGCCTTATTCTCCGTGGCCTTTGTCCACGGGTTTGTCGTCTTGGCCGATTCGGCGGCGAGCTTGGGAAGCTCCGACTGTGGCTTCTTTTGTAGCCTTCTTCACCGCGGGGCACACACGTGCTGCCAGGTTGCTGGGATTCATCTGGCCGCTAGCCAGGTGGAGAGAGGGAGGGAAGGGAGGGCACGGGAGGAAGGACACGAGAGGGTTTTGGGAAAAATGGAAGGAAAATGGGCGGGCTTATCCCCGACGGCGGGCCAGGGGAGGACAAGGGCGCGCGTCTCGCCCGTCCGCGCTCTGTCCGTTCGGCCGCAAAAGCGGCTCGAAGTTGGGTCAGGAATGGGTCCAAAGCGGAACAAAAACAGAGAATGGTTTGTTTACTCCCGCACATTGGGCCGCCTGTTTTGTCCGTTTACCCCAAAACTGACGCAACCAGACCATTTCGGGTCACGCGTTGGAGTTGGCCTAAGAGCATCTTACAGCCGGATACAACAAACCAGACCCCTAGAATGCCCCCCTGATGTCTCATGTCCGCGTTAGTGTTTTCCCCGAAGAGGAAGGGATGATGCAGCACATCTACGGTATGTATTTCCCTCAGTGATGAAACCAAGGTTATCGAACCAGTAGGAGAACCAGGCAACACCCTGCAAACAGTACCAGCACACAAAGAACAAATACTTGCAACCTCACGCGTAAGAGGTGTCGTCAATCCCTCTCGGATAAAAGATAGATTGGTTTGTAGTAGATTGGATAAATGGATCTCATGGAAACGTGAAATAAAATAAATAAAAAAATTGCAGCAAGGTATTTTTGGGTTTTTGGAATAATAGATCTGAAAATAAAAGTGGCAAATCATAGATCGGAAAACAAATATGGTAAAGAATAGACCAGGGGCCGTAGATTTCACTAGTGGCTTCTCTCGAGAAAAATAGCATACGGCGGGTAAACAAATTAGTGTTGGGCAATTGATACAACTTCAAATAATTATGACGATATCCAGGCAATGATCATTATATAGGCATCATGTCCAAGATTAGTAGACCGACTCCTGCCTGCATCTACTACTATTACTCCACACATCGACCGCTATCCAACATGCATCTAGTGTTTTAAGTTCATGAAAAAACAAAGTAATGCCATAAGAACGATGACATGATGTAGACAAGATCTATTCATGTAGGAATAGACCTCATCTTGTTATCCTTTATGGCAACGATCAATATGTGTCTTGCTGCCCCTTCTTCACTGGGAAAGAACACCGCACGACCGAACCCATTACAAAGCACCTCTTCCCATGGCAAGAAAAATTGATCTAGTCGGCCTAAATAAACCAAATATTCGAAGAAGAAATACGAGGCTATAAGTAATCATGCATATAAGAGACCAAAACTGGAATAACTTTCATGGGTAAAATAGATCTGATCATAAACTCAAAGTTCATCAGATCCCAACAAAAACACCGCAAAAAGATTTACATCAAATAGATCTCCAAGATACCATTGTAAAGAGAATCAAAAGAGAAGAGAGAGAGACAGAGAGAGAGAGAGAGAGAGAGAGGAAGCCATCTAGCTACTGCCCACGGACCCGTAGGTCTACAATGAACTACTCACGCATCATCGGAGAGGCACCAATGAGGATGATGAACCCCTCCGTGATGGTGTCTAGATTGGATCTGGTGGTTCTGGAACTTGCGGCGGCTAGAATTGTGTTTTGTCGACTCCCCTATGGTTTTTGGATTTTCGGGGTATTTATAGAGCAAAGAGGCGGTGCGGGAGGCGGCCGAGGTGAGCACAACCCACCAAGGCCCGCCCAGGTGGGTTGTGCTCCCGTCGGAGCCCCCCTCTGGTACTTCTTTGGCCCAACTGGTGTCTTCTGGTCAAGAAACATCTCTAAGAAGTTTTGCTGCGTTTGGACTCCGTTTGGTTCTGATTTTCTGCGAAGTAAAAAACAAGGAAAAAACAACAACTGGCACTGGGCACTATGTCAATAGGTTAGTCCAAAAAAATGATATAAAGTTGCTATAAAATAATTGTAAAACATCCAAGAATGATAATTTAAGAGCATGGAACAAGCAAAAATTATAGATATGTTGGAGACGTATCAGCATGCCAGAGCTTAATTCCTACTCGTCCTCGAGTAGGTAAATGATAGAAACAGAATTTTTGATGTGGAATGCTGCCTAACATGTTCATCACATATTCTTTTCTTTTGTAGCATCGACATATGAACTTTTATATGATTCAAAGCAATAGTCTAGTTTTGACATGAAGATTTAAATACTCAAGCATATTAACAAGCAACCATGTCTTTCAAAATATCAACAGTAAAGCAAGTTATCGCTAGCCCATCATGCTCAACCATTGATCCATTCATGAAACACACTGGCATATTAGCTACACCCAATGCTCAAGTACGATCATAGTGCCCTTAGTTGGTGATTTATAAGAGAAGATGGAGACTCAAATAAAAATTGCATAAAGTAAATAGAAAGTCCCTTCACATAGGGAAGTAGGGATTTGTAGAGGTGCCAGAGCTCAAAGCGAAAAAAGATAGAGATAAAACATTTTGGGTGCATGCTTTTCCTGTCAACGAAAACGATTAGTTTCCAATACTTTCCATGCTAGATATATTATAGGCGGTTCCCAAACAAAAAATAAAGTTTATTCCTTTTTCCACCATACTTTCACTTTCCACGGCTAGCTGTATCCACGGGTGCCGTCCGTACCAACACTTTCTAAGGAATTTATTATTTGACAACATAAAATATATTCATTTTTTTGATTTCGGGACTGGGCATCCCTATTACCTTTGCCGTACTCTCGTGCAATGACAAGTGAAATAAACACTCATCTTGAGAATAACACATCTAGCATGGAAAAATATCAGCCACCCCCTACCATTTCATGGGCGGTACGAGCAAACGAAAAGGAAATTATTTTGAAAATTAGAGATGGAACATACAAATTTGCTTAGAACGACAAGAGAATACCGCATATAGGTAGGTATGGTAGACTCATATGGCAAAACTGGGTTTAAGGATTTTGGATGCACAAGTAGTAATCCAATTAGTACAAGGGAAAGCTAGCAAATAGATTGAGAAGCATCCAACCAAGAAACGAAAAATCACATAAGCGAGCATTAAGCATAACTAACACCGAATAATGCACCATAAGTAGGGTGTAATTTCATTGCATAACTATGGACTTCCGTGCTTGCATAGGGAATCACAAACCTTAACATCATATTCTTACTAAATCATAATTACTCACCAACATGACTCACATATTATTATCATCATTCCGCAAAACTATTACAAAGAATCAAGTTTATTTTTCCAATGATCTTCATGAAAGTTTTTATTATATCCCTCTTGAATATCTATCACTTTGGGACTAATTTCATATGTTGCTTTCTTACAAGCTCAAACAAAATTGAAGTGAAGAACATGAGCATAACATTTTTCATCTCTCAAAATTACATAAGTGAAGCATGCGAGAATTTCTTCAAAATTTACGAACTCTCAAATAAATCCAAGTGAAGCATGAGAGCATTTATTAAAACAAATTAAAGCACATCATGCTTAGAAAAAGATATAAGTGAAGCACTAGAGCAATTCCATAGCTCAATTTTTTAAGTGAAGCATAAAGAGCAATTCTAACAAATCATAGCATAATTTTGGCTCTTACAAATAGGTGTGTTCGGCAAGGATAGATGACACAAACTAAAAAAGCAAAAGAAGCAAAGAATCATATAATACAAGACGCTCCAAGCAAAACTCATGATATGTGACGAATAAAAATATAGCTCCAAGTAAAATACCGATGGTCGTTAGAAGAAAGAGGGGATGCCACTCGGGGGCATCCCCAAGCTAAGTTGCGTGTTTGTGGGTGCCATGGGGCATCCCCAAGCTTAGGATCTTCTTACTCCCTATTCCTTCATCCATCGTGATATCACCCAAAACGTGAAAACTTCAATCACACAAAACTCAACAAAACCTTCGTGAGATCCGTTAGTATAAGAAAGCAAATCACTACTCTAAGTATTGTTGCAAACCCATTAATATTTTATTTTTGCATTATATCTATTGTATTCCAACTTTTCTATGGCTTGTACCTCCCCCGATAAAGTCCATAGATTCATCAAAATAAACACACAACGCAAAAAAAAAACAGAATCTGTCAAAAACAGAACAGTCTGTAGCAATCTGAAAACTTCGTATACTTATGTAACTTCAAAAATTCTAAAAATTAGGACAACGTAGGGAATTTGTATATCGATATTTTGTAAAAATTTCAGAATTTTTCGTTACCTATGTGAATTTAAACAGTTATTTGACTGGACACAAAAGTTTTTATTTGCCAACAAGATCAAATCAATTATCACCAAACATAATCCTAAAGACTTTAGTTGGCACAAACACTAATTGAAACATGAAAAAACACAATCATAACAGAGGCATAATTGTGCAAACACTCGAGAACAAAAAGAAAAAAGTTAAAAAATAAATTGTATTAATTCGGTTGCCTCCGAACAAGCGCTATCGTTTTATGCCCCTAGCTAGGCATAGAGCATAGATCTAAGTGTTGTCATCTTTATTTTCCAACTCCTCAATCAAACACTTAGAATTCTTCAAAGATTTAGCATACAAATGTTCAATATCAATACTTCTAGGAACAAGTTTGAAAATTTCATTCTTGCAAGTAGGATCTTTTATCACTTTAACAAAATCAGGGTGAATACTAATCATCTTAAGATCTTCTTTGTTCTTATTAGAAATTGCACCCTTGTTATTAGTTACTTGAGTAATCTTGTCAATTTTTATGGGAGTTTTTTCAATTGTTTTAGCGAAAGCAAAAGCCGTGCTTAGATTACTAAAAATTTCTTCCAACTTATCAATTCTAGCGGGGCTCTCCTCTATTCTCTCGTTGAATGCGGGTTCATTTTCTTGTAGTACTTTAAGAGCATCTCCCGCTTTTGAACCAATTCTATTAGCAAGATTGTGCATCCTTTTATCTAATTTTTCAATGTTTTCTTCAGTGAGCACATTCTTTTCAATAGCATATAGCCTTTCCAGAACATGCTTGAGAGTTAAAGTTGTTTCATTAATCATAAGAGGTGGTGAACCCACTAGATTTCCCATAGCATTAAAAGCATCCAGAGAAGTACACATCAAGAAATTCCTAGTGGTAGTCGTATCAAGGATGAATCTATACCAAGTAGTGATGCCTACATAAAAACAACGAAGAAGAACAATGGTAGATTGCTTCCGAACAGATCTACTATGAGCATTGTTGCAAATCCTAAACCAAGCATCTTTTAGATTCTCTCCTCCCCTTTGTTTGAAATTAAGAACCTCATTCTCGGGAGTGCACGCAACATAGGAAGAACTATACACAACGACAAAAAGAGGAAAACAAAATTTCATGCAAAAACAGATCTGACGAGAAAACGGCAAACGAAAAAGAGGGCAAATAAAAGGCAAATTTTTGTGAAGTGGGGGAGATGAAAACAAGAGGCAGATGGCAAATAATGTAAATTGCAAGGATATGAGATTTGTGATTAGGAACCTGATAGATGTTCATGGTGTCTCCCCGACAACGATGCCGGAAATCCTTTCTTGATGGCTCGAGTCTGTGTCAGTATTTTTCCCAAAGAGGAAGGGATGATGCATCATAGCTACGGTAGGTATTTCCCACAGTGATGAAACCAAGGTTATCAAACCAGTAGGAGAACCAAGAAACACTATGTAAACGGTACCTGCACACAGAGAACAAGTACTTGCAACCCGACGCGAAAGAGGGGTTCACAATCCCTCTCGGGTAAAAGATAGATTGTTTTGTAGTAGATTGGATAAACAGATCTCGCGGAAACGCGAAATAAAATAAATATTAAAAAATTGTAGCAAGGTATTTTTGGTTTTTTGGAATAATAGATCTGAAAATAAAAGTGGCAAATAATAGATTGGAAAGCAAATATGATAAAAAAATAGACCCGGGGCCCTTAGATTTCACTAGTGGCTTCTCTCGAGAAAAATAGCATACGACGGGTAAACAAATTACTGTTGGGCAATTGATAGAACTTCAAATAATTATGATGATATCCAGGTAATGATCATTATATAGGCATCACGTCCAAGATTAGTAGACCGACTCCTGCTTGCATCTACTACTATTACTCCACACATCGACCGCTATCTAGCATGCATCTAGTGTATTAAGTGAAGGAAATATGCCCTAGAGGCAATAATGAAGTTGTTATTTTATATTTCCTTTTTCATGATAAAGGTTTATTGTTCATGCTAGAATTGTATTGAACTGAAACTTAAATACATTTGTGATTACATAAACAAATACTGTGTCCCTAGTGAGTCTCTACTAGACTAGCTCATTGGTCATAGATGGTTAAGGTTTCTTAACCATAGACATGTGATGTCATTTGATAACGGGATCACATCATTAGGAGAATAATGTGATGGACAAGACCCATCCATTAGCTTAGCATTTGATCGTACAGTTTATTGCTACTGCTTTCTTGTATGTCAAATACTTATTCCTTCGACTATGAGATTATGCAACTCCCGGATACTGGAGGAATGCCTTGTGTGCTATCAAACGTCACAATGTAACTAGGTGATTATAAAGATGCTCTACAGGTATCTCCAAAGGTGTTTGTTGGGTCAGCATAGATCGAGATTAGGATTTGTCACTCCGAGTATCAGAAAGGTATCTCTTGGCCCTCTCGGTAATACACATCACTATAAGCCTTGCAAGCAATGTGACTAATGAGTTAATTACAGGATGATGCATTACAAAACGAGTAAAGAGACTTGTCGGTAACGAGATTGAACTAGGTATGAAGATACCGATGATTGAATCTCGGGCAAGTAACATACCGATGGACAAAGGGAATTACGTATGTTGTCATAACAGTTCGACCGATAAAGATCTTCGTAGAACATGTAGGAGCCAATATGGGCATCCAGGTTCCGCTATTGGTTATTGACCGGAGAGGTGTCTCGGTCATGTCTACATAGTTCTCAAACCCATAGGGTCCGCACGCTTAACGTTCGATGTCGATTTGGTATTATATGAGTTATGTGGTTTGGTGACCGAATGTTGTTTGGTGTCCCGGATGAGATCATGGACATGACGAGGAACTCCAGAATGGTCCATAGGTAAAGATTGATATATAGGACGATGCTATTTGGTCTTCGGAATGGTTTCGTAATGCACCGGAGAGTTAACGGAATACCGGAAGGGGTTCCGGAGGCACTGAGAGAGAGTATTGGGCCTTAGTGGGCCAAGTAGAGGGTAGCACACTATCCCACATGGGCTGGTGCGCCCCCCCTAAGGCAGCCACACCCAATTAGATGGAAGGGGGAGGCGCCACCTCCTCTTGCCATATCCCGGAGAGAGGAGGAAGGAAAGAAGGGGGCGCCTCCCCCCTTTTCCTTCCCCTTGTGCCAATATTTGGTAGGGGGGTGCACCAAAGGGAGGAGCCCTAGGGCTACTTCCGCACCACTTGGGGCGCCCTAGGGGCTGCCTCCTCCCCTCCCACACCTATATATATGTGGGGAGGGGTGCACACAATACACAACTTATTCCACGTCGTGTGTCGGCACCCCTTCGCCTCTAGTTTACTCCTCCGCTCTAGATCATCACAATGCTTAGGCGAAGCCCTACGAGATTGCTTCACCACCACCGTCACCACGCCCTTATGCTGACGAAACTCATCTACTACATCGCCCTCTTGCTGGATCAATATGGCGAGGACGACACCGACCTGAACGTGTGCAGAAAACGGAGGTGTCGTGCGTTCGGTACTTGATTGGTCGGATCGCGAAGGTGTACGACTAAATCAACCGCGTTGAATAAACACTTCCGCTTACGGTCTATGAGGGTACGTAGACACACTCTCCCCCTCGTTGCTATGCATCTCCATGGATAGATCATTGTGTGTGCGTAGAAATTTTTTGTTTTCCATGCAACGATTCCCATTAGTGGTATCAGAGCCAGGTCTATGCGTAGATGATATGCACGAGTAGAACAAAAAGATTTGTGGGCGGTGATATTCATATTGCTTACCACCAACGTCTTATTTTGATTCGACAGTATTGTGGGATGAAGCGTCCCAGACCAACCTTACATGTCCACGCACATGAGACTGGTTCCACCGACAGACATGCAACTAGTTTTGCATAAAGATGGCTGGCGGGTGTCTGTTTCGCCTACTTTAGTTGAATCGAATTTGACTACGGCTGGTCCTTGAAGAAGGTTAAAACAACAAACTTGACGAATCACCGTTGTGGCTTTTGCCGTAGGTAAGAACGGTTCTTGCTAGAAGCCCATAGCACCCACATAAAAACATGCAACAACAAAGTAGAGGATGTCTAAATTGTTTTTGCTGGGTATGTTGTGATGTGATATGGTCAAGACTTGATGTGATATACGTTATTGTATGAGATGATCATGTTTTGTAAGTTATCGGCAACTGGCAGGAGCCTTATGATTGTCTCTTTATTGTATGAAATGCCAACACCATGTAATTGCTTTCCATTATCACCATGCGTTAGCGATAGTTGTAGAAGCAATAGTTGGCGAGACGACCACAACGCAACGATGGAGATCAAGGTCTCGAGCTGGTGACGATGGAGATCATGATGATGCTTTGGAGATGGAGATGAAAGCACAAGATGATGATGGAGATATCATGTCACATATTTTGATTGCATGTGATGTTTATCTTTTATGCACCTTATTTTGCTTAGTACGACGGTAGCATTATAAGATGATCCCTTCACTAAATTTCAAGATAAAAGTGTTCTCCCTAAGTATGCACCGTTGCTACAGTTCGCCGTGTTGAGACACCACGTGATGATCGGGTGTGATAGATCTATGTTCACATACAACGGGTGCAAGACAGTTTTGCACATGCAGAATACTTGGGTTAAACTTGATGAGCCTAGCATGTACAGACATGGCCTCGGAACACTACAGACCGAAAGGTCGAATGTGAATCATATAGTAGATATGATCAACATAGAGATGTTCACCATTGATGACTACTCCATCTCATGTGATGATCGGACATGGGTTAGTTGATTTGATCACGTATCACTTAGATGACTTGAGGGATGTCTATTTAAGTGGGAGTTCTTAAGTAATTTGATTAATTGAACTTAATTTATCATGAACTTAGTCCTGATAGTATTTGCAAATTATGTTGTAGATCAATAGCTCGCGTGATAGCTCCTTTATTTTTGATATATTCCTAGAGAAAACTAAGTTGAAAGATGATAGTAGCAATGATGCGGACTGGGTCCCTGATCTGAGGATTATCCTCATTGCTGCACTGAAGAATTATGTCCTTGATGCACCGCTAGGTGACAAACCTATTGCTGGAGCTGATGCAGACGTTATGAACATTTACGCAAGCTCAATATGATGACTAGTTGTTAGTTTAGTGTGCCATGCTTTACGGCTTAGAATCGGGACTTCAAAGAAATTTTGAACGCCATGGGACATATGCAATGTTCCAAGAGCTGAAATTGGTATTTCGGACTCATGCCCGTGTGCAGAGGTATGAGAGCTCTGACAGGTACTGTGCATACAAGATGGACGAGAATAGCTCAGCCAGTGAGCATATGCTCAGAATGTCTGGGTAGTACAATCGCTTGAATCAAGTGGGAGTTAATCTTCCAGATAAGATAGTGATTGACAGAGTTCTCTAGTCACTATCACCAAGCTACTAGAACTTTGTGATGAACTATAATATGCAAGGGATGACGAAAACGATTCCCGAGCTCTTCGCGATGCTGAAATTGGTGAATGTAGAAATCAAGAAAAGAGCATCAAATGTTGATGGTTAAACAAGACCACTAGTTTCAAGAAAAAAGGCAAAAGGGAAAGAAGGGACACTGGTACAGCGACATGCTAAACAAACGGTTTTTAACCCCTTTCTGCGAAGACATTTGGAACCGTCGCCAAGTGAGTGTGGGCGATAGGGAGGGTCCTTCCCACACGACCCAAAAATCGTCGGGCATAGGCCCTCCTGGGACCCAGGCTGGGGCCGTGTGCGATCGGGCGAGGCATCAAAACCCAATCATTTCCGTAGGTATGTACATCCCACACGGTGAATCCCAGAAAATCATTTATGTAGGTATGTACATCCCACACGGTGAATCCCAGAAAATCATTTCCTTAGGTATGTACATCCCACACGGTGAATCCTAGAAAAATATTTCCGTAGGTATGTATAGCACACACAGTTCTTTGTGTGGAAACATTTGTGCAAGGTGGCCTAACGCACACAGTTCGCCGCTGGAAGCCGTGTGTGATTGTTAGGATCGAACACGCCTACTTTCTAGAAACCGTGCGCGTTGTTTGAGTTCATTGCCCACGGTGCTGTCTGAGTAACCGTTTGCAATAGAAAACCCCAATAAGCAAGGTAATTAGCCTATTATTGATAATCCGTGTACTAATCAAAGTGATAATTCTTATAAAACACGGCAGATATTTCATATCCGTATAAAAGCAACCAGGATTTCATAATCGAATTACATCAGATAGCTTCGGCACTCAGTTACGCCATTACACAACAGCACCAAGTTTCACATGTAGGATCAAAAACCTTTGGAAAGTAGCATCATACACGGTAAATAGACATATGAATCTCATCTGGGAAACTGCAGAAGCGGAAGGCAAATATTGAGCCTTCAGTGATGTTGAATGTCCTTGCAACTTTAGGCCAGTGGCTATGGATAATTACCCACCCAATCTTCGTCCTCTTCAGCAAGACTTCAATATTGTACGGTGGGTGTTGGATGAATACCTTCCTCGCCTCTTGACCATCACTGGTGCGCGTCGGTCCTAAACAAACGGTTTAAAACCCCTTTCCGCGGCGGCATCTAGAACCGTCTCCAAGTGAGTGTGGGCGATAGGGGGTTCCTTCCCACACGACCCAGAAACCTTCGGGGATATGCCCTCCTGGCACACACGTTCGGCAAAATGAGGTCGTGTGCGACCGGCGAGCGCTCAAATACGGAAATACATACAGTACAGATAAAAAAATACAATTATACGGCGAAATTGTTTCCGGTCGCAAGTACATCCCACAAAGTCAGTCCCCGCTAAACGTTTTCGTCCGTATGCACATCCCACACAGTCGCTCCAAGGAAAACGTTTTCGTTCACAGGTACATCACACACAATTTTCCCGTTAAATTGTTTGTGATAGCGTTGCCATTGCACACGATATTAATAATTTTATCGTTTGCGTTATTGAATGCATCACACACGGTGCGTAGAAAGAAACTGTGTGGCAAAGGTTGTCCATCACATACACTTTTTATGTGATAAACGTTTGCGCAAGGTGGCCTAACGCAAACAGTTTTCAAGAGAAAGTCGTGTGTGCAGTGGAGATTGATCGCACACGTAGTGGATCCTAGAAACGTTTCTTATCTCCACGTATATCGCAAATGTTTCGCTTTCGCAAACCGTGTGCAGTGTAATCCCTATTTAATCCTTTCCAAGGGCATATGTACCTACAAGCAACAAGTCAATATTAGAAGCTAACTAGTGTCCAGGCCTAGATCTATATGCACTACATTATGGAACGACGGGGGGAGTAAAAGCCAAGGGATGAAGCTAACCTTGGCAGAAAATGGTGGCCACTCCCGTTGTTGTCCTACATAAGTAGTGGAAAGGCATGATAAGTACAACAATCTTAACATCAAACAAATATAGCAAAGGTAAACAACATCATCTCCAAATGATAGCTTGAATGTGTTGGTTTCAGCATGCTGTTAAAGCAGATATAAAATGGAAGGCAATGTTACCGACAGCGGGCTTAACAACCATCACATATTGCAATTCAAACTGGTATTGTTGAAAATGAATAGAACGTAGGTAATGCTTAAACATCACACTCGATAAATGTGTAAAACTGAAATAAAGGGCATGTGTTAGCTACACCAGGAATAACTGGAACCAAATATAGCCGTTCAAACCGGTATTGATGTAGTCGAGCGGCACAGTTCCGACTTGCACATAATGAACCACACATTGTGAATGACTGAAATAAACAAGGCATAAATGACAAGTATAACAACCAAATATAGCCATTGAAGACTGGACAGAGTCTCACTGCAACCAACCTAACAAGCAAATACAGATAAACAGGGCATATGCTTGAAAACTGGACAAATGCTCACTGTAACCAACCTAACAAGCAGATAAAGATAAAAAAGGTATCTGCTTGATAATTGGAGAAATGCTAAAAAAGCAACCTAACAACCAAATACAGATAAACAAGGCATCTGCTTGATAACTGGACAAATATTCACTGCAACCGAACTAAGAACCAAATACAGATAAACAAGGCATCTGCTCGATAACTAAAAAAATGCTCACTCCAACCAACCTAACAACCAAATACAGACAAACAAGGCATCTATTCACTATAAATAGCCAAATATAGCCATTCATGAAACTAAAGTGAACAATTCATACTTAAACATCACATAGACCTATTGAACAATACATTTTTGCATAACTGAAATAATTAAACACAGCATAGTTAAAGCACCGCATGGAAAATGCTACTACAACAAAGGGTATGGGTTGGCAAGCTAGAAAAGGTAATATTTGCTGTAGAATGTTGCCTCACATTTCATGGACGGGATCCTTCCAGTTGGAAGAGCACAGACCCATGGTGCTCTCTCTGATGTCACAGATGGGCTGTTTCACCTTGGAAGAACCTTCGTGGGTGCCCTCCTCCTGGTCGTGGTCGTGGTCGATAAGATCTGACTTGGCAATTGAGGATCCCAAGCTGCCGCCGTAGAACGTGTCCTTCAGAAGTGACAAAATGGGCTCGATGGCATATAAAGCTCGCAAATCCTTGACCGCTTGGCGGAGGATATCAGCGGCACGGCCATCGAAGAGATCGACGACAGTTGAACCAGAGGGGTTGGGGATGGACCACTTAACCGGTGACATGGCCCGCGTAAAGCCATCGGTGTGGACGAGCTTGATGTCGTAGCCAGCTTTCCCAAGATACAGTAATACGCTAGCCCACGGACATGATGCCTTCGGCATGGCAACGTAGTGAACATCTTCGCTGGCTTCTGCGGCGGCGTGTTGCTCCGGGATCGACAGGTCGGGGCGAACGGCGGTCACCTCGCCAACGTCCGCTGGAGAGTCCATGAGAAACCACTTCTTGGCCGAATGCTCGTCGGGCTCCCCGGGATACGTGGTCGAGCTTAGGCTGCGCCATTCTGGAGCAGGTGATGTGGATCTGGCGGGGAGGGACACTGCAGCCCTCATCTAAAAACTTAGGGGAGTGGGGCGACGGTATGGGAATCGCTGGATAACCTGAACTTTATTATCTAAGCTAGGAGGAACGGGCAGACCGACAGGGTTGGCGGCGGCGGCGGCCGCGAGCTACGGTTTGAAGGGGGGAGGGGGCGGGTGGGGGACTGTGGAGAGGGGGGGGGTTTGAGGATACGCCGTGGCTACTGAAAATTTTAGTAATGGTGGGTGGAGATGGTGGTGGACGAGGGAGGGAGACAGTTCAAATGCCTCGGCTACTGCAATTTTAGTATAAGGTCGGTGCTGGAGGAGTGTGGGCGACAGTTGAAGTACGACGGCTACTAAAATTTGGGTAAAGGAATTGATGCGGGGTGGCAGTGCCCAAGATCGCGCACGGTCCAATAACAATATGCGTGTATGATAATAAGGAAAAGTGGTGTGGATCCTCTGATTTTTGCAACGCTCAAGGCGGGTAATTTGTTTTTAATAATTCAGCTAGCTGGTCTATTGCACACGGTTCGTCCTAATTTCCAAATAAACTTACCCGCCTTTAGCTTCCACAGGTGGTGGTTTTACAGCGCACTTGTATCACACACGGTTAAGCCAGTACCTCCACCCTTTGCTCGCGCTTGCGCGGTCGTGGTGATTTCAGCGCACTTGCATCGCACACGGTTGAGCCAGTACCTCCACCCTTTTCTCGCACTTGCGTGGTCGTGGTGATTTCAGCGCACTTGCACGCACACGGTTGAGCTAGTACATCCACCCTTTGTTCGCGCTTGCGTGGTCGTGGTGATTTCAGTGCACTTGCATCGCACACGGTTGAGCCAGTACCTCCACCTTAATTTGCTCGCGCTTGCGCGATCGTGGTGATTCACATCGTACTTGTATCGCACACGGTTAAGATATTATACCCCGTGTCCATTGAGGATCATTAGAGTCTTTGCAGCAAAAAATAACGTTAGGGAGGGTCAAAAGACAGCCACACCAGCATATGGCCCAAATATATATGAGTGAAAAGGGTGGTATGTGATGTTCAAAATTCTAATCCACAACTTTGAACCCGCGGGCCCACGGTTGGGCACGTCATTGAAGATTCATGAGAGGGGCCAGAAGTCAAGAACCACCTGGCAGTGACCAAATATATGTACGGATATTGGGGATGTTTAAAACTTTAAATACACAATGCATAACTTTGGTGGCACCTGCCTCGCAAACCCGAAAGCACCCTAACAACCACCTAGCTAGGATATATATAATGACATAATGTCGTACCTAGCTAGGATGCTTGGCCCACCACCTCCCACTTCGTGTCAGCGGGGCGGATGCACGTAATGATCGATACTTTGGTCATACATGCATGTCTCCATGACCTACCATAATACGAACCAATGAATCTTTCGTTTGGTCAAATGACAGTTGTTGTTGTCGATAAACTGCTTGGGCCAATGGATTGAACCATCATAAACATCGCATGAGAGGGACCACAAAACCAACACCTCTTGCATGCGGCCCAAAATGATGTACGTTGGGAAGGGGTGATGTGTGTTTTCAATACAAAATAATGTACAATTTAGATGTGGAGCCTACCTCTCGATACAGACAACAACAACCATGAAGGCAAGGTAGTTAAGGACGAGATACGTACGCAGTGTTTGATGTAGGTCGAACACAGCAATCCGAGCATCTGGGAGGGAATCCTGACAATGCATGAGCTCGAGCTTTGGTTGACCGACATTTGACGGTGACCGGCCCTAACATGAACTAGGAGGAATCCATTCATGGCCAACACATACACCTCATTATCGGTCAAAGGGATGATATATATACACTCGGGGCGCCCACAGATATCCGCGTCGTCACAAAAAACCGCACAAGGGAGATGTAGTCGATCAGAAGACCCCGTATACACTGCATGCGGCCCGAAAATATGTATGGATATGCTGGTGTATAATGTGTTTAAATCCCAAATGCACAACTTCGATGGGCCACGCCAAGTACATTACAAACCGAACACCGTACCCGACTCCAATCCTGGTTCAATACCTATGATGTCAGTTTCCCAACTTCGAGGCGGAAGTGGGGGGGGGGGGGTTCCCACGCATGCGCTGAAACTTTATTTTGTCTAGCATGGGACACATCTATATATATCTATACATCTATACACATATATAGTGTGCGAATAACTATGAATGTTGCTCGTTGGATGAAGACAATCCAACAGTACAGAGATGGCAAATCCGAGCACTACTGGCCGTTGGATATCATCTACATTCCACCAGATTCTGCCACACGTACAATCTAGAAGACTCCATGGTTGAACTTAAGCATAATGCACAAACCTCAAAACACAAGCACTTCTCCTTTGTTCTCTAGAATCTTCCATATCTTAATTGCCCAAACCTTTTTTTTCTAAATGAATCGTCACTTTTTGTTTTTACCTTTACAATGCACAATTCCATGAATCTTAAAATAGTTTTTTTACAAAACTAATTAATTTTGGATGAGATGAACTATAAGAATTAAACAAAAATCTACATCATGCATATCTGGGAGAAGAGGCGGGAAACCGATGAGAGGAGTGGCGAGAAACGGTAGCCTATTTTGAATGAAAACCTACTAGTAGAGAAGGAAGCGTAAGCTACACGACGCATGCGCACAGTGCTTACCCATGTACTGCATGTGCTGTCGAAAGGGCTCAAGGTTGCCGTTCGATCTGGGAGCATCCAACGGTGCAGACGTACGATCCGTGGGGTTTGGGTTCTGGCCAGTCAAAAAGAAGGACTCAGATCACGCGCGCAGCGCGGGGGGGGGATATCATATGGAAACTAACATTTGGTGGAAACCGGTGAAAAACACAAGAAAAAGATATTTTGAAGTTTCAAAAAAATGCGGGATGTTAAGAGGATGATGTTTTATTGGCACACAAAATTTCAAGTTGAAACACATTAAGAGATGTGAGCTATGAAGAAGACAAAATCAGTGTTGAATAGTGCCGAATAGTAATGTCACTATTCAGGGCGGAATTTGTCTTTTTCATAGCTCACATCTCGTAATGTTTTTCAACTTGAAATTTTCTGTCGCAATAAAACATCACCTTCTTAACATCCCACAATTCTTTTTTAGATTTTTATGAAACATTAAAATATGGTCTCCATGAAGTTTTCATTGAATATCGGCTTTCGTGAGTGAAACGTGTGCTATTTGAAAACATTTCGTGAGAAGAATCTCGGTTTTTAAATCCCCGTAAATCCAAAACTAAGCTGAAAATCATGAAACCTGCCATGGTTTCACGACATTGCACTTATATGTCGAGGAATTTTTTTCGTCCATTGTGGCGCAAGTTTTATTACAAGCCTCTTACAAACCGGAGCTTCTCTCAAAGAAGCCTCGTGGTTCCGATAGGGAAAGGTGTCCCCCTTGTGGGAGAAACGTAATCACTGCCTCTTTTCACCTTGTATTTTCTTCTACGGGCAACATGGAACGACAAGATATCCGTGCTGAAATTTAAACTTATTCAGGGTTTGTTTGGCCTTTTTATACACTAATTGATTTCCCTAGGCATTTAGTGTCCATAATTCAAATCTGAACTACAAATACATGCTCCAGTTCACCAAAATGGCTAGAAAAAGTATACATGTGTCCTTGGGTGCATGTTTAGGTCCCATGCCAGGAATGGGAACGAATTACAACCGTACTGGTGTCATGTCTCGTACTTAAACATTTCGAGTCTTGGTTTTTATGTCCGGATAAATCCTAAACTCACCAGAAAGTCATCAAAGGTGGCATGGTGTCACGTCATGGCACATATTTGTCGTGGTAAAAACATTGTCCAATTTGGGCCAAGCTTTATTACAAACCTCTTACAAAAACTGGAGCTTGTCTCAAAGAAGCCTCGTGGTTCTGATAGGGAAATGTGTTCCCCTTGTGGGAGAAACGTAATCACTGCCTCTTTTCGCCTTGTATTTTCTTCCACGGGAAACTTGCAACCACGGGATATCCGTGCTGAAATTTAAACTTATTCAGGGTTCGTTTGGCCTTTTTATACACTAATTGAGTTTCCTAGGCATTTAATGTCCACAATTCAAATCTGAACTACAAATACATGCTCCAATTCACCAAAATGGCTAGAAAAATTATACATGTGTCCTTGGGTGCATGTTTAGGTCTCATGCCAGGAATGGGAATGAACTACAACCGTACCGGTGTCCTGGCTCTTCCTCAAACATTTTGAAACTCGGTTTTTAAGTCCCCATAAATCCTAAACTTACCAGAAAGTCATCAAAGGTGGCAAGGTGCCATGTCATGGAACATATATGTCGTGGTAAAAACATTGCCAATTATGGCCAAGCTTTATTACAAACCTCTTACAAACCGGAGCCTGTCGCAAGAACCCTCGTGGTTTCGATAGGGAAACGTGTCCCCTTGTGGGCCAAACGACAATCACTCCCTCTTCTAGCCTCCTATTTTCTTCTACACGCGACACGGAACAACTGGAGATTGGCGCCGAACTTTGAAATTATTCAGGGTTCGTTTGACCTTTTTTATTCATTAATTGAGTTTACTAGGCATTTAATGTCCATCATTCAAATCCGAACTACGAATACATGCTCCAGTGCACCAAAATGGCTAGAAAAACGTACATGTTTCCTTGGGGTGCATGTTTAGGATCCATGGAACGAATGGGAACGAATTCAACCGTCTCGCCGTCCTGGCCTGGCCACAAACATTGCAAATCTCGGTTTTAAATGTCTGTAAATCCAAAACTCACCAGGAAATCATGAAACATGGCTTGGTGTCACTACATGGTATATATAATTGTCCAATTTGGGCGAAGCTATATTACAAGCCTTTTACAAAGCAGAGTCTGTCGCAACCCTCGTGGTTCTAGTAGGGAAACATGCCCCTCTTGTGGGCGAAATGATAATCGATGCCTCTTCTTGCCTTGAACTTTGTTTTCTACAGGCAAGGTAGAATAACAGGAGTGTCGGGCTAAAATTTGAAACTATTCAGGGTTTGGCCATTGTATATATATTACTAATTACTAAGTTTTCTATGCATTTAATGTAGTCCATAATTCAAATTTGAACTACAACCACATGCTCCAGTGAAGCAAAATGGGTGGGAAATCGTACATGTGTCATTGGGTGCATGTTTAGGTCTCGTTTAAGGAATGAGAATGAATTACAAACTTGTCATCATCCTGAAACAATGAGAATCTGGGTTTTTAGATTCCAGTAAATAAAAAAGTCACCCAAAAAATGAAACTTGGCATGGTTTGATGACATGGCACATATATGACGTGGTAAAAAAATCGTCCAGTTTGAGAAGAGGCGCACACATTAGTAGCCAACGAAGTCCTTTTTGAAACAAAAAGCTGACACGTTAATATCGCAAACGGTTTTATTATATTTACCATCTTGAAATTTAACCATACTCGGTGGCGTGCGTGCAGCTGTTTGATTAGACGGGACGAGCGCGAGAAGTCCACCGTGCAGGATCGACGGGACGCATGCGAGCAGTCCGCCGCACAGGCTCGACGGGACGCGTGCATCCTGTCCACCTCGCAGGCTTGACGGGACACGTGCGAGCAGCAAGGACGCCCATGCTCACCGGGAAGCGAGCTCTTTGACAACTTCTCCATTAATGGGTTAATTAAAGCACCTGGATGGAGGGTGTTTGCTTGTGATCCCATGGCAGCATTTGTTTTGTTCGTGTTTTCAACTAGTATTCCGCCCTAATTTAAATTGCCACATAGGGCCACGGATAGTACGACCACAAATAAAATGACAACGGATAATACGGCGACAAATTTACAATGGCGCACATAATAATTGTCTTACATATTCTAGATAATTTAAAATGCCACAAGCGGCAAAGCCCGGAAGACACGGGGGCAAGAGAAGAGGAAATTGCAGACAACGATCTGGGTCGCTACTGTCTCTACTCGTCGATGGATCGCCAGGCGGCGAAATCCTGTAGCTCCTTCTTCAATTCCTCACGACTTTGCTTGAAAGCAGCCACGGATTCCTCCACCTTCTGCTCGCGCTCGATCTGGAGCTTCCTCAGGCCACCCATCAGTTCCTCGACGATCGTTTTCAGCGTCATCTCCGAGGCAATTCTCTGCTCATGCAGCATCTTCCAGCCGGCGGCCTCCTCCTCCTTCTCTGCGACCAACTTGAGGAGCTTCGCATTGTCATCCATGAGTTGCTCGACGAGGCCGGTCGCCTTGTCAACCGAGGCATCGCTAATCTTGAGCAGCTTCATCAAGTCGTCAACCAGCTCCTGCTGCGTAGTGACGCCAGCGAGAATGTTGTCGTCACCGGCAAAGGACTTCAGGAACGCCGGCTCGTCGCGATGGACGACGCCACGAATGCGCTTTCGAGAGCCCTCGCGTGCCCGTGAGAGCTCGTTCGAGGGCTCCGCGGCGCGCCAGGACATCTCTGCTGCGGCTGCGGCTTTGCGGCGGGACCTTTATAGTGCTTTCGTGGCCTTGGTCTTTGCTGCCTGGTTATATGTCCACCCTAAACCCCTCCTACCGGTCATGGCGGAACGACTTGATAGAGAAAAATAGTTTTGTGGGTGATGAGGAGAGGAACTGTGAAGAATTTTCGAGTGATTAGTTTTTATAGCCGGGTGCTAAGTGTGAACACATATTAGTTTGATAGGTGTGAACAGATTTGCAATTATACTTATTGTGTTGTAATCAGCAATGTGACGAGAAATAAGGTCAAAATTTATTGATGGCAGAAGGTTGACCACGTGGTTGCTCGCCGTTGAGGCGGCCGCGGCGCGCTCCGCTCTGGCGTCCCTGCGCGCTCTGCTCGCCGTTGAGGCAAAGTTACAATGGCAACTGTTAATAATTCTTAATAATTGTCTTACATATTCAGGATAATTTAAAATGCCAAATGCGGCAAGGTCCAGAACACTCATGACCTACATATGCATACAATTATAATAAAATATAAGCTAAAAGGTTGAGATGGCGGCCTTCCGACGATGGTCTTCTCGGACTCCATGATCAGCATAGCACCTTTGCGGCCGTTCACTCCGAGTGTCCCGACCCGCCTCCGCCTACGGAGCTGCTGGCGTTGGGAGGCTCTTGGGGCTACCGGGCCTCTTCCAGAAGAGCTTGACATCGTGCAAGCACGCGCATGACAACTCCCCAGAACCGCTCCATTTCCATGTCTTTGGCCTGGTAGCAAATTCCGTCGATCACCTGCATCCTCAAGATATCACGTTGGCGATGTTCTACTTCGTCAGGGATGTCAACTCCGCCATGGATGCGCTCGAGCCTAGCCACCACATCATCGAGATCGAGGTTGACACGACCACCGCGGGCAATGATGAAGCCGTAGGCTGCCTTTATCTTGACTAAATTGCAGAGGTCCTCTGCCCATTCCTTGCGTAGGCGGCTCTTTGGTTGGGTCGTCGATCATGCCGCCGAGCAGCTTTGGATCTTTTGCATGGTGGATGGCAAACTGCTCATCACACCTCCTCTGCAATATGTCGATTGTGCTTCCAAGGACTGTGACGCCGATATCGCTGCCGATGGGCCATGGTGCCTGCACCGGCCGATGAAGCTCTTGCTCCCCGACCTGCTCCGTCTCATTCTCCTCGCCGAAGATGTAACGCAGGTAGGTGTCGACGTCGAAGCTTTGGTCGTTGTCTGGCATGCTTGGAATAACTAATGGTAGATGGGTGAGGACTAGATCTTCGCAGAGTGTCGCGGCGGTGCGTTGCCGCCTGGGTTATATGCAGCAAGCCGTTAGCTGGTGGCGGGAAACCGGTGAGGGAATTGGCGTGGATTTTACAATTTATCCATGTGGAGCGCGGGAAGCATTCGCTAGAGCACGGCAAGACTACGTGGATCACACACACAACCCGAATACCATATCCTGTGCCACGTGTTATTTATCACACAAGTGTTAACATAAGGAAACGTATGTGTCACTTACTAATCATCGCACACGAGTACTCGCAGACGCATCGTGTGCGATATTCCTAGCCACCGCAAGCAACTAGTTTGCATATTTCAAAGTTTTTTGTACACACAGAATCGCACACGAACTAACTGTATTAACCGTCTGTGTTGTTTTCTCATCGCAAACAGTTCATCCGATTCGACTGTTTGCCACATATTACACACATCTTGTTAAGTTGATCCATTTCTGTTTCGTTCACTAATCGAAAACAGTTCGTCCGAGTGAACCATCACACACACCTTGATCTGGCTAATCGTTTGTGTTGCACTCCCTAATAGCAAACGGTTCGTCGGCGTGAACTGTATGCTGTATATTGCACACACATTGATATGGCTGCCCATTTCTGTTTTTTTGCCTCATCGCAAACAGTTCGAACGGGTTAACTGTGTGGCCTGAATCGAACACGCAACTAAAATCTGAACCGTGTTTGATGCATCCTCCATCGCAAACATTTTGCATCATTTCTGACGGTTTTCATACAGCACCATTTGCGATTTTTGCATCACACACAATTTCTCGAAGGGTCTCTGATCGTAGTGTCGCGTTAGCAGCATACTGCAGTAGTGCATGCAGGTGGTTTGAGAGGTAATCATCGGTGAACTGCTTTGAAAAGTACTGAAAACAAAGCTATGCATAAATCGCCGTTGTAAATTTTGAAATGGCGGAAGGGGTAAAATCAAGGTAAAATAGTTGGTACCATCCTATAGTTGACTGATGTCTTCTTCATTGTGCAAACAAAGATCTTGTTGTTATTCGTCGCAAGTTTCTTCATCCTAACAATCTTTCTGAGTTTCTTGACTTGACTGATATTCATGGACATCTCATTTCCCCATATGCACAATGGGTCGAACAGTGGGTCTAAGCCTCTAATAGCAGGACCTACATGTGCAAGACCAAATTGTAAGAAACCTAAATATTAGAATGATTCCTGCAACTGCACAATAATGTGCTATTAGCCAAAGGACCCTGCTTGAACAAACCTCGATGGTAAACCGCAGTGTCTCTCATTGTTTCCCTGCAACACACATAAGGAAGATCTTGATTAGGTCAACTGAGAGTTGCCATACTATCAGTAGAATATGTATTGAGTACAACAAAATTCGATTGGTGTCACATGCATAACAACACAAAATTGTGCCCACAGCAAATGAAAATAAAATTGCAGAACTGAACCAAATAGTTAAATGGACACTAAACCAAATGAACCAAAATAGTTAACTGAGCACGAGATTGCAGAAGAGAAACATGTACTAGAAGATAAGACAGTTAACAAAACAAAGAATGCTTGAGAACAGTACTACGAAATGTAGGAATTGTTGGACCAAAGTTTTAAGTGAACATTACATTTCAGAGGACCAAACTGTTAACTGAACATCAGATTGCAAATTAACATTACAAAGGACAAATCACTAGAAGGCACTGGCAGTGGCCTTGAGAAAACATCACGAACTGTATTTTAAAGTAGACAACCACGTGACGGTGTCGACGGTGGCCTCGAAGACGAGGTGCTCCTCCAAGATCTGGCGGTCGACACACATGGCAGCCATAGCGACCTCGTTCGCGCGTGCGGCCGCATGCTACTGAGCTCCACATTATACTGCGTGCAAAATGGCTGTGGGCGGCGCTTAATTGGAGGAGAGGGTAGTGTTTTTGGTGGAAGGTGTCGCTCCATCGGTCGGGGCATGTGGGACGGGAAAGGAGGAGGATGGTGTGGGCGGGGTGTGGATTACGTGACCATATCGACGTGGTTGCGCAGCAAGAAGAAGGGTCGGCGGAGAGGAGGCCGCGCAGCAAGAAGAAGGGTCGCCGGCGAGGTGGTTGAGCTGCCAGTAAGCAGCAATGAAGGTTTGAACTTGTAAAGCAAGGAGGAACAGTGGAAATGTGGCTTTTGGTAGGAGGGAGGGGGCGGGGAGATATATATTTCCACGGTGGCAAAAAAAAATCGCTCGGTGCCGTGAGAAACTGGCGCGCAAGTGCGGTTCAAGCGGGGGCGGTGGACTGTATATGACGAAGCTTCCTGCGTAAGCCAGACAAGACGGTGCGCCAAGATATTTTATATCGCATCCCACACGATTTTTTCTAGTAAACTATTTGTGGTATACCTGATTTTTTCATTATCTTTTGAAAGACAAAATGGTGTTATGGAGAGAAAGGATGGTGCTTGAATTGCTAGAACATTTACATACATTGAACATGCAACTAGTACTTGAGTGTCGTGTTTAAATTTGGAATTATTCCGGGTTCGTTTGACATTTTTATGGATTAATTGAGTTTCTGGGAATTTAATGTGCATAATTAAAATTTGAACTACAAGCATAGGCTCCAATGCACCAAAGTTTGTTGAAAAATCACATGTGTATCTTTGGGTGAATTTATAGGTCCCATGCAAGAAATGAGAATGAAATTCAAACATCAGGGCGTCTTGGCTCGGCCGGAATGATTGAAAAACTTGGTTTTTTAATTCCTGTAAATCCAAAACACGCCTGAAAATCGTGAAACTTGGCATGGTGTCATGACATGGCACCAACATGTTGCGGTATTTTTTTGGCGGAATTGGGACAAGCTTTGGTGTAAGCTTCTTGCAAACCAGAGCTTCCCTCAAGAAGGCTCGTGGTTGCGAGAAGGAACGTGTCACCTCCGTGCGCCAAACGACATATGTAAACTGCCTTCTCCCGCCTTAATTTTTGTACACTGGCAGATTAGACCAAGTAGAAGCATCGTGCTAAAATTTTGAATTATTCCGGGTTCATTTGGCCTTTTTATACATTAATTGAGTTTCTGGGCATTTAATGTGCATAATTCAAATTTGAACTACAAGCACATGCTCCAGTGCACCAAAGTTGGTTGAAAAATCACATGTGTGTCTTTGCGTGAATTTATAGGTCTCATGTAAGAAATGGGAATGAAATTCAAACATCTGGGCGTCGTGGCTCAGCGGGAAAGATTGAGAAACTTGGTTTTTTAATTCTTGTAAATCCAGAACACCTGAAAATCATGAAACTTTGCATGTGTAGCGAGCCGACCCGAATGGATCGAAGTCTCTGTGCTTAAGTGTCATCCCTGGATCGGTATGCTGACACACATAGTACTCGAGGATTTATAACAGAGGTAAATCACATGTATAAAGTAACGTAAATACTATTACCTCAATCCATATAGCGGAAGTAACAACAAGGTTGTGTTGTTCCCAACAATGCCAACAGCAAAGTTGAGTGTAGATATCGTAACCATAACGTATCATTTACTCGTCGTAAGATTCCTGCAACATGAGAGGTTGCAGCCATGTAGGTCAGTACATTGAATGTACTGGCAATTTCACACCATAGAATAATAATGAGAATGTCTATCTCTATATGCATATTAGATTGTGGAGGCTCTAAGTTTAACATTTGCATAAAGCTAATTTTTCCCTACAACAAAGGAATAGATTTTATTTAACTACCAAGTTTATGCCATTATTGAGAAGGTTCCTCCAACTCAATCCCAAAAATTCCCAAATTATTAATAGCCCAATACATTAATTAAATAGAGTGATGAGATCAACCAATGATTCAAATACCAGATACTCAAAGATGTCCATAACCGGGGACACGGCTAATCATGATTATTTTGTACACTCTGTAGAGGTTTGCGCACTTTTCCCCACAAGACTCGATCTCCTCTGTTGAATTTCTCGAACTACATGATGTTTGAGAAACGGATGATCGAGACACAGTCTATCTGAAGCATTAACTCTCTACTCTAGGTAGACAGTACCACCTACTTTCCCGTACATCTGCTAGCCTACCACTGAAAGAGGTCACACAACATACTCAACTATGCCAGAGTCCATAATGGTTTGTGGCTGAACACGGAAGTTTGTAGCATGAACAATCTTATGATCCCTTTGAGCCTGCGTGGCAACTCCAAAGGGTGATCACACGAGTACTCCGGGATCCCCTTGGGCAAGCACTGGGTTCTCCAGGTGCCCGGGCAAACCACTGGGTTCTCTAGGGTGACCCAACTATTCCACCCAGATGTGTGTTAAAGTAGCCACCTTAAGTTCCCCTTAGTTATTATCTCTCAAAACTTGCATGATTCTCGCATACCAATCCACGTCTACGAGCATGGCTAAGCAATAAGAGCATAACGTATATTCCTGGGGTGATCAAAGGTAATAAGTTCCTACCTCATCAACTACATAGCATAACCACATGTTCCCAATCCTAGTCATGCAATCTTTGAGGGTAAAACTAATGCATAAAAACTGGGTATGAAAAATATGATCAAAGTGTGAACTTGCCTTGCACTGTCAATGAAGATTCTTTGCACTCAAAATTCCTGATAGTTCTACTCGTCACACTCCGTTCACTCTATCGTAAGCAATCAATTGCATACATAAGCACTCAAGCATAAAATTCAAAGAAAAGATCTCGGAAAACTTCGAAAACAGGCAAATAACTCTTGCGAACAGAAAACAATTTTCAATAGTATTAAAATTATGTGGATTAGTTCTTAACAGAAAGTTTAGATCAAGAGCTTCAATTTGCAAAAAGAACCAATTAAATAGGAATTATAAAACTTAAGTTATGATCAAAAGAAGTTTAAATTCAAATCTATTTGAAATCAAATATTAAACTTTCAAAAAATATATTTAAGTTGGTTATCTGAATAGCAGAGATCATAACAAAGAAATTGGTGTTGGTTTCGTTGGATTTGGATAAGCGAGCAAAAAGTCATGATCGTTTGAAAACTAGGGGCTAAACTGTAAATGAACTAGTTGCATCTAGGTCCTTGGCCGAAATAAACAGAAAAAGAAAAATCTATCGGACGAACGTCCGCTACGGAAGACTAACGAACGAAATCGTTTGCTACAGAAGCTTAAAACGAATGTTCGTTAAATAACTAGTAAACCGCGTTTTTAAAGAAAAATCGAAGAAAAAAACATAAACTAAAAATAAAACAGGACCCGGGCGGTTCATACCGGTTCTTGTCGTCAGCGGCGATAGTGGCTTCCGGCTATGGCGGGGCTCCGGCTGCGGCGGATCGGGTGGAGGCGAGGTGAGGCGGCGGGTGGCGGTGAGCGGCAGCGAGGCGAGCAGGCGGTGGCGCGGCTCGGTGCGGCGAGGCAGGGCGGTGGAGCTGCGACGCCGGTGGAGATGAGATCCGACGGCGACGGCAGCTTGGGAGGAGAGGGGTCCAGGCGGCGTATATATAGGAGGAGGGGAGGCGGGCTTGCGTGGAGGAGGGGGACGCGGCGAGGGGAGTCCGAGGCGGACACGGGCGGCGGCGATGTCGTACGGGCGGCGGAGCTCTGTGGGAGCTCGGGGACGGAGCGGGCGCTGGGCTGGGCCGCGGCCTCGCTGGAGCTGGGCTGGCCCAGTCGGCGGAAGAGATTTTTTAAAGATGGAAAAAAGAAGAGAAAGAGAAATAATCTAATATATTATATAGGCATATTATATATCAAAATTTTCAGAAAAATATTTTATACAACATGAACATTTTTTTAGCGGCAAATAAATTTCACAAAAATTTAAATAAAGCAAACAGTGCTACTGGTTTATTTAAAAACCAAATAAAAATATTTTAAAATACCAAAATAATTTCAAATTTGTTTCTCTCCATTTTTCTACTGTAGGGAATCATGTTACCCCATTTTCCATATATTTTATTTTTGGAGAAAAATAATTTGAATAAAACCAATTAACTCCAAATGAGAATAATTTTCAAAGGGACTTTAAATTTGATTTTTTTTAAACTTCCAACTCTCTTTCTTAGCGTTCGAAGAAGTCATTTTATCTTCTCTCATGAAACACATTGAGTTGCATAAAGTTTCTGAATTTGAAATATTTCAAAATGGAATTCAAATATTTTTAAAACCCTTTTTCATTTAATTAAATGGAAGAAGTCATATCATCTTCGCTCGAGGGTTTTTGTGATTAAATTAATTTAAATTCATGGAGATCATAAATGCAAGGTGAAAGTTTGGGAGAGTTTTTTTTATTCCCTCTCACTTAACTTTCAAAAAGTTTCAAATTTCACTCAAATTCACACTAGCAAACATACCACAATCAAACTATCAATCAAAAACTATGTGTTTAATATAACGTTCCAAAATTAAGAATTTTGGGATGTTACAACCCTACCAACCTTAAAATGAATCTCGCCCTCGAGATTCGGAGAGGCTAGCAAGAAATGAGTTAGGTTCGGGGTTTCATCAAAATCCATCGATCGTCATAGGGGGTCTGGGGTGCTACACCCTTAGAAGCATTGTTACAGTTCCATCAAAACTCATATACTCCATCCTTTTTGTTGGCAGTGTTGATCTTCTCAAATCTTCAGGATAATTCCTTCTCTGGGCTCTTCCGGTAGTGGCATAACCTTTTCCTCAATTCCCATGTCCTTTCATCTTCGTACGGTTCTTCTGTGACTGGGTCTTCTTATCTGACGGGTCTGGCACCAATACTAAACAACTATCAATATCTCATGGTGGTCAAAATTTATGGTTTCTGCTGCAGGAAATGGGTATGGGCTTCATTCTCACCGTATGACGTACGATTGGCAACAACTGTCTTGTACGAGGGGAAAATTGTCATACCATTCTAAGGTTTGACAAAGTTTTGATCATCGTGTCTCTACTATGGGTTAGTCACTCAGATTTACCATCCCATATAGCAAGGCGAATAATAACAGTAAGTCAGTATGGTGATCAATCCATCCCGTACCCAAATCATTACCTTGTATATGGTTTAGCGAATCTCGCATTCTAACACTCGGTCATCCTCACAAGTATTGCAGAATTTCTCTTGTCGATGAACTAAGTTTGGATAAATCCATGGATTCTGCAAGCCCAACAAACATCTATCGTTCCTTCACAACTCTCAGGTTTTGCATAAACTCCTATAAGATCATCGGTTGATAAAGTCGTATCTTCTTCCAGGGCTTTTCCTTCAGCAAGAGTGTGCTTGCTTCTTGGCAGGTCCTGGAGCCTGTGGGTTATGGGCTCATGTCATCACATTTATGGCTTTAACTCATCCTGGGGTTACAATTGCTCTATATTACCAACATTATACCTCCTCTATATCCAATAGTACTTCATCCCTTCATACTCTTGGGGTATCCCACATATCGAGATAAAACTCGTACTTATTTTTGTCCGAAGTCCACTCCGTAGAATATCATTATCTTTTCCAGGGGTCAAGTGTCCTCACAGGGTACTACCACCCTTGAAATGCACAAATTCTTCCATAGACCATATTTCTCATATCCTCGAAAGTGGTCAAAATCTTTCTTCATAGAGTAACAACTCATAAAATTCAACGTATGAAATCATGACACATGAACTTTATTGATCTCATGAATTTATTACAATCTCTTGCATTCCATACATGCCTCAACTCAACACCTCAATAATAAAAAGAAATGTTCCCGCTACTACTACTATTTAGCACAAGCCTCCTTCTCTTTGGGATAATCTCTAGCAAAGTGCCATGCTTCATTACAATGAAAACATATTATTCTGACCAGTCTCGAGGTTTCCTTGTGATTACATAGCCTCCTTGGGTCCTCGGCTTCCTCTTTGGGCAACCGCTAAAGTAGTGCCCTGAATCTTTGCACCTGAAACATGTGATATGACTCAGGTCCTTCTTTATAGAAATTGAGGTGTTCCTGGAATCCAGTCTATTTCTCTTCTTGGACTTTTCCATGCCAATCAGGGCTTCCATTTCCTGTGGGTCATACTCTACTTCCACTGTCGGGAATGCTACTAGATCCCCTTTCAGAAAATTCTAGGAGATGTGTCCTTCTTCTCCACATGAATAGCATGAATGGGTGCAAGGTTTAATTGGGTCTTCTTCGGGTGTGTCCTTCACCTCTTCCTTCATCATATATTCTTCTAAAATTTCCATGAGGGCTCCTTTCATTGCTTCTTTCTTCTGCTGGGTGGTTCTTTGTACCATGGGGTAAATGTAACACTGACCTGGGTACTGGGTAGTCCCTTCACACAAGAAACAAGTAATCTGCCTAGTTGGGCATTCTTCAGTTGGGTGACTTTTTTCACAATGAGGGCATTCATCCTTGCGTTCTTTATGGTTATGTCCTATTTCTCCATAGAGCTTGCATGCACAAGGTTTCTTCATATCCTTTCCATAAGACTTCAATTTCTGGGACACATGACGAGACCGTTGCAGAGTCAACTTAATTTTTTTCCAAGTGGTTACTCCTTGCCATCCATTGATGGTTTGGTACGTCCTCCACCAAGTAGCAGTGACACGTCTCCAACGTATCTATAATTTTTGATTGCTCCATGCTATATTATCTACCGTTTTGGGCAATATTGGGCTTTATTATCCACTTTTATATTATTTTTGGGACTAACCTATTAACCGGAGGCCCAGCCCAGATTTCCTCTTTGTTGCCTATTTCAGTGTTTGGAAGAAAAGGAATATCAAACGGAGTCGAAACAGAACGAAATCAACAGGAGAAGTTATTTTTGGAAGGAAAGCTACCGGATGGACTTGGACCCCACGTCAGGAGAGAAGGGAGGTGCCCATGAGGGTGGGGGGCGCCTACCCCCCTAGGGCGCGCCCCCTGCCTCGTGGGGCCCCCGAAGCTCCACCGACGTACTTCTTGCACCCATATATACTCACGTATCCTAAAACTTCCAGAACGAACAATAGATCGGGAGTTCCGCCGCCGCAAGCCTCTGTAGCCACCAAAAGTCAATCGGGACCCTGTTCCGGCACCCTTCCGGAGGGGGGGGGATCCCTCATCGGTGGCCATCTTCATCATCCCGACGCTCTCCATGACGAGGAGGGAGTAGTTCACCCTCGGGGCTGAGGGTATGTACCAGTAGCTATGTGTTTGATCTCTCTCTCTCTCTCTCTCTCTCTCTCTCTCTCTCTCTCTCTCTTGTGTTCTTGATTTTGCACGATCTTGATGTATCGCGAGCTTTGCTATTATAGTAGGATCTTATGTTTCTTCTCCCCCTCTACTCTCTTGTAATGGATTGAGTTTCCCCTTTGAAGTAATCTTATCGGATTGAGTCTTTAAAGACTTGAGAACACTTGATGTATGTCTTGCCGTGCGTATCTGTGGTGACAATGGGATATCACGTGATTCACTTGATGTATGTTTTGGTGATCAACTTGCGGGTTCCGCCCATGAACTTATGCATAGGGGTTGGCACACGTTTTTGTCGTGATTCTCCAGTAGAAACTTTGGGGCACTCTTTGAGGATCTATGTGTTAGTTGAATAGATGAATCTGAGATTGTGTGACGCATATCGTATAGTCATACCCACGGATACTTGAGGTGACATTGGAGTATCTAGGTGGCATTTGGGTTTTGGTTGATTTGTGTCTTAAGGTGTTATTCTAGTACGAACTCTAGGGCTATTTGTGACACTTATAGGAATAGCCCAACGGATTGATTGGAAAGAATAACTTTGAGGTGGTTTCGTACCCTACCATAATCTCTTTGTTTGTTCTCCGCTATTAGTGACTTTGGAGTGACTCTTTGTTGCATGTTGAGGGATAGTTATATGATCCAATTATGTTATTATTGTTGAGAGAACTTGCACTAGTGAAAGTATGAACCCTAGGCCTTGTTTCCTAGCATTGCAATACCGTTTACGCTCACTTTTACCAATTGGTACCTTGCTGTTTTTATATTTTCAGATTACAAAAACCTATATCTACCATCCATATTGCACTTGTATCACCATCTCTTCGCCGAACTAGTGCACCTATACAATTTACCATTGTATTGGGTGTGTTGGGGACACAAGAGACTCTTTGTTATTTGGTTGCAGGGTTGTTTGAGAGAGACCAACTTCATCCTACGCCTCCCACGGATTGATAAACCTTAGGTCATCCACTTGAGGGAAATTTGCTAATGTCCTACAAACCTCTGCACTTGGAGGCCCAACAACGTCTACAAGAAGAAGGTTGTGTAGTAGACATCAAGCAGTTTCTGGCGCCGTTGCCGGGGAGGTGAGTGCTTGAAGGTATATCTTTAGATCTTGCAATCGAATCTTTTTGTTTCTTGTTTTATCACTAGTTTAGTCTATAAAAGAAAACTACCAAAAAGTGGAATTGAGTTTGTCTCATAAGCTTCATCTTTTTAATATCTTTCGTGAGTATGATGGGAAGGAAAATTGTGCCAAAGTGTTAGAAGAAGAATGCATTAAATTTTTTGGCACTAAATCTTTGAATGATGAGCATGATTGCAATGTTGTTAGTATGAACTCCTTGAATATCCATAGTACTAATGATGATTGCACTAGTTATGATAAAAATGTCTCCTATAAACATGTCAATTTTTGTGGAGTGCATTGGGTTTGTAAGTACACACCAAATAGGGAAGATAGATATTGCAAGAGGCATAAGTACTTAGAAACGAAATTGTTGCAAGAAGAGCTAGATGAATGTGCTGAAAATTTATTTTTTCTTAGCCATACTTGTGAACTTTGCAATGAATGTGATCATTTTAGTACCCAATGCAAATTGTTTCATGATCGTATCGTGTCCAAAAATTGTGATGACTTGATTTCCCTTGCACATCATAAGGAACTTAGTTTGCTCTTGGGTTATGAAGAAATTAAACATATAACTAAGGATATTCTAAATTTTGCCCTTGATAAAGTTCTTCATTTTGATCTAGAGAAAATTTATATGTATTGTGCGGTGAATTGTATTGAAAATCCTTATATTGCCAATTACATAAGGAAAAGAAAACAAATAGAAGATGAAGAGAATGCTAATGAAAGGGAATAGACTTACAATATCCTCCTATTATTTCTTATGATGAATCAGGTAACAAGGAGGAGCCTTCTATTCAACCAATCTCATTAATAAGGAGCTCCAGAAAGTGGATTGAACCCACACATGATGTGGTGAAGAAGAAGAAAAGAAAAAGGAAGAGAGGTAAAAAGGTATCTCTCCCAAATAAAGTTGCTCCTATTATTGTTGTGCCTCATGAAAATGAAGATGATACACTTGATGATGACCCCGTTATGCCTATTGCTTGGTGTGATGATTATGAATTGGGAAGATAATGATACTTCTTATGATCTTGAAAATCTTTTTGGCACTTGCTTGTAAGAATATAATAATTGCTATACTATTGGTGCTATCCATACTATTAATGATGAGAATGATTATGCTTATGATATGAAAAGGCCCAAGCTTGGGGAAGCTATGTTCGATGAGGATGACATATATGAGAATATATTTGCTGCAATTAATGTTTGCCCCAAGCTTGGGGATGCTATGTTTAATAATGATGATATTTTTAGCCTCCCAAGTTTTGATATACAAAGTAGTTATGATGATAGCATGCCTTCTACTTATGATGATTATATTGATGAATGTGGGTTTGGAAGAGTGTCAACTTTAGGAAGTAGTGATCCCACAATATTGGAGGATGTTGAATCTTATAATATTTATGAAAGTGGATTTGGTGAGGTCATGACTTTATCTAGTGATGTATCCACTATTTCGGAAGAGGTTTCAATTGATTATGATGAAAACAAAGTTACTACTTACGATGATTTTTGTGATGAAACTTATGCTATAAAAAGTAGTGATGATTATATTTATAAAACTTGTCACGATTATGAGTACCCTTCCTCTGAACATTACTCTTTTAATGTGGAAACAATTTATAGTATTCAAGTCTCTTATGATACTCCTACCATTCCGAATGAGAAGAATTTTGCTTATGTGGAGAGTAGTAAATTTTCTATGCAAGTAGATCATGAAAATAATGCTTTAGGTGCTGGTTATATTGTTGAATTCATTCATGATTCTACTGAAAATTATTATGAGGGAGGGATATATGCTTTGTAGGAATTGCAATAATATCAAGTTTCCTCTCTATGTGCTTAAAGTTTTGAAGTTATGCTTGTTTTGCCTCCCTATGCTAGTTGATTATTGTTCTCATAAGTTGTTTGCTCACAAAATCCCTATGCATAGGAAGTGGGTTAGACTTAAATGTGCTAGTCATATTCTTCATGATGCTCTCTTTATGTTTCAATTCTTATCTTTTATGCGAGCATCATTGAAATCATCATGCCTAGCTAGGGGCGTTAAACGTTATCGCTTGTTGGGAGGCAACCCAATTTTGTTTAGTTTTTTGCTTTTTGGTTCTGTTTAGTAATAAATAATCCATATAGATTATGTTTAGATGTGGTTTTATGTTTTAATTAGTGTTTGTGCCAAGTAGAACCTTTGGGAAGACTTGGGTGAAGTCTTTATGATCATGCTGTAAAAAACAGAAAGTTTAGCGCTCACGAGATTAGCTAGAACTTTTTACTGGAGAGTGCTATTTAGTCGATTCTTTTTGAATATGATTACTAGACAAATTCCTAAGGTCCACCAATTTATTTTAGAATTTGTGGAGTTCCATAAGTTTGCGTTAGTTACAGATTACTACAAACTGTTCTGTTTTTGACAGATTCTGTTTTTCGTGTGTTGTTTGCTTATTTTGATGACTCTATGGCTAGTAAAATAGTTTATAAATCATATAGAAGTTGGAATACAGTAGGTTTAACACCAATATAAATAAAGAATGAGTTCATTACAGTACCTTGAAGTGGTGTTTTGTTTTCTTTCGCTAACGGAGCTCACGAGTTTTCTGTTAAGTTTTGTGTTGTGAAGTTTTTAACTTTTGGGTAAAGATTCGATGGACTATGGAATAAGGAGTGTAAAGAGCCTAAGCTTGGGGATGCCCAAGGCACCCCAAGGTAATATTCAAGGATAACCAAGAGCCTAAGCTTGGGGATGCCCCGGAAGGCATCCCCTCTTTCGTCTTCGTTCATCGGTAACTTTACTTGGAGCTATATTTTTATTCACCACTTGATATGTGTTTTGCTTGGAGCGTCGTTTTATTTTCTTTAGCCTTGCTTGATGTTTGAATAAAGTACCAAGATCTGAAATTATTAAATGAGAGAGTCTTCACATGGTTGCATAATTGTTTGACTACTCATTGATCTTCACTTATATCTTTCGGAGTAGTTTGTTGTTTGCTCTAGTGCTTCACTTATATCTTTTAGAGAATGGTGGTAGTTTTATTTTGAAGAAATAGATGAACTCTCATGCTTCAATTATATTATTTTGAGAGTCTTAAATAGCATGGTAATGTGCTTAATCATAATATGCTAGGTATTCAAGAATAGTAAAAACTTTCTTATGAGTGTTTTGAATACTAAGAGAAGTTTGATGCTTGACGATTGTTTTGAGATATGGAGGTAATAATGTCAAAGTTGTGCTAGTTGAGTAGTTGTTGTAACATCCCAAATTTTCAATTTGGAATGTTATACATTAGATCATCATGCATATCATATTTTCTTGCATTTTGTCGATCCTAGAAATTTCACGCAACTCAAGGACCCTCGAAGATAGTTGGAATTTCGTTATTTTCATATTTGAGTTTTTCTCAAATTTTGAAAAGAGGATCATTTGATTTTATTTATTTTATCTTCAATTATTTTTCCAATATCAAACTTATGAGAGGGAATAATATGACTTTCCCAAGTTTAGGAAAAATGAAGATTTAATAAATAAATCAAACTTTGGATTTTTTCGGAGTTTATTTTGCATTTTATTTGGATTAGGGAAAATGCGTATTTCAAAAATTGCATTTAGGCCCCGAGTAAAAGTTCATTTTGTTCGACTCATTTTTAGGAGTCGGGGAAAATTTACTTTGTAAACTTTGGAGTTCGTTAGATTTTATTTTCTTCGTTTTTCTGCTCGCGAAATTATTAAAAAAAATGCGCAGTGTCCCGCCTGGGCCAAAGGCCCAGCCGGCCAGGCCGGCCCAGCCGCCCGCCTCCCGCGCGCGCGCGCATGCCAGCGCCGCCGCCGCCACCCACAGTCCGGGTCAGACTCAGTTGCCGCCGCCGCCGCCTTTGCTTGCCCCCTCCCCCAAGCCACCCTCCCCCTCCCCTCCTATAAATACTCAAGCCCCCCCTCTCCTCCCCAAGCCGCCGCCGCCCCCTCCCGCGTAGCAGCAGCAGCAAGCCGCCGCCGCCGCCATTTGCCGCCGCCGCCGCTCGCCAGCGCCGCCGCCGCCGCTCGCTGCCCCGCCACCAAGCCCGCCGCCCGCCGGAGCCCTCGCCGACGAGGTAGCCGCGTCGCGCCACCATCCCCTCGCCTCGGTTCGGTTTTTTTTATAAAAACCATTCCGGTTTATTTTTTGTTGTTTCGGTTTTTTTCGAAACCCTAGATCCGTTTTTTTCGGTTCTGTTGTTTAGCGAGCGTTCACCGGACCGTTCGTCTTAACGAACGTGATCATCGGTTTGCCTCAGTTAACGAACGTCCGTTCGTTTAACCGTTCGTCGTTTTTCTTTTTCGTCGGTTTTATTCCGCGATTTTTCTGATTGCGATTTTAGATCCGATCTTCTTTCTAGTTTATCTTCTCGCTCGTTTATCGGAATCAGGTGATTCAAACGCCTGGAGTTTCGTCTTGAAACCCTCTTTCCGAATAATCAAATTGAATAAGTTTTTGCTACTGTAAAATTTGACCTAGATTCAACTTGCTAGAACCGAGTTGTTTTCTTCCGCCGTTTGTTTTCCGTTGCTTTGTTCGATTTGATTCTTTTTGCAAACCAGGGTTCTTAAGTTGAACTTTCTGGTTAGATCTCTTAATTGAGTTTTACCTTTGCATTAGATGAGTACTTATTGTATGCTTGTTGTTTGTCTGCGATAGATTACCCGGGGTGCGCCGCCTGTTATTTCGAAGTTCTAGGTTTCGCAGATCCTCAGCAAGGCAAGTAACACTTTGATCATACCTTTTCTGCTACCCAGTTTTACTGCATTAGATCAATCCTCAAACACTGCATGATTAGGATCTAATTAAATTGTGGGATGGGAAGTAGATGAGGTAGTACCTATTACCTATTTTACTTATGAAACCTTTGGGAGTTACTTTCTACGTTTGCTTATTATGCCATGCTATGCTAGTAGACGTGGATTGGGTGAGTGAAATCCATGACAGATGTGAGTAATGTTAATTAATGGTTTATCTAAGGTGGTAACTTAAACACAAATCTGGGTGGATTGAGGCACCTGGCTTCTATCAGGACTTGCCTGTTTTTCTTCGGACCGCCACCCAGGCTCAAAGGGATCATAAGATCATTCATGCTAGTAACTTCCGTGTGCAGCCACAAGCCATTATGGGCTCTGGCATAGTTGACTAAGTCGTGCGAAATCTTATAGGGGTAGACTAGCTGATGTAGGGGTTGTAGGTTGGTACGGTCTACTCCATCGTAAGGTGCTAGCACTTCTGAAAGACTATGTCTCGGTCATCCGTTTCTCAAACACCATGTAGTGCGAGAAACCAAACGGAGGCGATCGAGTCTTGTGGGGAAAAGTGCACAAACCTCTGCAGAGTGTACAAACTAATCATGATTAGCCGTGTCCCCGGTTATGGACATCTTGAGTATCTAGTACCTGAATATCATGTGAATCTCATCATGTTACTTTTAATTAATATTGTTGGGTTATTGATGATTACTCTTAATTGGGATCGGAATGCTGTCAACCATTCGCGATGTTTAACAACCACCATGATAGTTAAATTAATTTATTCCTTTGCAGTAGGAAAAAATTGGCTTTACGCAAAACTTTAACCATAGAGCTTTTCCACCAGCCATATATGCATGTAGTATAGGCTTATCATTCATTACTCTCTATGTGTTACATTGCCAGCATATTCCATGTGCTGACCCGTTTTCGGGCTGCAACTTTTCATGTTGCAGACTTTTCAGACGTCGAGTAAGGTGGTTTTAGGTCGTGGTTCTATACTCAGTGATGCCGTTGGAGTTGATGGACTCACTTATCTTCCAAGCCTTCCGCTGTTATTATTATTAGATGGCCTTATGCCATATTTATTGTAATAAGTTCTCTTTGAGACATCGATGTAATAAGTGTGTGATTGCTACTCTGTTATAAATCCTTCGTAGTACTATGTGGTGTCAGCATTACTGATCCAGGGATGACACCGGAGCACAGAGACTTGACCATCTGAGGTCGGGTTGCTACGGAGATGGTATCATAGCACACGCTGACTGTAGGACACGACCACTAAGTTAAAGCCATAGATCACTATTCTCCTCTCATTTTCTAACTCCTCATCTTTTCTACTCTTTTAGGATGACGGACGCGAAGATCAAGTACGCTCAACCGGATGAAGGCACAACTTTTGGTTTTCACTTGAAGGAAGTCACCAAGTACCTGAACATTGGACTACCAAGCTTCACCGGTATCTTCAACGCCACTCTGCCTGAAGAGGAGCGCTGGAAGATTCAAGCCCACGTTCCGGGAAGGACATTCGCGCCAATCACGAAGCCCATAGATAGTGTTTTCAGTGCACCAACCTGGAGTCTAGAAAAGAGCATGGCCGCTCATATCACCATGGGACGCATTGGAGAAGTTTATCAAGAAAACCTCAAGGACACTATCTACCAGATTTGCGGACGCCGAGATGAACAATGGGAGATAGTCAGCACCAAAAAGGATAGATCCATTGCAGCTTTCATCCAAGAGTTAAACCAGCACATACGACGCCAGGAGAACCAGATGTGCAATGATATGATAGAGTTGAAGAATGCCAAGGCAAGGATCATCGAGCTAGAAGGAGAACTGAAGACTACACGCAAGGACTACATGGACGAGATCGTAGCTCTAGCAAGGCACAATGGCGATCTTAAGCGGGAGATTGAAGAACTCAAGGGGAAATTAGCATTCAAGAATGAAGACAAGTACGTCGCATGTCCGAGCAACTACATCATCATCGACGACACTGATTCAGATCCAAGTGAACCCGACTTTGAAGACGAAGCTGGAGCAGACATCATGGAGTCTTACACCGGTTCAAATTAATAGATGACCCCCATATATTAGTAGTATTCCCTCAATGTAAACATTATAGTTCAAGCACTTTTGCGATAGTTCTAGACCTTTGTATGCCCTTTGTTTGAATTGAATGAAGTGATTTTGTGTGCATTTGCTCATGTGCATTTGGGTAGTGTTTTCTCTTAGACCTCACTCTATTCTTAATTCTCATCTTTTCTAAACCCTCAGATGCCTCCGAGACATGACAATGGATCCCCACCGGAACTCACTCAGTTGATCCAGCAGCAGAACCAATCGATGCAGTTGTTAGTCCAGAATCAGCAGAACAACAACAACAACAACAACAACAACAACAACAACAACAACCCACCACCACCACCACCTGCGGATCACTTGACTCATTTCCTTAGGCTGAATCTGCCGGTGTATTCCAGTAGCACCGAGCCGATTGTAGCAGATGATTGGCTCCGCAAGATAGGAAGGGAGTTGACCACTGCAGGATGCACAGATGTTGAGAAGGTGAAGTTTGCCGCACATCAGCTTGACGGACCCGCAGCAGCATGGTGGGAGAATTTCACAGCCACCTACCCTGTAGACACTGTCACATGGGATCAGTTTCAGCAAGCTTTCCGTACTGCCCATGTTTCAACAGGAGCTATGGCCATGAAGAAGCGTGAGTTTCGCAACTTACGCCAAGGAGGAAGGACAGTTGGCCAGTATGTGGATAATTTTAGTAAGTTAGCACGTTATGCCCCAGATGACGTTGCTACAGACGCAGCTAAGCAGGAGAAGTTTCTGGAAGGACTGAATGATGAGTTAAGCATGCAATAGATGGTAGCAAGTTTCAACAACTACCAGGAGTTGGTAGACCGTGCCATCATGATTGAAGGGAAACAACATCAGATTGAGAACCGCAAAAGGAAGTATGGACAAGGGAAGTATAACTCTGGAGCCCAACAGAAGCGCCGTTTTACCCCTAAACCGGGAGTTCAGTTCCAGCATACCCATGGAGGAAGTGGTTCGCACAACCATAATGGCCACAAGAATGGTAATGGGAATGGAGGAAGCAATGGCCAGAACCGTACCACCCCATCAACCCCAGTCAAGAAAGACCTGAACCATGTCACCTGTTTCAAGTGTTCCAAGACCGAACATTATGCAAATGAATGTCCCGAAGGCCAAGGTGGAAATGGAAGCTCTGGAAAGAAGCCAAACCCTTTCAACAGGGGACATGTGAACCACGTTAATGTGGAGGAGGTTGAAGCTCAGCCTGATGTAGTAATCGGTAAGTTTTTAGTTAAGTCATTTACTGCACTCGTTCTTTTCGATACTGGTGCATCGCATTCATACATATCAAGGGGATTTGTGGAAAAGTATAACCTGCCCACTAAGATTCTTAACACACCTATGCTAGTAAGCTCGCCATGAGCAGAATACATGACCAGACAAGGATGTTTTCAAGTGCCACTAAGTATAGGGAGGCATGTTTTCCCAACGGATTTAATCATTCTGGAATCCCAAGGTCTGGATGTGATTCTCGGTATGGATTGGCTATCGATGTATGGAGGAAACATCGATTGCGCCAGTAAGATGATTTTACTTACAACGCCCGAAGGAAGAAGGATCAAGTATGTATCTCGACATACGCCAAACAGGACACAAGTAAATTCTTTATCAGGAGTTGTACAGGAGGAAGTACCAGTGGTGAAGGATTTTCCTGATGTATTTCCTGAGGAATTTCCAGGCATGCCACCGGATAGAGACATTGAGTTTTTGATTGAGCTTTTGCCAGGCACTGGGCCAATATCGAAGAGACCGTACAGGATGCCAGCACAGGATTTGGTGGAAATTAAGAAGCAGATTAAGGATTTATTGGAAAAGGGTTACATTCGCCCAAGTTCTTCACCTTGGGGATCACCCGTACTTCTAGTGGAGAAGAAGGATGGATCATTAAGGATGGTTGTTGATTACCGTGGATTGAATGCAGTAACCATCAAGAACAAGTACCCACTGCCAATGATCAATGATCTGTTTGATCGTTTGCAAGGAGGTAAAGTGTTTTCCAAGATCGATTTGCGATCAGGGTACCATCAGTTGAAGATTCGAGAGCAGGACATACCTAAGACAGCTTTTACCACGAGATACGGATTGTATGAGTATACCGTTATGTCATTTGGACTGACTAACGCACCTGCCTATTTCATGAACCTGATGAACAAAGTATTTATGGAGTTTTTGGATAAGTTCGTCGTAGTGTTCATTGAAGACATTCTGATTTTTTCAAAGAATGAAGAAGAGCATAAGGAACATTTGCGTTTGGTTTTGGAGAAACTAAGGGAACATCAGTTATATGCCAAATTCAGCAAATTGAGTTTTGGTTAAAGGAAGTTGGATTTCTTGGACATGTTATATCCGGAGAAGGGATAGCAGTTAACCCTAAAAACGTTGAGATCGTAACCGAACGGGAAGCACCAACGACAGTTGGAGAGATCCGGAGTTTTCTTGGACTCGCAGGATACTACCGGAGATTCATTGAGAATTTCTCAAAGATTGCAAAGCCTATGACTGAATTGTTAAAGAAGGATACTAAGTTCAAATGGACTGAGGAATGTGAGGTCAGTTTTCAGGAGTTGAGAAACGATTGGTTTCCTCACCAGTGTTAATTTTGCCAGATCAGACCAAGGATTATGAGGTGTATTGCGATGCTTCATGTCGAGGACTTGGAGCAGTGCTTATGCAGGAAGGAAGAGTTGTTTCGTATGCTTCACGACAACTAAAGCCTCACGAATTGAATTATGCCACGCATGATTTGGAGTTAGCAGCCGTAGTGCATGCATTGAAGACATGGAGACATTTCCTCATTGGAAATCATTGTGAGGTGTACACGGATCACAAGAGTTTGAAGTACATTTTCACGCAGAAGGAGTTGAACCTTAGACAAAGGAGATGGTTGGAGCTCATCAAGGATTATGATATGAGATTGCATTACCATCCCGGAAAAGCTTATGTAGTAGCTGACGCATTAAGCCGTAAGAGCCATGTCAATACACTGTTGACGGGAGAAATACCAAAGGAGTTAGCAGAAGATCTTTGAGAACTATGCTTGGAGATAGTTCCGAGAGGCTATGTAGCAGCATTGGAAATTTAATCTACCTTGATGGATAAAATCGGAGAAGCTCAGAAATCAGACAAGGAGATTGCAGATATAAAGAAGAAAATGAGCGAAGGAAAAGCAAAGGGATTTCGTGAGGATGAGCACGATACCCTATGGTTTGAGGACCGTGTTTATGTGCCAAATGACCCGGAGATCAGGAAGTTGATTTTGCAAGAGGCACATGATTCACCCTATTCGATTCACCTAGGAAATACCAAGATGTATTTGGATTTGAAGGAAACATTCTGGTGGACCGGAATGAAGAAGGATATTGCAGAGTATTTAGCAGTTTGTGATGTGTGTCATAGGGTGAAGGCAGAACATCAGAAGCCAGCCGGATTGTTACAACCATTGCCGATACCCGAGTGGAAGTGGGATAAGATAGGCATGGATTTCATCACAGGACTACCCAGAACCAAGGCAGGATATGACTCGATATGGGTAGTAGTTGATCATTGGACGAAGGTAGCACATTTCATCCCAGTTAAGACCACTAACACCAGTGCTAAGTTGGCAAAGATATACATGACTAGGATCATTTGCTTGCACGGAGTTCCGAGGAGTATCGTATCAGATAGAGGAACCCAATTTACCTCAAAGTTTTGGAATCAGTTGCATGAAACTTTGGGAACCAGGCTAGAATTCAGTACAACTTTTCACCCACAGACAGATGGACAGACTGAGAGAGTCAATCAGATTTTGGAAGATATGCTGAGAGCTTGTGCACTAGATTATGGATCTAGTTGGGACGATAACTTGCCGTATGCGGAGTTTTCTTATAACAACATTTATCAAACTAGCTTGAAGATGGCACCTTTCGAAGCTTTATACGGAAGGAGGTGCAGGACACCGTTGTCATGGGACGAAGTTGGAGACCGTCAGTTGTTTGGACCAGATTTGATTAAGGAGTCTGAACAGAAGGTTAAGTTGATTCGCGATAGGCTCAAGGTAGCCCAATCCAGGCAGAAGAGCTACGCAGATTCTAAACGCAAGGAGATAGTCTACGAAATCGGAGACAGAGTTTATCTTCGAGTATCCCCACTTCGAGGAGTTAAGCGCTTTGGAGTTAAGGGAAAATTAGCACCGCGTTTCGTTGGACCGTATAAGATTTTGCAACGCATGGGAGAAGTCACTTATAAGTTGGAATTGCTAGAGGGACTGTCAGGAGTTCATGATGTATTCCATGTTTCTCAGCTGAAGAAATGTCACGCCAAGATGGCGGAAGTACCACTAAGAGATACAGTGCCGCTTGAAGCAATTCAGTTGAAGGATGACTTAACGTATGAAGAGAAACCAGTGAAGATTCTCGAGCATGCCAGCAGAGTTACTCGCAGCAAGGTTATCAAGTTTTGCAAAGTTCAGTGGAACCATCACTCAGAGGATGAAGCCACCTGGGAAAGAGAAGAAGATTTGCTCAAGGACCACCCTCACCTATTTTCTAGCCAACCCGAATCTCGAGGGCGAGATTCATCTTAAGGGGGGGTAGGTTTGTAACATCCCAAATTTTCAATTTGGAATGTTATACATTAGATCATCATGCATATCATATTTTCTTGCATTTTGTCGATCCTAGAAATTTCACGCAACTCAAGGACCCTCGGAGAGAGTTGGAGATTTCGTTATTTTCATATTTGAGTTTTTCTCAAACTTTGAAAAGAGGATCATTTGATTTTATTTATTTTATCTTCAATTATTTTTCCAATATCAAACTTATGAGAGGGAATAATATGACTTTCCCAAGTTTAGGAAAAATGAAGATTTAATAAATAAATCAAACTTTGGATTTTTCGGAGTTTATTTTGCATTTTATTTGGATTAGGGAAAAATGCGTATTTCAAAAATTGCATTTAGGCCCCGAGTAAAAGTTCATTTTATTCGACTCATTTTTAGGAGTCGGGGAAAATTTACTTTGTAAATTTTGGAGTTCGTTAGATTTTATTTTCTTCGTTTTTCTACTCGCGAAATTATTTAAAAAAAATGCGCAGTGTCCCGCCTGGGCCAAAGGCCCAGCCGGTCAGGCCGGCCCAGCCGTCCGCCACCCCCCCGCGCGCGCGCACGCCTGCGCTGCCGCCGCCGCCTTTGCTTGCCCCCTCCCCCAAGCCACCCTCCCCCCTCCCCTCCTATAAATACTCAAGCCCCCCCTCTCCTCCCCAAGCCGCCGCCGCCCCCTCCCGCGTAGCAGCAGCAGCAAGCCGCCGCCGCTCGCCAGCGCCGCCGCCGCTCGCCAGCGCTGCCGCCACCGCCCGCTGCCCCTCCGCCAAGGCCGCCGCGATAGCCGCGCCGCGCCACCCTCCCCTCACCTCAGTTCGGTTTTTTTATAAAAGCCGTTCCGGTTTATTTTTTGTTGTTTCGGTTTTTTTTCCGAAACCCTAGATCAGTTTTGTTTCGGTTCTGTTGTTTAGCGAGCGTTCACCGGACCGTTCGTCTTAACGAACGTGATAACCGGTTTGCCTCGGTTAACGAACGTCCGTTCATTTAACCGTTCATCGTTTTTCTTTTTCGTTGGATTTATTCCGCGATTTTTCTGATCGCGATTTCAGATCCGATCTTCTTTCTAGTTTATCTTCTCGCTCGTTTATCGGAATCAGGTGATTCAAACGCCTGGAGTTTCGTCTCGAAACCCTCTTTCCGAATAATCAACTTGAATAAGTTTTTGCTACTGTAAAATTTGACCTAGATTCAACTTGCTAGAACCGAGTTGTTTTCTTCCGCCGTTTGTTTTCCGTTGCTTTGTTCGATTTGATTCTTTTTGCAAACCAGGGTTCTTAAGTTGAACTTTCTGGTTAGATCTCTTAATTGAGTTTTACCTGTGCATTAGATGAGTACTTATTGTATGCTTGTTGTTTGTCTGCGATAGATTACCCGGAGTGCGCCGCCTGTTATTTCGAAGTTCTAGGTTTCGCAGATCCTCAGCAAGGCAAGTAACACTTTGATCATACCTTTTCTGCTGCCCAGTTTTACTGCATTAGAACAATCCTCAAACACTGCATGATTTGGATCTAATTAAATTGTGGGATGGGAAGTAGATGAGGTAGTACCTATTACCTGTTTTACTTATGAAACCTTTGGGAGTTACTTTCTACGTTTGCTTATTATGCCATGCTATGCTAGTAGACGTGGATTGGGTGAGTGAAATCCATGACAGATGTGAGTAATGTTAATTAATGTTTTATCTAAGGTGGCAACTTAAACACACATCTGGGTGGATTGAGGCACCGGGTTTCTATCAGGACTTGCCTGTTTTTCTTCGGACCGCCACCCAGGCTCAAAGGGATCATAAGATCATTCATGCTAGTAACTTCCGTGTGCAGCCACAAGCCATTATGGGCTCTAGCATAGTTGACTAAGTCGTGCGAACTCTTATAGGGGTAGACTAGCTGATGTAGGGGTTGTAGGTTGGTACGGTCTACTCCATCGTAAGGTGCTAGCGCTTCTGAAAGACTATGTCTTGGTCATCCGTTTCTCAAACACCATGTAGTGCGAGAAACCAAACGGAGGCGACCGAGTCTTGTGGGGAAAAGTGCACAAACCTCTGCAGAGTGTACAAACTAATCATGATTAGCCGTGTCCCCGGTTATGGACATCTTGAGTATCTAGTACCTGAATATCATGTGAATCTCGTCATGTTACTTTTAATTAATATTGTTGGGTTATTGATGATTACTCTTAATTGGGATCGGAATGCTGTCAACCATTCGCGATGTTTAACAACCACCATGATAGTTAAATTAATTTATTCCTTTGCAGTAGGGAAAAACTGGCTTTACGCAAAACTGTAACCATAGAGCTTTTCCACCAGCCATATATGCATGTAGTATAGGCTTATCATTCATTACTCTCTATGTGTTACATTGCCAGCATATTCCATGTGCTGACCCGTTTTCGGGCTGCAACGTTTCATGTTGGAGACTTTTCAGACGACGAGTAAGGTGCTTTTAGGTCGTGGTTCTATACTCAGTGATGTCGTTGGAGTTCATGGACTCACTTATCTTCCAAGCCTTCCGCCGTTATTATTATTAGATGGCCTTAAGCCATATTTATTGTAATAAGTTCTCTTTGAGACATCGATGTAATAAGTGTGTGATTGATACTCTGTTATAAATCCTTCGAAGTACTGTGTGATGTCAGCATTACTGATCCAGGGATGACACCGGAGCACAGAGACTTGACCATCTGAGGTCGGGTCTCTACAGTTGTGAATTTGAGAAATACTTGTGTTGAACTTTGCAAGTCCCGTAGCATGCACGTATGGTAAACGTTATGTAACAAATTTGAAACATGAGGTGTTGTTTGATTGTCTTCCTTATGAGTGGCGGTCGGGGACGAGCGATGGTCTTTTCCTACCAATCTATCCCCCTAGGAGCATGTGCTAGTGCTTGGTTTTTGATGACTTGTAGTTTTTTGCAATAATTATGTGAGTTCTTTATGACTAATGTTGAGTCCATGGATTATACGCACTCTTACCCTTCCATCATTGCTGGCCTCTTCGGTACCGTGCATTGCCCTTTCTCACATTGAGAGTTGGTGCAAACTTCGCCGGTGCATCTAAATCCCGTGATATGATACGCTCTTTTGCACATAAACCTCCGTATATCTTCCTCAAAACAGCCACCATACCTACCTATTATGGAATTTCCATAGCCATTCCGAGATATATTGCCATGCAACTTTCCACCATAGCGTTCTTCATGACACACTCATCATTGTCATATTGCTTAGCATGATCATGTAGTTGACATAGTATTTGTGCCAAAGCCACCGTTCATAATTCTTTTATACATGTCCCTCTTGATTCATTGCATATCCTGGTACACCGCCGGAGGCACTCATATAGAGTCATACTTTGTTGTAGTATCGAGTTGTAATCATTGAGTTGTAAATAAATAGAAGTGTGATGATCATCATTCAATAGAGCATTGTCCCAAAAAAAAGAGAAGGCCCAAAAAAAGGGGCAATGCTACTATCCTTTTTCCACACTTGTGCTTCAAAGTAGCACCATAATCTTCATGATAGAGAGTCTCTTGTTTTGTCACTTTCATATACTAGTGGGAATTTTCATTATAGAACTTGGCTTGTATATTCCAATGATGGGCCTCCTCAAGTGCCCTAGGTCTTCCTGAGCAAGCAAGTTGGATGCACACCCACTTAGTTTTTTTTGTTGAGCTTTCGTACATTTATAGCACTAGTGCATCCGTTGCATGGCAATCCCTACTCCTTGCATTAACATCAATCGATGGGCATCTCCATAGCCCATTGATTAGCCTCGTTGATGCGAGACTTTCTCCTTTTTTTTTCTTCTCCACATAACCCCCGTCATCATATTCTATTCCACCCATAGTGCTATATCCATGGCTCACGCTCATTTATTGCGTGAAAGTTTATAAAGTTTGAGATTACTAAAGTATGAAACAATTGCTTGGCTTGTCATGGGGGTTGTGCATGATGAGAGCATTCTTGTGTGACGAAAATGGAGCATGACTAAACTATAAGATTTTGTAGGGATGAACTTTCTTTGGCCATGTTATTTTGAGAAGACATAATTTCTTAGTTAGTATGCTTGAAGTATTATCATTTCTATGTCAATAAGAATATTTATCTTGAATCTTTCAGATCTGAATATTCATATCACAAGTAAGAAGAATTACAATGAAATTATGCCAACTAGCATTCCACATCAAAAATTATCTTTTTTATCATTTACCTACTCGAGGACGAGCAGGAATTAAGCTTGGGGATGCTTGATATGTCTCCAACGTATCTATAAATTTTGATTGGTCCATGCTATATTATCTACTGTTTTGGGCAATATTGGGCTTTATTATCCACTTTTATATTATTTTTGGGACTAACCTATTAACTGGAGGCCCAGCCCAGATTTGCTGTTTTTTGCCTATTTCATTGTTTCGAAGAAAAGGAATATCAAACGGAGTCGAAACGGAACGAAATCAACTGGAGAAGTTATTTTTGGAAGGAAAGCTACTGGATTGACTTGAACCCCACGTCAGGACAGAAGGGAGGTTCCCACGAGGGTGGGGGGCATGCCCACCCCCCTAGGGTGCGCCCCCTGCCTCATGGGGCCCCCAAAGCTCCACCGACGTACTTCCTGCACCCATATATACTCACGTATCCTAAAACTTCCAGAACGGAGAATAGATCGGGAGTTCCGCCGCCGCAAGCCTCTGTAGCCACCAAAAGTCAATCGGGACCCTGTTCCAGCACCCTGCCGGAGGGGGGGATCCCTCACCAGTGGCCATCTTCATCTTCCCGGCGTTCTCCATGACGAGGAGGGAGTAGTTCACCCTCGGGGCTGAGGGTATGTACCAGTAGCTATGTGTTTGATCTCTCTCTCTCTCTCTCTCTCTCGTGTTCTTGATTTGGCACGATCTTGATGTACCGCAAGCTTTGCTATTATAGTTGGATCTTATGTTTCTTCTCCCCCTCTACTCTCATGTAATGGATTGAGTTTCCCCTTTGAAGTAATCTTATCGGATTGAGTCTTTAAAGATTTGAGAACACTTGATGTATGTCTTGCCGTGCGTATTGTTGGGGAACGTTGCAGAAAACAAAAAAATTCCTACGGTTTCACCAAGATCCATCTATGAGTTCATCTAGCAACGAGTATTCAGATTGCATCTACATACCTTTGTAGATCGCGAGCGGAAGCATTCACTAGACGTGGATGATGGAGTCGTACTCGCCGTGATCCAAATCACCGATGACCAAGTGCCGAACGGACGACACCTCCGTGTTCAACACACATACGGAGCGGATGATGTCTCCTCCTTCTTGATCCAGCAAGGGGGAAGGAGAGGTTGATGAAGATCCAGCAGCACGACGGCGTGGTGGTGGATGCAGTTGTCACCTGCAGCAGGGCTTCGCCGAGCGTCTGTGCGAGAGGGAGAGGTGTAGCAGGGGACAGGGAGGCGCCAGAGGTTCAGGGTGCGGCTGCCCCTCCCTCCCTCCTTTATATAGGCCCCCTGGGGGGCGCCGGCCCTGGAGATTCCATCTCGAAGGCGGGCGGCAGCCAGGGGGTGGAGTACCCCCCAAGGCAAGTGGGGCGCCCCCCCCCCCACTCTAGGGTTTCCAACCCTAGGCGCAGGGGGTGGGCCAAGGGGGGCACACCAGCCCACTATGGGCTGGTTCCCCCTCCCACTTCAGCCCATGGGGCCCTCCGGGATGGGTGGCCCCACCCGGTGGACCCCCGGGACCCATCCGGTGGTCCCGATACAATACCGGTGACCCCTGAAACTTTCCCGGTGGCCGAAACTGCACTTCCTATATATAATTCTTTACCTCCGGACCATTCCAGAACTCCTCGTGACGTCCGGGATCTCATCCGGGACTACGAACAACTTTCGGATTACTGCATATACATATCTTTACAACCCTAGCGTCACCGAACCTTAAGTGTGTAGACCCTACGGGTTCGGGAGACATGCAGACATGACCGAGACACCTCTCTGGTCAATAACCAACAGCGAGATCTGGATACCCATGTTGGATCCCACATGCTCCTTGATGATCTCATCGGATGAACTACGATGTCGAGGACTTAATCAATCCCTTATTCAATTCCCTTTGTCAATCGATACGTTACTTGCCCGAGACTCGATCGTCGGTATCCCAATACCTTGTTCAATCTCGTTACCGGCAAGGCACTTTACTCGTACCGTAATGCATGATCCCGTGACTAACCCCTTGGTCACATTGAGCTCATTATGATGATGCATTACCGAGTGGGCCCAAGAGATACCTCTCCGTCACACGGAGTGACAAATCCCAGTCTCGGTTCGTGCCAACCCAACAGACACTTTCGGAGATACCCGTAGTGTACCTTTATAGCCACCCAGTTACGTTGTGACGTTTGGCACACCCAAAGCACTCGTACAGTATCCGGGAGTTGCACAACCTCATGGTCTAAGGAAATGATACTTGACATTGCAAAAGCTTCTAGCAAACGAACTACACGATCTTTATGCTATGCTTAGGTTTGGGTCTTGTCCATCACATGATTCTCCTAATGATGTGATCCCGTTATCAATGACATCCCCATGTCCATAGCCAGGAAACCATGACTATCTGTTGATCAACGAGCTAGTCAACTAGAGGCTCACTAGGGACACATTGTGGTCTATGTATTCACACATGTATTACGATTTCCGGACAATACAATTATAGCATGAACAATAGACAAGGAAATATAATAATCTTTTATTATTGCCTCTAGGGAATATTTCCAACAGTCTCCCACTTGCACTAGAGACAATAGTCTAGTTACATTGTGATGAATCGAACACCCATGGAATTTTGGTGTTGATCATGTTTTGCTCTAGGGAGAGGTTTAGTCAACGGATCTGCCACATTCAGGTCCGTATGTACTTTACAAATCTCTATGTCTCCATTTTGAACACTTTCACGAATGGAGTTGAAGCGACGCTTGATATGCCTGGTCTTCCTGTGAAACCTGGGCTCCTTCGCAAGGGCAATAGCTCCAGTGTTGTCACAGAAGAGAGTCATCGGGTCCGACGCATTGGGTATGACTCCTAGGTCGGTAATGAACTCCTTCATCCAGATTGCTTCTTGTGCTGCCTCCGAGGCTGCCATATATTCCGCTTCACATGTAGATCCCTCCACGATGCTTTGCTTGCAACTGCACCAGCTTACTGCCCCACCATTCAAAATATACACGTATCCGGTTTGTGACTTAGAGTCATCCAGATCTGTGTCGAAGCTAGCGTCGATGTAACCCTTTACGACGAGCTCTTCGGCACCTCCATAAACGAGAAACATATCCTTGGTCCTCTTCAGGTACTTCAGGATGTTTTTGACCGCTGTCCAGTGTCCCTTGCTGGGATTACTGTAACGCCCTCGATGCGGCTATATCTCCCACGTGTCGAAGCACGACTTAGAGGAATAACCGCATTGAAAGCAATGTCGCAAGTGAGGTAATCTTCACACAACCCATGTAATACATAAGGGAAAGACATACATAGTTGGCTTACAATCGCCACTTCACACAAAACATGAATAAAGCATTACATCAAACAGATACAATCAGGGTCCGACTACGGAACAAAAATAAAAGAAGAATACCCCAAATGCTACACAGATCCCCGATCGTCCCAACTGGGCTCCACTACTGATCAACTGAAACAAAACAACACAATGAACAAGATCTTCATCGAGCTCCTCCTTGAGCTCGGATGCGTCACCTGCACGGTTTCATCGGCACCTGCAAACTGGTTTTGGAAGTATCTGTGAGTCACGAGGACTCAGCAATCTCACACCCGCGAGATCAAGACTATTTAAGCTTAAAGGTAGGACAGGGTAGTGAGGTGGAGCTGCGGCAAGCGACTAGCATATATGGTGGCTAACATACGCAAATGAGAGCGAGAAGAGAAGGCAAAAGCACGGTCGAACAACTATGATCAAGAAGTGATCCTAGAACAACCTACGTCAAGCATAACTCCAACACCGTGTTCACTTCCCGGACTCCGCCGAGAAGAGACCATCATGGTTACACACGCGGTTGATGTATTTTAATTAAGATCAACTTCGGGTTTTCTACAACCGGACATTAACAAATTCCCATCTGCCACATAACCACGGGCATGGCTTTCGAAAGTTCAAACCCTGCAGGGGTGTCCCAACTTAGCCCATTATAAGCTCTCATGGCCAACGAAGGATATTCCTTCTCCCCGGGAAGACCCGATCAGTCTCGGAATCCCGGCTACAAGACATTTCGACAGTAATAAAACAAGACCAGCAAAACCGCCCGGAGGTGCCGACAAATCCTGATAGGAGCTGCACATATCTCGGTCTCAGGGCACACCGGATTGTCCAAACTTCCGGTAGGCGAGCCCAGAGTTGCCCCTGGTAGCCACCGGCGGCTGACGGTTTGGACCAACACTCACGACGAGCGCTGGCCCGGGGGGGCTAAAATAAAGATGACCCTTGCACTCCGGAAACCCAAGGGAAAAAGGGCATAGGTGAGGCAAATGGTAAAACCAATGTTGGGCCTTGCTGGAGGAGTCTTATTCAAAGCGAACTGTCAAGGGGGTCCCATAAATCACCCGACCGCGTTAGGGACGCAAAATCCGGGAACATAACACCGATATGACGGAAACTAGGGCGGTAAGAGTGGAACAAAACACCAGGCATAAGGCCGAGCCTTCCACCCTTTACCAAGTATATAGATGCATTAATAATATAAAAGGTATTGTGATATCCCAACAAGTAAACATGTTCCAATAAGGAACAACATCTCCAATGTTCCAACAAGGAACAAACTTCATCTTCACCTGCAACTAACAACGCTATAAGAGGGGCTGAGCAAAGCGGTAACATAGCCAAACAACGGTTTGCTAGGAAAGGATGGTTAGAGGTTTGACATGGCAATATGGGAGGCATGATAAGCAAGTGGTAGGCATCGTAGCATAGGCATAGCAAAAGAGCGAGCAACTAGCAAGCAAAGATAGAAGTGATTTCGAGGGTATGGTCATCTTGCCTGAAATCCCGCAAGGAAGAAGAACGAGTCCATGAAGAAGACAAACGGACGTAGTCGAACGGATCCTCACAACTCCGGAACGAAACCGAAGCTAACGAGAGAAGCAACCCGGAAAGAAACAAACAACATAGTAAACAACTAACACATAAACATGGCATGATGCACAACCAAGTATGATGCATGTCCGGTTTAAATATGCATGGCATGGCAAAGTGCAACAAACAATACTACAAGTTAAGTGGAGCTCAATATGCAACAAGTTGCATATTGACAAAACACCACATTTAATTACTTAGTTCTCTCCCGTTTATATAAGCAACAAAATTAAGTGTTGTTAAACATGGCAAGAGGGTGAAGCATAATAAAACTACCTATCTAGGCAATTTAAATGAGGTCGGAAACAACAAACAACAATTCCGGAAAATCCTCATATGCATATTTCGAATTTGGTACTGTTCTGCCCTAAAACATATTATAGAGTTGTTAAACATGCAAAGAAAGTACACCATGTTAAACTAGGCATTTTTAACATGGCATAATAGCAAATTAAAGCAAACCGCAAGTTAAACATTTTACACATAGATGAAAGTTGGATATTAAGAAACTAGATGAAATTCTAAACATTTTACATATATAGTTCATTTAAATCTGATGCATGGTTAATTAGTTATCATATGCATGAACTCAAGGGGTTTTCTGTAAAACTGCACTCTCTGGAAAATTAGCAGATTTGCAGAACTAAAAAAAAAGATACATGATGCGGGCCGAATGCAACGCATGGTGCAAGGCCCGAGATGGATCTGGCCCGAAATGGATGAGTGTGTGCGAGCAAAAAAAAGATAAAAGGAAGCAGTGCAAGAAAACAGGGGCTTCTGGGATTCGAACCCCAGACCTCCTGGCTGCAGGAGCATGGTGCGAACCACTGTGCTGCCGCGGCTGTTGTCGATAGGAAGGGGCGCGCCAACTTAAGAGATTGCCCAGGGCCGAGCCTCTCTGTATAGGCAGAGAAGACGACGGCTGCGAGGACACAGCCGGCGAGGTTAGCCGTGGTGATGACGGGGCTTGGGAGGCCACGGCGGGTGTGCGGGATAGGCTAAGGGGCACGTGTGCTTGGGGCTTCTAGGTGCAGGGGCGTGTGCGTGTGCGGGGTACAAGCTCATGCTCGCCTCGGGTACAACAAGGCTGGGCGAGGCCGCGAGCGCGCGCGGGAGCGGGCATGCGCGCGTGCGGGTGAGGCCAGCGGAGGGGCGCGCTAGGCGAGAACCGGAGCACGGAGACGCTACTGCATCTTCGCGAGCAACAGAGAACTACAGGCTTCACTGGATCACCGGGAGCACGGCAAAGACATGGATCGGACGAACCCTAGGGGTGCCTAAACGCACAAGAGACAGATGGGAGAGGGAGGTGTGTTACCCAGCTCACCCAAAGATGCAAAGTGGTCGACGGAGACGAGCCGTACACGACGCGATGGAGCTCTGAACTTGGTGGGGCTGCTGTCCGTGAAGCAGGAGAGGAAGAGGACGACGGGGAGGTAGATCCAGAGGCCGTGACGGTGCGACCGTGGTGGAAGGGGAAGAAGAGGGACTTGGTGTTCCTCTCCACAGTTGCCGAGGGGGTCGAAGGCGCGGCGACGAGCTACCCCGAGCTCGAGCTCAAGCTCGGCCGGAGCATGGTGGGCAGGGCGACGGCGTGGCGTGGCTAGCCTTACCTGGCGGGGGCGATGGAAGGAGAGGGTATCAATCGGTCATGGGGAGGCCGGGGTAGGGTTTGGACATGATATATAGGGGCTAGGGACGCCGGACGGCCGTCAAATCAACGAGGTTGTCGACGTGGACATGCTGGATGCGCGCCGTACAGGAGGTTGACGACGCCTCTGAACGAGTGGCATGGATGGGCTGCTGGGCTGCGCCTGGCTGCGGTGCCTAGGGTGGGCTGTTGGCTGCGGGAGGCCAAGGCAAGGCCTTTTCCCTTCCCTTAAATTGCTGGATAACTAATACGCAGCTGCAAGGAAAAATAAAAAGGCCAGGGAGGAGAGGAGTTTTACAGATATAAAAATATCCTCAAGCTCCTGGAATTACCCACTATTTGATAAAATTGAGTTGGGCAATTTTAGAGGTAGAAAAATAAAACAAGTTTGAATATAATTCAAGCTTGGGTCATTTTTGAACCTGACCAAAAGAACTTCAATGGAGGTGAAATTAGGCAGAGAGGGTGTAGGTATGGTTTAAGATTAACAGAAAATAAATGAACATTAATGGAGGCACAAATAATGCCACTTGGCATGAAAGCCAATATTTGAAAGAAAGGAAGAAGTGATAAGGTTTGCACGTGGAGAAAGGTCTTGATGAAAAGATGAAGATACAAATGACCATAGGAGGAGGGGAAGGGTGATGCAATGGGTGATCATGCATGAAACACACAATGCACATGATGAGCATGATGAAATGCAACATTACAAGAAGCACAAATGCAACACTTGAAATGATCACAATGCAAACATGGATGACAAAAGCAATACATTAAAGGAAATGGCAAAGTTGGAGATCAAGAATTAAGATAACAAAGGCATTAGGATATTTTGTAAGTGTGTTATGGTTAATTCCAAATAAATGGAATATTTACTATAGCTCTCTAAATATCGAGAGGATATGTTTTAAAGAGAATCACCATGTGAATTCCCTCGATTTAAATGGATCAAAGATCCATGCCATTTATTTAGTTGAGTTGCAAAAGATTTATGAGATGATGGCATGATGACATGATGCAATGCAAAAATAAAAGGGCAGGCACAAATGAAACACACGGCGAAACCCGGAATATATGGAAGTCTTCTCGAGCATCGGTCACGGGGTGTTACAATTACTTTGGTACCTACCTACCAAACTTACGGCAAGGTTTACATCAGGTCTGGTACACAGCATGGCATACATAATAGATCCTATGGCTGAGGCATAGGGGATGACACTCATCTCTTCTATCTCTTCTGCCGTGGTCGGGCATTGAGCCGTGCTCAATCGCACACCTTGCAATACAGGCAAGAACCCCTTCTTGGACTGATCCATATTGAACTTCTTCAATATCTTGCCAAGGTACGTACTTTGTGAAAGACCGATGAGGCGTCTTGATCTATCTCTATAGATCTTGATGCCTAATCTATAAGCAGCTTCTCCAAGGTCCTTCATTGAAAAACTCTTATTCAAGTAGGCCTTAATGCTGTCCAAAAGTTCTATATCATTTCCATCAAAAGTATGTCATCTACATATAATATGAGAAATGCTACAGAGCTCCCACTCACTTTCTTGTAAACGCAGGCTTCTCCATAAGTCTGCATAAACCCAAACGCCTTGATCATCTCATCAAAGCGAATGTTCCAACTCCGAGATGCTTGCACCAGCCCATAAATGGATCGCTGGAGCTTGCATACCTTGTTAGCATTCTTAGGGTTGACAAAACCTTCCGGCTGCATCATATACAATTCTTCCTTAAGATAGCCGTTAAGGAATGCCGTTTTGACGTCCATTTGCCATATCTCATAATCATAGTATGCGGCAATTGCTAACATGATTCGGACGGACTTCAGCTTCGCTACGGGAGAGAAAGTCTCATCGTAGTCAACCCCTTGAACTTGTCGATAACCCTTAGTGACAAGTCGAGCTTTATAGATGGTAACATTACCATCCGCGTCCGTCTTCTTCTTAAAGATCCATTTATTTTCTATCACTCGCCGATCATCGGGCAAGTCTGTCAAAGTCCATACTTTGTTTTCGTACATGGATCCTATCTCGGATCGCATGGCCTCTAGCCATTTGTTGGAATCTGGGCCCGCCATTGCTTCTTCATAGTTCGAAGGTTCACCGTTGTCTAACAACATGATTTCCAGGACAGGGTTGCCGTACCACTCTGGTGCGGAACGTGTCCTTGTGGACCTACGAAGTTCAGTAGGGGCTTGATCCGAAGTATCTTGATCATCATCATTAACCTCCTCTCTAATCGGTGCAGGCACCACAGGAACATTTTCCTGAGCTGCGCTACTCTCCGTTTCAAGAGGCAGTACTTCATCAAGCTCCACTTTCCTCCCACTTACTTCTTTCGAGAGAAACTCTTTCTCTAGAAAGGATCCATTCCTGGCAACAAAGATCTTGCCTTCGGATCTGAGGTAGAAGGTATACCCAATGGTTTCCTTAGGATATCCTATGAAGACGCATTTTTCCGACTTGGGTTCGAGCTTTTCAGGTTGAAGTTTCTTGACATAAGCATCGCATCCCCAAACTTTTAGAAACGACAGCTTAGGTTTCTTCCCAAACCATAATTCATACGGTGTCGTCTCAACGGATTTAGACGGTGCCCTATTTAAAGTGAATGCGGCTGTCTCTAGAGCGTATCCCCAAAATGATAGCGGTAAATCTGTGAGAGACATCATAGATCGCACCATATCCAATAGAGTGCGATTACGACGTTCAGACACACCGTTACGTTGAGGTGTTCTAGGCGGCGTGAGTTGTGAAACGATTCCACATTTCCTTAAGTGTGTGCCAAATTCGTGAGTTAAATATTCTCCTCCACGATCTGATCGTAAGAACTTTATTTTTTGGTCACGTTGATTCTCTACCTCATTCTGAAATTCCTTGAACTTTTCAAAGGTCTCAGACTTGTGCTTCATCAAGTAGACATAACGATATCCTCCGCGAGCCTCAACACTCATTGGACCGCACACATCAGTATGTATGATCTCCAATAAGTTGGTTGCTCGCTCCATTGTTCCGGAGAACGGAGTCTTGGTCATTTTGCCCATGAGGCATGGTTCGCATGTGTCAAATGATTCATAATCGAGAGACTCTAAAAGTCCATCAGCATGGAGCTTCTTCATGCGCTTGATACCTATGTGACCAAGGCGGCAGTGCCACAAGTATGTGGGACTATCGTTATCAACTTTAATTCTTTTGGTATTCACACTATGAATATGTGTATCATCACGTACGAGATTCATTAAGAATAAACCATTAACCATCGGAGCATGACCATAAAACATATCACTCATATAAATAGAACAACCATTATTCTCGGATTTAAATGAGTAGCCATCTCGAATTAAACGAGATCCTGATACAATGTTCATGCTCAAACTTGGCACTGAATAACAATTATTGAGGTTCAAAACTAATCCCGTAGGTAAATGTAGAGGTAGCGTGCCGACGTCGATCACATTGACCTTGGAACCATTCCCGACGCGCATCGTCACCTCGTCCTTCGCCAGTCTCCGCTTATTCCGCAGCTCCTGCTTTGAGTTACAAATATGAGCAACAACACCGGTATCAAATACTCAGGAGCTACTATGAGCACTAGTAAGGTACACATCAATTACATGTATATCACATATACCTTTAGTGTTGCCGGCCTTCTTGTCCGCTAAGTACTTGGGGCAGTTCCGCTTCCAGTGACCCTTCCCTTTGCAATAAAAGCACTCAGTCTCAGGCTTGGGTCCATACTTTGACTTCTTCCCGGCAACTTGCTTACCGGGCGCGGCAACATCCTTGTCGTCTTTCTTGAAGTTCTTCTTGCCCTTGCCTTTCTTGAACTTGGTGGTTTTATTAACCATCAACACTTGATGTTCCTTTTTGATCTCCACCACCGCTGATTTCAGCATTGAATATACCTCGGGAATGGTCTTTTCCATCCCCTGCATATTGAAGTTCATCACAAAGCTCTTGTAGCTTGGTGGAAGCGACTGAAGGATTCTGTCAATGACCGCGTCATCCGGGAGATTAACTCCCAGTTGAGTCAGGCGGTTGTGCAACCCAGACATCTTGAGTATGTGTTCACTGACAGAGCTATTTTCCTCCATCTTACAACTAAAGAACTTGTCGGAGACTTCATATCTCTCGACCTGGGCATGAGCTTGGAAAACCATTTTCAGCTCCTCGAACATCTCATATGCTCCGTGTTGCTCAAAACGCTTTTGGAGCCCCGGTTCTAAGCTGTAAAGCATGCCGCACTGAACGAGGGAGTAATCATCAACACGTGACTGATAGGCGTTCATAACGTCTTGGTTTGCTGGGAATGGTGCTTCACCTAACGGTGCTTCTAGGACATAATCTTTCTTGGCAGCTATGAGGATGATTGTAACATCCCAATTTTAAAATAGATCATTCATATGCATCCATGATTTATGCATTTTTGCCCCATTTCTTTTATTTTGAATTTTGATCCAAAGAACTTTATGCAATTCAAGGACCGAAAGAGAGAATTGGAAGTTTCCTTAAATACAATTTTTAAAAATTCTTTAACTTCAAAATTTGGAGTTTGGATCAAATTTGGTTTCACTAAATTCATTTCCTTTATTTAAAAAATAAAATAAAGAGAGAAGATAAAATGACTTCTTCAATAATAGAAGGAAAATATTGGAAAATTAATTTGGAACCAAAATATAATTGTTGGGTTTTATTTGCAATTTATTTTATTAGTTTAGCAGGAATTTTTTTAAAAAAACTTGCATTTTAGGCCAGATAAAAGTTCACTAGGTCATATATAAGACCATATAACTATGTGAATTTTCTGGGATTTTTAGGCTAACTTTTATTTGTTTTTTCGGTGTTTCTTTGCTTCTGTAAAAAAAACATTTTAAAAAATACGCAGCCCAGCAGGCCCAGGCCCAGGCGCTATCTCTTTCTTCCTCCTCTCTGTATGTGAACACTGGCAGAACAGAACGTTCATCCATGGCGCCTCTACCTCTTCCACCCCTCATCTTCCTCTCCCCCGCTCCAAAACGCCTCTGAAAGGAACCCCCTCGCCTCCCTCGACCCCTCCCATCCCCTGGTGCGCCTCAAAGACGACCATAATGGCCACCATGAGCACTTGAAACTGCAACCATTAACACATCTTGCCCCACCCAACTCTGGACGTCCCTTGCCCTATATAAAGCACCCCTGGGAGCCCCTCTCTCCCCTCGTCCGAAGCCCTCTCCTTCTGGAGTTTTTCCCTCTCTCTAACCACTCCAATTGCTCGCCGGAGTTCGCGAATTCCGGCGACCTTTCACGGTGTGTACAGGAGGCAATCTACCACCACAACTTGTTTAAGTGGTTCACCTCATCGTCCTCTACACCGTCCCGCACGCATACTTCATCGAAGCACACCGAAGCCACCTTCTTCCTCGTCTCCGACAACAAGTCCGATCATCCGGAGTGCGAAGCTTGCTACTACAAATCTTTACAGTTCAGCGAACGTCAGCAAGGCAAGTTCACACTTTGATCATAATTTTCAATACCCAATTTTTACTATGCATTAGTTTCACCCTCAAAGATTGCATGAATAGGATTGGCAACATGTGGTTATGCTATGTAGTTCATGTGGTAGGAACCTATGACCTTTGATCACCCCGGGAATATTCGTTATATCATATATTGTTTAGCCATGCTCGTAGACGAGGATTGGTATGTGTGATTCATGCAAGTTGTGAGAGATAATAATTTTGGGACAACATAAGGTGGCAACTTTAATACACATCTGGGTGGATTGTTTGGGGCACCTGGAGAAACCAGTGCTTGCCCAAGGGGAATCCCGGAGTACCCGTGTGATTACCCTAGGTCCGCCACCCAGGCTCAAAGGGATCATAAGATATTTCATGCCTAGAAACTTCCGTGTGCAGCCACAAGCCATTATGGGCTCTAGCATAGTTGAGTAAGTTGTGTGACCTCTTTCCGTGGTAGACTAGCTGATGTAGGGGAAAGTAGGTGTACCGGTCTATCCAGGGTTAAGGGGAAACGCTTCAGAAAGGCTATGTCTCGATCTTCCGATCATGGAGGTGGTCGAGTCTTGTGGGGAAAAGTGCACAAACCTCTGCAGAGTGTACAAACTAATCATGATTAGCCGTGTCCCCGGTTATGGACAACTTTTGTATTTAGAAGTGAATTATTGGTTGATCTCATCATTCTTTTTAATGAAATTATTGGGTTGCTAATAACTTGGGAAATTTTGGGATTGAGTTGGAGGAACCATTCTCAATAATGGCATTTTAACTTAGTAGTAATAAAAAAATTATTCCTTTGTTGTAGGGTAAACTTGGCTTTATGCAAAAATTAAACTTAGAGCCTCCACCAGCTAAATTTGCATATAGAGATAGTCTTTTCATTTATTATTATTCTATGGTGTGAAATTGCCAGCATATTCCATGTGCTGACCTACACGGCTGCAACGTCTCATGTTGCAGACTTTTCCGACGAAGATTAACAGTGCGATAGGTCGTTGTTCTGCACTTAGTTTGCCGTGGAGTTGGATGGACTCATTTAGCTTCGATGCTTCCGCAGTTATTTTATTTTAGATGGCCTTTGGCCATATTATTGTAATAAATACTCTTTTGAGAACCTCGATGTAATAAAATGTGATTGAACTCTGTTATAATTCCTCGAGTACTGTGTGTGTCAGCATACCGATCCAGGGATGACACTTAAGCACAGAGACTTCGATGCATTTTGGGTCGGGTCGCTACAAGATGGTATCAGAGCACACACGGACTGTAGGAACGCGACCACTAGGAAATGGAAAACCATAGCAAGAAAACTCTATTTTATGACTTCCTTAAATATCTGTTGGTCTATACTCTTCTCTATTCTTTTCTATCTCTTCTCTACTTCAATAAAATAGTTGTTGAACCCCATCACCAAGTTGCTCAGCCCGATGAGACCATGACCTATGAAGACATCATTGACGACGACGAAGAAGAAGATAGAGTTGACTTTGATTTGAGAAGATTTAGTTCAGACCACCACTACCAAGTTGAGTCCAACGAATGATGGCGGTAGTATGAAGAGATCATATCTCTTGTGGATATGACCATACCTGTAGGTTTTTGCTTGTGTGGTGTGATCTGTGTGAATTGCTTGATTTGAAATTTTCTTACTATCATCAGCATATGGGTAGTGATTTCTCTCATTAGGCCCTTATTCTATTCTAATTTCTCGTCCACTCTAAACCTAATAGATGCCTCCAAGACGTGACCCGGAATTCCCACCAGAACTTACCCAGTTGATCCAGAACCAGAATGCCCTCATGCAACTACTCATCCAGAATCAGAACCAGAACAACAACAACCCACCGCCACCACCCCCGGTCGACAACCTTACCCGTTTCCTGAGGTTGAACCCACCAGTGTTCTCTAGCAGCACGGAGCCGATCGTTGCAGATGACTGGCTTCACAAGATCGGAAGAGAGCTAACCATCGCAGGATGCACTGACGCTGAGAAGGTGCGCTTTGCCGCGCATCAACTGGATGGACCAGCAGCTTCGTGGTGGGAGAATTACACCACCACATTCCCCATAGCCAATGTGACTTGGGATCAGTTCCAGCAGGCGTTCCGTACCGCACATGTTTCAGCCGGAGCTATGAGTCTGAAGAAGCGTGAGTTCCGCAACTTACGCCAAGGAAATCGTTCTGTTGGTGATTATGTGGAGGAATTCAGCAAGTTATCCAGGTATGCTCCCGGAGACGTGGCTGATGATGCCGCTAAGCAGGAGAAATTTCTGGAGGGACTAGACGATGATTTGGGACTTCAGTTGACCGTGTCTACCTTTAACAATTATCAAGAGTTGGTCGACAAGGCTCTCATTCTGGTAGGCAAGCAGCAGCAGGTGGAGAATCGCAAGAGGAAGTACGGACAGGGAAAGTACAACTCTGGAGTTCAGCAGAAGCCCCGCTATACACCGTACTCGGGAAATAATGGACCAGGATCTCGCAAGTATAATGGACACACTCACCATAACCATGGAGGACATTCACATCATGGAGGGAATGGACACAACCATAATGGCCATAGGAATGGCAATGGGAACGGAGGAAACAACAATTAGCATCAGTCCAACCCCGCTACACCGGCAAAGAAGGATCTGAGCCACATTACCTGCTTCAAGTGTGGGAAGACCAGACACTACGCCACCGAGTGTCCTGAGGTGAAGAACGGGAATGGAAATGGAAGCTCTGAAAAGAAGCCCAATCCTTTCACCAGAGGTCAGGTGAACCATGTCAATGTGGAGGAAGTTTATGACCAGCCTGACGCCGTCGTTGGTAAGTTCTTGATTAATTCATTTACAGCCCTTGTTCTTTTTGACACTGGTGCATCACATTCATTCATATCAAGGGGGTTTGTGGATAAGTTTAAGTTGCCAACCATAGCCCTTAAAACACCAATATTAGTGAGTTCCCCAGGAGCAGAGTATATGGCTAGTCGGGGATGTTTTCAGTTGCCATTAACCATAGGGAGACACGTTTTCCCTACAGACCTCATCATCCTAGAATCACAAGGATTGGACGTAATTCTAGGCATGGACTGGTTATCCAAGTATGAAGGGAATATTGATTGTGCTCGTAGGTCAATTCTTCTCACCACCCCAGAGAGGAAACGGATTAAGTATGTGTCGAGGCATACGCCAAGGAGGACTCAAGTGAATTCTCTTTCGGGAGTTGTTTAGGAGGAAGTACCAGTTGTGAAGGATTATCCTGATGTATTCCCTGAGGAATTGCCCGGCATGCCACCGGATCGGGACATAGAGTTTTTGATCGAATTGTTACCAGGCACCGGACCAATATCCAAGAGACCGTACCGGATGCCCGCAAATGATCTGGAGGAAATTAAGAAGCAGATTAAGGAATTATTGGAGAAAGGTTATATTCGACCGAGTTCATCACCTTGGGGAGCCCCAGTGCTTCTAGTTGAGAAGAAGGATGGAACCTTGAGAATGGTTGTAGATTATCGTGCACTAAACAAAGTGACGATCAAGAACAAGTACCCTCTGCCAAAGATCAATGATTTGTTTGACCAGCTACAAGGAGCAAAAGTTTTCTCCAAGATCGATCTTCGATCAGGATATCACCAGCTGAAGATTCGAGAACAGGATATACCCAAGACAGCCTTTACCACGAGATATGGGCTTTATGAGTATATGGTCATGTCTTTTGATTTGACTAATGCCCCTGCCTATTTCATGAGCATGATGAATAAGGTATTCATGGAGTTCTTGGATAAGTTTGTTGTGGTATTCATTGATGACATATTGATTTACTCGAAGAATGAAGAAGAACACAAGGAACATTTGCGCTTGGTTCTTGAGAAGCTCAGGGAACATCAGTTATACGCAAAGTTCAGCAAGTGCGAATTATGGTTGAAGGAAGTTGGATTTCTCGGACATGTTATATCAGGAGAAGGGATAGCAGTAGACCCCTCAAAGGTTGAAGCCGTCACCGAATGGAAGGCACCCACCTCAGTCGGAGAGATTCGCAGTTTTCTTGGACTCGCAGGATATTACCGGAGATTTATTGAGAATTTCTCCAAGATCGCGGAGCCCATGACAGAGTTATTGAAGAAAGACACCAAGTTTAATTGGACCGAGGAATGTGAGGCTAGTTTCCAGGAGCTAAAGAAACGTTTGGTCACAGCCCCAGTGCTAATTCTTTCGAATATACGCAAGGATTTCCAAGTATATTGCGATGCTTCTTGTCAGGGACTTGGAAGTGTTCTTATGCAAGAAGGAAGAGTTGTTTCATATGCCTCACGTCAGCTTTGACCTCATGAGCGGAATTATGCCACGCATGATTTGGAGTTAGCAGCCGTAGTGCATGCACTCAAGACCTGGAGACATTTTCTTATCGGAAATTGTTGTGATGTTTACACGGATCACAAGAGTTTGAAATACATCTTCACGCAAAAGGAGTTGAACCTCAGGCAGAGAAGATGGTTGGAGCTCATAAAGGATTATGACATGAAATTGCACTATCACCCAGGAAAGGCCAATGTTGTGGCAGATGCATTGAGCCGCAAGAGCTACATCAATACCCTCACAGCAGGAGGATTACCTCAGGAGTTAATTGATGATCTCAGAGATCTTCGATTGGAGATAGTACCACGAGGTTTTGTTGCTGCAATGGAAATTCAATCCACTTTGTTGGGAAAGATCCAAGAAGCCCAGAAGTTAGACAAAGGTATTGCGGAGATAAAGGGAAGGATGAACCAAGGAAAGGCAGAAGGATTTCGTGAGGATGAACATGGAACCTTATGGTTTGAGCAGCGTATTTACGTGCCAAATAACCCAGAGATCAGGAAATTAATTCTTCAGGAGGCTCATGATTCGCCTTATTCAATACACCCGGGCAACACCAAGATGTATTTGGACTTGAAGGAAAGTTTCTGGTGGACAGGTATGAAAAAGGATATTGCCGAGTATGTCGCAGTATGTGACGTATGTCAGAGGGTTAAGGCAGAGCACCAGAAACCAGCAGGATTACTTCACCTTTGCTGATACCAGATTGGAAGTAGGACAAGCTTGGCATTGACTTCATTACAGGATTACCCAGGACCCGATCAGGCTATGATTCTATTTGGGTAGTGGTTGATCGCTTGACTAAGGTAGCTCAATTCATCCCCGTGAAAACCACATATACAAGTGCTAAGTTAGCCAAGATATACATGACCAGGATCGTATGTCTGCATGGAGTTCCGAGGATCATCGTATCAGATAGAGGAACACAATTTACCTCAAAGTTTTGGCATCAATTACATGAAACTTTGGGTACCAGGCTGGAGTTCAGTACAGCTTTTCATCCGCAGACAGATGGGCAGACCGAGAGAGTCAATCAGATTCTGGGGGACATGTTGAGAGCTTGTGCGCTAGATTATGGATCTAGTTGGGATGATAATTTGCCTTACGCAGAGTTCTCATATAACAATAGCTATCAAGCTAGTTTGAAAATGGCCCCTTTCGAAGCTTTGTACGGAGGGAGGTGCAGGACACCATTGATGTGAGATGAAGTTGGAGACCGTAAATTATTCGGACCAGATTTAATTAGAGATTCAGAGGAGAAAGTCAACCTGATCCGCGACAGACTCAAGGTAGCCCAATCCAGACAGAAGAGTTATGCCGATACTAAACGCAAGGAGGTAACCTATGAAGTCGGAGATAGAACATATCTGCGAGTGTCGCCACTTCGAGGAGTAAAACGATTTGGAGTCAAAGGAAAGTTAGCACCATGATTTGTGGGGCTGTACAGAGTTTTAGAACGCATGGGTGAAGTTGCCTACAAGTTGGAATTACCAGAAGCCTTGTCAGGAGTTCATGATGTATTTTACGTTTCCCAGTTGAAGAAGTGTCATGCGGAGATGGCCGATATTCCTTTGAGAGATACAATGCCACTGGAGGCCATACAGTTGGATAATGATCTGACCTATGAGGAGAAGCCCGTCAAGATTCTCGAAACTGCAAGCAGGGTTACCCGCAGCAAGGTCATCAAGTTCTGCAAGGTTTAATGGAGTCATCATACCGAAGAAGAAGCCACTTGGGAACGAGAAGAAGATCTCCGACAGGACCACCCACACCTTTTTGCTAGCCAACCCAAATCTCAAGGGCGAGATTCATCTTAAGGGGGGTAGGTTTGTAACATCCCAATTTTCAATTTGGATGTTTAAAATAGATCATTCATATGCATCCATGATTTATGCATTTTTGCGCCATTTCTTTTATTTTGAATTTTGATCCAAAGAACTTTATGCAATTCAAGGAACGAAAGAGAGAATTGGAAGTTTCCTTAAATCCAATCTTTAAAAATTCTTTAACTTCAAAATTTGGAGTTTGGATCATATTTGGTTTCACTAAATTCATTTCCTTTATTTCAAAAATAAAATAAAGAGAGAAGATAAAATGACTTCTTCAATAATAGAAGGAAAATATTGGAAAATTAATTTGGAACCAAAATATAATTGTTGGGTTTTATTTGCAATTTATTTTATTAGTTTAGCAAGATTTTTTTAAAAAAAAACTTAAATTTTAGGCCAGATAAAAGTTCACTAGGTCATATATAAGACCATATAACTATGTGAATTTTCTGGGATTTTTAGGCTAACTTTTATTTGTTTTTTCGGTGTTTCTTTGCTTCTGTAAAAAAAATGTTTTAAAAAATACGCAGCCCAGCAGGCCTAGGCCCAGGCGCTATCTCTTTCTTCCTCCTCTATGTACGTGAACACTGGCAGAACAGAACGTTCATCCATGGCGCCTCTACCTCTTCCACCCCTCATCTTCCTCTCCCCGCTCCAAAACGCCTCTGAACGGAACCCCCTCGCCTCCCTCGACCCCTCCCATCCCCTGGTGCGCCTCAAAGACGACCATAATGGCCACCATGAGCACTTGAAACTGCAACCATTAACACATCTTGCCCCACCCAACTCTGGACGTCCCTTGCCCTATATAAAGCACCCCTGGGAGCCCCTCTCTCCCCTCGTCCGAAGCCCTCTCCTTCTGGAGTTTTCCCCTCTCTCTAACCACTCCAATTGCTCGCCGGAGTTCGCGAATTCCGGCGACCTTTCACGGTGTGTACAGGAGGCATTCTACCACCACAACTTGTTTAAGTGGTTCACCTCATCGTCTCCCGCACGCATACTTCATCGAAGCACACCGGAGCCGCCTTCTTCCTCGTCTCCGGCGACAAGTCCGTTCATCCGGAGTGCGAAGCTTGCTACTACGAATCTTTACAGTTCAGCGAACGTCAGCAAGGCAAGTTCACACTTTGATCATAATTTTCAATACCCAATTTTTACTATGCATTAGTTTCACCCTCAAAGATTGCATGAATAGGATTGGCAACATGTGGTTATGCTATGTAGTTCATGTGTGTCGGTGTACTAGAGTAGGGGTACCATAGTATCCCGAACTTGTGCACGGGTAGTCGCAGCGTCCCGCGGCAAGGCTTGCCGGGTAACCACCGAGGTCCTCCGTGGTTCCTTTGGAGCCATTCAAGAACGAAGTATTCAAGCCAAGGAGACAAGGCCCCGGCAAGAGGAGCTTGCCGGGAAGGCTAACCAAGGCCCCGGCAAGAGGAGCTTGCTGGGAAGGCTAACCAAGGCCCGGCAAGAGGAGCTTGCCGGGAAGGACAACCAAGGCCCGGGGAGCGACAAGCTTCCGGGCGCGACAAGATAACTACCGCGGCAAGGCGCTTGCTGCGACAAGCAACCACTCTGTACCTGCGCTCCAGCACATCCACCAATGTGTCGCCCTGGGACCTTTCCAGACGCACGTGGCGGGCGGCTGTGCAGCCAGGGGTACACGGTGGCAAGCGGCGATAACAAGACCGCCATCGTGGCGAGCGGTGCCGTCCCTGACGTTCCCTCTCTGCACTATTTGGGCGACGCAGACGGGCATTTAATGCCTTTTTCCCCTGCCGCCAGGGTTAGGTATGATACACTGTACAAGTAGCTGTACCAACCGCAGCGCCCTTTTACATTTTTGCCCTTGCCTACGTTGCCACCTGTTGGTGACCCCTTGAGCATATAAAAGGAGGCCCATGCACAACATAGAAGGGGAGGTGGGAAAATTCACGCATGCTCGGTCTCGTTAGCTGCTGGTGAGTACTGTAGCTCCCAGCGCTCCCGAGCAAGAAACCAATACAATCCACAAAGCAGCAGTAGGGTTTTACGCATCCGTGCGGCCCGAAGCTGGGTAAACTGCTCGTGTGCTTCGCCTCGATCAGCTCTTCGTGCGATCTCCGCCTCCCGCCGAACCGAAAGGGGCTCCGGTCCCATAGGTGTTCGTGGATCAGCTTCCCCGACATCTTTGGCGCGCCAGGTAGGGGGCGTCGAGGTTGTGTGAACCTGATCCGGCGAGGACACGAGCTAGATCTTCATCATCTTCATCGACATGCCGAAAAAGAAGAAGGCTTCGGAGGCGGCTGCTCCGTCCGCGTCGAACCCACCACCCCCAGAGCAAACGGGTGGTGGGGTAGACGCTGGCGGAAGAACGGGCGTCGACGAGGGAGCTCAAGGTGCTACCAAGTCCAACGACAAGGCTGCGCAGACCTCGGCGTCCGCACATGCACCGCGCCCATCTCCGGAGGCGCGGGACCAGCAGCGTCGTGGTACTCACGGTACCATACATTCGCTGGACCCAGATCGAGCTGGTGGGTCTCGGGATGCTCAAGGCCAGCATGCATGCCAACATGCTGGCACGAGCGTGGCACGGTCGCCTGGACGGGGTGCTGCTCCTTCTAACACAGTTAGAAGTCCGAGCATATCCCGCTCCTCGCTCCGTTCGCCACCGCCACCCACCACTCCAGCAGAAGCTCTGGCGAGAGCTCAACTGCTCCTGGATTACCCTCCAATGGCCGACAAGATCGACGACTGGAGGGCCACCATTCAGAGTCTCATCAGCTTCGCCAACGGCGACACTCCACGAAAGCCGAGTACATCGCAGCCGCCGCAAGACCGCCAGGCGCGAGCTGATGGTGACAAGACCGGCGGGGGTGCAACCACCGTGCATTCTCCACCCCGAAGGCCAAAATCGCCGACTCGCCGGGTCCACCACAACAATGACTCCACCGCATCGTCAGATCCGCGAGCTCGTCGCGATCAGCGCCAAGTTCTTGATGAACGACAGCAAGAAGACGCTCGTACCCGCATCGAACGCCGGAGAGCACCTCAAGTACGTGGTCCAGATGCACTTTCCCAGGGAGCAAGCAACGAACAATACTGCAGAGTATGAAGGATTGCTTGCCGTTCTCAGGATCGCAGCAGACCTTGGGATCAAGAAGCTCATCGTCAGGGGTGACTCGCAGCTTGTCGTCCGCCAAGTGAACAAGAATTATAAGAGTCCATTGATGGAGGCATACGTTGATGAAGTAAGAAAGCTAGAAGAGCACTTTGACGGCCTGCAGATGGAGCATGTTCCAAGAGATCGGAACGACATTGCCGATGGCCTGTCAAAGTGCGCCGCACTAAAGTTACCTGTGGAACTAGGGATCTTTGTGCTCAAGCTGACTCAACCATCCGTAACACCATCAACTGGACAGAGCAAGAAGAGAAAGTTGGTTTCTGGCGACTACTTTCCGGCAGAGCTCCCCGAAGTCGCCGCAAAGAAGGTCCCCAGGATCAACACCAAGGATGCTGAGGAGCAGTCTGCTCTGGCGAGCCCCAGGGTTTGTTCCGTTGAAGTAGACGCTCCCGACAAGTTTTGCTCCAGCAAACTTGTCGGGGAACGTCAAGCTCCGGCTGAGCCGCAGGTTCTCGCCGTAGAAGCGGATGTTCCCGCAGTAGCAGATGTGCCTTTAGTCCTTGTTGTCGAGCCACAAGCTCCAGCATGGGCACAACAGATTATCCGTTTCCTCCAGACAGGAGAACTTCCCGAAGAGCAAGAAGAAGCGGAAAGAGTAGCCCGGCAGTCAAGTATGTACCAGTTTGTTGACAACACACTGTACAGAAGAAGACTCAACGGTGTGAAATTGAAGTGTATTCAACGGGAATATGGACAGAAGCTGTTGGCAGAGATACATGGAGGCATATGTGGTCACCACATTGGCGCAAGAGCACTTGCCGGCAAAGCGTTCCGGCAAGGTTTCCTTTGGCCGACAGCCCTCCAGGATGCAACTGCACAAGTAACCAAGTGTGAAGCGTGCCAGTTCCATTCCAAACAAATACACCAGCCAGCTCAAGCTCTCTAGACGATCCCTTTATCCTGGCCATTTTCGGTCTGGGGGCTCGACATCCTCGGCCCCTTTCCTCGAGCTGTCGGGAGCTTTGAGTACTTGTACGTCGCAATCGACAAGTTCACAAAGTGGCCGGAAGTGGAACCAGTGAGGAAGGTGACAGCACAGTCAGCAGTCAAGTTCCTCAGGTCGATTGTTTGCCGTTTCGGGATCCCTAACAGGATCATCACCGACAATGGCACGCAATTCACGAGCCGCACCTTCATGCAGTACGTCCAAGATCTTGGCGCCAAGGTCTGCTTCGCTTCTGTTGCTCACCCGAGAAGCAACGGTCAAGCGGAGAGGGCAAATGCTGAAGTGTTGCGCGGGCTCAAGACCAGGACTTTCGACAGGCTGCACAAGTGCGGAAGAAACTGGATTGAGGAGCTGCCAGTGGTTCTTTGGTCGATCAGGACGACGCCAAATCGAGCCACTGGCCAGACACCTTTCACTCTAGTCTATGGAGCAGAGGCAGTTCTCCCCACGGAACTCGTATACGGGTCACCTCGAGTGCTCGCTTATGATGAGCTTGAGCAAGAGCAGCTGCGACAAGATGACGCGCTGCTCCTTGAGGAGGACCGTCTTCAGGCTGCTGTGCTAGCTGCTCGCTACCAGCAAGCTTTGCGCCGCTACCATAGCCGCAAAGTTAATGCCAGAAGTCTCGAGGAAGGCGACCTTGTTCTTCGGCGCGTCTAGACCGCCAAGAATTCCAACAAGTTGACGCCGAAGTGGGAAGGCCCTTACTGGGTGAAACGAGTCACTAGGCCCGGCGTTGTCTGCCTTGAGACCGAAGATGGCATTCCGCACCTACCCCCGGTAAGCAATAACGAGCCGTAGGGCTCCATGTCTTTATTTTATCTTCTTTCTTTCTCTCAAGGAAAGCAAGGTTCCTCGCCCACAAGTTTGCCGGGGGGAAGGAGAAGATAATGGTGTGGACCAGGCGTCGTTCAAGGAAATTTTGCCTTACCGAGAAGCAAACGACAGAAAAGCTAAGTTGCCAAAGTTTGAGCAATCAGATTTTTAATTTTTAAGTTATCTTCCTCGAACGACCGTGCTTTGCATGGAAAACCTGTGGGCGGAGGAACCAACTCGTAGCTAGTTGCGCCCTTACTTTGTTTCGAGTCCGCTCAACAACTTAAGTGAGCTGCGACTAGTTGCGACAAGGTTTCTTGCCGGTCGCGGCACCGCCAGCAGGCTGCTGACGTTCCGCACTCAGCGCTCGCGGCTCAGGTGCCTGCGCTGGCAAGTTCCCTAAAAGCGTAGGGCGAAAACATACAAAGCAAGGAATCAAGTAGAGGAAATAACATAGCAATTACTACCCAAGATAAAGCTTTATTACAAGATAGCTTGTCGCAGCTCTAATAGTATGTTCTCGTAACATGACCAGCAACGACAAGGAAAGAAGAAACCGGCGGCCTAATCTACGCGGTCGCCCTGGACTCTCTTGATCCCGCTCACCTTGTCCACAATGGGTGCGACAAGGGCCTTGAGCGTCTCCAGATCGGCATCCGGCGGCAAGGACCTGAGGACGTTGGTGAGGTTGAGGCCCGGGTTGCGGAAGGCCACCTTCACCAGCACCTTCTAAAGAGCTCCCGCGTAGATATCGCGCGACTTGTCGGCCAGCTGCTTCGGAATATTATCCTGGAGTCGCTGAAGCGCCGTCGCCACGCCTTTGAAGAATAAAGTGAGCTTGGCGCTGGGTGGGAGTTTCTCGTCGGAGGGATACCCGAAATCCTCCATCCCCAGCTGCGCCAGCTCCTTGTCGATGGATGCGGCAACATCCACGAGACTCTCCGTCCAGCGCTCCACATTCTCCCTGAAGGTGCTCTGGGCGGCAACAGCGCCTCATTGGCCTTGATCTCTTTCTTCAGATCCGCCTCCTGCTTCTTGGCGCCATCCAGCGTTTTGGCCAAGGTGCTCAGCTTCAATTCCAGATCGGCGTTGGAGTTCTTGGCGGCGCTAAGCTCCTTGATCTTCTCGGCGAGGCTACCTTGCAGCTCGCAGAAGGTGTAGGCGTCCTTCTCGCGCTCATGCTTGAGCGCGGCAAGCTCCTCGCCTCTCGCTTTGAGGTCGGCCTCCAGATGCGCCACCTTCGTATCCAGCTCCTTCTTGGCAGCCTCGGCAGCTGCGGCAGCATCCTTTGCTTCCTTGAGAGCCCCGCCGAGCTTTTCCTCGCGCGCGGCCAGCTCCTCCTCGTGGCTGTTGAGGCTGGCCTTCAACTGCGTCAGCTCGCCATCCTGCGCAGACAGCTTCTCGGCAGCAAGCCGCTGTTGTTCCTTGGCTTCCGCCTTCTCGAGGAGGAAAGCCTTCTGCGCCTCGGCGAGCTGCTCCCGCTCCTCCGCCAGCGCCCGGAGAGCTTCCTGGTTCAGACTCCGAAGCTCCTCCGCGCGTTTCTCAATGTCCGCTCCCGCCTTCGCGACAAGCGCTTCCCGGGATTCCACCTTGGCTTGTCGGGCGCGGTAGAGCGACACCAGCTTCCGGAGAAGGCGCTCCTCCTCAGGCTCGCCGCTGCTGCTGCTTGGCGCGTCAACAAGCGTCAACCCAGCGGAGGCGAGCACCTCTCCATCAAAGATCTCTCCCTCGACCGACGCCCTGGAGCTTGACTCCCAGGGGAGCTTGATGAAGATGCCTTCGCCGGCTTTCGGATAGGCACCTGGCTGGGGCTCCTCGGAGCCTGGCGCTGCGGCAGCGGCGGAGGGATCGGCGGTCGGTGTAGCGCCTGGCGCTCCTGCGGCCTCAGGGTCGTCAGTGCGATCGCCGAACCCCTCGCCGGCCTTGTCGGCGGCAGCCTTGGCGGCCTCTTCGCCGGCGGGATCATCAGCGCCGGCCGCTTCTTCAGTGGCGGCGACATCGTCAGTATTGCCGCGCGCATCCTCCTCACCGCGTGCGTTCTCCTCGCTGGTGACCTCGGTCTCCATCTGCTCCGTGGCGGATGGATCTGACGGCCAGAAGAAGAATAAAAAGTCAAGCAAATGCACAAAAAGAAGATCAGAAGAAGAAAAACCCAAGGGAAGTTTTCAAGCAAGTGGATTACCTGTACCAGGATCTGCAGTTATGGTTTCCGGTGCCGGAGGGTCGCTGGTGCCGTCCCTTGCCGGAGACCCCTCCCTTGCCGGAGACCTCTCCCTTGCCGGAGACTGCTCCCTTGCTGGAGATTTCTCCCTTGGCGGCATAGTCGAAGCAGACGGCACGACGGGGGTGGACTCCGGGCGCTCCTGGTGAAGCTGCTCTGCTCCTACACAAACCAGCAGTCAAAACATCAGCAAAGAAAAAGCACCCATGCGCACCTAACAGCGAAAAGTAAACCATATACTTACGCTGGGGGCTGCTCTGAAGAACGGTTGCCGGGTCCGGCAAGGTTGTCTCGGGCACACCCCCTGTTGTCCTGATGGGATCGTCCTCGATGTCAATCACCGGAATCTTGGCTCTCTTCGCCGCTCTCTGGGCCAGAGTCCTGAAAAGGAATCAGTTCAGAGTGAAGCAATTCAGATACAAGACAAAACAGTAAGAAACAAAGAACTACAAGTATAGCAAGAGGCGACGTGGGTGAACTGCCCCTGTTTCCCCTGCTTATAAGGAGGGAGGGGGCGGACGTTCCGCATTTCCGATTAAAGAAACCACCCACGATCTCTCCCATGATGCCGCACTTAACGTGTGGCGTTCGGGGAGGGCGCGGTGGATACGGAGTAAGATACGGTGTGACCCGGACCGCGCGTGCCCATGCATTGTTTTGGGCCTGGCCCAACAGCGCTCGGCACCGTGTGTGGCCTAGGCCCGGGGGCTCCTGTCGGTGTACTAGAGTAGGGGTACCCTAGTATCCCGAACTTGTGCACGGGTAGTCGCAGCATCCCGCGGCAAGGCTTGCCGGGTAACCACCGAGGTCCTCTATGGTTCCTTTGGAGCCACTCAAGAACGAAGTATTCAAGCCAAGGAGACAAGGCCCCGGCAAGAGGACCTTGCCGGGAAGGCTAACCAAGGCCCCGGCAAGAGGAGCTTGCCGGGAAGGCTAACCAAGGCCCCGGCAAGAGGAGCTTGCCGGGAAGGACAACCAAGGCCCGGGGAGCGACAAGCTTCCGGGCGCGACAAGATAACTACCGCGGCAAGGCGCTTGCCGCAACAAGCAACCACTCTGTACCTGCGCTCCAGCACATCCACCAACGTGTCGCCCTAGGACCTTTCCAGACGCACGTGGAGGGCGGCTGTGCAGCCAGGGGTACACGGTGGCAACCGGCGATAACAAGACCGCCATCATGGCGGGCGGTGGCGTCCCTGACGGTCCCTCTCTGCACTGTTTGGGTGACATAGACGGGCATTTAATGCCTTTGTCCCCTGCCGTCAGGGTTAGGTGTGATACACTGTACAAGTAGCTGTACCAACCGCAGCGCCCTTTTACATTTTTGCCCTTGCCTACGTTGCCACCTGTTGGTGACCCCTTGAGCATATAAAAGGAGGCCCATGCGCAACGTATAAGGGGAGGTGGGAAAATTCACGCACGCTCGGTCTCGTTAGCTGCTGGTGAGTACTGTAGCTCCCAGCGCTCCCGAGCAAGAAACCAATACAATCCACAAAGCAGCAGTAGGGTTTTACGCATCCGTGCGGCCCGAAGCTGGGTAAACTACTCGTGTGCTTCGCCTCTATCTGCTCTTCGTGCGATCTCCGCCCCCCGCCGAACCGAAAGGGGCTCCGGTCCCATAGGAGTTCGTGGATCAGCTTCCCCGACAATGTGGTAGGAACCTATGACCTTTGATCACCCCGGGAATATTCGTTATATCATATATTGCTTAGCCATGCTCGTAGACGAGGATTGGTATGTGTGATTCATACAAGTTGTGAGAGATAATAATTTTGGGACAACATAAGGTGGCAACTTTAATACCCATCTGGGTGGATTGTTTGGGGCACCTGGAGAAACCAGTGCTTGCCCAAGGGGAATCCCGGAGTACCCGTACGATTACCCTAGGTCCGCCACCCAGGCTCAAAGGGATCATAAGATATTTCATGCCTAGAAACTTCCGTGTGCAGCCACAAGCCATTGTGGGCTCTGGCATAGTTGAGTAAGTTGTGTGACCTCTTTCCATGGTAGACTAGCTGATGTAGGGGAAAGTAGGTGTACCGGTCTATCCAGGGTTAAGGGGAAACGCTTCAGAAAGGCTATGTCTCGATCTTCCGATCATGGAGGTGGTCGAGTCTTGTGGGGAAAAGTGCGCAAACCTCTGCAGAGTGTAAAAACTAATCATGATTAGCCGTGTCCCCGGTTATGGACAACTTGAGTATCTAGAAGTGAATTATTGGTTGATCTCATCATTCTTTTTAATGAAATTATTGGGTTGCTAATAACTTGGGAAATTTTGGGATTGAGTTGGAGGAACCATTCTCAATAATGGCATTTTAACTTAGTAGTAATAAAAAAAATTATTCCTTTGTTGTAGGGTAAAATTGGCTTTATGCAAAAATTAAACTTAGAGCCTCCACCAGCTAAATTTGCATATAGAGATAGTATTTTCATTTATTATTATTCTATGGTGTGAAATTGCCATCATATTCCATGTGCTGACCTACACGGCTGCAACGTCTCATGTTGCAGACTTTTCCGACGAAGATTAAAGGTGCGATAGGTCGTTGTTCTGCACTCAGTTTGCCATGGAGTTGGATGGACTCATTTACCTTCGATGCTTCCGCAGTTATTTTATTTTAGATGGCCTTTGGCCATATTATTGTAATAAATACTCTTTTGAGAACCTCGATGTAATAAAGTGTGATTGAACTCTGTTATAATTCCTCGAGTACTGTGTGTGTGTCAGCATACCGATCCAGGGATGACACTTAAGCACAGAGACTTCGATCCATTTTGGGTCGGGTCGCTACAATGATCCTCAGGTTCCGGACCCAGTCCGTATAGTTGCTGCCATCATCTTTCAGCTTGGTTTTCTCTAGGAACGCGTTGAAGTTGAGGTTGACATTAGCGTGGGCCATTTGATCTACAAGACACATTGTAAAGATTTTAGACTAAGTTCATGATAATTAAGTTCATCTAATCAAATTATTAATGAACTCCCACTCAGATAGACATCCCTCTAGTCATCTAAGTGAAACATGATCCGAGGCAACTAGGCCATGTCCGATCATCACGTGAGACGGACTAGTCAACATCGGTGAACATCTCCATGTTGATCGTATCTTCTATACGACTCATGCTCGACCTTTCGGTCCTCCGTGTTCCGAGGCCATGTCTGTACATGCTAGGCTCGTCAAGATAACCTAAGTGTTTTGCGTGTGTAAATCTATCTTAGACCCGTTGTATGTGAACATTGGAATCTATCACACCCGATCATCACGTGGTGCTTCGAAACAACGAACTGTCGCAACGGTGCACAGTTAGGGGGAACACTTTCTTGAAATTATTATGAGGGATCATCTTATTTACTACCGTCGTTCTAAGTAAACAAGATGCAAAACATGATAAACATCACATGCAACCAAATAATAATAGTGACATGATATGGCCAATATCATATAGCTCGTTTGATCTCCATCTTGGGGCTCCATGATCATCTTGTCATCGGCACGACACCATGATCTCCATCATCATGATCTCCATCATCATGATCTCCATCATCGTGTCTCCATGAAGTTGCTCGCCAACTATTACTTCTACTACTATGGCTAACACATTTAGCAATAAAGTAAAGTAATTTACATGGCGTTTCCATTGACACGCAGGTCACAAAAGAATAATGACAACTCCTATGGCTCCTGCCGGTTGTCATACTCATCGACATGCAAGTCGTGATTCCTATTACATGAACATGATCTCATACATCACATATATATCATTCATCATTCATCACAACTTTGGCCATATCATATCACCAAGCACTTGCTGCAAAAACAAGTTAGACGTCCTCTAATTGTTGTTGCAAGTTTTACGTGGCTTCAATAGGGTTCTAGCAAGAACGTTTTCTTACCTACGTAAAAGCCACAACGTGATTTGTCAACTTCTATTTACCCTTCATAAGGACCCTTTTCGTCGAATCCACTCCAACTAAAGTGGGAGAGACAGACACCCGCTAGCCACCTTATGCAACTAGTGCATGTCAGTCGGTGGAACCGGTCTCACGTAAGCGTACGTGTAAGGTTGGTCTGGGCCGCTTCATCCCACAATACCGCTGAAGCAAAATAAGACTAGTAGCGGCAAGAAAGTTGACAACATCAACGCCCACAACAATTGTGTTCTACTCGTGCAAAGAGAACTACGCATAGACCTAGCTCATGATGCCACTGTTGAGGAACGTTGCAGAAAACAAAAATTTTCCTACGGTTTCACCAAGATCCATCTATGAGTTCATCTAGCAACGAGTATTCAGATTGCATCTACATACCTTTGTAGATCGCAAGCGGAAGCGTTCACTAGAACGTGGATGATGGAGTCGTACTCGTCGTGATCCAAATCACCGATGACCAAGTGCCGAACGGACGGCACCTCCGCGTTCAACACACGTACGGAGCGGATGACGTCTCCTCCTTCTTGATCCAACAAGGGGGAAGGAGAGGTTGATGAAGATCCAGCAGCACGACGGCGTGGTGGTGGATGCAGTTGTCACCTGCAGCAGGGCTTCGTCGAGCGTCTGCGCGAGAGGGAGAGGTGCAGCAGGGGAGAGGGAGGCGCCAGGGGTTCAGGGTGCGGCTGCCCCTCCCTCCCCCCCTTTATATAGGCCCCCTGGGGGGCCGCCGGCCCTAGAGATCCCATCTCCAAGGGGGGCGACGGCCAGGGGGGTGGAGTACCCCCCAAGGCAAGTGGGGCGCCCCCCACCCTAGGGTTTCCAGCCCTAGGCGCAGTGGGTGGGCCAAGGGGGGCGCACCAGCCCACTATGGGCTAGTTCCCCCTCCCATTTCAGCCCATGGGGCCCTCCGGGATGGGTGGCCCCACCCGGTGGACCTCCGGGACCCATCCGGTGGTCCCGGTACAATACCGGTGACCCCTGAAACTTTCCCGATGGCCGAAACTGCACTTCCTATATATAATTCTTTACCTCCGGACCATTCTGGAACTCCTCGTGACGTCCGGGATCTCATCCGGGACTCCGAACAACTTTCGGATTACTGCATATACATATCTTTACAACCCTAGCTTCACCGAACCTTAAGTGTGTAGACCCTACGGGTTCGGCAGACATGCAGACATGACCGAGACACCTCTCTGGTCAATAACCAACAGCGGGATCTGGATACCCATGTTGGCTCCCACATGCTCCTCGATGATCTCATCGGATGAACCACGATGTCGAGGACTTAATCAATCCGTATTCAATTCCCTTTGTCAATCGGTACGTTACTTGCCCGAGACTCGATCGTCGGTATCCCAATACCTTGTTCAATCTCGTTACCGGCAAGGCACTTTACTCGTACCGTAATGCATGATCCCGTGACTAACCCCTTGGTCACATTGAGCTCATTATGATGATGCATTACCGAGTGGGCCCAAGAGATACCTCTCCGTCATACAGAGTGACAAATCCCAGTCTCGGTTCGTGCCAACCCAACAGACACTTTCGGAGATACCCGTAGTGTACCTTTATAGCCACCCAGTTACGTTGTGTCATTTGGCACACCCAAAGCACTCATACGGTATCCGGGAGTTCCACAACCTCATGGTCTAAGGAAATGATACTTGACATTGCAAAAGCTTCTAGCAAACGAACTACACGATCTTTATGCTATGCTTAGGTTTGGGTCTTGTCCATCACATCATTCTCCTAATGATGTGATCCCGTTATCAATGACATCCCCATGTCCATAGCCAGGAAACCATGACTATCTATTGATCAACGAGCTAGTCAACTAGAGGCTCACTAGGGACACATTGTGGTCTATGTATTCACACATGTATTACGATTTCCGGACAATACAGTTATAGCATGAACAAGGATATATAATAATCTTTTATTATTGCCTCTAGAGCATATTTCCAACACGTATATGTGGTGACAATGGGATATCACGTGATTCACTTGATGTATGTTTTGGTGATCAACTTGCGGGTTCCGCCCATGAACCTATGCATAGGGGTTGGCACATGTTTTCGTCGTGATTCTTCGGAAGAAACTTTGGGGCACTCTTTGAGGTTCTATGTGTTAGTTGAATAGATGAATCTAAGATTGTGTGATGCATATCGTATAATCATACCCACGGTTACTTGAGGTGACATTGGAGTATCTAGGTGACATTAGGGTTTTGGTTGATTTGTGTCTGAAGGTGTTATTCTTGTACGAACTCTAGGGATGTTTGTGACACTTATAGGAATAGCCCAACGGATTGATTGGAAAGAATAACTTTGAGGTGGTTTCGTACCCTACCATAATCTCTTCGTTTGTTCTTGGCTATTAGTGACTTTGGAGTGACTCTTTGTTGCATGTTGAGGGATAGTTATATGATCCAGTTATGTTATTATTGTTGAGAGAACTTGCACTAGTGAAAGTATGAACCCTAGGCCTTGTTTCCTAGCATTGCAATACCGTTTACGCTCACTTTTACCACTTGTTACCTTGCTGTTTTTATATTTTTCAGATTACAAAAACTTGTATCTACCATCCATATTGCACTCATATCACCATCTCTTCGCCGAACTAGTGCACCTATACAATTTACCGTTGTATTGGGTGTGTTGGGGACACAAGAGACTCTTTGTTATTTGGTTGCAGGGTTGTTTGAGAGAGACCATCTTCATCCTACGCCTCCCACGGAATGATAAACCTTAGGTCATCCACTTGAGGGAAATTTGCTACTGTCCTACAAACCTCTGCACTTGGAGGCCCAACAACGTCTACAAGAAGAAGATTGTGTAGTAGACATCAAGCAACACCTCTTTCAAAGCACTGAAGAGCATGCTGGGCCATATCATTTCTGGCTATAGTGTTATTCTTCATGTGATCTTCCATGTTCTGAATCCATCGGTCTGTCTCCAATTGAATCATCGGTCCAGAAAATATGGGTTCATCTCCATTCATCTCTATTGGTTCCAAGGGTTTTGGGGTGAGATAAGAGGGATCGAGAGGGATACACACAATACAAACAATAGTTTTGAAGACACGGATTTAATTTTGTGCCTGTCGGAAAAACATAAAACAAATGACAGCTCAAAATTGTCGCATCTAACGTAAGTATATAACATGGGTTTGGTCTTCTTCTGATCGTGCTTGCTGATCTTTTCAAGGTCTTCTGCCAGATCATCTATGTTGACGTGAAGTCTCTCATGACGTCCTTTAATATTTTGTAGTTGCGTTCCAAACTTCTGGGTTTCAACCTCCTTAGCATGAACCATGGTCCTACTGTCCTTCAGTTCCTGACGAATCTCCGGTATCTCGAGGTTTTGCTCTTCCAGCTTGGCTACTTTCAGCTTCTGGGTCCTGAGTTCTTCACGAAATGCTTCCTTATCAAATACAGCTTACTACAGGTCCATCTTAAAATTCTTGATGTAATACTCCAGATCCTGGTGATACACCAGCTAAGGTTAAAACTTCATCTTTGGATGATAGGTGCTCCATTAGCCGTTTTTTCATCCAATCCTTCTAAAGAAATGCATGCTTAACTCAGCACGGTGACAATAGCCTAGGCGGGTGATAACATCATGGATAGCCGTGTTTATGCCCATGTCATTGCCATGAGCTATCATTCGATAGTTGATATGTCCTGCCTTAGGGTTTTCTTGACAAAAACTTTGAGTTTGGACGCTCCATGTTCCGGTCCTTCTCCGACACACCTTGATCTCGGGTATTGACAGCTTCAATAGTCTGACAAGTTCCATCAGGGTAGCCTTCCTAGGTCATACCAATCTGGAAATTCTTCAGAGCCTTCAAATTCTCCTAGTCTTCGGAGTCTTCAATCGTTGTAGCTTCAACACTTCTAATGCATGGTGAAATCCTCTTTATTCCGAAGTGGTCATCGGTTGTCCGATATCTTGTACTTCTTGGAGTGGTCACATCAGTCGAATCTTCGTGTGGTCAAAAGGGGAAAGGGGTATAGTCTAACTAAAAGGGAAACATTTGATAAAACTCAGAAAAGAAGAGAGGTAAAAGATCTTTTGGCAAATAAAGGTTTAGAGAAAATCTTTCCTCTGGGCTTGCCAGTTTCTAGGGGTCACGTCCTACAGTCAACATGTGCTGTAATACCATCTTGTAGCGACCCGACCCGAATGGATCGAAGTCTCTGTGCTTAAGTGTCATCCCTAGATCGGTATGCTGACACACACAGTACTCGAGGATTTATAACTGAGGTAAATCACATGTATAAAGTAACGTAAATACTATTACCTCAATCCATATAGCGAAAGTAACAACAAGTTTGTAGAGTTCCCAACAACGCCAACGGCAAAGTTGAGTGTAGACATCGTAACCCTAACGTATCACTTACTCGTCGTAAGATACCTGCAACATGAGACGTTGCAGCCATGTTGGTCAGTACATTTAATGTACTGGAAATTTCACACCATAGAATACTAATGAGACTGTCTATCTCTATATGCATATTTGGCTGTGGAGGCTCTAAGTTTAACATTCGCATAAAGCTAACTTTCCCCTACAACAAAGGAATAGATTTTATTTAACTACCAAGTTTATGCCATTGTTGAGAAGGTTCCTCCAACTCATTCCCAAAAATTCCCAAATTATTAATAGCCCAATACATTAATTAAATAGAGTGATGAGATCAACCAATGATTCAAATACCACAGATACTCAAAGATGTCCATAACCGGGGACACGGCTAATCATGATTAGTTTGTACACTCTGCATAGGTTTGCGCACTTTTCTCCACAAGACTCGATCCCCTCCGTTTAATTTCTCGCACTACATGATGTTTGAGAAACGGATGATCGAGACACAGTCTTTCTGAAGCATTAACTCTTTACTCTGGGTAGACTGTGCCACCTACTTTACCCTACATGTGTTAGCCTACCACTGAAAGAGGTCACACAACATACTCAAGTATGCCAGAGCCCATAATGGCTTGTGGCTGAACACGGAAGTTTGTAGCATGAACAATCTTATGATCCCTTTGAGCCTGGGTGGCATTCCATAGGGTGATCACACGGGTACTCCGGGATTAACTCTTTCGGAAGCATTAACTCTTTCGACGGGTAGACCGTACCACCTACATCCCCTACATCTGCTAGTATACCACTGAAAGAGATCACACAACATACTCAACTATGCCAGAGCCCATAATGGCTTGTGGCTACAGACGGAAGTTTCTAGCATGAACAATATTATGATCCCTTTGAGCCTGGGTGGCGAGCCATAGGAAAAATCACACGGATACCCCTGGATTCTCGTTGGACAACACTGTATTCCCCATGTGCCCACAAACAATCCACCCAGATGTGTATTAAAGTAAGCCACCTTAAGTAATCCCTTAATTCATAATAATGCTCACAATCTGTCATGAATCTCTCAAACCAAACCACGTCTACGAGCATAGCATAGCAAAGTATAGTAAGCATAACATAGTAACTCCCAAGGTTTGAATGCAAGACAATAGGTTCCTACCTCATCAACTATTTCCCGAAGCCCACATGTTATCAAGTCCTACTCATGCAATGAATGAGGGTTGAATCTAATGCATAAAAAATTGGGTAATAAAGGGATATGATCAATGTGTGAACTTGCCTTGTACTGTTGATGAAGATTCTTCGCACTCATAATTCCTGATAGTTCTACTCGTCGCACTCCGACCAATCTATCATAAGCAAGCAATTATAACCACACGTAAGCAATCACTCACAGATCCAGAAGAAAAGGCAAAGAAAGAATGCAATTTTTTCCAAAAGAACCAAATCAAATTATTTTGCAAGATCAGTTCCTAATTTTGTTTATAAAGTGTGGTGTTGGCTCAAGATGATAGATTACGTCTAGGGATTCAATTGCAAAAGGAATCAATTGAAAATGTGCTACAGTTTACAAGATATGATCAAATGAAGGTTCGAATAGTTTGAGAGGTTCAAAAGTTGAAGCTAGTGATGCTACTGGATGTAGGAAGCCAATGCGAATATGTAAGAAAAAGAATCGGTGGATTTGGAATAACGAAACAAAAGATACAAGTAATTCAATATGATATTGAATCTGTTTAGAATGTTCTGTAACAACTCTTTGGTGGACTAGTAGAGTAACTGGCTAAGATCAAAATTATATGTTGGAAAGATGACACTAATTGTGCGAACGGAAAGATTACCTCAATACGAATCCAGCGCAATTGGATTCATCGTAAACGAAGTTACGGATAAAAAGATATGATCAAAAGAAGTTTGAATATGAATCTGAACAAATTTCAAAATTTGAAAATCTATTTGATAGATTCACTAGATAGGTGCAATCAACACGAAAGTATTGGCGTTGGTTTCGTCTAATTTGGATGAACGAGTAAAAGTTATGCTATTTGAAAAATCAGGGTCAAGCTGTTTTAGAAAAAATGGGTACGGATAAAAGAATTCTAGGTCTAATGTATAAATACATAGACTAATTGATAATCTAATTATTGTACCGTACTAGTCTAGAAATAATAAACTACGAGAGTATGAAAAGAAAGAAAACGAAGAAAGAGAAAAGACGATTTCGGAGAGAGGAGACAACTTGCAGAAGTCTCGCCAGAGATGAGAAAAAATATATTTCTTTAATGAATTTAGTTATAGGCCGCACATGCAGTTTTTTTAAATAGAAACAGTAAATCAAATACTGAATAAAGAAAATAAAAATAAAATTTATATATGCATATTATATATCAAAATTTTTGGAAAAAGATTTTCTACAACCATATCATTTTTCTAGCGTCAAATAAAATTCACAATAATTTGTATAAAGCAAACAGTGCGACTGGTTCATTTAAAAATCAAATAAAAATATTTTAAAATACCAAAAATGATTTCAACTCATTTTTATCCAATTTTATACGGTAGGGAATCATTTTACCCTATTTTCCATATATTTTATTTTTGGAGAAAAATAATTTAAATAAAAACCAAATAACTCCAAATTGAAAATGGGTTTCAAAATAACTTCGAAGGGACTTTCAATTTGATTCTTTTAAACTTCCAACTCATATTTTATATGTTTTTAAGAAGTCATTTTATCTTCTCTCATGAAAATCATTGAGTTGCTTAAAGTTTCTGAATTTGAAATAGTTCCAAATGGAAATGAAATCTTTTCAAGACCCTTTTCATTTATTTAAATGGAAGAAGTCATGTCATCTTATCTCTCTAGGGTTTCGTGATGGAATGAATTTGAATTCATGGAGATCATAAATGCCAGGTGAAAGTTTGGGAAAGTCCTTTTATTCCCTCTCATTTAACTTTCAAAAAGTTTCAAATTTCACTCAATTTCATACAAACAACCACACCATAATCAAACAATCAATCGAAACTATTTATTTAATATAACATTCCAAAATTTAGAATTTTGGGATGTTACAAGAACTCGAACCGCACGGCTGGCCGACCTCCATCACCCTAGCAAAGGGACAAGGAGCCGCAGCCGGCTTCGCGGACGATCGTGCAACACCACAACAAACTTGAGCGTTGTATCCTCTATATGGCCCTCTACTAGGGGTGGAGCGGCTGGGCAAGACGACCAGCTCTCTGCTACGGCCGCCCCAGTCCCGAGCGCCGCGTCTTCCACGCCCTCATGACGTGGACCCTCTTCTAGCACTGGTGCCAGCTTCTGCGACTACGTTCGAAGCGAAGGCGTGGTGTCGAGAGGAAGCTCTTGTAGCAGCAACAGAAGCACGAGCTGGACCTTTCCCCCTGGCCATGCCAGCAACGGATGCAAGGGGTGAGGAAGGAAGAATAAGATGGTGGACACTGATAAATTGGGACGAAGAGAAGTGGATGAGCATCGCCCTCCGCGGCCCCTTCTTATAGGGGAAGGCACGGGGGTCGGCTCTCCACCATCTTAGGGAAACCACCCCGTTCCACCAACTCTGCGCCCTGCATTCCTGGCCGTCACATTTCTCAAGCGCCCGTCCATCCTCGCCAATCCAGCGTCTTGACCCCTCTGCTCAGAGCACTATCTCCACCACTGCCCCTCTTTGCCAATCCCACATTCTACGCACGACCAAGCCAAGCCCAGTGACAACCTACGTGCGTGCTCGCCCTTGTTTTCTAACACAAGGAGTGGGTGCACACCCTGGCGACAAGGTTGCCGGAGGAAAATAGGAGGACTAATTCAAGTTCAGATTAACGAAGAAGCAAAGAAGATCTTAGAAGACAGATATCACCACAGCAAGATTTCGCATCAGTCTTTGCCTCATGTCTGCGCATTGTTTGGACCTATCCCAACGACGCTTGACATCACGTGTGGCCTAGGCCCTGGGGCTTCTGTCAGTGTATAAAACATTGGTATTTTATAGTCTAACTTATGCACAGACAAGTAACAGCTCCCCTGCCAACTAAAGTTCCAATAAAGACTCTCAAGCTAAGGAAGCCGCTCCTTGAGAGATCAAGGAGTGCATCAAGAAGATCAAGATCCAAGGCCAAGTTGATCAACTTGGCTAAGGAGAAGAACAAGACAAGTTAGCAAGATCAATACTAGAAGCAGCACTTGTCGGGGACACCGAGCTGGCAAGACGAAGGCCCGACAAGCTCCTTGGCGGGCAAGCTCCCTCTAGCTACCAGCGCTCCACCTCATAGAGCAACTAGTCGTTGATCAGGGAGGTGTCGAGCCCGCAGGCAGTTAGGTGAGACTTACCGGACACGTGTCAGCTCGCCGGAAGGATTTTTACCTTTATTGACACCCGTCCAAATGGTGTGTCAAGATAATAGGAGTTAGCAAGGCAAGTGGTGCAGCAACCTTGCCGGGGCTCCTCCTCCTCACGACACCTAATGGTGCATTTAATACTTTTTGTCCCTACTAGTAGAGTTAGGTATGATATCACTATTTGCTATCTAATCACTAGATAAATGACCTTTTTTCCACTATGGTAACCCCTTGAGCTATAAAAGAAGGGCTAGGGCAACGTTTACAAGGATCGACCCTTTGCACAACTACACGTGTAGCTGCTCTCTCTTGCACCTTGCCGAGGTAGCGCTCCTTGTACTTGTGTTCCCACACATACATCCAATATAGCAAGCATGAGTAGGGTTTTACACCTCTCAGTGGACCAAACCTGGGTAAAGATCCCTACGTCTCCCATTGATTTTGCTCTTTGCGTCTTCTGCATCTCCCTAGCCGAACCACAAGGGGCTTGATGGCCCCATAGATGGTCGTCACCACTGACAGGGACGCTAGGTTCGTCTATGGCCACAACCTCATCTCCGACAGCGCCACAGCTGCCATCAACCCCACCATGCTGCACTTCATTGGCCTATGATTCGATTCCATATATGATGTGTGTGACATGCTGATCATTTCATCCGCTGATCTATGGGACGCAAATGAGCATGGTCGGCTACAGCGAGGTAGGTGCTGTTGAGGTCAAACGACGTGGGCACATGAAAGAGCTTGAGTAGCCGATACTTCCTACTGGAAGTTGCGGGCCACCGTTTCCTAGAAAGACGTCTACATCTCATCACATACATGATGGCTGCAATGGCACCGAGCACGACCACGATCACTGGATAAACGCTACTGTCATCATCACCGAGGAGCAACAGCCACGACACCTAGAACGACTAACCTTTCCGTAATAGACAACTTAGAGACTACCCACCAACATAGGTCTCATGGAAGCTAGAGTCCTTTGCGATCGAAACAAACGATAAACTAAACTTTTTTTGAATTGTTGATTGTTTCTGAGATAGGTACTTGCTTATTCCAAACGGTAAAGATAAACTAAACTGGTTTGTAGAAAAATGACCATTTGTCATTTTTCCAAATAGTCGTTTGTTGGACCAACCAAACATAGTTTTAGGTGGTCAGAACCCTAACTTTATTAGTGTAAAATGGTTTCATATAAATCCCGTATCCAAACAACGTGTGAAGGTATGGTTTCTAGATTTGAGAAATTCTGGCCAAAATTTCATGGCTTTTATGAGACAATAGAGATGCAGTGGAGCAATTGTGAATACTTTCCAAATTATGCAAAAGACATCAATAGCAGGTTCAAATCCATCAAAATAGGAATGAAAAATGGAGCAAACATCTATGACAACTAAACAAAGTCATAGAACAATGTACTTATCTATTGGCTATTTTTTATGGACTTGAGGACCAAAGAGAGAGATTTGTACATAAGAAAGAAATTTCAAGAAAGCACTTATATCTCATATCAAGAAATTTCTTGACGCCAAAAGGCTATTAGAGGAAAAGGAAAATATAAGAAGGGCCAAATTAGGAGATGTGAACACAATAGATTCCTATGCTATCTCTACACAAAGTTCCATGAATAATCTTGTTTCATCCATTAAGTGTGAGGATGGAAGGATCATACATGATCATGCGCAAAAAGCTGCTATATTGCCGCAATCATTTAAAGATGGATTGGGCATCTCTCTTAACCCTACCATACTGTTCAATATTGATCACCTTGCAGCAGATCAAACCACAATCATTCACAACATCCATTCAAAAGTGAAGAAATTTGTGAGGTTATGAACCATATGGAAAATGGAAAAAAAATATTAGCCTAGTGTTTTTAATGGATTATTCATGAAAAAAATGCTAGAACACCATCAAGGAATAATTCTACAAATATTGTCAGGATTTCATTGATGAAAGTATTGACCTGCAAACCATTAATTCTGCTTTCATCACACTGATACCCAAGATCAATTCCCCCAAGACACCTGCTGATTATATACATATTTCCCTAGTTAGTGTTCCTATTAAAGTTATTAGTAAGCTGCTAGCTAACATGCTACAAAAGTACATCATGCCTATTCTGAGTAGAAACCATTATGGTTTCTTTAAAAACTGGAATATGTAAGGATGTTTATCTTGGCCATATGAGTATTTCCACATTTGATACAAATCAAAAAAGGAAACTGATTTTGAAAAGGCATTTGAGAAAGTGGAACATGATGCAATCATCTCATGCTCAAACACCTTGCGTTTGGAGAAAACTGGATTAGACGGGTCAAGAAAATCCTCAGATCTATATCTACTTGAGTGATTCTTAATGGTGTTCCAGGGAAGAAAATCATATATAGAAGAGGTTTCAAACAGGGTGACTCACTTTCACCTCTTTTATTTATTCTAGCAGCTGAACTCCTCCACATAATTATCAGTGGGCCTAGCATAATGGGAAATCTCTCTACCCATTAATATCTCATTTACCCTTGGCTACCCTATCATAAAATATGTTTATAACATTCTTATTATCATGTGTGCTGATCCTACACAATTAACCACTCTCAAAGATACTTTCTACAGAATCTCTAAATCCACTAAACTCCTGGTCAACTATAACAATCATCTCTTGTCCCAACTAATATTTATTATAACAGGGCTACTGGTCTAGCCAACCTTCCGAGTTGTAGAAAAGGACACTATGTCTTTCACATACTTGGGACTACCAATGAGGACTACTGGACCAAGGATAGATGATCTTATGCCTATTGTCAGCGGGATGGATAATAAACTCTCTAACACTGCCTGCATGCTCACTTATGTTGGTAGACTTATTCATATGAAATCTGTCATTTCTTTCAGGCCAATATTTTGTATGTGGTCTATTAAAGTCTAGTTCAGAATCATTGATCATGTGCGAAAGGCTCGCATGATATGGCAAGGACATCAACAAGAATGGTAGATGTTTAGTGAAATGGGGAAAGATCTGTCTCCCAAATATGCTGGGGGTGGGGGTAGGTGTGTTGGACTTGAGACAACATAATAGAGCTTTAGATGCGATATATATATAATTTCTTTGATCACCATGATGCTCCCTAAGTGCAACTAATATGGAAGGTCTACTATTCTGATCCTACCGTTCCTAATCAAACAACCAGATCAGGTTCTTTTTGGTCAAAGGATTGTTGTAAACTCATCCGAAATTTTAAAGGCATGGCCATACTTATGGTCTCACCAATGGCAAGATGTAAAATCAGAGTTAAAATTCCCACAACTATTCTCATTTGCTAAGGATAAAGACATCTCTGCCAAGAAAGCTCGTGAAATCATTTAGGAGAACATATGTGACATGTTTCATCTACCTTTATCCACCATTGCATTGCAACAATGCCATGTGAACTGGTCGATACTATTACATCCAATATTGAAAATGGTGACTTGGATGTTTGGAAAATTCAAGGGCAAGGAATCAGATACTCCAACAAGAAAGTTTGGAAAATTTTAATTGGTAATCCTAATAAAGCACCTGCCCGTTCCAATGGATTTGGAAATCCCCTATCCTGTCTAAGCAAAAAAAATCTTTTTCTAATTGCTTATACAAGACAAATTGAACACTAGAGACCTACTGATGAGAAAGAATGTCCACATTGATGACTATAATTGTGTGCTATGTGAGGATCATTGTGTTGATGATTATATGTATCTTTTCTTTAGATGTGATTTCAACCAAAACTTTTGGTTAAACCTTGGTATGGTTGCTGATTAGTGGGAAAAACATAAACATAATAAATATATCATGCTTTAAGGAAGTTCCCGTCACTGGATGCTGGATCTTATGGAACCATAGAAATGGTATTATTATTTTATAATAAACAGCTAAGCATGAGCGAGTGTGTATTTGTCTTGAAAGAAGGCTTTCAAATGGTGATGATCAGAGCCAAGCCTAATCTCAAGGATGGCATGCAGGGATAGATAGACTCTTTGTAATTGCCTTTTGTAATCCCTGTCATGTAACTATCTACCCTGTACATACCCAGTTTTAATAGAAAATGAGACATGGTAGGGGCCTTCCCTGATGTATTATGCTAAAAAATCATTCTAAATAAAGACAATTGCCCATAGTTGTTTGGTCTTTGCCTTTTTGTTGTCAATATTCAGATGTTTCCAAAATGAAAACAAATACATACATTGGATTTTTTTTAGCAAGTAAATTCAAAATTTTGAAAGGTTGAGCACACCCATCCCACAATAAATCTGAATTCTTGGACTGATGATGTACTTTTTCGAATTGCATATTGCAAAATGGCTCATGGAAAAACAAGTTGAGTTTCAAAACATCCATAGATCTTCATAGAAATGTTCTACTCTGTATAAACCTTTTCACAAAGTGATTCATGTGATGACTAGTCAGATGACCACCTTTTCCCCTGAAGATTTTTTAGTTTGTCAAAGAAACAGACAAGTTGTAAATATATGTGAAAAAAGGTCCCATAGTTTTACATCTTTGCCCAGGACCGGCCGTGGCCCTGGCCCATGTATGCGAAGCCCAAGCCCACCTCAAAATCTGAGTTGATCGAGATCTATCGAATCAACCAATCGCAAACTCCACTTTTTCCACCCTCACACTTTTACCACACACGAAAACCTAACGTGGGCCACAGTCACCCGGTACCGGCAGTACCACTACACACATACAGATACACGTACGCATACACATACACACAACACTAGAGCTATAGCCTGTGGCGTCATTGCCAGGTGGGGTCGCCCGGCGATGGCCCCACCCATCAGCGATGCGCGCACAGCAAACAACACAGTGGGCTCGACTGTACACCACCACCCACGACACTGTAGCGCCAACAGTATTGGTCGCTCTCAGCTCAGCTCCCTCTCGACGGAGAGAGAGAGAGAGAGAGAGAGAGAGAGAGAGAGAGGAGGAGGGGAGGGGAGCCACAAAAGAGCCAAGCTGCAGTGTCGCTGTAGAGCAAAGGGGATTGATAGCTAGCTAGCCGCGCGATGCCTCCCCTCCCCTAACCTTTCCGTCTTCCTCCTCTCCTCTCCTCTCCCCTCCCTCTCCCTCTCCCCACGGTCCCAATAAGCTCGCCTCCCTCCGCCTGCTTTCCCCTCCCCTCCTCCAAATCCCGTGCAAAAGCTGGGATCTTTTTAATTAGCCCAAGGAGGGTACTAGTGCTACATGAGATCATGAGCTCCGAGGACTCGCTCAAGTCGCTGTCGCTCGACTACCTCAACCTGCTCATCAACGGCCAGGCGTTCAGCGACGTGGCCTTCAGCGTGGAGGGCCGCCTCGTGCACGCGCACCGCTGTGTGCTCGCCGCGCGGAGCCTCTTCTTCAGGAAGCTCTTCTGCGGCCTCGACCCGAGCCACCAGCCTCCACCACCGCCTCTCAACTGGCCAAACGCGGGAGGCGGCAGCGGTGGCGGTGGCGGTGGCGGCTCACGTGGGGGCAGCGGGGGTGCCCCTGCCACGCCCGAGCTGGTCATCCCCGTCAGCTCGATCCGGTACGAGGTGCTGGTGCTGGTGTTGCAGTTCCTCTACAGCGGCCAGGCGTCGGTGGCGGCGCCCAAGAGTGGGCCGCTACCCGGCTGCGGCGCCAGGGGATGCTGGCACACCCGCTGCGGCGCCGCCGTCGACCTAGCCCTTGACACCCTCGCCGCCGCCCGCTCCTTTGGCGTCGAGCAGCTCGCCTTGCTGGTCCAGGTGGGGAACAAACACTATCATTCGAATTTCCATGTCTTCCATCCATCCATGCTGCGAGCACTGCACTCATATTCCCCTTTTCTTGGGATCTGCAAGCATATGCTAACTCGATCTCCAGTCGTCGACGCCATTAAGGATGATGGTAGTTAGGCCTGCCATGATTGGAGGCTCCCTTTGTGACATTAACATGGCAGCATGCAAGCTAGCAGGTCAGAAGAATCAAATCCATGGACGTCTGCGCCGGTGCAGCTCATACTGACTAGATCCCTACTAGGTTGCCCCCCTTTGCCTTTCTGATCGATCGATTCACTCACTGCATCATCAGCAGGCTGCAGCTGCTGCAGATTCCAGTGCACTCACTTCCCTCGTCAGTCCATTTTCTATGAATTTCTCCTCTTGGTGCTGTGTGTACTGAACGAGTGATAGGACTGAGTCGTCTCTAGTCTCTCACAGTCTCCTTTGCTTTTTCCTCGCTCCTGCTGCTGCTGTTGCTGCAGCCACTGTCATGCATCACTTGTCATGGAGCTCCTCCTCTGACTCATCTTTACTAGGAAGGGTCTTTTCACGCCCTCGTTTGTGTCTGTCGCTTCCCTCACATCACATCCATCTCCACCTCCACCCACTGCTTGCGATTGCGTTGCGCTAGGGTTTCTTCTTGGACACTGATCCAGTCCCCAACAGCGTCATTTCCAACAAAATTGCTGGCGTGCAGCATGTCATGGTATTGTTGGGCAAGTACACATGCATTGGCGGTAATTGGAATTAAACAGTGCATTTCATGCAGATGATTTGTTGTTGGTTTTGATCTGGTTAATAGTATATCATACTGGCTAATTTGTTAGATAATCATTTGGGAGAATTTGTCGATGCAGAAGCAATTGGAGAGCATGGTGAAGGAGGCGTCCGTGGATGACGTGATGAAGGTACTCATGGCGTCGCGCAAGTTCGAGATGCAGGAGCTCTGGGCCACCTGCTCCCACCTCGTCGCACGCTCGGGCCTCTCCGCCGACCTCCTCGCCAAGCACCTCCCCATCGACGTCGTCGCCAAGATCGAGGAGATTCGCGCCAAGTCGCCACTTGCCGGAGGCGGCGCCTCCCAGCCGCGCTCGCCGTTCCTCACCCACCACTATTTGCCCATCAACAACGGGCCGTCTTCCGCCGCCGACCGCGACCACAAGATCCGGCGCATGCGTCGTGCCCTCGACGCGGCCGACATCGAGCTCGTCAAGCTCATGGTCATGGGCGAAGGCCTGGACCTCGATGACGCGCTCGCGGTGCACTACGCCGTGCAGCACTGCAACCGCGACGTCGTCAAGGCACTCCTGGAGCTCGGAGCCGCCGACGTCAACTCCCGCGCCGGCCCGACGGGGAAGACCCCGCTGCACCTGGCTGCTGAGATGGTGTCCCCGGATATGGTGTCCGTGCTCCTCGACCACCACGCCGACCCCAACGCCAGGACGCTCGACGGCGTCACGCCGCTGGACGTGCTCCGGGGCCTCACCTCGGAGTTCCTCTTCAAGGGCGCCGTACCAGGGCTCACCCACATCGAGCCCAACAAGCTGAGGCTGTGCCTCGAACTCGTGCAGTCAGCGGTCATGGTAACCACGCGTGACGACGGCGGGGGAGGCGATGGCGGCGGCGCTGGGGGAAGCGACGGCGGAAATTTCGGCCGGGGCGACGCGGACGACAGCCTGGTGAGCCTGACCATGAATTCCACGCTCATGTACCAGGGCCAGGAGATGGCGGCGCCGCCGGTGGCCGGCGAGGCGAGGAACAAAGGAAACAACAACGGCCGCGCGAGCCCCTCCAACTTGTACTTCCCCAATGGCTTCCCATGATGGTCGTCAACAACTCCGGCCGGCCGCCTCAGTGTTCTAGCTGCTCGTCGCTCCTATCATACATGCATATCTCCGTCCTCCTCAGGCTCTCGATCGATCGATCTATGGTGATGATTAATTCTGTTGCATCATCGTTGGACATGGATCGATCCATACGATGGTGCAACTGTATCGCTAGGGATTGAAAGGGTCGACATATGATCGAGTGTGCAATGCATGCATGGCCAAGAACTTGATGGTATTTGATGTGGATTCTTCTTCGATCTTTTCGCATGATTGGCAAGTCCAGCAACTGTTGCTAATTTGTTCAAACCAGTGGTCAAGGTTTCTCATAAAGTAGTCAATGTTCATCTTAATTGTCAATGCATGTTGCGAGATTCATTGGTCCTGGATGCATACTATGATGCAGTGTTGAACGCTATGCGCAGCATGGGGATTCAGCAGTTGCCCGTGGTTTTACATGCATGTCCCCTTTATGCAGCTTTTGGTTACTGTAGTAGGGCTTTGGACGATAGGCAGGATAGCGCATGGCCTTCGACAAGGCGAATCTAAGCGTGGAATCGAATGAATGGCCACAGGGAATGCCCTTGCATTTCTCCCATTATTACTGTGACAATATTTCTGTCCATCATATTTTCTTTAATAATAGGAAAGAAATAAAGAAAACTTCCCCAAAACGATCTAACTAGGAATAATTGTCAAATGGCAACGCAGAAGTTTAAATTTTGTGAAAATTACAATACAAGTAGTTTTTTTTGCGGGAACAATACAAATACTTTAACATAAATATATGGAAATGTTCATTCCACATAGCGTATATTTCTTTCTTCCCATCGGAGAAAGAGGCGATCTCACCAGCACCGCCAGGGAGTTTCTCTGCCGCCATCCTCCAGCGGCTCCCCTCCACCGACGACCTCGGTCGTCGGTGGTGAGGGGGGTTGCCGGATCCACACGTGTGGATAGTTTTAGGCCAAAGTAGCTTAGTTTTTTAGGTTGTTCATCGTCTTGGCTTTGGCAGCGGCGTGTCCGGAGTGTTCCCCCAGTCTAATTTGTTCAATGGTAATGGTTTTGTCTTCGGTGAGCCACTTTGAAGGTCCGCAAAGCTGCATATCCGTGATGGAGTCGCATCGAGCTCGGTGTGTAGAGGTGATCCATTTTTTTCCTTTTGGTGGCTGTTGTGGTGGTGCCAGAGGTAGATGACGGGCGTTGGTGTCAAGCTCAAAGATTTTTTTGGTCTTATTTGTAATTTACTTCTTGGATGTTGTTCCTTTGTGCAAAGGCTAGCTAGCGTTCTGCTATTTGTTCAGTTTGTCAGTTCGGTATGTACGTGCCTTGTACTATGACCCTTATGCTATAAATGAAATACGTATTACCCTGAAAAAAGTCTAATTAATACTGTCTTCATCATCAATAATAAAAAGAAAGAACACAGAAATTGTCTACATAGTTTAACATGTGGCACCCATGGCAGTAGAGTAGCAGTTATACAGTGCAAATAGTAAGATGATTTTTCCTTGGCACTTTTGGATACAGTAAGGCATTTTGTTGATTACATCAGACTAATATCTTTGATAGCATAGCTGATACTCCTGTGTAGTAAATAGTATGTGTTTCGCTCAAAATAAAAGTACATAGTATGTTCCCTCTGTCCAATATAAGGGGACAACGCGGTTAATTTAAACCTTAGGTTTTGTTTGCTCTTGACTGCAGGCCATGAACATAAATAGTACTCTCTCCGTTCGGAATTACTTGTCTCGAAAATGGATGTATCTAGAACTAAAATACGTCTAGATACATCCATTTCTGCGACGACTAATTCCGAACGGAGGGAGTATGTGTTTGCTCTTGAGAAGGTCAGTTATATTTGTATGTATGATATTGATCTATAATCGATGGACTATTATACATGGGTGGTACGTCAAATATGAGAACTCGCTCAGACGATCTATACTTATGTTTCCTTTTAGTTAGTGCTTTGTTGAACTCTTAATTAATTTGTTGTGTTTACCCTTTGAGTGTAGAGAGGATGGGAACTGTTCTTCATTATACTTAACAAAAGGGATATAACTGCCGGCATGATTTCAAGCAAGTTTGACACAAGTGCCATGGATATTTCAGATTTTCTTAAGTTGAAGTCCATTTAAAACAAGCTGTAGTGTGAAATAGACTTTAGTTAATTGACTTCAAACTTTCATTGTGCATAGTCAAGGATATTATGACATTTGCAAAAATTACAATATGGACGGATGGATTTTTAAAACAAGAATATACATATATATACTACGATGATGAACCAACATTTTCCTTCAATTTTCAACAAAAAAAGTGATGGTATACTCTTTTAAATTTTTTTGTAGGCTAACTTGTTGACATGTAAGCAATATAAAAACTTTTGCTAGATAAAAAATCTAGTACTTGAAGCTACCAGTTCAGTTGGTATATGTTGCTTGGAACACTAGATAGTGAGCATATTTTATAAAGTAAATTGGGAATCTATATCAAAATTTAAATATATATAGAAGCATGTATTGTTGGGTATTGGTGTACGAATAGAGTTCAAACCACACTTTGTTATTGAATATTTACCGATGTGGGTTTTAAGCCTACATCAGCCAACATTTGATCATGAGATTTCTAAATAAGATCATCCAAAACGATTGTAGAAGTACCAGAATGATTGTAGGAGTAATCCAGTAACATATGCGGAAACCTTTTCCATGCCCATGAACATAAATTATCCAATGATTTTAAATGGTTGCTTCACAAACAAAATTGTTTTTTAGATACTTAAATCTGCACCTTTTGAAGTTCGGGGGTCAAAATAAGAGACGTTGACCGCTTGTGTGCAAACTTAAGGTGAACTTCACTCATTCTCTATGACATTAACTTGGTAAAAACTTGTTTTTTCCAAAATTATGGCATCTGCCAGCAATCAATATTATAGATGTTTGGCTTACAGGTTCTGCCAAAAAAACATATATTTATGCATCTTCTCAGTACGAACTAATTATTCTTTGTGCAGCAAATGAATTTTCTGATCTTAAACTCACGCTCAAGCAAGAAATTGGTTGCATGATTTTTTATTGAAGAATTACTACGGCCGCATGTAAATACATAACTCCTTCAAAAGCTTGCAGGCAAACTTGTGTAACTTTGGCTATTAGAGTATTAAAAAACACAATGGTAACGTCATATTTTTTTAGATTCCTCAAAACAATACTTTCAAACTGTAATTAGTGCACTGGCATACACATGTATAAAATAAACAGGTCAAAACCGTATGATGGAGACCATGTTATATATGGATAGATCATTGTTGCAGTTCTTTTACTTTTTCCTTTTTATTTCAAAAAGGAGGATGAAGCCCCCGGCCTCTGAATCAATGTGATGTACATGACCTTTTTTTTTAAAGTTGATGCAAGGCAACAAAGCGGAAGTCGTCAACAAGAGGAGTATTGTAAAACATAGGCAACTACGATAGACCCATTACAAGATATGAAATTAACACATATGACTAAGTCGACTTTTTCAGCTATGTGTTATATATGGTTATTTAGACCAAATATAAATTAGAGATACTCGTATTTCCAAAAAAAAATGCATTCGAGATTATCTAAAGCTCCCTGCAAAAAAAGTTATGCTAAGGCTGCATATGATGTACACTCTTAATTATGTAAGAGAGATGCTACATCTATGGACCGATTCATGCGTGTGATTAGGGGGGCAATCCGTCCGTAAGTTGGAATCCTTAGGTGTAGCATTTTTGGGCTGGAAATTATTAAAAATAGGAGCAACTTGAGGTGATGATCGATATGGATGTTTTCTTCGTCTTTAAAAATGAATGAGAGGAGATGTACTATACCAGAGTCATTCAGAGATTCTCTATCGATCGGCACTGTTCAAAGTAAACTGAAACAGTTGAGATTTCCATCAAAACAGAGATTTGAACTGTAGAAACAGTATCTTATGATCCGTGACTATTTTAAAATTGGTTTTACTTATTATTTGAAATGGAACGGGATAGTACGAAAGCACATTCCCAATATTTTTTTGTGGTTGCAACTCGTCTATCTCATTTCTGTAGAAGACTTGAACGCCACATGATTCTGTAGATAACAAGGTACGTATGCTGTACAAGTACTCAATACAATTATGTCAGTGAACAGTGGCTGTACCAGTGTCGCATGCACATGGAAACCTTTTATCTCTGCTTCACATATGTCCCCTCTCCCTATTCGAAACATGTAATAATACCTACTCGCATGTCCTTGCTAAATACTCTACATACTCTATGTGTTTGTGCCGCTGCATGCTCATCATATCAGATGTTAGTAAGTTTCAATAGTACTATATAGGAGCACCTGAGGGAATCACTGTCCTTAAGTACTGCAAGGCGTCACGTCGACATGGATGTAATAATCGGTCATCTATCATACAAGACGTACAACATATACATATTTTAAAATTTAAAAAATGGCAAGAAAAACACCGTTCATCGTAAATGCTCTAATCATAATTAATTAGTTGCATGTAACAAAGTTTTCTTTGAGAATGTGCATGTAATAAAGTTCTGTGCATGTACGAAAGTTAATTGGGTGTTCCTTGTCCATATCCCCGCTGGCCGTTTGCTTGTTACTGCACTGAATTACGTGCGTACATGTGCACGCAGTAGATTCCAGGTCGATCGATCGCGGCATGCATGCAGTCAGTGGCCAGCGTCCAGACGAGGTTAATTTTAACCAGCAGATACACATGCATGCATGCAGCTACAGCTACAACCATAACCCCCATGGCCATGGATGGATGGGCGTGGATTGCACGATGGCGCGGGCTGTGGCGACGTACACGCCGGAGCCCCACGGTACTGTGCTGCTCCGCCGCGCCGCTGGTAACAGGGAAAGGAAAAAAAAACATCTCGAGCTCACACAATAAAAGCGTGGTCTCCCACCGTGGTTCCCCCTCTCCCCTCTCCAACTGTTCCGGCTTGGATTTCTACTGTTTGCATCGCCTCTCTCTCTCTCTCTCTCTCTCGCTCTCTCTCTCTCTCTAATAAGGCGATGACACCATGAGGTGGGCTAAGCTAGGCTGTGTGATGCATCAACAACCTATAGTATCTTCATTTCATGCACAGTACTATGTACGTCGTTTTTCCAGATAGTAGTAGTTGGCGTCACATGACAAAATCGGTCCCAACGATATAGTATGAATCATATTAGCTTCTTCTTCTTTTGTCTCTCTCCATCCGTTTCCATGCGTCGGATCCACCACCAGTTAGCTAGGTTCATTAACGGGCTTATTGTTTCTAGGTCAAATTATTGTTTGTAAGTCAATCGAACTCAACATCATCAGTCTTAGCAAAGTTATATCTAAAGGTATACGGTGGTACTGTTCGTTGAAGATTTCTAAATCTGGATGGTAAATTACTTTTAGAGTGTTCCCGCAAAAGAAAATATTTTTAGAGTGCACAACTATCAAATTCTCTTTTGGATAGAAAATTAATCTTGGGAACTGTTAATCGATTCGAAATAAGATTTCTTTTCCAGACAAACTAGAAAAAGGTTCCATTTGTAAATTGTACATGATTTTGTTCGTTACTGCTCCCTCCATTTCAGAATGCAATAGTATATTATTTTTTAATTTAAACTTTACAAACTCTGATAAAGATTGTAGAGAAAATCATTCGTGTATATACAATATGAAACATAATATCAAAATAAGATTCCTGATGTATCTAATGATATGTATTTTATCTGCAAAAGAAAAACATATTTATTTATCATTCTGGATGTAGATATTATCAATTGGTCATAATTTGCAAATTCGACGTTTAAAAAAAACTGTATGCAATGGATGGGTACTGATTGGCAAGACATTCCGTGAATTTCAGACCAAACATGCATATGCATGCATGTGGAATTCCTTTTGCTTGCACCGCTGCACAAATCAACAGTTATTCAACTATCTTCTGTCCAGCCCGCCAAAAAGAAAAATCTTCTGTTACATTTTAGTTATATGAGTAATTCTTTTTTGTTCGTTTGCATCTCTTGCAGATCAAATAATAACGCCCACACACACACACCTATACGTAGTACTATTTCGATGCCAAGAGAATCTTTACAGTGATCCAACGTCCCATCGAATTGAATGGCATGCTGTCTAGCTAGCTATAGGCTCCATCTCTCCGGCCGGCCTGTCTCGTAACATATTTTTTTATCTCTGCATACATGAAGATGGAGGGACACCTGCACGTACGTACGTACGTGCATGCGTACGTACACAGTGTCTTTATTGTTTGTTGTGTGTAGAGGCTTTGCCGGGCAACGGCGCATGCCATGGCATGGCTTCTTTTGATCAAGCAGCAGGACCGGGGAAAGAATACTACTACTATAATGCAAACGTCGACTACACATTACTATACACCCTGCAGCAGTGCCCCGGCTCTTTTAGCATTTTGAAGGCACGGATGTATGCTTTGACCCTGTGTGCCCATACATACGGGCCGGCCATGCATGCAGATGCAGGAGGGTGTATGTGAAGCTAAAGAGGGAATGGGCAAGGAAAAGAACAATGTTGACAAGGCGTGCGTGCGTGCCCTTGTACGTGTCAAGCATATATCTGCCATGCGACTGGGAGCATGTGTGTGCACAAAAGGGAGAACGCGCGCGCCCATGATGTGCATGCCGTGTTCTCCTTAATTTGGCGCCATGCATGCATGAACCCCCACCCCCAACACACGCACCCCTGCCCCAAGGCCCAAAGTCACACCCAAGCGGTAAAATTAACGAAAACCAAAATATCTAGTGACACTGTTATCCCGAAAATTAATAGGGGCACGCACCTGCGAGCACACGTTTTCATCGAAATTCGTTGGAAAAGTTGATGAAAATTCTTAACCTATGAATATGAGACGGTATACATATTTATTCTGTACAGATACTTGTCCGGGCCATTCTTACACGCATTTTACCTGTGCATATGCTACATCTTCCGATCTCTTACATACTCTCCTCGACGAGTTCGCCACACTGTTCATTTTTTCTTCCCTCTTGAGCAATTTCTTCGGTTTTCACTCCAGTCACTACTTCTGCGATGCCTCGGCCGTTACAACTGGGGGATGGATGTCCTCCAGCTTATGTTCAATTTCTTCTGCAGTCTAACCGTCTGCTTCGCTACCGTTGTGACTGTGAGGGAACGTTGAATATCGTGATTAGTTAAGAAATAGTATAGGAGAGACTAGGAATTATTCTAACTTGCACTACTAGGGAAAAGGCTAGCAGCAGCGCGGGTTTTGGGTCTATCAGCAGCGTGGGTGCCCGCGCTACCAATAAGGCGCTACAGCTAACTTTTAGTAGTAGCGCTGCCTGAACCCGCGCTACCACTATTGACTATAGCAGCGGCGCTTTTCGCGAACGCGCTGCTATTACTTAGCTGTAGCGATTTCCTGGTCCCGCGCTACTGTTATATATTCCACCATTTCCCCATTCCAGTTTCGATAAAATGCAATTTCCAGATACTAGGTACTACTAGATATCAATTTCATAAATCATTATAGGTACTAGGTAGTACTCCCTCGGTTCGAAATTACTCGGCGTGGTTTTAGTTCAAATTTGAACTCAAACCACGACGAGTAATTTGGAACCGAGGGAGTACTAGATAACAATTTCATATATACTCAACATACATCGACGACAATCATCATATTTAGTTCTAGATGATATCGACGACGATCATCATATGTAGTTCTACATGATATCGACGACGATCATCATATGTAGTTCTAGATGATATAGCCACACACACATATGTAGTTCTAGATGATATCGACGACGATCATCATCCTCAAGCCTGGGCGGTGGGTGTTCCTGATAGTAATTAGGATGGCCTGTCCATGACGAAGATTCTTGCCAACGAGGAATCTCTTCCACCCAACCGAGTTCAACTGTGTGCGACCATATGTGCCCATGCGGTAAGTACATGTGGTGACGGAGCCCCTTGCGGTAAGGCGTAGTCCAACTGAGCCTTCTTCATCAGGCTCGATACCACAACTCACAGATAGGTTCTTTGGCAATCTATGAATAAGAAAAACATATCAATTAATAAATAGCCTCACACATACTCTTGCAAATATATTTCTATTAAGTCTAGATTTCTACACTATCAAAAGACACGGTACTACGCATTTGTACTAATTAATCATGAATTCTACACTAAGCATATCATCGGATTCACTAAGCATATACGTATAACATACCATTTCATGCCGATCGACCATGGAACTTGTCAGGCGGGTCACGAATGGCACCCCGACAAAGTCATCACGTGGCGGAATTATGTCCCATAGGTTCCACACCTCCTCCTCGCTCAGCCTCATTCTTTGAGCTATGATGGCTTCATGAAGTGGGTTCTCATCATCTTCATTGAGTGGGTCCTCATTATCTTCATCATCTTCATCATCTTCCACCAGGTTGATATAAATGACAACCAGCTTGGGTCTTTCTGCTCTGAAGGAGAATCTGATCAACTCACCACCAGTAAGATGCATGCGAGCGAGGAAACATGCCCATCCATCTCCTCCAATCTGCGACATATTGCGTCCTTTCTCGACCTCCATAGTGTACGGCCCCCCAGGAGCCTCAAAATGTCACAGTGTCTCCTGTCAGCTAGTTGAATTTCAACCTCACATTGCATGGGACGATCTGTGTAAGAAAAGCAAAATGACACAATGCAGTAATGCCAACACTAAAAATAAAATAGTTGTTACATTTCATCTAATTTCTTACCGCCGCATGACGAAAACTCGGATGGAAGTAGATGCCGAACAGCTTGCGAGTTGCAAGGCTGCTGGCGCACCTTGACTTGCACAGTCGACATAGTGGTGCTGGTGGTGGCGCCATTTTCCTAAAGCAATATGAGCAAAGGATTAACGATTCACTTCACAGGAAACAAGTAGCAAATTTCACTACTGGAATCTGGGAATTTGCCATGAGCCAGCTCTTTGCCATCTGCCAGCTGATGGCAAAGAACGTCTTTGCCATCCGCTTATAAAAAACAGATGGCAAAGAACTGACAGATGGCAAAGAACCTGGTTGCCATCAGCCAGTTCTTTGCCATCTGTCAGCGGATGGCAAAGAAGTGGGTGGCCCAGTGGATAACGGCGCTGTAACGGCCTACTAGCCCCACCTCTTTGCCATCTGCCAGCTGATGGCAAAGATTTTTTGCCATCAGCTGGCTGATGGCAAAGAGGTGGGGCTTTGCCATCCGCTGGCTGATGGCAAAGAAGTGGCTTTTGCCATCCACTGGCTGATGGCAAAGAGGTGGGACTATCTCCTCTTCCAACTTTAAAAAAAATCTCCTCACCTCTCTCCCAGCCCGGCCCCACCCCTCTCTCTCCCAGCCCGGCCCACCCTCTCTCTCTCCCCCCACCTCACCCGCGCGCCCCTGCCCCACGTTCCCGACGCTGGCCCGCCGCTCCACGCCACCGCAGCCCGCCCCTCCCCCGCCACCGCAGCCCGCCCCTCCCCTTCACAGCAGCCTGCCCCTCCCCTCCACGGCAGCCTGCCCCTGCGCCCGCCCCTCCCCTCCACGGCAGCCTGCCCCTGCACCGCCCTCTCCCCGCGGCCCTCCCGGCCACCGCGGCGTGCCCCGCGGCCCTCCCCGCCACCGGAGTCCGCCCGTCCACCGAGCCAGGCCGCGCCGCCAGATTAGATCGGGCCGGAAGAGTCCGTCCGGCACCTATCCCTCGCTCCCCCGCCAGCACCTTGGGCCCGGCATCGGCCGCCGCAGCGTACGTGTGAGTTTGGCAGGCGGCTCGGCCGACCGACCGGGAGGCGGGGGGTCCGGCGCCGCGCGAGGGCAGGGGTCCGGCCTCCGGAGCGGCCTTGGAGCGCAGATCAGCCCGCCCGGCGAGCGGCAATGCAGCAGGCGCAGCGGACCAAGGTGGGTTCCGACTTCCGAGCCGTCCCTCTCCTTCCTCCCCCTCCTCCTCCTGCGTCTGCTTAGTAGAGATGATTTGCGCCTATTCTTGCGGCGTCGATGCCCGCCGCTCGTCTCGGTTCCAGGATGATGAGGGCGAGCTGGCGTTTTCTGAATCCTCACTGCCCTGTTTTCAAATTCATTCAAACTTCTTTGACAGATTCTTCGCTACTTTTGTTGTGATTTCTGCGCCGGCAATCCTTCATGCGGCCGAAATCTTTGATCTGCTGTTTCTGTCAGTAAAAATTAGTACTCAAATGCCGTCGGTTCCATTCCAATACGGCAACACCGCGTGATGAGTTACAGACAGCTCACGCCGCCTCACATGGGAAAGTTGACCGCCTCCTTGCCGCTTCCTGAATCCAGATGCCAAACACTAGACGAAATCCGCAAGATGCCGCTTTTCCCCTGCCTGTTGGTGGTGCGCGAAGCTTCTACATTTTAATTTTTGTAAGAATCTTTTGTATGTGCATATATATGGTCTGGCTGTCAGCTACATAATATAGATGGACTGATTGTTCCTTGTCAAACAAATCTCATCAGACAAAAGAATAAATTTCGTCCATACACACCGTGTGCATTCTAACTAGTTGTACACCCAATTAACTATGTTTCAAAATTCAAAAATATGTATGTTATTCTGAAATCCCATTACCTTGTAGTTTCTCAAAGATTTAAAATTTGCAAACCTCATAAATATAAATCTTGGTCAGCTCTTTGGAAGCAACCCCCTTGCATACATTATTTTTCTGTATGGAACTCCACAGAGAATCTAGAACTAAAGGCAGGATTTGATCACCACGCTTATATCCTTGGCTTATAAAAAGAGATGTACCTATGTATGGAAGTTAAGCAGGAAATAGAAAAGCAACCACCTTGCCTTTATCACGTATCTTGCTCTCATCTCTCCCAAATCTTAAGCCCCAACCAAAACCATTACCTGGGTATAGCACAGAATGTGTATCTCTATATTTCTGTTGGTAAGAATATAAGTATCATACTTGGTTCCATTCGTAGGCTGAGAGCACGGCTTCTTCCGCCATGATACCGAAATCAAGACCGTTGCTCAACGGATTAGGTCCCAATCAACACCATAGTTGTAATGAAGTTTGGAATCTGTTTCTACTTGCATTACCGCCATACTTGCATTCTGTTTCTACTATATTTCATTCTTGATCATGAAAGATGATTCAACGTGCATGTCCCTCTCCTCCTTATAAATTATACATGCAACATCTTTTTTAGCCTCTTTTTCCTTCCTTATATTTCCTCGCTCTCTTATTTCACATATATAGAAGGTTAATTTAGCCTTATCTTTTTGGTGGAAGAAAGCATTTTGACCTGTTTGGCACTGCTATGTGCTACTCCGCAGATTCCAAATTACTCATTTCATACTTGTTTGTTCAAACTTTACGTGCCTAGTTACACATTCGTCATGAATTCAGATAAAATCTGAATGTAAGTTATCCCATGAATTTATCTGAGAAAGAAATTTTAAGAGGCTGGCCTATAATTTTAAGAGGATTTTTAACCTAGCCTTTTCTGTTTAGTGCTGGTTTGGCTTACTTAGCTTTTATATTTGAACAATCAGTTTCACAAATAGATACCAACCTAGACACGAGCTAGAAACAACATTAAGGGAGGTAAAGGAGGAGATTGGGCTTGATCCAGCCTTGGTCACTCTCGTTTCCTCGCTTGAGCACTTCTTGCCCAAGGTAAGATGTCTATGAGTTCTCGCCTATACCCCTACTGAAAAAAATCACATTGTACAGTGGACAGACTATTTAAGTGCACACTGAAAGGCATGTATATTTGTGTTGATCGGGTGGATTTAAATGTGCAGTTGTTTCATCGCTGCGAGGGTCTGGTGTTCAACGAGCTCTGCCCCGACGTTCGTGGGTGAGCACAAATGACATCTCCTCCTCCCCCAATCATTTTCTATGTTCCGGTCTTCGTGCCGATGAAACATGCTAGCTATAGGTAGATTGAATCATCCGTATGCGTGACCACTATGCGTCTCCCGTTCAAAAGGGTTACATCTATAAATATGCATGTATTTGCATATTTATAACCGTGATTCTTTCGAATTGTCCAACGTTATCCATGGACAGCCCGAGTATGTGTAGATTGGGTTCGTTTTCCCATATGCTCTGCTCCGGATCCGATGCAGAATTTCGCCAGTGCCTCCCTATTGTTCTCCGGGTACACATCCTCTCTGCTTATTGCCGAGACGTGTATCAGGAGAACAACGGGGAGGTGCTGCCGAAATTTTGTGTCGGATCCGGAGCAGAGCATGGGAAAACGAACCCAATCTACACATACTCGGGTGGGATTAGGACCTATCTTTACCTATTAGCGTCTAGGTTGCATGGACGTAATAAAACTGAGAAACTCTATTAACTGATGAATATATGGTTTGCTGAATTATGTATGTATTTCTTGTGTGTCCAGTAGCTAGGCAAGATGAGTGATCGTGCGTGGATGTACACCGGTCACCCTAGTCAGAAACACATGACCCCTGAATGGATGACAAAAACCAAGGGGTTTATCAGAGCCGCATTTGCAAATGGACAGGAAACAACCTGGTGCCCCTGTGTCAAGTGCGACAACTATCATAAGATGTCAGAGTTTGAAATGATCAAACACATGCAGAAGTGGGGTTTTACGCCCGGTTATACGATGTGGACATTTCATGGTGAGTCTGCCCAACGTTCCAGAGCTGAGGAGGGCCGTCGTCGCACTGACGAGCATGGTACCGGGATGGAAGACATGGTGCAAAACTTTGATGATGCTCGGGATTCGGACGATGAGATGGAGGAATCTGCAAAGGCCTTCAATGATATGTTGGAGTCTTCGAAGCGTCCTCTCCACGAGCACACCGAGCTTTGTCAGCTGGATGCCAACGCACAAGTAATGGCTCTGAAGGCTCAATTCAACTTGGGCAGAGAATGCTATGACGCGATGGTGACACTATTTGGACGCTTTCTACCCAAAGGCCATATAATGCCTGCAAACCTGTACCAGTCGGACAAAATCCTCCGTGTACTTAAGATGCCCTATGAGAAGATAGATGCCTGTGAGAATGGATGTGCCTTATTTAGGCTCCAGTATGCAGACTTGAACTATTGTCCCATTTGCAAGTCTTCCAGGTATGTTGAGGTAGACAACGGTATGGGTGAGAAGAGTCAGACCAAAATCCCCATTAACGTTCTTCGGTATATGCCAATCATACCAAGACTTCAACGTCTATTCATGGTCGAAGAGTCGGCCAGACAGATGCTATGGCTCAAATTGGGCAAAAGAACCGAACGGAATGCAGATGGGAATCTGATGATGGTACACACATCGGATGGTGCTGCATGGAAACACTTCGATGCATTGCATGATGAAAAAGCGGAAGATCCAAGGCATCATCGAGTAGCCATCAGCACGGATGGGTTCAATGTGTTTGGTATGATGGCAGCCCAATACAGTTGTTGGCCTGTATTTGTCATTCCACTCAATCTCCCCCCCCCCCCGGACAGATTATGCAAAGAAAGAACATTTTCCTGACGTTGATAATTCCGGGGCCTAACTATCCGGGGAAGAATATGAATGTGTACATGCAGCCGCTTAAGGATGAACTTCAAGAAGCTTGGGATAATGGGATCAAGACATACGACGCTGCTACAAAAAAAACTTCCTAATGCGTGTGTGGTACATGTACTCGATGCATGACTTGCCGGCGTATGCGCTATTCGTTGGCTGGTGTGTGCATGGAAGGTTCCCGTGCCCCACATGCAAGGCAGCTCTTGAGTTTCGTCGGCTGCAGGCGGGTCGCAAGTTTTCTTGCTTTGACATGCATAGACAGTTCCTGGATCCTCACCATAAGTTCAGAAAAGACAAGAAGAACTTCATCAAAGGTAGAGATGTAAAAAACTCTGCACCACCTGCGTTGACAGGCCAACAGACCCTGGATCAGTTAAACGCTCTCGAGCCGGATCCAGAGCGTCCAGGGTATTTCAAGGGGTATAATACGGAACACGCCTGGACCCAGAAGATATGCTTGTGGGATCTGCCGTACTTCAAAGACCTCCTTTGCCCACACAACATCGACGTGATGCACACTGAAAAGAATGTCGGCGAGGCCATCTTTGGTACATTGTTCGGCATAGAGGGGAAAACAAAGGATAATCCTAAGGCCAGAGTCGATCAGGAGGCTCTATGTGATAGACCGCTACAAAACATGAAACAACCAAAAGGAAAGAAGAACTGGGCAAAGCCAAAGGCATGGTTCAATCTTGGAAGGCCGGTTATGAGGGAAATACTCCTGTGGGTGAAAAAGGAGTTGATGTTCCCCGATGGGTATGCATCGAATCTAAAGAGGGGAGCGAATCTTGATAAACTGAAAATATTTGGTCTCAAGAGTCATGATTGGCACATATGGCTTGAGCGGGTAATGCCGGTGATGTTGCGTGGCTTTATCCCTGAGGATGAATGCCTAGTACTGGCAGAGCTGAGCTATTTCTTCCGTGTTCTATGTGCGAAAGAATTATCGCCTGGCTTGATAGAAGAAATGGAAGAGTTGGCGCCGGAGTTGATCTGCAAGTTGGAGATGATCTTTCCACCTGGCTTCTTTAATCCAATACAGCATTTGCGAGAAGAACGGCCAGACCCCTCCGCCGATGCCAGTCATTGCTTCGGCGGGCACGGTGAGTTTCATTTGAACGGTCATTAGTTACTAGTCTTCACATTTGAGTTGCATCATGCTAACGATACATTGGAAATAATCTTTGGTGCAGGGTATCTCCCGACAAGCATCGACCGATCCTTCTCCGTCTGCCACTGGCGCGACCGGTCCTACACCTACACCTACACCTACACCTACACCTCCGTGATGACGGTAAGTTTCCCAAGTGTTTTGCTTAATAGGGTTTTGTTGTGATGCCATGTTGTATCTACACATATCGTGCATAATGTGTGTATGTTTGAAATGCATTGTATGTGTGGGATTCGACACCTAGTCGTGTGCCTTTGGTAGCCTTCCATATGGGGAAATGCCTCCTAGTGCTTCCACCGAGCCATGGTAGTTCGCTACTGCTCCGGAACACATGGATTGACCGGCATGTGTCCTTCTTTGCTCCTGTGTCTGTCCCTACGGGGAAATGTCACGCGGTGTATCACCAAAGTCCTTGTAGCTTGCTACGACTTGGTTGCACTCGCTGATGACCGACACGTGCATTGCTGGGTCATGTATGCCTGTCCCTGTACGTTTGTGCCACCTTGGTTCTATGACTAGTCATGTCGGCCTGGGTTCTCTGCCATATGGATACTAGCGACATATTTAACCTAGGATAGCTCTAAAATGACCTATACTTGGCATTTTTGTCACCCAAAAGTTCAAATCCACACACCTATCTCAAACTGTCTAGAATCCACTCATGTCATGTAGCCGAATATGGGACTCACACTTTCCCTCAATCTACATCCCCAAGAAGCCACATAATTTTTAGCTCGAACGGAGTGTGAGGAGGCGTGAGTCACTGTCATTCTCCATCTAATCTTTTTTTTGTTGCGAAGACCATCTAATCTACATTTTCAAGGACCATGGTTTGGGTGTGGAAGAATAGTAGAATCTTCTCTACTTCTCATGAACCCCTTGCTTCATCTCTGTTATACAATCTTTGTCTGGCAGAAATCTGGTTGATGTAAGAAAGTGACAAGCGGTCCAGTACAATTTTTATGTGTGTGTATGTACATTCTGTTTCTTTGCTTGGTACAAAATATATTGCAAGGGATGTTCTCTTTTGCTTCGTTTAAATATACTACATACCCTCTACAGACTCAGCTTATTTTCCTTTGTCTGAATATAACACAGACAATTTGTATGCAGTAGTTGTTGAAATTCAGTAATGTTCAGGCTTGTTCCAGTGTTAGTTTTCTTCAGACTTTCAGTGTTCCTTTTTCTGAAGAAAGTTACAAAGGAACTTCTTGTAAATTTTGGCTGTTATCTGTTGAGATTGTATCCTCTATTTTCATTTGGCTAGCTGGATATACTATCTTCTTCTAACTTACTTTTTTCCCATTTTACAGATTTGCTTAAGATCACGGAAGCTTGGGTTGATGGAGTGCTTGTATTTAGTTTTTGTTTTGACCTTGTGAAACTTGTTACCTATGGATGAAACTGTGTAATATTGATGAAACTATGTATATGTACGGATGAAACTTGCTACTATTGGTAACATGTATTGGATATATGTGTTCATGACTATTGGTAATATGTTTTGAAATGCTACATTGGTCATATAAATATATTTGTGTTTGATATTCTGTGAAAATGAATTGATATAAGAAAAAACAAAATTAAATGGGGCAATATAGTCACTTTGCCATCTGCTGGCAGATGGCAAAAAGCTTTGCCATCAGCTGGTAGATGGCAAAGAGGCCACGTGTCTGGCCTATTTGGGCTCTTTGCCATCAGCCAGCAGATGGCAAACCTCTTTGCCATGTGCTGGCAGACGGCAAAGCATGCAGCCTTTGCCATCTGCTGGCTCATGGCAAAGAGCCTGCATACTTTGCCATCTGCTGGCGGATGGCAAAGCATGCAGCCTTTGCCATCTGCTGGCACATGGCAAAGAGCCTGCATACTTTGCCATCTGCTGGCTGACGGCAAAGTATGCCGTTAGCCTTCTAACGGGGCTAACCCCGTTAAGAGGCTTTGCCATCTGCCAGCTGATGGCAAAGCCACAGGCTCTTTGCCATCAGCCAGCAGATGGCAAAGAAGCCTTTGCCGATAAGAAGTCAGACAAACTGTTTGCCATCTGCTGGCTGATGGCAAAGCCTTTGCCATCCGCCGACCATGCCTTTGCCATCTGCCATGGCAGATGGCAAATTGCCAGATTCCAGTAGTGTTTAACTACATTGGCACCTACATTTTGTCAAAAAATAACTTATTACGAAAAAACTAAATCGAGCATACTCAATCAACTAAATCAACTAAATCCACTAGCATACTAAATCAACTACATCAAAATGTTCTAAATCAACTAGCCTACTAAATAAACTAAATCAAAATGTTCTAAATCAACTAATCAACTAGCCTACTAAATCAACTACATCAAAATGTTCTAAATTAACTAGTCTACTAAATAAACTAAATCAAAATGTTCTAAATCAACTAAATCAACTAGCCTACTAAATCAACTACATCAAAATGTTCTAAATTAACTAGCCTACTAAATAAACTAAATCAAAATGTTCTAAATCAACTAAATCAACTAGCCTACTAAATCAACTGAATCATATCAACTAAATCAAAATGTTACATATGAAAGCCTCACTACTAAAAAAAGGGCTATAGATGGGATTGACACTAATGGTTCACCAGATAAGAGGTGCGCCATTAGTATATACTAATGGTGCACCACCTTCTGATACGCCATTAGTGTTGAAACTACTAATGGCGCACCAGGCCTAGGATGCGCCATTAGTACCAATTTTTTTTTGAACTAGCGCGCCTGTCCAAACATACTAATGGCGCATCCAGACACAGTGCGCCATTACTAGTTGTAACTAATAATGACGCACTCATCCCAGAGTGCGCCACTAATGTTGTTTTTTTAATTATATTTTTTATTCCTTTTGTTGCAAAACTACTAATGGCGCACTCCTCCACCGTGCGCCATTACTAGTTCAAACTAGTAATGGCGCACTCTGTATCAGTGCGCCATTAGTATGTTTTTTTTTGCAAAATTACTAATGGCGCATCAGACGTTGGTGCGCCATTAGTAACCTGGATTACTAATGGCGCATTTGTTGTTGGTGCGCCATTAGTAAGTGGGCAGCAACAAGATATTTTGGGCAGCCTCTCCTTCCCACACTCACTTTCTCCCCACTTCATTCTCTCCACCTCCTCCTTGTCTCGGGTGCCTCCTCTTTTTCACCTCATTTCCACCATAGATTCATTCAAATTAAGTGGTTAAATTACCTTGTTTTAATAGGTAAGTAAGGGGGGAAGCTATATTTATGTTGTTCTCCCTACAACAATGTGCACATGCACTTTTTATGGCCTAGCTAGATCTATGTATGTTCGTGGTGTTGCATATGTTTGTGGTGTTGCATATGTGTTTGTGTTTGGAGGTGTACCGGTATTTGAAATGCGATAGTTGCCAATATCTTGCCGGAATGTTGATTCATTTCCGTTTTGGTGATAATTTTGGCATTAAGCATTATTTTTTGTCCTATTTTTAGGGAAAGTCATGCCAAATTTTTTCTTTGTTCTAAAATATCGTTTTGCTCTACCCCGCAGGCGACCATGGTCCGCACGACGACCGAAGGCATCGTGAATAGGTTTTTGAGGTCCGCGAAGGCTGAGATGCTTCAAAAGAACGAGACGGAGATAAGATGTCCGTGTCGAAGATGTTGGGGAACGTAGCATAAATTCAAAATTTTCCTACGTGTCACCAAGATCTATCTATGGAGAAACCAGCAACGAGGGGAAGGAGAGTGCATCTACATACCCTTGTAGATCGCTAAGCGGAAGCGTTCAAGTGAACGGGGTTGATGGAGTCGTACTCGTCGTGATCCAAATCACTGATGATCCTAGTGCCGAACGGACGGCACCTCCGCGTTCAACACACGTCTAGCCCGGTGACGTCTCCCACGCCTTGATCCAGCAAGGAGAGAGGGAGAGGTTGAGGAAGACTCCATCCAGCAGCAGCACAACGGCGTGGTGGTGGTGGAGGAGTGTGGCAATCCTGCAGGGCTTCGCCAAGCACTGCGGGAGAGGAGGAAGAAGAGATGCAGGGCTGCGCCATCAAGAGGAGAGGAACTCGTGTTCTGTGGGCAGCCCAAACCTCAACTATATATAGGGGAAGGGGAGGGGCTGCGCCCCCTTCAGGGTTTCCACCCCTAGGGGTGGCGGCCAGCCTAGATCCCATCTAAGGGAGGCGGCCAAGGGGGAGGGGGAGAGGGAGGCGCACCAGGATGGGCCTCAGGGCCCATCTGCCCTAGGGTTTGCCCCCTTCTCCTCTCCCTTGCACCTTGGGCCCTTGTGGGGGACGCACCAGCCCACCTGGGGCTGGTCCCCTTCCACACTTGGCCCATGCAGCCCTCCGGGGCTGGTGGCCCCACTTGGTGGACCCCCGGACACCTCCGGTGGTCCCGGTACACTACCGGTGAAGCCCAGAACACTTCCGGTGGCCAAAACCATACTTCCTATATATAAATCTTTACCTCCGGACCATTCCGGAACTCCTCGTGACGTCCGGGATCTCATCTGGGACTCCGAACAACATTCAGTAACCACACACAAACTTCCCTTATAACCCTAGCGTCATCGAACCTTAAGTGTGTAGACCCTACGGGTTTGGGAGACATGCAGACATGACCGAGACGTTCTCCGGTCAATAACCAACAGCGGGATCTGGATACCCATGTTGGCTCCCACATGTTCCACGATAATCTCATTAGATGAACCACGATGTCAAGGACTTAATCAATCCCGTATACAATTCCCTTTGTCTATCGGTACGATACTTGCCCGAGATTTGATCGTCGGTATCCCGATACCTTGTTCAATCTCGTTACTGGCAAGTCTCTTTTACTCGTTCCGCAACACATCATCCCGTGATCAACTCCTTGATCACATTGTGCACATTATGATGATGTCCTACTGAGTGGGCCCAGAGATACCTCTCCGTCACACGGAGTGACAAATCCCAGTCTCGATTCGTGCCAACCCAACAGACACTTTCGAAGATACCTGTGGTGTACCTTTATAGCCACCCAGTTACGTTGTGACGTTTGGCACACCCAAAGCACTCCTACGGTATCCGGGAGTTGCACAATCTCATGGTCTAAGGAAACGATACTTGACATTAGAAAAGCTTTAGCATACGAACTACATGATCTTGTGCTAGGCTTAGGATTGGGTCTTGTCCATCACATCATTCTTCTAATGATGTGATCCCGTTATCAATGACATCCAATGTCCATGGTCAGGAAACCGTAACCATCTATTGATCAACGAGCTAGTCAACTAGAGGCTTACTAGGGACATGGTGTTGTCTATGTATCCACACATGTATCTGAGTTTCCTATCAATACAATTCTAGCATGGATAATAAACGATTATCATGAACAAGGAAATATAATAATAACCTATTTATTATTGCCTCTAGGGCATATTTCCAACAGTCTCCCACTTGCACTAGAGTCAATAATCCAGTTCACATCGATATGTGATTAACACTCAAAGTCACATCCCTATGTGACTAACACCCAAGAGCTGGGTTTGATCATGTTATGCTTGTGAGAGAGGTTATAGTCAACGGGTCTGAAATATTCAGATCCGTATGTACTTCGCAAATTTCTAAGCCATCTCCTAGATGCAGTTACCACGCTCTATTTGTAGCTATTCCAAATAACTGTTCTACTATACGAATCCAATTTACTACTTAGAATAATCTGGATTAGTGTCAAAGTTTGCATCGGCGTAACCCTTTACGACGAACTCTTTTCCACCTCCATAATCGAGAAAATTCCTTAGTCCACTAGTTACTAAGGATAACCTTGACCGTTGTCCTGTGATCCATTTCTAGATCACACTTGTACCCCTTGACTGACTCATGGTTTGGCACACTTCAGGTGCGGTACACAACATAGCATACTTTAGAGCCTACGACTAAATCATAGGGGACGACCTTCGTCCTTTCTCTCTATTCTGCCGTGGTCATGTCTTGAGTCTTGCTCAATACTCACACCTTGTAACACAGCCGAGAACTCCTTCTTTGCTGATCTATTTTGAACTCCTTCAAAATCTTGTCATGGTATGTGTTCGTTTGAAAGTACTATTAAGCGATTTTGATCTATCCTTATAGATCTTGATGCTCAATGTTCAAGTAGCTTAATCCAGGTTTTTATTGAAAAACATTTTTCAAACAACCCTATATGCCTTCCAGAAATTCTACATCATTTCCGATAAACAATATGTCAACAACATATACTCATCAGAAATTCTATAGTGCTCCCACTCACTTCTTTGGAAATACAAGTTTCTCATAAACTTTGTATAAACCCAAATCTTTGATCATCTCATCAAAGCGTACATTCCAACTCCGAGATGCTTACTCCAGTCCTTAGAAGGATTGCTGGAGCTTTGCATACTTGTTAGCATCTTTCAGGATTGACAAAAATCTTCTGGTTGTATCACATACAACCTTTCCTCAAGAAAATCGTCGAAGAAACAATATTTTGACATCCTATCTGCACAATTTCATAAATAATGCAGTAATCGCTAACATAATTCCAACAGACTCTTAGCATCGCTACGAGTGAGAAAGTCTCATCGCAGTCAACTCCTTGAACTTGTCGGAAAACATCTTAATGACAAGTCGAGCTTTCTTAATGGTGACATTTACCATCATTGTCCGTCTTCCTTTTAAAATCCATCTGTGCTCAACAGCCTTACGACCATCGAGCCGTTCTGCCAAAGTCTACACTTTGTTTTCATACATGGATCCTCTCTCGGATTTTATGGCCTCGAGCCATCCATCAGAATCCGGGCCCACCATCGCTTCTCCATAGCTCGTAGGTTCATTGTTGTCTAGCAACATGACTTCCAAGACAGGATTACGTACCACTCTGAAGTAGTACGCATCCTTGTCATCCTACGAGGTTTGGGAGTGACTTGATTTGAAGTCTCATGATCACTATCATAAGCTTCCACTTCAATTGGTGTAGGTGCCATAGGAACAACTCCTGTGCCCTGCTACACACTAGTTGAAGTGACGGTTCAATAACCTCATCAAGTCTCCACCATCCTCCCACTCAATTCTTTCGAGAGAAACTTTTCCTCGAGAAAGAACCCGATTTGAGAAACAATCCATATTGCTTTCGGATCTGAGACAGGAGGTATACCCAACTATTTTGGGTGTCCTATGAAGATGCAGTTATCCGCCTTGGGTTCGAGCTTATCAGCCTGAAACTTTTTCATATAAGCGTCGCAGCCCCAAACTTTTAAGAAATGACAGCTCAGGTTTCTCTAAACCATGGTTCATACGGTGTCATCTTATCGGAATTACGTGGTGCCCTATTTAAAGTGAGTGCGCTTGTCTCTAATGCCTAACCCATGAACGATAGTGGTAATTCGATAAGAGACATCATGGTATGCATCATATCCAATAGGATGCGGTTATGATGTTCGGACACACCATCACACTATGGTGTTCCAGGCGGTATTAGTTGTGAAACAATTTCCACAGTGCCAAACTCGTAACTCAGATATTCATTTCTATGATCATATCATAGGCATTTTATCCTCTTATCACGAAGATCTTCAACTTCATTCTGAAATTACTTGAACCATTCAATAATTTAGACTTGTGTTTCATCAAGTAAATATACTCAGTATCTACTCAAATCATATGTGAAGTAAGAGCATAACGATATCCACTGCGTGCCTCAGCACTCATTGGACTGCACACATCAAAATGTGTTACTTCCAACAAGTTGCTTTCTTGTTCCATTTTACTGAAACCGAAGCTTTCAGTCATCTTTGCCCATGTGGTATGATTTGCATGTCTCAAGCGATTCAAAATCAAGTGAGTCCAAACGGTCCATCTGCATGGAGTTTCTTCATGCGTATATACCAATAGACATGGTTCACATGTCTCAACCCTTTTTAAAAATGAGTGAGTCCAAAGATCCATCAACATGGAGCTTCTTCATGCGTTTTATACCAATATGACTTACATGGCAGTGCCACAAGTAGGTGGTACTATCATTACTATCTTATATCTTTTGGCACGAACATGTGTATCACTATGATCGAGATTCAATAAACCATTCATTTTAGGTGCAAGACCATTGAAGGTATTATTCAAATAGAGTAACCATTATTCTCCTTAAATGAATAACCGTATTGCGATAGACATAATCCAATCATGTCTATGCTCAACGCAAACACCAAATAACAATTATTTAGGTTTAACACCAATCTCGATGGTAGAGGGAGCGAGCGATGCTTGATCATATCAACCTTGGAAACACTTCCAACACATCTCGTCAACTCACCTTTAGCTAGTCTCCGTTTATTCCGTAGCTTTTATTTCGAGTTACTAACACTTAGCAACCGAACCGGTATCTAATACCCTGATGCTACTAGGAGTACTAGTAAAGTACACATTCACATAATGTATATCCAATATACTTCTATCGACAGCCTTCTCATCTACCAAGTATCTAGGGTAATTCTGCTCCAGTAGCTGTTCCCCTCATTACAGAAGCACTTAGTCTCGGGTTTGGGTTCAACCTTGGGTTTCTCCACTAGAGCAGCAGCTGATTTGCCGTTTCATGAAGGATCCCTTCTTGCCCTTTCCCTTCTTGAAACCAGTGGTTTCACTAACCATCAACAATTGATGCTCCTTCTTGATTTCTACTTTCGCGGTGTCAAACATCGCGAATATTTCAAGGATCATCATATCTATCCCTGATATGTTATAGTTCATTACGAAGCTCTAGCAGCTTGGTGGCAATGACTTTGGAGAAACATCACTATCTTGTCTGGAAGATCAACTCCCACTCGATTCAAGTGATTGTTGTACTCAGACAATCTGAGCACAAGCTCAACGATTGAGCTTTTCTCCCTTAGTTTGCAGGCCAAGAAAATCGTCGGAGGTCTTATACCTCTTGACGTGGGCACGAGCTTGAAATCCCAATTTCAGCCCTCGAAACATCTCATATGTTCCGCGACATTTCAAAAATGTCTTCGGTGCCTCAATTCTAAACCATTTATCATTACCGAACTATCATGTAGTCATCAAAACGTGTATGTCAGATGTTCGCAACATCCACAAACCACGTTCGAGGTCCAGCACACCGAGCGGTGCATTAGGGACACAAGCCTTCTACTGTTCGCATAATTGCTACTATCAACTTTCAACTATATTTTCTCTAGGAACATATTTAAAACAGTAGAACTAAAGCGCGAGCTTACGACATAATTTGCAAAGATCTTTTGACTATGTTCAGGATAATTAAGTTCATCTTATGAACTCCCACTCAGATAGACATCCCTCTCGTCATCTAAGTGATTACATGATCCGAGTCAACTAGGCCGTGTTCGATCATCACGTGAGACGGACTAGTCATCATCGATGAACATCTTCATGTTGATCGTATCTACCATACGACTCATGCTCGACCTTTCGGTCTTCTGTGTTCCGAGGCCATGTCTGTACATGCTAGGCTCGTCAAGTCAACCTAAGTGTTTGCATGTGTTCCGAGGCCATGTCTGTACATGCTAGGCTCGTCAACACCCGTTGTATTCGAACGTAAGAATCTATCACACCCGATCATCACGTGGTGCTTCGAAACGACGAACTTTCGCAACGGTGCACAGTTAGGGGGAACACTTTCTTGAAATTTTAATGAGGGATCATCTTATTTACTACCGTCGTTCTAAGCAAATAAGATGCAAAAACATGATAAACATCACATGCAATCAAATAGTGACATGATATGGCCATCATCACTTTGCTCCTTTTGATCTCCATCTTCGGGGCTCCATGATCATCGTCGTCACCGGCATGACACCATGATCTCCATCATCGTGTCTTCATGAAGTTGTCACGTCAACTATTACTTCTACTACTATGGCTAACGGTTAGCAATAAAGTAAAGTAATTACATGACGTTTATGTTGACACGCAGGTCATAAATAAATTAAAGACAACTCCTATGGCTCCTGCCGGTTGTCATACTCATCGACATGCAAGTCGTGATTCCTATTACAAGAACATGATCAATCTCATACATCACATATATCATTCATCACATCCTTTTGGCCATATCACATCACATGGCATACCCTGCAAAAACAAGTTAGACGTCCTCTAATTGTTGTTTGCATGTTTTACGTGGCTGCCATGGGTTTCTAGCAAGAACGTTTCTTACCTACGCAAAACCACAACGTGATATGTCAATTGCTATTTACCCTTCATAAGGACCCTTTTCATCGAATCCGATCCGACTAAAGTGGGAGAGACTGGCACCCGCTAGCCACCTTATGCAACTAGTGCATGTCAGTCGGTGGAACCTGACTCACGTAAGTGTACGTGTAAGGTCGGTCCGGGCCGCTTCATCCCACAATGCCGCCGAATCAAGATTGACTAGTAACGTAAGCATATTGAACAAAATCAACGCCCACAACTACTTTGTGTTCTACTCGTGCATGGAATCTACGCAATAGACCTAGCTCATGATGCCACTGTCGGGGAACGTAGCATAAATTCAAAATTTTCCTACGTGTCACCAAGATCTATCTATGGAGAAACCAGCAACGAGGGGAAGGAGAGTGCATCTACATACCCTTGTAGATCTCTAAGCGGAAGCGTTCAAGTGAACGGGGTTGACGGAGTCGTACTCGTCGTGATCCAAATCACCGATGATCCTAGTGCCGAACGGACGGCACCTCCGCGTTCAACACACGTACAGCCCGGTGACGTCTCCCACGCCTTGATCCAGCAAGGAGAGAGGGAGAGGTTGAGGAAGACTCCATACAGCAGCAGCACAATGGCGTGGTGGTGGTGGAGGAGTGTGGCAATCCTGCAGGGCTTCGCCAAGCACTGCGGGAGAGCAGGAAGAAGAGATGCAGGGCTGCGCCATCAAGAGGAGAGGAACTCGTGTTCTGTGGGCAGCCCAAACCTCAACTATATATAGGGGAAAGGGAGGGGCTGCGCACCCTTTAGGGTTTCCACCCCTAGGGGTGGCGGCCAGCCTAGATCCCATCTAAGGGAGGCGGCCAAGGGGGAGGGGGAGAGGGAGGCGCACCAGGATGGGCCTCAGGGCCCATCTGCCCTAGGGTTTGCCCCCTTCTCCTCTCCCTTGCGCCTTGGGACCTTGTGGGGGACGCACCAGCCCACCTGGGGCTGGTCCCCTTCCACACTTGGCCCATGCAGCCCTCCGGGGCTGGTGGCCCCACTTGGTGGACCCCCGGACACCTCTGGTGGTCCCGGTACACTACCGGTGAAGCCCAGAACACTTCCGGTGGCCAAAACCATACTTCCTATATATAAATCTTTACCTCCGGACCATTCCGGAACTCCTCGTGACGTCCGGGATCTCATCTGGGACTCCGAACAACATTCAGTAACCACATACAAACTTCCCTTATAACCCTAGCGTCATCGAACCTTAAGTGTGTAGACCCTACGGGTTTGGGAGACATGCAGACATGACCGAGACGTTCTCCGGTCAATAACCAACAGCGGGATATGGATACCCATGTTGGCTCCCACATGTTCCACGATAATCTCATCGGATGAACCACGATGTCAAGGACTTAATCAATCCCGTATACAATTCCCTTTGTCTATCGGTACGATACTTGCCCGAGATTCGATCGTCGGTATCCCGATACCTTGTTCAATCTCGTTACCGGCAAGTCTCTTTTACTCGTTCCGCAACAGATCATCCCGTGATCAACTCCTTGATCACATTGTGCACATTATGATGATGTCCTACCGAGTGGGCCCAGAGATACCTCTCCGTCACACGGAGTGACAAATCCCAGTCTCGATTCGTGCCAACCCAACAGACACTTTCGGAGATACCTGTAGTGTACCTTTATAGCCACCCAGTTACGTTGTGACATTTGGCACACCCAAAGCACTCCTACGGTATCCGGGAGTTACACAATCTCATGGTCTAAGGAAATGATACTTGACATTAGAAAAGCTTTAGCATAGGAACTACATGATCTTGTGCTAGGCTTAGGATTGGGTCTTGTCCATCACATCATTCTTCTAATGATGTGATCCCGTTATCAATGACATCCAATGTCCATGGTCAGGAAACCGTAACCATCTATTGATCAACGAGCTAGTCAACTAGAGGCTTACTAGGGACATGGTGTTGTCTATGTATCCACACATGTATCTGAGTTTCCTATCAATACAATTCTAGCATGGATAATAAACGATTATCATGAACAAGGAAATATAATAATAACCTATTTATTATTGCCTCTAGGGCATATTTCCAACAGAAGATGCAAGCTGGAGAGCCTTATTGCGGACCCGGATTCCGGGCAGGTGCGGGACCACCTGCTCTTGCGTGGTTTCATGGATGGCTATTGGTGGCAAGGTGATGAAGATGACTACGAAGTCGTCCATGGGGTCCGGGCAAGAAATGAGGAAGGGCAGCAAGACAACTACCGCGGCTCGGGCGGGCGAGAAGACGAAGAATCCCCAGGAGATGATCACGTAGACGATGGGCATGATGATGAGGAAGATGCCGGAGCAGACGACGGGCATGATCATGAAGATGATGATGCCGGCGGAGCAGACGACGGTGGACCATCGATGGGCTGGGTGCAGGACCCTTATATTCAAGAGCTGCTTCTCAAGCAGACGGATAACGCAAGAGCTGCCGCCCGAGAGAAAGCCAAGGTGGATCAACTTGAGTTAGATGCGGTTACTCCATTGTATGAAGGATGCAGGCCCGAGGATACCCGCCTGAAAGTAACGCTCATGGCTCTGGAGATGAAGGTAAAACACAAAATGACCGATGCATGCTTCGACGAGAACATGTCATTCTGGCACGAACGTCTTCCAAAGGGGAACAAGTGCCCGACCAGTTTGGAGGAGGCGAAGAAAATCGTGTGTCCTCTGGATTTAGCGCACGTGAAATACCATGTGTGCATGAACAATTGCATCATTTATCGGGACGAGCACGCGGAGTCTACCATATGTCCGGTGTGCGGCGTCACTCGATACAAGAAGAGGAAGAAAGCTCCTCGAAAAGTGGTGTGGTACTTTCCGATCACTCCTCGTCTGCAGCGGTATTTCGCGGATCCTAAGGTAGCAAAGCTCCTGCGTTGGCACGCGGATAGGGAGGAGAAGAAGCGAGAAGATGACGCAAATGATCTGGAGATAGATAAAAAGAACAAGATGCTGAGTCACCCTAAGGATGCGAGCCAGTGGCAAGCGTTGAATTTTGAATACCCAGAATTTGGGAAGGATCCAAGGAACATCGTGCTGGGCGCGAGCACCAATGGAGTAAATCTGTTTGGCAGCCAGAGAAGCACACATAGCACCTGGCCTGTGTTTGTGTGGATGTACAACCTTCCCCCCTGGTTGTGCATGAAGAGGAAGTACATTCACATGAGTATGCTAATTGAAGGGCCGAAACAACCAGGGAACGACATCAATCTGTATCTGGGGCTGCTGAAGGAGGAGCTAGACACGTTGTGGAAAATGCCAGCCAATACGTGGGACGCCGCAGACAAAGAATATTTCCCTATGAGAGCCGCACTGCTCACGATGGTGCACGACTATCTCGGTTACGGATATCTCGCGGGGCAGGTAGTCCACGGATTTTCTGGATGCGTAAGGTGCATGGATGACACAACGTATCGCCAGCTAGATAGGGATCCCAGGTCTTCGAAAACCGTGTTCATGGGACATCGAAGGTGGCTTCGCGATGATGACCCGTGGAGGAAACGCAAGGATCTATTCGATGGTGAAACCGAACCCCGAAAACGCCCGTGTACGAGGAGCGGCGAGGAAATAGACAAGCTGTTGAAAAATTGGAAAGACTGCCCACTGCCGGGAAAGAAGCAAAAGGCGCCAGAGCCGGGAAAGAAGCAAAAGGCGCCAGAGCTGCTGCTGAAGGTATGGAAAACGAGGTCTGTTTTCTGGGACTTGCCGTACTGGAAGATCCACCGTGTGCCTCACAGCCTTGATGTCATGCATATCACGAAGAACGTGTGCGAGAGTCTGCTTGGTACCCTGCTCAACATGCCAGAGAGGACCAAAGATGGGCCGAAAGCAAGGGCAGACTTGAAATCAATGGGCATCAGGCAGGAGCTTCACGCTATATATGATGATGATGATGATGATGATGATGATGATGATGATGATGATGATGAGGCGAAGCAGGACACAGAAAGTCGTGCAAAGGCAAAAAGGCCAAGAAGAATGGAAATGACTACCCTCCCACGTGCTTCACTCTAAGTCAGGAGGAGATCGAGCAGTTTTTCACCTGCCTCCTAGGAGTAAAACTTCCTTACGGTTACGCGGGGAAGATAAGCAGATACCTAGACCCAGCGAAGCAGAAGTTCAGCGGGATGAAGTCTCACGACTGTCACGTGCTGATGACGCAGATACTTCCAGTTGCAATCGGTGGGATCATGGACGCGCACGTCCGTGAAATGCTATTTGGCCTATGCAACTTCTTCGACATCATCTCTCGGAAGTCGATTGGCGTGAGGCAACTCAGAAGGCTACAGGAAGAGATCGTGGTGATACTATGCGAGCTTGAGATGTACTTCCTGCCCGCATTCTTCGACGTTATGGTGCATCTGCTGGTCCATATAGTGGAGGATATCATCCAACTCGGGCCGACGTTCCTGCACAGCATGATGCCGTTCGAAAGGATGAATGGTGTCATCAAAGGATACGTTCGCAACATGTCACGTCCAAAGGGAAGCATAGCCAGGGGCTTTCTGACCGAAGAGTGCATCTCCTACTACACGAATTATCTAGGCATTGAGAACCCCGTTGGTCTGCCCGTCAACAGGCACCTCGGCAGGCTCGCTGGATGGGGTCACCGTGAGGGTCGCCGCGAAATGCATGTCGACTTCGAGGGTCGACTCGCCGACTTTGAAAGAGCAAACCTAGTCACGCTACAACACATAGACGTGGTCGATCCTTGGGTTGTAGAGCACAAAACCTTTATTAAGAAGACGTACAATGACCGAGGCCAACAGAGGACGGACGGAGATATACTCAAAGAGCACAACTCATGTCTCACGCGTTGGTTCAAGCTGAAGCTTCTGTCGTACCCTTTACATGAGGATTCTTCCGCGGAAGAACAACTCATATTCGCCTTGTCACAGGGCGCCGAGCACAACCTGATGACCTACGAGGCGTACGATATCAACGGCTACACATTCTACACCGAGGCCAAGGACATGAAGAGCGATGGTTATCAGAACTCCGGGGTAACGATGGAATCCTACACCGGTAACGACAAGGACAGATACTACGGAAGGATCGAGGAGATCTGGGAGCTGAGCTACGCTGGAGAGAAGGTCCCGATGTTCCGTGTCAGATGGGCCAAGAGCGCCCTAAAAGAAGACCGGTATTTCACCACCATGGTTATACCCGAAGCCAAATCCAAGACCGCGGGCGCAAACGTCACCGCGAAAAATGAGCCATGGGTACTGGCTTCCCAAGTGGACCAATGCTTATTCATTACCGACCCGTCAAAGCCCAGTCGTGTTGTCGTGAGGAGAGGCAAAAGGAAGATCATCGGAATGGATGGAGTAGCCAATGAGCAAGACTTCGACAAGTACGGCGACCCGAGGATCGAACATGACGACGATGATGAAGTAGCAGCATACACCACAAGAAGAAGCAGGACCACCCTACCTAAAGGACGTCCGTTCCACAGAAGAACTCCATTTGCGAAAAAGAAGGGCAAGAAGATTGTATTTAATTAAATCGTAGCCTTCATTTATCGATTGTATTTCATGGGCACTTTTTGAACTATCATGAATATTTTTAAATTTCATGGACACTCGATCTCGATCCCCCTCCATCTCGATCGCTATCCCACCTCGCCAGATCTGGTCCCACTCACCGCCGAGCACCCCCCGGTCCATCGGCCGCCGCCGCCGACCCCCCGCACCCTCGATTCCCCTACTCAACTGCCGCCGCCGACCCCCCGCACCCCTCCCCTACTCAACCGCCGCCGCCGACCCCCTGCACCCTCCCCCGCTCCACCGGCATTACTGTTTGATGATATTTTTAAAAAAATTATTACTGACTTATAAAAAAATATTACTGTTATGATTTAAACAAGTTTGAACATATTTAAACACAAATAAGTATCAAACAACATTTTAAATGCATAAAAAAAATTGGTGGAGCCTGGGAATTGAACCCAGGACCTCCTGGTGTGAGAACTAGCTGCTGACCAGTCGAGCTAGTAGAGAAGACTTAATGTGGATCAGGTTAGGTGGGAGATAAGCCTGTTGGCTCGAGCTGAAATAAAAAAAATACTAATGGCGCACCGAGGGGTGGTGCGCCATTAGTATTGTTAGGCCCCCATCCATACTGCCTCCTGGGCCCACACCTATCCCCTCTCTCTCCCTCGCCCTCGCCCTTGATCCCCTTCCCCTCTCCTCTCCTGACGCCGCTGCCCCGCCGCCTCGACGCCGCCCCGCCGCCTCGAGGCCGCCCCGCCGCCTTGCCCCTGCGCCCGCCGCCGCCTGAGGCCCCGACGTCGGCGCCGCTCTCCCCGCGGGACTCCACCGCCGCCGCCCCCGCGCCCTCCGAACGGGATCGGCCGAGCGCGCGCCGCCTGCTCCTCTCCTCTCCTCCTCCCTCCGACGAGCGAGGGCCTCCTCCGGCCCCTGCAGCAGCCGGCGAGCGTGGCCCCGACGCACCCACCCGCCTGCCCCTGCCGTCCTCCGCCACCGGCCCCTGCTCTCCTTCGACCGCGGCGAGCGAGGACCCGGACGAGCTCGGACCCCGACCCCGACCCCTTCGCCGACCCCGACCGCGACCCCTCCGGCGACCAGGTACCTCTCCTCCTTCCTCCCTCTCTCCACCATTCCCCATTCCCTCCCTCCCTCCAGCTTGACCACCACGGCGGCGAACTGCAAAAGGCATTTGTATCCTTTTCCACTGCTGGTGGCAACATCCTCAACCCCCTGTCTTTTTTTCATTTTTGTTAGTTTGATTATCTGTAAATTCATGTGCCATGACCCAGTAGAGGCACATCCGAATTTTGTTTCTATCCCCCGGCTCCGTCAGCGATTCTGCTATTTTTTCAGTTATCAATTAGCTTTGCAGTGGCATACACATGAATAGTTATCTCAGCGTGTACTACAAACAACTTATGTTGGATATGTGTGCTCACGGCCGGATTTTTTTATATGGAGGAGAAGTCTGACACTCTGACTGTGAGCTCATCTATTTACTCTGTTGTATAAGCAGTGTTCGTTCAGTTCAACCACTATCATCTATTGGAATTTTAGCTGCTTAGTATGTAGTAGAAGTAGCATGTATCAGGTTGTGTGTTGGCAGCATAAGAGACTTGTATTATTGTACCAATTTTAAATCTTTCCAGTATAAGATATCCTCTGAGTTCATCAAGCTTCACGATGTGGTGCCCTGCTAGGATGGGTGACATTTATCTCTCGTCCTTGCATCTCATGCTTTGATTTGGGTGTTTTTTGGTTTGGCAAATTTCACCACCATTCTGTACCATGGTATTTTTGTGATAAGTAGTTTCTGATCTGGTTCAGAACTGGCAGGGGTATTCTAGGGCAATTTCCAATATGCAGTGAATGGAAAATTTAGATTCGTTCCACCACAATTTTTCCATTTTGTTTTCTTAGGGAGAACCAAATTTTGCCGCGGCAAATTCATACGTTCTGCCATCACTACATAGGAGTTCTTTCTTGCCATGCCGTAGTTGCCATCAAGTTTTACATTTCTGTCATAGTTTTGACGTGTCAATCGCATTATTTCTTCGAGTTGATGCATTTTATTTCTGAATTTTTATGTAGCTAGCTGAGTAATGGTATGGCCTATGAAATTCGGTGACTTTCGTAACATGGCATTTCTACCACAACAATTCCATTTTTTTTTGTCACATGTCATATTCTAACATTTTTCATATTCCTAGTATTTTTGTTCATAACTTGGCAAATTCATTAATGGTCGCATGGCAAATTCAGTTATGGTCACATGGGAAATACATTAGAAAACTATTTAACACACATGTCAAATTTCTTTTTATAAAGCATGGAAAATTTAGTTCATGGATCATGGCAAATTTTACCAATTCACCATGGCAAATTTAGTTGGTCATCTGACCGTTGGCAATTTGTTCCATGTATAACCATTGATTATGCCTTTGAGGCAGTTAGTTAACCTCTCACCTATGTTCATGCAGGGATATTATTCTTGGAAAAGCCACTGTTGGTGACGGAATAGAAAGATAAGCAGGTACCTATCTTCAGTCCAATCTAACAGGGTAGTCCCAGAATAGAAAGATAAGCAGTGAACAGAAATTGAGAGGTTTTCTTGACTGAATTCAATCCTGTACAGTGAATATATGCAGTCAATATACAGTCATTGTAATTTTTGGGAGTAATTTTTGGTGACAAATCACTCAAGCAGTAACTGAATTTTCAAACTGAACTTGACACAATACTATTCAGTTAATTTGCTTGGACAGTAGTATGTATGCTCATCACTTTATGTATGGTGTTATGCCCTGTTATCTCTGTTCAGTTGACTAATCAAGCACTAGGCTCATCCATGGTACAAGTTCACCTGTGAACACTTGAAATTAGTCAGGACATCCCGTAATGATAGATGTAAATAGTGTCCAGTAGGCTTTGAAGCGCCGGTTTTTCCTGTTTCTAACTCTGAATCTGATATAAACCATACTGTTGGCATAAGTGATCTTTTGTATATGTGCTGATGCTTTGTTAATATAAAGCTATAGATGATGTTGTACTTGTGATGAGCTTTCATTACTGGAACTACATGTGCTATGGATCTAAGGACTGCCGCTGCCCCAAAGCCACGCCAACCATCAAAATAAATGATATTGTTGTCCATGTTTCTCCGAACAATACTGAGTAATTCTTCTCTCAACCAAAGCTGGCATCAACCAAATTTAAGTTGTTTAGAACAACAAAATGACCAAGATGTAGGTTGCTTAGGAACAAGTTATTTTTTATACGCTCACTGAAGCATTTCTATATATAATCCAAGTTATTAAGTTATTTTTTATATATAGATCTTCTATATATAATCTGAATATATAGAAGCATATCTTTATCAATCATTTTCTTCTCCAATCTGATAAAGAACGGATGCTGCATTTATGTTCATGTAATCCGAATATATAGACCTTCTATATAGTCATGCAATCTGAATTTATGTTTAGCACTTGAAGGAAAAAACTATACACTCTTTGTTAATTATATAAAGACGTACAGCAAATTTCAAATTGAAGCAACAAGTGTGATCCTCAATGAGTCTCAATGTAGGGTGGCCTACGTTTATTGATGGTTCTGGCCCAATGATTGACCATATTTTTGTGAGCATGATGGTAGAACTGAATCAGCACAGGCCTTTTTTTAACACTGGGCTTTGCCACGTGTTGTTTGTCTTGTAAATAGAGCATTGGATCATGCTGAAATTTTGCAGGTACCCCGAGAGGCCCTTGAGTTTGCCGGAATGTTGATTAACTTCCGTTCCGGCAAATTCGGGTACTCCATATGTCCTATTTTCAGCAAAGGTCATGCTGAAATTTTCCGTGAATTTTAGCATGACTTTGCTAAAAATAGGACATATGGAGTACTTGTGACTAATGCATGGGCCGGGGTATCTTAGTAGTTAATTAAGTAGGATCAAGTGCCCCGGCGTACTTGTGACTAATGCATGGCTTTTAGGGTGCCTCGGTGTCGATAAAAACCGAAATGATGAAAGCTTAGGCTTTTAGGGTGCCTCGGCGTCGAAAAACCCTCAATGATAAAAGCTTAGCTTTTAGGATGCCTCGGTATCGACAAACCCTAAATGATGAGACCATGATCTTGTTCCTTGTCAATAACCAACTTTTTGACCAAACTTTGTTCCTATTTAGACAGAAACATGGCCAACAACGACGAGGCCGGGGGTTCGGGCGGCAAGGCATTCTCGGAGCTGTCCCAGGAGATGGAGGAACAACCTGACTTGTATGAGGACGCCGCCTTCCCCACCGATCCTGAGACCACTGATGGTGCCACCGAGGATGACCCCACTGATGCCACCACTGATGGTGCCGCCGAGGATGCCACCACTGATGATGGCGGCGCACACACAGATGGCAGCCAGAAGAGGCAACGGAAGGACCGGCGCCCGACCGTGCTCCGCACCCTCAAGGAGGAAGTTACTGAAGTGGACTGCGACGGGAATCCAACGGCGCCCGAACGAATAGTCAAGGGGTACTCGCTTCAGCTCGGGTGCATTCTCCGGAGCACCATCTCGATCAACACCGAGAACCTGAGGCATCCTGACCGAGGGAATTTGCGCAACCTCCTCTTCACGAAGCTGCACAAACGATACAAGTTCCCCGCTGAATTTGAAAACACAAGCCTCAAAGGGAATAAAGTGAACAATGCTGCCCTCACGAAGATGAGCAAGGCCCTGTCTACTTGGAAAAGCAATGTGAAGAGAATGATCGAGAAAGGTGAGAGTTATGAGAAGATCAAGGAGAAAAATCCTTCGATCACCGAAGATGACTACAACGACTTCAAGATCAATTGCTCGAGCACCACACACTCCGAATCAAGTAAGTGGGGGAAAGAAATGCGGGAGCTGAACTTAGGGGAACACACACTCGGTCCCGGCGGTTACAGAGTGGCGGAGCCTATATGGGACAAGGAGGAGGCGGACCGTGCCGAGCAAGGCCTACCGCCCCTCTTCGATAAATACGGTGACAAGCAGACCAGGAACTATGTCAGGGCCCGGAACAAGAAGGACCCGAAAACAAAGGAGCTTACCACGGATCCGAAGACCAGGGCGCTTGAGCTTGTTCTGGTAAGGAATACACCCTCGCGTAATTAGCTCCATATGGTTGCATTCTAATTAATGAAGCCAAATTTCTAAATGGTTCACATTCCTTCCGCAGGCGACAGAAAGCAGTAGCGCGGGGTCGACTAAGAGCAACCCTTGGGACACCACTCTAAATAGGGCATTGAATGTAATGAAGAACAAGGATAAGCTCAGTAAGCCGACGTCAGCTGGTCGTGTGGCCGGCAAAGGCTTGTCGACAAAATGGGGGTCATACTATAACACTGGTGGACGAAAGGAGAAAAAGAACAGCTCGGAAAGCCAGGCGCGCGAGGTTCAAGAACTCAAGGCATAGGTGGCGCGGATTCCGGAGATTGTCCAAGAGCAAGTGCAACAACAACTCGGAGCGACGATCACCGCCATTGTGCCTACCTTGATCCAGGGGTTGAGTGCGTGGATTGCGGGCGGCCAACAGGGGCCGCCCCCGATTCCTAGCTTCACGGCCAGCAACTCGCAGAACGCGATGGCGGGGCCATTGGTGTCTCCGACGGAGGCGGCATTGGTGTCTCCGACGCCGGCACGGGAGCTTAATGCACCCGGGTGTACGCCGGCCGGCAGCTCTGCAGCAAGCGGCCCCTCCGTCAACTGCACGCCCGCCGTTGGCGGTGCCTCGACATTAGCCGAGCTCGACGCCATCATCACGGTAACTAATTAAGCCTCTCTCGGCCGAGGACTTCATATCCTTGCCTTTGACTGGGCATCCCTGACGCCCTACATGTTTTCGCAGGGCGCCGCCGACGTTCCGTGCACTCTCCTGCACTTCGTGAACAATGAGTTGGTCGATGTCGCCAAGGGCAAAATCGTTCAACCGGGCAACCCCTTGTTCCACGGTACCCAGATGCCACCCAACTTGTTTAGGGTTCAACTGGTTCGGGTGCTGCCAGGCTGCGACGAGTTGTTACCTCCGATTCGACCCGTCGGGGCCGACGATGATGACGTGATGACCCTCAGCGCCTGCCTGAGCTGGCCCCTGCTTTGGCCGAAGAGCCAGATTCGTTTGGGGGCGGGGGACACCACCCCAAAGACAACACCGCCAGTCGTGCTGGCGCCAAGTCGGCCCCATGGCAAGACCGCCGCAACGGTGCCGGACATCCCTATGCCACTGGATCCAAACATGCATATGGCACAGGATCAGGACGACGACGACGACGATACATTTGCCAACGTCGATCGGTACTTTGCCGATCATGGGTACGATGGCGACTTCATGGGGCCTCCTTCTCAAGAACCCAACCCTACAAAAGACGTGCGCGATCTAGCTGGTACCGCGGAGAAGCCAAGTTGCAACAGGCGTCGTCTGCCGTTCAGCTCTCAGGAGACGCCTCCAGCTGCCGACTTCACCGAGTCTCAGATAGGCGAGGTGCGAAATATTCTCAGCCCCAACACACTCAAGAAGGCGGTCTGTGAGCAGAACTCGGTCCCATTACAGGAGAAGAAGAAGGCACGCAAAAGAAAGACTAACAAGGGTGCGGGCCAGCCGACACCGAGTACGATCCGTGCTCAGGACGGGCCACCTTCACCTGAGGATTTAATGAGGAGGGTGCATGTGGCGGGTAGGCCGATGCTACCGAGAAATATGCTCGATGTTGCAGCCGGTGCTATGCGGAGTCTGCATGACAGTGTTCTTTCTTTGGAGAAGCGGCGTCTCAGAGAGAAGGATGTGGCATACCCGGTTTTCGTGGCCAAGGTGCCAAAGGGCAAGGGCTTTGCGGATAACTCCATCGGGGGTACGATCGTCCTGCGGTTTGATGACATCCACGCTATGTTGAACCTTCATCCGCTGCACTACACCTTCGTTCGGCTATTTTCGCTGAGTATGGAGATGCGGATCATTCGCGACAAGACCCCAGACATTGTGATAGTAGACCCCTTCTACATGCGTGCCAAGATCTTGGGCAGCGCTGGGGACCTGCAAGTTGTGAGTTCTTACCTCGAAGGCATCATTCTGGCAAACCCAGATAAGGATAACTTCCTCGTGCCTTACTTTCCCGAGTAAGTCCTCCCCTCAACTGCCCCGTAACATACGAATTCTTAGATTTCGATCGTTTTTCTTTTAACATTCCGTGTTTTCTGCAGTGACACACATTGCACGCTCATCCTCCTAAGCCCCAAATATTCCATGGCCACGTATTTCGACCCGGACCGTCAGTCGAACGTAGACTACACAAATGTCAAGAAGGTTCTTGATGATGTTCTCCCCGGCTACGCCCAATCTGGAGGCACCTTCAACAGGCCTATTCGTAAGTACGGCAAGCACGTGTTCTCCCACAATACGATGTTCTGCTGCGTCAAGCAGCCGCCTGGCGGTCAGAAGGGTGCCCACTACGCCATCCATCACATGCGGGCAATCGTACGGGACCATCATCAACTTCTGCTACCGAGTAAACTCAAAGATTGGGCCGCGAGCGTGTCGACAATCCAGGACGCGGACATCAGACAAGAATTCTTTCGCATCCAGTCGGAGTTTGCGGAAATCATCCATCAAGATGTCCTTCGTACCTCGGGGCAGTTCTACCTCAGAAATCAACCGTCCAACAGTGAGATAGACGGAATGCTACAAATGCAGGCTGACAACGCCCGTAATTTCATGACTCCCACGATAGACGACGGCTTCATCCACGCTCCGGTCCCTTGAGTCGAGTCGAAAGCAGTGATGCTGTGTCTAGTTCTGAAACATCGATTGGCTCATGTTGTAATTAAACTTTAATGAACTTGTAGTATGTCTCTTTGGTTTCGAGAATCGTTCAACTTAGATGTAATTGATGCTATTAATGTCTTGCTTTTCTCTTTCGATCGTTCTGTTGCATACTTATATATTGCTTATGTATTGTCTGTGAATTGGTACTAACGTTTCGTTTGGCTAGTGCATAGCGATGCCGTCGTATGTCGTCTACAAGGGTAAGGTTCCCGGAGTCTACGACGACTGGGAGGAGTGTCGGAGACAGGTTCACCGATTCAGCGGTAACAGTTACAAAGGGTACACCACTAGGGCCGAGGCCGAATCTAGATACGCCCGCTATCTAGCGGGAGAGGGGAGGGAGCGTTGGAGGAACTGGATGAAGACGAGTTCCATCGTGATGATGCTCATCGTGATGACCGCAACTCTCTTCTATGTGATGGTAGTTTAGATAATCGATATCGACTTGTAATGTGAAGACAAACTCGCTACTCGTGGTCTCGGGACTTGTAATATAATGTTCTATCTTTGTTCGGTCTTTTCAATTCGGAGACTAATATGATGAATTGTATTCGGAGACTAATATGATGAATTGTATTCAGACACTAATCTTCTGTTGTATTCGATGAATCTGTTGTTGATGTGTGTTGTCTATATGTTGTCCAATTATACATTTTGTAACCTGTGCAAAAAAACAGAAAATTAAAAAATTAAAAAAAAACTAATATTCATACTAATGGCGCATCACATCACAGTGCGCCATTAGTATGCCAGAGGATACTAATGGCGTATCTTTAAGCAGTGCGCCATTAGTATGCCGAGGTTACTAATGGCGCATCCCGTCGTGGTGCGCCATTAGTATGCCAAAGCACCTGGCTATACATGGCCCCTGGGAGGCATACTAATGGCGCACCGTGCCCTATACTAATGGCGCACCAGTGGTGCGCCATTAGTATACCAGATACTAATGGCGCACCAGTGGTGCGCCATTAGTAAATATTACTAATGGCGTGCTAGTAATGGCGCACCACTAATGCGCCATTAATGGCCAGATTAGGTGCGCCATTAGTAGCCCTTTTTCTAGTAGTGCCTACTAAATCAAAATGTATCAGGGAGGAGGGACAAGGAGGGGCGTCTCGAGGAGGGAGAAGATAGTAGGACGGAGGAGGAAGGCGGACCGAGGAGGGGCCGGCCGGCGGCGAGTGGAGGGACGACGGATCGAGGAGGAAGGCGGACCGAGGAGGGGGCGGCCAGCGGCGAGTGGAGGGAGGACGGAAGAGGAGGCCGGTACCGAGTCCAGCCAGGAGGATGAGGCGACAGTGCGCGGCGCAGATCGGGGGAGGGGCGACGGGGGAGGACCGGCGGCTCGGGGGGTGAGGAGGAGACCGTGATCGAGTGTGTGTGAGTGTGATCTGTGGGATGATAGGCTAGCTAGCTAGATGCAACGGCATAGCAGTAGCGCGCTATAGGTAAACGCGCTACTGCTAAGAAGCCTATCAGAAACGCCTTTCGCCTTGAACGCGCTTCTGCTATGTGTCAGTATGTAAAAATGGACATAGACATAAAAAATACATTGACAATCAATGGTATTTTTGTGTACAATCTGATTTGTCAATAGGAATCCTCGCCGGTTTGTTTAAGAACTGGCAAAGACTCCTATTGCGGCCACATATCCTACACATAGAGTTCAATGAAGACCAAGTGCTTGTCAAAGTTGTAGAAGAAACATATTTAAGGTGGGTAAAACTCTCTTCACGGAGCGAGGTGGGACTAAATTTTTGTAGTTAACTTAGCAGTAGCGAGTATTGCCTGAATGCGCTGCTGCTACGTTACGTAGCAGCAGCGCTGCTTATTTTAAAGCGCTACTGCTATAACTGGCCTCGCGGCGGCGTCGTGAATTTTAGCAGTAGCGCTTCTTGGAGTGCACGCGCTGCTGACAAACTTGTTTCAGCAGCGAGTTTCTGCGGCACGCGCTGCTGCTAGTTAGCAGCAGCGCCTGATTTTAAAACGCGCTGCTGGTAAGATTCTGTGTATAGGCTTTTCCCTACTAGTGTTGTCTTGTACTTAAAAAAATCGTGTACTCCTATATATATGTCCACGAGGCTAAGTAATACAGCAACAATTCTGCCAACCCCTCTCTATTCCTCTTACACTTCCTTCGTTCTTGTCGTCTTCCACTCTTAGGTTCCAATACTATTTCCTGCTTTTCTTTCAATATTTGTTTTTGTTCTCTGCAATTACTTTCCTTTATGTGATGTCTACTCGTCAGCTCGTCCTGTCCAGCCCCTTCCAAATTCATGCCGGTAATCTTCCCCATGAAAAATTGCTACACATTTTTGCCAACTTTTAATTTCTCTTCCCTTAAATATCTATCCTGCGCCTCGCCCCCTGGCGATCCCGCGGGCGATGCCCCCGTCGCCATGCCGTCCGCCTCGTCTCATCCGTCCTCGCCGCTGTCGGCGCCGGTTGAGCTGCCCCTGGTGGCAGCCCTCTCCGAGGCCCAGTCACCGCCGCACTTGCCCTCGCCCCAGGCACCGATGCGCCCCCGCTGGGCGGATCTCGCCGAGGACTCTGACCCATCGACCCGCCGCTCGCTGGCCCCCCTCCCCCACTCGCCCGCCATGGCCCGTCGTGGACGGCGGCTCAGCCTCCCGCAGCGAGGGCTCTGCTGCTTTCTCGCAGCCGCCGCAGCGCGCCCGCCCGGCGAGCAAGGAGTGCTCGCCCGCGGGGAAAGGTGGGGTTTTAAGGGTTGGGGGTCGCCGCCGACGCCGAGCGTGGGGGTAGCTGGCCGCTCGGACTTGGGCTTGGCTCGGGCCTCCTGGCGCCGCTCCCGGCCACCGGCGGTCTGGTCATCCCTTCCGCGTTGGTGCCCTGCCCTCCATCGTCTCTGTCCCCGTTCGCTATGATCTCTCACCGGAGCCCGTTCCGCCCCTTCCTACCGGCGCCTGCCCCTGTCCGGACTCCGACCCCCTTTCGCCGGCCTTGGCTCATGCTCCCTCGCCCCCAAATGCCGGGCCCTCGGCCGACGGCGGCGGCGCCAGGCTCGCTAGGGTTCGAATCCCCCCCGAGCTCTCGCTCATGTGGCGTGGGCCTGGACCGCGATGTTGGGCCGGTGGCCGCTCCACCTGCGTTGGGCCGGCCTGTGGGATCCCGCCCACCCACTCCTGCCTGGCTGGCTGCAGATTGCCTCCCGTTGGGCCGGCCCTGCCCAATGTTGTGCCCTAGGCCCACAGGAGCTTTTATCTAGCCACCCAAGGGATTCCCCTCCCAGTTCGTTCTCCCCCCGCCGCCGCTCCCTGGGCCCGCACCGACCGCTCCCAACCCCGTCCTCCCCGCCCCTCCCCTCCTCCCGGCCCTCATCGCCGGCGCTCCTCCCCGGCTCGTCGGCGCCGCCCCCCTGTCGTCATGACCTGGGAGTAGGATGATGGCGCCCCTCGGTCCAAGCACCGGTACGATGACCGGGCTCCTCCCCCCCCCCCCCCCCCGAGGCCAAGCGGCGGGAGGCGGACCTCTGCTGCTTGCTCTCCATTCGTGACGCTCACGACTCCCGGGACGGTCGCCGCTCGCCGCCCCGCCCAGACCGCCGCTCCCCCGCCCGCTCGGATCGCCGGGGCTGTTCCCGATCGCTCTCGCCCCCGGAGGCCGCCTAGCGGACCGCTCGCCGGCGCTCCCCTTCCCCCGCACGTCGCCGGGAGCGCTCAGCCTCTCCGCCACAGCGCGGCCTTCCCTCCTCGTCGCGCCCAGCTCCATCTGGTCCGGCTCACTCGGTCGGCCGCTACCAGCCCCCCCACCGTGCTGCCGCACCCTCCGGGGCGGGTGCTGGTCCCAACCGGGGCCGCCAAGGGGCCAAGAAGAAGAAGCATCGAGGCCAGACCCGGGGACCGGTTGCCGCCCCTGTTCCCCCCGGTCGCCTCTGTGCCTGTCCCCGCGTCGGCGAGTGTTACCCGCTTCAACTGTGGCATCATCGGCCACTCGCAAGTCTCGTGCTCCAACCCCCAGTGTGCTACATCTGCAAGGCAACTGGCCACCCCTCTCTCCTGTGCCCGGATCGGCCGATGTCCGAGGAGTTGATGATGTATGGCCATGCCATCGAGGGTCAGGCCTTCTTCCATGTCGAGGTGCCGGATGTTCCCCCTCCCACCCCCTCGCTCTTGGCGGTGGTGACTGTCCGCGGTGAGGAGGTGGCCTCTCCCGTGATGCTTGAGGCCGAGCTCAACCACCTTTACCGGTGAAAGTGGGACTGGCAAGTGACCCCTTCGCCAGCAACTTGTTCACGACGATCTTTCCTAATGCAGTTAGCCACGGCTACGGCACCTGCAGTGGCGACATCACCCTTTCTCTCAACCAGCTGGTGGTCGACATCTCTGAGCCTGCTCGCGACCCTCGTGTGGTGGATGTCCTTGACACGGCCTGGATTCTCATCACCGGGCTGCCGGACATTGCTAAATCTGAGAGCGCTATCCGCAACATGGCTCGGATTCTCGGCAAGGTTGTGGTGGTCAACGAGCTCTCTCTCCGGAAGGAGGAGGAGGTCCGAGTCAACGTCAAGGCCCTCGACTATTCGAAGCTGCGCGCCACTGTCTGGGTCTTCTTCAATGACCAAGCCTTTGACCTCAAGATCTGCCCTGAGCCGCCCAACCATTTGGGTCGGCCCCGCTTCTCCGACGACGGCTTCTTCGGCGGCGGTGCCCCCGGGGCCACTCCCACAACTCTGACAACGACAACGACGACTCTGAGGATAACGACAACGACCAGCACCTCGACGGGGAGCTTGGGAGGGGGAGGGGCGGCCAACCTTGCTCCTCGCTCTTGTCCCCTCCTCCTCCGCGCATCCTCCCGTGGAGATGCTCCCGGCCCCATTTGCTCCGCCCCCATCCGCCTCTCCAGGGGCTCGTCTTCGGGGTGTGACTCACCTAGCGTGAGCCTCCTCGTCCTGCCCGCGTCCTTGCCCCACACCCCCGGCTTGGAGTCAGACGCCTCTTCCCCGACATTCGGTCCCGGCCCCACCCTGCCTCTGGCCACCCTCCCGGTCCTCCCTAACAGGCCGGCCCCTCCCCCGTGGCAGCCCCTGAGGTGGCCCCCCGACCTCTCTTGCCTGGCGGGTGGCGGCCATGGGATCCCCTCGGGTGGTGCCCCTCTTCGGATGTGGTTCTCCTCCTCTGCTGCCGGGCCCCAAGACGCTTGCGGCTCACCCGCTCCCCCGATGAACGATGGCCTTGTTGGGGAACGTAGTAATTTCAAAAATTTCCTACGCACACGCAAGATCATGGTGATGCATAGCAACGAGAGGGGAGAGTGTTGTCCACATACCCTTGTAGACTGAAGTGGAAGCGTTGACACGACGTAGAGGAAGTAGTCGTACGTAGAGGAAGTAGTCGTACGTTCTCCTCGCGATCCGACCGATCACAGCACCGTTACTCCGGCACCTCCGAGTTCTTGGCACACGTTCAGCTCGATGACGATCCCCGGGCTCCGATCCAGCAAAGCGTCGAGGAAGAGTTCCGTCAGCACGACGGCGTGGTGACGATCTTGATGTGTTACCGGCGCAGGGCTTCGCCTAAGCACTGCAACGATATGATCGAGGTGGAATTTGGTGGAAGGGGGCACCGCACACGGCTAAGGAACGATCCGTAGATCAACTTGTGTGTCTATGGGGTGCCCCCTGCCCCTGTATATAAAGGATGGAGGAGGAGGAGGCCGGCCAAGGCAAAAGGTGCGGCCAGGGTGTGGAGTCCTACTAGGACTCCAAGTCCTAGTAGGAGTCCACCAAAAGGGGAGGAAGGGAGAAGGAATAGGAGGAGTAGGAAAGGTGGCCGGCCCCCTTTTCCCTAGTCCAATTCGGACCAAAGGGGAGGGGGGGCGCAGCAGCCTTTTCCTCTTCCCACTAAAGCCCATCAAGGCCCATTACTTCTCCCGTAATCCCGTAACTTCCCGGTACTCCCGAAAATACCCGAATCACTCAGAACCCTTCCGATGTCCGAATATAGTCGTCCAATATATCGATCTTTACGTCTCGACCATTTCGAGACTCCTCGTCATGTCCCCGATCTCATCCGGGACTCCGAACTCCTTCGGTACATCAAAACTCATAAACTCATAATATAACTGTCATCGAAACCTTAAGCGTGCGGACCCTACGGGTTCGAGAACAATGTAGACATGACCGAGACATGTCTCCAGTCAATAACCAATAGCGGGACCTGGATGCCCATATTGGCTCCTACATATTCTACGAAGATCTTTATCGGTCAGACCGCATAACAACATACGTTTGTTCCCTTTGTCATCGGTATGTTACTTGCCCGAGATTCGATCGTCGGTATCCAATACCTAGTTCAATCTCGTTACCGGCAAGTCTCTTTTCTCGTTCCGTAATACATCATCTCGCAACTAACTCATTGGTTGCAATGCTTGCAAGGCTTATGTGATGTGCATTACCGAGAAGGCCCTGAGATACCTCTCCGACAATCGGAGTGACAAATCCTAATCTCGAAATATGCCAACCCAACATGTACCTTCGGAGACACTTGTAGAGCACCTTTATAATCACCCAGTTACGTTGTGATGTTTGGTAGCACACAAAGTATTCCTACGGTAAACGTGAGTTGCATATTCTCATAGTTAAAGGAACATGTATAAGTCATGGATAAAAGCAATAGCAACATATTAAACGATCGGGTGCTATGCTAATGGAATGGGTCATGTCAATCAGATCATTCAACTAATGATGTGATCTCGTTAATCAAATAACAACTCTTTGTTCATGGCTAGGAAACATAACCATCTTTGATTAATGAGCTAGTCAAGTAGAGGCATACTAGTGACACTCTGTTTGTCTATGTATTCACACATGTATTATGTTTCCAGTTAATACAATTCTAGCATGAATAATAAACATTTATCATGATATAAGGAAATAAATAATGACTTTATTATTGCCTCTAGGGCATATTTCCTTCAGTCTCCCACTTGCACTAGAGTCAATAATCTAGATCACATCACCATGTGATTAACATCAATAGTTCACATCATCATGTGATTAACACCCATAGTTCACATCGCTATGTGACCGACACCCAAAGGGTTTACTAGATTCAGTGATCTAGTTTACATCGCTATGTAATTAACACCCAAGGAGTACTAAGGTGTGATCATGTTTTGCTTGTGAGAGAATCTTAGTCAACGGGTCTGCTACATTCAGATCCGCATGTACTTTGCAAATTTCTATGTCAACAATACTCTGCACGGAGCTACTCTAGCTAATTGCTCCCACTTTCAATATGTATCTGGATCGAGACTTAGAGTCATCTAGATCAGTGTCAAAACTTGCATCGACGTAACCCTTTACGACGACCCTTTTGTCACCTCCATAATCGAGAAACATATCCTTATTCCACTAAGGATAATTTTGACCGCTGTCCAGTGATCTACTCCTAGATCATTATTGTACTCCCTTGCTTAACTCAGTGTAGGGTATACAATAGATCTGGTACACAGCATGGCATACTTTATAGAACCTATGGCTGAGGCATAGGGAATGACTTTCATTCTCTTTCTATCTTCTGTCGTGGTCGGGTTTTGAGTCTTACTCAATTTCACACCTTGTAATACAGGCAAGAACTCTTTCTTTGACTGTTCCATTTTGAACTACTTCAAAATCTTTTCAAGGTATGTACTTATTGAAAAACTTATCAAGCGTCTTGATCTATCTCTATAGATCTTGATGCTCAATATGTAAGCAGCTTCACCGAGGTCCTTCTTCGAAAAACTCTTTCAAATACTCCTTTATGCTTCACAGAATAATTCTACATTATTTCCGATCAATAATATGTCATTTACATATACTTATCAGAAATGCTGTAGTGCTCCCACTCACTTTCTTGTAAATACAGGCTTCACCGTAAGTCTGTATAAAACTATATGCTTTGATCAACTTATCAAAGCGTATATTCCAACTCCGAGATGCTTGCACCAGTCCATAGATGGATCGCTGGAGCTTGCATATTTTGTTAACACCTTCAGGATCGACAAAACCTTCTAGTTGCATCATATACAACTCTCTATTAAGGAATGCAGTTTTGTTTATCCATTTGCCAGATTTCATAAAATGCGGCAATTGCTAACATGATTCGGACAGACTTAAGCATAGATACGAGTGAGAAACTCTCATCGTAGTCAATACTTTGAACTTGTCGAAAAACCTTTTTCGACAATTCTAGCTTTGTAGATAGTAACACTACTATCAGTGTCCGTCTTCCTCTTGAAGATCCATTTATTCTTAATTGCTTGCCGATCATCGGGCAAGGCAACCAAAGTCCAAACTTTGTTCTCATACATGGATCATATCTCAGATTTCATGGCCTCTAACCATTTTGCGGAATCTGGGCTCATCATCGCTTCCTCATAGTTCGCAAGTTCGTCATGGTCTAGTAACATGACTTCCAGAACAGGATTACCGTACCACTCTGGTGCGGATCTCACTCTAGTTTACTTACGAGATTTGGTAGTAACTTGATCTGAAGTTACATGATCATCATCATTAGCTTCCTCACTAATTGGTGTAGTAGTCACAGGAACAGATTTCTGTGATGAACTACTTTCCAATAAGGGAGAAGGTACAATTACCTTATCAAGTTCTACTTTCCTCCCACTCACTTCTTTCGAAAGAAACTCTTTCTCTAGAAAGTTTCCGAACTTAGCAACAAAAGTCTTGCCTTCGGATCTGTGATAGAAGGTGTATCCAACAGTTTCCTTTGGATATCCTATGAAGACACATTTCTCCGATTTGGGTTCGAGCTTATCAGGTTGAAGCTTTTTCACATAAGCATCGCAGCCCCAAACTTTAAGAAACGACAGCTTAGATTTATTGCTAAACCATAGTTCATACGGTGTCGTCTCAACGGATTTAGATGGTGCCCTATTTAATGTGAATGCAGCTGTCTCTAATGCCTAATCCCAAAAACGATAGTGGTAGATCGGTAAGATACATCATAAATTGTACTATATCTAATAAAGTACGGTTATGACGTTCGGACGCACCATTATGCTGCGGTGTTCCAGGTGGCATGAGTTTGTGAAACTATTCCACATTGTTTTAATTGAAGACCAAACTCGTAACTCAAATATTCGTCTCTGCGATCAGATCGTAGAAACTTTATTTTCTTGTCACGATGATTTTCCACTTCACTCTGAAATTCTTTGAACTTTTCAAATGTTTCAGACTTATGTTTCATCAAGTAGATATACCCATATCTGCTCAAATCATCTGTGAAGGTTAGAAAATAATGATACTTGTCGCGAGCCTTAATATTCATCGGACCACATACATCAGTATGTATGATTTCCAACAAATCTGTTGCTTGCTCCATTGTTCCGGAGAACGGCGTTTCAGTCATCTTGCCCAGGAGGCATGGTTCGCAAGCATCAAGTGATTCATAATCAAGTGATTCCAAAATCCCATCAGCATGGAGTTTCTTCATGCGCTTTACACCAATATGACCTAAACGGCAGTGCCACAAATAGGTTGCACTATCATTATTAACTTCGCATCTTTTGGTTTCAATATTATGAATATGTGTATCACTACGATCGAGATCCAACAAACCATTTTCGTTGGTGTGTATGACCATAGAAGGTTTTATTCATGTAAACAGAACAACAATTGTTCTCTAACTTAAATGAATAACTGTATTGCAATTAACATGATCAAATCATATTCATGCTCAACGCAAACACCAAATAACACTTATTTAGTTTCAACACTAATCCTGAAAGTATAGGGAGTGTGTGATGATGATCATATCAATCTTGGAACCACTTCCAACACACATCGTCACCTTGCCCTTTAACTAGTCTTTGTTCATTCTGCAACTCCCGTTTCGAGTTACTAATCTTAGCAACTTGAACTAGTACCAAATACTGAGGGGGTTGCTATGAACACTAGTAAAGTACACATCAATAACATGTATATCAAATATACTTATGTTCACTTTGCCATCCTTCTTATCCGCCAATCACTTGGGGTAGTTCCGCTTCCAGTGACCAGTCCTTTTGCAGTAGAAGCACTTAGTCTCAGGCTTAGGACCAGACTTGGGATTTTTCACTTGAGCAGCAACTTGCTTGCCGTTCTTCTTGAAGTTCCCCTTCTTTCCTTTTGCCCTTTTCTTGAAACTAGTGATCTTGTCAACCATCAACACTTGATGTTTTTCTTTTGATTTGTACCTTCGCCGATTTAGCATCGCGAAGAGCTTGGGAATATTTTCCGTTATCCCTTGCATATTATAGTTCATCACGAAGTTCTACTAACTTGGTGATGGTGACTAGAGAATTCTGTCAATCACTATCTTATCTGGAAGATTAACTCCCACTTGATTCAAGCGATTGTAGTACCCAGACAATCTGAGCACATGCTCACTAGTTGAGCGATTCTCCTCCATCTTTTAGCTATAGAACTTGTTGGAGACTTCATATCTCTCAACTCGGGTATTTGCTTGAAATATTAACTTCAACTCCTGGAACATCTCATATGGTCCATGACGTTCAAAACGTCTTTGAAGTCCCGATTCTAAGCAGTTAAGCATGGTGCACTAAACTATTAAGTAGTCATCATATTGAGCTAGCATAACGTTCATAACGTCTGCATCTGCTCCTGCAATAGGTCCGTCACCTAGCGGTGCATCAAGGACATAATTCTTCTGTGCAGCAATGAGGATAAACCTCAGATCACGGATCCAATCCGCATCATTGCTACTAACATTTTTCAACACAATTTTCTCTAGGAACATATCAAAATAAACACAGGGAAGCAACAATGCGAGCTATTGATCTACAACATAGTTATGCTAATACTACCAGGACTAAGTTCATGATAAATTAAAGTTCAATTAATCATATTATTTAAGAACTCCCACTTAGATAGACATCTCTCTAATCCTCTAAGTGATCACGTGATCCAAATCAACTAAACCATGTCCGATCATCACGTGAGATGGAGTAGTTTCAATGGTGAACATCACTATGTTGATCATATCTACTATATGATTCACGCTCAACCTTTCGGTCTCTGTGTTCCGAGGCCATATCTGTATATGCTAGGCTCGTCAAGTTAAACCTGAGTATTCCGCGTGTGCAACTGTTTTGCACCCGTTGTATTTGAACGTAGAGCCTATCACACCCGATCATCACGTGGTGTCTCAGCACGAAGAACTTTCGCAACGGTGCATACTCAGGGAGAACACTTCTTGATAATTTAGTGAGAGATCATCTTATAATGCTACCGTCAACCAAAGCAAGATAAGATGCATAAAAGGATAAACATCACATGCAATCAATATAAGTGATATGATATGGCCATCATCATCTTGTGCTTGTGATCTCCATCTTCGAAGCACCGTCATGATCACCATCGTCACCGGCGCGACACCTTGATCTTCATCGCAGCATTGTTGTCGTCTCGCCAATCTAATGCTTCTACGACTATCACTACCGCTTAGTAATAAAGTAAAGCATTACATCGCGATTGCATTGCATACAATAAAGCGACAACCATATGGCTCCTGCCAGTTGCCGATAACTCGGTTACAAAACATGATCATCTCATACAATAAAATTTAGCATCACGTCTTGACCATATCACATTACAACATGCCCTGCAAAAACAAGTTAGACGTCCTCTACTTTGTTGTTGCAAGTTTTTACGTGGCTGCTACGGGCTTTAAGCAAGAACTCATCTTACCTACGCATCAAAACCACAACGATAGTTTGTCAAATAGACTCCGTTTTAACCTTCTCAAGGACCGGGCGTAGCCACACTCGGTTCAACTAAAGTTGGAGAGACAGTCTTCCGCAAGCCATCTATGTGCAAAGCACGTCGAGGGAACCGGTCTCGCGTAAGCGTACGCGTAAGGTTGGTCCGGATCGTCTCGTCCAACAATACCGCTGAACCAAAGTATGACATGCTGGTAGGCAGTATGACTTGTATCGTCCACAACTCACTTGTGTTCTACTCGTGCAAATAACATCAAACCATAAAACCTAGGCTCGGATGCCACTGTTGGGGAACGTAGTAATTTCAAAAATTTCCTACGCACACGCAAGATCATGGTGATGCATAGCAACGAGAGGGGAGAGTGTTGTCCACATACCCTTGTAGACTGAAGTGGAAGCGTTGACACGACGTAGAGGAAGTAGTCGTACGTAGAGGAAGTAGTCGTACGTTCTCCTCGCGATCCGACCGATCACAGCACCGTTACTCCGGCACCTCCGAGTTCTTGGCACACGTTCAGCTCGATGACGATCCCCGGGCTCCGATCCAGCAAAGCGTCGAGGAAGAGTTCCGTCAGCACGACGGCGTGGTGACGATCTTGATGTGTTACCGGCGCAGGGCTTCGCCTAAGCACTGCAACGATATGATCGAGGTGGAATTTGGTGGAAGGGGGCACCGCACACGGCTAAGGAACGATCCGTAGATCAACTTGTGTGTCTATGGGGTGCCCCCTGCCCCTGTATATAAAGGATGGAGGAGGAGGAGGCCGGCCAAGGCAAAAGGTGCGGCCAGGGTGTGGAGTCCTACTAGGACTCCAAGTCCTAGTAGGAGTCCACCAAAAGGGGAGGAAGGGAGAAGGAATAGGAGGAGTAGGAAAGGTGGCCGGCCCCCTTTTCCCTAGTCCAATTCGGACCAAAGGGGAGGGGGGGCGCAGCAGCCTTTTCCTCTTCCCACTAAAGCCCATCAAGGCCCATTACTTCTCCCGTAATCCCGTAACTTCCCGGTACTCCCGAAAATACCCGAATCACTCAGAACCCTTCCGATGTCCGAATATAGTCGTCCAATATATCGATCTTTACGTCTCGACCATTTCGAGACTCCTCGTCATGTCCCCGATCTCATCCGGGACTCCGAACTCCTTCGGTACATCAAAACTCATAAACTCATAATATAACTGTCATCGAAACCTTAAGCGTGCGGACCCTACGGGTTCGAGAACAATGTAGACATGACCGAGACATGTCTCCAGTCAATAACCAATAGCGGGACCTGGATGCCCATATTGGCTCCTACATATTCTACGAAGATCTTTATCGGTCAGACCGCATAACAACATACGTTTGTTCCCTTTGTCATCGGTATGTTACTTGCCCGAGATTCGATCGTCGGTATCCAATACCTAGTTCAATCTCGTTACCGGCAAGTCTCTTTTCTCGTTCCGTAATACATCATCTCGCAACTAACTCATTGGTTGCAATGCTTGCAAGGCTTATGTGATGTGCATTACCGAGAAGGCCCTGAGATACCTCTCCGACAATCGGAGTGACAAATCCTAATCTCGAAATATGCCAACCCAACATGTACCTTCGGAGACACTTGTAGAGCACCTTTATAATCACCCAGTTACGTTGTGATGTTTGGTAGCACACAAAGTATTCCTACGGTAAACGTGAGTTGCATATTCTCATAGTTAAAGGAACATGTATAAGTCATGGATAAAAGCAATAGCAACATATTAAACGATCGGGTGCTATGCTAATGGAATGGGTCATGTCAATCAGATCATTCAACTAATGATGTGATCTCGTTAATCAAATAACAACTCTTTGTTCATGGCTAGGAAACATAACCATCTTTGATTAATGAGCTAGTCAAGTAGAGGCATACTAGTGACACTCTGTTTGTCTATGTATTCACACATGTATTATGTTTCCAGTTAATACAATTCTAGCATGAATAATAAACATTTATCATGATATAAGGAAATAAATAATGACTTTATTATTGCCTCTAGGGCATATTTCCTTCAGGCCTACGCGAGATGTTGTCGGTCGACCTCCTCTCCGGTGACCGCGTCACGTCGGAGTGCCCCGATCGACGCTGCCTGGCCTGCTGGTAGCCCGACCCTGCCCATCACGGAGAGGGCAGTGCTTCGGGCTGATGCGCGGAACCTCGAGACAGGTACCGCTGTCATCCCGGCCTCTTCATCTACATGCTCGTTTTCTGCTCTCGAGTCAGCTCCACTTTTCTCACCTTGCTAAGGTCGCGGCCGACTCTGCTATAGTGTTCCGTGGGGAGGTAGCCCCTCCCCTAGTTCAGATTGCGGCCATTAGGGCCCGTGAGATCCTTGAGGGTCGGCTGGCCGAGGCCCGCGCCCGTATGGCCGAGCCCACCCCTAGAGCTTTGCCTCCCTAGCCTGAGGTGGCCAACCTCCGCTCTGAGGATGATGGTGTGATCCATGGCCGCACTCGCTCCTGTACAGCGGCCGTCCGCGCTCAGAGCACATCTTAAGTTCTGTGGTCAAGCAGCCACTCAATGGCTGCTTAATGCGGACCCTCTTCTGGAACATCCTCGGGTTCGACCAAGACGGCCGACACCGCCAACTCATTGTGTACATGCGTGACGAACATATTGACATTGTTGCCATTCAAGAAACCATCTGTACCGAGTTCTCCCTGGTGGAGCTCGAGCGGTTGAGCTCTCACCTTTTCGCGCGCACTGGCTCCCTTCTAGTGGGAGTGCCGACCACTCAGGTGGCATCCTTTTAGGCGTGAAGGATGCCACCTTCGAGGTTGATAGCATGGATCGGGGCGAATTCTTTGTCAGCATGGAGTTATTCGTGCGAGTGATTAACTTTAAGTGGGAGATCATCATCGTCTACGGTCCCGCGGACCATAGTCGGTCGGCGTCGTTCCTCTCTGAGCTATCTAGGAAGGTCTCCTCGGCCCAGCTCCCGGTCGTAGTGGGCGGATACTTCAACCTTCTATGGTTCGCCGAGGACAAGAATAACGACCTAGTCAACTTCCCCCTTGTGCAAATGTTCAATGATTGCATTGCTGACCTTGGTCTTCGGGAGCTGGGCCGGGTGGGGGCGCGGTTTACTTGGACAAACCGCCAAGCCGCCCCGACTAGATCTGTCCTGGACCGAGTCCTGGTCTCCCTGGAATGGGAGCTCCAGTGCCCCCTGGCCTCCCTCTGGGCCATCACCCGGATTGGCTCTGACCACGTCCCACTCCTCCTCTCTTCGGAGAACGAACGCCCTCCCATCCCCCCTTGTTTCCACTTCAAGACATTCTGGCTTAACCAGGATGGCTTTGCCGACGCCGTTTGGGCCCGTTGGGTGGAGGCGTGCCTAGCCCCCCACCAGGCGATCTCGGCGGTTGACGACTGGCACTTCTGCGCCAAGCAGGCCAGACAGTTCATGAAAGGATGGGGTACCAATATTGGGCGTGACTTGCAGGAATGGAAGAAGGCCATCCTCGTTGCCATCCAGGACCTTGACCTGCGGGCCGACTCGGCCGGCCTTGCCCAGGACGAATGGTTGCAGCGCTATGACCTTGAGGACCAGCTCATGGTCATTTATACGGACGAAGAGGCATATTGGCGTCTCCACGGGATCCAAAAATAGGTCCTCAAGGGGATGCCAATACGGCCTATTTCCAGGCTAATGCCAATGGGAGGAGGCAGCGGAACACCATCCCTTGCTCTGGGAGGGTGACGTTCTCCTCCTGCGGCCGCGTGAGATCCGCGCCCATGTCGATGGATTCTACCGCGACTTATTCTCGTCCACCCCTTGGGGTGGCCTTGCTCTTGCACTAGATTTTTTGTCTGAGCCTCAGCATGTCTCTGCAGCCGAGAACGCGCCCTGACAACCCCGTTCTTGGAAGCCGAGGTGTGGTCAGCCATCAGTGCCATGAACCCTTGCTCCCCTTCGTGCCCCGATGGCCTTCCGGTCAAGTTTTTCCAGACATTATGGAATGTAATCAAACCTGAGATCATGGCCCTCTTCAAGGAATTCTATGTTGGGTCTATCAATCCCCGGCGCCTCAACTTCGGGATCATCTCCCTTATTCCCAAGGTCCCAGGGGCCACGGACATCCGTCAATTTCGTCCAATCATGATGATCAATGTGATATTTCGCATCTTGGCCAAGGGGTACGCCAATAGGGTGACCCCCCCTGGCCAACCGCATCACCCACCCGGACCAGTCGGCCTTCATCTAGGGTCGCTACATCCTCGATGGCGTCTTGGTCCTCCACGAGGTGTTGCATGATGTTCGCGTTAAACATCACCAGGTCGTCATCTTGAAGGTCGACTTCCACAAAGCCTATGATACGGTGAGCTGGCCCTTCCTTCGAGAAGTCCTTCCGCGGAAGGGGTTTGATGACCGCTGGGTCACCAGGGTCATGCAGATGGTGTCCTGGGGTCAGACCACGGTTAATATCAACGGCGAGATAGGTCCCTATTTCCCCACCTTTTGTGGCGTGATACAGGGTGACCCCTTCTCCCCGTTCCTATTTAACATGGTGGTGGACGCCTTGGCTACTATTCTCGACAAGGCCAAGGCGGCTGGTCACATTAGAGGGCTAGTCCCCCACCTGGTGGGAGGGAACAGCATGTCCCTCCTCCATTACACCGACGATACCATCATTATGATGGAGGGCTCTAACAGCGACATTGCGAACGTCAAATTTCTCTTCCTATGCTTTCAGGAGTTATCGGGCCTCAAGATTAACTTTGTGAAGAGCGAAGTAATGGTTCTGGGATATTCACCAGCTAAGAGCCTGGGTATTGCCAACCGCCTTAACTGTCTGCTTGGCTCCTTCCCCACCTCTTACCTAGGGATCCCCATCAGTGACGACCGTTGTCGGTGTCAAAACCGGCGGATCTCGGGTAGGGGCTCCCGAACTGTGCGTCTAAGGCGGATGGTAACAGGAGGCAAGGCACACAATGTTTACCCAGGTTCGGGCCCTCACGATGGGGGTAATACCCTACTTCCTGCTTGATTGATCTTGATGATATGAATAGTACAAGAGTTGATCTACCACGAGATCGTAGAGGCTAAACCCTAGAAGCTAGCCTACGGTATGATTGTTGTTGTCCTACGGACTAAACTCTCCGGTTTATATAGACACCGGAGGGGGCTAGGGTTACACATATTCGGTTACAATGGGAGGAGATCTACATATCCGTATCGCCAAGCTTGCCTTCCACGCCAAGGAGAGTCCCATCCGGACATGAGACGAAGTCTTCAATTTTGTATCTGAAGGAAATATGCCCTAGAGGCAATAATAGAGTTATTATTTATTTCCTTATTTCATGATAAATGTTTATTATTCATGCTAGAATTGTATTAACCGGAAACATGATACATGTGTGAATACATAGACAAACAGAGTGTCACTAGTATGCCTCTACTTGACTAGCTCGTTAATCAAAGATGGTTATGTTTCCTAACCATAGACATGAGTTGTCATTTGATTAACGGGATCACATCATTAGGAGAATGATGTGATTGACATGACCCAATCCGTTAGCTTAGCACCTGATCGTTTAGTATGTTGCTATTGCTTTCTTCATGACTTATACATGTTCCTATGACTATGAGATTATGCAACTCCCGTTTACCGGAGGAACACTTTGTGTGCTACCAAACGTCACAACGTAACTGGGTGATTATAAAGGTGCTCTACAGGTGTCTCCAAAGGTACATGTTGGGTTGGCGTATTTCGAGATTAGGATTTGTCACTCCGATTGTCGGAGAGGTATCTCTGGGCCCTCTCGGTAATGCACATCACATAAGCCTTGCAAGCATTGCAACTAATGAGTTAGTTGTGAGATGATGTATTACGGAACGAGTAAAGAGACTTGCCGGTAACGAGATTGAACTAGGTATTGAGATACCGACGATCGAATCTCGGGCAAGTAACATATCGATGACAAAGGGAACAACGTATGTTGTTATGCAGTCTGACCGATAAAGATCTTCGTAGAATATGTAGGAGCCAATATGAGCATCCAGGTTCCGCTATGGGTTATTGGCCGGAGACGTGTCTCCGTCATGTCTACATTGTTCTCGAACCGTAGGGTCCGCACGCTTAAGGTTTCGATGACAGTTATATTATGAGTTTATGAGTTTTGCTGTACCGAAGGAGTTCGGAGTCCCGGATGAGATCGGGGACATGACGAGGAGTCTCGAAATGGTCGAGATGTAAAGATCGATATATTGGACGACTATATTCGGACATCGGAAAGGTTCTGAGTGATTCAGGTATTTTTTGGAGTACCGGAGAGTTACGGGAATTCGTATTGGGCCTTAATGGGCCATACGAGAAAGGAGAAAAAGGCCCCAAAGGGTGGCCGCACCCCTCCCCATGGGCTAGTCCGAATTTGACTAGGGAGGGGGGGGGGCGCCCCCTTCCTTTCTTCTCCTTCTCCCTTCCCTTCTTCTATTCCAACAAGGAAAGGAGGAGTCCTACTCCCGGTGGGAGTAGGACTCCCCACTTGGGCGCGCCTCCTCCTCTTGGCCGGCCCCCTCCTCCTTGCTCCTTTATATACGGGGGCAGGGGGGCACCCCATAGACACACAAGTTGATCTTCGTGATCGTTCCTTAGCCGTGTGCGGTGCCCCCCTCCATGATATTACACCTCGGTCATATTGTAGCAGTGCTTAGGCGAAGCCCTGCGACGGTTGAACATTAAGAGAGTCACCACGCCGTCGTGCTGACAGAACTCCTCCCCGACGCTTTGCTGGATCGGAGCCCGGGGAGCGTCATCGAGCTGAACGTGTGCCAAGAACTCGGAGGTGCCGGAGTAACGGTGCTTGGATCGGTTGGATCGGGAAGACGTACGACTACTTCCTCTACGTTGCGTCAACGCTTCCGCTTCGGTCTACGAGGGTACATAGACAACACTCTCCCCTCTCGTTGCTATGCATCACCATGATCTTGCGTGTGCGTAGGAATTTTTTTGAAATTACTACGTTCCCCAACAGTGGCATCCGAGCCTAGGTTTTATGCGTTGATGTTATATGCACGAGTAGAACACAAGTGAGTTGTGGGCGATATAAGTCATACTGCTTACCAGCATGTCATACTTTGGTTCGGCGGTATTGTTGGATGAAGCGGCCTGGACCGACATTACGCATACGCTTACGCGAGACTGGTTCTACTGACGTGCTTTGCACACAGGTGGCTGGCGGGTGTCAGTTTCTCCAACTTTAGTTGAACCGAGTGTGGCTACACCCGGTCCTTGCGAAGGTTAAAACAGCACCAACTTGACAAACTATCGTTGTGGTTTTGATGCGTAGGTAAGAACGGTTCTTGCTAAGCCCGTAGCAGCCACGTAAAACTTGCAACAACAAAGTAGAGGACGTCTGCAGGGCATGTTGTGATGTGATATGGTCAAGACGTGATGAGATATAAGTTGTTGTATGAGATGATCATGTTTTGTTGAAGTTATCGGCAACTGGCAAAAGCCTTATGGTTGTCTCTCTATTGCATAAGATGCAAGCGCCAAATAATTGCTTTACTTTATCGCTATGCGATAGCAATAGTTGCAAGAGCAATTGTTGGCGAGACGACCATGTGACGACACATTGATATAGATCAAGATGATGGAGATCATGGTGTCATGCCGGTGACGATGGAAATCATGACGATGCTTTGGAGATGGAGATCAAAGGCACAAGATGATGATGGCCATATCATGTCACATATTTTGATTGCATGTGATGTTTATCTTTTATGCATCTTATCTTGCTTTGATTGACGGTAGCATTATAAGATGATCTCTCACTAAATTTCAAGATAAAAGTGTTCTCCCTAAGTATGCACCGTTGCCAAAGTTCGTCGTGCCCAGACACCACGTGATGATCGGGTGTGATAAGCTCTACGTCCATCTACAACGGGTGCAAGCCAGTTTTGCACACGCGGAATACTCAGGTTAAACTTGACGAGCCTAGCATATGCAGATATGGCCTCGGAACACTGAGGCCGAAAGGTCGAGCGTGAATCATATAGAAGATATGATCAACATAGTGATGTTCACCATTGAAAACTACTCCATTTCACGTGATGATCGGTCATGGTTTAGTTGATTTGGATCATGTGATCACTTAGAGGATTAGAGGGATGTCTATCTAAGTGGGAGTTCTTAAGTAATATGATTAATTGAACTTTAATTTATCATGAACTTAGTCCTGGTAGTATTAGCATATCTATGTTGTAGATCAATAGCTCGCGTTGTTGCTTCCCTATGTTATATATATGTTCCTAGAGAAAACTAAGTTGAAAAATGTTAGTAGCAATGATGCGGATTGGATCCGTGATCTGAGGTTTATCCTCATTGCTGCACAGAAGAATTATGTCCTTGATGCACCGCTAGGTGACAGACCTGTTGCAGGAGCAGATGCAGACGTTATGAACGTTTGGCTAGCTCAATGTGATGACTACTTGATAGTTTAGTGCACCATGCTTAACGGCTTAGAATCGGGACTTCAAAGACGTTTTGAACGTCATGGACCATATGAGATGTTCTAGGAGTTGAAGTTAATATTTCAAGCAAATACCCGAGTTGAGAGATATGAAGTCTCCAACAAGTTCTATAGCTAAAAGATGGAGGAGAATCGCTCAACTAGTGAGCATGTGCTCAGATTGTCTGGGTACTACAATCGCTTGAATCAAGTGGGAGTTAATCTTCCAGATAAAATAGTGATTGACAGAATTCTCTAGTCACTATCATCAAGTTAGTAGAACTTCGTGATGAACTATAATATGCAAGGGATAACGGAAACAATCCCAAGCTCTTCGTGATGCTAAAATCAACGAAGGTAGAAATCAAGAAAAACATCAAGTGTTGATGGTAGACAAGACCACTAGTTTCAAGAAAAGGGCAAAAGGAAGAAGGGGAACTTTAAGAAGAACAGCAAGCAAGTTGCTGCTCAAAGTGAAGAAGCCCAAGTCTGGTCCTAAGCCTGAGACTAAGTGCTTCTACTGCAAAGGGACTGGTCACTAGAAGCGGAACTACCCCAAGTGATTGGTGGATAAGAAGGATGGCAAAGTGAACATAAGTATATTTGATATACATGTTATTGATGTGTACTTTACTAGTGTTCATCGCAACCCCTCAGTATTTGCTACTAGTTCAGTTGCTAAGATTAGTAACTCGAAACGGGAGTTGCAGAATGAACAGAGACTAGTTAAGGGTGAAGTGACGATGAGAGTTGGAAGTGGTTCCAAGATTGATATGATCATCATCGCACACTCCCTACACTTTCGGGATTAGTGTGGAATCTAAATAAAGTGTTATTTGGTGTTGAGCATGAATATGATTTGATCATGTTTATTGCAATACGGTTATTCATTTAAGTAAGAGAATAAATTGTTGTTCTGTTTACATGCATAAAACCTTCTATGGTCATACACACTGGTTTGTTGGATCTCGATCGTAGTGATACACATATTCATAATATTGAAGCCAAAAGATGCAAAGTTAATAATGATAGTGCAACTTGTTTGTGGCACTGCCGTTTAAAGTCATATTGGTGTAAAGCGCATGAAGAAACTCCATGCTGATGAGCTTTTGGAATCACTTGATTATGAATCACTTGATGCTTGCGAACCATGCCTCATGGGCAAAATGACTAAGACTCCGTTCTTCGGAACAATGGAGAGAGCAACTGACTTATTGGAAATAATACATACTGATGTATGCGATCCGATGAGTGTTAAGGCTCGCGGCAGGTATTGTTATTTTCTGACCTTCACAGATGATTTAAGTAGATATGGGTATATCTACTTGATGAAACATAAGTCTGAAACATTTGAACAGTTCAAAGAATTTCAGAGTGAAGTGGAAAATCATCGTGACAAGAAGATAAGGTTTTCACGATCTGTTCGCGGAGACGAATATTTGAGTTGCGAGTTTGGTCTTCAATTAAAACAATGTGGAATAGTTTCACACATTCATGCCACCTGGAACACCACAGCATAATGGTGTGTCCGAACGTCATAACCGTACTTTATTGGATATAGTGCAATATATGATGTTTCTTACCGATTTACCACTATAGTTTTGGGGTTATGCACTAGATACAACTGCATTCACGTTAAAAAGGGCACCATCTAAATCCGTTGAGACAACACAATCTGAACTGTGGTTTGGCAAGAAACCAAAGTTGTCATTTCTTAAAGTTTGGAGTTGTGATGCTTATATGAAAAGGTTTCATCCTGATAAGCTCAAACCCAAATCGGAGAAATATGTCTTCATAGGATACCCAAAGGAGACTGTTGGGTACACCTTCTATCATATATCCGAAGGCAAGACATTCGTTGCTAAGAATGGATCCTTTCTAGAGAAGGAGTTTTTCTCGAAAGAAGTGAGTGGGAGGAAAGTAGAAAACTTGATAAGGTAATTGTACCTTCTCCCTTATTGGAAAGTAGTTCATCACAGAAATCTGTTCTTGTGACTACTACACCAATTAGTGAGGAAGCTAATGATGATGATTATGTAACTTCAGATCAAGTTACTATCGAATCTCGTAGGTGAACCAGAGTAAGATCCGCACCAGAGTGGTACGGTAATCCTGTTCTGGAAGTCATGTTACTAGACCATGACGAACTTGCGAACTATGAGGAAGCGATGATGAGCCCAGATTCCGCGAAATGGCTTGAGGCCATGAAATCTGAGATAGGATCCATGTATGAGAACAAAGTGTGGACTTTGGTTGACTTGCCCGATGACCGGCAAGCCATAGAAAATAAATGGATCTTCAAGAGGAAGACGGACATTGATAGTAGTGTTACTATCTACAAAGCTAGACTTGTCGAAAAAGGTTTTTTGACAAAGTTCAAGGTGTTGACTACGATGAGAGTTTCTCACTTGTATCTATGCTTAAGTCTGTCCGAATCATGTTAGCAATTGCCGCATTTTATGAGATCTGGCAAATGGATAAACAAAAACTGCATTCCTTAATGGATTTATTAAAGAAGAGTTGTATATGATGCAACCAGAAGGTTTTGTCAATCCTAAAGGTGCTAACAAAATATGCAAGCTCCAGCGATCCATCTATGGACTGGTGCAAGCATCTCGGAGTTGGAATATACGCTTTGATAAGTTGATCAAAGCATATAGTTTTATACAGACTTGCGGTGAAGCCTGTATTTACAAGAAAGTGAGTGGGAGCACTACAACATTTCTGATAAGTATATGTGAATGACATATTGTTGATCGGAAATAATGTAGAATTATTCTGCAAAGCATAAAGGAGTGTCTGAAAAAAGTTTTTCAAAGAAAGACCTCGGTGAAGCTGCTTACATATTGAGCATCAGGATCTATAGAGATAGATCAAGACGCTTGATAAGTTTTTTCAATGAGTACATACCTTGACAAGATTTTGAAGTAGTTCAAAATGGAACAGTCAAAGAAAGAGTTCTTGCCTGTGTTGCAAGGTGTGAAATTGAGTAAGACTCAAAGCCCGACCACGACAAAAGATAGAAAGAGAGAATGAAAGTCATTCCCTATGCCTCAGCCATAGGTTCTACAAAGTATGCCATGTTGTGTATCAGATCTATTGTATACCCTACACTGTGTTAAGCAAGGGAGTACAATAGTGATTTAGGAGTAGATCACTGGACATCGGTCAAAATTATCCTTAGTAGAATAAGGATATGTTTCTCGATTTTGGAAGTGACAAAAGGTTCGTCATAAAGGATTACGTCGATGCAAGTTTTGACACTAATCTAGATGACTCTAAGTCTCGGTCTAGATACATATTGAAAGTGGGAGCAATTAGCTAGAGTAGCTCCGTGCAGAGCATTGTAGATATAGAAATATGCAAAATACTTACGGATCTGAATGTGACAGACCCGTTGACTAAAATTATCTCACAAGGAAAACATGATCACACCTTAGTACTCTTTGGGTGTTAATCACATAGCGATGTGAACTAGATTATTGACTCTAGTAAACCCTTTGAGTGTTGGTCACATAACAATGTGAACTATGGGTGTTAATCACATGATGATGTGAACTATTGGTGTTAAATCACATGGTGATGTGAACTAGATTATTGACTCTAGTGCAAGTGGGAGACTGAAGGAAATATGCCCTAGAGGCAATAATAGAGTTATTATTTATTTCCTTATTTCATGATAAATGTTTATTATTCATGCTAGAATTGTATTAACCGGAAACATGATACATGTGTGAATACATAGACAAACAGAGTGTCACTAGTGTGCCTCTACTTGACTAGCTCGTTAATCAAAGATGGTTATGTTTCCTAACCATAGACACGAGTTGTCATTTGATTAACGGGATCACATCATTAGGAGAATGATGTGATTGACATGACCCAATCCGTTAGCTTAGCACCTGATCGTTTAGTATGTTGCTATTGCTTTCTTCATGACTTATACATGTTCCTATGACTATGAGATTATGCAACTCCCGTTTACCGGAGGAACACTTTGTGTGCTACCAAACGTCACAACGTAACTGGGTGATTATAAAGGTGCTCTACAGGTGTCTCCAAAGGTACATGTTGGGTTGGCGTATTTCGAGATTAGGATTTGTCACTCCGATTGTCGAAGAGGTATCTCTGGGCCCTCTCGGTAATGCACATCACATAAGCCTTGCAAGCATTGCAACTAATGAGTTAGTTGTGAGATGATGTATTACGGAACGAGTAAAGAGACTTGCCGGTAACGAGATTGAACTAGGTATTGAGATACCGACAATCGAATCTCGGGCAAGTAACATATCGATGACAAAGGGAACAACGTATGTTGTTATGCAGTCTGACCGATAAAGATCTTCGTAGAATATGTAGGAGCCAATATGAGCATCCAGGTTCCGCTATGGGTTATTGGCCGGAGACGTGTCTCCGTCATGTCTACATTGTTCTCGAACCGTAGGGTCCGCACGCTTAAGGTTTCGATGACAGTTATATTATGAGTTTATGAGTTTTGATGTACCGAAGGAGTTCGGAGTCCCGGATGAGATCGGGGACATGACGAGGAGTCTCGAAATGGTCGAGATGTAAAGATCGATATATTGGACGACTATATTCGGACATCGGAAAGGTTCTGAGTGATTCAGGTATTTTTTGGAGTACCGGAGAGTTACGGGAATTCGTATTGGGCCTTAATGGGCCATACGGGAAAGGAGAAAAAGGCCCCAAAGGGTGGCCGCACCCCTCCCCATGGGCTAGTCTGAATTGGTCTAGGGAGGGGGGGCGCCCCCTTCCTTTCTTCTCCTTCTCCCTTCCCTTCTTCTATTCCAACAAGGAAAGGAGGAGTCCTACTCCCGGTGGGAGTAGGACTCCCCCCTTGGGGGCGCCTCCTCCTCTTGGCCGGCCCCCTCCTCCTTGCTCCTTTATATATGGGGGCAGGGGGCACCCCATAGACACACAAGTTGATCTTCGTGATCGTTCCTTAGCCGTGTGCGGTGCCCCCTCCATGATATTACACCTCGGTCATATTGTAGCGGTGCTTAGGCGAAGCCCTGCGACGGTTGAACATCAAGATCGTCACCACGCCGTCGTGTTGACGGAACTCCTCCCCGACGCTTTGCTGGATCGGAGCCCGGGGATTGTCATCGAGCTGAACGTGTGCCAAGAACTCGGAGGTGCAGGAGTAACGGTGCTTGGATCGGTTGGACCGGGAAGACGTACGACTACTTCCTCTATGTTGCGTCAACGCTTCCGCTTCGGTCTACGAGGGTACGTAGACAACACTCTCCCCTCTCATTGCTATGCATCACCATGATCTTGCGTGTGCGTAGGAATTTTTTTGAAATTACTACGTTCCCCAACAGTATCTTCATCGTCCAACAGTCCGGCCAAAGGATATAGTCCGGCTGTCCGGATACCCCCTAATCCAGGACTCCCTCAGTAGCCCCTGAACCAGGCTTCAATGAAGATGAGTCTGGCGCGCAGATTGTCTTCAGCATTGCAAGGCGGGTTCCTCCTCCGAATACTCCATAGAAGATTTCGAACATAAGGATAGTGTCCGGCTCTGTAAAACAAGTTCCACATACCACCATAGAGAGAATAATATTTCCGATCTGCTGACATATTTGATATCATGACATCATGCCATGGCCCGGTTATTATCGAACCGTTTTCTCAATCAGCCTTGGCGCATATCGCGAGGAGGTTTCCTTGACACGTCTTGTCTAAGTAGAGATCATGTCCGCTTATCACGGGATTCTCATCAATACGGGCGTGTGTAACCCAACCGCGCCATCAATCGCGGCGCTTGGGGAATAAGCAAGTTAACCAGGCTAGTGGGGGCGTATAATTTCATCCGCCCTTATAAAGGAATAAGAGTTCGCCTTTTTCACCCACGCCTTCTTCCTCCTAGCCTATCCATTCTCGCGCACTCGAGCTCCAACGCCTAAGTTCACACCTTTCTCCTCATACCACCCCAACCATGTCCGGAGCGGGAGGAAAGTGGATGAGATCCTCTGTTATGGAGGAGAATATCAAGAAGCTGCGGGGAGCCGGATACTTGAACGCGGACATCGCGCACCGGCTGCCAAATGCGGGGCAGATCGTCCCTACTCCAGAGCCCCATGAGAGGGTAGTTTTCCTTACCCACTTCGTCCGTGGATTGGGATTTCCCCTCCACCCGTTCGTCCGCGGCCTCATGTTCTACTACAGACTGGACTTTCATGATCTGGCCCCGAACTTTATCCTCAACATCTCGGCATTTATCGTCATGTGCGAGGCCTTCCCCCGCATCCGGCCCCACTTCGGCCTGTGGCTGAAGACCCTCAATGTCAAGCTGAAGGTTGTAGGCGGCCAGCAAGCGGAATGCGGAGGCGCCATGGTGGGCAAAATGCCCAATGTCACATGGCTCGAGGGCTCCTATGTGGAGACCAGAAAGGGGTGGCAATCGGGGTGGTAATACATCACCGAGCCGCGCGACCCCAAATGGGTGGCGGCCCCCGAGTTCTGATCCGGAATCCCTATGCGGCTCACCTCCTGGAAAGAGAAGGGCCTGCCCTCGGGCAACCCGGTAGAGCTGACCGGACTCCAGACCTGCATCAAGAACATGATGAACAGAAAAATCAAGCTTGTCAACGTGGTCCAGGTCATGCTCTTCCGCCGGATCCTCCTGTGTCAACAACGGGCGTTCAATCTATGGGAGTTCGACCCAGCCCGGCGCCAGACTCTGCGCGAGCTTTTCGACACGACGCACAAAGATGTCTGGAAGGTGTTGTTCAAGGGCGCCGAGGTTCCGCCTTCCCTAACCGAGGACCGTGGACTTAGCACGAAGCGCCTCGCGAAACCGGTAAGTTCTTTACAGGGCATTTATTCTCCCCAGTTTAATCATGTGCGGGATCTCAGCTACCCCTGCTTTTAACAGGACTGGGTGGAGAAGGCAGAGCAGATCGACTGCCCAGCCCCTTTGCCTGAAGATCCAGCGGACGCTCTCCTGACGGAGATGTTGACTCCAGCACCCTACGAGGTGCCGGAGAAGAAGGCCAAGAAGAAGGCCATGGGGACTCGAAAGAGTTCCCGTCGTCAGGTGGTATCAGACTCATCGTCCGATAACTCCGAGACGCACTCCTCTCATGAAGACGAGGAGGAGGAAGATGAAGATTCTCCCCCTCCAGTCGGGGGAGGCAAGAAGAGGAGGGCCGCCCCAACCGGGGAGGCCAGAGGGTCCAAGAAGGGAAGGACTCTCCTTCCGGACTGCTCCGCGACCGCCGCTCACAGCGAAGACGAGTGGTTGCCCAGGGACAAGCCCCTGGCGAAGTCGTAAGTATTCGAATACCAGAGTAACTCATGGTATGCTTTTATCACACTGCTCCTCCTTACGTCGAACATGATTATGCAGTCCGTCCCGAGCCCGTATCGACGTATCTTCGTCGGACGGTTCTTTGGATCCGTCGGATATGAATAGTGATTCACTTCAAACCACCTCCTTCCCTCGCCCTACGGACAATGTCGAGGTGTTGTCTCAAAGGGCACCAAGCCGAGGGGAGGTAGTCCTGGAGGCGCCTCAAGGAGACCTTCCGGACCCTGGGCACAAAGGGAGCAAGACTCCCACAGGCTCCAAGTTCGGCCCTCAGCCGAACACCGCGCCGGACCCAACAGTGGTCCCGGACTCCGGCAGGTGATCCCTTGCTAAGAGGGGCAAGCCGTTTGTGTCGGTGACCTCTGTCCACCCAGAGGCACCAGACAACTTGCTGGAAGTGCTTCGCAACGCTTCCATCGACGAGGAGCACCGCACTATCATGAGTGCGGTGATAAAAAAGGTTCAGTCCGCCAAGAGCGGACTGACTGAAGCCTGTGCCAGCCTCCTAACAGGCTTTGAGGTGAGTAGTCGAAATATATAAAAATATTACCGCATAGACAGTAGCCCCTGATGCTCTGTTAGGCATTCGCGAAGAAAAGCCGAATAGAGGATCGAATAATAAGTGCAGGAGTCTAATCCAAATATGTCTATATGCGTATGTAGGCTTCCCTGCTGGCGGCTGCCGCACATACTGCGGAGATCGCCACACTGAAGCGGAACCTTGAGCAGTCCGAGGAAGAACTCGGCCTTGCCAAAAAGCAGCTCGAGGAGAACAAAGGTAAGCAATACCTTGTCTACATAAAAAAAAGTTTTGGTTGCAAGATAACAGGATCATCATGGATGTACCAGGGTCCACGACCGAAGTGGCGACCCTAAAGCAATTGCTCACCGAGGCTGAAAACAAAGCGGCCAAGGAGCGCACCGAGCGAGAAAGACACGAAGCCCGGGTAGGCGAGGTGCATCAAGAGCTCCAGGCGCTCGTCAAGAAGCATGTGTCCTTGGAGCTTGACTTGAAGACGCGAGAGTCCGAGCTTGCCAAGGCCCTCGAAAGCGCAAAAAATGCCAAGGCCAAAGCCCAAAAGGCCCTCCAGGAAATTGAGGCGGTGAAAAAGATAGCGGCGGGTAAGGCATTCATTATGCAAAGTAGGCATGCGAAAGAAAATTTCCTTTTACTTACCTGAGTTCGGAGCTCTCGAGGAGCGTTCGCAGATCTGCCCCGCAGTGTGTCTGATGCCGCGGAGTTCTACCGGGCCGAGGAGGGAAGCTCAACGGAGAAGTTGTTCTGGTCTCAGTATACTGGGACCGAACACCCGATGCCCGTGAGCGACCAGCTGAAGCAACTGGTCGAGCTCGACAAGGCGGCCGAACAGGCCATGAGGGGCCTTATAGTCCAGATGTGGCCTGGCGATTCCCTTCCCAACAACTACTTTGACCTGGTGAGGCGGCTTGTGGATGCCTGCCCACGGCTGGAAGTCATCAAGCGGTCCGTCTGCATCGAAGGTGCACGCAGGGCTTTTGCCCGTGCGAAGGTGCACTGGGCGAAGATGGACGCCGAGAAGCTAGTGAAGGAGGGGCCGCCACAGGGCAAGGAGCATCGCCACCCCGAAATGTATTATGAAGGTGTCCTAAAGGGTTCCCATCTCGTGGCGACGAGTGTACCAAAGATGTAATCTTTGAATGAACTTGCTCATGTGATCCTTGTATTTATGAAAACTAGTTCATGTTCGTTATGGAACGCTTTTGTATTTAAAATATTACCTTCTGTGCGGCTGTTTATAAATTCTGAGAGTTGCTAGTCGTCGGCTTCTGCCCCCATGCAACTAGTGCTGGGTATTCGGGATAAATCGGAGCACTCTTTTTCCCATTTTTGGGTCCTTCGAGGGAGGTGTTCAGTGCAATGAACCAGGCAATCGGACTATAATGCTTTATCGCTCTCACTTAGCCATAGAAGTCTACAATTTTAAATTTTGGCGAAGCCCCTAGTCTTCGGAAGGCCGAATTTGGGGTGCTATACACGCCTAAGCCGGACAAGGCCGACTCCTTGCCCGAAGTGGAAAAAGTCTTTAGGGACTTGAGACCTCTTGAACAGCGACCAGCTCTCGCCTCATCATGACAGTCAGTTTTAGCTTTCTCTACTGAGGTGCTCGCCCGGAAGAACTGGGGCACAATCATAGTAGTTCTCCGAGTGCTACCTTAGCCGATATAGCGGAACGTAAGGTACCAAAGCATGGGAGCCGGGCAAACCCAACTATTGACCCAAGACATGATTCGGAGCTGATGCATATAATGCTATAAGTTCGGGGTGCCGCACTGTCGAAAGTGTTCGGACTTCTCACGCCGAATTATGGGGTCTACGGAAGCCCCTGGCGTATTGGCCGTACCAGAGTGTACGGGTGCTGATTGTCATAGATGAACATATATATAAAAGCAAATAGGATGCAATAATAGACTAGACTATGCATTGTTTATTTAAGAAATGCATTGAAGCATACTGATACAAGTAGTGCCGTAAGCAAAAAATAGGACTATTTGAGATGTCCCATCCAAGGGCAAGCTGCGGACTGGTACCTTAAAACAGGTATTTAACTCGTTATCAGAGACCACCTGGGGATTCCGTTGTACGACGTAGCTTCCTGCCCCCTTGGGTGTTGTATCATGTGTCCGGCTACCATACTGCTGGATAGGGCTTCCAGAGAGTAGAGTCCTGAAAGAGAATGAGTGATAAAGGTAGTAAGCCCCTAGTGCGGTTGAGGCGCATTGTGGTACGCGCCATGATCGTGCCCCCGCCTATACCCATGGTATTTTCAATCCGTAATTGTGCACGCGCGGGACAGACTTTGCTGTTGTACTGAGACTAGGGCGGGGGCCGAATTGCTAGGCGAGCTCTGAGCGTGGCAGGCGATCCTGTTGCAGGTTACTCCGGACGCGCTTGACGGTGTCCGGGGGCTTGATCGCCGAACTGGTGGATTGCCTCAAAAGGCTGCCTTGTGCTTCTGCTGCGAGGGCCGCAGTGTGCTCCTCCTTATGGAGCGAGCGTTCTGTGTTTCCATTGACTGTGATGACCCCCCTAAGTCCTGGCATCTTGAGCTTGAGGTATGCGTAATGCGGTGCCGCATTAAATCTTGCAAATGTGGTGCGGCCGAGCAGTGCGTGATAGCCACTGCGGAACGGGACGATATCGAAGATTAGCTCCTCACTTCGGAAGTTGTCCGGAGATCCGAAGACCACTTCCAGTGTGATTGAGCCCGTACAATGGGCCTCTACACCTGGGATGACGCCTTTAAAGGTCGTTTTGGTGGGTTTGATCCTCGAGGGGTCTATACCCATTTTGTGCACTGTATCCTGGTAAAGCAGGTTCAGGCTGCTGCCGCCGTCCATAAGGACTCGAGTGAGGTGATATCCGTCGATGATTGGGTCTAAGACCAATGCGGCAGATCCGCCATGACGGATACTCGTGGGGTGGTCCCTGCGATCAAAGGTGATCGGATAAGAGGACCATGGGTTGAACTTTGGGGCGACGGGCTCCATCGCATATACGTCCCTTAGTGCACGCTTCCGCTCCCTCTTGGGGATGTGGGTTGCGTATATCATGTTCACCGTCCTTACTTGTGGGGGGAACCTCTTCTGTCCTCCCGTGTTCTGCGGCCGGGGCTCCTCCTCGTCATCGCTGTGCAGCCCCTTGTCCTTATTTTCGGTGTTTAATTTGCCGGCCTGCTTGAACACCCAACATTCTCTATTGGTGTGATTGGCTGGTTTGTCAGGGGTGCTGTGTATTTGGCACGAGCGATAGAGTATGCGGTCCAGACTGGATGGCTTTTTCCGCTGATCGGGTTTAGAGCCTTTGAATCCGGCATTGACTGCCGTATCCTCGGCGTTATCGCCGTTATTGCGGCATTTATGTTTGTTGCGACGTGGCCTGTCGTTACTATCCTTGGTATCCAAAGTGCCAAGGTTCCTTGATATGTTGTTGCTGCGAGCCGACCAGCTATCCTCTCCCGCGCAAAAGCGGGTCATGAGTGTCGTGAGGGCTGCCATTGATTTCGGCTTTTCCTGACCGAGGTGCCGGGCGAGCCACTCGTCACGGATGTTGTGCTTAAATGCCGCTAAGGCCTCTGCATCCGGACAGTCGACAATTTGATTCTTCTTAGTTAAGAACCGAGTCCAGAATTGCCTGGCCGATTCCCCTGGCTGTTGAATTATGTGGCTCAGGTCATCGGCATCTGGTGGTCGCACATAAGTGCCCTGGAAGTTGTCGAGGAATGCATCTTCCAGATCCTCCCAACAGCCGACGGAGTCTGCTGGCAAGCGATTCAGCCAATGTCGAGCTAGTCCTTTAAGTTTTAATGGGAGGTACTTGATGGCATGTAGATTGTCGTCGCGAGCCATGTGGATGTGGAGGAGGAAGTCCTCGATCCATACCGCGGGATCTGTTGTACCATCGTATGATTTGATATTTACGGGTTAAAAACCCTCTGGGAATTCATGATCCATTACTTCGTAAGTGAAGCATAGGGGGTGTGCGGCGCCTCTGTGCTGGGCTATATCGCGACGCGGCTCGTATGAGTCTTGCCTGCTGTATTCGACCCGACCGGATTTACTTTTACTGTATCCGACGTGATGGTCACCGTCCCGCGTAGGGGCGCGCCCTCGTGATCCATAGATCGATCTTGCGTGTTTTGCCCTGTCTTCCAATACGTCTCACAGGTCTCGCGTGTTTCCCGGTGACTTGGTATCTTTGTTTGAATGGCGGCGGGGTGCAGGCTGATTTTCAGGCTGGACTGCCTCTCTATCTCGGCCACGGGGTGGCCGATCAGCTGCATCGTACACTGGTGATGTAGGTTTCCATGCTTCCTCCTCAAGTCGGGGTAGCAACCTGCGCTTTGAGTGACTCTTGGAGGGGCGTTTGAGTTCGTATTCCTAGGCCGCAAGGACTTTAGTCCATCTATCTGCTAGAAAGTCCTGATCAACTCGAAGTTGTTGCTGTTTTTTCTTCAGGCTATTTGCTGTGGCTATAAGCCGGCACTTGAAGCGCTCCTGCTCGACGGGACCCTCAGGTACGACAAATTCTTCGTCTTCGAGGCTCACTTCGTCTTCGGAGGGAGGCATGTAATTGTCCTCCTCTCCCTCTGCTGCTCGCTCCGGAGGGCTGGCTTGTTCATCCTCCGGCTCTGGATCCTGCTGGAGGGGATTGTCATCGTCTTCGGCACTGTCCAGAGTACTGTTATCTCCTGTGCCGGTATCACCGCTTTTGCTGTGGCGAGACTTAGAGCAGCGCCGCTGACGTCGGCGCTTAGGTTGCTTCTTGGAGGGGTCATCCTCCGCTGTCTTGTCGCCATTGCCTTCTTTGGGTGTATCCACCAAGTATATATCGTATGATGAGGGGGCGGTCCAGTGCCCCGTGGGCAGTGGTTCCTGTTCGTCTCCTCCATCGTTGTCCATACCATCGATGTCTTCGGAGTCGAAGTCGAGCATGTCGGTTAGATCATCGACAATGGCTACTAAGTGGGTGGTGGGTGGGGCCTGAATTTCTTCATCGTCCGCATCCCCTTCTAGCCGAACATAGTCCAAGGTTCTCCTGACAAAGAGAGACACTACAAAAAAATACACTTCCGTGATGATACGCGTTTGTCACACTAGGTCGCTTTTTTTGTCATGCATGTACATCCATGACAAATTTATGACAGAATCAAGATAGTCATACCTGTGCTGTCGTAGAAGTGTTCCATGACATTGCCAAAATTATCATCACGGAAGTGTCCACTTCCATGACGATAAATCGCGCGTCACAGAAGTGCTTTCATCAAGGGTGACCGACACGTGGCATCCACCGTAACGGAACGCCGTTAAGCTATCGGGTCGGATTTTGGATCCGATAACCCGTTAACACCCACAACCAATGCCGATTTTCCACGTGTAAAATTCTCATTGGCTGACGGATCCAACGGGCGAGATGGGCCTATGATATGTTAACACATGGACCGGCCCAAAAGTGGCCCACAAAGATTAAATGGGCCGGCCGAAGGCCCATAAGATTTAGCGGACCATAATGGGCCGGCCCAGTTAAAGGCCCACAAAATTTAGCGGACCATAATGGGCCGGACCAGCTAAAGGCCCACATGATTTTGCAGACCATAATGGGCCGGCCCAGCTAAAGGCCCGCAAGATTTTGCGGACCATAATGGGCCGGGCCAGCTAAAGGCCCACAAGATTCTGCCGACCATAATTTGTCGGCCCAGCTAAAGGCCCAACATTCTCTGTCAAATCGGCCCATCAATGGCCTGTCCTAAACTTGCCATCAACGCGGCCCATGGTCACTTCTGGCCCGTTAACAGTCCGCTAAGTAATTGGGCCGAATTATGGCCCGGTGTATTTCCGGCCTGTTAAAGGTCCGGCTTCATTTGGCCCCATTTACAGGCCATCAAAACTTTCGGCTCATAAATGACCGTGAAGGATTTGGGTCATATTCGACCATGTCTGACATTCGGCCTGTTAGAGGCCCGCTATTGCTTTGGGCCACTTTGAGCCTGTTGTCATTTTTGGCCTGTTAAAGCCGGACGTAAACCATGGGCCATATGTGGCCCAACATCATATCGGGCCCATTAACGGCCCATATAGAAATGACGATAATCTAGCCCGACCAAAGTTTCGGCCTGTTAAAGGCCCATGTATTAGGTCGGCGCATTTACGACCCGTCCGAATTTCGGCCTGTTAAAGTCCAGTGGGTTATTTGGCACAATCAGGGCCCAATCTCACTTTCGGTCTATTAAAGGCCCATGTATTTTATAGGCTCGATATATTTACACCTGTAAACGGCCTATTTTTACTGACGACCCAGGTTATGTTTAGGCCTGTTAAAGGCCCACTATGGGCACAGGCCTACCAGAAAAATATGAAAGCTTATGCTGATTTAGGCCCAGATATATTTAGTGGGCTACATGCCAATTTCGGCCCGTAATCATTTTTAGCCCAATTGAAATGGGCCCGACGAATGTTGGCTTGTTGGGCTCCTAGGAAGCTTTCGACCGATTACATTACTAAGATAAACCTACACTATACAAAAATAGCGTCGTAATTACTGCAGCCTGAGGCAGCATCATAAATGTTGTATCACAACAAAATAAATTCCAACCATACAACAAAAGGCCTGTTGGCATAAAGTTTACAGTCCTTCCAGATAAAAGCACCATCAGATGTATAGAAGCATAGATCATTTGACCTGAGTGCTAATGTTTCAGGCTGTAGAATCTAATGGAGCAGCATGATCTCCACCTTTTTTCCGCCATTGCTCTTGAACAACGAAGCGAATGTCTGATAGTCTGGTTTCAAAACCATTCATATCTTGACGACATTTCTCAACCACTATTCTTGTTTACGAAACAACGTCCATTAGGGATTGGACTTGTGTCTGGAGCACAGATATATCACTCTGTCTAGCAGGAAGATTTTGTTCAATAGGCGATTTGGACGAGGTTACCTTGACAACCAACCCAGAATTACGCAGGAAGGTGCCTTTTGCATTGTTAGTGGAGAGATACTGACGCACTGCAGCAAGAGGTGACATTGTGCCTGTAGTAGCCTCGTCACCTTCAGGTGGTTGTGGCTGTTCAATCATTTGTTCCATAGCTTCCTGAAAGTTTGAACTTGTAGATTAGTTACCAGATAAGTTACTAATGAGACAAAAAGAAACAGAGTAGGTTAAACGTTTATACATAACTTATTTTGGTGAACTACTGTAATACATTAGCATGTATTGTAGTGCCAACTACATAATAAAATCACTTTCGGAACATATGTCCATGTAGCATGCCTACTGTATTGTCTATTTCCTCACATTCGTTGACATCTAAGGATAAAGAGACATGGTTGAAAGTAGGATGAACATAATATGACATCATTCATATCATGGGCAAACAGATATAAAACAAACAGGCTATTTTATCATTGTGTGCGCACGTGAACATAACAACTAGATTACAGATCAAGACCAAAAGAATATCCTTCATCTGTTTTAAACCATGTAAGGTGAAATGATACGTTAAGACAACTGTGAATAAAAGTGAATAGAGTAACTGACATTGGCTGCAAACCAAGTAGTTAAATGAACACATCACAGTACCAATCAGTTCAAGGCAGGAGGAGTAAGGACTTACAACAGCGGCTTGAACTGGTGTGCTCATGCCCTTCATCTTGCTGGTGTGGCAATCCTTGAAGATTTGCACTGCATTCGGTTCAAGTTCTTTTTGGTCCGCATGGGATTTCCTCTGTATTTGGAACAAGTCAATATAGATACGATAATATGGCACAAAAAAAAGAAGGAAGTAGCAGCTATTTATAAGAGCCTCGCAGTGTGCAATATAGCTACGAGATCCTGTGGTCTGTTGGAATTTCACTTTAGGACGGTTGGTTTTGTTCTTCAAATAGTTAGCCTAGAAGAAGATACACTTGTAAGGCACATACATAAATACAAGTTCAATATGTGGTCTGATCAAATACATATAGCCTACCTGATACTTTGGATCAGACCAGTGTTTAACGAGGGCTGTCCAGTCTTCATCTGTAATATATTCCACTGGAGATGTTTGGGCGATTTCATTGTTAGCCTTGCCTTCAAAGTGAGATTTTCTAAGGTGGTACCGATACTGTCGCAGAGCAGACTGAAAAACATGAGTGCATGCTTGTCTAGTTGCATCATCTTTCGGATCCAACTTGAACCTCATCTGTTGAAAAAAGAATGAGAGTCTTATTAGGAGGAAGCTAGAAAGTATGGGACAGAGCAAGACAATATTACTAATTGCGATGAATAACATTACTTACAGATAAATGGTCAAGGAAGGTGTTAAACTGGGTATTGTCTTTCTCATTCCTGTACTGGATCCACGTTAGGAGGATACGTGCATGACACCTAACGGCAACGGCTGCCTCTAATACTAACTTGGCTGACTCTGTAGCATCACGTGGCCTTTTTAAACCTGCCTCAAAATGGATCTCCATTCTTCCTCCTTTAGATTTTGTTAATCTGTCAAGCATTATCCCTGATGTCTGTTTCCGCTTGCGCCGTGGTGCTAGTTCAACAACGAATATGGAAAGTGTTACTGTACATCAAACTGTGAGAGTACATATAAAGGAGCATGCAACTGCAACTTGACTCGGTCAGGTATCGTCTTGGTGTTGATGCTCATGAGGTTCATCTGATCTTGCCAAGTCCTGTTGTGTCAGCCGTGCTTCGGAAGTAGTGTTAGGTGTGAAGGCAGCTTGGGAACTGGCCAGTTCCGGAGCAAACAAACGAGTAACTGGTTGAGATGCTGGTACAGTTGAAGCGGATGCTACAGTTGGTGGAGCAGGTGATATTGTGTTTGTAGATTTAGCCGGTGGACTTGGACCTTCTACTGCACTATAAGTACCAGCAGAATCTCGACGATAGAACCTTTTCCATTTCACCGGACGAGTAACAACACTCCCTACTATATTATTTTCCTTGCTCTTTTTTGACTTTGCCATGTCAAGCTGTATCCACAACACAAAAGAATAAAATCACTCTTCAGAACTCATTGATGCATGATACAGACAAGCAATACTTTGATGTAAGACAACCGTATGAGGATGGAATATGTAAGAAAAACAGGACGACATGACATATTCACAGCTATGATGTGCAAACTAAGCAGAAGGATTTTCAAGAAAGTAGAAGTAATGCAAGCTAGACACCATATGAAAGATGCAACCAATATTACTCTACCAAGTTAAAAGTGTCTTGTAATAAGTGGCAATTCGAAAAATTAGAAGCAGTACAACGTAGAAATCAATGCAAGATGCAACCACTATCAAACTGCCATGTTAAAAGCGTCCAATCATGAGTGACTGATGCGGGATACACAACATCAGTACTTTGATGTAAGAACATGGTATTATAGATAGATGTAGTGTATTCTAGACACAAAAAGCCATGTCATATGCACATGTATAACGTATAAACTCAGCAGGTGCAATTTAATCAAAATAGAAGAAATACAGGCTAGACAACATATGCAACATGAAACCAATTATCACACTGTCAACTTAGAGCAAGCACATGCGATGGTGGAGTACGGGAGATGAACTCATCATGTAGACTTGGGACTTCAACTTCATTAGCAGTAGCAGTGGCAAATCTAGAGAGTCTCTGTTTGCGTCGGTGTGGAGGACCACCAACATCCCCTAACTTACTCTTTTCCTTCCTATTTCTGATATTGCCTTATGAAGTCAAAACCACAAGAAGATGAATAAAATTAGCTCTGCATAACTGGTTGATGCATGATACAGACGAACACTACTTTGATGTAAGGCAAGCGCATGATAGGAGGATGGAATATATACAAAAAAAGACAGTGTTTCATATTCACACGTACAATAGTGTGTCTTATGGGTAAGTAATCGTTGCAGGTATAAGTTGTAAGCTACGCAGATGCAATTCAACATAATCAGAAGCAATACAAACTAGACATCATACGGAAAACGCAACCACGTATAACAGTTCCAAGTAAGAGCAAGCAGCGGTGATGGTGGAGTAGGGGAGATGTGCTCATCATGTACATGTATGTTCTAGAAACAGGAACACGTGTCATATTCACAGGCATTATGTGTAAAGTAAGCAGATGCAATTCAAGTTAGAAGCAACACAAGCTAGACATCATACGCAACATGCAACCACATATAATAGTGTCAAGTTAGAGCAAGCACCTGTGACGGTGGAGTGGGGGAGTCATCATCTACACACCTACGTTGACTGTCCAGCCTTGTGTTGTCTTGCGAATCTTGTTGGGAGGATGGCGGAGTAGAATCTGTAGAGACCCCCTGTTTGAGTTGCTCCGAAGGACCACCATCATCCACTGCCGGACTAATTTCTTTCAGCTACAATGATTTTGCATTGTGAAGTCAAAATGATAAGAAAAAGGGATCAGAAACACTGCAAGACACCATATGGAAGGTGCAATCAATATCACTCTGCCAAGTTAAAACTGTCTCGTCATAGGTGGCGTTCATCAAACTACAAGAAATACATGCTAGAAATCATATTCAAGACGCAAAGCAATATCACACTGCCAACTTAAAGGTGTCCCATCATAAGTGACTGATGCAGGATACACAAGAAGAGTAGTTTCATGTAAGAACATGGTGTGATAGACAAATATAGTATGTACCAAAAACCGGAAAGCGTGTCATATTCACATGTATCATGTGTAAGCTAAGCAGATGCAGTTTACACTAATTAGGAGCAATACGAGCTAGACACCATATGCAACATGCAACCAGATATCACACTGCCAAGTTAGAGCAAGCACCTTGGATGGTGGAGTAGGGGAGCGGAGAATTGGACCTTGTAATGCACTATTAGTACAAGGAGAATCGGTACAGATGCTCTATTTACGTTGCTGCAGAGGACCACCATCATACACTGCCGGACTAATTTCCTTCCTCTTTCTTGATTTTGCCTTGTGAAGTCAAACCGATAAGAAAAAGGGACTAGAAACACTGCAAGACACCATATGGAAGGTGCAATCAATATCACTCTGCCAAGTTAAAACTGTCTCGTCATAGGTGGCGTTCATCAAACTAGAAGCAATACATGCTAGAAATCATATTCAAGACGCAAACCAATATCACACTGCCAACTTAAAGGTGTCCCATCATAAGTGACAGATGCAGGATACACAAGAAGAGTAGTTTCATGTAAGAACATGGTGTGATAGACAGATGTAGTATGTACCAAAAACAGGAAAGCGTGTCATATTCACATGTATCATGTGTAAGCTAAGCAGATGCAGTTTACACTAATTAGGAGCAATACGAGCTAGACACCATATGCAACATGTAACTAGATATCACACTGCCAAGTTAGAGCAAGCACCTTGGATGGTGGAGTAGGGGAGCGGAGACTTGGACCTTGTAATGCACTATCAGTACAAGGAGAATCGGTACAGATGCTCCGTTTACGTTGCTGCAGAGGACCACCATCATCGCCTTCCTTACTCTTTTCCTTCCTCTTTCTTGATTTTGCCTTGTCAAGTCAAACCCACAAGAAAAAGGAATAAAATTTGCTCTTCGGAACTCATTGATGCATGATACTGACGAGCACTACTTTCAAGTAAGGCAGCCGCATGATAGTAGGATGGAATATGTATGAAAAACAGGACGGCGTGACATATTGACATGTATGATGTATAAAGTGTAGACTAAGCACAAGGTGCTTGAACTTGTTAGAATCGATGCAAGCTAGAAACCATATGAAAGATGAAACCAATATCACTCTGCCAAATTAAAAGGGTGCCCTAACAAATGTATTTGACCAAATTAGAAGCAATACATGGCAACAGGCTAGAAATAATATGCAATATGCAATGAATAAAGGTGACTCATTGTAAGTGATTGATGCAGGATACAGAAGACAGGTAGTTTCATGTAAGAACAAGGTTAACACATAGATGTAGTGTGTACCGAAAATAGGAAGGCATGTCATATTCACAGGTATAGTGTGTAAACTAAGTAGATGCAATTTACCCTAATTAGAAGCATTACAAGCTAGACACCGTATGCAACATGCAACCGCATATCACACTGCGAAGTTGGAGCAAGCACCTGTGATGGTGGTGTAGGGGAAGTGCGGTCTTCAGGTACAGAGTGTCGGGGAAACTGACTCCACGAACACCTATGGGACCGGAGCCCCTTTTCGGTTCGGCGGGGGGCGGAGATCGCACGAAGAGCAGATCGAGGCGAGGGACACGAGCGGTTTACCCAGCTTCGGGCCGCACGGATGCGTAAAACCCTACTGCTGCTTTGTGGATTGTATTGGTTTCTTGCTTGTCGGTGTACTAAAGTAGGGGTACCTTAGTACCCCGAACTTGTGCACGGGCAGTAGTAGCGTCCCGCAGCAAGGCTTGCCAGGGGAGCGACAAGAGTCTCCACGGCCCTTTCTGGGCCGGACGAAGGCCAAGTGATCGGGCCTGGAAGACCAAGCCCCGGCAAGAGGAGCTTGCCGGGCCAAGAAGGCGAGGTCCGGCAAGAGGAGCTTGCCGGACCAAGGCGACAAGGCCCCGGCAAGAGGAGCTTGCCGGGACGACTAAGCCGAAGCACCAAGGCCCCGGCGGGAGGAGCTCGCCGGGACGGCCAAACTAAGGCACCCCAAGAGAAGCCCGCCGCGGCGCGCCGCGCGCCCCGGCAAGGCCTGACGAGCGGCAAGCTCTCAGGTGCGGCAAGACAACCACCGCGGCAAGCCACTTGCCGCGGCAAACCACCACCTCAGGCATGCGCTCCAGCTCACCTGCCCACTCGTCACTCTGGAGCTTCCCTAGAGGCACGTGACGGGGCGCCACGCAACCTGGGGCGCGCGGTGGCATGCGACGTTGGCAGAGTCGCCCCCGTGGCAAGCGGAGGCGCCCCAGCGGTCCGCCTCGGCACTGTTCAGGCGATCCAGACGGGCATTTAATGCCTTTGTCCCCCGCCGTCAGAGTTAGGTGCGATAGCACTGTGCGGCCACTGTTCGCACAGTTCCTTGCCATTTTTACCCTCACCTACGTCGCTACCTGTGGGAAACCCCTTGGCATATAAAAGGAGGCCCATGCGCACATAGGAGAGGGGAGGACCGAAAAGGAGGACACCGAGTAGACCCTCGTCTACGTCCAGCTCCAACTTACTGTAGCTTCTTGCGCTCCAGAGCAAGAACTCGAATCAACCAGACAAGCAGCAGTAGGGTTTTACGCATCTGTGCAGCCCGAAGCTGGGTAAAATCGTTGTGTGTGTGTCGCCTCGATCTGCTCTTTGTGCAACCTCCGCCCCCCGCCGAACCGACAAAGGGGCTCCGTCCCCATAGGTGCTCATGGAGGTCGATTTCCCCCGACATCCTTGGCGCGCCAGGTAGGGGGTGCGTCGAGGTTGTGTGAACCAGATCCGGCGTCCGCGCGAGCCAGACTCTCATTGTTTGCGCTGGCATGGCGTCGAAGAAGAAAGCTCCGGAGGTGACCGGTCCGTCAGCGTCGAACCCACCGCCCATGGAGCAGACGGGTGGTGGGGAGGACGCCGGCGGAGGAACGGGCGCCGTCGAACCAGTTCTTGGTCCCGCGACGTCCGAGCTTGCCCCGCGCCCCTCTCAGGAGGCGCGAAACCAGCAGCGTCATGGTACCCATGGTACCATACGCTCGCTGGACCCAGACCGTGCTGGTGGGTCCCAAGGCGCTCAGGACCAGCATGCAATCCAGTGTGCCGGAACGAGCGTCGCGCGGCTGCCTGGACCGGGTGCTGCTCCTTCTAACATAGTTAGGAGTTCGAGCACATCCCGCTCCTCGCGCCGTTCGCCACCTCTGCCCGCCACCCCAGCGGAAGCTCTCGCGCAAGCTCAGCTACTCCTAGACTGCCCTCCAACGGCGGACAAGCTCGACAACTGGAGGGCAACCATCCAGAGCCTCATCGGTTTCGCCAACGGCGACACTCTGCGGCAGCGCAGCGCGTCGCAGCCACGGCCAGTCACCCAGGTGAGAACCGATGGCGCCAAGAATGGCGGGGGTGCGACCACCGTGCACTCCCCGCCCCAGAAGCTGCGGTCGCTGATTCGCCGGGCTCATCTCGACAACGACTCCACCGCGTCGTCGAACCCGCGTAATCGCCGCGACCAACGCCAAGTCCTTCACGAACGAAGGGAAGAAGACGCTCGAACCCGCATCGAGCGCAGAAGAGAGGCGCGGCGTCAATCAGACCAGCGCGTTGAGCCCTCTGGAAACATGCACGCACCGGGGGAACCAGGCGAACTGCCGTATTCGGTAGGCTGCCCCGCGTTCACCCGCGAGCTGCGGCAAGTCCAGTGGCCCAGCACGAAGAACTTCAAGCCCGACGTGCCCGAGAAGTACGACGGCAAGTCGCACCCGTCGGAGTTCCTCAGCATCTACACCATTGCGGTGCAAGCTGCCGGGGGACGGGACGACAAGATCCTTGCCAACTACTTCCCGCTGGTACTCAAGCCCAACGTCAGATCCTGGCTCATGCACTTGCCGGACGGCTCCATCTCCTCCTGGCTAGATCTATGCCATCAGTTCGTTGGCGCCTTCACGGGCGGCCACAAACCCCATGGCCAGGCAAGCGACCTTCATCTGCTTGTTCAGAAGGAGGGGGAGCCTTTGCGCAAGTTCATCCAGAGGTTCAGCCGTGTGCACTACAACATCCCAGACGTCCACCCCGCCGCGGTGATCAGCGCGTTCCACCAGAACATGCGCAACCGCAGGATGCGGGAGGAGATGGCGATGTGCAAAATCAAGGAGGTCAGCGAGCTTTACGCCCTGGCCGACAAGTGCGCACGCGCTGAGGAGGGGAGGAAGCTCCCCAGAGAAAGTGTTGGAGAAGGAGAATCCGACAGTGAAGGTACCGCCCCGGCAAGGAGAGGCCGGCGGCGGAACGGCAAAAAGAAGAAAAATCCAGAGGTGCTAGTTGTCGAGAAGTCCGGCAGCGAGGGCTCCGCCAAGAAAGCCCAGGCGGGAGGCCCCGGCAAGGAGGTTGTCGGGTGCGCCAACTGCCGGGTGGTGGCTGCTGCCGACAAGCGGGACGGTACCGACAAGAAGTACTGCAAGATCCACCGTACCAGGGGCCACGACCTCCAGAGTTGCAAGCAAGTCGAGCGACTCATCGAGCTGCAGAAGGCCGAGTACGCACGATGCGACAAGGAGAGAGCCCAAGCAGGCGGCGGGGGATCCGGCACGAAGCGTCCCGGCCCGGAGGAGCGCCGCGGCAAGGACAAGCAGCGGCAAGCAGACAGACCTCCCCGGGGACGCGACAAGGACGAAGACAATGACGACGACGAAGACATGGAAGACCCCGAGACCAGCGAGCAGGAGTTTCAGAGAGCCACTGAGGTCTTGTGTGTGGACGGCGGTGCCTCCCTGCACGCTTCCCACCACCAGCTCAAACGATGGGTGCGGGAGGTTAATGCAGCGGAGCCACCCGTCGAGTCACGCAAACCCCTGAGATGGTCCAGCACGCCTATCATCTTCGACATTGAGGACCACCCTGATCGCACAACCGCGGTCGGGTGCTTGCCGATGTTGGTTTCCCCAACGGTCCGCAACCTCAAGGTCACTAAGATGCTAGTTGACGGCGGGGCCGGTTTGAATCTGATCTCCTCTGCTGTTCTCCGGAGACTCCAAGTTCCCGACAGCGAGCTCGAAGAAACCGACGCATTCCAAGGAATCAACCCGGGAAGGAGCAAGCCGAAGGGAAAGATCACGCTGCCGGTAACATTTGGCAGCGAACTGAATTTCAGGACTAAGAAGGTCACCTTTGACGTCGCCGACTTTCCGTTGCCTTACAATGGGATCCTCGGCCGACCAGCGCTCGCCAAGTTCATGGCGGCCTCTCACCACGCGTATAACATGCTCAAGATGCCTGGCCCGATAAGCGTCATTTCTGTCCCCGACGACAAAAAGGATGCCCTTATCTGCGCCGACCAAATATACCGGGACACAACAGCAGCAACGGCCCGCGGCCCACTTGCCGCTGGAGCTTCCAGGGGAAAGAAGAAGCCCGACAGGTGCTCTGGCGCCCACTCCGGCAAGCGCGCCTCTTCGGAGTGCTGCGCTGCCGTCGAGGACGTGCCATCGAGCCCCGCCGGCAAGAAGACCAAGCCCGGCAGGTGCTCTGGCGCCCAATCCGGCAAGCGCGCCTCTTCGGAGTGCTGCGCTGCCGTCGAGGACGTGCCATCGAGCCCCGCCGGCAAGAAGGCCAAGCCCGGCGAATGCTCTGGTGCCCACTCCGGCAAGCGCGCCCCTTCGGAGCGCTGCGCTGCCGTTGAGGACGCACCATCGAGCCCCGCCGGTAAACACAAGAAGAAGCGGAAAGAGTAGCCCGGCAGTACAGTATGTACCAGTTCGTCGACGGCGCACTGTACAGAAGAGGACGCAATGGGGTGAAATTGAAGTGCATTCACCGGGAAGACGGACAGGAGCTGTTGGCGGAGATACATGGAGGCATATGTGGACACCACATTGGCGCCAGAGCACTTGCCGGCAAAGCGTTCCGGCAAGGTTTCTTCTGGCCAACAGCCCTCCAGGATGCAACTGCACAAGTAACCAAGTGTGAAGCATGCCAGTTCCATTCCAAGAAGATACACCAGCCAGCTCAAGCTCTCCATATGATCCCTTTGTCCTGGCCCTTCTCGGTTTGGGGGCTCGATATCCTCGGCCCCTTCCCCCGAGCCGTCGGGGGCTTTGAGTACTTGTTCGTTGCCATCGACAAGTTCACAAAGTGGCCAGAAGTGGAACCGGTGAGGAAGGTGACAGCCCAGTCCACGATCAAATTCTTCAGGTCGATTGTTTGCCGCTTCGGGATCCCCAACAGGATCATCACCGACAACGGTACGCAGTTCACAAGCCACGCTTTCATGCAGTACACCCAAAACCTCGGCACCAAGGTCTGCTTCGCTTCTGTTGCTCATCCCCGGAGCAACGGTCAAGCGGAAAGGGACAACGCCGAGGTACTGCGCGGGCTCAAGACCAGAAGTTTTGACATGCTGCTCAAGCGCGGACGGAACTGGATCGAGGAGCTGCCGGCGGTTCTTTGGTCGGTTAGAACGACGCCAAATCGGGCCACCGGCCAGACACCATTTGCTCTAGTCTATGGAGCAGAAGCAGTTACCCCCACGGAACTCGTATACGGGTCACCTCGAGTGCTCGCTTATGATGAGCTTGAGCAAGAGCGGTCGCGTGAAGATGACGCACTGCTCGTCGAGGAGGATCGTCTCCAGACTGCTGTGCGATTCGCTCGCTACCAGCAAGCTCTGCGTCGCTATCATAGCCGCAAAGTTAAAGCCAGGAGCCTCGAGGAAGGCGACCTTGTTCTTCGGCGCGTTCAGTCGGCCAAGATACACAACAAGTTGACGCCGAAGTGGGAAGGCCCTTACCGGGTGAAACGAGTCACGAGGCCCGGCGCCGTCCGCCTCGAGACCGAAGATGGTACTCCGGTGAGCAATTCCTGGAACATTGAGCATCTTCGCAAGTTTTACCCGTAAGGCGCGGTTGTCGGACCCCGTCCGGCAACCAACTCTTTGTACAAAAGTTTTGCCGCAGTTGCATGTAATCCTTTGTACAAAGCCAGGCGCAGACCCTGGCAGCAATGAAGCGCTGGCGCCCCCAAGTTTTAGCATGCATGCTGAGTCGAGTCTCGTCCTTGGTTAGGGTTGATAGTGCCTAACAGTCGCTAACCCCTAACTTAGAGGTCGAGTCCGCGTCTTTTTCCCGTCCTTTCCCTTTGGCTCGCAGGAATTGCATACCCTTGCCGAGCCGCTCAAGGACGAAGAAGGGGAGAAGGGTGAGCCAGCACCCGCGCCCTGGCAAGCTAGAGTTGCCGGGGGCTGCAACCTCAGATAGGTCTTTACATCCCTTATCATGCATTCTCTCGTGAGCTGCGGAATGCGAAAACCTTGCTTCCTCCTAAAAGCTGCCGTGCTCTCTTAAGCGACAAACCCCGGAGCGCGTTCCCGGGGCCCGCTTCTGATAGTAGCCGCGGCGGCAAGAGGAGGAAGCAAAGGGCCAGAACCCGCCTTCTCCCTGCCTCCGCCAAGAGCGTGAGGAGGGCCAAGGGGCGCGGGGAGACAACAGGGTCCATTGCCGGGCGGGGAAGTGTCTATCTTAACGATGCAAAGGGTTCGCTCCTTGCCGCGGGATGTACCCGCGAGACAAATGGTCCGGCAAACACTCCCTTTTCATTAAAAACATTCCACTCAGGTACAACTCACAGAGAATGAAAAACATGAAAGATGGGATTACAAGATTTAAACACAATTAAGGCCCGAGGGCTTACAAGATAAAAAGAGATAAGGTGCCCGTAATCCCTTTCTTGTCTCTCTCCTCAGGAGGTAGGGCAAGGAGGCGAGAAGGGCAAAAGGGGCGCCTAGACGAGCTACGGGTGGCAGAAGACGCCAAGAGAGCATCCGGGGCTCCGGAGGCCGGATGGAGACGGCGACGCCGGAAGCGGAGCTCGAGAAGTAGGCTGCGGGACGTCAACACGCTGTCGAGGGCATCTAGCCCTCGTACTCCGAGTTGACGGCCTTGCCGCCGGCCTCTTCCGCAGCCTCGCCACTCCGGCCACCCGAGAAGACGAAGCCCCGGCAAGAGGAGCTTGCCGGGCCGGAGAGAAGACCCCGGTGGTCGTCGCCGCGAGCAGGGGTGGTAACGGCGTCTGGGGCGAAGCTGGAAGACGTGGCAGCGGCCTTGCCGCCCGCCCTCTTCCTCTTCCGCAGCCTCCCTACGCCAGCCGCCCAAGGAGACGACCCCGGGGAGTTCACGGCGCCAGCGACGCGGACGATGGGGGGTCGCCGGTGCCACACGGAGTTGCGACCGGCACCTAGTCGGACCCGTCATCCCGGCGACCGCTCCCCTCGTCGTCGCTGTCGCTCCCCTCCTTGTCACCCTCGCTCGAAGAAGAGCCTCCGCTGTCGGAGGAGCTATCCACGCAGCACCGGGCCCGGGTGCCGAGGTCCCCGAAGACCTTGACGGAGAGGAGATCACCCTCCATCAGCTTAAAATGGAGGGTGAACCCCTCCATCAAGCTGTGGATCCGGGCTAACGACTTCCACCCTCGGCCAAGACACATCACGCCGGGGGCTCGGGATTCGACGTGGACTCGCGTACCACTGATCCCGCAGCCCCTCATGCGCAGTCTCAGCGTCTCGTGTTGCTCCGCTTCCAGGACGTCCACGAAGGGAGCCGGGAGGCGGAGGCAACGGCGAGGCGCCCGGCGCAGCCTGATGATGAACTCGCAGGGGTCGTCCCCGAGAGGAACCGCCGGGAGAAACGGAGCCGCCGGCGGAGGCGAGGCCGGCGCGCTGCCCCGCCCGCCTCGAGCGCCTCGGGCCCGTCCACGGCCTCGTCCATGACCTCGCCCCCTCCCCCTTCCCCTTACGGTTGGCTCCGTCACCACGGGTGCAAGGGAAGGAGGGGCGCGCTGCCTGGCGGCAACCCTTGCCGCCACCGAAGAAGGACCAGGGTTCCCTTTCTCCATGACAGTTGGGGAGAGGGGACCAGGGATCTAAGAGAAAGAAGGAAGGAGTGCGGACCCTCATCACCCCCTTCCGCTCCTTATAAAGGGGCGGAGTGGGGGCTCGACCGCCCCGCCCAACCAATCAAAGCAGAGGAAGGGCAGGCGACGGGGCCGACCCTCTACTTCGACCCGCGTCGGCCCGGTTTCCTGCCTCCACCACCGCAACCCCAAGTGCATGGAGGACGCGTGGCGGGCGAGCAGGGCCGAGGCGACAGATGAGGCGACCTCTCCCCACCCCGTGATCGTGGGGGCGGACGCCCCGAAAGCCGCGCCTCGACCCCGTTCGTTCGCCAAGCCGCGCCTCCACGTCTCCCCCCCCACTTGAAAGTGGGGGCGGACGTTTCGCCTATCCAAATACAGGAATCATGCCTGATGTGACGCACGCCTGCGGGCCTCAAGCCCCGCGCACGCCACCCACGTCACGCACGCCTCGCACGCCTCGCCCCCCCACGACGCCGCGATAAGCGCGCGCCACTTGGGGAGGGCGCAACGGGCACAGTGTTAAGGAGCAGCGCAACCCAGGCCACGCGTGCCCGTGCACTATTAGGGCCTGGCCCAACAACGCTCGGCACCGTGTATGGCCCAGACCCGGGGGCTCCTGTCGGTGTACTAAAGTAGGGGTACCTTAGTACCCCGAACTTGTGCACGGGCAGTAGTAGCGTCCCGCGGCAAGGCTTGCCAGGGGAGCGACAAGAGTCTCCACGGCCCTTTCTGGGCCGGACGAAGGCCAAGTGATCGGGCCTGGAAGACCAAGCCCCGGCAAGAGGAGCTTGCCGGGCCAAGAAGGCGAGGTCCGGCAAGAGGAGCTTGCCGGGCCAAGGTGACAAGGCCCCGGCAAGAGGAGCTTGCCGGGACGACTAAGCCGAAGCACCAAGGCCCCGGCGGGAGGAGCTCGCCGGGACGGCCAAACCAAGGCACCCCAAGAGAAGCCCGCCGCGGCGCGCCGCGCGCCCCGGCAAGGCCTGACGAGCGGCAAGCTCTCAGGTGCGGCAAGACAACCACCGCGGCAAGCCACTTGCCGCGGCAAACCACCACCTCAGGCATGCGCTCTAGCTCACCTGCCCACGCGTCACTCTGGAGCTTCCCCAGAGGCACGTGGCGGGGCGCCACGCAACCTGGGGCGCGCGGTGGCATGCGACGTTGGCAGAGTCGCCCCCGTGGCAAGCGGAGGCGCCCCTAACGGTCCGCCTCGGCACTGTTCAGGCGATCCAGACGGGCATTTAATGCCTTTGTCCCCCGCCGTCAGAGTTCGGTGCGATAGCACTGTGCGGCCACTGTTCGCACAGTTCCTTGCCATTTTTACCCTCACCTACGTCGCTACCTGTGGGAAACCCCTTGGCATATAAAAGGAGGCCCATGCGCACATAGGAGAGGGGAGGACCGAAAAGGAGGACACCCAGTAGACCCTCGTCTACGTCCAGCTCCAACTTACTGTAGCTTCTTGCGCTCCAGAGCAAGAACTCGAATCAACCAGACAAGCAGCAGTAGGGTTTTACGCATCCGTGCGGCCCGAAGCTGGGTAAAATCGTTGTGTGTGTGTCGCCTCGATCTGCTCTTTGTGCAACCTCCGCCCCCCGCCGAACCGACAAAGGGGCTCCGTCCCCATAGGTGCTCGTGAAGGTCGATTTCCCCCGACATTGCTCGGGAGCGCTGGGAGCTACAGTACTCACCAGCAGCTAACGAGACCGAGCGTGTGTGGATTTCGAATCCGGAACCCCCCTCTACGTTGCGCATGGGCCTCCTTTTATATGCTCAAAGGGGTCACCGACAGGTGGCAACGTAGGCAAGGGCAAAAATGTAAAAGGAGCTGCGGTTGGTACAGCTACTTATACAGTGTATCATACCTAACCCTGACGGCAGGGGACAAGGGCATTAAATGCCCGTCTGTGTCGCCCAAACAGTGCGAAAAGGGACCGTCAGGGACGCCACCGTTCGCCACGATGGCTATCTTGTCAGTGCTGCTTGCCGCCGCATACCCCTGGCTGCACAGCCTCCCGCCACGTGCGCCTGGAAGGGTCCCAGAGCGACACGTTGGTGGGTGAGCTGGAGCGCAGGTACAGAGTGGCTGCTTGCCGCGGCAAACGCCTCGCCACGGTAGTTATCTTGTTGCGCCCGGAAGCTTGTCGCTCTCCGGGCCTTGGTTGTCCTTCCCGGCAAGCTCCTCTTGCCGGGGCCTTGGTTAGCCTTCCCGGCAAGCTCCTATTGTCGGGGCCTCAGTTAGCCTTCCCGGCAAGCTCCTCTTGCCGGGGCCTTAGTTGGTCTTTCCGGCAGGCTCCTCTTGCCGGGGACTTGTGCTTGGGTGGCCTTCCCGGCAAGCTCCTCTTGCCGGGGCCTTGTCTCCTTGGCTTGAATACTTTGTTCTTGAATGGCTCCAAAGGAACCACGGAGGACCTTGGCGGTCACCTGGCAAGCTTTGCCGTGGGTCGCTGCGACTGCCCGTGCACAAGTTCGGGATACTAGGGTACCCCTACTCTAGTACACCAACAGGAGCCCCCGGGCCTGGGCCATACACGGTGCCGAGCGCTGTTGGGCCAGGCCCAAAACAGTGCACGGGCACGCGCGGCCTGGGGCATGTCGTATCTTACTCCGTATCCATCGCGCCCTCCCCGAACGCCACGCGTTAAGTGCGGCATCGTGGGGGAGATCGTGGGTGGTTCGCGCCTTCCCCACAAACGGAGGGAGGCGTGGAGGCGTGGTCCATTTACTGGACGGGGCCGAGGCGTCGTTTTCGAGGCGTCCACTCCCCACGATCACGGGGTGGGGGAGAGGTCGCCCCACCCGTCGCCTCGGTTCTGCCCGCCTGCCACGCGGCTTCCATGCACTTGGGGCGGCGAACGGTGGAGGCGGAAAACCGGGCCGTCGTGGGTCAAGGCAGCGGGTCGGTCCCAGCTCCCCCTCCTTCTGTGTCTTGATTGGTTGAGCGGGGCGGCCGAGCCCCCACCCTGTTCCTTTATAAGGAGCGGGAGGGGGGGGGACGGAGACCCGCATTCTTTCATCTCCTCTTTCCTTCAGCTTCTGCTCCCCTCTCTCTCCTTCGCCATGGAGAAAGAGAACCCTGGTCCTTCAACAGTGGCGACGAGGGTCGCCGCTAGGCAACACGTCCCTCCTCCCGCATCCGTGGCGGCAGAGCCAGCCGTAAGGGGAAGAGGGAGGGGGCGAGGCCGCGGGCGAGGTCGAGGGCGAGGCTGAGGCGCTCGGGGAAGAGGTGGACGGGGCGGCGCGTCGGCCTCGCCTCCGCCAGCGGCTCCTCTTCCCATGGCGGTCCATATCGGAGACGACCCTTGCGAGTTCTTCGTCAGGCTGCGTCGGCCGCCTCGTCGTCGCCTTCGACTCCCGACTCCATTTGCGAGCGAGATGGAGTTGAACCCGCCCGAGACACTGAGGTTGCACATAAGGGGCTGCGGAATCAGCGGCGTGCGAGTCCGCGTTGACTTCCCAGCCCCTAATGTGATGTATCTTGGTCGAGGGTGGAAGACGTTCGCCCGTATCCACCACCTGACGGAGGGGCTCACCCTCCATTTTAAGCTGATGGAGGGCGGTCTCCTCTCCGTCAAGGTCTTCGGGTGCTTCGGGACTCGTGCAAGGTGCTGCGTGGACAGCTCCTCTGATAGCGAAGACTCCTCCTCGAGCGAGAGTGACGAGGAGGACAACAGCGGCGATGAAGGGGGTAACGGGCGGCAGGATGACGGGTCCGACTAGGTGTCGGGCGTCGCTCCGTGCGGCACCGGCGACCCCATCATCCGTGTCGCCGGCTCCTTGAACTCCTCGGGGTCGTCTCCTTGGGTGGCTGGCGTAGGGAGGCTGCGGAAGAGGAAGAGGGCGGGCGGCAAGGCCGTCAACTCGGAGTACGGGGGCGTGACGCCCTCGACAGCGTGTTGACATCCTGTCGCCTCATCTTCGAGCCCTGCTTCCGGCGTCGCCATCACCATCCAGCCTTTGGACGGCCACCGAGATATTCTCTTGGTATCTTCTGTCACCCGTAGCTCGCCTAGGCGCCCCTTTTGCCCTTTTCGCCTCCTTGTCCTACCTCCTGAAGAGAGGGACAAGAAAAGGATTACGGGCACCTTATCTCTTTTTGATTTGTAAGCCCTCGGGCCTTAGCTGCATTTAAAACTTGTAATCCCAGCATTCATGTTTTTCATTCTCTATGAACTGTACCTGAGTGGAATGCTTTTTAGTGAAAAGGGGATGCTTGCCGGGTCACTTGTCTCGCGGGTGGAACCCACGTCAAGGTGCAAATCCTTGATATCCTTAAGACAGACACTTCTTTTCCCGGCAGCAGGCCCTGCCGTCTTCCCACGTCGCTCGACCTTTCTCACGCTCTTGGCGGAGGCAGGGATGAGGCGGGTTCGGGCTCCTCGTTTCGTCCCTTTGCTGCCGCGACTACGACCAAACCTGGCCCCAGGAACGGGCCCTAGGGCCTAGAGTTATGGGAGCATGGTAGCCTTTAGGAAGAAACGAGGTTTCGCACACCTCAGTCCATAGGAGAATGCATGATAAGGGATGAAAAACTTATCTGAGATTGCAGCCCCCGGCAACTCTGGTTCGCCGTGGGTGAATCTTTGTACTTGCAGCCCCCGGCAACACTGGCTTGCCGGGGTCCAGATGCTGGTCCGTCCTTCTTCTCTTTTTCGTCCTCAAGTGGTCCGGCCAGGATATGCGAGCCCTGCGAACCAAGGGAAACTAAAGAAAGGCAAAGGGACGCACACCCGACCTCTAGCTAGGGGTTAGCCGCTGCTAAGCACTATCAACCCTAACCAAGGGCAGGACTCGATCTAGCATGCATGCTATAACTTAGGGCACCAGCTTCATCTACGCACGGGGTCAGCGCCCGGCTTTGTACAAAGGATTACATGCAACAGCGGCAAGACTTGTATAAAAAGGTGGTTGCCGGACAGGGTCCGACAACCGCGCCTTACGGGTAAAACTTACGAAGATGTTCAATATTCCAGGAGTTGCTCACTAGAATGCCATCTTCCGTCTCAAGGCGGACAACGCCAGGCCTAGCGACTCGTTTCACCCGGTAAGGGCCTTCCCACTTCGGCGTCAACTTGTTGGAATTCTTGGCGGACTGAACGCGCCGAAGAACAAGGTCGCCTTCCTCGAGACTTCTGGCATTAACTTTGCAGCTATGGTAGTGGCGCAAAGCTTGCTGGTAACGAGCAGATCGCACAGCAGCCTGAAGACGATCTTCCTCAAGGAGCAGCGCGTCATTTTGCCGCAGCTGCTCTTGCTCAAGCTCATCATAAGCGAGCACTCGAGGTGACCCGTATACGAGTTCCGTGGGGATAACTGCCTCTGCTCCATAGACTAGAGCAAAGGGTGTCTGGCCAGTGGCTCGATTTGGCGTCGTCCTGATCGACCAAAGAACCACCGGCAGCTCCTCGATCCAGTTTCTTCCGCACTTGTGCAACCTGTCGAAAGTCCTGGTCTTGAGCCCATGCAACACTTCAGCATTTGCCCTCTCCGCTTGACCGTTGCATCTTGGGTGATCAACAGAAGCGAAGCAGATCTTGGCGCCAAGATCTTGGGCGTACTGCATGAAGGTGCGGCTCGTGAATTGCGTGCCATTGTCGGTGATGATCCTGTTAGGGATCCCGAAACGGCAAACAATCGACCTGAAGAACTTGACTGCTGACTGTGCTGTCACCTTCCTCACTGGTTCCACTTCCGGCCACTTTGTGAACTTGTCGATTGCGACGTACAAGTACTCAAAGCCCCCGACAGATCGGGGAAAGGGGCCGAGGATGTCGAGCCCCTAGACCAAAAATGGCCAGGATAAAGGGATTGTCTGGAGAGCTTGAGCTGGACGGTGTATCTGTTTGGAATGGAACTGGCACGCTTCACACTTGGTTACTTGTGCAGTTGCATCCTGGACGGCTGTCGGCCAAAAGAAACCTTGCCGGAAAGCTTTGCCGGCAAGTGCTCTTGCGCCAATCTGGTGACCACATATGCCTCCATGTATCTCTGCCAACAGCTTATGTCCGTCTTCCCGGGGAATACACTTCAATTTCACACCGTTGAGTCTTCTTCTGTACAGTTCGTTGTCGACAAACTGGCACATACTTGACTGCCGGGATACTCTTTCCGCTTCTTCCTGCTCTTCGGGAAGTTCTCCTGTCTGGAGGAAGAGGACAATCTGCTGTGCCCATGCTGGAGCTTGTGGCTCGACAACAAGGACCAAAGGCATATCTGCTGCTACGGGAACATCCGCTTCTACGGCGAGAACCTGCGGTTCAGCCGGAGCTTGACGTTCCCCGGCAAGCTTGCCGGAGCAAAACTTTTCGGGAGCGTTTGCTTCAACGGAACAAACCCTGGGGCTTGCCGGAGCAGACTGCTCCTCAGCACTCTTGGTGTTGATCTTGGGGACCTTCTTAGCGGCGGCTTCGGGGAGCTCTGCCGGAAAGTAGTCACCAGAAACCAACTTTCTCTTCTTGCTATGTCCAGCTGATGGTGTTACAGATGGTTGAGTCAGCTTGAGCACAAAGATCCCTGGTTCCATAGGTAACTTTAGTGCGGCGCACTTTGACAGGCCATCGGCAATGTCGTTCTGATCTCTTGGGACATGCTCCATCTGCAGGCCGTCAAAGTGCTCTTCTAGCTTTCTCACTTCATCAACGTAGGCTGCCATTAACGGACTCTGATAGTTCTTGTTCACTTGGCGGACGACAAGCTGCGAGTCACCCCTGACAATGAGCTTCTTGATCCCAAGGTCTGCTGCGATCCTGAGACCGGCAAGCAATCCTTCATACTCTGCAGTATTGTTCGTTGCTTGCTCCCTGGGAAAGTGCATCTGGACTATGTACTTGAGGTGCTCTCCGGTGGGTGCGATAAGCAGCACGCCTGCACCGGCGCCTTGCAGCGAGAAGGCACCATCAAAGTACATCAGCCACTCTTTGCTCGCTTCCTTGACGGGGATGCTCGTCTCTGGAATTTCTTCATCTTGTGTTGGCGTCCACTCTGCTATGAATTCTGCCAATGCTCTGCTTTGGATGGTTGAGGTGCTCTCAAACTTGAGGCCAAAGCTTGACAGTTCCAGTGCCCACTCGACGATCCTGCCTGTTGCTTCTGGATTCTGCAGTATCCTCTTCAGCGGAAAGCGAGTGACCACTGTGATCTCATGTGCTTGGAAGTAATGGCGCAACTTTCTCGAGGCCATGAGAAGGCCGAAAAGCAATTTCTGCACACCAGAATACCTTGACCTAGCCCCCTGCAGAAGGGAACTGACAAAGTAAACTGGGAGCTGCACCATCTTCTGTATCTCCTCATGTGCCTGCGCAGATCCATCTTTGTCGGGACCAGAGCTTGTCGGCGAAGCCCCCTGCTTGTCGCTGGATGTGCTTGCCGTGGTTGCCGGCTCATCATCCGCCTCCCTCTCCGCTACTAACGCAGCACTAACCACTTGGTTGGTTGCCGCTAGATATAGCAGCAACTTTTCTTGTGGCTTAGGTGCGACAAGTGTTGGAGTGGAGGGCAGGTATTTCTTCAAGTCCTGCAGCGCAGCCTCCGCTTCCGGAGTCCATTTCATTGGACCTGCCTTTTTCAAAATTTTGAAAAATGGCAGGGCGCGCTCAGCAGATCTTGAGATAAACCTGCTGAGAGCAGCCACACAACCGGCAAGTTTCCGTACATCCTTGACGCGCTTGGGTGCTTCAATCTGCTCAATGGCCTTGATCTTGTTGGGATTGGCTTCAATTCCCCTCTGAGACACAAAGAACCCGAGAAGCTTGCCGGAGGGGACTCCAAACACGCACTTCTCAGGGTTAAGCTTGAGATTGATCTTGCGCAGATTTGCAAATGTTTCATCTAGATCTTGAATCAGAGTTGCTTTGTCCTTGCTCTTGACCACTATATCATCCATGTAGGCTTCCACATTTCTATGTATCTGCGGCTCAAAGGCAGTATGGACTACTCTTGCAAATGTTGGACCAGCATTCTTCAAACCGAAAGGCATCCATACGAAACAGTACGTGCCACACGGAGTGATGAACGCTGTCTTCTCCTCATCCTCTTCAGCCATGAAGATCTGATGGTATCCTGAGTATGCATCAAGAAATGAAAGCAAGTCACATCCGGCCGTGGAGTCAACGATCTGGTCAATGCGCGGCAAGGGAAATGGGTCTTTGGGACAAGCTTTATTGACATCGGTGAAGTCGATACAAAGCCTCCATTTCCCGTTTGCCTTGCGCACGACTATAGGATTGGCCAACCACGTAGGATGGAGCACTCCTCTGACGAGGCCTGCTGCTTCCAACTTCTTGATTTCTTCCGCTATGAACTCTTGGCGCTCCACTGCTTGTTTCCTGACTTTCTGCTTGACGGGTCGCGCATGAGGACAGACGGCTAGGTGGTGCTCAATTACTTTCCTGGGAACACCGGGGATGTCAGACGGTTGCCATGCAAACACGTCGACGTTCGCCCGCAGGAAAGCAACGAGCGTGCTTTCCTATTTAGGGTCTAGAGTGGCACTAATGGTGAAGGTACCACCAGTGCCGTCCTCCTTGGCGGACACCTTCTTGGTCTCTGGCGGAGCTGCCATCGTCTTCTTACACTTGCCGGTGGAGCTCGATGGTGCGTCCTCGACGGTAGCGCAGCACTCCGAAGAGGTGCTCTTGCCGGAGTGGGTACCAGAGCTCTTGCCGGACTTGGTCTTCTTCTTCCCCCCGGGAGCTTCAGCGGCAAGTGACTCGCGATCTGTGGCGGCTGCTGCTTCCCGGTAGATCTTGTCAGCACAGATAAGAGCATCCTTCTTGTCGCTGTGGATAGAGATGACACTTATCGGGCCTGGCATCTTCAGCATGTTGTAGGCGTAGTGAGAGGCCGCCATGAACTTGGCAAGTGCTGGACGGCCGAGTATTACATTGTAAGGCAATGGGAAATCGGCAACGTCAAAAGTGACCCTCTCAGTCCTGAAGTTCAATTCGCTGCCAAATGTTACCGGCAACGTGACTTTTCCCTTTGGCTTGCTCCTTCCCGGATTGATTCCTTGGAATTTGCCGGTCTCTTCGAGCTCGCTGTCAGGGATCTAGAGTTTCTGGAGTGCCGCAGAGGAGATCAGGTTCAAGCCGGCCCCGCCGTCAACTAACATCCTTGTGACCTTGAGGTTGCGGATAGTTGGTGAAACCAACATCGCCAAGCACCCGACCGCAGTTGTGCGATCAGGGTGGTCCTTAATATCAAAGATGATAGGCGTGCTGGAGCATTTCAGAAGCTTGCGTGACTCGACAGGTGGTTCGGCTGCATTGACTTCTCGCACCCACTGCTTGAGTTGGCAGTGTGAAGTATGCAGAGAAGCACCGCCGTCAACGCACAGGACCTCTGTGGCTTTCTGGAACTCTTGCTCACTGGTCTCTGCATCATCCATATCTTCGTCATCGTCGTTATCTTCATCATTGTCGCGGCCGCGGGGAGGTCTGTCTCCTTGCCGCTGCTTGGCCTTGCCGCGGCGTCCTCCCCGGCCGGGACGCTTCTTGCTGGATCCTCCATCACCCCCTTGGGCCCTCTCCTTGTCGCGTCGCTCGTACTCAGCCTTCTGCTGCTCAACAAGCTGCTCGACCTTCTTGCTGTTCTGGAGATCATGGCCCTTGGTGCGGTGGATCTTGCAGTACTGATTCTTGGTGCCGTCCTGCTTGTCGGCGGCCACGACAGCCTGGCAGTTGGTGCATGTGGCAGTCTCCTTGCCGGAGCTACCAGCCTTGGCTGTCTTGGCATCACCTTTGCCGGACTGCTCAATAACTAGCACATCTTTGCCATTCTTTTTCCTGTTGTTCCGCCGCCGGTTTTTCTTTGCCGGGGCAGCATCTTCACTGTCAGATCCTTCTGCTCCTATGTTCTCTCCGGGGAGTTTCCTCCCTTCTTCAGCACGTGCACACTTGTCGGCCAGGGCATATAGCTCGCTGACGTCTTTGATCTTGCTTATCGCCATCTCCTCCCGCATCCTGCGGTTGCGCATGTTCTAATGGAACGCGCTGATGACCGCGGCAGGGTGGAAAGCTGGGATGTTGTAGTGTACACGGCTGAATCTCTGGATGAACTTGCGCAGGGGCTCTCCTTCCTTCTGGACGAGCAGATGGAGGTCGCTCGCTTGGCCATGAGGCTTGTGGCCGCCTGTAAAGGCGCCGACAAACTGATGGCATAAGTTTGCCCAGGAGGATATGGAGTTTTCCTGCAAGTGTATGAGCCAGGACCTGACGTTGGGCTTGAGCACCAGCGGGAAGTAGTTGGAAAGGATCTTATCGTCTCGTCCCCCAGCGGCTTGCACTGCAATGGTGTAGATGCTGAGGAACTCCGACGGATGCGACTTGCCATCATACTTCTCCGGTATGTCTGGCTTGAAGCTCTGCGTGCTGGGCCACTGGACCTGCCGCGGCTCACGAGTAAACGCAAGGCAACCTACCGCGTACGGCAAGTCGCCTGGTTCCCCTGGCGCATGCATGTCGACAGTGGGCCCAGCGCGCTGGTCTTATTGACGCCGCGCTTCTCTTCGGCGCTCGATGCGAGTATGAGCGTCTTCTTGCTATCGTTCATCAAGAACGTGGCGCTGATCGCGACAAGTTCGCGGATCTGACGATGAAGTGGAGTCATCGTCGCAGTGGACCCGGCGAGTCGGCGATCTTGGCCTTCGGGGCGGAGAATGCATGGTGGTTGCACCCCCGCCGGTCTTGTCGCCATCAGCTCACGCCTGGCGATCTTGCCGCGGCTGCGATGTGCTCGGCTGCCGTTGGCGAAGCTGATGAGACTCTGAATGGTGGCCCTCCAGTCGTCGATCTTGTCGGCCGTTGGAGGGTAATCTAGGAGCAACTGAGCTCTCGCCAGAGCTTCTGCTGGAGTGGTGGGTGGCGGTGGCGAACGAAGCGAGGAGCGGGATATGCTCGGACTTCTAACTGTGCTAGAAGGAGCAGCACCCCGTCCAGGCGACCGTGCCATGCTCGTGCCAGCATGCTGACGTGCATGCTGGCCTTGAACGTCCCGAGACCCACCAGCTCGATCTGGGTCCAGCGAACATATGGTACCGTGAGTACCACGACGCTGCTGGTCCCGCGCCTCCGGAGATGGGCGTGGTGCATGTGCGGACGCCGAGGTCTGCGCGGCCTTGTCGTTGGACTTGGCAGCACCTTGAGTTCCCTCGTCGACGCCCGTTTTTCCACCGACGTCTACCCCACCACCCGTTTGCTCCTGGGGTGGTGGGTTCGACGCGGACGGAGCGGCCGCCTTCGCAGCCTTCTTCTTCGGTGGCATGTCGATGAAGATGATGAAGATCTAGCTCGTGTCCTCGCCGGATCAGGTTCACACAACCTCGACGCCCCCTACCTGGCGCGCCAAAGATGTCGGGGAAACTGACTCCACGAACACCTATGGGACCGGAGCCCCTTTTCGGTTCGGTGGGGGGCGGAGATCGCACGAAGAGCAGATCGAGGCGAGGGACACGAGCGGTTTACCCCGCTTCGGGCTGCACGGATGCGTAAAACCCTACTGCTGCTTTGTGGATTGTATTGGTTTCTTGCTCGGGAGCGCTGGGAGCTACAGTACTCACCAGCAGCTAACGAGACCGAGCGTGTGTGGATTTCGAATCCGGAACCCCCCTCTACGTTGCGCATGGGCCTCCTTTTATATTCTCAAAGGGGTCACCGACAGGTGGCAACGTAGGCAAGGGCAAAAATGTAAAAGGAGCTGCGGTTGGTATAGCTACTTGTATAGTGTATCATACCTAACCCTGACGGCAGGGGACAAGGGCATTAAATGCCCGTCTGTGTCGCCCAAACAGTGCGAAAAGGGACCGTCAGGGACGCCACCGTTCGCCACGATGGCTATCTTGTCAGTGCTGCTTGCCACCGCATACCCCTGGCTGCACAGCCTCCTGCCACGTGCTCCTGGAAGGGTCCCAGAGCGACACGTTGGCGGGTGAGCTGGAGCGCAGGTACAGAGTGGCTGCTTGCCGCGGCAAACGCCTCGTCGCTATAGTTATCTTGTTGCGCCCGGAAGCTTGTCGCTCTCCGGGCCTTGGTTGTCCTTCCCGGCAAGCTCCTCTTGCCCGGGCCTTGGTTAGCCTTCCCGGCAAGCTCCTCTTGCCGGGGCCTCAGTTAGCCTTCCCGGCAAGCTCCTCTTGCCAGGGCCTTAGTTGGTCTTCCCGGTAGGCTCCTCTTGCCGGGGACTTGTGCTTTGGGTGGCCTTCCCGGCAAGCTCCTCTTGCCGGGGCCTTGTCTCCTTGGCTTGAATACTTTGTTCTTGAATGGCTCCAAAGGAACCACGGAGGACCTTGGTGGTCACCTAGCAAGCTTTGCCGCGGGGCGCTGCGACTGCCCGTGCACAAGTTCGGGATACTAGGGTACCCCTACTCTAGTACACCGACACAGAGCTACGTTCAATATCTTCATTTAGGCTTGTTGTTTCTTGAGAATCATGTGGAGAGGATGAAATTGCATTCTTTATAAGAGTATTGCGTCTCATATTAACCAACGCGCGTGACTGTCTCATCATAAGCGATAGACGCAGGATACACAAGAACAGTAATTTGATGTAAGAACATGGTGTGATAGGCAGATGTAGTATGTACCAAAAACAGGAAGGCGTGTCATATTCACATGTATAATGTGTAAGCTAAGGAGATGCAATTTAACAAATTAGGAGCATTGATGAGGGATACACAAGAAAAGTAGTTTGATGTAAGAACATGGTTAATAGAAAGACGTAGTATGTACCAAAAACAGGAAGGCATGTCATATTCACAGGTATAATGTGTTAACTAAGCAGATGCAATTTACCCTAATTAGAAACCTTACAAGGTACGACACCATATGCAACATGCAACCACATATCACACTGCCAAGTAAGAGCAAGCACCTGCGATGGTGGTGTGGGGGAATTGCGGTGATCAACTAGAGAGCTATGTTGACTATCTTCATTTAGCCTTGTTGTTTCTTGAGAATCATGTGGGGAGGATGACACTGCACTCTTTAAACGAGTATGGGGTCTCACAGTAACCCACCCGGGTGACTGTCTCATCATAAGTGATTGACGAGGGATACAAAAGAGCATTATTTTGATGTACGAACATGGTTAATAGACATATGTAGTATGTATCAAAAATAGGAAGGCATGTCATTATCAAAGGTATAATGTGTAAAGTAAGCAGATGCAATTTAACCAAATTGGAAGCAATACAAGCTAGACACCATATGCAACATGCAACCACATTTGACAACGCGAAGTTAAAGCAAGCACCTGGGATGGTTGTGTGTGGCAATTGAGATCATCAACTACAGAGCTACGTTTACTGTCTCCAACTGCTGACACTGCACCCGTTAGAGCACTGGAACGCTTAGTGCTTATCTTCGAATTACACTGGAGCGACTTCTATCATTTCTTTTCTGCATTCATCAACACTGCGTCAGAGTTTGAAATACCCATGCATAAAAAAACAATAGTGTGAGTATGGGTGAAGTGTGTGCACAATTAGTACAGTGTAAAGGTAGCAGATAGCAGGTCAGTGAGAAATAAATGACGGGAGACATATGATAGCTCGACAACATGCATGGCACACTAAATTACTACAGGATTCTATGAAAATAACTGTCGACTGAAAGCAAATAGGTCAGTCCATTTTTTCTGCATCGTCCGATGTACAAAGACCGGGCAGATCGCCTTCATCTACCTCCAGCCAGTCAGTGTTGACGATCTTCCTCGAAACGCCAGCGACCACCGACCCAGTATTCCTCCCATGCCTGCGCCCTCCCCTCGACCTCACCGCACCGCCGTGCTTGGCACCGCCCCCGGCCATCCATTCAAGCCCCGCCGACCTCCAGATCGGGCGCAAGCAGCTCCTGCGCCCCACACCCCGCTTCCCCGGGGAGCAGGCGGACTAGGTGCTCCGCGCGCCTAAGCGGGTGCTGCTTCTTTTAATTGCGGTTTGACTGACCCTGAATTGAAATCCAGGCGGGCTACTGACCTCAAGCAAAGGTGAAATAGTAAAAGGGAGGAAACCTTGTGCATTTAGTATCACGAAGAAGATGCAGTAAGAAGCGCTCAACTAGTTTCTTTCGTGGGATGAATACGGTGTGAGCGGAGACGTAAGATTTGCATGAATATGGGAAGAGGAGTACCTCTTTCTGTTGGCAGTGCTATGTCCTCCTTCTGTTTTTCCGACGATCATCTTGTTGTTCGCCGGAAACCAGAAGTTGTGGAGGACGGTGCAGCCTTGGACGAACCCATGGCCAAGTTGTTGAGTGTGGTGCGGTGGCCGTCTGTCGGCGGCGGGGAAGCAGATCCGAGGCGGCGAACGACGGCGTAGTGGGAACAGCTCCGGTGCGATGGATGGTTGCGACAGTGGAGCCGCAGCAGTGAGGCGCAGGACGGCGTGGTCGGAGTGGTTCTGGTACGGCGCACGTCGGCGTCGGTGTCGTGGAGGCAGCTCTGCCTCGGCTTCAACTGCTAAGTCCTGGAGGGCGCTGCGGTTGCGGTTGCGTTGGACGACGACGTCGGGGTACCGGCTTCGGCGTGATGGAGGAGCGCGGCGGTGGATTGGCCGCTATGGGGTGGAGGACGTAGGAGACTGGGGTTTCGCGGCTGGTGGAGAGGGCGTTTTCGCGCCCACGGAGTATGAATGGGGAAACGGAGGGAGGCGGGGCACTAAGGGGGAACAATGTTTCGGTTTGAGACGCGCTTGCTTGAAATTTGGGGAAAGTTACAAACTTTCCCCCCATCTAAAATTTCGGACAAATTGCGGGTTGGGGTAGGACAGTCATGTCAGGTGTCCCAAATGTGGGCGGGATAGATTTCGGCCGAGCGCATGGGTGAAGTTACAAACCTACCCCGGTTTAGACCTTTAGACATCGGGCCGATAGGCTACACGGGCCAGAGTCAGGACAGTAATTTCCTACCACCAAAACATTAGTCTCGCGCGGTTTTGGGTGACCAGAGGCCTATTTGGTGCTTCGTTCAATATTTGGGAGCAGAAGCATTAACGTTTTTGGTTCTCTTGAATTGAACTTTCAGGATTTGTCAAACTTCACAAATCTTTACTCTTGAAAATCCTAAAGCTACGATTATTTTGGAATGGAGGGGGTACATTTGAATATACATTGTACACGAGTATATATTTAAAAATATGCAACATACCTCAGTTCATGCATGGTTCCAGATATAATCTCCTTGGTTGAAAAAAAAGTTAGATATGCGTATGAATATATATAGCATGTTCAAACTCACAACAAAGATTGATGCCCCCTTTTACATCTGATTTACAAATGCCATTATCTCGGGTTCAAATAGATGAATGCACTTCCTATGAATTTGAATCTTCGAAACCCCCTTTATGTTGAATTTGACATGTATTCTATTTCGTAGCTAGCAATTTGGAATGTATCCATGCAAGTGACAAATGTATAAAGTTCTTCACACTAACAACATGGAGTGCACTAATTAATGTTTATATATGAATTGCAAAAGCATCCATTGCCTGTATTTCAAACCGCTCTCACTCTATGGATCGATAATATGAAATAAACACATGCACATGCTAGAATTCAATTGCAGTTGAAGAAAGAGCCTACTCTTAGTACTGTATATTAGTGATAGGGGTGTGTACAAAGTACACGTGAATACCAGGCATTGTGCGTGTGTGGATACTATCGACGAACTAGCCCCCAAGCTTGTATAACATACTAAGGGCCTAGGGTTACAAATCATATATAGTCGGCTTATCACCAGTGGGGATAGAGTCCTCCGCGACTCTGGTAGCTTCGTGTTGTACGCCGAGTCCTCCACATGGGTCTTCGTATAACACGTCTCGGTCCAACCTATATGTGGCGCAGGATGGAACCGACCCATGAGTCTTCATGTTGACCCACCACAACTAGGAATGATGTGCCCACCACACCACACATGCAATCGGCCACTAAGAGAATAAGCATATACAATAGTACAACGGTATCTAGCTCACGATATGTCTCCATATTTTGTTGATGACACTGACGGACTTTGCATTTGATGCGTGCTCCGTATTTTGTTGACGACACTTACGGTCATTGTATTTCAAGCGAAAGCACGATATGGTCACTGGACTTCAGAATAAGCTCATCACGGTCACCGCATACATTTTGTCGTCCTAACCAACATGTGGTTGGATGGTTAGAGGACAGTGGTTTCTCGAGCCCACCAAGGTTAAAGTCCCGGTGCTCGCATTTATCTTGTGTTAATTTCAGTATTTTCCGGCGACGTACATTCAGTGGGAGGAGACGTTCCACTCGACTACGAGGCACCTATGGTGACTTCGTAAAATCTCAAGATCATATATGCTGGCCCACTCTCTCGAAGGTGCTCATAGGGGTCCGGTTCGCGTGTGTGCGCTTATAGCGATGAGTGCTTGCGCATATATATGAGCCCTTGCGTCTGTACCGTGTTAAACAAATACATATCATGATTATACGGTCACTGGCTCACCCGTACAGCTCCGTATTTTGTTGATGACACAATCAATTGACCAGTCAAACGTTCCACGCGACGCAACTAGTGTTGCACCATCGGGGCGCATAACCGTGGGGCCCACCTGTCAGCCCGTATATGAAAGAAATAAATGGTAGTTTGAGTCTGTACTGTGTTAATAAAATAGGAGTACATTTTAGGGTGATCGTACGGTCATTGGCTCACCATACAGCTCCATAATTTGTTGATAACACGATCAATTGACCAGTCAAACGGTCCACACTCAGCAGCGCACATTACCATCGGGCCCACCCGTCAGCGCGTATACGAAGGACATAAATGGTAATAAATTAGTGGTCGGTGGGTATTCGAAGTCGTGAGAACTTTGGTTGGCAGTCACCGGCGGTTGGGGGCGTTCATTGGGCGGTGGGGTGGGGATCCCCGGAGAAAAAGCTCGGCGGGGGGGGGGGGGGCTAGAGGGATGGCCGGTGCGGCGGCGGACCAGCGGTGGGGAGTGGTTTCGGGGAGGGCGGGCCGGCCGCAGGCGGCGGGGGCTGGCGGTTCGGCCGGTGGTGGCTGGCGGCTCCGGGGGGGTGGAGTTTGATGATAAACTGGAGGCCCTTGATTTCGTATCCAACGGCTGGAAAATCTAATGACCAGAGATGAAAAAGTTAGTCGACTGACGTGTAGCCTTACCCCGCACGTACACATGCACGCACGCAAGACACGCACGCATGTAGGCGTGCAACACTGACACGTACACACGCATGCATGCTGGCGTGCAACAATGACACGTACACATGCACTCACAAACACACGCACGTACGCACCCATGCATGCAACACTGAAACATACCCTTGCACGCACGCAACACTTGCACGCCTGCATGCACACAACACACGACGCAAGACACACATTCAACCTATACGTGCATGCACCCTTTGTTAAGGACATGGATTGTTACGGGTATTAATCAATCTTACCTGTGATAAGCAGAACATTGATGTTTGCAGCGGTCTTTATGAATCACAACGTATCGAACGGGCTATCAACATAGTAGGCTTATCTACATGAAAAAGATGACGTCAGACTCAATGAACAATCATCGGTTTATGAAATGCCCGCTTCTGACCGCCCTGACCCACCAAAGGTTCCTATGCTATGCGCTGCTTGCGTTGGGTCACTGACATGCAGGCCATGCACTCAAAGAGCCCACACGTCAGTGGAAGAACGGTGCGGTGTCCTAGGTCAGAGTCGAGGGCGCCACTCGCGGCATGCCCGGCTGAACACGCCTCCGTGCCGCATTCAAATGCCTCCATGAAACCCGCCCGTGTGGAAGCCAAGAAACCCACTCTGGACACACGTCCGTTCATGACCGGGCCAACGTTAAACGCAACGGCGGCCAAGCTCCTCCTGTCCGCCGTCTATTTAATCTCCTATTTAAACGAGGCCAAACGCCGGCCAAGAATCGCACACCTCCGCCGCTCCCCTATCTCCTCCACCATTTTGTCCACTCTTACAATGGCTTACGAAGAGTAGTTATTCCGCATCCAAGCCGGCTGGGTAGCCCACCGGATACGAGCTATGCATCTCGCTGATCCACCTCCCTCCCCTCGCCCGACGGAGCCAGTTGCCGCCCCAAGCCGGTGCGCGGTTCAGCAACTCGCCGCTCCAGGCCAGCTCGACGAGGAGCAGCGCACGGGCGTCGTTGCTGCCGTCTACGCCGCCGCCTCGTACCGCATCTCTCGTTTCTGTGGCCGAGACTCCCATGCCGGCGGCCGCGCCATGCAAGCAGCGACAGAAGCCGGGTGCGCGGAGAGCTGCCAGTCGGTGGCCAGCGCCTCCGCGTCTGCCGCCATCATCGAGGAGAAGTAGAACACGGGAGGCCGCCGCCGGTTGGGTCCCATGAAGGCCACCGTGGAGGCGATGCCGGCGTACACAGCAGGTGTGTTGCCGGATCCTTTTGTTGCGAGGACCTTCGTCGACCCCGCATGTGCTCCACAGAAGAGGGCAATGTTAGGATGAACTCGAGCCGGTGCCGGCCATGGCGAAGTAGTCGCCAATATTTTGGCTACCCCGGGCAAGATCCAAACAGCCCCTCCCAATAGATTCAAATCCCTCGTTCGCCGTGGAATTTTGCCATGTGTTGTTTTCATGGACTAGCAAGATGCCCGTGCATTGCACGGAACATCAAGATGCATTTTTTTTACAAACTCCCGCATGCATGCAAGGGATAATTAATGTCCTCCTTTGCTAGTACCACGAGGCAAACACCATTAATATTGCATCGATTAATGTTAGTGGCCTTGTATATCTGCAAATTGTAATTTTGATAGTGGCCCCTTGTATATAAAAATGGAGGGAGAAAGATGAGAGATAAGGCGAGGAGGAGTGGGGCGTGGTGGTGACTGGTGGTCGGACTGGGCGGAGGCATTGGGATGGACGACACATTATGTCTAGGTTTGTATCTCTCTCACACACACCCACGTAGGTGGGGGACGTGCACGAAGAGAAGAGGTGCACCCACGGTGCACGTACTCCCGTCTCTTTCCCAACCACACCCGCGCGGGTACACGGTGGAGCTCATTTCTGTACGAAAAAGGCAGCCCACGTGGTAATTTGGCACGTGTACTGGTTGTCCACTTGGTGGAGGGAGGACCGTCTACCACGGGTGAACAAACAAATTGCGACTTGACGTGTTATGTTAAATAAAGAGGCAAACCATGTGGGGCATACCTTCGTGGCAAGGCTCTATACACTTGAGTACTTTTGATGTGTCCCGTCAACTCGCAGAACGAGGAGAAGCTTGCTTAGTACGCCGTCTCCCCCGCCCACGGGCGCGGTGGCTCGCAGGATGAGGTGAAGCTTGCTTACGACTACTACTACTACTACTACTACTACTACTACTACTACTACTACTACTACTACTACTACTACTACTACTACTACTACTACTACTGTACGCCTTTATGCCCGCTCCCTCGCCCACGCGCGCGGTGGCTCGCAGCACGAGGAAAAATTTTACTACTCCCTCCGTTTACTCCTCGTCCCTACTATGTACTTTGGTTAGTACTCCCTACATTTACTTATAAAAGGCCACTATAAAAAATACATTTTGCATCTATACAAGGCCACAAATAGTAATCGAGACAAAAGTTACTACTCCCTCCTTTCCAGTTTATGGCTCAATTTCAAAATCTCTCCAACCAAGGTAGACAGTGAGTGGTCGAATTAATTTCGTAGTTTGCACAAGTAATTAGTACGCTCGTTTTCCTCAAGAAGTTGTGTTTACCGAGGCATTAATTAGAACGAATGCATGAATGACCACTAAATTTCCATGAACTTGTACATGCATTGGTTAGTTTCCTCTTGACACTGCTTGCGTTGGGTGATCTAACACACCTCGAAATCCAACATGTAATGGTACTACTACTAGTATAGTAGAATTGAGACTTACCAAACGGAAAAACGAATTCTGTAGTGGGTACGTACTCCGTAAAAACAGATTTTCCACCACTAAGTCGCTCCCTTTCATGAATTCTGTAGTAGTATACTCCTCCGTCGACGCTCCCTTTCATGAATTCTGTACTTCCTGTCGCCAACATGTGGGACATATAGCAACCGGGTCGACGTGTCAAGCACCAAATAACAGTGCAGAACAGCAGGGGGGACACACCCCACTCATACCGGCCCAGTAGTAGTAATGAGCAATGAGACGTCAAATCACAATGCCGCACTTTCCCAGACGGACGAAGCAACCCTTATTTCACACTTCCGTTCGCCATCATCTCAAACCACATACTAGTATCGCTTCTGCCCTAAGAGGGACACGCGCATCGCCTTGGTACATCATGACACGTGGGACCGCATGCCAGGCCATGCTCCCCCGCCGATCGCTCGGTAAAATCATCTCATTTTTACTATACTTCCTCCGTATCGGTTTACTACATGGCATGCACGTCGTTCTAGGTTGAGAATTTAACTCGCTATATATGTGATGAACAATACTCTAGCCTTTTAAAAAATGTATACTTTTGTACAGTAGTACTATCGATGGATTGCGCCATGGAGCAAAAATTGAAATAAAAAAAGGTGGTACATATAGAGAGTGCTCGTCGCCAAATTATGCATATAGTACTATTAAAAAAGCTAGTACGTGCTTAATTGGGGTGCTAAATTCAATTAAAGAAATACCAGTAGTATGTACATACTGAAGAGTTAAAGTAACGAGAAGAAACATAACATAGTTCTGCTGGGGGCTCAGCACAACACACCCCTCAAATTAAACTAAGCACACCTGAAATTAAACTATGCAACTAATCCGGTAGACACTGCATTAGAAGTTTAGAACAACCATGAGCAACGACACTGCCACCTTACTCGGAGTCCTCGTCCACGACCTCGACTTCGTCCTTGTCCCAATTCCTCTTGGCCGATACTTCTTTGCTTGAACCGCACACTTGGCTGTTGCTCTTCATCCAACCCTTGTAGATATTGAAGCAAAGGTAGCCATCCATTGCAGCGTAGTGGATGTGGTCTATATCTAGTACATTCCGCTGCCATGCATGATGACGAAACGTGTATGGAGGTTTCACCAGTTTACCGTACGAAGGATGAACCATGGCTCCTGCCCAGGTAAGCATTGAAGGCTGACGAGAGGGCACCAGCCGATTCTTCTGGAGGTCGAAGGGGTTGCCTACAACGAGGCCTATCCGACCCAGGATTTCTTTGTCATTCGTAAAGTCTACAGTAACGAATTTCACTATTTTGTCCTTGAGGAAGGTCTTAAAATCCTGGCACTCAACGTTGGCATGGCATATGTGGTAGACCAAGCAAACGTTATGTACGCCAACCTGGATCACGGCGGGCTTCTTCCTCTCTTTGTCCTTTAGATCCTTCTCGCGTCCCAGTACTGTGGTGTACTCAACATGTAGATCAGCGACCCACTCATCATCTGAGTTTTCGAACATGCGTCTGATGCGAGAAAGGCATCCTTTCACCGTCGCGGAAGAACGGGTGTAGATGATGTCGAACTCATCGCCGGTGATGGTTCTAACCTTGTACTCACCGCCGATCATGGAGATTTGGGACGCCAAGGATTTGGGAGGAGGGTTACGATTAGTGGAACTGCCATAATGAGAATGGACGGGACGACTAGGAGCGAACCACCGTAGTATTGAAGGACGTGCGGGGACGAGTAGGAGCGAACTGCCAGCATGCGAACGGCAGGGTAGTGGCTTTCCATTCTCCCATGATACGGGCTTCCGAGAGCCCTTGGATCTAAGACCGAACGGTTGCATGGCGTGATTCCAGACCTATGGGTGAATGTCCTATCCTGGAGGGTTATTCTGAAATTTTCAGCAACTTAGCATGCGACCGTTTGATCTCAGATCCAAGGGCTGCCAGCAGCCCGTATCATGGTCGCGCCTACCACGACTGTCGCGTCGCTCGCACGTCGCGCCCTTGGAGATTTAACACGGTGCGCTAGGCTATCTGATGTTGGCATGTCATACATAGTCATCACTTAGTCACTCATACTACAACAAGGTTGGCTATAGGCGTATTTTTTGTTACTCCTCTCTATCTCTTTCTTCGTACTCAAGGAAGAAATGATGCTAGTAAGCGTGTGTATTTATTGCATTTGCCAAGGAGTGACCTCTTCCAATGAAATGGTGTTGCTAAGTTTGCTTCATTTAATTAGCTATAGACTCAAAATTGTCTTTTCACCTAGGTACACGCGCTTAGCACCGTTTCTTTCTTGGGTCACCAAACTAGTCTCTCTCTTCTTGATTAACTTGCCACATTAGACTTTATGCCTATGTGGCAAGCTTAAGCACCTGTAGGAGCAAGTAAAAGTAAGTACAATAGTGCGCTTTACATGGCATTTTTGCATATGTGGAGGAAATAGAGGTAAGGAAAAAGTGGAGAAGTGGGCTCTCATGCAAGAGCCAGCCTCTACTACATGGTGGAGCATTGGGAGAGGCACCTGTATGGAGGTGGTCAGGAATCTAGGAGACTCACGCCGGTCGTAGCGCCACAGTTAAAATGATAATGGCAAGTTGAATCACGGGGCCCCACCTGTCCAGCAGTAACTCGCTGTCAAATCACACAACCCTACATTTGAAGCAGCCTACTCCCTCGTCTTCTCGCGTCTCTGTCGAACCGACTAGGCGCAACTGCCCCGGTGCCTACCGCGCAGGAAAAGCCCCGCCCTCGACTTTTAAATACAACTACATCCGCTTAAGAATCCAATGATATACTTTTTGTGACATAGTAACTCATATTTAGTTAGTCAAATGGATGACCTAGAACTACGTGCAGGCCCTATAAACCGAGACGCCTAAAAATAAAAAAACCGAGATGGAGAGGGTAGTTCAGCACGTATCTTTTTAGATCAATATAGTCGGGATTCACCAAGGAGCAAAACCAAGTGGTAGGCTGCTCCTGTCGTGTTGGCGTAGCAACTCAAGCAGGGTCAGTCCGCACACGAAATGGCGACACACTTAACAGGACCCCTTTGGCCGACATGTGGCTCATCCACCGTCTTGTTCCACATGCGATGCACCAAATTACAGTTCGGAGCAGCGGTTGGAATTGGAGGCACCCCGGTCGTAGCGCCGCAGTAGTAGAAAATGAGCGACGAGGGGTCAAATCACAAAGCCCCACCTTTCCCGCATTAAGCTGGACGGACGAAGCAACCATCATTTCACTCTAGGGTGCAAGAGCATAAAGAAAAGAGAAAACAATGATGCGTGCGGCAGCTACCTAGGGCACCCTAGGGTAGGGGTCTCCACTACATATCCTTTTTTTGAAAGCGCCTCCACTACAAATCGGCTTCTCCCTCGTCCTCTTGAAGAAAACCGATGATGAGTGCGGCTGTAGGGTTTGTAGGAGTACTACGGCGTGCGGGGCCACGTCGTAGTAAACGGGTTCGAGCCGACGCCTTAAATATGTGTGGGCCGCTTGGTTTTACGGGAACGAGGCAGCATTTTGGGTTCGGGGACCAGTGGAGATATTGTACGTACAAAAAATTGTGGACGTAGGTTCGACCGAAAGGCAATGATGCATGGGCCCTGCATTTTGATATACCCAGGGCCGCGTGAAGTTTGCTACTCTACTCAAAACTAGTACTAGTAAGGTACACATGTATTGAACGCATGAGATTTCGAAACCAAATTATGAATAAATACACACTATAGCATGTAAAGCTTTGAGTCATATATGCATGATGTAGATGTTCGTTTAGTTCTTATAGTTCATCTCATTCAAAATCAATAAGTTTTATAAAAATGTTAAGATTCATGGGGTTGTGCATTGTACTCCCTCCGTTCCAAAATAGATGACCTAACTTTGCACTAACTTTTTACAAAGTTAGTGCAAAGTTGGGTCATCTATTTTGGAACGGAGGGAGTAAATCATAAAGTAAAAAACAAATAATGGCAATTCATTAAGAAAAAATAATCAATTATGATACAGAAGATTCTAGAACAAAGGAGAAGTGCTTGTGTTTTGAGGTTTGTGCATTATGCTTAAGTTCAACCATGGAGTCTTCTAAATTGTACATGTGGCAGATCTAGTGGAATGTTGATGATATCCAACGGCCAGTAGTGCTCGGATTTGCCTATCTCCGCACTGTCGGGTTAGCTTCATCTAGCGACCATCTTTCAAAGTTATTGGCACACTATATAGTTCTTGTGCCATAGTTGCATGTTTTGGAAAAAAGCTACTAGTGGGTTGTACTATCTATTTAGGAATAGAAGATGTATACATGGAAGTTGTAGGGAAAGAGATGACATGGAGCCTCTCAATTCCTATGAGTAGGGATTGGAAAAGAGATGTCATTTGGTTCACATCATAGGAACTTTTCTATTGAATCTAGAGATGACATATATCTCAATTCCTATGAGGAGGGATTAGAAAAGAGATGTAATTTGGTTCATATCATAGGAACTTTTCTATTGAATATACGCTAATGTTCATTTTCCTTTGAAATTAAGGGAGTATAGGAATCCATTCATATGAACCAAGTGGCTCTAAATCTATAGAAATGATATCATGTTTATTTCCTTTGAAATGTGGAGTATATGAATCTATTCCTATGAACCAATTGGCTCTAATGGAAAAAATCCTATAAAAATCATATCATATAGAGTTCCTATGATATTCCTCGACACTAAAGGATGCTTGAAATTGCCGCGGGTGATACGATGGTCTTTCTTTGTAGACTCCTCACCCAACTTTATAGTTACCTCTCGAAGATGAATGAAATGACATATACATGGTATTCTACATGTGCAATTTGGTACATGAAAACTCGGTAAAAGTTTGTGAGGTTCGAATTTTCAATAAAGCTATATGCACTGCATTTCGGAACGGATGGAGCATACGGCAGTTGCTAACACTCACGTGGAAGATTTGTGTGTAGGAGGAGTGGCTGTTCTGTTGAATGACATCACAAAACTGACACTGTCGGATGCCGATCTAACGGTTCTTACGGCGTTCGCCAGGAAAAGGCTTGTGGCGAACGTTTGTCGGATAATGATTTACGGACACATGCATTGCATTGATACATGCCCCCCTCTCTCTCACGCACACGCACCCTCACGAGTCATGACTCTCCCGAGTCCTCTCGCAGACTCGCACGTCGCACCCACCGTCTATCTGCAGGTAGATGTCACGCACATATGTGCTCTTCACACCCTACCCTCGGAACTTCTAAAAAAAGAAAAGACGGCGCGCCCATTTTATTTTAGCTCACACGTCACACACTTGTACTTTTACTCTTGCGGCGAACGTTCTTTGGGCATAGTATATTGTACTCTCACGAAGAGAAGCGGTGGACGCACGCACTAGTTCTCTCACACCCACTCGCGGGTACACGTAGGAGCGCATTTTTTTGAAGCTGGTACAACAAAATCACTCCACTATATATAAAAGCAGGAGCCTTAGCGCTTGCTTTACTAGGGTTCCTCTCGTTCACTCTCTCATGCTCTCCAGATCTAAGCAACACATAGGTGGCCACACTCTCTCTCAGCTCACGGCTGGTCACAAATCCGGCCGGACAACCTCGACCGGGGCAGGGGTGTACGTGCATCGTTCATGCTGTCGGCGGCGGCGAGGGAGGAGACCAACGGCTGCCCGCGCGTACCGATCGGCGGCCGTGCCGTTTTCTCCGAGAGAGCGCCGGCTCGGGAGGGCCTCTGACCCCTTCTTCCTCCCTGCGGTATTGTGGCCAAGATGCGGCCTCCCGACGCCGTGTTTGCGACATGCCGACGACCCTCGGGTATATATTCCTTCGAAACCTACCTTGCTCTACTGCCCCAGCTCCCTTCGTGTGGATCCTTTTCTACTTCCGTCCGCTGTTCCAAAGCCACCTAGACTTCTACTATTATTAGAAGTAAAGCTATTTCATACAATCGACTCAAAGCGTTGGTTCAAACAGGGAAGAAAGTGGGAAAGCTGTAGCATGAATCTAGGACTTGGTTCTAAGAGGAAATGGGGGAAAGTAGTAATATGTGTCACTGTTTAAATAACCGTATTTCTTATTTGTGCAAACAGGGATGTCTGTCTCCATATCGTTTCGGGATGTCTGTCTCCGTATCGTTTCTATCTGCGCAATCAAAAGCACACACCTCAGTTTTAGTACAACTGCGTAAAATGAGAAGGCTATCCCTCGTTGCCCTCATCTAACTTCCCGTCTTCTAGGTATCCCTACATTTGTAGTAACCAAGGTAGAATGAACAACGCAATCTAAAAGAAGCTGATTCGTATGTTTTACTTCCTGATTGCAGTGCAGGGACGAGCAAAAACAAGTGCATCCTAGTCCGGAATGCAATTTCTACCAGTTCATCCATGGACCGAGGACTAGCTGGCATGGCTGCATGGCGGTTTTTTGGACAGGTGCGCGGACAAGAGGTATTGTGGTCTGCTTATTTCTGCAAATAGTGGTGCTTAAATTTAGTGGAATGCACAAGAATTTCACCTGGTCAGTACACTACATGGTTCAGTTCAGCATTCCAGCTGAGACCACAATTATAATTGGTTATTCTGGAATGAGAGAACCTAACACTGAATGGTGGCAACAAGAAAAAACCAGAGTGAACTCCAGGAAATTTAAGCCTGCCGGGAGGCCCTTTGCTCAGAGAGAAGCCTTGCTTGTTTTTTCCTGATTTGTAAACCTTCTCACAATTTCGTCTTTTGCTATGAACTAGTATATGTTTGACATGTTCTATGAATCATTGAGATGTATAGAATTGCTTAACTTATGTTTTTCAAGTTTTTATGAAGATGAGTTTAATGTGAGTGTTCCACATGAGCGCTGGACTAGCGTGTGAACGTTTGGAATTTATTACATTGTGGCCTCAATTAACTGCATGAACCACTGTAACAAGATACATAGTTGCTTATATGTCAGACAGCAGATTGTTGATTGTTAGCTAGTCGATAGCCTAGTGTTGAAGCAAGCTGAGCCAATGTGCCGTGTTTTGCACAACTGCTTACAAGTGGGGTAGCACCAACAGTGTTTACAAGTACTTATGTATACGTCGGCGCACGGTTCTTGAACGAGTGCTCTGTTTCATCAAAACACACACTGCTCGTATGATAAACCGTGACAACTTATGTCTTACCATGCCATATTCATGAAAAAACTAGTGAGGATGCATCTGTTTCGGCAACAATTACGATGGTTCTCACATGATTCACGGGCACACAAAAGTAGCAGCAGTTCCCATAGACGGATTCAAACAGAGTACTAGCCCCAGAGGGGTCGATAACAGGCAAGGTTCGGATAATTAGACACAATCCAAACTACTATTAAACACTAGCTGGGGCAACTATTTCATGCCTCGATCTAATTTGGGATGGACACAAGACGGACCTTGCCATGAACATCATCGAGGACGTCCCGCATCAGCTCAATCCTGTGAACCTTGATGAAGACAACCTTGTGGCCTTGCCATTGATAAACTTGTTTATGGAGGCATGCCACGTCATCTTCCTGCGTAAGCTTGACAAGAACAGTATTCCTCACAAACAAAGGAGTAGCTTTGAACTTCTTGTGCTTCAGTACACCCTGGAAAACACGCCTGGAAAAAGTGAGGCTGGAATACAACTCTTCATTGGTATAACCGCAACTGGCTTCTAGGATCCAACAGCCTAAGAACTCTGTTTTCCCAGTGCGTATATTCAGGTCGTCCGCCTCATAGCGAGTGACATGTACAACCACACAATCCTTGTCTGCATCAGGGCTCTAATTGAAAGAGAAAAAAGTTCTGAATTACTTTTCAGTATAAGAAACACAAGTTATGCAAAGCACTACGTATACCATGGCATCGAAGCTAATAAAATTTTGCATTATTAATCACCACATACTTCCTTTTCTAAAAAAATCACCACATACTTAGATGAAAAACCACAATCGAGATTAGCAAAGAAGGAAATCACCTTGGGCAGCTCAGCAGGGGGGGGGGGACACATCCTCGAAGGGGAAAAACTGCTCCTGCAGTGCCACAGGGGCTGTAACCTCAAACGGGGCGTTGACCATCTCAATATCTGGGGTTGCCTCGGTGGTTGCCTCCATCTTCTTGGAGCTCTCTGTCTCGTGGGGATTAGCCTGCCGCGTCTGCTCCCATATCGGCAGATCTTTGCCTGGTTCTCCTTGGTCCATCATGAAACTGACGAATACTAGGAGACCACTGAAAGGAAAACACAATCGCAATGACAATGAAACAAAAAAAAGAGTGAGGATCGGTTACTGCTTTGCAAAAGTTCTTTTTTTCCTGTGAACGAAAACATACCAATATCACGGATCCGCTTACCTTCCCTTCGTTCGGAGAGAAGAACAGTGGCAAATGCAAGTGTTGCCTTTCTTGAAGACGGTGAGGGAGAAGGGGATTCAGAGAAGAGTGAAATGATGGTTGCTTCGTCCGTCAAACTTAGACTGCGGGGAGGTGGGGTTTTGTGATACAACGACTCGTTACTGCCGCGCTATGACCGGGGCGACTCTCCGCCTGCATACTGCCTTCTAATTTGGTGGATGGCATTTGGGCCCGCGTGCTGCATGGCCCGCATGTCGGTGAACAAAAGTATAACGACACTCAGTAGAGGGAGATGTTTCGATGACCTAGGAGGAGCCAAAAGCGGTAGAGTGTCTCCACTGTACTAGTAATAATTGTTTTTCTCGGTAGCTGTAGAGTGTCTCCACTGTACTACTAGTAATTGTTTCTCGGGTCCCAAGACAAAACAGCCCATCCACACTAGTAAATAGTAAAATCAATTCAAAAGCCCATATATTTACTGAATGAGATGCGCTACCCACACCCAGCACACCGCCCCCCACCCCCCAAAAAAACTTGGGTGCTCTTCTTCCTCCTCGCTCCTACCCACCTCACGTCAGCTCGCTCCACTCCTACAGAAAACCCCAGCTCCCCTTCTTCCTCACTCCTACAGAAAACCCCCAGCTCCCCTTCTTCTTCGCTCACACTACAACTAGGCTCGTCATTCGTTACTCTGCTCAAATCCGTGAGCGCGATGCGACGCCCTCGAGGAAAATGGAGTCGGCTGACCCCAACGCCAAGAAGATGAGGCTCCTGCCAGCGGCGACGCCTATTGTGGATCCCGCACCCGGCAGCACGGGGAGAAGCGGCGACCCTGCCCCCACCGGATCCCAGGAACCCGTAGAATCTCGGGTGGACCGCATCAGCGATCTCCCGGACGCCATCCTTGGGGAAATCATCTCGCTTCTCCCCACCAAGGATTGCTACCGCACCCAAATCCTGTCAATTCGGTGGCGCCCTCTATGGCATGCCATTCCCCTTAATCTCGACTGTCGTCAGCTATCTCTCTTCAATGATTTTGAAATCCCCAGAGCCATCATCTCCTCCCACCGGGGCTCCGTTCAAAGCCTCTGCATCCCGTCATGCTACCTGAGCAAGCATACAATGCCCTGCACGGTGGCCGCCTGGCTGGAATCCCCTGAATTCACAAAACTACAGCTGCTTGAGTTCTAATATTCCCCTGGAAATCACGTACCACATACCGAACGCCATGAACTTGTGCCCTCAGCACCGATGTCCATCTCGGGGTTTTCGTCCTCTCTCCACACCGCCACCTTTGCGCAGTGCTACCTACCAGACAATCTGGTACTAAACCTTCGACTCCCATTTCTCAAGAAACTTTCACTTGTGCGGGTTCGTATATCGGAGGCCTCATTGCACAGCATCATCCACTCCAGTTGCCCTGCGCTGGAGTGCTTGGTGCTTGTTTTCACAGTTAGAATTGGTTGTCTCCAAATAAAGTCGCCTAACCTTGTAAGAATTGGAATTTCTTTTGATGGAAGGCAGCTCATCATCCAAGATGCCCCTTCACTTCAAAGGTTGATCCTTGATTCTAGTTATTCACTGTTGCAAATAAACATCCTCTCTGCGCCTAAATTGGAGACCTTGGGTGTAGTACATGATCTGTGTGCTCATTTCAATATGGTGTTTGGCTCCATAGTTCTTCAGGTACTTTATATTATCATCTACACTTGTAACCATAAGCTGCATTTTAAATTTCTGCGCATAATTTATATATCATCTTGGAGTACACATTCTGTACTAATATTATGTTCTATGCTCAATGAAGAGTTTCTCCATGGATGGCCTATCAATGGTGCTGGATTCTATCAAGATCTTATATATCCAAATGAATAGTTTTGATCTGAACAAGATTATTGGCTTGCTGCAATGCTTTCCATTTCTGGAGAAGTTGTATATAAAGGTGATAATTTCACGCACATTGGAAGCCCGCATATAGTGTACTAGAATTAACCGTTCAGCTGTTGCTCTTTCGACACTCTTCTTTTAGACCTTAACTGTTTTCAATCTTCATGTCTATTTAGGCAACAGGACGGGGTAAGAAAGTTATAACCAATCGGTGGATTCGTAAGCATCGGGATTTTCTCACTTCTCATGAGATTCGATTGAAGACAATAACGCTAGAACGATATGTAGCCAACCGTGCAAACACAAGATTTGTCACATTCTTCCTGCTGAATGTGAGGTTACTATTGTCCATCAGGCTTAAGTTTATCAGCAGCATGGTTTTGACGGATGGGTATGTCGAAGAGCAAAAAAAGGAGTTTCAGGTGGGCAAAAGAGCTTCTGAACATGCCGGGGTTCTATTTACAACATATGGTGGTCATAATCCAGTAAATTTTACGACCCAGGATGTTCATTCTATGGACCTGACCGATCCATTTGACTGTGAGAGCCGAAAACAGTGTTGGAGTTAGATGTTGTTGCCCTTTTCAATCTGGTTTTTTTTGTAAACCTGATGAACAATTGACCCTCGTGCTTTTGTACAGTTTGTAAGCTGGAGTTAGATGTTCCTGCCCTTTTCAACTCGGTTGTGATTGTCATATTTTCTTTGAAACAAGGCAAATGGCTTGCCATTCGTTTAATTTAGAGTGAAATATTGTAACAAATCCAAACAAAGGGAAATAACATCACTCTCACCGGCTGCTTGAGCTCAATGTGCATTACAGAAGCCAAGTGATTAGCCCCCACCAGCACCCAGAAACTTATTTCGAACTAGCACATCAAATGGGCTGTAAATTTTCATAGGAAATGCTGGACATCTGGGGCTCACGCCATTGTCAACGTAGTCAATAAACGAGAGAATTACACTAGGAGCGGCTGACAACAGGGACCCAGCAAGTCACGCAGTTTTTTTGGAGGAACAAGCAATTGTTATTTATACTAGTTTTAGCGACGGATCAGGGTAACAACGGGGCTGTGTGGGGGCTGTGGCCCGTCTAGCCAGGGTTTTATTTATGTTTACCACATCATGAGCCCATTTGTGTTTTTTTCTTGCTGAAAATGGCTAGCCCAGTTCTATTTTTTAAAGAAATACCCAAACAAGGCCTACTTGCTTTATCGGCCCTGCTGGGCTGCAAATCTTTCAAGACGAGGAGAGTTTCATTCGGTTTGCCCAGAAATGGGCTGTAAATTTTTAAAACACATCAAACCGGGAATTAGTTTCAATTTTTTTCATTACAAGATCTTAAATTCCATTGATTCTTATGCGTGGAAATTTTTTTGGATTTTATATTTATGTAAATTATTTTTCAAAATAGTTTGAATGTGAATGGATATTTCTGGATTAAAAACAGTTGATCGCACCGAAATATGCAAAATTTCGTATACTTTTTAACCGTGGCCACAATATGGGGTGTGATGCTAACAAAAAGAAGATGGGCTCCAAAAAAAATTCTTAAGAATTAGCAAATGGGCTGTACATTATTAGAAATAATGGCAGATGGGATGTATGCTGTTTTCCACAGATTTGAGGCTGACTTGTGCGCCTACTACAGGTTGACGCGTATGCTTTCATAAAAAAAGGTTGATGCACATGCAACGCCCTGTCAACTTAGTCAACACACGAGAGCAGTGACTGTTGGATGTCCATCCAATGACTGTCGTGCTTCTTCAATCTCTGCTCTTCATGCTCAAGCCGCTCAAACAAGCGCCGGCGGGATTGCCCGCTCCCTCCTCCACGCGGCCGGCTGTGCTTCCGCGCAGGCCTCACCGCCCGACCGTACTCCCATTGCTGGCCTAGCCATCCCTCTACTCACCCACACCTGCTGTTATTCTCCGGCGATGACAGACGAACCAGTAAACCCTCGTACAGTCGTACTCCTCTCCGCGTGGGAAACAACTGCCTCCGCGTCGTTCCCTTCCTAGGCCTCGCCATCGTCCACCGCCCTCGTGCTCTCGGCGCGGCCTGGTCAACCATGTCAATGAACGACATCCATCGGAAGTGGACTGTACGTGGAGAGGCTGATAGCTGGGTCCATGGCCGCACGCAAGGAAATGCCTCCTTATTACGCGCAAAATAATGATTCCTCCACCTGACAGCTAGGACCCACAGGAAGGGCCTCTGTATTTCGTGAAAAAACGTTCCCCCCGCTGACAGGTCGGACCCACCAGCTATATCTTCGCACGCAAGGAAGTTCCTCCTTATTACGCCCAAAAAATGAATACCCCCTGCTAGCTGGGACCCACCATATTGTTGGGCTGACTTGTGGGCCTACTAAGTTGACAGGGACGGAGAGCTTTGTCAACTTAGTCGATACTCCAGTGACCGTATGATGTCCATCCAACGGCCATAGTGCTTCTTCAACCTCTGGTCCTCTTGCTCCAGCCACCCAAAGTAGCGCCGGTCGTGCCGCCTGCTCCTGCCTCCCGTGGCCGGCCGTGCTACCGCGGAGGCCTCACCGCCCCCATACTACTCCCACCACTGGCCAGGCCATCCCTCCACTCACCCACACCCCCTGTTATTCTGCGGCGACGGCAGCCTCACACCGCAGCCGAACCAGTGAACGCTCGTACTCCTCTCCGCGTGGGCATCCACTGCCGCGTCTTGCACGGCTCCGCGTCGTCCCCTTCCTAGGCCTCGCCGTCGTCCACCGCCGTGGTGCTCTCGACGCGGCGTGGTCAACGTGGTCAAAGACCGACTTTCATCGGAAGAGTACTGTACGTGGAGAGGCTGACAGCCGGGTCCACGGCAGCCGCAAGGAAGTGCCTCCTTATTACGCGGAAAATAATTATTCCTCCACCTGACAGCGGGGACCCACCGGACGGGCCACTAGTATTTTGTGAAAAAAATCATTTCTCCCTGACTGCTGGGACCCACCGGCAGGCCACCGTATTTTGCGAAAAAAACGTTCTCCCCGCTGTCAGCTCGGACCCACCGGAAGTGCCTCCTTATTACGCACAAAAAATGAATACTCCCTCGGCTAGCTGGGACGCACCTTGTTGGGAGGCTGACTTGTGGGCCTACTAAGTTGACGGGGACGAAGGGTTTGTCAACTTAGTCAATATGAACGATTCTAGCTCCACTGACCGTACGATGTCCATCCAACGGCCGTAGTGCTTCTTCAACCTCTGGTCTTCTTGCTCCAGCCGCCCAAAGCAGCGCCGGTCGTGCCGCATGCTCCTGCCTCCCGTGGCCGGCTGTGCTGCCGTAGAAGCCTCACCGCCCCCTACTATTACCACTGCCGGCCAGGCCCTGCGGCGACGGCAGCCTCACACCGCACCCGAACCAGTGAACCCTCGTAGTCCTCTCCATGCGGGCTTCCACTACCACGTCGTCCCCTTCCTAGGCCTCACCGTCGTCCACCACCGTGGTGATCTCCGTGCGGCGTGGTCAACATGGTCAAGGAACGACTTCCATCGGAAGAGTACTATACGTGGAGAGGCTGACAACTGAGTCCATAGCCCAGTTTTTTGTGATTTGCCAAGTAAGTCGCTCTGTCAGGCCTGTTGGGTTGCAAATCTTTCAAGACAAGGAGAGCTTTCATTCGGCTGGCCGAGAAAATGGCCCATCAGTAATGAGAAATGGGTTGTACATTTTTAAAACACATCAAACCGACAATTACTTTCAAATATCTTTTTTTCATTTCAAGATTTTAAATGACATTAATTTTTATGCGTGGAGAATTTGTTGGATTTTATATTGATATACATTTATTTTCAAAATCAGTTTGAATGCGAGTCGAAATTTCGGGATTAAAAACAGTTCGGACCGCACCGAAATATGCAAAATTTCGCATAATTTTTTAACCGTTGCCACAATATGGACTGTAATGCTAACAAAAAGAATATGGGCTCCAAAAAAACCTTAAGAATTAGCAAATGCGCTGTAAATTATTAGAAATAATGGCAGATGGGTTGTATGCTGTTTTCCGCAGATTTGAGGCTCTCCAAAAAAAAGGTTGATGCAGAAGCACTGACTGTTGGATGTCCATCCAACGGCTGTCGTGCTTCTTCAATCTCTGCTCTTTCTGCTCTAGCCGCTCAAACAAGCGCCGGCGGGACTACCTTCTCCCTCCTCCGCGCGGCCGGCTGTGCTGCCGCGCAGGCCTCACCGCCCGACCGTACTCCCATCGCTGGCCTAGCCATCCCTCTACTCACCCACACCTGCTGTTATTCTTCAGCGACGGCAGACGAACCAGTAAACCCTCGTACAGTCGTACTCCCCTCCGCGTGGGAAACAACTGTCGAGTCTTCCCTGCCTCCGTGTTGTCCCCTTCCTAGGCCTCGCCGTCGTCCACCGCCCTGGTGCTCTCGGCGCAGAGTGGTCAACGTAGTCAACGAACGACTTCCATCGGACGTGGACTGTACGTGGAGAGGCTGACAACTGGGTCCACGCCGGCAGCAAGGAAGTGCCTCCTTATTACGCCGAAAATAATGATTCCTCCACCTGACAGCAGGGACCCACCGGACGGGCCACCGTATTTCACGAAAAAAACGTTTCGCCCCTGACTGCTGGGACCCACCAGCTACACCTTCACACGCAAGGAAGTGCGTCCGGGCAAAAAAAAAACGATTCGCCCCCCTGACTGCTGGGACCCACCAGTTACATCTTCGCACGCAAGGAAGTGCGTCCGGGCAAAAAAAAAAGAAAAACCAAAACGATTCGCCCCCTGACTGCTGGGACCCACTGGCCCCCCGACTGCTGGGACCCACCAGCTACATCTTCGCAAGCAAGGAAGTGCCTGACAGTCGGGACCCACCTAGTCGAAGCGTATGTAGTGTTGTCATTTTGGTCGCGAACGTGTACGTACATATATACTAGTCGATGTAGAGGTGCGCACGTGTCGTAGTAGAGGTGGCCAGGGTGCAAGAAAGAAAATACGGATGTAGAGGTGAACACTGAGCTACGGCTAAATCACATCATAACAGGTCCAAACAATCAGAGCAAAAGTGCAAAAGATAACAGGTTCACAGACTTAGTGAAAATATCAACATAGCAGAAACTAACATCAGGCTGACATGTTCAGAGCAATGAAACAACACGCTACAGGTTCAGAGCATAGCAAAGTAAGGCATGACATGAATCTACTCAAGGCACTTGACAAAAGTCCCTTACTGACCATAAGTCAAAAAGGATCAGAAAATAAGATTACACCCATGTCAAATAAGCAAGTTTCGTTACAGGTTTCAGACTTAGCAGAAAACTGGACATGGCAGAAAACTGTTAACGACTAGGCATGTTCGTGAGCTCGATGCACCCACTACAGAGCATTTCATGATAAACTAAGCATACATACATCAAGAAGACATGGCATAGTAACTAGACATGGCAAGAATAACATCATATCATGCAAGGATCAACTACACCAAGCTTGGCAAATTCGAATAACATGTAGACAATCTGCCAGCAACATTTTGAAGCAAAAGTAGAGCTCGATTGATTCAAGCTATGGCACTCCATAATTGCAAACAAAGGCATGGATGGATAGAGCAAATACTCAAGTTCAAAACTCCCTTACTGATCATGCTCAAATTATGCATAGATCTCACGGAAACAACATGAACACATGGCATAAAAATAACAGCAGTCAGGGACTTAGTGAAATCACCAAGTCTCTGAAATCAGCAACATCAAGTGACCTAGTTTGCATGCTTGTGCTAGTCACCACAAGTATCACAAAAAAATACATGGCAAAATCCTCTGGGTATGTAACATGGCATATTACAAAACTTATGTAGGACTCAACTTCATAGGAGGTACACATCAATCATGGCAAAAATGACAAAAGTGCATGTTCAGATAAGATCCAGCAGCTAACATCAACTAGCCCTCTTCTAACAGAATTTCGGGCATCAAGATGACTTCAAATGAAAATGATGCAATGTAACGAAATGATGCACTCTTCGACGCGAACAATTCGACATATTATACGCGCGAAATGGAGCTACGGATGCAAAGTTATGGCATGATGAAGATGCGGCGATGATGATGAAATTAAAGGACTTAGAGAAATATTTGGACTCGGGGGAGGTCAACCCTGCCGGGCACGCGGATCGAGGCGGCGGCGCGGCTCGCCGGATCCCGGCCGGAGGAGGTGGAGGAGAGACTGGGGCGACCGGATCTGACCGGATCCGGCCCCGGCGGAGCGCGGGGGCGGCGCGGGCGGCGCGGGACCGGCCGGCGGCGACGGCGGAGGAGGCGGTGGCCGGCGGAGGCGGCGGAGACGGCGGTGGCGAGGGGCGGCGCCGGCGCGGGGTCGCGGCGCGGAGCGGGAGGAGCGCGGGAGGAGCGCCCGTGGGGCGGCGGCGGCGGCTCCGGGCCGGGGAGGACCCCGCGCGGGCCCAGCGGGCCGGCGGCGCGCGGGCGCGGTACGGGCGCGGCGAGGAGGACACGTGGCTCGCTCTGATTGGCTGTGGGCGGCGGCGCTGGCGTGTCCGGCGGCGGACGGACACGTCCGGCGGCGCGGAGGGAAAAATGCTAGGGTTTCGTGGTGTTTTGCCCGCAAATGGAGGAGGAGAAGGCCTTTTTATAGATAGGAGGAGCTAGGAGGCTCCAAACGGAGTGCGGTTTTCGCCCACGCGATCGTGATCGAACGGCGGAGGACATGAGAGTGCCTTAGATGGGTTATTGGGCTGTTTTGAAGGGGTGTTGGGCTGCAACACACATGAGGCCTTCACGGTTACCCGGTTAACCGTTGGAGTACCAAACGAACTCCGATTGACCCGAAACTTGACAGGCGGTCTACCGGCGCTATACCGAGGCCACATGTCAAGCCTTGGTCCATTCCGAGATTGTTTAATACCCGCTCACGAAGAAATGTAAAAGGGGACGCCGGGAGACATAGGAGCGCCGGATTGCAAAACGGACAACGGGAAAAATGCTCGGATTTATGAGACGAACGCGTATGCGAATGCGATGCACATGATGACATGATATGAAATGCATGACAAGACCAAAATGCAAAACGGAGAGAACCCAACCACGGAGGGAATATCATAACACATAGCCGGAAATGGCAAGAGTTGGATTACAAATATGGCAAGTTACATCTGGGGCGTTACACCATCCCTCTACTCACCCACACCTGCTGTTATTCTTCGGCGACGGCAAACGAACCAGTAAACCCTCGTACAGTCGTACTCCCCTCCGCGTGGGAAACAACTGCCGAGTCTTCCCTGCCTCCGTGTTGTCCCCTTCCTAGGCCTCGCCGTCGTCCACCGCCCTGGTGCTCTCGGCGCAGAGTGGTCAACGTGGTCAACGAACGACTTCCATCGGACGTGGACTATACGTGGAGAGGCTGACAACTGGGTCCACGCCGGCAGCAAGGAAGTGCCTCCTTATTACGCCGAAAATAATGATTCCTCCACCTGACAGCAGGGACCCACCGGACGGGCCACCGTATTTCACGAAAAAAACATTTCGCCCCTGACTGCTGGGACCCACCAGCTACACCTTCACACGCAAGGAAGTGCGTCCGGGCAAAAAAAAAATGATTCGCCCCCCCGACTGCTGGGACCCACCAGTTACATCTTCGCACGCAAGGAAGTGCGTCCGGGCAAAAAAAAAGAAAACCAAAACGATTCGCCCCCTGACTGCTGGGACCCACTGCCCCCCCGACTGCTGGGACCCACCAGCTACATCTTCGCAAGCAAGGAAGTGCCTGACAGTCGGGACCCACCTAGTCGAAGCGTATGTAGTGTTATCATTTTGGTCGCGAACGTGTACGTACATATATACTAGTCGATGTAGAGGTGCGCACGTGTCGTAGTAGAGGCGGCCAGGGTGCAAGAAAGAAAATACTGCCACGTATGTGTACATACGGGCAGGGTCTCGAACGCCTACTCGCTCATACGTACGGCGAGGGCTCGTGTACATGGCTAGGTCGGAACGGAGAAACAACGTCGTCGTCGTGTTCATGGGGAGGCAACGGAATGCGTGGTCGTGTTCATCGGGAGGCAACGCGGCTGGGTCGGAACGGAATGTGTGGTCGTGTTCATCGGGAGGGCTTGGATGGAAGAGGCGATGGAAACGAGGCCTGGTGTACCACACAACGGAGGAAACAGACCTCCTACGGTCGAAACGGGGGTCCTGTTGATCGGGAGAGGTGTGGTGTACCGCACAACGGAGTAAACGGACCTCCTACGGTCGAAACGGGGGTCCTATTGATCGGGAGGGGTGTGGCATACCACAAAACGGAGGAAACGGACCTCCTACGGTCGAAACGGGGGTCCTGTTGATCGGGAGGGGTGTGGCGTACCGCGAAACGGAGGAAACGGACTTGTGTTGGAGCGCTACGGTCGAAACGGGGAACCTGTTCATCGGGAGGGTGTGGCGTACCGCAAAACGGGACTCCATGGGATACTGTTCATCTCCACCGTCGACCCCCTCCAGCCTCCACGAGCTACTGTTCATCCACCGTCAACCTCCTCCAACCTCCACGGGCCCCTGTTCATCCAGCCTCCACCGCGCGCTACTCCACAGGCTACTGTTCAACCACCCCTCCACCATCTACTGTTCATCCAGCCCTCCACACCATGGGGTCCTATTCAACCACCCCTCCACGGGCACCTGTAAGTGCATCCAGTGCCACCCCTAGTTGGTTTTGGAGTATTGACGACAAATTTGGTTGAGGGACTAATGTGTTTGTGAGAAATGCAGGATAACACATGTAGTGTCCCTCATTGATTCGGTTTACCTACCGGAGATGACCCCTAAAAATGTATGAAGACTTTGATGACAATGGTGGTACATGAAGATATTCATATTGAAGACTATGACATGAGAAGACATTCTGGAAGACTATGGAGCGCGAAGACTTAGTTGTTTCATTGTTTCCTTTTCTTCTTTGTTGAGTCATAGGAACCACCGTACTGTTAAGTGGGGTCCAAGTGAATACAGTCAGAGTGACTGAAGTGATGCTCAACTCAAATCCTATGTCTTCGAGCGAAGACAATGAGAGCAAATCTTATCCAGAGTTGGATAAGTCAGCTTTGCTTGTAGCCCAAGTAAAGTTGCCGCGTGTGTTTGAAATCTGACCGTTGGAACACGTGTCAGTTCCTTAGTGACCCAGGGTCATTTCGGACATATCAGGTCGGGTTGCCTAGTGGCTATAAATAGCCCACTCCCTACACCATAAATTTGTGGCTGCTCAGAGTTAGTGCACGGCTTTTGTCGTTTGAGAGCAACCCACCTCGAAGCCTTTGAGAGAGAGAAATCCTTGCGAGGAAAAAGCCCAAACACCCAGAGCCAAAGAGTGTTAGGCATCACTGAAGTCTTTCTGTCTGTGTGACCTGAAGACTTATTACACTTGAGGACTATGAATCCTCCAGCCGGTTAGGTGTCGCATTTTGAGCATCCAAGAGCCATTGTGGGTTGCCGGTGAATGAAGTCTGTGAAGGTTTGGGAGTCTACCTTGAAGACTTACCAGAGTGATTGGGCGAGGACTGTGTGTCCTTAGCTCAAGGGGAATAAGGTGAAGACGCGGTCTTCTGAGTTGAATCTCAGCCTCCCTAACCAGATGTACAGTTGTCACAGCAACTGGAACTGGTCAAACAAATCATGTGTCTTCATCGAGTGACTGCTTCTATTCTCTCTTCCCTTTACTTATAGTTTGTCTTCGTGAAGTCATTGCCTGCTTGCGATACCTGTTTGACTTCATTGCTTGACTACTATTGTTGTTTGGCCTCATACTATCTTCCACCCTAATCCTTACTACCTAGTTGCTATTAGTCATCGTACATCCACCTTATTGCATACTTGACTATGGCTTGCCTTGTGTAGTTTATCTTCCGCTGCATATCAATAGGTTCATTTCTAATGTTTGTCTTCGAAACTTCTATGTTTTGAAGACTTTCTTAAAAATCGCCTATTCACCCCCCCTCTAGTCGATAACAAGCACTTTCAATTGGTATCATAGCAAGGTACTCCCTTGTTCTGTGTGATTCGGTTTAACCACCTAGAGTTTTAGCTATGTCGACTGCAGGGATAATCAAAGTCTCCGCTACTTGCCCCGTGTTCGATGGAACTGAATATCCCTACTGGAAGAATAAGATGCGCATGCATCTTGAAGCCATTGATGTCGACCTCTGGTATGTCGTCAAGAACGGCGTTCCCAAGACTGGTGAAGGTGTCACTCCTGCTGATGTCAAGAAGTTCATTCAACTGGACTCTACTGCCAAGAACATCATCTGTGGTCATCTGACCAAAGGACAGTATGGCCGTGTGAGTGCTCTGGAGACATCAAAGCTAGTCTGGGACTGGCTATCCAAGGTCAACGAAGGCGTCTCAACCCAGAGAGATCAAAGAATCAGTGTTCTTCGCAACCTCTTCAACCGCTTCAAGAGAAACGACAATGAGAATGTCCAGCTCACGTTTGATCGCCTCACTGACATCACCAATGAGCTACGTGCTCTCGGCGCCACTGAGACTACCAAGCATGAAATCGTCAAGACGCTATTGAGATCACTTGACAGCTCCTTTGACACCCTTGCCCTCATGATACAAGAACGTGCTGACTTCAAGACACTCGATCCGTCTGATATACTTGAGAGGCTCAACACTTCCACCTATATGAGAAAAGAGATATCTATGGTCCCAACTATGGTCGAACTCGTGCTTTGAAGGCAAAAGTTGTTTCCTCATCTGAAGAAGAATCTGACTGCAGTTCTGATGATCCTGAAGACATTGGAAAGGAACTTGCTATGCTTGTGAAGAAGTTCCAGAAGTTCACTAAGAAGAAAGGCTTCATAAAGTCTTCACGATCCAGCTCAAGAAATGATGAAGCTTCTACTCATGACTACAAGAAGAGAACATGTCACAAGTGCAAGAAACCTGGACACTACATCTCTGAGTGTCCACTGTGGGACAACGAGAAGACGAAGAAGAAGAGCAAGGAATATGATTCTGATGACAAGAAAAAGAAGAAATCTTCAAAGTCTTCTTCCAAGTCCTCATCAAAGTCTTTAGCTCACAAGAAGAGCTCATCTGGCAAGGCTCGTGCTTTTGTTGGGAAGGAAATGGATTCAGAGGAGGAGTCTGCTTCTGAGGAGGCGGAGGTGGAATCTGAGGAGGAGTCCGACCCTGGCGTTGCAAGTCTGGCTTTAGCCACTGCTTATGTTGCCAAGTCCATCTTCAACACTGAAGACAATGACTTCCACACCAACGCTGAAGCTGATGACAAGGACGACCCTACTCCTACCTACTGCTTTATGGCACGTGGTGCCAAGGTAAAATCACGCGATGCTTACTTTCAAACATCAAGTGAAGATGAATCTGATTGTGAATCCAAACCCAGCTACAAAACACTTGCTAAAATTGCAACTGAACAACAGAAAGCCATGGAACATACTCAAAAACTGTTAGACAAAAGCGATGACCTGTTGGACGCGGAAATGACTCGTTCACAGTCCTTAGTTGAAGATATAAAAAATCTTCATGCTAAGTAACAAGAACTTGAAAGTCGTCATGATACGCTCACAACCACTCATGAAAAGCTCTCCTACGATTATCTTCAAAGGAAGCAAGAGCTTGAAAAGTTGAGAGCGGCTCATGAAGATCTTCAAAAAGAGAATGGGTCACTTCATGCTCAACAGATCAGTCCCGCTCAGGATGGATTTGAACCACCATGTATAAAATGCCTTGAGCGTGATAACGCTACCTCTGTTGCTGGATGTTCCACTACTGCTACTGTTGCAATATCTTCAACTACTGATGTGGTAACTAACCCCTCTGCGGAGGATACCACTACTATTGCTGATGAAAATGCTAGGTTGAAGACATTGCTTGAAACAGGGATGTATAAAAGCCTGAAAGGGCATCAGACACTTTGCGATGTCCTCAAAAAGCAGATTCTGAACCGAAACCCTAGGAAAGAGGGTGTTGGGTTCGAAAGGAAAATGAATGTTGATGGCTCTTACTGGAAGCCTGAGCAGTATCCCAAAACCACATGGGTTGCTGCAAAGGGACCTTCAGTGGATCCATCCACCTTATCTGGCTTTACCTGTGCTAACCCTGTCATCATTGATGAATCCTTTGATGCAAACTATAAACTGTTCAAGAATCAGAATGGTGAAGTGTTTGCCAGATATATTGGTACTAACTGCAGGAATGGGCCACCTATGAAGAAGATCTGGGTTCCCAAAAGCTATCTTGAGAAGCTTCCAGTGAATGTCATCATGACACTACTTGGAAAGAAGACAAATCCCAGACCTAAGGCTTCATATGGTCCAAAGGCTTCATACAGACAGAGGACTCACCTGAGTCACCCTAACGCCAATGTTTTGTAGGGAAACCGTACTCAAACCTATGAATATGAGTGTGTATCTTCAAACCGCTATGTTCATAACACTAAGAACTTTTCTGCTTATTCATATGAGTATCATTTATCTCCTGCAAGGCTATTTGCTAGGGCTCCAAAGCCGAAGTTCTCAGATGCTGCACTTAGACTCATTGCTTCTAAGCCACCCCTGAAGATGTGGGTGGTTAAGAAGAATTAACTTTCTTTTGCAGAGAAAGGTCTCCAGCCGAAAATCAAAGGCGTCTGATGCTATTGCTGGGGACCTAAAATATCTTGTAGGTCGCAAGATCAAATGCCCAAATGGTCTCATTATGTATTTTGTTCCTGAATCGTTTGCCATTCATCCTATCAGTCCTAATCTTGATTTGAGCCTCCATAATCCTCTTGCCCGTCAAATGTTTATGCTTCACACATCTCTTGGTGAAGCCTATCCTCCTAACTGTAATGCAGAGTATGACACCTCGTGCTTCAGAATGGATTATGGACAGCGGATGCACTAATCATATGACTGGTGATCAAAGTCTTCTCATGGACTCAACCTTACGTCCATCTGATAAGAGTCACATCACATTTGCTGACACTGGTAAAAGCAGGGTATTGGGTCTAGGTAGAGTTGCAATCTCAAGGGATCAACACATGGATAAAGTGATGCTTGTTGAATCCCTTGGATTCAACTTAATGTCTGTCTCAATGCTTTGCGACCTGAACATGGTTGTAATATTTGGAAAGTATCGTTGCCTTGTACTAATGGAATCTGACAAATCTCTAGTCTTTGAAGGGTACAGGAAAGACGATCTGTACATGGTAGATTTCTCAGCAGGTCCACAGCTTGCAAGATGTCTTCTCACAAAAGCTTCAGAATGCTGGCTATGGCATCGGAGGCTGGGGCATGCTGGGATGAGGAACTTACATACGCTCATCAAGAAGAAGTATGTAATTGGCATTGAAGATGTCAAGTTCAAGAAAGATCATCTGTGCGGTGCCTACGAAGATGGAAAGATGACTAGGGCCAAGCATCCCTCGAAGACAATCATGACTACATCTCAACCCTTCGAGCTGCTACACATGGACTTATTTGGCCCTACTCACTACTCTACCCTCACTACGACTTCCTGTCTCTATGGCTTCGTCATTGTTGATGATTACTCAAGATACACATGGGTGCACATAATTCTCTACAAGACCGAAGTGCAAGACATTTTCAGACGCTTTGCCAATCGTGCCATGAACAACTATGGCGTCAAGATCAAGCATATCAGAAGTGACAACGGCACTGAGTTCAAGAACACCGGACTTGATCTTTATCTGGATACAATGGGAATCACTCATGAGTTTTCTGCTCCTTACACACCTCAGCAAAATGGCATCGTAGAGCGCAAGAACAGAACCCTTATTGAGATGGCTCGAACGATGCTGGACGAATACAAAACACCAAGAAAGTTCTGGCCCAAAGCTATTGATACAGCATGCCACGTCATCAACCGTGTTTATATCCATAAGCTTCTGAACAAAACATCCTATGATCTCCTCACTGGCAAGAAGCCAAATGTAAGCTACTTCAGAGTATTTGGAGCACGGTGCTGGATCAAGGATCCCCATCACAAGTCAAAATTTGCACCAAAAGCTCATGAAGGATTCATGCTCGGTTACGGAAAGGATTCACACTCATACAGAGTCTTCAATCTCTATCTCTATAAAATCGTTGAAACTGTGGATGTGCGGTTTGATGAAACCAATGGTTCACAAAGAGAGCTCCTGCCAAGTACACTTGAAGAAGCACCACCCAGCGAGTCTATCAAGCTGATGGGAACTGGTGAAATTATGCCTAATGAAGCACAACCTGAAGAAGAGCTTATCATTTCTGCACCTAACCAACCTGAAGACAATGCTCAGCCTGAAGACAATCCTCCCAATGATGACTATGATCAGCAAGAGCAAAGTCTTCGCCCAGCTCATCCTCGTGTCGCAAGTGAAGTGCAAATTGAGAAGATAATTGATAGCATCAATGCACCTGGTCCACTTACTCGTTCAAGAGCAACACAGTTAGCAAATTTCTGTGGGCACTTTTCTTTTGTGTCAATATCAGAACCCAAGAAAGTTGCTGAAGCCTTTATGGAACCTGAATGGATTCAAGCAATGCAAGAAGAGCTTCAACAGTTCAAGATGAACAATGTTTGGGAATTAGTCAAGCGTCCTGACCCTCACAAGCACAACATCATTGGAACAAAATGGATATATCGAAACAAGCAAGATGAGCATGGTCAAGTCGTCAGAAACAAAGCACGTCTCATTGCACAAGGATATACTCAAGTTGAAGGGATTGACTTTGATGAAACATTTGCTCCTGTGGCTAGACTTGAAGCTATTCGCATATTGCTAGCCTATGCTAACCACAACAACATTCTGCTATACCAAATGGATGTGAAGAGTGCATTTCTCAATGGCAAGATTGAAGAAGAAGTATACGTTGCACAACCTCTCGGCTTTGAAGATCCAAAACATCCTGATATGGTGTACAAACTAAACAAAGCACTGTATGGCCTCAAACAAGCTCCTCGCGCTTGGTATGATGCAACCAAAGACTTCCTGAAGAGCAAAGGCTTCAAACCTGGATCCCTCGATCCTACACTCTTTACGAAGACATATGATGGTGAACTGTTTGTGTGCCCAATCTATGTGGATGACATTATCTTCGGCTGCACCAACCAGAAGTACAGTGATGAGTTTGGATACATGATGCAAGAGCAATATCAGATGTCCATGATGGGTGAGCTAAAGTTCTTCCTTGGTCTTCAAATTCATCAGCAAAGGAATGGCATCTTCATATCTCAAGGGAAGTACCTCAAAGATTGTCTAAATAAGTTTGGAATGCAAGATTGTAAAGGTTACACGACGTCAATGCCAGCCAAACATCATCTGGGTCCCGACGAAAATGGTAAAGAGTTTGATCAACAGGTATACCGCTCCATGATTAGTTCTTTACTTTACCTATGTGCATCTAGGCCAGATATTATGCTTAGTGTTTGCATGTGTGCTCGATTCCAAGCGGCACCAAAGGAATCACATCACCTAGCTGTGTCGGTGTACTAAAGTAGGGGTACCTTAGCACCCCGAACTTGTGCACGGGCAGTCGCAGCACCCGCGGCAAGGCTTGCCAAAGCCAAGGAGACAAGGCCCCGGCAAGAGGAGCTTGCCGGGAAGGCCACCTAGGACACAAGACCCCGGCAAGAGGAGAGCTTGCCGGGAGAACCAGCTAGAGCCCCGGCAAGAGGAGCTTGCCGGGAAGGCTAGCCAAGACCCCGGCAAGATGAGCTTGCCGGGAAGGACAAGGCACTTGCCGCGGCAAGCAACCGCCCATCGCCTGCGCTCCAGCTCACCCACCAACGTGTCGCCTCGAGACCTTTCTGAGCGTACGTGGCGGGTGGCTGTGCAGCTAGAGGTGTGCGGTGGCGGAAGACGCTGACAAGATAGCCATCGTGGCGAACGGTGGCGCCCCTGACGGCCACTTTTTACACTGTTCGGGCAACACAGACGGGCATTTAATGCCTTTGTCCCCTGCCGTCAGGGTTAGGTATGATAAACTGTACATCCACTGTATAGGTAGCTGTACTAACCACAATACTTTCCAACTTTGCCCCCACCTACGTTGCCAACTGTGGTGATCCCCTTTCGCATATAAAAGGAGGCCCATGCGCAACGTAGAGGAGGTTCGGGAGGTTCGATCCGCAACCTTTCCAAGCTTGGTCTCGCTAGCTGCTGGAGAGTACTGTAGCTCCCGGCGCTCCCAAGCAAGAAGCAAATACACACCACAAAGCAGCAGTAGGGTTTTACGCATCCCTGCGGCCCGAAGCTTGGTAAAACCTCTCGTGTCCCTCGCTCCAATCCTCTCTTCGTGCGCTCTCCGACCCCCGCAGAACCACAGGAAGGGGCCTCTGTGTCCCATAGGTGCTCGAGGGGCAAGCGTCCTCCCCCGACATCTTTGGCGCGCCAGGTAGGGGGCGTCAAGGGTGTGCGAACCTGATTTGGCAAGGGCACGAGCCAGATCTCAACCACCTTCATCGACATGCCGCCGAAGAAGAAGGCTGCGGAGGCAGCCGCTCCGTCCGCGTCGAACCCGCCACCCCCGGAGCAAACGGGTGGCGGGGTAGACGCCGGTGGAAAGACAGGCGCCGATGAGGTGACTCAAGGCGCTGCCAAGTCCAACGACAAGGCTGCGCAGACCTCGGCGTCCGCGCATGCACCGCATCCATCCCTGGAGGCGCAGGGTCAGCAGCGTCGTGGTACGCACAGTACCATACGCTCGCTGGACCCGAATCGAGCTGGTGGCTCTCGCGACGTTCAAGGCCAGCATGCACATCAGCATGCTGGCACGAGCGCCATACGGTCCTCGGGACGGGGTCCCGCTCCTTCTAACACAGTTAGAAGTCCGAGCGTATCCCGTTCCTCACTCCGTTCGCCGCCACCGCCCACCACTCCAGCAGAAGCTCTGGCAAGAGCTCAGTTGCTCCTAGACTACCCTCCGGCCGCCGACAAGCTCGACGACTGGAGGGCCACTATCCAGAGCCTCGTCAGCTTCGCCAATGGCGACAGACCGCACCAGGCGGGTGCGTCGCAGCTGCGGCAAGGCCGCCAAGCGCGAACTAACAGCGACAAGACCGCCGGGGGTGCAACCACCGTGCACTCCCAGCCCCGAAGACCAAAATCGCCGACTCGTCGGGCCCATCATGATGACGGCTCCACTGCGTCATCAGACCCACGAGCTCACCGCGACCAACGCCACGTTCTTGACGAACGACAGCAAGAAGACGCTCACACCCGTATCGAGCGTCGGAGAGAAGCGCGGCGTCTGTCAGACCAGCGCGCTGGGCCCGCTGTCGACATGCATGCGCCAGGGGAACCAGGCGACTTGCTGTACGCGGTAGGTTGCCCTGCGTTTACTCATGAGCTGCGGCAAGTCCAGTGGCCCAGTACGAAGAACTTCAAGCCAGATATACCGGAGAAGTACGACGGCAAGTCGCATCCGTCGGAGTTCCTCAGCATCTACACCATTGCGGTGCAAGCTGCCGGGGGACGAGACGAAAAGATCCTTGCCAACTACTTCCTGCTGGTGCTCAAGCCCAACGTCAGATCCTGGCTCATGCACTTGCCGGACGGCTCCATATCTTCCTGGGCAGACTTGTGTCATCAGTTTGTCGGCGCCTTCACGGGCGGCCACAAACCACATGGCCAAGCGAGTGACCTCCACCTGCTCGTCCAAAAGGAAGGGGAGCCCCTGCGCAAGTTCATCCAGCGATTCAGCCGCGTGCACTACAACATCCCAGATATCCACCCCGCTACGGTCATCAGCGCGTTCCATCAGAACGTGCGTAACCGCATGATGCGGGAGGAGATGGCGATGAGCAAAATCAAGGACGTCAGCGAGCTCTACGCTCTGGCCGACAAGTGTGCGCGCGCCGAAGAAGGGAGGAAGTTCCCCGGAGAGAGCATAGGGGCAGGAGGATCTGACAGTGATGATGCTGCCCCAACAAAGAAGAACCGGTGGCGGAACAATAGGAAAGGAAAAGGCAAAGACGTACTTGTCGTCGAGCAATCCGGCAACGGAGGTGGCGCCAAGACGGCCAAAGATGGCGGCTCCGGCAAGGAGGTTGCCGCATGCGCCAACTGCCAGGCTGTGGCGGCCGCCGACAAGCAGGACGGCACCAACAACCAGTACTGCAAGATCCACCGCACCAAGGGTCATGATCTCCACAACTGCAAGAAGGTCGAGCAGCTCGTCGAGCAGCAGAAAGCCGAGTACGAGCGGCGCGACAAGGAGAAGGCCCAAGGAGGAGATGGAGGATCCGACAAGAAGCGTCCCGGCCGGGGTGGACGCCGCGGCAAGACCAAGCAGCGGCAAGGAGACAGACCTCCCCGCGGCCGCGACGATGATGAAGACGACGACGAGGACATGGATGATGCAGAGACCAGCGAGCAGGAGTTCCAGAAAGCCACAGAGGTTCTATGCGTTGACGGCAGCGCTTCTCTGCATGCCTCTCATCGACAACTCAAGCAGTGGGTGCGAGAGGTCAATGCAGCAGAACCCCCCATCGAGTCACGCAAGCTTCTGAAGTGGTCCAGCACGCCTATCATCTTCGATATTGAGGATCACCCTGACCGCACAACTGCGGTCGGGTGCTTGCCGATGTTGGTCTCACCAACAATCCGCAACCTCAAGGTCACGAAGATGCTAGTTGACGGCGGGGCCGGCTTGAACTTGATCTCCTCTGCAGTACTCCAGAAGCTCCAAATCCCTGACAGCAAGCTCGAAGAGACCGGCACGTTCCAAGGAATCAACCCGGGAAGGAGCAAGCCAAAGGGGAAAGTCACGTTGCCGGTAACGTTCGGCAGCGAGCTGAATTTTAGGACTGAGAGGGTCACCTTCGACGTTGCTGATTTCCCGTTGCCTTACAATGGGATCCTCGGCCGTCCAGCGCTTGCCAAGTTCATGGCGGCCTCTCACTACGCCTACAACATGCTCAAGATGCCTGGCCCGATAAGTGTCATTTCTGTCCATGGCGACAAGAAGGACGCCCTTATCTGTGCCTACAAGATTTACCGGGAGGCAGCAGCCGCCGCGGATCGTGAGCCACTTGCCGTTGAAGCTCCCGGGAAGAAGAAGAAGGCCAAGTCCGGCAAGAGCTCTGGTGCCCACTCCGGCAAGCGCGCCTCTACGAAGTGTTGCGCTACTGTCGAGGACGCACCATCGAGCTCCACCGGCAAGTGTAAGAAGACGATGGCCGCTCCACCAGAGACCAAGAAGGTGTCCGCCAAGGAGGACAGCACTGGTGGTACCTTCACCATCAGTGCCACTTTGGACCCTAAATAGGAAAGCGCGCTCGTTGCTTTCCTGCGGGCGAATGTCGACGTGTTTGCGTGGCAACCGTCTGACATCCCCGGTGTTCCCAGGGAAGTAATTGAGCACCACCTAGCCGTCTGTCCTCACGCGCGGCCCGTCAAGCAAAAAGTCAGGAAGCAAGCAGTGGAGCGCCAAGAGTTCATTGCCGAGGAGATCAGGAAGTTGGAAGCAGCAGGCCTCGTCAGAGGGGTGCTCCATCCGACGTGGCTGGCCAATCCCGTGGTCGTGCGCAAGGCAAACGGGAAATGGAGGCTTTGTATTGACTTCACGGATGTCAATAAAGCATGCCCCAAGGACCCATTTACCTTGCTGCGCATTGACCAGATTGTTGACTCCACGGCCGGATGTGATTTGCTTTCATTCCTCGATGCGTACTCAGGGTACCATCAAATCTTCATGGCAGAAGAAGATGAGGAGAAGACCGCGTTCATCACCCCGTGCGGCACCTACTACTTCGTACGGATGCCATTTGGTCTGAAGAACGCTGGTTCGACATTTGCAAGGGTGGTCCATACAACTTTTGAGCCACAGCTGCACAGAAATGTGGAAGCCTACATGGATGATATAGTGGTCAAGAGCAAAGACAAGGCAACCCTGGTCCAAGATCTAGCTGAAACATTTGCGAATCTGCGCAAGATCAACCTCAAGCTGAACCCCGAGAAGTGTGTCTTTGGAGTCCCCTCCGGCAAGCTTCTCGGGTTCTTTGTGTCTCAGAGGGGGATCGAAGCCAACCCCGACAAGATCAAGGCCATTGAGCAGATTGGAGCACCCAAGCGCGTCAAGGATGTACGGAAACTTGCCGGGTGTGTGGCTGCTCTCAGCAGGTTTATTTCAAGGTCTGCTGAGCGCGCCCTGCCGTTTTTCAAAATTTTGAAGAAGGCAGGTCCAATGAAATGGACTCCGGAAGCGGAGGCTGCGCTGCAGGACTTGAAAGAATACCTGTCCTCCACTCCAATACTTGTCGCGCTTAAACCACAAGAAAAGTTGTTGCTATATCTGGCGGCAACCAATCAAGTGGTTAGTGCTGCGTTAGTAGCGGAGAGGGAGGCGGATGACGAGCCGGCAACCCCGGCAAGCACACCCGACGACAAGCAGGGGGCTTCGCCGACAAACTCTGGTTCCGGCAAGGATGGCTCTGCGCATACAAACGAAGAGATACGGAGGAAGATGGTGCAGCGCCTAGTCTACTTTGTCAGCTCCCTCCTGCAGGGGGCTAGGTCAAGGTACTCTGGGGTGCAGAAATTGCTTTTTGGCCTCCTCATGGCCTCGAGAAAGCTGCGCCATTACTTCCAAGCACATGAGATCACAGTGGTCGCTCGCTTTCCGTTGTAGAGGATACTGCAGAATCCAGAAGCAACAGGCAGGATTGTCGAGTGGGCACTGGAGCTGTCAAGCTTTGGCCTCAAGTTTGAAAGCACTTCAACTATCCAGAGCAGAGCCTTGGCAGAGTTCATAGCAGAATGGACGCCGACGCCAGATGAAGAGGTTCCGGAGACAAGCATACCCGTCAAGGAGGCGAGCAAAGAGTGGCTGATGTACTTTGATGGTGCCTTCTCGCTGCAAGGCGCCGGCGCTGGTGTGCTGCTGATCGCACCCACCGGAGAGCACCTCAAGTACATGGTCCAGATGCACTTTCCCAGGGAGCAAGCAACAAACAACACTGCCGAATATGAAGGGTTGCTTGCCAGTCTACGGATCGCGGCAGAACTTGGGATCAAGATGCTCATTGTCAGGGGTGACTCACAGCTTGTCGTCCACCAAGTGAACAAGAACTACCAGAGTCCGTTGATGGCAGCATATGTTGATGAAGTGAGGAAGCTGGAAGAGCGTTTTTACGGCCTGCAAATGGAACATGTTCCAAGGGATCAGAACGACATTGCCGACGGCCTGTCAAAATGCGCTGCACTAAAGTTACCTGTGGAACCAGGGATCTTTGTGCTCAGGCTGACTCAACCATCCGTCACACCATCAACTGGGCAGAACAAGAAGAGAAAGTTGGTTTCTAGTGACTATCTTCCGGCAGAGCTTCCCGAAGCCGCCACCAAGAAGGTCCCCAAGACCAGCGCCAACCATGCTGAGGAGCAGTCTGCTCCGGCAAGCCTCGCGGCTTGTTCCGTTGAAGCAAACGCTCCCGACAAGTTTCGCTCCGGCAAGCTTGCCGGGGAACATCAATCTCCGGCAGAGCCGCAGGTTCTTGCCGTGGAAGCGGGTGTTCCCGCAGCAGCAGATGTGCCTTTGGTCCTTGTTGTCGAGCCCCAGGCTCCAGCATGGTCGCAGCAGATTGTCCTCTTCCTCCAGACAGGAGAACTTCCCGAAGAGCAGGAAGAAGCGGAAAGAGTAGCCCGGCATTCAAGTATGTACCAGTTTGTCGACAACGAACTGTACAGAAGGAGACTCAACGGAGTGAAATTGAAGTGTATTCCCCGGGAAGATGGACAAAAGCTGTTGGCAGAGATACATGGAGGCATATGTGGACACCACATTGGCGCAAGAGCGCTTGCCGGCAAGGCTTTCCGGCAAGGTTTCTTTTGGCCAACAGCCCTCCAGGATGCAACTGCACAAGTAACCAAGTGTGAAGCGTGCCAGTTCCATTCCAAGCAGATACACCAGCCAGCTCAAGCTCTCCAGACGATCCCTTTATCCTGGCCATTTTCGGTCTGGGGGCTCGACATTCTCGGCCCTTTTCCCCGTCCTGCTGGGGGCTTTGAGTACTTGTACGTCGCAATCGACAAGTTCACAAAGTGGCCGGAAGTGGAACCAGTGAGGAAGGTGACCGCACAGTCAGCAGTCAAGTTCTTCAGGTCGATTGTTTGCCGTTTCGGGATCCCTAACAGGATCATCACTGACAACGGTACGCAATTCACGAGCCGCACCTTCATGCAGTACGCCCAAGATCTTGGCACCAAGGTCTGCTTCTCTTCTGTTGCTCACCCGAGAAGCAACGGTCAAGCGGAGAGAGCAATAGCTGAAGTGCTACATGGACTCAAGACCAGGACTTTCAACAGGCTGCACAAGTGTGGAAGAAACTGGATCGAGGAGCTGCCGGTGGTTCTTTGGTCGATCAGAACGACTCCAAATCGTGCCACTGGCCAGACACCCTTTGCTCTAGTCTATGGAGCAGAGGCAGTTATCCCCACGGAACTCGTATACGGGTCACCTCGAGTACTTGCTTATGATGAGCTTGAGCAAGAGCAGCTGCGAGAAGATGACGCGCTGCTCCTCGAGGAGGACCGTCTTCAGGCTGCTGTGCGAGCTGCTCGCTACCAGCAAGCCTTGCGCCGCTACCATAGCCGCAAGGTTAAAGCCAGAAGTTTCGAGGAAGGTGACCTTGTTCTTCGGCGTGTCCAATCCGCCAAGAATACCAACAAGTTGACGCCGAAGTGGGAAGGCCCTTACCGGGTGAAACGAGTCACTAGGCCCGGCGCTGTCCGCCTAGAGACCGAAGATGGCATTCCGGTGAGCAACTCCTGGAATATTGAGCTTCTTCGTAAGTTTTACCCGTAAGGCGCGGTTGTCGGACCCGTTCCGGCAACCACCTTTTGTACAAGTCTTGCCGCCGTTGCATGTAAACCTTGGTGCAAAGCCGGGCGCAGACCCCGCGCGTAAATAGAGCTCACGTGCTCCGCACACTCTGTCAATTTCATGCCTTATATTACTTGCATGCATTATCTGACAATTTGTGCAGCACCAATCCCCGGTAAGCCATAACGAGCCGTAAGGCTCCATATCTTCACTTTTTCTTCTGTCCTTTCCAAGCAAAGGGAAGTCCCCTCGCACACAAGTTTGCCGGGGGGAAGGAGAAGATGATGATATGGACCGGACGTCGTTCAAGAAAGTTCTGCCTTGCCGGGAAACAGAGGATAGAAAAGCTAAGTTGCCAGACTCCGAGCACTTAGATTTTCAAATTTTAAGTTACTTTCCTCAAACGACTATGCTTTATATGGAAAACCTGTGCGCGAAGGAACCAAATCGTGGCTAGTTGCGCCCTTATTTTTGTTTCGAGTCCGCTCAACAGTTTAAGTGAGCCGCGACTGGCCGCGACACGGTTTCTTGTCGGTTGCGGCACCGCCAGCAGGCTGCTGAAGTTCCGCACTCAGCGCTCGCGGCTCGGGTGCCTGCACCGGCAAGTCCCCTAAAAACGCAGGGTGAAGACATACAAAGCAAAGAATCCAGTAGAGGGAATAACATAGCAATTATCGCCTAAGATAGAGTTATATTACAAGTAAACTTGCCGCAGCTCGAACTAACTGTTCCCGTAACATGAGCAGCGACGGCAAGGGAAGAAAACAAGAGAGCGGCCTAATCTACACGGTCGCCCTGGACCCTCTTGATCTCGGCCACCCTTTGCACGATGGGCGCGACGCGGGCATTGATCTCCTCAAGATCAGCATCTTCCGGCAAGTGGCGGAGGACGTTGACGAGGTTGATGTTGGGGTTGCGGAAGACTATCTTCACCAGCACCTTCTGAAGGGCCCCCACGCAAATGTCGCGCGCCTCGTCGGCCAACTGCCTCGGGATATCGTCCCGGAGCCGCTGGAGTGCCGTCGCCACGCCGTTGAAGAATAGGGTGAGCTTGGCGCTGGGGGGGAGTTTCTCGTCGGAGGAGAACCCAATACCCTCCATGCCCAGCTCCGCAAACTCCTTCTCGATGGCCGCGGCGACATCCACAAGGCCCTCCGTCCAGCGCTCCACATTCTCCTTGAAGGCACTCTGGGCGGCGACAGCGCTCTCCAACAGCGTTTCGTTGGCCTTGACCTCCTTCCTCAGGTCCGCCTCCTGCTTCTGGGCGCCATCCAGCGTCTTGGCCAAAGTGCTCAGCTTCAGCTCAAGATCGGCGTTGGAATCCTTGACCGCGCCGAGCTCCTGGATCTTCTCCGATAGGCTGCCCTGCAGCTCGCCGAGGGTGTAGGCGTCCTTCTCGCGCTCATGCTTGAGCGCGGCAAGCTCCTCGCCTCTCGCCTTGAGGTCGGCCTCCAGCCGCGCCACCTTCGTCTCTAGTCCCTTCTTGGCGGTCTCTACGGCTGCGGCGGCGTCCTTGGCTTCCTGGAGGGCCCCACCAAGCTGGCCCTCGCGTGCGGCGAGCTCTTCCTCATGGCTGTCGAGGCTGGCCTTCAGCTGCGTCAGCTCGCCCTCCTGCGCAGACAGCTTCTCCCCGGCGAGTCGCTGTTCCTCCTCAGCTTCCGCCTTCTCAAGGAGAAAAGCTGTCCGCGCCTCGGCAAGCTGCTCCCGCTCCTCTGCCAGCGCCCGGAGAGCTTCACGGTTCTGGCTCCGCAGCTCCTCCGCGCGTTTTTCCATGTCTTCTCCCGCCTTCGCGACAAGCGCCTCCCGGGACTCCACCTTGGCTTGTCGGGCGCGGTAGAGCAACACCAGCTTGCGGAGCAGCCGCTCCTCTTCAGTCTCGCCACCGCTGCCGCCCGGCGCGTTGACGAGCGACAGCCCAGCAGAGGCGAGCACCTCCCCATCAAAGGTCTCGCCCTCGAGCGGCGCCCTGGAGCTTGACTCCCAGGGAAGCTTGATGAAGATGCCTTCACCAGCCTTCAGGTAAGCGCCGGACTGGGGCTCCTCGGAGCCTGGCGCCGTGGCCGGGGCGGAGGGGTCGGCGGTCGGTGTAGCGCCTGGCGCTCCTGCATCCTCATGGTCGCCAGTGCGGTCGCCGGCCCCCTCGCCGGCCTCGTCGGAGGCGTCCTTGGCGGCTTCTTCACCGGCCTTGTCGGAGGCAGCCTTGGCGACGTCCTCGCTGGCCTTGTCGGAGGCAGCCTTGGCGGCTTCCTCATCGGCCCTGTCAGCGGCGGCCCTGGCGGCTTCCTCGCCGGCGAGATCTTCACCACCAGCCGTTTCTTCGGTGAGGGCGACATCCTCAGCATTGCCGCGCGCGCCCTCCTCACCTGCGGTCTCGGTCTCCATCTGCTCCGTAGCAGACGGATCTGACAGCCAGAGGAGGGAAAGAAAGTCAAGCTAATGCGCAAGAAGGAAGTCAAAAGAAGAGAAGCCCAAGGGAAGTTTTCGGACAAGTGGGTTACCTGCACCAAGATCCGCGGTCGTGTTCTCCACCTCCGGAGGGATGTTGGTGCTATCCCTTGCCGGGGAGCTGCCTCTTGCCGGAGATGCCTCCCTTGTTGGGGACCTCTCCCTCGCCGGAGGACGCTCCCTCGCCGGAGAATCCTCCCTTGGCGGCATAGTTGAAGCAGACAGCACGTCCGGGTTGGCCTCCGTGCGCTCCTGGTGAGGCTGCTCTGCTCCTACACAACCCAACAAATCAGATATCAGCGAAGAAGAAGCACCCATGTGCGCCAAGCGGCGTTAAGTGAAGTTTTATGCTTACGCTGGGGGCTGCGCTGGGGGCTGCTTCGCAGAGGATTGGCCAGGTCCGGCGCAGTCATCTCGGGCGCCCTCCTTGACGGCGGGACGGAGCCGTCCTCGATGTCGATCACCGGCACCTTGGCCCTCTTTGCCGCTCTCTGAGCCAAAGTCCTGAAAAGGCACAAGCTCAGGGAGAAACAAGTTAGTTACAAAGCACAACAACAAGAGTTAAAGAATCGCAAGTACAACATGGGGACTTACTCATCTTCTTCCTCGTCGTCGGAGCTGAACGCGGAGAAGTCAAAGCCTACCTCAGCTCCATTGCGGCGAGGCGGAGGAGTGGGTTCCCTTGGCCGCTTGGCGGAAACGGTGGCAGTGGGACAAGACGGCCCCGTTCCAGTTGCCGCAGCAGTGCGAGACACTCCCGCGGCACTAGTGTCCGCCGCGGTAGAGCGTGTCGTACGACGCGGCGGTTGCTGACTCGTCTACCGCTCTGCCACGTCTCCGGACCTGCGAAGGCGCTTCCTTTGCGGGGCTGGCCTCCCCGCCTGCGACAAGTCGACGGGAGGCGCGGAGGAACAAGGGTTGACCTTTGGCGGGCCGCCCGCACCCCCGGCGGGCTCGTTCGGCCTGGCCTCGGGGTCGACAGTCTCCTCCTCGTCGGCAGGCTCCTCCTCGGCGCCAAGCTCCCCTCGTCCGGCAAGGCTTGCCGCATCGGCCGCCTTTGCCGCGTCGCCTCAACCGCGGTAAATCCAAATTCACCCGCGGCCGCGGCTGCCGCCGCCTCCTCCAACCTGGTGAAGATGCGCTCCACCTCCTCATCGGTGGTGTCGCGGGTGAGACCTCTCTGCTCGTCGGCGCGGACAGGCACCTCCACCAGGTTGTCGAAGAAGGCCTGCACAACTTCGTCTTCAGGCTCCTGCCAAGTGGGGACGATCCCGTGCGAGCCGCACAGCGGCATCATCGTGCAGATGCGGTCGCGCGAAGAGTTGTTGCACAACGGGACGACGCCTCCCGGCAACTGGAACCACTCGGGGTGCTCGGGGTCGTGCTTGAACAACTCCCTGAGCATCCCGTCAATCTCCAGGACCGTGAAGTTGTGATTGAGGCCCGGGCGCAACCTCATGATGTCTGCCGCGTTCTTGAACTCCCACGCCGGCCTCCTCCTCTCCTGCAGGGGAGCGATGCGGCGGCGGAGGAAATCTGCACCAACGGCCCCCACGGTGAGCCCGGCAAGTCTGAGGCGTTGGATCCGGATGACGGCGATCTTCAGCCTAGCATCTTCTGGGGCCAAGTTACTCCAGTCATTGCGGCGCACCACCGGGACTCGGCGCAGAGCAGTGAAGGGCTGCGGGTTCTCCTCAACAATCCAACACCAGTCCGCCCTCCACTCCTCCCATTTGCTGCGAAGCTCCCCCTCCAGATAAGCCTCTTTCATGCCGGGCTTCGAGATCCAGGCGACCCCGCCAGACAGGGATTCTCCTTTCTCAGCTCGAGGCATAAAGAAGTGGCGAAAGAGGGCAACGTTGGGGTGGACTCCGACAAAGTTCTCGCAGAGATGTGCGAAAACTGCCATCGTCAGGACAGCATTGGGGTTGAAGTCAAGGAGATGGAACCCGTAGGTGTTCATGATGTCGCAGAAAAATTCAGAAAAAGGCGGGCAGAGCCCGTAGTAGAAGAACAGTGGGAAAAAGGGGTACCAAGTCGGAGCCAGCTGCCAGGCGGCGGCTGGGAGTACCCTCATGCGCGAGTGCGCGCGCGTCTCCGTCGACCAGAAGAGGTAATACCACTCCTTCAGGTCCTCCGCGTCGAGCTGCGGAGGGAAGAGCGCCCGCTCCTTGCGCAGCGCCGGCCGATTTCGCGGCCTTGTTGGTCTTCGGAGCCATGGCGAAGGTGGTGAAGGAGGTCGTCGACGTCAGTGGTGACGGCGGCGGCTGGCGGGGGAGCGGAGCGCTGCTCTCTATCGACTCAAGGAAGAAGGGGAGCAGCGGAGACTATTTAGCTGGAATCGCAACTGGCAAGATGGGCGAACTGCCCCGGTTCCCTCTGCTTATAAAGGGGGAAGTGGGCGGACGTTCCGCATTTCCAATCAAAGAACACGCCCACGACCTCCCCCATGATGCCGTGCTGAACACGTGGCGTTCGGGGGGAGCGCGGTGGGCACGAAGTGGGGTCCCGCACGAACCAGGCCACGCGCGCCCTGCACTGTTTTGGGCCTGGCCCAACAACGCTCGGCACTGTGTGTGGCCCAGGCCTGGGGGATCCTGTCGGTGTACTAAAGTAGGGGTACCTTAGCACCCCGAACTTGTGCACGGGCAGTCGCAGCACCCGAGGCAAGGCTTGCCAACGCCAAGGAGACAAGGCCCCGACAAGAGGAGCTTGCCGGGAAGGCCACCCAGGACACAAGACCCCGGCAAGAGGAGAGCTTGCCGGGAGAACCAGCTAGAGCCCCGGCAAGAGGAGCTTGCCGGGAAGGCTAGCCAAGACCCCGGCAAGAGGAGCTTGCCGGGAAGGACAAGGCACTTGCCGCGGCAAGCAACCGCCCACCGCCTGCACTCCAGCTCACCCAACAACGTGTCGCCTCGAGACCTTTCCGAGCGTACGTGGCGGGCGGCTCTGCAGCTAGAGGTGTGCGGTGGCGGAAGACGCTGACAAGATAGCCATCGTGGCGAACGGTGGCGCCCCTGACGGCCACTTTTTACACTGTTCGGGCGACACAGACGGGCATTTAATGCCTTTGTCCCCTGCCGTCAGGGTTAGGTATGATAAACTGTACATCCACTGTACAGGTAGCTGTACCAACCACAATACTTTCCAACTTTGCCCCCACCTACGTTGCCAACTGTGGTGATCCCCTTTTGCATATAAAAGGAGGCCCGTGCGCAACGTAGAGGAGGTTCGGGAGGTTCGATCCGCAACCTTTCCAAACTTGGCTCGCTAGCTGCTGGAGAGTACTGTAGCTCCCGGCGCTCCCAAGCAAGAAGCAAATACACACCACAAAGCAGCAGTAGGCTTTTACGCATCCGTGCGGCCCGAAGCTGGGTAAAACCTCTCGTGTCCCTCGCTCCAATCCGCTCTTCGTGCGCTCTCCGCCCCCCGCCGAACCACAGGAAGGGGCCTCCGTGTCCCATAGGTGCTCGAGGGGCAAGCGTCCTCCCCCGACAAGCTGTGAAGCGAATTCTTCGATATTTGGCTCACACCCCAACACTAGGATTATGGTATCCAAAGGGCTCAGAGTTTGATCTAGTTGGATTTTCGGATGCTGATTATGCTGGTGACAAGGTGGATCGCAAGTCTACATCAGGCACATGTCACTTTCTGGGACGATCACTTGTCTGTTGGTCTTCAAAGAAGCAGAACTGTGTGTCACTCTCAACTTCTGAATCTGAATACATTGCTGCTGGATCTTGCTGTGCTCAGCTACTATGGATGAAGCAAACACTCAAGGACTATGGCATCAATCTGACACAAGTACCTTTCTTCTGCGACAACGAAAGTGCCATCAAGATTGCCAACAATCCAGTCCAGCACTCGAAGACAAAGCACATTGAAATTCGTCATCACTTTCTCGGAGATCATGTCATGAAGAAAGATATTGATATCATTCACGTCAACACTGAAGAGCAATTGGCAGATATCTTCACAAAGCCCTTGGATGAGAAAAGGTTTTGCAAGTTACGGTGTGAGCTAAATATCTTGAAATCCTCAAATGTCCTGTGATCAGGCACACATCCTAACACTTACGCATGTTGATGACTTAGATGTGCAACACACGAAGTAAAGTATATCTTCAATCAATGAAGACTTACATTCTGAGTGTGAATACATTAACGTGGAATTTGACTTCGGAGCGCCACGATAATTGTGCGCCGTGTCTGGGTCTAATACTTCCTATACGGTGGGTAACGCCACCACCAAACTTTACTGTTTGAAGTGTTTCACTCATGGCGTTGCATTTGATATGTCTTCACATTTGGTTTGTCTTCAATTTCAATTTATCTTCATGATTATCTTCACTACATTGATTTGGTAGCTGTTTGATATACTAGTGTTCTGTCCTCTACATCATTCACTTATAGCTATGTTTTTCTTGTTGAATCTTTTGAACTAAGTGGATGTGATCGAACCCTAATCTATCTATGCTATCTATCTCAAACTCTATCTGTCCAAATCATATGCATTCTATTGAAACTGTCAAATATCTTCTCTGCGTCCTTGTCAGCAGAAGATACAGAGACAAACATTAAATCTATTTTAAATGTGTCATCCTTATTGCCTGAAATCCGGAGAAGCCGGAACGTCTATCTGACAAACCTGGCGGGTGTGGAACGTGGGACAACTCAGATTATGTTGCATGCTTGCCACGTGCCCGTCAGATGTGAACCGCTAGGGGCACCTGCGTAATTGCGCTGTGCCGTCCACTTCCTTATAAATACTTGTCCCCTGCGGTAAAAGAAACTTCTTCCACTCCTCCACCTCGTCAAAACCCTAGCGCCACCGCTAGCTCTCGACGATCCGGCGACGAAGCGCTTAGTTGCCGCGACTTCTCCGACGTCGTCCTCACGCCGGCAGCGGACATCGTCCTCTCCGCCGCCGCCGTAGGTGTCCTCCGTCGCCAAGTTAGGGCACGGTGGATTGAACTGCTCGGTCTCCTACTCTTCCCATCTAGCAGTTCTTTGTGTGGTAAATAAAACTCTCTTTTTACCATCTGTTTGATCTTCAAAGATTCATCATGTCTACCAAAATAGGTTTCTGCCGATACAAGTTAGATCCATTCTGTCTACATCTCATACTGCCTAGCATATTCACTTAAGCTTCATAACAAATTAGATTCCTCACTTGTACATATTCGCGGATTCGTACAAATCTGGAACCACCTCTCAACACATAAGTGAATGTCTTCGCATCATGAAGTCAATGTCTTCAAACTGATTTATCTTCAAAATCTTCTAAGAATGCATATGACCTCTTCCCCTTCTCTCGCATCTCTAATGCTGTCAGAGGTACATGTCCGTGGGAGAATCCCTTGGTTCTCATAGTCTGCATTCGTTTGCAGAATTCTCACAGCATCATATTAACTCTCCCGAAGCCAGTTCCTGTTTGTCCAGCAAGAGGAAGCCTTTGAAGCCTTTGAACGTGTTGAAGCCATCCAGTTTGAAATTCATGGCTACAGAAAAATCAGTAAGGAAGGGTGGCAGACAGCGTCGAGGAGGAACATCAAGAGATTTGCCTGATGACCTCTCTGAGCTTTACAAGACAGATCCTGAAGAGGATTACAATCAGCGCAAGACACGAATCCAATGGATTCGCAGATATTGGGCAGAACAGTGGTTCAAGTACAGATTCGTCACCCAGGAATATGCAGAGAAAAATGCCATCACGCGACCATGGGGAGATATTTTATACAATGGTCTTCTGCCTAGATCCAGAGCTAAAGCCATTGAACAAGGCTTCTATCCTTGCATGGTCCGTGGACCACAACCAGCTGATGCCGACCCATCGTCTTTGCTATGGTGTCGCGAAGACAATCTGTTCAAACGCAATTTTCAGTTTGCAAAGAACTCAGCCAAGGAGAACAAGAAATCTTGGGGGTTAGACTTCAACCCTGGTCCTCCTGCTCCCCGTGCAGACGGCACACGCGAAGCTGAACCCAATATCATTGGACCCTTCTACAACCTTGAGGGCCTCATCGCTCACATAAAAGTTCAAGGTGCAAAAGTGGATCATTCTGATGACAATGCTGATTCTGATGAAGCCCCTGCTCCCACTCCAAAGCCGCAAAAGCCAAAGAAGGCTAAGTCTTCAAAATCAGCTGCTCCTCCAAAAGCTTCACGTGTGAAGCCACTAGCAACTGCACCTCCTGAAGACAGTGTGCAGTCTGAAGATTTGTCGCGCATCTCGAAGAAGACTGAGAAGAAGCAAATTGTCAAGACTACTGACCAGAAACTGACTCCTGCTGCCATTCTGCGTGAAAAGCACATTGATCTGTCCAGTGATGAAGATCTTGCAGATGATGCCCTTGAGCAACTGATCAAGAGCAAAGAAGAAGCAGAAATCTTCAACAACTTACCTCTCTTTGATCAAGAGCAAAGAAGAAGCTAAAGGCTCTCGTGAGCGCATGAAGAGTTTGGCAGATAAGTGTGTGCTTGCTTATAATGAGGCTGAGAAGCGCAAGTCACTTGGCTGTCCTGGCATTGACCCCAGGATGGCTGCAAAGAAGAAGAAGAAGCACCCTGCCCAGCCTGCACCTTCAAGCCCAGAAGCACCTCGCATTATCTTCCCAAGCAACATGACTGGCTCGAAGCCAAAGGTCACCAAAATAGCTTCTGAACAGAAGAAGACAAAGGCTGTCGAGGCTGAAGCCAGAAAGAGAAAGAACACTGAAGCCTCTGATGCTGCTCCTTCCAAGAAGAAGCGCAAAACCAAGAAGACTAGGGCTGCTTCCACAGAGCCCTTAGTCGTCGAACCCATTTCAATGATCCCTCCTACATCTGAACATCAAGAACGAAGGATGATCGTTCATGATCCTGCTTCCACAGAGGCTCATGAAGCTGAAGACATTCCAGCAGTTGACCTCAACGCTGCTGAAGACATTGGTCACCACGACAATGTTGAAGATGATGAAGTCCTTCCTCAGATCGAACGGAACCTGGTATCATCGCATGTTCTCACGAACATCGAACTCATCAGCATTGGTCGTCCTCTGACGCCAATTGCACAGGATGCTTCGTGGGCTGATCACCCACAACAACAAGAAACCCCAATTACTCCCCAACAACAAGAAGAAGAGGAAGACTTTGAGGCCCAGCCAACTCCATCTCCAAAGGCGCCGCCAGCATTTCGCAGGCTTCGAAAAGGACAAAGGCCTCAAGTCACCACCTCGAGCGTTCCAGAAGGAGAAGTGCCCCAACAATCTGTTGCACATCAAGTGTTTCCAGATGCCACTCCCACTGTGAACGTCCCAGAGTCTGAAGCCAAAGGTGCTGAAGACATTCCGGCTGCATCAGCCAAAGAAAGACAAGAAGAACGTGTTCCAACTCCCCCTGCTACAGAAGAAGTGGTTCCTGAAGTGAACCTGCCAGTGCCCGACCCTCCAGCTCATCAAGTGGAGGATGAAAATCTTCAGGCTGCCACCACCAACACCAATGAAGCCAATGACGTTGTCATGGCTAACGCAAATGTGGAGCCTGCATCGACAAATGTGCCAGAAACCAATGCTGCATCTGCACCAGAAGCCAATGCTGCATCTGCACCTGAAGCCAATGCTGACGCCTCTGCTCCTGTTCCGCCACCAAGGCCACACACTATCGAGCAAGCTTTCAACTATGGCCAACTCATTTCTGTCAAATGGCCTGTTCTGACTCCTCCGCCTGCCGCTACTGGTCCTCAGTTTGATTACCATGTTGAGCACAGGCCACGGGTTCAGAAGCCAAAGCCCAGGTGGCCAAGGTTTCGAGGTACTGCATCAACACCAGGATCCTTCAATGTCAATGGCTTCAAAGCACACAATACCTTCTTTGACAGCGCCAAGAATATCTTCTGATCAGTTCTGGAGTTATCAGCAGCGAAGCTATTACTCATGCATCCTGTATAATCAAGGCCGCATCTTTCCACATATGCGTCTTGATGCTGAAGCCATCACTGGTCTGCCCTGTCTGGAAGAGGCTCTGGATTGCTTCAGAGAGTCTGGCCTGCTGCAGTTTGTCACAGATAAGGAGCACTGGAATGAAGAGTTACTGCTCCAATTCTATGCCACTCTCCATATTTGTGGCTACTACAAAGATACAAAGACATGGGTTCTTGAGTGGATGACTGGAAATGTTCATCATGAAGCCAAAGCCATTGATGTCATTGAGCTTACTGGCCTGCCATCCGCAGATGATCTTTATGAAACTGGATGTCAGCTTCACAATGATGCTATGGAGAGCATCTTCCACAAGCCTGAACCCAATATGAGTCAGATGCTCAGTATGATGAAGCCATTGCCTCCAGATGCTGAAAACCCAAAGGCGTTTTTTGTTGAAGACCTTGAGTATCTGCCTGGCACCATCTATCACATTCTCAGGCGAACTCTTTGGCCGATCAAAGGACACTCCCCAAATGCCAAGCTGGAAGGCGCAATGAAGACTTTGGTTTTCCATATTCTTCATGGCAAACGCTTCAATGCACAAGATTTCCTTATCCGCCAACTTGCTGCATCAGGATCTGACATCTTTGGTCTGAAGTTCTACGCTCGATGGATCATGTGATTGATTAAGCTTCACTCTGCCTTCAACTATCAACCCTCTGCACGCAATCATATCATATTTATGCCAGATGTTGATTTGTCTGTTGAAGCCATATACCCAGAGACAGCAAAGGAGCCTCTTAGTCTTCAGGATGCTGATCATCAAAGCTTCACCCAAAATGTTGAAGGAATTCAAGCTGTTGCTCGTGTCTATCCTCTGGCTGGGATTACTCGCATGCCTCACCGTGCGCAAACTGAAGCCACTGAGAGCACAATAGCCCAAAGGCCTAAGAAGCGCTCCCACATTCTCAATGACCGAGAGTTTCTTGTGGCCCTTCATCAGAAACAAGATAAGCATCATGACTGGCTGAAGCGCCAAATGCAAAGCCTCTTGGTGGATGTCAATCGCATTCGTAATCTTGCCACCAAGAATGCCTTTGTCACGCATGAAACGTGTCGGCGATCATGGAAGAATTTGACACTGCTAAGTGCTGAAGCAGATCTTCAAGACGATGGCTTCACTGAAAAATTCAAGTTCGACTCCACTCCTCCATGGAATGCTGTCCTACGTCGCACTCCGTCTCTTGAAGACTCTGAATATTCCTCTTCTGCTGCAACTGTACATGCCAAAGTAATCAATGAAGAAGACGATGCTACTTCACCGACCCCTTCTGCCAGAATCGACACTGCACCAAGCTCGTCTGCACCGCCAAATGACAACACCATCCCTGCTGCTTCACCTACTCCTCACGAGGACGAGTAGATGCTCTATGTCTTCAAACCTTTTTGGTCATTGCTGACAAAAGGGGGAGAAGCGTATGAGTTTGATAGTCTTCAAGCGGGTTCATATGGGCGGTTGCTTTATATTTTGCCTAGTGTTTACAACTCTCGCATTTTGATACATTTGGTTCTTTGAGTTGTAACACTTAAACTTGATGGTCGTCTGCTACTTATTTGCTATTTTGTGATGCGATGATAAATTCCGCATGTGCGATGATAACTCCCGCACTTAGGTCATTCTGCAGACGCCCATTTTTTATTATGCATGTCATTATCTTCGTCATATCCTATCATGCATGATGAATTGTCGTCATAAGTTGAAGAGGATCTCCACACGTACAACCTGCCATGTGCATTTCATTCCAAAAGCAAATTACTTATATGCACATCTTCAGGGGGAGCCTTTGAAACTTATGAAGACAATCCTCTACCGTTTAAAATTTCACATACTTTATCCTCGTTGAAAACTTCAACCAGTTTGTCATCAATCACCAAAAAGGGGGAGATTGTAAGTGCATCTAGTGCCACCCCTAGTTGGTTTTGGAGTATTGGCAACAAATTTGGTTGAGGGACTAATGTGTTTGTGAGAAATGCAGGATAACACAGGTAGTGTCCCTCATTGATTCGGTTTACCTACCGGAGATGACCCCTAAAAATGTATGAAGACTTTGACGACAATGGTGGTACATGAAGTATTCATATTGAAGACTATGACATGAGAAGACATTCTGGAAGACTATGGAGCGCGAAGACTTAGTTGTTTCGTTGTTTCCTTTTCTTCTTTATTGAGTCATAGGAACCACCATACTGTTAAGTGGGGTCCAAGTGAATACAGTCAGAGTGACTGAAGTGATGCTCAACTCAAATCCTATGTCTTCAAGCGAAGACAATGAGAGCAAATCTTATCCAGAGTTGGATAAGTCAGCTTTGCTTGTAGCCCAAGTAAAGTTGCCGCGTGTGTTTGAAATCTGACCGTTCGAACACGTGTCAGTTCCTTAGTGACCCAGGGTCATTTCGGACATATCAGGTCGGGTTGCCTAGTGGCTATAAATAGCCCACCCCCTACACCATAAATTTGTGGCTGCTCAGAGTTAGTGCACGGCTTTTGTCGTTTGATAGCAACCCACCTCGAAGGCTTTGAGAGAGAGAAATCCTTGCGAGGCAAAAGCCCAAACATCCAGAGCCAAAGAGTGTTAGGCATCACTGAAGTCTTTCTATCTGTGTGACCTGAAGACTAATTACACTTGAGGACTGTGAATCCTCCAGCCGGTTAGGCGTCACGTTCTGAGCATCCAAGAGCCATTATGGATTGCCGGTGAACGAAGTCTGTGAAGGTTTGGGAGTCTACCTTGAAGACTTACCAGAGTGATTGGGCGAGGACTGTGTGTCCTTAGCTCAAGGGGAATAAGGTGAAGACGCGGTCTTCTGAGTTGAATCTCAGCCTCCCTAACCAGATGTACAGTTGTCACAGCAACTGGAACTGGTCAAACAAATCTTGTGTCTTCATCGAGTGACTGGTTCTATTCTTTTTCCCTTTACTTACAGTTTGTCTTCGTGAAGTCATTGCCTGCTTGCCATACCTGTTTGACTTCATTGCTTGACTACTATTGTTGTTTGTCTTCATACTATCTTCCACCCTGATCCTTACTACCTAGTTGCTATTAGTCATCGTACATCCACCTTATTGCATACTTGACTATGGCTTGCCTTGTGTAGTTTATCTTCCGCTGCATATCAATAGGTTCATTTCTAATGTTTGTCTTCGAAACTTCTATGTTTTGAAGACTTTCTTAAAAATCGCCTATTCACCCCCCTCTAGTCGATAACAAGCACTTTCAGCACCCCTCCACCGTCTACTGTTCATCCTGCCCTCCACGGGGTGGTCCTGTTCATCCACCCCTCCACGTGGTCCTGTTCATCCAGCCCCAACCGGCTAGATCGATCGGGGTCCTGTTCATCCAGAGGCAACACCACGGGGTCCTGTTCATCCAGCCCCACCGGGAACTGTTCATCCAGCCCTCCCCCCCGCAACACTCACTGTTCATCCAGAGGCGGCATCGATCGGCTTCAGTTAGCAGCAGTAGCGAAGGAATCGCTCGACCGGGTTCAGTTAACAGCCATCGATCGATCGCTCGGGTTCAGTAACGCGTAGCCTGCAGTGCAATCGCTCGGGTTCAGTTAGAGCCCAATGCCTCGCTCGGGTTCAGTTAGAGCCAACGCCTCGCGCACACGCGCGTACATGTACGAGAGAAACGCGTATCGCTCGGCCCTCGACCTCCCACCTTAACCGGGAACTCCCCGAAATTTTCCTCCCCCTCGCTTCTACCATGGTTTTTTCTGTCATGGATGGCCAAAAGAATGTCATGCAGCTGTGTCTCCGTCCCGCCCAGGATGAAAAGCCCATTTTCTGTCATGATTTTTGGTCATAGAAGTAGGAGCCCACCACATCTATGATGATACCGGGTTTTGTCAGAATTATCGTCATAGAAGTGTCATATGTATGACATAAATTTTTTTCGTTCGGCCCAAAATGTCACGGATGTGTCTTTTTTTTGTAGTGAGAGACCTTAACGAGTTTAGTGCATTGCCGAAGGGAGAGTGCTAAAAGATATCCGCGGAAGTGAACTCCATGACCGGCGCCCAGTCGATTTCGACAGGCACGGGCGCAGGCGGTTTAGAGTCTGTGGCCGGAGACGAGTCTATAGGTCCGGCGTCACGACTCTGATGAGGGGTAAGGTTAGTATTCGGCTCTATCGCCACTGAGGGTGTGGCCTCCGAGGCGGGGTCCATCCGCCCGTCCTCGGATGGCGCAATCTGCTCCGGACTGAAGGCCGGAGTGGTTGCTGGCGTGATCTCCCGAACACTGTCCGACGGCAGAGCTATATCATGCTCGTCGCGATCGTGCGGCACACCTGCCATGGGCCCGAATCCGTCAAAGATCAAGTCTCCACGGATATCGGCAGTGTAATTCAAGTTTCCAAACCTGACCTGATGACCAGGGGCGTAGCTCTCGATCTGCTCCAGATGGCCAAGCGAGTTGGCCCGCAGTGTGAAGCCGCCGAATACGAAGATCTGTCCGAGGAGGAAAACCTCACCCTGGACCGCATCGTTACCGATGTTCGAAGGAGCCATCAGGCCTTATGGTGACAACACAGTGGAACTCTCAATGAAAGCACCAATGTCGGTGTCAAAACCGATGGATCTCGGGTAGGGGGTCCCGAATTGTGCGTCTAAGGCGGATGGTAATAGGAGGCAAGGGACACAATGTTTACCCAGGTTCGGGCCCTCACGATGGAGGTAATACCCTACTTCCTGCTTGATTGATCTTGATGATATGAGTAGTACAAGAGTTGATCTACCACGAGATCGTAGAGGCTAAACCCTAGAAGCTAGCCTATGGTATGATTGTTGTTATCCTACGGACTAAACCCTCCGGTTTATATAGACACCAGAGGGGGCTAGGGTTACACAGAGTCGGTTACAATGGGAGGAGATCTACATATCCGTATCGCCAAGCTTGCCTTCCACGCCAAGGAGAGTCCCATCCGGACACGAGACGAAGTCTTCAATCTTGTATCTTCATCGTCCAACAGTCCGACCAAAGGATATAGTCCAGCTGTCCAGATACCCCCTAATCCAGGACTCCCTCAACCGTCTCTCTGTCGCTGACTTGCGTCCTTCAGTGGGCAAACTCAGCCTCCACACTAAACCTTGGCAGGGTAGAGGGTTGTCTAAGGCGGCTCGCACTATTCTGATCAACTCCTCCCTGACTAGCCTACTGCTTTTCATCATGAGCTTCTATGGCCTACCTGAGATGCTCCACCATGAGATTGGTACGATTCAAGCCCGCTTCTTTTGGGCGGGCGAGGGGGACAAGCAGAAATACCACATGGTGCGGTGGTCTAAGATCTGCAAGCCCAAGGACCAGGGTGGGCTGGGCATCATGTCATCCAAAAGGATGAACATTGCCCTCCTGACCCCCTGGCTTTGGCGCATTGCCAATGGGGATGGTGGCCTTTGGCTGCAAATAATCTAGAATAAATACCTCGGCGGTTGGCCCCTTGCGTTATGTTAATGGTCTGGTGGTTCCCAGTTCTAGCAATCTGTCATTCAGCTATTGCCTGTCCTGCGCATTGGTACTTCCATTTCGGTTGGCTCGGGTGCGGCCACCCTCTTCTGGTTTGACAGATGGGCCGGTGATGCCCCATTCGTGGGCCGCTTCACGGATCTTTTCTCCATTGCCGTTGACCCTCGGGTCTTGGTCGAGACGGACCTTATTGACTTAGGGCCTCTCGCCTTCCGCCGCCCATTTGGGGCCACGGAATTAGCCTCCCGGCATGATCTCCTTGATGTAGTGGCCCTCCATGAGCCGTCTCTCTCGCATGAGACCGAAAGTGTGTCCTGGCGCCTCGAGGCATCGGGCCGCTTTTCCACAAGGTCCCTCTACCGCACCATTGTGGCCACCCCAGCCCCACCCCCTTCGAAGTGATCTGGACTATCCATATACCCCTGAAGATTCACATCTTCTTGTGGCAATGGATCCGGGGCCGCCTCTCGTCCGGTGTTGAGGTGCGTAAACGCAACGGTCCGGGCGACGGACTTTGCCCCTTGTGTGGAACCCCCGAGGATTCAAACCAAATCTTCTTCTCTTGTGTCTCGGCCCAATTCTTGTGGAGTTGTGCGCGCGAGTCATTCGGTGGAAACTGGTGCCATACCAACTTCCCGAACCTCTTCGCGGAAATCTAGGCCTCGCCCCCTACTCATCGCCACATTAGGTGGCTGGTAACTGGGGCCTTGTCTTGGACGTTCTGGACGATTCAGAACAAGCTAGTTATTCAGGGGATTCCCCTTCGACGGGCTACTGATGCATTGTTCAAACTGTGTGGTTCCTTGCAGCTCTGGCGGCCTCTTATCCGCACCCAGGACCGGGACACCATCTCCATCATCATCTCCGACCTTCGTGCGATGGCTCTCCGACTAGCTCTGCCGCTCCCGCCGCCCCCTCCTGAGCCCGATTAGTCTCTTTGGCTTCAGTCTCTTTTTTGTTTCTTTGGGCATGTTGAGCTGTGCCCTCAGCATAACCTATATCTCTTTGTGTGTGTGTGTGTGGTGAACTCTTGTATGGTACTTGTTGCTTGTGGCGGTTTTCTTTATTTATAAAGCGGGGAGAAAGTCTTTTTCGGTAATATCTATCCTTCTATTCTTCAACAGTTGCATCCTTGTACTGTGTAATATTAATTTGTCAAAAGACTTCGATGACTTATGAATTTTCCACTACCAGATACTATTTCCATTTCGTTTTTCAAAGTACACTGCTTTTTGTATGATTTAATTTAATTTTTTGTCCTAAGATTTTGGTTCTTTTTCTACCAAGTTATAGTCTATGAAACGGATTTTATTTTTATACTAAACTTACCTAGTAGCTTCAGTTTTGTCCATAGGAACTTGTGACCATTCAACAGCTTAAATTTCTAATAATTTATTGCCGCGAGCAGCCAACATGTCATGTCGTTGTGTTACCTAACATTAATCTTTGTTGTGCGCACTCCGTAGACGTCTCAACTTGTTTCTTGCCTCGCTTTTCTCCTCGTCTTTTTCCTTTCTATTGTCATCTTGTAGATCTGCTCTCAGACTCTTATCGGATGTTGCTGTCATCGCTTGCCTGATGTCGACGGTGAAAACCGTCGACGAGTACTACATCGCCGCCCTGTGGTTGGCTATGTTCCCCTAGAAAGTCATGCCATGGAAGAAAACACCGATGGACCTCAATGTAGTTCATGAAATGGAGGTAAATCACCATTTATCCTGCTTAATCTCTTCCAAACAAAGGTCCTACTACTTTCTTTTTATTAAACTGGTTGTTTGTATTTTTTAGCACCCAATTTGTCACGACCTCAAAGGCTTGTGCGACAAAGACTACGTTCTCCATAACAAATGCTTCTCCCGCTTTTTTCCACCAGACTACAAAGAAAGAATGGTAAGTTTCAAATAAGTATTCCAATCTTGTTCATCAAATGTCTGATTTATTTGTTAGTTCATTATAGTCATAACTATGTGCTCCCTTATTAACTAAACAAGATGTAGATCCAACATTCTTTCAATTGCCTATGATTATTTTATCATGTTTCCAAAATTCCGCCTTCTAGTCCAACCCACATGTCCTTTTAATATATCCTGATTTCATACAGATTTCAACCTAGAACTCGTACCAACATTTTACCTACTGTTGGACCAGTACCTAAGGATACATCAGTTTTATTTGGATACTAATTTCATATTCATGTCTATCTATCTGTAATTTTCATGTTTTGCCACATAGCACTTTTTACATTTCAATATTAAGCCTACACATTGTTATCTAAAATACAATCTTCTTTTCGTAAGAATATTCCGTTCTTATTTCTCTATAATAAAGTTGTTTATTTACTTCCATTTATCTCAGGTCATCCCCTGCTTTGCAAGAAATGATTTCTTAAAACACATCAACATTACAAGATCTGATTTAACTCAAGTTACAACCTTGCTTGAGACAAAATAAGGATTCAGTTTTGTTGTCGATGTCACCAAAAGTCAAGAAAAAAATATATTTCACTGGCAACTCCTGGAGAGAGTTCTTGTATGTGTACAACCTGCACCTGGGATTTCATAAGGAGATGCACCTCATTTTATGTGTCAGCTCAGATAGCTCCATATCGGTCCAACTACCCCCACTTCTCCGGCTATTCATCGATGTATGTATATTACTACCGTAGTTTTGTCCAAATTATTTTCTCTTGCACTCTTACATTTCTATAGTATTATCATTAGTTACTGCTTGTATTGACACAACATTCTTTACTCCTTTCAGTCAGGGTCCATCTTACCGTCTAACTAACCTTTCTTCTATACAAGTCATAACTTATTTTCAACTAGATAAAACACAAACAAATTGTGAGGAGCATTCATACTACATATGCCACAAATGAAACCTGGAAAGACATTGGCCATGCAATTGAGTTTAATAAGCGTATTCAGCGGTTTCGAAATAAATACGGAATTCAGAATCCTGATTATCCATATGCTTCACCGCTACACACTTTGACGAGGTCTAACATTAAGAAAAACATCTCGTAATATTTATATTCAATATCTTTTTTCCAACACACTTGTCTTACACTATATATAGTCGTGCTTATCTTATAGTACTTTTCTTGTAATAACAACTGCCGAAACGTGCCATGCCTAACCTGATAGATGAAGTAGGTTTCATTAGTATTATTTTACATCCCACCATCAACTTGACATGTACATAAAAATCCTCTATCGATTATCACATCACCATTAATGGCTAGGGACATGTATTGAAGCAGACCAAATTCAAAGTTCCAGAGAAGCTGATGTTCATGCATCACTAGAATAGTCAATGGGTTTTCCTGTTTCTTGTTGGCATTGGAGTAGGAATTTAACATTAGCTTATGATGTTGCAATTGTTGTTGACCGTGTTGTATGGAATTGTTCGTAGATGATATACGAAGCCAGTCACGTATGTTAGGATTTGTAGAGAGATTGATATGAAGAGATGATTTTGAGAGAAGATCGAGTGTGGTAGCATTTTCTTCTACTCTATCAGTGATTGGTTCTCTATCTTTTAGCAATTTTAAAGTGGTTCCACCAACGAGCCAAATCTAGTTACTTGGTGATAGTGTTGGGATTTCCCCGAAGAAGAAGGGTGATATGGTATAGTAGCAGATAGTATTTCCCTCGGTTAAGAACCAAGGTTTATCAAGCCAGTAGGAGACACCACGCAAACACGGTAAGCGGTACCTGCACGCACACACACAAAGCAAATGCTTGCACCCAACAAAGGCAAGAGGGTTGTTAATCCCCTTGTTCTTGCCAATTGCCAGGATTAAATCTGATAGTTGTAGATAGATAAAATAAAATAAAATAAAAAGGTAATAAAGACATCAAGGATTTTTAGGGTTTTAGTAAATATGGAAGATGGATAGACACGGGGCCATAGGTTCACTAGAGGCATCTCTGTCATGAGCATAGCAACGGTGAGTAGACAAATTACTATTGGGCAATTGATAGAAAAGCGCATAGTTATGATGATTTTTCATGGCATGATCAATATGTAGGCATTACGTCCGTAACAAGTAGACCGAAAATCCATATGCATCTAATACTATTACTCCACCCCAAGACCGGTATCAAGCATGCATCTCAAAGTATTAAGTTCATAACAAACAGAATAATGCTTTAAGCATGATCAAATAATATGTTTGAACCCCGTCATTTTACCCTTAGTAGCAACAATACATATATGTGCCTTGCAACTCCTCTTGTCATAGAGTAAAGATTGAACCTACTACCAAGCACCTCTCCAACTGAAGATAAATTGATCTAATTGGCCAAAGGAGATAGAGAGATCAGAGAGAAACACAAGGCTATAAAATCACACATAAATAAATCTCAGAAAAGACTCAAATACTTTCAATTAATAATATAATCATAAACCCACAATTCAATGGATCCCAACAAACACGTCGCGAGAATTACACCGAATAGATCTATGAAGAGGTCATTGTATTGAAGATCAAAAGGAGAGAGAAAGCCATCTAGGTACTACTATGGACCCGTAGGTCCTGTGAGAACTGCTCACACATCATCATGGAGGCAGCAAGGTCGATGAAGATTCCCTCCCCAATGGTTTCCCCTCTGGCAGAGTACCGGAAAAGGCCTCCACATGAGATTGCGGAAGAACAGAGGCTTGCAGTGGTGATAAAATTGTTTCGGCTCTTGCTCTGGGGGTTTCTATATTTTGGGGAATTTATAGGTTAAGAATTATGTCAAACGGAGCCCTATGGGCCCCGCAAGTGTTAATGGCGCCCCCGGGGTGCCCCTTGAGCTTGTGACTCACTCGGGAATCTTCTGGTCTCTCCTTGAAGCTTCAAGGGTCTCCTCTGGTCCAAAAAAATCACTGTAAAGTTTCATCGTGTTTGGACTTTGTTTTGTATGAATTTTTTGCGAAACAAAGAAATAGGCAAAAACAGGAACTCACATTGGGCACTAAGTTAATTGGTTCATCCAAAAAATAATATAAAATTGCATATAAAGCATACAAGATTGATAATATAATAGTATGAAACAATAAAAAATTATAGATATGTTGGAGACATATCTGGTGTATTAGCGAGTTCACTAGAATCATGTTGACTATAGATACTGTCGGTGTTCTGGGAACGGGGGTCCCCAGACTTGCCTGCCTGCGGCCTGCGGAGTGGCTCAAATGGGGGCCCAGCGCAGCCCATCTTCATCAACACAAGATTCAAGACCCTCGCGAGGGGCCAAGCCTCGCGAGGCGGACGACACGGCGCTTCCTCAGGCACGGCCTCCACAGGCTGGCTCGCGAGGAGGCGGAGAGATCAAGGCGGGGTACCTCACGAGGTGCCCATGACGCAAGCCATGACGATCGAGGGTGCCAGGCGGGCGCCAGCCCGCGCAGCGTTCCCCTTTCCTCTTTGGTGCAAAGGGGGCAAGCACAGGCGAGAGGATCAAGCAAAGGCACCCATTTCGGTGCAACAAGACCAAGACCAGTCCAACGGTGGGAAGGAGGTCACCATGGAGCCCAGGACGGCGTCACCACAGGGCCTTTGGCAGGCGAAGACCAACTTTAGTCAGGATAAGTGTACCAGATGTTCCCCTTCGAATTGGCCGATTGTTGGCGCCCTTGCCGCTCAAATATTTGGGAAGAGGCCCAGGGCCTTTGCCTATAAATAGGACTAGCCACCCCCAGGGTAGAAAGAAGCGAAAAGAGGACGGATCGAGCAGCTAGTATCGAGAAATCAGTAGAGCAGGCGTAGAGGCAAGTGAGAGACAAGGGCGATTGAACTCCTCCCAGTAGTTCATCCCCTAGCCAAGAACAGACCCTCGCGAGGCTGTTCTTCCTTGTACTGTTCATCCTCATGAGCCCAAGAGGCAATCCACCCACCACAAACTAGAGTAGGGTATTACACCACAATGGTTGCCCGAACTAGTATAAACCTTGTGTCTCTTGTGCAGTTCGTTCAGTAGTTTAGATCCTTGCGAGACGGAGAGGTAGAAGGCATAATCTCCGCGCGCACCCCAGAGTTCGAACCTTAAGGGTCTGCCGGAACTCGTGATCCGACATTTGGCGCGCCAGGTAGGGGTGCGTCGGAATCTGTCTTCCACCGCTCCGCTCTCCTCCGACCGTCGCATCCATGTCTGACGCTCGTCGGGCCCGCGCCGAGCGCCGGGCCGCCATCGCTTCCCGGGTCGCCCAGACGGCCCCCGTCGGTGGGCGTCCTTGTCGTTCTCCGTCGCCCGCCATCAACGCCGCCACCGGCCCGGCGGGGAACGAGCAGCAAGCATCGTCTCAGCACCCGTCCGTGCGGCGAGACGGCCGAACCGCTACTCCGTCGCTCACCCCGGCCGGCTCTTCGTCCCACATGCTCCGCGCACCCTTGGAGGCTCGAGCTGGGCTAATCACGGCGAACGAGCTCCTGCGCTACCGCCCCGTCGACGACGTCTACGAGGAGTGTCTCGACTGCGTCGCCGAGCTCGTCCGCGCTGCAGGGGGCTCTCCCGCGCCGTCCGCACCGCTGCGCCGCACTCCGCGCCGCGTGGGCAATGAAGCTCCGGGGGCGTTCCAACCGCCTCCTCTCCAAGAAGACGCCATGGCTCCAAGGCGCACAGCCCCTAGGCGGAACCCGCTCCGTCAGGCGCCAGCCCAGCAGGAACGTAGCTGCCAAGAAGTCCCTCGACCGCAAGAGGCTGCCCGGGTGCTCCCAGCTCCGGCTCGCCGAGACCCTGCTCCAGCTCCGACGCGTCAAGACCCCGCGCTGCTCCCAGCGGCGGCGCAAGGGGACCCGCAAGGCCAAGCTCTCCCTCAACCGAAGCCTCCCATGGACACCGCAGGCTGCCGCGCCTACACCACTGAGCTGCGCAGCGTCACATGGTCCAGCAAGTTCAAGCCGGACCTGCCCCTCGCTACGACGGCACGACTGATCCCGCAGAGTTCTTCTAGCTCTACGAGCTGGGAATCGAAGCTGCCAGCGGGGACGAAAAGGTCATGGCGAACTGGTTCCCCATGGCGCTGAAGGAAGGAGCCCGCACTTGGCTCCTGAACCTGGCCCCAGGCACGATCTCCTCCTGGGACCAGATGCGTACTCGCTTCATCGCCAACTTCCAAGGTACCCGCGACCGGCCTCCCGCCGTGAGCGACATGCGCCGCATCAAGCAGCAACCTGGGGAGACCCTGCAAAAGTACATCCAACGCTTCAACAGTGCGCGCCTCAAGATCCCCAAGGTGTCCGAGGAAGCCATCATTTCGGGCTTCTCCGATGGCGTGCGCGACGTCAAGATGAAGGAGGAGCTGGCGATGCATGAGGACCTCCGCACCTCCCTGGAGCTGTTCAACTTGGTGACCAAGTGCGCCAAGGCTGAGGAGGGGCGCCTCTCCCTCCTCGAGCTGCCTGCCGTAGACCCAGAAGACAAGAAGCCCAAGGCCAAGGACGTGAAGCGCAAGGGGGCTGCCGTACTCGCGGCGGAGCCAGACACCAAGCGGGGCAAGGATCTGCCCGAATCCTCCAGGGGCAGCCGGTACTGCGTGTACCATGACCTCCACACCCACAACACCAACGAATGCCAAGAACTCTGTGCCGTGCGAGAGGGAAGAGTCGGCCGTCGCCCTGATCGTGCTGACCGGGGATACGGCCGAGGAGGAGGAAGAAACCCAGGACGCTGGGAAGATCGTGGCCCGCGCCAAGGGTGGCGCGACCAACCTCGCGAGGACCGCTGGCGGGACCCGCCTCGCGAGGGGGACTGGAGGGATCAGCCTCGTGAGGATCGCCCTCATGGCAACCCAGGCCTTCCGCCGCTGCCGCCTCAGCCAAGAAGGAATGAAGACCGTCATCAAGACGAGGGGGCTGGGGGCTTCCAAGAGCCGCGCGCAATCGCCTGCATCCTGGGCGGAGCTCAAGCCTCAGCCTCTCAGCGTATCTTCAAGCAGTTTGCCCCGTGAAGTGAATGCAGTTCTCCCGAAGCTCGAAGCAACACGTCCCCTCAGGTGGTCGGCGTGCGCCATCACGTTCAGCTCAGCAGACCAGCTCAAGTGCGCGGCCACAGCCGGAGTCCTCCCAATGCTTTGCTCCCCAGTCATCAGCAACGTTCTGGTCACCAGGACCCTCATTGACGGTGGAGCAGGGCCCAACGTCTTGTCCGTGGAAACATTCAACAACCTCCAAGTGCCCTATGACCAGCTTCAGCCAACCAAGCCTTTCTCCGGAGTCACCGACGGTTCCACAGTCCCGATCGGGCAGGTCCGCCTTCCTGTCACCTTTGGGGCCCGCAGCAACTACCGCACCGAGCTCATCGAGTTCGACGTCGCCCACATCCGCCTGCCGTACAACGCCATCCTCGGATACCCAGCGCTGGCCAAGTTCATGGCTGTGACCCACCACGGCTACAACGTCCTCAAGATGCAGGAAGTGGCGGCGTCATCATGGTGCCCTGTGAAGAGAAGGACGCAGTGTGTTCCCTGGAGCGAGGCTTTCAGGCCGCGTCGCTAGAAGACCCAGATCGCGGAAGCAGGAGGCTTCCTGAGGCCACCCCCAAGAAGAAGAAGACGTCGTCAGGCTCAGCCCCTCAGGAGGCAGGCCCTTCAGGGCCCGTGCCTGCCCAGGGGGACCCTCCTTCCATCGCATAGGAAACCACGCCCGGCGCCCTCCTCAGGCAGGGCTCGGGGGCTCTCACCTGGAGGGCCACCGACCTAGCCAGGGTCACGAGGGAGGAGCTTGGGCACCATGTGGAGTCGTGCTTCAAAGCACGATTCCCTCAAGTAGGAGCCAGGCAAGGAAGGTCAGACCAGCAGGAGTTCGTTAACAAGGCCATTCAAGAACTACAGGAGTCAAGGATCATGAGAGGTTGCCGTCGTCCACCAGCTGTGGCTCCCCATCCAGGCGAGGATGGTGGGCTGCGCGTCTGCGTCGACGTATCCGGGCTCAATCAGATCGCCACGACGGAGCACCTCTGGCCCTCCCAAGTGGGGTGTTGCGGAGGACCGCCCCACAATTATGTTCGCATGCCTTACGGCCTGCCGAGCATGGCTGCGGCGTACCAGCGCCTCACGAGGGGCATCTTGGAGGCTCAGGAAGACAGGCGTTCTGCGGCCCTGGCGGAGATGGAGACAGCCCGCGAGGAGCCACCAGTGCCCCCGGAGCCTCCCGAGGCCCCAGGGCCTGGGGGCTCGTGAGGATCGGCTTCCGCAGCCCACCGAGTGTGCTGCACCAACGCCACTTCGCCGACGACAACTTCAGGTGACATCTTTCAAGTTTCATTCCCAGCTGGGAGCGCCCTCCCAGGGTTGCGTCACTCCCAGGCCGCGTGGGTCCGTCCCCGTGGCATGTATCCCTTTCTATTTCTTCAGTCGTTAGCTTGCTTTGCTGGGGGCGCCCCTCGGGCTGCATCATCCCCAAGCCGCTCGGGCTAGGCCCAGCGGCGTGTATCTCCTCCGCGTTTATTTCCAATTATGCATTCGCCTATCGTGCTTGATTACTTGATGCTGTCCCCGGCACCTCTTCTTCTCTATGTCGACCACTTGCACGTTAAAGGGGGGGCGCCTGAGCATCACGACTCAGGGCTCTTACTGGCTCTCCAGCCCTCACCCTCTGGTCTTGTCGACGGCATCGCGACCTGGCATACCAGCGACGGCTAAGACAAGCTCGAGAGCCGGGACCCGAGGACGTAGAGTGTCGGCATCTAACCCAATTTTGCAGGGACACACCTCAAGATACGGCCCAGTGCCAGGCGCAACCCGCCTAGAGGTAGGGCCTCGTGAGTCCCGCGCTGGCTCACGGGTGCCCAGATACACCTCACCTAGCCCTACCGTGCCTGCCACGTGTCAGGGCGGGGCTGTACACGCCCCGGGGGCTCCTCCTGGAGGGGAGCCCCCTCCCACATACCAGTAGAAGCACCATGCTCCGCGCTGGCTGACGACACTACCGAGGAGCGGCTATGCCCATACACATACAGAAGCGCTATGCTCCGCGCTGGTGATAAACAACTGAGGGTGGCCTCCGGGCCGCGTTAACCTTAGGGAGCCCAGAGCTCAGTGGCTGGCCTCATCGCAACGCCTCCCCTCGGGAGCGCCGCGCGAGGGGGCTGGGCACGGGGGCTACGACTGGGTCACGCCCAGCCGTACGCCGCCCAGCCAGGCCCCTCGGGCCTGGTTCGTCGCGCGTATCTCCCCGAGCGGAGCCAAGGTATGAAGGTCGTTTGAGCGTCAAGGGGGACCACTGAGCATCGCGACTCAGGGGCCTAACTGGCTCCGTAGCCCCTCACTCCTTAGTTCCGAAAGGCTATGCTGGGTGAGGTACGCGCGGAGTCGGGCTCTGCAGACGTAGAATGGTAGCCCCGCCTACATCTCACCTCATCGCCTGATGTTTGCGCGTCAAGGGGGACTCCTGAGCATCGCGACTCAGGAGCCTAACTGGCTCCGTAGCCCCTCACTCCTTAGTTCCGAAAGGCTATGCTGGGTGAGGTATGCGCGGAGTCGGGCTCTGCAGACATAGAACGGAAGATACACCTACATCACGCTTCCCTACTTGTTGTTCGTGCGCCAAGGGGGACTCCTGAGCATCGCGACTCAGGAGCCTAACTTGTCATGTAGCCCCTCGCTCCTTTGGTCCCGTCCTGGTTTCCGGTCGGGGCTAATGCTGGGTGAGGCACGCGCGGGGCCGGGCTCCGCCGGCGTAGAACACAAGCAAGTAGGGAAGAAGAACATAAAATTCAAGGAACTTAAAAGCAAATATTACAACCCATACTGTTGCCTTAGTACCAAACGCAAATTTAAATGCCTCCCTGAGGCGTCGTACATGTGCAGGAATCGAAAGAAGAACAGGAACGATAGCGAAGTCACTTGTCGGTGGTGGAGTTGCGTGGAGTGACTTCGCCTCGTGGAGCAGCAGGGCCAGCAACGCCTCGCTTTGGCTTGGTGCTGAAGGCCCGGAACTTCCCCAGCAGTGCCTCCGTGCGCCCCTTCACGGCTTCGACAGCGGCGGCGGCGCCCTCGCCGCTCACCGGCTCCAGCAGGCTGTCGAGGTCGGTGCTGGGATCGCGAAGGTAGACGTGGGCGAAGACCCGCGTCAGCGCGGCAGAAGACAGGACACGCGCCTCGGCCTCAGCCGTGGGGGCGAGGCCAAGGGCGACATCCCCAAGGGCCTTCACCAAGAAGGGAAGCAGCTTGGCGGGGCCGTCCCCGTCACCGGCTAGCGGGCTATCCAGGCCGCTCTTGTAGAGCGTCTTCAGTGAAGCGCGTGCATCTTTCTCCATGTCCGCGAAGGCCACGCGATCTTCAGCGAGGACCCGGGCCTTGACGTCCAGCTCGGCCTTCGTCACCGCCAGCTCCTTCTTCAACGCGCCTAAGCGGCCACGGCACTTCTTGAGCTTGGCCTCCCGGTCCTCGAGCGCCGCCTCGCGAGCCTTCACCCCCTTCTCCTGCTCTTGGCGAAGGCGGACCTCTTCCGCAACCTGGCCTCGAAAGCCTTGCAGCTCGTCCTCTAGCTCCTTGCAGCGGCCGCGGACTCCAACCACCTCTCCCAGGGCCATATCTCGGGCAGCCTTCGCCTCGAGGGTGGCCTCCCTCTCTCCGTCACAGGCCGTTGAGGCCTGAACCAACGCCGCCCGAATTGAGGCATCAGAGCGAATCCACCCCGAAGCCAGCTCCACACGCCCGGCCACCAGGAGAGGGTCGGCGCCTAGAAGATCCTGCCGCAGCCGGTCCAGTTCAGCAATGGCACGCTCCAGGATGGAAGAAGAAGGCGGAGAAACATCAGTGCGCTCCAAGGCAACAGGAGGGGTCACGAAAGCAGCGGCCGGTGGAATGGGAGGAGAAGGTAGCGGCGGCGAGGCTGCAATGTCCCGAGGCGGAGTCCGCTGCGCCTCCCCAGCCGTAGCAGCAGCACCAGACAAGGGCACCTCGGGGGTCACTTGAGCCCTGGGGGCTGTTGCCCCAGCCAGATCAGCCAAGCCCCGCAAAGACGAGCGGGCAGGAGAGGCCCGCGCGTCACGGTCACCCTCCCCTGCAGGCGGAGGCGCCGCCATAGATGGGGCTCAGGAGCTCCCTTCAGCTTCTTCGCCGTGGGCGCCAGCCTACTCAAGAGAAGTAATCATCAGGCCTCGCCGGCGGAATGAGAAACCAAAGATCAAGGATCAAGCACTTACGGGTCGTCGCCAGAAAGCTCCAGCTGCCTCCTGCCAAACTTGAAGCCTGAGAGCCGGCTAGAAGGGTCGACCTCTAAAGCAGAAGGCGCGTCAGCAGCTCGCCCCGGAGTCAGGGCGGGCCCGCGGGGAATCAACCCGGTCCTGCCCTTCTTCGGGACCGGGGGCGAGCTCCCGCTGCCCAGCACGTCGTCATCGTCATCATCATCATCACTCAGCGAAAGGCGGAGAGCGCGGGGCTTGCGCTGGAGAGGGGGGGCCTTAGACTCTATGTCAGTCGCCTCGGAGTCGAGACCTCCCTCCCACTCCTCTTTGCCCTCCTCTCCGCTGGAGTTGCCGGAAGACACGTCCACAGGTCCCTCGGGGGCCACCACGGGCACGGGCCCGTCCCCGTTAAAGACGGGCATGGACTTCATCACTTGCTCCCAATCGTCGCGAAGGAACAGGGACGAGGGCGCGCCCTCCAACCTTGCTACCTCGCCCCCAACCAGGGATTGGAGAACCGCAGTCACATCCTCCTCGCCCACAGCTGCGGGGCTCGGATGAGGTCTCCACATCGGGGGAGAGTACTGCCGAAGCGGAGCAAATTGGTGCTCCAGGAACTCCCTCAGCAGCGACGCCCCGGTCAGCTTCGCCGTTGCCATGCTGGTCGGCTTCAGGTCGGCGTCCATCTTCGCCAACATCGACTTCGCGCGGGAATCTGTGAGCTCCGCTCGGCACCAGTCGCTAGAACTCACAGGCGGCTCCGTGGGAAGGATCAACCGAGGGTGGATGCGCCCGGCGTCTACCAAAACCCACTTGCTCCGGAAGCCCTCGATCCTCTTCCCCGGATTCGAAATGGCCATGGCACTGCCGCACGCGACGAAGCCCGCGCACGCAGAAGGGGAACCACGAGAAGTCCGGAGGTAAAAGTAGTGGCGCAGCAAGGCCACTGAAGGCTGCACCCCCACATGAGCCTCGCAGTAGTAGGCAAAGATCGCCAAAAGAAGGATGGAGTTGGGGTGGAGATGCAGAGCTTGCAAGTTGTAATGGCGGAGGATGGAGAGGAAGAACTCAGAGAAAGGAGGCACCAAGCCCGCAGTAATGGAGCTTATGAAGAAAGGATAGAAGGTGCTCCCTCGGCCCTCAGGGGTGGCGGAGCCGACCTTGAAAACCTGCGCCCCATTGATGCCCTGCGCCGCCGCCATCCGGTGCAGTTGGGCGAGACTCGCCTCCGACAAGTTGGGCGAGTCCAAAGCAGGCGAGAACCAAGCTTCAGCCGGGGCCTGGCGAGGCGCCATGGCTACCTAGGTCAAGCAGATGGAGCAGATCTGGAAGCTTGGAGGAAGGGAGGAGAGGCGCAAGAAAGGGGATCTGAGCAGCGGCTGAAGAAGGAGAATAGCAAAGCCGGAGCAGATGCCACGCCTTTAATAACCTGCGTTGTTGCGAAAGCACCCACGTCCAATGAACCGCCACGCGGCACCCAAGGCCGCAGGCTGTTAGGGCCCGCGGCGCTTCGCCCTTGCCCTTTCACCTCTCGGCACGGCCAAGTCCATGCGCGCCTTGGGCCCGGGGGCTACTGTCGGCGTTCTGGGAACGGGGGTCCCCAGACTTGCCTGCCTGTGGCCTGCGGCGTGGCTCAAATGGGGGCCCAGCGCGGCCCATCTTCATCAACACAAGACTCAAGACCCTCGCGAGGGGCCAAGCCTCACGAGGCGGACAACACGACGCTTCGTCAGGCACGTCCTCCACAGGTTGGCTCGCGAGGAGGTGGAGAGATCAAGGCGGGGTACCTCACGAGGTGCCCATGACGCAAGCCATGACGATCGAGGGTGCCAGGCGGGCGCCAGCCCGCGCAGCGTTCCCCTTTCCTCTTTGGTGCAAAGGGGGCATGCGCAGGTGAGAGGATCAGGCAAAGGCACCCATTTCGATGCAACAAGACCAAGACCAGTCCAACGGTGGGAAGGAGGTCACCATGGAGCCCAGGATGGCGTCACCACAGGGCCTTTGGCAGGCGAAGACCAACTTTAGTCAGGATAAGTGTACCAGATGTTCCCCTTCGAATTGGCCGATTGTTGGCGCCCTTCCCGCTCAAATATTTGGGAAGAGGCCCAGGGCCTTTGCCTATAAATAGGACTAGCCACCCCCAGGGTAGAAAGAAGCGAAAAGAGGACGGATCGAGCAGCTAGTATCGAGAAATCAGTAGAGCAGGCGTAGAGGCAAGTGAGAGAGAAGGGCGATTGAACTCCTCCCAGCAGTTCATCCCCTAGCCAAGAACAGACCCTTGCGAGGCTGTTCTTCCTTGTACTGTTCATCCTCATCAGCCCAAGAGGCAATCCACCCACCACAAACTAGAGTAGGTACAATGGTGGCCCGAACTAGTATAAACCTTGTGTCTCTTGTGCAGTTCGTTCAGTAGTTTAGATCCTTGCGAGACGGAGAGGTAGAAGGCATAATCTCCGCGCGCACCCCAGAGTTCGAACCTTAAGGGTCTGCCGGAACCCGTGATCCGACAGATACCTTTCACTCCCTAATATATGTTTTCATTGATCAAGAAAGAAAATCTCTTCCGTGCATTCCCTGGAAGGAAGTGTTAACTAGAAGAAATAGAATTGAGAGCTACTTAGTAATTTTGTCTAGTTGAGCAAGGACTTTGTGTTGATTATCTTTGCTTCACTAACACTTGCATAATAACCATGCACCACTAAAACTATGCTAAGTTTTCAGGTAAAGAAGCAGAGGACTATCTAGGTGTCTCAATCGTAAGTGAACCAAAACCTTCTCATTATTTCGGTTTAAACCACTAAGTTCCTTATGGTTTATATTTCTCTTTATGTTGCTCAAGGACGATCAAGTTTAAGTTTGGGAAGTTAATGAGTGTTGTTTTTACACTCTTCAAACCTGAGTTTAAAATGAGATATTCACAAAAACCGAGGTATTCTCTCTGATATTGCTACTAATGACTAATGAATGCAAAGGATTGCAAATATCCTATCTTTTTTTGTTTCTAGGTAAAATGGGTTGTTATGGATGAAATCAAGCTAATACAGAAAACGAGTAAAGAGTAGATAGCGGAGATCACGTGGGAGGCACACATGAAGAGACAGAGCAAAAGACGGTGTTCCATACGACCGTGCGCGCTCGTGGGCATTCTTGTATGGCCTGCCAGGGGCACCCTATGATCCACCACTAAAAATATCGTGTAGGGGTCAACGCCAGAAACAACACAGAACATTGCCGAAACCTCCATATTCGTCATCCACGACAACCCTAGCCGCTACCATTTCCCATGTACATCTCCATAGCTGCCACCATCTCCAGCACCGTAGTACTCAACCAACTAGCCACACCTTATAATCAGATATCACAACCGGCATCCATTGTAAGACATATTATCAATCAATCAATCTTCATGATGTATTCTTCAATGATTTGTCCCTGTGATCTGATTCCCATGTGTGAGTAGTTCTATAAAGTTATTGGTTGAGGCATAGTCCTACAACCCAATGTATTTGTTAGAGGGATCGACAGAAATACTTTGAATTAATGTCCCGTATGTGTAACATAAAATTGCTTCGTAGTTGCCTCTTATCTCATTCGCGTTCTTCATCCCTAGGGGTACCCAGGATCATGAAAAGCGATCCCCGGAGAGGCTAAGGGCAAGGAGACCATGACGGAGAGGCTAAGGGCTAGATTTAGTAAATTAACACAGATCCTATCTCTGATGACACACGAGATGTAGTCATTAAATGCTTAATGCTTTTGTCTGATTTCTATTTTTAATTACCAAGGCAACCCCGCACAACGTATAGGACCTTTCGATTGGACAACCAACTCTTGGTGCATGGCGCGTGCTGGTCAAGATGTGATTTGGTCTCGTCCACCACTTCGATACATTGCAAGCACATCTCGATGGATGACTTCCACGGCAAAAATTAACATCATAATGATCCCGTGCATAATTATATGGTTGTAAGAATAAGTCCTCATACCCATGTCTATTTTTATTATAAGTGTTCTTTGTGTGAATTTGATTTTGATTTGGTCAAAAGCTAGACTTAACTATCTTGCAAATGCTTGGTAGAAATTTCTAGCTTCAAGGGTACCGTCCTCTCATAGGTTCGATAACTCAGGGTAGCCTCTAGGGAAAAAGGCGAGGATCATTTATGCTCCTTTACCGGATCACTAAAGGGACTAATTAAGAAATGATGACATGAACTTGCCAAACGACAGAACAAGATGAACTAATGAGGTCACATCAGGTAAAGGAAAGCAATTGCGCAAAAGGGAAAGAAATAGAGAAAGAACACAATGAAAGAGCAATGGAACCTCAAAGTGGAAACAGTAGTGAAATCAAGGAAGAAAAAGTTGAACAGTGAAGTGAGATGCTCGAACATGGTTAAAAAATAGAGATTGTATCTAATAGAACGGGGATGCAACATAAGCATGGGAAAAAGACTTACTATAATGGTTCGCGAAAGTATTTGTACAAAATAAACATGTACATTTTCTCGTATTGAGATGGATATGAATTTGCATCCATTTTTCAAACTTTTTTCTGGAACATCTATTCGTATCACGACACAGATAAACGATGTAGGAGGATTTTCGCACTAGGGTGCCCATGCGAATTTTTGCACCTCTTCCTCTCTTAACAAAAAAGGCAGTGCTACTGCTGGTTCCAAAAACAAAAAAAAATTCTAGCAAGATTGTGCTTCTTTTTTTAAACAAAGGGGGGCGCTGAAGGCGCCAAATTCATTTCAAATCGAGCTCAAGTACATGATACAACAAAGCTTACAGGTGTTGGGCAATCAAGGAGTAGCAAATGTTGCAAGAAGGACAGCTATATTGCATATGAGCTTGACTAAAACATCCAAAGATAGGTTCCACATTGGAAGTAAGAACCTCATGAGCACCATAGCAGGCTACACCTAAAATATCTCAGGATGTGTGGACGATGCTATAGAAATCTGCATGGTGTAGCTGAAGAAATGAACACGACCACATGACAGGCCTAGCCTAGCCTAGCGCTCTCTCCCACCTAGGGCCGTCGGCCGCCCCGGCTAAGGTGGCCACATCCCTCCTATAGCCTACCACTCCGGCTACTCCGGACACCAGCACCACTGTGGTTCACTCCCATCACGGTGACCATGCTTCATTATGTCGCTCTCTGATCTGAATTTTTCCATTGGCCAGGACTTTGAGAAGCGGATCTGGGGTCGGCTTCAAAAGCCGGTTAACTTCTCTTCAAGGCCAAGCCTCTGAGAATTTTTTCCTTGTTGCATAATTCACTCGCTCTAAAATCAAGCTCTAGGAGGAATTAGTTGGGACAATCCTCCTCTCCTGCTTCAGAGGTCGGGCCTCCATGTTCAAAGTTAAGGCCATCCAATAGAATATGTTCAAATTCTCAGCATCATCTTTAGATGTGGGCTTTGCTATTTACAATGGATGTAACATTTCTTCTCAGCTCTTCAATATGGGTTTTCTCCTTTGGGGCCCCGGCAGTCCTCAATCCCGTAAGGTCGGTGATCCTTACTTGCCGAAATTGGAAGAGGGATGGACATAGGTCACCTGAGCTCACAAGAACCATTCTTACGATAATCCTATCCAGGCACTCAGAATCTTCAACCAAGTTCATAGCAATCCTGCTAGATCTTTTGTGATTGATTATCAGGATCCAATCCCAAGATCCAACACATTGATCCTAGTTTCATCAGTTTTCAATATACTTCAATTCCTCGGTCCAGGCAGCAATTCAGGGGCGCAAACTGTGGAATTCCAAATAGGAAAGGAGGTCTGTAACCAAGGCCATTTTACTATTACTAGGCCAAGCCCATCTTCTCGAGACTTTTGTGTTTGCTGCCTCCTTTTGGGCCACCTTAGGCCAGCCTGCCCAAAGAGTATCAAAGGTCGAAAATGCAATAGGCGGGGCCATATTTCTAGTGGGTGACGGCCCGTCTCCTCCGCCCCTGACGATTCAAATCTTCAATCTGCCGAGATTTTTGTTCCCCCCGCCATAGCTCCCACTATCAGCGTTGTTGGGGATATAACTATTTATGTAAGCCACCCAGGAGGGGCCGAGTTACGCAAAGACAATTCGTTGTATGAAGCCCAAGATCAAGCTTGAAGATGGCGGTTCAAGTAAGGGCCTAAAGCCCACAGGCGACTTAAGGCCCGTAGTGATAAACCGCCACAATGGCATGACTTGTGTTGTAAGGCAAGATTAACTAGTCACCGAGCCGGAGATTGTTTATGAGCCGGCCGGGACTCTGTAGGCCGCAGGGCGTCAACCCGTGTATATAAGGGGGCGACCCGCCCGCGGCTTAGGGCAAGGAACATCAAATCGAGAGCCAGGCATGGCGTATCTCGCTCCCTGGTCATCGAAACCCTAGCAATACCAACCCAACTAGACATAGGCTTTACATTCATCGTAAGGGGCCGAACTAGTATAAAAACTCTCTCGTGTCCCTTGTCCCATTAACCCCTTTGAGCTTCCTAGTTGTGATGGCTCCACGACTAAGTCCTTTTTCAAGGACATCTTCCGTGACAATTCCACGACAGTTGGCGCCCACCGTGGGGCCAGCGCATGGTGGATTTGAGTTCTTGAAGGGAAACTTCGAAGGGCTCAAGGGATACGCTGTGGGCCGGATGACCAAGAGTCGTTGCGGTAAGATCTACATCGACGACGAAGGCTGGGGCCCCTACGCCTGCTCCATAGAGTACGGGTACCGGGCCCCCTTCGGCGGAATCCACGTCTTCATCGGCCGAATTGGTGAGCCGGGCCCTTAGCCGGACAACTGCACCGACATCATCAAAACGGCTCAGCACGCGAGACTCGCCCGGGCTCAACCCGCCATGAAGCGCGTTTTCGTGGGTTGTATCCACGGAGAGGAATTTTCTGAAAGGTCCGTAGATGGTGGTGAGACGGCCGTCCACTCCAATGGTGATTCATCCACTGGTGAAACGGATTCATTTTATCAATTGCAAGACGGCAGGCTTGGGGGCTGTTCCGATGGCAGCAGTATTCCGGACCCCTTTGAGCCGCCAAGCAGTGTAGGTGTTTTCATGGCTGGTACACAACCCGGCCAAAACTCTACAGCTGCCGCAGTAATAAGGTTCGGGTCAGGAGCGGCCGGGGCAGGGGGCCCTGCGCGCCCGCCGGCTCAGGTGCTGATTGATCTCATGGACAAGTTGACGGCCCTGTGGACCGCCACAGTTATTCCTGCAAGTCAAGATGAGCATGATGCAGAGGTGGCACAGGTACGTGAGGAAATAGCCCGGGCCAAGGAGGCCTTAGCGGCTAAGGATACCAGGTTGGCCACAGAACGGGCGGCTTTGGATGCACGGGCCCAATAGCTCTAGTCAGAGGCTTTGCAGCTTACGATGAGCCTGAACGCATCTAACGAGGTGATGAGGAGGAAACACCAGAAAACTCAATCCCGTTTGCCTCCGGTTTATGATCCTCGGAACCTTTTCTCCACACCCAGAGCCGGCCCTAGTAACCCACCAGAGGCAAATCAATTCATAACATCCTGAGCAGGGGGGCCGGTTCAGCCTCGGGTAATGGCACCTCCTCATGTGAATATGGCCCCGCCACGCTACGTACCAACACCATCGGGTCACTTTTCTAACCCCATGGAGAACCTGATCGCTGCATCGGCACGTTTGGCGGCTCTCCCAGTGGACGGCGACGATCCAACAGCGGTGGAGACATGATGGATCAGAGAACTGGTCCATACGGCTCTTGCTCAGCAGGAGGCTTATTCCTATAGTCGAGACATGATTCATTCGACTCCTCGCCCAAGTCGGAGCCCGAGTTACAACAGGCATATGGAGTCGGAAGCTTTGTCAAGCAACGATCAGCGCCGTAACCAGCCTGGCGGTTATAATCCGGTGCAGGACAGGATACGTCAAGAGGACGAGCGAGCGTCCCAACTAGCGGCTCAGCAGGTGGCTCATCAAACCTTCCCGGACTATCCAACGACTTCTGTTGAGGCAGGAGTGGCCACTAGAACCGGCGGTTTTCCTTGTTTAGTACTGGCTTTGCGTAATGTGCGTCTGCCCAAGGACTTCAAGGGACCCCGAAAGGTGCCAAATTATATGGCCGACTTATAGCCCGGGGCATGGATCGAAAGCTATGAGATGGCCATGGAGCTGTTGGAGGTCAGTGACGTGGCGATGGCTAAGTACTTCACCATGATGTTGGATGGAACGGCCCGGACTTGGTTAAAGGGTCGGCCGCCTAATTCCATTGGCTCATGGGCAGAGTTAAAAGCCCGGTTCATTCAGAACTTCAAAGATACCTACAAGCAGTCCATGTCAATTGTGGACTTGACTAATTGTAAGCAAGAGGAGGGTGAATCTACCACTCATTAGGTGCGCCGGGTTAAGGAGATAATACATTCGTTTGACAAGATGGATGCTGGCTCTGCAGTCTTAATGTTGGAGAAAAATTGCCGATTTGAGCCGCTGAGACAGAAGCTGGGGCGCCTCAAGTGTGATTGTAATGATATGGGTCTGTTGATGGCGGCTCTAGTCAAATACGCCGATTCTGATAGTACCAATGATCCCGCGTCTGATGAGGAAAAGACAGGGAAGGGAAAAAAGAACGACAACGGAAAGGGTCAGCAGCATAACCCGGCGAATCGAGGAAGCAGTAAGCGTAAGGCCGATGGTAACCCGAAATTTGTGGCCAATGCCAATACACAAGGTAACAATCAGAGACGCAAGGGGAGGCCGCCCCCTTGGTCCGGCGGGTCAGGTCCATCTCTTGAGCAACTACTCAATGAACCCTGTCCAAGACACTGCACCCGGGAAAGGCCGGCCACTCACTTATGGAAGGATTGCGCGATCATGAAGGCTTTCAATAATTCCAACACGTTCGATGGCAATCATGGGTCGGGAGGCGGCTCAGGTGCCGGCGGTTTTCATGGCCCGGGTGGCGGTTCAAATTCTGGTTTTCAGGGAAATCAAGGTGGCCATAACCAGCAATAGTCTGGTCAGGGAAGTTGATACGTCTCCAATGTATCTATAATTTTTGATTGCTCCATGCTATATTATCTACTGTTTTGGACTATATTGGGCTTTGTTTTCCACTTTTATATTATTTTTGGGACTAACCTATTAACCGGAGGCCCAGCCCAGAATTGCTGTTTTTTGCCTATTTCAGTGTTTCGAAGAAACGGAATATCAAACGGAGTCCAAACGGAATGAAACCTTCGGGAACGTGATTTTCTCACCGAACGTGATCTAGGAGACTTGGACCCTACGCCAAGGCACAAAAGAGGCGGTCACGAGGCTGGGGGCGCCCCCCTTACGGCGCGCCCCCTGCCTCGTGGGCCCCCTGTTGCTCCACCGACGTACTCCTCCCTCCTATATATACCTACGTACCCCAAACGATCAAATACGGAGCCAAAAACCTAATTCCACCGCCGCAACTTCCTGTATCCACGAGATCCCATATTGGGGCCTTTTCCGGAGCTCCGCCGGAGAGGGCCGTCATCACGGAGGGCTTCTACATCATCATAGCCCCTCCGATGAAGTGTGAGTAGTTTACCTCAGACCTTCGGGTCCATAGTTAGTAGCTAGATGGCCTTTTCTCTCTTTTTGGATCTCAATACAATGTTCTCCCCCTCTCTTGTGGAGATCTATTCGATGTAATCTTCTTTTTGCGGTGTGTTTATTGAGACCGATGAATTGTGGGTTTATGATCAAGTCTATCTATGAATAATATTTGAATCTTCTCTGAATTCTTTTATGTATGATTGGTTATCTTTGCAAGTCTCTTCGAATTATCAGTTTAGTTTGGCCTACTAGATTGGTTTTTCTTGCCATGGGAGAAGTGCTTAGCTTTGGGTTCAATCTTGCGGTGTCCTTTCCCAGTGACAGAAGGGGCAGCAAGGCACGTATTGCACCGTTGCCATCGAGGTTAAAAAGATGGGGGTTTTATCATATTGCATGAAACTATCCCTCTACATCATGTCATGTTGCTTAAGGCGTTACTCTGTTTTTAACTTAATACTCTAGATGCATGCTGGATAGCGGTCGATGAGTGGAGTAATAGTAGTAGATGCAGGCAGGAGTTGGTCTACTTGTCTTGGACGTGATGCCTATATACATGATCATGCCTAGATATTCTCATAATTATGCTCAATTCTGTCAATTGCTCAACAGTAATTTCTTCACCCACCGTAGAATACTTATGCTCTTGAGAGAAGCCACTAGTGAAACCTATGGCCCCCGGGTCTATTCTCATCATATCAATCTCCATCACTTTAATCTTGCTTTGCTTTTTTACTTTGCCTTTTACTTTTCACTTTGCATCTCTATATCAAATATACCAAAAATATTATCTATCATCTCTATCAGATCTCACTCTCGTAAGTGACCGTGAAGGGATTGACAACCCCTAATTGCGTTGGTTGTGTTGAGCTATTGTTTTGTGTAGCTACGAGGGACTTGCGCGTGGCCTCCTACTAGATTGATACCTTGGTTCTCCAAAACTGAGGGAAATACTTACGCTACTCTGCTGCATCATCCTCTCCTCTTCGGGGAAATCCAACGCAGTGCTCAAGAGGTAGCAGAAGTCAGCAGCAGCAGCAGTTGGGTTATCAGAGCATCCAAAGCAGCTGAATAGTGGACAGTATCATGTGTTCACCACTAGCTTATGCAAACGAGACCAGAAGCTTCATAAAAGGGCTGTGAACGCTGTCGAGCCGGCGGTTCCCTGTTATTTAAGGTGGTCAGAGCAGCCTATTGTGTGGAGTAGGGAAGATCACCCTCCCCGAGTTGACAATCCGGGTCAATTGGCCTTGGTGGTAGCACCTCAGGTTGGTGCATATAAATTCAATAAGGTATTCATGGACGGAGGTAGCAGCATCAACATCCTCTATTATGAGACCTTTCGGCGTATGGGGTTGACTGACAAAAATTTAAAGACATCCAATACTGTTTTCCATGGAGTGGTGCCTGGTAAGTCGGCATAACCGATTGGTAAGATTGAGTTAGATGTAGCGTTTGGAGATGAGTATGATTCCAGGGCTGAGAAACTAACTTTTGAGGTAGTCAAAATCCGGAGTCCATATCACACTCTGTTTGGACGACGGGCTTACGCCAAATTCATGGCGCGGCCGTGTTATGTTTATTTGCAGCTCAAAATGCCGGGTCACAAGGGCACCATACCATGCATGGGAGTCGAAAGATAGCCCTGGAATGTGAGGAGGGGGATGCTGCTTATGCCGAGTCTGTTTGTGCAGCAGAAGAGCTGAAGTTTTATCAAGATAATGTTGACCCGACGGATATGACATCTCTGAAGAAGCCAACCACAGAGCACGACCCGGCGATGAAGTTTAAGTCAGCTGATGAAACCAAGCTTGTTGATTTTTCTCCAGGCGACTCATCTAAACAGTTCAGCATCAGTGCCAATCTAGATCCTAAATAGGAAAGCGCGCTCATTGAGTTCATCCATGAGAATCGGGACATCTTTGCATGGAAACCTTCTGACATGTCGGGTGTACCGAGAGAACTCGCTGAGCACACTCTTAATATTGATCTGAAGGGTGGTATTCTTGTCATCTGGAATTCTGGGGTTTTCACTGGCACACTAATTGAGATTCAGAGATTTGGGGTTGTGGTCTCATTTACATCGGTGCACAATGCTGAGACCTGGACACTAGTGTCTGTTTATGGTCCTTGTGATGGGCCTCTTCGCGATGATTTTGTGCATTGGTTATACCATCTGACAATCCCTCCCAATGAACATTGGCTTCTGTTAGGGGACTTCAATTTTATAAGATCTATGGATAACAGGAACCTACCGGGGGGAAATGTTAATGACATCTTCCTTTTTAATGAGATAATTGGCCATTTGGGCCTCTTGGAGTTGCCCTTGAAAGGGAGAAGTTACACGTGGTCAAATATGCAGGAAAACCCACTGCTCGAGCAACTAGATTGGTTCTTCACAACCCCAGATTGGATTTCAATTTATCCAAATACTGTAGTCCTTCCTTTAGCGAAAACTTCGTCTGATCATGTGCCATGCGTGGTTTCAATTGACACCAATATTCCTAAAGCAAGGGTTTTTCGTTTTGAGAATTATTGGGTTGACATGCCAGGTTTTATGGATTGCGTTCAGAAGTCTTGGGAGGTGCCGGTTTTTAGTGATCTGTCTGCGGCTGCAATCATTTCTCGAAAGTTCAAACGCCTGCGAAGGGATCTCAAAATGTGGAGCAACAACATATCCCACATTAAAAGGTTGATCTTAAACTGTGCCAAAGTAATTCTACATTTTGATGGGCTTGAGGAATGGAGGCCACTCACAAATCCGGAGTTTAACTTCAGGAAGATAGTCAAGTTACACCATGAGAACTTGCTGCATATCCATTACATTTATTGGAAGCAGAGGTGTACAATTAGATATATCAAGGTGGGGGAGGAGAACTCTAAATTCTTTCATGCAATGGCTTCAGAAAGATTGAGGAAAAATACAATTGCTAGTCTTAGAGTGGATGGGAATGATCCGGTCTCTGATCATGCACAAATGGCTGGAATTTTGTGGTCCTCCTTTAAGAACAGGATGGGCCAGGCTCAGGGTATTAACATGGGATTTGACCTCCCACAGTTGATACAACCAGTGGAGGGGCTTGAAGTACTCTCTGCCCCATTCACACAGGAGGAAATAAACAAGGTTCTAGCGGAGCTACCCACTGACAGAGCACCTGGACCGGATGGCTTTAACGGCATGTTTATCAAGAAATGCTGGCCTATCATTGAACAGGACTTTTTGCACCTAATGCAGGCTTTTTATGATGGACAGATATCTTTGGAGAACATCAATGGTTCTATCATCACCCTAATCCCTAAGATGATTTCTCCTCAAGGGCCGGAGGATTTCAGACCCATTTCCCTTACAAACAGCTGTCTGAAGTTTCTAACCAAGCTGTTGGCAAACAGATTACAGAAAGTAATTTTGCAATGTATTCATAAGAATCAGTATGGTTTTTTGAAGAGCAGGTCCATTCAGGATTGCCTGGCATGGGCATTTGAGTATATTCATCAATGCAAGCAGTCAAAGCGACCAATCATAATTCTGAAGCTGGATTTTGCCAAGGCTTTTGACACAGTGGAGCATGAGGTAATCTTACAAGTCCTCCATCATAAAGGTTTTGATAGTAAGTGGATTGCTTGGATTAGAGAGATATTGTCATCTGGGACATCTTCTATTATGCTTAATGGCATCCCAGGAAAGCAATTCAAATGTAAGTGCGGGGTCAGACAGGGTGATCCTTTGTCACCCCTTCTCTTTGTTATTGCTGCTGATCTGTTGCAATCGGTGGTTAACCAAATGAGGGCTCAAGGTACCCTGTCACTCCCAATCCCATCCCATGATCCCAACTACCCAATTATCCAGTATGCTGATGACACCATCATCATTTTGCCGGCTGTGGATGAGCAACTGCTGGCCCTTAAGAATATGTTGGCTGTTTTCCAACAGTCGACTGGTCTGAAGGTGAATTTTGCCAAGTCCTCCATGATACCTTTAAACATATCTAATGAGGAAGCTCTCAGGTTGGCTACCCTCCTGGATTGTAAGTTAGGTGAACTCCCCCTAACTTATCTTGGTTTACCTCTTGGCACAACCAGGCCCAGAATTGTGGATGTCCTCCCCCTTGTGGATAATATTGAAAGAAGGCTATCTGCTAGCTCTGCCATGCTTAATCAGGGTTCTAGGTTGCAGCTATTGACTTCAGTCTTAACCTCCATGCCAATCTATTTCCTCTGCACCTTACATATACCTCTTGGTATAATTAAACAGCTGGATAGGATCTTCAGGCAGTGTCTTTGGAGAGGAAATATAGATACACCTAAACAATCTCTGGCAGCTTGGGATCTAGTTTGCAGGCCCAAAGAAAAGGGTGGTCTGGGTATTCTCAATCTCAATATTCAGAACCAGGGACTGCTTATGAAACATCTACATAAATTCTTCAATAAACATGATGTTCCTTGGGTCTCTTTAATATGGGACTCCTATTATGATAACATTGTCCCTCAGGCAACTGTTTTGACTGGTTCTTTCTGGTGGAGGGATGTATTCAAACTAAATGATTCTTACAGGGCCATTGCTTCGGTCCACATTAACATGGGAGACACTGCATTATTCTGGCATGATGCATGGCATGTCGCTGGTTCGTCCTTGCCCTTAGTAAGGAGATTACCTAGATTGTTCTCTTTTGTGATCGATGATAAGGTCTCAGTCAGGGATGTGCTTCAGACCCATGACCTCTTTTCCATGTTCTACCTGCCCATTTCACAAGAGGCTGCTGCTGAGCTAGCAATTCTAGAAGGTTGGCTGCTAAATTTACAAAGAGATCCGCTGCTTCCTGACCAGTGGGTCTGGCCTTCCAAAGCTGGGTCCTTTTCGGCCAAAGGGTTCTATACCATTATGCATTCCCATATGCCCACTATTATGCCATGCAAATGGTTATGGAAGAGCAGATGCACTATGAAGATTAAAGTCTTTGGTTGGTTATTATTCTTTGATAGGCTCAACACCAAAGACATGCTGGTAAGAAGACATTCGAGGTCTCAAGCTGAGGATAATCTTTGTGTAATATGTAATGCTTATGTACATGAGGACAGAACCCATTTGTTCTTTCAGTGCAATTTCAGCTCAAGAGTGTGGCAATACCTTCAGATTGACTGGTCTCAGGGTGCTAATGTCCAGGAGTGTGTTGCCAGTGCCAGATCAAATTTTCGCCAACCCTTCTTTTTCGAGGTCATGCTGACTGCAGCATGGAATATTTGGATTCTCAGGAATGGGAGGATCTTCAGGGGAGAGCAGGCTCGTTTTGCTACCTGGCGATGCAATTTTGTACATGATATCCTCCTCCTATCCCACAGACTTAACAGTTCTCTTCGAGCGCAATTGTTAGCCTGGGTTAATGCTCTTCTGTAAATCTTCTAGGATAGCTTCTTCTTAACTTATATCTTCTAACTATAGGTAAGTTGTATATATGACTCATTTCTGCTTCGGCACTTTCCCAGTGCTTTGTAATTTGCTGGACTTTTTGCTTTTATAATAAATGGGATGTGGGGTCTTACCCCACAGTAAATAGTCAAAAAAAATATTGATCCGAAGTTTAAGCCGGTCACGCAATTTCTGCGGCGGTTCAACGAAGAGAGACGAAAAACTATTGGTGAGGAGGTGGCCCGGCTCTTAGCGGCCGGGTTTATTGTTGAAGTTTTTCACCCAGAGTGGTTGGCTAACCCGGTGCTTGTACTCAAAAAGAATGGCACCTGGCGTATGCATGTGGATTACACAGACTTAAATAAGGCTTGTCCGGCTGATCCTGATGCTCTTCCCCGTATTGATCAAATCATTGATGCTACGGTGGGTTGTGAGCGTTTGAGCTTCTTGGATGCTTACTCTGGTTATCATCAGATCAAGATGGCAGTTAAGGACCAGGAGAAGACGGCTTTCATCACTCCGTTTGGAGCCTTTTGCTATGTATCTATGCCATTTGGGCTCAAGAGTGCCCAGGCGACTTATCAGCGATGTGTACAGAACTGTCTCCACAATCAGATTGGGCGCAATGTGCACGCTTATGTGGATGATATAGTGGTTAAATCCAGAGCGAAGGAAACCTTGATAGATGATCTAAAGGAAACCTTTGACAATCTCCGGGTTTACCAGATGATGCTTAACCCGGCCAAATGTGTGTTTGGCGTGCCACCAGGCAAGCTTTTGGGTTTTCTGGTTTCTAACAGAGGCATTGAAGCTAATCCGGAGAAGATCGAGGCGATTACTGATAACCCACAAGTATAGGGGATCGCAACAGCTTTTGAGGGTAGAGTATTCAACCCAAATTTATTGATTCGACACAAGGGGAGCCAAAGAATATTCTCAAGTATTAGCAGCTGAGTTGTCAATCCAACCACACCTGGAAACTTAGTATCTGCAGCAAAGTGTATAGTAGCAAAGTAATATGATAGTGGTGGTAACGGTAATAAAAGAGTAGTGCGAGCAATAGTAAATATTTTTGGTATTTTGTAGTGATTGTAACAGTAGTAGTGGGAAAGTAAATAAGCATAAACCAGTATATGGAAAACTCATAGGCACCGTATCAGTGATGGATAATTATGCCGGATGCGGTTCATCATCTAACAGTCATAACATAGGGTGACACAGAACTAGCTCCAATTCATCAATGTAATGTAGGCATGTATTCCGTATATAGTCATACGTGCTTATGGAAAAGAACTTGCATGACATCTTTTGTCCTACCCTCCCGTGGCAGCGGGGTCCTTTTGGAAATTAAGGGATATTAAGGCCTCCTTTTAATAGAGAACCGGAGCAAAGCATTAGCACATAGTGAAAACATGAACTCCTCAAACTATGGTCATAACTGGGAGTGGTCCCGATTATTGTCACTCCGGGGTTGCCGGATCATAACACATAGTAGGTGACTATAGACTTGCAAGATAGGATCAAGAACACACATATATTCATGAAAACATAATAGGTTTAGATCTGAAATCATGGCACTCGGGCTCTAGTGACAAGCATTAAGCATAGCAAAGTCATAGCAACATCAATCTCAGAACATAGTGGATACTAGGGATCAAACCCTAACAAAACTAACTCGATTACATGATAAATCTCATCCAACCCATCACCGTCCAGCAAGCCTACGATGGAATTACTCACGCACGGCGGTGAGCCTCATGAAATTGGTGATGGAGGATGGTTGATCATGACGACGGCGACGAATCCCCCTCTGCGGAGCGCCTAACGGACTCCAGATCAGCCCTCCCGAGAGGTTTTAGGTCTTGGCGGCGGCTCCATATCGTAAAACGCGATGATTTCTTCTCTCTGATTTTTCTCTCTCCAAAAGCAGGTATATAGAGTTGGAGTTGGTGTCGGAGGGTCTCCAGGGGGCCCATGAGGTAGGGGGCGCGCCCCCACCCTCGTGGACAGTGTGTGGGCCCCCTGGTCTTCATCTTTGGCGAGGATTTTTTATTATTTTTTATAAGACATCCCATGGAGTTTCAGGTCATTCCGAGAACTTCTGTTTTCTGCACATGAAACAACATCATGGCAATTCTGCTGAAAACAGCGTTAGTCCGGGTTAATTCCATTCAAATCATACAAGTTAGAGTCCAAAACAAGGGCAAAAGTGTTTGGAAAAGTAGATACGACGGAGACGTATCAACTCCCCCAAGCTTAAACCCTTGCTTGTCCTCAAGCAATTCAGTTGACAAACTGAAAGAAAGAAAGAAAAACTTTTACAAACTCTGTTTGCTCTTGTTGTTGTAATTATGTCAAGCCAACATTCGAGTTTTCAGCAAAGATCATAACTAACCACATTTGCAATAATTCTCAGGTCTCATAATTACTCATATCAATAGCATAATCAACTAGCAAGCCATAATAATAAATCTCGGATGACAACACTTTCTCAAAACAATCATAATATGATATAACAAGATGGTATCTCGCTAGCCCTTTCTGAGACCGCAAAACATAAATGCAGAGCACCTTTAAAGATCAAGGACTAACTAGACATTGTAATTCATGGTAAAAGAGATCCAATCATAGTCATACCCAACATAGATTAATAGTGATGAATGCAAATGACAGCCGTGCTCTCCAGCTAGTGCTTTTTAATAAGAGGGTGATGACTCAACATAAAAGTAAATGGATAGGCCCTTCGCAGAGGGAAGCAGGGATTTGTAGAGGTGCCAGAGCTCGGTTTTGAAATAGAGATAAATTGTATTTTGAGCGGTATACTTTCATTGTCAACATAGCAACTAAGAGATGGCAATATCTTCCATGCTAAACACATTATAGGCGGTTCCCAAACAGAATGGTAAAGTTTATACTCCCCCTCCACCAACAAGCATCAATCCATGACTTGCTCGAAACAACGAGTGTCTCCAACATACATCAGGTCCCGGAGATTTGTTTGCAATTAATTTTGATTTAGTTTGCATAAAGCATGGGACTGGGCATCCCGGTGACCAGCCATTTTCTCGTGAGTGAGGAGCGGAGTCCACTCCTCTTGAGAATAACCCGCCTAACACGAAAGATAAGGACAGCCTTGGTTGATACATGAGCTATTCGAGCATACAAATCAGAATGTTTATTTGAAGGTTTAGAGTTTGGCACATACAAATTTACTTGGAACGGCAGGTAGATACCGCATATAGGAAGGTATAGTGGACTCATCTGGAATAACTTTGGGTTTAAGGGATTGGATGCACAAGCAGTATTCCCGCTTAGTACAGGTGAAGGCTAGCAAAAGACTGGGAAGCGACCAACTAGAGAGCGACAACAGACATGTACATGCATTAAAATTAATAAACATTGGATGCAAGCATGAGTAGGATATAATCCACCATGAACATAAATATCATGAAGGCTATGTTGATTTTGTTTCAACTACATGCGTGAACATGTGCGAAGTCAAGTCACTTAAATCATTCAAAGGAGGATACCACCCCATCATACCACATCATAATCATGTCAATAGCATGTTGGCACACAAGGTAAATCATTATAACTCATAGCTAATCAAGCATGGCACAAGCGACTATGATCTCTAATTGTCATTGCAAACATGTTTATCCATAATAAGCTGAATCAAGAACAACAGACTCATCATATTTACAAAAACAAAAGAGGTCGAGTTCATACCAGCTTTTCTCATCTGAGTTAGTCCATCATATATCCTCATAATTGCCTTGCACTTGCACGACCGAACGATGTGAATAACAATAAGAGTGCAGGTGCATTGGACTAAGCTGGAATCTGCGAGCATTCAATGAACATGAGAAGACAAAGCAATATGGTCTCTGGGTTAAATCAACAATAACGCATATAAGAGCCACTTCAACAATTAAATTATGGTCTTCTCCTACCGACCCCCAAAGAAAAGAAAAGAAATAAAAACTATTTACATGGGAAAGCTCCCAACAATCAAAAGAAGAACGGGAAATATTTTTGGGTTTTGTTTTTAATTACTACAGCAAGGAAATAAACTACTACTAATTTTTTTGTTTTTCTTGAGGTTTAACAAACACACAAGAAGAAAGAAGGAAAAAGAAAATAAACTAGCATGGATATTACAGTAAAAGAGTATGAGCACCGACATCTATCAATGAGTGTGTGTGAACATAAATGTAATGTCGGTGAGAAATACGTACTCCCCCAAGCTTAGGCTTTTGGCCTAAGTTGGTCTATGGCCAGGGATAGCCTGGCGGATACCCGTAGGTGTAGCTGGGGTCGTACTGTGACGAAGAAGACTCTGACTGCCACTGGCCGACAGTCATCTCTGGATCCCAAGAATAAACAGATTGTCGTGGAGGCTCGTCTTGTGGTTCCAGTTTCGGGGCTGGTGCAGGGTTTTTGTAAGCTTGGACGGCATCCCACATAATGAGATAAGGTCCTACAAAATTAAACAGAGAAGGAGCAGGCAACGTAATAGTTTCAGGATAATGTTTATCAAAGTATAACTTATATTTAAGCTCTCCATTCCTGTCCTTAACAAGAAAATCATCGGCTATCATGCTCTTGTAATCTAAGTAAGCACTAGGCAGCAATTTTTCTTCTTTCTCATAATGCCTAATAGCTATATTAAAATGTGCAGCGAGGCGTGAAGCATAAATGCCTCCAAAGATGGGACCCTTAGTACGGTTCAGACTTAACCGTCTAGCAACAATTCCGCCCATACTAACAGTGTTGTCGTGGTATAAACCATGGAACAGAATAATAATATCAGGAACACTAAGGTTCCCATAGTTCCCGCGACCAATCAAGCATCGACTAGCAAATAAGGCAAAATAGCGTAACACAGGAAAATGTATGCTAGTGATTCTCGCATCAGAAACCTTCCTGGTTTCTCCCACAGAGATAAGGTTAATAAATTGTTCCAACTCTTTACGAGGTGGTTCCCCTAAGATACCATCAGGGGGTATGTTGCAGACTGCGCAAAATTCAGACAATGGCATTTTCTTCACAACGTCATATAAATGAAACTCTACCGAAGGAGGTGATTCTTTAGGGTAAAAGTAGAAGTTTTGCACAAAAGTATTTGTGAGTAAGAGATACCGTGGACGTTGGTCGCGGACGAAGTCGGTGAGGCCAGTATTCTCAATCAATGAATAGAAATCCTCATAAATCCCGGCCTCTCTCAATAAATTATCAGAAGGCCATTCACACGGCCAGATTTCTGCGGTACGAGGAAAATTATATTTGGGCCTCTGAGCTTCTTCATTTTGTTTCTCCGTTGAGCTTCGGCTCGATGAGCCCCTCAAAAGTCTCTTCATTATTTTCTGAAATAATCTGAAATTTTTAGTAACTTCAAACAAAACTGAACCAACTTCAATAAAACTGATAGCAACTACTCCTACAAGTGCCTAGAGCCTATATCAAGCATTAGAACTACTTGGAACCATATAAATTTGACATGCAAGCTCAACAACATGGTCACCTATGCAGCACAAATTTACAATGAATAAAGCAGTAGAACAAAAACTAATTGGACCAATGGAGGAGTCACATACCAAGGAACAATCTTCCCAAGCAGTTTTGCGAGAGGTGCTTTGAGCAAGGAGATCGAAAATCATAGCAAAAGTAGCTGGAACTCGTGCTTGAGTTGGTTTTTTAGGTTTGTGTGAGACAGAGGAAGAAGATGGGTGCTGGGATAACTGGAGGAGGGCCACCGTGGGCCCACGAGGCAGGGGGCGTGCCTTAAGGGGGGGCGCCCTCCACCCTCGTGGCCAGGTGGCAGCTCCTCCTGCGGTAATTTTTGCACTAATAATCCTCAAATATTCCCGAAAAAATCATATTAAATTGGCATGTCATTCTGAGGACTTTTATTTTCGGGATATTTTTATATTGCACAGATAAGCCAGGAAACAGACAGAAAAATACTATTTTTACTTTATTTCTACTAAATAACAGAAAGTATAGAGAGGGTACAGAAGGTTGTGCTTCTAGTTTCATCCATCTCATGCTCATCAAAAAGAATCCACTAACAAGGTTGATCAAGTCTTGTTAACAAACTCATTCCTATAATCATGAAACCGAAGAAATTTCGAATAACACTAAGTTATCTCAACAGAGATATGCACATCCCCTATAATAAGTATATCATATTTCTTTTTGACAGTAGGAAGAGGAAATTCAAAACCTCCAATTATAATCGATGGAATTTTTCCAATGGAGTTGATACTATGGACTTGAGGTTGTTTCCTCGGAAAGTGTACAGTATGCTCATTACCATTAACATGAAAAGTGACATTGCCTTTGTTGCAATCAATAACAGCCCCTGCAGTATTAAGAAAAGGTCTTCCAAGAATAATAGACATACTATCATCCTCGGGGATATCAAGAATAACAAAGTTCGTTAAAATAGTAACGTTTGCAACCACAACAGGCACATCCTCACAACTACCGACAGGTATAGCAGTTGATTTATCAGCCATTGCAAAGATATTTCAGTAGGTTTCAACTTATTCTAGTCAAGTCTACGATATAAAGAGAGAGGCATAACGCTAACACCGGCTCCAAGATCACGTAAAGCAGTTTTAACATAATTTCTTTTAATGGAGCAAGGTATAGTAGGTACTCCGAGATCTCCATGTTTCTTCGGTATTCCACCCTTAAAAGTATAATTAGCAAGCATGGTGGAAATTTCAGCTTCCGGTATCTTTCTTTTATTAGTAATGATATCCTTCGTATATTTAGCATAAGGATTTGTTTTGAGCACATCAGTCAATCGCATACGCAAAAAGATAGGTCTAATCATTTTAGCAAAGCGCTCAAAATCCTCATCATCCTTTTTCTTGGATGGTTTCGGAGGAAAAGGCATGGGTTTCTGAACCCATGGTTCTCTTTCTTTACCGTGTTTCCTAGCAACAAACTCTCTTTTATCATAACGTTGATTCTTTGATTGTGGGTTATCAAGATCAACAGCAGGTTCAATTTCCACATCATTATCATTACTAGGTTGAGCATCATCATGAACATCATCATTAATATTTTCATTTGGTTCATGTTCATTACCAGATTGTGTTTCTGCATCAGACATAGATATATCATTTGGATTATCAGGTGGATCAGCAATAGGTTCACTAGAAGTTTGCACAGTTCTATCATTTTTCTTTTTCTTTTTTTTATAATAACTAGGAACATCAACATTATTTCTCTGAGAATCTTGCTCGATTCTCCTAGGGTGGCCTTCAGGATACAAAGGTTCCTGAGTCATTGTACCAGTTCTAGTAGCCACTCTAACAGCATAATCATTTTTCTTACTATTCATTTTGTCAGGGGACGCTGGCTCCTCAAACAACTATGGGACCGGAGGCCCCTTTCTGTGGTTCGGCGGGGGGCGGAGGTCGCACGAAGAGCAGATTGGAGCGAGGGACACGGGCGATTTTTACCCAGCTTCGGGCCGCACGGATGCGTAAAACCCTACTGCTGCTTTGTGGATTGTATTGGTTTCTTGCTCAGGAGCGCTGGGAGCTACAGTACTCTCCAGCAGCTAACGAGACCGAGCTTGGAAAGGTTGCGAACCCCCCTCTATGTTGCGCATGAGCCTCCTTTTATATTCTCAAGGGGATCACCACAGTTGGCAACGTAGGTAAGGGCAAAGTTGGAAATGTATTGTGGTTGGTACAGCTACTTGTACAGTGGACGTATAGTGTATCATACCTAACCCTGACGGTAGGGGACAAGGGCATTAAATGCCCGTCTGTGTCGCCCAAACAGTGTGAAAAGGGGCCGTCAGGGGCGCCACCGTTTGCCATGATGGCTATCTTGTCAGCGTCGCTTGCCACCGCATACCTCTAGCTGCACAGCCTCCCGCCACGTACGCCTGGAAAGGCCTCAAGGCAAGACGTTGGTGGATGAGCTGGAGCGTAGGTGCTGAGTGGTTGCTTGCCGCGGCAAGTGCCTTGCCGCGGTGGCTATCTTGTCGCGCCCAGAAGCTTGCCGCTCTCTGGGCCTTGCTTGTTCTTCCCGGCAAGCTCCTCTTGCCGGGGTCTTGGCTAGCCTTCCCGGCAAGCTCCTCTTGCCGGGGCTCTAGCTGGTCTTCCCGGCAAGCTCCTCTTGCCGGGGTCATGTGCTCTGGGTGGCCTTCCCGGCAAGCTCCTCTTGCCGGGGTCTTGTCTCCTTGGCTTTGGCAAACCTTGCCGCGGGGCGCTGCGACTGCCCGTGCACAAGTTCGGGGGTGCTAAGGTACCCCTACTTTAGTACACCGACAGGAGCCCCCGGGCCTGGGCCACACACGGTGCCGAGCGCTGTTGGGCCAGGCCCAAAATAGTGCGCGGGCACGCACGGCCTGGATCATGCGGTACCCCACTTCGTGCCCACCGCGCCCTCCCCGAACGCCATGCGTTAAGCGCGGCATCGTGGGGGAGATCGTGGGAGGGTTCTTTAATCGGAAATGTGGAACGTCCGCCCACTTCCCTCTTTATAAGCAGAGGAAGCAGGGGTAGTTCGTCCACCTTGCCAGTTGCTACTCCAACCAAAAAACCTCCGCCGTTCCCCTTCTCCTCCGAGTCGAAAGAGAGCAGCGCTCCGCCCTTCGCCGCCACCAGCACCACCGACGCCGCCGATCCCCTCCACCACTTTTGCCATGGCTCCGAAGACCGGGAAGGCCGCGAAGTCGGCCGAGGCGCAGCGGCTCGTGATGTTGCGGAAGGAGCGGGCGCTCTTCCCTCCCCACCTCGACGCGGAGGATCTGAAGGAGTTCTACTACCTGTTCTGGTCGACGGAGACGCGCGCGCATCCGCGCACGAGGGTACTCCCAGCCGCCGCCCGGCAGCTGGCTCCAACTTGGTACCCCTTCTTCGCACTGTTCTTCTACTGCGGGCTCTGCACGCCCTTCTCTGAATTCTTCTGTGACATTATGAACACCTACGGGTTCCACCTCCTTGACTTCACCCCCAATGTTGTCCTGACGATGGCAGTTTTCGCACATCTCTGCGAAAACTTTGTCGGAGTCCACCCAAACGTTGCCCTCTTCCGCCATTTCTTTATGCCTCGACCTGAGAAAGGAGAATCTCTATCCGGCGGAGTTGCCTGGATCTCGAGGCCCGGCAAGAAAGAGGCTTATCTGGAGGGAGAGTTCCGCAGCAAATGGGAGGAGTGGAGAGCGGACTGGTGTTGGATTGTCGAGGAGAACCCGCAGCCCTTCACTGCTCTGCGCCGAGTCCCAGTAGTGCGCCGCAATGACTGGAGTAACGTGGCCCCGGAAGATGCTAGGCTGAAGATCGCCGTCACCCGGATCCAACGCCTCAGACTTGCCGGGCTCACAGTAGGGGCTGTCGGCGCAGATTTCCTTCGCCGCCGCATCGCTCCCCTGCAGGAGAGGAGAAGACCTGCCTGGGAGTTCAGGAATGCGGCGGACATCATGAGGAGCTTGACGGGACGCTCAAGGAGTTGTTCAAGCACGACTCCGAGCACCCCGAGTGGTTCAGGTTGCCGCAGGGCGTCGTCCCGCTGTGCAACAACTCTTCGCGCGACCGCATCTGCGCGATGATGCCGTTGTGTGACTCGCACGGGATCGTCCCCACTTGGCAAGAGCCTGAAGATGAGGTCGTGCAGGCGTTCTTAGACAACTTGGTGGAGGTGCCTGTCCACGCCGATGAGCAGAGGGGCCTCACCCGCGACACCACTGAGGAGGAGGCGCAGCGCATCTTCACCAGGCTGGAGGAGGCGGCGGCAGCCGCTGCCACGGGTGAATTCGGATTCACCGCGGTCGAGCCAGACGCGGCAAGGGCGGCGGATGCGGCAAGCCTTGCCGGGCGAGGGGAGCCTGCCATCGAGGAAGAATCTGCCGACGAGGAAGAGACTGCCGACCCCGAGGCCGAGTCGAATGAGCCCGTCGAGGACGCGGGCGGCTCATTGGAGGCCAACCCTTCTTCCTCCGTGCCTCCCGTCGGCTCGTCGCAAGCGGGGCGGCCAGCCCCACAAAAGAAGCGCCTCCGCAAGACCGGGGATGTGGCAGAGCGGCAGACGAGTCAGCAACCGTCGCGCCGCACGACACGCTCCACCGCGGTGGACACTGGTGCCGCGGGAGCGTCTCGCACCACTGCGGCAACTGAGGCGGGGTCGTCTCAGCCCGCCGCCACCGTCTCCGCCAAGCAGCCAAGGGAACCCACTCCCCTGCCTCGCCGCACTGGAGATGAGGTGGGCTTTGACTTCTCCACGTTCAGCTCCGGCGAGGAGGAAGAAGATGAGTAAGTCCCGTGCTGCACTTGTGATCCTTCAATTCTTGTTGGTGTGTCTTGCACTTGACTTGCTTCCCTCTGAACTGGTGCCCTTTCAGGACTTTGGCTCAGAGAGCGGCAAAGAGGGCCAAGGTGACGGTGATCGACATCGAGGACGATCCCGTCTCGCCGACAGGAGGGGTGCCCGAGACGACCTTGCCGGACCCGGCAACTCTTTCCCAAAGCAGCCCCCAGCGTAAGTATAAAATTTACTTAACGTTGTTTGGTGCACATGGGCGCTTCTTCCTCGCTGATGTCTGGCTTGTTGGTTTGTGTAGGAGCAGAGCAGCTTCACCAGGAGCGCACGGAGGCCAACCCAGACGTGCTAACTGCTTCAACTACGCCGCCAAGGGAGAATTCTCCGGCGAGGGAGCAGTCTCCGGCAAGGGAGAAGTCTTCGACAAGGGAGATCTCTCCGGCAAGGGACAGCTCTCCGGCAAGGGACAGCTCCCCGGCAAGGGACAGCACCAACATCCCTCCGGAGGTGGAGAACACGACCGCAGATCTTGGCGCAGGTAATCCACTTTCCCGAAAACTTCCCTTGGGTTTCTCTTCTTTTGATCTCCTTCTTATGCATTAGCTTGACTTTTTCTTCCTCCTCTGGCTGTCAGATCCGTCCGCTACGGAGCAGATGGAGACCGAGGCCACTGGTGAGGGGGACGCACGCGGTGAGGAGGGCGCGCGCGACGATACTGATGATATCGCCACCACCGAAGAGGCGACCGGTGCCGAAGATCTTGCCGGTGAGGAAGCCGCCAAGGCCGCCGCTGACAAGGCTGGCGAGGGGTCTGGCGATCGCACTGACGACCCTGAGGCCGCAGGAGCGCCGGGCGCTACACCGACCGCCGATCCCTCCGCCTCTGCCACGACGCCAGGCTCCGAGGAGCCCCAGCCCGGCGCCTATCTGAAGGCCGATGAAGGCATCTTCATCAAACTTCCCTGGGAGTCAAGCTCCAGGGAGCCGGTCGAGGGCGAGACCTTTGATGGGGAGGTGCTCGCCTCCGCTGGGCTAACACTCGTCGACGTGCCAGGCGGCAGCAGCGGCGAGACTGAGGAGGAGCGGCTACTCCGTAAGCTGGTGTCGCTCTACCGCGCCCGACAAGCCAAGGTGGAATCCCGGGAAGCGCTTGTCGCGAAGGCGGGAGCGAACATGGAGAAACGCGCGGAGGAGCTTCGGAGCCAGAATCATGAAGCTCTCCGGGCGTTGGCGGAGGAGCGAGAGCAGCTTGCCGAGGCGCAGAAGGCTTTTCTCCTTGAGAAGGCAGAAGCCGAGGAGAAACAGCGGCTCACCGGGGAGAAGCTGTCTGCGCAGGAGGCTAAGCTGATGCAGTGGAAGGCCAACCTCGACAGTCATGAGGAGGAGCTCGCCGCGCGCGAGGGCCAGCTCGGCGGGGCTCTCCAGGAAGCCAAGGATGCTGCCGCAGCCGCTGAGACCGCCAAGAAGGAACTAGAGATGAAGGTGGCGCGGCTGGAGGCTGACCTCAAGGCGAGAGGTGAGGAGCTCGCCGCACTCAAGCACGAGCGCGAGAAAGACGCCTACACCTTTGGCGAGCTGCAGGGCAACCTTGTGGAGAAGGTCCAGGAGCTCGGTGCGGTCAAGGTCTCCAACGCCGATCTGGAGTTGAAGCTGAGCGCCTTGGTCAAGAAGCTGGACGGCGCCAAGAAGCAGGAGGCGGACCTGAAAAAGGAGATCAAGGCCAACGAGGCGCTGTTGGAGAGCGTTGTTGCCGCCCAGAGCACCTTCAAGGAGAACGTGGAGCGCTGGACAGAGGGTCTTGTAGATGTCGCCGCGGCCATCGACAAGGAGCTGGCTGAGCTGGGAATGGAGGGTTTTGGGTTTTCCTCCAACGAGAAACTCCCCCCCACTGCCAAGCTCACTCTGTTCTTCAAGGGCGTGGTGACGGCGCTCCAGCGGCTCCGGGATGATATCCCGAGGAAGTTGGCCGACGAGTCGCGCGACATCTGCGTGGGAGCCCTTCAGAAGGTACTGGTGAAGATAGTCTTCCGCAACCCCAGCATCAACCTCACCAACGTCCTCCGGTCCTTGCCGCCGGATGCTGATCTGGAGAGGATCAATGCCCTCGTCGCACCCATTTTGAAGAGGGTGAGCGAGATCAAGAGAGTCCAGGGCGACCGTGTAGATTAGGCCGCTTGCTTGCTTCTTTCCTTGTCGCTGCTGCTCATGTTACGAGAACAGTCAGTTAGAGCTGCGACAAGTTTATCTGTAATATGACTCTATCTTAGGTAGTAATTGCTATGTTATTTCCTCTACTTGATTCCTTGCTTTGCATGTCTTCGCCCTGCGCTTTTAGGGAACTTGCCGGCGCAGGCACCCGAGCCGCGAGCGCTGAGTGCGGAACTTCAGCAGCCTGCTGGCGGTGCCGCAGCCGACAAGAAACCTTGTCGCAACCAGTTGCAGCTCACTTAAGCTGTTGAGCGGACTCGAAACAAAGTAAGGGCGCAACTAGTTACGATTTGGTTCCTCCGCGCACAGGTTTTCCATACAAAGCACGGTCGTTCAAGGAAGATAACTTCAAATTTAAAAATCTAAGTGCTCAGACTCTGGCAACTTAGCTTTTCTGTCTTCTGCTTCCCGGCAAGGAAGAACTTTCTTGAACGACGCCCGGTCCACACCATTATCTTCTCCTCCCCCCCCCCCGGCAAACTTGTGGGCGAGGGGACCTTCCTTTGCTTGGAAAAGAAAGAAGAGAAAATAAAGATATGGAGCCTTACGGCTCGTTATGGCTTACCGGGGATGGGTGTTGCACAAAGTGTCAGATAATACATGCAAAATAATATAAAGCATGAAGTTGACAGGATGTGCGAAGCACGTGAGTTTTATTTATGCACGGGGTCTGCGCCCGGCTTTGTACCAAGGATTACATGCAACGGCGGCAAGACTTGTACAAAAGGTGGTTGCCGGAACGGGTCCGAAAACCGCGCCTTGCGGGTAAAACTTACGAAGAAGCTCAATATTCCAGGAGTTGCTCACCGGAATGCCATCTTCGGTCTCCAGGCGGACAGCGCCGGGCCTAGTGACTCGTTTTACCCGGTAATGGCCTTCCCACTTCGGCGTCGACTTGTTGGTATTCTTGGCGGATTGAACGCGCCGAAGAACAAGGTCGCCTTCCTCGAAACTTCTGGCTTTGACTTTGCGGCTATGGTAGCGGCGCAAAGCTTGCTGGTAGCGAGCAGCTCGCACAGCAGCCTGAAGACGGTCCTCCTCAAGGAGCAGCGCGTCATCCTTTCACAGCTGCTCTTGCTCAAGCTCATCATAAGCGAGTACTCGAGGTGACCCGTATACGAGTTCCGTGGGGATAACTGCCTCTGCTCCATAGACTAGAGCAAAGGGTGTCTAGCCAGTGGCTTGATTTGGCGTCGTTCTGATCGACCAAAGAACCACCGGCAGCTCCTCGGTCGAGTTCCTTCAGCACTTGTGCAGCCTGTCGAAAGTCCTGGTCTTGAGTCCACGCAGCACTTCAGCATTTGCCCTCTCTGCTTGACCGTTGCTTCTCGGGTGAGCAACAGAAGCGAAGCAGACCTTGGTGCCAAGATCTTGAGCGTACTGCATGAAGGTGCGGCTCGTAAATTGCGTACCGTTGTCGGTGATGATCCTGTTAGGGATCCCGAAACGGCAAACAATCGACCTAAAGAACTTGACTGCTGACTGTGCGGTCACCTTCCTCACTGGTTCCACTTCCGGCCACTTTGTGAACTTGGCGATTGCGACGTACAAGTACTCAAAGCCCCCGACAGCTCGGGGGAAAGGGCCAAGGATGTCGAGCCCCCAGACCGCAAATGGCCAGGATAAAGGGATCGTCTGGAGAGCTTGAGTTGGCTGGTGTATCTGTTTGGAATGGAACTGGCATGCTTCACACTTGGTTACTTGTGCAGTTGCATCCTGGAGGGCTGTTGGCCAGAAGAAACCTTGCTGGAAAGCTTTGCCGGCAAGTGCTCTTGCGCCAATGTGGTGTCCACATATGCCTCCATGTATCTCTGCCAACGGCTTTTGTCCATCTTCCTGGGGAATACACTTCAATTTCACTCCGTTGAGTCTCCTTCTGTACAGTTCGTTGTCGACAAACTGGTACATACTTGACTGCCGGGCTACTCTTTCCGCTTCTTCCTGCTCTTCGGGAAGTTCTCCTGTCTGGAGGAAGAGGACAATCTGCTGTGCCCATGCTGGAGCTTGGGGCTCGACAACAAGGACCAAAGGCACATCTGCTGCTGCAGGAACACCCGCTTCCACGGCAAGAACCTGCGGCTCTGCCGGAGCTTGATGTTCCCCGACAAGCTTGCTGGAGCAAAACTTGTCGGGAGCGTTTGCTTCAACGGGACAAGCCGTGGGGCTCGCCGGAGCAGACTGCTCCTCAGCATTGTTGGCGTTGGTCTTGGGGACCTTCTTGGCGGCGGCTTCGGGAAGCTCTGCCGGAAGATAGTCAGTAGAGACCAATTTTCTCTTCTTGCTCTATCCAGTTGATGGTGTGATAGATGGTTGAGTCAGCCTAAGCACAAAGATCCCTGGTTCCACAGGTAACTTTAGTGCAGCGCATTTTGACAGGCCATCGGCAATGTCGTTCTGATCTCTTGGAACATGTTCCATCTGCAGGCCGTCAAAACGCTCTTCTAGCTTTCTCACTTCATCAACGTATGCTGCCATCAACGGACTCTGGTAGTTCTTGTTCACTTGGCGGACGACAAGCTATGAGTTACCCCTGACAATGAGCTTCTTGATCCCAAGGTCTGCTGTGATCCTAAGACCGGCAAGCAATCCTTCATACTCTGCAGTATTGTTTGTTGCTTGCTCCCTGGGAAAGTGCATCTGGACCACATACTTGAGGTGCTCTCCGGTGGGTGCGGTCAGCAGCATGCCAACACCGACGCCTTGCAGCGAGAAGGCACCATCAAAGTACATCAGCCACTCTTTGCTTGCCTCCTTGACAGGGATGCTTGTCTCTGGAATCTCTTCATCTGGTGTCGGCGTCCATTCTGCTATGAATTCTGCCAATGCTCTGCTCTGGATAGTTGAAGTGCTTTCAAACTTGAGGCCAAAGCTTGACAGTTCCAGTGCCCACTCGACAATCCTGCCTGTTGCTTCTGGATTCTGCAGTATCCTCTTCAACAGAAAGCGAGTGACCACTGTGATCTCATGTGCTTTGAAGTAATGGTGCAGCTTCCTCGAGGCCATGAGAAGGCCGAAAAGCAATTTCTGCACACCAGAGTACCTTGACCTAGCCCCCTGCAGGAGGGATCTGACAAAGTAAACTGGGCGCTGCACCATCTTGTTCTGTATCACCTCATTTGCCTACGCAGATCCATCCTTGTCGGGACCAGAGCTTGTCGGCGAAGTCCCCTGCTTGTCGCCGGGTGTGCTTGCCGGGGTTGCTGGCTCATCATCCGCCTCCCTCTCCGCTACTAACGCAGCACTAACCACTTGATTGGTTGCCGCCAGATATAGCAACAACTTCTCTTGTGGCTTAGGCGCGACAAGTACTGGAGTGGAGGACAGGTATTTCTTCAAGTCCTGCAGCGCTGCCTCCGCTTTCGGAGTCCATTTCATAGGACCTGCCTTCTTCAAAATTTTGAAAAACGGCAGGGCGCGCTCAGCAGATCTTGAGATAAACCTGCTAAGAGCAGCCACGCAACCGACAAGTTTCCGTACGTCCTTGACGCGCTTGGGTGCTTCAATCTGCTCGATGGCCTTGATCTTGTCGGGATTAGCTTCAATTCCCCTCTGAGACACAAAGAACCCGAGAAGCTTGCCGGAGGGGACTCCAAACACACACTTCTCAGGGTTTAGCTTGAGGTTGATCTTGCGCAGATTTGCAAATGTTTCATCTAGGTCTTGGATCAGGGTTGCCTTGTCTTTGCTCTTGACCACTATATCATCCATGTAGGCCTCCACATTTCTGTGTAGCTGTGGCTCAAAAGCGGTATGGACTACCCTTGCAAACGTTGAACCAGCATTCTTCAGACCGAAAGGCATCCGTACGAAGCAGTAGGTGCCACATGATGTGATGAATGCGGTCTTCTCTTCATCCTCTTCTGCCATGAAGATCTGATGATATCCTGAGTACGCATCAAGAAACGAAAGCAAATCACATCCGGCCGTGGAGTGAACAATCTGGTCAATGCGCGGCAAGGGAAATGGGTCTTTGGGACAAGCTTTATTGACATCGGTGAAGTCGATACAAAGCCTCCATTTCCCGTTTGCCTTGCGCACGACCATGGGATTGGCCAGCCACGTCGGATGGAGCACTCCTCTGACGAGGCCTGCTGTTTCCAACTTCCTGATCTCTTCGGCAATGAACTCTTGGCGCTCCACTGCTTGCTTCCTGACTTTCTGCTTGACGGGCCGCGCATGAGGACAGACAGCTAGGTGGTGCTCAATTACTTCCCTGGGAACACCGGGGATGTCAGATGGTTGCCACGCAAACACGTCGGCATTCGCCCGCAGGAAAGCAATGAGCGCGCTTTCCTATTTAGGGTCTAAAGTGGCACTGATGGTGAAGGTACCACCAGTGCCGTCCTCCTTGGCGGACACCTTCTTTGTCTCTGGCGGAGCTGCCATCGTCTTCTTATACTTGCCAGTGGAGCTCGATGGTGCGTCCTCGACGGTAGCGCAGCACTCCGAAGAGGTGCGCTTGCCGGAGTGGGCACCAGAGCTTTTGCCGGACTTGGTCTTCTTCTTCTTCCCGGGAGCTTCAGCGGCAAGTGACTCGTGATCTGCGGCTGCTGCTGCTTCCCGGTAGATCTTGTTGGCACAGATAAGGGCATCCTTCTTGTCGCCATGGACAGAAATGACACTTATCGGGCCTGGCATCTTGAGCATGTTGTAGGCGTAGTGAGAGGCCGCCATGAACTTGGCGAGTGCTGGACGGCCGAGGATCCCATTGTAAGGCAACGGGAAATCAGCAACGTCAAAGGTGACCTTCTCAGTCCTGAAGTTCAGCTCGCTGCCAAATGTTACTGGCAACGTGACCTTTCCCATTGGCTTGCTCCTTCCCGAGTTGATTCCTTGGAATGTGTCGGTCTCTTCGAGCTCGCTGTCAGGGATCTGAAGCTTTTGGAGTACTGCAGAGGAGATCAGGTTCAAGCCGGCCCCGCCGTCAACTAGCATCTTTGTGACCTTGAGGTTGCGGATTGTTGGTGAGACCAACATCGGCAAGCACCCGACAGCAGTCGTGCGGTCAGGGTGGTCCTCAATATCAAAGATGATAGGCGTGCTGGACCACTTCAGAAGCTTGCGTGACTCGATGGGAGGTTCTGCTGCATTGACTTCTCGAACCCACTGCTTGAGTTGGCGGCGGGAAGTATGCAGAGAAGCACTGCCGTCAACACACAGGACCTCTGTGGCTTTCTGGAACTCCTGCTCGCTAGTCTCTCCATCATCCATATCCTCGTCGTCGTCATCTTCATCATCGTCGCGGCCGCGGGGGGGTCTGTCTCCTTGCCGCTGCTTGGTCTTGCCGCGGCGTCCTCCCCAGCCGGGACGCTTCTTGCCGGATCCTCCGTCTCCTCCTTGGGCCTTCTCCTTGTCACGCCGCTCGTACTCAGCCTTCTGCTGCTCAACAAGCTGCTCGACCTTCTCGCAGTTCTGGAGATCATGGCCTTTGGTGCGGTGGATCTTGCAATACTAGTTGTTGGTGCCGTCCTGCTTGTCGGCGGCCGCCACAGCCTGGCAGTTGGCGCATGCGGCAATATCCTTGCCGGAGCTGCCATCTTTGGCTGTCTTGGCGCCACCTCCGTTGCGGGACTGCTCAACGACAAGCACATCTTTGCCCTTCCCTTTCCTGTTGTTCCGCCGCCGGTTCTTCTTTGCCGGGGCAGCATCTTCACTGTCAGATCCTCCTGCTCCTATGCTCTCTCCGGGGAACTTCCTCCCTTCCTCAGCGTGTGCACACTTGTCGTCCAGGGCATATAGCTCACTGACGTCTTTAATCTTGCTCATCGCCATCTCCTCCCGCGGCAGGGTGGAAATCGGGGATGTTGTAGTGCACGTGACTGAATCGCTGGATGAACTTGCGCAAGGGCTCCCCTTCCTTCTAGTCGAGCAGATGGAGGTCGCTCGCTTGGCCATGAGGTTTGTGGCCGCCTGTGAAGGCGCCGACAAACTGATGACACAAATCTGCCCAGGAGGATATGGAGCTATCCGGCAAGTGCATGAGCTAGGACCTGACATTGGGCTTGAGCACCAGCGGGAAGTAGTTGGCAAGGATCTTATCGTCTCGCCCCCCGGCAGCTTGCACCGCAATGGTGTAGATGCTGAGGAACTCCGACGGATGCGACTTGCCCTCATACTTCTCCGGTATATCTGGCTTGAAGTTCTTCGTACTGGGCCACTGGACTTGCCGCAGCTCACGAGTAAACGCAGGGCAACCTACCGTGTACGGCAAGTCGCCTGGTTCCCCTGGCGCATGCATATCGACAGTGGGTCCAGCACGCTGGTCTGATTGACGCCGCGCTTCTCTTCGGCGCTCGATGCGGGTACGAGCGTCTTCTTGCTGTCGTTCGTCAAGAATGTGGCGCTGATCGCGACGAGTTCGTGGATCTGATGACGCAGTGGAGTCATCGTCGCGGTGGATCCGACGAGTCGGCGATTTTGGCCTTCGGGGCTGAGAGTGCACGGTGGTTGCACCCCCGCCGGTCTTGTCGCCATCAGCTCGCGCCTGGCGGCCTTGCCGCAGCTTGCGATCCACCCGCCTGGTGCGGTCTGTCGCCGTTGGCGAAGCTGACGAGACTCTGAATAGTGGCCCTCCAGTCGTCGAGCTTGTCGGCTGCTGGAGGGTAATCTAGGAGCAATTCAGCTCTCGCCAGAGCTTCTGCTGGAGTGGTGGGTGGTGGCGGCGAACGGAGCGAGGAGCGGGATACGCTCGGACTTCTAACTGTGTTAGAAGGAGCAGCACCCCGTCCCGGCGACCGTACGGCGCTCGTGCCGGCATGCTGATGTGCATGCTGGCCTTGAATGTCCCGAGAGCCACTAGCTCGATCCGGGTCCAGCGAGCGTATGGTACCATGAGTACCACGACGCTGCTGGCCTCGCGCCTCCAGAGATGGACGCGGTGCATGTGTGGATGCCGAGGTCTGCGCGGCCTTGTCGTTGGACTTGGCAGCGCCTTGAGTTCCCTCGTCGACGCCCGTTTTTCCGCTGGCGTCTACCCCGCCACCCATTTGCTCCGGGGGTGGCGGGTTCGACGCGGACGGAGCGGCCGCCTCCGCGGCCTTCTTCTTCGGGGGCATGTCGATGAAGGTGACGAAAGTCTAGCTCGTGTCCTCGCCAAATCAGATTCACACACCCTTGACGCCCCCTACCTGGCGCGCCAAAGATGTCGGGGGACGCTGGCTCCTCGAACACCTATGGGACCGGAGGCCCCTTTCTGTGGTTCGGCGGGGGGCGGAGGTCGCACGAAGAGCAGATTGGAGCGAGGGACACAGGCGATTTTTACCCAGCTTCGGGCCGCACGGATGCGTAAAACCCTACTGCTGCTTTATGGATTGTATTGGTTTCTTGCTCAGGAGCGCTGGGAGCTACAGTACTCTCCAGCAGCTAACGAGACTGAGCTTGGAAAGGTTGCGAACCCCCCCTCTACGTTGCGCATGGGCCTCCTTTTATATGCTCAAGGGGATCACCACAGTTGGCAACGTAGGTAAGGGCAAAGTTGGAAATGTATTGTGGTTGGTATAGCTACTTGTACAGTGGACGTACAGTGTATCATACCTAACCCTGACGGCAGGGGACAAGGGCATTAAATGCCCGTCTGTGTCGCCCAAACAGTGTGAAAAGGGGCCGTCAGGGGCGCCACTGTTTGCCACGATGGCTATCTTGTCAGCGTCGCTTGCCACCGCATACCTCTAGCTGCACAGCCTCCCGCCACGTACGCCTGGAAAGGCCTCAAGGCGACACGTTGGTGGATGAGCTGGAGCGCAGGTGTTGAGTGGTTGCTTGCCGCGGCAAGTGCCTTGCCGCGGTGGCTATCTTGTCGCGCCCAGAAGCTTGCCGCTCTCTGGGCCTTGCTTGTTCTTCCCGGCAAGCTCCTCTTGCCGGGGTCTTGGCTAGCCTTCCCGGCAAGCTCCTCTTGCCGGGGCTCTAGCTGGTCTTCTCGGCAAGCTCCTCTTGCTGGGGTCATGTGCTCTGGGTGGCCTTCCCGGCAAGCTCCTCTTGCCGGGGCCTTGTCTCCTTGGCTTTGGCAAACCTTGCCGCGGGGCGCTGCGACTGCCCGTGCACAAGTTCAGGGTGCTAAGGTACCCCTACTTTAGTACACCGACACATTTCATCAAGCACTTCTTTTTGAGCTTTAAGTACTTGCTCTACTTGAGTGGTAACCATAGAAGCATGTTTGCTAACAAGTTTAAGTTCACCTTTAATATTAGCCATATAATCACCCAAGCGTCTAATCATATAAGCATTTTGTTTTAATTTTCTACCAAAATAAGCATTGAAGTCGTCTTGCTTAAACATAAAGGTATCAAACTCATCCAAGCACTGACTAGCAATTTTAGTAGGAGGGACTTCAGCTTTATCATATCTATAAAGAGAATTTACCTTTACTACCTGTGTCGGGATATCAGGATCAGGAGGTTCTTCAGTAAATGAAGAATTGAGATCATATGTTTCTTCGACAGGCGGTAGATTAAGACCATGTATTTCTTCAATAGGAGCTAAATTCTTAACATCTTCAGCTTTAATACCTTTTTCTTTGATAGATTTCTTTGCCTCTTGCATATCTTTGGGACTGAGAAATAGAACACCTCTCTTCTTCGCAGTTGGTTTAGGAATAGGCTCAGTAATTGGAGCAGGAGCTGGCTCAGGAGTAGCCGAATTATTTTCATTTGTCAACATATTATTCAATAGAATTTCAGCTTCATCCGGTGTTCTTTCCCTGAAAAGAGAACCAACACAACTATCCAGGTAATCTCTCGAAGCATCGGTTAGTCCATTATAAAAGATATCAAGTATTTCAGGTTCCTTAAGAGGATGATCAGGCAAAGCATTAAGTAACTTGAGAAGCCTCCCCCAAGCTTGTGGGAGACTCTCTTCTTTAATTTGCACGAAGTTGTATATTTCCCTCAAAGCAGCTTGTTTCTTATGAGCAGGAAAATATTTAGCAGAGAAGTAATAAATCATATCCTGGGGACTACGCACACAACCAGGATCAAGAGAATTAAACCATGTCTTAGCATCACCCTTTAATGAGAACGGAAATATTTTGAGTATATAAAAGTAACGCGATCTCTCATCATTAGTGAACAGGGCAGCTATATCATTTAACTTAGTAAGATGTGCCACAACAGTTTCAGATTCATAGCCATAAAAAGGATCAGATTCAACCAAAGTAATTATATCTGGATCCACAGAAAATTCATAATCCTTATCAGGAACACAGATAGTTGAAGTTGCAAAAGCAGGGTCGGGTTTCATTTTATCTCTAAGTGATTCTTTGTTCCATTTAACTAATAACCTCTTGAGCTCATATCTATCTTTGCAAGCTAAAATAGTGGTAGAAGATTCCATATCAAAAACATAACCCTCAGGAATAACAGGCATATTTTCATCATCACTTTCATCATCGTAGTCAGATTCAATAATTTCTTTTTCTCTAGCCCTAGCAATTTGTTCATCAAGAAATTCACTAAGGGGCACAGTAGTATAAGGCATAGAAGCAGTTTCATCATAAATATCATGCATAGTAGAAGTGGCATCATCAATAACATGCGACATATCGGAACGAATAGCAGAAGCAAGTTTAGGTGTCGCTAGCTTACTCATAACAAAAGGTGAATCAAGTGCAAGGCTAGATGACAGTTCCTTACCTCCCCTCGTAGTTGAGGGATAAATTGTTGTCTTAGCGTCTTTCAAGTTCTTCATAGTGTCCAGCAGATATAAATCCCAAGTGACTCGAAGAATAGAGCTATGCTCCCCGGCAACGGCGCCAGAAATTAGTCTTGATAACCCACAAGTATATGGAATTGTAACAACTTTCGAGGGTAGAGTATTCAACCCAAATTTATTGATTCGACACAAGGGGAGCCAAAGAATGTTCTCAAGTATTAACAGCTGAGTTGTCAATTCAACCACACCTGGAAACTTAGTATCTGCAGCAAAGTGTTTAGTAGCAAAGTAATATGATAGTGGTGGTAATGGTAACAAAAGAGTAGTGCGAGCAATAGAAAATATTTTTGGTATTTTGTAGTGATTGTAACAGTAGTAGCGGGAAAGTAAATAAGTGTAAACCAGTATATGGCAAACTCATAGGTACCGGATCAGTGATGGATAATTATGCCGGATGCGGTTCATCATGTAACAGTCATAACATAGGGTGACACAGAACTAGCTCCAATTCATCAATGTAATGTAGGCATGTATTTCGTATATAGTCATACGTGCTTATGGAAAAGAACTTGCATGACATCTTTTGTCCTACCCTCCCGTGGCAGTGGGGTCCTATTGGAAACTAAGGGATATTAAGGCCTCCTTTTAATAGAGAACCGGAACAAAGCATCAACACATAGTGAATACATGAACTCCTCAAACTATGGTCATCACCGGGAGTGGTCCCGATTATTGTCACTTCGGGGTTGCCGGATCATAACACATAGTAGGTGACTATAGACTTGCAAGATAGGATCAAGAACTCACATATATTCATGAAAACATAAGAGGTTCAGATCTGAAATCATGGCACTCGGGCCCTAGTGACAAGCATTAAGCATAGCAAAGTCATAACAACATCAATCTCAAAACATAGTGGATACTAGGGATCAAACCCTAACAAAACTAACTCGATTACATGATAAATCTCATCCAACCCATCACCGTCCAGCAAGCCTACGATGGAATTACTCACGCACGACGGTGAGCATCATGAAATTGGTGATGGAGGATGGTTGATGATGACGACGGAGACGAACCCCCCTCTCCGGAGCCCCGAACGAACTCCGGATCAGCCCTCCCGAGAGGTTTTAGGGCTTGGCGGCGGCTCCGTATCGTAAAACATGATGATTTCTTCTCTCTGATTTTTTTCTCTGTCAAAGCAGATATATAGAGTTGGAGTTGGCATCGGAGGGTCTCCAGGGGGCCCACGAGGTAGGGGGGCGCGCCCCCCACCCTCGTGGACAGGGTTTGGGCCCCCTGGTCTTCATCTTTGGCGAGGATTTATTATTATTTTTTATAAGACATCCCGTGGAGTTTCAGGTCATTCCGAGAACTTTTGTTTTCTGCACATAGAACAAGATCATGGCAATTCTGCTGAAAACAACGTCAGTCCAGGTTAGTTCCATTCAAATCATACAAGTTAGAGTCCAAAACAAGGGCAAAAGTGTTTGGAAAAATAGATACGATGGAGACGTATCAATTACCTCTTTGGCTAAGCCGGCATGCATCAATGATGTTCAGCGACTGGCGGGCCGTATTGCTGCTTTAAGCCGGTTAGGTGAGAAGGCCATACCGCTGTATCAGATGATGAAGAAAACAGACACTTCTGTCTGGAGTGATGCTGCTAATGCTGCCTTTGAAGATTTAAAGAGATAGTTATCTGAGCTGCCGGTCCTTGCGGCTCCCATTGATAGAGAGTCGTTGCTGTTATACGTGGCCGCTAACTCACGTGCTGTGAGTGTTGCAATTGTGGTGGAGCGCAAGGAGGTTGGCAAGGAGCATCCGGTTCAACTGCCGGTTTACTACATCAGTGAGGTGCTCATTGAGTCTAAGCAAAGATATACACATTGGCAGAAGCTTGTTTATGGGGTGTTCATGGCGAGCCGGAAGCTTAAGCAATACTTCCAGGGTCACCCCATCACCGTGGTAAGCTTTGCTCCGTTGGCAGACATCATCCAGAATAGAGAGGCCATAGGACGAGTCACCAAGTGGGCCATTGAGCTTGGGCCTCATGGTTTGAAGTATGTGCCATGCACTGCTATTAAGTCTCAAGCCCTGGTGGACTTCATCAATGATTGGACAGAGCTGCAGGCACCTGAGGAGAAGCCGGATAACACATATTGGACTATTCACTTTGATGGATCAAGGCAGTTGGAAGGCTCGGGGGCTGGAGTCGTTTTAGCTTCCCCTCAAGGTGACAAATTTTGTTATGTGCTCCGGCTCATGTTTCCTTGTACTAACAATGCAGCTGAGTATGAGGCCTTGCTCCATGCTCTTCAGATGGCCAAGGAGATGAATTTAAGCCGGGTAAGGTGCCTAGGCGACTCAGATCTGGTGGCTCAACAGGTGTCAGGCAAATGGGACTCTAAGGATCCCCTCATGGCGGCTTATCGCCGAGAAGTTGATGTTGTAGTTGGGTACTTCAAGGGTTGTCAAGTGGAGCACATTGATCAAAGGAAGAATGAGGCGGCTGATGCTTTAAGCCAGCTGGTATGTCAGCATAAGCCGGTACCGCCTAACATCTTTTTGGATGTTTTGCATAATCCTTCTGTCAAGTTACCCACAGAGGAAGACTTAGCTGTTCCAGACCCAGACGCACAGCTGTTGGCGACTCTTCACGTCATCCGGGATTGGACAGTGCCATATTTGGCTTACATGACCCGGGGAGAGTTGCCTGAGGATGAGACCTTGGCGAGAAAAATCATCCGGCGGTCTAAATCCATGACAATTGTTCATGGTGAGTTGCATCATCGCAGTTTCACTGGGGTGTTTCAACGTTGTGTATCACTTGCGGAAGGTCAGGAAATACTTTGTGAGATCCATGAAGGTGATTGTGGTCATCGTGTCGGTTCAAAATCTCTTGTGACCAAGGCTTTCCGTTACGGTTTTTATTGGCTGACGGCTCATGCTGGTGCGGAAGATCTGGTCAGTAAATGTCACGGTCGTCAAAAATTCTCACGACAAGCTCATGTGCTGGCTCCAAGAATTGAGGATGATTCCAATTACTTGGCCGTTTGCAGTCTGGGGGCTTGATATGGTCGGGCCTTTTAAAAGGTACAAGGATAAAAAGACACACCTCCTGGTGGCGGTTGATAAATTTACAAAGTGGGTTGAGGCAGAGTTGGTCAGTAAGTGTGATGCAGCCACGGCGGTTCAGTTCATGAAAAAGGTGATCTTTCGTTTTGGTTTTCCACACAGCATCATAACTGACAATGGCACTACTCTCCAAAGGAGCTATGGAAGAGTTATGTCAACGAGAACATATCCGGCTTGATGTTTCGGTGGTAGCTCATCCTCAATCCAATGGTCAAGCTGAAAGAGCCAATCAGGAGATCTTGAAAGGTATAAAACCCCGGCTCATGGTTCCCTTACAGCGGACGCCGGGTTGTTGGGTGGAGGAATTACCCTCTGTGATTTGGAGCATCAACACTACACCTAACAGATCTACGGGTTATACACCTTTCTTCATGGTTTACGGAGCAGAGGCGGTCCTGCCAAGTGGCATCCGTCATGACTCGCCCCAAGTGGCGGCTTACATTGAGGCTGATAATGAACAAGCTCGTCAGGATGCACTTGATTTGTTGGATGAGAAGCGAGATTTGGCAATAGCCCGTTCGGCGATTTACCAACATTACCTGCGCTGTTATCACAGCCGCCGGGTTAGATCCAGAACCTTTTAGGAAGGTGACTTAGTGCTCCGACTCATCCAGGATCGATCCGATATGCACAAGCTATCCCCCCCTTGGGAAGGACCCTTTGTGGTTAGCAAGAACCTGAATAACGGGTCATATTATCTCATCGATGTTCGAGAGCACAAAGATTCACGTAAGTCGGAGGAGGAGACCCGTCGGCCGTGGAATATCGCTCATCTTCGGCCCTACTACACTTGAGCCACCGGCTCTCCGGATGTACATGTTTTGAGATGTATATATTATGAAAAGAAATAAAGCAGGACCTCTGTCCTTTTCATCCTCAAAAGTTTACATGTCTTCCTTATTATGTTGTTGAAACAACCAACAGGGAGCAGATCATATTTGAATCCGGCTTTCCCTTTGGTACCACTTATGATCATATCTGAATCTAGCCATGATCACTTGGGGGCTTCCTGTTCAAACATAGGTCGTATTCGAACCAAAGAGAACATAGCTATCGATACCCTCTTGATCGGCATACTGCCAAACCCACTAGGGGGCTTCTTGATCATATCTGAATCATAGCTTAACCCCTTTGGGTCTGACATGGATCGTATTCGAATCAGCGTCATTAAACAACTTTTAAGGTCACTTGGGGGCTTCCTATTCAAACATAGGTCGGATTCAAACCAAAGAGAACATAGCTGTCGATACCCTCTTGATCGGCATCGCCAAAGCCACTAGGGGCTATATGATCGTATCTGAATCTTAGCTTAACCCCTTTGGAGCGGTTTACTGATCGTATTCAAATCAGAAGCCTTTGAAATTGGTTTATTCCTCATAATATTCTACAATCACAATTATTTAACTATTTTTGAGTATTTATGGGGTGGTTTTTAATCCACCGGCTTAGCCTTGATCAACACAGTTGTTAGCACATAACACACATTATATGTGCCGGGTTTTGTCAGGATTGAGCTCTCATCCTCATTTCTCCGTGTTACATAAACCGGTAAGATAATCAAAGGATCCCAAGTACGCTGTTACGATTATATCTTAAGGATATAATTGGGAACCGACTTCTCATGATTTTTTGCTTTGTACTCCAGGTTATCTATAAAATATATGACCTTCCATGCGGTAAGCCGCCAAGGGACTTGTGTTTGTTTTATACGCAGGGCAATAAAAGTAGCTCGTTAAGCATAAGGAAAGCAGAAGATCAGCGTAAAACAGAAGAATATAATGATGGCGGCTTAAAAAATGTTGAGCGCCTCAAACGTGCGCGATGACACGACAGAATCAAGTGTTTTTCTACCCTATTACATGACTCCCCGAGTCCGGATAATAAAGCATTATTTTTCCACAAGACATAAATATAAGACGCCCGACGGATCACTCGTTTTGTTGGCCTGAAGCTTCGGATCATCCCTTTCGCTCCTCCGTCTGTTGCCCTGTCCTGGAAGGTTGATGATGGCCGGTCAATGCCACTCAAAGCTTCAAGTTCAGCTTCATCATCAATTAACCCGGCAGGATCGACTTCATGGGCGAAGGTATGCTTACGAATTGGAGGGATCAGGCTGAATGCTTCATAATGTGGTGTTGGGATTCTCTAATTCTAGTTGTCATAACCCGGTTGGTACTTGGTAAGGTCCGTGTCATTCCCAATCAGAGTGGCCACCGGGCGAATGTCCCTCACACAGGTGGTGAAATCCTTCTGGTCAAATGGGGTGCCATCCCCCTTCAAGCTTGGATACCCAAGGGCGATGTCGGCGGGGTCTAGCCCTGGTAGCCACGCCTTAGCCCGGCTTAAAGCGGCTATGGCTCCGGCTCTTGCAGAAGCCCGCCTTAGCTCTTGGACCCGTTGAGGTAGCACGGCAAGCCGCCTTAGTACATCAGCCAGGAGATTGGGAACCTCATTTGATAAAGCCACAACGGCTAAAGCACGTTGTGACCCGGTGTAATGTTGTTCTACCAGGGTATAAACCGCCTTCAGCTTGATCACCATGCTCTGGTTCAGATTGGAGCTCTTGGGGCCTGTATTAACGACATCAGGTGAGCCGGTGACAATTGAGATAGTTGTCAAAAAATAGTTAAGGTGTCTAAACATTTGCAGAGTGACTTACCAAAGATTGCTGAGACCATCTGAGATACAAGGCGTTTTAAGACGGATAACTCGGCAGTTGCTTCTGCAAGAGATGCTTCAGTTTTCTCTGCCCGGTTGATTAAGGAGGCCTTTTCATCAGCCCAAGCCTTCTTGTCTGCTTCAAAGCTTTTCTTCAAATTTTCTTGTTCAGATACGCTGAACTCAAATTTGGAATTGGCCTTTTGGGTTTCAGCCTCCTGAGCTTCCAGGCGGTTTTTTAAGTCAGAGATCTCCGATTCAAATTGACTCATGGCGACCTGTACCAATGCCGGGTTACAGTCAGAATTATCATAATGCAACATTAAGTCCCAAGCACTTTGCAAGCAAAGATACTTGACACTTGGGGGCTAATGTATGCTGAAGATTTCTATTTACTTCGGCGGTTCATGGAATTAAATCCCAAGCATTTTGCAAGCAAAGATACTCAACACTTGGGGGCTAATGCATATTGCAGTTCAAGAATTTTATTACGACATGGTAAAGACCGGTTTAAACATTTTGTTTTAAGCCGGCCTTTGGGTGCTACAGGATAAGCCGGATTTTTGACAAATATTGCTAAGCTGATATTAAGTCTACAACATATTTCATTATAAGCAATAGACTTGGGGGCTGGTGTAGTAAGGATAAGTAAAGAATAGCAACAAGGGTTATACCTCAGATTTTTGTTGTATTTGCTTTACCATGTCAACTTCCAGGTCACGGCTGCTGTGCACTTGACTTATATAGCCAGAGACAATTTCTCCAATACTCAGATGAGTATAATCAGTGACATCCAGCTTGGCTTTTCGACGCTCCAGAAGTTCTTCCTAGGCAGAGCATTTGGCCAGCACAGTGGGTCTTCCGGGTTCAACAAAGTCAGTTTTAATGATCTCGACATCCGGGCCATCTGCCTTGGCCGGGCTAGGGATCTTCGGGTTCTCAGAGCCGTCAAGGGCTTGCTCGGCAGGCGGATCGGTGGTAGGTGTTGGGATGTCATGGGCTGGTTCAGGCGGCGGCTCATGTGCGGAGGTGTCAGGAGCGGTTGTTCCGAGCTCCGGGTCAGTCACGACCGGCTCTTTGGCCGGCTTATTTTTCTTCGCCTTTTTACTGGGCTTTACTTGCACGTTGTGTACACATCAGAAGGGTTAATACAAAAAGATGAGTAAGATAAGCATAAGATAAACCGGTTATCATTACCCTGGAGCAGTTTTGAAAGTCGGCATGTTGGACTGCATGGATTCGCCAGAGGAAGTACGGGCAATTTCCTGTTCAAAGAAAGATTAGAAGATGACATCCAACCTGATTAATAAGATTATAAGAGTAGGTAAGAGACAAAACCTTGACCCGGCGCTTCCGAGAAGGAGTATTGGGTAAACTGGAGGATAACTCGTCGCCCCCACTGATCCGGGTTTGACGGCGGCTCTCATGCTGTTGTTGCTTCAAAAGAAAGTGACGGTCCAAATGAGCTAAAGGGTGTGAAAACCTTACTTTTCGGGTTACTTGTCGGAATTTCGGTCTTGGCAAGGGTTGTGAGTCGGAAGAAATAGATATTACCTCTTCCTCAACTGCTTGGCTATTTCCCGTGTTATCCTGAAAGGAATTAATGTCAATAAGATAATGATAAAAGGGTCAGGGGAGTTAAGGATTACCTCTTCTTCGTCATCAGAAGTATCGTCCAGTTTAAGTAAATCTGAAGCGCTTGGCTTCTTCTTCTTCTGGGTTCCTGCCTTGATGGCTTTCCTCTCGGCTCTCTTGGTCGCTCTGGCCCGTTTGGCAGCCTAATGGTCATACTGGACCTTCCAGAATTTTTCATTTGCCTGTGAATAATGAGAAAGGGTTATGAGTAAAAGCTAGGCGTTCCGCAATGCAAGTACAATTTTTTAGGTTGATGACTTACTGGAGGAGCCGGATTATTCTTGCAGAACGGAAGTAAGCCGAAGGTATTGCTAACCACTGAGCCTTCTTTCAAAAGAGATTGGGGCATGGCTTCAACCATATCATCAGGTAAATCATCGGGACAATGACGCAGCGGGTCATCCTTTTCGCCTGAGTAAGTACACATCAAGCCCAGGAGGCGGCTTAACGGAATCACCCGCCATGAGATCCAAACTCGGACCAAATCAATGCCATCTAAGCCGTTCCCCAAAAGAGCCTTGATTTTCTTTATGGTGGGAGCAAGCTGTAGACGTTCAATGGCAGATAACTTATCCGGCAGTGGTTGGTTGGATTCGAGGCGCAGTGCACGAAAGCCGGGCAATGGGTTCTCATTAGCTGGAGAAACATCCTGGCAATAGAACCACGTCTGGTTCCAATCCTTAGTGTGGCTAGGCGGCTCAGCGTATGGGAAAAGGCAGTCCCTCCATCGCTGAATTTAGATACCACCAAGCTCTAGGCTGGGCCCATTGGCACGTTCATTCTGGCGGTTTAAGTAAAACAATTCTCTGAAAAGTAATAGGTTGGGTTCTTCTCCAAGATACACCTCGCAAAAGACTTGGAAGTTGCAAATGTTTGATACGGAGTTGGGCCCGATATCTTGAGGTCTGAGGTCAAAAAAGTGCAAGACATCTCTGAAGAACTTTGAGCCAGGTGGAGAAAAGCCCCGGCTCATATGATCAGTAAAGACGACCACTTCCCCTTCTTTGGGTTGAGGTTTTTCCTCTGACGGATTGGGAGCACGATAGGACATGACTTCTTTTTTGGGCAGATAGCCAGTCTTCAAGAAATCTGTCAAGGTGCTTTCAGTAACAATGGATTTGACCCAGTTGTAGGTCACGGGCGCTTTGGGTGCCATTATGTAGATGGAAGCCTATGACAAAATAAAAAAAATCTGGCTCAATTTAACCAAGAGGAGAGCATTTTAAAGTCTATTCAAGATGGCGGCTTACGAAGGGGCCTAATGACATATGGCTAATTATATCCGGTTATTCAAAGCCGCCATGGGCTTAAGAAGCAGTTAAATTATTTTAAACCGCCAGGAGTGGTCAGAGTTATCAATCGAATATTTTCCGTTTTAAGCCGGCGGTGAGAGTCGCCGTGGCTAAATGGATCTGACAGTAACATATTTTTTCCCTAAGTGTTGCACAAACAAGTTTCGCAGCTGGCAGAATTTATTTTGGATCAAATGGGTGTACAGAAAAGAAAATTATTCTAGACCTAGAAACCAGTATAGATGAATTCATAAGTTCCAACGAAGCCTCTGTACAAAGGAAAGGGATCTATTTGCATTCGAAATGAGTGCGAAACAGCTACTGCATCACTTTTATACTACCTTAAGATCAAAAAAGGCTGTGGTGGTGAAATCTATGAAGGGTTCATGACGAGCATCGAAGAACACCGAGGAACTCGAGAATCCTAATGTGGATATGAGGTACAGGGAGGAAGAAACTTACAGATGCAGGCTTGCTGCGGGGGTTCGTCGTGTTTCTCTGGACGATTCAGGTCGATGCAGCGGCCAAGGTCGACAAAGATGCGGTGCTCTGCTGTGGCGGCGGCGGTGGAGGAGCTCGAGCAGCAACGGGGTCGCGAGAGGAAGAAGACGACCGAAGGGGAAGAATGGAAAAATACCTAGGGGTCGTGCTTATTTATAAGGAAGGACTGACAGAGAGAGTGCGAGAAACGAGGAGGCCAGACGTGGGTATCCAGCTACACCGACGCCTCGATTTTCGGAATGGTCATTAAGATAAGGATCCGTTGAGATATGACAGAATAAAATATAAATAGAGGGTGACGTCACGGTGAGTTATCGTGAGTCCAGAAGATGACTTCACGGCGGGTCATAACCTTTGCATAGACAGAAGACAGAAGACTTTCTCTTAAGGTATTGAAGATTGACATGAACCGGTTCAAATCAATCTGGGGCCTAATGTTGGGGATATAACTATTTATGTAAGCCGCCCAGGAGGGGCCGGGTTGCGCAAAGACGATTCGTCGTATGAAGCCCAAGATCAAGCTTGAAGATGGCGGTTCAAGTAAGGGCCTAAAGCCCACAGGCGACTTAATGCCCGTAGTGATAAACCGCCACAATGGCATGACTTGTGTTGTAAGGCAAGATTAACTAGTCGCCAAGCTGGAGATTGTTTATGAGCCGACCGGGACTCTATAGGCCGGAGGGCGTCAACCCGTGTATATAAGGGGATGACCCGCCTACGGCTTAGGGTAAGGAACATCAAATCGAGAGCCAGGCATAGCGTATCTCGCTCCCTGGTCATCGAAACCCTAGCAATACCAACCCAACTAGACGTAGGCTTTACCTTCATCGCAAGGGGCCGAACTACTATAAAAACTCTCTCGTGTCCCTTTTCCCATTAACCCCTTTGAGCTTCCTAGTTGCGATGGCTCCACGACTAAGTCCTTTTTCAAGGACATCTGCCGTGACAATTCCACGATAGGCGTCCTGGGAACGGGTGTGCCCAGACTTGCCTGCCTACGGCCCACGACATGGCTCCGTCAATGCCCTCGTATTGCTCGGCTTCAACAACAACAACTCAAGACCCTCGTGAGGGGCCAAGCCTCGTGACGCAGACGACACCAAGACCTCCCTTGGGGCGGCCTCACTAGGCTGGCTCCTGAGGAGCGGAGATATCTATGCAAGGTGTACCTCGCGAGGTTCATATGACGTGAGCCATGATGAACAAGGCCAAGCGGGTGCCAGCAGGCGCAGTGTACCAGTTTCCTCTTTGGCGCTAAGGGGACAAACACAGGCACGGGGTCCCGAGGAATCAAGCAAATGTATCCATATCGGTGCAACAAGACCAAGACCGCCAGGACGACAGGACGGAGGTCATCTCGGAGCCCACCGCGGCGTCACCACCAGAGCCTTTTGCAGGCGAAGACTACTTTTGTCAGGATAGCTTGTACTAGTTGTTCCCCTTCAAATTTGGCCATTGTAGGATCCCTTCAATCCTACATTTGGGAGGAGGACCAAGTCCACTATATATAGGACTTGCCACCACCATAGGGAAGTGGGATCAATTCCACCCGAACCACCTCACCATCTCATCGAGCTCAAGAACAACTCTCCTCCTGAGGCTGTTTCATCCATTGTACTAGTTCATCCTCAGCCACTCGAGGCAATCCACCACAACGCTGGAGTAGGGTATTACACAGCAAGATGGCCCGAACTAGGATAAACTGCTGTGTGCCTTGTCCCTGGAGTTCGTCGAGCTAGGTTGTGGGATCGTTGAGCAGGCAGGTAGGGAAGAGATAGTTCTTCGCACGCACCCCAGAGTTCGGACCTCTCAAGGGTCTGCGTAACCCAGAGTCCGACATTTGGCGCGCCAGGTAGGGGTGCAGCGAAGCCTCCCTTCCGTCGCCTGACTCGCTGCGGTTCCACGATCTCCGTGGAAGATGCTCGTCGAGCCCGTGCTGAGCGTCAAGCCGCTCTCGCCGCTTGCGCTGCCCAGACGGCGCCTGAGGGAGTCCTGGATTAGGGGGTGTCCGGGTAGCCGGACTATACCTTCAGCCGGACTCTCGGACTATGAAGATACAAGATTGAAGACTTCGTCCCGTGTCCGGATGGGACTTTCCTTGGCGTGGAAGGCAAGCGTGGCGATGCGGATATTCCAGATCTCCTACCATTGTAACCGACTTTGTGTAACCCTAACCCTCTCTGTTGTCTATATAAACCGGAGGGTTTTAGTCCGTAGGACAACTTCATTATACAACAATCATACCGTAGGCTAGCTTCTAGGGTTTAGCCTCCTTGATCTCGTGGTAGATCTACTCTTGTACTACCCATATCATCAATATTAATCAAGCAGGACGTAGGGTTTTACCTCCATCAAGAGGGCCCGAACCTGGGTAAAACTTCGTGTCCCTTGTCTCCTGTTACCATCCGGCCGAGACGCACAGTTCGGGACCCCCTACCCGAGATCCGCCGGTTTTGACACCGACATTGGTGCTTTCATTGAGAGTTCCTCTGTGTCGTCACTTTTGGGCTCGATGGCTCCTTCGATCATCTATAACGATGAAGTCCAGGGCGAGACTTTTCGCGCTGGATAGATCTTCGTCTTCGGCGGCTTCGCACTGCGGGCCAATTCGCTTGGCCACCTGGAGCAGATCGAAAGCTATGCCCCTGGCCATCAGGTCAGGTTTGGAAGCTTAAACTACACGGCTGACATCCGCGGGGATTTGATCTTCAACGGATTCGAGCCACAGCCGAGCGCGCCGCACTGTCTCGAGGGGCATGATCTAGCTCTGCCGCCGAATAGTGCCCTGGAGGCCGCACACGCACCGGTCCCGACCCTTAATTCGGAGCCTATTGCGCCAATCGAGGATGAGCGGTTGGACGTCACCTCGGGGGCTGCGATCTCAAAGGCGATCGAGCCAAACGCCAGCCCCGCGCTCCGCACGGCCCATGACTCCAAGGAGCCGGATTCCGCTCCGAACTCCGAGCCCCCCGCGCCCCTGCCAATCGAATCCGATTGGGCGCCGATAATGGAGTTCACCGCCGCGGACATCTTTCAGCACTCGACCTTCAGCGACATCCTGAATTCTCTAAAGTCTCCCTCTTTATCAGGAGAGCCCTGGCCAGACTATGGTCAGCAAGGATGGGATACGGACAATGAAGAAATTCAAAGTCCACCCACCACCCACTTGGTAGCCACTGTCGATGATCTAACCAACGTGCTCGATTTCGACTCCGAAGACATCGACGGTATGGACGCCGATGCAGGAGACGATCAAGAACAAGCGCCTATAGGGCACTGGAAAGCCACCTCGTCATATGACATATACATGGTGGATACTCCAAAAGATGGAGATGGCGATGGAACAGCGGGGGATGACACCTCCAAGAAACAGCCAAAGCGTCGGCGTCAGCGGCGCCGATCTAAATCCCGCCAAAGCAAAAATGGTGATTCCGGCACGGGAGATAATACTACCCCGGATAGCGCCGAAGAATACCCCCCCAGCAAGACTCGGCACAAGAAGATGGCGAAACCAGCCCTGACGAGAGAGCGGCAGACAGAGAGGTTGAGGATGATCATTATATGCCTCCCTCCGAAGACGAGGTGAGCCTCGACAACGACGAATTAGTCGTGCCATCAAATCCTACCGAACAAGAGCGTTTTAAACGCAGGCTTATAGCCACAGCAAGCAGCCTCAAGAAAAAGCAGCAACAGCTTAGAGCTGATCAAGATTTGCTAGCTGACAGATGGACTGAAGTCCTTGCGGCCGAAGAGTATGAACTCGAACGCCCCTCCAAGAGTTACCCAAAGCGCAGGCCGCTACCCCGATCAGAGGAGGAAGCACCTGCATCACCAGCGCACCTCGCGGCCGCGATAGAGAGGCCTCTCGGCCCTCCACCCAAGCCATGCCCCAGCGCCGTTCAACTACGGCATGGGAAAATGCGCCAGACCTGCAAGACGTACTGGAGGACAAGGCAAGACAAAACAAGATCGATCTACGGATCGCGCAGGCGCCCCACGGCTCGTGACGATGATCTTCATTCCGGATACAATAAATTCGGTCGGGCCGAACACAACAGACATAGCTCCTTCGAGTTGCGTCGTGATATAGCCCAGTATGGAGCGCCGCACACCCACTATGCTTCACAGATGAAGTAATGGATCATAAAATCCTCGAGGGTTTCAAACCCGTAAACATCGAATCATATGATGGCACAACAGATCCTGCAGTATGGATCGAGGATTATCTCCTTCATATCCACATGGCCCGCGGCGATGATCTACACGCCATCAAATACCTCCTGCTCAAACTTAAGGGACCGGCCCGGCATTGGCTTAACAGCTTGCCAGCAGACTCAATCGGTTCTTGGGAGGACCTAGAAGCCGCATTTCTCAACAACTTCCAGGGCACTTATGTGCGACCACCGGATGCCGATGACTTAAGCCACATAATTCAGCAGCCAGAGGAATCGGCCAGGCAATTCTGGACACGGTTCCTAACAAAGAAAAATCAGATAGTCGACTGTCCGGGCGCAGAGGCCCTAGCAGCCTTCAAGCATAATATCCGCGACGAGTGGCTTGCCCGGCACCTGGGACAGGAAAAGCCGAAGTCCATGGCAGCCCTCACGACACTCATGACCCGCTTTTGCGCGGGAGAAGACAGCTAGCTAGCTCGCAGTAACAACTTAGCGAAGAACCCTGGTAATTCGGATACCAAGGACAAAAGTGGCAGGACACGTCGAAACAAGCAAAAGTGTCGCGTTGGCAGCGACAGCAACGAGGACACGACAGTTAATGCCGGATTCAGAGGCTACAAATCCGGTCAGCGGAAAAAGCCATTAAAAAAGAATACTCAGGGCCCGTCCAGTTTGGACCGAATACTCGAGCGCTTGTGCCAGATACATGGCACCCCCGAAAAGCCAGCCAATCACACCAACAGGGATTGTTGGGTGTTCAAGCAGGCAGGCAAGCTAAGAGCCGAAAATAAAGACAAGGGGCTGAATAGCGATGACAAGGAGGAGCCCAGGTCGCCGAACACCAGTGGACAGAAGGGTTTACCCCCACAAGTGCGGACGGTGAACATGATATACGCAACCCACATTCCCAAGAGGGAGCGGAAGCGTGCGCTACGGGACGTATACGCGATGGAGCCAGTCGCCCCAAAGTTCAACCCATGGTCCTCCTGCCCGATCACTTTTGATCGAAGGGACCACCCAACTAGCATCCGTCACGGCGGCTTCGCCGCATTGGTTCTCGACCCAATTATCGATGGATTTCATCTCACAAGAGTCCTCATGGACGGCGGAAGCAGCCTCAATCTGCTTTACCAAGATACAGTGCGGAAAATGGGCATAGATCCCTCGAGGATTAAGCCCACAAAAACGACCTTTAAAGGCGTTATACCAGGTGTAGAGGCCAACTGTACAGGCTCAGTAACACTTGAAGTGGTCTTCGGATCTCCGGACAATTTCCGAAGCGAAGAGTTAATCTTCGATATAGTCCCGTTTCGCAGTGGCTATCACGCCCTGCTCGGGCGAACCGCATTTGCAAAGTTCAATGTGGTGCCGCACTACGCATATCTCAAGCTCAAGATGCCAAGCCCTCGAGGAGTAATCACGGTCAATGGAAACACCGAGCGCTCCCTCCAAACGGAGGAGCACACGGCGGCCCTCGCAGCGGAAGTACAAAGCAGCCTTTCTAGGCAATTGTCCAGTCCGGCCATTAAAAAGCCGGACACTGCCAAGCGCTCCCGGAGTAACCTACAACAAGACCGTCTGGCACGTTCTGAGCAGGCGTAGCAATGCGGCCCCAACCCCAGCCCTGGCGACATAGCGAAACCAGTGTTTCACGTACATAACTACGCTCTTGAAATACCATGGGCGCAGGGGAAGGGGCACAATCACGGCGAGCCCAAAACACGGCCTAAACCGTACTAAGGGCTGCCAAATTCTTTTTTAATTTTTTTCTTACTTTCAGGACTCCATACTTCGGACAACCTGTTCGGCAATTTAACTGCCGCACAAACGATGCAAGACCCAGGAAAGCAGACAAGCCATGCCGCATTATAGAACTCCCAGGTGGTCTCTATTACGAGCAGTATACCTGACTTGCATACAATTCCGCGGCCTGCCCCTGGACAGGACATGTTAAATAGTCCAACCTTTTGCTTATCGCACTATTTGTATCGTCCTGCTTTGATCGTAGCCTTTATATAAACAATGCATAGCTTTTGTCTATTCTCTGCATTACTCTCTTTTATATATGTTTATTAATGACATGTTGCACCCGTACACTGTGGTACGGCAAAATACGCCAGGGGCTTCAGTACCCATCAATATGGCGTGAGAAGTCCGTACACTTTCACAAGTGTGACACCCCGAACTTATAGCACTATATGCGTCGGCTCCGAATCATGATTTGGGTCAATAGTTGGGTTTGCCCGGCTCCTATGTTTTGGTGCCTTACGTTCCGCTATATCGGCTAAGGTAGCACTAGGAGAACCACTGCGATTGTGCCCCAGTTGAGCTGGGCTGAGCACCTCAGTGGAGAAAGCTAAAACTGACTGTCATGATGAGGCGAGAGACCGGTCGCTGTTCGAGAGGTTTTTCGAGTCCCTAAAGACTTATGCCGCTTCGAGCGAGGAGCTGGCTTTGTCCGGCCAAGGCATGGATAGCGCCCCGAACTCGGTCTTCCGAACTAGGGGCTTCGACGAAATTTAAAATTATAGAGTTCTATGGCTAAGTGGGAGTGTTCAAGCATTATAGTCCGATTGCCTGGTTCGCTGTGCTGAGCGCCTCCCTCGAAGGACCCAAATATGGGAAAAAGAGCGCTCAGGTTTATCCCGAACACCCCAGCACTAGTGGCATGGGGGCAGAAGCCGACGAATAGCCATCTCTCAATTTTTGATAAATGGCCGCACATAAAGTAATATTTTAAATTCAACAAGCATTGCTTAGCGCATATGAACATGTTTTCAGCGCACAGGATAAAACGAGCGAGTTCATTCAAAAATTACATCCTTGGTACATTCATCCGCCATAAGGCGGGCTCCCGGCAGAACATCCTTATAATAGTTCACTGGCTTGCGATGCTCCTTCCCCGGCGGCGGCCCATCCCTCACAAGCTTCTCACCGTCCAGCTTACCCCAGTGCACCTTTGCACGGGCAAGGGCCCTACGGGCGCCTTCGATGCAGACGGAGCACTTGATGACCTCGAGCCTTGGACAGGTCTCCACCAGCCGCCGCACCAGCCCGAACTAGCTCCCTGGCAGGGCCTCTCCAGGCCACAGCCGAACTATGAAGCCCTTCATGGCCTGTTCGACCGCCTTGTGAAGCTCGACCAGCTGCTTTAGCTGGTCGCTCAAAGGCACAGGGTGTCCGGCCTCAGCATACTGGGACCAGAACACCTTCTCCGTCGAGCTGCCCTCTTCAGCTCGGTAGAATGCGGCGGCATCGGATACGCTATGGGGAAGATCTGCGAATGACCCTGGAGAGCTCCGGATTCGGGTAAGTAACAAGTAGTTTACTTTCATATTTCTGCTTTGCATAAAGAATGCCTTACCCGCCGCTATCTTTTTCACCGCATCCAACTCCTGGAGGGCCTTTTGGGCTTTGGCCTTGGCAGACTTGGCAGTTTCAAGGGCCGCCGCGAGCTCGGACGCTTGCGTCTTTGACTCAAGCTCTAAACTCTCATGTTTTTTCATGAGAGCCTGAAGCTCTTGCTGCACCTCGCCGACCTGGGCCTCAAATTTCTCTCGCTCGGTGTGCTCCGCGGCCGCCTTCTTTTCGGCCTCGGACAGTGCCTGCTTGAGGCTCGCCACCTCAGTCGTGGCCCCTACAATAGGCATCACAATCCTGTCATTTTTTGCAATTGCATCTTTTTATACGTTTTTCTGTAAGGTATCTCTTACCTTCTTTCTCCTCGAGCTGCCGCTGGGCAAGGGCGAGCTTTTGCTCGGTCCGCTCGAGGCCCTGTTTCAGGGCACCACCTCTGTAGTCAGTGGCTAGCAGCGAAGCCTGCATACGCATATCGACTTTTTTTATTAGACTCCTGCGAAATTTGATAGATCCTCTATTCGGCTTTTCTTTCCGAATGCCAAACAGAGCATCAGGGGCTACTGTCTATGTGGTAATATTCTTACATATTTTTACTTACCTCGAAGCCTGTTACAAGGCTAGCACAAGCTTCAGCCAGTCCGCTTTTGGCGGACTGGACCTTCTGGACCACCGTACTCATGATAGTACGGTGCTCCTCGTCGATGGAGGCGCCCTTAAGCACCTCCAGTAGATTATCCGGCGCCTCCGGTTGGACGGAGGCCGCCGGCTCAATAGGCTTGCTCCTCTTGGCAGGAGTTCGCCTGCCGCGGTCCGGAACCGTTGAAGATTCCGGCACGGTGTCCGGCTCAAAGCCGGACTTAGAGCCCTGGGGGGGTCTTGTCCCCTTTACTCCTGGAGTCCGGGAGGTCGCCTCGCGGCTCCTCCAGGACCACCTCCTTTTGTCCCGGAGCTTGTCACGACGCCACTTCGGCATCGTCCGCCGTGCAGGGGGAAACAGCGGGCGGAATTGAATTCACGTCCGATGAATCCAGGGATGCCACTCGACGACTCGTCGAGCCCGTCCTTGGGCGGGCTGCACGATTATATTCGACGTTAGGGAAAGCTGTGCAACAAAGGAATATCATGAGTTACTCTGGTATCCGAATACTTACGATGCCGCCGGACGCTTGGCCCTATACGGCCACTCCTCGTCGTCCTCGTCGGCGTCGGGGGAGTAGTCCGACGGAGGGGTCTTCCTCTTATTGGACCCTTCGGCCTCCCCCGTTGGGACGGCCTTCCTTTTCTTTCCTCCCCCCACTGGAGGGGGAGAGGTTTCTTCTTCCTCCTCCTCGTCTTCACGGAAGGAGTGCGTCTCGGATTCATCGGATGACGAGTCCGACACCACCATATGCCGGGCACTCTTTTGAGTCCCCGTGGACTTCTTCTTCTTGGCCTTCTTCTCCAGCACCACATAAGGTGCCGGAGCTAGCAGCTTCGTTAGGCGAGCAGGGGCTGGGTCTTCGGGCAAGGGAGCCGGACAGTTAATCAGTCCGGACTTCACCTGCCAAGCCTGTCAAAGGTGAGGGAGTTTAGATCCCTCATAGAGCCAAACTATGGAAAAACTTAAACATCCTGTAAAAGGTGAAAGTAGCTTACCATGCTAGCGTGACGCTGTGAGCTGTATCTGTGGTCCTCGAAAGCGGATGCGGGAGCCTCGGCGCCTTTGGTTAGCACCCTCCAGACGTCTTCATACGTCGTGTCGAAGAGCCTGTTAAGGGTTTGGTGCTGCGCCGGGTCGAACTCCCACAGATTAAAGTCCCGTTATTGACACGGGAGGATCCGGCGGACGAGCATAAACTGGACTACATTAACGAGCTTGAGCGGCTTGTTCACCAGGGACTGGATGCATGCCTGCAATCCAGTCACCTCTTTTTCGTCGCCCCACGACAGACCCGTCTCTTTCCAGGACATAAGCCGCGTGGGGGGTCCGGATCAAAACTCAGGGGCCGTGATCCATTTCGGATCGCGCGTCTCGGTGATGTAAAACCACCCGGACTGCCACCCCTTCAGGGTCTCCACGAAGGAGCCCTCGAGCCATAGGACGTTGGCCATCTTGCCCGCCATGGCGCCCCCGCACTCCGCCTGGCTGCCACGCACCACCTTGGGCTTGACGTTGAAGGTCTTGAGCCAGAGGCCGAAATGGGGGCGGATGCGGAGGAAAGCCTCGCACACGATGATAAACGCCGAGAAGTTGAGGACTAAGTTCAGGGCCAGATCATGGAAATCCAGGCAATAGTAGAACATAAGCCCCCGGACAAATGGGCGGAGTGGAAAACCCAGTCCGCGAAGGAAGTGGGGAAGGAATACTACCCTCTCATGGGGCCTTGGGGTGGGGGGAAGCTGCCCCTCCTCAGGAAGCCGGTGCGCGATGCCTTTGGACAAGTATCCGGATTTCCTTAGCTTTTTGACATGGCCCTCCGTGACGGAGGAGACCATCCACTTGCCTCCCGCTCCGGACATTGCTGGAGAAGGTTGAGGTGGGAAGTGCGGGCTTGGGCGCTGGAGCTCGAGTGCGCGGAAGATGGATAGGCAAAGGAGGAAGAAGGCGTAGGTAAAAAGGTGGATCCTTATCCCCTTATATGGGCGGATGCGACTATGCGTCCCCACCAGCCTAGTAAAACTCGCTTGCCTCCCAAGCGCCGTGATAAATGGCGCGGTTGGGTTACCCAGGTCCGTATTGATGAGAATCCCGTAAATGGGGGAAACGATCTCTGCTTTGACAAGATGTGCCAAGGAAACCGCCTCGCAAAACGTGTTGAGGTGGAAAAGTAAAAACGATTCGAGTAAAAGACTTGGCCGTAGTGTGATGTCACACTGCGGAATACGTCAGCAGATTAGATTTGTGTTAATATTATTCTCTCCATGGCAATATGTGGAAGCTTTTTTGCAGAGCCGAACACTATCCTTGGTGTTTAAAATCTTCTTGAGGAATTTGGAGGAGGAACCCGCCTTGCAATGCCGAAGACAATCTGCGCCGGACTCGTCGTCATTCAAGCCTGGTTCAGGGGCTACTGAGGGAGTCCTGGATTAGGGGGTGTCCGGGTAGCCGGACTATACCTTCAGCCGGACTCTCGGACTATGAAGATACAAGATTGAAGACTTCGTCCCGTGTCCGGATGGGACTTTCCTTGGCGTGGAAGGCAAGCTTGGCGATGCGGATATTCAAGATCTCCTACCATTGTAACCGACTTTGTGTAACCCTAACCCTCTACGGTGTCTATATAAACCGGAGGGTTTTAGTCCGTAGGACAACTTCATTATACAACAATCATATCGTAGGCTAGCTTCTAGGGTTTAGCCTCCTTGATCTCGTGGTAGATCTACTCTTGTACTACCCATATCATCAATATTAATCAAGTAGGACGTAGGGTTTTACCTCCATCAAGACGGCCCGAACCTCGGTAAAACTTCGTGTCCCTTGTCTCCTGTTACCATTCGGCCTAGACGCACAGTTCGGGACCCCCTACCTGAGATCCGCCGGTTTTGACACCGACAGCGCCCGTCGGCGGGCCTCCCCGTCGTTCTCCATCACCCGCTGCCAACGCTGCCACCAGCATGGCGGGGCACGAGCAGCAAGCTTCATTGTTCCACCCCTCCGTGCCGCTGGCCGGACGCACCGCCACCCCTTCTGTCGCTGACTCCGGCTGGTTCTTCGTCTCATGCTCGTCGTGGGCCGGCAGACGCACAGGCTGCGCTGCTCATGGCGCGCGCGCTCCTGTGCTACCGCCCCGTCGATGACCTCTTCAAAGACTGGCTAGATGGCATCGCCAAGCTAGTGAGCGCGGCTGGGGGCTCGCCTGCACCATCCCTCTCGCTACCTCGTGCCCCTCCCGTCGCAGGCGACGTAGCCCATGGAGCGCCTCCACCACCTCCCCGTCAAGACGTCGTCCTCGGACCAAGGCGTGTGGCCCCGCGGCGCGACCCACCGTGCAGGGCACCCGCACATGAAGAAGAAAGCTGCTAGGAGGTCCAGCGGCCGCAAGAAGGTGCTCCAGTGCTCCCTGCACCACCACGTCAAGACCGCGCGCCACCTGCGGTAGTGGCGCGTGAGTACCAAGACCAGGCTCCGCCTCCACGACTGGCTCTAGTGACCACCGCCGGCTGTCGTGCCTTCACTCCCGAGCTACGCAACGACGTCATCGTGCTATGAAGGCACCCCCGACCCTGCCGACTTCCTGCAGCTCTATGAGCTGAACATCGAGGCGGCCAGCGGCGATGAGAAAGTCATGGCGAATTGGTTTCCCATGGCCCTCAAGCATGGCGCGCGCTTGTGGCTCCTGAATCTGCCCGCGGGGTCGATCTCTTCCTGGGGTGAGATGCGCGAGCGTTTCGTCACCAACTTCCAAGGAACATGCGACCGCCCGCCTGGCGCAGGTGACCTGCGGCGCATCAAGCAGCAGCCAGGGGAGACCGTGTAGAAGTACATCCAACGCTACAACAACGTTCGCCTCAAGATCCCAAAGATTTCAGACAAGGCCATCATCTCGGCGTTCTCCGATGGCATCCGTGATGTAAAGATGAAGGAGGAGCGTGCCATCCATGAGGACCTGTGTACGGATCTGGAGATGTTCAACATGGCAACCAAGTGCGCGAGAGCTGAGGAAAGGCGCCTCTCCCTCCTCAATCTCCCCGCGGCCGACCCAGAAGACAAGAAGGCCAAGACCAAGGACATGAAGCGCAAGGGGGCGGCCGTGCTCACGGCAGAACCAGAGATGAAGCGCGGCTGCGTTCACCCAGAGTCATCCAAGAGCAGCCGTCCGTCCTGCATCTTCCACAACATGCACAACCACAACACCAATGACTGTCGAGAGCTCAGGGCCACACGCGACGGACGCCTCGGTCGACGCCCCGAGCGCAACGATCGAGGCTACGGCCATGGAGGAGGTCGAAGTGGAGGATGCTGGGATGACTGTCGGTGTCAAAACGGGCGGATCTCGGGTAGGGGGTCCCGAATTGTGCGTCTAGGTGGATGCTAACAGGAGACAAGTGACACGAAGTTTTACCTAGGTTCGGGCCCTCTTGATGGAGGTAAAACCCTACGTCCTGCTTGATTAATATTGATGATATGGGTAGTACAAGAGTAGATCTACCACTAGATCAAGGAGGCTAAACCCTAGAAGCTAGCCTATGGTATGATTGTTGTATGTTGCCTGTTGTCCTACGGACTAAAACCCTCCGGTTTATATAGACACCGTAGAGGGTTAGATTTACACAAAGTCGGTTACAATGGTAGGAGATCTAAATATCCGCATCGCCAAGCTTGCCTTCCACGCCAAGGAAAGTCCCATCCGGACACGGGACGAAGTCTTCAATCTTGTATCTTCATAGTCCAAGAGTTCGGCTGAAGGTATAGTCCGGCCATCTGGACACCCCCTAATCCAGGACTCCCTCAGTAGCCCCTGAACCAGGCTTCAATGACGACGAGTCCGATGCGCAGATTGTCTTCGGCATTGCAAGGCGGGTTCCTCCTCCAAGTACTTCATTAAAGATTTTAAACGCTAAGGATAGTGTCCGGCTCTGCAAAATAAGTTTCCACATATTGCCATAGAGGGAATAATATTAACACAAATCTAATCTGCTGACGTATTCCGCAGCGTGACATCACACTACAGCCAAGCCTTTATTCGAATCGTTTTTACTTCCCCACCTCAGCGCGTTTTGCGAGGCGGTTTCCTTGGCACGTCTTGCCAAAGCAGAGATTGTGCCCCTTATTTACGGGATTCTCATCTTACGGACGTGGGTAACCCAACCACGCCATTTATCACGGCGCTTGGGAGACAAGCGAGTTTTACCAGGCTGGTGGGGACGCATAGTCGCATCCGCCGATATAAGGGGATAAGGATCCACCTTTTTACCTACGCCTTCTTCCTCCTTTGCCTATCCGTCTTCTGCGCACTCGAGCTCCAGCGCCCAAGTCCGCGCTTCCCACCTCAACCTTCTCCAGCCATGTCCGGAGCGGGAGGCAAGTGGATGGTATCCTCCGTTACGGAGGGCCATATCAAAAAACTGAGGAAGGCCGGATACTTGTCTAAAGACATCGCGCACCGGCTTCCTGAAAAGGGGCAGCTTCTCCCCACCCCAAGGCCCCATGACAGGGTAGTATTCCTTCCCCACTTCCTCAGCGGACTGGGTTTTCCACTCCACCCATTCGTCCGGGGGCTCATGTTCTACTACGGCCTGGATTTCCACGATCTGGCCCCGAACTTCGTCCTCAACATATCGGCGTTTATCGTCGTGTGCGAGGCTTTCCTCTGCATCCGCCCCCATTTCGGCCTATGGCTCAAGACTTTCAACGTCAAGCCAAAGGTGGTGCGAGGCAACCAGGCGGAGTGCGGAGTCGCCATGGCGGGCAAGATGGCCAACGTCCTATAGCTCGAGGGCGCCTTCGTGGATACCTTGAAGGGGTGGCAGTCGGGGTGGTTTTACATCACCGAGCCGCGCGATCCGGAATGGATCGCCGCCCCTGAGTTCCGGTCCGGACCCCCCATGTGACTCACGTCCTAGAAAGAGACGGGCCTGTCATGGGGCTACCAAGACGAGGTGACCAGACTGCAAAAATGCATCCAAACCCTGGTGAACAAGCAGCTCAAGCTTGTCAATGTAGTCCAGGTTATGCTCGTCCGCCGGATCCTCCCATGTCAACAACGGGATTTCAATCTGTGGGAGTTCGACCCGGCGCAACACCCAACCCTTAGCAGGCTTTTCGACATGACGTACGAAGAAGTCTGGAAGGTGCTAACCAAAGGCGCCGAGGCTCCCGCATCCGCCTCCGGGGAATGCGGATTCAGCTGGCAGCGTCACGCTGGCGAGGTAAGCTATTCTCACCTTTTACAGGATGCTAGTTTTTCATAGTTTGACTCTATGCAGGATCTAAACTCCCTTTCATTTGACAAGATTGGCAGGTGAAGTCCGGACAGATCGACTGTCCGACCCCTTTGCCCGAAGACCCAGCCAATGCTCGCTTAGCGAAGCTGCTGGTTCCGGCACCTTATGTGGTGCCGGAGAAGAAGGCCAAGAAGAAGAAGGCCACGGGGACTCGAAAGAGTTCCCGGCATATGGTGGTGTCGGACTCGTCGTCCGACGAATCCGAGACGCACTCCTCCCGTGAAGACGAGGAGGAGGAAGAAGAAACCTCTCTCCCTCCAGCGGGGGGAGGAAAGAGGAGGAAAGCCCACCCAACAGGGGAGGCCGAAGGGTCGAAGAAGAGGAAGACCCCTCCTCCGGACTACTCTATCGACGCCAACGAGGGCGAAGGGGAGTGGTCGCACAGGGCCAAGCGCCCGGCAAAATCGTAAGTATTCAGATACCAGAATAACTCATAGCATACCTTTTATGGCAAAGTCTTTTCGTATGTCGAATATAATTATGCAGCCCGCCCAAGGCCAGACTCGACGAGTCATCGAGCGGCTCCCTGGATTCGTCAGACGTGAATTCACTTCTGACGGCTACCTCCCCCCGCCCTACGGACGACGCCGAAGTGTTGTCCCAACAGGTTCCAAGCCAGGAGGAGGTGGTCCTGGAGGCGCCACAAGGCGACTTCCCGGACTCTAGGAGCAAAGGGGACAAGATCCCCCAGGGCTCCAAGTCTGGCTTTGTGCCGGACACCGCGCCGGAATCCTCAACCATTCCGGACTACGGAAGGCGACCTCCTTCTAAGAGGAGCAAGCCTACTAAGCCGGCGGCCTCCGTCCAGCCGGAGGTGTCGGACAATCTGTTGGAGGTGCTTAAGGGCGCCACCATCGACGAGGAGCACCGTACTATCATGAGTACGGCGATCCAGAAGGTTCAGTCCGCCAAAAGTGGACTAACTGAAGCTTGTGCTAGCGTTCTAGCAGGCTTCGAGGTAAGTAAAAAATATGTAAAAATATTACCGCATAGACAGTAGCCCCTGATGCTCTGTTTGGCGTTCGAAAAGAAAAGCTGAATAGAGGATCTATTAAATTTCACAGGAGTCTAACAAAAAATGAGTCAATATGCGGATGCAGGCTTCGCTGCTTGCGACCGCCGCACTGACTGCGGAGGTGGGCACCCTGAAGCAGGGCCTCGAGCGGTCCGAGCAAGAGCTTGGCCTAGCCAAGCGGCAGCTCGAGGAGAAGGAAGGTAAGAGATACCTTATAGAAAAATATATAAAAAGATGCAATTGCAAAAAATGACAGGATTACGCTTGTTTATTGTAGGGGCCACAACTGAGGTGGCGACCCTCAAGCAGGCGCTGTCCGAGGCCGAGAAGAGAGCGACCACAGAGCGCACCGAGCGAGAGAAATTTGAGGCGCAGGTCGGCGAGGCGCGGCAAGAGCTTCAGGCTCTCATGAAAAAACATGAGAGTTTGGAGCTCGACTCGAAGACGCAAGCGTCCGAGCTCGCCGCGGCTATTGAAAGTGCCAAATCTGCCAAGGCCGAATCCCAGAAGGCCCTCCAGGAGTTGGATGCGGTGAAAAAGATAGCGGCGGGTAAGGCATTCTTTATGCAAAGCAGACATATAAAAGTAAACTACTTGTTACTTACCCAAATCCGGAGCTCTCCAGGAGCATTCACAGATCTTCCCCGTAGCTTATATGATGCCGCCGCATTCTACCGAGCCGAGGAAGGCAGCTCGACAGAGAAGGTGTTATAGTCTCAGTATGCTGAGGCCGGACACCCTGTGCCCTTGAGCGACCAGCTGAAGTAGCTGGTCAAGCTCCACAAGGCGGCCGAACAGGCCATGAAGGGCTTCATAGTTCGGCTGTGGCCTGGAGAGGCCCTGCCTGGGAGCTACTTCGGACTGGTGCGGCGGCTGGTGGAGGCCTGTCCAAGCCTCGAGGTCATCAAGCGCTCCGTCTGCATCGAAGGTGCCCATAGGGCCCTTGCCCGTGCAAAGGTGCACTGGGGTAAGCTGGACGGTGAGAAGCTGGTGAGGGACGGGCCGCCGCTGGGGAAAGAGCATCGCAAGCCCGAGAACTATTATAAGGATGTTCTGGTGGTTGCCCGCCTTATGGCGGATGAATGTATCAGGGATGTAATTTTTGAGTAAACTCGCTCGTATTGTCCTGTGCGCTGAAAACTTGTTCATATGCGCTAAGAAATGCTTTTTAAATTTAAAATATTACTTCCTGTGCGGCCGTTTATCAAAAAATTGAGAGATGGCCAGTCGTCGGCTTCTGCCCCCATGCCACTAGTGCTGGGGTGTTCGGGATAAACCTGAGCGCTCTTTTTCCCATGTTTGGGTCCTTCGAGGGAGGCGCTCAGCACAACGAACAAGGAAATCGGACTATAATGCTTGAACACTCTCACTTAGCCATAGAACAATATAATTTTAAATTTCGGCGAAGCCCCTAGTATTCGGAAGACCGAGTTTGGGGCGCTATCCACGCCTTGGCTGGACAAAGCCGGCTCCTCGCTCTAAGCGGCATAAGTCTTTAGGGACTCGAAAAACCTCTCGAACAGCGACCGGTCTCGCGCCTCATCATGACAGTCAGTTTTAGCTTTCTCTGCTGAGGTGCTCAGCCCAGCTCAACTGGGGCACAATCGCAGTAGTTCTCCTAGTGCTACCTTAGCCGATATAGAGGAACGTAAGGCACCAAAACATAGGAGCCGGGCAAACCCAACTATTGACCCAAATCATGATTCGGAGCCGATGCATATAATGCTATAAGTTCGGGGTGCCGCACTTGTGAAAGTGTTCGGACTTCTCACACCATATTGAGGGGTACTGAAGCCCCTGGCGTATTTGCCGTACCACAGTGTACGGGTGCAACATGTCATTAATAAACATATATAAAAAACAGAGTAATGCAAAAAAAATAGACAAAAGCTATGCATTGTTTATGGAAGGGTTGCGATCAAAGCAGAGCGATACAAATAGTGCGATAAGCGAAAATTTGGAATATTTAACATGTCCTGTCCAGGGGCAGGCCGCGGAATTGTATGCAAAACAGGCATACTGCTCGTAATAGAGACCACCTGGGAGTTCCATAATGCGGCATGGATTGTCTGCTTTCCTGGATCTTGCATTGTTTGTGTGGCAGTTGGATTGCCGAACAGGTCGTCCGAAGTATGGAGTCCTGAAAGTAAGAGAAAAATAATAAAAGAATTCGGCATCCCCTAGTGCGGTTTAAGTCGTGTTGTGGGCGTGCCGTGATGGTGCCCCTCCCCCTGTGCCCATGGTATTTCAAGAGCATAGTTATGTACGCGAAGCACTGGTTTCGCTGTTTCACGAGGGCTGGGGTTGGGGCCACATTGCTACGCCTGCTCAGAACGTGCCAGGCGGTCTTGTTGTAGGTTACTCCGGGCGTGCTTGACAGTGTCCGGCCTTCTAACGGCCGTACTGGAGAACTTCCTAGAGAGGCTGCTTTGAACTTCCGCTGCGAGGGCCGCTGTGTGCTCCTCCGTTTGGAGGGAGCGTTCGGTGTTTCCATTGACCGTGATTACTCCTCGAGGGCCTGGCATCTTGAGCTTGAGGTATGCATAGTGCAGTACCACTTTGAACTTTGCAAATGCGGTTCGCCCGAGCAGTGCATGATAGCCGCTGCGGCACGGGACTATGTCGAAGATTAACTCCTCGCTTCAGAAATTATGCGGAGATCCGAAGACCACTTCAAGTGTGACTGAGCCTGTACAGTTGGCCTCTACACCTGGTATGACGCCTTTATAGGTCGTTTTGGTGGGCTTAATCCTCGAGGGATCTATGCCCATTTTCCGCACTGTATCCTGGTAAAGCAGGTTCAGGCTGCTGCCGCCGTCCATAAGGACTCTTGTGAGATGAAATCCGTCAATAATTGGGTCTAAAACCAATGCAGTGAACCCACCGTGACGGATGCTAGTGGGGTGGTCCCTTCGATCAAAGGTGATCGGGCAGGAGGACCATGGGTTGAACTTTGGGGCGACTGGCTCCATCGCGTATACGTCCCGTAACGCACGCTTCCGCTCCCTTTTGGGGATGTGGGTTGCGTATATCATGTTCAGCGTCCACACTTGTGGGGGAAAACCCTTCTGTCCACTATTGTTCGGCGGCCTGGGCTCCTCCTCGTCGTCGCTATGTAGCCCCTTGTCTCTATTTTCGGCATTTAACTTGCCTGCCTGCTTGAACACCCAACAATCCCTGTTGGTGTGATTGGCTGGCCTTTCGGGGGTGCCATGTATCTGGCACGAGCGATCGAGTATTCGGTCAAAACTGGACGGGCCTTGAGTATTCCTTTTGAATGGTTTTTTTCCGCTGACCAGATTTGTAGCCTCTGAATCCGGCATTGACTGTCGTATCCTCGTTGCTGTCGTTGTTAACGCAGCGCTTTTGCTTGTTCCGACCCGACCTGCCACTTTTGTCCTTGGTATCCGAATTACCAAGGTTCTTGGTTAAGCTGTTGCTGCGAGCTAGCCAGCTATCTTCTCCCGCGCAAAAGCGGGTCATGAGTGTCGTGAGGGCTGCCATAGATTTCAGCTTTTCCTGTCCAAGGTGTCGGGCAAGCCACTAGTCGCGGATATTATGCTTGAAGACCGCTAGGGCCTCTGCGTCCGGACAGTCAACTATTTTGTTTTTCTTTGTTAGGAACCGTGTCCAGAATTGCCTGGCCGATTCCTCTGGCTGCTGAATTATGTGGCTTAGGTCATCGGCGTCCAGTGGTCGCACATAGGTACCCTGGAAATTGTCGAGAAATGCGGCTTCCAGGTCCTCCCAAGAACCAATTGAATCTGCTGGCAAGCTGTTAAGCCAGTGCTGGGCTGGTCCCTTAAGTTTGAGCGGGAGGTATTTGATGGCGTGTAGATCATCGCCGCGGGCCATGTGGATATTAAGGAGATAATCCTCGATCCATACCGCAGGATCTGTTGTGCCATCATATGATTCAATGTTCACGGGTTTGAAACCCTCAGGGATTTTATGATCCATTACTTCATCTGTGAAGCATAGTGGGTGTGCGGCGCCTCTGTATTGGGCTATATCACGACGTAGCTCGAACGAGCTTTGTCTATTGTGTTCGGCCCGACCGGATTTATTATATCCGGAGTGACGATCCCCATCACGTGTCGTGGGGCGCCCACGTGATTCGTAGATCGATCTTGTTTGCCTTGCCTTGTCCTCCAGTATCTCTCGCAGGTCTGGCGCATTTCCCCGTGCCTTAGTATGTTTTGAGCGGCGCCGGGGCACGGCTTGAGTAGAGGGCCGAGAGGCCTCTCTGTCACGGCCACGAGGTGGTCGGTCAGGCATGTCATGCGCTGGTGATGTAGGTTTAGGTGCTACCTCCTCTAATCGGGGTAGAAGCCTGCGCTTTGGGTAACTCTTGGAGGGGCATTCGAGTTCATACTCTTCGGCAGCGAGGACTTCAGTCCATCTGTCGGCTAGCAAATCTTGATCAGCTCTAAGTTGTTGCTGCTTTTTCTTGAGGCTGCTTGCCGTGGCCATAAGCCTGTGTTTAAAACGCTCTTGTTCGACAGGATCCTCTGGCATGATGAATTCCTCGTCGTCGAGGCTTGCCTCGTCTTCGGAGGGAGGCATATAATTATCATCCTCGACCTCTCTGTCTGCCGCTCTCTCATGAGGGCTGGCTTCTCCGTCCTCCTGTGCTGAATCTTGCTGGAGGGGGTGTTCTTCGGCGCTATCCGGAGTATTATTATATCCTGTGCCGGAATCACCGTTTTTTCTTTGGCGGGATTTAGAGCGGCGCTGCTGACGCCGGCGCTTGGGCTGTTCCATCGCCTTCTTTTGGGGTGTCCACCATGTATATGTCATACGATGAGGTGGCTTTCCAGTGCCCTATAGGTGCTGGTTCTTGGTCGTCTCCTGCATCGTCGTCCATACCGTCGATGTCTTCGGAGTCGTAGTCGAGCATGTCGGTTAAGTCATCGACAGTGGCTACGAAGTGGGTGGTGGGTGGGCTTTGAATTTCTTCATCGTCCGTATCCCAACCTTGCTGACTGTAGTCCGGCCAGGGCTCTCCTGATAAAGAGAGAGACTTTAGTGACTTCAGGATGTCGCCGTAGGGCGAGTGCTGAAAGATGTCCGCGGCGGTGAACTCCATAATCGGCGCCCAATCGGATTCGATCGGCAGGCGCGCGGAGGCTCGGAGTCCGGAGAGGAATCCAGCCCCTCAGAGTCACGGGCCTTGCGGAGTGCGGGGCTGGTGTTCGGCTCGATCGCCTTTGAGATCACAGCCCCCGAGGCGGCGTCCAGCCACTCATCCTCGATCGGCGCAGTAGGCCCCGAATTAAGGGTCGGAACTGATGCGTGTGCGGCCTCCAGCGCACTGTTCGGCAGCAGAGCTAGATCATGCCCATCAAGACAGTGCGGCGCGCCCAGCCGTGGCTCGAATCCATCGAAGATCAAATCTCCACGGATATCAGCCGTGTAGTTTAATCTTCCAAACCTGACCTGACGGCCAGGGGCGTAGCTTTTGATCTGCTCCAGATGGCCAAACGAGTTGGCCCGCAGTGCAAAGTCGCCGAAGACGAAGATCTGTCCAGGGATAAAAGTCTCACCCTGGACTACCTCGCTGTTGATGATCGTAGGAGCCATCGGGCCTAAAAGCGACGACACAGAGGAACTCCCAATGAAAGCACCAATGTCGGTGTCAAAACCGGCGGATCTCGGGTAGGGGGTCCCGAACTGTGCGTCTGGGCGGATGGTAACAGGAGACAAGGGACACGAAGTTTTACCCAGGTTCGGGCCCTCTTGATGGAGGTAAAACCCTACGTCCTGCTTGATTAATATTGATGATATGGGTAGTACAAGAGTAGATCTACCACGAGATCAAGGAGGCTAAACCCTAGAAGCTAGCCTATGGTATGATTGTTGTATGTTGCCTGTTGTCCTACGGACTAAAACCCTCCAGTTTATATAGACACCGGAGAGGGTTAGGGTTACACAAAGTCGGTTACAATGGTAGGAGATCTAAATATCTGCATCGACAAGCTTTCCTTCCACGCCAAGGAAAGTCCCATCTGGACACGGGACGAAGTCTTCAATCTTGTATCTTCATAGTCCAGGAGTCCGGCTGAAGGTATAGTCTGGCCATCCGGATACCCCCTAATCCAGGACTCCCTCAACGACCGTGCCCCCCGCCAGGAGTGGCGCGACCATCCTCGTGAGGACCGCTGGCAAGCCAAGCCTCGCGAGGGCGCCTGGAGAGATCAGCCTCGTGAGGACCGTCCTCAGGGCAATGCCGGCCTCGCTCCGCTGCCACCACCACCAAGAAGGAACGACGACCACTACCAGGACGAGGGGGATGGGGGCTTCCAGCAACCCCGCGCCATCGCCTGCATCCTAAGTGGCGCTCAGGCCACAGCTTCCCAACGCATCTTCAAGCAGTTCGCTCGTGAGGTGAACATGGCCCTCCCTAGGCTCGAGGCCACACGTCCACTTAGGTGGTCCAAGTGCACCATCACCTTGAGCTCGTCCGACCAGCTCAAGTGCGCGGCGACTGTCGGCGCCCTCCCAATGCTTTGCTCTCCCGTCATCAGCAATGTCCTTGCCACCAAGGCCCTCATCGATGGTGGTGCAGGGCTCAATATTCTGTCCATCGAAACGTTCGACCGCCTCCAAGTGCCATATGACCAGCTTCAGCCCACTAAGCCCTTCTCAGGGGTGACCGACAGCTCCACCACCCCAATAGGGCAGATCCGCCTCCCTGTCACCTTCGGCCAACGCGACAACTACCGCATCGACTTCGACGTCGCTCACATCCCCCTTCCGTACAACGCTATCCTTGGATATCCGGCACTGGCCAAGTTCATGGCCGTGACCCACCATGGCTACAACGTCCTCAAGATGCCAGGGAACCGCAACATCATCACGATCACCTGCGAGGAGAAGGATGCAGTGTGCTCCCTCGAGCGCGCCTACCAGGCTGCAGCGATCGAAGACCCAGACATGAAGGCGCCATCTACCCTCCTGAGGTTGTCCCCAAGAAGAAGAAGCAGCTGCTCTGCCAAGAGCCTCAGGAGAGCGGTGTCTTCACCCACACCACCTCAGGACCTGCGCCCACGGACGGGGCGCCTCCCTCTCTTGCATAGGAAGGCGCGCCGGCGCCCTCCTCAGGCTAGGCTCAGGGGCTCTCTTCTGGAGGGCCTCTGAGTTAGCCAATGTCATGAGGGAGGCGCTCGGGCACCACGTCGAGTCATGCTTCATCTCACGCTTCCCTCACGAGGGCGCAGGGCATGGGGTACCAGGTGCTCAGGAGTTCATCACCAAGGCGACCGAGGAGCTTGAAGAGGCAAGAACCATGCGCGGCAATCGCCGCCCACCACCTGGTGCAGCTCCTTGTCCTGGCGAGGACGACGAGCTGCGCGTCTGCGTCAACATCCCAGGGCTCAATAGGGCCGCATCCTAGGAATGCTTCTGTCCTTCGCGCGTTGGTCGGTGTGATGGTCCACCTCACTACTATGTTCGCATGCCATTCGTCTTGCCGAATGCGGCTGTTACCTTCCAGCGTCGCCTGCGGAGCGTTCTGGCTGCTCAGGAGGTCAGGCACTAGGCGGTCCTGGCGGATATGGTGATGGTTCTTCGCGAGCCCCCAACCTCCAGATCCTCCCGAGGTTTATGACCCAGGTGGCCCGTGAGGAGCGACCTCTTCAGCACGTGTCTTCAGCTGCTTCAACATCTCTCCAGCAACGGTGCGAGTTGACATTTTCCGGTTCATTCAGTTGGGGGCGCCCCTTGGACTGCATTATCCCCAGATCGCATGGGCCTGTCCCTGTGACATGTATCCTTTTGCATCTTTAATTTACTCTGTCGGGGCCGCCCCTCGGGCTGCATCATCCCCAAGCCGCATGGGTCCGTCCCCGCGGCATGTATCCCTCTTGCATCTATCTGAACTAGCTTTCCTCCTCACATGAGTTACTTTATGATTGTCACCTGCCAGTCCGGTACTTCGATGCCATGAACGTCGTACGCCCTTGCAAACCCACCCACGACCGCCTCATGACTAAGGGCTGGCACGGCGTCTGTGCTTGGGTCCGTCCTTGCAGCATCGCTAAATCCAAGAGGCTAAGCTCTGGCTCACGGGCCAGATCCCGTGTACGTCACCTCCCATGGTCCTTGGTGCTTGGTTCTCGCATGAGCTAAACGTGGGCGGACGAGCTAGGGCGCGCGACTCAGTGCCTCGCCACCACGGGAACTGCGCGCCGGTTGTCTTTCTTTAGTATTTTGCACATGAGAAGACTGGGCACGGCGTCTGTGCTCGGGTCCGTCCCTGCAGCATCGATAAACCCAATGACAGAGCTCTGTCTGGCGGTACGGCCGTTCACGTCACCTCCTGGGGTCATTGATGTTTGGCCTTCTCATGTGATCACCTCAGGAGATTCATTTGGCGTAGGTGTAGGATCAAAAGTATGTCTAGAGGGGGGGGGGTGATTAGACTACTTGACCAATAAAAACATAACCTTTTCCCAATTTTATAGTTTGGCAGATTTTAGCTACTTTAGGACAAGTCAAGCAATCATCACACAATTCAAGCAAGCATGCAAAGAGTATATAGGCAGCGGAAAGTAAAGCATTCAACTTGCAAGAATGTAAAGGGAAGGGTTTGGAGAATTCAAACGCAATTGGAGACACGAATGTTTTTGGCGTGGTTCGGATAGGTGGTGCTATCCTACATCCACGTTGATGGAGACTTCAACCCACGAAGGGTAACGGTTGCGCGAGTCCACGGAGGGCTCCACCCACGAAGGGTCCACGAAGAAGCAACATTGTCTATCCCACCATGGCCATCGCCCACGAAGGACTTGCCTCACTAGCGGTTGATCTTCACGAAGTAGGCGATCTCCTTGCCCTTACAAACTCCTTGGTTCAACTCCACAATCTTGTCGGAGGCTCCCAAGTGAAACCTAGCCAATCTAGGAGACACCACTCTCCAAGAAGTAACAAATGGTGTGTTGATGATGAACTCCTTGCTCTTGTGCTTCAAATGATAGTCTCCCCAACACTCAACTCTCTCTCACAGGATTTGGATTTGGTGGAAAGAAGATTTGAGTGGAAAGCAACTTGGGGAAGGCTAGAGATCAAGATTCATATGGTAGGAATGGAATATCTTGAGATCAACACAAGGGTAGGTGGTTCTCTCTCAGAACATGTGAGTTGGAAGTGTAGATGTGTTCTGATGGCTCTCTCCACAAATGAAGAGGAGGTGGAGGGGTATATATAGCCTCCACACAAAATCCAACCATTACACACAATTTACCAATCTCGGTGGGACCGAATCAACAAACTCGGTCGGACCGATTTAGTAAACCTAGTGACCGTTAGTGAGTTTCGGTGGGACTGATATGCAACTCGGTAGGACCGATATGATTAGGGTTAGCGCATAACGTAATCTCGGTGAGACCGATTACACAAACTCGGTGAGACCGATTTGGTAATAAGCTAACCAGAGGGTTGGTCAGGTAAACTCGGTGGGACCGATTTGCTCTTTCGGTGAGACCGAAAAGTTACAAAAAGGAAACAGAGAGTTTACATTGCAATCTCGGTGGGACCGATCCGCTCTTTCGGTGAGACCGAAAAGTTACGAAAAGGAAACAAAGAAATTGCAATCCCATCTCGGTGAGACCGAGATCCCTATCGGTAGAACCGATTTGCTTACGGTTTGGCAGTGGCTATGACATGTGAAACTCGGTGGCGCCGGATTGAAAGAATCGGTATGTCCGAGTTTGGCTTTGGGTTTAGGTCAAGAGTGGATATGAGAAAGTAGTTGAGGGTTTTGGAGCATATCACTAAGCACATGAAGCAAGAGGCTCATTAAGCAACACCTCATCCCTCCTTGATAGTATTGGCTTTTCCTAAAGACTCAATGTGATCTTGGATCACTAAAATATAAAATGAAGATTCTTGAGCTTTTGAGCTTGAGCCAATCCTTTGTCCTTAGCATTTTGAGGAATCCACTTTCATCATCCATGCCATGCCAATCATTGAGCTTTCCTGAAATAATCATCTTGGAATAGCATTAGCTCAATGAGCTATATGTTGTTATGAATTACCAAAACCAACTAGGGATAGTTGCACTTTCAGTAGGTTGTCTATCCATCTCGCAGGGCCACCATAGTTGTCAAGAATCAAATTCAGGCACAACCCGCCTTGAGGTAGGGCCTCATGAGTCCCGCGCTAGCTCACGAGTGCCCGGACACACCTCATCTAGCCCTGTCGTGCAAGCCACATGTCAAGGCGGGGCTGTACACGCCCCGGGGGCTCCACTCAGAGGGAGCCCCCACCCACGCACCAGTGGAAGCACCATGCTCCATGCTGGCAGTCGACATGGTCGAGGAGCGGCTATGCCCGCGCAAGTGCGCACGCGCCATGCTCCGCGCTGGTGATAAATAACTGGGGGCGGCCCCATGGCCGCATCAACCTCAAGGAGCCACCAGGCTCAGTGTCTAGCCTCATCGCAAAACTTTCCCCTCAGAAGAGTCGTGCGAGGGGGCTGAGCACAGGGGCTACGCTCAGGTCACGCGTAGCGTATGCCACCTTGCCAGGTCCTTCGCACCTGGTCATCACGCGCCCCTCCCGAGCGGCACCTCGGCAAGGACATGTATGGAGGTTTGTTCATACGTCAAAGGGGACTCCTGAGCATCGCAACTCAGGAGCCTAACTGGTCACGTAGCCCCTCACCCCTTGGTCTCATCTTGGTGATCCGGACGACCCAACGGCGGCTGAGGTATGCGCGGGGCTGGGCCCTCCCGACGCAGAACGCTAAGGCCTACTCTCGCATCTCCTTCCCGAAGGCTATTTGTACGTCAAGGGGGACTCCTGACCATCGCGACTCAGGAGCCTAACTGGTCACGTAGCCCCTCGCTCCTTGGTCTCGTCCTGGTGATCCGGATGACCCAACGGCAGCTGAGGTATGCGCGGGGCCGGGCCCTGTCGACGCAGAACATTAAAGCAAACGGGAAGAAAATCGTGAAATCTTAGCAAATTATTACAAGAAACGTTATCTCTTAAAAAGCGCAGGCACATAAAGTTTTAATGCCTCCACGAGGCACGATGTATGTTGCAGGAAAAAAAATGGAGGGAAGCGCTGCCAGCAAGCCTCTTCAGCCTTGGGCGCTGCCGTCGCCCGCAAGGAGTGCCCTGTCATCGACAGCATCACCATCACCTGTACCATCGGCTGTGGCTGCGGGTTCGGCAGCGCCATCAGTCAGGGGCGCAGGGTCGATGGCGAGGAACTTCTGCAGCAGGGCCTCCACCTGGTCCTTCATGGCTTCGGTAGCGGCGGTGCAACGCTCCTCATCCACAGGCTCAAGCAGGGCCCTGAAGTCGATGCTGGGATCGTGAACATGGAGGTGGCTGAAGACGCGCATCATAGATGAAGTAGAGAGTGTGCTGGCTTCCTCCTCCACCATAGGGTCGACTCCATCAACAAAGTCCTCGAGCGATGTGACAAGCTGGGGTAGCAGCTCGGCGGGGCCTTCCTCAGCAGTCACTGATACGTCTCCAACGTATCTATAATTTTTTATTGTTCCATGCTATTATATTATCTGTTTTGGATGTTTAATGGGCTTTAATATGCTCTTTTATATTATTTTTGGGACTAACCTATTAACCGACGGCCCAGTGCAATTTGCTGTTTTTTTGCCTATTTCAGTGTTTCGCAGAAAAGGAATATCTAATGGAATCCAAACGGAACGAAACCTTCGCGAGGATCTTTCTTGGAACAAACGCAATCCAGGAGACTTGGAGTGGAAGCCAGAGATGCAATGAGGCGGCCACGAGGCAGGAGGGTGCGCCCATGGGGGGTAGGCACGCCCCCCACCCTTGTGGGCCCCTCGTAGCTCCACTGACCTACTTCTTTCGCCTATATATACTTTTATACCCTGAAAACATCCAGGGGAGCCACGAAACCATTTTTCCCGCGCCGCAACCTTATGTACCTGTGAGATCCCATGTTGGGGCCGTTTCCGGTGATCTGCCGGAGGGGGATTCGATCATGGAGGGCTTCTATATCAACACCATAGCCTCTCTGATGATGTGTGAGTAGTTTACCACAGACCTTCGGGTCCATAGTTATTAGCTAGATGGCTTCTTCTCTCTCTTTTGATCTGAATACAAAGTTCTCCTAGAAGTTATTGGAGATCTATTCGATGTAATACTCTTTTGCGTTGTGTTTGCTGAGATTCGATGAATTGTGGGTTTATGAACTTGATTATCTATGAATATTATTTGGTTCTTCTCTGAATCTTATATGCATGATTTGATATCTTTGCAAGTATCTTCGAATTATCAGTTTAGTTTGGCCTACTAGATTGATCTTTCTTGCAATAGGAGAAGTGCTTAGCTTTGGGTTCAATCTTGCTGTGCTCGATCCCAGTGACAGAAAGGGAAATGACACGTATTGTATTGTTGCCATCGAGGATAAAAAGATGGGGTTTATATCATATTTCTTGAGTTTGTCCCTCTACATTATGTCATCTTGCCTAATGTGTTACTCCGTTCTTATGAACTTAATACTCTAGATGCATGCTGGATAGCGGTCGATGTGTGGAGTAATAGTAGTAGATGCAGAATCGTTTCGGTCTACTTGACACGGACGTGATGCCTATATTCATGATCATTGCCATAAATATCATCATAACTATGCACTTTTCTACCAATTGCTCGGCAGTAATTTGTTTACACACCGTAATACATGCTATCATGAGAGAAACCAGTAGTGAAACCTATGGTCCCCGGGTCTACTTTACATCATATAAGTTTCCAATTTACAATTCTAGTTTACTATTTATTTTGCAGTCTTTATTTTCCAATCTATACAAAAAATACCAAAAATATTTATCCTATTATCTTTATCAGATCTCAGTTTTGCAAGTGGCCGTGAAGGGATTGACAACCCCTTTATCGCGTTGGTTGCAAGGTTCTTGATTGTTTGTGCAGGTACTAGGCGACTTGCGTGTAGTCTCCTACTGGATTGATACCTTGGTTCTCAAAAACTGAGGGAAATACTTACGCTACTTTGCTGCATTACCCTTTCCTCTTTAAGGGAAAACCAAAGCATGCTTAGGAGGTAGCAAGAAGGATTTTTGGCGCCGTTGTCGGGGAGATCTACGCTCAAGTCAAGACATACCAAGTACCCATCACAAACTCTTATCCCTCGCATTACATTATTTGCCATTCGCCTCTCGTTTTCCTCTCCCCCACTTCACCTTTGCCGTTTTATTCGCCCTTTTTAGTCCGCCTCTTTTCGCTTGCCTCTTTTGTGCTCGTGTGTTAGATCGTTTATTTTGCCGTCATGGCCGGTCCTTCTATCATTGTTAGTACTCTCGATAATGAAGTTCTTAATTTTAAACCAAGGGAGGGAGAAAATCTAAAAGATGCTCGGTATAGAATTTGCAATGCTCAGAATAGATCTACTAGGAAGGAATCTACTTCCGTTCTTCTTCGCAATTTTTACGTAGGCATCACTCCTTGGAATAGATATATTCTTGATACCATTACCGGAGGGAATTTCTTGGGTAGCCATACTTTTGATTCTTATAATGCTATGATAGATTCGTTAGGCCCACCACCTCTTTTGGTTAATGGAACTATTTTAACTTTGGAACGTGTGATGCAAAGGCTTGATATTGTTGAAAATAAAATTGCCATTGTATAGTTGATCAAGAATTTGGATAAAAAGATTCACAACCAAATTACCCAATATGGATCTAAGGTGGGAGTTACTTTGAATTTTCTTAGAGAAAAGGAACCCCTAGTTAATGAAAAGATAGATCAAGATTCCACTAGAATTGATAAACTCGAGGATATTATTACCAACTTAGGGTCCGCCTTTTCTGCCGTTAGAAATACCACGAACCTTCCTCCAACCAAAGTTGCCAAGTTTATGTATGTTCCTAAAAATAAGGGTGAATCTTCTAGTAAGGAGAATGAAGATCTCAAATCAATAAGTGTTCACCCCAACTTTTTTGCTATCATCAAGGAACCTTTTGATACAAATGAATTTCTTGATTTCTTGCCTAAGAGTTTGATCATCAACAAAAAGAAAGAATTCCCTAAGGGTTATAAGTGTTCAACTGAAGAATTGCCTACCAAAGATGATAATACCTAGATCTATTCTTGTTTTTATGCCTAGCTAGGGGCGTTAAACGATAGCGCTTGTTGGGAGGCAACCCTATTTTATTTTTGTTCCTTGACTTTTGTTCCTGTTTAGTAATAAAAAATTCATCTAGCCTATGTTTAGATATGGTTTTATGTTTTAATTAGTGTTTGTGCCAAGTATAACCTTTGGGAAGACTTGGGTGAAGTCTTTGCGATCTTGCTGTAAAAAACAGAAACTTTAGCGCTCACGAGATTAGATGCCCACTTTTACTGGAGAGTGATTTTAGGTTGATTATTTCTTAAGATGATTAATAGAAAAATTCCTCACGTCCACCAATTTATTTCAGAATTTTTGGAGTTCCATAAGTATATGTTTGATACAGATTACTACAGACTATTCTGTTTTTGACAGATTCTGTTTTTCGTGTGTTGTTTGCTTATTTTGATGAATCTATGACTAGTATCGGGGGGTATGAACCATAGAGAAGTTGGAATACAGTAGGTTTAACACCAATATAAATAAATAATGATTTCATTACAGTACCTTAAGGTGGTGGTTTGTTTTCTTATGCTAACGGTGCTCATGAGATTTTCTGTTTGAGTTTTGTGTTGTGAAGTTTTCAAGTTTTTGGGTAAAGATTTGATGGATTATGGAACAAGGAGTGGAAAGAGCGTAAGCTTGGGGATTCCCAAGGCACCCCAAGGTAAAATTCAAGGACAACCAAAATCCTAAGCTTGGGGATGCCCCAGAAGGCATCCCCTCTTTCGTCTTCGTCTATCGGTAACTTTACTTGAGTCTATATTTCTATTAACCAGATGATATGTGTTTTGCTTGGAGCGTCTTGAATGATTTGAGTCTTTGCATTTTAGTTTAACACAATCATCCTTGATTTACACACCTTTTGGGAGTTACACACATGAATCGGAATTTATTAGAATACTCTATGTGCTTCACTTATATCTTTTGAGCTAGATAAATTTTGCTCTAGTGCTTCACTTATACCTTTTTAGAGCACGGTGGTGGTTTCATTTTATAGAAATTATTGATCTCTTATGCTTAACTTATATTATTTTGAGAGTCTTATAGAACAGCATGGTAATTTGCTTTGGCTATAAAATTAGTCCTAATATGATGGGCATCCAAGATGGGTATAATAAAAACTTTCATATAGAGTGCATTGAATACTATGATAAGTTTGATACTTGATAGTTGTTTTGAGATATAAAGGTGGTAATGTTAGAGTCATGCTAGTTGGGGTAATTGTGGGATTGAGATATACTTGTGTTGATGTTTGCAAGTCCTGTAGCATGCACGTATGGTAAACGTTGTGTGACAAATTTGAAGCATGGGGTGTTCTTTGATTGCTTTCCTTATGAGTGGCGGTTGGGGACAAGCGATGGTCTTTTCCTACCAATCTATCCCTCTAGGAGCATGCATGTAGTGCTTAGTTTTGATGACTTGTAGAATTTTGCAATAAGTATGTGAGTTTTTTATGTCTAATGTTGAGTCCACGGATTTTACGCACTCTCACCCTTCCATCGTTGCTACCCTCTTCGGTACCGTGCATTGCCCTTTCTCACCTTGAGAGTTGGTGCAAACTTCGCCAGTGCATCCAAACCCCGTGATATGATACGCTCTATCACACATAAACCTCCTTATATCTTCCTCAAAATAGCCACCATACCTACCTATTATGGCATTTCCATAGCCATTCCGAGATATATTGCCATGCAACTTACCACCATTCTGCTTATATGACACGCTCCATCATTGTCATATTGCTTTGCATGATCATGTAGTTGACATCGTATTTGTGGCAATGCCACCTTCATAATTCTTTCATACATGTCGCTCTTGATTCATTGCACATCCCGGTACACCGCTGGAGGCATTCACGTAGAGTAATATTTTGTTCTAAGTATCGAGTTATAATTCTTGAGTTGTAAGTAAATAAAAGTGTGATGATTTTCATTATTGGTGCATTGTCCCGTGTGAGGAAAGGATGATGGAGACTATGATTCCCCCACAAGTCAGGATGAGACCCCGGATGAAAAAAAATAGAGGCCAAAGAAGCCCGAATAAAAAAATATAAAAAAGAGGCCAAAGAAGCCCAGATAAAAAAGAGGCCAAAGAAGCCCAAACAAAAAATGAGAGAAAAAGAGAGAAGGGACAATGTTACTATCCTTTTTCCACACTTGTGCTTCAAAATAGCACCATGATCTTCATGATAGAGAGTCTCTTATTTTGTCACTTTCATATACTAGTGGGAATTTTTCATTATAGAACTTGGCTTGTACATTCCAATGATGGGCTTCCTCAAAATGCCCTAGGTCTTTGTGAGCAAGCAATTTGGATGCACACCCACTTAGTTTCTTTTGATGAGCTTTCATATATTTATAGTTCTAGTGCATCTGTTGCATGGCAATCCCTACTCCTCGCATTGACATCAATTGATGGGCATCTCCATAGCCCGTTGATTAGCCGCGTCTATGTGAGACTTTCTCCTTTTTTGTCTTCTCACATAACCCCCATCATCATATGCTATTCCACCCATAGTGCTATATCCATGGCTTGCGCTCATATATTGCGTAAAAGTTGAAAGATTTTGAAAAGGCTAAGTATGAAACAATTGCTTGGCTTGTCATCGGGGGTGTGCATGATGGGAGCATTTTGTGTGACGAAAATGAAGTATGGCCAAACTATATGATTTTGTAGGGATGAGCTTTCTTTGGCTATGTTATTTTGATAAGACATAATTGCTTGGTTAGCATGCTTGATGTATTACTATTTTTATGTCAATATTAAAACTTTGTCTAGAATCTTTTGGATCTAAACATTCATGCCACAATAAAGAGAATTACATTGAAAATTATATTAGGTAGCATTCTACATCAAAATTCTGTTTTTATCATTTACCTACTCAAGGACGAGCAGGAATTAAGCTTGGGGATGCTTGATACGTCTCCAACGTATATATAATTTTTTATTGTTCCATGCTATTATATTATCTATTTTGGATGTCTAATGGGCTTTAATATGCTCTTTTATATTATTTTTGGGACTAACCTATTAACCGAAGGCCTAGTGCAATATGCTGTTTTTTTTGCCTATTTCAGTGTTTCGCAGAAAAGGAATATCAAACAGAATCCAAAAGGAACGAAACCTTTGCGAGGATCTTTCTTCGAACAAACGCAATCCAGGAGACTTGGAGTGGAAGTCAGAGAGGCAACAAGGAGGCCACGAGGCAGGAGGGCGCGCCCAGGGGGGTAGGCGCGCCCCCACCCTCGTGGGCCCCTCGTAGCTCCACCGACCTACTTCTTTCGCCTATATATACTCTTATACCCTGAAAACATCCAGGGGAGCCACGAAACCATTTTTCCACCGTTGCAACCTTCTGTACCCGTGAGATCCCATCTTGGAGCCTTTTCCGGCGATCTGCCGGAGGGGGATTCGATCACGGAGGGCTTCTACATCAACACCATAGCCTCTCCGATGATGTGTGAGTAGATTACCACAGACCTTCGGGTCCGTAGTTATTAGCTAGATGGCTTCTTCTCTCTCTTTGGATCTCAATACAAAGTTCTCCTCGATGTTCTTGGAGATCTATTCGATGTAATACTCTTTTGCGGTGTGTTTGCCGAGATCCTATGAATTGTGGGTTTATGAACTTGATTATCTATGAATATTATTTTGTTCTTCTCTGAATTCTTATATGCATGATTTGATATCTTTGCAAGTATCTTCGAATTATCGGTTTAGTTTGGCCTACTAGATTGATCTTTCTTGCAATAGGAGATGTGCTTAGCTTTGGGTTCAATCTTGCTGTGCTCGATCCCAGTGACAGAAAGGGAAATGACACGTATTGTATTGTTGCCATCGAGGATAAAAAGATGGGGTTTATATAATAATGCTTGAGTTTATCCCTCTACATCATGTCATCTTGCCTAATGCGTTACTCCGTTCTTATGAACTCAATACTCTATATGCATGTTGGATAGCGGTCGATGTGTGGAGTAATAGTAGTAGATGCAGAATCGTTTCGGTCTACTTGACACGGACGTGATGCCTATATTCATGATCATTGCCTTAGATATCATCATAACTATGCACTTCTCTATTAATTGCTAGGCAGTAATTTGTTCACCCACCGTAATACATGCTATCATGAGAGAAGCCACTAGTGAAACCTATGGCCCCCGGGTCTACTTTACATCATATAAGTTTCCAATTTACAATTGTAGTTTACTATTTATTTTGCAATCTTTATTTTCCAATCTATACAACAAAAATGCCAAAAATATTTATCTTATTATCTTTATCAGATCTCAGTTTTGCAAGTGGCCGTGAAGGGATTGCCAACCCCTTTATCGCGTTGGTTACAAGGTTCTTGATTGTTTGTGCAGGAACTAGGTGACTTGCGTGTAGTCTCCTACTGGATTGATACATTGGTTCTCAAAAACCGAGGGAAATACTTACGCTACATTGCTGCATCACCCTTTCCTCTTCGAGGGAAAAGAAACGCATGCTCAAGAGGTAGCAGTCACCAATGGCTCCTTCAACCCCCTCCCGTAGAGTTCCTCTAGCGCCTTGTGGGACCTCTCCTCAAGAGAATCGAAGGCGGCACAATATTTGGCAAGAACCTCCGCCTTGGCCTCTAGACGGGCCTTCTCCGCCTCCACCTCCTCCTTCAGCTTCTCCATGCGGCCGCGCTCCGTGGCCTGCTCTCACGCCGATTGCTCCAGCTCGGTGTCACGACCGGCGACCACGTATTCGCGAGCCTTCAGCTTCTCCACACGCGCCTCGTGCTCACGGGCCTCGATGGCACGCTCGTTGCGCAGGGTCTCCAGCTTGGCCTCTGCCACTCGACAGCACTCCCTGGCAGCCTCAGCGTCCTTCAATGCCACATCACGGGCGGCCGTAGTTAGGCCGGCAACCTGTTTATCCTCCTCGGAGGCCGCTATGGTCTGGCTACAGGTCGCCCTGACGGACGCATCGGATCGTAGCCATCCTGAGATCAAATCCAAGCGACCCGACACTAGGCGACGGTCGGCACCTTGAAGATTGCCGCAAAGCTGGGTCAGCACGGAAAAGGCCTCCTCCAAAGCGCCAGGTGAAGCAGAAGAACCACAGCCCAGCGGCATGATGGAAGGGGGAGGAGGCAACACCAATGCTAGGGTCAGCAAGTTAGCAGCAGTAGAGGTGGTAGGGGGCTCCTAAGCCTTCGGTACCTCAGCAGGCGAGCTGAGGGCGGGCGCCTCCGGAGCTGGCTTGATTAAAGAGACCACTTTCTCCTGAGGCTGGGCCTCCGAGTCTCGCGAGGATAACCCTACCACAGAAGCGCGAGGGTCATCACCGTCCTTCTGTGCTGGGGGTGGTGCGGCCGCGGCAGGCTGCTGAGCTATGGGGACCACAGCCGTCTCCTTCTTCTTCTTCACCACCGGCTTCGTCCTAGCCATACCAAATTGAGGCATCAAGATACTACAACAAGAGAAAAGAAGGAGGATCAGGGCAGAGAACTTACTGATCCACGGCGGTGTAATCCGTCACCCTCTTCAGAAACGCCATGCCCGTGGTCTTCACTAGCTAGGGCACAGGCGCGCGAGCCCCGAGGGCGGGCAAGGGCGCGACGCCGGGGTCTGCGATAGTGCCGGCCGGCGACGAATCAAAGGCGCCGCCTTGGGAGATCAGCGCGGACCGGCTCTTCTTCGGGACCCCCGGCTTCAGCTTCTTCAGGGGAGGGGTGCCCCTGGATCTCGCGGTGACCCCGGCGGAGTGCAGGGGCTCCCGAGCCGGGTGCTCACCGCCGTCGTCATCATCATCAGAAAGGATGAGGAGGTCGGGTTGGCGTGGGGGGGGAGGGGGGAGGTTGCCCTCGCACCTTCCACAGTCTCCTTCGAGTCCAACCCCTCCTCCTCATCGGACTCATCAGAATCCACCGAATCCGGGTAGCCCGGGGGACCGATGGGTGCCAGCGGTACGAGCCCGCGTTCGTTGAAGACAGGCATAGAGGTGGAAATCTTCGCCCCGTCCGGGCGACGGTATAGCGGAAGATGAGTATCTGGTAGGCAACCCTGGTCCTTCCCAACCAGGAGGCGCAGGGCCTTGTCCAGCTACTCACCGGACAAGGCGTCCGGGCGCAGACGGAGGTCGCCTCCCTCGTCCATGAGCATCCACAAGGGGCGCGAGCACGCCTAGAGTGAAGCCAGGCGCTGCGTCAGGAACTACTTGACAATCATGGCCCCCGTCACCTTCTCCGCCTTCGGGTCGTCTGTCTTCAGGTCGGCCACTATCCACTCCATCATCTGCTCTGCACGGGGATCGGTGAACTTCGCGCTATTCCATCCCTTGTGAGGCGCTGGCATCCCAGTCGGCAGCACCAGCCAAGGGTAGGAGTGCTTGGCGTCCATGAAGATCCACTTGTTCCTGAAGTCCTCCACCTTCTTCCCGGCTCGCGAGATCGCGTTGCTTCCGTTGGCCGCAACAAAGTTGGCGCACCCCAAGCACTGGCCCTCCTTGACCTGGAGGTAGAAGAAATGACGGAGCAGCGCCACGGACGGCATCACCCCCACGAATACCTCGCAGTAAAAGGCAAAGATCGACAGGAGGAGGAAAGAGTTGGGATGAATATGGAGGGCATGGAGATTGCAATGGCGAAGGACGACATAGAAGAAGCCGGAGAAGGGGGGACCAGCCCCGTGAAGACGTTGTGAAAGAAGAAGGGGTAGAAGGTACCAACCGAGGTCTCTGGCCTGGCGGAGCCGGCCCGAAGCATAGTCTCTGCCCCCTCGTTGCTGCTGCCTGCTGTCACTAGGAGCACGGCGGCGAGGTTCTTCTCCGAGACCATGGACAGGCTCAGGGCAGGCTCGAACCAGGAGGGCGAGGGCACAGCCTTCACCTTGTCGGTGGCCATCCGTTGCGGGCTCGTGGAAGAGTTTCGGTGTATCTGGAGTCTCTCTGGGCGAGAAGGAGAAGGGGGTCTGGAGCAAGACGAAGGAAGAGAAATGAAAGCTTTGTGGCGGGTGCCAGCCTTTTTGTCAAGCAAGGGCAGTTGCCGAAGCAGCGTGGGGAAGCAGAGGTGCCCACGTCCCATCAATCGCCATGCGTCAACCGAGGCCACAGGCGGTTAGGGCCCGTGGTGCACCGCACTTTCCCTTTGGCTTCGCCTTGAAGCCAAGTTTGAGCGCGCCTGCGCCCGTGGGCTACTGTCGGTGTCCTGGGAATGGTGGTGCCCAGACTTTGTTGCCTATGGCCCATGGCGTGGCTCCATCAATGGCCCGTTACGGTTCGGCTTCAGCAACAACAACTCAAGACCCTCGCGAGGGGCCAAGCCTCGCGAGGCGGACGACACCAAGACCTCCCTGGGGGGCGACCTCACTAGGCTGGCTCCTGAGGAGCGGAGATATGTATGCAAGGTGCACCTCGCGAGGTTCGTATGACGTGAGCCATGATGACTAAGGCAAGGAGGGTGCCAGCGGGCGCAGTGTACTAATTTCCTCTTTGGTGCTAAGGGGGCAAGCGCAGGCGCGGAGTCCCGAGGAATCAAGCAAAGGTTTCCATATCGGTGCAACAAGACCAAGACTGCCAGGACGACAGGACGGATGTCATCACGGAACCCACCACGGCGTGACCACCAGAGCCTTTTGCAGGCGAAGACTAGTTTTGTCAGGATAGCTTGTACTAGTTGTTCCCCATTAAATTTGGCCGTTGTAGGATCCCTTCCCGCCTACATTTGGGAGGAGAACCAAAGCCACTATATATAGGACTTAGCCACAACCATAGGGAAGAGGGATCAATTCCACCCGAACCACCTCACCAGCTCATCGAGATCAAGAACACCTCTCCTCCTGAGGTTGTTCATCCATTGTACTAGTTCATCTTCAGCCCCTCGAGGCAATTCACCACAAAGCTGGAGTAGGGTATTACACTGCAAGGTGTCCCAAACCAGGATAAACTGTCGTGTCCCTCGTCCCTTAGGTTCGTCGAGCTAGGCTGTGGGATCGTTGAGCCGGCAGGTAGGGAAGAGAGAGAGTTCTTCGCACGCACCCCAGAGTTCAAACCTCTCAAGGGTCTACGGAACCCGGAATCCGACACCCACCACTACAATCAACCACCCTTTAGCTCGTGTTTCCCTGGATATGCGGGAAAATCCTATCACGCCCATTACGAACTTACCAACCAGCACTCCCCCTCTGTCTCCTTCACTTCATTCCGTCAAGTGTCGGCAAGCAAACCCCAGCTCCTACACCCCAGTGGTAGAGCCAGCAGAATGCCAACTCATTAGACATCGCCAATTTCCCCTTTGACCAAACCCCGTTCTTGACAAGAGATCATAAGCAATCGATGTTGTAGGCAGACCTGCTCGGGTGAACGTTCGACCAAAAATTCTGACCTAGACAGGTGCCTCGAACAGACCTCAAACGCTCGGACTGACGGGTACCCCTCATATCCAACCCAAATATGAGCGGATGTGGGGTGACTCGGGCGTGTCCGCCATATCGGATCCGGCCCATGCTAGTCCACTCGACCCACATATATTCGTCCCTATCCGCTCCGCAGACCAAACCCTAGCCACTCCACTCCACTCCTCCACCCAAGCTCCCGTCCATTGATCTCCGGCCTTCTTCGGCATGGGGGCAGTAGATCCGAGTCCTACACCCCCAGATCCTCGACCACAAGCTCATCCCACGGGGCCCCGAGGAGGAGATGACCGCCCTTCTTGCGCTCCACCTCTCCTGGGAGGAGGCTACCCGATGGTAGTGCTCAGACTCCTTCCATCAGGAATCCGTTCGGTCCGCCCAAACGACGCATGGATCCGCTGAGAGGTGTGTTGCCGTTGCCTTACCGGAGGTGGTGCGGTCTGTCTGGCATCCGAACGATGTGGAGGATGCGCAACCCCTTCGTTGGCGCGCCGAGACAAAGGTGAACGCATGGGCGGCATCCGACGCAAACATGGCGCGACGTGCTGATACGTCTCCAACGTATCTATAATTTTTTATTGTTCCACGCTGTTATATTATCATTCAAGGATTTTTGGAGATTTTTTCTGCACAGACAACAACTTGGGAACCAAGTTAGTGCACGAGGGAAGGTGGGGCCCACCACCGGCCACCCTGGCACGCTAGAGGCCCCTAGTGCACCCTGATGGGTGGTGGGGCCCACGGAGGTCCTTTACATCGCCTCTCAGCTATATAAATACCCAAATATTCCAGAAACCCTAGGGGACTCAACGAAACACAATTCCAAATGCCGCACGTTCCAGAACCACGAGATCCAATCAAGAGGCCCTTTTCGGCACCTTGCCCGAGGGGAACACGATCACGGAGGGGTTCATCATCCTCATTGGTGCTCCTCCGATGATGCGTGAGTAGTTTAACACAGACCTACGGGTCCGCACGCAGTATCTAGATGGCTTCTTCTCTCTTTTTGATTCTCAATACAATGTTCTCCTCGATGTTCTTGGAGATCTATTTGATGTAATTGAAGCAAATATGCCCTAGAGGCAATAATAAAGTTGTTATTTATATTTCCTTATATCATGATAAATGTTTATTATTCATGCTAGAATTGTATTAACCAGAAACTTGATACATGCGTGGATACATAGACAAAACACAGTGTCGCTAGTAAGCCTCTACTAGACTAGCTCGTTAATCAAAGATGGTTATGTTTCCTAACCATAGACATGTGTTGTCATTGATGATGGGATCACATCGTTAGGAGAATGATGTGATGGACAAGACCCATCCATTAGCTTAGCATAATGATCGTTAAGTTTTATTGCTATTGCTTTCTTGATGACTTATACATATTCCTTTGACTATGAGATTATGCAACTCCCGAATACCAGAGGAATATCTTGTGTGCTATCAAACGTCACAATGTAACTGGGTCATTATAAAGATGCTCTACAGGTATCTCTGAAGGTGTTTGTTGGGTTGGCATAGATCGAGATTAGGATTTGTCACTCCTAGTATCGGAGAGGTATCTCTGGGCCCTCTCGGTAATACACATCATGATAAGCATTGCAAGCATTGTGACTAATGAGTTAGTTACGGGATGATGTATTACGAATCGAGTAAAGAGACTTGCCGGTAACGAGATTGAACTAGGTATGAAGATACCGACGATCGATTGTCGGGCAAGTAACATACCGATGACAAAGGGAATGACGTATGTTGTCATTACGGTTTGACCGATAAAGATCTTCGTAGAATATGTAGGAACCAATATGAGCATCCTGGTTCCACTATTGGTTATTGACTAGATATGTGTCTCGGTCATGTCTACATAGTTCTCGAACCCATAGGGTCCGGACGCTTAATGTTCGATGACGATTTGTGTTATGACTTATGTGTTTTGGTGACCGAAGATTGTTCGGAGTCCCGGATGAGATCACGGACATGACGAGGAGTCTCAAAATGGTCGAGAGGTAAAGATTGATATATTGGATGATAGTATTCAGACACGGGAAGTGTTTCGGAATGTATCGGGTACGTATCAGAGTACCGAGGGGTTACCAGAACCCCCCGAGGGAAGATATGGGTCGTATGGGCCATAGGAGGGAGGCAAGGCAGCCCACACGGGTGGCGGATGCCCCCTATGGGAGGAGTACAAATTGGACTAGGGGAGGGGGCGGCGCCCCCCTTTCCTTCTCCTTCTCCCTCTCCTTCCCCTTTCCCCCTCTGATAAAAGGAAGGGGGGCAAATTGGACTAGGAGCCCAAGTGGGACTCCTCTCACTTGGGGCGCCCCTAGGCCGGCCTCCTCCCCTCTCCCTCCTTTATATACGGGTGCGGGGCGCCTCTAAGACACACCAATTGTTCTTAGCCGTGTGCGGCGCCCCCCCCCCCACTCCACCATTTACTCCTTCGGTCATATTGTCGTAGTGCTTAGGCGAAGCCCCGCGCGGATCACATCACCATCACCGTCATCACGCCATCGTGCTGACAAAACTCTCCCTCAAAACTTTGCTGGATCAAGAGTTCGAGGGACGTCATCGAGCTGAACGTGTGCAGAACTCGCAGGTGTCGTACGTTCCATGCTTGATCGGTTGAATCAAGAAGATGTTCGACTGCATCAACCACGTTAAGCTAACGCTTCCGCTTTCGGTCTATGAGGGTACGTGGACACACTCTCCCCCCCTCATTGCTATGCATCTCCTAGATAGATCTTGCGTGATTTTTTGAAATTGCATGCTACATTTCCCTATAGTAATGGCTCTTTGCAGTGTGTTTGTTGGGATCCGATGAATTGCAACTTTATGATCAGTTCTATCTATGAATATTATTTGTGTCTTCTTTGATCCCTTATATGCATGATTATTATAGCCTCGTATTTCTTCTCCAAAACTTTGGTTTGGTTTGGCCAACTAGATTGGTTTTTCTTGAAATTGGAAGAGGTTCTTTGTGATGGGTTCGATCTTGCGGTGTCCTCACCCAGTGAAAGAAGGGGTAGCGAGGTTACAAAATTACCTCTCTTCATGTTGAGATTGCTATCGTTTCTTTTCTATTCCTTACATATACTAGATTTTGCTTGTATTGATAAACTATTTGGTTATAAAATGCCTATGATAGGAAGTATGTTAGACTCAAATGTGATTTTCAAATGCAATATGATGCTATCTTTGTGCGTCAATTCTTGTCATCCATGTGAGCATCATTAAAATGATCAATGCCTAGCTAAAAGGCTTTAAAGAAAAGCGCTTGTTGGAAGACAAACCAATATTTTTCTTTCTGTTCTTCAATAAATATGCAATTATACCTATTATGATTGTGTTTTTATGTTTTAGTTAGTGTCTGTGCCAAGTAAAGCCTTTAGGATCATGTTGGGTGATAGTTGATTTGATCATGTTGAAGAAGAGGAACATTTGCATCCAGTAGCTGAATTGTTAAAAATCACAGAAGTGAGGAACAATTCTGACTTTTTTACACAAGATTGGAATACAAATTGCCTACATTGTCCTAATTTTTCAGAATTTTTGAAGTTATGGAAGTATGGTCAAAGACCAGATTACTACAGAGTGTTCTGTTTTTGACAGATTCTGTTTTCTTTGCATTGTGTGCTTATTTTGATGAATCTATGGATTGTATTGGAGGGTAAAAGCTATGGAAAAGTTAGAATACAGTAGGTATACTGCAATAATAAAATATGAATGGGTTTGCAACAATACTTAAAATGGTGATTTGCTTTATTATACTAACGGATCTCATGAAGGTTTTGTTTTGTGTGATTGAAGTTTTGAGGTTTTTGGTGAGATCATGATGGATGACGGAAAAAGGAGTGAAAAGATCTTAAGCTTGGGGATTCCCATGGCACCCCAAGGAAATATTTAAGGAGAACCAAGCAACTGAGCTTGCAGAAGCACCAGAACGCATCCCCTTTTTCTTCTAACAACCATCGGTAATTTTACTTGGAGCTATATTTTTATTCGTCACATATCATGAGTATTGCTTGGAGCGTCTTGTATTATATGATTCTTTGCTTGTTTTGCATTTTAGTTTGTCACAATCATCCTTTCTGGACACACCTATTTGAGAGAGCAAAATGATGCTATGATTTGTTAGAATTGCTTTGTGTGCTTCACTTAAATTTTTTGAGCTATGGAATTGCTCTAGTGCTTCACTTGTATCTTTTTTAGCACGATGGTGCTTTAATTTTTTAAGAAATACTCTCTTTCTTCACTTAGATTTATTTGAGAGTTAGTAAATTTTTTAAGAAATTCTCTCATGCTTCACTTATATTATTTTGAGAGTCAAAAAATTTAATGCTCATGTTCTTCACTTAAATTTATTTGAGAGCTAGTCATAAGCAATGGTAATATATTAACCTAGTCCCAAAGTGGTAGATATCCAAGAGGAATATAATAAAAACTTTCATGAAGATCATTGGACAAAATAAACTTGATTCTTTGTAATGGTTTTGAGATATGATGATAGTAATATGTGAGTTATGTTGGTGAGCAATTATGCTTTAGTAAGAATATTGGTGTTAAGGTTTGTGATTCCCTATGCAAGCACGAAATTCAATAGTTATGCAATGAAATTATATGCTACTTGTGGTGCATTATTCTGTGTTAGTTATGCTTAATGCTCTCTTATGTGAATTTTTATTTCTTGGTTGGTTGCTTCTCAATCTATTCGCTAGCTTTTCCTTGTACTAAGTGAGAATACTACTTGTGCATACAAAATCCTTAAACCCAGTTGTGCCAAATGAGTCCACCATACCTACCTATATGCGGTATTTCCATGCCATTCCAAGTAAATTTTTATGCGCCATCTCTAATTTTCAAAATGAATTTCCTTTTTGTGTGCCTGTACTTCTCACGAAGCGACAGGGGGTGGCCAATTTTTTTCCAGGCTAGATGTGTTATTCTCAAGATGAGTGTTTATTCACTTGTCATTGCACGAGAGTGTGGCGGTAATAGGGATGCCCAGTCCCAAAATCAAAAAGAAATTTACATTATGTGGTCTAATAGTAAATTCCTTGGAAAGTGTTGGTATGGAAGGCCCCTGTGGATACGGCTAGCCATGGATTGTGAAAGAATGGTAGAAAAAGGAATATACTTTATTTTATGTTTGGAAACCGCCTATGATATATCTAGCATGGAAAGTATTGGGAACTACTCAGTTGTTTTCGTTGATGGGAAAAGCATGCCTCTCAAAATATTTTCTCTCCCAATTTAAGCTTTGAGCTCTGGCACCTCTACAAATCTTTGCTTCCCTCTGCGAAGGGCCTATCTATTTGCTTTATGGAATTTTTATTTTTATTTGAGTCTCCATCTTCTCTTATAAAGCACCAACTATGGAGCACTATGATCATACTTGTGCACTGGATGTAGCTAATATTCAAGTGTGTTTCGTGAATGGATCAATGATTGAGCATGATGGGCTAGGGATATATTTCTTTAGTGTTGATATTTTGAGAGACATGGTTGCTTGTTGATATGCTCGAGTATTGAAATCTTCATCTCAGATATAGACTATTGCTTTGAACCATCTAAATGTCTAAATGTCCATGCTACAAAAGAAAAGAATATGTGATGAACATGTTAGGCAACATTCCACATCAAAATCTCTGTTTTTATCATTTACCTACTCGAGGACGAGCAGGAATTAAGCTTGGGGATGCTAATATATCTCCAACGTATCTATAATTTTTTATTGTTCCATGTTGTTATATTATAATTCTTGGATCTTTTATATTCATTTTATAGCAACTTTATATCATTTTTTGGGACTAACCTATTGACATACTGCCCACTGCTAGTTGCTGTTTTTTGCTTGTTTTTTACTTCGCAGAATATCCATATCAAAGGGAGTCCAAACACTGTGGAACATTTTGGAGATTTTTTTTCTGCCTAGAAGACAACTTGGGAGCCAAGGAAGTGCATGAGGGAAGGCCCGTGGGGCCCACCACCCACCTGGGCGCGCCAGAGGCCCCTGGCGCACCCTGATGGGTGGTGGGGCCCATGGAGGTCCTTTCCACCGCCTCTCAGCTCTATAAATAACGAAATATTCCAAAAACCCTAGTGGACTCGATGAAACACAATTCCAGCCGCCGCAAGTTCCAAAACCATGAGATACAATCTAAAGGCCCTTTCCTGCACCTTGCGGGAGGGGAACACGGTCACGGAGGGGTTCATCATCCTCATTGGTGCTCCTTCGATGATGCATGAGTAGTTTACCACAGACCTACGAGTCCGTAGGCAGTAGCTAGATGTCTTCTTCTCTCTTTTTGATTCTCAATACAATGTTCTCCTCGATGTTCTTGGAGATCTATTTGATGTAATGACTTTTTGCGGGGTGTTTGTTGTGATCCAATGAATTGCGAGTTTATGATCAGTTCTATCTATGAATATTATTTGAGTCTTCTTTAATCTCTGATGTGCATGATTATTATAGCCTCGTATTTCTTCTCCAAAACATTGGCTTGGTTTGGCCAACTAGATTGATTTTTCTTCCAATGGGAAAAGGTGCTTTGTGATGGGTTCGATCTTACAGTGTCCTCACCTAGTGACAGAAGGGGTAGCGAGGCACACAAGTATCATAGCTATTATGGATAAAAAATATAGGGTCTATTCCTACAAGAATAGATCTTGTCTACATCATGCCATCGTTCTTATTGCATTACTCAGTAGATGCATGCTGGATAACGGTCGATGTGTGGAGTAATAGTAGTAGAGGCAGGCAGGAGTCGATCTACTAAGCTTGGATGTGATGCCTATATACATGATCATTGCCTTGGATTTCGTCATAATGATATGCTCTTGTATCAATTTCCCAACAGTAATTTGTTTACCCACCGTATGCTATTTTCACGAGAGAAGCCACTAGTGAAATCTACGCCCCCCGGGTCTATTTTCTATCATATTGTTTGCAGATCTATTATTCCAAAAACCCAAAAATACCTTGCTGCACTTTTTCTTTCTTTATCTTATTTTGTGTTTTTACTAGATCTATTTATCCAATCTCATACAATTTCATCTATCTTAATACCGAGGAGGCATTGACAACCCCTCTTACGCATTGGGTTGCAAGTATTTGTTCTTTGTGTGCAGGTATCATTCTGTCGGGGGATATCGGCCTCCACGAGCACCTATGGGGACGGGGCCCTTGTCGGTTCGGCGGGGGCGGAGGTTGCACAAAGAGCAGATCGAGGCGACACACACACACAACGATTTTACCCAGCTTCGGGCCGCATGGATGCGTAAAACCCTACTGCTGCATGTCTGGTTGATTCGAGCTCTTGCTCTGGAGCGCAAGAAGCTACAGTAAGTTGGAGCTGGACATAGACGAGGGTCTACTGGGTGTCCTCCTGGTTTTCTGTTCCTCTCCTAGGGTTCCCCCCCTTCCCTCTACGTGCGCCCGGGCCTCCTTTTATATGCTAAGGGGTTTCCCACAGGTAGCGACGCAGGTGAGGGTAAAAATGGCAAGGAACTGTGCGAATAGTGGCCGCACAGTGCTATCGCACCTAACTCTGACGACAGGGGACAAAGGCATTAAATGCCGGTCTGGATCGCCTGAACAGTGCCGAGGCGGACTGTTAGGGACGCCTCCGCTTGCCACGGGGGCGACTCCGCCAACGTCGCATGCCATGCGCGCGCGCCAGGCTGCGCGGCGCCCCGCCGCGTGTCTCTGGGGAAGCTCCAGAGTGACGCGTGGGCAGGTGAGCTGGAGCGCATGATTACTTATATGCATGATTACTTATAACGTCGTATTTATTCTTTGAATCTTTGGTTTAGTTAGGCCGACTAGATCGTTTTTTCTTGCCATGGGAAGAGGTGCTTCGTGACGGGTTCGGTCGTGCGGTGTTCTTTCACAGTGACAGAAAGGGCAGCAAGACACGTATTGGTCGTTGCCATTAAGGATAATAAGTGTGGTCTATTCCTTGATGAATATATCTTGTCTACATCCTGTCATCGTTCTTATTGCATTACTCCATTTTTTCATGAACTTAATGATGGGAATCGTTGCATGGAAAACAAAAAATTTCTACACACACGCAATGATCTATCCATGGAGATGCAAAGCAACGCGGGGGAGAGTGTGTCTACGTACCCTCGTAGACCGTAAGAGGAAGCGTTTATTCAACGCGGTTGATGTACTTGTACATCTTCGCGATCTGCCCGATCAAGTACCGAACGCACGGCATCTCCGCGTTCTGCACACGTTCAGCTCGGTGTCGTCCTCGCCATCTTGATCCAGCAAGTGGGGCGAGGTAGTAGATGAGTTCAGTCAGCATAACAGCATGGTGATGGTGGTAGTGAAGCAATCCCCCAGGGATTCGCCTAAACATTGCGACTATCTAGATCAGAGGAGTAAACTAGAGGCGGAGGGGTGCCGACACACGGCGTGGAATAAGCTGTGTATTTTGTGGCACCCCTCCGCACACACAGTGTGTGTGTGTGTGTGTATGTGTGGGAGGGAAGGAGGCATCCCCAAGGGCGCCCCAAGTGGTGTGGCAGCAGCCCTAGGGCTCCTCCCTTTGGTGCGCCCCCTGCCAAATATTGGCAGAAGGGGGAAGGAAAAGGGGGGAGGCGCCCTCTTCTTTCCTTCATTCCCTCTCTAGGATATGGTAAGAGGACGTGGCGCCTCCCTCTTCCATCTAATTGGGTGTGGCTGCCTTAGGGGGGCGCACCAGCCCATGTGGGCTGGTGTGCAACCCTCTACTTGGCCCACTAAGGCTCAATACTCCCCCGGTGCCTCCAGAACCCCTTCCGGTATTCCAATAACTCTCCGGTGCATTCCGAAACCATTCCGGAGACCAAATAGCATCGTCCTATATATCAATCTTTACCTCCGGACCATTCCGGAGCTGCTCGTCATGTCCGTGAACTTATCTGGACTCCGAACAACATTCGGACACCAAACCACATAACTCATATAATACCAAATCGACATCGAACATTAAGCGTGCGGACCCTACGGGTTTGAGAGCTATGTAGACATGACCGAGACACCTCTCCGGTCAATAACCAATAGTAGAACCTGGATACCCATATTGGCTCCTACATATTCTACGAAGATATTTATCGGTCGAACCGTTATGACAACATACGTAATTCCCTTTGTCCATCGGTATGTTACTTTCCCAAGATTCGATCGTCGTATCTTCATACCTAGTTCAATCTCATTACTGACTAGTCTGTTTACTCGTTCTGTAATACATAATCTTGTGATTAACTCCTTAGTCGTTTGCTTGCAAGCTTATGATGTATATTATCAAGAGGGCCCAAAGATACATCTCCGATACTCGGAGTGACAAATCCTAATCTCGATTTATGCCAACCCAAGAAACACCTTCGTATATACCTGTAGAGCATATTTATAATCACCTAGTTACGTTGTGACGTTTGATAGCACATAAGGCATTCCTTCGGCATCCGGGAGTTGCATAATCTCATAGTCGAAGGAATAAGTATTCGACATACAAGAAAGCAGTAGCAATGAACTGTATGATCAAATGTTAAGCTAATGGATGGGTCTTGTGTGATCCCGTTATCAAACGACAACACATGTCTATGGTTATGAAACCTTAACAATCTTTGATCAACGAGGTAGTCTAGTAGAGGCTCACTAGGGACACGGTATTCGTTTATGTATTCACACATGTATTTAAGTTTCCAATACAATTCTAGCATGAATAGTAAACCTTTATCATGTATAAGGAAATATAAAATAACAACTTTATTATTGCCTCTAGGGCATATTTCCTTTAGTCTCCCACTTGCACTAGAGTCAATAATGTAGCTCACATTGCCATGTGATTAACACCAATAGTTCACATCGCCATGTGATTAACACTCATAGTTCACATCGCCATGTGACCAATACCCAAAGGGTTTACTAGAGTCAATAATCTAGTTCACATCGCCATGTGATTAACACCCAAAGAGTACTAAGGTGTGATCATGTTTTGCTTGTGAGAGAGATTTAGTCAACGGGTCTGCCACATTCAGATCCGTATGTATTTTACAAATTTCTATGTCTACAACGCTCTGCACGGAGCTACTCTAGCTAATTGCTCCCACATTCAATATGTATCCAGATTGAGACTCAGAGTCATCCGGATCAGCGTTAAAGCTTGTATCGACGTAACCATTTACGACGAACTCTTTGTCACCTCCATAACCGAGAAACATTTCCTTAGTCTTCTTTAGGTACCTAAGGATAATTTTGACCGCTGTCCAGCGATCTACTCCTGGATCACTATTGTACCCCCTTGCCAGACTCATGCCAAGGTACATAATAAGTCTGGTACACAACATGACATACTTTATAGAACCTATGGCTGAGGCATAGGGAATGGCTTTCATTCTCTCTCTATCTTCTGCCGTGGTCGGGTTTTGAGTCTTACTCAACTTCACACCTTGCAACACATAAAAGAACCCTTTCTTTGACTGATCCATTTTGAACATCTTCAAAATCTTGTCAAGGTATGTGCTTTGTGAAAGTCCTATTAAGCGTCTCAATCTATCTCTATAGATCTTGATGCCCAATATATAAGTAGCTTCACCGAGGTCTTCCATCAAAAAATTCTTATTCAAGTATCCTTTTATGCTATCTAGAAATTCTACATCATTTCCAATCAACAACATGTCATCTACAGATAATATTAGAAATGCTACAGAGCTCCCACTGACTTTCTTGTAAATACAGGCTTCACGGAAAGTCTGTATAAAACCATATGCTTTGATCACCTCATCAAAGCGTATATTCCAACTCTGAGATGCTTGCACCAGTCCATAGATGGATCGTTGGAGCTTTCACACTTTGTTAGCACCTTTAGGATCGACAAAACCTTTTGGTTGCATCATATACAACTCTTATTGAAGAAATCCATTAAGGAATGCAGTTTTGACATCCATTTGCCAGATTTCAGAATCATAAAATGTGGTGGTTGCTAACATGATTCGGATGGACTTAAGCATCTCTATGGGTGAGAAAGTCTCATCGTAGTCAACCCCTTGAACTTGTCGAATTTTTTTTGCAACAAGTCGAGCTTTGTAGATGGTGACATTACCATCAGCGTCATTCTTCTTCTTGAAGATCCATTTATTCTCAATGGCTTGCTGATCATCAGGCAAGTCCACCAAAGTCCCCACTTTGTTCTCATACATGGATCCTTTCTCAGATTTCATGGCCACTAGCCATTTATCGAAATCTGCGCTCATCATAGCTTCTTCATAGTTCGTAGGTTCGCCATGGTCTAGTAACTTGACTTCCAGGACATGATTACCGTACCACTCTGGTGGGGAACGTGCTCTGTTCCACCTACAAGGTCTAGTAGTAACTTGATCTGAAGTTTCATGATCATCATCATTAGCTCCCTCTATAGTTGGTGTAGGCATCACGGGAACGGATTTCTCTGATGTGCTACTTTCCAAATTGAGAGAAGGTACAATTACCTCATCAAGTTCTACTTTTCTCCCACTCGCTTCTTTTGAGAGAATCTCCTTCTCTTGAAATGTTCCATTCTTGGCAACAAAGATCTTGCCTTCAGATCTATGGTAGAAGGTGTACCCAATTGTTTCCTTGGGTTATCCTATGAAGACGCACTTCTCCAATTTGGGTTCGAGCTTATCATGCTGAAGCCTTTTGACATAAGTGTCGTAACTGTTGGGGAACGTAGCAGAAATTCAAAATTTTCCTACGTGTCACCAAGATCTATCTATGGAGAAACCAACAATGAGGGGAAGGAGAGTGCATCTACATACCCTTGTAGATCGCTAAGCGGAAGCGTTCAAGAGAACGGGGTTGAAGGAGTCGTACTCGTCGTGATCCAAATCACCGATGATCCTAGTGCCGAACGGACGGCACCTCCGCGTTCAACACACGTACAGCCCGGTGACGTCTCCCATGCCTTGATCCAGCAAGGGGAGAGGGACAGGTCGAGGAAGACTCCATCCAGCAGCAGCACAACGGCGTGGTGGTGATGGAGGAGCGTGGCAATCCTGCAGGGCTTCGCCAAGCACCGCGAGAGAGGAGGAGGGAGAGAAGTAGCGCTGCGCCAAGAGGCAGAGATCAGATCGTGTATCATGGGCAGCCCCAGGCCTCACTATATATAGGGGAGAGGGAGGAGGGTGCGCCCCCTCTAGGGTTCCCACCCCTAGGGGGGGCGGCAGCCCTAGATGGGAAAGGGGGAGGTTGCCAAGAGGCGAGGGGAGAGGGAGGCGCACCAGTATGGGCCTTAGGGCCCATCTGCCCTAGGGTTTGCCCCCTTCTCCTCTCCCTTGCGCCTTGGGCCCTTGTGGGGGGGGGGGGGCGCACCAGCCCACTTGGGGCTGGTCCCCTCCCACACTTGGCCCACGCAACCTTCTGGGGCTGGTGGCCCCACTTGGTGGACCACCGGACACCTCCGGTGGTCCCGGTACACTACCGGTGATGCCCAGAACTCTTCCGGTGGCCTAAACCATACTTCCTATATATAAATCTTTACCTCCGGACCATTCCAGAACTCCTCGTGACGTCCGGGATCTCATCCGGGACTCCGAACAACATTCGGTAACCACATACAAACTTCCTTTATAACCCTAGCGTCATCGAACCTTAAGTGTGTAGACCCTACGGGTTCGGGAGACACGCAGACATGACTGAGACGTTCTCCGGTCAATAACCAACAGCGGGATCTGGATACCCATGTTGGCTCCCACATGTTCCACGATGATCTCATCGGATGAACCACGATGTCAAGGACTTAATCAATCCCGTATACAATTCCCTTTGTCTATCGGTACGATACTTGCCCGAGATTCGATCGTCGGTATCCCGATACCTTGTTCAATCTCGTTACCGGCAAGTCTCTTTTACTCGTTCCGTAACACATCATCCCGTGATCAACCCCTTGGTCACATTGTGCACATTATGATGATGTCCTACCGAGTGGGCCCAGAGATACCTCTCCGTTTACACGGAGTGACATATCCCAGTCTCGATTCGTGCCAACCCAACAGACACTTCTGGAGATACCTGTAGTGCACCTTTATAGTCACCCAGTTACGTTGTGACGTTTGGTACACCCAAAGCATTCCTACGATATCCGGGAGTTGCACAATCTCATGGTATAAGGAAATGATACTTGACATTAGAAAAGCTTTTGCATACGAACTACAATCTTTGTGCTAGGCTTACGATTGGGTCTTGTCCATCACATCATTCTTCTAATGATGTGATCCCGTTATCAATGACATCCAATGTCCATGGTCAGGAAACCGTAACCATCTATTGATCAACGAGCTAGTCAACTAGAGGCTTACTAGGGACATGGTGTTGTCTATGTATCCACACATGTATCTGAGTTTCCTATCAATACAATTCTAGCATGGATAATAAACGATTATCATGAACAAGGAAATATAATAATAAACTATTTATTATTGCCTCTAGGGCATATTTCCAACAGTCTCCCACTTGCACTAGAGTCAATAATCTAGTTCACATCGCCATGTGATTAACACTCACAGGTCACATCGCCATGTGACCAACATCCAAAGAGCTTACTAGTGTCATTAAACTAGTTCACATCATCATGTGATTAAGACTCAATGAGTTCTAGGGTTTGATCATGTTTTTCTTGAGAGAGGTTTTAGTCAACGGGTCTGCAACATTCAGATCCGTATGTACTTCGCAAATCTCTAGGTCATTTCCTAGATGCAGTTACGACGCTCTATTTGGAGCTATTCCAAATAACTGTTCTACTATACGAATCCAGTTTACTACTCAGAATAATCTGGATTAGTGTCAAAGTTTGCATCGGCGTAGCCCTTTACGACGAACTCTTTTACCACCTCCATAATCGAGAAAATTCCTTAGTCCACTAGTTACTAAGGATAACCTTGACCGTTGTCCTGTGATCCATTTCTAGATCACACTTGTACCCCTTGACTGACTCATGGTTTGGCACACTTCAGGTGAGGTACACAACATAGCATACTTTAGAGCCTACGACTAAAGCATAGGGGACGACCTTCGTCCTTTCTCTCTATTCTGCCGTGGTCATGTCTTGAGTCTTGCTCAATACTCACACCTTGTAACACAGTCGAGAACTCCTTCTTTGCTGATCTATTTTGAACTCCTTCAAAATCTTGTCGTGGTATGTGTTTGTTTGAAAGTACTATTAAGCGATTCTGATCTATCCTTATAGATCTTGATGCTCAATGTTCAAGTAGCTTAATCCAGGTTTTCCATTGAAAAACACTTTTCAAATAACCCTATATGCTTTCCAGAAATTCTACATCATTTCTGATCAACAATATGTCAACAACATATACTCATCAGAAATTCTATAGTGCTCCCACTCACTTCTTTGGAAATACAAGGTTCTCATAAACTTTGTATAAACCCAAAAATATTTGATCATCTCATCAAAGTGTACATTCCAACTCCGAGATGCTTACTCCAGTCCTTAGAAGGATTGCTGGGGCTTTGCATACTTGTTAGCATCTTTCAGGATCGAAAAAATCTTCTGGTTGTATTACATACAACCTTTCCTCAAGAACAAGGAAACAATATTTTGACATCCTATCTGCAAGATTTCATAAATAATGCAGTACCTGCTAATTCCAACAGACTCTTAGCATCGCTACGAGTGAGAAAGTCTCATCGTAGTCAACTCCTTGAACTTATCGGGAAACATCTTAAAGACAAGTCGAGCTTTCTTAATGGTGACATTTACCATCATTGTCCGTCTTCCTTTTTAAAATCCATCTGTACTCAACAGCCTCACGACCATTGAGCCGTTCTGCCAAAGTCTACACTTTGTTTTCATACATGGATCCTCTCTCGGATTTTATGGCCTCGAGCCATTCATCGGAATCCGGGCCCACCATCACTTCTCCATAGCTCGTAGGTTCATCGTTGTCTAGCAACATGACGTCCAAGACAGGATTACGTACCATTCTGAAGTAGTACGCATCCTTGTCATCCTACGAGGTTTGGGAGTGACTTGATCCAAAGTCTCATGATCACTATCATAAGCTTCCACATCAATTGGTGTAGGTGCCATAGGAACAACTCATGTGCCCTGCTACACTCTAGTTGAAGTGACGGTTCAATAACCTCATCAAGTCTCCACCATCCTCCCACTCAATTCTTTCGAGAGAAACTTTTCCTCGAGAAAGGACCCGATTCTAGAAACAATCCCTATTGCTTTCGGATCTGAGACAGGAGGTATACCCAACTGTTTTGGGTGTCCTATGAAGATGCATTTATCCGCTTTGGGTTCGAGCTTATCAGCCTGAAACTTTTTCACATAAGCGTCGTGACCCCAAACTTTTAAGAAACAACAGCTTAGGTTTCTCTAAACCATAGTTCATACGGTGTTGTCTCGATGGATTTGCGTGGTGCCCTATTTAAAGTGATTGCAGTTGTCTCTAATGCCTAACCCATGAACGATAGTGGTAATTCGATAAGAGACATCATGGTATGCATCATATCCGATAGGGTGCAGTTATGATGTTCGGACACACCATCACTCTATGGTGTTCCAGGCGGTACTAGTCGTGAAACAATTTCCACAATGTCTCAATTGTGTACCAAACTCGCAACTCAGATATTCATCTCTATGATCATATCATGGATATTTTATCCTCTTGTCACGACGATATTCAACTTCATTCTGAAATTACTTGAAACATTCAATAATTCAGACTTGTGTTTCATCAAGTAAATATGCTCAGTATCTACTCAAATCATCTGTGAAGTAAGAGCATAACGATATCCACTGCGTGCCTCAGCACTCATTGGACTGCACACATCAAAATGTGTTACTTCCAACAAGTTGCTTTCTTGTTCCATTTTACTGAAACCGAAGCTTTGAGTCATCTTTGCCCATGTGGTATGATTTGCATGTCTCAAGCGATTCAAAATCAAGTGAGTCCAAACGGTCCATCTGCATGGAGTTTCTTCATGCGTATATACCAATAGACATGGTTCACATGTCTCAATCCTTTTTCAAAAGATGAGTGAGTCCAAAGATCCATCAACATGGAGCTTCTTCATGCGTTCTATACCAATATGACTTACATGGCAGTGCCACAAGTAGGTGGTACTATCATTACTATCTTATATCTTTTGGCATGAACATGTGTATCACCATGATCGAGATTCAATAAACCATTCATTTTAGGTGCTAGACCATTCAAATAAATAGAGTAACCATTATTCTCCTTAAATGAATAACCGTATTGCGATAGACATAATCCAATCATGTCTATGCTCAACGCAAACACCAAACAACAATTATTTAGGTTTAACACCAATCTCGATGGTAGAGGGAGCGTGCGATGCTTGATCATATCAACCTTGGAAGCACTTCCAACACATCTCGTCAGCTCACCTTTAGCTAGTCTCGTTTATTCCGTAGCTCTTATTTCGAGTTACTAACACTTAGCAACCGAACCGGTATCTAATACCCTGATGCTACTAGGAGTACTAGTAAAGTACACATTCACATAATGTATATCCAATATACTTCTATCGACAGCCTTCTCATCTACCAAATATCTAGGGTAATTCTGCTCAAGTGGCTGTTCCCCTTATTACAGAAGCACTCAGTCTCGGGTTTGGGTTCAACCTTGGGTTTCTCTACTAGAGCAGCAGCTGATTTGCCGTTTCATGAAGTATCCCTTCTTGCCCTTGCCCTTCTTGAAACTAGTGGTTTCACTAACCATCAACAATTGATGCTCCTTCTTGATTTCTACTTTCGCGGTGTCAAACATCTTGAATATTTCAAGGATCATCATATCTATCCCTGATATGTTATAGTTCATTACGAAGCTCTAGCAGCTTGGTGCCAATGACTTTGGAGAAACATCACTATCTTATCTGGAAGATCAACTCCCACTCGATTCAAGTGATTGTTGTACTCAGACAATCTGAGCACAAGCTCAACGATTGAGCTTTTCTCCCTTAGTTTGCAGGCCAAGAAAATCGTCGGAGGTCTTATACCTCTTGACATGGGCACGAGCCTGAAATCCCAATTTTAGCCCTCGAAACATCTCATATGTTCCGCGACATTTCAAAAAATGTCTTCGGTGCCCCAATTCTAAACCATTTATCATTACCGAACTATCATGTAGTCATCAAAACGTGTATGTCAGATGTTCGCAACATCCACAGACCACGTTCGAGGTCCAGTACACCGAGCGGTGCATTAAGGACACAAGCCTTCTACTGTCCGCATAATTGCTACTATCAACTTTCAACTATATTTTCTCTAGGAACATATCTAAAACAGTAGAACTAAAGCGCGAGCTTACGACATAATTTGCAAAGTCCTTTTGACTATGTTCAGGATAATTAAGTTCATCTTATGAACTCCCACTCAGATAGACATCCCTCTAGTCATCCAAGTGATTACATGATCCGAGTCAACTAGGCCGTGTCCGATCATCACGTGAGACGGACTAGTCATCATCGGTGAACATCTTCATGTTGATCGTATCTACCATACGACTCATGCTCGACCTTTCGGTCTCTTGTGTTCCGAGGCCATGTCTGTACATGCTAGGCTCGTCAAGTCAACCTAAGTGTTTCGCGTGTGTAAATCTGGCTGACACCCATTGTATGTGAACGTAAGAATCTATCACACCCGATCATCACGTGGTGCTTCGAAACGACGAACTTTCGTAACGGTGCACAGTTAGGGGGAACACTTTCTTGAAATTTTAATGAGGGATCATCTTATTTACTACCGTCGTTCTAAGCAAATAAGATGTATAAACATTATAAACATCACATGCAATCAAATAGTGACATGATATGGCCAACATCATATTGCTCCTTTTGATCTCCATCTTCGGGGCTCCATGATCATCATCGTCACCGGCATGACACCATGATCTCCATCATCATGATCTCCATCATCATGATCTCCATCATCGTGTCTTCGTGAAGTTGTCTCGCCAACTATTACTTCTACTACTATGGCTAACGGTTAGCAATAAAGTAAAGTAATTACATGACGTTTATGTTGACATGCAGTTCATAAATAAATTAAAGACAGCTCCTATGGCTCCTGCCGGTTGTCATACTCATCGACATGCAAGTCGTGATTCCTATTACAAGAACATGATCAATCTCATACATCACGTATATCATTCATCACATCCTTTTGGCCATATCACATCACATGGCATACCCTGCAAAAACAAGTTAGACGTCCTCTAATTGTTGTTTGCATGTTTTACGTGGCTGCTATGGGTTTCTAGCAAGAACGTTTCTTACCTACGCAAAACCACAACATGATATGTCAATTGCTATTTACCCTTCATAAGGACCCTTTTCATCGAATCCGATCCGACTAAAGTGGGAGAGACTGGCACCCGCTAGCCACCTTATGCAACTAGTGCATGTCAGTCGGTGGAACCTGTCTCACGTAAGTGTACGTGTAAGGTCGGTCCGGGCCGCTTCATCCCACAATGCCGCCGAATCAATATTGACTAGTAACGGTAAGCATATTGAACAAAATCAACGCCCACAACTACTTTGTGTTCTACTCGTGCAAAGAATCCACGCAATAGACCTAGCTCATGATGCCACTGTTGGGGAACGTAGCAGAAATTCAAAATTTTCCTACGTGTCACCAAGATCTATCTATGGGGAAACCAGCAACGAGGGGAAGGAGAGTGCATCTACATACCCTTGTAGATCGCTAAGCGGAAGCGTTCAAGAGAACGGGGTTGAAGGAGTCGTACTCGTCGTGATCCAAATCACCGATGATCCTAGTGCCGAACGGACGGCACCTCCGCGTTCAACACACGTACAGCCCGGTGACGTCTCCCATGCCTTGATTCAGCAAGGGGAGAGGGGGAGGTTGAGGAAGACTCCATCCAGCAGCAGCACAACGGCGTGGTGGTGATGGAGGAGCGTGGCAATCCTGCAGGGCTTCGCTAAGCACCGCGAGAGAGGAGGAGGGAGAGAAGTAGGGCTGTGCCAAGAGGCAGAGATCAGATCGTGTATCATGACTGAGACGTTCTCCGGTCAATAACCAACAGCGGGATCTGGATACCCATGTTGGCTCCCACATGTTCCACGATGATCTCATCGGATGAACCACGATGTCAAGGACTTAATCAATCCCGTATACAATTCCCTTTGTATATCGGTACGATACTTGCCCGAGATTCGATCGTCGGTATCCCGAAACCTTGATCAATCTCGTTACCGGCAAGTCTCTTTTACTCGTTCCGTAACACATCATCCCGTGATCAACCCCTTGGCCACATTGTGCACATTATGATGATGTCCTACCGAGTGGGCCCAGAGATACCTCTCCGTTTACACGGAGGCTTACTAGGGACATGGTGTTGTCTATGTATCCACACATGTATCTGAGTTTCCTATCAATACAATTCTAGCATGGATAATAAACGATTATCATGAACAAGGAAATATAATAATAACCTATTTATTATTGCCTCTAGGGCATATTTCCAACTGTAACCCCAAATTAAAAAAATGAGATCTTAGGTTTCTTGCCAAAGCACAGTTCATAAGGTGTCGTCTCAATAGATTTATATGGTGCCCTATTTAACGTGAATGCAGCTGTCTCTAATGCATAACCCCAAAATGATAGTGGTAAATCGGTAAGAGACATCATAGAACGCACCATATCTAATAAAGTACAGTTATGATGTTCGGGCACACCATTACGCTGTGGTGTTCCAGGTGGCGTGAGTTGTGAAACTATTCCACATTGTTTTAAATGAAGACCAAACTCATAACTCAAATATTCGCCTCCAAGATCAGATCATAGAAACTTTATTTTCTTGTTATGATGATTTTCTACTTCACTCTGAAATTCTTTGAACTTTTCCAATGTTTCAGACTTGTGTTTCATCAAGTAGATATACCCATACCTACTCTAATCATCTGTGAAGGTCAGAAAATAACGATACCCGCCGCGTGCTTCAATACTCATCGGACCACATACATCGGTAGTATTATTTCCAATAAGTCATTAGCTCGCTCCATTGTTCCGGAGAACTGAGTTTTAGTTGGTAGTATCAAATGGTTCGCAAGTATCAAATGAGTCATAATCAAGTGATTCCAAAAGCCCATATGTTTGGAGTTTCTTCATGCGCTTTACACCAATATGACCTAAACGGCAGTGCCACAAATATGTTGCACTATCATTATCAACTTTGCATATTTTGGCATCAATATTATGAATATGTGTATCACTACGATCGAGATTCCATAAACCATTTACATTGGGTGTATGACCATAGAAGGTTTTTATTCATGTAAATAGAACAACAATTATTCTCTGACTTAATGAATAACCGTATCACAATAAACATGATACAATCATATTCATGCTCAACGCAAACACCATATAACATTTATTTAGGTCCAACACTAATCCCGAAGGTAGAGGGAGTGTGCGATGGTGATCTTATCAACCTTGGAATCACTTCCAACACACATCGTCACCTCGCCCTTAACTAGTCTCTGTTCATTTTGCAACTCCTGTTTCGAGTTACTAATCTTAACAACTGAACTGATATCAAATACCCAGGTGCTACTATGAACACTAGTAAACTACACATCGATAACATGTATATCAAATATACCTTTGTTCACTTTCCCATCCTTCTTATCCGCCAAGTATTTGGGGCAGTTCCGCTTCCAGTGACCATTTCCTTTGCAGTAGAAGCACTCAGTTTCAGGCTTGGGTCTAGCTTTGGGTTTTCTCATGGGAGCGGCAACTTGTTTGCCATTCTTCTTGAAATTCCCACTACTGCAGGATGCTGCTAATGCGACACTACAATCAGAGACCCTTTGACAAAACTGTGTGCGATGCAATAATCGCAAACGGTGGTGTAGAAGAACCATAAAAAAAGGTGCAAAATGTTTGTGATGGCGGAGCCATCAAACACGGTTTAGATTTTAGTTGCGTGTGCGATTCAGGGCATATGGTTCAGTCCAATGAACTATTTGCGATAAGGCTGAACAAAAGGAACGGGCAGCCTGATGAAGGCGTGTGCGATATAGAGCATATGGTTCACTCGGATGAAGTGTTTGTGATTAGGCAACACAAAAGAAAAGGTCAGCCAGATCAAGGTGTGTGTGATTGAGGGCATACGCTTCAGAAGGATTAACTGTTTGCGATTAGGCAATAGAACAGAAACGGGTCAGCCAGATCAAAGTGTCTGTGATTGATGGCATACACTTCACATGGATGAACTGTTTGCGATTAGCCACAACAAACTGAAACAGTTAGATAGATCAACGTGTGTGCGCTAGATGGGCACATACATTCTAATTAAAAGAAGCATGCGTGGCGGTAATAACGAGCGCACATGGTTGTTGGAACAAGACGTGTGCTGACATTGCCTATTGCGGTGCACCCTATGGTGCAAACGCCACGTACACGGCCAAGAAGGTGTACGTGCCCATGTTACGCCTTCCGGGAATAGTGCCACACTTATAACCATTAGTAAATTTTGAGCATGTGTCCTGTCACAATTGTTTTTAGAAGAACGGGGAGGCCGCGTCCCGTCACATTCGAAATTGCAAACCTGTTCATACCGATCAAAACCTAAATGGTTTCCCACTTAGGAGCGTATTTCTACTCGGTTATAAATACTACTACTCCAAGATGACTGCACATTCCTCCTCAACTCCTCATCCACAAAAACAAACAAGTCATTCATCATCGTTCTCTTGCGTCTGCCATGGCTAGCGTGAGTTCTGGGTCGAGAGATTGCCACCAGGGAGAGGCGAGCCTGGAAACGGAAGCACGAGAGATGTCCCACCTCACCGTGAAAGCAACCAACATGTCCCGCCACGCGGCCGTAGCAGCAGAGAGGTCCTGCCGTGCCGCCGAAGCAGCACGGAGGTCCCGCCACGCCGTCGATGCAGCAGACTGGTCCGGCTGCGCCACGGAAGCAGAAGAGATGTCTTGCCACACCGCGAATGCAGAAGAGGTGTCCTCCCGCGCCGCGGCGGCCTGGGAAAATGTCTCGCGGGCAGACGAGGACTCTTACAGGCGCATGCGTGCCCTCGTCCTTAGGCAGATGTATCAGATCTCCAGCTGGGCGAGGTTGCAGGATGACCTGAAAGCCTCGTTTGAACAGTCTACCGGCGTCATCCGACAACTAAATGAGAGCAATGCGAAGCTCCAGGCCGAGCGCGACCTTCTGAGGGCGAAGATCATCGGAAGTGCGGAGCAGCAGGAGTAGACCACTGCCTTGTTGAAGAGGACTGGTGTCATCGTCGAGAAACTTATGGACGAGAATACCATGCTGCGCATCGAGCGCAGAAGGCTGGTGGAGGACTCCGTGGGTGCTCTCAAGCAGCATCTTGAGGACAAGAAAGAGCTCATTGCCGCTCGCTGCAGAGACTAGTTCCCGCGGCCTGCAGCAACGCATGAGGAAAGTAGAGATCAGCGAGACAGATTGTTGTCTTCCTTCTTCTTTTGCCCTTGTGTATTTTGGACGCTGCTGCATGTGGCTTTTTTTAACTATGTTCCTAAATATGTAAGACAATTATTATCCACTGTCATCGTCCTTATATTCATCATGCTTGCTATAAGTCGCAGTCAGTTCTATATAGGTCCGTCGGATCTTACATCAAGATCCGCGCAAAACTTTCTTTCCATATTTTCATTTTTCTCTCTTAAATCTCAGTCCAGTGAGACATATAGCCATGCCGTAGAACAGGTGCTCGGGCGCCATTAATGGATATGTTGGGAGGGAGGTGCATGGTGGGTAGCGGTCAAAGGGCTCTCCTCCCAATGAGCACGCGCAGGGGTCTGATCGCACGCCTCCCGTACTCAAATAGCTACCCCACACGACACCTCCTAGCCAATAAAAAAGTGGACGCGTGGCGGCATGTAATTGGTAAGTAGAACTCCCACGGTTTTAATAATACTTGTGTTTCCGGTTTGTAACGTGACAGCACTTGTTCCAAAATGATTTTATTGATTGTTAAAGTGTGCGCCTTCGCAAATCGGATAGAAAAATTACCACAGCATGTTAGTGCCGTGTCATGACACCATGCCAAGTTCCATGATTTTCAAGCATGTTTTGGATTTACAGGAATTAAAAAACCAAGTTTCTCAATCTTTTCGGCTGAGCCATGATGCCCAGATGTTTGAATTTCATTCCCATCTCTTGCATAGGACCTAGAAATTCACCCAAGGACACACATGTGATTTTTCAAACAACATTGGTGCACTAGAGCCTGTGCTTGTTGTTCAAATTTGAATTATGCACATTAAATGCGCAGAAACTCAATTCATGTATAAAAAAGGCCAAACGAACCCGGAATAATTCAAAAAATTACTTCTATTTGGTCTAATCTGCCTGTGTAAAAAAATTAAGGCGGGAGAAGGAGTGTACGTATGTCGTTTCGCACACGGAGGTGAAACGTTCCCTCTCGGAACCACGAGCCTTCTTAAGGGAAGCTCCGGTTTGCAAGAAGCTTACACCAAAGCTTGTCCCAATTCGGCCAAAAAATTACCGCAGCATGTTGTGCCATGTCATAACACCATGCCAAGTTTCATGACTTTCAAGCGTGTTTTGGATTTACAGGAATTAAAAAACCAAGTTTCTCAATCTTTCCGGCCGAGCCACGACGCCTACATGTTTGAATTTCACTCCCATCTCTTGCATGGGACCTAGAAATTCACCCAAGGACACACATGTGATTTTTCAAACAACTTTGGTGCACTAGAGCATGTGCTTGTAGTTCAAATTTGAATTATGCACATTAAATGCGCAAAAACTCAATTAACATATAAAAAAGGCCAAATAAATCCGGAATAATTCCAAAATTTAGCACCATACTTCTATTTACACTACAAAAAAAGACACATCCGTGACATTTTGTGCCGAACAATTTTTTCTGTCATACTTATGACACTTCTATGACAATAATTATGACAAAACACAGAATCATCATAGATGTGGTGGGGTCCTACTTCTATGACAAAAAATCATGACAGAAAATGGGCTTTTCGTCCTAGGCGGGCCGGAGACGCAGTTGCATGACATTCTTTGGGCCGTCCATGACGGAAAAACCGTGGTAGAAGCAAGGGCGAGGAAAATATCGGGGTGTTCCCGGTTACGGTGGGTGGTCGGGGTCGAGCGATGCGCGTTTCTCTCGTACACGCACGCGCGTGTCTTTGAGGCATTGGGCTCTAACTGAACCCGAGTGAGGCGTTGGGCTCTAACTAAACCCGAGCGATTGCACTAGAGGCTACGCGTTACTGAACCCGAGTGATCGATCGATGGCTGTTAACTGAACCTGATCGAGCGATTCCTTCGCTACTGCTGCTAACTGAAGCCGATCGATGCTTCCTCTGGATGAACAGTGAGTGTTGCTGGGGGGGGGGGTGGATGAACAGTTCCCGGTGGGGGCGGATGAACAGGACCCCGTAGTGTTGCCTCTGGATGAACAGGACCCCGATCGATCGAGCCGGTTGGGGCTGGATGAACAGGACCCCGTGGAGGGCAGGATGAATAGGACCATCCCGTGGAGGGCAGGATGAACAGTAGACGGTGGAGGGCTAGATGAACAGTAGCCCGTGGAGGGGTGGTTAAACATGAGCCCGTGGAGAGGGCTGGTTGAACAGTAGCTGGTGGAGTAGCGCGCAGTGGAGGCTGGATGAACAGGAGCCCGTGGATGAACAGTAGCAGGTGGAGGCTGGAGGAGGTCGACGATGGATGAACAGTAGCCCGTGGAGGCTGGAGGGGGTCGACGGTGGAGATGAACAGTATCCCGTGGAGTCCCGTTTTGTGGTACACCACACCCGTCCTGATGAACAGGACCCCCATTTCGACCGTAGCGCCCCAACACAAGTCCGTTTCCTCCGTTTTGTGGTACGCCACACCCCTCCCGATCAACAGGACCCCCGTTTCGACCGTAGGAGGTCCATTTCCTCCGTTTTGCGTTACGCCAGACCCCTCCCGATGAACAGGATCCCGTTTCGAACGTGGCCGCTCGAACACAAGGCTGTTTCCTCCGTTCTGTGGTACACCAGGCCTCGTTTCCATTGGCTGTTCCGTCCAAGCCCTCCCGATGAACACGACGGCGCATTCCGTTCCAACCTAGCCGGTTGGCTCCCCATGAACATGACGACGACATTGTTTCTCCGTCCTGACCCAGCCATATACACGAGCCCTGGCCGTACGTATGCGCGAGTAGGCGTTCGAGACCCTGCCCGTATGTACGTACGTGGCCGTATTTTCTTTCTTGCACACTGGCCGTTGTACGTACGTGTACATGCTACGTGTGCGCCTCTACTACGACACGTGCACGCCTCTACATCGACCAGTATGTACGTACACGTTCGTGACCAGAATGACAACACTACGTACGCTTCGACCAGGTGGGTCCCGATTGTCAGGCACTTCCTTGCCTGCAAAGATCTAGCTGGTGGGTCCCAACAGTCAGGGGGGCGAATCATTTCTTTTTTGCCCAGACGCACTTACTTGTGTGCGAAGATGTAGCTGGTGGGTCCCAGCAGTCAGGGGGAAATGTTTTTTTCGCAAAATACGGTGGCCCGTCCGGTGGGTCCCCGCTGTCAGGTGGAGGAATAATTATTTTCGACGTAATAAGGAGGCACTTCCTAGCTGCGGCCGTGGACCCAGCTATCAGCCTCTCCACATACAGTCCACGTCTGATGGAAGCTGTTCCTTGACCACGTTGACCATGCCGCGCCGAGAGCACCAGGGCGGTGGACACCGGCGAGGCCTAGGAAGGGGACGACGCGGAGCCGAGGAAGACGCGGCAGTGGATACCCACGCGTAGAGGAGTACGAGGGTTCACTGGTTCGCTGTGGTGTGAGGCTGCCGCCGCCGCAGAATAACAGGGGGGTGTGGGTGAGTAGAGGGATGGCCTGGCCAGCGGTGGGAGTAGCAGGGGCGGTGAGGCCTCCGCCACATCGCAACCGGCCACGGGAGGCAGGAGAACGAGGCACGACCGGCGCTGCTTTGGGCGGCTGGAGCAAGAAGACTAGAGGTTGAAGAAGCACTATGGCCGTTGGATGGACATCGTACGGTCACTGGAGCTAGAATTGTTCATATTGACTAAGTTGACAAAGCCATCCATCCCCGTCAACTTAGTTGGCCCACAAGTCAGCCTCCCACTATTGTGGGTCCCAGCTAGATGGGGCTATTCATTTTTTGTGCGTAATAAGGAGGCATTTCCTTGCGTGCGAAGATATAGCTGGTGGGTCCGACCTGTCAGCGGTGGGAACGTTTTTCGCGAAATACAGAGGCCCTTCCGGTGGGTCCCAGCTGTTAGGTGGAGGAATCATTATTTTGCGCATAATAAGGAGGCATTTCCTTGTGTGTGGCCGTGGACCCAGCTGTCAGCCTCTCCACGCACACTCTACTTCCGATGGTGTCGTTCATTGACCACGTTGACCACTCCGCGCCGAGCGCATCCAAGGCGGTGGACGACAGCGAGGCCCCGGACAGCAACGAGCCAGAGATGGGAAGACGGGGGAGTAGAGTCGCAGACGGAGAGGTGTATGAGGGTTAACTGGTTCTAGTGCGATGTGGTTCGGCAGTCGGTGGAGAAGAACAGGAGGTGTGGAGGGGTGGAGGGATGGCCTGGCCAACGGTGGAGTAGCGCTTCACAGCAAAGCGTGCTAAGCAGAGCTGCTAGCAGCAGGAGGCGAGAGCAGGTGGTCCTGGCGGTGCTGGAGGAAGAAGATGAGAGATTGAAGATGGATGCCGGTCGTTGGATGTAAATCCAACGGCTAACGATGTCAGAATCATTTGTTGACTAAGTTGACAATGACTTGCATTGGGTTCGACCTATTGGCCCACATTTCAGCCTCCAAAAATGTGCAACGTACTCAACACTTTTTTTTTCAGAATTTACAGTTTTTTTGCGAGGTAGAATTTACAGTCCATTTGATCTCTTTTTTTTGAACTATAGTCCATTAGCTGGGCTGGATGAATAAATAATGTAGTGTCCATGCGTCCCATTTATGTTTTTCCTAAAAAATTACAGGCCATTTGCACTTCTCAAAATACACGATTTTGCTGGGCTTATTCTAATTATAATGTTGGGGTGGGCGCAGCAATGTTATCAAAAAATTAACAGGGGCTGAGCATTTTGTTATATATATATATATATATATATTTAAATAATAAGTGATTTATTATTACATTGGTCCTTAAATCTTACCAAGCTTTTGTACACAATCACCAGGATTTTCGTTGCCAAAAAATCCAGGATTTTATTGTTAAGAAATTATTTTTATAAGTTAATAAGATGTGGGATATTGTTTTCCTACATATGTAAGTATCTGTTAAATATATGATGACAATAACAATAATATATAATAACATATAAAATAATTTCAATATATGTAATATAGTTAGAAGGGAAACATAAGTTGGACCAGGCGTTCCTATTCTTATATAGAAAAATAGAACAGACCTCTGCGTTTTCTTAAAAAATACATAAATTGGGTTGCCGATGTTTCAGGAAAAATAAAACCTCAGATGGGAGGTCCATAGGCCGGTCGATACATGACGGCCCTCAAGAAAATACAAACATGCCTATGGACCTCCCATCCGAGGTCGTGGGCTGCGCATGTTAAAAAATAAAGCCTAGACGGGGCAGCCCAAAACCCAGCTGATACTTGCTGCCCCCGTGATACCTGCCAGCTCCCCGGCTTCGTTGTGAATTTATCTCCTATAGTAACTATGTTGAAGCACCTAAAAAAATGTAACTATGTTGACAAACCCGTGGGCCCCAACGTCAGTATATCATTAGGAGGAAGTATTTTTTTCGATGAGGCACTTGCTTGCGTACGGCCATAGACCTGGTGGGTCCCGACTGTCCGCCTCTCCACGTACAGACCTCTCCAGATTCCTCTCGTTTGTTCAGCATGTTCACAACGGCAGACAGCGGCGTCCCTCGTTTTCTCTGATTTTCGCACACTCGACATTGTGTGGGCATCTTGAAAATAGCATATATTTTTGACTGTGCATCATATGAAGATGTGCTATGCATGAATGTTGATCAGCATGATGTTAACTAGCTGGTTGTTCCAGTTTCCACAATGAATAAAACTTCCAGCATGATGTTAACACAGTTTGAAAAGGTCGTGTTAATATAAATGCTCTGCCTCTCAAAGTTGCAGTTTCTTATCGGAAACTGAACTTGGAGTTTCTTATCTGAAACTGAAACTTGCAGTTTCTTCTCTGAGAATCACATTGTCTACACTTTTATACTCCTATGAAACTACATTTTTTTAAGTGCTAAAAATAGATCTCTAGAATTCATAAAATACTTCATATGCTCAATACTGCAAATCTGAAATTCAAAAGACATTTATATCTGAAAGTACTCTCAAAATACACAACACAAAACACATTTCACAACCAGCAAATACTAACAACCCTAAGCTCCTCCTGACAATTCACAACCTGCCTAACTATTGGTCTGGGGGGCAATCCCTCCTATTCCTCGGCGGCAGATAGCCGCCCCGTGAGACGATGTGAATGGCGAGGGAGAGGATGGCGGGGAAGTGTCGTCGGGCCAACTGTTTTTCTCCTCTTGCAGTTGGGTTCGGTCGACGAAGACTCCACCGGCTCGCTCTGGCACGACACCCTCACAAACGGCACCCTGTAGATGCTCGATCCTTCAACCTCTGGTGGATGCTCCAATTGGGATCGATACTCCCACCACCGCTCCCTCACGATCGGATTCGGTGAATCTGTTTGCTCCATGGCCCAGAGGAGCAGCTCTATGTACTCCCGTGCGACTCCCTCCAGGAGTATCGCCGCCTTTTCACTCTGTTGCGGATATTTGGCCATGGATGTCGCTGTCGCCGCTAGTTGGTCCTTGTTGTCAAACCAAGACTGTATCTCCAACATCCTAGCTAGCTTCACAGGGTCGTCGTCTGCGATCCTCACGTATCAGTTTTACTCCTCCATCGATCTGCTTCTCCGCAGCACCTTCACTCGCCGGCGGTGGATTTTTAATGGAAGAGGAGAGGAGCAGCGCTGGTTTTGGTTTAGAACGGGAGAGGAGCGACGCTGGTTTTGGATTGGAACAGGAGAGTAGGGGCGGTGGTTTTGAAATGGAAGAGGAGAGGAGCGGTGCTGGATTTTGATTGGAACAGGAGAGGAGCGGCGGTGGTTTAAGAGGAGAAGAGCGACACTGGTCTTGGAAGTATTTTTTTGTTTTGCGTATTTTGGGTCAAAGTTTGACCACGTACTGTATTTCACAAGCAAAATGTGAATGCATGTCACCAAAAATTGTATCGTTTGGTTCGTATCTGAATGTACTTTCAAATTATATTATTTTTGCAACGTATAACATATATTTTATTTGCGAAAATCATGGTCAATTATGACCGAGAATAAAAGGGAGACTAGTTAATGTGGGGTCGCTTTCTTAATTGAAGGGTAAATTGATTTTGAATTTGATCCAGTCACAGTGCACCGGCCCTCTCGTCCAATCCTAAATCGCTGCCGCATGCACCTATCCCTCTTCTCCATTGCAAAACCACCTCCTCTCCTCTCCAACATCTCCATTCCAAAACCACCGTCTTGTCTCTCCCTCTTCTCCATTGCAAAACGACCTCCTCTCTCCTCGGACGAGGATCCCCTGACGTAGCTGATCCTGCCATTGAGACACTGACACATGGGTCCCACCAAGCGCGGGGCCCACCTGTCAGCGACCGAAAGGTAGGGGAACCTCTCCTCTTCATCATCTCCATTCCAAAACCACCGTCTCGCCTCTCCCTCTTCTCCATTTCAAAAGCACCACCTCTCCTCTCCATCATCTCCATTCCAAAACCACCGTCTCGCCTCTCCCTCTTCTCTATTGCAAGACCACCGTCTCTCCTCCCATCTTCCAAAGCTAGCACCGGACCACTCAGAAGGACATCTATGGAGGGGATGCAGCAGCGAATCAGGCAGATCGCCATCAGCGACCAGACAAAGTTAGCCAGGTTGAAGGAGATCCTTACTTGGTTTGACAATGAGTGGGAGATTTAGAAGACGGTGAGGGCCATGTGGCAATGTATGCGGAAGAGCGAGACGACGGCGATTAGGGCAGTGATGTACTCCTCGGCGGCAGTCACGCTGCAGTTCTTCGAGTTCATCGAGTATCTCCTCTGGGCGATGGAGCAGACAGATTCACCCGAGGCAAAAGTCAGGCGGAGGTGGTGGGCGTACAGGTCGAAGGTCGATCACCCAAATGATAACGAATAGATCGAGTACCGTGTGACATTCGTGAGGGTGCAGAGCCAGCCGGAGCCACAGGAGTATTCATTCTCCCACCCCAAGAGGAGGCCGGATGGCACGACGTTGCTTCCCGGCAGTTCTCCGTGGTTCCCTCGACGCTCGCCTCGTTTCAACGGCGTCGGTAGGGTTTAAGGTAAGCTTCGCACTAACCTAATCTTCCATCTGCTCATGCTTACAATCAGTGTGACAACTAATAAAAATCATGCTTACAATCAGTCTCCGAGTACTACGCCAATCACCATAAAATAGCTCTGGACCTTTGGGTCAAAGTTGTGACACTGTGTAAAAATAAAGAAAAATAGATTGGTGCTTCTTTCAGAAAAGAGTACACCCTAGAAAACTGCCAATATAAGCTACTAGTATTTTTTTAAGTCTAAGCTACTAGTATTTGGTTAGAGGATTTGTTGTCGAGAAAGATCCGTCAACAGTGAGCGCTACACATCCCACTGATGGTGGTGGATGCCAATGCTTAGATGGAGCAGGGTTGGTGTCGGTAATTTTTACTTGGCACCTCGCACTCTGCATAAACGCAACTGAATAACCCTGTTTGCACAGATAATGAAAAGGCGTGATTACATTATAGTGGCACTAGTTGATGAAACATATACTAATAAACAGAAGAAAATATTACATCATACTGGAAATCACCCAAGTCTCCCCGATACACCTTCTGCCAGTGATGAACATCAGTGTACAGCGGTAGTACAAGGAGGGGCCTTGAGACATTCAAATCTCTATTTTTGTGCAGATCAACTAAAATTAAGCACCCTAGTTTGCAGAAATGCTTAAACATTAACAATGGGACTAGTTGATGAAACATACATTAACAAAGAGAAGCACTTTCTTTATCTACATTGGAAATGAAATGATAGAGAGGACACTCGCTCTATTTTAACTGTATTATTACTTCATTTTATCAGTGACACTAGGGTCGAGCAGGTGGCAAACGAGGTGTACCGTGCGTCGCAAGGATGAAGGCCGGGGGTGCTTAGACTGGGATGCTGAAGCTGGCTCTTTCAGTCCCTATCTTCCCCTTGATGTTTCTGTGGGACTGCGCTTTGGTGACTTAAGGCACCTACCTTTGTGCCTATGACATGTGGGCCCAACAGGTGGCCGGCCCACATGTCAGGGACCCAAAGGCAGGTGCCTTTATGGCACTGAAGCTGCGTCTGTTTCTGTGGTAGCATTTGGGTTGTAATCCAAACTTGGTCTAGCTGGTACTGCGTCCCCCTACCTGCCTAGCTTATGTGGCGAACTTGTCTCTTGCTAGTACTCATTCCGTTCTAGTAGTAGTTGCAAAACTGCCCGTTTACACTGAGATGTTGTCGGATAATGGTTCTCTATGGTTGGGTTTCTTTAATGAAATTGGAGGGAACCCCCCCTTTCGATATATAAAAAATAGTGGCACTAGCGGTGCCAAAACATCGCCTCAAATTAATAGTGCCACTAGATTAAGGTGCAAAATAATAACATTACTGCTTTATCATGGCAGTGCCAAAACAGTAGCACAAGAGCATGATCAACATGCAGGGTCTTTGGCAAACGGTCAGACCAAAAAGGAACATACCTCGTGATGGGAACCATATCTGCAGTCAACGCCATCGTAGAAGGGATGACACCAGTCACCAACATGGATGATTCAATTCATGGGACCTTTTGGTGCAGTTCACCTAAAATGAAGCAATGTCCAATGAGCTAGCAGCTTCTTCTTCTTTTTTTAAGAAAAGGGCTCCAGCCACGGTTCCATTTCCATCAGAAAATGAAACCCACAGAGCTTCTTCTTCATTAGTTGCAATAAAATTGAGCAACATCAAGGTTGGTCGTGAAGCTCCTGGAGAGTAGGTGGACCAGGACAGTTGCATCTCTAAGGAAAAGAAGCAACTTATCTTAATGGGAAATTTAGCAGGACATGAAAAAAGTGCCATTGATTCATATTACTGGAGGCATTACATTGAAAACAACATTGGTTTAACGTGTCCTTACTTTTAACAGTGCAACTGTTACATTTTACCAGTGGCATTACATAAGAGCGGCTCGGGGCAACAAACATCAGAAGAGGATATCTGGGTTGGTCCCATTTTTTTTCGGTATATAGCCACCTTATAATGTGTGAGGCTAGCAAATCTAGTGTTGGACTTACTCTGTTGACTTGTCCCCCAGTCCCCACTTTCTTTCCTTTTTCAACCAATAGATCGGGTTTATATTGAGTTTGTACTGCGTTCCCTTTATTTCCCTATTAGACCTAGAGACCAGTTGGATAGCCAGTCTCTGCTACTTTTCACCCCCATTATTTCCTCTTTCAACCAAGTCCTAGATTTAGGTAACAAATCTTCCCCCAGCCCCACCCCCTTTATTCCATGTTTGAACCAAGTACTACTAGATTCGAGTGCATGCACTAGTTTTACCTCTTAACAGTAAAAAATTAGGTGGTTTTCGAATAGCCGATCGATCCTATCTACACGAGAGGGCCCGAGAAATAGTAAAAGATACAAATGCAGCGACGTCAGGAGCTCGGGAAGTAGAGCAAGGCCGGTTTCAAAGGAACTTATACCAGAGGGTCACTGGGATGTCGCTAGGTGGGCGGCGGGAGGCCAGATCTGCCCACACTACGGCAGCGAGGAAGAAGGCGCGGGAGGCCCTCCCTCGCCAGCAATGCTTGGGAGAGAACGACAAGGCACGCTGATCGGGACGCGCCGCAGTGGGTAAGAGCCGTCGCCAAGGACGACCGCGTGAACGTTGCACCTTCTCACCTTCCCCGGCAGAGAGGATCCAGCTGGATCTGTGACCAGCGGTGAGTAGAGAGAGAGTGTGTGTGGCCACCGCTGTCGTGTTTAGATTCGGAGAGGACGAGACAGTGTGAAGAGAGCAACACTAGCAAGCAAGCGAGGAGGCTCCTGCCTATATAGTGGAGTACTTGTTTTCTTTTGTCTACCAGCCGGAGCCGGCTTGACCTCGGCAATGACTGTCGAGAAGTCTTCATGCACGTGCCCCGGAGGCGCAGTTGTTGTCATTTTGATCTGAAGCACCGGATTATAACATATAACACGAAAAATGCCTCATGACAAGAAATCATAACCTCACTGCCCAAAGGAGACAAGATGAATCCCGACGGACAAACTAGACGAGGATCAAAGCTCAAATTAAAGATAAACTCGTAGAAAAGGGGTCTGTCGATAGATGTCCTAATTAACATAGCCGGCTTGACCTAGATGGCAGCCGAGTAGTCTTCGTGCATTTTGATGTCTACTACACGACCTTCTTCTTGTAGACGTTGTTGGGCCTCCAAGTGTAGAGGTTTGTAGGACAGTAGCAAATTTCCCTCAAGTGGATGACCTAAGGTTTATCAATCCGTGGGAGGTGTAGGATGAAGATGGTCTCTCTCAAGCAACCCTGCAACCAAATAACAAAGAGTCTCTTGTGTCCCCAACACACCCAATACAATGGTAATTTGTATAGGTGCACTAGTTCGGCGAAGAGATGGTGATACAAGTGCAATATGGATGGTAGATATAGGTTTTTGTAAACTGAAAATATAAAAACAGCAAGGTACCAATTGGTAAAAGTGAGCGTAAACGGTATTGCAATGCTAGGAAACAAGGCCTAGGGTTCATACTTTCACTAGTGCAAGTTCTCTCAACAATAATAACATAATTGGATCATATAACTATCCCTCAACATGCAACAAAGAGTCACTCCAAAGTCACTAATAGCGGAGAACAAACAAAGAGATTATGGTAGGGTACGAAACCACCTCAAAGTTATTCTTTCCAATCAATCCGTTGGGCTATTCCTATAAGTGTCACAAACAGCCCTAGAGTTCGTACTGGAATAACACCTTAAGAGACAAATCAACCAAAACCCTAATGTCACCTAGATACTCCAATGTCACCTCAAGTATCCGTGGGTATGATTATACGATATGCATCACACAATCTCAGATTCATCTATTCAACCAACACATAGAACCTCAAAGAGTGCCCCAAAGTTTCTACCGGAGAATCACGACGAAAACGTGTGCCAACCCCTATGCATAGGTTCATGTGCGGAACCCGCAAGTTGATCACCAAAACAAACATCAAGTGAATCACGTGATATCCCATTGTCACCACAGATACGCATGGCAACACATACATCAAGTGTTATCAAATCTTTAAAGACTCAATCCGATAAGATTACTTCAAGGGGAAAACTCAATCCATTACAAGAGAGTAGAGGGGGAGAAGAAACATAAGATCCAACTATAATAGCAAAGCTCGCGATACATCAAGATCGTGCCAAATCAAGAACACGAGAGAGAGAGAGAGAGAGAGATCAAACACATAGCTACTGGTACATACCCTTAGCCCCGAGGGTAAACTACTCCCTCATCGTCATGGAGAGCGTCGGGATGATGAAGATGGCCACCAATGAGGGTTCCCCCATCTGGCAGGGTGCCGGAAAAGGGTCCCGATTGACTTTTGGTGGCTACAGAAGCTTGCGGCGGCGGAACTCCAGATCTATTCTCCGTTCTGGAAGTTTTAGGATACGTGAGTATATATGGGTGCAGGAAGTACGTGGGTGGAGCTTCGGGGGGCCCACGAGGCTAGGGGGCGCGCCCTAGGGGGGTGGGCGTGCCCCCCACCCTCGTGGGCACCTCCCTTCTCTCCTGACGTGGGGTCCAAGTCCATCCGGTAGCTTTCGTTCCAAAAATAACTTCTCTAGTTGATTTCGTTCTGTTTCGACTCCGTTTGATATTCCTTTTCTTCGAAACACTGAAATAGGCAAAAAACAGAAATTCTGGGCTGGGCCTCTGGTTAATAGGTTAGTCCCAAAAGTAATATAAAAGTGGAAAATAAAGCCCAATGTTGCCCAAAACAGTAGATAATATAGCATGGAGCAATCAAAAATTATAGATACGTTGGAGACGCATCAAGCATCCCCAAGCTTAATTCCTACTCGTCCTCGAGTAGGTAAATGATAAAAAGATAATTTTTGATGTGGAATGCTAGTTGGCATAATTTCAATGTAATTCTTCTTAATTGTGGTATGAATATTCATATCCGAAAGATTCAAGATAAAAGTTCATATAGACATAAAAGTGATACTACTTCAACATACTAACAAAGCAATCATGTCTTCTCAAAATAACATGGCCAAAGAAAGTTATCCCTACAAAATCATATAGTCTGGCTATGCCCTATCTTCACCACACAAAGTATTTAAATCATGCACAACCCCGATGACAAGCCAAGCCATTGTTTCATACTTTTGACATTTTCAAAACTTTTTCAATCTTCACGCAATACATGAGCGTGAGCCATGGATATAACACTATATGTGGAATAGAATGGTGGTTGTGGATAAGACAAAAAGAGGGGAAGATAGTCTCACATCAACTGGGCGTATCAACGGACTATGGAGATGCCCATCAATAGATATCAATGTGAGTGAGTAGGGATTGCCATGCAACGGATGCTCTAGAGCTATAAGTATATGAAATCTCAACAAAAGAAACTAAGTGGGTGTGCATCCAACTCGCTTGCTCACGAAGACCAAGGGCAATTTGAGGAAGCCATCATTGGAATATACAAGCCAAGTTCTATAATGAAAAGTACCCACTAGTATATGAAAGTGACAAAATGAGAGACTCTCTATCATGAAGATCATGGTGCTACTTTGAAGCACAAGTGTGGTAAAAGGAGAGTAACATTGTCCCTTCTCTCTTTTTCTCTCATTTTTTTATTTGGGCCTTTTCTCTTTTTTTATGGCCTCTTTTTTTTTCTTTTTTTTTCGTCCGGAGTCTCATCCCGACTTGTGGGGGAATCATAGTCTCCATCATCCTTTCCTCACTTGGGACAATGCTCTAAAAATGATGATCATCACACTTTTATTTTTCTTACAACTCAACAATTACAACTCAATACTTAGAACAAAATATGAATCTATGTGAATGCCTCCGGTAGTGTACCGGGATATGCAATGAATCAAGAGTGATATGTATGAAAGAATTATGAACGGTGGCTTTGCCACAAATACGATGTCAACTACATGATCATGCAAAGCAATATGACAATGATGGACCGTGTCGTAATAAACGGAACGGTGGAAAGTTAATTGGCAATATATCTCGGAATGGCTATGGAAATGCCATGATAGGTAGGTATGGTGGCTGTTTTGAGGAAGGTATATGGTGGGTGTATGATACCGGCGAAAGGTGCACGGTATTAGAGAGGCTAGCAATGGTGGAAGGAAGAAAAGTGCGTATAATCCATGGACTCAACATTAGTCATAAAGAACTCATATACTTATTGCAAAAATCTACAAGTTATCAAAGCAAAGTATTACGCGCATGCTCCTAGGGGGATAGATTGGTAAGAAAAGACCATCGCTCGTCGCCGACCGCCACTCATAAGGAAGACAATCAATAAATAAATCATGCTCCGACTTCATCACATAACGGTTCACCATACGTGCATGCTACGGGAATCACAAACTTTAACACAAGTATTTCTCAAATTCACAACTACTCAATTAGCATGACTCTAATATCACCATCTTCATATCTCAAAACAATCATAAAGAATCAAACTTCTCATAGTATTCAAAACACTCATAAGAAAGTTTTTACTATTCTTGAATACCTAGAATATTAGGATTAAGCACATTACCATGCTATTTAAGACTCTCAAAATAATCTAAGTGAAGCATGAGAGATCAAAAGTTTCTATAAAACAAGTCCACCACCGTGCTCTAAAGGATATAAGTGAAGCACTAGAGCAAACAACAAACTACTCCGAAAGATATAAGTGAAGGTTAATGAGTAGTCAAATAATTATGTAACCATGTGAATACTCTCTAACATTTAAGAATTTCAGATCTTGGTACTTTATTCAAACAGCAAGCAAGGCAAAATAAAATAAAATGACGCTCCAAGCAAAACACATAACATGTGGTGAATAAAAATATAGCTCCAAGTAAAGTTACCGATGAACGAAGACGAAAGAGGGGATGCCTTCCGGGGCATCCCCAAGCTTAGGCTCTTGCCACTCCTTATTCCATAGTCCATCGAATCTTTACCCAAAACTTGAAAACTTCACAACACAAAACTTAACAGAAAACTCGTGAGCTCCGTTAGCGAAAGAAAACAAAACACCACTTCAAGGTACTGTAATGAACTCATTATTTATTTATATTGGTGTTAAACCTACTTTATTCCAACTTATCTATGGTTTATAAACTATTTTACTAGCCATAGATTCATCAAAATAAGCAAACAACACACGAAAAAACAGAATCTGTCAAAAACAGAACAGTCTGTAGTAATCTGTATCAAACGTATACTTCTGGAACTCCAAAAATTCTAAAATAAATTGGTGGACCTGAGGAATTTGTCTAGTAATCATATGCAAAAAGAATCAACTAAATAACACTCTCCAGTAAAAAGTTGAAGCCAATCTCGTGAGCGCTAAAGTTTCTGTTTTTTACAGCTAGATCATAAAGACTTCACCCAAGTCTTCCCAAAGGTTCTACTTGGCACAAAAACTAATTAAAACACAAAACCACATCTAAACAGAAGCTATATGGATTTATTCCTAATAAGAACCAAAAAGCAAGAAACTAAAATAAAATTGGGTTGCCTCCCAACAAGCGCTAACGTTTAACGCCCCTAGCTAGGCATGATGATTTCAATGATGCTCACATAAAAGATAGGAATTGAAACATAAAGAGAGCATCATGAAGAATATGACTAGCACATTTAATTCTAACCCACTTCCTATGCATAGGGATTTTGTGAGCAAACAATTTATGGGAACAATAATCAACTAGCATAGGAAGGCGAAACAAGCATAACTTCAAAACTTTAAGCACATAGAGAGGAAACTTGATATTATTGCAATTCCTACAAGCATATATTCCTCCCTCATAATAATTTTCAGTAGCATCATGAATGAATTCAACAATATAACCAGCACCTAAAGCATTCTTTTCATGATCTACTTGCATAGAAAATTTACTACTCTCCACATAAGCAAATTTCTTCTCATGAATAATAGTGGGAGCAAACTCAACAAAATAACTATCATGTGATTGAAAATTAAGATCAAGATGACAAGTTTCATGGTTATAATTATTCTTTAAAGCATACGTGTCATCACAATAATCATCATAGATAGGAGGCATGCTATCATCATAGTAATTTTGCTCATCAAAGCTTGGGGGACAAAAAATATCATCTTCATCAAACATAGCATCCCCAAGCTTGTGGCTTTGCATATCATTAGCATCATGGATATTGAAGTAATTCATACTAACAACATTGCAATCATGCTTATCATTCAAATATTTAGTGCCAAACATTCTAATGCATTCTTCTTCTAACACTTTGGCACAATTTTCCTTTCCATCATACTCACGAAAGATATTAAAAAGATGAAGCGTATGAGACAAACTCAATTCCATTTTTTTGGTAGTTTTATTTTATAAACTAGACTAGTGATAAAACAAGAAACTAAAAGACTCGATTGCAAGATCTAAAGATATACGTTCAAGAACTCACCTCCCCGGCAACGGCGCCAGAAAAGAGCTTAGTTGACGGGGTGTGAGTGCTGCTTACCTAGCCTCCCCGGGAACGGCGCCAGAAAAGAGCTTGATGTCTACTACACAACCTTCTTCTTGTATACGTTGTTGGGCCTCCAAGTGCAGAGGTTTGTAGGACAGTAGAAAATTTCCCTCAAGTGGATGACCTAAGGTTTATCAATCCGTGGGAGGCGTAGGATGAAGATGGTCTCTCTCAAGCAACCCTTCAACCAAATAACAAAGAGTCTCTTGTGTCCCCAATACACCCAATACAATGGTAAGTTGTATAGGTGCACTAGTGCGGCGAAGATATGGTGATATAAGTGCAATATGGATGGTAGATATAGGTTTTTGTAAACTGAAAATATAAAAACAGCAAGGTAGCAAGCGATAAAAGTGAGCGTAAACGGTATTGCAATGCTAGGAAAAAAGGCCTAGGGTTCATACTTTCACTAGTGCAAGTTCTCTCAACGATAATAACATAATTGGATCATCTAACTATCCCTCAACATGCCACAAAGAGTCACTCCAAAGTCACTAATAGCGGAAAACAAACGAAGAGATTATGGTAGGGTACGAAACCACCTCAAAGTTATTCTTTGCAATCAATCCGTTGGGCTATTCCTATAAGTGTCACAAACAGCCCTAGAGTTCGTACAAGAATAACACCTTCAGACACAAATCAACCAAACCCTAATATCACCTAGATACTCCAATGTCACCTCAAGTATCCGCGGGTATGATTATACGATATGCATCACACAATCTCAGATTCATCTATTCAACCAACACATAGAACCTCAAAGAGTGCCCCAAAGTTTCTACCGAAGAATCACGACGAAAACGTGTGCCAACCCCTATGCATAGGTTCATGGGCGGAACCCGAAAGTTGATCACCAAAACATACATCAAGTGAATCACGTGATATCCCATTGTCACTACAGATACGCACGGCAAGACATACATCAAGTGTTATCAAATCTTTAAAGACTCAATCTGATAAGATTACTTCAAGGGGAAAACTCAATCCAGTACAAGAGGGTAGAGGGGGAGAAGAAACATAAGAACCAACTATAATAGCAAAGCTCGCGATACATCAAGATCGTGCCAAATCAAGAACACGAGAAAGAGAGATCAAACACATAGCTACTGGTACATACCCTCAGCCCCGAGGGTAAACAACTCCCTCCTCGTCATGAAGAGCGTCGGGATGATGAAGATGGCCACCAGTGAGGATTCCCCCTCCGGAAGGGTACCGGAACAGGGTCCTGATATACTTTTGGTGGCTACAGAAGCTTGCGGTGGCGAACTCCAGGTCTATTCTCCGTTCTGGAAGTTTTAGGATACGTGAGTATGTATGGGTGCACGAAGTACGTCGGTGGAGCTTCGGGGGCCCCACGAGGCAGGGGGCGCGCCCTAGGGGGTGGGCGCGCCCCCGACCCTCGTGGGCACCTCCCTTCTCTCCTGACGTGGGGTCCAAGTCCATCTGGTAGCTTTCCTTCCAAAAATAACTTCTCCAGTTGATTTTGTTTCGTTTCGACTCCGTTTGATATTCCTTTTCTTCGAAACACTGAAATAGGCAAAAAACAGCAATTCTGGGCTGGGCCTCCGGTTAATAGGTTAGTCCCAAAAGTAATATAAAAGTGGAAAATAAAGCCCAATGTTGCCCAAAACAGTAGATAATATAGCATGGAGCAATCAAAAATTATAGATACGTTGGAGACGTATCAAATGTGCCCCCAAAGACTAGCCCAACTCAGTTGTCGCTATTTAACCCTCGCAGTGATCCAAAGCACATGACACCTAATTTTGCGAGATGACAAGAAACCTTTTTTAGATTTCTCACCAGAACTACAGCCCTGTACAACACAGCCAGAACGATATGTAGACGATAGCCAATCCAGGTGTGTCTGCTGGAGTCTGGTCACATGCATGGACGAACTGATCTTCCGTGTCTTGCAGGGATCGTCCAGGTACCAACGTATGTACTCCTACAACACATCTCTAGTAGTACTATCGCTCTTCTCTCTCTTCTATTAACTCACCCGACTTGCGGGACCGGGGAGTGTGCCTATGGTCGGTTCTCAATTGCGGTCCCACTTGTGTGTGCAAACGCAATATGACGCGCGTTCCATTCGGAGAGTGGCGTGCCAGACCGACCGACCGTCTGGGATGCGACGCGAAGACGATGGGCGTGCTGTATACTCCGTACATGTGTACCGCCGTTTTCTTGAGGCTTTGCTCCATGGCGCAATCCATGGATACAAAATTAGTATACTGTACTATTTAGAAGTCGAGGGCGGGGCTTTTCCCGCGTGGTAGGCGGGGCAGTTCTGCCTAGTCGGTTCGACAGAGACGCGAGAAGATGAGGGAGTAGGCTGCTGCAAACGTAGGGCTGTGTGATTTGACAGTGAGTTACTTCTGGACAGGTGGGTCCCGGTGATTTGACTTGCCATTATCATTTTAACTGCAGCGCTACGACTGGCGTGAGTCTCCTGATTCCTGACCACCTCCTTACAAGTGCCTCTCCTGATGCTCCACCATGTAGGGGCTGGCTCATGCTTGAGAGCCCACTCCTCCACTTTTTCCTTGCCTCTTTCCCCCACATATGCAAAAATGCCATGTAAAGCGGGCTTATAGCCCACTATTGTACTTGATCCTACATGTGCTAAGCCTGCCACATAGGCATAAAGTCTGATGTGGCAAGTTAATTAAGAAGAGAGAGACTAGTTTGGAGACCCCAGGAAGAAACGGTGATAAGCGTGTGTACCTAGATGAAGCAAACTTAGCAACAAAAAACTAAGCACCTATGCATTGGGGACTTGAGTTGCTAAGCCATTTAATGCCCATAGCACCTCATCTAAGCACCATTTCATTGGAAGAGGTCACTCCTTGGCACATACAATAAGTACTATGAAGAAAGAGATAGACAGAAGTAAACAAAAATACTCTTATAGCCAACCTTATAGCTAACATTGTTGTATGAGTGACTAAGTGATGACTATGTATGACATGCCAACATCAGATAGCCTAATGCACCGTGTTAAATCTCCAAGGGCGCGACCGCGTGAGTGAGGCGACGGTCGTGGTAGGCGCGACCATGATACGGGCTGCTGGCAGCCCTTGGATCTGAGATCGAACGGTCGCATGCTAAGTTGCTGAAAATTTGCAGAATAACCCTCCAGGATAGGATATTCACCCATAGGTCTAGAATCACGCCATGCAACCGTTTGATCTCAGATCCAAGGGCTCTCGGAAGCCCATATCATGGGAGAATGGAAAGCTTCGTATCACCTGTAATTTTCCCGACGCTTGACATGATATCGAAAGCCATTTAATTGGGCGTCGAGTACACATGACATCTAATTGGGCCCCCATAGTACGGTGCATGAATACATTTATCCACCAGGCAAGCCACTACCCTGCCATTTGCACGCGCCCCCCACTTGACATTTTTACAATCGATAAACCGCTCCTAGTCGTCCCGTCCTTTCACATTAGGACAGTTCCACTAATCCTAACCCTCCTCCCAAATCCATGGCGTCCCAAATCTCCATGATCGGCGGTGAGTACAAGATTAGAACCATCACCGGCGATGAGTTCTACATCATCTACACCCGTTCTTCCGCAACGGTGAAAGAATGCCTTGCTCGCTTCAAACCAGGTTCGAAAACTCAAATGATGAGTGGGTCGCTGGGCTAGATGTTGAGTATACCATAGTCCTGGGAAGCGAGAAGAAACTAAAGGAGGCAGAGAAGGAGAAGCCCGCCGTGATCCAGGTTTGCGTGCATGACTTATGCTTGGTCTACCACATATGCCATGCCGACGTTGAGTGCGAGGAATTTAAGAAGTTCCTCAAGGGCGGCCGAGTCAAATTCGTTACTGTAGACTTTAGGAATGACAAGGAAATCCTGGGTCGGATAGGCCTCGTTGTAGGCGACCCCTTCGACCTCTAGAAGGAAGGGCTGGTGCCCTCCCTTGATCAGCCTTCAATGCTGACCCTGGCAGGAGCCATGGTTCATCCTTCGTACCGTAAACTAGAGAAACCTCCATACACGTTTCATCGTCATTCATGGCAGTGGAATGTACTAGATATGGACCACATCCACTACACTGCAATGAAAGGCTACCTTTGTTTTAATATCTACAAGGGTTGGATGAAGAGCAAGATCCAAGTGTGCGGTTCAAGCAAAGAAGTATCACCCAAGAGGAAGAGGGACAAGGACGAAGTCGAGGACATGGACGAGGACTCTGAGAAAGATGGCAGTGTCATTGCTCATGGTGGTTCTAATGCAGTGTCTACCGGGTTAGTTGCTTAGTTTAATTTCTGGTGTGCTTAGTTTTATTGAGGGGTGTGTTGTGCTGAGCCCCCAGCAGAACTATGTTATGTTTCTTCTCGTTATATTTCGTACATTTCATCTTCTAGTTGGTATAGTACTACCACTCGTTTCTTGACATTATATACGTACAATATATATGGCCAACATCATATAGCAGCAGTTTAGTTGTCAAAGAATTTCGGAGTGCTTAGTTTTCTCTAAGAATTCCAGGGTGCCTAGTTTTATTTGAGGGGTGTGTTGTGCTGGACACCATTAACTTATCATTGTGAGAATAGGCTTATTTTTTTCATGTAACATGGTCAATGGGTTTCATGTGAAAATAACAATGTCTAATGGCATTTCTGAGCAAACATCTAACTTAACGATGTCATATTTTAGATATCAAATTGCATTTTTGAGCAGGCATCTCACGGATCGATGGCATTTTTTGAGTAGTTGTAACTTCTAATGGCAAAACTGAGTAGTGATACACAACTAGTGGCATAAATAATAAGAACCCGAGAATTAAATAGGTATGGTAATTTCTTTATTTCTTTATACCTTTGTGTGCGAAACAATATACGATGCCTCCCCCCAGATTTTCTTTAAAGAGGCAACATAGAACTATATGAGTGCCCTGTTAATTTTTGGAATTATTCCGGGTTCGTTTGGCCTTGTTTATACATTAATTGAGTTTTTGGTCATTTAATGTGCATAATTCAAATTTGAACTACAAGCACATGCTCCCGTGCACCAAAGTTGACTGAAAAATCACATGTGTGTCCTTGGGTGAATTTCTAGGTCCCATGCAAGAAATGGGAATTAAATTCAAACATCTGGGCATCGTGGTTCAGCCGAGAACATTGAGAAGCTTGGTTTTAAAATTCTTGTAAATCCAAAACACGCCTGAAAATCATGAAACTTCGCATGGTGTCATGTCATGGTACTACCATGTTGTGGTAAAAAAATGCAGAATAGGAACAAGTTTTGGTATAAGCTTTTTGCAAACCGGAGCTTCTCTCAAGAAGGCTCGTGGTTCTGAGAGGGAATGTGTCACCTTTGTGTGCATAATTCAAATTTTAAATACAAGCACATGCTCCAGTGCACCAAAGCTGGTTGAAAAATCACATGTGTGTCCTCGAGTAAATTTCTAGGTCCCATGCCAGAAATGGGAATGAAATTCAAACATCTGGGTGTCATGGCTCGGCTGGAACTTGGTTTTTTAATTCCTGTAAATTCGAAACACGCATGAAAATCATGAAACTTGGCTTGGTGTCATGACATGGCACCAACATGCTGTGGTAATTTTGTTGTCTTATTTGCGAAGGCGCACACATTAACAATCAACAAAGTCATTTTGGAACAAGTGTTGTCACGTTACAATCGGAAATACAAGTATTATTGAAACCGTGGGCATTCTATTTACCATTTACGTGCCGCCACGCGTCCCCTTTTTTTATTAGCTAGGAGGCGCCGTGCAGGGTAGCTATTTGAGTACGGGAGGCGTGCGATTAGACCCCTGCGCGTGCTTATCAGGAGGAGAGCCCTTTGACCTCCATCTTCTGTCCACCTCTCTCCCAAGGTCTCCATTAATGGCGCCCGAGCCTCTGTTTAATGGTGTGGCAATGTCTCACTCGACTGAGATTTAAGAGAGAAAAAAGAAAATCTGAAAAGAAAATTTTGCACGAATCTTGATGTAAGATCCGACGGACCTATATAGCATCTACTGCGACTTATAGCAAGACTGATGAATATATATGAGGACGACGAGAGTGGATAATAATTGTCTTACATAATTAGGAAGATAATTAAAAAGCCACATGCGGCTACGCCTGAAATACACAAGGGCAAAAGAAGAAGGAAGATGCATACAACGATCTGCCTCGCTGATCTCTACTTTCTTTATGCGCTGCAGGTCGAGGAGACTAGTTCTCGCGGCGGGCGATGATCTCTTTCATCAGTTTCATTTCAGCATCCACGGATTCCTCCACCAACCTGTTGCGCTCGATGCGGAGCATGGCATTCTCGTCCATAAGTTTCTTGACGATGACGCCCGTCCTCTGCAACAAGGCAGCGGCCTCCTCCGCCTGCTTCGCCCTTCCGGCGATCTTCGCCCTCAGCAGGTCACGCTCATCCCGGAGCATCGCATTGCCCTCCCCTAGTTGCCGGATGATGCCGGTAGCCTCGTCTTGCAACCTCGCCCAGCCAGAGATCTGATCCATCCGGCTATGGACCATCGCACGCATGCGCCTGTAAGAGTCCTCGCGTGTCCGCGAGAAATTTTCCCAGGCCGGCGCAGCGCGGCGGGACCTCCGTGCTGCTTCGGCGGTGCGGCGGGACATCTCTACTGCTTCCATGGCGTGGCCGGGCCAGTCTGCTACATCGACGGCGCGGCAGGACCTCCGTGCTGCTTCGGCGGCGCGGCGGGACCTCGGTGCTGCTACTGCCGCGCAGCTGGACATGTCGGCTGCTTTCGCGGCGAGGCGGGACATCTCTCGTGCTTCCTCTTCCATGCTCACCTCTCCCTGGTAGAAATCTCTCGACCTAGAACTCATGCTGGCCATGGCTTGATTGACTTGATTGTTTTTTGTGGATGAGGAGTTGAGGAGGAATGTTCAGTCATCTTAGCACAGTAGTATTTATAACCGAGTACTACTAGTATGCTCCTAAGTGGGAAACCGTTTATGTTCTGATTGGTGTGAACAGGTTTGCAATTAAATATAGCGTGGTAGTAGTAGTATTTGGAATGTGCGAGACACGCTCAAAATTTATTGACGGTTCTAGTTTCGAAGTGCGGCACTATTCCCGGATGGTGTAACATCGACACATTTTCTCGGTCGTGGTGTAGCATATGCCATGGTACTAGTTCTTTTTCTACTGCTGTGTACATGCAAAAACTGGCATCGTTGGATACATATCTTACGCTTGGCGTTCGACAGGAATAGCCTCGTGGCGAGCTATAGACTAGTCTTTTTTTCAGACGCATTACACCTATCTCTTGGGACTTCTCGCACGCACCATCACTGCTCCCTAGGTCAATGCCACCCACATACACTTGTACTTTGAGAAGAGGTGCACGCACGCACTCGTCCTCTCTCACACACGCATCTGTTGCTACGAATTGTAGTGTTCTCAACCATCCGATTGGCTCTATCATAGGTTTCACGTTGCTCCTTGGCCTTGAGATTGAGAAGTTTAAAACGCGGAGGCTAAGATGGAGGCGCGAGGTTTTGGTTAATGTGCGGGCCGCACACGGCACCAACACGACACGAGCTTAGTCTGCCTGGTGCGCATGCAGTTGGGTGAGTTGTCCAAGTATAGACACAACCAGACCCTCGTTGGTATCCGCGCCTCGACTTTGGCTGGTCATAGTGGGGAGTAGCATAGACTAGTTACTAGTCTATGTTACTAGTACCTTCAAAGTGGGTAGTGTCATATAGTATATGCACAATTTGGCGACGAGCGCTCTCTATATATACCACCTTTTTTCTTTAATTACATCTTGTTAGTTTTGCTCCATGGTGCAATCCATCGATACTACTACTATACAAATGTATACATTTTTTAAAAGGCTAGAGGGCGGGGCAGTCTAGCTTGGTCCTTTTCACGAGAGGCGAGGGCCTTTGTGATTTGACGGCTCATTACTGTTGGAAGGCGGGGCCTTGTGATTTGATTGCTCGTATAAATATGCCGACGACCTGAGGAGGACCAAAGAACCGTGCGGTATACTCATGTTTTCCACTGGAGTACGGCGGAGGAGCACGAAACATGGCAGCCCAGTGCCATATCCTCTACTCTCTACTCTTATTATGTATTACTAGCAAGAGGCATTATTCTATTGGCGATAAAGAATGATCTAATTTGCTAGTCATCTCATTTTTAGCATTATTCTATTCATGCCTCGCAGAGAAGGTGACACGTGCGGCGAAACACCCGAAGCAAAATAAGAAACACGGGAGCAAAAGAAGAAGGAGGATTATCACCCCAAAAAAGGAAGACGCACACACAAGTCTGGAGCGCTGCTCTCACTACATGAAGGGTTGCTGGCCGTGGAGTCGTAACTGCTTCTTCATTTCCTCCACGACCTCCATCTCCTTGCGCGTCTCCTCCGCCATCTTCATCATTGTGTCCATGACGCGGGATTTATCGACGCGAGCCTTCATCATCTGTTCCACGGCCGCATTACATACCTTCACATCAGCCGGGTGCTCGATGCGGAGCTTCGCCAACTCCTCCTTCTGTTCCATGACGAGGGCCTACAACATCTTCATCGAGGAACTACTATTCTCATGCAGCTTCTTCCAGCCGGCGTTCTCCTCCTTCAGCAGGTCGAGCTCGTGGCAGAGCTTCGCGTTGTCCTCCTGAAGTTGCAGGATTTTGCCGGTCGCCTTCTTCTCCGAGGCAATGCTCTTCTTCAGCAACATCACCAAGCCGGCGGTCAACTCCCCCTGCTCATTGAGCTCAGCGGGCATGTCGTCGAGGCACTCCTTCAGCAGCTCCACCAAGCCGTGGATGAACTCCTTCTGCTTATTGAGGTGCTTATTAAGCTGATCGGGCATGCCGTCAAGGGATAACGACTCCAGCGCTGCAAGCTCGGTATGTTCGCCTCCGCGTCTAGGGCGCTCCTGGGAGCCATCGCCCGAGAGATCTTTAGAGGTATCTGCGTGGCGGCGAGCCCTCTCTTTTTTTCGCAACCTTGGTTGCCGCTCCCTTGTTACGAGTAGTTCTCGACCTAGAGCTCTGCAAACCGGCCATGGCAAGGACGGATGAAGAAGCAGGACTTATGAGGAGGAAGGTAGAGTAATTTTCGGTTAGGTAGTTCCCCTTTTTATAGCCTAAGTACTAGCACTAGTACTAAAACCTGCAAAGTGGGAACACGTTCAAGTTTGGTACGTACTACTGGTAGGTGTGATCAGGCTTGCACTTAATTGTAGCACTAGTACTTTAGAATGTGATGGGAACAAGGTAAAGATTAATTGATGGTTTTTGGTTTCGAGGCTCGAAACGGCTCCCGATGAGTTTAGTGGAACATAAATTTCAAGTAGACTGCACTGCTCAGATGCGTAAATATTATGTTACTGCCAAAAATTGGCACAAAATACGAAGGAGACCAATGGAAGTACTACTAGCAACCCATGATTTAACTACTCGCATGCGCGCAGTGGAGTAGTAATGTCTTTCTTCCGCCCTCACGTCCACTCAATTTGCATGCGCTGTATTAATTGACCATCAATGAAGTGAAGGACTTTACATGCATCAAATTATCACATGGGGTGGATCTTGGTACAAAATTGCGTCCGCCCGTGTACCTGTGTGAGCGTGCGAGGGAATGAGTGCGTGCGTGGCGTGCATGCACATCTTCGCTTCGTGCATTTACCGCCAGTGCGGGTCAGGGAGGACGAGTACATTCTTCAGGAACCAGCAGCACGTCACTGTGATCAATCCACACAAGGATGTCGCGACAACGCCTCCACATGTGCCACGTGCCAACGTGGCTTCATGAACTGTAAGAGAGACACTATGTAGCGTGCCATTGTGTTTTGCACATACTCGAAGTACTACTAAGGTACACATGCATTGCACGCTTCAGATTTTGCAACCAAATTACGAATAGATACCACACTGTAGCATGTAAGCTCTGCGTCATATATGCCTTATGTAGACCTTCGTTTAATTCTTATAGTTCATCTCATTCAAAATCAATTAGTTTTTATAAAAAAACCTAGGGCCTCTTTGATTCGTAGGATTTCCAAAACGCGAGAATAGGAAGAACATGGGATTAGAGTGGAATGTCGTCTTGAATCCTACAGGATGGTACGAGTGTTTGATTGTGCATAGAAAATACGCAGAATTCTTTCAAAGAGGTTTGAGTGGATGGGATGTTTCCTATGAAATCTAGTTCAAATGAATCATATAGAAAAATTCCTATGGTTTACAATCCTATGAATCAAACAACCAAGATAGGAAAAATTCCTAAGGATTAGAATCCTCCAAAATTCCTTCGACAATCCTTTGAATCAAAGAAGCCCTTAATCTATTTTATGATTCATGGAATTGTGCGTTGTAAAGCATAAAGTAAAAACAAATAATGGCAATTCAACTAGAAAAAAAGTTTGGGCACTTATGATAGGGAAGATTCTAGAACAAATGGGAGGAAGTTACGAATCAAACAATCACGAGAGAAAGTTAAATTTGCCAGCTCTGCATACATTGTTTGGCCACATTTTATATTTTTTATATAGTGTGCGGATAACTTTAACTTTGAAAGATTGTCGTTGGATGAGGCCAATTCGATGGTGCAGAGCTGGCAAATTTGAGCACTACTGGCCGTTGGATATCATCTAGATTCCACCAGATTTTGCCACATGTACAATCTAGAAGACTCTATGGTTGAACTTAAGCATAATGCACAAACCTCAAAACACAAGCACTTCTCCTTTGTTCTAGAATCTTCCGTATCAGAATTGCCCAAATGTTTTTCTACATGATTTGTTTTTACTTTATGCCTTACAACGCACAATTCCATGAATCTTAAAATAGATTAGCTTTCTTATAAAAACTAGATGATTGTGAATGAAATGAACTATAAGAATTAAACGAACATCTACATCATGCATATATGACTCAAAGCTTACATGCTATAATGTGGTATTTATTTATAATTTGGTTGCCAAATCTCATGCGTGCAATGCACGTGTACCTTACTAGTCTAAATGGTGCCTGTGTGTGTGTGTTGTGCGTGTTAAACACATTGTACGTAGTATATCATACTAGTCTAAATTGTCTTTTTTCTTTTGGGTACACGTTAAGTTTGTTCTCCCGAAATTTCAAGCCGTGCCTTGTTATGCCGAAATTTCAAGCTAGCGTCTCTGTCTATCGTGCTGCGAAACTCCCGCCTCTTCAACCCGCGCCTCGTTAGCCTGAAATATTTAAGATATATCTTTGTCTCATTGTGCTCCGACAACTCCCTCCATCTCAACCCGCGCCTTGCTGTTCCAAAATTACAACGCACGCGAAAACTTCCACCTCCTGTGAAATCCCGACACGCGAAATGCCCGTGATACCGCTGAACCGAAAGAACCGCCTCAAATCGGTGGGGGTACTTTCGTAACTTACCCCATATTTCGGAGAAGCGCGTCCCTAAGCCATGGTTCCCCACTCCCATCCCATCTGCCCACCCATTCATACACCGAGGCCGGGAAAACCCGTGAAGCCCCACACCCTCCTCCGTCCGCCACCCAGTCGGAGCCTCTTCCCCGACGACGTCGTCCACAGCAACATCTCGATGTCCCTCATCCACCGTACCAGATGAGGATCTGTCCTCGATCTGTTCGTCCCGCCGGTTCAGCCACCCCGTCCTCCACCTCCAAGGAGCTGCCCCGACGTTCCCCTCGTCTTTTGCGCCACCTCCATTCCCACACCGCCGTCTTCACCTGCACCACCAGAAGAGCATCAGCATCACCGTTTCCTCGGATGAAGCTGCGGCCTAATCAGCGCCACCAAAGAGGTTGTGCACCAATCACCGCATTTTCTTCTTGATTCGATCTCACGGTGCTGCTGGCGCTCGGTCCCAAGCCGACACGCGCGGCACCATCCACGGCGGCGGCGCCGGCCACTTCCTCCATGGCGTCGCTCCCTCGGCGGCGACGTCCACATCTATAGGAGTTGCTGCTGCTTTAGCTCTCGCTCGCGCTGCTGCTCTGCACTTGCTCTCGGTCCCCTGCCTGGTCTACTCTTGCTCGCGTTGCTGCTCTCGCTCTTGCTCTTGCTTGCGATGCTGCTCTGATTTACCTACACTTCAGTCGACTGAATCGACTTTTGGGTCAGTCGATTTTCAGGGGGGGGCTCGCCGGAGTTAAGGAAGAACCAGCCGCGGCGGGGAGGGGGCTCGCCGGAGAAGTACCCCACTATCTATCTTAGGGTTCAGGGTAGGGGCGGTGGTCGCCGGCGGTGGTGGGGCGGTGGCATGGGGATCACCAGAGAAAAAGGTCGGCACGGTGGGGCCTAGAGGGATGGCCGGGGCGGCGGCAGACCGGCGGTGGGGAGTGTTTTCGGGGCGGGCGGGGCGGCGCACCGCCGGCCGCGGGCGGCGGGGGGCGGCTGTTTGGCCGGTGGTGGCTGGCGGCTCAGGGGGTGGAGGTTGAAGATGAACTGCAGGCCCTTGATTTCATATCCAACGGCTGCAAAATCGACTGACCAGAGATGAAAAAGTCAGTTGACTGACGTGTAGCCTCACCTCTAGTGCGTTCAGTTTCGACAGTAAAGTTCAGTTTCGACAACAAAATTCAGTTTCGACAGTTAAGTTCAATTTCGACAGTTAAATTCAGTTTCGACAGTTAAGTTCAGAGATGAGCGGCTGATGTATACATCTAGCACTTTGTGGTTATGTATTTTACATCATCTATTGGAGATGCTATTAGAACTCCACTCAGGTTAACATTGTCTCTCTTGTCCTTCTTCAGCCTCGGCGTCGTACAACTCACCGGAGCTGCTCCAACGACGAAACCCTCCATCACAGCAGAGTAGTACCTCGGGATCCATCTCTAGACACCTAAGATCTTCTTCCCCTCCTCCGACAGCCAAGTCAGCCGGAGCATCATCACCGGCCAACTCAATCATGCTGAGATCGACATGGCTTCGCCAAATAGGTTGTACACTTCTTGTGGCTTGACTTAATCTCACCATGCTTCTTTGCATCCTGTGATCTTCCAATTCTTGTGAACCAAACACCCAGATTGGCAGAAATCCTATGTTTTTAAATTCTCTATTTTGCACGTGCATTCCTATCCTATTCATGTCTATTTCCTATCCCTGCATTGTTAGAATCCTCAAATTCAAACAAGCCCTTACACAATTACTTCTGTTACAGATATGTGTCAAAGAAAACCTTGTGTGGTTTGTCCTGCTCCTACGGTGCTGTGTTCCACCCCAGCTCAGCTGCTCCAACGATGGAAGGGTTCACCACAGCAGAGATCCGCTCTCCGGACTGTCTTTCGCCGCCTCAGATCTTCTTCCCCGCCGCCGGTAGCCACGACAACTGCATTACCATCATCAACTGAGCAGATGACCTTGAGGACTACACGGGTCCGCAAGAGAGGTCGCATTCTTCCGTGTCTGCTTACGTTATGCATCACTTAATATGATGACATGCTACTTTATCGTCGTGTTCACCTATTAGACTCCGACTCAGGTCCAAACTTATGCTGAAACTTGAGTTTTTAAATGGTTGTGGGGTACATATTGGGTCAGCAATCAGTACTATATGTCTACTATCTGGTTAATCTCGGGTGTCTACTATGAGTTTCATGTTGGGTGCAAACAAACATTAAAGGAGCCATTATCTGTATTTTTTAACTAAAGCTATTATCTGCCTGCTATCATTGGTTTTGGGTCTATCCACAGTTTGCTACAATCATTCTGGATTTGTGCATGCACTCCTTACATAATCTCACTATGTTTTATTCCTATGCATGTCAGCTATTGTTCACAATGGAACTGAACATGTAGAGCAAAAGAGACGAGCCTTGCGTGGCAATAAAATTTCATGCAGACGTCGCTCCATGGTGGGAGCAAAGGTATCCCCCTCCACCCATTTCAGATTGTAATCAAGAGGAAGATAACTGTTCCGAGGGGGATTCAGAAGCGGAAGACCACTCCTATTTACCCCATGAGGTCTTTGCTCTAACTTGGCATGCTGATGTTGGTTATATCATGCATATGGTGCCTTGCATTGCTTACTTTATACATCAAATATGGCAACTACTTAGTTTAGACATGCTTTGTGTGAATGCCATCTGTTTAGTTTATTCATTATTTATGTGAATTATGCAATGCCATCTAGTTTAGCCAGGCATCATATATGTGAATTTTGCAATGCCATCCTACTTAGCCAGTCATCTTATATGTGAATTATATCAGGCCATCCTTTTTTTTGTTATGTATTACATTTGTCAACAATGTTAGTACATTCAACTACTCTTCGTGTGCATCAGCCATTTGACATGGTGATGGAAAATTCTGGAGTGAAAACAAGGTCTTCAGGGCAGACTATGCTATCTGACGAAGCGCATATCTCGCTGGTTACGGATAGCTCCTCAGAGGAGGATTCAAAGATAGATGACCAGTCTTATCCCCCCCCCCCCAAGGTGTATGCTCTAATTAACTTGGCAGGTTTATGTTGCTCATATCGTGCGTATGGTGTCTTGCATTGCGATGTCATTTGATTAGTTTAGACATGCTTTGTGTGAATGCCACATGTTTAGTGTCTAATTACCATATATGTGAATTATGCATTGCCATTTTGTTGCAAGACATTATATATGTGAATTATGCAATGCTATCTTGTTGCAAAGGCATTATATATGTGAATTATGCAATGCCATGCTGTTGAGCCGATCATCATGTATGTGAATTATATCATGCTATCATTTTTTTGTATTACGTGTTCCATTTGTCGACAACGTTTGTATATTAAAATACTCTTCCTATGCATCAGCCATTTGAAGCTATGATGGAAGTGTCTGGAGTGAAAACAAGGTATTCAGAGCAGACAATGCTACCTGCTGAAGCTGACATCTTGCTGGATACAGAGAGCTCCTCAGAGGAGGATTCATAGACTGATGACCCGTCTATTTCCCCCCTGAGGTCTATGCTCAAACTTGGCAGGGTTATATTACCCATGTCATGCATGTTCTCTTGCATTGCTTAGTTTTTACATCATATATGGATTGCCATCTGCTTACTTGCTTACTATATAAATCATATATTTGAATTATATCATGCCATCATGTTTACATACACAACATCTATCTGAATTATGGCATGGCAACCCATTTAATAAAGACATCATATAGTTATATCATCTCATCCTATTTAGTGTTTACAGTCATCATATTTTGAATTATGTCATTCTATCCGAGAGTTATATCATGATATCATGTTTCCATAGGCGGCATGTATGTGAATTATGGCATGCCAACCTATTTAATAAACACATTATATAGTTATATCATGTCATCCTGTTTACATAGTCATCATATTTTGAACTATGTCTTTCCATCTTTTTTCGTTAGCCATCATAATGTGTAATTGTATCATGCTATCCTGTTTAGTTAGCCATCATATATGTGAAATTGTGTCATGCTATCCTGTTTGGTTAGACAACATAAATGTGAATTATTTCATGCCCTCTTTTATTCCCCACTATCCATTGCACCTGTCTATCATACAATGTTTGTACATTCAATTACTTTTCTTGTTTATCATCCATTTGAATCGGAGAGGGTGATGGCAGTATCTAAGGGAGTAACAACACGGTCTTCAAAAAAGATAGTGCTACCCGTTGATGCAGATAGAACCACGGTTGTACTTGCCCAAGATCCAGCCCCACCACACATAACCCAGACTCTCGCAGATTGTACCCCTACCCAGTTGGACAGAGAACCAGCTACACCCCTTCTAACCCCAACCCCAGTAGATAGTAACCCAGTTCCAATTGACACAACACCGTCTCCACCACAGAGCACCCAAACACGAGCAGTTAGTAAGGGAACTGCAGTGCCCAAAGCACGAGGACCACCACTCTGAATCCCAACTCAACGCTTAAAGGAGAAGAAGAATTGTTCTCAGGTCAGGTTCTGTAGCTATGGTTCATACTCCTTTGCTCTTGCATCACTGTATTTACTCACACCAACTATTTTCAAATTTGAAGGATGGAATTGAAACTCCAATGGCGCAACAGGTATGTTTTAAACTTGTTTCTTTAACTGGTTTGCTGTTGTAACTTGCTCTATATTGATTTTAGTTTCAATTGAATAAACAGTTATGTTCACATGTCATGCACATTACAAGTGTCTCTATAGTTTCCCACACTTATATTCTATCTAGTCTGCTTTGTCTTGAACAAATATTATTTGAACTGTGTCTCTATCTTGATTTGGCAACAAAAACTAGAATGATATAGACCATAAAGTGACCATGCTACATAGATATATGTTTGTTTCATGCTGTTATCCTGTGCACTACTACTGAACTGATTTACCAAAATGAGTTTCATATACAACATGGTAAACCTGTGATGTGTCTGCTTGTTTCTCTTTTAGAATGTGGACAAAATATTGTAGAACAGTACCCCATTATGCAATGGTGAAGGAAGTAATGCAGATAAGGTTCAAGATAGTGAGACATCCCTGTTGGTCTCCAAGAAAGCTGATAAAAACTACCTTGACAACAGTGAGAGAACCCAGAAGTCCTGTCTTGATGTAGTGTTCAAGTTACTGGCCACTACTGCTGGCACAAGCTCTTCTAACTCGCTGCCTGAATCAGTTCGTCTTCTTGAGTCTCAGCTTCAAGTTGAAAGACATCGATCAGATGTGTTGCCTCAGGAAGCTGAAGGACTACGGGAGTCCCTGCAGAATTCAGATGCATACTTTCTGGTGCAATAGCAAGCGCTGGAGGATTTAAGGGCCAAACAAGAGAAAGTTAATAAGCTTGCTAAGCATCTTGCCAGCATTATGGGTACCCAGGATATTGTTTCTTGAGATCTTCTAAAGTGGTTTCATTTCTGGACATGTTTTGCTGCGGCGTTTATTTGCACTGGTCGCCAACTTTGACAACTAGTGTATATGATATGCTACTTTGTTCCCTATATTTGCACTGGTGGCGAACTTTGATGCCCAGCGGATGTAATATGTGTAATAGCCGTGATAGTTAGTGTTGTTCTTTTTCCACGGTTTGCTAGTGGCCGCAATAAACTTTTTTTAAACTAGGCCACAATAACCATGGGCTACATATTTACTGTAGTGACACTGGGCCTTCTACGGGCTGTAGAAACAATGGGCCTTCTACGTGCCGTATCATCAACGGGCCCTCTACGGGCCGTATTATCAATGGGCCTTCTACGGGCCGTATGATCGATTGCCCAAACATGGGCCAATAACATACCGCTTTATGGCCGTAAACGGGCTAGAGTTGGAATCGTCCGTTCATGGGCCGTCGTTAATCGGCCATATTTGATGACGCTATGAAAACGAGCCAACGTATTAACGGGCCACAAATGGGCCGACTGTAAGCATGGGCTGAATTTGGCCCACAAGCAGAAAATGACAGTAACGGGCCGTAAGTAACCGAATGCTGGAAATGAGCCCAAGAATATATGGGCCCTGAGAAGGCCGAAAGATAACATGGGCTGGAAATGGCCCAACGGAATAATGGGTCGTTAATGGGTATAAAGTGATACAGTGTTCATTACGGGCCAGTTTTACCATGGGCCGTTAACGGGTCGACGGTTACTAAGGGCCTCAGATGGGGCAAAAGACGTCATGGGCCATACATGGGCCGGAAGTTAAAACGGGCTGGAATTATATTGGACGGCCCAGATGACGCTACTGGGCCTAATTCGGATAGGTCGTAAACGGGCCCTAGGTTAGCGGGCTGTAAACGGGCTATATGCGAATAGGCCGTTAACAGGCTTTCTGTGGGCCGGCCTGCCACCTTTTGACCAAGTCAAACGGGCCGGCCTTTTCACAGGAATGGGCCTCTGTTGGGCCGTGCCACGTGTCGACGTATCATAGGCGCTATGGGTCCAATGAGTGGATGACATCTGTCCCAAAGGTGAGCCGACACGTGTTTCCTCCAGCCAATGATGATTTTACACGTGGAAAATCCCCATTGGTCGGGGCTGTTAACGGGTTATCGGATCCAAAACGGGACCCGGTAGCTTAACAGCGTTCCGTTACGGTGGATGCCACATGTCGGTCACCCTTGACGAAAGCACTTCTGTGACGCGCGATTTATCGTCATGGAAGTGGACACTTCCGTGATGATAATTTTGGTAATGTCATGGAACACTTCAACGATAGCACAGGTATGATTATCTTGATTATGTCATAAATTTGTCATGGATGTACATGCATGACAGAAAACGTGACCTACTATGACAAACACGTATCATCACGGAAGTGTATTTTTTTGTAGTGTTGGTCTAATCTGCATGTGTAAAAAAATTAAGGCGGGAGAAGGCAGTGTACGTATGTTGTTTCGCACACGGAGGTGACACATTCCCTCTAGGAACCACGAGCCTTCTTGAGGGAAGCTCCGGTTTGGAAGAAGCTTACACCAAAGCTTGTCCCAATTCGGCCAAAAAAATTACCGCAGCATGTTGGTGCCATGTCATGACACCATGCCAAGTTTCATGATTTTCAGGCGTGTTTTGGATTTACAGTAATGAAAAAACCAAGTTTCTCAATCTTTCCGGCCGAGCCACGACGCCCAGATGTTTGAATTTCATTCCCATCTCTTGCATGGGACCTATAAATTCACCCAAGGACACACATGTGATTTTTCAACCAACTTTGGTGCACTGGAGCATGTGCTTGTAGTTCAAATTTGAATTATGCACATTAAATGCGTAGAAAATCAATTAATGTATAAAAAGGCCAAATGAACCCGGAATAATTCCAAATTTTAGCACGATACTTATATTTGGTCTAATATGCCTGTGTAAAAACATTTAGGTGGGAGAAGGCAGTGTATGTATGTTGTTTCGCACACGGAGGTGACACGTTCCCTCTCGGAACCACGAGCCTTCTTGAGGGAAGCTTCGGTTTGCAAGAAGCTTACACCAAAGCTTGTCCCAATTCGGCCAAAAAAATTACCGCAGCATGTTGGTGCCATTTCATCACACCATGCCAAGTTTCATAATTTTCAGGCGTGTTTTGGATTTACAGGAATTAAAAAACCCAGTACGTCAATCTTTCCGGTCAAGCCACGACGCCGAGATGTTTGAATTTCATTCCCATTTCTTGCATGGGACCTATAAATTCACCCAGGGATACACATGTGATTTTTCAACCAACTTTGGTGCACTGGAGCATGTGCTTATAGTTCAAATTTGAATTATGCACATTAAATGCGTAGAAACTCAATTAATGTATAGAAAAGGCCAAATGAATCCGGAATAATTCCAAAATTTAGCACGATACTTCTATTTGGTCTAATCTGCCTGTGTAAAAAACATTAAGGCGGGAGAAGGCAATATACGTATCTCGTTTCGCACACGGAGGTGACACGTTCCATCTCGGAACCACGAGCCTTCTTGAGGGAAGCTCCGGTTTGCAAGAAGCTTACACCAAATCTTGTCGCAACTTGGCCAAAAAAATTACCGCAACATGTTGGAGCCATGTCATGACACCATGCTGTAACATCCCAAAATTCTAAATTTTGGAATGTTATATTAAATACATAGTTTTTGATTGATTGTTTGATTGTGGTATGTTTGCTAGTGTGAATTTGAGTGAAATTTGAAACTTTTTGAAAGTTAAGTGAGAGGGAATAAAAGGACTTTCCCAAACTTTCACCTTGCATTTATGATCTCCATGAATTCTAATTCATGTCATCACAAAAATCATGGAGGGAAGATGATATGACTTCTTCCATTTAATTAAATGAAAAATGGTTTTGAAAAGATTTGAATTCCATTTGGAAATATTTCAAATTCGGAAACTTTATGCAACTCAATGTGTTTCATGAGAGAAGATAAAATGACTTCTTCAAACACTAAGAAAGAGGGTTGGAAGTTTCAGAAAAATCAAATTTAAAGTCCCTTTGAATTTTTTTTCAATGTGGAGTTATTTGTTTTTATTCAAATTATTTTTCTCCAAAAATAAAATATATGGAAAATAGGTTAACATGATTCCCTGTAATAGAAAAATGGAAATAATATGCCTATGTAATCTTTTAGATTATTTCTCTTTCTTTTCTTTTTCCATCTTTAAAAAAAATCTCTTTTGCCGACTAGGCAGGCCAGCTCCAGCCAAGCCGCAGCCCAGCCCAGCGCCCGCACCGTCCCCGAGCTCCCGCAGGTCTTCGCCGCCCGAACGACATCGCCTCCCCCTGTGTCCGCGCCGGACTACCCGCGCCGCGTCGCCCCTCCTCCACGCAAGCCCGCCTCCCCTCCTCCTATATATACGCTGCCCGGACCCCCCTCTCCTCCCAAGCCACCGGATCTCACCTCCACTGCCGCCGCAGCTCCGCCGCCCTGCCTGGCCACACCAAGCCGCGCCGCGGCCTGCTCGCCTCGTCGCCGCCGCTGCCGCGCACCGCCACCCGCCGCCTCGCCTCCGCCCGATCCGCTACAGCCGCCAGAGCCCCGCCATCGCTGGAAGCCACTGTCACCAACGATGACCGAACTGGTATAAACTGCCCCGACCCGATTTTATTTTTAGTTTACGTTTTTTCTTTGGTTTTTCTTAAAAACGTGGTTTACTAGTTATTTAACGAACATTCGTTCGTTAAGCTTCTGTAGCGAACAATTTCGTTCGTTAGTCTTCCGTAGTGGACGTCCGTCCGATAGATTTTTCTTGTTCTGTTTATTTCGGCCAGGGACCTAGATATAATTAGTTTATTTACTGTTTAGCCCCTTGTTTGCACACGATCACAACTTTTTGATCGCTTATCCAAATCCAACAAAACCAACACGAATTTCTTCGTTATGATCTCCTCTGTTCAGATAACCAACTTAAATATATTTTTTAAAAGTTTAAGATTTGGTTTCAAACAGATTTTAATTTGAACTTCTTTTGATCAGAACTTAAGTTTTATAACTCCTATTTAATTTGTTCCTTTTGCAAATTGAAGCTCTTGATCTAAACTTTCTGTTAAGGACTAATCCACATAATTTTAATATTGTTGAAAGTTGTTTTCTGTTCGCAAGAGTTATTTTCCTGTTTTCGAAGTTTTTCGAGATCTTTTCTTTGAATTTTATGCTTGAGTGCTTATGTATGCAATTGATTGCTTACGATAGATTGAACAGAGTGCGACGAGTAGAACTATCAGGAATTTTCAGTGCAAAGAATCTTCATCGATAGTACAAGGCAAGTTCACACTTTGATCATATTTTTCATACCCAGTTTTTATGCATTAGTTTTACCCTCAAAGATTGCATGAGTAGGATTGGGAACATATGGTTATGCTATGTAGTTGATGAGGTAGGAACCTATTACCTTTGGTCACCCCGGGTTTATACGTTATGCTCTTATTGCTTAGCCATGCTCGTAGACGTGGATTGGTATGCGAGAATCATGCAAGTTTTGAGAGATAATAACTAAGGGGAACTTAAGGTGGCTACTTTAACACACATCTGGGTGGAATGGTTGGGTCACCCTAGAGAACCCAGTGGTTTGCCCGGGCACCTGGAGAACCCAGTGCTTGCCCAAGGGGATCCCGGAGTACCCGTGTGATCACCCTATGGAATGCCACCCAGGCTCAAAGGGATCATAAGATTGTTCATGCTACAAACTTCCGTGTTCAGCCACAAGCCATTATGGGCTCTGGCATACTTGAGTATGTTGTGTGACCTCTTTCAGTGGTAGGCTAACACATGTAGGGGAAAGTAGGTGGCACAGTCTACCCAGAGTAAAGAGTTAATGCTTCAGAAAGACTGTGTCTCGATCATCCGTTTCTCAAACATCATGTAGTGCGAGAAATTCAAAGGAGGAGATCGAGTCTTGTGGGGAAAAGTGCGCAAACCTCTACAGAGTGTACAAACTAATCATGATTAGCCGTGTCCCCGGTTATGGACATCTTGAGTATCCGGTTCTTGAATTATTGATTTGATCTCATCATGTTACTTAATTAATTTATTGGGTTGTTAATATTATCTTGGGATTGAGTTGGGGTTACCTTCTCAATAATTTTCAACAAACTTTGTAGTTAAATAAAATTTATTCCTTTGTTGTAGGGAAAATGAGCTTTATGCAAAATTAACCTCAGAGCCTCCACCAGCCAAATATGCATGTAGTGATAGCTATTATTCATCATTGCTCTATGTTGTGAATTTGCTAGTACATTCAATGTACTGACCTATATGGCCGCAACGTCTCATGTTGCAAGATTCTTACATGCGAGTAAGTGATACGTTAGGGTTACGATGTTTACACTCAACTTTGCCGTTGGCGTTGTTGGGAACTCCACAACTTTGTTGTTACTTTCGCTATATGGATTGAGGTAATAGTATTTACGTTACTTTATACATGTGATTTACCGCTGTTATAAATCCGCGAGTACTGTGTGTGTCAGCATACCGATCCAGGGATGAAACTTAAGCATAGAGACTTGACCCATTCGGGCCAGGTCGCTATAGTTCTCCGCCAATGGAACCATGTACTTCACGCGCGGGTGGAAATCCTTCGTCTGTGCCTGATATATACTTGGGGCAGGGGCATCTTCTACACTTCAAGCTAGTCGAATCCAACAAGCTCTCTGTGAAGTTCTTCGGCGCATCAGAAGCTCTCATGAAGTGCTGCGCAAAGAGCTCGAGCGGTAGCGAAACCGCCTCCTCGAGCAAAAGCGACGAGGAGGCCAATGGTGAAGATGACGACAGTGAGTCCCCAAGCGTCAAGACCGAGGACAACGACTCCGACTCTAGCTGAACACCGGCAGCACCATCATCTGGCTTACAGGGAGCGAGCCAGCCTTGCTTAGGCACCCCTTTTGCCTTGCTTGCACTTGATGTAAACCATGGAAAAAAGGTTAAGAAAAATGTCATTGAGCATCTTTTAATAAATATTTGCTATTTATAATGCTCGGATGAATGCTTGTTGTCCCCTTTGCTTGTTTGTGTCTTTGTATGACTCCGATCATTCATCCTACGTGGCCTGGAAACTTGCCGGTGTGCTTTCTTGCCGTGAGTGCTTCGAGGAACGGGTCCTTAGCAGCCCGCTAACGACGCGGCCACCGGCAAGATATCTTGCCAATACTAACGCAGCTACAAGAACCTTGCCGAGCGGACTCAAGGCAAGATTAGAGCGCGAATGGTCACGACAAGATTTCTTCGCATGCAGGTTTCTCATACTAACACATAATCATGCAAGGGGAACTACAATGTAACAAAGACATTTTTAGTTGAACTTGTTTTTCAACTTAACTTCCTTTGTTGTACTTCTTGTTGTCTGAAATGAATGCTGGCGGCGCCATATATTCCCTTCGTCACTCTCCTCAGCAAGAAACTTGCGCGCAAGTAATCCTTCTGTTTCTTTGGAAAAAGAAAGAAGAGAAAAGAGTGGTTTGGGAACCTTGACGGTTTGTCAGCAGTTTTCATATAAGCCAAAATGTAACCACAACGTTGCATGGACGGATACATAAATAAATATGCACAAAGGGTTGTGAAGCACTTAGCTTTATTCGCATATGCACAGGATCTGCATCTGGCTTTGTACAAAGGGTTACAAGTCTTAGAGACTAAGCTTGTACAAAAGGGGGTTGCCAGGAACAAGGCCCGAAAATTGCGCCTCATGGGTAGAACTTGTGAAGATGCTCGATATTCCATGAGTTCTGCACTCGGATACCATCGTCGGACTCCAGATGGACTGCACCAGGTCTAGTGACTTGTACTACCCGATAAGGACCCTCCCACTTTGGCGTCAACTTGTTTGATTTCTTGGCGGATTGGACGCGCCGAAGAACAAGGTCACCTTCCTTAAAGCTTCAGGCATGAACACTGCGGCTATCATAACGGTGCAAAGCTTGCTGGTAGCATGCAACTCGCATAACCATCCGAAGACGATCTTCCTCGAGGAGCACAACATCATCTTGCTGTAGCTGCTCTTGCTCTACCTCATCATAGGCAAGCACTCGATGTGACCCGCATGTGAGTTCCCCGAGGAGCACCTCTTCTGCACCATAGACTAGTGAGAAGGGTCATTGGCCAGTAGGTCAATTCAGTGTCGTTCTGAGTGACCAAAGAACCACCGACAACTCATGAATCCAACGTCTTCCGTGCTTGCGCAACCTGTCAAAGGTTCTTGTCTTGAGACCATGCAGCACTTCAGCATTTGTCCGTTCTGCTTTCCCATTGCTTCTCGGGTGAGCAACAGAGGCGAAGCACACCTTGCTCCCAAGGCTTCGGACGTACTGCATGAAGGTGCGGCTCGTGAACTGCGTGTCGTTTTCGGTGATGATTCTGTGAGGAGCCCCAAAATGGAAAACCAACCCTTGGAAGAACTTTACGGCTGACTGTGTTGTTACCTTCCTCATTGGCTCTACTTCAGGCCACTTTGTGAACTTGTCGACGGCAACATACAAGAACTCAAAGCCCCCAATAGCCTGGGGAAAGGGGCCCAAGATATCGAGCCCCCAGAGAGAAAAAGGCCAGGATAGAGGAATCGTATGAAGTGCTTGAGCTGGCTGATGTATATTCTTTGAATGGAACAGGCATGCTTCACACTTGGTAACTAGCTCAGTTGCATCCTAAAGAGCAGTGGGCCAATAGAAACCTTGCTTGAAAACTTTGCCGACAAGGGCTCTCGATTCTATGTGTGAGCCACATATGCCTCCATGTATCTCTACCAACAACCTTAGTCCATCCTCCCGAGAAATGCACTTCAGTTTCACACTGTTTGGTCTCTTTCTATGTAGAATGTTATCCACAAACTAATAGATACTTGATTGACGGGCTACTTTTTTAGTTTCTTCTTGCTAATTCGGGAGTTCTCCTATTTGAAGGAACTGGACTATGGGTTGTGCCCATGCTGGAGCTTGTGGCTAGACGGCAAGGGACTAAAGGCATCTCTTCAGCTGTGGGAGTGTTGACCTCAATGCCAAGAACCTGGGGTTTTGCGCGTAGCCGCTGCTCACCAGCAGTTGTGTCATTGCTCCCGGAAAGTTTCTTGCCGGTGGCTTCTGGGAGCTCTGTCGAGAAATACATGTCCATATTCAACTTTCTTCTCTTATTGGTTGTGTTGATGGAGAACCTGACGGTTCGTTCAAGTCGAGTACAAAAGTCCCTGGTTCTAGAGGTAGCTTTTGGGAAGCAGACTTTGACAGATGATCAACAATGATGTTCTCTACATGCAGGATACGCTCCGTTTGCAGCCGGTCAAAGGGCTTTGATAATCTTTGTTCACTTTCTTAACGACAAGCTGTGAATCTCCACGAATGATCAACATCCCGATTCCCAATTCTACCACAATCCTAAGGCCGGCAAGGAGCCCTTGATACTCTGCAGTGTTGTTGGTTGCTGCCGCGGAGGCGGCTGCATGGTTGGTGCACCACCCACGATATGGCCGTCAGTCTGAGCTATTGGTGCCATTCGCGTGCACCATCAGTGGTCCGCCTACTGCGACTTGTTCGACTCAGTAAATCCAATTAAACTTTGGATGGTGCCTCTCCACTCATCCATCTTGTCTGCTATCAGAGGGAAGTTCAACAACATCTGGGCTCGCGCCATTGCTTCCGATGTTGTTGCTGATAGGGCCAGGGCGAAGAACATGACGTCGCTTGACTCCTGGCAGAGCCATCAGGAGCGCCATTGCGATCTGGCCACCGTGGCTTGTGCGCAGCAGTGGGTTGGTGTGGCGGGAGTTGTGCCTGAGGATCTTGGACTTGATCAATAGGTGTTTTGCCGTGCAGGCACAGCTGTCTGTGTCTAGCGGTGTCGCTCTGCATCGTAGCAGTAGGGAGATCTAGGCTCGCACTTGTCCATGTAGTGTTGCTCCGGTGGCTATGCTCACGACGCGTTGGGGAGGTGGGTTCTGTCCATCTGCACGGCCCGCGCCATCGTGGTTGTTCTCGCCAAAGGTTTGAGGAAGATGATCGCCTCCGCCTGCAATCCCCGCCATGGTGGGCATGGCGACCACGCCGGCTGTGCCAACCGCACATCCACACCGTCCGTAGCGGTGGCGCCACCTGCACCGCTCGCAGACACGCGCGAAGGGACTCTAGAGGCAGAAGGCTTCATCATCGTGGTGACCTTCTTCTTGGGCGCCATTGATGATGAAGATGGTGATGAATCTCGATGAAATCAGTGCGTCTTCCGCTGATTTAGATTCACGCCAGTGAATCTCCCCTACCTAGCGCGACAAAGATGTCGGTGGTGATGACCATCTATGGGGCCATAAAGCCCCTTGTGGTTCGGCTAGGGAGATGCACAAGACGCAAAGAGCAAAATCAACGGGAGACGCAGGGATATGTACACAGGTTTGGGCCGCCGAGAGGTGTAAAACCCTGCTTGCTATATTGGATGTATGTGTGGGAACACAAGTACAATGAGCGCTACCCCGGCAAGGTGCAAGAGGGAGCAGCTACGTGTGTAGTTGTGCAAAGGGTTAATCCTTGTAAACATTGCCCTGACCCTCCTTTTACTATTGCTTTGAATCATTCATGTCTTAATATTCATGCCATGATTAGATATATGATCAAGATTATGCTAGGTAGCATTCCACATCAAAAATTATTATTTTTTATCATTTACCTACTCGAGAACGAGCAGGAATTAAGCTTGGGGATGCTGATACGTCTCCATCATATCTATAATTTTTTATTGTTTCATGCCAATATTATACAACTTTCACATACTTTTGGCAACATTTTATATGATATATTGGACTAACCTATTGATCCAGTGCCCAGTGTTGGTTCCTGTTTGTTGCATGTTTTCTGTTTCGCAGAATATCCATATCAAATGAATTCCAAACACAATAAAAAATTACGAATAATTATTTTGGAATATTTGTGATTTTTGGGAGGTGGAATCAACGCAAACGGAGGCCCACGGCCTCCACAACCCATTAGAGCGTGATGGGCACCCCCTGGCGCGCCCAGGTGTCTTGTGACCTCCTCGTAAGTCGGTTGGGACTCTTCTTCAGGCGCAAGAAAGACAATTTATAGAAAAAAATCCTGTAAAATTTCAGCGCAATCGGAGTTACAACTCTCCGGGAATTTAAGAAACGGTGAAGGACCAGAAAACAGGAACGCGAAACAGAAGAGAACAGACGGATAGATCGAATCTTGGAGGGGCTTCTGCCCCTCTGCCGCCATGGAGGCCATGGACCAGAGGGGGAACTCTCCTCCCATCTAGGGGGGAGGCCAAGGAAGAATAATAAGGAGGGGGCTCTCTCCCCCTCTCTCCCGGTGGCACCGGAACGCCGCCGGGGCAATCATCGTGTGATGGCGATCTACTCCAACAACTCTGTCATCTTCACCAACATCTTCATCACCTTCCCCCATCTATATTCAGCGGTTGACTCTCCCGCAATCCGCTGTACCCTCTACTTGAACATGGTGCTTTGTGCTTCATACTATTATCCAATGATATGTTGCCATCCTATGATGTCTGAGTAGATTTTTGTTGTCCCATCAGTAATTGGTGAATTGCTATGGTTGGTTTAATTTGCTTGTGGTTATGTTGTTTTCCTTTGGTACCCATAATATGAGCGCGTGTGTGGATAAGGATGGCAATTTTATCCATGGACATGGATATCCATGGATATCCGACCCGAATGGATAGGGTTTGGATATGCTTTTGTGTCCATGGGCGGCGCCCAAACCCGACCCGATTGTTCATGGGTAGGGCATGGATATAATCTTGTACCCGTGGATATACCCAAACCCGACCCGATAGTATGACTTAATGGGGAAAATCTGCTATCCCTGCCCCACGGTCACATGTCCCACAACAATTATACACTTTTTTTTCCTAAAACATGCATAAGAAATTACACAATCCCCATCGTAACTTTTATTTGTTGACACTCAATCCCCTCCATAACATACTCCAACACCCTTCCCTTATTTTTATCTCCTTCTTAAATGACTCGTCATTCTCATATGTTAGAAAAATACTAAATGATCTTAGGTTGTTAGTGGATGTTGATTTACCACAAGTGAAGCCTAGCCTGCCATGAGGTGAAGAATGGAAGAGTTTGTGTCAATATTGTGTTTTGTATTATTTATATGTCTTGAGAGGACCCAATGGATATCCAGTGGGTATGGATATCCATCAGATTTGGACATGGACACAAATTTTCACCCATGGATTTTTTCATGGGCGGGCAAAGATTGTCTTCATGGATATGGATATGGATTTGATATTGTTCAACCCGATCCAAACCCGACCCATTGCCATCCTTATGTGTGGATCACACCATAGGGTTAGTTGTACGTTGATAGGATGATATGTCTCCGCTGTATCTACTTTTCCTAACGCTTTTCCTCTTGTTTTGGACTCTAATTTGCATGATTTGAATTAAACTAACCCGGACCGACGTTGTTTTCAGCAGAACTACCATGGTGATGTTTTTGTGCAGAAATAAAGGTTCTCAGAGTGGAACGAATCTTTTCGGAGAATTATTTCAGAATAAAAAAAATAATGGAGCCAAGAACCAACAGAGGGGGCCCCTGGGTGAGCACAACCCACTAGGGCACCCCCCTCTAGGCGCGCCTAGGGGCTGCCTCCTGTTGTTCATTGGGAGGTCAGATCTGGAGTCCGTTTGGGGCTCCGGAGAGGGGGATCTTCGATTTTCGTCATCACCAACCCTCCTTCATCGCCAATTCCATGATGCTCCCCACCGGGAGTGAGTACTTCAGTTGTAGGCTCGCTGGTCAGTGAGGAGTTGGTTGAGATTCATCATGTAATCGAGTTAGTTTTGTTAGGGCTTGATCCCTAGTATCCACTATGTTCTAATATTGATGTTGTTATGACTTTGCCATGCTTAGTGCTAGTCATTTTGGGCCCGGGTGCCATGATTTCAGATCTAAACCGTTTATGTTTTCACCATTATATCTATGTTCTAGATCAAATCTTGCAAGTCATATTCACCTATTACGTGTTATGATCCATAAACCCCAGGGTGACAATAATCGGGATACTTTCCGGTGATGACCGTAGTTTGAGGAGTTCATGTATTCACTATGTGTTAATGCTTTGTTCTAGTTCTCTATTAAAAGGAGGCCTTAATACCCCTTAGTTTCCTTATGGACCCCGCTGCCACGGGAGGGTAGGACAAAAGATGCCATACAAGTTCTTTCCATAAGCACGTATGACTATTTACGGAATACATGCCTACATTATATTTATGAACTGGAGCTAGTTTTGTATCGCCCTAAGTTATGACTGTAATACGATGAATATCATCCAACGAATCCACCAATTTAATGCCTATGAATTTCCTACATATTGTTCTTGCTAAGTTACTACTGTTGTTGTTACTGTTTCAACTGCTACAAAATCATTGATATCACTGTTACCGTTACTACTGCTGTTACACTACTATCAAAACTATCATACTACTGTGCTACTGATCACTTTGCTGCAGATATTTAATCTCCGGGTGTGGTTGAATTGACAACTCTGCTGCTAATACTTACAAATATTCTTTGGCTCCCCTTGTGTCGAATCTATAAATTTGGGTTGAATACTCTATCCTCGAAAACTGTTGTGACCCCCTATACTTGTGGGTTATCATAGGACTATGCATTGGAGGGCAAGGGTGACAACAGCTTCAGCCTAAACATAGACGTTGATACATACAGGATTGAAGGGGGACCATTATATATCTTAATGCTATGGTTGGGTTTTACCTTAATGAACGTTAGTACTTGCAGATGCTTGCTAATAGTTCCAATCATAAGTGCATGGAATTCCAAGTAAGGGGCGACATGCTAGTAGTGGCCTCTCCCACATAAAAACGAGTGTGGAATGGTGGTGGTAGGATTTGCGGAATTTTCCCTTAGCAATTGACTAAGTTGCTAGACGGATAGCAAGTTTTTATTTTATTTTCATTTTCACATTCTTTATTATCTTGCAAACCTATCCACACCTGCAAAGTAGTTCTAGATTTATTCTTGTTCTAGGTAAACCAAACGTTAAGTGTGCGTAGAGTTGTACTAGTGGTCGATAGAACTTGAGGGAATATTGGTTCTGCCTTTAGCTCCTCGTTAGGTTCGACACAGTTATTTAACGAAAAAGGCTACAAACGATCCCCTATACTTGTGGTTTATCAGGGTCCATATCTAGTAGCTAGATGACTTCTTCTCCATCTCTGATCTTAAATACAATGTTCTCCTTGATGTTCTTGGAGATCTGCTTGATGTAATGACCTTTTGCGATGTGTTTGTTGGGATCCGATGAATTGTGAGCTTATGATCAGATTATCCATGAATATTACTTGAGTTTCCTCTGAACTCTTTTATGCACGATTGTTATACCTTTTTATTTATTTCCGATCTATTGATTTGGTTTGGCCAACTAGATTGATTTTTCTTGCAATGGGTGAGGTGCTTTGTGATGGGTTTGATCTTGCAGTGCTCAATCCCAATGATAGAAGGGGACATGACACATATTTGTATCGTTGCCATTAAGGATAAAAAGATGGGGTTTATTCATGTGTGAGTTTACTTTCTCTTCATCATGTCATCTTGCTTATGGCGTTACTCCATTCTTTATGAACTTAATACTCTAGATGCATGCTAGATAGCGGTCGATGTGTGGAGTAATAGTAGTAGATGCAAAATTGTTTCGGTTTACTTGTCTCAGACGTGATGCCTATATACATGATCATTGCGTTGGATGTCTTCATGATTATTTGCTTTTCTGTCAATTCCCAACAGTAATTTGTTTACCCACCGTATGCTACTTTCCAGAGAGAAGGCTCTAGTGAAAACTATGGCCCCCGGGTCTACTTTTTATCGTATACTAAAATAAAAAATACCTTGCTGCAATTTTTTTTCTTTATTTTTATTTTGTATTTTTTTATCTATCTATCTATTACCATACAATTTAATCTTGCAAGTAACCGCCAAGGGATTGACAACCCCTTGTTCGCGTTGGGTGCAAGGATTTGTTATCTTGTGTTGATAAAAGTACATCTGGAGGTGTTGCGCTGTTCTCCTACTGGATTGATAACCTTGGTTCTTAACTAAGGGAAATACTTATCTCTACTGTACTGCATCATCCTCTCCTCTTCGAGGAAATCCCAATGCAGCTCAGAGGTAGCTGTTATTTGCAAGATTGAATTTTGTAGTGATAGATAGATAAATAAAACACAAAATAAATAAACTAAAGAAAAATTGCAGCAAGTATTTTTGGGTTTTAATATATAATAAAAGAAGATCCGGAGGCCACAGTTTTCACTAGAGGCTTCTCTCTTGAAAATAGCATACGGTGGGTAAACAAATTACTATTGGGCAATTGATAGAGAAGCGAATAATCATGACAATATCCAAGGCAATGATCATGTATATAGGCATCCCGTCCGAGATAAGTAGACCGACTCCTGTCTGCATCAACCACTATTACTCCACACATCGACCGCTATCCAGCATGCATTTAGAGTATTAAGTTCCTAAAGAATGGAGTAAGCCTTCAGCAAGATGACATGATGTAGACAAGCTAAACTCACACATGAATAAACCCCATCTTTTTATGCTTAATGGCAACATTAAAAAATACGTGTCATGGCCCCTTCTGCCACTCGGATTGATCACCACAAGATTGAACCCATCACAAAGCACCTTTCCCATTGCAAGAAAAAGCAATCTAGTTGGGCAAACCAAAACAATAGATCGGAGAGAAATATAAAGCTATAATAATCATGCATAAAAGAGTTCATAGAAGACTCAAATAACATTCATGGACAATCGGATCAAAAACTCACAATTCATTGGATCCCAACAAACACACTGCAAAAAGTGATTACATCGAATAGATCTCCAAGAACATCAAGGAGAACATTATATTGAAGATCAAAGAGACAGAAGAAGCCATCTAGCTACTAACTGTGGACCTGTAGATCTATGGAAAAATACTCACACATCATCAGAAGGGCATGAAGGTTGATGTAGAGCCCCTCCGTGATCGATTCCCCCTCTGGCAGAGTACCGGAGAAGGCCTCCAGATGGTATATCACGAGAACAGAAACTTGCAGCGGCGGAAAATGTATTTCGGGTGGCTCTCTAATGTCAGGGGAATATTTGGGTATGTATAGAGGTGGAATTAGGTCAAGAGGTGGCCACGAGGGGCCCACAAGCCTAGGGGCATGCCTCCCGAGCTTGTCTCTCCCACGTGGCTCGTCTGGTCTTCTCCCGAACCTTATAGGGTCTCTTTTGGTCTAGACAAAATTAATCCAAAGTTGTTCCCCGTTTGGACTCTGTTTGATATTGATTTCCTGAAAAGCCAAAAAAGCAAAAAACAGCAACTGGCACTAGGCACTAAGTTAATGGGTTAGTCCCAAAAATGATATATAATTGCATAAAGTTGCATGTAAAACATTCAAGATTGATACTATAATAGCATGGAACAATAAACCAATTATAGATACGTTGGAGACATATCAAGCATCCTCAAGCTTAATTCCTGCTCATCCTCGAGTAGGTAAATGATAAAAACAGAATTTTTGATGTGGAATGCTACCTATCATATTCATCATATAATCTTTTTATTTTGTGGCATGAATATTTGGATTTGAGTGATTCGAAGAAATAGTCTATAGTTTGACATAAAGATATAAATACTAAAGCATACTAACAAGCAACCATGTCTTCCAAAATATCAATGCTAAAGAAAGTTATCCCTATCCCATTATGCTCGATCATTGATCCATTCATGAAACACACTCAACATTAACTACACCCAGTGCACAATTATGACAATAGTGTTCTCAAGTTGGTGCTTTATAAGAGAAGATGAAGACTCAACATAAAAATAAAAATTGCATAAAAGTAAAATCGATATGCCCTTCGCAGACGGAAGAAGAGATTTGCAGAGGTGCTAGAGCTCGGAGTTCAAAATAGAGAGATAACATTATTTTGAGAGGCATGCTTTCCTTGTCAACGTCAAAACCGAGAGTTCCCAACATCTTCCATGCTAGACACATTATAGGCGGTTCCCAAACAGAAAATGTCGGGGATATACCCCACGGTATGACCCGACCGGAAGTATGACCCATCTAGGACTTGGTATTTTCATTGGTGACCCGGCAGATTGTAAGCCGGCAGATGTTTAAGCCGGCAGATGTTTAAGTCAGATGTTTAAGCCAGATGTTTAAGTCAGATGTTAAGCCAGATGTTTAAGCCGGCAGATGTTTAAGTCAGATGTTTAAGCCAGATGTTTAAGTCAGATGTTAAGCCAGATGCTTAAGCCGACATATGTTTAAGTCAGATGTTTAAGCTAGATGTTTAAGTCAGATGTTAAGCCAGATGTTTAAGCCGGCAGATGTTTAAGCTAGATGTTTAAGCCACCAGATGGTAAGTTAGATTGTGACAGAGTCGCCTGGGGTTAATAAGCCCAAAACGTTAAGAAGCCCAAGACGTTAAGAAGCCCATAGAGAGAAGCCCGTGATGAGAAGTCAGAATAGTTTAAGTCTTAATCCGAGGTGGACTCTACATGTAACCCGCTCCTTTAACTTATATAAGGAGGGGCAGGGCACCCGAAGAGGGACACGTTGAATAATCGTTAAGGCTAGACACAACTAGGAGAGTCGGAGATACGGCGACTCCCTCGTGATGATAATGAGACCTAGCCACAAACAACATGTAGGGTTGTTACCGGATGATGTTTCCCGGGGCCCGAAGCTGTCTAAACCCTTGTCCTGTGTTGCGTCTCTCGATTCCGATCAACCCCTCTCAAGGTACCACATAGATGCCTTGGCCTCACGACTAAGTCCTCACACTAGGACATCTGCCGTGACAATTCCACGACAGTTGGCGCCCGCCGTGGGGCCTGCGCACGGTGGTGTTGAGTTCTTGAAGGGATCTCTCCCAGGGATCGAGAAGTTTGCAGTTTTCCAGATGAAGAAAGCCGGTTCAGAAAGATTTGTAATAGCTTCAAGTTCATCAGTCCAGGTTTAAGATATGGGATTTAAGGTTCAAAATAAATTAGGGTTACAATTTTTTCGTTGCCGTGTGTCACCGACGCAGGTCGCTGAGATCATCGTTTTTCCGCTACAGCCAGTTTCGTCACCACATCGAATCCGATCTGCAAGTTGCCAGAATTAGCATGGTTTGGGTCTTCGTTCTGATCTCTGGGTCCGATGGCAATACCAACTGCACAAATCGCTGTAACACAGGAAGACAATTCGGAATCAAGCTATCTAATCAGCCCGGAGACCAGATATTTTTTTATATAAAGTAATGGCGATTTACTCTACGGCAGATCAGAAGGTTCCAAGTCCCGAGGTGAAAGTAAAATCAAGTCCCGAGGTAAGTAGTGTTAAGAAGGAAAAGAAACAATCATCTGCTCGTCGGATCACGAATCAAAGAAAACAAATTGGCCAGAGCGGCCACGACCCGGGCACGGAGATGGACTTGGACTCCTTTGTCACTGCTTGCGTGACTCCGCTGCCGGGTATCCACGAGCCGCCTCCATCGCTAGACGACTGTTAATGGCCATGAGCCGCCTCATTGTGTTGTGCTTCCTCTGCCTCAGTGACGGGATCCGTTGGCCTCCGTCTGCACAGGTTTCACCCCAAAGTCGCGTTTGCCTCTGTGTTGAGCCGCCACTTCAACCGTAGCGTCGGGCCTCCGTGCTAAGCCTCCCTCGCCGGAGCGGCTCTTGCCTCTGCCATGCATGGCTGCGGTGTTGAGCCGCCGGGTCCCCGTCTTCCGCGGTGCTGCTTTGTCAAGCCTGCTGCCTTGGCTTCGTGCCTCCTTTGAGTCACCATCTGCCACCATCACAGGGCCATCGGGCGCTGCCCACTTCAAGTCACCATTACGCTATCGTCCACCCCCGCGCCGGGTCTCCGGGCGCCGGCCCTTCAAACCAAAGCCGCCGCACTTCGGGTCAAGCCCCTGCATTGAGCCGCCCCGTGCCGTAAGCCGCCCGGTATCGCAGCCGCCTCCGCTGTGCCTGCACCTCTGCGTGTTCTCCTGAGCTGTCAGGACACGCCGCGCATGAGTTCGCCTCCGCCTCATCACCGTCAGCAAGCAGCCATCATGGCCTTACTTTTCCCTGAGCAAACGCCGTTGCCTTGGCTTCCGCCGCGAGTCACCGGAATCCTTGGTTATCTCCGCGCTGAGCCACACCTGGTCTTGCCTTTAAACCGCCATCAACACTGCCCCATCCAAGTGGCCGCATCCGCTGGTCTCTGCCACCGGTTTGAACCGACCCTGCTACCATGAATCGCTGCCGCCAAGTCGCCTGCTGTTTCTTAGTCGCCGCTCGAGCACTGCCTCCACCAAAGAGCCACCCAGAACGGTCGCTGTCATTGCCGTGGCCCACTTCGCCGACCATGTTGTCGGTTCTCCTCGCCGTCTTCGCCTCTGAGCTACCCGCAGCAGAGCCGTCGCTCCGCCAGGACCTGGCGCCTCCAAGCCGCCCCGTGGCAGCGCCTTCTCCAATTCTGGTTGTTCCCGCTTCACCTTGCGCCGCTTCTGCAGCCACTTCAAGTCGGTCTACTTCATCGAGCCACCGGACCTGACTCGCCCTCGCTCTTGAACCGCCCTCGCTAGAGCAGTCCTACCTCCTGTGTTGTGTTTCACCTCCTCGCAAGTTCAAAGTCACCATGGACTCGCCTCCGCTTCAAACTCCGTTGACTCGCCTCTGCTCCCGCAGCCTCGTCGTTGCGGGCTTACTGGCGCGCTGAGCCGCCACCACCTAGCGATTCGCTGAGCTGTTGTTGTTTCCTCGGCTACCGACGCGTCTCACCGGCCTCGCCTCCAAGTCATCGTTGTGGTTTCACCCCGCAGAGCCGCCGTGGCCACTCCTTGTCTCCGAGTGGGTCCGCCCCGTCGCCGCTGAGCCGCCGTGGCCCCTGCACTGCCTCACGCCGCCGCAGCCGCGTCACGCCTCGTCTCCTTCCGGTGCCGGCTCACTGTGCCAAGTCGCCGTCTCCTCCACCGGAATCCATCGTCTACCTCCGAGTCGACCCCGCCTTGAGCCATCGCCGTCCCCGAGATGTTCGTTGCCGGGGCACCTCCACTTCGCCTTTGCGGCCCCGCTTTCAAGTTGTTGCTGACGAGCTGCCTGTGGCCCCACAACTCCCACGGCCTGCGCCTCCGTTGCCCCCGCTTGATTTTGCCTCTAAAGCCGCTACGTCCCTGTGTGCTGGCTGCTGCCTGCAAAAAGAAGAATTGGGGATTCGATTGGAAGATTGGAGAAGGAAAAACAAAAAGGGAGACTTCAAAAAAAAAGAAGAAGAGAGCCCATGACTCGGTGGGTTTGTTTTGAGCCGCCTGGTTCTAGGTTCTATTATAGCCACATTTCAGGCTACCTGCCATGACCGTTACCGCTATGACCTCGTGTTAAGTCAGGCCCGATCGGCCTTATTCTTAGACTCCATGTCTCCGCCGCTAGTCGCCGCACCTGCGGTTGTGTCCGCAGCCTCATTACTGACGTCTGCGTCTGAGCCGCTGCAGCCTCTGCGTCTCACTACCAACATATATGACTGGTTCAACGTCCCAGGGAAATGCCAGGTGCTATCCACTTTATTTGTATTATCAGTGCATGTTAAATTCCGTCGAGAACAATTATTCTCCCTTCATTATTTTTATACAGAGGACAATGGTTCCATGTTCACGGTAGAGACAACAAGATCATCTATCATTCAAATGCATCAGGACAATTACTCACCGCCAAAATGGGGTTATACCGTGGATACAAAGTGCATGACATCGTCATTTTGCACTGACATTTACCCGTGCTGTTTCCCTCAACAGAAGCGCTTAAATCGCCGCCCTTACAGACTGATTTCTATCAATACATCAAGGTTATACCTGATCGCACAAGTTACCAACAAATGTGTGCAAGTTGCCGACCCTCAGTCCAGTCTATTCCAATAATTCTGGAGCAAATCATACCATATTATCAGCCTATATCGGATGACTCAACGAGCAGGCGCACAAGTCGCTGCCACTACAGTTTGGTTAACTTCAAAACAACCAATTGGGATGAACCATTGGCCGAATTGCTAACACAGCTCATACGAGATCATTTATAGTCCGCTGCAGTCACCTCAACCTTCTGTGGATTTACATCGCATTATCAACGCCAATAATATACATCTTATGCTATGGTAAAATATGGAGAGTATCAAGACAACTCCTCGAGTCGCATTAAGACTCAGGGGCTAAAATGATATGACTTAGCAATTCTTGCCAGTTTCAGCCAATTCAAGAACCGCAAGACATTGGAGGGAAAAATAACCCGGTCCTGGACGCTACCTCCATATTGGTGAAAATTTAAAGGCCGTCAGAAAATTTCTGGCTTAAAGAAGGATTCCGATTCAAAATCCGGTTTAAGGGAAATATGTCCCCCACAAAGCTCGGAAGCTCTCAATATCCGGTTTAAAATTCCGGCTCAAGAAGAATTAACGGTTGTCAAAGAGAATTTGTTGCCATGATGCACAGTTCAAAATGGGTATCCGATCCGGCTTACACGCCTTATTACAAATCACTTGGAGGCTTGATGCCTGAGTTATAGGGACCAAAGAGAGTTTGATGCACAACACAACTCAAACATAGGTCCCCGACGAGCACGATTCGTGAGTATGTCACTTGGGGGCTTCCTGTTCAAACATAGGCGTATTTGACCAAAGAGAACATAGCGCTACTACCCTCTTGACCAGGTTATCTTGTCCAAACATAGGCGTATTCGACCAAAGAGGACATAACCTTTCCGGGTCATCCTACCTGTATACCAGCTGCTTCAACTCCATTGGGTAATCCCGACTGACCCGTCGAACTCTTAACGATCAATCTTTACGGCGTATTCGACCAAGATCTGAGCTTGTTAAGGTTCAAACAGCATCTTGTCATGCGAGAGCACAGTTTACAGATAGTCAGGATAGATCCAGGCTTCATAAGCCGCCTTCCTTGAAACTTGGATAAATCGGCCCATGATGTATGTTGTTACTCTGACCTCGCGTACTCCTGATAAGTCTATAAAGCAAGATACAACTTTATCTGGGTTCAAATGTTGATTGGGTACTGTGAGTCAAGCTCACGGATAGCACGTACCTTCCAGTGGCTTCGGCTAGTTTCATTGAAGTGTTCTGTTATCATACTCATACATTGCATCAGCATTACATCATCATACATCGTCATCATACATTGCATTATCATTGCATCATCATAACATGCATCATATATGCATGGATATACTGGTTTATATTGCAGGAACCGGTTTTCAAAATAGGTTATATTATTCAAATCTTTAATAGCCAACATGGCTGGATTTTTATTATGGTTATCAATAACCAGTATTATGATTGAAGTTTTCAAAGTCGCTTGAGTGCAATGGCTGGATATAATTTATTTTGCAATGGAAGGAATAGTCCCAAGTCGCTGCAGGCTTATGACCCGGCACTTGGGGGCTACATTATTCAAGTTGAGATTATATCAAGTCCCATGTCACTGCAAGCATGCACCATGACACTTGGGGGCTAATGCAAAGTCATTTTTACTGGCCTTATTGAAGACCCGACTCATCACATCGTAATGAGCTGGCCCTTGGGGGCTACCAATTGCTCCTGTCAAAAACTCAAGCCTCATGGTGGGGTTACATCATATGATGTTATTTTCAATGAACTATATATAAAGTCCCAGCTCAGTATTATCTTACTAAGCCGGCCCTTGGGGGCTACACGTTGCTGCTTCAAGTCTACATGATCATGTCTACAAAGTCCCTGGTCATTATTGCATAATGACCCGACCCTTGGGGGCTACACTGGTTGAAGTTTTTATGGGCATCAGGCAATTACAAGTCCCAGGTTGCTGCAAGCATGACAACCCGACACTTGGGGGCTACATATATGGAATATTCACTTTTTTACTAGTGACTGAGATGAACGACATGGATTTATTCAAAGTAGTAGTGTTCATATGGAAGCAAGTCTTAAATCATCACTTTGCTCTGCTCAAGACTTGGGGGCTACAGGTAATATGGATATAAGGGAGAAATACCTTCAAATTCTCAGTTTTGAGTAAACCAGATTGACCTGGTGTCTGCAACAACCATGACCCGGCGTTACCAATAATTATGACTCAGCATCATCTGTTTATAACCCGGCAATTTTGGTAATCATAAATCGGCAGGTTCTATATCTTTAAGCCGGCTGAAAGTTAGATGAGTATTTCAAGACCAATAGTTTTTAAGCATTGGGAGCTGAGTCAAATGAATTATTCTTCACAATTTTTCTCCATGAGAAACCAACGTCGGCAAATTGATTATGAAGTTGGCTTATTGACCCGGATTTTCTAGAAGAAGGAAATAACAAGGACTTAAGGATGTTTAGGAGCCGACTTACAAGAATATTTAACCCGGAGCACAACCTGTTAAATTTGCTCTTATGTTTTGTTTATAGGATCAGTTTAACATGGATAAATCCAAATTAAATTGGGGGCTAATGTCGGGGATATACCCCGCGGTATGACCCGGCCGGAAGTATGACCCGGCCGGAAGTATGACCCGGCTAGGACTTGGTATTTTCATTGGTGACCCGACAGATTGTAAGCCGACAGATGTTTAAGCCATATGTTTAAGTTAGATGTTAAGCCAGATGTTTAAGCCGACAGATGTTTAAGTCAGATGTTTAAGCCAGATGTTTAAGTCAGATGTTAAGCCGGATGTTTAAGCCAGCAGATGTTTAAGCCGCCAGATGGTAAGTCAGATTGTGACAGAGTCGCCTGGGGTTAATAAGCCCAAAATGTTAAGATGTCCAAGACGTTAAGAAGCCCATGGAGAGAAGCCCGTGATGAGAAGTCAGAATAGTTTAAGTCTTAATCCAAGATGTACTCTACATGTAACCCGCCCCTTTAACTTATATAAGGAGGGGCGGGGCACCCGAAGAGGGACAAGTTGAATAATCGTTAAGGCTAGACACAACTAGGAGAGTCGGAGATATGGCGACTCCCTCGTGATGATAATGAGACCTAGCCACAAACAACATGTAGGGTTGTTACCGGATGATGTTTCCCGGGGCCCGAAGCTGTCTAAACCCTTGTCTTGTGTTGCGTCTCTTGATTCCGATCAACCCCTCTCAAGCTACCACATAGATGTGTTGGCCTCCTAAGTCCTCAAACTAGGACATCTGCCGTGACAATTCCACGACAGAAAATAAATTTTACTCTCCCTCCACCATTCTTTCACAATACATGGCTAGCCGTATCCACGGGTGCATTCCAAACTTTCAATTTTCCAAACTTTCACAATACATGCATCCCTATTACCTGCCATTTTCTTGTGCAATGACAAGCGAATAAACACTCATCATGAGCATAATCCATCTAGCATGAAAGATATTAGCCACCCGCTGCCGCTTCATGACCGATATGGACATACAAAATAGATAGTTATTGAATGATTAAGTTGGCACATGCAAATTCACTTGGAACGACATGTAAATACCGCATATAGGTAGGTATTGCGAACTCATTTGGCACAACTTTTGGTTTAAGAAGTTGGATGCACAAGCAGCATTCCCGCTTAGTACAAATGGAGGCTAGCAAATAGATTGAGAAGCGACCAACCAAGAAACGAAAATGGTCATAAACATGCATTGAACATAACTAACACTGAATAATGCACCATAAGTAGGATATAATTTCATTGCACAACTATTGACTTTTCGTGCATGCATAGGGAATCACAAACCTTAACACCAATATTCTTACTAAATCACAAGTACTCACTAGCATAACTCACATATTACCATCTCCATATCGCAAAACTATTTCAAGGAATCAAACTTATCATATTCAGTAATCTACTTGAAAGTTTTTATTATATCCTTCTTGAATATTCATCACACTCGGACTAAATTCACATCTTGTAAAAATTAGCATTACTATTATCAACTCTCAAAATATATAAGTGAAGCATGAGAGTGAAAATATTTCTTCAAAATATAATCACTACCATGCTCAAAAAGATATAAGTGAAGCACTAGAGCAACTGCCTAGCTCAAAAGATTTAAGTGAAGCACAAAGAATATTCTAACAAATCACGAAAAATGTGTGTCCCTCTCAAATAGGTGTGTCCAAAAAATATGATTTTGACAAACTAAAAAACAAACATAGCAAAGACTCATATAATACATGACGCTCCAAGCAAAACTGATATCATGTGATGAATAAAAATATAGCTCCAACTAAAATTACCGATAGTTGGTAGAAGAAAGAGGGGATGCCTTCCGGGACATCCCAAGCTTAGATGCTTGGGAGTACTTGAATATTACCTTGGCGTGCTTTGGGCATCCCCAATCTTAGGCTCTTGCCACTCCTTATTCCTCCATCCATCGTGATCTCACCCAAAACTGGAAAACTTCAGCACACAAAACTCAACAAAACCTTCATGAGATCTGTTAGTATAATAAAGAAAATAACTACTTTAGGTACTATTTCAAACCCATTCATATTTTATTATTGCATTATACCTACTATATTATAAATTTACCATGGCTTATACCCCCGATACAATCCATAGATTCATCAAAACAAGCGAACAACGCAACGAAAACAGAATCTGTCAAAAACAGAACAATGTGTAGTAATTCGAACAATGACCATACTTCTGTAACTCCAAAAATTCTGGAAAATTAGGACAACCTGGGAAATTTGTATGTCAATCATGTTTAAAAAATAAAGAATTTTATCGCGCACCTGCAAATTTAGGTCATTCTTCTACTGGACACAAAAGTTTCTGTTTTTGCACAGAATCAAAGAAACTATCATGCAAATCATCCCAAAGGCTTTACTTGGAGAAACACTAACTAAAACACAAAAAACACAACCATAAAAGTAGAATAATTGTGTGCACACAAAAACCCAGAAAAGGAAACAAGAAAATTAAGATAACTATTGGGTTGCCTCCCAACTAGCGCTATCGTTTTACGCCCCTCGCTAGGCGTAATGCATAGGTTCATGTGTTATCATCCTTAGTTTTAATTCCATAGGTGGCCCTCATAATGGATTCATATGGTGGATTAATTCTCTTTCTAGGGAAGTGTTATATACTCTTTTTTAACGGAAACTGAAATTTTATATTCCCTTCTTTCATATCACACATATGGTTCATAAGAACGGTCTACCAAGTATTATGGGGAAAGACGGATTACAATCAATATCAAGCACAATGGAATCAACGGGTACATAATTTCAATTTGCAAGAATAAGAACATCATTTATTGTACCCAAAGGTTTCTTGATAGTAGAATCCGCTATGTGCAAATTAAGAGAACATTCATCCATATTAGTGAAACCTAGCACATCACACAGAGTATTCGGTACTGTGGAAATGCTAGCACCCATATCATAAAGTATTTCACTCATAATTTTTAACTTTAACTTTAATGGTGGGTTCCCATTCATCATATAATTTCCTAGGTATTGAAACCTCCAATTCTAGCTTTTCTTCTAAAGCTTTCATAACCGCTTCTACAATATGTTTAGTAAAAGCCTTATTTTTTCATAAGTATTGGGTGAATTTAGCATGGATTGCAACAAAGAAATGCACCCAATCAAAGAACAATTATCATAATTGAGTCTTTATAATGAGAAAGAGTGGGCACATCACTATTTAAAGTTTTTACCTCTCCAAACCCACCTTTATCATTTTTTCGTTAAGATTTTCACCCTCCGAACCATGGGGACGCCTTCTAGGTAAAGTTGACTCTTCTTCAGTACCCTTTTCATCAATTTTTACATTTCTAAGTAAAGATTCAATAGAAGAAACACCAATCATTTTAATATCTTCATCATTACTACGATAAAAACTGGGTGGATCGCTTTTTTTAAGAATTCTCGCTTAGCCCTCAACCTAGCGGTTCTTTCTTTACCATCATCCATGGAAACATAAAGAGATTTAGTTGATTCATTAGTATCTATCTTGGGTGGTAAAATTTTAGACTTCAGATTTTCCGCATCATGAACGATTCTATCCATACTCCTAGACACACTACTAGGGAAAACCTTATACACAGAATCTTAGCAGCAGCGTAGTCTAAAAACAGGCGCTACTGCTAATTAGCAGTAGCGTGCTTCAGAAAAGAGTGCTACTAATGACTGAGTAGCAGTAGCGCTCTAGGTGAAAAGAGCGCTACTACTATAATTGCCACGGTGTTGCCTCCAGGCTAGATATAGTAGTAGCGCCCTTCCCGTGGACGCGCTACTGCTAATGAACTTAGTAGCAGCGGTTTTCCCCAAAACTCGCTACTGCTATGTATCACCGCAACTAATTAAGTTTAGTCCCATACTGCTAAGCGAACAAGGTGTTTACCACCTTAAATATGTTACTTCTCAACCTATCTCGAGCACTTGGTCTTCATTGAACTATATGTGTATGATTTGTGGTTGCAATATGAATCCTCGCATGTACCTATAAAGGTACAATGAGGATTCATGTTGACTATTTAGATTATACACAAAAAGATCAATGATGACCAATGTATATTTTTGATGTTTTTACATTGCTTAGACTTATAGCGTTTTTCAGGACAAAGCGTTACTGATATTGGGATAAACAAAAGAAATAACTGCTTCCATTAGCAGTAGCGGTTTTCTCTGAAACGCGCTATAGATAAGTTAGCTATAGCGCGTTTTCCATATGAGCGCTACTGCTAGTTCGAGGTAACCACCCCCCGAATCTAAATTTCTCTAAGTCCTCCTTTCCCCCCGGCCTGTTCCCCGTATCTTGTCGCCGCCGCCCGAGCCCGAGTGCGCCTGCCCTCACCGCCGCCGCTCTCGACCACACTGTCGCCGCCCTAGACCTCACCGCCGCCGCCCTCGACCAAGCCCGCCGCCTCCCGATCCCGAGCCCGCCCTTGCCGCCCCTTTGTCGTCGAGCACCTCCCCGCCACCGTCTCTCCCTCTGTAAGCCCCCCACCCCTCCCCCACCCCCTCTCTCTTTGCTTAGTTAGTAGATGATTTTAGTAGTAGTAGATGTTAATTTAGGGTTCATAGATAATGATTTTTAGAAGTAGTGGATATTAATTACTAGTAGTGATGGTAAACTAGTTGTATAATTGGCAGTAGTAGATGTTAATTAGTAGTAGATGTAGTAATTAGATGTTAGTTAGTAGTAGTAGATGTGCTAGTTTCTTTCTATTTATAGTAAGTTTGTATTTAGTAAGAACGAGTTGAATTAATAGAACTAGTTTAGTTTTAGTTGAACTAGTTAAGTTTTAGTTGAACTAGTATAGTAAGTAAATTAATAACTAGTTGAACTACTTCATTTTTAGAAAGAACTAGTTTTTTTCTTTTTATACTAAGTTTATATTTAGTAAGAACTAGTTGAATTAATAGAACTAGTTGAATTAATAAAACTAGTTGAACATGCCATATTTGTTGTTATTTTAGTTTAAGCAATTATTTCATGTTTTGGTTACACCTCCGAGTGGCCTATGTTTTGCCGGAGTGTTGATTAATTTCCGTTCTGGCAAATTTCAGGCACTCGATATGTCCTTTTTTAGCAAAGGTCATGCCGGATTTTTCCGTGAATTCTGGCATGACTTGTGCTAGAATATGTACAAGTTTAATCTTTGAATTATGAACGTAGGAAATGTCATACTCGGACATCGACAGTCTCTCGGGGGAGTGCAGTTGGTGCCATGATGATTGAGGATTGTGCGACAGGTTCGTTGAGCTGGATGAAGATCGGCGCTTCAGCATTAAGCTCGAGGAGACCTTCGATGTTGAAATGGTACGCAACAACGACAAGTGTTTTTTTCGTAATTAAGCATGACTTCAACTATTTCAACGTCTAATTTTCATCTTTTACAATTCGACTAGCTTATCCCATGCCATGCAAGACGCTATGTCTTGGAGAGGATCGGTTTTGAAGACCATGAAAATTATGAAACAAATAAAATACACCTAAGGACCCATCATGATATCGATTTTGAAGTAAATCTATACAATTCTCAGAGCGTAACCCATTTTGGTTGCCAAAATTGGGAAGCAGTTTGCAAAATGTTGGTTTTTATGAGGGTATGATTGTCACCATGGATCTTGGTAATCCTGACATCGAGCAAGACAATATGGACATTTGGGTCCTTGTTGATACGCTTCCGATTCTACCGCAATGTGAGTTTCTCAAACATAGTTTTTTAACTAATTTATATTGTTTATTTCAAAATAGTTGACAGCTTATTTCCATTGACAGCTTATTTTGAATCTTCAAAGAATGTGCAGAACATGGTAGACAAAACCCACTACACTGATGGCTCCGAATTAACTTATAAGGAGAAAAGTCATCTGGTTGCTTATTGTACTTTTCTTGAGAATTACAATACCTATTATCGAACTCCTCCAAATTATGGTGAATACGTGCCACTAGTGCACGTGTTGAACCACGGTAACTTCAATGGAGATACCCTGGTATGATTTTTTACTATTACGACATCCATGCATCTTTTGCATACTTCGAAAACTAGTACATCATTGCTAACTACGAATTTATTACTATGTTTTTAAACAGGAAATCCCGATGGATTGTGTGCCTCATCTGATGTATCAGAATGGTCGCCTTGCAGTTATGAACCTACAGCCAGGTCAATCTAAGGAGCTCACCTGTGCATATCGGATTTCTAAAAGCGGTGAACACATGCTAATCAAAGAATGGAAAAAATGTTTGGACATTCGCAAGGAGGTTCTTGGAAGTAACATTAAGTGAAAGGCAAGAATTGGAGATAGGATGATCTCCATTCTCCATAATGGAGAGTCAGGGGCTATCTTGTTTTTTGCTATTTTACCTTAGAGAATATAGTAGGTCCTAAGAGAATGTAGTAGGTCCTATGAGGTACAATATGTTTATTATGTGATACAATGTGTTAGAGTTGATGATGTGAGGAGTACTTGTGATTACGACTAGTGACCAATTTGCTATGATGATGATGATCTTGAGGAGGTGTTATATGACAATGATGTATTATGATGATAAGTTGTTAATGATATGATGATGATGATATTTATTATATCATTGGGTGAAAGAACCGGGGATTAGTTTCAAGTGGATGTCCATCCACTTGAAACTAGTCCACACGGTTCTTTCATCCCGTGATGTAATAACTCATTATGATGTAAAAACAATTTCTAAATTCCTGTTGTATGAAAACTTGTGTAAAGGTGTACGAATACAACATAAAATAAAAAAGAAATAAAATACGAAATAATAGTAGCAGCGCGGGCAGGGAGAATCGCTACTACTAATTACCAGTAGCACTCCTCCTGGAACTCGCTACTACGAAGTCGATTTAGCAGTAGCGTGGGTGGAGGCACGCTACTAGTATTCATTAGCTGTAGCGCCTTATCAGTAGCACATAACCCCGCGCTACTGATAGGTCTAAAACCCGCGCTGCTGCTAGGGTTTTCCCTAGTAGTGACATATCATCAAGTTTACTCAAATTTTCTTCTATCATAGTGTTGAAATTTTTTTGAGCATTAATAAATTCTTTGATATTACTTTCAAGATCAGAGGTCATCCTATTATTATTATAAAAATTACCATAGGAATTTCCATAATTATTAGAGGAATTTCCAGGAAACGGCCTAGGATTAAAATTACCTCTCTAAGCATTACTATTGAAATTGCTTCACGAGACAAAATTCACATCTATAGGATCATTGTTTTTATCAATCAAAGTAGACAATGTCACATCATTAGGATCATTATGAGCATTTTTACTACCAACCAGTTTCATAAGAGCATCAACTTTATCACTCGAAGTACTAATATCTTCAACATAATTCACTTTTTTACTAGTAGGAGTTCTTTCAGTGTGCCATTGTGAATAATTTGTCCTACCTCTTGAGCATTGCGTTGGATTTTCCCGAAGAGGAGAGGATGATGCAGCAAAGTAGCGTAAGTATTTCCCTCAGTTTTTGAGAACCAAGGTATCAATCCAGTAGGAGGCCACGCGCGAGTCCCTCGTACCTACACAAAACAATAGCTCAACGCAACCAACGCGATTAGGGGTTGTCAATCCCTTCATGGTCACTTACGAGAGTGAGATCTGATAGAGATGATAGATAATATTTTTGGTATTTTTGATATAAAGATGCAAGGTAAAATAAAAGGAAAAGTAAAAAAAGCAAAGCAATAATAAAGTGATTGGAGATTGATATGATGAGAATAGACCCGGGGGCCATAGGTTTCACTAGTGGCTTCTCTCAAGAGCATAAGTATTTCTACGGTGGGTGAACAAATTACTGTTGAGCAATTGACATAACTAAGCATAGTTATGAGAATATCTAGGTATGATCATGTATATAGGCATCATGTCCGAGACAAGTAGACCGACTCCTGCCTGCATCTACTACTATTACTCCACTCATCGACCGCTACCCAGCATGCATCTAGAGTATTAAGTTAATGAAAACAGAGTAATGCCTTAAGCAAGATGACATGATGTAGATGAATAAATTCATGCAATATGATAAATACCCCATCTTGTTATCCTTGATGGCAATAATACAATACGTGCCTTGCTGCCCCTACTGTCACTAGGAAAGGACACCGCAAGATTGAACCCAAAGCTAAGCACTTCTCCCATTGCAAGAAAAACCAATCTAGTAGGCCAAACCAAACTGATAATTCGAAGAGACTTGCAAAGATAACCAATCATACATAAAAGAATTCAGAGAAGATTCAAATATTGTTCGTAGATAATCTTGATCATAAACCCACAATTCATCAGTCTCAACAAACATACCGCAAAAAGAAGATTACATCGAGTAGATCTCCACGAGAGAGGGGGAGAACATTGTATTGAGATCCAAAAAGAGAGAAGAAGCCATCTAGCTACTAACTATGGACCCGAAGGTCTGAGGTAAACTACTCACACTTCGTCGAAGAGGCTATGGTGATGATGTAGAAGCCCTTCGTGATGGATGCCCCCTCCAGCGGAGCTCCGGAACCGGCCCCAAGATGGGATCTCATGGGTACAGAAGGTTGCGGCGGTGGAATTAGGTTTTTGGCTCTATATCTGATCGTTTGGGGGTACGTAGGTATATATAGGAGGAAGGAGTACGTCGGTGGAGCTTCGAGGGGCCCACGAGGTAGGGGCGCGCCCTAGGGGGGCGCCCTCCACCCTCGTGACCACCTCTCTTCTTTCTTGACGGAGGGTCCAAGTCTCCTGGATCATATCTGATGAGAAAATCACGTTCCCGAAGGTTTCATTCCGTTTGGACTCCGTTTGATATTATGTTTCTTTGAAACACTGAAATAGGCAAAAAACAGCAATTCTGGGCTGGGCCAACGGTTAATAGGTTAGTCCCAAAAGTAATATAGAAGTGGAAAATAAAGCCCAATATAGTCCAAAACAGTAGATAATATAGCATGGAGCAATAAAAAATTATAGATACCTTGGAGATGTATCAGGCATCCCCAAGCTTAATTCCTGCTCGTCCTCGAGTAGGTAAATGATAAAAAGAGAATTTTTGATGCGGAGTGCTACTTGGCATAATTTCAATGTAAATCTTCTCAATTGTGGTATGAATGTTCAGATCCAAAAGATTCAAGACAAAAGTTCATATTGACATAAAAATAATAATACTTCAAGCATACTAAAAAAGCAATTATGTTTTCTCAAAGTAACATGGCCAAAGAAAGTTTATCCCTACAAAATCATATAGTTTAGTCATGCTCCATTTTTGTCACACAAGAATGCTCTCATCATGCACAACCCCGATGACAAGCCAAGCAATTGTTTCATACTTTAATAATCTCAAACTCATAAACCTTCACGCAATACATGAGCGTGAGCCATGGATATAGCACTATGAGTGGAATAGAATATGATGATGGGGGTTATGTGGAGAAGAAAAAAAAGGAGAAGATCTCACATCAACAAGGCTAATCAATGGGCTATGGAGATGCCCATCGATTGATGTTAATGCAAGGAGTAGGTATTGCCATGCAACGGATGCACTAGAGCTATAAATGTATGAAAGCTCAACAAAATAAACTAAGTGGGTGTGCATCCAACTTGCTTGCTCATGAAGACCTAGGGCACTTGAGGAGGCCCATCGTTGGAATATACAAGCCAAGTTCTATAATGAAAAGTTCCCACTAGTATATGAAAATGACAAAACAAGAGACTTATGGTGCTACTTTGAAGCACAAGTGTGGAAAAGGATAGTAACATTGTCCCTTCTCTCTTTTTCTCTCATTTTTTTATTTTTTTGGGCCTTCTCTTTTTTTATGGCCTTTCTCTTTTTTTTATTCCTCACTTGGGACAATGCTCTAGAGAATGATGATCATCACACTTCTATTTATTTACAACTCAATGATTACAACTCGATACTAGAACAAAGTATGACTCTATATGAATGCCTCTGGCGGTGTACCGGGATATGCAATGAATCAAGAGTGACATGCATGAAAGAATTATGAATGGTGGCTTTCCCACAAATACTATGCCAACTACATGATCATGCTAAGAAATATGACAATGATGAATGTGTCATGATGAACGGTATGGTGGAAAGTTGTATGGCAATATATCTCGGAATGGCTATGGAAATGTCATAATATGTAGGTATGGTGGCTGTTTTGAGGAAGATAAGGAGGTTTATGTGTGAAAGAGCGTATCATATCACGGGGTTTGGATGTAGTGGCGAAGTTTGCACCAACTCTCAATGTGAGAAAGGGCAATGCACGGTACCGAAGAGGCTAGCAATGATGGAAGGGTGAGAGTGCGTATAATCCATGGACTCAACATTAGTCATAAAGAACTCATATACTTATTGGAAAATTCTATAAGTCATCAAAAACCAAACATTACGCGCATGCTCCTAGGGGGATAGATTGGTAGGAAAATACCATCGCTTGTCCCCGACCGCCACTCATAAGGAGGACAATCAAATAACACCTCATGTTTCAAATTTATTACATAATGTTTACCATAGGTGCATGCTACGGGACTTGCCAACTTCAACACAAGCACTTCTTAAATTCACAATTACTCTACTAGCTTGACTTTGATATTATCACCTCCATATCTCAAAACAATTATCAAGCATCAAACTTTTCTTAGTATTCAACGCACTCAAAAGAAAGTTTTACAAATCTTGAATACCAAGCATATTATTATTATTAAGCAAATTACCATGCTATTTAAGACTCTAAAAATAATCTAAGTGAAGCATGAGAGACAAATAGTTTCTTTAAAACAAATCCACCACCGTGCTCTAAAAGATCTAAGTGAAGCACTAGAGCAAAACTATAAAACTCAAAAGATATAAGTGAAGCACATAGAGTATTCTATCAAATTCCAATTCATGTATGGCTCTATGAAAAGGTGTGTACAGCAAGGATGATTGTGGTAAACTAAAAAGAAAAGACTCAAATCATACAAGACGCTCCAAGCAAAACACATATCATGTGGTGAATAAAAATATAGCTCCAAGTAAAATTACCGATGGAAGTAGACGAAAGAGGGGATGCCTTCCGGGGCATCCCCAAGCTTTGAATTTTTGGTGTCCTAGGATTATCTTGGGGGTGCCATGGGAATCCCCAAGCTTAGGCTCTTGCCACTCCTTGTTCCATAATCCATCAAAAGAATTTACCCAAAACTTGAAAACTTCACAACACAAAACTCAACAGAAATCTCGTGAGCTCCGTTAGCGAAAGAAAACAAAAGACCACTTCAAGGTACTGTAATGAACTCATTCTTTATTTATATTGGTGTTAAACCTACTGTATTCCAACTTATCTATGTATTATAAACTATTTTACTAGCCATAGATTCATCAAAATAAGCAAACAACACACGAAAAACAGAATCTGTCAAAAACAGAACAGTCTGTAGTAATCTGTAACTAACGCAAACTTATGAACTCCAAAAAATCAGAAAAAATAGGAAGACCTAGACAATTTGTTTATTGATCAGCAGCAATTGGAATCACTATTTTATCACGTTCTGGTGATTTTTAACAATTGTTTTCGTGAACAGAAAGTTTCTGGAAATTACAGCAAGATAAAATAACTATCATCCAAGAAGATCCTATAGGTTTAACTTGGCGTAAACACTAATTAAAAGATAAAACCACATCTAAACAGAAGGTAGATGGATTGTTTATTCCTAAACAGAAGCAAAAAAAACTAAAATAAAATTGGGTTGCCTCCCAACAAGCGCTATCGTTTAACGCCCCTAGCTAGGCATAAAAGCAAGGATAGATCTAGGTATTGCCATCTTTGGTTGGCAATCCATAAGTGGCTCTCATGATAGATTCATATGGTAATTTTACTTTATTTCTAGGGAAGTGTTCCATGCCTTTCTTTAATGGAAATTGGAATCTAATATTCCCTTCCTTCATATCAATAATTGCACCAATCGTTCTAAGGAAAGGTCTACCAAGAATAACAGGACAAGAAGGATTGCAATCTATATCAAGAACGATAAAATCTACGGGCACATAATTCCTATTTGCAACAATAAGAACATCATTAATTCTTCCCATAGGTTTCTTAATAGTGAAATCCGCAAGATGCAAGTTTAGAGAGCAATCATTAAAATCACGGAAATCTAGCAAATCACACAAAGTTTCGGGGATAGTGGAGACACTAGCACCCAAGTCACATAAAGCATAAAATTCATGATCCTTAATCTTAATTATAATAGTTGGTTCCCACTCATCATAGAGTTTTCTAGGGATAGAAACTTCCAACTCAAGTTTTTCTTCATAAGATTGCATCAAGGCATCAACGATATGTTTAGTAAACGCTTTATTTTGACTATAAACATGAGGAGAATTTGGCACGGATTGCAACAAGGAAATACAATCAATTAAAGTGAAACTTTCATAATTAAATTCTTTGAAATCCAATATAGTGGTTTTAGCAACATCTAGGGTTTTATTCTTTTCAATCCCACTTTTAACAATTTCATCATCAATATCTAAATACTCCGAATTTTTGGAACGCCGTCTAGGTAAAGGTGGATCATATTCAGTTTCATCAAGATTCATATTGCAAAACAAAGATTTAATAGGGGACACATCAATAACTTTTATATCTTCATCTTGATTTTCATAGGAATTGGAAGAACACGCTTTAATAAAGGCATCTTTCGTAGCACGCATCCTAGCGGTTCTTTCCTTGCATTCATCAATGGAAATTCTCATGGCTTTGAGAGACTCATTGTTATCATGCTTAGGAGGAATAGATCTAAGCTTTAAAGAATCAACATGAAGAGAAATTCTATCAATGTTCCTAGCCAATTCATCAACTTTAAGTAATTTCTCTTCAAGCAAAGCATTAAAATTCTTTTGTGAATTCATAGACTCTTTAACACTATTCTCAAATTCAGAGGGCATCTTATTAATATTTCCATACGAGTTGTTGTAGGAATTTCCATAATTATTAGAAGGATTACTAGGATAAGGCCCAGGATTAAAATTCCCTCTATACGCGTTACCAAAATTATTCCTACCAACAAAATTCACATCCATAGATTCATTATTATTCTCAATCAAAGTAGACAAAGGCAATCATTAGGATCATAAGAAACACTCTTAGTAGAAAATAATTTCATAAGTTCATCCATCTTTCCACTCAAAACATTGATTTCTTCTATCGCATGCACTTTTTTATTAGTAGATCTTTTAGTGTGCCATTGAGAATAATTAACCATAATATTATCTAGGAGTTTAGTAGCATCTCCTAAAGCGATTTCCATAAAAGTGCCTCCCGCGGCCGAATCTAAAAGATTTCTAGAAGCAAAATTCAATCCGGCATAAATTTTTTGTATAATCATCCACAAATTCAAACCATGAGTAGGGCAATTACGTATCATTAATTTCATTCTCTCCCAAGCTTGTGCAACATGTTCATGATCAAGTTGCTTAAAATTCATAATATCGTTCCTAAGAGAGATGATCTTAGCGGGAGGAAAATACTTAGAGATAAAAGCATCTTTGCACTTGTTCCAAGAATCAATACTATTTTTAGGCAAAGACGAAAACCAAGCTTCAGCACGATATCTAAGCGAAAAAGGAAATAGCTTCAATTTAACAATATCATTATCAACATCTTTCTTCTTTTGCATATCACATAAATCAACGAAGCTATTTAGATGAGTAGCGGAATCTTCACTAGGAAGGCTGGCGAATTGATCTTTCATAACAAGATTCAACAAAGCAGTATTAATTTCACAAGATTTAGTATTGGCAAGAGGAGCAATCAGAGTGCTAAGGAAATCATTATTGTTGGTATTGGTATAGTCACACAATTTGGTATTGTCTTGAGCCATCGCGACAAGCAAGCAATCCAACACATGAGCAAACAAAAAGCAAGCGAGAAAAGGCAAACGGAAAAGAGAGGGCGAATAAAACGGCAAGGGTGAAGTGGGGGAGAGGAAAACGAGAGGAAAATGGGAAATAATGTAGTGCGAGAGATAGGGATTGTGATGGGTACTTGCTATGTGCTTTTGCGTAGACTCGCCGACAACAGCACTAGAAATTCTTCTTGCTACCTCTTGAGCACTGCGTTGGATTTCCCCGAAGAGGAGAGGATGATGCAGCAAAGTAGCGTAAGTATTTCCCTCAGTTTTTGAGAACCAAGGTATCAATCCAGTAGACCGACTCCTATTACGTCCGAGACAAGTAGACCGACTCCTGCCTGCATCTACTACTATTACTCCGCTCATCGACCGCTATCCAGCACTCATCTAGAGTATTAAGTTAATGAAAACATAGTAACGCCTTATGCAAGATGACATGATGTAGAGGAATAAATTCATGCAATATGATAAATACCCCATCTTGTTATCCTCGATGGCAACAATACAATACGTGCCTTGCTGCCCCTACTGTCACTCGGAAAGGACACCACAAGATTGAACCCAAAGCTAAGCACTTCTCCCATTGCAAGAAAAACCAATCTAGTAGGCCAAACCAAACTGATAATTCGAAGAGACTTGCAAAGATAACCAATCATACATAAAAGAATTCAGAGAAGATTCAAATATTGTTCGTAGATAATCTTGATCATAAACCCACAATTCATCAGTCTCAACAAACACACCGCAAAAAGAAGATTACATCGAATAGATCTCCACGAGAGAGGGGGAGAACATTGTATTGAGATCGAAAAAGAGAGAAGAAGACATCTAGCTACTAACTATGGACCTGAAGGTCTGAGGTAAACTACTCACACTTCATCGGAGAGGCTATGGTGATGATGTAGAAGCCCTCCGTGATGGATGCCCCCTCCGGCGGAGCTCGGGAATAGGCCCCAAGATGGGATCTCGTGGGTACAGAAGGTTGTGGCGGTGGAATTAGGTTTTTGGCTCCGTATCTGATCGTTTGGGGGTACGTAGGTATATATAGGAGGAAGGAGTACGTCGGTGGAGTTTCGAGGGGGCCACGAGGCAGGGGGCGGGCCCTAGGGAGGGGGCACCCTCCACCCTCGTGACCGCCTCTCTTCTTTGTTGATGGAGGGTCCAAGTCTCCTGGATCATATCTGATGAGAAAATCACGTTCCCGAAGGTTTCATTCCGTTTGGACTCCGTTTGATATTCTGTTTCTTCGAAACACTGAAATAGGCAAAAAACAACAATTCTGGGCTGGGGCTTCGCTTAATAGGTTAGTCCCAAAAGTAATATAAAAGTGGAAAATAAAGCCAATATAGTCCAAAACAGTAGATAATATAGCATGGAGCAATCAAAAATTATAGATACGTTGGAGACGTATCAATTTGCCATAATATTATCAAGAAATTCAGTAGCTTCTCCTAATGTGATTTCCATAAAAGTAACACCTGTGGCGGAATCTAAAAGATTTCTAGAAACAAAATTCAACCCCGCATAAAAAATTGTATGATCATCCACAAACTTAAACCATGAGTAGGGCTGTTTTTTATCATTAATTTCATCCTCTCCAAGATTGGGCAACATGTTCATGATCAAGTTGTTTGAAATTCATAATTTGATTTCTAAGTGAAATAATTTTCGCGGGAGGAAAATACTTGGCGATAAAATCATCTTTACTCCTATCCCAAGAATCAATACTATTTCGTGGCAAAGATGAAACCAAGTTTTAGTGCGATCAGTAATGAGAACATAAATAATTTTAATTTGACAATATCATTATCCACATCTTTTTTCTTTTGCATATCATACAATTCAACGAAAGTGTTAAGATGTGATGCAACATCTTCATTAGGACTACCAGAAAATTGTTCTTTCATAACAAGATCAACAAAGCGGCATTAATATCACAAGTCTCCGCACTAGTGGTGGGAGGAGCAATCGGAGTACTAATAAAATCATTATTATTAGTATTGGCGAAATTTTCTTGAGACATCACGACTGTATAATCAAGATGACAAGCAAACAAAAAGGCAAACGCAAAAAAGGCAAATGAAAAATATTTTTGTATTTTTGTAAAAACTTTTTAGAAGTGGGGGAATGAAAACGAGAGGCAAATGGCAAATAATGTAAATGCAAGGAGATGAAAGTTTACGCATAGGTACTTGATAGATGTTGATGATGTCTCCCCAACAATGGCGCTAGAAATTCTTCCTGGTAATTGTGAGCTGCGCTGAGATTGCCCCGAAGAGGAGAAGATGATGCAGTACAGTAGAGATAAGTGTATTTCCCTTAGTAAAGAACCAAGGTTATCAATCCAGTAGGATAACCACACAACACCTCATTAGTAGTACCTGCACACAAAATAACAAATCCTTGCATCCAACGTGAACAAGGGGTAGTCAATCCCTCAACGGTTTTTGCAAGATTAAATTTTGTAGTGATAGATAGATAAATAAAACACAAAGTAAATAAAGTAAAGAAAAATTGCAGCAAGGTATTTTTGGATTTTAATATATGATAAAAGTAGTCCCAAGGCCATTATTTTCACTAGAGGCTTCTCTCTTGAAAATAGCATACGGTGGGTAAACACATTATTGTTGGGCAATTGATAGAAAAGCGAATAATCATGAGGATATCCAAGGCAATGATCATGTATATAGGCATCACGTTTGAGACAAGTAGACCGACTCTTGCCTGCATCTACTACTATTACTCCACACATCGACCGCTATCCAGCATGCATCTAGAGTATTAAATTCATAAAGAACAGAGTAACGCCTTAAGCAAGATGACATGATGTAGACAAAGTAGACTCACGCATGAATAAACCCCATCTTTATATCCTTAATGGCAACAATACAAATACGTGTCATGTCCCCTTCTGTCACTGGGATTGAGCAGCGCAAGATCGTACCCGACACAAAGCACCTCTCCCGTTGCAAGAAAAATCTATCTAGTTGGCCAAACCAAATCAATAGATCAGAGAGAAATAGAGAGCTATAGTAATCATGCATAAAAGAGTTCAGAGAAAATTCAAATAATATTCATGGATAATCTGACCATCAAGTCGCAATTCATCGGATCCCAACAAACACACGACAAAAAGTGATTACATTGAATAGATCTCCAAGAACATCAAGGAGAACATTATATTAAAGATCAAAGAGAGAGAAGAAGCCATCTAGCTACTAACTATGGACCCATAGGTCTATGGTAAACTACTCACACATCATCAAAAGGGCAGCAAGGTTGATGTAGAGCCCCTGTGTGATCGACTCCCCTCCAACAAGGTACCGGAGAAGGCCTCCGGATGGGATCCCATGAGAACAGAAACTTGCGGCGGCGGAAAAAGTATTTCGGGTGGCTCTCTAACGTCAGGGAAATAGTTGGGTATTTATAGAGGTGGGATTAGGTCAAGAGGTGCCACGAGGGGTCTACAAGACTGGGGGCGCCCCCTAGGGCGCGCCTCCCGAGGTCGTCACTCCCATGTGGCTCGTTTGGTCTTCTCCTGAACCTTCTAGGGTTTCTTCTGGCCGAGAAAAATTAATCGAAAGTTTTTCCCTGTTTGGACTCTGTTTGACATTGATTTCCTAAAAAGCCAGAAAAAGAAAAAAGGAAACGAAGGCACTAAGTTAATAGGTTAGTCCCAAAAAATGATATATAATTGCATAAAGTAGCATATAAAATATTCAAGATAGATACTATAATAGCATGGAACAATAAAAAAATTAGATACGTTGGAGACGCTCTTCAATGTCCTGGGCATGTTGGGCATTTTGCCTTAAGCGCATTCGTATCTTCCCTGCTCCGGGCGAACACGCGGTGGCCAGCATGATGCTGTGACTTTCCATAGAGTAGATCTTCATAGACAAGCTTGAGGTCCTTTTCAAGTTGACCAAGGGATTCCGCTGCTACAATTCATCGTGTTGTTACATGATCCAAAGTCCTTAATAAAACATATGTCGCAAAAGCAAAGGCGCTTACCGTGCGCTTCTTTGGTGAAAATTTTAACTTGCTCCACCTCGGACAACGCAACATTCAGCTTCCTTTCTGTCTGGGATAGCACCTTGGAGAGTTCGTTATTCCGCTCCTAAGCATCATGTTCAAGGTAGAATTTTTTTTCAAGCCCGCTATGATCACCAGTGCCCATATCAAGGCTTTGGGGCTATTGCCGTATTCGGTAGCTTCGTTTTCCCTCAAGCAAACAATTTGTGATAAGAACAATGAATCCTGAAAGTATCGAGAAGAGGTGTCTAGAGGGGGGTGAATAGACTCTAATCAAGAAAAGTTGCAGTTTTTAATTTCCTTTAGTTGATGTGGAGTTTGGACACAAGTTTAAACATTCACAATACATATCAAGCAAACATGCAAGCATACAAAGGGTATATGAGCAGCGAAAAGTAAAGCATGCAAGTTACAAGAATGTAAAGAGATGGGATTGGAGTGTGCAAACGCAATTTGGAGACACGAGATTCTTTATCTGTGGTTCCGATAGGTGCTGCTATCGTACATCCACGTTGATGGAGACTTCAACCCACAAAGGGCAACGGTTGCGCGAGTCCACGGAGGGCTCCACCCACGAAGGGTCCACGAAGAAGCAACCTTGTCTATCCCACCATGGCCGTCACCCACGAAGGACTTGCCTCACTAGGGTAGATCTTCATAAAGTAGGCGATCTGCTTGCCCTTACAAACTCCTTGGTTCAACTCCACAATCTTGTCGGACACCTAGCCAATCTAGGAGACACCACTCTCCAAGAAGTAACAAATGGTGTGTTGATGATGAACTCATTGCTCTTGTGCTTCAAATGATAGTCTCCCCAACACTCAACTCTCTCTCATAGGATTGGATTTGGTAGAAAGAAGATTTTGAGTGGAAAGCAACTTAGGGAAGGCTAGAGATCAAGATTTATGTGGTTGGAATGGAATATCTTGACCTCAACACAAGTGTAGGTGGTTCTCTCTCAGAAAATATGTATTGGAAGTGTAGGCATGTTCTGATGGCTCTCTCCACGAATGACGAGTGGGTGGAGGGGTATATATAGCCTCCACACAAAATCTAACCGTTACACACAAATCACCAAACTCGGTGGGACCGATTCGGAGAACTCGGTCGGACCGGTTTGGTCCATAAAATGTGACCGTTAGGCATTTCGGTGGGACTGACTTGATCAACTCGATGGGACCGATGTGCTAGGGCTAGGGTAAATTCAAGACTCGGTTTGACCGATTACTCAAACTTGGTGAGACCGATTTGGGTAATAAGTGAAAAAGAATGTTGGCCAAGCAAACTCGGTGGGGCCGGTTGCAAATCTCGGTGAGACCGAAACTATTGCAACAGACAACAGAGAGTTTGCAAGCCCATCTCGGTGAGACCGAGATCCCATCGGTTAGACCGAATTGATTAGGGTTTCTGGTAGTGGCTATGTCAACTGAACTCGGTGGCTCCGGATGGAAAGATTCTGTGGGGCTGAGTTGGACTTTTTGGATTGGGACATATGTGGAAGTGAGAAAGTGGTTGAGGGCTTTGGAGCATATCACTAAGCACTTTGAGCAAGCAAGCCATTAAGCAACACCTCATCCCTTCTTAATAGTATTGGCTTTTCCTATAGACTCAATGTGATCTTGGATGACTAGATAGAAAATGTAGAGTCCTGAGCTTTGAGCTTGAGCCAATCCTTTGTCCTTAGCATCTTGAAGGGGTTCCACATCCTCTTGTCCATGCCACTCCATCGGTTGAACTTATCTGAAACATACTAGGTAGAAACATTAGTCCAACAAGAGATATGTTGACATTAATTACCAAAATCACCCAGGGAGCACTTGTGCTTTCAATCTCCCCCTTTTTGGTAATTGATGACAACATACATCAAAGCTTTAGATAAAGATATAGAGAGCAACAAGTAAAGCTTTGGAAAGACATGTAACATTCATAGGCTCCCCCTACATGTATGCAATCATATAAATATGAAACATAGGAGCATGTGAATACATAAACATGACAGAGTAATCCATGTGTTACATGTATCTTGGCTATATGCATCAAAGCAAATGATGTGAATATAGGAAATGTACCTTCATGCCCATGAGTCCTTCTTGCAAACAGTATGTACATCAGCAAGAAATCCTCATACACATGACTGTGATGCATATACTTACCTTGTGGTCTTGAGTTCTCTTAGGAAGGAATGAACCTGAGTAAACAAGGTTACACAACACAGATACACCTACTGGCCAGAGCAAACAAAAGAAACCACAAGAGAACCAAGATTGGGATGACATGTAGAGAGTGAGTACTGAGTACCCCATTGGGTATAGACATGTCCCCAAAGGTAAAGATATGCAATAAAATCAGAGATTTCCTTCCCTTAGATGTCTTGCTCCCCCTGAATCTTGCATGGGATATTGGGAGAAGATAGGGAACAGAAAATCAGAGCAAAAGAAAGGAAACAACATAGCTTGAGATAATGCAAGCAATCAAATATGATCAAATATGAGCATGTCTTTCCCCTCTTAAAGACATGTAACTTCTATCCTCTTGAACACCAAGCATCTGGGGTTTCTTACACACTCCCCCTCAGTATCCTCTTCCCCTACAGAAATGATATTAAGCATAGAGCTTTGATGTGATCTCTCTCTCCCCCTTTGACATCAATTTCCAAGAAGGGCTCTTCTGGATTTGTGTGTAATTGCATAAGGGTTTGGTCCTTGAGTCAGAAAGCAAGTTGAGTGTGATGCTGGTAGAGGACAAGAGTCATTGAGTGGAGCTGGAGCAAAAAGACTGCAGAAACAAGTGGCAAGTTGTCTTTTCTGTAGTGAAATCGGTAGCACCGAGTTGTGTGCTTCGGTGGCACCGAGAGAATTTGGTTGGGCCGAAGAAAACAGACCGGTGTGACCGAGTTCATCACGGTAAAACACTTGTCACCTCATCTCACTAGGCACTTTAAGATCTCACAAGGATTTGCAAGGAATTAGCTGAAAGATTTGCAATGAATTGGATGCAGAAAATGCAGAACAAAAAGGAAAAGACAAGAAAAGATCTAGATGAACAAAAAGGGAAACACATATGCAAATGCAAGAGCACGGAGAAATGCACGAGAACTTCATCTAGAATTGGTCGGAGACAAAGTCACCTATGTTAGAGTATATTGACTTAGGAGTCAAGTGAGATCACTTGATCATAGGTCATACTCATCGTTTAATCTCAAAATGGGGTTACCATTTTTTGTTAAAGCATCTTGATGTATTCACATCTTGTTGAGTTGCTTTATCCCATGACTTGGAGTAAAGCTTCTCTAAGATGGAATAGCATACCTTGGGTGGTGGTTTTGATCTTGATCATGTAGTCGAACTTGTGTGGGTTGCTCAAGGTTGATATAGCTCATCAAGAGTTGGGAGAACCACTTGGAGTTTGAGTTCATCTTCCTACATGGGTTAGCTTTGCAAGGAAGAGCACTTGTGTATCCAAAATGACAATCATAAAATTTAACATAGAATGAGTCAAAGGATATATTTGAGGGGTTTTGTGCTTCCTTGACTTCAACCACCATTGTATAGAGACTTGGTGATGTAGAGATTGCTCAAGATGTGAGTGAGTTGCAATCTCATGGATTTAGTTTCATCCAAGTACCTGCAAGGGTTAGATAGCATGCAAGGGTGCAAAAGTATCCAAGACATATAGATAGCATCATGAAAGAAATATCAAGGATTAGTCAAAAACTCATGCCTTGCATGTATCAAAATGGAGTCCTACTCCAAGTTTGAAGCATCAATGATGTTCAATTCACCTCTCAAACGGCAAAAGACTTTCTCATCAAGCGGTTTGGTAAATATATCCGCTAATTGCTTATCGGTGCGAACATGCTTAAGATTAATGTCCCCTTTGGCAACATGGTGTCGAATGAAATGATGACGAACCTCAATATGTTTAGTTCGAGAATGTTGCACGGGATTGTGAGCAATCTTAATAGCACTTTCATTGTCACATAGCAATGGAACATGTTTCACATATATCCCATAATCTTTAAGAGTTTGGGTCATCCAAAGTAATTGAGCACAACATGAACCAGCGGCAATGTATTTCGCTTCGGCGGTGGATAAGGATACCGAGTTTTGTTTCTTGGAGGACCAAGACACAAGAGATCTACCAAGAAATTGACAAGTACCCGAAGTGGACTTTCTATCAACGTTGTCTCCGACATAGTCCGAATCGGAGTAGCTGTCGGTGTCAAAACCGGCGGATCTCGGGTAGGGGGTCCCGAACTGTGCGTCTAGGCGGATGGTAACAGGAGACAAGGGACACGATGTTTTTACCCAGGTTCAGGCCCTCTTGATGGAGGTAAAACCCTACTCCTGCTTGATTAATATTGATGATATGGGTAGTACAAGAGTAGATCTACCACGAGATCAAGGAGGCTAAACCCCAAAGCTAGCCTATGGTATGATTGTTGTTCGTCCTACGGACCAAAACCCTCCGGTTTATATAGACACCGGAGAGGGCTAGGGTTACACAGAGTCGGTTACAATGGTAGGAGATCTACATATCCGTATCGCCAAGCTTGCCTTCCACGTCAAGGAAAGTCCCTTCCGGACACGGGACGAAGTCTTCAATCTTGTATCTTCATAGTCCAGGAGTCCGGCCGAAGGTATAGTTCGGCTATCCGGACACCCCCTAATCCAGGACTCCCTCAGTAGCCCCCGAACCAGGCTTCAATGACGACGAGTCCGACGCGCAAATTGTCTTTGGCATTGCAAGGCGGTTCTCCTCCAAATTCCGTGTACCCGTTGAATAATGACCGGCTTCTTGCAAATGTAGCGCTCCTTGGCTTCTACGCCCAATAATGGCCGCCTTCCACTTGTCGAACGAATACGAAAAGTCAGGGTGTTTTTACATTTACACCCCTAGCCGCGTAAATGAGCCGCCTATTTAAAGGGACGGGGATTTAGATCCAAACCACACCTTCTCCCCTCCGCGAGTATTCGTCAGAGTGTATCCGACGGAGGTCCATTCTATCATGGTCGGCCGCCGCAGCCCCTCCGCTCGGCCTTCCATCCCTCAGCTTGGAGATTGGGAGAGATGCTCCATCCCGCATAGTGAGCTAGTGACGCTCCAGACCAAGGGATTTCTCCCCCGGCCTATATGGTCCCGGTTCGAGCCGGACTTGCCACCTATAATGGCGGAGAGCAAGCGGAGAGCGCCCCCAATCCCTCCAAAGGAGAGTGGGTATGCCTTGTCCCTTATTTAATAAGAGGGCTCAGATTTCCAATACATCCGTTTCTCCGGGGGCTCCTGGAGTTCTATGGCCTCCAGCTGCACAACCTCACGCCTATCTCCATATTGCATATTGCGGGCTTCGTAGCCCTTTGCGAGCTGTTTTTGGGCTGCGAGGCTCATTTCGCACTGTGGAAAAGGCTATTCTGCCTTGTGCCCCGTTCTTAGAAGGGGTCAATATATCAAGTGGGCGGAGCCGAAGTGTGGCGCATCGCCGGGACCGGATATCTATCCGGAACCCCAAAGAAGGCGTCCGAGGACTCGCCTTCGGAATGGTTTTATATAGAAGACGTCCCGCTGCCGGATCCTGTCCGAATCGGCCTTCCTGAGTTCGACAGTACTCCCCTAAAGAAGCGCCTAAGCTGGCGTCCATGGAGTCCTCAGAGGGAAAGTGATAAGGACGTTCTTTACTTGATGGGCCGGATAAGATTGTTAGCTCATTCCGGACTGACCATGATCGGGGTCATGGCTGCACGCATCATGCGGGGGGTGCAGCCGCTTCAATATAGAGGCCACCCCATGTGGGACTTCAACGGGGAGGACGACGCCACCCGCCACGGCCGTAAGGGGCCGGATTCGGCTGCCGCTCTAATAAAGCTCTTGTCTGCTTTGTACAAGGGAGAAGAGGATGATTTCTCCGTGTCAACCCGCAGGGTAGATTTTCTATGTACAATCCCCCAAGTTGGGTAAGTGGAAGCTTTTACTTGCTCATACGTTCTATATTCCCATCGTTAAATATTTAGTCTAACGACTTCGACGCAGGAACTGCGCCAGGCTGTTAAAGAAATAAACAGCCCCCCTCCACAACCCGAGGATCCAGGACGGTCCCTCGACCCGGCCTCCCAAGAGGATCCGGACTTATCTGTGGAGCTGATTGATGGGGTGTTTCATCAATTAAGCAAGGACAATGCCTTGGTGGCCATTACGGCCGATTACCCCGGGCTATTCCCCGCCTCACAGGTAACTAAGACCGAAGTCCCAGCACCTTGAAAAGGGATCCATCCTCGCATGTTTTCGATTTCGTATAACAACCGTGTCTTGCAGGGGAGGTCCTTGAGACGTGAGGCCGAGCCTGCGGCGACTAGCCAATGAGGGGCTGCAAGGCCCCGCGGGCTGAAAAGAAGTGCAGTCCGGACTGAGACGCCGACACAAAGGTATAGCGCGCAATCTTAGTTCCAGGTGTTATTCCTTCAAGGCATAATAACGCTCGTGCTCTCTTCAGGAAAAAGAGACCTCGCCGGACTATATCCGGAGAGGTTGCTAATCGCGCCTCCACCAGCCAGGCTCCAAAGCCTGGTCCGGAGGCGGAGGCGAACACAAAGCGCGCACCGGATGCTCCTTCGATAGAGGATGCGGACAGGCTGTCTGCCACCAATTCCGAGGTGGAGAGTGCCATGAACCACAGGCGTCACCGGACAGTTCTTCGCGACGCTTGTTTCTCCCAAGAGGCATTGGATGCCTTCAATTCGGGAGATGCGTACCTCCGTGCCGCTCAAAATGGTCTAGCCAGAGCCACGGAGCAATATGTAAAAGACATACGGGTGAGAAAATTTAATGGTTATATATCAGTAGCCCCCGAGACTTGAAACAGTTAGAATAGCTGATTTTAGGATCATTTATAATGCAGGTTCTTGCGGAAAAGAATACCCAACTGTCCTAGGAGCTAGAAGAGTGCAAAGCCCAACTTGAGGCCGCACTAGCCGCGGTAGGGGAGCCCAAGGAGACCCCCTCTGGTAATATACGCTTCGAAAGATAAGTATTTTGCGAAGTGCGGCGTGGGTGCAAATCTGACAAATGAAATTGCAGATGGCGCTGGATTAGATCCGGAAAAGCAACAACTCCTACGCCAGCTGAAGGCTGGTGAGAGCGTGGTGACAAAGATGAGGTGGGAGAAGAACGATCTCCAAGATGCCAACACCAAGCTGGGCGTTGAACTGAAGGATGTTCGTGCCCAGCTGTCGAACTCCATTAAGGAGAATCAGCGGCTTCGACGCGGCATATTTAGTAAGTGCTTAAACGAACTTTGAAAAAAGAGTTCAGCGAGGAAGTCGACTAACAGAGTAATGTCTGTAGGTATGCTAACACGTCGTCCTGCAGAGGAAATGCCCGGTTCTACGGGTGATCTTCTTCCCGAGCTCTCACAACTACACGAGCGAGTTCGACAGGTGATGCAAGGTGTCGCCCAGGCCTTGTGGCCATCCATCTCCATGCCCGAAGGCCTTGGAGAGCTTGTAGAGAAGCTGAAGGGAGCACGGCGGCGCTTCCAATTGTGGAAGATATCGGCCTGCCGTCAAGGCGCCAGGGAGGCCTGGGCCATGGTGAAGACGCGGTACACGAAGGATGACCCAAACCACATGGCCGAGGTCGGACCTGTGCGACCCGATGGGAAGGAGATCCCTGTGAGCTTAGTATACGACCAAGTAGAATTGGCCGCAAAGTATTCCCAACAGGACTGTAAACTAGACATCCTGTTAGATGGTATTGAAGAGGAATACAATCAGTCAGATTGACTATGTAATTTTAATTGACATGTGTAATGCCTTCTAGCCGGATTGTAGATCATTTGTCATGGCCGACCTTTTCGCTTCAACCTCGGGTCCTGACGGTCCGGAGTGTGTCCGAATACCCTCGCGGTTATATAAGAATTGGGGTATGCATGGAGACCAGGCGTAGGGGTCATTAGTGCTTTAACAGACAAGTGCCCAACTAGTTATGTTATCTTACATGGTTAGTAAGAAACATCTTCCAGGGAGAATAGTTCCGTTAGGGGTTCCTTTCCCTGGGAGGCATGCCCTACAGTGCATGTCCATTCTGCGGAAAGAGACGCAGGAAAAACATCTGGGGGCGTATAGATAGATAAGTGAAAAAAATCATCTTTAGTTCACCGACCGAATATTCCCTTAAGAACGCTAGCTTTCGGCTTCACCCAGTCTGAGGTACACATCCGGCTGACCCGGCAGTAACAATCGCAGAGGTACTCCCTTTACCACCTAGCCGAACAATTAGGAATGTAGGGGTAAGCACAGGAGCCAGGCAACCCAGCTTGGCCAAAACTTAAGTCATATCGATGCATATAATGGTGAATAAAAGGTACATGCGGAAGTGTGACACATGTGTTGGGCATGAAGCCCGTATAAATAAGCTTCTGTTTGAAAGAAGCCCCAGGTTTAATGAGCGTGGATAGCACGTCACTTGATGAGCCTTTAAAGGCTAGAAGAGAAAGGGAGCGGAGAAGGAGAGAAATGTAAGATAGAAAGTATATAAAAAATGGACAGAGGAAGGAGACGAACACAAAGTCCGGCGCTAGGCATAGAATCTTCGGAGACGGGCTGCATTCCATGGGTTCGGCTCAAGTCGGTTATCCGATGCATCTCGCAGGCGGTACGCTCCACCGGTCAGGACTTGGTCAATTATGAAGGGACCTTCCCACTTGGGCTTGAGTTTGTCCTTTTTCTTGTCCGGCAGGCGTAGAACTAATTCGCCAATGTTGTAATTTTTGGCCCGTACTTCTCTGCTTTGGTATCTTCGAGTCTGCTATTGATAGAATGCGGAACGGGCTTTTGCCACGTCGCGCTCCTCCTCCAAGGCGTCCAAACTGTCCTGCCGATCGAGCTCGGCTTCTCTTTCTTCGTACATGCGCACTCGAGGTGAGTCATGAATTATGTGGCAGGGCAAAACTGCCTCTGCGCCGTACACCATGAAGAATGGTGTGTATCAGGTGGTGCGATTCGGCGTGGTCCGCAACCCCCAGAGTACGGAGTCGAGCTCCTCTACCCAGTGCGTATTGGATTCCTTAAGGGACCGCACTAATATGGGTTTGATGCCGCTCATGATGAGACCATTTGCACGTTCGACCTGGCCGTTAGATTGTGGGTGATAGACGGAAGCATAATCGAGCTTGATGCCCATGTTTTTGCACCAGAGTTTTACCTCGTCGGCCGTAAAGTTCGTGCCGTTATCAGTGATGATGTTGTGGGGGACGCCGTAACGGTGTACAACCCCGGATATGAAGTCTATCACCGGTCCGGATTCGGCCGTCTTAACAGGCTTGGCTTCTATCCATTTGGTGAACTTATCCACCATGACCAGTAAGTATTTTTCTTGTGGGTTCCGCCTTTAAGGGGTCCAACCATGTAAAGCCCCCAGACCGCGAAGGGCCAAGTGATGGGGATAGTTTGGAGGGCAGTGGGTGGCATATGGCTTTGGTTTGCAAAAGGCTGGCAGCCGACGCATCATTGGACTAAGTCCTGGGCGTCTGCCCGGGCCGTCGGCCAATAAAATCCTGTACGGAAGGCCTTGCTTACAAGGGACCGAGCCGCAGCGTGACGAGCACTGAGTCCGGCATGAATTTCAGCCAGAAGGTTTCGCCCTTCCTCTTTGGAGATGCACCTTTGAAGGACTCCGGTAGTGCTTTTCTTATAAAGCTCTCCCTCATGGACTTTATAAGCTTTAGATCGCCGCACTATGCTGCGTGCCTCATTTTTGTCCTCGGGGAGTTCCCGCCTAGTAAGGTAGGCGAGGAATGGTTCTGTCCACGGGGCGATGACGGCCATTATTATGTGGGCTGAAGGTGTTATTTCATTGGCAGAGCCTCCAATTATGTCAGAGTGTTCGGTGTCGGGCAGTGCGGTTGGGTCCGGGCTGTTATTGCCAGGTTCCCCTTCCCATACTACGGATGGCTTGAACAGCCTTTCCAAGAAGATGTTGAGGGGGGGGACTACATCGCGTTTTGCACCGATGCGTGCCAGGACATCTGCTGCCTGATTATTTTCCCGGGCTATGTGGTGAAATTCGAGCCCCTCGAACCAAGCTGACATTTTTAAGACGGCGTTGCGATAAGCTGCCATTTTTGGATCCTTGGCATCAAAGTCTCCATTTATTTGGGATATTGCGAGGTTCGAGTCCTCGCGCACCTCTAGGCGTTGAATGCCCATGGATACTGCCATCCGGAGACCATGTAAAAGGGCCTCATGTTCGGCTGCATTATTGGAGTCTGTGTACATTATCTGGAGTGCGTATTGAACTGTGTCTCCTGTGGGGGACGTCAAAACGACGCCAACCCCTAGACCGGCCAACATTTTGGAGCCGTCGAAGTGCATAATCCAGTTTGAATATGTGCCATACTCTTTAGGGAGTTCGGCCTCCGTCCATTCTGCGATGAAGTCAGCCAAAACTTGCGATTTTATAGCTCGTCGTGGCTTGTAGGTTATGTCGAACGGGAGGAGCTCAATGGCCCATTTTGCAATCCGGCCCGTCACGTCGCGGTTGTTTATAATATCGTTGAGTGCACTTCCGAGGCTACTATCATTGAACACTCCTGAAAGTAGTGTCGCAGCTTCCGGGATGCCATAAATACCGCGTATGCAATCTTTTGATAATGCGGGTACCGTGATTTGCACGGAGTAAGGACAGTGGACACATAGTAGACCGGCTTTTGAAGGGGGAATTTGTGTCCGTCCGTTTCTCGTTCGACGACGAGCACTGCGCTTACGACCTAATGGGTTGCTGCAATGTATAATAGCATTGGTTCGCCAATGTTTGGCGCGGCCAGGACTGGGTTTGTTGCCAAGATGGCTTTTATTTCGTTGAGTCCGGCCGTGGCTGCATCTGTCCACTTGAAGTGTTTGGTGCGCCGAAGGAGGCGATAAAGGGGTAGTGCCTTTTCTCCCAAGCGGGAGATAAAGCGGCTCAGAGTCGCCATGCATCCAGTTAGTTTTTGTATTTGTTTGAGGTCCTTCAGGATATCCAATTGTGACAGAGCTCGGATCTTGGCTGGATTTGCTTCAATTCCTCTACCGGATACAATGAAGCCCAAGAGCTTTCCGGCTGGAACGCCGAAAACGCATTTTTCCGGGTTGAGCTTGATGTCGTATGTTCGGAGGTTATCGAATGTTAGCTTCAAGTTGTCTACTAGAGATTTGACATGTCTTGTTTTAACGACCACGTCATCTACCTATGCCTCCACTGTTTTGCCGATCTAGTTTGCCATACATGTCTGAATCATCCGCTGATATGTTGCGCCGGCGTTTTTGAGCCCGAAGGGCATTGTGTTGAAGCAGAATGGGTCATATGGTGTGATGAATGCCGTTGCGGCTTGGTCTGACTCTGCCATCTTGATTTGATGGTAGCCGGAGTATGCGTCGAGGAAACACAATGAATCGTGTCCTATGGTAGCGTCGATGATTTGATCGATGTGGGGGAGGGGGAAGGGATCCTTTAGGCAAGCCTTGTTAAGGTCTTTAAAATCAACGCACAGGCGCCAGGATTTGTCCTTCTTTGGTACCATCACCAGGTTTGCTAGCCAGTCCGGATGTTTTATATCTCTGATGAATCCGGCCTCCAATAGCTTGGCTAGTTCCTCTCCCATGGCCTGTCGCTTAGGTTCGGAAAACGCCGAAGAGCCTGTTTGACTGGCTTGAATCCTTTCAGGATATTTAAGCTGTGTTCGGCCAACCTGCGTGGGATTCATGGCATGTCTGAAGGGTGCCAGGCGAAAATGTCCCAGTTCTCACGTAGGAACTCTCGCAGTGCGGCATCTACATCAGGGTTTAACTGTGCCCCGATGGAAGCTGTTTTATTGGGGTCCGTTGGATGGACCTGGAATTTGACTATTTCGTCCGCTGGTTTAATGGAGGTGGACTTGGATCTTTTGTCGAGTATCACATCGTCCCTGTTCACCGTGGAGCGCAGCGCAGTCAGTTCCTCAGCCGCTAGGGCTTCGGATAGTGCCTCAAGGGCCAGTGCGGCTGTCTTATTTTCAGCGCGGAGTGCTATGTCCGGATCACTAGCGAGAGTGATTATTCCATTAGGCCCGGGCATCTTGAGCTTCATGTACCCGTAATGGGGTATTGCTTGGAAGATTGTAAACGCTTCCCGCACTAGCAGAGCGTGGTATCCGCTATAGAACGGAGCCACTTAGAACGTGACTTCTTCGGACCTGTAATTATCCGGCGTGCCGAATACCACATCTAGTGTGATTTTTCCTGTACAGCGCGCTTCCCGACTAGGGATTATTCCTCTTAAAGGTTGTGCTGCTTCGCTCAATGCGGTTCCAGTCTATTTCCATTTTTTGAAGGGTTTCCTCATAAATGAGGTTCAATATGCTGCCTCCATCCATGAGTACCTTGGTAAGGCGAAAGCCGTCCACTATTGGACTGAGGACCAATGCGGCTGGTGCTCGGGCTGTTCGGAATTTAGGTTCATCACTGGCATTAAAAGTAATAGCCGTGTCACTCCATGGGTTTATTGTTGCTACTTGGTAGACTTCGCCAAGGCTGCGGAGTGTTCTTTTTCGCATATTATTTGATGTGAAAGTCTTGAAGACTGTGAATATCGTACTGGTGTCCCTGGGGTGGCTTTCTGTGGCTTATGGAATTAGAAGATCTTCGCCAATTTTGGCCACCTGCCGGAGTATCCAACATGCTCTAAGGCTATGAGTTGGTGTGGCGCCCTCTGTACTGTGAATTTTAGAGGGTCCATTAAGCCATCCTTCCAGTACGGTTCCATGCCATGTGGAGGGTTTTTGCTTTTTGGTGTTTAACCCGGGTGTCTGGCGATGATGCACCCTTTTATTTCGGACTGGGTTTGTATTCAGGGCCGAATTGTCCCAAAATTTTATTTCGGTTTTCCAGGCGCTTTCCATCGCACAGTACTTTCGTACTATGGACGCCAAGTTAGCGAAGCGTGTAATATCACGGCGACTTATGGCGTTGAGGATTCCCTTGTCCGTGCAATTATTGCAGAAGAATGTGATTGCGTCTTCCTCGCGGCAGTCCTTTATCCTGTTCATAACCAGGAGGAATCTGGCCCAGTAATGATGTACTGTTTCTTCGGGCTTTTGCCTAATTTGGGATAGATCGCTTTTGTTCGGGTGGGTGGGTGGAATTAAATCCGAAACCTCACCCAATCTGAGACTCAGAGGCCAAGGAGTTTCCGAACTCGGAAGTTTGGATTCTTGGATGTTGTCCAATGAATATAGCCCGTCGCCTGACTCTAAGTTCAGGTCTTGAGTGATGTCCTCCCCTCCGCGGGTATCCGGCTTGGAGGGATCGGGAATCCGGACATAGCTAGTCCTTAAGATAGATGAAGGGTCGCCGCACTGTCCCTCTACCACGGCAACGTTATGGGTGTCCTGGGGAGAGTTAATCTCTCTCAGATCGGGTTTAGGCCCAATCTGGTCATAGTCTATAGCGACTCCCAGGGCGGCGATGCGATCCAAAAGCTCGTTTAGGGAAGAGAGCTCCATTGGATCTAACTGCTCGGTGAGTTCCGAGCTGACGTGAAGATTGCTTTCGATGACCTGAGAGGTCATCGTTGGCGCAGCAGCCGAACATGCGGTCATAAGAAAACCACCTAGCCGGAGAGTTTGGCCGACAGCCAAAGCTCCTTTAGCAATGGTGTCGTCTTTAAAGACGGGATGAAGCATCCTACCTGATGGCGACAGCACAGAGGAACTCTCAATGAAAGCACCAATGTCGGTGTCAAAACCGGCGGATCTCGAGTAGGGGGTCCCGAACTATGTGTCTAGGCGGATGGTAACAGGAGACAAGGGACATGATGTTTTTACCCAGGTACGGGCCCTTTCGATGGAGGTAAAACCCTACTCCTTCTTGATTAATATTGATGATATGGGTAGTACAAGAGTAGATCTACGACGAGATCAAGGAGGCTAAACCCTAGAAGCTAGCCTATGGTATGATTGTTGTTCGTCCTACGGACCAAAACCCTCCGTTTTATATAGACATCGGAGAGGGCTAGGGTTACACAAAGTCGGTTACAATGGTAGGAGATCTACATATCCGTATCGCCAAGCTTGCCTTCCACGCCAAGGAAAGTCCCTTCCGGACACGGGACGAAGTCTTCAATCTTGTATCTTCATAGTCCAGGAGTCCGGCCGAAGGTATAGTTCGGCTATCCGGACACCCCCTAATCTAGGACTCCCTTAGTAGCCAATAAGGTCAAAGGAAGACCTCTTAGGATACCAAATGCCAAAATTTGGTGTATGTATTAAGTTCTCACTATCCTTTTCACAACCTTAAGATGACATTCTTTAGGTGCAGCTTGATATCGTGCACACATGCACACATTTAGCATAATATCGTGGCGAAAGGTACATAGATATAACAATGAACCAATCATAGAGCGGTAAATTTTTTGATCAACCGGTTCACCATCTTTGGTCAAATCAAGATGTCCACTAGTAGGCATGGGTGTAGTCATACCTTTGCATTCTTGCATATTGAACTTCTTGAATAAGTCCTTGGTGTACTTTGTTTGAGAGACAAAGGTACCTTCCTTAGTTTGCTTGATTTGCAAACCGAGAAAGAATTTGAGTTCACTCATCACAGACATCTCAAACTTCTCCGACATTAGCTTTCCAAACTTCTCACTAAAATGAGGGTTAGTCGAACCAAATATAATATCATCAACATAAATTTGGCACACAAATAGCTCTCTATTGACCCTTTTAGTAAAAAGGGTAGAATCAATTTTACCAATTTCGAAGCCTTTTTCAATAAGGAACTTGGTCAAGCATTTATACCACGCTCTAGGAGCTTGTTTAAGACCATAAAGAGCTTTGTGAAGTTTGTAGACATGATTAGGTTTCTTAGGATTGACAAAGCCGGGAGGTTGCTTAACATAAACTTCCTCCTCAATTTCACCATTTAGAAAAGCATTTTTAATGTCCATTTGGTACAGGGTGATATCATGGTGATTAGCATAAGCAAGTAAGATGCGAATGGACTCGAGTCTTGGAACGGGAGCATATGTCTTACCATAGTCCATACCTTCAACTTGAGTGTAGCCTTGGGCGACTAGGCGTGCTTTGTTGCGGAGGACTTGGCCATCTTCATCTTGCTTGTTGCGAAACACCCATTTGGTACCAATGATGTTGTGGTTGTTGTCGGGCTTCTTGACCAATGTCCGTACTTGATTTCTCTCAAAGTTGTGTAGCTCTTCATGCATAGCGTTTATCCAATCCAGATCTTCCAATGCTTCTTCAACCTTCATAGGTTCAATGCTAGAGATGAATGAGTAATGTTCACAAAAGTTAGCTAAACGAGTTTTAGAGCGAGTGATTCTCCCAGTTTGGATATCATTGTAGATTTGCTCGACGGGATGATCTTTGGAGATTCTTGCTCGAACTCGTGGGACCTTTGGCTTGGCTAGGGGTGGAACATCCTCTTCATCTTGTTCTTCTTCTTAGCCTTCTTCATTGTTGACGTTGTCATTCTCTTGTCGTGGTGGAGAAGGAGGTTGTTGATATTCATCTTGGTGTGCTTCCTCGTTTTCTTTGTCTTGGTGTGTCCTACTTGTGGATGCTTCCATATCAATTCTTGGTTCACCTTATCGTGAGGTAGAAGATTCCACTTGGACGGACGAGGTACTCTCCTTCACCTCCGTTGGACGAATCTTGCCAATAGACAAGTCTTGGATTGCTTCCGAAGGGTCTTTGTCTCCTACATCAATTGGCAATTGCTCTACTTGCGAGCCATTAGATTCATCAAACTTCACATCTACCATCTCTTCAACCTTTCGGGTGAAATTGTTGTACACACGGTAAGTGTGAGAGTTTGATCCATAACCAAGTAGGAAACCTTCATGAGATTTGGGAGCAAATTTAGAACGACGATGCTTATCAAGAATGTAGCATTTTGAGCCAAATACTCGAAAGTATCCAACTTGGGGTTTGTTACTGGTGAGGAGCTCGTATGCCGTCTTGCCGAGTAGCTTGTGAAGATACAAGCGATTTGTTGCATGACAAGCTGTCTCAACCGCTTCCGCCCAAAAGTGTTTTGGAGTCTTGTACTCATCAAGCATCGTTCTTGCCATCTCAATAAGAGTCCAGTTCTTCCTCTCAACAACTCCATTTTGTTGAGGTGTGTATGTAGCCGAGAACTCATGTAAAATCCCCTCTTCGTCAAGAAAGGTATCCACATTTGCGTTCTTGAACTCCGTTCCATTGTCGCTCTGAACCTTCTTGATCTTTACGTCAAATTGATTTTGGGCCTTCCTAGCTAAGTTTTTGAAGATCTTTTGGACTTGCGATTTGTCATCAAGAAAGAACACCCACGTAAATCTTGAAAAATCATCAACTATGAATAGTCCAAACGAGTTACCACTGAGACTCTTGTAGGCATTTGGACCAAATAGATCCATGTGAAGTAGCTCGAGTGGTCTTCTCGTGGTCATGATGTTCTTCACGCGATGACTTCCTCCAACTTGTTTCCGTGCCTGACAAGCACTGCAAAGTCTATCCTTGTCAAATATGACATCTTCTACTCCAAGGATATGATCACCTTTTTATAAGCTTATCAAGATTTCGCATACCCACATGACCTAGCCTTCTATGCCACAGCCAACCCTTAGAAGATTTAGCAATTAAGCAAGTTCTAGGTTGAGCCTTTTTAGTGAAATCAACAATGTAAAGATCACCTCTACGTATACCGGTAAAGAACATTTTACGATTATCTCTACGAAACACTTGGCAATCTACTTCAGTGAATAGGACATTGAAACCAAAATCAGCAAGTCTAGAAACTGAAAGTAAATTGTACCCAAGAGATTCAACGAGCATGACATTTTGTATGGATCTATCATGTTAGATGGCCACCTTACCGAGGCCAACCACCTTACCCTTTGAATTATCACCAAAAGTGACATATTTTCCGGGGCCGTCATTTTCAGCAAGCTCACGGAACATATCTTTATCTCCGGTCATATGATCAGTACATCCACTATCAAGGACCCATTCCTTTCCTCTAGCCATGTAGCCGCGAAGATTTTCCATAAGACCAAAGTGTCTCATTGCATCATCAAGATCATAGTCACTATCATCATCCTCATCATAGTATCCATGTTCAACATCATATTGTGATTAATCAATTCCTAGAGAGGGTAATTCATTGGACAAATGATCATTTCTATGATTGTCTTTATGAATTCTAATAGCTTAGGAAATAATATTGCTAATGTTCCCAACATCTCCTATGGCACGCATGAGATTGGTAAGCTCAAATAGACAATCACCAAAGCTAGGATCACTAGAATTCATCTTACTCAAGGCAATAGACTTATGGAGAATTTCGTCTAAATTTTTCAAGGAATAATCTGGAAACCATTCCTCAAGAAATCTGCATATAGTATAGGCACAATCAAGAGTAGGTAAACTAGCAATCAAATTTTTGGGCAATCCTCTTATGATAAGGTTGATAGTTCTAAGATTGCGAATCATGTCAAGATCCTCTTCGGGTGTGGGATGCAAGGGATCAATATGAGGTGCACAAGGGCTAGTAATGTACTTGTTCAAATGATATTCATTGAAAATGTCAAGCATTTCGTTTTTCCACTCATGAAAATATTCTCCATCAAGAATAGGCACTCTACATCTAAGACTCCCCAAAGTAGACACATCCATCTTCCTCCAAAGGTGTTTAAACCAAGGCAATGGAGACCAAAGCTTTGATACCAATTGAAAGGATCGAGAAGAGGTGTCTAAAGGGGGGTGAATAGACTCTAATCAAGAAAAGTTGCAGTTTTTTGTTTCCTTTAGTTGATGTGGAGTTTGGACACAAGTTTAAACATTCACAATACATATCAAGCAAACATGCAAGCATACAAAGGGTATATGAGCAGCGGAAAGTAAAGCATGCAAGTTGCAAGAATTTAAAGAGATGGGATTGGAGTGTGCCAACGCAATTTGGAGACACGGAGATTTCTTATCCATGGTTCCGATAGGTTGTGCTATCGTACATCCACGTTGATGGAGACTTCAACCCACGAAGGGTAACGGTTGCGCGAGTCCATGGAGGGCTCCACCCACGAAGGGTCCACGAAGAAGCAACCTTGTCTATCCCACCATGGTCGTCGCCCACGAAGGACTTGCCTCACTAGGGTAGATCTTCACGAAGTAGGCGATCTCCTTGCCCTTACAAAATCCTTGGTTCAACTCCACAATTTCGTCGGAGGCTCCCAAGTGACACCTAGCCAATCTAGGAGACACCACTCTCCAAGAAGTAACAAATGGTGTGCTGATGATAAACTCCTTGCTCTTGTGCTTCAAATGATAGTCTTCCCAACACTCAACACTCTCTCATAGGATTGGATTTGGTAGAAAGAAAATTTCAGTGGAAAGCAACTTGGGGAAGGCTAGAGATCAAGATTTATGTGGTTGGAATGGAATATCTTGACCTCAACACAAGTGTAGGTGGTTCTCTCTCAGAAAATATGTATTGTAAGTGTAGGCATGTTCTGATGGCTCTCTCCGCGAATGAAGAGTGGGTGGAGGGGTATATATAGCCTTCACACAAAATCTAACCGTTACACACAAATCACCAAACTCGGTGGGATCGATTCGGAGAACTCGGTCGGACCGATTTGGTCCATAATGTGACCGTTAGGCATTTCGGTGGGACCGACTTGATCAACTCGGTGGGACCGATGTGCTAGGGCTAGGGTAAATCCAAGACTCGGTTTGACCGATTACTCAAACTCGGTGGGACCGATTTGGGTAATAAGTGAAACAGAATGTTGGCCAAGCAAACTCGGTGGGGCCGGTTGCAAATCTCGGTGAGACCGAAACTATGGCAATAGACAACAGAGAGTTTGCAAGCCCATCTCGGTGAGACCGAGATCCCATCAGTGAGACCCAATTGATTAGGGTTTCTCGCAGTGGCTATGTCAACTGAACTCGGTGGCTCCAGATGGAAAGATTCGGTGGGGCCGAGTTGGACTTTTTGGATTGGGACATATGTGGAAGTGAGAAAGTGGTTGAGGGATTTGGAGCATATCACTAAGCACTTTGAGTAAGCAAGCTATTAAGCAACACCTCATCCCTTCTTAATAGTATTGGATTTTCCTATAGACTCAATGTGATCTTGGATCACTAAATAGAAAATGTAGAGTCCTGACCTTTGAGCTTGAGCCAATCCTTTGTCCTTAGCATCTTGAAGGGGTTCCACATCCTCTTGTCCATGCCACTCCATTGTTGAACTTATCTGAAACATACTAGGTAGAAACATTAGTCCAACAAGAGATATGTTGACATTAATTACCAAAATCACCCAGGGAGCACTTGTGCTTTCAAATCCCCAATGTTAAGTAAGCTCGAAAGCACCTTACCTGCAAGCCCCTGGACAGATTATCCACTACCTTTTCAAAGATAGAACAAGTCGCCCCGAGGTAAGCATCCACCAAACTGAGAGCATTAAACTCTTGACTTGAAAAGGCAGAGCTCCTCAAAGAGGCCTTCTGCCGTTGGTGGTTCATGGTGCTTTCGACCTCTGAGATGGTAGCTGAGAAGGTTGCTGAATCCTCTGAATGGGGTGCTTCGGGAGTAAACTCCGAGGTGGGAATAGGTTCCGCGCCACTCCTCAGAACCGAGGTCCCTATAATGTTGGCCTCCCTCGCCGTGGTAGGATGGGTGGACCGCCTGTAAAAGGAACGAAAGAATTAAGTCTATGATGATCTATCCTTAGAGGAAGATAACGAGAGTGCTAATTGTGTGGGGTCGAGGCATTGTGGTCCGCCTCCACGGCCATGGTCTGCAGCCAGGCTCCATGTGTTACTAACACAGGGTTCCCTTGAGGAGCCGCGTTTCCGTGCAAGCGTTTTGATCGTCGACCCTTAGGAAGAGAAGTCAGGGTGTTTGGGGCCTCATGACTTGGAGTTCTTTTTTGTGTGGAAGTGTGAGAGGGCTTTACCGACGAAGCCGATCATGTTCCCAGCATATCGGGTGTGATGGCCACTTTTGAGCCGTCCATTCACTCTTGATAAAACGCCCCCTTATGTATACGGTGGACAACTCTTCATCTTCGTGGAAGATGGATCATCATCCCGTTGGTACGTCCCCGACTCGGGCGCAGGACAGCTTAGGGTCTCTACCCAACACCTCCATCTCTGTTTAGATATGATGATTGATTAGACAAGGTAATAATGAACGAGCTTGGAAGAATAGGTCCAGGGAAACTTACTATATCGGCAGGGTTGTAATAAGATAGCCCATCCATGAATTGCCGCTTCACGAAGTCCGCCACTTCTCCCTGGTATAGACCAGCCAAGGTTGTTCTGAAGGCCATTTGATCTTTGAAGTCTTTCCGAATTGATTGGGTATGCCAAGGTTTGCGAGCTCTACTCTGCTCTAGTTCACCCCATCTCCCCATCCAGAAATTTCCGTTTGGTCATATCTTTCATCCGCGTGCCTCCTTCCATCTGGATAATTTGAATGCCTGCCTTGCATCATCAACTTGCAAAGCGGGCATACCATAATGCTTTATATGTTGAACATCTTCAAGACCAGTTGTTTCAATTCTTTCTTTCTTCCAAGGTTGTGAGCTATATGATCCAAAGGAAAAGATCCTTCTACCGCCATGCATTTGAATGCTTCTTTCATGTTTGGGGTTTCAGTGGCCCAAATTGGGAATTGGAAGAACCTTGGTATTTTGAGCAAGATAATTGATCGACTCAAGTGATAGTCCCTCCATTCCAAAATAGATGACCCAACTTTATACTAAAGTTAGTACAAAGTTGAGTCATTTATTTTGGAACGAAGGGAGTACATAAGAAGGTTAACCAGAGAAATCATGGTCGTAGTTACTAAGAATATCAGGTAAATACTCTGGTTATCATTCCTATTAATCCAGTAAAACCCATCCAGATGGACATGTTCTCATTCAAGCAGTCCGATCTATATTATTAGAATCCAATTTATCAAAGTACATCATATGTGGATATTATTTGAATGGATACCCATTCTTCACAAGGTTTGGATCAGGATCTCAACACATGTCATGATTGGTTGTCATTGGCGAGTCATCACATAATTCGAACGCTTGTCAACCCACACCAAATGGTGCATATTCTCATCCCGGGCCAAGAAAAATTTGGAGAAGTGTTGATTACCACCAGAACAACCAACTGATCACATCCCATGAGCCCACTAAAGCTTTGGTTTCTTCTGACCATTCGTTCATGTAAACTGATTAGCTATTTTGCAGTAGATGCTAAGACAATGGAAACTTATCAAAATATTGCACTAACAGAATTCGCTCCAAACGCTGCTTCCATTATAATCACCTTACTTAGTCATGTTTACCTCTATGAAGCAAGCAAATTTATAGAAATAAAGGAGTTGGGAGAGAGTACAATCTCCCTTCTTCAATTAGCCCCGCCCCTACAACTCCACTTCCCCCCTCCACCAGCTCCAGAGCTCCATGCACCACCAGCCATGTTGAGCTACATGGTGAACTACCCCTGCAATCTGAATCCCCACCTTCCACCTAGCATTGTTACGCTTCCTACTGGCCCTTTTTGTGCTGAACATGATTATATTTGTGTTAGACGGTCAATTCCGGATGATCTGCGATGATTGGGCCATTGCCACCCTCCACCTTGGTGTTGCCTTGAGTGTTGGGGAACGTTGCAGAAAATTAAAATTTTTCCTACAGTTTCACCAAGATCCATCTATGAGTTCATCTAGCAACGAGTCATGGGAGAGAGAGATTGCATCTACATACCACTTTATAGATCGCGAGCGGAAGCGTTCAACGAACGGGGATGAAGTAGTCGTACACACCGTGATCCAAATCACCGGAGATCCTAGCACCGAAAGCACGGCACCTCCGCGTTCAACACACGTACGGTCAGCGTAACGTCTCCTTCTTCTTGATCCAGCAAGGCAAAGGAGAGGTTGATGAAGATCCAGCAGCACGACGGCGTGGTGGTGGATGCAGCAGAACTCCGGCAGGGCTTCGCTAAGCAACTACGGGAGGAGGAGGAGGTGTTGCAGGGAGGAGGGAGGCGCCAGGGCTTATGGGTGCGGCCATCCCTCCCTCCCCTCCCTTTATATAGGCGCATGAGAGGGGGGGAGGGCACAGCCTTGCCCCTTCCTCCAAGGAAGGGGTGCGGCCAAAGGGGGGAGGAGTCCATCCTCCCCAAGGCACCTCGGAGGTGCCTTCCCCTCTTTGGACTCTTCCCCCTCCAAGTCTTCTTGGCGCATGGGCCTCTTGGGGCTGGTGCCCTTGGCACATATAGGCCAGGGCGCACCCCCTATAGCCCATGTGGCCCCCCGGGGCAGGTGGACCCCCCCCCCCCGGTGGACCCTCGGGACCCCTCCGGTGGTCCCGGTACAATACCGATAACACCGAAACTTGTCCCGATGGCCAAAATAGCACTTCCTATATATAATTATTTACCTCCGGACCATTCCGGAACTCCTTGTGACGTCCGGGATCTCATCCGGGACTCCGAACAACATCCGGGTTACTGCACATACATATCTTCACAACCCTAGCGTCACCGAACCTTAAGTGTGTAGACCCTACGGGTTCGGGAGACATGCAGACATGACCGAGACGGCTCTCGGGCAATAACCAACAGCGGGATCTGGATACCCATGTTGGCTCCCACATGCTCCACGATGATCTCATCGGATGAACCACGATGTCGAGGATTCAATTAATCCCGTATACGATTCCCTTTGTCAATCGGTATTTTACTTGCCCGAGATTCGATCGTCGGTATCCCAATACCTCGTTCAATCTCGTTACCGGCAAGTCACTTTTCTCGTACCGTAATGCATGATCCCGTGATCAAACACTTTGATCACATTGAGCTCATTATGATGATGCATTACCGAGAGGGCCCGGTGATACCTCTCCGTCAAGCGGAGTGACAAATCCCAGTCTCGATCCATGTCAACCCAACAGACAATTTCACAGATACCCGTAGTATACCTTTATAGTCACCCAGTTACGTTGTGACGTTTGGCACACCCAAAGCACTCCTACGGTATCCGGGAGTTACACGATCTCATGGTCTAAGGAAAGGATACTTGACATTGGAAAACTCTAGCAAACGAACTATGCGATCTTATGCTATGTTTAGGATTGGGTCTTGTCCATCACATCATTCTCCTAATGATGTGATCCCGTTATCGATGACATCCAATGTCCATAGTCAGGAAACCACGACTATCTGTCGATCAACGAGCTAGTCAACTAGAGGCTCACTAGGGACATATTGTTGTCTGTTATTCACACATGTATTAAGATTTCCGGATAACACAATTATAGCACGAATAAAGACAATTATCATGAATAAGGAAATATAATAATAATGCTTTTATTATTGCCTCTAGGGCATATTTCCAACAGTCTCCCACTTGCACTAGAGTCAATAATCTAGTTACATTGTGATGAATCGAACACCCATAGAGTTCTGGTGTTGATCATGTTTTGCCTTAGGGAGAGGTTTAGTCAACGGATCTGCGACATTCAGATCCGTGTGCACTTTACAAATCTCTATGTCTCCATCTTGAACATTTTCACGAATGGAGTTGAAGCGACGCTTGATGTGCCTGGTCTTCTTGTGAAACCTGGGCTCCTTTGCAAGTGCAATAGCTCCAGTGTTGTCACAGAAGAGCTTGATTGGCCCCGACGCATTGGGTATGACTCCGAGGTCGGTGATGAACTCCTTCACCCAAATTGCTTCATGTGCTGCCTCCGAGGCTGCCATGTACTCCGCTTCACATGTAGATCCCGCCACGACGCTTTGCTTGCAACTGCACCAGCTTACTGCCCCACCATTCAAAATATACACGTATCCGGTTTGTGACTTAGAGTCATCCAGATCTGTGTCGAAGCTAGCGTCGACGTAACCTTTTACGACGAGCTCTTCGTCACCTCCATAAAGGAGAAACATTTCCTTAGTCCTTTTCAGGTACTTCAGGATATTCTTGACCGCTGTCCAGTGTTCCTTGTCGGGATTACTTTGGTACCTACCTACCAAACTTACGGCAAGGTTTACATCAGGTCTGGTACACAGCATGGCATACATAATAGAACCTATGGCTGAGGCATAGGGGATGACGCTCATCTCTTCTATATCTTCTGCCGTGGTCGGACATTGAGCTGAGCTCAATTTCACACCTTGTAACACAGGTAAGAACCCTTTCTTAGACTGATCCATAATGAACTTCTTCAATATTTTATCAAGGTATGTGCTTTGTGAAAGACCTATGAGGCGTCTCGATCTATCTCTATAGATCTTGATGCCTAATATATAAGCAGCTTCTCCAAGGTCCTTCATTGAAAAACTTTTATTCAAGTAGGCCTTAATGCTGTCCAAGAGTTTTATATCATTTCCCATCAAAAGTATGTCGTCTACATATAATATGAGAAATGCTACAGAGCTCCCACTCACTTTCTTGTAAACACAGGCTTCTCCATAAGTCTGTGTAAACCCAAACGCTTTGATCATCTCATCAAAGCGAATGTTCCAACTCCGAGATGCTTGCACCAGCCCATAAATCGAGCGTTGGAGCTTGCACACCTTGTCAGCATTCTTAGGATCGACAAAACCTTCCAGCTGCATCATATACAATTCTTCCTTAAGGAAACCATTAAGGAATGCCGTTTTGACGTCCATTTGCCATATTTCATAATTATAGAATGCGGCAATTGCTAACATGATTCGGACGGACTTCAGCTTCGCTACCGGTGAGAAAGTCTCATCGTAGTCAAACCCTTGAACTTGTCGATAACCCTTAGCGACAAGCCGAGCTTTATAGATGGTCACATTACCATCCGCGTCTGTCTTCTTCTTAAAGATCCATTTATTTTCTATCGCTCGCCGTTCAACGGGCAAGTCAGTCAAAGTCCATACTTCCTTTTCATACATGGATCCTATCTCGGATTTCATGGCTTCCAGCCATTTGTCGGAATCCGGGCCCGCCATTGCTTCCTCATAGTTCGAAGGTTCACCGTTGTCTAACAACATGATTTCCAAGACAGGGTTGCCGTACCACTCTGGTGCGGAACGTGTCCTTGTGGAGCTTCGAATTTCAGTAGGAGCTTGATTAGAAGTATCTTGATCATCATCATTAATTTCCTCTCTAGTCGGTGTAGGCACCTCAGAAACGTTTTCTTGAGTTTCGCCATTTTCCGATTCAAGAGGTAGCACTTCATCAAGTTCTACTTTCCTCCCACTTACTTCTTTCGAGAGAAACTCTTTCTCTAGAAAGGATCCATTCTTGGCAACAAAGATCTTGCCTTCGGATCTGAGGTAGAAGGTATACCCAACAGTTTCTTTAGGGTATCCTATGAAGACGCATTTTTCCGACTTGGGTTCGAGCTTTTCAGGTTGAAGTTTCTTGACATAAGCATCGCATCCCCAAACTTTTAGAAACGACAGCTTAGGTTTCTTCCCAAACCATAATTCATACGGTGTCGTCTCAACGGATTTCGACGGAGCCCTATTTAAAGTGAATGCGGCCGTCTCTAAAGCATAGCCCCAAAAAGATAGCGGTAAGTCGGTAAGAGACATCATAGATCGCACCATATCTAATATAGTGCGATTACGACGTTCGGACACACCATTACGCTGAGGTGTTCCAGGCGGCGTGAGTTGTGAAACTATTCCACATTTTCTTAAGTGTGTGCCAAATTCGTGACTCAAGTATTCTCCTCCACGATCTGATCGTAGAAACTTGATCTTTCTCTCACGTTGATTTTCAACCTCACTCTGAAATTCCTTGAACTTTTCAAAGGTCTCAGACTTGTGTTTCATTAAGTAGACATACCCATATCTACTCAAGTCATCAGTGAGGGTGAGAACATAACGATAGCCACCGCGAGCCTCAACACTCATTGGACCGCACACATCGGTATGTATGATTTCCAATAAGTTGGTTGCTCGCTCCATTGTTCCTGAGAACGGAGTCTTGGTCATTTTACCCATGAGGCATGGTTCGCACGTGTCAAATGATTCATAATCAAGAGACTCTAAAAGTCCATCTGCATGGAGCTTCTTCATGCGTTTGACACCTATGTGACCAAGGCGGCAGTGCCACAAATATGTGGGACTATTGTTATCAACTTTAACTCTTTTGGTATTCACACTATGAATATGTGTATCATCACGTACGAGATTCATCAAGAATAAACCATTAACCATCGGAGCATGACCATAAAACATATCTCTCATATAAATGGAACAACCATTATTCTCGGATTTAAATGAGTAGCCATCTCGAATTAAACGAGATCCAGATACAATGTTCATGCTCAAACTTGGCACTAAATAACAATTATTGAGGTTTAAAACTAATCCCGTAGGTAAATGTAGAGGTAGCGTGCCGACGGCGATCACATCGACCTTGGAACCATTCCCGACGCGCATCGTCACCTCGTCCTTCGCCAGTCTTCGTTTATTCCGCGGCTCCTGCTTTGAGTTACAAATGTGAGCAACTGCACCGGTATCAAATACCCAAGAGCTACTACGAGTACTGGTAAGGTACACATCAATTACATGTATATCACATATACCTTTGGTTTTGCCGGCCTTCTTGTCCGCTAAGTATTTGGGGCAGTTCCGCTTCCAGTGACCACTTCCCTTGCAATAAAAACACTCAGTCTAGGGCTTGGGTCCATGCTTTGGCTTCTTCCCGGCAACTTGCTTACCGGGCGCGGCAACTTCCTTGACGTCCTTCTTGAAGTTCTTTTTACCCTTGCCCCTCTTGAACTTAGTGGTTTTATTCACCATCAACACTTGATGCTCCTTCTTGATTTCTACCTCTGCTGATTTCAGCATAGCATATACCTCAGGAATGGTCTTTACCATCCCCTGCATATTGTAGTTCATCACAAAGCTCTTGTAGCTAGGTGGAAGCGACTGGAGGATTCTGTCAATGACCGCTTCATCCGGGAGATTAACTTCCCGTTGAGTCAAGCGGTTGTGCAACCCAGACATTTGGAGTATGTGCTCACTGACAGAGCCATTTTCCTCCATCTTACAGCTAAAGAATTTGTCGGAGACTTCATATCTCTCGACCCGGGCATGAGCTTGGAAAACCATTTTCATCTCTTCGAACATCTCATATGCTCCATGTCTCTCAAAACGCTTTTGGAGTCCCGGCTCTAAGCTGTAAAGCATGCCGCACTGAACGAGGGAGTAATCATCGCAGCGTGATTGCCAAGCGTTCATAACGTCTTGTTCTGCAAGGAGAATAGGTGCGTCACCCAACGGTGCTCGTAGGACATAATATTTCTTGGCAGCTATGAGGATGATCCTTAGGTTCCGGACCCAGTCCGTATAGTTGCTACCATCGTCTTTCAGTTTGGTTTTCTCTAGGAACGCGTTGAAGTTGAGGACTACGTTGGCCATTTGATCTACAAGACATATTGTAAATATTTAGACTAAGTTCATGATAATAAAGTTCATTTAATCAAATTATTTAATGAACTCCCACTTAGATAGACATCCCTCTTCTAGTCATCTAAGTATTACATGATCCGAGTCAACTAGGCCGTGTCCGATAATCACGTGAGACGGACTAGTCAACATCGGTGAACATCTTCATGTTGATCGTATCTTTTATACGACTCATGCTCGACCTTTCGGTCTTCTGTGTTCCGAGGCCATGTCTGTACATGCTAGGCTCGTCAAGTCAACCTAAGTGTTTTGCGTGTGTAAATCTGTCTTACACCCGTTGTATGTGAACGTTAGAATCTATCACACCCGATCATCACGTGGTGCTTCGAAACAGCGAACTGTCGCAATGGTGCACAGTTAGGGGGAACACTTTCTTGAAATTATTATGAGGGATCATCTTATTTACTACCGTCGTTCTAAGTAAACAAGATGCAAAACATGATAAACATCACATGCAATCAAATAATAAACGTGACATGATATGGCCAATATCACATAGCTCCTTCGATCTCCATCTTGGGGCTCCATGATCATCTTGTCACCGGCTTGACACCATGATCTTCATCATCATGATCTTCATCATCGTGTCTCCATGAAGTTGCTCGCCAACTATTACTTCTACTACTATGGCTAACGCGTTTAGCAATAAAGTAAAGTAAATTACATGGCGATTCTCAATGACACGCAGGTCATACAAAAAATAAAGACAACTCCTATGGCTCCTGCCGGTTGTCATACTCATCGACATGCAAGTCGTGATCCCTATTACAATAACATGAACATCTCATACATCACATATAGATCATTCATCATTCATCACAACTTTGGCCATATCATATCACAAAGCACTTGCTGCAAAAACAAGTTAGACGTCCTCTAATTGTTGTTGCAAGTTTTACGTGGCTGAATTAGGGTTCTAGCAAGAACGTTTTCTTACCTACGTAAAACCACAACGTGATTTGTCAACTTCTATTTACCCTTCATAAGGACCCTTTTCATCGAATCCGCTCCAACTAAAGTGGGAGAGACAGACACCCGCCAGCCACCTTATGCAACTAGTGCATGTTAGTCGGTGGAACCGGTCTCACGTAAGCGTACGTGTAAGGTTGGTCCGGGCCGCTTCATCCCACAATACCGCTGAAGCAAGGTAAGACTAGTAGCGGCAAGAAGAGTTGACAACATCTACGCCCACAACAAATTGTGTTCTACTCGTGTAATAGAGAACTACGCATAGACCTAGCTCATGATGCCACTGTTGGGGAACGTTGCAGAAAATTAAAATTTTTCCTACGGTTTCACCAAGATCCATCTATGAGTTCATCTAGCAACGAGTCATGGGAGAGAGAGATTGCATCTACATACCACTTTGTAGATCGCGAGCGGAAGCGTTCAACGAACGGGGATGAAGTAGTCGTACACACCGTGATCCAAATCACCGGAGATCCTAGCACCGAAAGCACGGCACCTCCGCGTTCAACACACGTACGGTCAGCGTAACGTCTCCTTCTTCTTGATCCAGCAAGGCAAAGGAGAGGTTGATGAAGATCCAGCAGCACGACGGCGTGGTGGTGGATGCAGCAGAACTCCGGCAGGGCTTCGCTAAGCAACTACGGGAGGAGGAGGAGGTGTTGCAGGGAGGAGGGAGGCGCCAGGGCTTATGGGTGCGGCCACCCCTCCCTCCCCTCCCTTTATATAGGCGCATGAGAGGGGGGGAGGGCGCAGCCTTGCCCCTTCCTCCAAGGAAGGGGTGCGGCCAAAGGGGGGAGGAGTCCATCCTCCCCAAGGCACCTCGGAGGTGCCTTCCCCTCTTTGGACTCTTCCCCCTCCAAGTCTTCTTGGCGCATGGGCCTCTTAGGGCTGGTGCCCTTGGCCCATATAGGCCAGGGCGCACCCCCTATAGCCCATGTGGCCCCCCGGGGCAGGTGGACCCCCCCGGTGGACCCCCGGGACCCCTCCGGTGGTCCCGGTACAATACCGATAACACCGAAACTTGTCCCGATGGCCAAAATAGCACTTCCTATATATAATTCTTTACCTCCGGACCATTTCGGAACTCCTCGTGACGTCCGAGATCTCATCCGGGACTCCGAACAACATTCGGGTTACTGCACATACATATCTTCACAACCCTAGCGTCACCAAACCTTAAGTGTGTAGACCCTACGGGTTCGGGAGACAAGCAGACATGACCGAGACGGCTCTCGGGCAATAACCAACAGCGGGATCTGGATACCCATGTTGGCTCCCACATGCTCCACGATGATCTCATCGGATGAACCACGATGTCGAGGATTCAATTAATCCCATATACGATTCCCTTTGTCAATCGGTATTTTACTTGCCCGAGATTCGATCGTCGGTATCCCAATACCTCTTTCAATCTCGTTACCGGCAAGTCACTTTTCTCGTACCGTAATGCATGATCCCGTGATCAAACACTTTGATCACATTGAGCTCATTATGATGATGCATTACCGAGAGGGCCCGGTGATACCTCTCCGTCAAGCGGAGTGACAAATCCCAGTCTCGATCCATGTCAACCCAACAGACAATTTCACAGATACCCGTAGTATACCTTTATAGTCACCCAGTTACGTTGTGACGTTTGGCACACCCAAAGCACTCCTACGGTATCCGGGAGTTACACGATCTCATGGTCTAAGGAAAGGATACTTGACATTGGAAAACTCTAGCAAACGAACTATGCGATCTTATGCTATGTTTAGGATTGGGTCTTGTCCATCACATCATTCTCCTAATGATGTGATCCCGTTATCGATGACATCCAATGTCCATAGTCAGGAAACCATGACTATCTGTCGATCAACGAGCTAGTCAACTAGAGGCTCACTAGGGACATATTGTTGTCTGTTATTCACACATGTATTACGATTTCCGGATAACACAATTATAGCACGAATAAAGACAATTATCTTGAATAAGGAAATATAATAATAATGCTTTTATTATTGCCTCTAGGGCATATTTCCAACATTGAGGACTAACTCGGAGTTGCAACTATGATCAGCAACTTCCTGGAAAACATAGGATGTAGAGTAGGTACACCTATAGATGTGGCATGGGTACTACACTCATTTAGTTTGTTTATGCTATTGGTCGAGATGCTGCAGTTGGAGCTAGTCCATTTTACATTGGAGAAACTATGCTATTACTCATGATGTCTGGATTTTACTGATGAACCATCCATTAGAATGATGGGAAGTTGATGTCATCGGAAAAATTGTATCACCATATGGCAGGTTTTTGGTGTGGAACAAAGTTCATATAGACCAAACCAGAATCTTGGTGAAAATTAGAGCTTATGATGTTAACACTCTACCCTTGATCATTGTAGTTTTGAGAAACCTGGATGATGTTGGTTATGGTTATTCATGGAGCTGCCCTACATATATTATGTCAAGTACACTGATTAGAAAACAAGGAGGAGATGAAGGCCCCCTCCCACCTGATGGTGCTACCCCACACTCACTCCCTATCATATTTGAAGGGCTTTGGCATGATGTTATTGTGGGTAACATACCTGATGAGCACATTTCCCATAGTTTGTTGCACTAGGTAGCACACCCAATGTCAATGCCGAAGAAGAGCCACACAATGTTTAGGAACATATATAGAATGATGACATGGAGCATATTTCACCTCCTCCTCCACATGTTACACATCAGCATGTTGTAGTGGATAATCTTGAAGAATTGATTGTTGCATTGCAAGATTTTGTTGCATCTAGTATTACAATTGTTAATGATATTCTACCTAAACTTTCAAGATCCAAGATCACCAATGTCGGATGTAAGGTGGTGAATGTTACCAATAGTGATGTTGCCATCAAAAATTACAACATGACCATAAACACCACTGATACTCATCCCACACCCAGTCAGAGCAACACTGAAAGTGTGGAATTGAATACCGAGGAAGTATGCCATGTTCCTCTCGCCCCTAAAGGTCCTACGAAAAAAGTAAGAAAGCTACTATTATCGATGAATCTATGACATGCAGAAGCCTTAGAATTGCTTTGAGCAAGGATGGGTTCAGGGATGTGGCTAGTGCTAAAGTTGCAGAAGAAAAATCAACCACCAAATAAAAGGCATCCAACACAACAAAGCAAAGCACCAAATGTACGAAGGAATCCATAGTTGGCAACCTTGGGACATAGTTTGATGCTATGATTATTGACAAACATGCCTCTCCGCCACCACATCTCCCAAACTGTACATTGCAGGATCTTGGCATAGTACCTTGTTGGATAGCACTGAATGAGGTCAATGGTAGTGTACTGAACTATGATAGTTCCTATGACAGTGTGTGAAGCAGCCATGATGGAATTTGTAGTCATGCGTAACTGAACTGCCTATGAGACTATTTCGTATGATCAGGTGTAACTTATAAGTCAAACTATTTATTGATATCTATTGGTGGTAAAACCGGTAGACCTCGGGGTAGGGGGCCCCAAGCTATGGATCTCAGATAAGTTGGCAACAAGGGATGAAGGAGACAATATTCACCCAGGTTCGGGCCCTCTCTAAGAGGTAGTACCCCACGTACTGGTTTGATTGTATTGATGGTTGTGTATCGAGTACAAGCGTGATCTACCTTGAGATCATAAGTTATGTTCTAACCCTAAGGCTAGGTGGATGTGATTATGATTAGATCCCTTCTACGGGCTAACCCCCTGGCTTATATATACGCGAGAGGGGTACCTAGGGTTACATAGTCAGTTGTAGATCTAAGGATGCATATGAAACTGCCAGAGATGTCCTTGCAGTACTCGCCAAGTCTTCGGCAGAGGCTGTCTTGATCACGTCGAGTAGGAGGATTCCGGAGTCCTTCCTTATGGGATTGAGGGCCCATAAGCCCGGCCTGCGGACTGGGGCCCAACTAGGTTGGTACCCCCTAGTCCAGGACACCTTCAGTAGCCCCTGAACTGGTCTTCTACGCCGAGGACGACGCCCCTCTTCGGCAAAATCAACTCATTTTGGAGTCTTCAGCTTGACAGACGAGTTCCTGTGTATTATCCTGAGTTCGGCTTTGAAATCTTCAGTTCAATTGAAGGGTTTACTCGGGGTCTGGTCCCACTGCATGTGGCCTCCAGACCCCTACCTTGACCATCGCACCTTCTGGGGAATCGAGTTACTTTATGGTAGGACGTTGAAGCGTCGCCCCTTTCCCCTTTATTTGATAGACGCGTAGTCTAGAATTATGGTAAAATGCATCTCGACCTCCTTTCTCAACAATCTACTGGAAGCCTCCCATTTCCTCCCAAACTATAATCTTGAGAGTTCTTCAGAAATAGCAAGTGGCGTAGGTTCCTCATGGTGCCCCCACGTTCCCCTCAAGGGTGTCTGGGGAAGCTGTTATGTCACACGCCTTCAACTAGAGCGGCTCGCCACCCAAGGCTCTCTGCCAGATTGAGATTTGGCTTCCACTCGTCAAGGATTAATATCCATGGATGGGCAGGTGCACGCCGACAATCATCCCATTTCTCACGGGGACGAGCAGGTATGCTTCATACCCTTTCTCCTTCGTGGCCGGGGGTTTCCTATCCAACCCTTTCTCCGGGGTCTGCTTGAATTATACAGGATCCAACTCCACCACGTCAACCCAACTAAATTTTACATATCACTGGGTTTTTCGCCCTTTGTGAAATGCACCTTGGGTCTGAGGCCCACTTAGGGTTGTGGAGGAAGTATTTTTGCATGATGACCTGCTCCCGAGACAGGAAACTACATGAAATAGGCGTAGCCGAGGTCTGTCGAATAGCTTGGACCGACTACCGCACACGTACCCCTCGAGAGGATGCCGACACCCAGGTGTCTGAGTGGTTTTACATCAATGATGTCCCGCTGCATGACCCGGTCCGTCCCGGGCTCCCAGCATTCTCCTCGGAGGCCAGAAGCGCTAAAGCTGGAGGCCTCAGAGCGCTGCACAAGAGGACAATGCCGATGTGGCTCGCCTGGCGGCTCAAGTGAAGCTTTTCTTAGGTGTTGGCCTCATTATCATAGACGAATGGCGACGGTGATCAACTGAAGAATCCAACCTCTTCAGGAAAGTCAACACATGTTGTGTATGTACAACGGGACCGATGACGCGAATGTTGGATCCCGGAGTGAAATGTAGATCATGGGCAATAGAATGGGGGATCCAAAGATCGATGGATCCATTGGATCCTTCGGTTGGGATCTAGGCTAGGTTTGGTTATCGTCATGGGAGTCATCAGAGAGGTCGGGGTGGAGGCAGGGAGCCATTCCCATCTTCTAAAAAAACTTCTATATTATATAGCTTATTTATGTAATGGGTGAACTTTATTTATGATGATACCAATTTATGTTAAAGATGAATCTATGAACCAATCATGTGGCATTTTTGAGAATGATTAGCCCCATAGAATTACATAGGAAGATGATTATAGTCAGATATCAACATCTCCCTCAGATTAATGTGCATCCAGTTACTGACCAAGCTCAAGCTGACAAGAAAAGAGTTGCTAAGAAGAAACACCAATAGGCCAGATCAAAGGCTAAGGAGCCAAAAGAAAATGTTGATCGCCACCTCATGGTTGTTACCACTGGAGTAGTTCCATAGAGATAAAGTGCTCCCAAGAAAGAATATTCATTCTCACGACCACGACATGAAGCACAATGATTCGTTGGTGCTAATGAAGTTAGCATACCTGAGCCTAGTGTCATGAAGAGAAAGCTGAGGACATTGTTGTCTCTCACGAGACGTATGCCGAGAAAGATGCGCCACCATAGCACAACGCTGATAACCCACAAGTATAGGGGATCGCAATAGTTTTCGAGGGTAGAGTATTCAACCCAAATTTATTGATTCGACACAAGGGGAGCCAAAGAATATTCTCAAGTATTAGCAGTTGAGTTGTCAATTCAACCGCACCTGGAAAGGTTAATATCTGCAGCAAAGTATTTAGTAGCAAAGTAGTATGGAAGTAACGGTAACGGTGGCAAAAGTAATAGTTGCAGTTTTGTAGTAATTGTAACAGTGGCAATGGTAAAGTAACTAAACAAAGATCTATATGTGAAAAGATCGTAGGCATTGGATCAGTGATGGATAATTATGTCGGATGCGATTCCTCGTGCAACAGTTATAACATAGGGTGACACAGAACTAGCTCCAATTCATCAATGTAATGTAGGCATGTATTCCGAATATAGTCATACGTGCTTATGGAAAAGAACTTGCATGACATCTTTTGTCCTACCCTCCCGTGGCAGCGGGGTCCTATTGGAAACTAAGGGATATTAAGGCCTCCTTTTAATAGAGTACCGGACCAAAGCATTAACACTTAGTGAATACATGAACTCAAACTATGGTCATCACTGGGAGTGGTCCCGATTATTGTCACTTCGAGGTTACCGGATCATAACACATAGTAGGTGACTATTGACTTGCAAGATATGATCAAGAACTCATCATATTCATGAAAACATAATAGGTTCAGATCTGAAATCATGGCACTCGGGCCCTAGTGACAAGCATTAAGCATAGCAAAGTCATAGCAACATCAATCTCAGAACATAGTGGATACTAGGGATCAAACCCTAACAAAACTAACTCGATTACATGGTAAATCTCATCCAACCCATCACTGTCCACCAAGCCTACGATGGAATTACTCACGCACGGCGGTGAGCATCATGAAATTGGTGATGGAGGAAGGTTGATGATGACGACGGCGACGGATTCCCCTCTCCGGAGCCCCAAACGGACTCCATATCAGCCCTCCCGAGAGAGATTAGGGCTTGGAGGCGGCTTCGTATCGTAAAACGCGATGAATCCTTCTCTCTGGTTTTTTTCTCTTTGAACATGAATATATAGAGTTAGAGTTGAGGTTGGTGGAGCTCCAGGGGGCCCACGAGGCAGGGGGCGCGCCCAGCGGGTAGGCGCGCCCCCACCCTTATGGACAGGGTGTTGGCCCCTGGTCTTGATTCTTTCGCCAGTATTTTCTATATATTCCAAAAATATTCTCCGTGAAGTTTCAGGTCATTCCGAGAACTTTTATTTCTGCACAAAAATAACACCATGACAATTCTGCTGAAAACAGCATCAGTCCGGGTTAGTTGCATTCAAATCATGCAAGTTAAAGTCCAAAACAAGGACAAAAGTGTTTGCAAAAGTAGGTACGATGGAGATGTATCAACTCCCCCAAGCTTAAACCTTTGCTTGTCCTCAAGCAATTCAGTTGACAAACTGAAAGTGATAAAGAAAAACTTTTACAAACTCCGTTTGCTCTTGTTGTTGTAAATATGTAAAGCCAGCATTCAAGTTTTTAGCAAAGATTATAAACTATCAATGGCATAATCAACTAGCAAGCAATAATAATAAATCTCAGATGACAACACTTTCTCAAAAAAATCATAACATGATATTACAAGATGGTATCTCGCTAGCCCTTTCTGAGACCGCAAAACATAAATGCAGAGCACCTATGAAGATCAAGGACTGACTAAACATTTTAATTCATGGTAAAAGAGATCCAGTCATAGTCATACTCAGTATAAACTAATAATAATGCATGCAAATGACAGCGGTGCTCTCCAGGTGGTTCTTTTTAATAAGAGGGTGATGGCTCAACATAAAAGTAAATAGATAGGCCCTTCGCAGAGGGAAGCAGGGATTTGTAAAGGTGCCAGACCTCGATTTTGAAATAGAGATAAATAATATTTTGAGCGGCATACTTTCATTGTCAACATAACAACCGAGAGATCTCGATATCTTCCATGCTACACACATTATAGGCGGTGTCGGGGCGGACGGGGTCCCCCCGCGAGCACCTATGGGGCCGGAGCCCCTTTCGTTGTCCGGTGAGGGGGGCGGAGGGAGCACAGAGAGCAGATCGAGGCGGGCACACGGGCGGTTTACCCAGGTTCGGGACGCGATGGACGCGTAAAACCCTACTCCTACTTAGTTGTATTGAAGTGGGGAGCTCGGGAGCTTGGAGAGCTAGCTGCACCGAGCGTATGGCTGTCTGGATGCCGAATCTCGCGGGGCCTCTCGGAACCGGAAACCCGAACCCCGGAACCCCCTCTACGTTGCACACGGGCCTCCTTTTATAGCGCAAAGGGGTCACCGACAGGTGTCAACGTAAGAGAAAGGGGTAAAAGTGTAAAAGGGGTGGTAGCTGTAATAGTGTGGGAACGGTGGTGCTACAGTGCGGCACAGTGTTATCATACCTACTTCTGACGGTAGGGGACAAGGGCATTAAATGCCCGTCACGGTCGCCCGGACAGCACCGAGGCGGACCGTTTGGTGCGCCACCGTTCGCCACGATGGCGGCTGCATGCCACCGCATGCCCCAGGCTGCGCGGTGCCTCGCCACGTGCCCTCGGGGGAAGCCCCAGAGCGACGCGTGGGCGGGCGAGCTGGAGCGCAGTCTTGAGGTGGCGATCTTGCCGCGGCAAGTGGCTTGCCGCGGGGGCCGTCTTCCTGTGCCTGATAGCGCGCCAGCTATCAGGCCTTGCTGGGGCGCTTGGCGCGCCACGGCGGGCTTCTCTTGTGGTGCCTGGGTTCGGCCTTCCCGACAAGCTCCTCTTGTTGGGGGCTCGATCTTCTGTCTCTTATACTTTGTTCTTGGATGGCCTTACATGGGCTCAGTCGTCCCGGCAAGCTCCTCTTGCCGGGGTCTTGTCTTCCTGGCCCGGCAAGCTCCTCTTGCCGGGGGCCTTGTCTTGAATGCTTGGTCTTCTCTTGGCGCTTCCGGGGCGGGCCTTGCCGCAGGGTGCTACGACTGCCCGTGCACAAGTCTGGGGTACTAAGGTACCCCTACTTTAGTACACCGACAGGAGCCCCCGGGCCTGGGCCACACATGGTGCCGAGCGTTGTTGGGCCAGGCCCTAACGGTGCACGGGCACGCATGGCCTTGGTCGCGCTGCTCCTTAACTCCGCATCCGCCGCGCCTTCCCCAGGCGGCGCGCGCTTACCGCGGCGTCGTGGGGGCGAAAACGCCCGTTCCCTCTTTAAGTGGAGGGAGGTGCGGAGGCGCGGCTCAATAAATGAACGGGGGTGGGGCGCGGTTTTCGAGGCGTCCGTTCCCCATAGTCACGGGATGGGGAGAGGTCGTCCCACCCGTCGCCTCGGTTCTGCGCGCCCACCACGCGGTCCTCATGCGCTCGGAGTCGCGGCGGCGGAGGCAGGGAGTCGGGCCGGCGCGGGCCGATGCAGTGGGTCGGCCCCAGTCGCCTGCCCTTCCTCCGCTTCTATTGGAGGAGCGGGGCGGCCGCGGTCCCACTCCGCTCCTTTATAAGGAGCGAGAGGGGGCGACGGAAATACGCACTCCATCTCCTTCCTCCTTCTGCTTCTGGTTTCCTTCCCCCATCTGCGATGGAGGGGGGGAACCCTGGTTCTTCTTCGGTTGCCGCGAGGGTGTCTGCTCGGCAACGCGCCCCTCCTCCCCTTGCGCCCGCGGCGGCGGAGCCGATCGTCGGGGGAAGAGGGAGAGGGCGAGGTCGCGGACGAGGTCGTGGACGGGGCCGAGGCGCTCGGGGCGGACGGATCGGTGCGCCGCCCTCGCCCCCGCCAGCGGCTCCGTTCCTTCCCGCGGTCCATCTCGGGGACGACCCCTGTGAGTTCATTATCAGGCTGCGCCGGGCGCCTCGTCGCCACCTCCGGCTTCCCGCTCCATTCGCGAATGTGTTGGAGGTGGAGCAGCCCGAGACGCTAAACCTGCGCATGAGGGGCTGCAGGATCAGCGGGACGCGAGTCCACGTCGAGTCCCGAGCCCCCGGCGTGGTGTGTCTGGGCCGCGGGTGGAAGACGTTCGCCCGGATACACAGCTTGACGGAGGGGTTCACCCTCCACTTTAAGCTAGTGGGGGAGGACCTCCTCTCCGTCAAGGCCTTCTGGGGCTTCGGTATCCGGGCCCGGTGCTGCGAAGATAGCTCCTCCGACAGCGAAGGCTCCTCCTCGAGCGAGAGTGACGAGGAGGGGAGCGACAGCGACGACGAGGGGAGCAGCCGCCGGGATGACGGGTACGACTAGGCGTCGGCCGCAGCTCCGGGTGGCGCCGGCGGCCCCATCGACCGCGCCGGGCTCTGTGAACTCCCCGGGGTCGTCTCCTTGGGCGACTGGCGTAGGGGGGGCTGCTGAGGAGGACAGAGGGCGGACGTCGAAGGCCGCGAAGTCGGAGTACGGGCCGACTTCGACAGCTGGCTGACGCTCCGGCGCCTCGTGTTCCAGATGCGCCCCAGACGCCGTCGTCACCCTTGCTCTCGGTGACGACCACCGGGGTTTTCTCTTCGGCCCGGCAAGCTCCTCTTGCCGGGGGGGGGGGCTTGATCTCCTCGGGCGGCCGGAGTGGCGAGGCTGCGGAAGAGGAAGAGGCTGGCGGCAAGGCCGCTGCCTCATCTTCCATCTCTGCCTCCGGCGCCTCCGTCTTCTTCAGCCTCCGGAGACCCCCGGGCGGAGCCCCCGGATCTTCTCTTGGTGCCTTCTGCCACCCGTAGCTCATCTAGGTGCCCCTTTCGCCCTCTTCGCCTACTTGCCCTACCTCCTAAGGAGAGAGACAAGAAAGGGATTACGGGCACCTTATCTCTTTTCAGCTCGTAAGCCTTCGGGCCTTAGTTGCGTTTAAGCCTTGTAATCCCTCTTTTCATGTTTTTCATTCTCTCTGAACTGTACCTGAGTGGAATGTTTTTAATGAAAAGGGGATGTTTGCCGGATCATCTGTCTCGCGGGTGGAAACCGCGGTAGGGAACGAATCCTTTACATCGTTAAGATAGACAGTTTCTCGCCCGGCAATACGCCCAGCCGATCCCCCGCGCTGCTCGACCCTTCTCACGCCCTTGGCGGAGGCGGGGAGCAGGTGGGTTCCGGCCCCTCGCTTCCCTCCCCCTTGCTGCCGCGGCTGCTATCGAAACGGGCCCCAGGAACGCGCTCTGGGGCTTGCCGCTAAGAGAGCACGGTAGCTTTTCGGGAGAGAAAGAGGCTTTCAAATTCCACAGTCCATAAGAGAATGCATGATGAGGGATGCAAAAACTTATCTGGGGTTGCGGCCCCCGGCGACTCTGGCTCGCCGGGGCGTAGGTGTTGGCTCGTCCTTCTCCTCTTCCTTGTCCTCGAGCGGCCCGGCAAGGACATTCAATTCCTGCGAGCCAAAGGGAAAGGACGGGAAAAAGACGCGGACTCGACCTCTAAGTTAGGGGTTAGCGACAGTTAGGAACTGACAACCCTAACCAAGGACGAGACTCTGACTCAGCATGCATGCTAAAATCTAGGGCGCCGGCGCTTCTTTATCTTCGGCCAGGGGCTTCGCCTGGCTTTGTACGAGGGCTTAAATGCAACATCGGCAAGGCCTGCACAAACCGGTGGTTGCCGGAGCGGATCACGGCAACCGCGCCTTATGGGCGAAACTTGCGAAGATGCTCTATGTTCCCAGGAGTTGCTCACTGGTAGGCCCTCTTCGGTCTTGAGGCGGACAGCGCCGGGCCTCGCGACTCGTCTCGCCCGATAAGGGCCTTCCTGCTTCGGCGTCGACTTGTTATAATTCTTGGCCGACTGAACGTGCCTAAGAACAAGGTCGCCTAACAGGGCAACTTTATCTGGTGCCAGGGGCTTCGCCTGGCTTTGTACAAGGGGTTACATGCAGCAGCGGCAAGGCCTGTACAAACCGATGGTTGCCGGAGCGGATCACGGCAACCGCGCCTAGCGGGCGGAACTTGCGAAGATGCTCTATATTCCCAGGAGTTGCTCACTGGTAGGCCCTCTTCGGTCTTGAGGCGGACAGCGCCGGGCCTCGCGACTCGTTCCACCCGACAAGGGCCTTCCTGCTTCGGCGTCAACTTGTTATGATTCTTGGCCGATTGAACGTGCCTAAGAACAAGGTCGCCTAACAGGGCAACTTTATCTGGTGCCAGGGGCTTCGCCTGGCTTTGTACAAGGGGTTACATGCAACAGCGGCAAGGCCTGTACAAACCGATGGTTGCCGGAGCGGGTCACGGCAACCGCGCCTCATGGGTGAAACTTGCGAAGATGCTCTATGTTCCAGGAGTTGCTCACTGGTACGCCTTCTTCGGTCTCGAGGCGGACGGCGCCAGGCCTCGTGACTCGTCTCACCCGATAAGGTCCTTCCCACTTTGGCGTCAACTTGTTGGAATTCTTGGCCGACTGAGTGCGCCGAAGAACAAGGTCGCCCTCTTCGAGACTGCTGGCCTTGACCTTGCGGCTATGGTAGCGACGCAAGGTTTGCTGGTATCGAGCAGCTCGTACCGCGGCCTGGAGACGTCCTTCCTCAAGGAGCAGCGCGTCATCTTGGCGCAGCCGCTCTTGCTCGAGCTCGTCATAAGCGAGCACCCGAGGAGATCCGTATACGAGTTCCGTGGGGATAACTGCTTCCGCTCCATAGACTAGAGCAAAAGGTGTCTGTCCGGTGGCTCGACTTGGTGTCGTCCTGATCGACCAAAGAGCCGCCGGCAGCTCCTCAATCCAATTTCTTCCGCACTTGTGCAGCCTGTCGAAGGTCCTGGTCTTGAGTCCGCGCAGCACTTCAGCGTTGGCCCTTTCTGCTTGACCGTTGCTCCTGGGGTGAGCAACCGAAGCGAAACAGACCTTGGCGCCGAGATCCTGGGCGTATTGCATGAAGGCGCGACTTGTAAATTGTGTCCCGTTGTCGGTGATGACTCTGTTGGGGATTCCAAAACGGCAGACGATCGACCGGAAGAACTTGACTGCTGACTGCGCGGTCACCTTCCTCACTGGCTCCACTTCTGGCCACTTCGTGAACTTGTCGATTGCAACGTACAAGTACTCGAAGCCCCCGACGGCTCGGGGAAAAGGGCCGAGGATATCGAGCCCCCAGACCGAGAAGGGCCAGGACAAAGGGATTGTTTGGAGAGCTTGAGCTGGCTGATGAATCTGTTTTGCATGGAACTGGCACGCTTCACACTTGGTTACTAGTGCAGTTGCATCTTGGAGGGCTTCTTGCCAGAAGAACCCTTGCCGGAAGGCTTTCCCGACAAGTGCTCTTGCGCCAATGTGATGGCCGCACATGCCTCCGTGTATCTCTGCCAACAGCTCCTGTCCGTCTTCCCTGGAGATGCACTTCAATCTGACACCGTTGAGTCTCCTTCTGTACAGCTCGTTGTCCACGAACTGGTACATACTTGACTGCCTGGTGATCTTTTCCACCTCTTCTGGGTCGTCGGGAAGTTCTCCAGTTTGCAGAAAACGGACGATCTGCCGCGCCCATGCCGGAGCCCGGGGCTCGACGGCAAGGACTAAAGGCATGAAGGCTGCTGCGGGGACCCCGGCTTCTACGGCAAGAACCTCTGGTTCAGCCGGAGCCGGTGATCCCCCGGCAAGCTTGCCGGGGCAAAGCTTGTCGGGAACCCCCGCTTCAACTGGACGGACCCTCGGACCCGCAGGAGCGGACTGTTCCTCAGCGTTCAGACTGCTGATCAGCTCGCCGGAGCAAGGCTTACCGGGGGTACCGGCTTCGACTGGACGGATCCTGGGATCCGCAGGAGCGGGCTGTCCCCCGGCGTTCTGGTCGTTGATCTTGGGGACCTTGGCGGCGGTCTCAGGGAGGTCCGCCTGCGAGTAGTCGCCGGAGACCAACTTCCTTTTCTTGGACTGCCCAACTGATGGCGTAACGGATGGTTGAGTCAGCTTGAGCAAGAAGGTCCCTGGTTCCACAGGTAACTTCAACGAAGCACACTTCGAAAGGCCGTCTGCTACCTCGTTCTGAGCTCTCGCGACGTGCTCCATTTGCAGCCCTTCAAAGTGCTCTTCCAGCTTCCTCACTTCATCTACGTAAGCTTCCATCAGAGGGCTCTGGTAGCTCTTGTTGACTTGCCGGACCACCAGTTGAGAGTCTCCCCGCACGATCAGCTTTCTGATCCCAAGTTCGGCCGCAATCCTGAGGCCGGCGAGCAAGCCTTCATACTCAGCAGTATTGTTGGTAGCTTGCTCTCTTGGGAAGTGCATCTGGATAACATACTTGAGGTGCTCTCCGGTGGGCGCGATGAGTACCACGCCAGCACCGGCGCCTTGCAGCGAAAAGGCACCATCGAAGTACATTACCCACTCGCTTGTTGCTCCTTGTACGGGCGCGCTTGTTTCTTGGGCTTCTTCATCTGGCGTCGGGGTCCACTCAGCTATGAATTCTGCCAAAGCTCGGCTCTGTATGGTTGAAGTACTTTCAAACTTGAGCCCGAAGCTCGACAGCTCCAGTGCCCACTCGACGATCCTGCCTGTTGCCTCTGGATTGTGCAATATCCTCCTCAGCGGAAAGCGAGTGACTACTGTTATCTCATGCGCTTGGAAGTAATGGCGCAGCTTTCTCGAGGCCATGAGGAGGCCGAAAAGCAATTTCTGCACCCCGGAGTATCTTGATCTAGCCCCCTGCAAGAGGGAACTTACAAAATACACCGGGCGCTGCACCATCTTCTTCCGCGCTCCATCCTGTTCCTGCGCAGGGTGGCCCTTGTCGGGGCCAGAGCTTGCTGGAGCAGCCCCCCGCTCGTCGCCGGACTTGCTTGTAGGTGGAATAGGCTTCTCGTCGGCCTCCCTCTCCGCCACTAACGCAGCACTAACCACCTGGTTGGTTGCCGCTAGGTATAGCAACAACTTCTCCTGTGGTCTAGGTGCGACAAGTATTGGAGTGGAGGATAGGTACCTTTTCAAATCTTGCAGCGCTGCCTCCGCTTCTGGAGTCCACTGCATGGGACCTGCCTTCTTCAATATTTTAAAGAAGGGCAGGGCGCGTTCTGCAGACCTTGAAATGAACCGACTGAGGGCGGCCACACAACCTGCAAGCTTTCTGACGTCCTTGACGCGCTCTGGGGCTTCGATCTGCTCGATGGCTTTGATCTTGTCGGGATTAGCTTCAATCCCCCTCTGTGACACAAAGAACCCGAGAAGCTTGCCGGAGGGGACTCCGAAAACGCACTTCTCGGGGTTCAGCTTGAGCTGTATCTTGCGCAAGTTCTGAAATGTCTCTTCCAGATCTTGGACCAGGGTTTCCTTGCTCCTGCTCTTCACCACGATGTCATCCATGTAGGCCTCCACGTTCCTATGGATCTGCGGCTCGAAAGCAGAGTGCACTACCCTCGCAAACGTTGATCCCGCATTCTTCAGTCCAAACGGCATGCGTATGAAGCAATAGGTGCCGCACGGAGTGATAAATGCGGTCTTCTCTTCATCTTCCTTGGCCATAAAGACTTGGTGGTAGCCTGAATATGCATCAAGAAAAGAGAGTAGCTCACATCCGGCAGTGGAGTCAACAATCTGGTCAATGCGCGGCAAGGGAAATGGATCTTTGGGACATGCTTTATTCACGTCGGTGAAATCTATGCACAGTCTCCACTTCCCATTGGCTTTGCGCACGACGACCGGATTGGCCAGCCACGTTGGATGGATCACACCTCTCACTAGGCCTGCTGCCTCTAGCTTCTTGATCTCTTCGCTGATGAATTCCTGGCGCTCCACGGCTTGCTTTCTCACTTTCTGCTTGACGGGTCGCGCGTGAGGACAGACAGCGAGCTTGTGCTCAATCACCCTCCTGGGAACACCGGGGATGTCGGACGGTTGCCATGCAAACACGTCGTCATTCGCCCGCAGGAAGGCGACGAGCGCGCTTTCCTATTTGCTGTCAAGCGTGGCACTGATGGTGAAGGTACCGCCAGTGCCGTCCTCCTTGGCGGACACCTTCTTGGTTGCCGGAGGAGCGGTCATTCCCTTCCTGTACTTGCCGGCGGAGCTCGATGGAACGTCCTCGACGGCGGCGCGGCACTCCGAAGAGGTGCGGTTGCCGGAGTGGGCCCCAGAGCACTTACCGGGCTTGGTCTTTGTCTTCTTCCCCCCGGGGGGCTTCAGCGGCGAGGGTGTCCTTCTCTGCCGCGGCTGCTACATCCCGGTAGATCTTGTCGGCGCAGATAAGCGCATCCTTTTTGTCGCCATGGACAGTGATGACGCTTATCGGCCCCGGCATCTTGAGTACGTTGTAGGCGTGGTGGGAAGCCGCCATGAACTTGGCGAGAGCGGGACGGCCGAGGATCCCATTGTATGGTAACGGGATATCGGCGACGTCGAACGTGATACGCTCAGTCCTGAAGTTAAGCTCGCCGCCAAAGGTCACCGGCAGAGTAATCTTCCCCTTGGGCTTGCTCCTCCCCGGGTTGATTCCTTGGAAGGATCCGGTCTCTTCGAGCTCGCCGTCTGGGATCTGGAGTTTCTTGATCACAGCGGAGGAGATCAAGTTCAGCCCGGCCCCGCCGTCTACCAACATTTTGGTGACCTTGAGGTTGCGGATGGTGGGTGAGACCAGCATCGGCAAGCACCCGACCGCGGTTGTGCGGTCGGGGTGATCCTCAAGATCGAAAATGATGGGCGTGCTGGACCATTTGAGGAGCCTGCGCGACTCCACGGGCGGCTCTGCTGCGTTCACCTCTCGCCCCCACCGCTTAAGCTGGCGGTGGGAGGTGTGCAGAGAGGCGCCGCCGTCAACGCATAGGACCTCCGTGGCCTTCTGGAACTCCTGCTCGCTGTTATCTTCGTCTTCCACGTCTTCGTCGTCGTCCTCTCCATCCTCGTCGCGGCCCCGGGGAGGCCGATCGCCTTGCCGCTGCTTGGCCTTGCCGCGGCGTCCTCCCCGGCCGACGGGCGGCCGCTTCTTGCTTGGTTCGCCACCCCCACCCTGGGCCTTCCCCTTGTCGCGCCTCTCGTACTCAGCCTTCTGCTGCACGACGAGGTACTCGACGCTTTTGCAGTTGGAGAGATCGTGGCCCTTGGTGCGGTGGATCTTGCAGTATTGCTTGTCGGAGCCATCCTGCTTGTCGGCTGCCGCCACGGGGGCAGGCTCCTTGCCGGAGCCGCCAGCCTGCGTTTGCTTGGCGGGAGCCTCCTTGCCGGACCCCTCGACGGCAAGCACCTCTTTCCTGTTCTTCCTCCTATTATTCCGCCGCTGGCTCCTCTTCGCCGGGGCGGTGTCGTCACTGTCGCTTTCTCCTGCGCCAGCATCCTCCCCGGGGAGTTTCCTCCCCTCCTCCGCGCGCGCGCACTTGTCAGCCAAGGCATATAGCTCGCTGACGTCCCGGATCTTGGTCATGGCCATCTCTTCACGCATGCGGCGGTTGCGCACGTTCTGGTGGAACGCGCTGATAACCGCGGCAGGGTGAACGTCGGGGATGTTGCGATGCACGCGGCTGAAGCGCTGGATGTACTTGCGCAGGGGTTCTCCTTCCTTCTGGGCTAGGATGTGGAGGTCGCTATCCTGGCCATGAGGTTTGTGGCCGCCTGTGAAGGCGCCAACAAACTGATGGCAAAGATCCGCCCAGGAAGAAATGGAGCCTTCCGGCAAGTGCATAAGCCACGAACGAACGTTCGGCTTGAGCACGAGCGGGAAGTAGTTCGCCAATATCCTCTCGTCGCGCCCCCCGGCAGCTTGCACAGCGATTGTGTAGATGCTGAGAAACTCCGAAGGGTGCGTCCTGCCGTCGTACTTCTCCGGTACGTCGGGCTTGAAGTTCTTCGTGCTGGGCCACCGGACGCGCCGCAGCTCGCGGGTGAACGCAGGGCAACCTGCCGCGTACGGTAGGTCACCTGGTTCACCGGGCGCGTGCGCGTCGGAAGCGTTCCCAGCCCGCTGGTCTGATTGCCGCCGAGTTTCTCGGCGGCGCTCAATCCTTGTTCGGGCGTCTTCTTGCTGCCGCTCGTCGAGGACTTGGCGCTGGTCCCGGCGAGTCCGCGGGTCCGACGACGCTGTGGAGCCGTCGTCGGCGTTGTTCCAGCGGGGCGGCGTCTTCTGCTTCTGCGCCGGGGAGTGCATGGTGGTTGCACCTCCGGCGGTCTTGTCGCCGTCGGCCTTCGTCTTCTCGACCTGCCGGGGCCGTGAGGTCGCCGGCCGCTGCGGAGTGTCGTTGTTGGCGAAGGCGATCAGGCTCTGGATGGTGGCCCTCCAGCTTTCTGCTTTGCCAGCCGCTGGAGGGTAGTCGAGGAGCAGTTGCGCTCTCGCGAGCGCTTCTGCCGGAGTGGAGGGGAGCGGGGGCGAGTGGCGCGAGGAGCGGGATACGCTCGGACTCCTAACAATGTTAGAAGGAGCGGGGTCCCTCTCCGGTGCCTTCGCCTTGCCCGTGTCCGGACGGGGGCCCGTGGCGTCCCGTGAACCTCCTGTTTGCCCTTGTTCCAGCAAACGGATGCCACCTCCCGTGGCATGGCGCTGCTGGGTCGTCGTTTGAAGGGACGGATGCGGCGCGTCCTCGGAGGCCGAGGCTCGGTCGTCCGCCCTGTTCTTGGATTTGGTGGCACCGCGAGTGTTCTCGCCGGTGGCCACCACTCCGACGGCGTCTCCCCCGCCCACCGTTGGCTCCGGTAGCGGTGGGAGTGACGCGAACGGGCCCGCGGCCTCCGAAGCCTTCTTCTTCGGGGCCATGGTGTTGATGAAGCTAGCGAGTTCGGAGAAGCTGACGAAGAGCGCGCTCGCGCGAACGCAGGATCTGATCCGCACAACCTCGACGCACCCCCTACCTGGCGCGCCAAAGATGTCGGGGCGGACGGGGTCCCCCCGCGAGCACCTATGGGGCCGGAGCCCCTTTCGTTGTCCGGTGAGGGGGGCGGAGGGAGCACAGAGAGCAGATCGAGGCGGGCACACGGGCGGTTTACCCAGGTTCGGGCCGCAATGGACGCGTAAAACCCTACTCCTGCTTAGTTGTATTGAAGTGGGGAGCTCGGGAGCTTGGAGAGCTAGCTGCACCGAGCGTATGGCTGTCTGGATGCCGAATCTCGCGGGGCCTCTCGGAACCGGAAACCCGAACCCCGGAACCCCCTCTACGTTGCACACGGGCCTCCTTTTATAGCGCAAAGGGGTCACCGACAGGTGTCAACGTAAGAGAAAGGGGTAAAAGTGTAAAAGGGGTGGTAGCTGTAATAGTGTGGGAACGGTGGTGCTACAGTGCGGCACAGTGTTATCATACCTACTTCTGACGGTAGGGGACAAGGGCATTAAATGCCCGTCACGGTCGCCCGGACAGCACCGAGGCGGACCGTTTGGTGCGCCACCGTTCGCCACGATGGCGGCTGCATGCCACCGCATGCCCCAGGCTGCGCGGTGCCTCGCCACGTGCCCTCGGGGGAAGCCCCAGAGCGACGCGTGGGCGGGCGAGCTGGAGCGCAGTCTTGAGGTGGCGATCTTGCCGCGGCAAGTGGCTTGCCGCGGGGGCCGTCTTCCTGTGCCTGATAGCGCGCCAGCTATCAGGCCTTGCCGGGGCGCTTGGCACGCCACGGCGGGCTTCTCTTGTGGTGCCTGGGTTCGGCCTTCCCGACAAGCTCCTCTTGTTGGGGGCTCGATCTTCTGTCTCTTATACTTTGTTCTTGGATGGCCTTACATGGGCTCAGTCGTCCCGGCAAGCTCCTCTTGCCGGGGTCTTGTCTTCCTGGCCCGGCAAGCTCCTCTTGCCGGGGGCCTTGTCTTGAATGCTTGGTCTTCTCTTGGCGCTTCCGGGGCGGGCCTTGCCGCAGGGTGCTACGACTGCCCGTGCACAAGTCTGGGGTACTAAGGTACCCCTACTTTAGTACACCGACAGGAGCCCCCGGGCCTGGGCCACACATGGTGCCGAGCGTTGTTGGGCCAGGCCCTAACGGTGCACGGGCACGCATGGCCTTGGTCGCGCTGCTCCTTAACTCCGCATCCGCCGCGCCTTCCCCAGGCGGCGCGCGCTTACCGCGGCGTCGTGGGGGCGAAAACGCCCGTTCCCTCTTTAAGTGGAGGGAGGTGCGGAGGCGCGGCTCAATAAATGAACGGGGGTGGGGCGCGGTTTATCTCCTAATACAGCACTCTTAAGAACACTAAGATCTAGAACACACATGTGACATGCCTCATCCTTGTCGTTAATGCATCTACCTATAAAGAGAGCAAAATAATGTATGGCAGGAAAGTGAATGCTCCCTATGGTAGCTTGTGTTATTTCTCTAGATCCCCCCACAGTGATACTAGCAAGAAAATCTTTAAATTCAGATTTGCGAGGTTCACCAACATTACCCCACTGCGGGAGTTTACAAGCAGTATTAAAATCTTCTAAGTCCATGGTATAAGATTTATCATAAAGATCAAATAGCAAAGTGTGAGAATTGCGTGATGGTGTAAATTTAAACCTTCTCACAAAGGAATCAGTTAGGTAGTAATATTGAGGGCACTTATCTGACATGAAGCCCTCAAGTTCAGCATTGCGCACATATGCGTCAAATTCCTCCTTAATGCCTGCTTGGACCATAAAATCTTTTGACGGCCATTCAAAAGGCCGCACTTGAGCTTCTCTTGGTAGTTCATAGTCCGACTCACGTATCGCTAGCCTGGGTCCTTGCTTCTTTGAGGAACCACCTTGGTACATTTTCCTAAACATATTTCTTCCTCTGAAAAATTTCTGAAATTTTTAGTGACTCAAAATAAAAGTGAACCAAACTCAACAAGATTGATAGCAACTACTCCCACAAGTGCCTAGAGACTATATCATGCATTAGAACTACTTGGGACCATATAAATTTGACATGCAAGCTCAAGAACAGTGTCACCTAAGCAGCAAAAATTTGCAATAAATAAAACACTAGAATAAAAACTAATTGGACCATTGGAGGAGTCACATACCGAAGAACAATCCCCCAAAGCAGTTTTGTGAATGGAGCTTTGAGCAAGGAGATCAAAAATGGCAGCAAAACGAGCTAGAACACGGGTTTGAGCTGGTTGGTGATTTTTTCTGGAGGAAGAAGGAGTGTGTGGGTGCTGGAATAAGTGGAGGGGGCCATGAGGGGCCCACGAGGCAGGGCGCGCCCAGCACCCTCATGGCCAGGTGGTTGCCCCCTCTGATGTGTTCTCAGTGCCAGATATTCTTAAATATTCTACAAAAAATCATATTTCCTTTTCGGGACATTTGGAGAACTTTTATTTTTGGGGTATTTTTTATTGCAAGGATAATTCAGAAAACAGACAGAAATACTATTTTTCTTTATTTAATCTAAATAACAGAAAGTAAAAGGAGGGTACAGAGAGTTGTGCTTTCTAACTTCATCTATCTCATACTTGCTACCTCTTGAGCACTGCGTTGGATTTCCTTGATGAGGAAAGGATGATGCAGCAAAGTAGCGTAAGTATTTCCCTCAGTTTTTGAGAACTAAGGTATCAATCCAGTAGGAGGCTACGCGCAAGTCCCTCGTACCTACACAAAGCAAATAACTCCTTGCAACCAACGCGATTAGGGGTTGTCAATCCCTTCACAGTCACTTATGAGAGTGAGATCTGGTAGAGATGATAGACAATATTTTTGGTATTTTTGTGATAAATATGCAAAGTAAAATAAAAGCAAAGTAAGAAGCAAAGGCAATAATAAAGTGATGGAAGATCAATATGATGGAAATAGACCTGGGGGCCATAGATTTCACTAGTGGCTTCTCTCAAGAGCATAAGTATTTTATGATGGGTGAACAAATTACTGTTAAGCAATTGACAGAATTGAGCATAGTTATGAGAGTATCTAGGTATGATCATGTATATAGGCATCACGTCCGAGACAAGTAGACTGACTCCTGCCTGCATCTACTACTATTACTCCACTCATTGACCGCTATCCAGCATGCATCTAGAGTATTAAGTTCAAGAAAACAGAGTAACGCCTTAAGCAAGATGACATGATGTAGAGGGATAAATTCATGCAATATGATAAAAAACCCATCTTGTTATCCTCGATGGCAAGAATACAATACGTGCCTTGCTGCCCCTACTGTCACTGGGAAAGGACACCTTAAGATTGAACCAAAGCTAAGCACTTCTCCCATTGCAAGAAAAACCAATCTAGTAGGCCAAACCAAACTGATAATTCAAAGAGACTTGCAAAGATAACCAATCATACATAAAAGAATTTAGAGAAGATTCAAATATTGTTCATAGATAATCTTAATCATAAACCCACAATTCATCGGTCTCAACAAACACACCGCAAAAAGAAGATTACATCAAATAGATCTCCACGAGAGAGGGGGAGAACATTGTATTGAGATCCAAAAAGAGAGAAGAAGCCATCTAGCTATTAACTATGGACCCGAAGGTCTGAGGTAAACTGCTCACACTTCATCGGAGTAGCTATGGTGATGATGTAGAAGCCCTCCATGGTGGATGCCCCCTCCGGCGGAGCTCCGGAACAGGCCCCGAGATGGGATCTCGTGGGTACAGAAGGTTGCAGCGGTGGAATTAGGTTTTTGGCTCCGTATCTGGTCGTTTGGGGGTACGTAGGTATATATAGGAGGAAGAAGTACGTCGGTGGAGCAAGGTGGGGCCCACGAGGGTGGAGGGCGTGCCCCCTACCTCGTGCCCACCTCCTTTCTTTCTTGACGTAGGGTCCAAGTCTCCTGGATCTTATTCGGTATTAAAATCACGTTCCCAAAGGTTTCATTCCGTTTGGACTCCGTTTGATATTCCATTTCTTCAAAACTCTGAAATAGGCAAAAAATAGCAATTCTGGGCTGGGCCTCCGGATAATAGGTTAGTCCCAAAAATAATATAAAAAGCATAAAATAAAGCCCAGTATTGTCCAAAACAGTAGATAATATAGCCTGGAGCAATCAAAAATTATAGATACGTTGGAGACGTATCAGGCATCCCCAAGCTTAATTCCTCCTCGTCCTTGAGTAGGTAAATGATAAAAACAGAATTTTTGATGCGGAGTGCTACTTGGCATAATTTTAATGTAAATCTTCTTAATTGTGGTATGAATATTCAGATCCGAAAGATTCAAGATAAAAGTTCATATTGACATAAAAATAATAATACTTCAAGCATACTAACTTAGCAATTATGTCTTCTCAAAATAACATGGCCAAAGGAATTTCATCCCTACAAAATCATATAGTTTAGTCATGCTCCATTTTCGTCACACAAGAATGCTCTCATCATGCACAACCCCGATGACAAGCCAAGCAATTGTTTCATACTTTAGTAATCTCAAACTTATAAACTTTCACGCAATATATGAGCGCGAGCCTTGGACATAGCACTATGGGTGGAATAGAATATGATGATGGGGGTTATGTGGAGAAGACAAAAAATGGGAAGATCTCACATCAACAAGGCTAATCAATGGGCTATGGAGATGCCCATCGATTGATGTTAATGCAAGGAGTAGGGATTGCCATGCAACGGATGCACTAAAGCTAAACATGTATAAAAGCTCAACAAAAGAAACTAAGTGGGTGTGCATCCAACTTGCTTGCTCGCGAAGACCTAGGGCACTTGAGGAGGCCCATTGTTGGAATATACAAGCCAAGTTCTAAAATAAAAAATTCCCACTAGTATATGAAAGTGACGAAACAAGAGACTATCTATCATGATGATTATGGTGCTAATTTGAAGCACAAGTGTGGCAAAGGATAGTAGCATTGTCCCTTCTCTCTTTTTCTCTCATTTTTATGGCCTTTTTTTGGTCTTTTTTATGTCCTTTTTTTATTCCTCACTTGGGACAATGCTCTAGAAAATGATGATCATCACACTTCTATTTATTTACAACTCAATGATTACAACTCGATACTAGAACAAAGTATGACTCTATATGAATGCCTCCGGCGGTGTACCGGGATATGCAATGAACTAAGAGTGACATGTATGAAAGAATTATGAACGGTGGCTTTGCCACAAATACTATGTCAACTACATGATCATGCTAAGCAATATGACAATGATGAATATGTCATGATGAACGGAATGGTGGAAAGTTGCATGGCAATATATCTCGGAATGGCTATGGAAATGCCATAATAGGTAGGTATGGTGGCTGTTTTGAGGAAGATATAAGGAGGTTTATGTGTGAAAGAGCGTATCATATCACGGGGTTTCGATGCACCGGCGAAGTTTGCACCAACTCTCAAGGTGAGAAAGGGCAATGCACGGTACCGAAGAGGCTAGCAATGATGGAAGGGTGAGAGTGCGTATAATCCATGGACTCAACATTAGTCATAAAGAACTCACATACTTATTGCAAAAATCTACAAGCCATCAAAAACCAAAGCACTGCGCGCATGCTCCTAGGGGGATAGATTGGTAGGAAAAGACCATCGCTCGTCCCCGACCGCCACTCATAAGGAGGACAATCATAGAACACCTCATGTTTCAAATTTGTTACATAACGTTTACCATACGTGCATGCTACATGACTTGCAAACTTCAACACACTCATAAGAAAGTTTTTACTATTTTTGTATACCTAGCATATTAAGATTATTTAAGCTTATTACCATGATATTAAGAGTCTCAAAATAATCTAAGTGAAGCATGAGATATCAATAGTTTCTATAAAACAAATCCACCACCGTGCTCTAAAAGATATAAGTGAAGCACTAGAGCAAAACTATATAACTCAAAAGATATAAGTGAAGCACATAGAGTATTCTAACAAATTCCGGGCTGGGCCTCTGGTTAATAGGTTAGTCCCAAAACTAATATAGAAGTGGAAAATAAAGCCCAATATAGTCCAAAACAGTAGATAATATAGCATGGAGCAATCAAAAATTATAGATACGTTGGAGATGTATCAGGCATCCCCAAGCTTAATTCCTGCTCGTCCTCGAGTAGGTAAATGATAAAAAGAGAATTTTTGATGCGGAGTGCTACTTGGCATAATTTCAATGTAAATCTTCTCAATTGTGGTATGAATGTTCAGATCCAAAAGATTCAAGACAAAATTTCATATTGACATAAAAATAATAATACTTCAAGCATACTAACAAAGCAATTATGTCTTCTCAAAGTAACATGGCCAAAGAAAGTTTATCCCTACAAAATCATATAGTTTAGTCATGCTCCATTTTTGTCACACAAGAATGCTCTCATCATGCACAACCCCGATGACAAGCCAAGCAATTGTTTCAAACTTTAATAATCTCAAACTCATAAACCTTCACGCAATACATGAGCGTGAGCCATGGATATAGCACTATGAGTGGAATAGAATATGATGATGGGGGTTATGTGGAGAAGAAAAAAAGGAGAAGATCTCACATCAACAAGGCTAATCAATGGGCTATGGAGATGCCCATCGATTGATGTTAATGCAAGGAGTAGGGATTGCCATGCAACGGATGCACTAGAGCTATAAATGTATTAAAGCTCAACAAAATAAACTAAGTGGGTGTGCATCCAACTTGCTTGCTCATGAAGACCTAGGGCACTTGAGGAGGCCCATCGTTGGAATATACAAGCCAAGTTCTATAATGAAAAGTTCCCACTAGTATATGAAAATGACAAAACAAGAGACTCTCTATCATGATGATTATGGTGCTACTTTGAAGCACAAGTGTGGAAAAGGATAGTAACATTGTCCCTTCTCTCTTTTTCTCTCATTTTTTCTTTTTTTGGGCCTTCTCTTTTTTTATGGCCTTTCTCTTTTTTTATTCCTCACTTGGGACAATGCTCTAGAGAATGATGATCATCACACTTCTATTTATTTACAACTCAATGATTACATCTTGATACTAGAACAAAGTATGACTCTATATGAATGCCTCTGGCGGTGTACCGGGATATGCAATGAATCAAGAGTGACATGCATGAAAGAATTATGAATGGTGGCTTTCCCACAAATACTATGCCAACTACATGATCATGCTAAGCAATATGACAATGATGAATGTGTCATGATGAACGGTATGGTGGAAAGTTGTATGGCAATATATCTCGGAATGGCTATGGAAATGTCATAATATGTAGGTATGGTGGCTGTTTTGAGGAAGATAAGGAGGTTTATGTGTGAAAGAGCGTATCATATCACGGGGTTTGGATGTAGTGGCGAAGTTTGCACCAACTCTCATTGTGAGAAAGGGCAATGCACGATACCGAAGAGGCTAGCAATGATGGAAGGGTGAGAGTGCGTATAATCCATGGACTCAACATTAGTCATAAAGAACTCATATACTTATTGGAAAAATCTACAAGTCATCAAAAACCAAAGCATTACGCGCATGCTCCTAGGGGGATAGATTGGTAGGAAAAGACCATCGCTCGTCCCCGACCGCCACTCATAAGGAGGACAATCAAATAACACCTCATGTTTCAAATTTGTTACATAATGTTTACCATAGGTGCATGCTACGGGACTTGCCAACTTCAAGACAAGCACTTCTTAAATTCACAATTACTCTACTAGCTTGACTTTGATATTATCACCTCCATATCTCAAAACAATTATCAAGCATCAAACTTTTCTTAGTATTCAACGCACTCAAAAGAAAGTTTTACAAATCTTGAATACCAAGCATATTATTATTATTAAGCAAATTACCATGCTATTTAAGACTCTCAAAATAATCTAAGTGAAGCATGAGAGACAAATAGTTTCTTTAAAACAAATCCACCACCGTGCTCTAAAAGATCTAAGTGAAGCACTAGAGCAAAACTATAAAACTCAAAAGATATAAGTGAAGCACATAGAGTATTCTATCAAATTCCAATTCATGTATGGATCTCTCAAAAGGTGTGTACAGCAAGGATGATTGTGGTAAACTAAAAAGCAAAGACTCAAATCATACATGACGCTCCAAGCAAAACACATATCATGTGGTGAATAAAAATATAGCTCCAAGTAAAGTTGTCGATGGAAGTAGACGAAAGAGGGGATGCCTTCCGGGGAATACCCAAGCTTTGAATTTTTGGTGTCCTTAGATTATCTTGGGGGTGCCATGGGCATACCCAAGCTTAGGCTCTTGCCACTCCTTGTTCCATAATCCATCAAAAGATTTCACCCAAAACTAGAAAACTTCACAACACAAAACTCAACAGAAATCTCGTGAGCTCCGTTAGCGAAAGAAAACAAAAGACCACTTCAAGGTACTGTAATGAACTCATTATTTATTTATATTGGTGTTAAACCTACTATATTCCAACTTCTATATGGTTTATAAACTACTTTACTAGCCATAGATTTATCAAAATAAGCAAACAACACACGAAAAATAGAATCTGTTAAAAACAGAACAGTCTGTAGTAATCTGTAAGTAATGCAAACTTCTGGAACTCAAAAACTTCAGCCAAAATAGGACGACCTAGGCAATTTGTTTATTGATCATCAGCAATTGGAATCACTATTTTATCACATTCTGGTGATTTTTAACAATTGTTTTCGTGAAGAGAAAGTTTCTGGAAATTACAGCAAGAACAAATAACTATCATCCAAGAAGATCCTATAGGTTTAACTTGGCACAAACACTAATTAAAACATAAAAACACATCTAACCAGAGGCTAGATCAAAGATTTATTACTAAAAAGAAATAAAAATCAAAAAAACTAAAAATAAAATTGGGTTGCCTCCGAACAAGCGCTATCGTTTAACGCCCCTACCTAGGCATAAAAGCAAGGATAGATCTAGGTATTGCCATCTTTGGAAGGCAATCCATAAGTGGCTCTCATGATAGATTCATATGGTAATTTTATTTTATTCCTAGGGAAGTGTTCCATGCCTTTCTTTAATGGAAATTGGAATCTAATATTCCCTTCCTTCATATCAATAATTGCACCAATCGTTCTAAGGAAAGGTCTACCAAGAATAATAGGGCATGAAGGATTGCAATCTATATCAAGAACGATAAAATCTACGGGCACATAATTCCTATTTGCAACAATAAGAACATCATTAATTCTTCACATAGGTTTCTTAATAGTGGAATCCGCAAGGTGCAAGTTTAGAGATCAATCATCAAAATTGCGGAAATCTAGTAAATCACACAAAGTTTTGGGAATAGTGGAAACACTAGCGCCCAAATCACATAAAGCATAATACTCATGATATTTAATCTTAATTTTAATAGTTGGTTCCCACTCATCATAAAGTTTTCTAGGGATAGAAACTTCCAACTCAAGTTTTTGTCGGTGTACTAAAGTAGGGGTACCTTAGCACCCCGAACTTGTGCACGGGCAGTCGCAGCGCCCCGCGGCAAGGTTTGCCAAAGCCAAGGAGACAAGGCCCCGGCAAGAGGAGCTTGCCGGGAAGGCCACCCAGAGCACAAGGCCCCGGCAAGAGGAGCTTGCCGGGAAGACCATAGAGCCCCGGCAAGAGGAGCTTGTCGGGAAGGCTAGCCAAGGCCCCGACAAGAGGAGCTTGCCGGGAAGAACAAGCAAGGCCCGGAGAGCGGCAAGCTTCTGGGTGCGACAAGATAGCCACCACGGCAAGGCACTTGCCGTGGCAAGCAACCACTCAGCACCTGCGCTCCAGCTCATCCACCAACGTGTCGCCTTGAGACCTTTCCAGGCGTACGTGGCGGGAGGCTGTGCAGCTAGAGGTATGCGGTGGCATGCGACGCTGACAAGATAGCCATCGTGGCAAACGGTGGCGCCCCTGACGGCCCCTTTTTACACTGTTTTGGGCGACACAGACGGGCATTTAATGCCCTTGTCCCCTGCCGTCAGGGTTAGGTATGATACACTGTACATCCACTATACAAGTAGCTGTACCAACCACAATACTTTTCCAACTTTGCCCTTGCCTACGTTGCCACCTATGGTGATCCCCTTTGAGCATATAAAAGGAGGCCCATGCGCAACGTAGAGGGGGGTTGGAAATTCTCCCATGCTCGGTCTCGTTAGCAGCTGGAGTGTACTGTAGCACCCAGCGCTCCCGAGCAAGAAACCAATACAATCCACAAAGCAGCGGTAGGGTTTTACGCATCCGTGCGGCCCGAAGCTGGGTAAAACCACCTGTGTCTCTCGCTCCAATCTGCTCTTTGCGCGACCTCCGCCCCCCGCCGAACCACAGAAAGGGGCCGCCGGTCCCATAGGTGTTCGAGGAGCCAGCGTCCCCCGAGATCTTTGGCGCGCCAGGTAGGGGGCGTCGAGGGTGTGTGAACCTGATTTGGCGAGGACACGAGCTAGACCTTCATCACCTTCATCGACATGCCGCCGAAGAAGAAGGCTATGGAGGCTGCCGCTCCGTCCACGTCGAACCCACCACCCCCGGAGCAAACGGGTGGCGGGGTAGACGCCGGCGGAAAAACGGGCGTCGACGAGGGAACTCAAGGTGCTACCAAGTCCAACGATAAGGCCGCGCAGACCTCGGCGTCCGCACATGCACCGCGTCCATCTCCGGAGGCGCGAGACCAGCAGCGTCGTGGTACTCATGGTACCATACGCTCGCTGGACCCGGATCGAGCTGGTGGCTCTCGGGACGTTCAAGGCCAACATACACGTCAACATGCCGGCACGAGCGCCGCACGATCGCCTGGACGGGGTGCTGCTCCTTCTAACACAGTTAGAAGTCCGAGCATCTCCCGCTCCTCGCTCCGTTCGCCACCGCCACGCACTACTCCAGCAGAAGCTCTAGCGAGAGCTCAGCTACTCCTAGATTACCCTCCAACAGCCGACAAGATCGACGACTGGAGGGCCTCCATTCAGAGTCTCGTCAGCTTCGCCAACGGCGACAGACCGCACCAGGCGGGTACATCGCAGCCGCCGCAAGGCCGCCAAGCGCGAGCTGATGGCGACAAGACCGGCGGAGGTGGAACCAACGTGCACTCTCAGCCTAGAAGGCCAAAATCGCCGACTCGCCGGGTCCACTGCGACGATGACTCCACTGCATCGTCAGATCCGCGAACTCGTCGCGATCAACGCCACGTTCTTGATGAACGACAACAAGAAGACGCTCGTACTCGCATCGAGCGCCGAAGAGAAGCGCGGCGTCAATCAGACCAGCGCGCTGGGCCCGCTGTCGACATGCATGCGCCAGGGGAACCAGGCAACTTGCCGTACGCGGTAGGTTGCCCTGCGTTTACTCGTGAGCTGCGACAAGTCCAGTGGCCCAGTACGAAGAACTTCAAGCCAGATATACCGGAGAAGTACGACGGCAAGTCGCATCCGTCGGAGTTCCTCAGCATCTACACCATTGCGGTGCAAGCTGCCGGGGGACGAGACGACAAGATCCTTGCCAACTACTTCCCGCTGGTGCTCAAGCCCAATGTCAGATCCTGGCTCGTGCACTTGCCGGACGGCTCCATATCTTCCTGGGCAGACTTGTGTCATCAGATTGTCGGCGCCTTTACAGGCGGCCACAAACCTCATGGCCAAGCGAGCGACCTCCATCTGCTCGTCCAGAAGGAAGGGGAGCCCCTGCGCAAGTTCATCCAGAGATTCAGCCGCGTGCACTACAACATCCCAGATGTCCACCCTGCCGCGGTCATCAGCGCGTTCCATCAGAACGTGCGCAACCGCAGGATGCGGGAGGAGATGGCGATGAGCAAGATCAAAGACGTCAGCAAGCTATATGCCCTGGCCGACAAGTGTGCACGCGCTGAGGAAGGGAGGAAGTTTTCCCCGGAGAGAACATAGGAGCAGGAGGATCTGACAGTGAAGATGCTGCCCCGGCAAAGAAGAACCAGCGGCGGAACAACAGGAAAGGGAAGGGCAAGGATGTGCTTGTTGTTGAGTAGTCCGGCAACGGAGGTGGCCCCAAGACAACCAAACATGGCAGCTCCGGCAAGGAGGTTGCCGCATGTGCCAACTGCCAGGCTGTGGCGGCCGCCGACAAGCAAGACGACACCAACAACCAGTACTGCAAGATCCACCGCACCAAAGGCCATGATCTCCAGAACTGCAAGAAGGTCGAGCAGCTTGTCGAGCAGCAGAAGGCTGAGTACGAGCGGCGCAACAAGGAGAAGGCCCAAGGAGGAGACGGAGGATCCGGCAAGAAGCGTCCCGGCCGGGGAGGACGCCGCGGTAAGGCCAAGCAGCGACAAGGAGACAGACCTCCCCGCGGCCGCGACGATGATGAAGATGACGACGACGAAGATATGGATGATGCAGAGACCAGTAAGCAGGAGTTCCAGAAAGCCACAGAGGTTCTGTGCGTTGACGGCGGTGCTTCTCTGCATACTTCACACCGCCAACTCAAGCAGTGGGTGCGAGAAGTCAATGCAGCAGAACCACCCATAGAGTCACGCAAGCTTCTAAAGTGGTCCAGCACGCCTATCATCTGCTGTCGGGTGCTTGCCGATGTTGGTCTCACCAACAATCCGCAACCTCAAGGTCACAAAGATGCTAGTTGACGGCGGGGCCGGCTTGAACTTGATCTCCTCTGCAGTACTCCAGAAGCTCTAGATCCCTGACAGTAAGCTCGAAGAGACCGGCACATTCCAAGGAATCAACCCGGGAAGGAGCAAGCCAAAGGGAAATGTCACGTTGCCGGTAACATTTGGCAGCGAGTTGAACTTCAGGACTGAGAGGGTCACTTTTGACGTTGCTGATTTCCCATTGCCTTACAATGGGATCCTCGGCCGTCCAGCACTCGCCAAGTTCATGGCGGCCTCTCATTTCGCCTACAACATGCTCAAGATGCCAGGCCCGATAAGTGTCATTTATGTCCATGGCGACAAGAAGGATGCTCTCATCTGTGCCGACAAGATCTACCGGGAAGCAGCAGCAGCCGCAGATCGTGAGTCACTTGCCGCTGAAGCTCCCGAGAAGAGGAAGAAGACCAAGTCCGGCAAGAGCTCTGGTGCCCACTCCGGCAAGCGCACCTCCTCGGAGTGCTGCGCTACCGTCGAGGACGCACCATAGAGCTCCACCGCCAAGTGTAAGAAGACGATGGCAGCTCTGCCAGAGACAAAGAAGGTGTCCGCCAAGGAGGACGGCACTAGTGGTACCTTCACCATCAGTGCCACTCTAGACCCTAAATAGGAAAGCGCGCTCGTTGCTTTCCTGCGGGCGAATGTCGACGTGTTTGCGTGGCAACCGTCTGACATCCCTGGTGTTCCCAGGGAAGTAATTGAGCACCACCTAGCTGTCTGTCCTCATGCGTGGCCCGTCAAGCAGAAAGTCAGGAAGCAAGCAGTGGAGCGCCAAGAGTTCATTGCCGAAGAGATCAAGAAGTTGGAAGCAGCAGGCCTCGTCAGAGGAGTGCTCCATCCGACGTGGCTAGCCAATCCCGTGGTCGTGTGCAAGGCAAACCGGAAATGGAGGCTTTGCATCGACTTCACCGATGTCAATAAAGCTTGTCCCAAAGACCCATTTCCCTTGTCGCGCATTGACCAGATTGTTGACTCCACGGCCGGATGTGATTTGCTTTCATTTCTTGATGCATACTCAGGGTACCATCAGATCTTCATGGCAGAAGAGGATGAAGAGAAGACCGCATTCATCACCCCGTGTGGCACCTACTGCTTCGTACGGATGCCTTTCGGTCTGAAGAATGCTGGTTCAACATTTGCAAGGGTAGTCCATACCGCTTTTGAGCCACAGCTACACAGAAATGTGGAGGCCTACACGGATGATATAGTGGTCAAGAGCAAGGATAAGGCGACCCTGATCCAAGATGTAGATGAAACATTTGCAAACCTGCGCAAGATCAACCTCAAGCTTAACCCCGAGAAGTGTGTGTTTGGAGTCCCCTCCGGCAAGCTTCTCGGGTTCTTTGTGTCTTAGAGGGGAATTGAAGCCAATCCCGACAAGATCAAGGCCATTGAGCAGATTGAAGCACCCAAGCGCGTCAAGGACGTACGGAAACTTGCCGGTTGCGTGGCCGCTCTCAGCAGGTTTATCTCGAGGTCTGCTGAGCGCGCCCTACCGTTTTTCAAAATTTTGAAGAAGGCATGTCCAATGAAATGGACTCCGGAAGCGGAGGCAGCGCTGCCGGACTTGAAGAGATACCTGTCCTCCACTCCAGTACTTGTCTCACCTAAGCCACAAGAGAAGTTGTTGCTGTATCTAGCAGCAACCAATCAAGTGGTTAGTGCTGCGTTAGTAGCAGAGAGGGAGGCGGATGATGAGCCAGCAGCCCCGGCAAGCACATCTGGCGACAAGCAGGGGGCTTCACCGACAAGCTCTGGTCCTGACAAGGATGGATCTGCGTAGGCAAATGAGGAGATACAGAAGAAGATGGTGCAGCGCCCAGTTTACTTTGTCAGTTCCCTCCTGCAGGGGCTAGGTCAAGGTACTTTGGTGTGCAGAAATTGCTTTTCGGCCTTCTCATGGCCTCGAGAAAGCTGCGCCATTACTTCCAAGCACATGAGATCACAGTGGTCACTCGCTTTCCGTTGAAGAGGATACTGCAGAATCCAGAAGCAACAGGCAGGATTGTCGAGTGGGCACTAGAACTGTCAAGCTTTGGCCTCAAGTTTGAAAGCACTTCAACTATCCAGAGCAGAGCATTGGCAGAATTCATAGCGGAATGGACGCCGACACCAGACGAAGAGGTTCCAGAGACAAACATCCCTGTCAAGGAGGCAAGCAAAGAATGGCTGATGTACTTTGATGGCGCCTTCTCGCTGCAAGGCGCCGGTGCCGGCGTGCTGCTTATCGCACCCACCGGAGAGCACCTCAAGTACGTGGTCCAGATGCACTTTCCCAGGGAGCAAGCAACAAACAATACTGCAGAGTATGAAGGATTGCTTGCCGGTCTCAGGATCGCAGCAGACCTTGGGATAAAGAAGCTCATTGTCAGGGGTGACTCACAGCTTGTCGTCCGCCAAGTGAACAAGAACTACCAGAGTCTGTTGATGGCAGCATACGTTGATGAAGTGAGAAAGCTAGAAGAGTGTTTTGACGGCCTGCAGATGGAACATGTTCCAAGAGACCATAACGACATTGCCGATGGCCTGTCAAAATGCGCTGCACTAAAGTTACCTGTGGAACCGGGGATCTTTGTGCTCAGGCTGACTCAACCATCTGTCACACCATCAGCTGGACAGAACAAGAAGAGAAAGTTGGTTTCTAGTGACTATCTTCCGGCAGAGCTTCCCGAAGCCGCCGTCAAGAAGGTCCCCAAGACCAACGCCAACAACGCTGAGGAGCAGTCTGCTCCGGCGAGACCCAGGGCTTGTCCCGTTGAAGCAAACGCTCCGGACAAGTTTTGCTCCGGCAAGCTTGCCGGGGAACATCAAGATCCGGCTGAGCCGCAGGTTCTTGCCGTCGAAGCGGGTGTTCCCACAGTAGCAGATGTGCCTTCAGTCCTTGTTGTCGAGCCCCAAGCTCCAGCATGGGCGCAGCAGATTGTCCTCTTCCTCCAGACAGGAGAACTTCCCGAAGAGCAGGAAGAAGCGGAAAGAGTAGCCCGGCAGTCAAGTATGTACCAGTTTGTCGACAACGAACTGTACAGAAGAAGACTCAACGGTGTGAAATTGAAGTGTATTCCCCGGGAAGTTGGACAAAAGCTGTTGGCAGAGATACATGGAGGCATATGTGGTCACCACATTGGCGCCAGAGCACTTGCCGGCAAAGCTTTCCGGCAAGGCTTCTTTTGGCCGACAGCCCTCCAGGATGCAACTGCACAAGTAACCAAGTGTGAAGCGTGCCAGTTCCATTCCAAACAGATACACCAGCCTGCTCAAGCTCTCCAAACGATCCCTTTATCCTGGCCATTTTTGGTCTGGGGGCTCGACATCCTCGGCCCTTTCCCCCGAGCTGTCGGGGGCTTTGAGTACTTGTACGTCGCAATCGACAAGTTCACAAAGTGGCCAGAAGTGGAACCAGTGAGGAAGGTGACCGCACAGTCAGCAGTCAAGTTCTTTAGGTCGATTGTTTACCGTTTCGGGATCCCTAACAGGATCATCACCGACAACGGTACGCAATTTACGAGCCGCACCTTCATGCAGTACGCCCAAGATCTTGGCACCAAGGTCTGCTTCGCTTCTGTTTCTCACCCGAGAAGCAACGGTCAAGCAGAGAGGGCAAATGCTGAAGTGCTGCATGGACTCAAGACCAGGACTTTCGACAGGCTGCACAAGTGCGGAAGAAACTGGATCGAGGAGCTGCCGGTGGTTCTTTGGTCGATCAGAACGACGCCAAATCGAGCCACTGGCCAGACACCCTTTGCTCTAGTCTATGGAGCAGAGGCAGTTATCCCCACGGAACTCGATACGGGTCACCTCGAGTACTCGCTTATGATGAGCTTGAGCAAGAGCAGCTGCGAGAAGATGACGCGCTGCTCCTTGAGGAGGACCGTCTTCAGGCTGCTGTGCGAGCTGCTCGCTACCAGCAAGCTTTGCGCCGCTACCATAGCCGCAAAGTTAAAGCCAGAAGTTTCAAGGAAGGCGACCTTGTTCTTCGGCGCGTTCAATCCGCCAAGAATTCCAACAAGTTGACGCCGAAGTGGGAAGGCCCTTATCGGGTAAAACGAGTCACTAGGCCCGGCGCCGTCCGCCTTGAGACTGAAGATGGCATTCCGGTGAGCAACTCCTGGAATATTGAGCTTCTTCGTAACTTTTACCCGTAAGGCGCGGTTGTCGGATCCGTTCCGGCAACCACCTTTTGTACAAGTCTTGCCGCCGTTGCATGTAATCCTTGGTACAAAGCCGGGCGCAGACCCGTGCATAAATAAATCTCACGTGCTTCGCGCATCCTGTCAATTTCATGCTTTATATTATGTTGCATGTATTATCTGACACTTTGTGCAGCACCCATCCCCGGTAAGCCATAACGAGCCGTAAGGCTCCATATCTTTATAATGGTGTGGACCGGGCGTCGTTCAAGAAAGTTCTGCCTTGCCGGGAAGCAGAAGACAGAAAAGCTAAGTTGCCAGAGTTTGAGCACTCAGATTTTTAAATTTTAAGTTATCTTCCTTGAACGACCGTGCTTTGTATGGAAAACCTGTGCGCGGAGGAACCAACTCGTAGCTAGTTGCGCCCTTACTTTGTTTCAAGTCCGCTCAACAGCTTAAGTGAGCTGCAACTGGTTGCGACAAGGTTTCTTGCCGGCTGCGGCACCGCCAGCAGGCTGCTGAAGTTCCACACTCAGCGCTCGCGGCTCGGGTGCCTGCGTCGGCAAGTTCTCTAAAAGCGTAGGGCAAAGATATGCAAAGCAAGGAATCAAGTAGAGGAAATAACATGGCGATTACTACCTAAGATAGAGTTATATCACAGATAAACTTGTCGCAGCTCTAATTGACTGTTCTCGTAACATGAGCAGCAGCGACAAGGAAAGAAGCGAGCAAGCAGCCTAATCTACGCGGTCGCCCTGGACTCTCTTGATCTCGCTCACCCTCTTCACAATGGGTGCGACGAGGGCATTGATCCTCTCCAAATCAGCATCCGGCGGCAAGGACCGGAGGACGTTGGTGAGGTTGATGCTGGGGTTGCGGAAGACTATCTTCACCAGTACCTTCTGAAGGGCTCCCACGCAGATGTCGCGCGACTCGTCGGCCAACTGCCTCGGGATATCATCCCGGAGACGCTGGAGCGCCGTCGCCACGCCCTTGAAGAACAGAGTGAGCTTGGCGCTGGGGGGGGAGTTTTTCGTTGGAGGAATACCCAAAACCCTCCATTCCCAGCTCCGCCAGCTCCTTGTCGACGGCCGCGGCGACATCTACGAGACCCTCCGTCCAGCGCTCGATGTTCTCCTTGAAGGTGCTCTGGGCAGCAACAACGCTCTCCAACAGTGCCTCGTTGGCCTTGATTTCCTTCTTCAGGTCCGCCTCCTGCTTCCTGGCGCCGTCCAGCGTTTTGGCCAGGGCGCTCAGCTTCAACTCCAGATCGGCGTTGGAGTCCTTGACCGCACCGAGCTCCTGGACCTTCTCCGCGAGGTTGCCCTGCAGCTCACCAAAGGTGTAGGCGTCCTTCTCGCGCTCGTGCTTGAGCGCGTCAAGCTCCTCACCTCTCGCCTTGAGGTCGGCCTCCAGCTGCGTCACCTTCATCTCTAGTTCCTTCTTGGCGGTCTCGGCAGCTGCGGCAGCATCCTTGGCTTCCTGGAGAGCCCCGCCGAGCTTGCCCTCGCGCACGGCGAGCTCCTCCTTGTGACTGTCGAGGCTGGCCTTCCACTGCGTCAGCTCGCCTTCCTACGCAGACAGCTTTTCGCCGGTGAGCCGCCGCTGCTCCTCGGCTTCCGCCTTCTCAAGGAGGAAAGCCTTCTGCGCCTCGGCAAGCTGCTCTCGCTCCTCCGCCAGCGCCCGGAGAGCTTCCTGATTCTGGCTTCGAAGCTCCTCCGCGCGTTTCTCCATGTCCGCTCCCGCCTTTGCGACAAGCGTTTCCCGGGATTCCACCTTGGCTTGTCGGGCGCGGTAGAGCGACACCAGCTTACGGAGCAGCCGCTCCTCCTCAGTCTCGCCACTGCTGCCGCCTGGCACGTCGACGAGTGTCAGCCCGGCGGAGGCGAGCACCTCCCCATCGAAGGTCTCGCCCTCGACCGGCGCCCTGGAACTTGACTCCCAGGGAAGCTTGATGAAGATGCCTTCACCAGCCTTCAGATAGGCGCCGGGCTGGGGCTCTTCGGAGCCTGGCGTCGTGGCAGAGGCGGAGGGATCGGCGGTCGGTGTAGCGCCCAGCGCTCCTGCGGCCTCGGGGTCGTCAGTGCAATCGCCAGACCCCTCGCCAGCCTTGTCAGCGGCGGCCTTGGCGGCTTCCTCGCCGGCAAGATCTTCAGCGCCGGCCGCTTCTTCGGTGGTGGCGACATCATCAGTGTTTCCGCGCGCGCCCTCCTCACCGCGCGCGTTCCCCTCACCAGTGGCCTCGGTCTCCATCTGCTCCGTAGCGGACGGATCTGATAGCCAGAGGAGGAAGAAAAAGTCGAGCAAATGTGCAAAAAGGAGACCAAAAGAAGAAAAACCCAAGGGGAAGTTTTCGAGCAAGCGGATTACCTGCGCCAAGATCTGCGGTCGTGTTCTCCACCTCCGGAGGGATGTTGGTGCTGTCCCTTGCCGGAGAGCTGTCCCTTGCCGGAGAGCTATCCCTTGTCAGGGACTTCTCCCTTGTCGGGGACTCCTCCCTCGCCGGAGAATTCTCCCTGGGCGGCGTAGTTGAAGCAGTTAGCACGTCCGGGTTGGCCTCCGTGCGCTCCTGGTGAAGTTGCTCTGCTCCTACACAAACCAACAAACCAGACATCAGCGAAGAAGAAGCGCCCATGTGCGCCAAGCAGCGCTAAGTAAACTCTATACTTACGCTGGGGGTTGCGCCGAGGGCTGCTTCGGGAAAGAGTTTCCGGGTTCGGCAAGGTTGTCTCGGGCGCCCCCCCTGTTGGCGGGACGGGATCGTCCTCGATGTCAATCACCGGCACCTTGGCCCTCTTTGTTGCTCTCTGAGCCAGAGTCCTGAAAAGGCCCCAGTTCAGAAGGAAGCAAGTCAGATACAAGACGCAACAACAAGAATTGAAGAATTACAAGTACAGCAACGGGACTTACTCATCTTCTTCTTCCTCGTCGGAGCTGAACGCGGAGAAGTCAAAGCCCACCTCACCTCCAGTGCGGCGAGGCGGGGGAGTGGGTTCCCTTGGCCGCTTGGCGGAGACGGTAGCAGCGGGCTGAGATGACCCCGCCCCAGTTGCCGCAGTGGTGCGAGACGCTCCCGCGGCGCCAGTGCCCGCCGCGGTGGAGCGTGTCGTGCGGCCCAACGGCTGCTGACTCGTCTGCCGCTCTGCCACGTCCCCGGTCTTGCGGAGGCGCTTCTTTGGTGGAGCTGGATGCCCCGCCTGCGACGAGCCGACGGGAGGTGCGGAGGAAGAAGGGTTGGTCTCCAATGAGCCGCCTACGTCCACAACAGGCTCATTTGACTCGGCCTCGGGGTCAGCAGTCTCTTCCTCGTCGGCAGATTCTTCCTCGCCGGCAGGCTCCCCTCGCCCGGCAAGGCTTGCCGCATCCGCCGCCCTTGCTGCGTCTGCCTCGACCACGGTGAATCCGAACTCACCTGCGGCAGCGGCTGCCGCTGCCTCCTCCAGCCTGGTGAAGATGCGCTGCGCCTCCTCCTCAGTGGTGTCGCGGGTGAGGCCTCTCTGCTCATCGGCGTGGACAGGCACCTCCACCAAGTTGTCAAAGAACGCCTGCACAACTTCGTCTTCAGGCTCTTGCCAAGTGGGGACGATCCCGTGCGAGTCACACAACGGCATCATCACGCAGATGCGGTCGCGCGAAGAGTTGTTGCACAGCGGGACGACGCCCTGCGGCAACCTGAACCACTCAGGGTGCTCGGGGTCGTGCTTGAACAACTCCTTGAGCGTCCCGTCAAGCTCCAAGACCGTGAAATTGAAGTTGAGACCCGGGCGCAGCCTCATGATGTCCGCCGCATTCCTGAATTCCCAGGCTGGTCTTCTCCTCTCCTGCAGGGGAGCGATGCGGCGGCGAAGGAAATCTGCGCCGACGGCCCCCACTGTGAGCCCGACAAGTCTGAGGCGTTGGATCCGGGTGACGGCGATCTTCAGCCTAGCATCTTCCGGGGCCACGTTACTCCAGTCATTGCGGCGCACTACTGGGACTCGGCGCAGAGGAGTAAAGGGCTGCGGGTTCTCCTCGACAATCCAACACCAGTCCGCTCTCCACTCCTCCCATTTGCTGCGGAACTCTCCCTCCAGATAAGCCTCTTTCTTGCCGGGCCTCGAGATCCAGGCAACTCCGCAGGATAGAGACTCTCCTTTCTCAGCTCGAGGCATAAAGAAATGGCGGAAAAGGGCAACATTTGGGTGGACTCCGACAAAGTTTTCGCAGAGATGTGCGAAAACTGCCATGGTCAGGACAGCATTGGGGGTGAAGTCAAGGAGGTGGAACCCGTAGGTGTTCATAATGTCACAGAAGAATTCAGAAAAGGGCGGACAGCGCCCGCAGTAGAAGAACAGTGCGAAGAAGGGGTACCAAGTTGGAGCCAGCTGCCGGGCGGCGGCTGGGAGTACCCTCGTGCGCGGATGTGCGCGCGTCTCCGTCGACCAGAAGAGGTAGTAGAACTCCCTCAGATCCTCCGCGTCGAGCTGGGGAGGGAAGAGCGCCCGCTCCTTCCGCATTGTCGCAAGCCGTTGCGCCTCGGCCGACTTCGCGACCTTCCCGGTCTTCGGAGCCATGGCAAAAGTGGTGGAGGGGATCGGCGGCGTCGGTGGTGCTGGTGGCGGCGAGGGGCGGAGCGCTGCTCTCTTTCGACTCAGAGAAGAAGGGGAACGGCGGAGGCTTTTTGGTTGGAGTAGCAACTGGCGAGGTGGACGAACTGCCCCTGCTTCCTCTGCTGATAAAGAGGGAAGTGGGCGGACGTTCCGCATTTCCGATTAAAGAAACCTCCCATGATCTCCCCCACGATGCCGCGCTTAACGCGTGGCGTGCGGGGAGGGCGCGGTGGGTGCGAAGTGGGGTACTGCGTGACCCAGGCCGCGCGTGCCCGTGCACTGTTTTGGGCCTGGCCCAACAGCGCTCGGCACCTTGTGTGGCCCAGGCCCGGGGTCTCCTGTCGGTGTACTAAAGTAGGGGTACCTTAGCACCCCGAACTTGTGCACGGGCAGTCGCAGCGCCCCGCGGCAAGGTTTGCCAAAGCCAAGGAGACAAGGCCCCGGCAAGAGGAGCTTGCCGGGAAGGCCACCCAGAGCACAAGGCCCCGGCAAGAGGAGCTTGCCGGGAAGACCAGCTAGAGCCCTGGCAAGAGGAGCTTGCCGGGAAGGCTAGCCAAGGCCCCGGCAAGAGGAGCTTGCCGGGAAGAACAAGCAAGGCCCGGAGAGCGGCAAGCTTCTGGGCGCGACAAGATAGCCACCGCGGCAAGGCACTTGCTGCGGCAAGCAACCACTCAGCACCTGCGCTCCAGCTCATCCACCAACGTGTCGCCTTGAGACCTTTCCAGGCGTACGTGGCGGGAGGCTGTACAGCTAGAGGTATGCGGTGGCAAGCGACGCTGACAAGATAGCCATCGTGGCAAACGGTGGTGCCCCTGACGGCCCCTTTTTACACTGTTTTGGGCGACACAGACAGGCATTTAATGCCCTTGTCCCCTGCCGTCAGGGTTAGGTATGATACACTGTACATCCACTGTACAAGTAGCTGTACCAACCACAATACTTTTCCAACTTTGCCCTTGCCTACGTTGCCACCTGTGGTGATCCCCTTTGAGCATATAAAAGGAGGCCCATGCGCAACGTAGAGGGGGGTTGGCAATTCTCCTACGCTCGGTCTCGTTAGCAGCTGGAGTGTACTGTAGCACCCAGCGCTCCCGAGCAAGAAACCAATACAATCCACAAAGCAGCAGTAGGGTTTTACGCATCCGTGCGGCCCGAAGCTGGGTAAAACCACCCGTGTCCCTCGCTCCAATCTGCTCTTTGCGCGACCTCCGCCCCCCGCCGAACCACAGAAAGGGGCCTCCGGTCCCATAGGTGTTCGAGGAGCCAACGTCCCCCGACAGTTTTTCTTCATAAGATTGCATCAAGGCATCAACGATATGTTTAGTAAACGCTTTATTTTGACTATAAGCATGAGGAGAATTTAGCACGGATTGCAACAAGGAAATACAATAAATTAAAGATCAACTTTCATAACTAAATTCCTTGAAATCCAAAATAGTGGGTTTAGCAACATCTAGGCTTTTAATCTCTTCAATCCCACTTTTATCAATTTTAGCATCAAGATCTAAAAACTCCGAATTCTTGGAACGCCATCTAGGTAAAGCTGGATCATATTCAGTCCCATCATTATCAAGATTCATATTGCAAAACAAAGATTTAATAGGGGACACATCAATAAATTTTAGATCTTCATCTTTATTTTCATAGAAATCCGGTTTAGCGGCCATCTTATTGAATAAGGTAGCCTGCTTATCCGAAATTTCGGCAGTCAACTTTTCAAGACGAACAATTTGTGATCTTATACCATCAAATTCTTTAGATATATCATCGAGCTCTTTATTCATATAACTCATAAAACTTTTTTGTTGCTCAAGCTCGTTTCTGAAGAAATTATTATGCTCAAATTGCAAAACCATAAAACTCCTAACGTTGCTTTCGATCTCTTCTAACCTTTTAAGGTGAAGATAACCAAATCTAGGTAGAGCCATTGAGACAAACAAGCAATCCAACACACGAGCAAACAAAAAGGAAGCGAGAAAAAGGCAAACGAAAAAGAGAGAGCGAATAAAACAGCAAGGGTGAAGTGGGGGAGAGGAAAACGAGAGGCAAATGGCAAATAAAGTAATGCGGGAGATAAGGGATTGTGATGGGTACTTGGTATGTTGACTTTTGCGTAGACTCCCCGGCAATGGCGCCAAAAATTCTTCTTGCTTCCTCTTGAGCACTGCGTTGGATTTCCTTGAAGAGGAAAGGATGATGCAGAAAAGTAGCGTAAGTATTTCCCTCAGTTTTTGAGAACCAAGGTATCAATCCAGTAGGAGGCTACGCACGAGTCCCTCGTACCTACACAAAGCAAATAACTCCTCGCAACCAACGCGATTAGGGGTTGTCAATCCCTTCACGGTCACTTACGAGAGTGAGATCTGCTAGAGATGATAGATAATATTTTTGGTATTTTTGTGATAAAGATGCAAAGTAAAATAAAAGCAAAGTAAAAAGGCAAAGGCAATAATAAAGTGATGGAAGATCAATATGATGGAAATAGACCCGGGGGCCATAGATTTCACTAGTGGCTTCTCTCAAGAGCATAAGTATTTTAAGGTGGGTGAACAAATTACTATTGAGCAATTGACAGAATTGAGCATAGTTATGAGAGTATCTAGGTATGATCATGTATATAGGCATCACGTCCGAGACAAGTAGACCGACTCCTGCCTGCATCTACTACTATTACTCCACTCATCGACCGCTATCCAGCATGCATCTAGAGTATTAAGTTCAAGAAAACAGAGTAACGCCTTAAGCAAGATGACATGATGTAGAGGGATAAATTCATGCAATATGATAAAAAAAACCATCTTGTTATCCTCGATGGCAACAATACTATACGTGCCTTGCTGCCCCTACTGTCACTGTGTAAGGACACCGCAAGGTTGAACCCAAAGCTAAGCACTTCTCCCATTGCAAGAAAAACCAATCTAGTAGGCCAAACCAAACTGATAATTCGAAGAGACTTGCAAAGATAACCAATCATACATAAAAGAATTTAGAGAAGATTCAAATATTGTTCATAGGTAATCTTGATCATAAACCCACAATTCATCGGTCTCAACAAACACACCGCAAAAAGAAGATTACATCGAATGGATCTCCACGAGAGAGGGGGAGAACATTGTATTGAGATTCAAAAAGAGAGAAGAAGCCATCTAGCTACTAACTATGGACCCGAAGGTCTAAGGTAAACTACTCACACTTCATCGGAGAGGCTATGGTGATGATGTAGAAGCCCTCCATGGTAGATGCCCCCTCCGGCAGAGCTCCGGAACAGGCCCCAAGATGGGATCTCATGGGTACAGAAGGTTGCGGCGGTGGAATGAGGTTTTTGGCTCCGTATCTGATCGTTTGGGGGTACGTAGGTATATATAGGAGGAATAAGTACGTCGGTGGAGCAAGGTGGGGCCCACGAGGGTGGAGGGCGCGCCTGGGGGGGAGGGCGCGCCCCCTACCTCGTGCCCACCTTCTTTCTTTCTTGACGTAGGGTCCAAGTCTCCTGGATCATATTCGGTGAGAAAATCACGTTCCCGAAGGTTTCATTCCGTTTGGACTCCGTTTGATATTCCGTTTCTGGGTTGGGCCTCCGGTTAATAGGTTAGTCCCAAAAATAATATAAAAGTGGAAAATAAAGCCCAATATAGTCCAAAACAGCAGATAATATAGCATGGAGCAATCAAAAATTATAGATATGTTGGAGACGTATCAATGCTCATCAAAAGGAATCCACTAACAAGGTTGATCAAGTCTCGTTAACAAACTCATTCCGAATCGCATGAAACCGGAGAATTTCGAATAACACTAGGTTACCTTAACGGGGATATGCACGTCCCCAACAATAAGGATATCATATTTGTTCTTGACAGTAGGAAGAGGGAATTCAAAACTTCCAATAGTGATCATTGGAATTTTTCCAATAGAATTGATACTGTGGACTTGAGGTTGTTTCCTTAGAAAGTGTACCGTATGCTCATTACCATTAACATGAAAAGTGACATTGCCTTTTTTGCAATCAATAATAGCCCCTGGAGTATTAAAAAGGATCTACCAAGGATAATCAACATACTATCGTCCTTGGGAATATCAAGAATAACAAAGTCTGTTAAAATTGTAACGTTTGCAACCACAACAGGCACATCCTCACAAATATCGATAGGTATAGCTGTTGATTTATTGGACATTTGCAAAGATATTTTAGTAGGTGTCAACTTATTCAAATCAAGTCTACGATATAAAGAGAGAGGCATAACACTAACACCGGCTCCAAGATCACATAAAGTAGTTTTAACATAGTTTCTTTTAATGGAGCATGATATAGTTGGTACTCCTGGATCTCCTAGTTTCTTAGGTATTCCACCCTTAAAAGTATAATTAGCAATCATGGTGGAAATTTCAGCTTCCTGTATCTTTCTCTTATTTGTAACTATATCTTTCATATACTTAGCATAAGGATTCATTTTAAGCATATCAGTCAAATGCATACGCAAAAAGATAGCTCTAATCATTTCAGCAAAGCGCTCAAAATCCTCATCATCCTTTTTTGGATGGTTTAGGAGGAAAAGGCATGGGTTTCAGAACCCATGGTTCTGTTTCTTTACCGTGCTTCCTAGCAACAAAGTCTCTCTTATCATAATGTTGATTCTTTGATTGTGGGTTATCAAGATCAACAGCAGGTTCAATCTCCACATCATTGTCGTTGCTAGGTTGAGCATCAACATGAACATCATCATTAATATTATCGCTAGGTTCATGTTCATCACCAGATTGTGTTTCAGCATCATAAATAGAAATATCATTGGGATTCTCAGGTATATCAACAACAGGTTCACTAGAAGCATGCAAAGTCCTATCATTTTTATTTTTCTTCTTCTTAGAAGAACTAGGTGCCTAAACATTAGTTCTCTGAGAATCTTGCTCAATACTCTTAGGGTGGCCCTCAGGATACAAAGGTTCCTGAGTCATTTTACCCCCTCTAGTCATAACTCTAACAACATTATCATTTTTCTTATTATTTAATTCATTGAGCAAATCATTCTGAGCTTTCAGCACTTGTTCTACTTGAGTGGTAACCATAGAAGCATGTTTACTAATAAGTTTAAGTTCACCTTTAACGATAGACATATAATCACTCAAGTGTTCAATCATATAAGCATTACGTTTCAATTGTCTACCAACATAAGGACTGAAGTTTTCTTGTTTAACAATAAAATTATCAAACTCATCTAAGCATTGGCTAGCAGACTTATTACGAGGAATATCACCTTCATCAAATCTATAGAGAGAATTTACCTTTACTACCTGTGTCGGGTTATGAAGACCATGTATTTCTTCAATAGGTGGTAAATTCTTAACATCTTCAGCTTTAATACCTTTTTCTTTCATAGATTTCTTTGCCTCTTGCATATCTTTAGGACTGAGAAATAGAATATCCCTTTTCTTCGGAGTTGGCTTAGGAGTTGGTTTAGGAAGTGTCCAATCATTTTCATTACTCAACATATTGTTCAATAGCAATTCAGCTTGATCAACAGTTCTTTCCCTGAAAACACAACCAGCACAACAATCCAGGTGGTCTTTGGAAGCATCGGTTAGTCCATTATAAAAGATATCAAGTATTTCATTTTTCTTGAGAGGATGATCAGGCAAAGCATTAAGTAATTGGAGAAGCCTCCCCCAAGCTTGTGGGAGATTCACTTCTTCAATTTGCACAAAATTATATATTTCCCTTAAGGCAGCTTGTTTCTTATGAGCGGGGAAATATTTAGCAGAGAAGTAATAAATCATATCCTGGGGACTACACACACAACCAGGATCAAGAGAATTAAACCATGTTTTAGCATCACCCTTTAATGAGAACGGAAATAATTTAAGGATATAGTAGTAACGTATTTTCTCCTCATGAGTGAATAGGGTGGCTATATCATTTAATTTAAGATGTGCCACAACAGTTTCAGATTCATAGCCATAAAAGGATCAGATTCAACCAAAGTAATTATCTCAGGATCGACAGAGAAATCATAATCCTTATCGTAAATACAGATAGGTGAAGTAGCAAAAGCACGGTTATATTTCATTCTAGCATTCAAAGATTTTTCTTTCAGCTTAGCTAATAATATCTTAAGATCATATCTATCATTGCAAGCAAGAAAATCTCTAGCAGTTTCTTCATCCATAACATAACCCTCAGGCACAACAGGAAATTCATATCTAGGGGGAGAATCTTCATCATCACTTTCATCAATATTATCAGTTTCAATAATTTCATTCTCTCTAACCCCAGCAAGTTGTTCATCAAGAAATTCGGCACAGTAGTATCAAGCATAGAAGTAGTTTCATCATAAGTATCATGCATGGCACAAGTGGCATCATCAATAACATGCGACATATTAGAATTAATAGCAGAAGCAGGTTTAGGTGTCGCAAGCTTACTCAAAACAGAAGGTGAATCAAGTGCAGAGCTAGATGGCAGTTCCTTACCTCCCCTCATAGTTGAGGGATAAATCTTGGTTTTTTCGTCTTTCAAGTTCCTCATAGTGATAAGCAGATATAAATCCCAAGTGACTCAAAGAATAGAGCTATGCTCCCCGGCAATGGCGCCAGAAAATAGTCTTGATAACCCACAAGTATAGGGGATCGCAACAGTTTTCGAGGGTACAGTATTCAACCCAAATTTATTGATTCGACACAAGGGGAGCCAAAGAATATTCTCAAATATTAGCAGCTGACTTGTCAATTCAACCGCACCTGGAAAACTTAATATCTGCAGCAAAGTATTTAGTAGCAAAGTAGTATGGAAGCAACGGTAACGGTGGCAAAAGTAACAGTAGCAGTTTTGTAGTAATTGTAACAGTGGCAACGGTAAAGTAACTAAGCAAAGATCAATGTGTGAAAAGCTCGTAGGCATTGGATCAGTGCTGGATAATTATGTCGGATGCGGTTCCTCATGCAACCATTATAACATAGCTTGACTAAGGCATAGCCTAGTGGTGGGAAGGGGTTGATGCCTTCCCACCCACCCAGGTTCAAGGCATTGTACTTGCAATTTGGGTTTGTTGCACCAATTATACTGTAGGGGGTTCCCTTACAGTCTTTCTGTCAAAAAAACATAGGGTGACATAGAACTAGCTCCAATTCATCAATGTAACACTACTAGGAAAAGGCCTACTAGTGGCGCACCTGTTTTGCCTACTAATGGCGTACTACAGGTGCACCACTAGCACCACGCCATTAGAATTTATTACTAATGGCACACCACTGGTGCGCCATTAGTATCTGGTATACTAATGGCGCACCACGCAGTGCGCCATTAGTATAGCCCACGACGCGCCATTAGTATGCCTCCCAAGGGGCCATATTTACCCATGTGCTTTGGCATACTAATGGCGCACTGGTGGATGATGCGCCATTAGTGTGCTCTGGCTTACTAATGGCGCACTATGTGGTGGTGTGTCACAGCCCTAGAATTGATTGCAATTAGTTTCATAAGCATCCATGCATCAAGACTATATTTGTTTGAAATTTGAAATGGGGATGACAAGCCCTAGCACTAAATGAAATGCAATTAGGATCAAAATAAAAAAAAATTCAATGAACCCAGAATGCCCTTTAGAAAAGTTCATTGTTTTTGATAAAGGTGAAAACCTCTGACAAAAATGATGCACATAAATTTAGGCCATTCTGGATTTTTGAATAACCCATATTGTATTTGAATTGGAGCATTTAAATATTATTAATATTTTTTAAAATGCTCCAATAATTCTGAAAATAGTTAAGGGCCTTTGTAATAATTCATTTAATGCCCACAATTATTTCCAGGATTTATTAAAATGATTTTGGCTATAAACTAAATCAAAACAAAATAACAAAAATAGAAAACAGAAACTAAATTAGAAAAGGGAGAGAAAGAGTTACCTGGGCCAACCTACCAGTGCAGCCACCTGGCGGCCCAAGTGGCCGGCCCAGCCCAGCCACCTCCCCTGCCAGTTGTCTTCCTCCTCTCGCCAGAAGGCAGAGGGGAAGCAGTGCACGACGCTCGCGTGAGCGGGCACGCAGCTGCCTGCCTGGCCTCCCTGGCCAGCGCGACGCTGGGTTCGTCCCCGCGTGGCCTTCGCAACCCCCTCGACCGCCTCCCTCACTCTCCCCGAGCTCCTCTCCTCCTCTGTCTCTCTCGCACGCAAACCACCGAGCGCTGTCGTCGCTGCCGACGGGCGCAACCGCGGCCACCGCCTCCCCCTCGCTTCCCTGACCAGCTCAAGAGCTCCGCCTCGGCCCCCTCTTCCTCTGCACCGAGCCGCGCCCCGCCGGAAGCCCTGCAGCGTCGTCCCCGACATCGTCTTCAACCTCTGGCCGCCGGCGAACTCTCCGGGGATTCGCGAGCTCCAGTCCCTCCCCGGCGTCGCCGTTGCCTCTACCGGATTCTTTGTGAGCCCCTGCCTCTTTCCCCTCTGTCCCCGTGCTCTCCCGCGCCTCCTAGCCACCGTGGCCATTGGAGCTGATTGCTCCGCGCCGCCGGCCATGTCGCCACCGCGGCTACGGCCGTGCAAGCTCGCAACCGAGCGCGCCACCGTGCTCAGCACGTTCCCAGGAGTCGACCGCGACCACCCGCGGCTCCTGTCGTCCCCTGCAACGCCGACCCGCTCAACTCCCGAACTCCGGCCGCCGCGCAAGTCGCTGCCGCCGTCATTTTAGGCCACTAGAGCTGCTGCTGTGAGCACCACTGGACGCGGACGAGTCTCCTCGTCAGTTGGAGCCTCTCCGCCGTGCAAATGGTCGCCTGTGGGCGATCCCGAAGCCCTCCGCCGTCTCTGTCGTCGCCGGCGACGAGCCGTGGACCAAGTTCGGCGAGTTTGACCCCTTTTGACCACATTTGACCCCGTGTGGGCCCCGGTTGACTTCCCCCCTGATTCTATGACAGGTGGGGCCGGCCTGTTAATTAGGATAGGATTAGTGTTAACTAAATATTAGTTAGACTAATGACCTGACATGCGGGACCCACAGGTTAGAGTTGACCATGCTGACGTGGCTGTTGACTTGACCCCACATGTCTGTGACCCAGACAGCTCTGTCTCACTGACCAGTGGACCCCACTAGTCAGGTTTGACCTGGACCGACTCCTGTTGACTAGCTGACACCACAGTGACCTCATGCTGACGCAGTAATGCCTTTTCTGGATTTATTCTTTTACAGGAAATTCCAGAAAATAGCTAAAACTTCTAAAATTCATAGAAATTAATCTGTAACTCAGAATGAAATAAATTATATATGAAAAATTATCAGAAAAATCCAAGGAATCTGTTTATGGCATTTTCATGCATGTTTAAGGAACTTAACCTTGCTGTTTAGTGTAAAACATGATAAGGCATTATTTAAATTCATAATTTGAATTTGGGGTTGAACCTTTGGTTCAATATGACCCAAATCCATCTAGTTGTAGTTGCATTAGGCCAACACACTTATATTGCCATGTTATGAGCATGCATCATATTGTGCATTGCATTGATTGATTTTCCTTCTCTGTTGCCGGTATTTGTCCCCTCTCGGTAGACGATGTTCCGACGTTGTGATCGTTGACACTGATGAAGACTCAATGCTATCTTCGGAAGTGCTAGGCAAGCAAAACCCCCTTGTTCATTCCGATACAAACCCACTCTCTTGCTCCTGCTCTCTTTTACTGCATTAGGACAACAATGAATCATGTGTTACTTGTTGCGGTAGCTGAACCCCTTTGTCCTCTGCATGACCTGTCATTCCACAGTAAATAGATGAAACCCACTAGCATGAGTAGGAGTTGTTTGAGCCCTATTGTGCCTACTCATTCTTGCTTGTTTGTCATGCCTGCTACTGCTTAGAGTTGAGTCAGGTCTGATTCATCGGGGATGAATTGGAATGGTGATGAACATGTCCTATTGTGTGTGAGCTAAGTGTGTGAACACGATTTGGTAAAGGTATTGGTGATAGGCATGTAGGAGTACATGGTGGGTTGTCTCATTGAAGCCGTCCTCAGGAACTGAGTTCTGTGTTTGTGATCCATGAAACAGCTACTACCATGCATTGGGCCCTGAAATATGACCCCGCTCGACTTCTTAATCACCCTTGTCCTCTGTCCAGGAGTTGCAAGTACTTTCTGGTGTTTGTAGTATGCTGGGGGCCGCACGCAGCGCTGACCATAGGGGTGGGCTATGTTGCGGTAGGCACGTGGCACGGTGTACCGATTCGCCCGTTTGGTGTCTCGGGAACCCTGCACACATCGTTCGGGGCCGTTAGTGGAAACCTCGGCCGGACTCCCTGCGGATGGAACCCGAATAGGCGATAAACCTGGACTAGAGACTTGAGTGTTTAGGTAGGTCGTGGTCTACACCCACGTCGGCTTTCGCTTGAAGTCTGCCGAGCACATGTCGTGTGCAGACGCTAAGTGGCGGAAACATGTATGAAGAAGTACACCCCTGCAGGGTTAAGATCATCTATTCGAATAGCCGTGTCCGCGGTAATGGACTTCTGGGTTGCCTATAACAGTTCATAGATAAGAGAAAGTGGATACCCTAAAATACGCAAGATAAGCGTGAGTGCTATGGATGGCCTTCTCGTAGGGATACGGAAGTGGATCCATAGTGGTGTATTGATATGGTGAATATGTGGACTCGTGTGCGCCACCTCAAAAGAGTTACTTGCAGTTGTAGTTCAGGTTAGCCACTGAGTCAAAGCTGGCTTGCTGCACTCAAACTCCACCACCCCCTTTATTGATACTGATGCATATGTAGTTAGTTCTGATGTAAGTCTTGCTGAGTACATTTGTACTCACGTTTACCTATTTTATGTTTTGCAGATAGACGTCAGTCTCGCTAGTAGTTCCGTGTGGACTTCGACGTTTAGCTTGATACCTCAGCTATGATCTTGTGCCCTCGACAGGATCTGGTAGATAGTCAGGCTTCTCAGCCTTTTTCATTTGTAGATGTCTGTACTCAGACATGTTAAGCTTCTGCATGTGCTTTGACTTGTATGCTCTGAATGTTGGGTCATGAGACCCATGTTTGTAATATCTCGCTCCTCGGAGCCTAATGAATAAATACTTTGAGTCGTAGAGTTATGTTGTGATGCCATGTTGTATTTACTCATATCGGGCATATTGTGTGTATGATTGAAATGCTTGGTATGAGTGGGATCCGACTATCTAGTTGTTTATCCTTGGCAGCCTATCATATGGGGAAATGTAGTCTAGTGCTTCTGAGCGATAGTAGTCCGCTACAGCCCGGTTCACCGGAGTCCTGCTAGCCCAGCACTACTGCTCGGAACACTTGACTGGCCGGCATGTGATTCACGTCGTTCCTGTGTCTGTCCCTTCGGGGAAATGTCACGTGGTGTTATCCGGAGTCCTGCCTAGCCTGCTACAGCCCGGGTTACTGGAGTCCTGTTAGCCCAGTGCTACAGCCCGGATTTATACGTTGTTGACCGAGATGCTCGATGTGATTCATGTATGCCTGTCCTCATGGGTTAGTGCCGCCTTGGGTTCACGACTAGCCATGTCGGCCCGGGTTCTCTGTCATATGGATGCTAGCGACACTATCATATACGTGAGCCAAAAGGCGCAAACGGTCCCGGGCCAGGTAAGGTGGCACCCATGGGAATACCATGTGTGAGGCCGCAAAGTGATATGATGTGTTACATGCTAGATCGGTGTGACTTAGGATCGGGGTCCTGACAGCATTGGTATCAGAGCCTGACTGCCTGTAGGATTACCAAGCCAAACTGGTCGAAGTTGTGTCTAGAAATGCTTTAGTTATATAAGGGAATTGATTGTGGAAGGGAACGTAAGGCTCTTTTTACTCCTTATACCTCATGGCCTTTTGATCTGAGTCAACCTCTTCTCTTGTACGGGGGTTAAGAACTAGGCTTTCTCATCTATCTATCAGGATGACGAGTTACTATGTTAGAGACTTATAAGATTGTTGGATTCAAGCCTCTGTTCAGTTTCTACTACTTTTAGTATGTTGTCAGCTGAACCAGAACCTTGATATTGTGCTTCTGAGTGGTTATGCCACCATTTTGAAGGATGTCTCAAATTATTTTGAGCATTTACAACCGTTATGTTGTCCGAGTCATCCCAGGTTTCTAAATAGTCTGATGCAATTGTAAATCCCTTCTTCCTGTTCTCGATGTTCTTTTGGGCCAGATTAAGCACACTACACGGTCTGTGAGGTAGTCCGTTGCCTCGGCGTATATGTTGGAACTACTATTATGACCTTAGGTGTCTTATGAAACCATCTAGTAATCTGTCCATGTTTTGTGTTCCCAGTGTGATGAATCTGGCCACCATTCTTGAAGCATCCCGTGATGCCACTTAGTAGTAGGCATTCTACTCCTGGGTTTTGAACCCGAGATTCACCCTACCTACCTCATGTCGATAGTGTTTGCTAGTTTCTTTAGGATATTAGTAATCTTTGCATTAGTCCCCGAGGTCCGTGGTAGTTCCTTCTTCCAAATACTACGAACCACTTATGGCAGAAGTTCTATGAACCAAAAGATCACAACCAGAGTGCTCTTGATGAGTTCTCCATTCATATTGTGATTCTGCCAGTTCTTCCTGTCTGCATGGGTTATCCAGAAGAAATATGTTGAACTCGTTCGACATGCTAATCTATGCATCCACAACTCAGAAAGTTATATGTTCCTTGAGTTGTCCCTCTTTAGATGCTTTCTGAACTTCGTCTATCAATTGATAGTCAGGGGTATATGTGCATTCGTTCATCGATGCCTATCATTCTTGTGGTCTGTCAAGCCATTCTATTCCGGAATGACTAGGAGAAACAAACTCCAGTACCTCATCCATATCTAGGAAAGGGTCAAAACAGTTGTATTCCGCAGATCAAAATGCCAATCCAGCTTTTGATTCTGTTCTACCCGGAAGTATTGCCATCTTTATGTCAAGAATGTCATGGGAATTGCACACCATCTGATGAATTCTTGATAAAGTGATACTTCTCGCCATCATTATTCATTCCTCGGTTCCGTGTTGTTGTAACCGGAATACCGACAAATGAATTGTGATGTGTGAAACCAATACTTCGAGCAACTCGTTGCTTGGTAGTAAATGGACAAAATCCTCATTCTTAGCGTGTTGGTTATTGAATTATCATTCTAAGACTGATCGTGCTACCTAGTCCATTTTTCCTGGTGCACCCTTCGATCAAGAGTTAGGATTGCATCAATCCCTCTCTTGTTTGGTCACATCGTCTTGCCCTGAAAAGCAAGATTGTTCTCGAGCTTAGTAACATATCGGTGGTTCGTGATGTTCCGAATATCTTCTCGGAAGTATTACCAGGTTGTCACCTGACCGCTATGTTGAGTTCGTGATCAAGTTGGTTTCTTATAAATCACCCATTCTCCAAGAATCTGTGTTGGATATCCCTGAGCTAGTTGGTTAGGCTAAACAACAACTTGGAGAGTTGGAAGATGAAAGCTTGTCCGACTTACTTCATCACTAAGGGGTATCCTCGGGTGTGTGTGTGCTGAAGAAAGATGATATCTTCACCAATTGGTCCTCGTGATCAGTTGTTGGATCTATTGCATTGACAAAACTTTGACTTGAGTATGGGCTATCGTCAAGTCAAATCAGAGCCAACGATGTTCGTAATGTTGTCTTACTCGTGGTTTATCCCTCGAGCATACATCACTAAATCTTTTGGTCTGACCAATACTATCACCGTGTTCACATGATGGTGGAAGTCCAGTGATATGGAAATGCCGATGAGTTGCCGTTGAGCCCATCAGCAGCATTTTGTCTTCCCCATGATTCATGTTGAACATCAACCTAGTGTTGAAAACTTTGTAAGCAATGCCTTCGTGTTTCGTTCATGAAGCTTGTGCTTGGATGAAAGAAGTGACTTTCTCCAAGTTCACGTGCATTAGGTGTAAGTTGCTGCCATGAATTTGAGAAAGGTTTGTTTTGATTCCCTTAGAATCATCCCAAATCAGTCATACATTCGTGCGAAGTATTCTATGGTTTGATAGGTTGGCCGCCTCCACTCCATATGTGTTCCTAGCACACCAAGCCACTGATTGATTTGTTCAAGGAAAAGGAGCGTGTTGTGCTAATTCTAGATCATGCACAAGACTCCATTATCCTCGATGATGGTTCCCAACCAGAACTCAGTAGTATTTTTATTATAAGACTACTATGTGGTCATGCTTGCCTGGGACAGCATGTTCACATGTGTGTAGCAGAACCAACTTATGTTTTGGAGCTTGCTATCGTAGTTCATCTCCCGAGAATCTCACAACGCCATCTCGTCGATTTGTGTTGCACACTTTCTTTTCCAGACAGGTTGTCTGAAATATTCCGTTACCAACCAGATCTGAATCTCAGGCAGATATGATGGTTGGAACTTTTCCAAGATCTATTATGTAGGTCCCGACAAGGTTGATGTCTGGCCGACACACCTAGCCGGAAGATCTATCATGGTAGTATCTTGATTGTACTATTTGACCATATTCTCCATGAGGATTTTGTGCGACTTATTGTAGAAGTTGCTTCCTAGGAATTCTCGTGCTCTTAGTTTCTTTGATTACCCTATAACCACTCAAACAGGGGAATCACTCTCGACTGTTGAGTTTTCTTCCCCAGATACCAGAATCATTTCCAGCATTTGCATTTTGTTCCCAGCTTGCATCTCAGCAATTACTGTTTAGGATCATTCTCAAAAGTGGTCATGTCATGGTCCCATCCATTTCCGGTGATAAGCAAGAGTCATCCATTGCGTTGTCTTCAACAAGGTAGTCCACATAATCCATTCTAGTATGGGTATGCCATTCCTTTGAATTCGTTCACACGATCGTTTGTGGTTGCCTTAGGATGGTACAATGAATTTCAATGATCTTGTATCAAAAGTAATTATTTTTGCCACTTAAGGGAATAGTTCTTCGAGTCACCTTTTCCAAAGTGCCCCATTACGGGATCATGGAACTATTTCCTCGCCACCTTAACACCATCCACCATCTTTCTAAGCATGGAATTGTTGCCCACCAAATCAAACCCCGTCGCTTGTTCTCCATTCCTCTCGATGGGTTTCGTGTCTCAACTCGAGAGATATTTCAATGTCTCACTCGATGAGTGATCCTGAGTTGTTCGATCTTCGAGAAGATCGATCCTTCTGGAGTTTTCCCTTTCCTCTCATTGTCATGTTAGTTGGAGTTCTCAGAGCAAGACATCGAGACAAAGATGGTGATCACGTCAACGTTCTTGAAGTGCAACCTGGATCGTGAAGATCATGTTAGCTTTGTGTCCCCAGTGTCCTCTTACCTCATGTCTTGAATCTCGGGACGAGATTCTTGTTTAGTGGGGGTGAGTTGTCACAGCCCTAGAATTGATTGCAATTAGTTTCATAAGCATCCATGCATCAAGACTATATTTGTTTGAAATTTGAAATGGGGATGACAAGCCCTAGCACTAAATGAAATGCAATTAGGATCAAAATAAAAAAATATTTTCAATGAACCCAGAATGCCCTTTAGAAAAGTTCATTATTTTTGATAAAGGTGAAAACCTCTGACAAAAATGATGCACATAAATTTAGGCCATTCTGGATTTTGAATAACCCATATTGTATTTGAACTGGTGCATTTAAATATTATTAATATTTTTTTAAATGCTCCAATAATTCTGAAAATAGTTAAGGGCCTTTGTAGTAACTCATTTAATGCCCACAATTATTTCCAGGATTTATTAAAATGATTTGGGCTATAAACTAAATCAAAACAAAATAACAAAAATAGAAAACAGAAACTAAATTAGAAAAGGGAGAGAAAGAGTTACCTGGGCCAACCTACCAGTGCAGCCACCTGGCGGCCCAAGTGGCCGGCCCAGCCCAGCCACCTCCCCTGCCAGTTGTCTTCCTCCTCTCGCCAGAAGGCAGAGGGGAAGCAGTGCACGGCGCTTGCGTGAGCGGGCACGCAGCTGCCTGCCTGGCCTCCCTGGCCAGCGCGACGCTGGGTTCGTCCCCGCATGGCCTTCGCAACCCCCTCGACCGCCTCCCTCACTCTCCCAGAGCTCCTCTCCTCCTCTGTCTCTCTCGCACGCAAACCACCGAGCGTTGTAGTCGCCGCCGACGGGCGCAACCGCGGCACTGCCTCCCCCTCGCTTCCCTGACCAGCTCAAGAGCTCCGCCTCGGCCCCCTCTTCCTCTGCACCGAGCCGCGCCCCGCCGGAGGCCCTGCAGCGTCGTCCCCGACATCGTCTTCAACCTCTGGCCGCCGGCAAACTCTTCGGGGATTCGTGAGCTCCAGTCCCTCCCCGGCCTCGCCGTTGTCTCTACCGGATTCTCCGTGAGCCCCTGCCTCTTTCCCCTCTTTCCCCGTGCTCTCCCGCGCCTCCTAGCCACCGTGGCCATTGGAGCCGATTGCTCCTCGCCGCTGGCCATGTCGCCACCGCGGCTACGGCCGTGCAAGCTCGCAACCGAGCGCGCCACCGTGCTCAGCACGTTCCCAGGAGTCGACCGCGACCACCCGCGGCTCCTGCCGTCCCCTGCAACGCCGACCCACTCAACTCCCGAACTCCGGCCGCCGCGCAAGTCGCCGCCGCCGTCGTTTTAGGCCACTAGAGCTGCTGCTGTGAGTACCACTGGACGCGGACGAGTCTCCTCAACACGTGGAGCCTCTCCGCCGTGCAAATGGTTGCCTGTGGGCGATTCCCGAAGCCCTCCGCCGTCTTTGTCATCGCCGGCGACGAGCCGTGGACCAAGTCCGGCGAGTTTGACCCCTTTTGACCACATTTGACCCCGTGTGGGCCCCAGTTGACTTCCCCTTGAGTCTATGACAGGTGGGGCCGGCCTGTTAATTAGGATAGGATTAGTGTTAACTAAATATTAGTTAGACTAATGACCTGACACGCGGGACCCATAGGTTAGAGTTGACCGTGCTGACGTGGCTGTTGACTTGACCCCACATGTTTGTGACCCAGACATCTCTGTCTCACTGACCAGTGGACCCCACTGGTCAGGTTTGACCTGGACCGACTCCTGTTGACTAGCTGACGCCACAGTGACCTCATGCTGACTCAGTAATGCCTTTTCTGGATTTATTCTTTTACAGGAAATTCCAGAAAGTAGCTAAAACTTCTAAAATTCATAGAAATTAATCCGTAACTCAAAATGAAATAAATTATATATGAAAAATTATCAGAAAAATCCAAGGAATCTGTTTACGGCATTTTCATTCATGTTTAAGGAACTTAACCTTGCTGTTTAGTGTAAAACATGATAAGGCATTATTTAAATTCATAATTTGAATTTGGGGTTGAACCTTTGGTTCAATATGACCCAAATCCATCTAGTTGTAGTTGCATTAGGCCAACACACTTATATTGCCATGTTATGAGCATGCATCATATTGTGCATTGCATTGATTGGTTTTCCTTCTCTGTTGCCGGTATTTGTCCCCTCTCGGTAGACGATGTTCCGACGTTGTGATCGTTGACACTGATGAAGACTCAATGCTATCTTCGGAAGTGCCAGGCAAGCAAAACCCCCTTGTTCATTCCGATACAAACCAACTCTCTCGCTCCTGCTCTCTTTTACTGCATTAGGACAACAACGAATCATGTGTTACTTGTTGCGGTAGCTGAACCCCTTTGTCCTCTGCATGACCTGTCATTCCACAGTAAATAGATGAAACCCACTAGCATGAGTAGGAGTTGTTTGAGCCCTGTTGTGCCTACTCATTCTTGCTTGTTTCTCATGCCTGCTAGTGCTTAGAGTTGAGTCAGGTCTGATTCATCGGGGATGAACTGGAATGGTGATGAACATGTCCTATTGTGTGTGAGCTAAGTGTGTGAACACGATTTGGTAAATGTATTGGTGAGAGGCCATGTAGGAGTACATGGTGGGTTGTCTCATTGAAGCCGTCCTCAGGAACTGAGTTCTGTGTTTGTGATCCATGAAACAGCTACTACCATGCATTGGGCCCTGAAATATGACCCCGCTCGACTTCTTAATCACCCTTGTCCTCTGTCCAGGAGTTGCAAGTAGTTTCTGGTGTTTGTAGTATGCTGGGGGCCGCACGCAGCGCTGACCATAGGGGTGGGCTGTGTTGCGGTAGGCACGTGGCACGGTGTACCGATTCGCCCGTTTGGTGTCTCGGGAACCCTGCACACATCGTTCGGGGCCGTTAGTGCAAACATCGGCCGGACTCCCTGCGGATGGAACCCGAATAGGCGATAAACCTGGACTAGAGACTTGAGTGTTTAGGTAGGTCGTGGTCTACACCCACGTCGGCTTTCGCTTGAAGTCTGCCGAGCACATGTCGTGTGCAGACGCTAAGTGGCGGAAACATGTATGAAGAAGTACACCCCTGCAGGGTTAAGATCATCTATTCGAATAGCCGTGTCCGCGGTAATGGACTTCTGGGTTGCCTATAACAGTTCATAGATAAGAGAAAGTGGATACTCTAAAATACGCAAGATAAGCGTGAGTGCTATGGATGGCCTTCTCGTAGGGAGACGGAAGTGGATCCATAGTGGTGTATTGATATGGTGAATATGTGGACTCGTGTGCGCCACCTCAAAAGAGTTACTTGCAGTCGTAGTTCAGGTTAGCCACTGAGTCAAAGCTGGCTTGCTGCACTCAAACTCCACCACCCCCATTATTGATACTGATGCATATGTAGTTAGTTCTGATGTAAGTCTTGCTGAGTACATTTGTACTCACTTTTGCCTATTTTATGTTTTGCAGAGAGACGTCAGTCTCGCTAGTAGTTCCGTGTGGACTTCGACGTTTAGCTTGATACCTCAGCTACGATCTTGTGCCCTCGACAGGATCTGGTAGATAGTCAGGCTTCTCAGCCTTTTTCATTTGTAGATGTCTGTACTCAGACATGTCAAGCTTCCGCATGTGCTTTGACTTGTATGCTCTGAATGTTGGGTCATGAGACCATGTTTGTAATATCTCGCTCCTCGGAGCCTAATGAATAAATACTTTGAGTCATAGAGTTATGTTGTGATGCCATGTTGTATTTACTCATATCGGGCATATTGTGTGTATGATTGAAATGCTTGGTATGAGTGGGATCCGACTATCTAGTTGTTTATCCTTGGCAGCCTATCATATGGGGAAATGTAGTCTAGTGCTTCTGAGTGATAGTAGTCCGCTACAGCCCTGTTCATCGGAGTCCTGCTAGCCCAGCACTACTGCTCGGAACACTTGACTGGCCGGCATGTGATTCACGTCGTTCCTGTGTCTGTCCCTTCGGGGAAATGTCACGCGGTGTTATCCGGAGTCCTGCCTAGCCTGCAACAACCCGGGTTACCGGAGTCCTGTTAGCCTAGTGCTACAGCCCGGATTTATACGTTGTTGACCGACATGCTCGATGTGATTCATGTATGCCTGTCCTCATGGGTTAGTGCCTCCTTGGGTTCACGACTAGCCATGTCGGCCCGGGTTCTCTGTCATATGGATGCTAGCGACACTATCATATACGTGAGCCAAAAGGCGCAAACGGTCCCGGGCCAGGTAAGGTGGCACCCGTGGGAATACCGTGCGTGAGGCCGCAAAGTGATATGATGTGTTACATGCTGGATCGGTGTGACTTAGGATCGTGGTCCTGACATGGTGCGCCACTAGTATGAATATTAGGGATTATTTTTTTCTTTTCTGATATTTTCACAGGTTACAAAATATATTATTGGACAGAATTTAGACAATACCACACAGCAACAACAGATTCATCGAATACAATAGAAGATTAGTCTCCGAATACAATTCATCATATTAGTCTCCGAATTCAAAAGACCGAACAAAGATAGAACATTACAAGTCTCGATATCGCGAGTAGCGAGTTTGTCTTCACATTACAAGTCGATATCGATCATCTAAACTACCATCACATAGAAGAGAGCTGCGGTCATCACGACGAGCATCATCATGATGAAACTGGTCGTCATCCGGTTCCTCCAACGCTCCCTCCTCTCTCCCGCTAGATAGCGTGCGTATCTAGATTCCGCCTCCGCCCTAGTGGTGTACCCTTTGTAACTGTTACCGCTGAAACGGTGAACCTGTCTCCGACACTCCTCCCAGTCATCGTAGACTCCGGGAACCTTACCCTTGTACACGACATACGACGGCATCTCTATGCACTAGCCAAACAAAACGTTAGTAGCAATTCACAGACAATACATAAGCAATATATAAGTATGCAACAAAAGGATCGAAAGAGAAAAGCAAGACATTAATAGCATGATTCATGGTCCTACTAATAAAATAGCATCGATTACATCTAAGTTGAATGACTATCCAAACCAAAGAGACATACAAGTTCATTAAAGTTTAATTACAACATGAGCCAATCGATGTTTCAGAACTACACATAGCATCACTACTTTCGACTCGACTCAAGGGACCGGAGCGTGGATGAAGCCGCCATCTCTCGTGATGGTCATGAAATCGCGGGCATTGTCAACCTGCCTTTGTAGCGTTGTGTCTATCTCATTGTTGGATGGTTGATATCTGACGTTGAACTGCCCCGAGGTACGAAGGACATCTTGATGGATGATTTCTGCAAACTCCCATTGGATGCGAAAGAATTCTTGTCAGATGTCCGTGTCCTGGATTGCCGACAAGCTCGCGGCCCAATCTTTGAGATTATTTGGTAGCAGAAGGTGATTATGGTCCCGTACGATCACCCGCATGTGATGGAGGGCGTAGTAGGCATCCTTCTGACCGCCAGGCGGCTGCTTGACGCAGCAGAACATCGTATTGTGGGCGAACATGTGCTTGCCGTACCTACGAACTGGCCTGGTGAAGGTGCCTCCAGATTTGGCGTAGCCAGGGAGAACATCATCAAGAACTTTCTTGATATTTGTGTAGTCTTTCTTCGATTGACGGTCCGAGTCGAAATACGTGGCCATGGAATATTTTGGGCTTAAGAGGATGAGTGTGCAATGTGTGTCATTGCACAAAACACGGAATGTTAGAAAAAAGATCAAAATCTAAGAAATCATATGTTACGGGGCGGTGAGGGGACGACTTACTCGGGAAAGTAAGGCACGAGGAAGTTATCCTTATCTGGGTTTGCCAGAATGACGCCTTCGAGGTAAGAACTCATGACTTGCTGGTCCCCAGCGCTGCCCAAGATCTTGGCACGCATGTAGAAGGGGTCGACTATCATGATGTCCGGGGTATTATCTCTAAGGATCCGCATCTCCATACTCAGCGAAAATAGCTGAACGAAGGTGTAGTGCAGAGGATGAAGGTTAAACATAGCGAAGATGTCATCAAACCGCAGGACGATCGTGCCCCCGATGGAGTTATCCACAAAGCCCTTGCCCTTTGGCACCTTGGCCACGAAAACCGGGTATGCCACATCATTCTCGGAGAGATGCCGCTTCTCCAAAGAAAGAACACTATCATGCAGACTCCGCATAGCACCGGTTGCAGCATTGAGCATATTAGTCGGTAGCATCGGCCTACCCGCCACATGCACCCTCCTCGAGATATCCTTAGGTGAAGGTGGCCCGTCCTAAGCACGGATCGTACTCGGTGCCAGCTGGCTCGCACCCTTGTTACTCTTTCTTTTCCGTCCCTTCTTCTTCTGCTGTAATGGGACCGAGTTCTGCTCATAGACCGCCTTCTTGAGTGTGTTGGGGCTGATGATATTTCGCACCTCGGCTATCTGAGGCTCGGTGAAGTCGGTAGCTGGAGGCGTCTCCTGAGAACTGAATGCCAGACGAGCCTGTTGCAATTGGGTTTCTCTGTGGTACCAGCTAGATCGCGATCGTCTTTTGTAGGGTTGGGTTCTTGAGAAGGAGGCCCCAAGAATTCTTCATCGTACCCATGTTCGGCAAAGTACTTATCGACGTTGGTAAATGTACCATCGTCGTTGTCGTCGTCGTCCGGATCCTGTGCCATATGCATGTTCGGATCCTGTGCCATAGGGATGTTCGACATGTCCGGTAGCGTTGCGGCGGTCTTGCCATGGCTTGGCGCCGGCACGACTGATGGTGTTGTCTTTGGGGTGGTGTCCCCCGCCCCCAAACGAATCTGGCTCTTCGGCCAAAGCAGGGGCCAGCTTAGGCAGGCGCTGAGGGTCAACACATCATCTTCGTCGGCCTCGGCGGGTCGAATCGGAGGTAATAACTCGTCGCAACCTGGCAGCACCCGAACCAGTTGAACCCTATACACGGTGGGTGGCATCGGATTACCGTGGAACACGGGGTTGCCTGGTTGAACGATTCTGCCCTTGGCGACATCGACCAACTCGTCGTTCACGAAGTGCAGGAGAGTGCACGGAACGTCGGCGGCGCCCTGCGAAAACATGTAGGGCGTCAGGGATGCCCAGTCAAGGGCAAGGAGATGAAGTCCTCGGCCGAGAGGCTTAATTAGTTACCGTGATGGTGTCGAGCTCGGCTAATGTCGAGGCACCGCCAACGGTGGGCGTGCAATTGACAAAGGGGCCGCTTGCTGCCGAGGTGCCGGCCAGTGTACACCCAGGTGCATTAAGCTCCAATGCCCGTGCCGGCGTCGGAGACACCAATACCGCCTCCGCCGGAGACACCAATGACGCCGCCTGCACGTTGTGCGAGTTGCTGGCCGTGAAGATGGGAATCGGGGGCGGCACCTGTTGGCCGCCCGCAATCCACGTCCTCAGCCCATGAATCAAGGTAGGCATAATGCCAGTGAGCGTCGATCCCAGCTGTTGTTGCACTTGCTCTTGGACAATCTCCGGAATCCGCGCCACTTGTGCCTTGAGTTCTTGAACCTCGCGCGACTAGCTTTCCGAGCTAGTCTTTCTCTCCTTTCGCCCACCTACGTTATAGTATGATGACCATTTTTTGGACAAGCCTTTGCCGGCCACATGACCAGCTGACGACGGCTTACTGAGCTTATCCTTGTTTTTCATTACGTTCAACGCCCTATTTAGAGTGTTGTCCCAAGGGGTGCTCTGAGCTGACCCCGCCCTACTGCTTTCAGTCTCCTGCGGAAGGAATGTGAACCATTTAGAAATTTGGCTTCATTAATTAGAATGCAACCATATGGAGCTAATTACACGGGGGTGTATTCCTTACCAGAACAAGCTCAAGCACCCTGGTCTTTGGATCTGTGGTAAGCTCCTTTGTTATCGGGTCCTCCTTGTACCGGGCCCTGACATAGTTCCTAGTCTGCTTGTCACGGTATTTCTTGAAGCGGGGCGGTAGGCCTTGCTCGACACGCTGCGCGTCCTCCTTGTCCCATATAGGCTCCGCCACTCTGTAACCGTCGGGACCGAGTTTGTGTTCCCCTAAGTTCAACTCCCGCATTTCTTTCCCCACTGACTTGATTCGGAGGTTGCGCTGCTCTCGCACTTGATCTTGAACTCCTTGTAGTCATCTTCGCTGATCGAAGGATTTTTCGCCTTGATCTTCTCATAACTATCACCTTTGTCAATCATTCTCTTCACCGCGCTTCTCCAAGTAGACAGGGCCGTGCTCATCCTCGTGAGGGCGGCACTGTTCACTTTATTCCCTGAGAGGCGTGTGTTTTCAAATTCAGCGGGGAACTTGTATCGTTCGTGCAGCTTCGTGAAGAGGAGGTTGCGCAAATTCCCTCGGTCCTTATGCCTTAGGTTCTCGGTGTTGATCGAGACGGTGCTCCGGAGAATGCATCCGAGCTGAACCGGGTACCCCTTGACTATTTGTTTGGGCGCCGTTGGATGCCCGTCGGAGTTCACTTCAGTAAATTCCTCCTTGACGGTGCGGAGCACGTTCAGGCGCCGGTCCTTCCGTTGCCTCTTTGGTTGGCTGCCATCTGTGTGTGCGCTGCCATCATCAGTGGTGGCATCCTCAGCGGCACCATCAGTGGTGGCATCCTCGACGGCACCATCAGTGGTGTCATCCCCGACGCCACTAGGGGTTGTGTAGTCAGGATCGGTGTCTTCTGCGACGTCCTCATAGCGGTGAGGTTCTTCCTCCATCTCCTGGGACAGCTCCCAGAATTGCTTGCCGCCCGAACCGCCGCCCTCATCATTGTGGGCCATGTTTCGCTCTAAATAGGAAAAAAGTTTGGTCAAAAAGTTGGTTATTGTCAAGGAAAAAGATCATGGTCTCATCATTTAGGTTTTGTCGACACCGAGGCATCCTAAAAGCTAAGCTTTTATCATTTAGGGTTTGTCGACGCCGAGGCACCCTAAAAGCCTAAGCTTTCATCATTTAGGTTTTTATCGACACCGAGGCACCCTAAAAGCCAAGGTTTTATAGTTTAGGGTTTGTCGACGCTGAGGCCCATGCATAACACAAGAGGTAGTTGATCCTACTTAATTAAGTACTAAGATACCCCATCCCATGCATTAGTAGCAAGTACCCCATATGTCCAATTTTTAGCAAAGTCATGCTAAAATTCACGGAAAATTTCAGCATGACCTTGGCAGTGGAGAAGTATGCGAGGGGGCAGTGGATCTGGCGAGGGAGGGACGAAGGGATCGGGCGAATAGCTATAGGGGGGAAGACTAATGGCGCACCCCCTGGCGGTGCGCCATTAGAATGTTTTTTTATAGCAATGGCGCACCACTAGGACGGTGCGCCATAAGTAATCTTTTTTTAGATAGCAATGGCGCACCAGCCAGCGGTGCGCCATAAGTAAACTTTTTTTTGTTGCATCTAATAATTTTTTAGAAAATGAATATGAATATGAAACAGTAATAAATTTTTATGAAAACAATAATAATTTTTTAAAAAATATCATCAGATTTGTTATTTGAAAATATTTATGAATATAAAAAATATCATCAAATTTGTTATTTGAAAAATATCATCAAATTTGTTATTTGAAAACATAATCAAATTTGTTTTTTTTGGATTTTTAGTTGCATTCATTTGTGACGGTGGAGCGGGGGATGGTGCGGGGGTCGTCGGCGGTGGTGGAGCGGGGGAGGATGCGGGGGGTGCTCGGTGGCGAGGGGGTCTGACGAGGGGGGATAGCGATCGAGATGGAGGGGGATCGAGATCGAGTGTCCTCATGAATATTCAATATTTTTTCATGAATTCAAAAAGTGCCCATGAAATTTAAAAATATTCATGAGTTCAAAAAGTGCCCATGAAATACAATCGAGAAATGAAGGCTACAATTTAAATACAATCGATCTTAGCTAGCTAGCTATCTATTCACAATCTTCTTGCCCTTCTTTTTCGCAAATGGAGTTCTTCGTGGAACGGGCGTCCTTTAGGTAGGGTGGTCCTGCTTCTTCTTGTGGTGTATGCTGCTACTTCATCGTCGTTGTCATGTTCCATCTTTGGGTCGCCGTACTTGTTGAAGTCTTGCTCATTGGCGACTCCATCCATTCCGATGATCTTCCTATTGCCTCTCCTCACAACAACACGACTGGGCTTTGACGGGTCGGTAATGAAGAAGCATTGGTCCACTTGGGAAGCCAGTACCCATGGCTCATTTTTCGCGGTGACGTTTGCGCCCGCGGTCTTGGATTTGGCTTCGGGTATAACCATGGTGGTGAAATACCGGTCTTCTTTTAGGACGCTCTTGGCCCATCTGACACGGAACATGGGGACCTTCTCTCCAGCGTAACTCAGCTCCCAGATCTCCTCGATCCTTCCGTAGTATCTGTCCTTGTCGTTATCGATGTAGGATTCCATCGTTACCCCGGAGTTCTAATAACCATCGCTCTTCATGTCCTTGTCCTCGATGTAGAATGTGTAGCCGTTGATATCGTACGCCTCATAGGTCATCAGGTTGTGCTCGGCGCCCTGTGACAAGGCGAATATGAGTTGTTCTTCCGCGGAAGAATCCTCATGTAAAGGGTATGACAAAAGCTTCTGCTTGAACCAACGCGTGAAACATGAGTTGTTCTCTTTGATTATATCTCCGTCCGTCCTATGTTGGCCTCGGTCATTGTATGTCTTCTCAATAAAGGTTTTGTGCTCTACCACCCAAGGATCGACCACGTCTATGTGTTGTAGCGCGACTAGGTTTGCTCTTTCAAAGTCGGCGAGTCGACCCTCGAAGTTGACATGCATTTCGCGGCGACCCTCGCGGTGACCCCATCCAGCGAGCCTGCCGAGGTGCCTGTTGACGGGCAGACCAATGGGGTTCTCGATGCCTAGATAATTCGTGCAGTAGGAGATGCACTTTTCGGTCAGAAAGCCCCTGGTTATGCTTCCCTCTGGACGTGACATGTTGCGAATATATCCTTTGATGACACCATTCATCCTTTTGAACGGCATCATGCTGTGCAGGAACGTCGGCCCGAGTTGGATGATATCCTCCACGATATGGACCAGAAGATGCACCATAACGTCGAAGAATGCGGGCGGGAAGTACATCTCAAGCTCGCATAGTATCACCACGATCTCTTCATGTAGCCTTCTGAGTTGCCTCACGCCAACCGACTTTCGAGAGATGACGTTGAAAAAGTTGCATAGGCCAAATAGCATTTCACGGACATGTGCGTCTATGATCCCACGGATTGCAAATGGAAGTATCTGCGTCATCAGCACTGTGTCCTGCTTTGCCTCATCATCATCATCATTAGCGTGAAGCTCCACCCTGATGCCCATTGATTTCAAGTCTGCCCTTGCTTTCGGCCCATCTTTGGTCCTCTCTGGCATGTTGAGCAAGGTACCAAGCAGACTCTCGCACACGTTCTTCGTGATATGCATGACATCAAGGCTATGAGGCACACGGTGGATCTTCCAGTACGGCAAGTCCTAGAGAACAGACCTCGTTTTCCATACCTTCAGCAGCGGCTCTGGCGCCTTTGGCTTCTTTCCCGGCTCTGGCGCCTTTTGCTTCTTTCCCGGCCATGGGCAATCTTTCCAATTTTTCAACAGCTCGTCTATTTCCTCGCCGCTCATCGTACGCGGGCGTCTTCGGGGTTCGGTTTCACCATCGAACAGATCCTTGCGTTTTCTCCACGGGTCATCGTCGCGAAGCCACCTTCGATGTCCCATGAACAAGGTTTTTGAAGACCCGGGATCTCTATCTAGCTGGCGATACGTTGTGTCATCCATGCACCTGATGCATCCAGAAAATCCGTGGACCACCTGCCCCGTGAGATATCCGTAACCGAGATAGTCGTGCACCGTCGTGAGCAGTGCGGCTCTCATAGGGAAAGATTCTTTCTCTGCGGCGTCCCACGTATTGGCTGGCGTTTTCCACAGCGTGTCTAGCTCGTCTTTCAGCAGCCCCAGATACAGATTGATGTCGTTCCCTGGTTGTTTCGGCCCTTCAATTAGCATACTCATGTGAATGTACTTCCTCTTCATGCACAACCAGGGGGAAGGTTGTACATCAACACAAACATAGGCCAGGTGCTATGTGTGCTTCTCTGGCTGCCAAACGGATTGACTCCATCGGTGCTCGCGCCTAGCACGATGTTCCTTGGATCGTTCCCAAATTCTGGGTCTTCGAAGTTCAACGCTTGCCACTGGCTCGCATCCTTAGGGTGACTCAGCATCTTGTCTTTTTTATTTATCTTCGGATCATTTCCGTCATCTTCTCGCTTCTTCTCCTCCCTATCCGCGTGCCAACGCAGGAGCTTTGCTACCTTAGGGTCCGCGAAATACCGTTGCAGACGAGGAGTGATCGGAAAGTACCACACCACTTTTCGAGGAGCTTTCTTCCTCTTCTTGTATCGAGTGACGCCGCACACCGGACATATGGTAGACTCCGCGTGCTCGTCCCGATAAATGATGCAATTGTCCATGCACACATGGTATTTCACGTGCGGTAAATCCAGAGGACACACGATTTTCTTCGCCTCCTCGAAACTGGTCGGGCACTTGTTCCCCTTGGGAAGACGTTCGTGCCAGAATGACATGTTCTCGTCGAAGCATGCGTCGGTCATTTTGTGTTTTACCTTCATCTCCAGAGCCATGAGCGTTACTTTCAGGCGGGCATCCTCGGGTATGCATCCTTCATACAATGGAGTAACCGCGTCTATATCCAGTTGATCCAGCTTGTCTTTCTCTCGGGCGGCAGCTCTTGCGTTATCCGTCTGCTTGAGAAGCAGCTTAGAGCTGAATATGAGGGTCCTGCACCCAGCCTCCATCGTCGTCTGCTCTGGCATCTTCATCTTCATGATCATGCCCTTCGTCTTGATCTTCCTCATCATCATGTTCGGCATCTTCTACATGATGACTGTGTACAGCATCACCGTCGTGATCATGTCCTGGAGATTCTTCGTGTTCTCGCCCGCCCTCGCCGCGGTGGTTGTCTTGCTGCCCTTCCTCATTTCTTGCCCGGCCCCCATGGACGACTTCATAGTCATCTTCATCACCTTGCCACCGATAGCCATCCATGAAACCACGCAAGAGCAGGTGGTCCCACACCTGCCCGAAATCCAGGTCCGCAATAAGGCTCTTCAGCTTGCATCTTCGACACGGACATCTTATCTCCGTCTCGTTCTTTTGAAGCATCTCGGTCTTTGCGGAGCTCAAAAACCTATTCACGATGCCTTCAGTCATCGTGCGGACCATGGTCGCCTATGGGGTAGAGCAAAACGATATTTTAGAACCAAGAAAAATTTTGGCATGACTTTCCCTAAAAATAGGACCAAAAAGAATGCATAGTGCCAAAATTCTCGCTGAAACGGAAATGAATCAACATTCCGGAAAAATATTGGCAACTATCGCATTTCAAATACTGGTACCTGCAAACACAAGCATATATGCAACACCACAAACATATGCAACACCACAAACATACATAGGTCTAGCTAGGCCATAAAAAGTGCATGTGCACGTTGTTGGAGGGAGAAAAAAAGTAGATCTACAACATAAAGATAGCTTTCCCCTTACTTACCTATCAAAAAAAGGTAATTTAACCACTTAATTTTGATGAATCTATGGTGCAAATGACGTGAGGAGGAGGAGGCAGCCGACACAAGCTTCGAGGAGGAGGTGGAGAGAATGAAGTGGGGAAAGTGAGTGTGTAGGTGTGGCTATCCAAAATATCTAGCTGGTCCCAGGTTACTAATGGCACACCACCCACAAATGTGCCATTAGTAACCCTGGTTACTAATGACGCACCAGCTTGCGGTGCGCCATTAGTAGTTTCGCAAAAAAAATAGTAGTGGCGCACTGTGTGGCAGGTGCGCCATTACTAGTTAAACTAGTAATGGCGCACTGTGCCCTGGTGCGCCATTAGTATTTTTGGAAAAAAAATTGTTACTAGTGGCGCACCGTGTGTCTGGTGCGCCATTAGTGTCTACCACACTAATGGCGCACCAACTCATGGTGCGCCATTAGTATATAGTAGTGGCGCACCACATTTCTGGTGCGCCATTAGTGGCCATATCATCTATAGGCCTTTAACTAGTAGTGTAATGTAGGCATGTATCCCGAATATAGTCATACGTGCTTATGGAAAAGAACTTGCATGACATCTTTTGTCCTACCCTCCCGTGGCAGCGGGGTCCTATTGGAAACTAAGGGATATTAAGGCTTCCTTTTAATAGAGTACCGGACCAAAGCATTAACACTTAGTGAATACATGAACTCCTCAAACTACGGTCATCACCGGGAGTGGTCCCGATTATTGTCACTTCGAGGTTACCGGATCATAACACATAGTAGGTGACTATTGAATTGCAAGATAGGATCAAGAACTCATACATATTCATGAAACATAATAGGTTTAGATCTGAAATCATGGCACTCGGGCCCTAGTGACAAGCATTAAGCATAGCAAAGTCATATCAACATCAATCTTAGAACATAGTGGATATTAGGGATCAAACCCTAACAAACCTAACTCGATTACATGGTAAATCTCATCCAACCCATCACTGTCCACCAAGCCTATGATGGAATTACTCACGCACGGCGGTGAGCATCATGAAATTGGTGGTGGAGGAAGGTTGATGATGACGCCGGCGACGGATTCCCCTCTCCGGAGCCCCGAACGGACTCCGGATCAGCCATCCCGAGAGAGATTAGGGCTTGGTGGCGGTTCCGTATCGTAAAATGCGATCAATCCTTCTCTTTAATTTTTTTCTCTCCGAACGTGAATATATAGAGTTGGAGTTGAGGTCGGTGGAGCTCCAGGGGGCCCACGAGGCAGGGGGCGCTCCCAGGGGGTAGGCCCCCCCACCCTCGTGGACAGGGTGTGGGCCCCCTGGTCTTGATTCTTTCGGCGTTATTTTTTATATATTCCAAAAATATTCTCCGGGAAGTTTCAGGTCATTCCGAGAACTTTTATTTCTGCACAAAAATAACACCATGGCAATTCTACTGATAGCAGCATTAGTCTGGGTTAGTTCCATTCGAATCATGCAAGTTAGAGTCCAAAACAAGGGCAAAAGTGTTTGGAAAAGTAGATACGTTGGAGACGTATCGAACGCTCCTGAAGAAGAGTTGAAATTGAGTGTGTTGAGAAAGTCATTTCGTCCCCACTGAGGAATGCAGTAGAAATGCCCTCCAAGCCTAGTGCGAATAAGAATGGAAAAGATGAGAGTGAGCCTAGCCCTCCCCGGAAAGAATCAACCCCTATCCCAGCCTCTGATGAACATGCTTAGATGGATGTTGACATAGATCAAGCTCCTCGTTCCGATGACATTGTCATGGGAGAAGAAGAGAAGAAAGTGGTGCGGGGCATCCTTCCATCATCCCCATGGACTCTACACCAACACATCAAGAACCACGTGGACCCGTGATAAGAGCTAGAGCATGCGCAATGGAAACCGACGTGAACTCCTTCCTACTTGACATGCATGTGGATACAAGTGGAACTTGGTTGCTACCTCACCAAAATGCTCTATGTTTCATTAGGTATGAAGAGGAACACTCCCAAGCAGCTAAGGAGCATCACCTAGGAGTAGGAGAAGTACCCCAAGTTCGCACGGAACAAGAAGGAACCAAACAGGAGCTGGACACGAAGTCCCAGGAGACCCCGTGCCCATGGGCTACACATGGAGCTACGGCTATAGCACCCCGTGCGCACAGGCATGTACAATGTGCACGGAACCCCCATGCGCACGGGCCCTATAGGATGGTCAGCTGACTTCGGGTTTTGGGCCTCCACTTCATCCACCTCGCCCCCAAGCCTATATGTTCTGTACCTAGGGTTATGTTTAGGGTTAGCAAAAAAATATGTGAGATATTTGAGAGCTTTGCTCCTTCTACCCCTCCATTGGAGATCAAGGCCTCTTAGGAGAGGATCCACTTGAGGATTTCAATACCTCCTCTTGGAGAAGACTACCATCACCCAGACCTCATCTCTTAGGAGTGGGAAGAACTCTACCTAGTACTTGTTTCCTTTGATTGTGCTTGTACTCTTGGGGATCTATGTGTTTGCTATTCTAGTGGATGTGTGATTGGGTATTGTTGGATTGAATTCCTCTCTGTGTTCTTGGTGTTCATCCCTTTTTCCCCTCCAAGTGTGAAAAGATCCATCTTAGGGTTTCACCCTACAACATCTTGGTATCATGAGCAAGGTTGATTCACATCTTGGAGTCCCTACCCCCATTTGCTAGCTTGGTTTTGTTGTTTTTCGTCCTAATTCAAAAATCCCCACAAAAATAGCCCCAAAAAATATCTTGCAATGTGTTGGATCTTGTGAGATTTGGTTGATTTGATCCACAAATTTGGTGTTTGACAAGTGGATCTACCCCCTACCACCATTCCATCCATCAACTTTGGCCGAATTTCGCGAAATCCCCACGGATCTGGAGTTGTTCATCCGCTCGCAGTGCACTCCATGCACAGGACCCCGTGCACACGGGCCCTAATGCACACGGGCATCACTTACCCCTTGTGCACGAGCCTTCCAGAACCTATCGGCCAGCTGCCATTTTTCATCTTGTTGCCATTCCACCACCACTTTTTGTTCTTCCGCACTACTTCTCGTGGGTGTTTGAGCTTTTGGGTTGCGGTACTCTCGTTTCCTAAGGTGTTTCGGCTACTTAGGCGCAATTTGACTTCATCATCACCACCACTCGTCATCGTCTTGGACTCAACTTCGACATCGACCACTTTGTCTTCATACCAATCATAAGCAAGGACGGTAACCTCGACGACACCATTGTATTACCGTTGCCATTACCTTGATAGCCTCGAGCCTCTTTTGCGTAGATTACCCATCGAGACTAGCAAGTTCCGAGCCACGCTTATAGTGCACCTTTAGTGTTACGCCTCTCCCGTGCATGTACTACTTGTTACCTCGCATTGTGGCTCGCATATCAAGCAATGTGGCATAGTAAAAAAAAGGAAGCTTTTAAGCAAAAGAAAAGAGAAGCAAGATCTTGTAAGCAATAGCATTGAGCCACTTTTCCTAGTTCATCATCTTGGTTCATACATACATAAGCATACTTGGGATAGTACACGACCCGTTTCTCTATTAGGTGGGTGCACAAGCGTACCTAGCCCATTAGAGCAATCGAGCTAGCGTCTCTCTAGCATCCGTAAAACAAGAGCATTTTTGTGGTTCCACCTCTTTGAGCTCATTCCTTGGTGGTGCGGATCCCATCTATCTTCCGTTGTGTGTTCCTAGTGATATCCTTGGGTTTGATCTATTTATCTTACTTGCAATTTGTGCATCTTTTCAAATTTTTCAACATCTTGACTAACATTTGCTTGAATTATTTGTGCCACCTCCTAACCGAGATCCTCCATAAGCCTTTTCCTTGTAGGTGTGAGAAACAATACCCGGTACCAATTCTACTATTATAGCATCATGTGGGTTCGTACTTGATACATCCACAATCTTCAGAAAAGGTAACTTTGGTTTTGTTCTCTCATTTTCCTACTTAACACCACTTCCACATGATGGATAGGCCTACTTCGGTGAACCCGCTCTTCGAGGATCAAGATGGCGAACGCGACTACGTCACCAAGAATCACTTCTTCATTGCACAACAAGCTCTGTATCAAGAGAGTGAAGCCTTGGCTGATCGCATCGAGCAACTTGCCACCGACCTACAAAAATCGAAAGCACGATAACTGGACTATTCGGATGCTAAGCTCTCCAAACAAATGGATGAATTCCGCAACATGATCGTGAGCCGTGCATCTTCCTCAACCTCTTCACCAAGACGGCGCCATTCAAGTCGCCACTCATCGCCATATTCTTCTTCCAATGCGAGTCCTCCTCGACGCGACGATACTCAAGACCACCAAGCGCAAGAAAATCCGTTCCATGGCAATGGCCTACAAGACCGAGTTCAAGCACGTGAGCAGGTGTGACGCCAAGAACGAGAAGCCATGGATCAGGAACAACTACCGCCACATCGTCCACATCAAGCATCTCAAGATGGTGCAATCCGGCAAGAGCAACAAAGCCGTGAAGCTCAAGCTTAGACGGCTCAAGATGCACTCCGAGAGTCCACTCGAGCTATTTCCCAATGCAACCGTCAAGTACGTGAGCAAGAGGAAGCCCTTTGTCAAGCACGACAAGAAGAAGCCGCTCGACGTGAAGAACAACAAGAAAGGCGAACCCGGGTACATATGCCTCGACCTCCACTACGCTAAGAGCTCAACCACGATGAAGACCCTCCTCCACGTCAAGAGCAGCACCAAGTGGATAGAGTGCTTAAATACCCTCCTCCATGCCAAGAGGGATATAAACATCATCAGTATGATGAAGAACTCTACTACGGCAAGCTCAAGTTCACCATGCCCAAGTTCTCAGGACGCAATGATCCCGAGGAGTACCTCTCATGGGCACTGAAAGTCGACAACATATTCTATCTTCACAACTACGGTGAGGAAAAGAAGATCGCCATGGCATCCCTCGAGTTTCAAGACTATGTCCTCATTTGGTGGGAGCAAGTGATCGAGCAACGCCACGAGAAGGATGAGCTAATACGACTCCAACGTATCTATAATTCGTGATTGTTCCATGCTGTTATATTATCAATCTTGAGTGTTTTATAATCATTTTATATCATTTTTGGTACTAACCTATTGACATAGTGCCAAGTGCCAGTTGTTGTTTTCTGCATGTTTTTTACATCGCAGGAAATCAATGGGCCCTGATTGACATAGTGCCAAGTGCCAGTTGACGGAGTCCAAACGCAACGAAAGTCCACAGAGATTTTTTTGGACCAGAAGCAACATAATGGGACCTGGTTGTGCCTGCGGGGATGCTCCGAGGAGAGCACAACCCACCAGGGCGCGCCAAGAGGCCCAGGCATGCCCTGGTGGGTTGTTCCCACCTCGGGTGCCCCCCGGACCGCCTCTTTGCTCTATAAATACCCCAACATTCCCAAAACCCTAGGGGAGTCGATGAAATATTGATCCAGCCACCACAGAGTCCAGAACCACCAGATCCAATCTAGACACCATCACGGATGGGGTTCACCACCTCCATTGGTGCCTCTCCGATGATGCGTGAGTAGTTCTTTGTAGACCTTCGGGTCCATGGTTAGTAGCTAGATGGATTCCTCTCTCTAGCTGAATTCTCAATACAATGGTCTCTTGGAGATCCATATGATGTAACTCTTTTGCGGTGTGTTTGTTGGGATCGATGAACTTTGAGTTTATGATCAGATCTATCTTTTTATATCCGTGAAAGTTATTTGAGTTTCTTTGATCTCTTATATGCATAATGACTTATAGCCTTGTATTTCTTCTCCGATATTTGGGTTTTGTTTGGCCAAGTTGATCTATTTATCTTGCAATGGGAAAAGGTGCTTTGTAGTGCGTTCGATCTGCCGGTGCTTGATCCTAGTGGCAGAAGGGGAACCGACACGTATGTATCGTTGCTACTAAGAATAAAATGATGGGGTCTATCTTTACATAGATAGATCTTGTCTACATCATGTTATCATTCTTATTGCATTACTCCATTTTTTCATGAACTTAATACACTAGATGCATGCTGGATAGCGGTCGATGTGTAGAGTAATAGTAGTAGATGCAAGCAAGAGACGGTCTACTAATCTTTGATGTGATGCCTATGTAATGATCATTGCCTGGATATCGTCATGATTATTTGAAGTACTACCAATTGCCCAACAGTAATTTGTTCACCCACCGTTTGCTATTTTTCTCGAGAGAAGCCACTAGTGAAACCTACGGCCCCCGGGTCTCTTTCTCATGTATTTGCCTTTGCGATCTACTTTTCCTTTGCATTTATTTCCAGATATATTAAACCAAAAATACAAAAATACGTTGCTGCGTTTTATTTCTATTTATTTTATTTGGCGTTCGATCTATCAATCTACTACAATTTATCTCACGCCTGTTTGCCTATCTTGAGGCGCCGTACCCCAGAAGGGATTGACAACCCCTTTAACACGTCGGGTTGCGAGGATTTGTTATTTGTGTGCAGGGGATGTTTATGTTGTGTTGCTTGGTTCTCCTACTGGTTCGATATCCTTGGTTTCATATCCAAGGGAAATACCTACCGCCGCTGTGCTGCATCATCCCTTCCTCTTTGGGAAATACCAACGTAGCTTCAAGCGACATCAAAAGGAATTTCTGGCGCCGTTGCCAGGGAGGATCTTCAACATATACCAGGTTCCTAATCACAAATCTCATCTCCTCGCAATTTACATTATTTTCCATTTGCCTATCATTTTCCTCTCTCCCACTTCACAAAAGTTTGTCGTTTTATTCGCCTCTCTTTCTCCGTTTTCCTTTTTCTCATCAGATCTATTCTTTGCTTGCAATCATGAGCAATTTCGGTATGGCACCAACAGATGATTGACTAACACCTAAGATTGGACGTATGGGCAATCTGGATGCTAAAACTTTTCTCTTGGGGCAAGGGAATGTTATGGGAAAAGAACGTATCCAAGAATTTTTCAATTGTATGGGAAATTTGAGTCTTGATGATGCTCCTATATTTAAAACTACTAGATCTTATGCGGATGCTATTTCAGCACTAGTTCTGAAACATGAAAGGAAAATTATTTGTACCCATCCTACTTTGCAAAGATTGTTTTTTGAGCTTCCTGTTATAAAGAATCCTAGGGCTAAAAAGTTGGCCACCCTTGTCCTTATGAATGAATTTGATTACATAATACGGGAAGCTAGGGAAATCTTTGATTTTTATGGTATGAATTGTGAAAGACCTGTGATAGATGAAATTCTTTACAATAGTGACTATGCATTAAGACATTTGCTTGGGGAAAATAAAATCTGTGATGAGAATCTTAAAAAGGAAGTCCCCGTTTTAGATATAATCCAACAAGTTTTCAATAATGTTAATCAACATTACTCTTGGATTGTTGCGGGAAATATAAAGGGTTATGATGAACACCAACTCAGGAATGCTAAGGTTTCTATGGATAATATGTTTTATGTTGTGTTTAAAAAACCCCATGATGAAAACACCTCTAAGAAAGTTAAGAAGAAAGATGACAAAACTTAGATCCTTGCTTTATGCCTAGCTAAGGGCGTAAAACTATAGCGCTTGTTGGGAGGCAACCCAATAAAAAAAATTGTTTTTGCTTTTTGCTTTCTGTTCTTGAGTGTTAGCACAATTATGCTACTATTATTATTGTGTTTTTTGTGTTTTAATTAGTTTTTGTGCCAAGTAGAACCAATAGGATCTTCTTGGGTGATAGTTGTTTGATCTTGCTGAAAAAAACAGAAACTTTAACGCTCACGAAGACAATTCTTATTTTTTATCAGAGCGCGATAAAATGCAAATTCTTTTTGAAGAAGATTACTATACAAATTAACCAAGTCTTCCTAGTTTTTTAGAATTTTTGGAGTTACAAAAGTATTTGAAATAGTCAGATTGCTATAGACCGTCCTGTTTTGACAGATTCTGTTTTCTTTGCGTTGTGTGCTTATTTTGATGGCTCTCTGGTTTTCTTTGATGGGTTTTTGCCATAGAAAAGTTGGAATACAATAGATATAATGCAAAAACAAAATATGAATTGGTTTAGTACAGTACTTATAGTAGTGGTTTACTTTCTTATACTAACGGATCTCATGAAGTTTTTGTTGAGTTTTGTGTGATTGAAAATTTCAAGTTTTGGGTTATGTTACGATGGATGAAGGAATAAGGAGTAGAATAGCCTAAGCTTGGGGATGCCCTGGCATCCCAAGCTATTATCCAAAAATGAGCAACCAACTAAGCTTGGGGATGCCCCCGAGTGGCATCCCCTCTTTCTTCTAACGACCAATGGTATTTTACTCGAAGCTATATTTTTATTCAACACATGATATGTGTTTTGCTTGGAGCGTCTTGTATGATTTGAATCTTTGCTTGTTTTATTTTATGTTTTAAGTCTTGATCCCTTGCTGGAGACACTTATTTGGGAGAGCCAAAATTATTTCATGACTTGTTAGAATTGCTCTCTATGCTTCACTTAAAAAAATTATGAGCTATGGACTTGCTCTAGTGCTTCACTTATATCTTTTTGAGAACGGTGTGCTTAGTATTTTTGAAGAAATGCTCTCTTGCTTCACTTAGATTTGTTTGAGAGTTAGTAAAATTTTGAAGAAATTCTCTCTTGCTTCACTTAAATTAATTTGAGAGAAAGAAAAAAATTATGCTCATGATCTTCACTTATATTTGTTTGAGCTTATGAAAAGCAACACATGAAAATTAGTCCCAAAGTGATAGATATCCAAGAAGGATATAATAAAAACTTTCATGAAGATCATTGGACAAAATAAACTTGATTCTTAATAATAGTTTTGAGATATGATGATGTGATATGTGAGTTATGTTGATGAGTAATTATGATTTAGTAAGAATATTGGTGTTAAGGTTTGTGATTCCCTATGCAAGCACAAAAATCAATAGTCATGCAATGAAATTATATCCTACTTGTGGTGCATTATTCGGTGTTAATTATTCTTAATGCTTGCTTATGATATTATCCGTTTCTTGGTTGGTCACTTCTACATCTTTTGCTAGCCTTCATTTTGCACTAAGTATGATCTCTACTTGTGCATCCAAAATCCTTTAAACCAGTTTTGCCTCATGAGTCCACTATATCTACCTATATGCGGTATTCTTTTGCCATTCTAAGCAAATTTGTATGTGCCATCTCTAATTTTCAAAATAAACTTGTCTTTTGTGTGTTCGTTTCGCTCGCGGAGCGGTGAGGGGTGGCTGATATTTTCCATGCTAGATGTGTTATTCTCACGATGAGTGTTTTATTCACTTGTTATTGCACGTGAGTAAGGCAAAGGTATTAGGGATGCCCTGTCCCGAAATGAAAAATGAATTTACTTTATGTTGTCAAATAATAAATTCCTTGGAAAGTGTTGGTATGGAGGGCAACCGTGGATACGGCTAGCCATGGAAAGTCAAAGTGTGGTTGAAAAAGGAATAAACTTTATTTTCTGTTTGGGAACCGCCTATGATATATCTAGAATGGAAAGTGTTGGGAACTCTTAAGTCGTTTTCGTTGGTGGGATGGATACACCTCCCAAAATGTTTTTATCTCTAAGTTTTTCGCTTTGAGCTCTGGCACCTCTACAAATCCCTACTTCCATCCGCGAAGGGCATTTCTTTTACTTTATGCAATTTTTATTTTGAATTTGAGTCTCCATCTCCTCTTACAAAAGAACCAACTAGGAGGCAATATGATCATACTTAAGTATTGGGTGTAGCTAATATGCAAGTGTGTTTCATGAATGGATCAATGGTTGAGCATGATGGGCTAAGGATAACTTATTTTAGCGTTGATATTTTGAAAGACATGGTTGCTTGTTGATATGCTTGAGTATTAAATTATCATGTCAAAACTATACTATTGCTTTGAATCACATAAAAGTCCAAATGTCCATGCTATAAAGAAAAGATTATGATATGACATGTTAGGAAACATTCCACATCAAAAATTCTATTTTTATCACTTACCTACTCGAGGACGAGTAGGAGTTAAGCTTGGGGACGCTGATACGTCTCCAACATATCTATAATTTTTTATTGTTCCATGCTATTATATTATCAATCTTGGATGTTTTATAATCATTTTATAGTCATTTTATATCATTTCTTGGTACTAACCTATTGACATAGTGCCAAGTGCCAGTTGCTGTTTTCTACCTGTTTTTTACATCGCATGAAATCAATATCAGACGGAGTCCAAACGCAACAAAACTCCACTGAGATTTGTTTGGACCAGAAGGAACATAATGGGCCCTGGCTGCGCCTGGGGGTGCTCTGAGGAGAGCACAACCCACCAGGACGTGCCAGGAGGCCCAGGCGCGCCCTGCTGGGTTGTGCCCACCTCGGGTGCCCCCCGGACCGCCTCTTTGCTCTATAAATACCCCAATATTCCCAAAACCCTAGGGGAGTTGACGAAATATTGATCCAGCCGCCGCAGAGTCCAGAACCACCAGATCCAATCTAGACACCATCTCGGATGGGGTTCACCACCTCCATTGGTGCCTCTCCGATGATGCGTGAGTAGTTCTTTGTAGACCTTCGGGTCCGTAGTTAGTAGATAGATGGCTTCCTCTGTCTCGCTGAGTTCTCAATACAATGGTCTCTTGGAGATCCGTATGATGTAACTCTTTTGCGATGTGTTTGTTGGGATCGATGAACTTTGAGTTTATGATCAGATCTATCTTTTTATATCCATGAAAGTTATTTGAGTTTCTTTGATCTCATATATGCATGATTCCTTATAGCCTCATATTTCTCCTCCGATATTTTGGTTTTGTTTGGCCAACTTGATCTATTTATCTTGCAATGGGAAGAGGTGCTTTGTAGTGGGTTCGATCTTACTGTGCTTGATCCCAGTGATAGAAGGGGAACCGACACGTATGTATCATTGCTACCAAGGATAAAACGATGGGGTCTATCTCTACATAGATAGATCTTTTCTACATCATGTCATCGTTCTTATTGCCTTACTCCATTTTACCACAAACTTAATACACTAGATGCATGTTGGATAGCGGTCGATGTGTGGAGTAATAGTAGTAGATGCAGGCTGGAGTCGGTCTACTAATCTTGGACGTGATGCCTATCTAATGATTATTGTATGGATATCGTCATGATTATTTGAAGTTCCATCAATTTCCCAATAGTAATTTGTTTACCCACTGTATGCTATTTTTCTCGAGAGAAGCCACTAGTGAAATCTACGGCCCCCGGGTCTTTTCTTTATCATATTTGCCTTCAAGATCTATTTTTATTCGCTTTTATTTCCAGATCTATTAATCCAAAAACCCAAAAATACCTTGCTACAATTTTTTTTCATCTCGCGTTCTCGCGAGATCTATTTATACAATCTACTGCAATTTTATCTATCTTCTTACCCGGGAGGGATTGACAACCCCTCTTTTACATCGGGTTGCAAGTATTTCTTCTTTGTGTGCATGTACCGTTTACATAGTGTTGCTTGGTTCTCCTACTGGTTCGATAACCTTGGTTCCATATCTGAGGGAAATTCCTACTGCCGTTGTGCTACATCATCCCTTCCTCTTTGGGGAAATACCGACGTAGCTTCAAGCGACATCATGAGCCACCCATCATGACTTGGACACAAATGAAGGACATCATGCGTGCTTACTTCGTGCCTACATACTATACATGAGATCTCTTCAAGAAGTTGAAACTCCTCAAGCAAGGCACGAAGACGGTGGAAGAATACTATCAAGAAATGGAGATCGCCATGATACAAGCTAATGTCGAAGAAGATGATGAGCAAACAATGACACGCTTCTTAAACGGCCTCAACCATCCAATAAGGAAGATCGCCGATTTCCAACCCTACTCCCACCTTCTCAAGCTAGTTTATCAAGCGACCAAGGCGGAGCGGCAAGTACAAGAAGACTTCAAATACGCCAAGTACTCATCCAAGACCTACGGTTCATACACTCAAGCTACCTCTACTACGACTTCGGCACCTCCTGCCTCGACTAGAGCATCACCAAGTATCGGCACAAGTCAAGTTCCAAGCAAGTGTCGCCTTCCTCGACTCGTCCTCCGGCAAGCACCTACAAGAACAAGACTTCTTCTTCATCGGCACCACCGGACGATCCCGTCAAGACAAGTTATCTCAAGTGCTTCACATGTGGTGGCCGTGGACAGAAGTCTTACCAATGCATCAACCGACACACCATGATTGCAAATGACGATGGCACGTACGACTCCATGAGTGAAGACGAGATGGAAGCTCTCGAGCACGTCGCCATGCACCGTCAAGTGAACAAAGAAAAAGATGCTCAAGTCCATTGTGACAATGATTCAAGTCCCGCTCTCGTGGTCTCCAAGGTCTTGACACTTCAACACCAACAAGACAAAGAACAAAGGTGTCACATGTTCCACACCAAGGCTGGCATCAACGAGCGCTCTGTGAAAGTCATCATTGACGGAGGAAGTTGCCACAACTTGGAAAGTGAAGAGCTATGTTCCAAGCTACAATTGGTCAAGAATAAGCATCATCACCCCTAGAAGGTCCAATGGCCCAGCGACTCTGGCGCCATACAAGTGGAGAACACCGTGCAAGTTTTGTTCAAGATCAGCGCCTATGAGGACACCTTGGAGTGTGATGTGGTTCCTATGTCCGTGAGCCATCTTCTCTTGGGAAGACCTTGGAAATTCGACCGCGGCGTCATCCACAATGGGAGAACAAACCACTATAGCTTCAAGATGAAGGGAACGGAGTACGTGTTACGACCTATGTCACCAAGCCAAGTGATCACCAACAAGCAAGCATCCACCCATCATGGAGAGACTAGTGAGAGAGTGAACCACCACAAAGAGAGTGGGTGCCACAAGCCCAAATTGAGTGACCCTTCCCAAGAGAGAAAAACTTAATCCTCCTAGACACAAAAAGAGAGGTGAGAGAAGTGTGTGAGAACCCATCGAGTCATCCACTATGTCCTAGTGTGCAAAGATGAGGTGGCAAAGACTAACACTCCTAGTCCTCTTCCTCTAGTGTTGTCTGATTTGTTGCAGGAATTCGACGATGTCTTCCCCGATGAGCTACCTCCCGGTCTTCCTCCTATACGTGGCATCGAACATCGGATCGACCTTATCCCTGGGGCACCTCTTCCTAACAAGGCTCCATACCGCGTCAACCCCGAAGAAACCAAATAAATACAAAGGCAAGTCCAACATCTCATAGACCATGGACATGTGCGTGAAAGTTTGAGTCCTTGTGATGTACCAGTCATTCTTGTGCCAAAAAGAGACGGTAGTTTTTGCATGTGTTCCGATTGTAGACCCATCAATGCTATCACCGTTCGATATAGGCATCCCATTCCATGCCTTGATGATATGCTAGATGAGCTTAGTGGTGCCACTATTTTCTCAAAATTGATCTTAAAAGTGGTTATTATCAAATCCGCATACAAGAAGGTGATGAATGGAAAACCACTTTCAAAACGAATTTTGGTTCGTATGAGTGGTTAGTTATGTCTATGGGTTTATCGGAAGCACCTGGTACTTTCATGCGTGTTATGCATTATGTGCTTTGTCCTTACATGGGAGTGTTTGTGTGGTCTAATTTGACGACATTCTTGTGTTTAGCAAATCCCTCAAAGAGCGTGTAAAACATCTTAGGGTGTTTTACAAACTCTTAGAAAAGAGCGTCTTTATGCCAATATGGAAAAATGCACTTTTGGTGTTGACAAGATTGTTTTCTTGGGCTTTGTTGTGTCTTCCAAGGGTGTTCATGTTGATGAGTCTAAAATTGAAGCAATTAAAACTTGGCCCCAACCCACTAATTTGCAACAAGTGCGTAGTTTCCTTGGTCTAGCGGGTTTTTTATCGTCGCTTTGTGAAAGACTTTAGCACTATTGTCGCACCGTTGCATGCTTTGAGTAAGAATAATGCACCCTTTGTTTGGGGTCCATCTCAATCTACCGCATTTGATGAGCTCAAGTCTTTGCTTACACATGCCCCAATTCTTGCATTACCTAATTTCAACAAAAATTATGAGGTTCATTGTGATGCTAACGGTAATGGAATTGGTGGAGTTTCGATGCAAGAAAAGCGAGCCATTGCATATTTTAGTGAAAAACTTTCCGGTCCTCAACTTACCCATCCCATTTATGACAAATAATTGTATGCTTTAGTGCGAGTATTACATGTTTGGGAGCATTATCTTCGCCGACATGAATTTGCCATACATACCAATCATGAGACACTAAAGTACCTTAAAGGTCAAACCAAGTTGAATAAACGGCATGCTAAATTGAGTGAATTTATTGAATCTTTTACTTATGTGATCAAGTACATTAAGGGCAAAGAAAATGTTGTGGCGGATGCTCTTTCCCGCATATGCATGCTAGTTACTCAACTTGAGTTGAATGTTATTAGCTTTGAACATGTTAAAGATCTTTATGCGCATGATCCTACATTTGCGATTCCTTGTGAAAATGTCTTGCTAACACTTGTTGGGAGAACTATTATCTCAAGAATGGTAACCTTATGCGTGCTAAAAAACTTTGTATACCCGAGTCTTCGCTTCGTTTGTTACTTTTGCAAGAGGCTCACGGCGGTGGACTTATGGGACATTTCGGGTGCGACAAGACCTTTGCCACACTCTCCTTCAAGTACTTTTGGCCAAAGATGTTCCACGACGTGGCACACTTCACCAACAAATGCTCTACATGCCGCAAAGCTAAGTCAAAAGCCCAATCTCATGGTTTACATATGCCACTTCCAATTCCATATCAACCATGGGAATATTAGTATGGATTTCATGCTTGGTTTGCCTAGGACTCAAAATGGAAAGGATTCCATATTTTTTTGTGGACCGATTCTCAAAATGGCACATTTCATCCCATGTAACAAGATAGACGATGCTTCACATGTTGCACATCTCTTTTGTAGGGAAATCTTGAGGTTGCATGGAGTGCCAAGGACCATTGTGTCGAACCGCGATGTCAAGTTCCTAAGCTACTATTGGAAGACAATATGCGCCAAGCTCGGCATCAAGCTACTATTCTCGACGGGCTATCACCCCCAAACCGATGGCCAGACGGAAGTAACCAACCAGACGCTATCTACTCCTCCTACGCGTGGTGATAAAGAAGAACATCAAGGAGTAGGAGGAGTGCTTACCCATCGCTGTGTACGCCTACAATCGAGCTCGACACTCTAATTCTGACAAGTCCCCCTTCGAGGTTGTCTACGGATTCAACCCATTTTCCCCATTACCTCTTCCGCTCCAAGAACACGCAAACATGGATGCTAGTGCAAGGGCAAGCTTTCTCAAGAAGATACAAGGGCACGATCGAGCGTCAACTACATCGCATCGCCACTAAGCTCAACATCAACAAGACACCAATGGTGTTCCAACTGGGAGATCTCGTATGGCTTCATCTTCGCAAGGTCCGCTTCCCCAACAAGCGCAAGTCAACACTACTACCATCAGCCAACGGACCCTTGAAGGTACTATTACGCTACAATGACAATGCCTACAAGATCGACATCCCACATGACAAGTACAACGTAAGCGACATCTTCAATGTTGTAGGATCGAAAGTATGTCTAGAGGGGGGTGATTAGACTACTTGAGCAAATAAAAATCTATCCTTTTCCCAATTTTAGTTCTTGGCAGATTTTAGCAACTTAGCACAAGTCAAGCAATCAACCTACACATGCAATTCTAAGAGTATAGCAGCGGAATGTAACACAATTGCATATGAAGGTAAAGGGAGGAGTTTGAGGGAGAAAACGCAATGTTGACACGAAGATTTTTTATCCGTGGTTCCGATAGGTGGTGCTATCGTACATCCACGTTGATGGAGACTTCAACCCACGAAGGGTAACGGTTGCGCGAGTCCACGGAGGGCTCCACCCACGAAGGGTCCACGAAGAAGCAACCTTGTCTATCCCACCATGGCCGTCGCCCACGAAGGACTTGCCTCACTAGGGTAGATCTTCATGAAGTAGGCGATCTCCTTGCCCTTACAAACTCCTTGGCTCAACTCCACAATCTTGACGGAGGCTCCCAAGTGACACCTAGCCAATCTAGGAGACACCACTCTCCAAGAAGTAACAAATGGTGTGTTGATGATGAACTCCTTGCTCTTGTGCTTCAAATGATAGTCTCCCCAACACTCAACTCTCTATCATAGGATTGGATTTGGTGGAAAGATGATTTGAGTGGAAAGCAACTTGGGAAGGCTAGAGATCAAGATTTATGTGGTTGGAATGGAATATCTTGACCTCAACACAAGTGTAGGTTGTTCTCTCTCAGAAAATGTATGTCGGAAGTGTAGGCATGTTCTGATGGCTCTCACCATGAATGAAGAGTGGGTGGAGGGGTATATATAGCCTCCACACAAAATCTAACCGTTACACACAATTTACCAAACTCGGTGGGATCGAATCATGAAACTCGGTCGGACCAATTTGGTTCATAATGTGACCGTTAGGATTTTCGGTGGGACCGACGCGTCAACTCGGTGAGACCGATTTCATTGGGGTTAGGGCATAACATAATCTCGGTGAGACCGATTACACAAACTCGGTGAGACCAATTTTGGTAATAGACAAATAGAGGGTTGGTCAGGCAAACTCGGTGGGACCGATTCGCTCATCTCGGTTGGACCGAAACGTTACGAAAGGGAAACAAAGAGTTTGCATTGCAATCTTGGTGGGACCGATCGCTCATCTCGGTGTGGCCGAAATGTTACAAAGGGAAACAGAGAGATTACAATCCCATCTCAGTGAGACCGAGATCCCTATCGGTGAGACCGAAAAGACTAGGGTTTCTGGCAGTGGCTATGTCAACTGAACTCGGTGGCGCCTGATACGTCTCCGCGTATCTATAATTTTTTATTGTTCCATGCCAATATTCTACAACTTTCATGTACTTTTGGCAACTTTTTATACTATTTTTTGGGACTAACATATTGATCCAGTGCCCAGTGCCAGTTCCTATCTGTTGCATGTTTTATGTTTCGCAGAAACCCCATATCAAACAGAGTCCAAACGGGATAAAAACAGACGGAGAATATTTTTGGAATATTTGGAGAATATGGGAAGAAGAATCCACGTGAGACGGTGCTTGAGGTGGCCACGAGGCAGGGGGGCCGCCCCCCTGGGCGCGCCCCTGACCCTCGTGGTCCACTCGTAAGGCGGTTGCTGCCCTTTTTTGGCCGCAAGAAAGCTAATTTTCAGAAAAAAAATCTCAGCAAAGGTTTCAGTCCAGTCGGAGTTATGGATCTCCATATATATACGAAACGGTGAAAGGGCATAATACCAGAACGCAAAAACAGAGGGAAACAGAGAGACAGATCCAATCTCGGAGGGGCTATCGCCCCTCCCATGCCATGGAGACCATGGACCAGAGGCGAAACCCTTCTCCCATCTAGGGAGAAGGTCAAGGAAGAAGAAGAAGCAGGGGGCTCTCTCCCCCTCACTTCCGGTGGCGTCGGAACGCCGCCGGGGCCATCATCATTGATAACCCACAAGTATAGGGGATCGCAACAGTTTTCAAGGGTAGAGTATTCAACCCAAATTTATTGATTCGACACAAGGGGAGCCAAAGAATATTCTCAAGTATTAGCAGTTGAGTTGTCAATTCAACCACACCTGGATAACTTAATATCTGCAGCAAAGTGTTTAGTAGCAAAGTAATATGATAGTAGTGGTAACGGTAGCAAAAGTAACAGTAGCAAAAGTAATATTTTTGGTGTTTTGTAGTGATTGTAACAGTAGCAACGGTAAAGTAAATAAGCGAAGAACAGTATAGGAAAAGCTCGTAGGCATTGGATCGGTGATGGAAAATTATTCCGGATGCGGTTCATCATGTAACAGTCATAACATAGGGTGACACAGAACTAGCTCCAATTCATCAATGTAATGTAGGCATGTATTCCGAGTATAGTCATACGTGCTTATGGAAAAGAACTTGCATGCCATCTTTTGTCCTACCCTCCCGTGGCAGCGGGGTCCTAATGGAAACTAAGGGATATTAAGGCCTCCTTTTAATAGAGTACCGGAAAGCATTATCACATAGTGAATACATGAACTCCTCAAACTATGGTCATCACCAAGAGTGGTCCCGATTATTGTAACTTCGGGGTTGCCGGATCATAACACATAGTAGGTGACTATAGACTTGCAAGATAGGATCAAGAACTCACATATATTCATGAGAACATAATAGGTTCAGATCTGAAATCATGGCACTCGGGCCCTAGTGACAAGCATTAAGCATAGCAAAGTCATAGCAACATCAATCTCAGAACATAGTGGATACTAGCGATCAAACCCTAACTAAACTAACTCGATTACATGATAGATCTTATCCAACCCATCACCGTCCAGCAAGCCTACGATGGAATTACTCACGCACGGTGGTGAGCATCATGAAATTGGTGATGGAGGATGGTTGATGATGACGACGGCGATGAATCCCCCTCTTCGGAGCCCCGAACTGACTCCAGATCAGCCCTCCCGAGAGGTTTTAGGGCTTGGAGGCGGCTCCGTATCGTAAAACGCGATGGTTTCTTCTCCTTGATTTTTTTCTCTCCGAAAGCAAACATATAGAGTTGGAGTTGGCGTCGGAGGAGCTCCAGGGGGCCCACGAGGTAGGGGGCGCGCCCTAGGGGGGAGGGCGCGCCCCCACCCTCGTGGACAGGGTGTGGGCCCCCTGATCTTTATCTTTTGCAAGGATTTTTTATTATTTCCAAAGAGACGTTCCGTGGAGTTTCAGGTCATTCCGAGAACTTTTGTTTCTGCACATAAATAACACCATGGAAAGTCTGCTGAAAACATCGTCAGTCTGGGTTAGTTCCATTCAAATCATGTAAGTTAGAGTCCAAAACAAGGGCAAAAGTGTTTGGAAAAGTAGATACGACGGAGACGTATCAACTCCCCCAAGCTTAAACCTTTGCTTGTCCTCAAGCAATTCAGTTGACAAACTGAAAGTGATAAAGAAAAACCTTTACAAACTATGTTTTCTCTTGTTGTTGTAAATATGTAAAGCCAGCATTCAAGTTTTCAGCAAAGATTATGACTAACCACATTTGCAATAACTCTTAGGTCTCATGTTTACTCATATCAATAGCATAATCAACAAGCGAGTCATAATAATAAATCTCGGATGACAACACTTTCTCAAAACAATCATGATATGATATAACAAGATGGTATCTGGCTAGCCCTTTCTGAGACCGCAAAACATAAATACAGAGCACCTTTAAAGATCAAGGACTGACTAGACATTGTAATTCATGGTAAAAGAGATCCAATCATAGTCATACCCAATATAAATTAATAGTAATGGATGCAAATGACAGTTGTGCTCTCCAGCTAGTGCTTTTTAATAAGAGGGTGATGACTCAGCATAAAAGTAAATAGATAGGCCCTTCGCAGAGGGAAGCAAGGATTTGTAGAGGTGCCAGAGCTCTGTTTTGAAATAGAGATAAATAATATTTTGAGCGGCATACTTCCATTGTCAACATAGCAACCAAGAGATGGTGATATCTTCCATGCTACACACATTATAGGCGGTTCCCAAACAGAATGGTAAAGTTTATACTCCCCCTCCACCAACAAGAATCAATCCATGACTTGCTCGAAACAACGAGTGTCTCCAACTAGCAACAGTCCCAGGGGGAGTTTTGTTTGCAATTAATTTTGTAGTGACCCGATCTCAGATGGTCAAGTCTCTATGCTTCAGTGTCATCCCTGGATCGGTAATGCTGACACGCATAGTACTCGAAGGATTTATAGCAGAGTAGCAATCACACACTTATTACATCGAATGTCTCAAGAGAGAACTTATTACAATAATATGGCTTAAGGCCATCTAATGCGATAACAGCGGAAGGCTGGGAAGATAAAGTGAGTCCATCAACTCCAATGGCATAGCTGAGCTGCACGGCAACGACCTAACGAACCTTACTCCTCGTCTGGAAAGTCTGCAACATAATACGTTGCAGCCCGAAAACGGGTCAGCACATGGAATATGCTGGCAATATAACACAGTAGAGCATGAATAGAATAATGCTATCACTACATGCATATTTGGCTGGTGGAAAGCTCTATGGTTATAGTTTTTGCGAAAAGCCAATTTTTTCCTATAACAAAGGAATATATTTTAATTTAACTATCATGGTGGTTGAAACATTGAGAAGGTACCCCCAACTCAATCCCAAATTAAAGTAATTAACAACCCAACAATATTAATTAAAAGTGATGAGATACATGCGATAACCCAAGTACTAGATACTCAAGATTGTCCATAACCGGGGACACGGCTAACCATGATTAGATTGTACACTCTGTAGAGGTTTGCGCACTTTCCCCACAAGACTCGACCGCCTCCGTTGGATTTCTCGCACTGCATGGTGTTTGAGAAACGGATGACCGAGACACAGTCTTTCAGAAACATTGACTCTCTACTCCAGACAGACCATACCAAACCTACATCCCACTACCTGCTGATCTGCCTCTTCAAGAGCTTCACGTAACTTACTCAACTATGCTAGAGCCCATAATAGCTTGTGGCTACACATGGAAGTTTCTAGCGCGAATCATCTCAGTTCCCTTTGAGCCTGGGTGGCGGTCCATAGGAAGATCACACGGGTACCCCGAGATTTCCAAAAAAATAGACAACACTGGGTTCCCCAGGTGCCTCAATCCACCCAGATGTTTAATTAAGTTGCCACCTTAAGTTGAACCATTAATTAACAATCTCACATCTGTCATGGATTTCACTCAAACCCAAATCACGTCTACGAGCATAACATGGCATAGCAATATAAGCAACGCGTAGAAGTAACTCCCAAGGTTTGATAGTAACAGGGCAATAAGTTCTACCTCAATAACTACTTCCCAACCCACAAGTTGGAGTTGATTTTTTCTCCTTGATTTTTTTCTCTCCGAAAACAAATATATTGAGTTGAAGTTGGCGTCGGAGGAGCTCCAAGGGGCCCACGAGGTAGGGGGCACGCCCTAGGGGGGAGGGCGCACCCCCACCCACGTGGACAAGGTGTGCCCCCCCTGGTCTTCCTCTTTTGCAAGGATTTTTTATTATTTCCAAATAGACATTCCGTGGAGTTTCAGGTTATTCCGAGAACTTTTGTTTCTGCACATAAATAACACCATGGAAAGTCTGCTGAAAACAACGTCAGTCCGGGTTAGTTCCATTCAAATCATGCAAGTTAGAGTCCAAAACAAGGGCAAAAGTTTTTGGAAAAATAGATACGACGGAGACGTATCAATCATCACCGAGATCTACACCAACACCTCCGTCATCTTCACCAACATCTCCATCACATTCCCCCGTCTATCTACAGTGGTCCACTCTACTTGAACATGGTGCTTTATGCTTCATATTATTATCCAATGATGTGTTGCCATCCTATGATGTCTAAGTAGATTTTCATTGTCCTATCGGTGGTTGATGAATTGCTATTATTGATTTAATTTTCTTGTGGTTATGTTGCTGTCCTTTGGTGACCATCATATGAGCGCGCGCGTGGATCACACCATAGGGTTAGTTGTATGTTGATAGGAGTATGTATTAGAGGGCAAGAGTGACAGATGCTTCAACCTAGCACAAAAATTGATGCATACATGATTGAAGGGGGACCAATATATCTTAATGCTATGGTTGGGTTTTACCTTAATGAACGTTAGTAGTTGAGGATGCTTGCTAATAGTTCCAATCATAAGTGCATAGAATTCCAAGTCAGGGATGACATGCTAGCAATGGCCTCTCCCACATAAAACTTGCTATCGGTCTAGTAAAGTAGCCAATTGCTTAGGGAAAATTTCGCAACTCCTATCACCACTTTTCCACACTCACTATATTTACTTTATTGTGTCTTTATCTAAACATCCTGTACTTCTTATTTATGCGCTCTTTATTATCTTGCAAACCTATCCAGAAACACCTATAAAGTACTTCTAGTTTCATACTTGTTCTAGGTAAAGTGAACGCTAAGCGTGCGTAGAGTTGTATCGGTGGTCGATAGAACTTGAGGGAATATTTGTTCTACCTTTAGCTCCTCGTTGGGTTCGACACTCTTACTTATCGAAAGAGGCTACAATTGATCCCCTATACTTTTGGGTTATCAAGACCTATTTCTGGCGCCGTTGCCGGGGAGTCATAGCGTGGGGTGAATATTCTCGTGTGTGCTTGTTTGCTTTATCACTAAGTAATTTTTATTTGTTGTTCTTAGCTGTTCTTTATCATTAGATACGGATATGGAACACGAAATACCAAAAAAATTAGGTGTACTTGCTACACATGGAGATGGGAACCTCCTAAAACCCTCGATGATCATTATGTGAAAAATATTATGTACCACTTTGATAATCCTAAGAAAACCTCATTCAATTATGTAATGGGAGACACGTTGGACCAACTTGAATACTTTAGGGATTATTGCTTGACTCAAAAAGGGAAACTATTATGGGATCAAATTTATATGTTGAAGTGGTATGCTCGGCAAGTATGCTTGAGATATGATTATACTTGTTGCTCTAGGATGAAGGCTCCACACCTTCCCTTTTCATGCAAATTTAATGATAATAAAACCTTAGCTTCTTATGCTAATGATATATATGATTACTATGATGTGGAACAAATAGAAGAATTCGTTGCTTTTATGGGTGCTTATGAAATTGAATATATGTTCGAAGAGTTTGAAAATCTTTATGATGCTGTTTATAGACCTAAAAATTTAGCTATCCTTAAATATTGCTATGCCAATTATGAATTCAATTCTGATATTGATGCATTTATTAAGTAAGTCTCCGCTATCCAAGAAGAGACTAATATTTTGTTGGAGCCTATGGAAGAAGAAATTGATGGAACTGTGAGCTCATTGGAGGAAAAAGATGATGAGGAGAGCGAAGAACAAAAGGAGGAAAAGCGGATTAGCTACCTGTGCCCACCTTCTAATGAGAGTAACTCTTCAACTCATACATTGTTTAATTTCCCTTCGTGCTTACCGAAGGATGATTACTATGATGATTGTTATGATCCCGTTGATTCTCTTGAAATATCCCTTTTTATGATGCTTGCTATGCTTGTGGCCAAGATGCCAATATGAATTATGCTTATGGAGATGAACTTTCTATAGTTCCTTATGTTAAACATGAAATTGTTGCTATTGCACCCACACATGATAGTCATGTTATCTTTTTGAATTCTCCAAACTACACTATATCAGAGAAGTTTGTGATTATTAAGGATTATATTGATGAGTTGCGTTTTACTACTACACATGATGATTTTGATAGATATAATATGCATGTGCTTGCTGCTCCTACTTGCAATTATTATGAGAGAGGAACTATATCTCCACCTCTCTATGTTTCCCACATGATAAAATTGCAAGAAATTGTTTATACTATGCATTGGCCTTTACTATGTGTGCATGAATTGTTCTTCTATGACATGCCGATGCATAGGAAGAGAGTTAGACTTTGTCATTACATCATATATGTTACTTTGTGCTCACTACTAAATTACAAATCATTGTTAATTCAAATTGGCTTTGATATACATTGGGATCCGAGTGGATCCATTACTTGAGCACTATATGCCTAGCTTAATGGCTTTAAAGAAAGCGCTGCCAGGGAGACAACCCGGAAGTTTTAGATAGTCATTTATTTCTATTGTGTGCTTTTATATAGTTTAAAAACAAAAAAATAAAGAGGGGAACCCAAAACTTGTCAAAAAGAAAAGTGAAAGTGAGATAGACGAGCATTGTGAAAGTGGGGGACGTCCTTGAACTTTGTTCATGCCCATGGAAACTTTGTGAATCTTAATTACAGAAACTTTTCAACAAAAATAATTATCCCCTTGTACAATTCCGTTGACTTATAAAAATAATGTGCCAAGGTTTGCCTTTAGGATGTTTACAATGCTTGTTGGTTTGTGCGGTGTAGGACACAAACTTTGGTTGTAGTGCGCGAATTTTAATTTTTTTACTGGAACGTCAAACGGCTCTGATTATTTTTGCACTGTCTTTCTATACAAATTTTGTATTTTTCCGAATTTTTGCAGAATTTTTCAAGTATCATAAGTATGCTGAATGTTCAGATTATTACAGACTGTTTGTTTTAGACAGAATCTGTTTTTGATGCATAGTTTGCTTGTTTTGATGAAACTATCGATTTATATCAGTGAATTAAGCCATAGAAAAGTTATATTACAGTAGACATAATGCAAAAAAAATATGAATTGGTTTTCAACAATACTTAGAGTAGTGATTTGCTTTATTATACTAACGGATCTAACCGAGTTTTCTGTTGAAGTTTTGTGTGGATGAAGTGTTCGATGATCGAGAAGGTCTCGGTGTGAAGAGAAGAAGGAGAGGCAAGAGCTCAATCTTGGGGATGCCCAAGGCACCCAAGTAAATATTCAAGGAGACTCAAGCATCTAAGCTTAGGGATGCCCCGGAAGGCATCCCCTCTTTCTTCAACAAGTATAGATATGTTTTCGGATTCGTTTCGTTCATGCGATATGTGCAAATCTTGGAGCGTCTTTTGCATTTAGTTTTCATTTTTCTTTTATGCACCATGCTGGTATGAGATAGTCCTTGGTTGATTTATAGAATGCTCTTTGCACTTCACTTATATCTTTTGAGTATGGCTTTATAGAATGCTTCATGTGCTTCACTTATATCATCTGAAGTTTGGATTGCCTGTTTCTCTTGACATAAAAAACCGCCATTTGTAGAATGCTCTTTTGCTTCACTTATATTTGTTAGAGCATGGGCATATCTTTTGTAGAAAGAATTAAACTCTCTTGCTTCACTTATATCTATTTAGAGAGATGACAGGAACTGGTCATTCACATGGTTAGTCATAAAATCCTACATAAAACTTGTAGATCACTGAATATGATATGTTTGATTCCTTGCAATAGTTTTGCGATATAAAGATGGTGATATTAGAGTCATGCTGGTGGGTAGTTGTGGATTAGTAGAAATACTTGTGTTGAGGTTTGTGATTCCCGTAGCATGCATGTATGGTGAACCATTATGTAACGAACTCGGAGCATGATTTATTTATTGATTGTCTTCCTTAGGAGTGGCGGTCGGGGACGAGCGATGGTCTTTTCCAACCAATCTATCCCCCCTAGGGGCATGCGTAGTAGTACTTTGCTTCGAGGGCTAATAAACTTTTGCAATAAGTATATGAGTTCTTTATGACTAATGTGATTCCATGGATTATACACACTCTCACCCTTCCATCATTGCTAGCCTCTTCGGTACCATGCATTGCCCTTTCTCACCTCGAGAGTTGGTGCAAACTTCGCCGGTGCATCCAAACCCCGTGATACGATACGCTCTATCACACAAAAGCCTCATTATATATTCCTCAAAATAGCCACCATACCTACCTATCATGGCATTTCCATAGCCATTCCGAGATATATTGCCATGCAAGTTCCATCATCATCATATTATGACTTGAGCATTTATTATCATACTGCTTTACATGATCGTAAGATAGCTAGCATGATGTTTTCATGGCTTGTCCGTTTTTTGATGTCATTGCTACGCTAGATCATTGCACATCCCGGTACACCGCCGGAGGCATTCATATAGAGTCATATCTTTGTTCTAGTATCGAGTTGTAATATTGAGTTGTAAGTAAATAAAAGTGTGATGATCATCATTATTAGAGCATTGCCCCCCCCCCCCCAAAAAAAAGAGGCCAAAGAAGCCTAAATAAAAAAGGGGCCAAAGAAGCCCGCAAAAAAAAGAAAAAAAAAGGCGCAATGTTACTATCCTTTTACCACACTTGTGCTTCAAAGTAGCAACATGTTCTTCATATAGAGAGTCTCTTGAGTTATCACTTTTATATACTAGTGGGAATATTCATTATAGAACTTGGCTTGTATATTCCGATGATGGGCTTCCTCAAATGCCCGAGGTCTTCATGAGCAAGCAAGTTGGATGCACACCCACTTAGTTTCCAGTTTGAGCTTTCATACACTTATAGTTCTAGTGCATCCGTTGCATGGCAATCCCTACTCCTCGCATAGACATCAATTGATGGGCATCTCCATAGCTCGTTGATTAGCCGCGTCAATGTGAGACTATCTCCTTTTTTGTCTTCTCCACATAACCCCCATCATCATATTCTATTCCACCTATAGTGCTATGTCCATGGCTTGCGCTCACATATTGCGTGAGTGTTGAAAAAGCTGAACCACGTTAAAAAGTATGAACCAATTGCTCGGCTTGTCATCGGGGTTGTGCATGATGTGAATATTTTGTGTGGTTAAGATGGAGCATAGCCAGACTATATGATTTTGTAGGGATAACTTTCTTTGGCCATGTTATTTTAAAAAGACATGATTGCTTTATTAGTAGGCTTGAATTATTATTGTTTTTATGTCAAATGATAGACTATTGCTTTGAATCACTCGTGTCTTAATATTCATGCCATGATTAGATACATGATCAAGATTATGCTAGGTAGCATTCCACATCAAAAATTATCTTTTTTTATCATTTACCTACTCGAGGACGAGCAGGAATTAAGCTTGGGGATGTTGATACGTCTCTATCGTATCTATAATTTTTTATTGTTCCATGCCAATATTCTACAACTTTCATATACTTTTGGCAACTTTTTATACTATTTTTGGGACTAACATATTAATCCAGTGCCCAGTGCCAGTTCCTGTTTCTTGCATGTTTTATGTTTCGCAGAAACCCCATATCAAACGGAGTCCAAACGGGATAAAAACGGACAGAGAATATTTTTGGAATATTTGGAGAATATGGGAAGAAGAATCCACGCGAGAAGGTGCCCGAGGAGGCCACGAGGCACGGGGCGCGCCTGCCCCCCTAGGCGCGCCCCTGACCCTCGTGGTCCACCCGTAAGGCGGTTGCTGCCCTTCTTTGGCTGCAAGAAAGCTAATTTTCGGAAAAAGAATCTCGACGAAGGTTTCAGTCCAATCGGAGTTACAGATCTCCATATATATATGAAACGGTGCCAGAACGCAGAAACGGAGAGAGACAGAGAGACGGATCCAATCTTGGAGGGGCTCTCGCCCCTCCCATGCCATGGAGACCATGGACCATAGGGGAAACCCTTGTCCCATCTAGGGAGAAGGTCAAGGAAGAAGAAGACGGAGGGGGCGCTCTCTCCCCCTCGCTTCCGGTGGCGCCGGAACGCCGCCGGGGCCATCATCATCACCGAGATCTACACTAACACCTCTGTCATCTTCCTCGACATCTCCATCACCTACCCCCATCTATCTACAACGTTCCACTCTCCCGCAACCCGCTGTACCCTCTACTTGAACATGGTGCTTTATGCTTCATATTATTATCCAATGATGGGTTGCCATCCTATGATGTCTGAGTAGATTTTTGTTGTCCTATCGGTAGTTGATGAATTGCTATGATTGATTTAATTTGCTTGTGGTTATGTTGTTGTCCTTTGGTGCCCATCATATGAGCGCGCGTGTGGATCACACCATAGGGTTAGTTGTATGTTGATAGGACTATGTATTGGAGGGCAAGAGTGACAGAAGCTTCAACCTAGCATAGAAATTGATGCATACGGGATTGAAGGGGGACCAATATATCTTAATGCTATGGTTGGTTTTACCTTAATGAACGTTAGTAGTTGCGGATGCTTGCTAATAGTTCCAATCATAAGTGCATAGAATTCCAAGTCAGTGATGACATGCTAGCAGTGGCCTCTACCACATAAAACTTGCTATCGGTCTAGTAAAGTAGCCAATTGCTTAGGGACAATTTCGTACTCCTATCACCACTTTTCCACACTCACTATATTTACTTTATTGTGTCTTTATCTAAACAGCCCCTAGTTTTTATTTACGCTCTCTTTAATATCTTGCAAACCTATCCAGAAACACCTACAAAGTACTTCTTGTTTCATACTTGTTCTAGGTAAAGCGAACGCTAAGCGTGCGTAGAGTTGTATCGGTGGTCGATAGAACTTGAGGGAATATTAGTTCTACCTTTAGCTCCTCGTTGGGTTCGACACTCTTACTTATCGATAGAGGATACAATTGATCCCCTATACTTGTGGGTTATCAGCGCCGGATAGACAGTTTTGGTGGGGCCGAGTTTGACTTTTGGTTCGGAACATATGTGGATGTGAGAAAGTAGTTGAGGGTTTTTGGAGCATATCACTAAGCACTTTGAGCAAGAAACTCATTAAGCAACATGCTACCTCTTAAGCACTGCGTTGGTTTTCCCTTGAAGAGGAAAGGGTGATGCAGCAAAGTAGCATAAGTATTTCCCTCAGTTTTTGAGAACCAAGGTATCAATCCAGTAGGAGGCCACGCTTAAGTCCCTTGCACCTACACAAACAAATAAAAATCTTGCAACCAACGCAATAAAGGGGTTGTCAATCCCTTCACGGTCACTTACGAAAGTGAGATCTGATAGATATGATAAGATAATATTTTTGGTATTTTTATGATAAAGAGAAATAAAGATGCAAAGTAAAATAAAGAGCAATGAAAATAACTAAGTGTTGGAAGATTAATATGATTGAAAATAGACTCGGGGGCCATAGGTTTCACTAGTGGCTTCTCTCAACAGCATAAGTATTACGGTGGGTGAACAAATTATTGTTGAGCAATTGATAGAATTGAGCATAGTTATGAGAATATCTAGGTATGATCATGTATATAGGCATCATGTCCGTGACAAGTAGACCGACTCCTACCTGCATCTACTACTATTACTCCACACATCGACCACTATCCAGCATGCATCTAGAGTATTAAGTTCATAAGAACAGAGTAATGCTTTAAGCAAGATGACATGATGTTGAGGGATAAACTCATGCAATATGATATAAACCCCATCTTGTTATCCTCGATGGCAACAGTACAATACGTGCCTTGATGCCCCTGCTGTCACTGGGAAAGGACACCGCAAGATTGAACCCAAAGCTAAGCACTTCTCCCATTGCAAGGAAGATCAATCTAGTAGGCCAAACCAAACTGATAATTCGAAGAGACTTGCAAAGATAACCAATCATACATAAAATAATAAGGAGATTCAAATATTGTTCATAGATAAACTTGATCATAAACCCATGATTCATTGGTCTCAACAAACACACCGCAAAAGAAGATTACATCGAATAGATCTCCACGAGAATCATGGAGAACTTTGTATTGAGATCCAAAGAGAGAGAAGAAGCCATCTAGCTAATAACTATGGACCCGAAGGTCTGAGGTAAACTACTCACACATCATGGGAGAGGCTATGGTGTGGATGTAGAAGCCCTCCGTGATCAATGCCCCCTCCGGCGGAGCGCCCAAAAAGGCCCCAAGATGGGATCTCACGGGTACAGAAGGTTGCGGCGGTGCAATTAGGTTTTTGGCTCCGTATCTGATAGTTTGGGGGTACGTAGGTATATATAGGAGGAAGAAGTACGTCGATGGAGCAATGTGGGCCCCACGAGGGTGGAGGGCGCGCCCAGGGGGTAGGCGTGCCCCCTGCCTCGTGCTCTCCTGGTTGCTTTCTTGACGTAGGGTCCAAGTCCTCTGGATCACGTTTCTTCCGAAAATCACGTTCCCGAAGGTGTCATTCCGTTTGGACTCCGTTTGATATTCTTTTTCTACGAAACACTGAAATAGGCAAAAAACAGCAATTTGGGTTGGGCCACCGGTTTATAGGTTAGTCCCAAAAATAATATAAAAGTGTATGATAAAGCCCATTAACATCCAAAACAGAATATAATATAGCATGGAATAATAAAAAATTATAGATACATTGGAGAAGATAGTCTCACAATACATGAGCGTGACCCATGGATATAGCACTATATGTGGAATAGAATGGTGGTTGTGGAGAAGACAAAAAGGGAGAAGATAGTCTCACATCAACTAGGCGTATCAACGGGCTATGGAGATGCCCATCAATAGATATCAATGTGAGTGAGTGGAGATTGCCATGCAACGGATGCACTAGAGCTATAAGTACATGAAAGCTCAACAAAAGATCCTAAGTGGGTGTGCATCCAACTCGCTTGCTCACAAAGACCTAGGGCATTTTGAGGAAGCCCATCATTGGAATATACAAGCCAAGTTCTATAATGAAAAATTCCCACTAGTATATGAAAGTGATATCATAGGAGACTCTCTATCATGAAGATCATGGTGCTACTTTGAAGCACAAGTGTGGTAAAATGATAGTAACATTGTCCCTTCTCTCTTTTTCTCTCATTTTTTATTTGGGCCTTTTCTCTTATTTTTTTATGGCCTCTTTTTTTTGTCCGGAGTCTCATCCCGACTTGTGGGGGAATCATAGTCTCCATCATCCTTTCCTCACTTGAAAAAATGCTTTAATAATGATGATCATCACACTTTTATTTACTTACAACTCAACAATTACAACTCAATACTTAGAACAAAATATGAATCTATGTGAATGCCTCCGGCAGTGTACCGGGATATATCAAGAGTGACATGTATGAAAGAATTATGAACGGTGGCTTTGCCACAAATACGATGTCAACTACATGATCATGCGAAGCAATATGACAATGATGGAGCGTGTCATAGTAAACGGAACGGTGGTAAGTTGCATGGCAATATATCTCGGAATGGCTATGGAAATGCCATGATAGGTAGGTATGGTGGATGTTTTATGGTGGGTGTATGATACTGGCGAAAAGTGCGCGGTATTAGAGAGGCTAGCAATGGTGGAAGGAAGAGAGTGCGTATAATCCATGGACTCAACATTAGTCATAAAGAACTCATATATTTATTGCAAAAATCTAGAAGTTATCAAAGCAAAGTATTACGCGCATGCTCCTAGGGGGATAGATTGGTAGGAAAAGACCATCGCTCGTCCCCGACCGCCACTCATAAGGAAGACAATCAATAAATAAATCATGCTCCGACTTCATCACATAAAGGTTCACCATACGTGCATGCTACAGGAATCACAAACTTTAACACAAGTATTCCTCAAATCCACAACTACTCAACTAGCATGACTCTAATATCACCATCTTTATATCTCAAAACAATTATCAAGCATCAAACTTCTCATAGTATTCAACACACTCATATGATAATTTTTACTAATCTTGGATGCCTATTACTTTAGGACTAATTTCTCAATTTAAGAAAAGTACCATACTATTTTGTAGGACTCTCAAAATAATATAAGTGAAGCATGAGAGAACAATAGTTTCTATGAAACAAATCCACCACCGTGCTCTAAAAGATATGAGTGAAGCATTAGAGCGAAAACTATATAGCTCAAAAGATATAAGTGAAGCACATAGAGTATTCTAATAAATTCTGAATCATGTGTGTCTCTCTCAAAAGGTGTGTGCAACAAGGATGATTGTGGAAAACTAACAAATAAAGACTCAAATAATACAAGACGCTCCAAGCAAAACATATATCATGTGGTGAATAAAAATATAGCTCCAAGTAAAGTTACCGATGGAAGTGGACGAAAGAGGGGATGCCTTCCGGGGCATCCCCAAGCTTTGGCTTTTTGGTGTCCTTAGATTATCTTGGGGTGCCATGGGCATCCCCAATCTTAGTCTCTTGCCACTACTTGTTCCATAATCCATCAAATCTTTCACTCAAAACTTTAAAACTTCACAACACAAAACTTTGCAGAAAATCTTGTGAGCTCCGTTAGCGAAAGAAAACAAAACACCACTTCAAGGTACTGTAATGAACTCATTCCTTATTTATATGGGTGTTAAACCTACTGTATTCCAACTTATCTATGGTTTATAAACTCTTTTATTAGCCATAGATTCATCAAAATAAGCAGACAACACACGAAAAACAGAATCTGTCAAAAACAGAACGGTCTGTAGTAATCTGTAACTAACGCAAACTTCTGGAACTAAAAAACATCTACCAAAATAGGACGATCTAGGAAATTTGTTTATTGATCTGCTGCAATTGGAATCAATATTTTATCACGTTCTGGTGATTTTTAATAATTGTTTTTGTGAACAGAAAGTTTCTGGAATTTTCAGCAAGAACAAATAACTATCATCCAAGAAGATCCTATAGGTTTAACTTGGCACAAACACTAATTAAAACATAAAAACAAATCTAACAAGAGGCTAGATCAAATATTTATTCCTAAACAGTAGCAAAAAGCAAAAAAATAAAAATAAAATTGAGTTGCCTCCCAACAAGCGCTATCGTTTAACGCCCCTAGCTAGGCATAAAAGCAAGGATAGATCTAGGTATTGCCATCTTTGGTAGGCAGTTCTTCAATAAGACACCTATAACCCTTAGGAATTTCTTTCTTTTTATTAATTATCAAACTTCTAGGCATGAAATCGAAAAAATCATTTGTAGCAAATGGTTCCTTAATGATAGCAAAAAGATTGGGATGAACACTTATTGATTTGAGATCCGCAGTTTCCTTACTAGAGGATTCACCCTTATTTTTAGGAACGTACATAAGCTTGGCAATTTTGGTAGGAGGATTGGAAGTGTTCTTTATGGAAGAAAAGGTGGTCCCCAAGTTGGTAATGATACCTTCAAGTTTATCGATTCTAGTGGAATCCTGATTTATTCTTTCATTAACTATGGGTTCCTTTTCCTTAATATTTTTCAAAGTGACTCCTACTTTAGATCCATATTGAGTAATTTGATTATGGATCTTTTTATCCAAATTCTCAATTGTCGGTGTACTAAAGTAGGGGCACCTTAGCACCCCGAACTTGTGCACGGGCAGTCACAGCGCCCGCAGCAAGGTTTGCCAAAGCCAAGGAGACAAGGCCCCGGCAAGAGGAGCTTGCCGGGAAGGCCACCAAAGGCACATGACCCCGGCAAGAGGAGAGCTTGCCGGGAGAACCAGCTAGAGCCCCGGCAAGAGGAGCTTGCCGGGAAGGATAGCCAAGACCCCGGCAAGAGGAGCTTGCCGGGAAGGACAAGGAACTTGCCGCGGCAAGCAACCACCCAGCGCCTGCGCTCCAGCTCACCCACCAACGTGTCGCCTCGAGACCTTTCCGAGCGTACGTGGCGGGCGGCTGTGCAGCTAGGGGTGTGCGGTGGCGGAAGACGCTGACAAGGTAGCCATCGTGGCAAACGGTGGCGCCCCTGACGGCCACTTTTCACACTGTTCAGGCGACACAGACGGGCATTTGATGCCCTTGTCCCCTGCCGTCAGGGTTAGGTATGATAAACTGTACATCCACTGTACAGGTAGCTGTACCAACCACAATAGTTTCCAACTTTGCCCCCACCTACGTTGCCAACTGTGGTGATCCCCTTTCGCATATAAAAGGAGGCCCATGCGCAACGTAGAGGGGGTTCGGTTCGCAACCTTTCCAAGCTTGGTCTCGCTAGCTGCTGGAGAGTACTGTAGCTCCCGGCGCTCCCAAGCAAGAAGCAAATACACACCACAAAGCAGCAGTAGGGTTTTACGCATCCGTGCGGCCCGAAGCTGGGTAAAACCTCCCGTGTCCCTTGCTCCAATCCGCTCTTCGTGCGCTCTCCGCCCCCCGCCGAACCACAGGAAGGGGCCTCCGTGTCCCATAGGTGCTCGAGGGGCAAGCGCTCTCCCCCGACATCTTTGGCGCGCCAGGTAGGGGGCGTCGAGGGTGTGCGAACCTGATTTGGCAAGGGCACGAGCCAGATCTCAACCACCTTCATCGACATGCCGCCGAAGAAGAAGGCTGCGGAGGCAGCCGCTCCATCCGCGTCGAATCCGCCACCCCTGGAGCAAACGGGTGGCGGGGTAGACGCCGGTGGAAAGACAGGCGCCGATGAGGGGATTCAAGGTGCTGCCAAGTCCAACGACAAGGTTGCGCAAACCTCGGCGTCCGCGCATGCACCGCATCCATCCCTGGAGGCACAGGGTCAGCAGCGTCGTGGTACGCACGGTACCATATGCTCGCTGGACCCGAATCGGGCTGGTGGCTCTCGCGACGTTCAAGGCCAGCATGCACATCAGCATGCTGGCACGAGCGCCATACGGTCCCCAGGGCGGGGTGCCGCTCCTTCTAACACAGTTAGAAGTCCGAGCGTCTCCCGTTCCTCGCTCCGTTCGCCGCCACCGCCCACTACTCTAGCAGAAGCTCTGGCAAGAGCTCAGTTGCTCCTAGACTACCCTCCGGCCGCCGACAAGCTCGACGACTGGAGGGCCACTATCCAGAGCCTCGTCAGCTTCGCCAATGGTGATAGACTGCACCAGGCGGGTGCGTCGCAACTGCGGCAAGGCCGCCAAGCGCGAACTGACGGCGACAAGATCGCCGGGGGTGCAACCACCGTGCACTCCCAGCCCCGAAGACCAAAATCGCCGACTCGTCGGGCCCATCATGATGACGGCTCCACTGCATCATCAGACCCACGAGCTCGCCGCGACCAACGCCACGTTCTTGACGAACGACAGCAAGAAGACGCTCGCACCCGTATCGAGCGTCGGAGAGAAGAGCGGCGTCTGTCAGACCAGCGCGCTGGGCCCGCTGTAGACATGCATGCGCCAGGGGAACCAGGCAACTTGTCGTACGCGGTAGGTTGCCCTGCATTTACTCGTGAGCTGCGACAAGTCCAGTGGCCCAGTACAAATAACTTCAAGCCAGATATACCGGAGAAGTACGACGGCAAGTCGCATCCGTTGGAGTTCCTCAGCATCTACACCATTGCGGTGCAAGCTGCCGGGGGACGAGACGACAAGATCCTTGCCAACTACTTCCCGCTGGTGCTCAAGCCCAACGTCAGATCCTGGCTCATGCACTTGCCGGACGGCTCCATATCTTCCTGGGCAGACTTGTGTCATCAGTTTGTCGGCGCCTTCACGGGCGGCCACAAACCACATGGCCAAGCGAGCGACCTCCACCTGCTCGACCAGAAGGAAGGGGAGCCCCTGCGCAAGTTCATCCAGCAATTCAGCCGCGTGCACTACAACATCCCAGATGTCCACCCCGCTGCGGTCATCAGCGCGTTCCATCAGAACGTGCGCAACCGCAGGATGCGGGAGGAGATGGCGATGAGCAAAATCAAGGACGTCAGCGAGCTCTATGCTTTGGCCGACAAGTGTGCACGCGCCGAAGAAGGGGGGAAGTTCCCCGGAGAGAGCATAGGGGCAGGAGGATCTGACAGTGATGATGCTGCCCCGACAAAGAAGAACCGGCGGCGGAACAATAGGAAAGGAAAAGGCAAAGATGTACTTGTCGTCGAGCAGTCCGGCAACGGAGGTGGCGCCAAGACAGCCAAAGATGGCGGCTCCGGCAAGGAGGTTGCCGCATGCGCCAACTGCCAGGCTGTGGCGGCCGCCGACAAGCAGGACGGCACCAACAACCAGTACTGCAAGATCCACCGCACCAAGGGTCATGATCTCCATAACTGCAAGAAGGTCGAGCAGCTCGTCGAGCAGCAGAAAGCCGAGTACGAGCGGTGTGACAAGGAGAAGGCCCAAGGAGGAGATGGAGGATCCGGCAAGAAGCGTCCCGGCCGGGGAGGACGCCGCGGCAAGACCAAGCAGCGGCAAGGAGACAGACCTCCCCGCGGCCGCGACGATGATGAAGACGACGACGAGGACATGGATGATGCAGAGACCAGCGAGCAGGAGTTCCAGAAAGCCACAGAGGTTCTATGCGTTGACGGCAGTGCTTATCTGCATACCTCTCATCGACAACTCAAGCAGTGGGTGTGAGAGGTCAATGCAGCAGAACCCCCCATCGAGTCACGCAAGCTTCTGAAGTGGTCCAGCACGCCTATCATCTTCGATATTGAGGATCACCCTGACCGCACAACTGCAGTCGGGTGCTTGCCGATGTTGGTCTCACCAACAATCCGCAACCTCAAGGTCACGAAGATGCTAGTTGACGGCGGGGCCGGCTTGAACTTGATCTCCTCTGCAGTACTCCAGAAGCTCCAAATCCCTGACAGCGAGCTCGAAGAGACCGGCACGTTCCAAGGAATCAACCCGGGAAGGAGCAAGCCAAAGGGGAAAGTCACGTTGCCGGTAACGTTCGGCAGCGAGCTGAATTTCAGAACTGAGAGGGTCACCTTCGACGTTGCTGATTTCCCGTTGCCTTACAATGGGATCCTCGGCCGTCCAGCGCTTGCCAAGTTCATGGCGGCCTCTCACTACGCCTACAACATGCTCAAGATGCCTGGCCCGATAAGTGTCATTTCTGTCCATGGCGACAAGAAGGACGCCCTTATCTGTGCCGACAAGATTTACCGGGAGGCAGCAGCCGCCGTGGATCGTGAGCCACTTGCCGCTGAAGCTCCCGGGAAGAAGAAGAAGGCCAAGTCCGGCAAGAGCTCTGGTGCCCACTCCGGCAAGCGTGCCTCTCCGGAGTGCTGCGCTACCATCAAGGACGCGCCATCGAGCTCCACCGGCAAGTCTAAGAAGACGATGGTCGCTCCACCAGAGACCAAGAGGGTGTCCGCCAAGGAGGACGGCACTGGTGGTACCTTCACCATCAGTGCCACTTTGGACCCTAAATAGGAAAGTGCGCTCGTTGCTTTCCTGCGGGCGAATGTCGACGTGTTTGCGTGGCAACCGTCTGACATCCCCGGTGTTCCCAGGGAAGTAATTGAGCACCACCTAGCTGTCTGTCCTCACGCGCGGCCCGTCAAGCAAAAAGTCAGGAAGCAAGCAGTGGAGCGCCAAGAGTTCATTGCCGAGGAGATCAGGAAGTTGGAAGCAGCAGGCCTCGTCAGAGGGGTGCTCCATCCGACGTGGCTGGCCAGTCCCGTGGTCATGCGCAAGGCAAACGGGAAATGGAGGCTTTGTATTGACTTCACGGATGTCAATAAAGCATGCCCCAAAGACCCATTTCCCTTGCCGCGCATTGACCAGATTGTTGACTCCACGGCCGGATGTGATTTGCTTTCATTCCTCGATGCGTACTCAGGGTACCATCAAATCTTCATGGCAGAAGGAGATGAAGAGAAGATCGCGTTCATCACCCCGTGCGGCACCTACTGCTTCGTACGGATGCCATTTGGTCTGAAGAATGCTGGTTCGACATTTGCAAGGGTGGTCCATACAGCTTTTGAGCCACAGCTACACAGAAATGTGGAAGCCTACATGGATGATATAGTGGTCAAGAGCAAAGACAAAGCAACCCTGGTCCAAGACCTAGATGAAACATTTGCGAATCTGCGCAAGATCAACCTCAAGCTGAACCCCGAGAAGTGTGTCTTTGGAGTCCCCTCCGGCAAGCTTCTCGGGTTCTTTGTGTCTCAGAGGGGGATCGAAGCCAACCCCGACAAGATCAAGGCCATTGAGCAGATTGAAGCACCCAAGCGCGTCAAGGATGTACGGAAACTTGCCGGGTGTGTGGCTGCTCTCAGCAGGTTTATTTCGAGGTCTGCTGAGCGCGCCCTGCCGTTTTTCAAAATTTTGAAGAAGGCAGGTCCAATGAAATGGACTCCAGAAGCGGAGGCTGCGCTGCAGGACTTGAAAGAATACCTGTCCTCCAGTCCAATACTTGTCGCGCGTAAACCACAAGAAAAGTTGTTGCTATATCTGGCGGCAACCAATCAAGTGGTTAGTGCTGCGTTAGTAGCGGAGAGGGAGGCGGATGACAAGCCAGCAACCCCGGCAAGCACACACGACGACACGCAGGGAGCTTCGCCGACAAGCTCTGGTTCCGGCAAGGATGGCTCTGCGCAGGCAAACGAAGAAATACAGAAGAAGATGGTGCAGCGCCCAGTCTATTTTGTTAGCTCCCTCCTACAAGGGGCTAGGTCAAGGTACTCTGGGGTGCAGAAGTTGCTTTTTGGCCTTCTCATGGCCTCGAGAAAGCTGCGCCATTACTTCCAAGCACATGAGATCACAGTGGTCACTCGCTTTCCGTTGAAGAGGATACTCCAGAATCCAGAAGCAACAGGAAGGATTGTCGAGTGGGCACTGGAGCTGTCAAGCTTTGGCCTCAAGTTTGAAAGCACTTCAACTATCCAGAGCAGAGCCTTGGCAGAGTTCATAGAAGAATGGACGCCGACGCCAGATGAAGAGGTTCCGGAGACAAGCATACCCGTCAAGGAGACGTGCAAAGAGTGGCTGATGTACTTTGATGGTGCCTTCTCGCTGCAAGGCGCCGGCGCTGGTGTGCTGCTGATCGCACCCACCGGAGAGCACCTCAAGTATGTGGTCCAAATGCACTTTCCTAGGGAGCAAGCAACAAACAACACTGCCGAATATGAAGGGTTGCTTGCCGGACTACGGATCGCGGCAGAACTTGGGATCAAGAAGCCCATTGTCAGGGGTGACTCACAGCTTGTCGTCCGCCAAGTGAACAAGAACTACCAGAGTCCGTTGATGGCAGCATACGTTGATGAAGTGAGGAAGCTGGAAGAGCGTTTTAACGGCCTGCGAATGGAACATGTTCCAAGAGATCAGAACGACGTTGCCGACGGCCTGTCAAAATGCGCTACACTAAAGTTACCTGTGGAACCAGGGATCTTTGTGCTCAGGCTGACTCAACCATCCGTCACACCATCAACTGGACAGAACAAGAAGAGAAAGTTGGTTTCTAGTGACTATCTTCCGGCAGAGCTTCCCGAAGCCGCCGCCAAGAAGGTCCCCAAGACCAGCGCCAACAATGCTGAGGAGCAGTCTGCTCCGGCAAGCCCCGCGGCTTGTCCCGTCGAAGCAAACGCTCCCGACAAGTTTCGCTCCGGCAAGCTTGCCAGGGAACATCAAGCTCCGGCAGAGCCGCAGGCTCTTGCCGTGGAAGCGGGTGTTCCCGCAGCAGCAGATGTGCCTTTGGTCCTTGTTGTCGAGCCCCAAGCTCCAGCATGGGCGCAGCAGATTGTCCTCTTCCTCCAGACAGGAGAACTTCCCGAAGAGCAGGAAGAAGCGGAAAGAGTAGCCCAACAGTCAAGTATGTACCAGTTTGTCGACAACGAACTGTACAGAAGGAGACTCAACGGAGTGAAATTGAAGTGTATTCCCCGGGAAGATGGACAAAAGCTGTTGGCAGAGATACATGGAGGCATATGTGGACACCACATTGGCGCAAGAGCGCTTGCCGGCAAGGCTTTCCGACAAGGTTTCTTCTGGCCAACAGCTCTCCAGGATGCAACTGCACAAGTAACCAAGTGTGAAGCGTGCCAGTTCCATTCCAAGCAGATACACCAGCCAGCTCAAGCTCTCCAAACGATCCCTTTATCCTGGCCATTTTTGGTCTGGGGGCTCGACATCCTCGGCCCTTTCCCCCGTGCTGCTGGGGGCTCTGAGTACTTGTACGTCGCAATCGACAAGTTCACAAAGTGGCCGGAAGTGGAACCAGTGAGGAAGGTGACCGCACAGTCAGCAGTCAAGTTCTTCAGGTCGATTGTTTGCCGTTTCGGGATCCCTAACAGGATCATCACCGACAACGGTACGCAATTTACGAGCCGCACCTTCATGCAGTACGCCCAAGATCTTGGCACCAAGGTCTGCTTCGCTTCTGTTGCTCACCCGAGAAGCAACGGTCAAGCAGAGAGAGCAAATGCTGAAGCGCTGCATGGACTCAAGACCAGGACTTTCGACGGGCTGCACAAGTGTGGAAGAAACTAGATCGAGGAGCTGTCGGTGGTTCTTTGGTCGATTAGAACGACGCCAAATCGAGCCACTGGCCAGACACCCTTTGCTCTACTCTATGGAGCAGAGGCAGTTACCCCCACGGAACTCGTATACGGGTCACCTCGAGTGCTCGCTTATGATAAGCTTGAGCTAGAGCTGCCGCGGCAAGATGACGCGCTGCTCGTCGAGGAAGATCGTCTTCAGGCCGCTGTGCGAGCTGCTCGCTACCAGCAAGCCTTGCGCCGCTACCATAGCCGCAGGGTTGGAGCCGGAAGCTTCAAGGAAGGTGACCTTGTTCTTCGGCGCGCTCAGCCCGCCAAGAATTCCAGCAAGTTGACGCCGAAGTGGGAAGGCCCTTACCGGGTGAAACAAGTCACTAGGCCCGGCGCTGTCCGCCTTGAGACCGAAGATGGCTCTCCAGTGAGCAACTCCCGAGATGCTGAGCATCTTCGTAAGTTTTACCCGTGAGGCGCGGTTGTCGGACCCCGTCCGGCAACCACCTTTTTGTACAAGTCTTGTCGCTGTTGCATGTAATCCTTTGTACAAAGCCGAGCGCAGACCCCGTGCGTAGATGAAGCGCTGGCGCCCTAAGTTATAGCATGCATGCTGAGTCGAGTCTCGTCCTTGGTTAGGGTTGATAGTGCCTAGCAGCTACTAACCCCTAGCTTAGAGGTCGGGTGTGCGTCCCTTTCTGCTGTTCTTTCGCTTCCCTTGGCTCGCAGGGTTTGCATATCCTAGCTGGGCCGCTCGAGGACGAAGAAGAGAAGAAGGACGAGCCAGCACCTGCACCCCGGCAAGCCAGAGTTGCCCGAGGCTGCAAGTACAAGGATTCGCCCGCGGCAAGCGAGAGTTACCGGGGGCTGCAATCTCAGATAAGTTTTTGCATCCCTTGTCATGCATTCTCTTATGAACTGGGGAATACGAAAACCTTGTTTCCTCCTAAAAGCTACCGTGCTCCCTTAACTATAGGCCCCAGAGCGCGTTCCTGGGGCACGTTTTGGTAGTAGCCGCGGCAGGAAGGGGGCGAAACGAGGGGCCGGAACCCGCCTTCTCCCTGCCTCCGCCAAGGGCGTGAGAAAGGTCGAGTGGCGCGGGAAGAGGGCAGGGCCTATTGCCGGGCGAAGAAGTGTCTATCTTGATGATATAAAGGATTCATTCCTTGGCGTGGGTTCCTCCCACGAGACAAATAACCCGGCAAACATCCCCTTTTCATTAAGAACATTCCGCTCAGGTACAGTTCAGAGAGAATGAAAAACATGAAAGATGGGATTACAAGCTTTGAATGCAACTAAGGCCCGAAGGCTTACATATTAAAAAAGAGATAAGGTGCCCGTAATCTTTTCCCTGTCCCTCTAAACAGGAGGTAGGACAAGGAGGCGAAAAGAGCAAAAGGAGCGCCTAGGCGAGCTACAGGTGGCAGAAGACACCAAGAGAACATCTTGGCGGCCGTCCAAGAGCAAGATGGAGATGGCGACGCCGGAGGTGGAGCTCGAAGATGAGGCAGCGGGACGTCAACACGCTGTCGAGGGCGCCATGCCCCCGTACTCCGAGTTGACGGCCTTGCCGCCCGCCCTCTTCCTCTTCCGCAGCCTTGCCACTCCAGCCGCCCAAGGAGACGACCCCGAGAAGCTCAAGGAGCCGGCGACGCGGATGATGGGGTCGACGCTGCCACGCGGGGCGGTGCCCGACAACTAGTCGGACCCGTCATCCTGCCGCCCACTCCCCTCTTCATCGCCACCGCCGTCCTCCTCGTCACTCTCGCTCGAGGAGGAGTCTTCGCTATCGGAGGAGCTGTCCACGCAGCACCTTGCCCGAGTGCCGAAGCACCCGAAGACCTTGACGGATAGAAGGCCACCCTCCATCAACTTGAAATGGAGGGTGAGCCCAGCCGTCAAGTGGTGGATGCGAGCGAACGTTTTCCACCCTCGACCAAGATACATCACATTCGGGGCTGGGAAATCAACGCGAGCTCGCACGCCGCTGATTCCGCAGCCCCTCATGTGCAATCTCAACGTTTCGGGTGGATCCAACTCCATTTCGCTCGCGAATGGAGTTGGAAGGCGAAGACGGCGGTGAGGCGGTCGGCGCAGCCTGACGAAAAACTCATAGGGGTCGTCCCCGATGTGGACCGCCACGGGGGAAGGGGCCTCCGGCAAGGGCGAAGCCGGCGCATCACCCCGCCCTCCTCCTCCCCCTGCACCGCGGCCTCGACCACGACCTCGCCCGCGGCCGCACCCCCTTCCTCTTCCCCTTGCGGTTGGCTCCGCCACCACGGGTTGGGGAGGAGGGGGGACGCGCTGCCTTGCGGAAACCCTCGTCGCCACCGAAGACGGACCGGAGCTCCCTCTCGCCATGGCTAAGGAGGGAGGAGGAAGCTGAAGATGAAGAGAGGAAGAGATGAAGGATGCCAGTCTCCAGCCGCCCCCTCTCGCTCCTTATAAAGGGTCGGAGTGGGGGCTCGGCCGCCCAGCTCAACCAATCAGGACGTAGAAGCTAGGAGGGCTGGGACCGGCCCGCTGCCACTACCCACGGCGGTCCGGTTTCCCACCTCCACCGTTCACCATCCCAGGCGCATGGAGGCCGCGTGGCGGGCGGGCAGAACCGATGCGATGCGTGAGGCAACCCCTCCCCACCCCATGACCGTGGGGAGTGGGCGCCTCGAAAACCGCACCTCAGCTCCGCCCAGTAAAAGAACCACGCCTCCACGCCTCCCTTCATTTATGGGGAAGATGCGAAACGCCCACGATCTCCCCCACGATGCCGCGCTCAACGCGTGGCGTTCGGGGGGAGCGCGGTGGGCACCGAGTGGGGTCCCGCACGACCCAGGCTACGCGTGCCCGTGCACTGTTTTGGGCCTGGCCCAACAACGCTCGGCACCGTGTGTGGCCCAGGCCCGGGGGCTCCTGTCGGTGTACTAAAGTAGGGGCACCTTAGCACCCCGAACTTGTGCACGGGCAATCGCAGCGCCCGCGGCAAGGTTTGCCAAAGCCAAGGAGACAAGGCCCCGGCAAGAGGAGCTTGCCGGGAAGGCCACCAAAGGCACATGACCCCGGCAAGAGGAGAGCTTGCCGGGAGAACCAGCTAGAGCCCCGGCAAGAGGAGCTTGCCGGGAAGGATAGCCAAGACCCCGGCAAGAGGAGCTTGCCGGGAAGGACAAGGCACTTGCCGCGGCAAGCAACCACCCAGCGCCTGCGCTCCAGCTCACCCACCAACGTGTCACCTCGAGACCTTTCCGAGCATACGTGGCGGGCGGCTGTGCAGCTAGGGGTGTGCCGTGGCGGAAGACGCTGACAAGGTAGCCATCGTGGCAAACGGTGGCGCCCCTGACGGCCACTTTTCACACTGTTCAGGCGACACGGACGGGCATTTAATGCCCTTGTCCCCTGCCGTCAGGGTTAGGTATGATAAACTGTACATCCACTGTACAGGCAGCTGTACCAACCACAATAGTTTCCAACTTTGCCCCCACCTACGTTGCCAACTGTGGTGATCCCCTTTCGCATATAAAAGGAGGCCCATGCGCAACGTAGAGGGGGTTCGGTTCGCAACCTTTCCAAGCTTGGTCTCGCTAGCTGCTGGAGAGTACTGTAGCTCCCGGCGCTCCCAAGCAAGAAGCAAATACACACCACAAAGCAGCAGTAGGGTTTTACACATTCGTGCGGCCCGAAGCTGGGTAAAACCTCCCGTGTCCCTCAATCCAATCCGCTCTTCGTGCGCTCTCCGCCCCCCGCCGAACCACAGGAAGGGGCCTCCGTGTCCCATAGGTGCTCGAGGGGCAAGCGCTCTCCCCCGACATCTTTCAATTCCGTAGTGGCAACTTTATTTTCAATAATTTCAAGCCTTTGCATCACATGTTCCAAAGTTAACATAGTTCCATTAACCAAAAGAGGTGGTGAGCCAAATAAATCTATCATAGCACTATTAGAATCAAAAGTATGGCTACCCAAGAAATTCCCTCTGGTAATGGTATCAAGAATATATCTATACCAAGGAGTGATGCCTACATAAAAATTGCGAACAAGAATGGTAGTAGATTGCTTTCGGGTAGATCTATTTTGAGCATTGCAGATTCTATACCAAGCATCTTTTAGATTTTCTCCCTCCCTTTGTTTAAAATTAAGAACTTCATTCTCAGGAGATAAAGGAGTGGATAAAGGACTAGACATAATGACGAAATGAGCGAAAAAGAGGCGAACGGAAAAGAGAGGGCGAATAAAACGGCAAGGGTGAAGTGGGGGAGAGGAAAACGAGAGGCAAATGGCAAACAATGTAACGCGGGAGATAAGAGTTTGTGGTGGGTACTTGGTATGCTGACTTCTGCGTAGACTCCCCGGCAACGGCGCCAAAAATGGCTCGTTGACGGGAGCTCATATCTTGACTTGACTTGGTGTAAGCCTCCCTGGCAACGGCGCCAGAAATCCTTCTTGCTACCTCTTGAGCACTGCGTTGGTTTTCCCTTGAAGAGGAAAGGGTGATGCAGCAAAGTAGCGTAAGTATTTCCCTCAGTTTTTGAGAACCAAGGTATCAATCCAGTAGGAGGTCACACTTAAGTCCCTTGCACCTACACAAACAAATAAAAACCTCGCAACCAACGCAATAAAGGGGTTGTCAATCCCTTCATGGTCACTTACGAAAGTGAGATCTTATAGATGTGATAAGATAACATTTTTGGTATTTTTATGATAAAGAGAAATAAAGATGCAAAGTAAAATAAAGAGCAATGAAAATAACTAAGTGTTGGAAGATTAATATGATGGAAAATAGACCCGGGGCCCATAGGTTTCACTAGTGGCTTCTCTCAACAGCATAAGTATTACGGTGGGTGAACAAATTATTGTTGAGCAATTGATAGAATTGAGCATAGTTATGAGAATATCTAGGTATGATCATGTATATAGGCATCACGTTCGTGACAAGTAGACCGACTCCAGCCTGCATCTACTACTATTACTCCACACATCGACGGCTATCCAGCATGCATCTAGAGTATTAAGTTCATAAGAACAGAGTAACGCTTTAAGCAAGATGACATGATGTAGAGGGATAAACTCATGCAATATGACATAAACCCCATCTTGTTATCCTCGATGGCAACAATACAATACGTGCCTTGCTGCCCCTGCTGTCACTGGGAAAGGATACCGCAAGATTGAACCCAAAGCTAAGCACTTCTCCCATTGCAAGAAAGATCAATCTAGTTGGCCAAACAAAACTGATAATTCGAAGTGACTTGCAAAGATAACCAATCATACATAAAATTCAGAGGAGATTCAAATATTTGTTCATAGATAAACTTGATCATAAACCCATAATTCATCGGTCTCAACAAAAACACTGTAAAAGAAGATTACATCGAATAGATCTCCACGAGAATCATGGAGAACTTTGTATTGAGATCCAAAGAGAGAGAAGAAGCCATCTAGCTAATAACTATGGATATGAAGGTCTGAGGTAAACTACTCACACATCATCGGAGAGGCTATGGTGTTGATGTAGAAGCCCTCCATGATCAATGCCCCCTCCGGCGGAGCGCCGGAAAAGGCCCCAAGATGGGATCTCACGGGTACAGAAGGTTGCGGCGGTGGAATTAGGTTTTTGGCTCCGTATCTGATAGTTTGGGGGTATGTACGTATATATAGGAGGAAGAAGTACGTCGATGGAGAAATGTGGGCCCCATGAGGGTGGAGGGCGCGCCCAGGGGGTAGGCGCGCCCCCCTGCCTCGTGCTCTCCTGGTTGCTTTCTTGACGTAGGGTCCAAGTCCTCTGGATCACGTTTGTTCCAAAAATTACGTTCCCAAAGGTTTCATTCCGTTTGGACTCCGTTTGATATTCTTTTTCTGGGAAACACTGAAATAGGCAAAAAATAGCAATTTGGGTCGGGCCTCCGGTTAATACGTTAGTCCCAAAAATAATATAAAAGTGTATAATAAAGCCCATTAACATCCAAAACAGAATATAATATAGCATGGAACAATCAAAAATTATAGATACGTTGGAGATGTATCACAACACCTCACCCCCTCTTGATAGTATTGGCTTTTCCTATGGACTCAATGTGATCTAGGATCACTTAAAATGAAAAATGTAGAGTCCTGAGCTTTGAGCTTGAGCCAATCCTTTGTCCTTAGCATTTTGAGGGGTCCACTTTTCTCATCCATACCATGCCAATTATTGAGCTTTCCGGAAATGTTTATCTTGAAGTAGCATTAGCTCAATGAACTATATGTTGTTAGGAATTACCAAAACCAGCCAGGGATAGTTGCACTTTCAATCTCCCCCTTTTTGTTAATTGATGACAACATATAGATCAAAGCTTCGACAAATGATAATAAGATTGAAAGACATTGTCGCTTTGAGAAGTTTGTGATAAGCAAGAGCTCCCCCTAAATTTCTGCATTATTTAAAATTTGCTTTTGAATGCAAATGCACAATCGATTAGGATCATGGGTTACTCTTCCATGTCACATACATCTTGGTGGAGCGCTCAAAATGATAGAAGTTAAAAGCATGCACTCATCACCAAGCAAGTGAATGATCATATAAGGATATAAGAGATAATATCATCCAACAAGAATTAAGGGTAGCATATGATCAAACACATGATCAAACAAGTATCTCAAAAGAACATAAAGTAGTTCAACCAAAATAGTAAGAGAGATAAAAAGCAACACACTCTCTTGAAGCCTATGATCTATACATTTTTCTCCCCCTTCGGCAACAAGTTACCAAAAATTTCAAAAATGCATAGTGCTAAACGACTCTCGGGCTTGATCTTCGGTAAGAGGCGTAGAGATGACTCCAAGGACAAAAGCTTCTGTTGATGTAGCTGGAGCTAGTGGAGTGGCTGCTGGAGCTGGTGGCACTGAGGCTGTAGCTGCTGGAGCTGATGCTGTAGCTCGAGTATCTGTAACTGGCACTGCAGCAGACCTCTGGCTTCTGGGCACTCTAGCAAAAGCATATGTAGTAGACTTGCCCTTCTTCTCCTCTGCTTCCCCCTGTGGCTGCTCAACTGCAGTTTGGATCTCAGTTACCTTGACATCAAGATCATAGAATTTCTGCTCACTGATCCTCTCCAAACTCTCCTGGTTTTGAGTCAGGGTGGCCAAGCCCTTCTCAATCCTCAAAGTGGATTGGATCAGATATCCAAGCTGATCTTGCTTGGTCTTCAAAAACACTTGAGATGCCTCTTCAATAGTTGGCATCTATGCAGCTTTCTCTGCCCTTGCCTTCTCTCTCTTCTCATGTGCTTGAGCTGATGATGGTTCATTTTCATTCATGACAACAGTGTTGTCTTCAAATTCAGGGTAGATGGGCAGGTGCTCCTTGTCCAATAGATATTTGCCTGTGCCCATCTTGGAGTTGATGAGCTCCTTAATTTGTGGGGCATACCCACAACTTCTCTTCTGATCAGCTGTTGTCCTTTTGATTGTCTCCACAATCAGACTCATGACTTTGAACTTTTGAGGCACATGAAACAAATGTAGCAAGTTGATAGCATGTCCTCTGATCATCTTGTGATCACCTGACTTGGGTAGCAATGTGTGCCTTAGGATCCAATTGATGGTAGGCAGACCAGACAACAAGAAGGGGACAGATCCAAACTTATGAGTATCCAAAGCATCATCTGGGATCTCTCTGTACATGTTAGCCATAGTGTTATGGTCTTTCTTCTTTTCAGCATAAACATCCAAGTCATCCTCACTTTCTTCTGGGGCATTGATCAACTGAGCCCGTTCTTCAATAGTAGATTGGTACCTTGTACCTTCAGACATCCAAATGATCTTCCCATCTAGGTAGAAGTGGGCAGTGGAGTAAAACTGCATGCCTGCTCATCATTCCACTTGGTGAGCTTCTGGGCAACAAATGTATCAACTCCGCATGCTTTGAAGCTGTCATATACACCTGGATAGTGATCTTCATTCTCCTTGATGTACTCCCAGTGATCCCATCTCATGTCACACACTATGGGCTTCTTGTCAAGCAAAATTGTCTCATAAAAGTCTTGCTGGTCCTTAGTGTAAAACATGTAATCCACAACAGTTCTCCTCCTGACAGCATATGGATCAGACTGTCTCCATAATCTCAGTCCTGCGTCCTTCCTGATTTTCATGTTTTCTGCAATAGGATTTGCATCATTGTGGTCAGGGATCTTGGGCTTCAGCTTTCTCAAAACAAGTGAGTCATCTTCCTCTTCTTCAGCAGCTTTAGGCACTGGGGCCTTGTTTTTCTCCTCAGCAGGAATACTACTGGTGTTCCTCTTGGGTTTAGGCTTTTGAGCTGGAGCAGCAGCCTTGGGAGCAGCTTTGGGCTGAGATGGAGCAGCCCCTGATCTGATTGCATCTCCCATGAGCTTCTGAGCTTTGGGTGCTGGTGCAGCATCCTCTTGTTCTTCCTCTTCTCCTTCAAAGTCTCTCTTCATTGAGGGCTTGCCAAGAACTCTGGCAGTAGTGGTTCTTGCCCTCTTCTTCTTCTCTTTACCATCACCTGCTACTTCACCATCATCTGATTCAATGGTGAACTTCATAGTTTCACCTGTGGCAACTTCCTTTGGCTTGGAAGCTTCAGTAGTTGAGGCTCTGGCTTTTGACATTGGAACTCCTCTTGCTGGAGCCTTTGTTTTCATTCCAGGCTTTGTTGCAGCAGGAGTGTTATGTTCCTTCTTTAGCACCTTCTTTCTTGAAGTGGCCTCTTCATCTTCAGAATCTGAGGTTTTCTTCTTCCTTGTCCTGGTAGCTGCCTTTGGCAAGTTACTGGGTGTGCTCCTGCTGCCCTCATCACAGCTGCTGGAGGGACTAGTGCCCTCACTCAACTGAACTTGTCCCTCTGACTTGTTTTGATTGTCACTTTGATTAGACATCTTCAGGAAAACTGTCAGCAGACCCTGTGAATAGGTTGTAGATGAGGTAGAGTAGATGAGCATCACAAAGTACAGAGGTTTTGCAAAATAATTGAGTCAAAAAGCTTACTTTTAGTTCTCTACAGAAGTGATCTCGGAGCTACCGAATTGCCAAACTCTGTGATACTGAAGCAACACTTGGAACCTAAACTAGTGAACTTGGTAGGACCGAGTCACCGTCGGTGGCACCGAGATTGCTAGGCTTTCACAGAATCTTGAACTCGGTCACACCGATTTGCACATTTCGGTCAGACCGAAAAGCGCATGTGCAATGGCCAAGGCCGAATCGGTGAGACCGATTTCTACAGTTCGGTCGGTCCGAGTTGAGTTCTGCGGAGAGCTAACCCTAAAAATTTTGAATCAATCTAGACCTAAGGAAGTTTTAGCTGGATGGATCAATCTCAATCGTGGCAAGAAACATGGCATTGTCCTTGTGCTCGGAATCAGAGTGAAAAAAGACAGCACAAGGGGTCGAACACTTACCCTAGAGCGACGAGTGTTCGCTATGGCGGCAACGGCGGAGAAGATTGCCGTTGACGGCGGCGGAGACCAGCGGCGGGAGGTCGCTGGCGGCGAGAAGACGATCCGGAGACCCGAAGAGGCAGAGCAGGTTACGCGCGGGTGAAGTGTTTTGAAAAAAAATTGAAAATTTGACCCGTCAGTATATATAAACTGACCCTGTCGGTGTGACCGAGTGGAACAACTCGGTGGCACCGAGATGCAAAACTGCAGGCAGTTATTGCAACTCGGTGTGACTGAAAGGTTCTAATCGGTTGCACCGAGATTGAAAACCCTAGATCAACTAAGTGATCTCGGTAGGACCGAAAAGGATGAATCGGTTAGACTGAAATGCACAAAGAGGTTTTGGAAGTTTAAGTCTATGATAAATCGGGGACTCAGAGTGATTCTCACACAGAGTGGTTCGAATCTGACTTGATCAAACTTTGTGATGTAGCATGAATAAAGTTTGAGATGAGGAAAGCACAGATAGCTAGAGGGAGTTCTTAGGCATTCTTGTCCATCCATTTGGCAAAAGAGAAAAACCAAACAATCAAAGCAACAAATGGATGTCCTCCAATGAAAAAAATATGCATTCAACATGCTCACACAATTAAAGTGGCAAAAGAAATATGTGACAAAGCATGCGCAAACACTCTAGCATCTATCAAACAATTGGCGAAGACTAGGTCATCTATGTATGAGTATATTGACTTAGGAGTCAAATAAGAACATTTGATCATAGGTCATACTCATCGTTTAAGCACAAGTGGGGTTACCACTTTTACATAAAGCATTGTTGTGCTCACACCATTAGAGTTGCTTTAGCTCAATTCTTAGAGTAAAGCTCCCCCTAGATGTGATATTCCCCCTAAGAGGGATGAACTAACCTTGGGTTTTGTCGATGATGACTTCATGTAGGTGTCGGATTTCGGGTACCGGCACCCTTAAGGTTCGAACACTAGGGTGCGCGCGGAGATCTCTCCCCTACCGATCTACGTCCGATCTCCTCGCGTGATCTAAGCTGGAAAACGATGAACAGCACAAGGGACACGAGGTTTATACTGGTTCAGCCACCGTTGTGGTGTAATACCCTACTCCAGTGTGTGGTGTGGTGGATTGCCTCAGGGGCTGAAGATGAATAGTACAGAGGAAGAACAGCCTCGCGAGAGGTGTTCTTGAGCTGGTGCGGTGTGCTCTACTTGGTCTGGATCTCTCTCTTTCCTAGGGCTCTATCTGACCTGGTCTGATTGCCCCTTCTCTGTGGTGGCTAGCTCTATATATAGAGGCCCTGGGCTTCTCCCCAAATAATGAGCGGGAAGGGCGCCAACAATTGGCCATTTTGAAGGGGAACATCTAGTACAAGTTATCCTGACCAAAGGTGGTCTATGGCTGCCAAAAGCACTGGTGATGATGCCGTCTTGGGCTCCACGGTGACCTCTGTCCTGCCGTTCTACTGGTCTTGGTCTCGTTGCATCGGAATGGTAACCTTTGCCTGATGCCTTGGCCTGTGCTTGCCCCCTTTGGACCGAAAGGGAAACAAGGACACTGCGCAGGCCTGCGCCTGCCTGGCGCCCGCCTCGTCTTGATTCGTCATGGCTTGCGTCACGGGCTCCTTGCAAGGTACCCCTGCCTTGATCTCTCCGCCTCCTCGCAAGCCTGCCTGATGAGGCCGCCTCTGAGGAAGCTTCCTGTCATTCGCCCCGCGAGGCTTGGCCCCTCGCGAGGGTCTTGAGCTTGAGCTTATGAAGATCGGCCGCGTTGGGCCCCCACTTGAGCCACGCCGCAGGCAGGCAAGTCTAGGGACCCCCGTTCCCAGAACGCCGACAGTAGCCCCCGGGCCCAAGGCGCACGCGGGCTTGGCTCAGTAGAGAAGCGAAGAGGCAAGCGTGAAGCGCCGCGGGCCCCAACAGCCTGCGGCCTTGGGCGCCGCATGGCGATTGATTGGACATGGGCGTCTGCGCTTCCCACGACGCCTGGGCAACTGTCCATCTGACAAAAGGAGCACCCGGGCCGGACTTACTTGCTTTGTTCTCGCTCGTCTCGCCCCAGATCCCCTTTCTCGCTCTTCTCCTTCTTGCTCCCGAAATCCTCCAGATCTGTCTCAATCCTTCTCATCCGGCACGCCATGGCGCCTCGCAAGTCTCCGACCGAGACCTGGTACTCGTCGGCTCTGGATTCCCCGAACCTGTCGGAGAACAATGTCGCCCTCACGCGCCTGATGACGGTGGCTCAGGGCCGCCAGGGGGCGACTGTGCTCAAGGCCGGCTCCTACCAGCCTGAGGGCAAGGGGAGCACCTTCTACCCACTCTTCGTGAGCGCCATCGTCGCCGGTCTGGTGCCTCCTTTCTCTGAGTTCTTCTTTGTCATTCTCCGCCAATACAACTTGCAGGCTCTGCATCTCCACCCCAACTATGTTCTTCTCCTGGCGATTTTTGCTTACTATTGCGAGGCTCACGTTGGGGTAAAGCCCTCGGTGGCCTTGCTGCGCCACTTTTTCTCCCTCCGGGTTTCTGGTGCCCATGTCTCCGCGTGCGCGAGCTTCATCACGTACTCCACCTCTAATGCTATTTCAAAGCCTGGGAAGCGGATCGAAGGCTTCCGGAGCAAGTGGGTTATGGTGGACGCCGGGCGCATCCACCCCCGACTGGTGCTGCCCACGGGGCAGCCTAAGGCCGTTGACGCATGGTCCCGTGCGGAGCTCGTCGACCCCCGTTCGAAGGCGGTGCTGAAGAGGATCAACGCGGACCTGAGGCCAAGCAACTTGGGTGCGGCGAAGTTGACCGGGGCCATGCTCTTGAGGGAGTTCTTGGAGCACCGGGTGGCTCCACTCCAGGAGCACTCGCTCCCACTGTGGAGGCTTGGGGAAGCGGACGCTGCCCTGCGCCTGAGCTCCGAGGCCATGACTGACGAGAATCTGGTCACGGACCTCCATTCCTTGGTTGGGGGAGACGTGGCGAGCCCGGTGGGCCCCCCCGTCCCCCTGTTCCTTTGCGACGACTGGGAGCAGGTGGTGAACGTCATGCCCACCTTCAATGGTGAGGGGCTGGTGCCCGCGGAAGCTCCCGAGGACCTGGCGGCGCTAGCGATGGTGAACGTGTCCTCCGGCAGCTCCAGCGGGAGCAAAGGGGAGAAGAGGCGGAGGAGGAAGAGTCCGACTCTGAAGCGACTGGTGAGGAGTCGAGGGTGTCCTTTCCTCGGCGCAGGTCCCAGGCCCTCCGCTCCATGCCGGACGACGACGAGGCCGGCGCCAGGCGAGGAGGGGAGGACTCTCCTTTGGTTACAAGGCAGGGCAGGTCGGGGCTGGTTCCCCCAGGGTCTGCTCTGATCCCTAGGCGGTCTGAGGCCAGCTCCGGCCCTCCTGACGTGCCTTCTGCTTCCGGGCCTCCCAAGGCCGCCCCAGCTGCAGGCTTTCGGGCTTCAAGTTCGGCCGGAGGTTGCTTGAGTACACGAGCGATGAACAGTAAGTGCTTGATTCGTGCTTTGCTTGGTTTCTGCCGCCGAGGCTTGACGTCCGTATTCTTTTGCTAGGCCGGCGCCTGCTGCGAAGAAGTTGAGAGGGGCTTCTGCGGCCCTGCTTCAGGCGAGTCCATCTGACGGGGCGGCGCCTTCATCCGCTGGGGAGGAAGGCGAGCCTCGCGCCTCCCCTACCCGATCATCTTCGCTAGGCCAACTGGAACACCTTGGCGAGATGTCAGCCCCCATGGCCCTGCTGACCCTGGAGTCGACTGCGCTCGATGCAGCAGCCGGGGCGGCTAAGGCCCAGGGGGTTACTTCCTGTCAAGCCGTGATCACGCTGCCGTCCTCTCCGTCCGCTCCGCCGGTTCCTGTTTCTTCTGCTCCCTATGCCGCCGTCCTGGACTAGGCCGCCAACGAACTGAGCCAGCTGCGGGAGGATCTTCTGAGCGCGGACCCTCGCCTAGCGGCCGGGTGCCTGGAGCTAACTTCTGGCTAGGCCCGTTCTGCCGCCTCCATCTGAGTGGCGCTGAGCCGGGCCGTGTCGGCCTCCGATGGGGAGAAGCAGGCTGCCAGCCAAGCCAAGGCCGCTCGCGACGCTGCCCTGGGCGACGCTGCGGCCGCCCAGAGCCGCTGCAAGGCGCTGGAGGTCGAGCTGCAAGGCCTGCGTGACGAGCTCGCCAAGCAGGTGCACGGCCGCCAGGAGAGGGAGAAGGAGATGAAGGCTCGGGAGGCTACCGTCAAGGACCGCGACGTGAAGCTTGATGACCGCCACGGCCGATTGGAGATGCTGGAGCGGTCGCTGAAGGCGGAGAGGACCGAGCTGGACGCCAAGGCAAAGGTCCTGGCGGAGGATCGGGTGGCCTTTGGGAAGCTGGAGAAGAAAGCTCGCGCCACGCTGAAGACGCTTTACGAGAGTGGCTTGGAGGAGCCGTTGGCTGGTGCGGAGGACGGCCCCGCCAAGCTGCTCCCCTTCCTGGTCGATTCACTTGAAGATGTCGCAGACGGCCTTGGCCCCACGGTCGAGGCCAAGCCGCGTGCCCTGTCTTCTGCAGCGCCGACGCATGTCCTCAGCCACGTCTACATGCGCGACCCCAACGTCGACTTCGACAGCCTGCTGGAACCCGTGAGCGGCGACCGTGCCGCCGCTGCCGCTGAGGCCGTGAAAGGCCAAGCCGAGGCTTTGCTGGGGAAGTTCCGCTCCTTCAGTATCTTGCCCGGGCGCGGTGCCGCCAGCTCCGCGACCTCAGGAGGCGGAGTCGCCCAGCGTGACTCCACCACCGGCGACGGTGCCACTGGAGAGTGATCCCTTCGCGGCTTCTGTCCTGTTTTTATTCCTACAACATGCACCATGCCTCGCGGAGGCATTTAAACTTGTGTTTGGCGTTGTGAAACAATCTATGGCTTGTAATATTTGCTTTGAATTTCCTGGAATTTGCATTTTTTTTCCTTCCTATTTGTTTGCGCTCTACGTCGGCAGGGCCCGGCCCCGCGCATACCTCACCCAGCGTTAGCCCTGACCGGAAACCAGGACGGGACTAAGGAGTGAGGGGCTACGTGGCAAGTTAGGCTCCTGAGTCGCGATGCTCAGGAGTCCCCCTTGACGCGCAAGCAACAAATAGGGAAGGGGGAGCAAGGAGTGGATTGGTCGTTCTACGTCGGCAGGGCCCGGCCCCGCGCGTACCTCACCCAGCATTAGCCCCGACCGGAAACCAGGACGGGACTAAGGAGTGAGGGGATACGTGACCAGTTAGGCTCCTGAGTCGCGATGCTCAGGAGTCCCCCTTGACGCTCAAACGAGTTTTGTACCTTGGCTTCGCTCGGGGAGGGCCCGCGACGACCAGGTCCGAGGGACCTGGCTGAGTGGTGTGCGCTCGGGCAAGGCCCGGGCGTAGCCCCCGTGTCAAATGTCGGATTTCGGGTTCCGGGTGACGCTACCAGTGTGGAGCCCGACGGTTCGTGACCCTACCTGGCGCGCCAAATGTCGGATTTCGGGTTCCGGCAGACCCTTAAGGTTCGAACACTGGGGTGCGCACGGAGATCTCTCCCCTACCGATCTACGTCTAATCTCCTCGCATAATCTAAGCTGGAAAACGATGAACAACACAAGGGACACGAGGTTTATACTGGTTCGGGCCACCGTTGTGGTGTAATACCCTACTCCAGTGTGTGGTGTGGTGGATTGCCTCGGGGGCTGAAGATGAACAGTATAGAGGAAGAATAGACTCGCGAGAGGTGTTCTTGAGCTGGTGTGGAGTGCTCTACTCGGTCTGGATCTCTCTCTTTCCTAGGGCTCTATCAGATCTGGTCAGATTGCCCCTACTCTGTGGTGGCTAGCTCAATATATAGAGGCCCTGAGCCTCTACCCGAATAATGAGCGGGAAGGGCGCCCACAATTGGCCATTTTGAAGGGGAACATCTAGTACAAGTTATCCTGACCAAAGGTGGTCTTCGGCTGCCAAAAGCACTGGTGATGACACCGTCTTGGGCTCCACAGTGACCTCCGTCCTGCCGTTCTGCTGGTCTTGGTCTCGTTGCACCAGAATGGTAACCTTTGCCTGATGCCTTGGCCTGTGCTTGCCTCCTTTGCACCAAAAGGGAAACAAGGACACTGCATAGACCGGCGCCCGCCTGGCGCCCACCTGGTCTTGTTTCATCATGGCTTGCATCATGGGCTCCTCGCGAGGTACCCCTACCTTGATCTCTCCACCTCCTCGCGAGCCTGCCTGATGAGGCCGCCTCTGAGGAAGCTTCTTGTCATCTGCCTCGCGAGGCTTGGCCCCTCGCGAGGGTCTTGAGCTTGAGCTTATGAAGATGGGCTGCGCTGGGCCCCCACTTGAGCCACGCCGCAGGCAGGCAAGTCTGGGGACCCCCATTCCCAGAACGCCGACAGTAGACCCCGGGCCCAAGGCGCGCCTGGGCTTGGCCTAGCAGAGAAGCGAAGGGGCAAGCGCGAAGCGCCGCGGGCCCCAATAGCCTGCGGCCTTGGGCGCCGCGTGGCGATTGATTGGACGTGGGCGACTGCGCTTCCCCACGACGCCTCGGCAACTGCATGACCTGACAAGTCCTTGCATATAGAGAAACGGGTCATGATTACCTACGATCGTGGTGCCCGACGGTTGGTCTTCTCCGGCTATAAGTATGGGACTGCATGAGCCCCTTCAGTCCATTCTTTCCTGCTACTCCCTTTCTTCTTCTTCCTCGCCCTTGCTTCTCCTTATGCCAATGGCGCCAATCCGCCGGTTTTCTGTAGAAGAGAAGGGAAAGGCCCCCCGAGAGGGTCCTGACCCTCTTCCGCCGAAGAAACGGCCTGGACGTCGGGTTCCACAGTGGGAGCGAGTGCTCCTGGAGTGGAGCCACCCGGTGCTCCAAGAACTCCCTCAGGAGCGTGGCCCCGGTCAACTTCGCCGCCCCCAAGTTGCTTGGCCTCAGGTCCGTGTTCATCCTCTTCAGCACCGCCTTCGCACGGGGGTCGACGAGCTCTGCGCGGGACCATGCGTCAACGGCCTTAGGCTACCCCGTGGGCAGCACCAGCCGGGGGTGGATGCGCCCGACGTCCACCATGACCCACTTGCTCCGGAAGCCTTCGATCCACTTCCCAGGCTTCGAAATAGCATTGGAGTTGGAGTACGTGATGAAGCTCGTGCACGCGTAGACATGGGCACCAGAAACCCGGAGGGAGAAAAAGTGGATCAGCAAGGCCACCGAGGGCTTTACCCCAACGTGAGCCTCGCAATAGTAAGCAAAAATCGCCAGGAGAAGAACAGAGTTGGGGTGGAGATGCAGAGCCTACAAGTTGTATTGGCGGAGAACAACAAAGAAGAACTCGGAGAAAGGAGGCACCAGACCGGCGACGATGGCGCTCACGAAGAGCGGGTAGAAGGTGCTCCCCTTGCCCTCAGGCTGGTCGGAGCCGGCCTTGAGCATAGTCGCCCCCTGGCAGCCCTGCGCCACCGTCATCAGGCGCGTCAGGGCGAGATTCTTCTCCGACAGGTTCGGGGAATCCAGAGCCGGTGAGTACCAGGCCTCGGTCGGAGACTTGCGAGGCGCCATGGCGTGCCGGATGAGAAGGATTGAGACAGATCTGGAGGATTTCGGGAGCAAGAAGGAGAAGAGCGAGAAAGGGGATCTGGGGCGAGACGAGCGAGAACAAAGCAAGTAAGTCTGGCCCGGGTACTCCTTTTGTCAGATGGACAGTTGCCGAGGCGTCGTGGGAAGCGCAGACGCCCACGTCCAATCAATCGACACGCGGCGCCCAAGGCCGCAGGCTGTTGGGGCCCCTACCTGGCGCGCCAAATGTCGGATTTCGGGTTCCGACAGACCCTTGAGGTTTGAACACTGGGATGCGCGCGGAAATCTCTCCCCTACCGATCTACGTTCGATCTCCTAGTGTGATCTAAGCAGGAAACGATGAACAACACAAGGGACACGAGGTTTATACTGGTTCGGGCCACTGTTGTGGTGTAATACCCTACTCCAGTGTGTGGTGTGGTAGATTGCCTCAGGGGCTGATGATGAACAGTACAGGGGAAGAACGGCCTCGCGAGAGGTGTTCTTGAGCTGGTGCGGTGTGTTCTACTTGGTCTCTCTATCTGATTCGGTCTAGCTGCGACTAGCTACCTCTACTCTGTGGTGGCTAGCTCTATTTATAGAGACCCTGGGCCTCTTCCCAAATAATGAGCGGGAAGGGCGCCAACAGTTGGTAATTTTGAAGGGGAACATCTAGTACAAGTTATCCTTCCCAAAGGTGGTCTTCGGCTGCCTAAAGCACTGGTGATGACGCCGTCTTGGGCTCCATGGTGACCTCCGTCCTGCCGCTTGGCTGGTCTTGGTCTCGTTGCACCGGAATGGTAACCTTTGCCTGATGCCTTGGCCTGTGCTTGCCCACTTTGCACCGAAAGGGGAACAAGGACACCGCGTAGGCCAGCGCCCGCCTGGCGCCCTCTTGGTCTTGATTCGTCATGGCTTGCGTCACGGGCTCCTCGCGAGGTACCCCCTCTTTGATCTCTCCGCCTCCTCGCGAGCCTGCTTGATGAGGCTGCTTCTAAGGAAGCTTCCTGTCGTCCGCCCTGCGAGGCTTGGCCCCTCGCGAGGCTCTTGAGCTTGAGCTGATGAAGATGGGCTGAGCTGGGCCCCTACTTGAGCCATGCCGCAGGCCGCAGGCAGGCAAGTCTGGGGACCCCGTTCCCAAAACACCGACAGTAACCCCCGGGCCCAAGGTGCGCCCGAGCTTGCCCTAGCAGAGAAGCGAAGGGGCAAGCGCGAAGCGCTGCGGGCCCCAAAAGCCTGCGGCCTCTGGCGCCGCGTGGCGATTGATTGGACGTGGGCGACTGCGCTTCCCCATGATGCCTTGGCAACTGCACGACTTGACAAGTCCCTGCATGCAGAGAAAGGGGTCTTGATTACATGCGGTTGTGGTGCTTGGCGCTTGGCCTTCTCCGGCTATAAGTATGGGATTGCGTGAGCCCCTTCAGTCCATCCCTTCCTGCTACTCCTTTTCTTCTTCTTGGATACTCGCCGTTCTCATGGCTCCGAAGAGATTCTCGGCCGCGGAGAAAGGAAAGGCCCGTCAGGCAGGGCCTGACTCGCCCCTCGCAAGCGCGGCCGAGGCCTCCCTCGCAAGCATCCCGCGGTCCCCGTGGTGGCTTCTCGCGGTCATGGAGGCGGCACCCTGCACGGTGGTGAGCGCCCGGCCGCCGAGGAGAGGCATGCCGTGACCGCGCGGCCCCCTAGGCCGCGCTTTCGCTCGGTGGAGGTGCTGCCGGAGTTTGTCGTGTGGTCGGTGGACCTGACCAGCACCTGGTTCGAGCTCCCCTGTTTCTTCGTAGGTGAACTGCCGGCCAGCGCCCGATGCGGCTTCTGGCTCCAGGCAGATGGTGGCTGTAGTAGGGCCTCCTGGGCTTCGCTGGTGGTCGCCGCTTCTGGGAATGGGGCCCTGACCCGCGGCTGGCAAACGTTTGCCCGTGCGCGCGGCCTGAGCCGGCGGTGCACCCTGCATTTTCCCTTCCTATTTGTTTGCGCTCTAAGTCGGCAGGGCCCGGCCCCGCGCATACCTCACCCAGCATTAGCCCTGACCGGAAACCAAGACGGGGCTAAGGAGTGAGGGGCTACGTGGCAAGTTAGGCTCCTGAGTCGCGATGCTCAGGAGTCCCCCTTGACGCGCAAGCAACAAATAGGGTAGGGGTATCAAGGAGTGGATTGGTTGTTCTACGTCGGCAGGGCCCGGCCCCGCGCGTACCTCACCCAGCATTAGCCTCGACCGGAAACCAGGACGGGACTAAGGAGTGAGGGGCTACGTGACCAGTTAGGCTCCTGAGTCGCGATGCTCAGGAGTCCCCCTTGACGCTCAAACGGGTTTCGTACCTTGGCTCCGCTCGGGGAGGGCACGCGACGACCAGGTCCGAGGGACCTGGCTGGGTGGCGTGCGCTCGGGTAAGGCCCGGGCGTAGCCCCCGTGTCCAGCCCCCTCGCGCGGCGCTCCCGAGGGGAGGCGTTGCGACGGTGCCGGACACTGAGCACTGGGCTCCCTGAGGTTGGTACGGCCGTGGGCCGCCCTCAGTTGTTTATCACCAGCGCGGAGCATAGCGCTTCCGTATGTGTACGGGCATAGCCGCTCCTCGGCAGTGTCGTCAACCAGCGCGGAGCATGGTGCTTCTACTGGTACGTGGGAGGGGGCTCCCCTTCGGGAGGAGCCACCGGGGCGTGTACAGCCCCGCCCTGACATGTGGCCGGCACGGTAGGGCTAGGAGAGGTGTATCTGGGCACTCGTGAGCCAGCGCGGGACTCACGAGGCCCTACCTCGAGGCGGGTTGCGCCTGGCTCTGGGCCTTTATCAATGGTGTGTTCCTGTAGGGTGGTTAGAATGCAGATGCTCTACGTCCTCAGGTCCCGGCCCTCGAACGAGCTCAGCCGCCGCTGGTATGACAGGTCGTGATGCCGTAGGTCAAGGCCAGGGGGTGAGGGCTGGACAGCCAGTAGGAGCCCATGAGTCGCGATGCTCAGGTACCCCCCCTTTTAACGTGCAAGCGCTTTGCATGAGAGCGGAGAAGTCCGAGATAAGCAGCATGCGATAATCATGGGAACTAGATTAAGCACGAAAGAGCAAATTCATTTTAAGTAGATGCGAGAAACGCCACTGGGCCAGGCCTGAGCGGCTTGGGGATATTGCAGCCCGAGGGGCGCCCCCAACAAGGTAAGTAAAGAGCATAAACAAAACGGATACATGCCGCGGGGACGGACCCACGCGGCCTGGGAATGAGGCGTACCTGTGGGCGCTCCCAGCTAAAAATGAGACTTTGAAAGATGTCACCTGATCCGTTGAAGATGAAGTGATGCTGAAGAAGCGAGCGATGCACGGTGAAGATGCCGGTCCTCATGAGCCCCTAGGCCCAGGGGCCTCGGGAGGCTCCGGGGGCACAGGTGGGTCCTCGAGAGCCATCCCCATCTCCGCCAGGGCCGCATAATGCCTGGCCTCCTGAGCCTCCAGAATGCTCCTCAGCAGGCACTGATGAGCAGCGACCGCGTTCGGCAGGCCGAAGGGCATGTGAACGTAGCTGTGAGGTGGTCCCTCGCAGCGCCCCACACGCAAAGGCCAGAGGCGCTCCAGAGACGCGGCTCAGTTGAGCCCTGGTACGTCGATGCAGACGTGCAGCCCACCATCCTCGCCTAGATGTGGGGCTACGGCGGGCAAGCGGCGGCTGCCGCGCATGACTCTCGACTCCTGCAGCTCCTGGGTGTCTCTTGCGATGAACTCCTGAGGGTTTGGTCTTCCTTGCCTTGTACCTTCCTAAGGGAGACGTGCCTGGAAGCACCCCTCCAAGTGGTGCCCGAGCGCCTCCCTCGTGACCTTGGCAAAGTCGGTGGCTCTCCAAAGAAGAGCCCCCGAGCCCTGCCTGAGGAGGGCGCCGGGAGCGCCTTCCTATGCGAGAGAGGGCGGGGCTCCCTGATCGGGCGCGAAACCTGACGCAACACCTCCGGAGGCGCCTGCCTCCTTGTGGCTTGGGCCAGGCGAGGCCTTCTTCTTCTTGAGGGTCGCCTCGGGAAGTCTTTCGCTCCTGTGATCTGGGTCTTCGATTGCTGCGGCTTGGAACGCACGCTCAAGCGAACACACTGCATCCCTTTCTTCACAGGGTACGGTGATGACTCCAGCGCTTCCAGGCATCTTGAGGACATTGTAGCCATGGTGAGTCACTGCCATGAACTTGGCTAGGGCCGGGTACCCGAGGATGGCGTTGTACGGCAGGCGAATGTGGGCGACGTCAAAGTCGATGAGCTCGGTGCGGTAATTGTTGCGCTGCCCGAAGGTGACTGGGAGGCGAACCTGCCCTATCGGAACAGTGGAACCATCAGTGACTCCTGAGAAAGGCTTGGTCAGCTGAAGCTGATCATATGGCACTTGGAGATTGTCGAAAGTCTCGACGGACAGGACGTTGAGTCCAGCTCCACCATCAATGAGGGTCCTGGTGACCTGCACATTGCTGATGACTGGGGAGCAAAGCATCGGGAGGACTCCGGCCGTTGCCGCGCACTTGAGCTGATCCACTGAGCTGAACATGGTAGCGCACATAGACCACCTGAGAGGGCGAGTGGCCTCAAGCTTGGGGAGGACTGCATTCACCTCGCGAGCAAACTGCTTGAAGATGTGCTGTGAGGCTGGGGCCTGGGCACCACCCAAGATGCAAGCGATTGCGTGTGGCTCCTGGAAGCCCCCAGCCCCATCGTCTTGATGTTGGTCTTCGTTCCTCCTTGGCGGTGGCGGCAGAGGAGGAAGGCCTGCGTTGCCGTGTGGGCGATCCTCATGAGGCTGGTCTCTCCAGCCTCCCTCGCGAGGCTGGTCCTGCCAGCGATCCTCGCAAGGTCGGTCATGCCACCCTTGGCGAGGGCCACGGTCTTCCCATCGTCTTCCACCTCTTCATCCTCCTCGGCCATAGCCCCTGTCGTTGTGCTCGGGGCGTTGGCCGATTCGCCCATCTCGCACGGCCCTGAGCTCTTGACATTCATTGGTGTTGTGGGTGTGGAGGTCGTGGTACACGCAGTATCGGCTGCCCTTGGATGACTCAGGCTGATCCCTGCCTCGCTTGGTGTCTGGTTCCGCTGCAAGCACGGCAGCCCCCTTGCGCTTCACGTCCTTGGCCTTGAGCTTCTTCTCTTCTGGGTCGGCAGCCGGGAGCTCGAGGAGGGAGAGGCGCCCTTCCTCAGCCCTGACGCACTTGGTTGCCAAGTTGAACAGCTCTAGGGATGTGCACAGGTCTTCATGGATTATTAGCTCCTCCTTCATCTTGATGTCGTGCACGCCGTCGCAGAAAGCTGAGATGATGGCTTCCTCAGTCACCTTGGGGATCTTGAGGCGAGCGTAGTTGAAGCGCTGGATGTACTTCTGCAGGGTTTCCCCTGCCTGTTGCTTGATGCGGCGCAGGTCGCTCACGGCCGGGGGCCGGTCGCGAGTGCCCTGGAAGTTGGCGATGAAGCGGGTGCGCATCTCATCCCAGGAGGAGATCGTGCCGGTAGCCAGGTTCAGGAGCCAGGTGCGAGCGCCGTCCTTGAGCGCCATGGGAAACCAGTTCGCCATGACCTTTTCGTCTCCGTTGGCGGCTTCGATGCCCAGCTCGTAGAGCTGTAGGAATTCCGTGGGGTCCGCCGTGCCGTCGTAGCGAGGGGGCAGGTCAGGCTTGAACTTGCCCGGCCATGTGATGCCACACAGCTCGGGGGTGAAGGCGAGGCAGCCTGTTGTGGCCACCAGCGCCCTTTGCTGGTGCTGGGCTTGCTCCTGGGGATTACCACGCGCCGCCGCTTGGAGCAGCGCGGGGTCTTGGCGTGGAGGCGGAGGGACGCGATCTTGGCACGCCGGCGCTGGGAGCGCGCGAGCACCTTCTCGGGGACGAGGGATCTCTTGGCAGCTCCCTTCTTGCTGCACAGGCGCCGGACGTGGAGGGTCTCGCCCTGGGGCTGCACGCCTTGGAGCCAAGGCGCCTTCTTGGGGAGGAGGTGGCGGAGGCGCCTCCTGGTCCTCGCCCCCTACGCGGAATGGAGGGCGAGGCAGCGAGAGGGGCGGCAAGGGGGAGCCCCCTGCGGTACTGACGAGCTCGGTGATGCGGGCGAGCCAGTCCTCGTAGAGGTCGTCGACGGGGCGGTAGTGCAGGAGCTCTCTTGCCAGGAGCAATGCGGCGTGCGCGTCCGTGGAGGCGCGACGGGCGTGGGACGACGAACCAGCTGGAGTCAGCGACGGGGTGGCGGTGCGGCCATCCCGCCACACCGAGGGATGCTGGGACAAGGCCTGCTGCTCATTCCCCGCCGGGCCCGTGGCGGCGTTGGCGGCACGCGATGGGGAACGATGAGGGCGGCCGCCGACGGGCGCCGTCTGGGCAACGCGGGTGGCGCGAGCAGCCCGGCGCTCGGCGCGAGCTCGACGAGCGTCAGCCATGGACACGACGGAAGATCACACGCAAACAGCGGAAGAAAGATTCCGGCGCACCACTACCTGGCGCGCCAAATGTCGGATTTCGGGTTCCGGCAGACCCTTAAGGTTCGAACACTGGGGTGCGTGCGGAGATCTCTCCCCTACCGATCTATGTCCAATCTCCTCGCGTGATCTAAGCTGGAAAACGATGAACAGCACAAAGGACACGAGGTTTATACTGGTTCGGGCCACCGTTGTGGTGTAATACCCTACTCCAGTGCGTGGTGTGGTGGATTGCCTCAGAGGCTGAAGATGAACAGTGCAGAGGAAGAACAGCCTCGCGAGAGGTGTTCTTGAGCTGGTGCGGTGTGCTCTACTTGGTCTGGATCTCCCTCTTTCCTAGGGCTCTATCCGACATGGTCCGATTGCCCCTACTCTGTGGTGGCTAGCTCTATATATAGAGGCCCTGGGCCTCTCCCCAAATAATGAGCGGGAAGGGCGCCAACAATTGGCCATTTTGAAGGGGAACATCTAGTACAAGTTATCCTGACCAAAGGTGGTCTTCGGCTGCCAAAAGCACTGGTGATGACGCCGTCTTGGGCTCCACAGTGACCTCCGTCCCGCCGTTCTGCTGGTCTTGGTCTCGTTGCACCGGAATGGTAACCTTTGCCTGATGCCTTGGCCTATGCTTGCCCCCTTTGCACCGAAAGGGAAACAAGGACACTGCGTAGGCCGGCGCCCGCCTGGTCTTGATTCGTCATGGCTTGCGTCACGGGCTCCTCGCGTGGTACCCCTGCCTTGATCTCTCCGCCTCCTCGCGGGCCTGCCTGATGAGGCCGCCTTTGAGGAAGCTTCTAGTCGTCCGCCCCGTGAGGCTTGTCCCCTCGCGAGGGTCTTAAGCTTGAGCTGATGAAGATGGGCCGCGATGGGCCCCCACTTGAGCCACGCTGCAGGCCGCAGGCAGGCAAGTCTGGGGACCCCCGTTCCCAGAATGCCGACATTAGGTGTTGAAGATGTGGATTCTCAATGTTGATGTAGATCATTCGGAGCAATCCATTGGAGTGAGTTGCACTTTCAATACCTACACGGGCTAGTCCCACAAGGAACTAGCAAGGATATCCATAGACATAGAGTGATGTATACACAAGCTGTTGTCCATGAAAGCATTAGGTTACCTTGTCCCTTGTCTTACCAACAAGAGGGTTTGTGACTCCTTGGACTAGTGCAAGATATGGAAGTGGTTTGCACTTGTCCTCGCCAAAATGATAAGAGTGAAGTATGTTGGCGGCGTCACCCTCAAGAACTCTCTAGTTCTTCTTCTTCGGGATCCACACCATCTTGATGGGAATCTTGGAGTTGTAGTCATACTTGATGAAGTAGAACTTGATGTAGTCTTGGGAACCCACTTGACCAAGGCCTTAGGTGCTTCTTTGAATGCATAAATCTCCTCTTGAAGCTTGTCCTTGCCTTTTTTCTTGTGGTCTTATGGTGGAAGATCATCTTGAGCTTGTTTTCCTTGGAAAGAAGTAGGATCATACTTCTCTTGTTGAGGAACAAACTTTGTCTTGGGGTATTGATCTTCTTCCCACTCAACTCCATTGCCATTGAACTTTCGTTCAAAACCAACACCTTGATTCTTCCGGTGCCTTCCTTGCTTGCGTACAATTTCCACAAATTGCTTACTTCCTGCATGGCTCTTGTAAACACCCTTCTCTATGATTCCCTTCAATAAGCTATTTTCTTGCTCAAGTGTAACTTGGCTAAGAGAATCATTAGTGGAATCAAGAGAACTACTAGAAGCAACAACATTGGATTTACCGTGATTGTTGTTACTACTAGATGAAGAATCTTTCTTGTTCTTTTTGTTAGATTTAACTTGTGGCATGTAAGTAGACAAGAGTAAATGCTTGGCAATGTAAGAAGAACTTTTCTTGCGAAGATCATCATTGATTGCCTTTAAAAACTCATGCTCTTGCTCAAGGTTGAGCTTTTCAAAGCATAGCTTCTCATAGTCTTTAATAGTTCTCGATGATCTTCCAAGGTAGTTTCATGAGCTAACTTAAGAGTGTTTAGTTCTTTAGTTAGACGCTCAATCTCCTTCTTATCATCATCATTCGTTTTATCTTGATTAGCATGATTAATAGCAAATTCATCATAGTTTTCATAATTGGAGTTGTCAACAAGCAAATCATCATCTCTTAGCAAATCATCTTCATCACTATTGAAATCAACATACTCAGGGTGTGTTACCTTTGGACCTTTAGCCATGAAGCATCTCCCAATTCACATATTTGGTGATTCAAATATGTCATAGCAGTTGGTTGTCACAAGTGCTAGTTCGACAACACCTTCATCTTGAGTATACTCGGAGTCGGAGTGATTGTCGGAGTCGGGGCCGGATACCCATTCACCAACATGAGCTTGATGTCTTCTTTTTGTGTAGCCCCTTGATGACTTATCCTTCCTTTCTGAATCCTTGCTTCTCCGAGAGGGTCTTCGTTCATAACGATCATCTCTACTCCTTCTTTCTCTTGGTGGTGATTCTTCTCTTCTACTCCTTCTTTTGGAAGAATCTTCTCTTCTTTTATAGGGAGCCGTACACTCATTGGAATAGTGTCCGGGTCTTCCACAATTGTAGCAATTACGCTCATGACTAGAAGATCTTTTGTCATTGTAGGACCTTGACTTGGAGCTTCTTTCTTTACTTCTACTCTTGTAGAATTTGTTGAAGTTCTTCACCATTAGGCTCAATTCTTCATTGAAGGTTTGTTTCTCACTTGATGATGTGGGAGCTTCACGTGAGGCTTTGTAAGCACCGCTTGACTTGTTGTGGAGCTCTTCCTTATCCTTGAGTGACATCTCATGAGCAACAATTCTTCCAATGACTTCCGTTGGCTTGAGATCTTTGTAATTGGGCATCATTTGGATCAATGTGCACACGGTATCATATTTTCCATCCAAGGCTCTTAGGATCTTCTTGATGATGAATTTATCGGTCATCTCTTCACTTCCTAAGCCGGCAATCTCATTTGTGATGAGAGCAAGCCTAGAGTACATTTCAGCAACACCTTCACCATCCTTCATTTTGAACTTGTCATGTTGACTTTGAAGCACATCCAATTTGGATTCCTTGACGGAGTCAGTACCTTCGTGCATATCAATCTAAGTATCCCAAATTTCCTTTGCATTCTCAAGACGGCTGATTTTGTTGAATTCTTCGGGGCACAATACGTTGAAGAGAATATCACAAGCTTGAGCATTGTATTGTAGCATCTTCAACTCTTCCGCGGTAGCTTCACGGTTTGGTCCTCTCCCATCAAAGAATTCACCTTGCAAGCCAATACACACAATAGCCCAAACGGCCGGGTTATGTCCAAGAATATGCATTTTCATCTTATGGTTCCAACTAGCAAAATTTGTACCATCAAAGTAAGGACCTCTACGGTGGTAATTTCCCTCGCTAGACGCCATACTCTCCTAGGTTGTGAAATCAAGGCTATGACCACCAAAAGCTATGGAAATCAAAGCAAATGGAAACCAAAGCTCTGATACCACTTGTAGGATCGAAAGTATGTCTAGAGGGGGTGATTAGACTACTTGACCAAATAAAAATCTAGCCTTTTCTCAATTTTAGTTCTTGGCAGATTTTAGCAACTTAGCACAAGTCAAGCAATCAACCTACACATGCAATTCTAAGAGTATAGCAGCGGAATGTAACACAATTGCATATGAAGGTAAAGGGAGGAGTTTGATGGAGCAAACGCAATGTTGAGACGGAGATTTTTTATCCGTGGTTCCGATAGGTGGTGCTATCGTATATCCACGTTGATGGAGACTTCAACCCATGAAGGGTAACGGTTGCGCGAGTCCATGGAGGGCTCCACCCATGAAGGGTCCACGAAGAAGCAACCTTGTCTATCCCACCATGGTCGTCGCCCACGAAGGACTTGCCTCACTAGGGTAGATCTTCATGAAGTAGGCGATCTCCTTGCCCTTACAAACTCCTTGGTTCAACTCCACAATCTTGACGGAGGCTCCCAAGTGACACCTAGCCAATCTAGGAGACACCACTCTCCAAGAAGTAACAAATGGTGTGTTGATGATGAACTCCTTGCTCTTGTGCTTCAAATGATAGTCTCCCCAACACTCAACTCTCTCTCATTGGATTGGATTTGGTGGAAAGATGATTTGAGTGGAAAGCAACTTGGGAAGGCTAGAGATTAAGATTTATGTGGTTGGAATGGAATATCTTGACCTCAACACAAGTGTAGGTGGTTCTCTCTCAGAAAATGTATGTTGGAAGTGTAGGCATGTTCTGATGGCTCTCTCCATGAATGAAGGGTGGGTGGAGGGGTATATATAGCCTCCACACAAAATCTAACCATTACACACAATTTACCAAACTCGGTGGGACCGAATCGTGAAACTCGGTCGGACCAATTTGGTTCATAATGTGACCGTTAGGATTTTTGGTGGGACCGACATGTCAACTCGGTGAGACCGATTTCATTAGGGTTAGGGCATAACATAATCTTGGTGAGACCGATTACACAAACTCGGTGAGACCGATTTTGGTAATAGACAAACAGAGAGTTGGTCAGGCAAAACTCGATGGGACCAATTCGCTCATCTCGGTTGGACCGAAACGTTACGAAAGGGAAACAGAGAGTTTGCATTGCAATCTCGGTGGGACCGATCGCTCATCTCGGTGTGACCGAAACGTTATGAAGGTAAATAGAGAGATTACAATCCCATCTCGGTGAGATCGAGATCCCTATCGGTGAAACCGAAAAGACTAGGGTTTCTGGCAGTGGCTATGTCAACTGAACTCAGTGGCGCCGGATAGACAGTTTCGGTGGGGCCGAGTTTGACTTTTGGTTTGGAACATATGTGGATGTGAGAAAGTAGTTGAGTGTTTTTGGAGCATATCACTACGCACTTTGAGCAAGAAACTCAGTAAGGAACACCTCACCCCCTCTTGATAGTATTGGCTTTTCCTATGGACTCAATGTGATCTAGGATCACTTAAAATGAAAAATGTAGAGTCCTGAGCTTTGAGCTTGAGCCAATCCTTTGTCCTTAGCATTTTGAGGGGTCCACTTTTCTGATCCATGTCATGCCAATCATTGAGCTTTCCTGAAATGTTTATCTTCAAGTAGCATTAGCTCAATGAGCTATATGTTGTTAAGAATTACTAAAACCACCCAGGGATAGTTGCACTTTCAAATGTCAAGGACTTGGCCAAGTACGATGGTGATGAAGATCACGATCCACGGATGGATATCTCCCAAGGGGGGAAATGATGCAGAGCATCCTTCCATCATCCCCATGGACTCTACACCAACACATCAAGCACCACGTGGACCCATGACAAGAGTTAGAGCACGTGCAATGGAAACCGAGGTGAACTCCTTCCTACTTGACATGCATGTGGATACAAGTGGAACTTGGTTGCTACCCCACCAAAATGCTCTGTGTGTCATTAGGTACGAAAAGGAATGAGGGAGTCCTAGATTAGGGGGTGTCCGGATAGCCGGACTATAACCGTTGGCCGGACTCTTGGACTATGAAGAGACAATATTGAAGACTTCGTCCCGTGTCCGGATGGGACTTTCCTTGGCGTGGAAGGCAAGCTTGGTAATACGGATATGTAGATCTCCTCCCATTGTAACCGACTCTGTGTAACCCTATCCCCCTCCGGTGTCTATATAAACCGGAGGGTTTAGTCCGTAGGACAACGACAACAATCATACCAACGGCTAGCTTCTAGGGTTTAGCCTCTCTGATCTTGTGGTAGATCTACTCTTGTACTACCCATATCATCAATATTAATCAAGCAGGAGTAGGGTTTTACCTCCATAGAGAGGGCCCGAACCTGGGTAAAAACATTGTGTCCCTTGTCTCCTGTTACCATCCGCCTAGACGCACAGTTCGGGACCCCCTACCCGAGATCCGCCGGTTTTGACACCGACACTGGTGCTTTCATTGAGAGTTCCTCTGTGTCGTCATCTTTAGGCCCGATGGCTCCTCCGATCATCAAGAACGATGCGGTACAGGGTGAGACTTTTCTCCCCGGACAGATCTTCGTATTCGGCGGCTTTGCACTGCGGGCTAATTCGCTTGGCCATCTGGAGCAGATTGAAAGCTACGCCCCTGGCCATCAGGTCAGATTTGGAAGTTTGAATTACATGGCCGACATCCGCGGAGACTTGACCTTCGACGGATTCGAGCCATAGCCGAGCGCGCCGCACTGTCACGATGGGCATGATTTAACTCTGTCGCCGAACAGTGCCCTGGAGGCCGCACCCGCACCCGCTCCGGCCTTTAGCTCGGAGCCAACTGCGCCAATCGAGGGCGGGTGGCTAGACCCCGCCGCGGGGGCTGCAGTCTCAACGGCGATCGAGCCGAACACCTGCCTTATCCTTCACAAAGCCCATGACTCCACATTGTCAGACTCTTTTCCGGACTCTGAGCCCTCCGCGCCCCTACCAATCGAATCCAATTGGGCGCGGATCATGGAGTTCACCGCCGCAAATATCTTTCAGCACTCGCCCTTTGGCGACATTCTGAATTCACTAAAGTCTTTCTCTTTGTCAGGAGAGTCTTGGACGGATTATGACCGACAGGATTGGGGTGCGGACGACGAAGAAATTCGACGCCCACCCACCACCCACTTCATAGCCACTGTCGATGATTTGACCGACATACTCGACTTCAACTCTGAAGACATCGACGGTATGGATGACGATGTAGGAGACGAACAGGAACCAGCGCCCACGGGGCACTGGACAGCCACCCCATCCTACGATGTATACATGGTGGACACACCCAAAGGAAACGACGACGAAGAACAGGAGGACGCAACGAAGGATCGTTCCCTCGAAAAGCAGTCAAAGCGGCGGCGTAAGCGCTGCTCCAAGCCACGCCTCGACAGAGACAGCGGTCATACAGACCCAGCTACAGAGCAGGGCGAGCCGGCGGACGATGAACATGGCATCGAGCAACCATCCAAACAAGGCAACTTGGATAAACAAACCGAACAACCCGTCCCCGGCGAAGATAATAGTCCGGACGACCTCACGCCGGACAAGTTCCTGGAGCAGAAGAACCTCCACAAAAGGCTTGTCGCCACTGCGCGTAGCCTGAAAAAGCAGAAGTGGAAGCTCAAAACTGCGGAAGATGCACTCAGAATCAGATGGAGCAAAGTACTCAACACCGCAGACAAATACGGCGGCAGTCGCCACACAAAGAGCTACCCGAAGCGAAAGCTACTGCCTGAATTTGATGAGGAGGCCTTATAGTCCCCGCAATCAAAAAATAAGGAAGCCACCCGGTCGGATAGACAACCTCATGGCCAATATAGAGCGGCAAACGGCGCCGCACACAAGCCAGCACGCGATCCACCCAAGGATTCGCATCAAAAAGATGGCCAGCCAGATCTATCTACGGGCCAAGAAAGCAAGCTCTAGTAAGCAATGCAACGCAACAAATATACGAACACCACGGCACACCCAAATACAGGGGTGCCGCACACCCCCTATGTTTCACCGATGAGGTGCTGGACCATGAATTTCCAGCGGGATTCAAACTCGTAAACATAGAGGCATACGATGGAACGACAGACCCTAGAGTCTGGATTGAGGACTATATCCTCCATATCCACATGGCCAGAGGAGACGACCTCCACGCCATAAGATACCTACCCCTCAAGCTCAAAGGGCCAGCCCGGCATTGGCTTAAAGGCCTTCCCGAAAACACCATTGGAAGTTGGGAAGAGCTCGAGGACGCTTTTCGGGCAAATTTTCAAGGGACCTATGTCTGACCACCGGATGCAGACGATTTAAGTCATATAACTCAACAACCCGGAGAGTCAGCTCGGAAGCTCTGGAACAGATTTCTTACTAAAAAGAACCAGATAGTCGAACGTCCGGACGCCGAAGCCTTAGAAGCTTTCAAACACAACGTTCGAGACGAATGGCTCGCCAGACACCTCGGCCAAGGAAAGCCAAGAACAATGGCTGCATTAACAAGCCTCATGACCCACTTTTGTGCGGACAGGACAGCTGGTTGGCAAGATGCAGCACCAGCGACCCAAGTACATCCGAAGTCAGGGACGGAAACGGGAAGCCACGACGCAGCAAGGACCACCGCCGGAATAAGGGAAACAGCCCGAAGAGCATGACGGTCAACACCGGATTCAAAAGCTCTTGGCAGGGTCAGCAAAAGCTGCCCCTTAAAGATAATAGGGACGAACTGTCTAATCTAAACAAAATCCTGGACAAGATATGTCAAATCTGCAGTACCCTCGGGAAGCCTGCAAATCATTCCCACAGAGAATGTTGGGTATTCAAGCAATCCGGCAAACTCAATGCCAAACACAAGGGGCTGGATACACCAAGTGAAGACGATGATGAACCCCACAAACAAAGCACTGGGGAACAAAAGAAATTCCCACAAGAAGTCAAAACAGTAAACTTACTACACGTGACAAAAGGGAGAAACGAAGTGGCGCCCACAGAGATATGCGCCATGCGGCCAATCACAAAAGAGCCTCGCCACTGGTTGTCAAAACCAATCATCTTCGAACATCAGGACTACTCCGGAAGTATCCGGCACGTAGGCTGGGCTGCCTTGGTGTTAGATCCGATAATTGACGGATTCCACTTTACACGAGTCCTGATGGATGGCGGCAGTGGTTTAAACCTGCTATATCAAGACATAGTCCGCAAAATGGGGATGGACCCAACAAAAATTCGCCATAGCAACACTTCCTTTAAAGGAGTAACGCCAGGCCCAGATGCCCATTGCATGGGTTCCCTCCTACTAGAAGTTATGTTCGGTTCCCCCGATAACTTCCCTAGCGAAAAGCTAACCTTCCACATCGCCCCATTTTCAAGTGGCTATCAAGCACTACTGGGACGCGAAGCTTTCGCCCGCCTTAACGCAATACCGCATTATGCGTTTCTCACGCTTAAGATGCCCGGTCCACAAGGCATCATGTCACTAAAGGGAAATATTGAGTGTCCCCCCCCCCCCCCCCGCGCGGAAGACTGTGCGGCTGCCTTGACAGCCACACATTAAAATGGCTTCACCAATCAAAGCACCTAAATAGGTCGTTAAGACCACGGACGTGGCTAGACGAGTCTGGCGTAAACATACAATTGATAAAAGCTTAATAGCCGTATGCCCCTGTACAAGGGGCTCCACGCATGTAAAACAAGAGACAATAAGGCTCAATTTTACCCATTTTGAATTATACTTTGTTTATTTAGTATACGTACATTTCGCACGACCTTTTTCAACTAAGTTCCTCTCTTTTTCAGATGAACACCATGCTATACCCGTCCAGGACATGGCACAACGGAGACACAGGCGCAGACGTGCAGCAGGGACCCGTTCCAAGGATTCTTTTTAGATTAAGACCCTGCGTAAACCTTTTTTACTGTCTCTTGTTGATACACATCCCCCGGATTCTCAGCATAACCGAGGAGGAGGAGGCTGGCGTCTTGGCATGTGGCCACGTCAGAATTTTGCGCGTACCTGGACACCAGGGGCTTATTACCAAGGGCACTATTCAGCCCGTTTTCATAAAGACTGAATACCTTAGGGGGTGTTCGGCATCGCGAGTTTGGCCTTATATGCATCAACTCCGAATCATGTCTTTGGTCAAATGTTGGGTTTACCCAGCTCCTGTGTTTTGCTGCCTTACGTTCCGCTCTATCGGCTAAGGTGGCACCAGGAGAACTACTGCGATTGTGCCCCGGTTCAGCCAGGCGAGCACCTCAGTAGAGAAAGCCGAAAACTGATTGTCATGATATAGCGTGAGACTGGTCAACCACTCAATGACCTATCGGAATCTTCAGGATTCCTCCACATTAATGAAGGGTTGTTTCCCGGCCAGGCACACACGCGCGCCGAGTTCGGGCGAGCGCGGCGCCACCAGGGGCTATATAGTAGCCTCACTGTCAAACTCCTATGGCTAAGTGAAAGTGATAAAGCATTATAGTCTGATTGCCTAGTTTGCTGTGCTATCACCTCCTTCATGGACCAAGACGTTGGATCAAGTGTGAAAATGCGCCTTCTACGAACACCCCCACATTATATGCATGGGGGCTGAAACCAACGACTGCCATCTTTCAGATTATATACACATATACCTTAATGGCCGCACAGGAGGCATTACAATTCTTGCAGGCACAAGTATGAAAAGCTTCTACAATTCATCAAAATATTGTTTTACAATAATACATGTTATTCGAACATAACAACCTTCGAGCATTGCATCTCTATTAAACGAGCGCCTTGCAGAACTTCCTGAAAATAGTGCTCGGCAGGTACTCGGCTTCCGTCCGAGTCTTGGGATGCAACAGCAGTGGCCTCCATCTCCACCCAGTATGTCTTGACACGGGCAAGGGCCATCTGCGCACCCTCTATGCATGTTGACCTCTTCATCGCGTTGATATATGACACTGCACCAAGGAACTGCTGCACCAAGCTAAAATAACTGTTCGGCTTTGGCCTTTCCGGCCACAGATGACCCACGACATACTTCATGGCGAGTCCGGATAACTTATTCAGCTCGGCCCATTCGGCCAAATGATCGGTTAATGGAAGCGGACGCTCTGGATTGTGGAACTGCGACCAGAAGAGCCTTTCCACTTCGCGATCCTTCTGATCTCGAAAGTGTTCGGCCGCGTCAGCGGCACTCGCCGCTAAATCCAGATACGCGTCCGCCGAACTCCACATCCGGTCCAACGGAGCATATTTAGGATCCCCGAACTTCATCCGTAGCATAAAGGGCTTTCCAGCCGCGATATCTCCGGCTTGATGTAGCTCCTCCTTCATCGCTCTCATCGCAGAACGAGCATCCTTGGCCGCTGTAGTGGCCTTCTCTAGGTCCGTCCGTTCCGCCCGATCTTCTTTTTCAAGAAGCTTGCAACGGTCAGCCTGGCTCTTCAACTTCACAGCCATCTCGGCCATTTCCTTCTTGCTTCAGAAGTGAGCAGCCGGTTCGGCTTTCAGCTCTTCAATCGCCTTTAAGGCAGCCGCATCACTTTTCCTGGCTTGCTCCTTGGCTCGGGCAAGTTCCGCCCGAAGGTCCTCCATGGCGGCAGCTCCATCTGCATCAAGCGCACACATTGTAAGATACTGGCATCAAGCTCCTCTTACCAGGTGTCTCCGGAGAAATTACATACCTTGTGCCTCGTCAAGTCGCTTGTTGACAAGCGCGATGTCGGCATCTGCCACGTCAAGTTGCCGCTTTAGCTCGGCAAATTCATCAGTCCGGCTGGCCACCGGACACTTCGCCACCTACATAGGAAGGTAGCAAATTATACCTAGGATTATGATCCTCTGTGTGTCATCACTTTCGACAGCACACAGAGTCTCAGGGGCTACTATCTACACAGGTTGCATCTTAAATATGCGAAACTGTCAAAAGGTACATCACTTCGCATACCTCAAAACCTGTTAGTAAACTCCTGACAGCCTCGTGCAACCCGCTCTCAGCGGACGAAATCCTTTCAATTACCATACCCATCAACGTATGGTGCTCCACTGAGATACACGCTCGCCCTAGCAGATCCTTCAGTATCTCCGGCCGTGCACCAGGTGGTGCCGGACTCATTAGATTGCTTTTTTCCAAGGCCAGACACGAAGGGCTTTGGGGGCCATATGACTGCCTTCCGGCCCTGCCGGGTTAGGAGAAACCCTCCGCGACGAGACCTCGTGGTCGCCCGCCTCGTAAGGCGGTACGGTGGGGGGGAGGCGTTCTGCTCTCCATCATCTTCGGAAGAAAATCCCCCGAAGATGAGCTCTGCTGAGAAGGGCTAAGGTCCGAACTACAAGGTAAATTTTCGGTTACTTTCCTCAGAAATAAAGCAAGGATTTCTCTCATTTTTTAAACTCCCTTTCCACTTACGACTCTGTGGAGGGCTGATCCCCTTGAGGGTATAGTACGGCCAAAGTATCCCCCGGCACAGGACCCTCTGGCGAAGACTTCTTCCCCCGCTTTGAGATCATGGTCTCCAGGTCTTCAGAGGCGGTCCTCTTCTTCCCCTGAGGAGAGGAATTTTCAATTCCTCCTTTCCGGACAGCCTCCTTCGTGGAGTCAGTAGCTTCCTTGTCCCCCCCTTTGTTTTCTTCCGAAGGCGCAATCTCCAGCATCCTGGTTAACACGGGATCCGGCGAGGTCTCAGGAAGGGGGGCCGGACACCTGATTAACTTTGCCTTCGCGATCCACTCCTGTTTCAAGAACATCTATTTTAAGGGCGATGTCGTGATAAATGAACGGATGATGTGTCCGGGCATAGGGCTACTTACTTGAGTATCCAGACAATTGCAGCTCAGACCTGCGTCCTCAGTAGAGTCCAGACACACTGCTTGTGGTCCGAAGAACAATTTGTACATCTCCGCGGGCGTCGCGCCCATAAAATGTTGGAGAGCTCGCGGTCCCTCGGGATTGAACTCCCACAGGCGGAGGGGGCGACGTTTGCAGGGCAGGGCTCGGCGAATCAACATGACCTGCGTCACCACGACCAGACTGATGTCTCTTTCCAGGAGATCTCGGATGCGGCCCTGCAACAGGGGCACGTCCTTTGCCGGCCCCCAGTCCAGCCCCTTATTGACCCATGACGCTAGTCGAGGCGGGGGACCCGAGCGGAAAGCAGGCGGCGCCACCCACTTGGTACTCCTGGGAGCTGTGATATAAAACCACTCTTGTTGCCATAAGCTGGACTCCTCTTGAAAAGAGCCCTCGGGCCATGGAGCGTCGGCATTCTTGCTTGTAACGGCGCCTCTGCACTCTGCGTGCTGTCCCTCGATCATCTTCGGCTCTACTTTAAAGGTCTTGAGCCACAGTCTGAAGTGAGGAGTAATACGAAGGAAAGCTTCGCACACGACGATGAACAATGAGATGTGGAGGATGGACTCCGGAGCTAAGTCGTGAAATTCCAGCCCATAATAGAACATGAGACCCCTCACGAAGGGATCTGTCGCAAAGCCTAGCCCTCGGAGGAAGTGAGATACGAACACCATGCTCTCACCGGGCTTGGGAGTGGGGATAACCTTCCCTTGAGCAGGCAGCCTATGCGAGATTTCGCCGGTCAAATACCTGGCCTCTCTCAGCTTTAGCACGTCTTCCTCCGTGACGGAGGAAGGCATCCATCGGCCTTGAAGGTCGGAGCCGGACATCATCGAAGGTCCGAAGCGCCTAAATCAGGAGCCCTGGGTGTTGGAACTCGAGGCGAGAGGCGGATTCGATTGAGATCGAAAGAAAGGAGTAAAGCCTTAGTCTCTTTATAAGAGGTTGAATACCAAGAGCCCTCCCCGTGACTGTTTGGGACTTACCTTTGATCGAGGAGACATACCAACGGGCACGACTGGGTTACCCACGTTCGTGTTGATGAGAATCTCGTAAATAAAGGGGACACGATCTCTGCTTTGACAAGACGTGCCAAGGAAACTGCCTCGCAAAACGCGCTGAGGTGGGACAGTAAAAACGATAATAAAGGCTTGGCTGTGGTGCGATGTCATGCTACAGAATACGTCGGCAGATTAGATTTGTGTAAATATTATTCTCTCTACGGCAGTATGTGGAACTTATTTTGCAGAGCCGGACACTATCCTTGTATTCAAAATCTTTTATGAATTATTCAGAGGAGGAACCCGCCTTGCAATGCTGAAGACAATCTGCGCGCCGGACTCGTCGTCATTGAAGCCTGGTTCAGGGGCTACTGAGGGAGTCCTGGATTAGGGGGTGTCCGGATAGCCGGACTATAACCTTTGGCCGGACTCTTGGACTATGAAGATACAAGATTGAAGACTTCGTCCCGTGTCCGGATGGGACTTTCCTTGGCATGGAAGGCAAGCTTGGTAATACGGATATGTAGATCTCCTCCCATTGTAACCGACTCTGTGTAACCCTAGCCCCCTCCGGTGTCTATGTAAACCGGAGGGTTTAGTCCGTAGGACCACAACAACAATCATACCATAGGCTAGCTTCTAGGGTTTAGCCTCTCTGATCTCGTGGTAGATCTACTCTTATACTACCCATATCATCAATATTAATCAAGCAGGAGTAGGGTTTTACCTCCATCGAGAGGGCCCGAACCTGGGTAAAAACATTGTGTTCCTTGTCTCCTGTTACCATCCGCCTAGACGCACAGTTCGGGACCCCCTACCCGAGATCTGTCGGTTTTGACACCGACAAGGAACACTCCCAAGCAGCTAAGGAGCATCACCCAGGAGTAGGAGAAGTACCCCAAGTCCGTGCGGAACAAGAAGGAACCAAATAGGAGATGGACAAGAAGTCCCAGGCGACCCCGTGCGCACGGGCCCCCGAGACCCCGTGCCCACGGGCTACACAGGGAGCTACGTTTGTAGCACCCCGTGTGCATGGGCGTGTACCGTACGCACGGGTCCAACTTACCATGTGCGCAAGGGTCCTACAGGATGGTCGGCTGACTTCGGGTTTTGGGCCTCCACTTCATCCACCTCGCCCCAAGCCTATATATTCCGTACCTAGGGTTATGTTTAGGGTTAGAAAAGGTATATGTGAGATATTTGAGAGCTTTGCTCCTTCTACCCCTCCATTGGAGATCAAGGCCTCTTAGGAGATGATCCACTTCTGGATTTCAAGACCTCCTCTTGGAGAAGACTACCATCATCAAGACGTCATCTCTTAGGAGTGGGAAGAACTCTACCTAGTGCTCGTTTCCTTTGATTGTTCTTGTAATCTTGTGGATCTATGTGTTTGCTATTCTAGTGGATGTGTGATTGGGTACCGTTGGAGTGAATTCCTCTTTGTGTTCTTGGTGTTCATACCTTTTCCCCCTCCAAGTGTGAAAAGATCCATATTAGGCTCATCTTCTTCTCATTCCTTTTTGACACTTGTTGACAAAAAGAAGGAGATGACATTGAGAGATAGATGTGCGGGTCTATTTTTCAGGGCTGGGTCATTTGCATTTGGCTTTTCATTGGAACATTTCCTTTTTCCGTTGTGCCATGAAATAATCTAAGTTTGTGGTCGTGTGAACCTTAAAGTAACGCATGTGGTACTGGTGAACAACTCTAGATGTAATGTTAATACCCCCTGCAATATTATCGCTATCGTGTTTGTTTTGCAGGAGGAAACTTTATTAGACTCTGGGAATCTCTAAATAACTCATTCATAATTCTCTGCTACGATGTTTCTCGAAAACCAAGTTTTTAGGGAAATTTTATGAGAGATCACTCTGAAACTCGATGTGAACATCTATGATAAAACTTGTAACATCCCAAAATTTTCCAAATTTTGGAGTGTTAATAATAAGATAATATTGATTGAACTGCTATGGTCTTCAGGGGAAATTAAAACTTTTTTTGAGACCTTGTTTGAACTTTGCAAACCATGTTATAAAAAGTTGGATAACATTTTTATCCAATGAAGAAAGCTATGATTGGAAAGTTTATTCAGTTTAATTTTGAACTTTTTGAAATATTTTGAAACCACATTCAAATGGATGAGTGAGAATAAAATGACTTTCTCAATTGTGGTGTGAAAATATTTCATAAAGGATTTTGTTTGGAGCTTCTCTTTTGAAGTTGGAACTTATTTGTAAATATTTTCAATGAACCATTTAATAAAAATATGAGAGGCTGTAATATGACTTCTCCAAAACTATTATTGGGTTGAACTTGTAGCTTGCCACCTGATGGAGCCATGTACCTAGGGTAGGGTCATGGACCTATCCTAACTACCCTACCCAAGGACATCCCTAGAAGAAATCACCTTTCAATCGATTTAGAGGTGTTCCACTCGACAGACTCGAAGACACTCGACCATGAAGCAATCACTCGACCAAGATCCAACCACTCGACGGCCAGAAGACCTAAAACCACTCCACACGCTAACGGTCGGTCATTGAGTAGCTTTTATGGTCATTATAGCACTTCATTAGAGGCGTTACCAGTAACGCCCAGCCTTAATGTACTTCAAACCCCTTGTAACGTGGGCTGGCTGGGGTACTGGCGCACTCTATGTAAGCCACCCCCCTCCACAGGCACAAGGGTTCGCACCCCTGTAATCCATACACACATAATCCAGTCGACCGCCTCCGGGCTCCGAGACATAGGGCTATTACTTCCTTCGAGAAGGGCCTGAACTCGTAAACCTCGTGTGCTTACAACTACTCCATAGCTAAGATCTTGCCTCTCCATACCTACCCCTCTACATTACTGTCAGAGTTAGAACCACGACAGTTGGCGCCCACCGTGGGGCAGGTGTCTTAGCGACTTGTTGGAGAAGTTGCGATTTTTCCGATCCCTTTGATCATGGTTTCAGGCGGAGTTTTGGTGGAGGGCCGCGAGATCCGTCTCGGCGCACTCACGTTCATCGCCGACGACTCCGCTTGGCTTCAGGAGGCTCCACTCGACGTTGACGCGCTCCCCGTCCGCGGGGCGACGCACTTTCGCGCATGCGTCCGCGGTGTCCTCCTGCGGTAGCCATCGACCTAGTATCGGTCGGCTCTTGTGGCGTCCTCCCTCCCTGTCTCCCGCCGGCGCAAGCGCTCCGGTCGGTCAAGGCTTTAGCGGTGGATGAGGCATGCGGTGGCCCGCCAGTCAGCCACCCCTCAAGTCGCGGTGATCGAGCCCGACGAATCTCTCTACGGCCTGTTCGACCTGTCGACTGGCTCCGCAGAGACCGCATCCGAGTGCGACAGCAGTGATCCGGCGGCGGAGGTTCTGATGGTCGATGGACCGCACAGTCCTCCCGGTTTTCCTCGCACCGACGGAGGCGCATATGGAGGCGACCCGTCGCATCCCCATGAGGAGTATCTCCCTGAGCCTCTCACGTCGCTGCAGAGAGAGGAAGTTCGTCGCCGGAACATGGATGCATTTCACACTCCTATCGTTGGAGAAACCCCCGAGGCCCGTGCCTTGGAGGACGCGCGCTTGGCCAACTTGGCTGAGCGCACTCGACTGGAGAACCTCCAGCGAGCACTCGACGAGCGAGCGCGTTAACGGGTTCCAGAATCCAGTCGACGTCAGCTCTTTCCGCCCCTGCAGGTATATCGAACTCTGATTCAGAATTTAGCAGCCGCAGCCCGTATGGCAGAGTCGATTTAGCCTTCCCAGTCAGAGGCTGGCAGAGGCTTGATACAGATCAGAGCATTACTCCGGGCAGCAGGAGACCAGAATTCCGCTGTTTCACAGTCGTGGAACAGGATTCATAGCAGATCCATTGCCGCAGACACAGTTCAGTCGGCTCATAGTCCAAGATCGCCCCCGAGGCATGAGGGACGTGACGACCGGCGTAATCAGCACAGGAACCGCGAGCAGTATGATCACCGATTCGATCGTGATGATCAACGTCGAGCGCCCACCCCTCCCCCGAGGAGCGGATCGTACGTGCCTCTACAGCAGGATGACAGGCGCCCTCATAGTGTTGGCCGAAGGATTCCGGTCGACCCCAGGGAACCAGGCTTTGATGCTAGATCCATTCTCATTCAAGGTTTGGTCGACAGGAACAGAGCTCACCGACAAGGTCACGACAGAGATGCGCCTACCAGCAGCAGAGTGCATGTCTCAAGGCCAGAGTGTTTTAGCAGAGCCATCAGGGCCGCAGTGATTCCTCCCAACTTCAGGTTGGCGACTGGAGTCAGTAAGTTCACTGGTGAGTCCAAGCCCGATACTTGGCTTGAAGACTACCGAGTGGCCGTCCAGATTGGCGGTGGCAATGATGAAGTGGCCATGAAGCACCTGCCTCTCATGTTGGAGGGCTCGACCAGAGCATGGCTGAATCAGTTAGCACCTAGCAGCATTTACACTTGGGAAGATCTTGCCCGAGTGTTTGTCACAACATTTGAAGGAACATGCAAGCGACTAGCAGGTCTTACAGAACTGCGGTCTTGTGTACAGAAACCGAATGAAACTTTGAGGGATTACATCCAGAGATGGATCACATTGCATCACACGGTAGAAAATGTGCCTAATCACCAAGCAGTCTCTGCCTTCAAGGAAGGCGTCAAGTACAGAGAATTGAATCTGAAATTCGGTCGATCTGGAGAGATATCTCTGAATCGGATGATGGAGATTGCCACCAAGTACGCTAATGGTGAAGATGAGGATCGACTCCGGAGTGGCAAGCACAAGTCAGTCGCCCAGGAAACCGGAGGAGGAAATTCCAATCGGAAACAGAAGCGGAAAGCCGAGCCAGCTGCTCCTAGGGAAGCCCTGGCTCTAACCCAAGGAAAGTTTAAGGGGAAACCCAAGGGACCTTGGAACCCCAAGAAAGTTAAAGACCAAGACGGAAATGATGTGTTGGATCTGCCGTGTCACATCCACACCAAGAAAGATGAAGAGGGTAAACTCATTTACCCGAAACATACCACTCGATAGTGTCGGCTCTTGATCCAGCAGTTCCAGGGCAAATAGCCCAAAGATAAAGAAAAGGAGTCGGATAAAGTTGAGGACAAAGAAGATAGGGATGGTGGATACCCCCAGGTCAATTCCGCCCTGATGATTTTTGCTGATGTTGAAAGCAAAAGTCGACTGAAAGTTATCAACTGTGAGGTGAATATGGTTGCTCCAGTGACACCCAGTTATTTGAAGTGGTCTCAGACTGCCATCACATTCGACCAGTCCGATCATCCAATGCACATTGCCACCCCTGGGAGGCAAGCTTTGGTGGTCGACCCAGTTGTCGAAGGCACTCGACTGACCAAAGTCCTGATGGATGGTGGCAGTGGTTTGAACATACTGTACGCAGAGACGTTGAAAGGGATGGGCATTACGATGTCCAGACTCAGTATCAGCAACATGAGTTTCCACGGAGTCATTCCTGGGAAGAAGGCTGATTCACTGGGCCAAATTGCTCTTGATGTGGTTTTCGGTGATTCCAAGAATTACCGCAAAGAAAAGTTGACACTCGAGGTTGTGGATTTTTAGAGTGCTTATCACGCCATTTTGGGCAGGCCAGCTTATGCATGCTTCATGGCTCGACCATGTTATGTGTATCTCAAATTGAAAATGCCTAGTCCCAAAGGTGTGATCACTGTTACGGGCAATCGAAAGAAGGCAGAAGAGTATTTTCAGAAAGTCTCAAAGATTGCTGATGCTCAGATGGCGGTGGTGGAGCTGCAAGAGTACCAGAAGACTGCAGACCCGAGTGATTTGTTGCGAGCCAAGAAGCCCGCTACAGAATCAGCTTTTCAGTCGTCTGGTGAAACAAAGTTGGTTCACATTCACCCGACCGACCCCAGCGCTGCTCCGACTCATATCTCAACAACACTCGACTCCAAATAGGAAGAAGCGCTCATCCAGTTCCTCCGTGAGAACTGGGACAACTTCGCATGGAAGCCTTCTGACATGCCGGTGTTCCCAGGGGGCTGGCTGAGCACCGCCTACGAGTCGACCCAAAAGTGAAACCTGTCAAAGAACATCTTTGACGGTCCGCCGTCCATAAGAGAAAGGCTATTGGCGAGGAGGTGGCTCGGCTCTTAGCAGCGGAGTTCATCCGAGAGATTTACCACTCCGAGTGGCTTGCCAACGTGGTCATGGTCCCCAAGAAGGACAAGTCACTTTGCATGTGCATTGACTTTAAGCATATCAATCGGGCCTGCCCGAAAGATCATTTTCCTCTCCCCCGCATTGACCAGATAGTCGACTCGACTGCGGGGTGTGAGCGATTGTGTTTTTTAGACGCCTATTCCGGGTACCATCAGATCCGTCTGTACGGACCCGACGAGATTAAAACAGCTTTCATCACTCCATTCGGGTGCTTCTGTTATGTAACCATGCCATTCGGCCTCAAGAATGTCGGAGCCACGTTCATGAGGATGATTCAGAAGTGTTTGCTCACTCAAATCAGTCGGAATGTGGAAGTATACATGGATGATATTGTGGTCAAGTCACGGAAGGGTTCTGACCTGTTGACTGACCTTGCTGAAACCTTTGCCAACCTCAGGAGGTATGATATCAAGCTCAATCCATCAAAGTGCACATTCGGAGTTCCCGGTGGAAAGTTACTCGGTTTTCTCGTTTCCGAACGGGGAATCGACGCCAATCCAGAAAAGGTTGGTACTATACTCTGGATGAAACGTCCTGTGCGTGTGCACGACGTCCAGAAGCTTACATGTTGCTTGGCCGCTTTAAGTCGATTCATCTCTCGTCTCAGTGAAAAGGCATTGCCTCTTTACCGACTGATGAAGAAGTCAGACAAGTTCGAGTGGACTCCAGAAGCTGATGCAGCGTTTGCAGAGCTCAAAGCTCTGCTCTCCACCCAGCCGGTGCTTGCTACCCCAATCAGCAAGGAGCCTTTGCTGCTTTACATTGCAGCCACGGGACAAGTTGTCAGTACATTACTTACGGTCGAGCGGGAAGAAGAAGGAAAGGCCTTCAAAGTTCAGCGCCCAGTATATTATGTTTCTAAAGTTTTGACTCCATCAAAGCAAAGATATCCTCATTACCAGAAGCTTGTATATGGGATTTATATGACCACGAAGAAGGTTGCACATTACTTCTCTGACCATTCCATTACAGTCGTCAGCGACGCTCCATTGTCAGAGATTCTGCACAACAGAGATGCAACTGGTCGAGTGGCAAAATGGGCGATTCAACTCCTTCCCCTAGATATCAAGTTTGAGGCAAAGAAGGCTATCAAGTCCCAAGCAATATCAGATTTCGTCGCCGAGTGGATTAAACAGCAGCTACCGACCCAAGTTCACTCGGAGCACTGGACCATGTTCTTCGATGGGTCTAAGATACTGAATGGTTCCGGTGCTGGGGTAGTATTGGTTTCCCCCCGAGGAGATAAGGTCAGATATGTTCTCCAGATTCACTTCGATTCCTCCAATAATGAAGCAGAGTATGAAGCGATTTTGTACGGGTTGCGCATGGCCATTTCACTCGGCGACCGTCGCCTCATGGTCTATGGCGACTCAGACTTGGTGGTTAATCAGGTAATGAAGGAGTGGGACGTCAGAAGTCCAGCCATGACTGGTTATTGCAATGCAGTGAGAAAGTTAGAGAAGAAATTCGAGGGGTTAGAGCTTCATCACATACCTCGACTGAAAAATCAAGCAGCTGATGATTTGGCAAAAATAGGTTCCAAGAGAGAATCCATTCCCAGCAATGTGTTTTTGGAACACATCCACACGCCATCAGTTCAGGAAGATCCTTTTACCGATGAAGCCCCGCAGCCAAAGAGTGCCACGGATCCGACTGAAGTTGAAATTCCAGCAGTGGTCGACCTAATCATGGAAGTCTTGGTAATCACTCCCGACTGGACGGTACCGTACATCGCGTATATCCTAAGGAAAGAACTCCTAGAGGACGAGGAAGAGGCTCGACAGATTGTTCGTCGATCCAAAGCCTTTACAGTCATAAAGGGACAGTTGTATAGAGAAAGCGCGACTGGAGTCAGTCAGAAGTGTATAACACCGGAAGAAGGTCAGATAATCCTTGATGATATCCACTCGGGGACCTGTGGTCATCATGCGTCCTCTCGGACCATTGTGGCTAAAGCATACCGAGCGGGATTTTACTGGCCGAGAGCAAATGGAATGGCAAAAGAGATAGTCGACAAGTGTGAAGGATGCCAGTTCTACTCCAATATGTCGCACAAACCCGCGTCAGCCCTGAAGACCATTCCACTCGTCTGGCCCTTTGCTGTTTGGGGATTGGATATGGTTGGACCGTTGAGAACGGGCAGGAACAGTTTCACGCATGTGCTAGTGGCAGTCGACAAGTTCACCAAATGGATTGAAGCTAAGCCTATCAAGAATCTTGATGCTTGCACTACTATCAGTTTCATCAGGGAGTTGATATTCAGATATGGAGTCCCGCATAGCATCATCACTGACAATGGGTCGAACTTTGATTCAGACAAGTTCAGAGCTTTCTGCGCCTCTCAAGGCACATGAGTCGACTATGCTTCAGTCGCTCACCCCCAGTCGAATGGACAAGCGGAAAGGGCAAATGGTCTGATTCTCAAAGGGCTGAAACCCCGGCTGATGCGCGATCTCAAGCATGCAGCAGGCGCATGGGTCGATGAGCTTCCATCAGTTCTTTGGGGATTGAGGACTACCCCGAATCGGTCGACTGGAAGAACCCCGTTCTTTCTGGTCTACGGAGCGGAGGCAGTCTTGCCGAGTGATCTGCTTCACAATACACCCCGAGTCGAGCTCTACTCTAAAGATGAAGCAGAACAAGCCCGGCAAGACGCAGTCGACCTCCTGGAAGAAGAAAGAGAAATGGCTATGATCTGATCGACCATTTATCAGCAAGACTTGCGTCGATTCCATGCCAGAAATGTGAAGAGTCGAGCCTTCCAAGAAGGAGACTTGGTCCTCCGAGTGGATCAACAGAAACCACACAAGCTCGCTCCTACTTGGGAAGGCCCCTTCATCGTCACCAGAGTCCTCCACAATGGAGCGTATCACCTTTACAATGTCGATCGCCAGATTGATGAGCCACGAGCTTGGAACGCGGAACTGCTCCACCCCTTTTACACTTGAGTTCTCACTCGGATGAGATGTAATAAGAAAAACTTCTGTAGTCTATTTATCAAAGACAAGAGTGTTATAATTTTTCCAGTAATTGTTGTTGCTTTTGTTTGCGTGAGAAATCCCCCAGTGGGTGGCTTAGCTGCGAATCTGTTTCGCCTAAGTTTGTAAAAATCCTACCGAGTGGTGAACCAGCCTCACACTCGGGGGCTTAGCTGCGAACCCGTTTCGCCTAAGTGCTTGAAAATCCTACCGAGTGGTGAACCAGCCTCACACTCGGGGGCTTAGCTGCGAACCCGTTTCGCCTAAGTGTTTGAAAATCCTACCGAGTGGTGAGCCAGCCTCCCACTCGGGGGCTTAGCTGCAGTCCAGTACTCGCCTAAGTGTTTGAAAATCCTACCGAGTGGTGAGCCAGCCTCACACTCGGGGGCTTAGCTGCAGTCCAGTACTCGCCAAAGTGTTTAAAATCCTACCGAGCGGAGAGCAAACCTCACACTTGGGGGCTTAGCTGCACTCCAGTACTCGCCTAAGTGTTTAAAATCCTACCGAGTGGAGAGCAAACCTCCCACTCGGGGGCTTAGCTGCAGTCCAGTACTCGCCTAAGTGTTTAAAATCCTACCGAGTGGATAGCAAACCTCCCACTCGGGGGCTTAGCTGCAGTCCAGTACTCGCCTAAGTGTTTGAAAATCCTACCGAGTGGAGAGCAAACCTCCCACTCGAGGGCTTAGCTGCAGTCCAGTACTCGCCTAAGTGTTTAAAATCCTACCGAGTGGAGAGCAAACCTCCCACTCGGGGGCTTAGCTGCAGTCCAGTACTCGTCTAAGTGTTTAAAATCCTACCGAGTGGAGAGCAAACCTCCCACTCGGGGGCTTAGCTGCAGTCCAGTACTCGCCTAAGTGTTTAAAATCCTACCAAGTGGAGAGCAAACCTCCCACTCGGGGGCTTAGCTGCAGTCCAGTACTCGCCTAAGTGTTTAAAATCCTACCGAGTGGAGAGCAAACCTCCCACTCGGGGGCTTAGCTGCAGTCCAGTACTCGCCTAAGTGTTTAAAATCCTACCGAGTGGATAGCAAACCTCCCACTCGGGGGCTTAGCTGCAGTCCAGTACTCGCCTAAGCATGGAACACGTCCCAATTCGCAAGGACGACGAGGTGCAGGTCGACTGCTACCTTCTCCTTCGGAGCTGCGCCACAAATACAAAGTTGTCTCGGGTAAGGAACATGTTCCACTCGACAGATAATTCATGGAGATATTCAACGATAAATCAAGTTCAGATAAATCCCAAGGGTCCCAGACCGCAGATCAAAGTACTCGAGCCTTCAGCCCGAAAGAGTTTAACGGTTACAAAATCCACTCAGCATTCCGAGGCAAATTTAAGGTGAAGCATAGAAGCTTTTATTCCTCAGGCAGAGGACTGGAGGGGGCGACGAACTGGTCCAAGTCAATCCCGTCAGCAATCCGAGTGGCAGCAGCGATGAAGGTCTCCATGAAGGACTGAAAATTGTGCTTCCTGGTATTGGCAACCTGGATAGCAGCCAGCTTTTCCTCTCGCGCCTCCTTGCAGTGAACACGGACCAGGGACAGAGCAACTTCAGCACCGCACCTCGCGGAGGATTTCTTCCATTCCTGCACTCGACCTGGAACTTCATTCAGTCGAGTCATCAGAGACTCGAGGTCATTTTGAAGCATCGTTCCAGGCCAGAGCAACGTGTCGATCCATGACACTGCAACCTTCAGTCGAGCAAGGTAATCAACCACGCCAGCAACACGAGACTCCAGTCGGAGCACGTTCATAGCAGCCTCATCCTTCATTGGAGAATTAATGGGGTCCAAACCTGTCTCCACTCGACTGGTCTCCTCCTCGAAGTTCTGGCAGAATTCTGTAAACACAATTCAAAGATAAGTCAGTGGTTCTACATGGGGATGATGACAACAAGTCAGTCGGGTAGGAGTGATTACCCTCAAGCATGACGAATAACTTCTTGGCGAGCCCTCCAAGATAAGCCTCCAGATCGTTCTTTTTCCCTGCCAGTTCGCTTGCCTTGTCACTCAGAGCTATCTTATCATTCTTCAAACGGCTGACCTCTTGGTTGGCCGCGTCGAGAGCGGCTTTCAGCTTGGAGTTCTCCTCTTCTAGGTTACCGACCGAAGCCAGTTTTTCTTCCGCAAGCTTAGTTTTGTCCGAGGCCATCTTCTGCGCTTCGGCAAGGTCATGGTCCTTCTTCTTCAGAGCCTCCTCCATTTTATCTGTGAAATGACAAGTGAGATCAACATCAAGAATGGGCAGAAAAGAAAGGACAGTCGTCAAATGCTCACCAGCCATACCTTTTGCTTCGTCTCTTGCCTTCTGCAAGTTCTCCTTGGCAAGCTTCAAGTCAAGGTTGAGCTGTATCTGTTTGCTTTCCAATTCAGTATAGCGAGCCACAAGCTCGCGGGATTTCTGCAAAGAATCAATCGACAAATGTCAAAGGTAGGTTGCTTCCGAGCAACTAAGAGAAAAATTGTGACGTTTCTAAGACTACAGCCGAATCAAAAACATTCGACAGTAGTCTCGGGGACTACACCCAGTGGGTGCACTCAGCGTGCCTCCACTGGTTCGACCAAAAAAAAGTCGACTGCCCGCAGTCGACAAAGTCAAGTGGGTGTTCTCAGCGTGCACCCACTAGTTCAAAGATTCCAGTCGACATGGCCTGACCAGACCGAGTGAAGAAGTTCAAATAAAGCACCACAACATAAAGACTACAGTCGACTGCCAGCAGTCCACCGTAGTCTCGGGGACTACACCCAGTGGGTGCACTCAGCATGCCCCCACTAGTCCAAAAAATTCAATCGACACACCTAGTGGGTGTACAGATGCAAAGATCTTCGGAAAAGAGAGTCTTCAGATTGCATATCCTAACAGAACAAGCGATGATCGACTGACCTGGACATTGCTCTGAAGGGCTGAACTCGTGTCATAGGCTGCTTGGCTAGCTTCCCGGACCACCTTCACCTGCTCCATCATGATTCCCGCCTGGCGTATAGCCTCCTTAGTGGCACCCACTTGATCCTCAGGGACGTGGTGTGTGGCAAAAAGGGAAGGTGGATCTGTAGTCGACGATGAAGGCCGAACACTCGTCAGAGGCACAGCGAAGGACACAGAAGTCCGAGTGATATTGCCACCCTCCTGAACTACGTCCTCATGCGCTGATGTGGTTTGTGGGGTCTTGCCAGCCGATGCCTTCCTATTCCTCCTCGCCCTCGGCGGCACTTCGTCATCATCATCAGGGAGGTCAATGACATGAGGAGGAGCTATAAGAAAAATCCAAAGTTAAAGATGAAAAATCCAATCGACCGGAAGAGATTGTCAGTCGACTAAGAGCGGAGCGTCAGAAATTATACCAAGGTTGGAGGTAACAGCATCTTCCATCTCCTGGTCATCGTTCTTGGCAGAGATCTCAGAGGTAGCAGCACTGCAAATTTCAAAAACCAGTCGGTCTATTCAATGAATCGACCAAGAGTTCGTCCATGTTCAACAAAATAAAGCAAGTTCTATTGTTACCCGGAAATGGTGGGAACAGTCATCTTCATCTTAGGCAGGGCCTTTGGCGGCTTGGACGGCGTCGCTCGTGGATGCTTGGGAGCTTTTTCTGTCGGCGCTGGAGAAGAAGTCCAAGGGCGCTTTGACGACTGCCCAACAGGGGCAGTCGCCTTACCACGTTCCCGCACAGGATCGTGTGTAAGCTTGGATCGCCTTTTCGAGCGGGGAGGTTCGACCTCTTCCTCCTCCTCTTCACTGGAGTCGTCATCATCATCCCCTCCCCTTCGCCGTCAGATTCCCACTCCTCTCCACTTTCGCCTCCGCTCGCCTCCCCCTCCTCGGCCCGCTCTTGTGCTCCGTTGGGCATCGAGTACATCTCAGTAATGGCCTGGAAGACAGCAAACGAGACAAAAGTCAATCAACTGATTCTAAGAGGACAAAATGAAGAAAGCAAAGTTACAGTCGGAGATGCAGAATCGGACCTTGTCTACTTCGTATGACTGGTCGAGTGGAGGAATCCTCCTGGCTCCTCGGGGGTTGTCCTTGTTCCCTGTGATACTCGACAGCCACCCTTCCAACGTCTCGTCGTCGACCTCCTCCGGATGAATCCGAGTGGTGTCGTCGAGGCCCGAATACATCCACATCGGATGGTCGCGAGCTTGGAGCGGTTGGATGTGCCTCCGGAGGAAGACCTCTAGCAAATCCATGCCAGTCACCCCATCGCGGACAAGTTGAACCACTCGACTGACCAGCACTTTGACTTGCGCCTTTTCTTCTGGCGTCACTTTCAGAGAGGAAGGTTTTTCTGCTCGGTTCAAGGAGAAAGGGGGAAGCGTAGTCGACTGTCCTGGAGTCGCCTGGTCTTGGAAGTAGAACCAGGTCGACTGCCACCCGCGGACCGACTCGGGAAAGGTCATAGCAGGAAAAGAACTTTTGCCTCTCATTTGGATCCCAAGACCCCCGTACATCTGAATCACTTGCGTCCTCTCGTCACTCAACTTGGCTTTCTTAACCGACTGAGAACGACAAGTGAAAATGTGCTTGAAGAGGCCCCAATGGAGGCGACAACCCAAGAAATTCTCGCACAAAGATACAAAGGCGGCAAGGTATACAATGTAATTTGGAGTAAAGTGATGGAGCTGCGCTCCAAAGAAGTTCAAGAAACTCCGGAAGAAGGGATGAGGAGGCATAGAAAATCCACGATCGATGTGGGTGGTGAGGAGGACGCACTCACCCTCGCGAGGCTGGGGTTCAATCTCGTTCCCCGGGAGACGCGCAGATTCGTGGGGAATGAATCCCCCTTCAACCAGATCATCAATGTCGTCTTTCCGAATCGCTGAGGGCATCCAATCGCCCTGGATCCAGTCATTGGGCAGTGCGGACCTCGAAGAAGATCCGCCCCGACCGGACTTCCTCACCTTCGCCTGCGCCGTCGCCTTCTTCGCGCGCTCCAGGGCTGCCTTTTTCTCCTTCACCATCGTCGCGGGCAAAGCTCGAACAGGCCAGCGGCGCCAAGACGAGAGCAGAGGTGGCGGAAGATTTTGCGAAGGAAGGGGAATAGTGAAGGCGCACTGTTCAAAAGCCCTGGGCCGGCAGCTTATATGGGGTCGCTTCTGAGTGACTGACCGGTAGGCCCAGGCAATCCTGTCAAATCCCGAAACAGTCGCGCGCGCGATACGTGGCGAAAAAGGTGGCGCGGGGATCGAGGAGGCTCCGTTCTATCCCATCTGATTACTGCGGCCTATCTCGTCCTGCGCGCTTCCCGAAATTCGAATCCCACGAAATCCGCGGGCAGCAAAACAACTCGTCAGACGGAAGATATCTTCCACACCGTCACTCGGAGTTTTTCAAGTAAAGAAACTCACTCGACAAAAAATTAAGAATGGATCAAAGCGACTGAAAAGGAAGTTGCTGTCGTCACCCGGGTTCATTGATCCGAAACAAGATATGGTTCATGGCATAAAAAATGAATCGGAGGAGTTCGCAACTCCCTCCCCACTCAAACCTCGACCCATTCGGGGGCTAATGATGAAGCCATGTACCTAGGGTAGGGTCATGGACCTATCCTAACTACCCTACCCAAGGACATCCCTAGAAGAAATCTCCTTTCAATCGACTTAGAGGTGTTCCACTCGACAGACTCAAAGACACTCGACCATGAAGCAATCACTCGACCAAGATCCAACCACTCGACGGCCAGAAGACCTAAAACCACTCCGCACGCTAACGGTCGGTCATTGAGTAGCTTTTATGGTCATTATAGCACTTTATTAGAGGCGTTACCAGTAACGCCCAGCCTTAATGTACTTTAAACCCCTTGTAACGTGGGCTGGCTGGGGTACTGGTGCACTCTATATAAGCCACCCCCCTCCACGGGCACAAGGGTTCGCACCCCTGTAATCCATACACACATAATCCAGTCGACCGCCTCCGGGCTCCGAGACGTAGGGCTATTACTTCCTCCGAAAAGGGCCTGAACTCGTAAACCTCGTGTGCGTACAACTACTCCATAGCTAAGATCTTGCCTCTCCATACCTACCCCCCTACATTACTGTCAGAGTTAGAACCACGACACCACCCCAGCTGCGCTCTCCGCCGCTCCGGCGATTGCGCCCACCCCATCTGCGCTTTCCGCCACTCCGGCGACCGCGCCCACAACCAAAGCGGTGGTCCTCCCAGCCACCGGCATCCGCCTCAACGCTTTGAGTAGTTCATCACTTTGGAACAAGTTTGGCGATCGCCACCTATCATCACCCGGCCCCTCCTACGCGACATCTGCATTCGTAAGGTAAACAGGTTTGCTCCAACCCCTAGCTTTCTTTGCTAGATCCCACGACTATTCCTTGGCTTCTTTCTTTGTAGCTGAGACTTTCCTATCTTTCCTGCACATCCTCTCGTGCCTTGCATATGATCGGTCGTCGTGCTTTTTGGCTGATCTTCTCTGCGTCGTCAGATTGACGTTCCTCCTTGATCATGCATCTCTCCTTCCCTTCATGTCGCCCGATCCGACAGCTCGTTTGTCGAACAGTCTCAAGGTGAACTTTGGGTGCCGTCCCATGGCCACGCCCTCTCCCCCTGGGGCTCGCTTTGAAAGACGCATGCTTGAGCGTTACCACTGCGGCACTGTGCTTCCGGTGGCCGGTTACCGACGTGCCTTCCTCCATGCTATGATCCTCTCCAAGGGCGTGTTCGTTTCGCCGAAGTTCTTTGCCAGCTTACTCGTCGATCTGTTCAGAGGCCTCCCCGTCGGCTTCCGTGTCCGCGCCCTGACCGTTGGTACTTTTGAATTCCAAGTTGCCCACGTTGGTGTGGCTTGGGAGATCGTGCGCAACGGACCGTGGAAAATCGGTGCAATTTGCATTCTGTTCTCTCTATGTGATGGCTCCATGCAGGCTGACAGACCGAGTGCATGCATGCGCGTCCCTTCCTCGCAACTTCCTTCACTCCTGGGTCCACCTCCTACCTCTGCTCAACGTTCCATCGGCCCTAAGTGTGGGTCACGCGAGCTGGAATCTCTGAATTTCCTGCGATCTGCTCCATGCACGTCTGCATGGCCTATCGTCCCATGCACCAGTAATGATAACCCCACTCCTTTAAATCCGCTTAGTGCCCTAGTTACCGCGGAGACCCCCCTATCCAATCGCTCGACCGCCATACTCGAGGATGTAGGCCTCCCCCCTACACCTAGCCTCTCCACGCCTGGCAGCCATTGCAGCTCCCAACTCAATAACTCTCCACCTCCGCATCATAACTCCTAACTGCAAGCGCTCCTTTCGAATCACACTCTTGCCGTACCACCCCCCTCGCCCAATACCAGTAAGATCTTCCTCAATCCCAAAGATTTGCACTGGCGCTGCTTCAAATGCTTATCCTTTAGTCACCGGAGAGTAGATTGCAGAGACCCTGTTTTGTGTTGGACGTGCCGACGCGTGGGCCATGTTCACAACAAATGCCCTTTGTGCTTCCTCTGCCCCTCCTGACGTACCCTTCCACCAGATGGCCAGCCTACTTATACCCCGCCTACCACCCCCATCCATCAACTAAGTGCCCCTTCTTCCCCCGAACAGCAGCTATCCTCTTCCCTAACTCTTGTCCCGCTCGAGCCAACCCTTCCCAGCTCCATGGAACTTGTCATTCGTGGCCGCCCCACATCCCTGGATGTTCACTACCCCCTCACTCCAAACCAAAACTCGCTAGTGTGCCTCATCAACATCTCTCCTCACATGCCCGCTTTCCTTCCATGGCTAAAATGCTTGTTCCGGGAACGAATAGGCATCACCGCAGTCAGGTTCGCTAGCTGCACCACGGGCACGGTCTACGCCGTCTTCCTGCGGGAGGCGGAACAGGTGTCCCTGCTTCATGCTAGCCCTATCACGACTGACACCCGTCGGGTCGATATCCTTCCACACAATGCCGGAGACAACTCCTTCACTTTCTCCTTCCGCCATATTGTCAGCCTCTCCCTCGAGAAAATGCCTCTTGAGCTTTGGGATCGCCGGGGCGTGGCTGCCAGTGTTGCCGGCTTTGCTGGCCTGCTTGGGGTCGACCATGCTTGCCTCTATGGAACTAATTTCTCCTGCATCCTGGCTCTTGTCAAAGTGGAAGCCTTGCAACATATGCCTCACCATCTTGCCTTCCACCGTATTGACGGAGCAGGCATCTAAGCTGATGTTCTCATCAATGAGGTCTGGGACATGGCACTGATACGTCTCCATCGTATCTATAATTTTTGATTGTTCCATGCCAATATTCTACAACTTACATATACTTTTTGGCAACTTTTTATACTATTTTTGGGACTAACATATTGATCCACAGCCCAGTGCCAGTTCCTGTCTATTGCATGTTTTTGGTTTCGCAGAATATCCATATCAAACGGAATCCAAACGGGATAAAAACGGACGGAGAATTATTTTGGAATATTTGTGATTTTTGGGAAGAAAATCAATGCGAGACGGTGCCCGAGGTGGCCACGAGGGTGGGGCACACGGCCACTACAGGCAGGCGCGCCCCCCACCCTCGTGGGGCACCCATAAGGCAGTTGATGCTCTACTTTGGCCGCAAGAAAGCTAATTTTTGGAAAAAGATCTGGGCGAAGGTTTCAACCCAATCGGAGTTACGGATCTCCGGATATAAAAGAAATGGTGAAAGGGCAGCAGCCAGAACACAGAAACAGAGAGAGACAGAGAGACAGATCCAATCTCGGAGGGGCTCTCGCCCCTCCCATGCCATGGAGACCAAGGACCAGAGGGGAAACCCTTCTCCCATATAGGGAGAAGGTCAAGGAAGAAGAAGAAGGAGGGGGGCTCTCTCCCCCTCGCTTCCGATGGTGCCGGAGTGCCATCGGGGGCCATCATCATCACCACAATCTTCACCAACAACTTCACCGCCATCATCACAAACTCTCCCCCCCCCCCTCTATGCAGCGGTGTAAACTCTCTCTTACCCTCTGTAATCTCTACTTAAACATGGTGCTCAACGCTATATATTATTTCCCAATGATGTATGGCTATCCTATGATGTTTGTGTAGATCCGTTTTGTCCTATGGGTTATTTGATGATCAAGATTGGTTTGAGTTGCATGTTTTATTATTGGTGCTGTCCTATGGTGTTCTCCGTGTCGCGGAAGCGTGAGGTATCCCCGCTGTAGGGTTTGTAATATGCTCATGATTTGCTTATGGTGGGTGGCGTGAGTGAACAGAAGCACAGACCCGAGTAAGTAGGTTGTTTGCGTATGGGATAAAGAGGACTTGATACTTTAATTCTATGGTTGGGTTTTACCTTAATGATCTTTAGTAGTTGCCGATGCTTGCTAGAGTTCCAATCATAAGTGCATATGATCCAAGTAGAGAAAGTATGTTAGCTTATGCCTCTCCCTCAAATAAAATTGCAATAGTGATTACCGGTCTAGCTATCGATTGCCTAGGGACCAATAACTTTCTCGTCACAACAAGATCTTTAATAAAACTAATTTAGTTGTGTCTTTATCTAAACAACCCCTAGCTTTTATTTACGCGCTCTTTATTATCTTGCAAACCTATCCAAAAACACCTACAAAAGTACTTCTAGTTTCATACTTGTTTCCGGTAAAGCGAACGTCAAGCGTGCGTAGAGTTGTATAGGTGGTCGATAGAACTTGAGGGAATATGTGTTCTACCTTTAGCTCCTCGTTGGGTTCGACACTCTTACTTATCGAAAACTGTTGCCATCCCCTATACTTGTGGGTTATGAAGACCTTTTTCTGGCGCCATTGCCGGGGAGTTATAGCGTGGGGTGAATATTCTCGTGTGTGCTTGTTTGCTTTATCACTAAGTAATTTTTATTTGATGTTATTAGTTGTTTTCTATCTTTAGTTATGGGTCGGAAACGCAAAATACCAAAAAAAATTAGTTGTACCTACGGAACCAATGGTTGAAGAACCACTCAAAATCTATCACACTGCTGAAGCTTATTACTTGGATCATCTTCGATCCCTATGTGCTCGTGCTGAAACCCCAACTAGCTTAGTTGAGGGCAAATCTTTAGATGAGCATGCTTGTTACGTGCGACACCGAATATCTGAAAAAGGGGAAATTCTACTGGGTCAAATTCATCGTTTGCAATGCTATGCTTGGAATTTATGCGAAATATATGATATTACTTGTTGTTCTGAAAACCCTAAGAAACACCTTCCCTATCAATGTGAGTTTAGTGATAATGGAATCGTATCTTCGTATGCTAAGGGTATTTATAGTTACTATGATGTTCAACAAATTGAAGAATTTGTTGCTTTTAAGGGTGTTTATGAAATTGCTTCTTTGATTGAAACATATGATGCTACTCTTTACAAATCTGAAAATTTTGCCATACTTAAATATTGCTATGATAATTATGCTTCTAATGCCTATGTTGAACCATATATTGAGGATTATCCCGCTGTACAAGAAGAGGCTAATATTTTGCAGGAGTCTATGGAAGAAGAAATTGATGAAACTGTGAGCTCATTGGATGAAAAAGATGAGGAGAGCGAAGAACAAAAGGAGGAAGAGCGGATTAGCTACCCGTGCACACCTTCTAATGAGAGTAACTCTTCAACTCATACATTTTTTAATTTCCCTTCGCGCTTACCGAAGGATGATTGCTATGATGGTTGTTATGATCCCGCTGATTTTCTTGAAATATCCCTTTTTGATGATTCTTGCTATGCTTGTGGCCAAGATGCCAATATGAATTATGCTTATGGAGATGAACTTGCTATAGTTCCTTATGTTAAACATGAAATTTGTTGCTATTGCACCCACACATGATAGTCCTATTATCTTTTTGAATTCTCCAAACTACACTATATTCGAGAAGTTTGCACTTATTAAGGATTACATTGATGGGTTGCCTTTTACCGTTGCACATGATGATTTTTATAGATATAATATGCATGTGCTTGCTTCTCCTACTTGCAATTATTATGAGAGAGGAACTATATCTCCACCTCTCTATGTTTCCCACACGATAAAATTGCAAGAAACTGTTTATACTATGCATTGGCCTTTACTATGTGTGCATGAATTGTTCTTTTATGACATGCCGATTCATAGGAAGAGAGTTAGACTTCTTCATTACATGATATATGCTACTTTTTTCTCACTACTAAATTACAAATCATTGCTAATTAAAATTGGCTTTGATATACCTTGGGATCCGAGTGGATTCACTACTTGAGCACTATATGCCTAGCTTAATGGCTTTAAAGAAAGCGCTGCCAGGGAGACAACCCGGAAGTTTTAGAGAGTTATTTATTTCTGTTGAGTGCTTTCATATAGTTTAAAAACAACAAAAATAAAGAGGGGAACCCAAAACTTTTCAAAAAGGAAAGTGAAAGTGAGAAAGACAAGCATTGTTGAAGTGGGAGAACTCCTTGAACTTCGTTCATGCTCACGGCAACTTTGTGAATCTTGATTACAGAAACTTTTCAACAAAAATAATTATCCCCTTGTAAAATTCCATTGTATTATAAAAAATAATGTGCCAAGGTTTGCCTTTAGGATGTTTACAGTGCTTGCTGGTTTGTCCGGTGCAGGACAGAAACTTTGGCTGTAGTGCGTGATTTTACATTTTTTACTGGAACGTCAAATGGTTCTGATTCTTTTTGCACTGTCTTTCTATACAAATTGTTTATTCTTCCTAATTGTGGCAGAATTTTTCAAGTATCATAAGTATGGTGAATGTTCAGATTATTACAGACTGTTCTGTTTTAGACAGATTCTGTTTGTGATGCATAGTCTGCTTGTTTTGATGAAACTATCAATTTATATCAGTGGATTAAGCCATGAAAAAGTTATATTACAGTAGACACGATGCAAAAACAAAATATGAATTGGTTTGCAACAGTACTTAGAGTAGTGATTTACTTTATTATACTAACGGATCTTACCGAGTTTTCTGTTGAAGTTCTGTGTGGATGAAGTGTTCGATGATCGAGAAGGTATCGATGTGAGAAGAAGAAGGAGAGGCAAGAGCTCAAGATTGGGGATTCCCAAGGCACCCCAAGTAAATATTCAAGGAGACTCAAGCTTCTAAGCTTGGGGATGCCCCAGAAGGCATTCCCTCTTTCTTCAACAAGTATCAGTATGTTTTCGGATTCGTTTCGTTCTTGCGATATGTGCAAATCTTGGAGCGTCTTTTGCATTTAGTTTTCATTTTTATTTTATGCACTATGCTGGTATGAGATAGTCCTTGGTCGATTTCTATAATGCTCTTTGCACTTCACTTAAATCTTTTGGGTATGGCTTTATAGAATGCTTCATGTGCTTCACTTAATCATTTGAAGTTTGGATTGCTTGTTTCTCTTCACTTAGACAACCACCATTTGTAGAATGCTCTTTTGCTTCACTTATACTTGTTAGAGCGTGGGCATATCTTTTTTAGAAAGAATTAAATCTCTTGCTTCACTTAAATCCATTTAGAGAGTTGACAGGAATTGGTCATTCACATGGTTAGTCATAAAATCCTACATAAAATTTGTAGATCATTGAATATGATATGTTTGATTCCTTGCAATAGTTTTGCGATATAAAGGTGGTGATATTAAAGTCGTGCTAGTTGAGTAATTGTGAAATTGAGAAATACTTGTGTTGAGGTTTGCAAGTCCCGTAGCATGCATGTATGGTGAACTGTTATGTAACGAAGTTGGAGCATGAGGTGTTTATTGATTGTCTTCCTTATGAGTGGCGGTCGGGGACGAGCGATGGTCTTTTCCTACCAATCTATCCCCCTAGGAGCATGTGCGTAGTACTTTGTTTCGATAGCTAATAGACTTTTGCAATAAGTATGTGAGTTCTTTATGACTAATGTTGAGTCCATGGATTATACACACTCTCACCCTTCCATCATTGCTAGCCTCTTCGGTACCGTGCATTGCCCTTTCTCACCTCGAGAGTTGGTCCAAAATTCGCCGGTGCATCCAAACCCCGTGATACGATACGCTCTATCACACATAAACCTCCTTATACCTTCCTCAAAACAGCCACCATACCTACCTATTATGGCATTTCCATAGTCATTCCGAGATATATTGCCATGTAACTTCCATCATCATCATATACATGACTTGAGCATTTATTGTCATATTGCTTTGCATGATCATAAGATAGCTAGCATGATGCTTTCATGGCTTGTCCTTTTTTTATGTCATTGCTACGCTAGATCATTGCACATCCCGGTACACGGCCGGAGGCATTCATATAGAGTCATATCTTTGTTCTAGATATCGAGTTGTAATATTGAGTTGTAAGTAAATAAAAGTTTGATGATCATCATTATTAGAACATTGTCCCATGTGAGGTTATCAAAATAAAAGTGGCCAAAGAAGCCCCAAAAAAAGAGAGGCCAAAGAAGCCTACAAAAAAAAGAGAAAAAGAGAGAAGGGAAAATGTTACTATCCTTTTACCATACTTGTGCTTCAAAGTAGCACCATGTTCTTCATATATAGAGTCTCTTGAGTTATCACTTTCATATACTAGTGGGAATTTTCATTATAGAACTTGGCTTGTATATTCCAACGATGGGCTTCCTCAAATGCCCTAGGTCTTCATGAGCAAGCAAGTTGGATGCACACCCACTTAATTTCAGTTTGAGCTTTCATATACTTATAGCTCTAGTGCATCTGTTGCATGGCAATCCCTACTCCTCACATTGACATCAATTGATGGGCATCTCCATAGCCCGTTGATTAGCCGCGTCGATGTGAGACTTTCTCCTTTTTTGTCTTCTCCACATAACCCCCATCATCATATTCTATTCCACCTGTAGTGCTATGTCCATGGCTCACGCTCATGTATTGCGTGAAAGTTGAAAAGGTTTGAGAAACGTCAAAAGTATGAAACAATTGCTTGGCTTGTCATCGGGGTTGTGCATGATGTGAATATTTTGTGTGGTGAAGATGGAGCATAGCCAGACTATATGATTTTGTAGGGATGAGCTTTCTTTGGCTATGTTATTTCAATAAGACATAATTGCTTGGTTGGTATGCTTGAAGTATTATTGTTTTTATGTCAAAGGATAGACTATTGCTTTGAATCACTCGTGTCTTAATATTTATGCCATGATTAGACATATGATCAAGATTATGCTAGGTAGCATTCCAAATCAAAAATTATCTTTTTTTATCATTTACCTACTCGAGGACGAGCAGGAATTAAGCTTGGGGATGCTGATACGTCTCCGTCGTATCTATAAATTTTTATTGTTCCTTGCCAATATTCTACAACTTACATATACTTTTTGGCAACTTTTTATACTATTTTTGGGACTAACATATTGATCCAGTGCCCAGTGCCAGTTCTTGTTTGTTGCATGTTTTTGGTTTTGCGGAATATCCATATCAAACGGAATCCAAACGGGATAAAAACGGACGGAGAATTATTTTGGAATATTTGTGATTTTTGGGAAGAAAATCAACGCGAGACGGTGCCCGAGGTGGCCACGAGGGTGGGGCCCACGGCCACTACAGGCAGGCGCGCCCCCCACCCTCGTGGGCCACCCGTAAGGTGGTTGATGTTCTACTTTGTCCGCAAGAAAGCTATTTTTTGGAAAAAGATCTGGGTGAAGGTTTCAACCCAATTGGAGTTACGGATCTCCGGATATGAAAGAAACGATGAAAGGGCAGCGGCCAGAATGCAGAAACAGAGAGAGACAGAGAGATAGATCCAATCTCGGAGGGGCTCTCGCCCCTCCCATGCCATGGAGACCAAGGACCGGAGGGGAAACCCTTCTCCCATCTAGGGAGAAGGTCAAGGAAGAAGAATAAGGAGGGGGGCTCTCTCCCCCTCGCTTCCGATGGCGCCGGAGTGCCACCAAGGGCCATCATCATCACCGCAATCTTCGCCAACAACTTCGCCGCCATCATCACCAACTCTTCCCTCCCTCTATGCAGCGGTGTAACCTCTCTCTTACCCGCTGTAATCTCTACTTAAACATGATGCTCAACGCTATATATTATTTCCCAATGATGTATGGCTATCCTATGATGTTTGAGTAGATCCGTTTTGTCCTATGGGTTATTTGATGATCAAGATTGGTTTGAGTTGCATGTTTTATTATAGGTGCTGTCCTATGGTGCTCTTCGTGTCGCGCAAGCGTGAGGGATCCCCGTTGTAGGGTTTCTAATATGCTCATGATTTGCTTATGGTGGGTGGCGTGAGTGAACGGAAGCATAGACCCGAGTATGTAGGTTGTTTGTGTATGGGATAAAGAGGACTTGATACTTTAATGCTATGGTTGGGCTTTACCTTAATGATCTTTAGTAGTTGCGGATGCTTGCTAGAGTTCCAATCATAAGTGCATATGATCCAAGTAGAGAAAGTATGTTAGCTTATGCCTCTCCCTCAAATAAAATTGCAATAGTGATTACCGGTCTAGTTATCGATAGCCTAGGGACAAATAACTTTCTCGTGACAACAAGCTCTTTACTAAAACTAATTTAGTTGTGTATTTATCTAAACAGCCCCTAGCTTTTATTTACGCGCTCTTTATTATCTTCCAAACCTATCCAAAGACACCTCCAAAGTACTTCTAGTTTCATACTTGTTTCCGGTAAAGCGAACGTCAAGCGTGCGTAGAGTTGTATCGGTGGTCGATAGAACTTGAGGGAATATTTGTTCTACCTTTAGCTCCTCGTTGGGTTCGACACTCTTACTTATCGAAAACTTTTGCCATCCCCTATACTTGTGGGTTATCAGGCACTCACGCTAGGCTCTCCCACGACACCACCGCTCATCCGAGACAACAACCCCCCCCCCCTCGGGAGATGACCACACACCTCCCCGTGGTGCATGTCGGGGACATGCAAACCCCTGTATCCCACGCACCATGCACGGGCAACTAGAGAGCGTGCAGTCCATGACTGGACGTACTTATAGGGCTTTCCACTACCCTTTATTAGCCTCTGTCGGCGACTACATTGCCATGATGAAAATCTCTGCCAAGCCGAAGCTCCACACCCATGACACTTTCGCCATCCCAACTATTGAAGAAGTTGATCATGAGATCGAGGATCGTGGCTGCCTCAAACCCTCTCTCCTTGCCACGGAGGTCCGTCACCCCCACGCCTCCGTAGCTTTCGACACCGACACCCTCACTTTCACTTTCTCTGTTGCCCTGGGCAACTGCCGGACTGTGTCGGGTATCATTGCAGTTCACACCATTGCCACCGACGATGGTCACTTCCCCTGCTTCGACTTCACCTCCGGGTGCTTGAGCGCCAAAACTGTAGGGCCATCCTTTTCAAACTCTGGCCCAAAACAATCTCCGGCGATTTCTGCTCTTGCACACTCCCACTTCTGCCAGCGGTAGAAAGCAGATACCCTCCAAGGCCCACAGTGCGTGCTTCCTTGCTTCCCTCTGACGGCCCTTTTCTGTCGCTTGGGGGTAAGAATATTTACCCCATTTTTCAGAACCCACTCACTCAAATCAGAGCCCAGGCCCATCAGGTTCTCAACACCCGGCCCATCTGCACTAGGCCCTTTAGTGCGGTCGCCTCACCAGTCCGTGGGCTTCTCTCCACTGGGTTGTTCTCCCCGGTCATCTGCTTTGATATGAGGCACGGTGCCTGCGCTCTGCTCCCTGCCGCAGTCGCCACCAGATTCTGCAGCTGCCGCGAGCCGCCGTGGGAACCATATGCAGATGACCGCAACCCTTTCCCTCCCATCGCTCAAAGTCCTCGGAGGATGGGATGCTCTCAAATGACAAGTGTCAGTTTCTCTCGGAGCAGCCCAACCAGCTAGTGGTTATAGAGGGCGGCTATTTATAGCCTAGGGAGCAGCCCGACATGATAAGACATAAATGACCTTCAATGATATGACCGTTAGGTGGGTATATATTTTGGGACAGCTGGCACATACACAGCAACGGTCGGATATATGAGGCTCAAATTCCTCAGGGCTATCATGTTCCTCATTGTGTAGGCAATCCGCACTGGTGAATTCCTAACTCCTCAGTCCGAACAAATTCGTCAGAGACCAGAAGAACTTCGTGTCTGTCACTGAAGAAATTTGATTGAACTGTATGAGATTTCCAATGGCTTCACTCGAAGGGATTGGTAGGTGTAGGATTTTGAGTTGAGCATCACTTGGAAATTTTTCCTTAGTATTTCCTCGACCCCCTTTAACAATACGGTGTTTCCTATGACTCAAGAAAGAGAAAATGAAACTACGAAAACAAAAGTCTTCACGCTTCATGTTCCTCGAATGGATACCTAGTCTTCAAGGTCACACCAATTTCTTCACTTTCAAAGTCTTCAGAAAGTCTTCAGAAATCCAGAGTCTTCAATCGAAGAACTTCATTTTTAGGGGTCGACTTTCTCTGTAAATATCAAACTCCTCATAGACTTATAGACCTGTGTACACTCACAAACGCATTAGTCTTTTAACCTATAAGTCTTCAATACAACAAAATCACTAAGGGGCACTAGATGCACTTACATGGCCAAAAATTATATCATTAGATTCGTATTTAAACATGGTTTCTAATGATATTTTTTTTATGACATGCATTAACATTTTGTTAGTTAAATTTAGGTCAAAACTTGGCACAGAATACAAAGGGGACCAATAAACCAGGACGGAGGTAGTAGTTTATATTGAAATCTCTAGAAAGACTTATATATATTTAGGAACGGAGGGAGTACCTTACAAACCACTAGTTACTTGCTTATTAAAAAAGATTTAGTTAATAGACTATTCACGAAAATGTGGGGAAATGAATGTTCAACTAGATAAGACAGACCGGTAGTTCATTTCTATGAAAAACATTATCCATTTAGGTGGGAATTGTTCACTCTCCGCTTGTATTTACTATTTAGTAAGAAGACTGCATATCTAGAAATTACCTAAACTCATGCATTGATGAAGTACCAATTGATAGCCTTGAAGGATCACCTGAATATTCGCAGACACGGGTGAAGAAACACATTTTTTTAGAAAAGCGAGTATTTCTTGTGACACAAAATTTTCAAATTTTTAAAAAATTGATATTGTTTTTTTAATATGAACATTTTTGCATATATCAATATTTTTGAATCTTTAACCATTTCTGAAAATGGGGACATTTTTCTAAATTTTGAACAAATTTTAATATGCTACCATTTTCAAAAAAACATGCATATTTATTGAAAAATTATTTTTAAAAAAAAGTGAATATTGTTTGCATCGATGAACAATTTTTGAAACTCTAAATAAATTTTGAAAAAGGCGAACAGGTATTCAAACTTGAGAACATCTTTTCAAACCATGTTTTTTTTAATTTGTGAACTAAATTTGAAAATCGGAACATTTTAAATTCTAATCAATTTAGTGCGAACTTTCTTAAAATTCCTGAACATTTTTATAGACTGAATATTCTAAATATTGAACATTTTTTAATCTGTGATTTGTTTTAAAAAACAACAACATGTTTTGAAATTTTGAATAATTTTGGGGAATGCTATCTTTTTTGGAAATTTACAAAAACATTTTTGAAAAACCTGAACAAGTTTTTAAAAATAAAAATAAAACTGAAAAATATAAAAAATAAAAAGAAACTGAAAGAAGAAAAAGGAGAGAAGAAAATGAAAAATGAAGAATGACACCTTCTAAAAGGTTCCTAAAACTGGAAAAGAACAGCTGGAACTTCAAGGTAACCAAAACCTGGATTGGTGAAATGCTTTAACAGGCCGGCCCACCCCGAACGCTCGCTCAATCTCCACAGCGTGTAGCCCCTATATTGGATTTCACCGAGTGGGAGCTCACCTCTCTTTCTCTCTATTTAAAGAATGTTAAACGTGTATTAAATTTTGATCATGTGTTGAACATTTTGTTCATGTCCATAAACATTTTTTTCACACGCAATGTACACACTTCATATACATCACAAATAGTGTTATATATATGCCTAAAATTTTCAAATACAAAACCAACCTTAATGGACGTTGTTCATTTTTGGTATACAACAGGAATAATTTTTATACATGTTTAACATATTATTAAAACATGATCAACATTTTTCATATAAACAAAAGAAAAACGAAAATCGACAAAGAAATAAATGAAATCAAAGGAAAAAAACAAAGAAAACCACCGCAAAAAATGGAAAGCAGCAAAAATAGAGAAAGAAAGAAAAAACATAAAAACATAAAAAAGAAATATATAAAAGGAAACCCGGAGAGAAAGAATAACAAAAGAAAGAATAGAAAAAAACAAATTAAGAACAAAACCGGTGAGAGAAAAAAGGAAAACTGAAGTGTAATTAAGAAAAAATCCGAAGAAAATCGGTGTTAAAACAAAGAAAACTAATGTACAACGAAGAAAAAAACAAATAAATCGTTGAAGAAACAAAGAAAATAAATGTATAACAGATGAAATAGGAAAAGCCGGAGAAAACAGATGAAAAAACAAAGAAATCTAAAGAAAAAACATAAACAAGCCGAAAAACAACCAAAAAACACGTAGCGAATCGAAGACAACGCGCAAAGGATTAATGTGCGAAAAATGGGTCGGTTTATTACTGTGGCGCACAAGGAAGACTTCAAGAGAGAGAACCTTCTATCTCTTGTGAAGTGAGATATAGCTCTCGTGTTCGAGTGGTGATATGTATCGCCTGTTGCGGGAACTATCTCCGAATTACTCGCTGACGGGGTTGAATGGGTCGGCCCAATAAAACAATGTTGACCGGTGCTAGCCACCCGTTGATCCTACAACCCTTTCTCCCAGGTCATTAATTAAGGGGTACCCCTTAGAAAGGTCGCTCACACGTTCTTAGGGGTTGACATGTGCACCACTTGTCGCAACTTGTAAGTTCTTCCTTTTCTTCATAGATACTTTTATTCAAAACTTTTATCTCTTAAATCATGCGTCTGAATCCTGAAATGTTTTCACCATTAGATTTCTCCTGTCGAGATCTTCGAAACTAGATCCCATGTTAACAGGTTTTGACAAAAAAAATTCGCAAAAAAAACAAGAAAAAACAAAAATAGAAAAAATGAGCCAGAAGCTCGTTTTTTTAACATTTTTCTCTTTCCGAGAGGCACAAACGAGAAGCAAATTTGCGCTTCTTGCATAAGAAAGAAAAATGTATTTTCCCTTTTTGAGAGGCACAGTTGTGCCTCTCGTAAAAGCAACGAAAAAGAGAAAAGATTTTTTTACTTTTCCTGGAGGCATAGCTCTCATGGAAGCAAATTTATGCCGCCACGAGAAGGAAATCGGTGCTTCCCTTCGAAGCAAAAAAAACATGTTTTTTTAGAGACACTCATGGAAGCAAATTTCTAACTCCCAGGATAGCAAAAAACGTGTTTTTTTTTCTTTTTCAAGAGACACAACTGTGAAAGTAAATCTGTTCCTCCACGAGAAGAAAATTTGTGCCCCCCATGAAAGAAAAAATGTGTTTTTTTTTACCAAAAAAAATTCTTCAAAGAAGTTTCACCAAAACCTAGGGAAAACTAAAAAAACATCTAAAAGCCCAAAACGCATACCAAAAAATAAAAAACAATATCCAATGCACAACAGGTGAGATGTGGCGGTGGCTAAGAGCATGCAAGTGGCGTGCTCTCAGGCCACCGAGGTGACCCTTGAAGGGCTCCCGCAAGGGGTTACTCCTTGATTGGTTATATTTTGTGCCTTAAGCACCGGTTATAGGATATTTCGCCAACCGGCGCACACCCCCTCTGCCCTGGACCAGTTAATTTATATGTTTTGTTTCTTTCCTACAAACCTTTAAAATTTCTACGTCCGACGAACTTCGAACTCCACACCTCTTGACTTAGTATAAACCGCGATAACCAACTAGGAATACTATCCTGTTGTGACTAGTTTTCTTACTTTTCTTCTTCTTCAAATATAACGCTAAAAACGCAGCATTTTTCTCTTTGGTTTTCTTTTTTCGGTTTTGTTTCGCCAGTTTTCTTCTTTTTCGTTTTCAACTTTCTTTTTATCTTATTTTCTTTTTTTATTTTATAAAATTCATGTAATTTTCTTAAATTCATGAATACTTTCTTAAATCCGTGAACTTTTTCCGAGTCTTTGATTCTTTTCAAATGCATGAATGTTTTTCAAATCCACTAACTCTTTTACAAAATTTATTTCAAAACACACGAATTTTTTTCTTATTCATGATTTTGTTTCAAAATAAAACAATTTTTTTTTCAAATCCATGAACTTTTACCCAAACCCATGATTTTTTTCCCAAATCGTAAACTTTCTATTGAAAATCGATGAACTTTTTTTAAATCATGAACTTTCTATTGAAAATTGAATAACTTTTTTCAAATCGTGAACTTTCTATTGAATCGCCATAATCTTTTTCGAATTTTTGAACTTTTTATAAATCATGAACTTTTATGAAATTCATGAACTATTTTTTTATTTTCCATTTTTTTTTCAAATCCATGATGTTCTTTGAATTCACAAACTTTTTCCATTTGTTGATATTTTTAATTGGTTTTTGCTTTATTTTTTTAGAAGTCAATAGTTGAAGGATAAACCATCGACCGGTCAAAAGTGATCAAGCGAACAAAGACCACCCTTTGAAGAGCCATAACCTACCGATGTTACTGGGCCAGCCCAGAATGCAGGTGCGAGAGCGCCAATTATCCTAGCCCGCGCTTAATGCACCAATTAGGAGGTCTCCTAGCCACCAGTAGCTCCTAGTAGTATCAAGTTGTATAACCGATGGTACGTTGTATGTCCTTAAGAAATTGCCCTATAAAAGACATTCTAAAAAAAAGCAGCTTCTACTAGAAAACAGAAGCAAGAAGATCGCTTTGTACCATTCAACGATTAAGTTCATTGTACAAATTCCAAAACTACAAAAAAATATGAATTTGAAATAATATTCATTCATTTATAAAATTGCTCGCGAAATCAATAATTTTCGTGATTTTGAAAACTAACACACTAGATAATTTCTAAAAATGCAAATTTCAAAAATATCCTTGAATTTTATAAAATGTTCACGAATTTTAAAATGTTCAGGAATTTGAAAAAATATACTTGAATTGAAAGAATGTTCACCACTCAAAACAATCACGAATTTGGAGAACGTTCGTGATTTTAGAAAATATTCAAGAATTTGAAAAATGTTCACAAAATTGAAAAATGTACAGACATTTAGGAAAAATACTTTCTAATTTTAAAAATATGTAGAATTGAAAAATTCTTTACGAAAACAAAATTGGAAAAGGGACCCGGCGACTGCCTCCGGCAACGGCGAGGAAGGGAGATTCGAGGGGGGTGGTGGCAGACGGAGGAAGGGAGCCCTCGAGTCGCCCTCGGGAGGGCGATGCAAGGGGAGGGGGAATGGGGGTCAACTCAGGCCTACTACCTGGTGAACAATTTTCCTGCATATTATTTTACCAGAAGGTGATAATTCAGATGACAAATGAGAAAGGAAGGATTTCGGCAAGACGACTTCGGTTCACACGTGAAAGTTAGGAGCGCACATTAAAGTAAAGATGAACTTATTTTTGCTCAAGTGTTGAGTGTGAAGAGGAAAATAAGGGATTACGGTTGCTGGTGGAGTCACATGTAACCTCAGAATAGCTGTGGCACTCATGGTATAATCTCAAGTCCAATGTACATGGAAGTTCGACTTATGGATGAATTCAAAGTGGCGGAAAATATTCGCCAAGATGGAGTTTGTTGGAGTTGTATCAAATGTTGTATAGAAGGTATGTTACATTTGAGATTGGAGTCGTACTTTGGCAGGCAGGGTATGATGTCGTGTCCTAATAGGACACTTGTATTCTAGGTCTCATATATAATATGAGGCTAGACAAACGATGTAACATATGCTAACATAATAGCGCATACACACAACACCCAAATGATCGTTGTGGTATTGCAGTGTCATGGGAGGAGCGCCAGTACACATGCCCTCGGGATTAGCATATGATCGCCGAACCTTGTTGGGGGATTGCTTGTTTCTCAGTGGGTTGATCGTGTACCTTGAATTATCTTAACAAGATGTGAACCAGCTCCGATCCATATGAATACGCAAGGCGGAAGGAGGACGATGATTGTTGATTCTCGAACTGATGACATCTTTTTAGCCCGGGAGTTTGATGCTTTCAGCAATGCAATGCCAAGCAAAATTGATAAATTTAACCTTAGAGCGAAAATATTTTACAAACTAAACTGTTTATAAAAAAAATTCACACCGCTAACCCTTTTGTGCAGAGCCTGACAGTTAGGCGCTGCACTCTACTGTGCAGCTCCTACTGCAACGCCTAGCTGTTGGGCGCTGCACAGGTATGGCGCCTGAGTGTTAGGCGCTGCACAGTAGAGTGCAACACTCTGCTGTCACGCGCTGCACATTAGGGGTCAGTTGGATGAAATACTTTCAAACACAGTTTAATACGTGAAATAGTTCGTTCTAAGATCAAATTTATGCCTTTTGCCACCGGAGAACGTGTTCCATGGACAGTCATGGTCAACGGCTGAAGTTTGCTTAGGCATTTAAGCCGGATGTTGCTGGTGTGAGAAATGTTCAGATTCTGGAGAACAAAGCAACAAGATCATTTAAGATCGTGTATCATCTCCAGGCCATGTATTTTGGCTTTCAACCTGGTGCATGCTAATGGGAGCGACTGGTCTATATCCCCAACGAGCTATTTATTTCTGAAGATACTTACATCGTTAGCTTGTGCTTGAAAACTATCAATAATGCATGATTAGGATCATTACGAAATGCAACCGATGATCATAGATGATGTACTGAATACGTCTCTCTTTGCCTGTCGCCGAGTTGCACCCAACAGATTGCATGTCTTGTTAAAATAAACTTATAGTCAATTTTCAGTAACAACAAAAGGACCTTGTAATCTTCTCCCATGTCCATTCCTGTCTGGAGAAACAAAAGTCAGCATTGTTGGGTACAAAAGAACAAATGGCAAAAGGTAAAAGCCAAATTGCAATATCCTATCTTTTGCAAATTCAGAGAAATCTCAAGTATCTGAAAGTGACGTTGTTTGTGCTGTGAAGTGTGAAGTGCTAGAAAAATGGAATAGGCACTCAGAGTTTCCACATGCCATAAAATTACTGGTTTGTTTGAAAGAAAACTAATTTACTGATTACACATGACATTTTCAATGATTGCGCTTATCTATTTATAGATATAATATTTTTTTAATGCATTTACAATGTGAGAACTTATGTCTATCTTTATTCAAGTATTTATTGCCCCCCTTTTTTACTGTACTTGTTGCCCTCTTTGTCCAATAGGCTACTGGAAACCTGGTAAACATTTTCATGCTATGTGGTGGTGGTTGGTATCACACCTCTCCCCAAACCCCCACTAATTTTTCATCAATGAACTCTTAACTGGCTGATCGAGCTCATCTTCAACTCGATTGCAACAAATGTTATCTAAACAAGTGTCTATAAAAACCCCTCCATTTCTTTAGCAACCCCCCCCCCCCCCCCAATAAAGGACTGAAGAGGTCTCGGATAGAGGAGGTGAATAGGAGACTACGAGTTTTAAAGATTCTCTTAACAAACTTTGGATAGCAGATAAATAATTTTTTTAGATATGCAATCTACGGTAAGACAAGCAAGCTAACAACAAGGTAAGCAAGAGCAACAAGCTAAGAGGCAAGGACGGCACAAAGTAAACGGTGTGGAAAGAATGAACCACAAGTTGGAGAAGAGGATGTATCCCGAAGTTCACACTCTTTGAGGGTGTTAATCTCCACTGAAGGGGTGCAAGTGCCAAGGCCTCCCGAACACAACATATACCACACCATATTCTCCTTTTGAGCCACCCCTGACGGATGAGGCTCAAATTGTTGGGAAACGTAGTATAAAACATAAACAAAAACGGGCTACGGATCAAGATCCCAGGGTCTTATGAAGATGCATACAAGGTTAGATCCGATCGTTACTAACTTCAAGATGCAACGGAAGAAGAGTTGGTGTAGCTCGCTCTTCAAGTCCCTCAAACTGTCCCACGAACTCTCCCTCGAATGAAGATTGAAAACACAATCTCTCTATGGATTGCACACGTACGAGATCGCCGATACAGTAGCGATTCACCGTCTAGAGCTAGGCATCACCGGGGAACTAGGGGAGGGAGGAGCAGCCTCACGGCGTCTCACAATTTTCTTGGAGAACTAGAGAGAGAAGGGGCGCCCAAGATTGCGGGGGAATTTCTGTCTCAATAGGGGTGCCCCTTGGGTATATATAGGTGGAGGGAAGGGAGGCGACTTGGAGGAGGGGCCTCCCTCCCCTTTGGCGGTGGCCAAGGGGTGGGCCCCACACCTCCAACCCTAGCCGCACCAAGTTGGATTGGTGCCCAAGGATAAAGGAGGGTGCCACCTATATGGGCCTTAAAGCCCATCTGGTCCCCCCTACTAGGCCTAGCCTATTTCGGGATGCCCAGATGGCTATAATAATTCCAGGGGGGCTCCTGTAAATCCCGGAGCCCCTCTACATAATTATTTACCCTCTCGAAACTTTTTCCACCTATACGGTTTTATCTGAAACACTTTCGGTTCTCTGACGAAACAATTCATGTTATATCCAAAACTTTTCCGGTGGTATTCTCTCAAATTCCTAACTCCAATAGCACTCAACAGATCATAAACCCTTAAGCGCGTGACCTTGCAAGTTCAGTGAAATAGAGACGTGACGGAAACACATTTCGTTGAATGATAAATAGCGGAACGGTGGACATCCATATTGACTCCTATACTCACAGGAATAATTATTGAGGAACCTGTAGCTACCATATGCTATTCCTTTTGCTTCATGATACTTTAAAAAAGCTGAGGTGAGATATATCAGCATCCCGTGAATCAAACACGTGATCACTGTGTTGGTCTCCTTGTTATCGGCTTTGTTCTCTTTTCTCGTTCTCGTGTTTCGGCATCCCCGTGAGCAAGTCACGCTTTATCTGGCCAGGGGATGATTGAGGGCTTGATGTCGTCTCGCGGAGAGGACCCTAAGAATATCTCGCCATCGCTGGCGGAGGAAATCCCAATCTCGAGCTATCTAGTCCCACATACGTTTCCGATGAACCTATAAGTTGTCGTTATGATCACCATGTTACGATTGATGTTAGAACAACCCCAAAGTGCATTGTCCAGTATTAAGTGACTGGAGATTCTCAATGGTCTAAGGACATATGGTAACTGTCAGATTTCGGGTTCCAGCAGACCCTTGAGGTTCGAACACTGGGGTGCGCGCGGAGATCTCTCCCCTACCGTTCTACGTTCGATCCCCTCGCGCGAACTAAGATGAAAATGATGAACAACACAAGGGACACGAGATTTATACTGGTTCGGGCCACCATTGTGGTGTAATACCCTACTCCAGTGTGTGGTGTGGTGGATTGCCTCGGGGGCTGATGATGAACAGTACAGAGGAAGAACAACCTCGCAAGAGGTGTTCTTGAGCTAGTGCGGTGAGTTCTACTTGGTCTCCAGGTGCCTCTACTCTGTGGCGGCTAGCTCTATTTATAGAGGCCCTGGGCCTCTCCCCGAAATAATTGAGCGGGAAGGGCGCCAACAATTGGCCATTTTGAAGGGGAACATCTAGTACAAGTTATCCTGACCAAAGGTGGTCTTCGGCTGCCAAAAGCTCTGGTGGTGACGCCGTCTTGGGCTCCACGATGACCTTCGTCCGGCCGTCCGGCTGGTCTTGGTCTCGTCACTGGAATGGTAACCTTTGCCTGATGCCTTGGCCTGTGCTTGCCTCCTTTGCACCAAAGGGGAAACAAGGACTCTGCACACGCCGGCGCCCTCCTGGCGCCCGCCTAGTCTTGATCGTCATGGCTTGCGTCACTGGATCCTCGGGAGGTATCCTTGCATTGATCTCTCCGCCTCCTCGCGAGCCCGCCTGATAAGGACGCTCCTGAGGAAGCTTCCTGTCGTCCGCCCCGCGAGGCTTGGCCCCTCGCGAGGGTCTTGAGCTTGTGTTGATGAAGATGGGTCGCGCTGGGCCCCCACTTGAGCCACGCCGCAGGCCGCAGGCAGGCAAGTCTGGGGACCCCCGTTCCCAAAACGCCGACAGTAGCCCTCGGGCCCAAGGCGCGCGCGGGCTTGGCTTAGCGAATAAGTGAAGGGGCAAGCGCGAAGCGCCGCGGGCCCTAACAACCTGCGGCCTTGGGCGCCGCGTGGCGGTTGATTGGACGTGGGCGCCTGCGCTTTCCCACGACGCCTTGTTACGTGCCCGGCTAAGCGGACCCGTAGTTGTACACAGTTGTTCCTCCTTTGGTTGCCCGCTCGCCTCCTACCTCTCCTTCTCCGAGCTCCAACCTCCGCCGCCAATCCGGCTCGAGCTCTTCCTCCTCCCCAACACCATGGCACCGACGAAGAAGGGAAAGGGAAAGAAGCCCGCTCCTTCGTCCTGCGCACCTCCGGCAGCGGCTCCCGCTGTCGATCGGTCAATCATACTTAGCCTGTAAGCCTTGGACAAGGTCCAATCCGCCCTTGCTTCCATCTTCAACGAGTGTGGCCGGACCACAGTTTGTCCCGCATCTCGCAGCTTTCTCGCTAGGACTGTCACGGAGGTCCGATTCTTCGCCGACGCCCTATGGGCGGGTCTAGTTCCCCCCTTTTCTACTTTCTTCAACGCTGTGCTCTCCCATTATCAGATCCACATGATGCACCTTGGACCGGAGTCCATTGCCCTTTGGGCTGTCTTTGCTTTCGTGTGCGAGGCGATGATAGGCATCCCTCCTTCTGTTGCCTTGCTGCGCCACTTCTTTTCCTTGCGCCTGAGCGACCCTACTCAATGCTCGGGGTGTGTGAGATTCTTCGCCGTGCCAGGGATGGCTGCTTCAGGGATCGACTTGAGCCTTCCTCCTCCTCAGGCCGGGTTCAGAGAGCGATGGCTGTATGTGGACGTCGGGGTGCCCAGCCCCCTGCTCTCGCACCCGACCTTGCCTGCTGTTCCCAACCCAGGCTGGTGTCATGAACCACTCGCGAGCCCCCGGCTCGCTTTTGTCTGGCGCCGCTTCGAAGGTTTGAGGGCGCATAATGTGACAGCTCCCAAGGTGGTGAGGGAGTTCCTTTTGTGCCGCGTCGCTCCTCTCCAGCGCCACTATCGCCGGATGTGGGACTTTGCGGGACGCGGAGACCACATGCGGCTTCAGGAGGAGGATTTGGCGCCCGAAGTGCTGCGGACGGTGCTTCGGGTCTTGACTGGTGATCCTTCCCCGGGTAGCCTACGAAGCGGTGGCGTCCTTCTGTACCTCTGTTCCGGCAGGGCTGATTTCGTGAGGCAGATACCCAGCTTCGACGAGTGGGGGTTGCGCCCAGCTGGCCTCACTGGGCCACATGAGAACCCGGTTGCTGTGATAGTTCCCCCCATCGCCTGCAGCGGTTCCTCCTCAGGCGACCGGGTGGGGGAAGAGCCAACTGGAGCCGAGGTGGCCGCTGCCAAGGTGGTGGCGCCGCATGAAGCTTCGGAGACAACGCCTCCCGAGGCCCGCCCTGAGGCGGCGGTTGATGCAGGGTCCAAGTCTTCGGCTCCCGAGGCTGGGGCTTCCGAGCCCCAGCCGTTCTTCGCGAGGCGATGCCCCAAGATGCCCATAAAGCCGACTCCTCCGATGCCGACAATCCCGAGGCTTCTCCTTTGTCCCGAGCCGACCCCCGTCCCAGGCGCTTGGGTCGGTTTCGCATAGACTTCGAGGCCCTTCGCAAGAGGAAGGAGGCCTCAGGTGGCAGTGACCGCCCTTGTCGCTTGCTGAAGCGCAGGAAGTACTTCGCCATGGACGAGTAAGCCTTCTTCTTTCCTTGCTCATTTGCTCTGTTGCCCTTGTTGCTGATTGTGGCTCTTCAGGTCCCATCCCGCTGAATCCGCCGAGTCGACTCGGGAGCCAGCCCCTTCAGCTTCGCCCCCTTTGCTGGCTCCGGGCCCGCCGAGCTCGGGTGGCACTCTTGTCGCTGAACCGGTTTGCGGAGTGATCTGCTCCACGGGGCACCTCGAGCCCGTTCGCCCGGTGCCCTCTCTTCACGAGTCTTCTTGGGGCGCGCCAGGCTTGCCCCGCGCCTTCCCTCTGATCATAGAAGGTGAATGGCTAAAGTCTGCCCTTGGCTCCTCCTCCGTGAGTGAACTGACGCCTGGCCGGACTCCCGGAGGGGTTTGTTCAGCGATGGATGGGGCGGCAGCCCCCAGCCCCACGCCTGGCGGGGGCCTGCCGTCTCGGGGCCCTCCGCATGCTCCAGCGGAGGAGGGTGACGCGGAAGATGTGCTCAGGCGCGCTCGAGAGCGTCGCGCCCTTCGCGAGGGGTTCCTCCAGGGGGCAGCGGATGCGATGAACCGGGTCGGGGCAGAGCTTGCCGCCGAAGATGCGCGCCTTGAGGCCGAAGGCCTGCGCCTCGCTGAGGAGAGGCACAAGTTGAAGGTTTCCATTGCCCTCGCGTGCCACCAATGCGATCGTGACAACGTTGAGGCCGAAGTGTTGCTAGCGGCATCGCGGGAGGCCTGCTCCCTGGCCGTCAAGGAGGCTCGGGAGGCAGACCGGCGGCGCAGGGACGCAGAGGAGCGCGTATGGGAGCTTCAAGCCCGGAGGAACTCCCTGGAGCAGCAAGTGGAGCTGCGCCACGTGGCCCTTGGGTCGATGCAGGAGGCCGCCGTCGACCGTGCGGAGCTCCAGAGGCGCGAGGAGGCGCTGACGCTCGAGCCCGCCGAGCGCAGCCTTGACTTGGAGCGGTTGGAGACGAGGGAGCGCCTGGCGGCCCAGGCGGAGGACGACATGGCGGCGCGCGAGGCTCGGATCTAGGAAGAGGTCGACCGCTGCGCGGCGGGTGCTCGCTCGGCCCTCGAGCGAGAGTACGAGGCGAAGTTGATGCTGATCAGGGCCGAGGTCGAGGGCAGGACAGCGGCCATCAAGGCCAAGTTGGTTGAAGAGACGCGGCGCGCGGATTCCTCCGCAGCCGCCCTTGATGCAGCACAGGCGGAGCTGTCCTCTTCCCAGGCTGAGCTGCTTCTTCTTCAGCAGAGGGTTGATGATGCCGAAGCCACCGCGCGGCAGAACGAGGACGAGATCCGCCAGCGGAGGCTCCTGGAGCATGAGCATGCTCCCATGCTCGAGACGCTCAGGGAAAAAGGCAACTCAACCTTAGGTGAGATTTGCGAGGCTTCTGCTAAGGAACCGCATGAGGCCAAGTACGCCGGCAACCTTCAGTTCTTTACCGACGTGGTGACACTTCTGGAGAACCGCTCCGAGAGGGCCCATTGGCTCGTTGAAGAGAGGAGCCGAGACTTGCTTAAGCGTGCCTTCTCCCGTGTCTTCAGCTATCTTCAGGAAAGGGACCCCCACTTCGACTTTGATGCCGCCATCGCACCCGTGCCCATAGCTGTCCGGGGTGACCTAGCGCAATGGGTGGAGAATAACGTGGATGCCCTCGTCCGGGCCTTCATGTCTGACGATGACGGTGTAGCCGTGGGTGCTGATGCAGGCGGCGTTGAAGGCGCGCCTGGTGCTGACGGAAACACAGGCGGTGAGGGCGACGACGTCAATGATGCCAGCGATGCTTCCGAGGATGCCCCGGAAGACGCGGTGAGTGATATGTCCGACTGATTGCATGTCTCCGCGGTTTATCCTGCACAAAGAAGACTCGGGCTTGGCCCTGAAGAGTGTAAGAGCATTTTGGGAGGGGAGGCCCCTCGTGTAAAGATTTGTAATCGGTACTCTGGTGAGCAAAACATTGTGCGTGAGTTTAGTGGCTAGCCTGGCGATGGTTCTACTGATTTGCTTACCTTTCAGCCTTGGCGAGCCCTGAACGGGCCTGCGAAGGGGCGCCGCGCCTTGGGCGCCTTTCGATTAACCCGTCGGTCCTGTGATGAGAACCTCCGGAGAGGGAGCGGGGACAGTGGTCCTGGTCGTAGGCGTGCCTGGCCCGGCCCAGCTCACGAGGGGCTCGTGAGGGGGGAGGCAGCCGATGCTAGCTTGGGGCGTAAAGCTAAAATCAGAACGCGAGAGATTGCTCGAATGAGACTAAACACCCCTTCCCCAAACGCATGCAGGCTTCGAACGCAAATCCAACTTAAATCCGAACCGAAGAAACTTGTCAACAAGGAAGAAGCAAAAAAGCAAAAGGCCGCGTCCGGCACCTAGTCTAGTCTTCGACGTCTTCTCACCAGCGCGGAGCTAAGTGCTGCCACTGGGCGTGGGCGGGAGCCCCAGGGCCTGAGGCCGGCACCCCTGAGACTCCGGAGCGTGTACAGCCCCACTCATTATTACGTGAGAGTGTCAAGGGGCGGCGAGCTTCACAGGCACTGGGCCTTCTTCACAGGTACCGGCCTTGCTTGATATCGCCAGACGAGGGCCCCGCCTTGCACCACACTCTACCGCCATTGGCGGCGACTGGAAACCAAGGACGACGCCAACGGGGTAGAGCGGTCGCCAACGGTTCCCCCGACGACCACGGGTCCTCTGTCGGGGGCAGGCCATGAGGGCACCTCCCCGGCAGAGGGCCTACCTCCTGAGAACACCTTGCTCCGACCGCCGCCAGGGCGAGCTCGGATCTTGGCCCCTCTCCTGCAGCCCCCTGCGCCCTCCGCCTGAGGGGTAAGAGGCTGCAGTGTTGGGGCAGCCATCTGCTGCAGCGACATGTACCTCCTGCGACCCATGGTTAGCGTAAGCTTGCTCCTGAGGGATGAGTGGTACCCGATAGTTGCTGCTGCTGGCGCGGTTGTCGAGGCTCTCTTGGGGTTCCTGAAAGAGCTCGGCTTCTGGCGCCTCCTTGTCCCAGCCGGGCCCGAGGAACGAGCCATGATCTTCTTTCAGTGTGCGCCCTTGATCCACCATGCGGGGGACATAAGCCTCCGGGGCTACCGCCCCGTGGGCCTCGCCGTAGCGCCCCGCAAGCCACGCAGTCTGGCTTGGAGCGTCGCCTTAGGGGTGATGACGCGGTGGCCCGCCGAGGCCGAAGTCCGCAGCGCGCATACCTTCGCCGGCCCGAGGTGGGGCCAGCGCGACTTGCCGCCCGGTGCCGACGGAGGCGTCGGCGCCGGACTGGCCCGGGAGCCCACCTGAAGTTGCGGGAGCACGCGCGATGCCGCCGTGCGACCCGTCCTGGATCTGGGGCGGCATCTGGATGCAGAAAGGGGGTGCCCCTGAGGCGGCGTCGTCCAGGAGCTCGGCTACCCACTCCAGCAACACGTCGCGGCCGCCTTCCAGCAAACGGCACCGTAGTAGTTCTCGGGCCACCGTGAGCGCGGCCCTGGAGTTCGCCTGCTCCCGTCGGGTGTACGGCGCTGTGGCTGCGGCGTGGTTCGAGGCCCTTGCTGCGGCCCGCACCTGCCGCAGCGTGAGGGCAGGCGGCGTCTGGTCGCGCCGCCCGCGCCCCGCAGCGCCCTGCGGAGCGTGAGCTGCCTGAGGCGCAAGGTTGAGGTCGCCCTGAGACGGCGACACGGCGTGGGCGGGCCACGCCGCCCAGCGGTCAGCGTCGACAACCGGGTTGCTTGACATCTGGGTGGTGAAGCGGTGGAACGCGATGCGGAGGAGGAAAGATTCCGGCGCACCCCTACCTGGCGCGCCAAATGTCAGATTTCAGGTTCTGGCAGACCCTTGAGGTTCGAACACTGGGGTGCGCGCGGAGATCTCTCCCCTACCGTTCTACGTCTGATCCCCTCGCGCGAACTAAGATGAAAATGATGAACAACACAAGGGACACGAGATTCGGTTCGGGCCACCGTTGTGGTGTAATACCCTACTCCAGTGTGTGGTGTGGTGGATTGCCTCGGGGGCTGATGATGAATAGTACAGAGGAAGAACAGCCTCGCAAGATGTGTTCTTGAGCTAGTGCGGTGAGTTCTACTTGCTCTCTAGGTGCCTCTACTCTGTGGCGGCTAGCTCTATTTATAGAGGCCCTGGGCCTCTCCCCGAAATAATTGAGCGGGAAGGGCGCCAACAATTGGCCATTTTGAAGGGGAACATCTAGTACAAGTTATCCTGACCAAAGGTGGTCTTCGGCTGCCAAAAGCTCTGGTGGTGACGCCGTCTTGGGCTCCACGGTGACCTCCGTCCGGCCGTCCGGCTGGTCTTGGTCTCGTTGCACTGGAATGGTAACCTTTGCCTGATGCCTTGGCCTGTGCTTGCCTCCTTTGCACCAAAGGGGAAACAAGGACTCTGCACAGGCCGGCGCCCGCCTGGTCTTGATCGTCATGGCTTGCGTCACTGGATCCTTGCGAGGTGCCCTTGCATTGATCTCTCCGCCTCCTCGCGAGCCTGCCTGATAAGGCCGCTCCTGAGGAAGCTTCCTGTCGTCCGCCCCGCAAGGTTTGGCCCCTCGCGAGGGTCTTGAGCTTGTGTTGATGAAGATGGGCCGCGCTGGCCCCCACTTGAGCCACGCCGCAGGCCGCAGGCAGGAAAGTCTGGGGACCCCCGTTCCTAGAACGCCGACAGTAACTTCTCGTGTTATGGACTATTAGACTTGTGACAAAATCATCTCCTAGTATAACATACAATTTTGGTCAATTCAACACGAGTGTTCGCCTTTAAATAGTGGATAAGCGTCCGAGTGCGGGCGCCCGAGTTGCTTTCTCGGCCGACGAGCATGTTTAATGTTGGCACACGAAGGGATGGGCATTGAACTCCAGTAAACGTCTCTTCAGCATTGAACAGGAATAGACACTGGGGGGCGGTGCCCTCGACCGGCGAGCCACTTCAATGTTGGTGCTGGCGAGAGGTCACATCCACTCTCGGCCGACGTCAATGTGGAGTGGCCGCTCGAGAGTGGTATGAATGCGGGCAACTAGCTTCTGGTGGGAAAGCGCGTGGGCGAGGGAGGGTTTTTAGGTGTGGGTCAGGGCAGTTAGAGGCGGGCGTGACAGTGGTCCGGAACACTCGCAAAGCCCCCCCCCCCCCTTAGTTTGTTCCTGGTTGGCGGGAAAAAGTGCGTCTAGACCGGTCTGTGGACTGATACAGACCCGCGCTTGATGACAAAACACGTACCAACCGAACCATTGTGGGTGGTTTGAGGGTCAGTGTTGTAGATGCCCTAAGGAGTAAAAGTCCTACCGCTCAAGTGTGTCTGAAATCTCCCTCGGAGTTGTGCACCAGGAGCGGTGGTAAACCCCTGCGACATTGTAGGGCATCAAGTCCGCCCTCACAGCTCATAGTGAGCGTCGACCATAGCAAATCCGATGTGCCATCGGGGGATCTATGTGTGATCACCGGTGCTCACTGTGCCATCCTAGATATTGCTATTGCCACAAGTTTGATCAGGTACGTGTATGAGCTGAGATAGTACCTAATTTTATGGCAACGCACAAGTACCTAGTTGTACTAAATAGGGGAATGGCTACAAGCCCTCCCCTGAACCACCGGTCTTCCGTCGCCCCCCCGCCATCCCTCTAGCCCCCCCCCCCCCTCCTCGGTCGAGTTTTTCCTCCGGCGAGGCCCCACTACCGCCCCCACCCGTAACCCTAAGATAGATAATGGGGTAGCCCTTCAGCAAGCTCCTTCCTTCTTCATTTACTCCGGCAAACTCTCAAAAATTAACTGACCCCGATTTGAAATGCAGTCAACTGTCATTTAGCTAATGTGACTAAATAGACTAACCTCGTGTTGAATTTCTTCAAAAGAAAAAATGGATTGAACAATTCTGTAGGAATTTAATAGGAATCATATCAACGTTTTCATTTGTTCCAAATGGTTTACACTTGTATGCCCAATTTTGTTGCTGAGAAGAAAAGACCCTCCACAATATGACCCATGACACACCTTTCATCTACCCAGCAAAAAAAAAGGCACACCTTTCATCTTATTTATCATGTATAAAAAACGGGAGCGGCAGATTTATGACAAAATTTAAGCTAACAGACGCTATCGAAAACAGTCACGCAGTTTGTTTGGTCTTGTAGGGCGCAGTTGCAGGGACGTAACCTGAAACAGAATGGTTTGATCACAAGCTTGTCTTGTACCTTGCGACCCAAACCTCGGGGATGAATTCCAAGAGAATAATCTCAATCTTCTCAGTTACTCCACCGAGATGCGGACAAGGATGGCATTGCGCGTGCCGCAGATGCGTCCAGCCTTGGAGAGACCCGAGGTGACACAAGAGACAAGCTCACCACATCGGAAGGTATGAACTCGAGGCCTCGCCATTTTTGTTGCTTCGAACAGGACAACGGGGTCGAACAATGCCCATGGCTTGACTCACTCGATAACCTTAATTACTCTCTGCAGGGAGTGGAACCGCGCACTTGGGGTGGGATAGCATCCATCATGTTCCAGCAGCAGCAGCAGCAGCCGCAGCGCCAGCAGCAGCAGGAGGACGTGATGTCGTCGGCGACGTCGTCGCCGGCGTCCACGCTGTACTCTCCCACGCCGTACGCTTTCGCGGGGACGTCGGTGCAGGAGCTGAGCTCGGACCAGTGCAGCGTGCGCCTCATCAGTCTGCTGTACCAGTGCGCCTCCGAGGTGGCCGCCGGCGAGTTCGACCGCGCTAACCTCTGCCTGGAGCACATCATGCAGCTCGCGTCGCTGGACGCGCCGCACACGCTTCAACGCCTCGCCGCCGTCTTCGCCGACGCGCTGGCCTGCAAGCTGCTCAAGCTCCTGCCGGGCCTCTCGCGGGCGCTCCTGTCGTCATCGAGCTCCGACGACGCCCACCTCGTCCCGGCCGCGCGCCGCCACATGTTCGACATGCTCCCGTTCCTGAAGCTCGCGTACCTGACCACCAACCACGCCATCCTCGAGGCCATGGAGGGCGAGCGGTTCGTCCACGTCGTCGACCTCTCCGGCCCCGCCGCCAACCCCGCGCAGTGGATCGCGCTGTTCCACGCGTTCCGCGGCCGGCGCGACGGCACGCCGAATCTCCGCATAACCACTGTCCACGAGAGCAAGGAGTTCCTTGCTGGCATGTCCGCGGTGCTCATCAGGGAGGCCGAGGCGTTCGACATCCCGTTCCAGTTCAACGCCGTCGAGGCGCGGCTCGAGGACATGGACTTCGACGAGCTCCGGCACAACCTCCGCGTCAGGTCCGGAGAGGCGCTCGCTGTGAGCGTCGCGCTACAGCTGCACCGCCTCCTCGCGGCCGACGACACCGGAGGCAGGCGGCAGGGCGGCCTCACCCCGCTCCAGATCATCGCGCGGTCCAGCCCGAGCAGCTTCGGGGAGCTCCTGGAGCGGGAACTGAACACGCGGCTACAGCTGAGCCCCGACGCTTCCGCGTTCTCCTCCATGTCGCCGCAGTCCCCGATAGGCGGCCACTTCCCCGCGGGAGGGCAGCAGAGGCCCAAGATCGGGTCCTTCCTGTCGGCGGTGAAGGCGCTGTCTCCCAAGATCATGGTGGTGACGGAGCAGGAGGCGAACCACAACGGGGCGGCGTTCCACGAGAGGTTCGACGAGGCGCTCAACTACTACGCGTCGCTGTTCGACTGCCTGGAGCGCGCGGCGGCGGCGCAGCGGGGCAGCGCGGCGGCGGAGCGGGCGCGGGTGGAGCGGTCGGTGCTGGGGGAGGAGATCAGGAGCATCGTGGCGTGCGAGGGCGGGGAGCGGAAGGAGCGGCACGAGCGGGCGCGGCAGTGGGCGGGGAGGATGGAGGCGGCGGGGATGGAGCGGGTGGGGCTGAGCTACAGCGGCGCCATGGAGGCGAGGAAGCTGCTGCAGAGGAGCGGGTGGGGCGGGTACGAGGTGAGGCACGACGCCGAGGGGCACTGCTTCTTCCTCTGCTGGCACAAGAAGCCGCTGTACGCCGTCACCGCGTGGAGGCCGGCGGGGTACCACCACTCCGGCGGCGCCAGGTCCAGGTGATGGATGAGTGGAGCGTGTCTCCTTCTCGTGTGCCGCATGTACCCTGCTGTCTCTCTCTAATTCAGGCGTGTTAATTTGACTGTGGATTGGACTGGATGAACAGTTTTTCTTTTCTTTTTTTGAAAAAAGCGACTGGGATGAACAGCCTGTTCTACCGAGTTTGCCACGGGAGTACAGGTACAGCGCTCCAAAAAAAGGCTTTAAAATCCAGGTGAATATTTTGGGCCTCCGATTCGGTTCGACAACTTTAGTGTTTCTTGTTCCCATCAACGGTCAACTAGATTAGACACCTTCTTCTACCTCCCAAACGTTTTCATGTTTCTATAAAACTAGTAAGGATGCACGTGCAACGCATGATTGATTAGCATGTTATTTTATATCCTAATTGAGCTTCTTGACGCCAGCGTTTCCAAGCATGGAGCGACATTTATTTTTCCTAGCTGCATCTGATACCATGCGGGATGAACACCATAAAACTCAAACCAAGAAAAGAAACATAGAAAAAAGTCTTACAAAGATACAAACCCATACTTCACAAGATAGCAAAGGCAGCCGGAGCCGAGGTGTAAGGTGGATGTGCTTCTTCGGCCGCCTTCAATAACCCAGTCGCACTCATTTGCTAGATATACTTAGCCGCACTGGATGATACAAATACATGGACTAAAGGGGTTAGAGCAGATAGGAAATAATCACCTGGGTGAGTCTGCTCATAGATTATGAGGGTATGGGCATTAGTTAATGACAATCTAAATATTCAATTGCAGTGAAAGAGGAGGTACAAAATATATTAAGATGCGGTCAATGAGCTGATACCTGCGTTTCAAAAAACGGTAATATTTTTGGGCTGTTGTACTCTTTATTGATGGTGCCCAAAAGAACAAGGTAATACAAAAATCACAGTAGAGATATACGTTGCTCTCTGCCTAAGCCTGCTAGGGATGATGTATGCAACGTATTTCATATAGGGAAGTGGAAAACGGTAGAAAACACCCACGTACATCTTGAACAAAAAGATGTTGCCTGTTCCCGCAAAAAAATGTTGCCTTGATAGAATGTTTTGCATGGCAAATCCAATACGTAAACTGCAAGCAAACAATGAAATGAGTTTGGTAATAATATCAAATTTGTATCCAGTCGCCAAAATGTACAAAGAAAATCAAACGCTTCTCGACAATAGTCATTGTTCAACTGAGTCTCGTACTGCGTGGGCGCTCGCCTCGGAAAGAAGATTAGCCGCAAGAAAGGACCGAAGGTGCAGATATGTCATTGCGTGAGGGAGAAAAATATTAGAGAGAGACAGAAAAAATGTACCTAAAGGTTGCATTCGTATTCGACTGGTTTTGGGGTGGATTATTGCTACGCGTGTTCCAGAACATGAATGGTTGCATGGTCCCTTCTCCATTGGATGCATGCAGCTGATCACCAGCACTAACAGACGATTGACGATGGAGGCCGCCCGCCGGCGAGGGGAGGATCACCTACCCACAAACAGCAGGAACGAAACGGCAGAATCAACAGCCAACGACATCGATTAATCGGGGGAGAACCGTGGCCTAGGATAGGAGACAACGAGCAAGGGCAGAGAAAGGTAGACTTGAAGGCCTGGAGGGCCAGAGAGTCGTGCGGGGAGGAGATGCAGCGGGCGGAGCAACACAAGGGACGCCGGCGGCGGTGAAACCCTATCGCTCGTGCGCTCAGAGGAGTCATTTTCCTCGAATAGTGACGTGAACAACAGATTCGTGATTTTTGCACAATGTAACGTGAATAGCAGGCCCGTAATTTTAGCACTCCTCCAGTCAGGTTTATTAGTCTGTTCGTGATCCTCAGATAATTCAGGAATACAAACTGTCCGCATAATTAACCAGCCCTTAATCAGCCCGTAATCACATGCATCCGCCTCGCTCTTTCCTAGTACTACAAAAAGTCTAATTATTTCTTTTAATACGCAGTGCATGCCCCATGCGTTCATTATCTCTTCTCTCCATCTAATATTTTCTCTCTTTTTTGCATGGTACACAATCATCCCTTTTAATTCGTCATTAATACCTGAGCAGACCGAACCAATCCATGATAACGCCGTTGCATGCATGCCACAAATCACGCGAATCAATTTATTCCTTGGTTGCGGATGCGGTGGTTTTCAGCCTGGTGGAGTATGGTCAACCTAGGTAAATTGCTAAGCGTACACCAGATCATGATTAGATTAATGATGGCTGTCAGATTAAGTCGTCTGGGCTTAATCCCGTGGTGGTAATGTGTCCACGGACGTTGCTTGGGTGCACGTAGGAAAGATAATGTTGGATTGTTTATTAGTAGTAGATAAAAAACGTTTTCATGTTCATCTTTTATCCCTGATCGAGCCACTAACTGCCACCGGCCTAACTGCCTGTCGTCGCCGCCACCCCCCCCCCCTCAACCGCAGCCCACTGCCGTGCTACCGCCACCCCTGGTCATCCCTCTAGTCCCGACGATGATTGGTTTTTTTGGGCGAACTTGCACCACCCCCACGCCCCTAAGATAGATAATGGATTAGCCTTCTCCGGCGAGCTCATCACCCCCCCCCCCCCCACACACACACACCCCTAAGATAGATGATGGGGTAACCTTCTCCGGCAAGCTCCTTCCTTCCCTCCTTGTTCCTTCCTTCACGTGAAAAGCGACTTATGCATATTCCAAATTCAAGCGACTTACATATACCTATTGTGTTTTTATTAACTCAAATGTAGCATCGAGAGGATACGAATCACACCGGCATCTGCATAGATAGGATGGACACAACCAACAACAAGCAGCCCAACAAAAAGGTAAATGAAATGACATAATGTCAACAATAAAGTCGTATAAAACCAACATTGTGCCAATGTCGAAGGAAGGGGTGGACCGATCCGGAGATTACGCTGCCATCCATGTTGAGTAGAAACCTCTATGGTCACTCGCTTCAAGCACATACACATCTCCTTGAACACCGGTTGATACTCCATTTGATCCAGCATAGACCTCATATGGAGCCAAAGAGTACAACACAAAATAACTTGCAATGGAGAAGAAACTTCGCCACTGGGGACAACATCATTTCTACATAGTCAAAGCGACCATAATAAGGGTGCATATCTGGTATTAGCATGTCGAACCTATCTGGTATTCCGTCAAGTCAGTGACCATAAATATTGACTACACTTGTGGTTGTTACAAATTGAACGTTATTTGGATGACCGACCAAGTAGAACGCGCAAACTTGCATTGGAAGAAGAGGTGTTTGATCGTCTTGTCATGAGTACAAAAACAACACTTCTTACTCCCATGCCAGTTGCGCCGAGCGAGGTTATCTTTTGTCAACACAACTCACATTCCAAGATACCACATGAACATTTTAGTTTTTAGCGGTACCTTACATTTCTAGGTTTATTTATTTCTATCCACTGGAATCTTAGAGTGCATAAGAGCACGATACATAGACTCAATCGTGAATGACCCAGATGTGATGAGACTCCGACGAAACAAATCCCGCCCTTGTGTCAGGTTAACTGATTCCAAATTGGTTAACAGTTGTTGCCATGACATAAGTCGGGGGCCAACCAAGTCCGGCCGAAAAGATACATCTAGGGGTAGGGTGTGGAGCTAAGCACTTTCGCAAGAGTATCATTCTTATCACGGAAAATGTTGTACATGGACGGACATTGTTCCCGGCGAGTGGTGTTTCCTAACCACTTACCCTCCCAGAAACATACCTTTGAGTCATCCTTTATCGCGAAAGACCCAAAGCGGAAATGATGCTTCTTTGCCACCATCAGGTCAGCCCAAAAATGTGAGTCCATTGGGCTCCAATATGCCTGGGACACCGCATTTTGACCTAGATACTTATTGTGCAGTACGGTTTGCCAAACGCCCTCCTCGGTAAGTAGCTTGAACAACCATTTACTAAGTAAGGTGTCATTCTTGACCTTGAGGTCTTGAATGTCGAAACCTCTTTGGCCTTTCGATTGACAAACCACACTCCAGGTGAGCCGGTACTTTTTCTTTTCACTATCTCCTTACCAAAGATTCATATTGAACTTCAATCGGAACTTCTCTTGACCCAATGACGCGTTGATCCAGGTTCCATCGTAGCCACAAGGGACTATCTAAACTGATTAGTTTTTGTCTATAGCCTCCCAGTGCATCATAAGAACTAGAAAAATGGGGTTCTTTATCTTTCCTATATTTAGAATTATTATTATTATTGTAATTTACGTTTAGATTTGGATAGTTTCTGCAACTATTATATCTATTTGCACAAATACCTCGACGCTTTCCAATCGTTGATACATAAAGCCCGATAAGCATGTCTTGGGTTGGTACGCAAATAGGATCCCCAATAGCGGGAGATAAGAGATTCATAAAGTCCGATAAGCATGTCTTGGGTTGGTACGCAAATAGGATCCCCAAGAGTATCATTCTTATCGCGGAAAATGTTGTACATGGCCAGACATTGTTCCTGGGGAGTGGTGTTTCCTAACCTACCCTCCCAGAAACATATCTTTGAGTCATCCCTTATCGCCAAAGACCCTAAGCGGAAATGATGCTTCTTTGCCGCCATCAGGCGAGCCCAAAAATGTGAGTCCATTGGGCTCCAATATGCCTGGGATGCCGCATTTTGGCCTAGGTACTTATTGCGTAGTAGGGTTTGCCAAACACCCTCCTCGGTAAGTAGCTTGAACAACCATTTACTAAGTAAGGTGTCATTCTTGACCTTGAGGTCTTGAATGTCGAAACCTCTTTGGCCTTACGATTGACAAACCACACTCCAGGTGAGCCGGTACTTTTTCTTTTCACTATCTCCTTACCAAACCAATCTGGACCTAAAATAATCAGAACCCCTTTATGGAGTTGAAAATAGGAAAGCATATAGAGAACCATGTTTGTAAGGACCGAGTTGACAAGAACTAGTCGTCCTCCAACAGAGAGCAACTTACCTTTCCAACTGCTCAACCGTTTCTTTAAGCGCTCTTCGACGCATGTACATGTTTCCTTAAAAAGCTAAATCAAATGTCTGTCATGCAACCTCACTTTAAATAAACAAAATAGCAATTCAACCATACATTTAAATCCTAATAGGAATGTCGGATGTTCAACAAATTTTTTGAATTCATCAATCCCAAATTCAACCATACTCCTTGAAAGCGGCCTTCATCTTGTGCTTTCTATCCTCGAGCTTGAATTTACTCATTAATGCATGTTGTTAACCCAGATGGGTTGCTCCTTGAGCTTCATCCAGCAATGCATCTATGTGAAGGGCTTGCCTTCCGTCCTTCGCTTCATGCCTACAAACCCTACACTTGTGGCCAACCACGCGTCCCACAACAATGCATCCTCCCTCACTGAGTACCCCACCATCGTGCTTGCTTCATGATAAACAAGGATAAAGTTTAAAAAATCCCAATGGCATTAGCTCAAACACTTGCCTGGCGTGGTGTCTGCCATGCACGACTTCTGCTAGGGCAAATTATACATGTGTTTGATACGTCTCCAACGTATCTATAATTTTTTATTGTTCCATGCTATATTATATTCTGTTTTGGACATTTTTTTACTGTAAAGACAGTAGGAAAGGTTCCTACTGCATATGTATTACCAAAACCTCAGGGGGTACAATTTACGTGGTGTGTGTTACATACATGTGTGGTGATGGCACCACAAAAAAGCACCCAAGTTTACAAAGCATCTATTGTATGGATTCAAGTATGGCAGTAATAATCTGTCCCTTGGAGGGTTTCACCCTGTATCTAAGATTGGAGAAGTCCAACTTAAACCTCTGTTTCCAGGATGAGGAAAGTGGATCCCTCAAAATTATAAGGACAAAGGATTGGCTCAAGCTTCAAGAACAAGACTCTACATTTTATATTTTAGTGATCCAAGATCACATTGAGTCCATAGGAAAAGCCAATACTATTAAGGAGGGATGAGGTGTTGCTTAATGAGCCTCTTGCTTCATGTGCTTAGTGATATGCTCCAAAATCCTCAACTACCTTTCCATATCCACATATGACCCAAACCTAAAGTCAAACTCGGCCCCACCGATTCTTTCTATCCGGAGCCACCGAGTTTCACATGTCATAGCCACTGCCACAAACCCTAGCAAATCGGTCTCACCGATAGGGATCTCGGTCTCACCGAGATGGGATTGCAATTTCTCTGTTTCCCTTCGTAACGTTTCGGTCCAACCGAAGTGAGCGATCGGTCCCACCGAGATTGCAATGTAAACTCACTTTTTCCCTTTCGTAACATTTCGGTCTCACCGAAAAGAGCGAATCGGTCCCACCGAGTTTACCTGACCAACTCTCTGGTTAGCTTATTACCAAAATCGGTCTCACCGAGTTTGTGTAATAGGTCACACCGAGATTACGTTATGCCCTAACCCTAACCATATCGGTCCTACCGAGTTGCATCTCAGTCCCACCGAAAATCCTAACGGTCACTAGGTTTGCTGAATCGGTCCGACCGAGTTTAATGATTCGGTCCCACCGAGTTTAGCAGATTGTGTGTAACGGTTAGATTTTGTGTGGAGGCTATATATACCCCTCCACCCACTCTTCATTCGTGGAGAAAGCCATCAGAACAGATCTTCTTCCAATACACATTTTCTGAGAGAGAACCACCTACACTTGTGTTGAGCTCAAGATATTCCATTCCTACCATATGAATCTTGATCTCTAGCCTTCCCCAAGTTGCTTTCCACTCAAATCTTCTTTCCACCAAATCCAAATCCTATGAGAGAGAGTTGAGTGTTGGGGAGACTATCATTTGAAGCACAAGAGCAAGGAGTTCATCATCAACACACCATTTATTACTTCTTGGAGAGTGGTGTCTCCTAGATTGGCTAGGTGTCACTTGGGAGCCTCCGACAAGATTGTGGAGTTGAACCAAGGAGTTTGTAAGGGCAAGGAGATCGCCTACTTCGTGAAGATCTACCGCTAGTGAGGCAAGTCCTTCGTGGGCGACGGCCATGATGGAATAGACAAGGTTGCTTCTTCGTGGACCCTTCGTGGGTGGAGCCCTTCGTGGACTCGCGCGACCGTTACCCTCCGTGGGTTGAAGTCTCCATCAAAGTGGATGTACGATAGCACCACCTATCGGAACCACGCCAAAACATCCGTGTCTCCAATTGCGTTTGAATCCTCCAAACCCTTCCCTTTACATTCTTGCAAGTTGTATGATTTACTTTCCGCTGCTCATAAACTCTTTTGCATGCTTCCTTGAATCGTGTGAGATTGCTTGACTTATGTTAAAATTGCTAAAATCTGCCAAGAACTAAAATTGGGAAAAGGATAGATTTTTATTTGGTCAAGTAGTCTAATCACCCCCCCTCTAGACATACTTTCGATCCTACAAGTGGTATCAGAGCTTTGGTCTCCATTTGCTTTGATTTCCATAGCTTTTGGTGGTCATAGCCTTGGTTTCACAACCTAGGAGAGTATGGCGTCTAGCGAGGGAAATTATCACCGTAGAGGTCCTTACTTTGATGGTACTAATTTTGCTAGTTGGAAGCATAAAATGAAAATGCATATTCTTGGACATAACCCCGCCGTTTGGGCTATTGTGTGTGTTGGTTTGCAAGGTGACTTCTTCGATGGGAAAGAACCAAACCGTGAAGCTACTTCGGATGAGTTGAAGATGCTACAATACAACACTCAAGCTTGTGATATTCTCTTCAATGGATTGTGCCCCGAAGAATTCAACAAAATCAGCCGTCTTGAGAATGCAAAGGAAATTTGGGATACTTTGATTGATATGTATGAAGGTACCGACTCCGTCAAGGAATCCAAATTGGATGTGCTTCAAAGTCAACTTGACAAGTTCGAAATGAAGGATGGTGAAGGTGTCGCTGAAATGTACTCTAGGCTTGCTCTCATCACAAACGAGATTGCCGGCTTAGGGAGTGAAGAGATGACCGATAGATTCATCATCAAGAAGATCCTAAGAGCCTTGGATGGAAAATATGATACCGTGTGCACATTGATCCAAATGATGCCCAATTACAAAGATCTCAAGCCAACGGAAGTCATTGGAAGAATTGTTGCTCATGAGATGTCACTCAAGGATAAAGAGGAACTTCACAACAAATCAAGTGGTGCTTACAAAGCCTCATGTGAAGCCCCCACCTCATCAAGTGAGAAGCAAATCTTCAATGAAGAATTAAGCTTAATGGTGAAAAACTTTAACAAGTTCTACAAGAGTAGAAGCAAAGATAGAAGCTCCAAGTCAAGGTCCTACAATGACAAAAGATCTTCTAGTCGAGAGCGGAACTGCTACAATTGTGGAAGACCCGAACACTATTCCAATGAGTGTACGGCTCCCTACAAGAAAAGAGAAGACTCTCCCAAAAGAAGAAGCCGAAGAGAGGAATCACCACCTAGAGAAAGAAGGAGTAGAGATGATCGTTATGAATGAAGATACTCACGGAGAAGCAAGGATTCGGAAAGAAAGGAAAAGTCATCAAGGAGCTACACAAAACGAAGACATCAAGCTCATGTTGGTGAATGGGTATCCGGCTCCGACTCCGACAACCACTCCGAAAGAAGTTATCACTCCGATTCCGAATATACTCAAGATGAAGGTGTTGTCGGTCTAGCACTTGTGTCAACCAACTCCTATGACATATTTGACTCACCAAATGAAGGAGTTGGAACATGCTTCATGGCTAAAGGCCCAAAGGTATTACACCCCGAGTATGTTGATTTCAATAGTGATGAAGATGACTTGTTAGGTGATGATGATTTACTTGTTGACAACTCTAGTGATGAATACTATGATGAAACATCAATTAATCATGCTAATCAAGATAAAACAAATGACAATGATAAGGAGAAGATTGAGGCTCTAACTAAAGAACTAAACACTCTTAAGTTAGCTCATGAAACTATCTTAGGAGATCATCAAGAACTTTTAAGAACACATGAGAAATTATGCTTTGAAAAGCTCAACCTTGAGCAAGAGCATGAGTTATTAAAAGCTATCAATGATGATCTTCGTAAGAAAAGTTCCTCTTACATTGCCAAGCGTTTACTCTTATCCACTTACATGCCTCAAGTCAAGTCTAGTAACAAGAACAAAAAGGATTCTTCCTCTAGTAGTAACAATGATCATGTTATATCCAATATTGTTGCTTCTAGTAGTTATCTTGATTCCACTAGTGATTCTCTTAGCCAAGTTACACTTGAGCAAGAAAATAGCCTATTGAAGGGAATTATAGAGAAAGGAGTGTACAAGAGCCTTGCCGGGAGTAAGCAATTCGAGGAAATTGTACGTAAGCAAGGAAGAATCAAGGTGTTGGTTTTGAACGAAAGTTCAATGCCAATGGAGTTGAGTGGGAAGAAGATCAATACCCCAAGACAAAGTTTGTTCCTCAACAAGAGAAGTATGATCCTACTTCTTTCAAAGGTACACAAGCTCAAGATGATCTTCCACCACAAGACTACAAGCAAAAAGGCAAGGACAAGCTTCAAGAGGAAATTGATGCATTTGAAGAAGCTCCTAAGACCTTAGTCAAGTGGATTCCCAAGACTACTTCAAGTTCCACTTCATCAAGTACGACTACAACTCCAAGGATTCCCATCAAGATGGTGTGGACTCAAAAGAAGAAGAACTAGAGAGTTCTTGAGGGTGACTCCGCCAACATACTTCACTCTTATCATTTTGGCAAGAACAAGTGCAATCAACTTCCACATCTTGCACTAGTTCAAGGAGTCACAAACCCTCTTGTTGGTAAGTCAAGGGACAAGGTAACCTAAAAGCTTTCATAGACATCATATTGTGTGTGCATCACTCTATGTCTATGGATATCCTTGTTTGTTCCTTGTGGGACTAACCCATGTAGGTATTGAAAGTACAATTCACTCTAATGTATAGCTCCAATTGATCTACATCAACATTGAGCATCCACATCTTCAACATCTACATGAAGTCATCATCGACAAAACCCAAGGTTAGTTCATCCCTCTTAGTGGGGATATCACATCTAGGGGGAGCTTTACTCTAAGAATTGACCTAAGCAACTCTAATGATGTGAACACAACAATGCTTTATGTAAAAGTGGTAACCCCACTTGTGCTTAAACAATGAGTATGACCTATGATCAAATGTTCTCATTTGACTTCTAAGTCAATATACTCATATATAGATGACCTAGTCATCGCCAATTGCTTGATAGATGCTAGATTGGTTGTGCATGCTTTGCCACATACTTCAATTGCCATTTTATTGTGTGAGCATGTTGAGAGCATATTTTACTCATTCAAGGACATCCACTTGTTGTTTTGATTGATTGGCTTTTTTCTTTCCTTGCCAAGTGGATGGACAAGAATGCCTAAGAACCTTCTCTAGCTATCTATGCTTTTCTCGTCTCAAACTCTATTCATGCTACATCACAAAATTTGATCAAGTCAGATTCAAACCACTCTATGTGAGGAGCACTCGGAGTCCCCGATTTGTCATAGACTTAAACTTCCAAAACTTCTTTGTGCTTTTCGGTCTGACCGATTCCTCCATTTCGGTCATACTGAGATCACTAAGTTGATCTAGGTTTTCACCTCGATGCAACCGATTTGAATTTTTCGGTCACACCGAGTTGCAATAACTGTCAACAGTTATGCATCTCGGTGCCACCGAGTTGTTCCACTCGGTCACACCGACAGGGTCGGGCTATATATACTCACGGGCAAAATTTTGGAAATTTCTCCGAAACCTCTTCGCCCGCGCATAGCTCGCTCTGCCTCCTGGGTCTCCGGATTGTCCTCCTCGTCGCCAGCTGCCTCCAGTCACTGGTCTCCGCCGCCGTCAACGGAATTTCGTCTCCGCCGTTGCCGCCGTAGCGGGTCTGCCACCGAACTAGGGTATGGACTCGATCACAGTGCTATTCCCCGTCCAATTCCTAGCACATTGTGTTCTTTATGAATCTTGCTACGATTGAAACACTCCTATCCAGTCAAAACAATCCTTAGAATAGTTGAGATTCGAAAACTTAGGTTTAGGTTTCCGCCGAAACCATCTCGGACCCACCGGGTTGCGGAACTCGGTTCCACCGATTCGTCCACGGCCATTGCACATCTGGTTCTCGGTCTGACCGAGAATTACAAATCGGTGAGACCGAGTTCAGGACTTTGTGAAACCCTAGCAGTCTTGGTGCCACCGAACTGTGACTCGGTCTGACCGAGTTCACTAGTTTTGGTTCCAATAGCTGCTTCGGTATCACCGAGTTTGCAAATCGGTCGATCCGAAATGCTTTCTGTGAAAAACTAAAACTAACTTTTTGACTCATTCTTCTGCAAAAATCTCTGCATTTTGTGATGCTCATCCACTCTATCTCATCTATAAACTATTCACAGGGTCAGCAGTCTGTACTTCAACATGTCTGATCAGAGTGATAGCCAGAACAGATTTGAGGAGCAGGCTCATTTGAGTGAGGGCACTAGTCCCTCTAGCAGTTCTGATGAGGGTAGCAGGAGCACCCCAAGCAATCTGCCTAAAGCTGCCACTAGAGCAAGCAAGAAGAGAACCTCTGAATTAGAGGATGAGGACTATGTGGCAGAAGAGGAAGCCACATCCAAGAGAAAGGTGCTCAAGAAAGAGTATGGCTCAGCTGCAGCCATCAAACCTAGAATGCAGAAAAAGGCACCTGCAAGAAGAGTTCCTACCTCTAAACCTAGGAAGGCTGTACCTGAAGAAACCATGAAGCTCACCATGGAATCAGAAGAGGAAGCAAGTGGCCAAGATAAGAAGAAGAAGAGAGTCAGGACTACCACTGCCAGAGTTGTTGGTAAACCCTCTATGAGGAGAGACTCGGATGAGGAAGAGGAAGAAGAGGTTGCTGCACCAGCACCTAAGGCACAGAAACTCATGGGAGATGCCATAAGGTCAAGGGCTACTGCATCCAAGCCCAAGGAAGCACCCAAAGCTGCATCTAAGCCCAAGAGTGCACCAAAGAGAAACACCAGGAACATATCTGCTACTGAAAAGAACAAGGCCCCAGTGCCTGACATTGCTGAAGAAGAAGAAGGTCAAGTGCTCAGGAAGCTTAAGCCCAAGATCCCAGACCACAATGATGCTCATCCTGTGGCTGAGGACATGAAAATTAGAAGAGATTCAGGGCTGAAGAAGTGGAGAGAAGCAGATCCATATGCTTCAAGGAGAAGAACTGCTGTGGATTACAGGTTTCACACCAAGGAACAGCAGGATTTCTATGAGACAGTGCTGCTAGATAAGAAGCCTATAGTATGTGACATGAGATGAGTAGATTGGGAATACATCAGGGAAAATGAAGAGCACTATCCTGGAGTGTATGGCAGCTTCAAGGGTTGTGGAGTTGCAGACTTTGTTGGGCAGAAGCTCACAAAGTGGAATGAAGAGCTAATCATGCAATTCTACTCCACGGCACACTTCTATCCAGATGGCAGGATTGTGTGGATGCCAGAAGGAACCAGATATCAGTCAACAGTTGCTGAGTGGGCATAGCTCATCAATGCCCCAGAAGAGCAGGAAGATGACCTGGACATATATGCCAAAAAGAAGATGGATCACAATTCCATGTCCAACATGTACAAGGAGATCCCAAACAAGGCACTTGATACTTTCAAGTTTGGCTCAGTGCATTATCTTCTCTCAGGGCTACCCACTATTAATTGGATTCTGAGGCATACCCTATTGCCCAAGTCAGGTGATCACAAGATGATCCGAGGCCATGCAATAAACATGCTCCACATTTTTTATGTGCCACAGAAGTTCAAGGTAATGAGCCTCATGGTAGAAACCATTAAGAGGACAACAGCTGATCAGAAGAGGAGCTGTGGATATGCCCCACAAATTCAAGAGCTGATAAACTCAAAGATGGGCACAGGCACATATCTGCTGGACAAGGAACACCTGCCCATCCATCCAGACTTTGAAGACAATCAGGTTATCATGAACAAGGATGAACCATCATCTGCACATGCTCAAGCAAAGAAGGAGAAGGCAAAGATGGAGAAAGCTGCCAAGATGCCAACTCAAGAGGAGGCATCTGAGTATTTCTTGAAGAACAAGCAGGAGCAGCTCAGTTACCTGATAGCATCCACTCTGAGGATTGAGAAAGGACTGGCCACCCTGGCTAAAAACCAAGAGAGTTTGGAAAGAATCATGGAACAAAAGTTCTATGACCTAGATGTGAAGGTGACAGAGGTCCAGTCTGCTGTGGAACAACTACAAGAAGATATGCAGGAGAGGAAGGGCAAGACCACAACTGATGCATTTGCCAGGGTGCCCAGAGCTCAGAGATCATCTGCAGTGCCAGTTCCTGACACCAGAGCCACCACTTCTGCACCAGCTACAGCTTCAGTTCCACCAGCTCCAGCTCCTACCCTAGCAGCTCTGACCACTTCTACCGAAGCCTTCGTCCTTGGCGTTATCCGGACTCCACCAACTGAAGACCAAGCCTGAGAGTCGTTTAGTCCTATGCATTTTCTATGAACTTTTTGGTAACTTGTTGCCAAAGGAGGAGAAAAATGTATAGATCATACGCTTCGAGAGAGAGAGAGAGAGAGAGTCTGCATTTGTTCTCTCTTGTCTTTTGGTTGAACTTTATTTGCTTTTGAGTGCTTGAGATACTATGCCGCAATTTGTGAGACATTGATGATCATGTGTTTGATCATAAGCTACACTTAATGCTTGTTGGATATCAGTTTATCTTTATGTTGATCATTCACTTTGCTTGGTGATGAGTGCATGCATTTAATTCTTATCATTTTGAGCACTCCACCAAGATGTATGTGACATGGAAGAGTAACCCATGATCCTAACTCCTTGTGCATTTGCAGTCCAAAGCAAATCTTAAATATGCACAAATTTAGGGGGAGCTCTTACTTATCACATACTTCTCAAAGCGACGATATATTCCATTCTTATTATCATTTGTCAAAGCTTTGATCTATATGTTGTCATCAATTACCAAAAAGGGGGAGATTGAAAGTGCAACTATCCCTGGGTGGTTTTGGTAATTCCTAACAACATATAGCTCATTGAGGTAACATTATTCCAAGATGAATATTTCAGAAAAGCTCAATGGATGGCATGGCATGGATGAGGAAAGTGGATCCCTCAAAATTATAAGGACAAAGGATTGGCTCAAGCTTCAAGAACAAGACTCTACATTTTATATTTTAGTGATCCAAGATCACATTAAGTCCATAGGAAAAGCCAATACTATTAAGGAGGGATGAGGTGTTTCTTAATGAGCCTCTTGCTTCATGTGCTTAGTGATATGCTCCAAAATCCTCAACTACCTTTCCATATCCACATATGACCCAAACCTAAAGTCAAACTCGGCCCCATCGATTCTTTCTATCCGGAGCCACCGAGTTTCACATGTCATAGCCACCGCCACAAACCCTAGCAAATCGGTCTCACTGATAGGGATCTCGATCTCACCGAGATGGGATTGCAATTTATCTGTTTCCCTTCGTAACGTTTCGGTCCAACCGAAATGAGCGATCGGTCCCACCGAGATTGCAATGTAAACTCACTGTTTCCCTTTCGTACATTTCGGTCTCACTGAAAAGAGCGAATCGGTCCCACCGAGTTTACCTGACCAACTCTCTGGTTAGCTTATTACCAAAATCGGTCTCACCGAGTTTGTGTAATAGGTCACACCGAGATTACATTATGCCCTAACCCTAACCATATCGGTCCTACCGAGTTGCATCTCAGTCCCACCGAAAATCCTAACGGTCACTAGGTTTGCTGAATCTGTCCGACCGAGTTTAATGATTTGGTCCCACCGAGTTTAGCAGATTGTGTGTAATGGTTAGATTTTGTGTGGAGGCTATATATACCCCTCCACCCACTCTTCATTCGTGGAGAAAGCCATCAGAACAGATCTTCACTTCCAATACACATTTTCTGAGAGAGAACCACCTACACTTGTGTTGAGCTCAAGATATTCCATTCCTACCATATGAATCTTGATCTCTAGCCTTCCCGAAGTTGCTTTCCACTCAAATCTTCTTTCCACCAAATCCAAATCCTATGAGAGAGAGTTGAGTATTGGGGAGACTATCATTTGAAGCACAAGAGCAAGGAGTTCATCATCAACACACCATTTGTTACTTCTTGGAGAGTGGTGTCTCCTAGATTGGCTAGGTATCATTTGGGAGCCTCCGACAAGATTGTGGAGTTGAACCAAGGAGTTTGTAAGGGCAAGGAGATCGCCTACTTCGTGAAGATCTACCGCTAGTGAGGCAAGTCCTTCGTGGGCGACGGCCATGATGGAATAGACAAGGTTGCTTCTTCGTGGAACCTTCATGGGTGGAGCCCTCCGTGGACTCGCGCAACCGTTACCCTCCATGGGTTGAAGTCTCCATCAGCATGGATGTACGATAGCACCACCTATCGGAACCACGCCAAAACATCCGTGTCTCCAATTGCGTTTGAATCCTCCAAACCCTTCCCTTTACATTCTTGCAAGTTGTATGCTTTACTTTCCGCTGCTCATAAACTCTTTTGCATGCTTGCTTGAATCGTGTGAGATTGCTTGACTTATGTTAAAATTGCTAAAATCTGCCAAGAACTAAAATTGGGAAAAGGATAGATTTTTATTTGGTCAAGTAGTCTAATCACTCCCCCCCCCTCTAGACATACTTCTGATCCTACAGCTGGTGATACCCTAATCGCAGATCGATCTTGGAAAACACCTTAGCTCCTTGTAGTTGCTCGAACAAATCATTGATCATCGGCAGTGGATACTTGTTCTTGATCGTCACTTCATTCAATCCTCGATAATCAACAACCATCCTCAATGATCCATCCTTCTTCTCCACTAGAAGTACTGGGGATCCCCAAGGTGACAAACTTGGGCAGATATAACCTTTATCCAATAACTCCTTAATCTGCTTCTTTATTTCCTTCAAATCCTTTGCGGGCATTCTGTACGGTGTCTTAGACATTGGCCCTGTGCCTGGCAAAAGCTCAATCAAAAACTCAATGTCTCTATCTGGTGGCATGCCTGGCAACTCTTCTGGAAATACATCCGGGAAATCCTTTACCACTGGTACTTCCTCCTGTACAACTCCTGATAAGAAATTTACTTGAGTCCTATCCGGCACATGCCGGGATACATACTTGATCCTTCTTCCTTTTGGGGTGGTGAGCAAAATCGTCTTACTGGCGCAATCGATGTTTCCTCCATACATCGATATCCAATCCATACCCAGAATCACATCCAAACCTTGCGATTCCAAAATTATCAGATCTGAGGGGAAAACATGCCTACCTATGGTCAATGGCATCTGAAAACATCCTTGGCTTGCCATATACTCTGCTCCTGGCGAGCTCACTATCAAAGGTGTACTAAGAACTTTGGTGGGCAGTTTATACTTATCCAAAAATCCCCTTGATATGTATGAATGCGATGCACCAGTATCAAAAAGAACAACTGCAATAAATGACTTAACCAAAAACTTACCTATTACTGCATCTGGTTGAGCTTGCACCTCCTCCATGTTAACGCGGTTCACTTGTCTCCTATTGAAAGGGTTGGGCTTCTTCCCAGAGCTTCCATTGTCGTTTCCATTCTTAGCTTCAGGACATTCATTGGCGTAATTTCCGGTCTTCTGACACTTGTAGCAAGTAACGTGGCTTTGATCTTTCTTGACGGGTGTTGCCGGGTTGGAACGGTTATGTCCGCTACTTCCCCCATTACCATTTCCATTCTTGGGGCCACTATGATTGTGCGAACTTCCTCCATTATGAGTGTGGCCTCCATGGTTATGAACAATTCCTCCCGAGTTTGGGGTGAAACGGGGTCTCTGCTGAGCTCCAGAATTATACTTCCCTTGTCCATACTTCCTCTTGCAGAATCTATTGTTGCTTCCCTTCAAGCATGAGAGCTCTATCCACCAACTCCTGGTAGTTATTGAAATTTGCCACCATCAACTGCATGCTCAGCTCATCATTCAGTCCTTCCAGAAACTTCTCCTTCTTAGCTGCATCTGTAGCGACGTCATCTAGGGCATAACGTGCTAGCTTAGTAAAGTCATCCACATACTGGCTAACAGTGCGCCCTCCTTGGCGTAAGTTGCGAAACTCATGCTTCATGGCCATAGCTCCTGCTGATACTGTTGGGTAACGTAGTAATTTCAAAAAAAAATCTACGCACACGCAAGATCATGGTGATGCATAGCAACGAGAGGGGAGAGTGTTGCCCACGTACCCTCGTAGACCGAAAGCGGAAGCATTAGCACAACACGGTTGATGTAGTCGTACGTCTTCACGATCCGACCGATCAAGTACCGAACGCACGGCACCTCCGAGTTCAGCACACGTTCAGCCCGATGACGTCCCTCGAACTCCGATCCAGCCGAGTGTTGAGGGAGAGTTCCGTCAGCACGACGGCGTGGTGACGATGTTGATGATCTACCGACGCAGGGCTTCACCTAAGTACCGCTACAGTATTATCGAGGTGGACTATGGTGGAGGGGGGCACCGCACACGGCTAAAAGATCAAACAGATCAATTGTTGTGTCTTTGGGGTGCCCCCTGCCCCGTATATAAAGGAGTGGAGGAGCGGGAGGGCCGGCCCTCTCTATGGCGCGCCCTAGGGGAGTCCTACTCCCACCGGGAGTAGGATTCCCCTTTCCTAATAGAACTAGGAGCCCTTCCAAGTAGTAGGAGTAGGAGGGAAGGAAAGGGAAGGGAAAAGGAGAAGGAAGGAAGGGGGGGCCCTCCGTAGTCCAATTCGGACCAGCCCATGGGGAGGGGTGCGGCCACCCTTTGAGGCCTTTCTCTTCTTTCTCGTATGGCCCATTAAGGCCCAATGCGAATTCCCGTAACTCCCCGGTACTCCCAAAAATACCCGAATCACTCAGAACCTTTCCGATGTCCGAATATAGTCATCCAATATATCGATCTTTACGTCTCGACCATTTCGAGACTCCTTGTCATGTCCCCAATCTCATCCGGGACTCCGAACTACCTTTGGTACATCAAATCACATAAACTCATAATACAATTGTCACCAAAACTTTAAGCGTGCGGACCCTACGGGTTCGAGAACTATGTAGACATGACCGATACACGTCTCCGGTCAATAACCAATAGCGGAACCTGGATGCTCATATTGGCTCCTACATATTCTACGAAGATCTTTATCGGTCAAACCGCATAACAACATACGTTGTTCCCTTTGTCATCGGTATGTTACTTGCCCGAGATTCGATCGTCGGTATCTCAATACCTAGTTCAATCTCGTTCCGGCAAGTCTCTTTACTCGTTCTGTAATACATCATCCCGCAACTAACTCATTAGTTGCAATGCTTGCAAGGCTTATAGTGATGTGCATTACCGAGTGGGCCCAGAGATACCTCTCCGACAATCGGAGTGACAAATCCTAATCTCGAAATACGCCAACCCAACAAGTACCTTTGGAGACACCTGTAGAGCACCTTTATAATCACCCAGTTACGTTGTGACGTTTGGTAGCACACATCCTCCGGTAAACGGGAGTTGCATAATCTCATAGTCATAGGAACATGTATACGTCATGAAGAAAGCAATAGCAGAATACTAAACGATCGTGTGCTAAGCTAACGGAATAGGTCAAGTCAATCACATCATTCTCCTAATGATGTGATCCCGTTAATCAAATGACAACTCATGTCTATGGCTAGGAAACATAACCATCTTTGATCAACGAGCTAGTCAAGTAGAGGCATACTACTGACACTCTATTTGTCTATGTATTCACACATGTATCATGTTTCCAGTTAATACAATTATAGCATGAATAATAAACATTTATCATGATATAAGGAAATAAATAATAACTTTATTATTGCCTCTAGGGCATATTTCCTTCAGATACATGGGCAGTGCGAAAAGCTTGCTGGAACTGGTCCCATGTCACAGTATCAATAGGGTAAGTGACTATGACATTCTCCCACCATGATGTTGCGGGTCCATCAAGTTGATGTGCGGCAAAACGCACTCTATCGGCATCTGTGCATCCTGCAGTAGTCAACTCCCTTTCAATCTTGCGGAGCCAATCATCTGCAACAATCGGCTCGGTGCTACTGGAAAACACCAGCGGATTCAGCCTAAGAAAACGGGCTAAGTGATCAACTGGTGGTGGTGGTGGTGGGTTGTTGTTGTTTCCCTGGTTCTGATTCTGAACTAGTATCTGCATCAATGCATTCTGCTGCTAGATCAACTGAGTGAGCTCCGGTGGGAAAGCAAATCCATTGTCGCGTCTCGGAGGCATCTGCTGGGTTTAAAAAAGATGAGAAAATAGAGTAGAATAAGGTCTAGGGGGGAAACACTACCCATATGCACATGAGACAAACACAAACATATCACTCAATCAAATCAAACAAGGGCATGCAATCGGTCTAGAACTATCGTTACAAAAGTGCTTGGACTATACTATATACATGGTGGAATACTACTACTGATATGGTGGTCGACTAGAAAAATTGATCGGTCGAAGACTCCATGATATCTGCTCCAGCTTCATCAACATATTCATCATCGCTATCGTCAGGGTCTGAGTCAGTGTCGTCGATGATAATGTAGTTCTCCGGGCAAGTGGAATTGTCATCTTCTCCTCCTGGCGCGGGATCTCCCATGAATACTCCGATCCTCTTTATCAGGTCATCATTCTTCTCCCATAGTGTTGCGATTTCTTCCTCATATCCATCGCGTGTAGACTTGAGTTCTTCCTCCAGTTCCGTGATCCTTGTCATCGCCTTCTTCAAATCTGTCATGCCTGCGCACATCTGGTTCTCCTGGCGTCTAATGTGCTGGTTTAACTCCTGGATGAAAGCTGCAATTGATCTCTCCTTCCTGGTGCTGATCATCTCCCATTGCTCATCTCGGCGCCCACAAATCTGGTAGATAGTATCCTTGAGATCCTGGTGGTAAACTTCTCCAATGCGTCCCATGGTGATGTGGGCTGCCATACTCTTTCCTAGACTCCAGGTTGGTGCATCAAAGGAAAACTCTATGGGCTCAGTGACTGGCGTGAATGTCCTTCCTGGAACTTGAACTTGAATCATCCAGCGCTCCTCTTCTGGTAAAGTGGTGTTGTAAGTCCCGGTGAAGCTTGGTTTTCCGATGTTCAGGTACCTAGTGCCTTCCTTCAAGTGGCGTCCAAAAGGTGTGTCTTCATCCGGTTGCGTGAACTTGATCCTTGCATCCGCCATCCTAAAGAGTAGAAAATGGGGAGGAGTTAGAAATGAGAAAAGAGTAGTGATCTAGGGCTTTAGCTTAGTGGTCGTTTCCTACAGTCAGCGTGTGCTCTGATACCATCTTCTAGCGACTAGACCTCAAACAGACTGATCTCTGTGCATCAGTGTCATCCCTGGATCGGTAATGCTGACACGCACAATACTTGAAGGATTTATAACAGAGTAGCAATCACACACTTATTACATCGAATGTCTCAAAAGAGAACTTATTACAATAAGTATGGCTTAAGTCCATCTAATACGATAACAGCGGAAGGCTTGGAAGATAAAGTGAATCCATCAGCTCCAACGGCATCACTGAGTGAAAGACCACGACCTAAGGCTCCTTACTCGTCGTCTGAAAAGTCTGCAACATGACATGTTGCAGCCCGAAAACGGGTCAGCACATGGAATATGCTGGCAATGTAACACAAGAGAGTAATGAACAGAATAAAGCTATCACTAGATGCATATATGGCTGGTGGAGGCTGTATGGTTAATATGTTTTGCGAAAAGCCAATTTTTTCCTACAACAAAGGAATATACTTTATTTAACTATCATGGTGGTTGTTAAATATTGAGAAGGTTCACCCAACTCAATCCCAATTAAGCATCATCATTAAACCTAATCAAATTATATTAATCAAGAGTGATGAGATCCACATGATAATCCAGAAACTAGATACTCAAAACGTCCATAACCGGGGACACGGCTAACCATGATTAGTTTGTACACTCTGCAGAGGTTTGTGCATTTTTTCCCACAAGACTCGATATCCTCCATTTAATTTCTCGCACTACATGATGTTTGAGAAACGGATGACCGAGACACAGTCTTTCCAAAGAGGTCCCCTTAACCGATAGATAGGCCTGTACACCTACAATCCCCTACATCTGCTAGCCCATCATGGAAAATTTTCCCACGACTTACTCAACTATGCCAGAGCCCATATTGGCATGTGGTTGCACACGGAAGTTTCTAGCATGAATAATCTTATGATCCCTTTGAGCCTGGGTGGCAGTCCATAGGAGAATCACACGGTACCCGGGGATTTCCAAAAATACACGCAATCACTGGAATTCCCTAGGTGCCTCAATCCACCCAGATGTGTATTAAAGTTGCCACCTAAAGTTAACCATTAATTAACAATACTCACATCTATCATGAATACACTCAAGCCTAATCCGCATCTACGAGCATAGCATAGTAGTATAAGCATAACGTAGAAGTAACTCCCCAGGGTTTGATAATAAACGTTGAATGGGTACTACCTCATCTACTTCCCAAACCCACAATTTAAATCATATCCTAACCATGCAATTGTTTGAGGATTGATCTAATTCAATAAAACTGGGTAGTGAAGAGGTATGATCAAAGTGTTACTTGCCTTGTTGATGATCCACGAAACCTAGAGACTCGTAGTAGCACGCTTCACACTCCGGGTACTCTATCGCAAACAAACAAGCATACAATAAGCAATCAAGCAAGGGCACAGGTAAAACTCAAATAAGAGATATAACCAGAAAGTTCAACTTAAGAACTCCGATTTGCAAAAGGAATCAAATCAAACGAAGCAACAAAACTCAAATGGCGAAAGAAACAAGCTTCGTTTACTAATCTGGACTAAAGTCAAATTTTACAGTAGCAAAAACTAGTTCAAGTTGGTTAAACTGAAAGAGGGTTTCGAGACGAAACTCTAGGCGCTTGAATCGCCTGATTCCGATAAACGAGCGAAAAGTTAAACTAAAACGAAAATCAGATCAGAAATCGCGATCGAAAATAATCACGGAAAATCCGAGAAAAAGAAAAAAACTGATGAACAGGCTAACGAACGAACGTTCGCTGTCTACGGCTAAAGGTGAAAACCATTCGTTAAAACGAACGTACGAACGGGCGTTCGCTAAATAACTAAACCGACAAAAACCGAACCGGATCTAAAAAACAGATCTAGGGTTTCGAAAAAACCGTTCGGTTTCCTTGCGAAAACCGAGGCGGCGGCGGCTACCTTCGACGGATCCGGCGAGAAGGCGGCGGCGGGTGGCGGCGCGGCAGCGGCGGCGGCGGGCTGGCGCGGCTTATAAAGCCCCCCCCCCCCCCCCCCGGGCAGAGTCCCGCTCGGGTACGACCCGGAACCGGTTTCTTTTTTATTTATTTTTAAATAATTCCAACGTGCAGAAAAAGAAAGAAAAGAAATACTAAACGGACTCCAAAAATCCTGAAATAAATTTTCCCCGTCCTCTAAAAATAGGCCGGACAAGGTGGACATTTATTTGGGCCTAAAATGCAATTTTGAGAAACGCATATTTTTTCTAATTCAAATAAAATAGCGATAAAACTCCGAATAAAAATCTTATTTAATTTTAGTATTAAATCTCCATTATTTCTTTATTTTGAGGAAGTCATTTTATCCTCTCTCTTTTATTTTCATAAAAGAAATATTCGAAGAGAAAAATAATTAAAATCAAACGATCCTCTTTTCAAAATTCGAGAAAAACTCGAATATGAAAATAATGAAATCCCCAACTCTCTCTGCGAGTCCTTGAGTCACCTAGAATTTCTAGGATCAAACAAAAATGCAAATAAAATATGATATGCAATGATGATATAATGTATAACATTCCAAATTGAAAATTTGGGATGTTACAAAAGATGGGTGAACTTATGAAATTATTTGCTACTAAAAGTGTTTCTTCTGATCCTAATGATATGCTTTTGTCTACTTTGATTGAGAATAATAATGAATCTATGAATGTGAATTTTGTTGGTAGGAATAATTTTGGTAACAACGCGTATAGAGGAAACTTTAATCCTAGGCCGTACCCTAGTAATTCCTCTAATAATTATGGTAATTCCTATAACAATTCTTATGGAAATTTTAATAAGATGTCTTCTGAATCTGAGACTAGTGTTAAGGGGTTTATGAATTCGCAAAAGAATTTCAATGCTTTGCTTGAAGAAAAATTGCTTAAAGTTGATGAATTCACTAGGAACGTTGATAGAATTTCTTTTGATGTTGATTCTTTAAAACTTAGATCTATTCTACCTAAGCATGATATTAATGAGTCTCTCAAAGCCATGAGAATTTCCTTTGATGAGTGCAAAGAAAGAACCGCTAGGATGCGTGCTAAGAAAGATTGCTTTGTGAAAGCATGTTCTTCTAGTTTCTATGAAAATAAAGATGAAGATCTAAAAGTTATTGATGTGTCCCCTATTAAATCTTTGTTTTGCAATATGAATCTTGATAATGATGGGACTGAATATGATCCACCTTTACCTAGAAGGCATTCCAAAAAATCGGAGTTTTTAGATCTTGATGCAGAAATTGGTAAAAGTGGGATTGAAGAGATCAAAACTTTAGATATTAATGAACCCACTATTTTAAATTTCAAGGAAGTTAATTATGATAATTGCTCTTTGATAGATTGTATTTTCTTGTTGCAATCCTTACTAAATTCTCCACATGCTTATAGTCAACATAAAGCTTTTACTAAACATATCGTTGATGCTTTGATGCAATCTTATGAAGAAAAACTTGAGTTAGAAGTTTCTATCCCTAGAAAACTTTATGATGAGTGGGAACCTACTATTAAAATTAAAATTAAAGATCATGAATGCTACGTTTGGTGTGATTTGGGTGCTAGTGTTTCCACGATTCCAAAGACTTTGTGCGATTTGCTAGGTTTCCATGATTTTGATGATTGCTCTTTAAACTTGCACCTTGCGGATTCCGCCATTAAGAAACCTATGGGAAGAATTAATGATGTTCTTATTGTTGCAAATAGGAATTATGTGCCCGTAGATTTTATTGTTCTTGACATAGATTGCAATCCTTCATGTCCTATTATTCTTGGTAGACCTTTCCTTAGAACGATTGGTGCAATTATTGATATGAAGGAAGGAAATATTAGATTCCAATTTCCGTTAAGGAAAGGCATGGAACATTTTCCTAGAAAGAAAATAAAATTATCATATGAATCTATCATGAGAGACACTTATGGATTGCCTACCAAAGATGGCAATACCTAGATTTATCCTTGCTTTTATGCCTAGCTAGGGGCGTTAAACGATAGCGCTTGTTGGGAGGCAACCCAATTTTATTTTTAGTTTTTTGCTTTTTGCTTCTGTTTAGGAATAAATATTTGATCTATCCTCTTATTATATGTGTTTTTATGTTTTAATTAGTGTTTGTGCCAAGTTAAACCTATAGGATCTTCTTGGATGATAGTTATTTGAGCTTGCTGAAAATTCCAGAAACTTTTTGTTCACGAAAACAATTGTTAAAAATCACCAGAACGTTATAAAATACTGATTCCAATTGCAGCAGATCAATAAACAAATTTTCTAGGTCTTCCTATTTTGGTAGATTTTGTGGAGTTCTAGAAGTTTGCGTTAGTTATAGATTACTACAGACTGTTCTGTTTTGACAGATTCTGTTTTTCGTGTGTTGTTTGCTTATTTTGATGAATCTATGGCTAATAAAATAGTTTATAAACCATAGAGAAGTTGGAATACAGTAGGTTTAACACACATATAAATAAATAATGAGTTCATTACAATACCTTGAAGTGGTGTTTTGTTTTCTTTCGCTAACGCATCTCACAAGATTTTCTGTTAAGTTTTGTGTTGTGAAGTTTTCAAGTTTTGGGTAAAAAATTTGATGGATTATGGAACAAGGAGTGATAAGAGCCTAAGCTTGGGGATGCCCATGGCACCCCAAGATAATCTAAGGACACCAAAGAGCCAAAGCTTGGGGATGCCCCGGAAGGCATCCCCTCTTTCGTCTACTTCCATCGGTAACTTTACTTGGAGCTATATTTTTATTCACCACATGATATGTGTTTTGCTTGGAGCGTCTTGTATGATTTGAGTCTTTTCTTTTTAGTTTACCACAATCATCTTTGTTGTACACACCTTTCGAGAAAGACACACATGATTCGTAATTTATTAGAATACTTTATGCGCTTCGCTTATATCTTTTGAGCTATATAGTTTTTGCTCTAGTGCTTCACTTATATCTTTTAGAGCACGGTGGTGGATTTATTTTATAGAAACTATTGTTATCTCATGCTTCACTTATATTATTCTGAGAGTCCTACAAAACAGCATGGTAATTTGCTTAAATTGAGAAATTAGTCCTAAAGTAATAGGCATCCAAGATTAGTAAAAATTATCTTATGAGTGTGTTGAATACTATGAGAAGTTTGATGCTTGATAATTGTTTTGAGATATAAAGATGGTGATATTAGAGTCATGCTAGTTGAGTAGTTGTGGATTTGAGGAATACTTGTGTTAAAGTTTGTGATTCTCGTAGCATGCACGTATGGTGAACCGTTATGTGATGAAGTCGGAGCATGATTTATATATTGATTGTCTTCCTTATGAGTGGCGGTCGGGGACGAGCGATGGTCTTTTCCTACCAATCTATCCCCCTAGAAGCATGCGCGTAATACTTTGCTTTGATAACTTGTAGATTTTTGCAATAAGTATATGAGTTCTTTATACTAATGTTGAGTCCATGGATTATACGCACTCTCTTTCTTCCACCATTGCTAGCCTCTCTAATACCGCGCACTTTTCGCGGTATCATACACCCACCATATACCTTTCTCAAAATAGCCACCATACCTACCTATTATGGCATTTTCATAGCCATTCCGAGATATATTGCCATGCAACATACCATAGTTCCGTTTACTATGACACACTACATCATTGTCATATTGCTTCGCATGATCATGTAGTTGACATCGTATTTGTGGCAAAGCCACCGTTTATAATTCCTTCATACATGTCACTCTTGATTCATTGCATATCCCGGTACACCGCCGGAGGCATTCATATAGAGTCATACTTTGTTCTAGTATCGAGTTGTAATTCATGAGTTGTAAGTAAATAAAAGTGTGATGATCATCATTTTTAGAGCATTGTCCCAAGTGAGGAAAGGATGATGGAGACTATGATTCCCCCACAAGTCGGGATGAGACTCCGGACGAAAAAAAAGGCCATAAAAAAAGAGAAAAGGCCCAAATTAAAAAAATGAGAGAAAAAGAGAGAAGGGACACTGTTACTATCCTTTTACCACACTTGTGCTTCAAAGTAGCACCATGATCTTCATGATAGAGAGTCTCGTATGATATCACTTTCATATACTAGTGGGAATTTTTCATTATAGAACTTGACTTGTATATTCCAATGATGGGCTTCCTCAAAATGCCCTAGGTCTTCGTGAGCAAGAGAGTTGGACGCACACCCACTTAGTTTCTTTTGTTGAGTTTTCATATACTTATAGCTCTAGTGCATCCGTTGCATGGCAATCCCTACTCACTCACATTGATATCTATTAATGGGCATCTCCATAGCCCGTTGATACGCCTAGTTGATGTGAGACTATCTTCCTTTTTGTCTTCTCCACAACCATCATTCTATTCCACATATAGTCCTATGTCCATGGCTCACGCTCATGTATTGCGTGAAGATTGAAAAAGTTTGAGAACACCAAAAGTATAAAACAATTGCTTGGCTTGTCATCGGGGTTGTGCATGATTTAAATACTTTGTGTGGTGAAGATAGAGCATAGCCAGACTATATGATTTTGTAGGGATAACTTTCTTTCGCCATGTTATTTTGAGAAGACATAATTGCTTAGTTAAGTATGTTGAAGTATTATTACTTTTATGTCAATATTGAACTTTTTTCTTGAATCTTTCGGATCTGAATATTCACACCACAATTAAGAAAAATTACATTGAAATTATGCCAAGTAGCATTCCACATCAAAAATTCTGCTTTTATCATTTACCTACTCGAGGACGAGCAGGAATTAAGCTTGGGGATGCTTGATACGTCTCCAATGTATCTATAATTTTTTATTGTTCAATGCTATATTATATTCTATTTTGGACATTGTTGGGATTTATTATACACTTTTATATTATTTTTGGGACTAACCTATTAACAGGAGGCCCAGGCCAGAATTGCTATTTTTTGCCTATTTCAGAGTTTCATAGAAAAAGAATATCAAACGGAGTCCAAACGGAATGAAACCTTCGGGAACGTGATTTTCAGAACAAACGTGATCCAGAGGACTTGGACCCTACGTCAAGACATCAACCAGGAGGGCACGAGGTAGGGGGCGCGCCTACCCCCCCCCCAGGGCGCGCCCTCCACCCTCGTGGGCCCCACGTTGCTCCACCGACGTACTTCTTCCTCCTATATATACCTACGTACCCCAAAACTACCAGATACGGAGCCAAAAACCTAATTCCACCGCTGCAACCTTTTGTACCCATGAGATCCCATCTTGGGGCCTTTTCTGGAGCTCCGTCGGAGGGGGCATCGATCACGGAGGGCTTCTACATCAACACCATAGCCTCCCGGATGATGTGTGAGTAGTTTACCTCAGACCTTCGGGTCCATAGTTATTAGTTAGATGGCTTCTTCTCTCTTTTTGGATCTCAATACAATGTTCTCCCCCTCTCTTGTGGAGATCTATTCGATGTAATCTTTTTTGCGGTGTGTTTGTTGAGACCGATGAATTGTGGGTTTATGATCAAGTTTATCTATGAATAATATTTGAATCTTCTCTGAATTCTTTTATGTATGATTGGTTATCTTTGCAAGTCTCTTTGAATTATCAGTTTGGTTTGGCCTACTAGATTGATCTTTCTTGCAATAGGAGAAGTGCTTAGCTTTCGGTTCAATCTTGCGGTGTCCTTTTCCAGTGACAGTAGGGGCAGCAAGGCATGTATTGTATTGTTGCCATCAAGGATAACAAGATGGGGTTTATATCATATTGCATGAGTTTATCCCTCTACATCATGTCATCTTGCTTAAAGTGTTACTCTGTTCTTATTAACTTAATACTCTAGATGCATGCTGGGCAGCAGTCGATGTGTGGAGTAATAGTAGTAGATGCAGGCAGGAGTCGGTCTACTTGTCTCAGACGTGATGCCTATATACGATCATACCTAGATATTCTCATAACTATGCTCAATTCTGTCAATTGTTCAACAGTAATTTGTTTACCCACCGTAATACTTATGTTCTTGAGAGAAGCCACTAGTGAAACCTATGGCCCCCGGGTCTATTTTCCATCATATTTAATCTCCCAACAACAAGCTATTTCTGGCGCCGTTTTTATTTTGTTTTCTTTACTTTGCATCTTTATCATAAAAATACCAAAAATATTACCTTATCATATCTATCAGATCTCACTCTCGTAAGTGACCATGAAGGGATTGACAACCCCTTTATTGCGTTGGTTGCGAGGATTTATTTGTTTGTGTAGGTGCGAGGGACTCGTGCGTGGTCTCCTACTGGATTGATACCTTGGTTCTCAAAAACTGAGGGAAATACTTACGCTACTTTGCTGCATCACCCTTTCCTTTTCAAGGGAAAACCAACGCAGTGCTCAAAAGGTAGGAGTGTTGCGAATGGATCCACACCTCGATGGTGAAGAACAAGGCACATGGGTGGAGCAGTGGTGGTTCGACAAGAACTGGGTGGCGGACAGAGTGGTGTAGAGGCGGCGATCTTACTGGGTGCGGATACAAAGCAAGGTGGATGGACGAAGTGGTAAAACAAGCCTCCGAGAGGGGTGGTGGGTGGGCCGGGTTTGTCGGAGTACGACGTGGCGGCGTCCGGGATCCCCCAAACCTCCCACAAGTCTGTTTTCGGTTTGGCTGAATTCGGACGTCCGGACCTGTCTATTGACATTTGATGCACGACGTTGGATGGGCCAAAGGACCGCATTGTCCAGACGTTTATGTGTGTTTTGATGAACAACGTTGGAGTTGCCCTTATGCAAGGTTGTCTCGCCGTCTCTCTAGGTTTCAGCGATTATGTCATACTCCTTCGGTCCAAAAATATGGTGCGTATTGGATTTCTTTTTCCGAAGTCAACATTGACCAAGTTTCTAACAAAATTTATCGACATATAGAATGTCAAACAAAGCCATTAGATTTGTCATGAAATATATTTTCATTATATGGTATATATTTGGTACTGTAGATATATATAATTTTCTCAATATATCCTAATCAAAGTCTATAAATCTTAATTTCCGCTGAAACTAGCATGCACTGTATTGTGAGACAGAGTAAGCATAACATAGTGAAAAAAAACTCCATGTAAAAAGGTGTGATGTTGGCTTCTCATGTCGCTGTCACTTAGAAAAAGCAGTCGTGCATGCAGCCGCATGTGCGCCTTTACACGGTCAGGCTGAGCCAGGTCGATAGAGAAATTAGGCCCAGTCATAACCTCGTAGAATATATCTATATATAAAAAAATAAAGAGGCAATCGTGTCGTAAGCAGGTTTTTCTTTGGTCAAAAGGTACTTTGAACAAGCACGAAGAATTTAAAGAGACTTTCTCTTTTTAATTTTTCAGGCAGACTAGTCACGTAAGATCTTTGGTCTTCTCCTGAAGCAATCTTTACAGTTAGCAAAATATTGCAATAATAATAATTCATGTGATTGATAAGAGAATTTCTCAACTAGTCTTTTGAACTGTGAGGTACCATTACAAGCTTAATATAAGAGAGTTATTGTATTATTACATGATTCATATTTCAAATCATTCTTGCTTAGTACTCACTCTATTGCTTCGAACTATTGAGCTGGAGAAATTGTTGGAATTCTATTAAGGAAAAAATTGTTGGAATTCTGGAAGAATCCCAGGATCTAACACTTGGCTTATGTGAGATATATTGATCCCTCCACACAATAATTTGCTTCTCATATCGACAAATTAGAAGATGTGTCAACCATATAAACAACAATTAGTGAATAAAAATCTCTTAAACAACCATATAAACAACGATTACCATGATGTGTCAGAGTGGTTTTACCATACTTTGTGATTTTCCTAGTTTCGGACTGCATGCGTGGGCGTAATTATTTTCCGTGCGGAGAAGGGGGGAGGGTAGGACTCGCATCACAAAAATAAAATTAGGTATGTACAAACACCAACACTCCTTTAACAGTATAATAAGAAATCCAACTTCTGCACTATACACATTGTTCTTGAGCTACAACGGAAATGATCAAATGTTTTCCAGCATAGCGTTCCTCTAGTATCGGCGGCCACCACCGGTCGATAAGAGCACCTTGGTGCGCTTCTTGCCCGCCTTTCCGACTCCATTTGGTTTAGGCATCTCGGCGCTGCTGTCCGCAGAAGCTCTAGTAGAAGATAGGATGCTGGCAAAGGACACGGAAGACGCTGCTACCGGCCCTGCACAACAAGCAACACAGTTATGCGAGGATTTTAATAGTACAGATTACATATGTAAAAAGACCTGGTTATGGTGGGGCGTACCTTGATCCCTTGTGATTCCATTATTGGTGTCTCCAGTTTCAGCTCTCAGAGGAGGCGAGTCCTGCGCAGACGCAAAACCAAGCCGTGTAACATCGGAGAAAAGTTTACGTTCACCGGCCGGTGGACTCGTTGATGGTCCAGCAGCATTATTTCCCAGAGCTTCAGTGAGAAATATCCGTGTGTAAGGCACTCGTGCAGAATTGCAAACATGAAGAGAACACAAAATGTTGGAATATCATAGTACGCAGTACTACATACTACCTCCGTTCACAATTAAGATGTTCTAACTTTTTTCTGAATCAGATGTATATAGACACGTTTTAGTGTGTTTGTTCATTCACTTCAGTCCGTATGTAGTCCATACTGAAATATCCAAAACTTCCTATATTTGCGAACGGAGAGAGTATATAGAGAAAGGATTTGCAAGCTGGCTGAGGTTGGGCCAAGTTTCTAGATGTCGCCCATGGTGAAGATATATCAGTTATGAACATAACACAGGGCATATAATGAGCTACAAAATTTACCTTCAAAGTCATCGAGAGAGAACATAACATCGCTCTGAGTGCGAGAGAAATATGTATATTCAAAACGCATAGCAGATTCCTGGGCAGCAGCAGCTACTTCGGCCTTCACCCTGTCCTTTTCTTCCTAGAAAACAGTAAGAATGTATTGTCATGCATGAGACAACAAAATTTTAGATCGATCTTATTCCTGATAAATTTAAACTCGTCAGCTTCCATCTAAGCAGTAGCAGGCGCAGGATTACCGGGATGGGTGTTTGAAGTTTTAAAATATATTGAGCAATAAATAAGGGGCCCTTTTTTACATGCCATTGCAAAGATGACTGATAGTTATGTGCCTTTAGAACAAGTTTTTCATAGTATATGTAGCAGCAATGGTAAAAATAACATTTTTTAGCTTCCCTCAACTATGAGAAAAGAGACGCACACACAAAACCATTGGGTGTACCAAGTTCACTCTTGAATATACTCTGGTTGCTTCAGAAACCAATTTCACAGAAATGTCTACCTGCCAACTACTCCCTCCGATTTTTCACTTCACATATTAGGTTGATCTTAAGTTACACTTTATAAAGTTTGACCAAATTTATATTAAAAATGGAATATATCAGTATTGTTTGTAGGGCACCTTTTACCAAGCTAAACTTAGGTGGTACATATCCCCATTAATTGATGTTGTATACTTGTTAAGTGTAGATATCTCCTTTTCTTTCATTCTTTTTTCTCGACAAGATAGAGACTGAAAATCAGATGAGATAGTCCAGGCAGCGGCTGTATGCAACAGGAGCCGAGATCCAAAAACATGTAACACTGTTAGGACTCGTCGTTGCAGTTCCGAACCCAATTGCTCCATAGGAACTCATTTTCCGAAGTTAGACCGTCAGAAATAACCACAGATGCACAGGATGATGATGATTTTTAACAAAACAATAAAAGCATCAAACACCAAGCAATAGATCAGACCTTCTTGGCAGTTTGTATTCTTTGTTTCTCGCGCCTTTTGATTTCATCCATGAATGGAGCCAATGAGGCAGGAGGTAGCATATCACTCAGGTCAATTTCGCAGAACTGTAACGTTTGCGTTATAAAAGGTCAGAATAGGGTCAAAAGCAAGAGTAGATTTGCGCACAAGATTTACCTGGAACGTTGTAGTTAATGAGAAGTGGCTTAAGAAGCGGTAGCGTTTTCTTGAAGCCTCGGACTGTGTTACAGTTTCCAACTCCAAGATTTTTCCAGTCACTCTGTACAAGGTGGGACAGTATCATTAGAGAACACAAGCAGCACTCAGAACTCACACAAAAACACTCTCCAACCTGAATCTGTCATACTAGACATGCAAAATAAATCAGTTCACATATAGAGACAACACTAATACTAAATAACCACTCCAACTTTATAAACTAAAAAGCACAAACACCTTTTGATTTGACCAAAAGACCACATACAATTTCTACACAAATCAAGATCTTCAAGCTACTAGACCACTAGGGGGAGAAGCCCCTACTGATTTTTAATAGAGAAGGAGATGTGAGACCCATGTAAGAACCGAGGTTCAAACCCGCGCCGACTAGGAGGCAGCACTGCACTCTGACCACTGAGCTGACAGCTCATCCACTTCGAACCGGGCAATTCTCTTCTTAATTAATCGATGAGGCAAATCGTTTGCCTCCGTTTCGAGAAAAAAGGATCTTTAAGCTACTGGCATTGCCTCACTGGTGAAGAGCTAAGAAGCACAGACACGGCTAGAAGTGCCATATGGCCGTCCTAGTATGGTGGGACACAAGGACACGATACACCACAATACACGTATCACTCTTTTTCAACTTTATAAAAAGAAAAAAATACAGGATACCGCCCAGATATGGTTTGGACACGACTGGGACTCAGGAGCCCAATAACGGCCCGATAGAAAACCAAACATCGGGCAGGTTCCAACGTTCCTCCACCTCCAGCGATACAGAAGACGGCCTTGCTCCAGCCTCCTCCGCAGTCGCCGGGACTAGACGCTGCCACTGCCGAGACTCGACGCCGCCGGGACTTGCCACTGCCACTGCCTGGACTCGACGCCGCCGCCAGCGTTTCCCCCAAGCGGCTCTCCCGATGGCAAGGTGGTCTGCTGTGACCTCTCTTTTGTGACTGATTTCCTGCTGTTGAGCTGCTGCTGCAGTGCTGCTTGCTTCCCCATGCGGCCATGTTGCTGCTGCTGCTTGCTTTCCCCTGCTGCCATGCAGTTGCTGCTTGATTTTTTTGCTGTTGAACACTTGAGCTGCTGCTGAATACCGATTAGTTGTTGACTGTTGTTGTTGCTGCTTGCTGTTAGGGACTCTGGAGGAGCAGTTGAAAAGGACAAAGGACAAAGGGAGACAACAAATGGGGCAGTGTTCTTTATTCAGATATTGTTCTCATTAATTTTTTGTCTTAAACTCTGAAAAAATCGAGAAACTGGCAGGGTGTTACAAACGATTTACACAAGGCTATTTTCCTATATGAGGGAGGCAGGGGAGCCTCCCAACAGCAGCGGCATGCGGACTACTCGCGAATGAGAAAGCAACAAGATCTGTGCAAGCGAATATCCGTCAAAGCTAGGTGGGCAACTTCACGGCAGGTCATCCTCTTGCTGGTGAAAACCCGGCGGTTCCTCTCCTTCCAAATGTTCCAGAGAGAGCCACAAAGTAAATAAAATACTGTATCCCGTGTCCCCGTATGCATATCACTGTATCTCCGTCCCCGTATCCATGCTTCTTAGGTGATGAAGAGAAGTCACAAAGTAAATAAAATACAGCTCAGACATCACATGCGCCCGTCAACTGTTTTATAACTCATTCATATAAATCTTAGTGCCACACTTAGATGCACAAATACATTTATATAAATCCTAGTGCCACACTTAGATGCACAAATACATTGAGATTGGGGTGGTGACCTTTGTGCAAAGGGCAGGTTCCGGTAAGGGAGCGGCGACAGCAGCACGTCGGCGGCTCGCTCGGACAGCAGTAGTGGTCGTTCGGTGGTCTTGGAATCTCGATGTAATTTTTATTATGTTTGAGATGCTTTGTAATTCCGATAAAATTTTATAAAAGATCTGATCTTTCCGCAAAAATATCAAATGACCATCATCTCACTCCCAGAGAAACAGCGAGTAGTACTAACCAAATTGTCGGATCTAGCACTTACTGCTATTGGCCAAAACATAAATTAACCAACACAATAGCATAGGTTAGCTGCAGGACCTCATAAAAGGAGATTTTCTTTATAAGCTGTTAATATCCAACAAAAACTCCAAATCATAATACCTAATACTTAAAAAAAGATTAAATAAAAAATATCCAAAACAACAAGAATACCGTAGTTAAAAAAGGCGCGCCTAGGCGAGCGCTTAAGCACGCCTAAGCTCTAGGCGATAGCAAATCGCCTAGCGCATAATTGCGCTTTGGTCAGAAAAGCGCAAGGTGGTGGCAAAACACACAATTAAGGCCTAGCGCTTTTTTAAACTTTTAAAAATACTTGCGGGTTTTTTCTTAATCACATTGAAGTTTAAATGAACACTTATCGAAGAATACTCCCGGTGTCTCCAAATTTAGCCGGCACCAGATGAACAATCAATGCTACAAAATTTTGACCAATGAACACTAATATATATGGTAGTATATGGCTTGAGCATAAAAAACAATACTGTTTGCCTTGCAAAATACTTTTATGCCGTATGTCCTTTTTACTAATTTGATGGCATATTATAAATAAAAATCATAGTCAATTGTGCATTGAAGACTGTAAAAAGTGTCTTACATTTTGAAACGGAGGGAGTAACACAATAGCCATATGTAGCGCCGCACTGCTCCTATGTGTTGTGTGTGCCTTTTTGTATGTAGCATATGCATAAATAAATGATGCAGCGGTTTGTGGAAGAAACACACAATGCAGGCTAACCACAGCAATCATATTTGACATTCCTATATCTTTATTACTAGTATTAAAGTGGAGTTGGTACGTTCGCTTTCTCGCCTCCAGCTCCCTCCAACGATTGCCTCAACCCCCACGATTTGTTTTCAAATCAATACCCCACCTCCTCCCTAATTTCTGGTTTTTTACTACTGCACCGATTTTTTGGCCATCATCACCTTTCCTTTTACTTTTCTTTCCTTGTTAGCACTTGCTCACCCCCAGTCACAACAAACATGTATATCTCCTAGATCCCCGCCTTCTCTTCCCGAAGGACGTCCTCTGAGCCGACTGCACTCGCTTCTCCATCTACCCCGCCTACCAGTCTCTCCCTCTCCCAAACGTAATACATGTTGCCGTCACTGGTGTGTCCGCATCATCAAAGCACCATCGGCACACCTTGCTAGAAATTAATTACCAGAGTACATAACATTTTACCTTTGATTACCGAAAGAAGCATGAAGTTAATTCATCAGCACTTGCGCAATTAATAAAGGATTCATTTGTTTATACATGTGTGTTGCATGTCACCGTCCATTTTCTATGGCAGGAGTAAAACTAATATGCACCAAGGTGCGGCTCGTATTTGGGCAGGGTTCATGAACATTGGGTCGGTAGCACTAAGGCTGGATTCTGCACCACCCTCATGTTCAGGTAATATAAAGTAATATGTGAGTGTTTGCTCCAGTAATTGATACATGTTTCTAATCTTGTCTGGGTTTTTAACGATGGGTCACCTGCAGCTGATCTTTTTATGTGATTGTAGAATTAGGATCCATGTGGCCTCTCGTCGCCTTGATCGACAACGTCTCCAACCGCGTTGGTAAATTCATTGTGGCTTGTGTTTTCCAGTAACTTTTTCCTCTAATCCAAAGGTCGGAAGGCAATTTTAGATCGGTTATGCACTTCTTCGCAAGCAACCTTTCACCACAAGCGAATTTCTTAGGTTTGCTTGTGACGAAAGGCATGATACTCACCACATGGAGGGCCATAGAGAGCTCTCGTGTATAGAACAATGACCCACGAAGAGCCCATGATGCTGGATGTGCCGCCACTGCCCACTGCTGCCTTCCTGGCTCATACAGGCGGCAACAAGGTTAACCGCCAAAACTCGCTGCTGCCGTCCCCGCCCATGCAGGCAGCAATAAGGTAACCACCAAGGTCTGGGGGTTTGGCTGGGAATTAGTTAGTTAAACTATGGAACAATTAATTTTGTGGAAGGAAGATAATCCTATGACCGAATACCATGATAATAACTATTTTTGCATGGACTCCAGTCTCCAACCTTTGATTTAGCTATGTTGGCCTGATATTTTTACACCTTTTGTAGGTATTGTTCGACAACAGAGCATATCCTCCCAGCTCAAGTTTATTGAGGTGCATAATGTGTGGCCATTCTTCAGCAGGGGTGATAAGCCATGTCATAGATTTGACAGATGCAGAAAATATGACAATGAAGTTGACATGGAATAGGAAGGAAGGGGCCTAGAGGGGTGTGTCAGTGTGTGAGATGATAGATGCTGGAAATTGGGTGTGTTCCGCAAAGCCATCGTGCATCGGTCATTCAGTCAACATGTGGAGAGATATAATATGATAAGAGAAAATTGTTTGATTAATTGATTAGTTGTTTACTATATGTTCTATTGTCCCGTGACACGGGTATTTAGCTAGTTTTATATGTTTGTCTTAGAAACTTTGTTTAGCATCTGTCAACTGCAAGAGTTGGGGCTTCTCTGGAAAAACGGATTCTATAGGAATTTCATACAATTAGAATCATGTGTATAATTATATGATCATATATATGAGTTCTTCATTCCAAACATTCGCAGTGTGCACTAAACATCATGTTTTCCTTACCTTCGACTTCGGGCAAATCCAATACAACATATGTCGCTTTATATCTCTTTTTTCTCTGATCAAGAAACATTAGCATGTAACTCTTCTGGAGCATTCAAACAGCTACGACTCATGGACTCCTCTAGGTCTGGCATGTTGTAGGCCCAAGCACCAGAGCATGTCCGAAACCACAACAGCATTCACGCCACATGATTAAGTGGTGTCTCGGGTTTCTAAGGTTGATAAAACTAGTACAAAGCCACTATGCTCATGGACGTTCACTAACCCCTCCATTAAGAACCTATTTCCTGCCGCTACATCCATCCTCCTTTTATGAGCCAGCAAGCTCCCATACTACCAATGAGCAATGTTCTGATTAACTAACCAATTCGCCTATTTAACCCTACTCAGCACCTGACTGGTATGGTACCAGTTACCGATATCATGAATGTTGCCAATGAGAAGGGAGCCAAAACTTGGTTTGTAGACTGGTTACCAGATCAAGCAAAATGAATTATATTTAGTGCAAAATCTAATACCTCAAAGTTCTAGTAAGACTGGTTATCAGATCAAGCAAAATGAACTCTTTCTGGTACAGAATCTAATATCCCAAAGTTCATCATTAGGATGCAATTTAACATTACAATAGTTGTACAATAGCAATAAAATAATGACAACAGATTGTCTGGGTTTCCAGATGTTAGGGAATAAAAAAAATCCTATATTACCTTGGTGGAAGCATATCAGAATTTCCAAAATGGTTAAGAAGGCATTTCATGTTCAATGGATGAAGAATTAGGTGCTGACCATCAATCACCTGCAACAAGATTTTAAAATTCAAATTTTTGTAAACACCAAACCTTGAGCACTTGGAGAATCATCATCACAGTCTCAGGCATGACACAAACCTGGTAAAATGTGTATGAGTCTTGTTCATTTGAATCAACCGCAACAGCACGTCGCTCTTCCATTTTTTGTGGCACTCCCTTTTTGGAGTTAATATATAGGGGTGAAACAGAAAGCCCTGAAACACCGGTAATAACATCTGAAAGAGGGGAGAGTTTATGCCCACTGTTCGCATGTGAAGTTTTCGGATTATCAGAGTTCTTCAATTTGTTACTAGAGATAGGAGAGGAGCTATTTTTTAGAGGGGGGCTGCTACTGTAATATCTGAACTCAGACCAGTATTTCATCCTTTCTTCCAGTTGCTCCAAAGCAGCGGAAACATATGGAAGTTTCTCCAAGTCATCAACAAGGCCTAAGTCAGCCATCTGCAACCAATTACTGAGATCTGATTTTGCCCCTCTAACGGAGAGCTCAACATCAGATGTCAAAATGAACTTGGAGAAAACATTGCAAGGATCTTCATCTAAAGAAGAATATTCACTAGGCGAATTCCTAAGAAAAGGAGTGAGTGAATTTTTTGACCGCCCCAGAAGTGTGAAGGTCACGTTGTCGCCAATATGGAAATGCTGAAGTTGAGTGACAAAGATGGTGGTCAACTCTTTTGCAGATATCATCATGAAACACAGTGGGCACTTCTTCCAGCACTCACCTCTGTAATCCTCTTTACCCATTAGTAAATAATGCAAAATGCATGGAAAGCAATATATATGACCGCATGATGTAATCTGCGGGCACAGCGGGCTTTCCAAGCAAATTGGACATCGCACCTCAGAAGGGCTACAATATCTTACACAGATGATATCTTCCCACTGGAGCATCTTATCAGGATCCATTGAATCAATCTGATAATTTCCAGTATCCAACACAACGAACTTAAAATTTGCTTGGAGGAACAAGTCCTTGTTGTAAGGCTTAATCTTCCTTTGCCTTCTCGGTGGATATGTTCTAGGGCCACGAGGCTGCGGTCGAGAAATAGGATCATACTGGAAATTCAGAAGATAATTTGCATTCACAGCCTGATTCTTTCTAGAAGCCATCAGAGCTCCATTACCCTGAAGTCCATCAGAACTATGGTCAATCTCCAGGGACCCCACCAACTCAAGTCTCTGAACATCTGCCTGAACTGAGCTGCCACTGTGCACTGTGAGACCTAAACTCCCCTGTCCAGGAGACTGGCATTCAGAAACATCACTAACCTCTTGGGCGTACGGATCATCCTCTTCACCAGATATTCTAAATCCGACTACCTGGGATTGAATTCATTCGCATGGATAAGCCAAGAGCACAAAACAAAGTTGTTTGTACATAAGCTGAAAACAGTTAACTTCAGTTAAATTAAACTAAAATTATTCAGATGTTCTTAAATAACTTTACCGCTTGGGGTGTATCAACAGATTGCCCAATAAAACCCACTGTGTCTGCAAAATATATCCCATTGTTAGCATTAAACTGGAAATGGAAGGTTTTGAGATAGCGAGGGCGGGGCTAATACCATGAAAGAAAGACAACTGTGGGGCATATGCCATGTAGACAACTTATGAGACTGAAGCAGATACTTATCAATCAGCATGCTGATACGAGACATTATCAAGAGTTGATGTGATCGAATGTAAGACAATCAAGAACACAACATCACTGCACAAGGAGCAAACCAGCTAACATACTTTTGACTGAAAGTATGAACTATTAATTTACACGTTTCCATATGAAACTATTTTTCGGTATTATAGTAATTAAGGTTTCCAAACGGCAGTCTTATGCTCGTGGAGAAGCATTTGGTGTGTGTATATTGGGGTACGTGTGAAGCAGATGGACATGCTAATAGCCTTAGATAACAGAGACTCGTAGCCTACAGCTAGTCGTATAAACAGAGTACCTATGCTTCACAGAAAATAGCATCATCCAGAGCAATAATATGTACCTGAATTCCTTAGAGGCTACCGTCAAGCTAAATGGAGAGTCAAAAGCTCTAACCCTAGAGCTAGAGACTTAACTCTTAATCTATCAAATAATACTACCAAAGCTTTCACCCGAAGCACGGAGCCAGTCCTGCGGAAGTAGTAATACCTAACCGCAGCCTGGTAGCATCTAATCGACCAGTTAACCAATCCAATACAGATCTACCCACAACACCCGCCAATCGATGTACGCATGGAAAGGAAGGAGAGTGCGAAAAGACCGAGAGAAACTTCACCGGTGCTTGCGCCGTCCCTGCCGACGCCAGGCGCGGCGGCAGAGGCCCGAGGGGAAGAGCGACTGCCGCGGCGAGAGGCGGTGCCATGGCGAGGGCTGGGGCTAGGGTTCGAGGCGCGCGGAGCGGGCGGGTGGGGTCCTCTGGTGGATTCTGTAGGGGAGATGGACATGAACCCGCGCGGGAGCTCGTGGGTGAGTTTGGTCGGCGGCGAGGGGGGGACACCGGTAACTCCGGCACGGGGAAGGAGGTGCGAGCCTTTATACGCTTTTTTTCCTTGAAAGCCATTGTGGCGACTACTTTTTTTTTTAATAAAACTTGAACTTTATTAATTATAAATAATTGTTACATCGTCCATAAGAAGAGATAAAATATCCTTCGTCGGCTCCTCACACCAATCTCTAGTGGCAAAAAAAAATTGCTAACTTAGCTATTTCATGGACCGCTCTATTTGCGTGTTCAAATTTAACTCTAAGAAAATCACAAGCCAAAAAGTAACAATCATCAAAAACTGTAGCTGCCGCTCTCGCCGAGTGTCCTCCATTCTTCATTATGTCGATCACTTTCATGTTATCCGAGTTTACAACAAGGCGATTGCAGCCCGCCTTCTGTGCTAGGAATAAACCAAATTTAAGAGCCAGAACTTCAGTTGTTAATACATTATCACACCGGTCAATCCTCCAATTTCCTCCAATGAGGAACCTTCCCTTATCATCTCTTAGGACCGCACCAGCTGTATCTTGAAGGAGATCATGATCGAAAGCGGCATCAACATTCAGCTTCACAAATCCCCTAGGAGGGATACTCCATCTCCCTATTTTTACGAGTTGCCTTACGGGAGTATGCATTGACATAGTTTGTCGTTATAGCACGAGCCCCCATCCAAGTTTGATTTGCATCCTGTAACTTTCCTTCATGAACCAGTTGACGTCTATCCCACCATAGATACCAAGATGTAATAGCTATTAACTCATGTGCATTCTGGATGCCCTTAATGTTTAATTCTTGATCTTTCATAAGGAGTAAGAATTCTAGCACCGCCTCTCCCGCGTGGTCAACAATACAGGCTTTATGGATCACCTCTTGTAGACCTAATTTTCCCCAAACTTTTTTTGCCTTCTGACACTGAAACAAGACGCGTTTTGCATCCTTCGGTCCATTCGAGCATGAAGGGCAAATAGATGAAACTTTTATATGTCTGTTGGCAAGTGTAACTCGGCATGGGAGGGTACCATGCAGTGTACGCCATATGAAAATTTTAAATTTTGCTGGGCAGGATACTCTCCAAATCTTACCCCATATAAGGTTGACATTGGTTCTACCCATTTCGTTTGTGTGTTCTAATTTTTTTCCATGTTGTTGGTTCCATTCTTCCAAATAAGCTGATCAAACAGTGAACTTACCATTTTTTGTATGGCTCCAAGCAATAAAGTCAGGCATATTACGCATGAGAAGTGGAATTGCTAATATCCTTTGAGCATCAATTGGCCATAACGTTTGTCTCACCAAATCTTCATCCCAAGAATTCGTGATTGGGTCAATAAGATCACAAACTTTTGATAGTGGTTGTCCCCTTCTATGAGTAATAATTTTCCTATTCGCACAGTTAGGAATCCATGCATCTCTCCATATATCAATATTATGTCCATTTCCAACTCGCCAGATATAACCGTTTTTCAGACTGTTCACTCCCGCCATGATACTTTGCCAAGTAAAAAAGGAGCCCTTTTTTAGATTTGCACTCATTACTGTTTGCTTTGCGTTAATATTACATGTACTTTGTACGTAATGGACATATTGTCGATCAATGTAGCACCAAAATGTATATTCCAAAAATCCTAGAGTATTAGAGATTAAGCGAGTTTCAAGGTAAAACAAAAAGCAACGCTGAATTAGAATTTGTAATCTCTAATATCAGAGCTCGTACATTTAGTAGATGACTCATTGCACTGCACAAAATTTAAATGTACGGCCAAAAAATGAGAGTAATTGTATGAAACTGTAACTCATACTCCCTCCGCTCCAAATTACTCGCCGTGGTTTTAGTTCAAATTTGAACTAAAACCACGACGAGTAATTTGGAACGGAGGGAGTAGTTGTTATAGTTCTCTACATACCAAACATGACACTTGGTTCATGCAACTTTGGTTCTCAAACCAAATACACGCATAAAGAACATCCAAGTATGTAAAATGGTTTTGATGTATTATATTGTTGCCATCGAGGATAAAAATATGGGGTTTTCGTCATATTGCTTGAGTTAATTCCTCTACATATGTCATCATACTTAATGCATTACTCCATTTTTATGAACTTAATACTCTAGATGCATGCTGGATAGCGGCCGATGTGTGGAGTAATAGTAGTAGATGCAGAATCGTTTCGGTCTACTTGACACGGACGTGATGCCTATATTCATGATCATTGCCTTAGATATCGTCATAACTTTGCGCTTTCTATCAATTGTTCGGCACTAATTTGTTCACCCACCGTATTATTTGCTATCTTGAGAGAAGCCTCTAGTGAAAACTATGGGCCCCGGGTCTATTTTTCAACATACAAGTTTCTATTTTCCATCATATAAGTTTCCAATCTACTCTTTTGCAATCTTTTACTTTCCGATCTATAAACCAAAAATACCAACAATATTTACTTTATCGTTTATCTATCTCTATCAGATCTCACTTTTGCAAGTAACCATGAAGGGATTGACAACCCCTTTATTGCGTTGGGTGCAAGTTGTTTGATTGTTTGTGCAGGTATTCGGTGACTTGTGCGTTGTCTCCTACTGGATTGATACCTTGGCTCTCAAACTGAGGGAAATACTTATCTCTACTTTATTGCATCACCCTTTCCTCTTCAAGGGAAAAACCAACGCAATCTCAAGAAGTAGCACGACACTTATGTCAAAAGGCTTCAGCCTGGTAAGCTTGAACCCAAATCGGAGAAGTGCGTCTTCATAGGATACCCTAAGGAAACAATTGGGTACACCTTATACCACAAATCTGTAGGCAAGATCTTTGTTGCCAAGAATGGATCCTTTCTAGAGAAGGAGTTTCTCTCGAAAGAAGTGAGTGGGAGGAAAGTAGAACTTGATGAGGTAATTGTACCTTCTCTCGAATTGGAAGATAGCACATTAGAGAAATCCATTCCCGTGATGCGTACACCAACTAGAGAGGAAGCTAATGATGATGATCATGAAACTTCGGATCAAGGTACTGCTGGACCTCCTAGGTCGAACAGAGCATGCTCCGCACCAGAGTGGTACGGTAATCCTGTCCTGGAAGTCATGTTGTTAGACCATGGCGAACCTATGAACTATGAAGAAGCTATGATGAGCCCATATTCCAATAAATGGCCTGAGGCCATGAAATCTGAGATGGGATCCATGTATGAGAACAAAGTATGGACTTTAGTGGACTTGCCCGATGATCGACAAGCCATTGAGAATAAATAGATCTTCAAGAAGAAGACAAACACTGATGGTAATGTCGCCATCTACAAAGCTCTACTTGTCGCAAAAGGTTTTCGACAAGTTCAAGGGGTTAACTATGATGAGACTTTCCCACCCGTAGCGATGCTTAAGTCACTCTGAATCATGTTAGCAATTGCCGCATTTTATGATTATGAAATCCGGCAAATGGACATCAAAACTGCATTCCTTAATGGATTTCTTAAAGAAGAGTTGTATATGATCCAACCAGAAGGTTTTGTCGATCCTAAAGGTGCTAACAAAGTGTGCAAGCTCCAACAATCCATCTATGGACTGGTGCAAGAATCTCGGAGCTGGAATATATGCTTTGATGAGGTGATCAAAGCATATGGTTTTATACAGACTTATGGTGAAGCCTGTATTTACAAGAAAGTGAGTGGGAGCTCTGTGGCATTTCTGATATTATATGTGGATGTCATATTGTTGATTGGAAATGATATAGAATATATGGATAGCATAAAAGGATACTTGAATAAGGATTTTTCAATCAAAGACCTCGGTGAAGCTGCTTATATATTGGGCATCAAGATCTACATAGATAGATCGAGATGCTTAATAGGACTTTCACAAAGCACATACCTTGATAAAGTTTTGAAAAAGTTCAAAATGGATCAGTCAAAGAAAGGGTTCTTGCCTGTGTTACAAGGTGTGAAATTGAGTCAGACTCAAAGCCCGACCACTGTAGAAGATAGAGATAAAATAGAAGGCATTCCCTATGCATCAACCATAGGTTTCTATCATGTATGCTATGCTGTGTACCTGACCTGATGTGTGTACTGCCATAAGTTTGGCAGTGAGGTACCAAAGTAATCGGGGAGTGGATAACTGGACAATGGTCAAGAACATGCTGAAGTACCTGAAAAAGGACCAAGGATATGATTCTCATTTATGGAGGTGACAAAGAGCTCATCGTAAATGGTTACGTCGATGATAGCTTCAACACTGGCCCGGATGACTCTAAGTCACAAACTAGATACGTATTTATATTGAGTGGTGGAGCTATCAAGTGCAGTTCCAAGCAGAGCGTCGTGGTGGGATCTACGTGTGAAGCGGAGTACATAGCTGCTTTGGAAGCAGCGCATGAAGGAGTCTGGATGAAGGAGTTCATATCCGATCTGGGTGTAATACCCAGTGCATCGGGTCCAATGAAAATCTTTTGTGACAACACTGGAGCAATTGCCTTGGCAAAGGAATCCAGGTTTCACAAGAGAACCAAACACATCAAGAGACGCTTCAACTCCATTCGTGAAAAAGGTTAAGGATGGAGATATAGAAGTTTGCAAAATACATATGGATCTGAATGTAGAAGACCCGTTGGCTAAACCTCTTCCGACCAAGACTCCATGGGTGTTAGATTCATTACAATGTAATCTAGATTATCGAGTCTAGTGCAAGTGGGATAGTGAAGGAATATGTCCTAGAGGCAATAATAATTTCTGTTGGGGATATTACTACTGGGCGTAAACCGGCCTACCTGGGCCGGGTTAACTTCATCAGTAGTTCAAAGGTGTTAAGACCCAATGAGGCAGATAAGGGCCCGAGGCCTATAGTCGGTTTAGGACCTGTAGCCGTAAACCGGCTTTATGTGTAAACTTGTATTGTAAGTTAGGAATAAGGAGAGACCAACCCGGATACGAGTATGAACCGGTGTTGGGACTCTGTGGACCGACGGGCGTCACCCGTGCATATAAGGGGACGACCTGGCGGCGGTTCAAGGACAGACAACAACAACTCGAGACTTAGGCGAAGCTTATTTGCTCCCTAGTCATCGAAACCCCATCAATTCCATCACAACTAGATGTAGGCTTTTACCTTCATCGAAGGGGCCGAACTAGTATAAAACTCTCTACGTCCCTGTGTCCGCTTTAACCCCTTCAAGCTAACCCGTCGCGATGGCTCCACGACTAAGTCCTTTCACTAGGACATCTGCCGTGACAAAACCACGACAGTTGGCGCCCACCGTGGGGCGATCGCACGATGGTTTCAAGTTCTTGGAGGGCCGCTTTGAAGGACTCGAGGGCTACGCTGTGGGCCGGATGACTAAGAGTCGTCGCGGCAAGCTCTACATCGACGATGCAGGCTGGGGCCCCGAGGCCGGCTCAATTGAGTACGGGTACCGGGTCCCCTTTGGTGGCATACACGTTTTCATCGGCAAGATCGGTGAACCGGGCCCTGAGCCGGACATCTGCACCGACCTCGTCGAGATGGCTCAGCGTGCGCGATCTGCCCAGGTTAAACTGGCAGTGAAGCGTGCCTTCGTGGGAGTCATCCATGGAGGAAGTTATGAGGACGGATCAGAATCTGGTGGCGAGACCATCGTTTACTCTGGCGATGAGTCATCAACGGGAGAAACCGAATCTCTGTATCAACTGCAAGATGGCCGGATTGGGGGTTGTTCCGATGGCGACAGTATTCCGGACCTCTCTGATCTGCCCAACCGGGTTGGAATATTCATGGTCGGTACACAGGTCGCGCTTCATTCTTCGACCGCTGCGGCAATGATCTCCGGTTCAGTAGCGGCGACGGCTGCCGGGGCAGGAGGCTCTGTGCGCCCGCCGGCTCAAGTTTTATCGGATCTAGTCAATGCGTTGGCTGCGCTCATGGCAGAAGCTAACCCGGCGGATCAGGACGCCCACAACGCGGAGATTGCAAAAGTGAGGGAGCAAATCACTCAGGCTAAGGCGGACTTACCAGCTGAAGATACCAGGATGACTGCAGAGCGGGCCGCTTTAGATGCACAGGCCTACAGGCTCATGTTGGACCAGAACGCGTCGCAGGAAGTCATGAGGAGGAAGTACCGATCTTGTCTGCCTTCGGTCTTCGAAGCCAGAGACCTCTTCAACACCCCCGGAGCGGGAACCAGTAATCCGCCAGGGGTAAACCGGGTGTAAGCACCTGGGACGGGCGCGCCGGTCCAGCCCCGTTTAATAGATCTGCCGCGTCATAATACTGGTGTACCTCAGGCTGTGCCAACACCTCCGGGTCACTACTCCAACCCGATGGACAACCTTGTTGCGGCTGCTGCACGGCTGAAGGCCATTCCAATTGAAGGTGATTCGCCGCAGGCTGTAGAGACGCGCCGGGTCAAGGAGCTCCTTAGGACAGCTTTGGTCCAACAGGAAGCGTATTCGTACAGCCGCGATCGGATCCACTCAACCCCTCGCCCGAGTCAGAGCTATAGCAGGCATATGGATGAACCGGCCGTGTCAAGTAATGCACGGCGAGGAGCGCCCCGTGGTAACAACCCGACAGGAGGTATCGATAATGCTCAGGAAGTGGTGGACCGGGCCCGAGCGCGCAGGGAGGTCGAGTTAGCGGCACAGTATCAAGATCGTCAGCTTACGCCGATTCGTCCGACCACCATGGTCGAGCCTGGAGTTACCTCTAGTGCTTTGGGGGTGCCTTGCCTTGTTCCCGCTTTACGCAATGTGCGCCTGCCCAAGGATTTCAAGGGCCCGCGCAAGGTACCAAATTATACGGCGGATCAACCTCCAGAAACATGGGTGGAGAGCTATGAGATGGCCATGGAGATGCTTGATGTGGATGATGCGGCGTGTGCAAAGTATTTCACCATGATGCTTGAAGGAACGGCCCGTACGTGGTTAAAAAGCTTACCGGCCAATTCTATCAGTTCATGGGCCCAGTTACGAACCCGGTTTATCAGTAATTTCAAAGACACATGTAAGCAGCCAATGTCGATAGTGGATCTAGCTGTCTGTGTCCAGAAGGAAGGAGAATCAACGACGCATTGGGTGCCCCGGGTCTCGCAAATTCTGCATTCATCAGACCGCATCAACGCGGACACCGCGGTTATAACCCTGGAGGGCAATTGCCGGTTTGGGCCCCTAAAGCTGAAATTAGGGCGGATGAAGCGCCACTGCACTGACATAGGGACTCTCATGGGCGCTTTGGTAAAGTATGCTGATTCTGATAGTACCAAGGACCCCGAGTCTGATGATGAGAAGACAGGGAAGGAAAAGAAGAACGACAACTCCAAAGGTCAGCAACATCACCCGATAGGTAATGGTGGCGGAGGCAAGCGCAAAGCGGATGGCAACATGGACTTCGTAGCTAATACCAACGCGCAGGACAAGGGCCAGCGGCGTAAGGGTAAACCGCAGAATCGCAGTGGAGCGCCTAACCCTAACCCGGACCGCCTAAATTATCTATTGAACCAGCCTTGTCCGAAGCATGGGACGAAGGAGGTGCCAGCAAACCACCTTTGGAAGGATTGCTACATTATGCAGGAGTTCAAAAATTCTAATGCTTTCCAGTATGATCACGGCTCTGGCGGTGGCTCAGGATCCGGGCCGGGTTACGGTGGAGGAAATGCCAGTTCAGGATTTAATGGTAATCCGGGCGGACATAACAATCAAAATAATCAGAATAACCAGGGTGGTTACAACCAGCAGCAGCAACAGTCGGGTTACCAGAGCAACCCAAAGCAGTTGAATAGTGGGCAGTATCATGTATTCACCACCAGCTTGGACAAGCGAGACCGGAAGGTTCAGAAGCGGGCAGTCAACTCTGTTGAACCGGCTGTGCCCCGTTATCTACGCTGGTCAGAGCAGCCAATCGTGTGGAGTAGAGAGGATCATCCACCCCGGGTTGATAACCCGGGTCAGCTAGCGTTGGTGGTGGCACCTCAGGTGGGAGGTTATAAGTTCACCAAGGTATGCATGGATGGAGGGAGCAGCATTAATATCTTGTACTATGAGACCTTCCGTCGTATGGGATTGACAGATAAAAATCTCAAACCGTCCCAATACGGTGTTCCATGGTGTGGTACCTGGCAAATCAGCATATCCTGTTGGTAAGATAGCTCTGGAAGTGGCCTTTGGAGATGATCATGATTCCAGGACGGAGACGCTGACGTTTGAAGTGGTAAAGATCCAAAGTCCGTATCACGCCCTGTTTGGGCGACCGGCCTACGCCAAGTTCATGACACGGCCTTGTTATGTGTACTTGCAGCTCAAGATGCCGGGTCACAAGGGGATAATTACGGTTCATGGAAGCCGTCGAGTTGCGTTGGAGTGCGAGGAAGGAGATGCGGCCTACGCAGAGTCGGTTTGTGCCACCGAGGAGCTGAAATTTTATAAAGACAATGTTGATCCGGCAGATATGACTCCGTTGAAGAAGCCAACTACGGAGCATGATCCGGCCTTGAAGTTCAAATCGGCAGCTGAGACTAAGCTTGTTGACTTCGTGCCTGGCGATTCGTCCAAGCAGTTCAGCATTAGTGCCAATTTGGATCCGAAATAGGAAAGCGCGCTCATCGAGTTCATCCTTGAGAATCGGGACATTTTTGCATGGAAGCCTTCTGACATGCCAGGTGTACCGAGGCAACTTGCTGAGCACACTCTTAATGTGGATCCTAAATACAAACAGGTGAAACAGTTCCTCCGCCAGTTTAACGAAGAAAGACGCAAAGCTATTGGAGAAGAGGTAGCCAGGCTTTTGGCAGCTGGATTTATTGTTGAAGTTTTTCACCCTGAGTGGCTTGCTAATCCGGTGCTGGTCCTTAAGAAAAACGGCACCTAGCGTATGTGTGTGGATTACACAGACCTTAACAAAGCTTGTCCAGCAGATCCTTTTGCCCTCCCCCGTATTGATCAAATCATTGATGCTACGGCGGGTTGCGAGCGTTTGAGTTTTCCGGATGCATATTCTGGTTATCATCAAATCAAAATGGCAGTTAAGGACCAGGAGAAGACGGCGTTCATCACTCCCTTTGGAGCCTTCTGCTATGTGTCTATGCCCTTTGGGCTCAAGAGTGCCTAGGCAACCTATCAACGGTGTGTACAAAATTGCCTTCATAAACAGATTGGCTGTAATGTACATGCTTATGTGGATGATATTGTGGTTAAGTCAAGGAAGAAGGAGACTCTGGTTGAGGATTTGAAGGAAACCTTTGATAACCTGAGGACGTACAAGATGATGCTCAATCCAGCCAAATGTGTTTTTGGTGTACCGGCAGGCAAGTTATTGGTTTTTCTGGTGTCCAACAGGGGAATTGAGGCTAATCCGGAAAAGATCACAGCCATCATCTCCCTGGCTAAACCAAAGTGTATCAATGACGTTCAACGTTTGGCTGGTCGGATTGCCGCGTTGAGCCGGTTTATCAGCTGCCTTGGTGAGAAGGCAATTCCTTTGTATCAGATGTTGAAGAAGACGGATCAGTTTGTCTGGAGTTCTGCTGCTGATCAGGCATTTGAGGACTTAAAGCGGCAATTGGCCAACCCGCCTGTGCTTGCCGCTCCCGTTGACAAGGAGCCGCTACTGCTATATGTTGCTGCTAATGCTCGCGCAGTCAGTGTGGCTATTGTGGTGGAGCGGAAGGAGGCAGGTAAAGAGCATCCGGTTCAGCGTCCGGTTTACTATATCAGTGAGGTACTTATTGAATCCAAGCAAAGGTATCCGCATTGGCAGAAGCTGGTATATGGAGTTTTCATGGCAAGCCGAAAGCTAAAGCAGTATTTCCAAGGGCACCCCATCACAGTGGTCAGTTCTGCTCCCTTAGGCGATATCATCCAGAACCGGGAGGCGACGGGCCGGATTGCCAAGTGGGCTATAGAGCTTGGGCCGCACGGGTTGAAGTACGTGCCCTGAACGGCGGTGAAGTCTCAAGCACTTGTTGACTTCATCAATGATTGGATGGAGCTGCAAGCACCTGAAGAGAAGCCGGATCACACATATTAGACCATTCATTTTGACGGATCCAGGCAGTTGGAGGGCTCGGGGGCTGGAGTCGTATTAACTTCCCCACGAGGTGACAAGTTCTGTTACGTTCTCCGCTTAATGTTCCCTTGTACTAACAATGCAGCTGAGTATGAAGCCTTGCTCCATGGTCTCCGGATGGCTAAAGAGATGAATCTAAGCCGGGTTAAGTGCTTCAGTGACTCAGACCTAGTGGCTCAACAGGTGTGTGGCACTTGGGATTCTAAGGACCCACTCATGGCCGCATATCGTCGTGAGGTGGATATTGTTGCAGGTCACTTCAAGGGCTATCAAGTGGACCATGTGGACCGTCGGAAGAATGAAGCGGCGGACGCTTTAAGCCGGTTGGGCTCTCAGCGTAAACCGATCCTGCCTAATGTTTTTCTTGATGTGCTGCACAACCCGTCGGTCAAGCTCCCTGGTGAAGCGGATTTGGCTATTCCTAATCCGGAGGCTCAATTGGTGGCAGCTCTTCACATCATTCCGGATTGGACGCTTCCTTATCTTGCGTACATGAACCGGGACGAGCTACCAGAGGATGAAACCTTGGCCCGACAGATAATCCGGCGATCCAAGTCCATGACTATTGTTAATGGCGAATTGCATCATTGCAGTGTGTCAGGGGCGTTTCAACGCTGTGTGTCTCCTGAAGAAGGCTGTGAAATTTTGCGTGAGATCCACGAAGGAGATTGTGGTCATCACGCCGGTTCAAAATCTTTGGTCGCTAAGGCGTTCCGCCACGGTTTTTATTGGTTAACTACTCATGCTGATGCGGAGGATCTGGTCAGACGATGTGATGGTTGCCAAAAGTTTTCAAGACGCGCTCATGTGCCGGCTCAGGAATTAAGGATGATTCCAATCACTTGGTCGTTTGCAACTTGGGGGCTGGATATGGTTGGGCCTTTCAAAAGGTCCAAGGATAAGAAGACCCACCTCCTGGTGGCGGTTGACAAATTTACAAAGTGGGTGGAGGCAGAACCTTTTAGCAAGTGTGATGCGGCCACGGCGGTTCAGTTCATCAAAAAGGTGATTTTCCGGTTTGGCTTTCCACACAGTATCATTACAGATAATGGTACCAATTTGTCCAAGGGGGCTATGAAGGAATTCTGCGAACGTGAGCACATCCAACTTGACGTTTCATCAGTGGCACACCCACAGTCCAATGGGCAAGCAGAAAGAGCTAATCAGGAGATCTTGAGAGGCATCAAGCCCCGGCTTATGGTTCCTTTGCAGAGAACACCGGGTTGTTGGGTAGAAGAGTTGCCATCCGTGTTGTGGAGCATCAATACCACACCCAACAGATCATCAGGATACACGCCGTTCTTCATGGTCTATGGAGCGGAGGTGGTTCTCCCTGGTGATATCCGTCATGATTCACCTCGTGTGGCGGCTTATGTTGAAGCGGACAACGAGACAGCACGGCAAGACGCTTTGGACCGGTTGGATGAAGAGTGTGACATAGCAGCCGCCTGCTCGGCGATTTACCAACAGGATCTTCGTCGTTATCACAGTCGCCGAGTTAGAACCAGAACCTTTCAAGAGGGAGATTTGGTGCTTCGGCTCATCCAAGATCAGACTGATATGCATAAGTTATCCCCACCTTGGGAGGGACCTTTCGTGGTCAGCAAGAATCTGCACAATGGGTCATACTATCTGATCGATATTCGAGAGCATAAAGACTCACGTACATCAGAGGAGGAGACCAACAGGCCGTGGAACATAGCTCATCTTCGGCCTTACTATACCTGAGCCATCGGCTCTACTTATGTACATATTATGACAGTGTATATATTATGATTAATACAATAAACCGGAGCCTCAGCTAAAGCGGGGTATCTGTTCTTTTACATCATGCGTGGTTACACGGAGTTGTTCTGTCTTAAAGCGGCCTCCAGTTTACCCCTTGAAAATTTTATAAACATCACTTGGGGGCTTGGTCGTATCCGAACCAATGCAACACCTTTTGATAGGCGAAAGCCACCAGATCACTTGGGGACATGGTCAAATCTGAACCAGTCACGCCTCTTGATCGGCCTAAGGCCATAGAATCACTTGGGGGCTTGGTCGAACCCGAACCATTGCCATGCCTCTTGATCGGCATAATGCCACGGTTTCATTTGGGGACCTGGCTGACTTGAACCATAGCTACACCTATCGGGAGCTTGGTCGTGTCCGACCATGGTAACACCATCTGATCGGCTCAATAAAGCCTCTTTTTGCAAACGGTTTTATCATTGCCTTTGCTTCAATGTTTTTTCTGAATAACTGTTGCTTTATTTTTGTTGCGTTTTGTAAACCGACAACGTTTTAAACCGGTTCAAACTGTCAATTGACGGAACACGGTCCATTTTTAATCCGGAGATTATTTGCCCGGTTTAACTTTTTCTGTTAACATCCCATGATGGAGTAACAAGGGTATTTATGGTAACCCGACACGGTTTACATGGTAAACCGGCATTGTACGCACAGGAGCTATTTTCTCCTTTGACGGTACAGGTTTATAAACCTCCGCTTCAAGATTGGTTAAGCCAACTTCATGCTCAGCGATGGCAGGTATTTTGTATCACAAAATTTGATCATATACCTCAATTTCCTTGCATATATATATATGAAGGTCATAAACCGACTGGCGGTACAACCGCCGGGGCAGTTTAAGATTTTATGATTGTAGGAGATATAGATTGAAGGTTTCGATCTTTCAAACAAAAGTATCAGCACTGATGCACGAAGGCATCTCAGAAGCAAGAGTATTGGCTATCCTATTACAAGGCAACATGGTGCCCAAATAAGATCATTGTTTTCTTGGCGGAATATAACAAAGCAGCCATCTAAACCGATCTCCGGTTCAAGCTTGGTCACCGCCCTGATCTGATGGTTGTGGGTCCTCCTGCACCACTTCAGCTTCTTCTTCCCTACCCAGTGGCTGGGAATCAACAGTGGTCCAGTCGATTCCCATTAGGGCTTGAAAGACAGCTTCCTCATGGATCAGGGATGACAGTTCAATATCAGGAGCGTAAGTATGCTTACGGATTGGAGGGATCAGATTCTCCGCTTCAGGAATTGGTGCAGCCACTCGTTTGTTCTGATTGTTATATTGAGCTTGATAATGCGTCAAGTTTGCCTCGTCCACCAATTGGCAAGCCAGAGGGCGCACCGCCCGGTTTATCGCTCTCAGATCATCTTCATTGAACTCTGAGCCGTCTTCCTTCAAACTGGGATAGCCCTGAGCTGCCTCAACATGATCGAAATCTGGCACCCATGCTTTTGCCTGGATTAAGGCATTAATGGCACCGGTTCGAGCAACAAATTTCTTCAGTTCTACAATACGAGCGGGAAGCATTGACAACCTCTTAAGTGTATCTTGAATTAAAGAGGGCGCCGGATTGTTATGTGATGCAGTAGAGATGATCCGCTGCGCTCCAGTATACAGCTGTTCGATTAAGGTATATGCGGCCTTCAATTTCATCCGAACATCTGACCCCAAGACCAATGCGTGTACCTGCAACATGATAGAAAGTTCACAAACCGGACCTATCATAGGAAGGCCAAATTATTACAGAAGTCAAAGGGCGCTTACCAAAGATGGCGGCAGTCATTGCATGCACTTGTCGTTTTACGCTGGCCAGTTCATCTACTACCGGTTTAAGGGCGGCTTCAGCAGTTTCAATTTTCTTGGTCAAAGCGGCCTTCTTAGTGGCCCAATCCGTCCGCTCTTTCTTGAAGCCCTCCTTCAGCTGTTCCATGACGCTTAAAGCGTTGGTCAACTCCTCTTTCGCCTTTGAGGTTTCAGCTTGTTGGGATTTCAAGTTCTCTTGAAGATCGGCGAGTTGGTTTTCTTTGGTCTTTAGCTCAGCCTGCATACAGACAGTCATATGACTCAACAAACGGTACAAGAATTGAAGTACCAACCACATAACAAGTTATGCACTTGGCACTTGGGGGCTAATGCATATTTGATCTTCATCTGTCAATTGATTGCAAAGTCCCAAGCTTAATACAAGTATTCAACTTGGCACTTGGGGGCTAATGGCTATTTGCTCAAATAAGTTCTGGTGCCGCCATGTTAAATTACTTAAGTCCCGGTTTAACTACATTAAGTTGAACTGGCCCTTGGGAGCTACATCAGTGAATTTTGAAGCATTCAGTTTTATAATAGTAAGTCCCGGTTTGAAAGAGGATTGCAAAACCGGCCCTTGGGGGCTAGGAGAGTTAACAAAATTGAAGTATCCAAGCAGGAAACAACACATGGAAGTTACCTCAAATTTTTCCTTCATCATATTCACCAGGCCGGCTTCATAGTCACGGCTGGTGTACAACCGGTTCAAGTAGCCAGAATGAAGATCTTGGGTATTCAAAGCAGCATAAGTCGCCAGATCAACATTCCACTTGCCCTTGCTCATAGTAGCGAATTCTTCTTTGGCGGTATGCCTGGATAAGGCGACCGGATTACTAGGTTCAGTACGGCCAATGCCGGTAATCACAACATCATCATCCTTGGCATCACCAGTTTGACCAGGGGCAGTTGGTTTGCTAACAGGCCGGATTGGACTGGTGGATTTCTCAACCAGGATGGGGCTTCTAGGCTGATCAGCAGGCCTTTCTTCGGCAATAACATCATCACCTTGCAGTGGGGGGTCGTTGGGTATATCTTCACAAACGACCGCTTTAGGATCCGGTGTTTTCTCCGGTTCAGGAATGGCATCTCCCTCGGCCGCTTTATCCAGGCGGGCCTTCTTGCTCGGCTTAGGCTTGGCCCTATAAGGAGTAACTACAATCAAATACAGCACATGTTCTAATATGATGTATCAGAAATATTATGATAAAAATAGCTTACCCAAGCACCGTCTTGAGTGGTGGCAGCTGAGTGGCTGATGACTCGCCAGAGGATGAGTGGGAAGTAACCTGATAATCGGAGTCAGACGGATTAAGAGGTTGATGATAACAGCCCGCTTTAGGACAAGCACTGACAAGCAAATTAGAGACCTCTGAACGGCGTTTCCGAACCGGACTGTTCGGTAAACCGGCGGAGGTAACTACCTGACCGCTGTGCCGGGTTGTGCGGCGAGCTTCGTGCTGTTCAGTATCAGGAGTGTAAGTATGCTTACGGATTGGAGGGATCAGATTCTCCGCTTCAGGAATTGGTGCAGCCACTCGTTTGTTCTGATTGTTATATTGAGCTTGATAATGCGTCAAGTTTGCCTCGTCCACCAATTGGCAAGCCAGAGGGCGCACCGCCCGGTTTATCGCTCTCAGATCATCTTCATTGAACTCTGAGCCGTCTTCCTTCAAACTGGGATAGCCCTGAGCTGCCTCAACAGGATCGAAATCTGGCACCCATGCTTTTGCCTGGATTAAGGCATTAATGGCACCGGTTCGAGCAGCAGATTTCTTCAGTTCTACAATACGGGCGGGAAGCATTGACAACCTCTTAAGTGTATCTTGAATTAAAGAGGGCGCCGGATTGTTATGTGATGCAGTAGAGATGATCCGCTGCGCTCCAGTATATAGCTGTTCGATTAAGGTATATGCGGCCTTCAATTTCATCCGAACATCTGACCCCAAGACCAATGCGTGTACCTGCAACATGATAGAAAGTTCACAAACCGGACCTATCATAGGAAGGCCAAATTATTACAGAAGTCAAAGGGCGCTTACCAAAGATGGCGGCAGTCATTGCATGCACTTGTCGTTTTACGCTGGCCAGTTCATCTACTACCGGTTTAAGGGCGGCTTCAGCAGTTTCAATTTTCTTGGTCAAAGCGGCCTTCTCAGTGGCCCAATCCGTCCGCTCTTTCTTGAAGCCCTCCTTCAGCTGTTCCATGACGCTTAAAGCGTTGGTCAACTCCTCTTTCGCCTTTGAGGTTTCAGCTTGTTGGGATTTCAAGTTCTCTTGAAGATCGGCGAGTTGGTTTTCTTTGGTCTTCAGCTCAGCCTGCATACAGACAGTCATATGACTCAACAAACGGTACAAGAATTGAAGTACCAACCACATAACAAGTTATGCACTTGGCACTTGGGGGCTAATGCATATTTGATCTTCATCTGTCAATTGATTGCAAAGTCCCAAGCTTAATACAAGTATTCAACTTGGCACTTGGGGGCTAATGGCTATTTGCTCAAATAAGTTCTGGTGCCGCCATGTTAAATTACTTAAGTCCCGGTTTAACTACATTAAGTTGAACCGGCCCTTGGGGGCTACATCAGTGAATTTCGAAGCATTCAGTTTTATAATAGTAAGTCCCGGTTTGAAAGAGGATTGCAAAACCGGCCCTTGGGGGCTAGGAGAGTTAACAAAATTGAAGTATCCAAGCAGGAAACAACACATGGAAGTTACCTCAAATTTTTCCTTCATCATATTCACCAGGCCGGCTTCATAGTCACGGCTGGTGTACAACCAGCTCAAGTAGCCAGAATGAAGATCTTGGGTATTCAAAGCAGCATAAGTCGCCAGATCAACATTCCACTTGCCCTTGCTCATAGTAGCGAATTCTTCTTTGGCGGTATGCCTGGATAAGGCGACCAGATTACTAGGTTCAGTACGGCCAATGCCGGTAATCACAACATCATCATCCTTGGCATCACCAGTTTGACCAGGGGCAGTTGGTTTGCTAACAGGCCGGATTGGGCTGGTGGATTTCTCAACCCGGATGGGGCTTCTAGGCTGATCAGCAGGCCTTTCTTCGGCAATAACATCATCACCTTGCAGTGGGGGGTCGTTGGGTATATCTTCATGAACGACCGCTTCAGGATCCGGTGTTTTTTCCGGTTCAGGAATGGCATCTCCCTCGGCCGCTTTATCCAGGCGGGCCTTCTTGCTCGGCCTAGGCTTGGCCCTATAAGGAGTAATTACAATCAAATACAACACATGTTCTAATATGATGTATCAGAAATATTATGATAAAAATAGCTTACCCAAGCACCGTCTTAAGTGGTGGCAGCTGAGTGGCTGATGACTCGCCAGAGGATGAGTGGGAAGTAACCTGATAATCGGAGTCAGACGGATTAAGAGGTTGACGATAACAGCCCGCTTTAGGACAAGCACTGACAAGCAAGTTAAAGACCTCTGAACGGCGTTTCCGAACCGGACTGTTCGGTAAAACGGCGGAGGTAACTACCTGACCACTGTGCCGGGTTGTGCGGCGAGCTTCGTGCTGTTGGGTCTTCATAAGAAATTTGGGATCCAAATAAGCAAGAGGATGAGAAAATTTAACTTTCCGGTTTTTAGTGAAGGCAAAAGTTCTGAATCAGAAGAGAGAATAATTACCTCTGCAGCGTCAGCATTACTAGCCTCGGCATCATCCTAACAAATATTATCATCAATAAGGCGTGTGAAAAGTAAACCGAGTGAATCAAGTTCTACCTCAAGGTCCGGATTACCCACATCGTCATCAGCGAGCGGATCAGAGGATGCAGTGGTTTTCCTCTTATGAGCAGGCCTCTTAATGACTTTGGTTTTTGGCCGGGTTGGTCTTTCCGGTTTGTCTGCTTTCTCCTGCGGAAGTTTCTTGCTCCAAAATGTATCATTGCCCTGTTTCAACAGATATTGGTGTCCAATAATAAGCAGATATAACAATGTCAGGGTCAATGACATGTGAAATTAAAAACTTACAACTGGCGGTTTGTTGGTGGCGCAGAAAGGAAGCAGGCCGGTCCGGGCACAGATGTGTTCCGGTTCGTTCAAAATTTTCTTCACAGCTTCTGTAACTTCTTCGTCGGCGAGCTGGATGTTCATGTGTCGCAATGGGTTGTCAACATTGCCCGTATATTCGCACATTAAACCGGAGCGTTGACTAAGGGGCAGTATGCTCCATGATATCCAGCAGCGGGCGAGATCAACTCCTGTTAAACCGTTGGCCATAAAGGCTCTGAGCTTGGACAGTTGAGGAGCGTATTTACTCCTTTCCTTGGCGGTTAACCTTTGTGGAAAGGGGTGTGTATTGCTAAGCCGCTCCGGACGAAAGCCAGGCAAGGGATTTTCATCAGCAGGGGAGGTGTCTTTGCAATAAAACCATGATTGATTCCATTCTTGGGGATGGCTGTGCAGTTTTGCGTGAGGATAAGTGACCTCTTTCCTCTTCTGAATCGCCATACCACCCAATTCCATATTGGAACCATCAGTGAATTCTGTGCGGCGGTTTAGATGAAAGCAATCTCTGAATAACTCGACTGTGGGTTCCTCTTGAAAGAACATCTCACAGAGTACTTGGAAATGGCATATGTTAGTGACAGAATTGGGGCCAGTATCCTGCGGACGGAGTTGGAAATTGGCCAAGACATCCCAGTAGAATTTTGAACCGGGCGGATTAAAACCTCGGGCTAAGTGGTCCGCGAAAACGACAACCTCTCCCTCTTGAGGTGTGGGAGGACATTCTTTTCCAGGGACCCTCCAATGGATGGTGTTTTTGCTGCTTAAAGCGCCAGTCAGGACTAAGTTGTTCAGTTGAGTTTCTGTGACACGAGAAGGAGCCCAGTTGCACTCATATACTTGTTTGGCCATGGTGAAGTCTACAAAATAAGTTATTCCGGTTCAAAGATTGCGTTGGGTAAAAGGTATACACCGGTATGAACAATGTTAAACCGGAGGCAATTATATCTAAACCGGAGTTCTATGAAGCGGCGTCATATGGCTGAAGAGTTCTAGCGGTTCAACTAGGGGACTAATGGTATATACCGGTTTATTAACTTCTTCTATACTAAGTTAAACCGCCTGATCTAAATATTGAAAGCAATTGAGGTTGCGGATGGCTAAGTATGCAGAAACAGGTTTCACAAGGTCTTATTACAGCAATGGATCTGAGGCAAGTTCAAAAAAACAGGAAAATATTCAAAAGCTTAAGGCAGAACAGTATTGATTCAATGGACAGGAAAATATGTAAGATCTATAGACTTGAGCATGAAGCTACAGGCGGATGCTAAAAGCTACTGCTAATCAGAGCAGGGTTTCACAGATCTATCCAGGAATCTGGGAACGAGTATGAACAGTTGACAGAGCACCGCAAGAACAAGAAACCCTAGAACAGATCTAGGTCGAGGAAAGCGAAGGACCTACCAGAGCTGAGGAAAGCGCAGAAGATCGCCGCAGTTTTCTGGTGCGTTCAGGTTGATGCAGCAGGCCCAAGACGGTGCAAAGGTCGACGGCGGCGGCGAAGCTCTGAGGCTGGCGACGCGAGGAAGACGAAGAGAAAGGGGACGAAGGGGAGAAAAGAAATGACCCTTCGGTCCTATTTATAAGGCAAGAGACATGTGTCAGGCGCGTGAATCAAGGAACCATAAATCTTGGAAGCGGAGCTGTTGCCTCGATTATTGCGGATCTATTAAACAAAGAAGGTATCATGAATGTTATCTCTATAATGATGTCATGCCGGTTTACAGCAACCAGAGACGGTGACGTCACGTCGGTTCAACGACTACAGAAGACGTTGAAGACGAAGATTTTTCGCTAAGGATTGACATGAACTCGTTCAAATCAATCTGGGGCCTAATGTTGGGGATATTACTACTGGGCGTAAACCGGCCTACCTGGGCCGGGTTAACTTCATCAGTAGTTCAAAGGTGTTAAAACCCAAAGAGGCAGATAAGGGCCCAAGGCCTGTAGTCGGTTTAGGACCTGTAGCCGTAAACCGGCTTTATGTGTAAACTTGTATTGGAAGTTAGGAATAAGGAGAGACCAACCCGGATACGAGTATGAACCGGTGTTGGGACTCTGTGGACCGACGGGCGTCACCCGTGTATATAAGGGGACGACCCGACGGTGGTTCAAGGACAAACAACAAAAACTCGAGACTTAGGCGAAGCTTATTTGCTCCCTAGCCATCGAAACCCCATCAATTCCATCACAACTAGACGTAGGCTTTTACCTTCATCGAAGGGGCCGAACTAGTATAAAACTCTCTGCGTCCCTGTGTCCACTTTAACCCCTTCAAGCTAACCCGTCGCGATGGCTCCATGACTAAGTCCTTCCACTAGGACATCTGCCGTGACAAAACCACGACAATTTCATTATTTTATATTTCCTTATTCATGGTAAAGGTTTATTATTCATACTAGAATTGTACTGATTGGAAACTTAAATACATGTGTGAATACATAAGCAAATACCATGTCCCTAGTAAGCCTCTACTAGACTAGCTCATTGATCAAAGATGGTTAAGGATTTCTAACCATATACATGTGTTGTCATTTGATAACGGGGTCACATCATTAGGAGAATGATGAGATGGACAAGACCCATCCGTTAGCTTAGCATATTGATCGTTCAGTTTATTGCTATTGCTTTCTTGATGACAAATACAGATTCCTTCGACTATGATATTATGCAACTCCCGGATACCGGAGGAATACCTTGTGTGCTATCAAACGTCACAATGTAAGTGGGTGATCATAAAGATGCTCTACAGGTATCTCCGAAGGTGTTTGTTGAGTTGGCATAGATCAAGATTAGGATTTGTCACTCCGAGTATCAGAGAGGTATCTCTGGGCCCTCTCGGTAATACACATCATAGGAAGCCTTGCAAGCAAAGTGACTAAGGAGTTACTTGCAAGATGATGCATTACGGAACAAGTAAAGAGACTTGTTGGTAACGAGATTGAACTAGGTATGAAGATACCGACGTATGAATCTCGGGCGAGTAACATACCGATGGACAAAGGGAATTACGTATGTTGTCATAAGGTTCGACCGATAAAGATTTTTGTAGAATATGTAGGAGCCAATATGGGCATCCAGCTTCCACTATTGGTTATTGACCAGAGAGGTGTCTCAGTCATGTCTACATAGTTCTCGAACCCGTAGGGTCCACACGCTTAACGTTCGTTGACGATATAGTGTTATACTCCCTCCGTTCGAAAATAGATGACCCAACTTTGTACTCACTTTAGTACAAAGTTAGTATAAAGTTGAGTCATCTATTTTGGAACGGAGGGAGTATGAGTTATATGATTTGGTGACTGGATGTTGTTCGGAGTCCTAAATGTGACCACGGACATGACGAGGAGATCCAGAATGGACCTCGGGTAAAGATTGATATATAGGACGATGATATTTGGACACCGGAAGAGTTTCGGGATGTACCGGGTAGAAATCGGGTCACCAGAAGGGGTTTCGGACACCCCAGGAGGTTAATGGGCCATATGGGCCAAAGGGGGGAATACACCGGCCCACAAGGGGATGGCGTTCCCCCTGTAGGCCACAACCCTTGGGGAGAGAAGAAAGGGGGTAGTCGGCCTCCCCCTTCCTTTCCTCTCCCCCCTTTCCTTTCCCCTCCGGCAAATATGGTAAGGGGGGCGCCACTAGGGAAGGACCCCAAGTAGGATTCGGCCTACTTGGGGCACCTCCTTGGCTGCTCCTCCCTCCCCCCACCTATATATATGTGGGAGGGGGGCGCCACGCAGAACCACGACAATTGCTTAGCCGTGTGCGGCGTCCCCCTCCACAGTTTAGTCCCTCGGTCATATTTTCCTAGTGCTTAGGCGAAGCCCTGCGAAGATAGCTTCACCATCACCGACACCACGCCGTCGTGCTGTCAGAACTCATCCACTACGTCGATGTCTTGCTGGATAAAGAAGGCGAGGACGTTGCCGAGTTGAACGTGTGCTGAATGCAGAGGTGTCGTATGTTCGGTACTCGATCGGTTGGAGCGCAAAGAAGTTTGACTACATCAACTGTGTTAACAAACGCTTCTGTTTATGGTATACGAGGGTACGTAGACACACTGTCCCCCTCGTTGATATGCATCTACATGGATAGATCTTGCGTGTGTGTATATTTTTTTCCATGCAACGTTTCCCAACCGTACCGAGCAGCTACTTTGGCCTGGTGCAGAAACTGTGCGACGCGTCACCCCGAATTGATGCCATTAAGCCCTCCATGTGTACTGAAGGAGCGCGGGTGGCCTTTGCGAGGACCATGGTGCACTAGTCGAAGATCAAGCCAGCAGAGATGGCCACCGGTTTCCCTCCAGCTGTGAAGGAGCATCATCGTCCCGAGCAGTATTTCTCCGTCGTTATGGATGGTGCTCGGGCGATAGAGGGCAAGTGCTCCAAAGATGTAATCCTTGATTGAATTGCCTTATGTGGGAATGACAATTAGACCTTTTGCTTATGTAATGTGGTCCTTTGAATGCGGATGTGTATCTGTCTTGATTTATTTTGACTCCTGTGCGGCCGTTTTAAGTCTGGAAGTTACCGTTCGTCAGCTTCAGCCTCCAGGTAGATGCTACAAGGGGTGTTTCGTCCCTACACTACCCTTAGCCAATGTCTCGATGCCCGGAGGCGGTAGTGCGTGGGGGAAACTAGGCAATCGGACCATACAACTTTAATGCTTTCACTTAGCCATAGGAGCTTGACTGCGGGGGCCAGTGACTAGCCCCCAGTGTTTGTGATGTTCGGGAAATCTGAGGTTTGTGCCTATGATCACGTGGTTTGTGTAAGGACAAACCCTTTGTATAACACGGGGAAATCACTATAGATTTGTAGTTTAACACTTGTCATCGGATCACCGACCAGCTCTTGCTTATTATGACAATCAGTTTTCGGCTTTCTCCACTCAGGTGCTTTACTAGACCAGCTAGAAGCACAATCGCAGTGGTTCTCCCTTTACCCTCTTAGTCGTACGTGCGGAATGTAAGTGGGTAACCACAAGAGTCGGGCAACCCAACTATTGACCCAAGACATAATTCGGACCTGATTCATATAATGCAATGTCCGAGACGCCGGACACTCAGCGAGAATCTAGTGCCAGACTTGGTGCGCGGGGCAAGTGAGATTGTGCGCTTGGTTTATTAGCCGATTGTATCTTGTGAAAAATACGTGTGTGCCAAGCAAGTCAAAGAGCAACAAGGAAATAAAAAAGGGCAATAAAGATGTCTGCCCAAATACCGTAAAAGGCGATTTTATTTCCAATAAGCTCGGGACGTCTATCCGTACAATTCAGACTGCCGAGGCCTCTATTATAGGAAAAAAGAAAAGAAAAATCTTAACAGATGAAAGATTTACGTAGAGCCTTGATGCGTGGGTGAAGCCTCTACTGTGCCCTGTTGCATGTCTGCGCCTTTTCTTTTGCTTGTGTGAAAGAGATCGGCTAATGGGTCCTTGACTAGGAACCTTGAGAAGTAGACGTTAGAGCTTGATGTTGGATGGGTCCGGGATGGCGCCCGTTACCATCCGAAGACATACATGACTGTAGTTCGGTTGAGCCGAACACATGGTATTGAGGTTTATCCTTAAGCCCCCACGGAGACCCATGGTATCTTGAGCGCAAAATTGTGCTGGCGGGGCACATAGTGTGTGATTGGGGTGAATATGCCGTGGGGGTGTCCCTGTTTGCGATGAACTACTACTTCTTGAGCTTGCGTTGGTTTTTCCCTTGGAGAGGAAAGGGTGATGCAACAAAGTAGAGATAAGTATTTCTCCCAGTTAGAGAACCAAGGTATCAATCCAGTAGGAGAAGAACGCATAAATCACCAATACCTGCACAAACAATCAAACACTTGCACCCAACGCGATAAAATGGGTTGTCAATCCCTTCAAGTTCACTTGCAAAGTTGAGATCTGATAGAGATAGATAAAACTAAACAAAATATAAAGTAAATATTTTTGGGTTCTTTGGTTTATAGATCTAAAAATAAAAGATTGCAAAATAGTAGATCGGAAACTTATATGATGGAAAATAGACCCAGGGGCCATAGGTTTCAGTAGAGGCTTCTCTCATGATAGCAAATAATACGGTGGGTGAAAAAATTACCGTCGAGCAATTAATAGAAAAGCGCAAAGTTATGACGATATCCAAGGCAATGATTATGTAATATAGGCATCACGTCCGTGTCAAGTAGACCGATTCCTGCCTGCATGTACTATATTACTCCACACATCGACCGATTCCTGCCTGCATCGAGAGTATTAAGTTCATGAAGAACAGAGTAACGCTTTAAGTAAGATGACATGATGTAGAGGAATAAGCTCAAGTAATATGATGTAAAACCCATGTTTTTATCCTCGATGGAAACAATACAATACGTGCCTCGCTACCCCTACTTTATCACTGGGTGAGGACACCACAAGATTGAACACAAAGCTAAGCACTTCTCCCATTACAAGAAAAACCAATCTAGTTGGCTAAACCAATCCGATAGCTCGAAGAGAATTACAAAGATATCAAATCATGCATAAAATAATTTAGAGAAGATTCAAATAATATTCATAGATAAGCTGATCATTAATCCTCAATTCATCGGATCTCGACAAACACACCACAAAAGAAGATTACATCAGATAGATCTCCAAGAACATCGAGGAGAACATGGTATTGAGAATCAAAGGGAGAGAGAAGAAGCCATCTAACTACTAGCTATGGACCAATAGGTCTATGGAAAACTACTCATGCTTCATCGGAAGGATAATAGGGTTGATGTAGATGCCCTCCGTGATCGAATCCCCCTCCGGAAGGATGCCGGAAAAGGCCCCAAGATGGCATCTCATGGGAACAAAAGGTTGCGGCGGTGGAAACGTGTTTTCGTGGATACTTATGGTGGTTTGGGAATATATGTGAATATATAGGAGCAAGATCTAGGTCATGGGGTCACCAAGGGGCCCACAAGGTAGGGGGCGCCTCCACCCTTGTGGCCGCCTTGTGGCTCTTCTGACTTGCACTCCAAGTCTCCTGGGTGTCTTCGGGTCCAAGAAAAATCATCGCAAAGGTTTTATTCTGTTTGGACTCCATTTGCTATTCCTTTTCTGCGAAGCTCAAAAACAAGGAAAAATAGAAACTGGCACTGGCTCTAGGTTAACAGTTTAGTCCCAAAAATAATATAATATAGCATGTTAATGCATATAAACATCCAAAACAGATAATATAATAGCATGGAACAATAAAAAACATAGATACGTTGGAGACGTATCAAGCATCCTCAAGCTTAATTCCTGCTCGTCCTCGAGTAGGTATGATAAAAATAGAATTTTTGATGTGGAATGCTACCTAACGTATTTATCCATGTAATTTTTCTTTACTGTGGCATGAATGTTCAAATCCATAAGATTCAGAACAAAAGTTTAATATTGATATGAAAACAATAATAATTCAAGCATACTAACAAGGCAATTATGTCTTCTCAAAATAACATGCCCAAAGAAAGCTTAACCCTACAAAATCATATAGTCTGGCTATGCTCCATCTCCATCACACAAAATATTCAAATCATGCACAACCCCGATGACAAGCCAAGCAATTGTTTCATACTTTTGATGTTCTCAAACTTTTTCAACGTTCACGCAATACATGAGCGTGAGCCATGGGCATAGCACTATAGGTGAAATAGAATATGGTGGTTGTGAGAAGACAAAAAAGAAGGAGATAATCTCACATCAACTAGGCGTATCAATGGGCTATGGAGATGCCCATCAATAGATATCAATGTGAGTGAGTAGGGATTGCCATGCAACGGATGCACTAGAGATATAAGTGTATGAAAGCTCAAAAAGAAACTAAGTGGGTGTGCATCCAACTTGCTCGCTCATGAAGACCTAGGGCAATTTGAGGAAGCCCATCGTTGGAATATACAAGCCAAGTTCTATAATGAAAAATTCCTACTAGTATATGAAAGTGACTACATAGGAGACTCTCTGTCATGAAGATCATGGTGCTACTTTGAAGCACAAGTGTGGAAAAAGGATAGTAACATTGCCCCCTCTATTTTTCTCTAATTTTTTTTGGCTTCTTTGGCCTCTTTTTTTGTTGGCTTGTTTGGCCTCTTTTTTCCTCACATGGGATAGTGCTCTAATAATGAAGATCATCACACTTTTATTTACTTATAACTTAAGAATTACAACTCGATACTTAGAACAAAATATGACTCTATATGAATGCCTCTGGCAGTGTACCGGGATGTGCAATGACTCAAGAGTGACATGTATGAAAGAATTATGAAAGGTGGCTTTGCCACAAATACGATGTCAACTACATGATCATGCAAAGCAATATGACAATGATGGCGTGTGTCATAATAAAACGGAATGGTGGAAAGTTGCATGGCAATATATCTCAGAATGGCTATGGAAATGCCATAATAGGTAGGTATGTGATACGTCCATTTTGCATCATGTTTTCTTATTATTTATGATGTTTTTATCCACAATAATGCTTTTTGGAGTAATTCTAATGCCTTTTCTCTCATAATATGCAAGGTATACACAAAGAGGGAGAATTCCTGCAACTGGAAATCTGGACCTGGAAAAGCTACGTCAGGCCACCTATTCTGCACAACTCCAAACAAGCTGAAACTTCACGGAGATTTTTTATGGAATATTTGAAGAATATTGGAGCAAATCACTACCAGAGGGGACCCACCAGGTGGTCACAACCCACCTGGGTGCGCTAGGGAGCCCAGGCGCGCCCTGGTGGGTTGTGCTCACCCAGGCCCACCTCTGGTGCCCATCTTATGGTATATAGGTCATTTTGACCTAGAAAAAAATAAGGAGAGGACTTTCAGGACGGAGTGATGCGGCTCGAAGCTACGTCGGTATTTCCCCAAAGAGGAAGGGATGATGCAGCACAGTGACGGTAGGTATTTCCCTGAGTTATGAGACTATGGTTATCGAACCGGTAGGAGAACCAAGCAACAACACATAAGCGGCGCCTGCACACAAATAACAATTACTCGCAACCCGACATGTTTAAGGGGTTGTCAATCCCTTTCGGGTAACGACGCCAGAAATTGGCAAAACTGACGTGAATAAATTGTAGCAGATTGATAGATCGGACGCCAAATAAAATAAATAAGAATAAATTGCAGCAAGGTATTTTTGTATTTTTGGTTTAATAGATCTAAAAATAAAAGCAAAGGAAAATAGATCGCAAAGGCAAATAATACACTACATGACAAAAAAAGACACACCCGTGACATTTAGGGCCGAACGAAAAAAAATCTGTCATACTTATGACACTTCTATGACGATAATTGTGACAAAACCCGGTATCATCATAGATGTGGTGGGGTCCTACTTCCATGACAAAAAATTATGACAGAAAATGGGCTTTTCATCCTGGGCGGGCCGGAGACGCAGCTGCATGACATTCTTTGGGCCGTCCATGACAGAAAAAATCGGTAGAAGCGAGGGCGAGGAAAATATCGGGGAGTTCTCGGTTACGGTGGGTGGTCGGGGGCCGAGCGATGCGCGTTTCTCTCGTACGTACGCGCGTGTGTGCGAGGTGTTGCGCCCTAACTGAACCCGAGCAAGGCGTTGGGCTCTAACTGAACCCGAACGATTGCACTGCGGGCTAAGCATTACTAAACCCGAGCGATCGATCGATCCCTTGCTGTTAACTGAACCCGAGTGATTCCTTCGCTACTGCTGCTAACTGAAGCCGATCGATGTTGCCTCTAGATGAACAGTGAGCGTTGTTCGAGGGGGTTGGATGAACAGTTTCCGGTAGGGGGTTGGATGGATAGGAACCCATGGTTGTAGAGGCCGTTGCCGCTGGATGAACAGTACCCCGATCGATCGAGCCGGTGGATGAACAGGACCCCGTGGAGGGCTGGTTGAACAGTAGCCGGTGGAGGGCTGGATGAATAGTAGCCCGTGGAGGGGTGGTTGAACAGGACCCCGTGGAGAGGGCTGGTTGAGCAGTAGTCGGTGGAGGAGCGCGCGGTGGAGGCTAGATGAACAGTAGCCCGTGGATGAACAGTCGCAGGTCGAGGCTAGAGGAGGTCGACGGTGGATGAACAGTAAACCCATGGAGGCTGGAGGAGGTCGATGGTGGAGATGAATAGTATCTCGTGGAGTCCCGTTTTGCGGTACGCCACACCCCTCCCGATGAACAGGACCCCCGTTTTCCTCCGTTTTGCGATATGCCACACCCCTCCCGATCAACAGGACCCCGTTTCCACCGTAGGAGGTCCAAGAGATGTCCGTTTTCTCTGTTTTGTGGTACGCCAGACCCCTCCCGATGAACAGGATCCCATTTCATCCGTTGCCGGTTGAACACAAGGCCGTTTTCTCCGTTCTGCGATACTCCAGGCCTCGTTTCCATCAGTTGTTCCGTCCAAGCCGATTGGCTCCCGATGAACACGACGACGCATTCCGTTCTGACCCAGCCGGTTACCTCCCCATGATCACGACAACGACACAGCTTCTCCGTTCCGACCCAGCCATGTACACGAGCCCGGGCCGTACGTATGCGCGAGTAGGCGTTTGAGACCCCGCTCGTATGTACGTACGTGGCCGTATTTACTTTCTTGCACCCTGGCCGCTGTACATACATGTACATGCTACGTGCGCGCCTCTACTACCACACGTGCGTGCCTCTACATCGACCAATATGTACATACACGTTCGCGACCAGAATGACAACGCTACGTACGCTTCGACCAGGTGGGTCCCGACTGTCACGCACTTCCTTGCATGCGAAGATGTAGCTGGTGGGTCCCATCAGTCAGGGGGGAAACATTTTTTTGCTAAATACGATGGCTCGTCCAGTGGGTCCCTACTGTCAGGTGGAGGAATCATTATTTTCTGCGTAATAAGGAGGCACTTCTTTGCTATGGCCGTAGACCCAGCTGTCAGCCTCTCCACGTACAGTACTCTTCTAATGGAAGTCGTTCCTTGACCACGTTGACCATGCTGCACCGAGAGCACCAGGGCGGTGGATGATGACGAGGCCTAGGAAGGGGACGACGTGGAGCCGGGGAAGACGCGGCAGTGGTTGCCCACGCGGAGAGGAGTACAAGGGTTCACTGGTTCGACTGCGGTGTGAGGCTGCCGTCGCCGCAGAATAACAGGGGGTGTGGGTGAGTAGAGGGATGGCCAGGCCGGCGGTGGAAGTAGTAGGGGGCGGTGAGGCCTCCGCGGCATCACAGACGGCCACGGGAGGCAGGAGCACACGGCATGATCGGCGCTGGGTTGGGTGGCTGGAGCAAGAAGACCAGAGGTTGAAGAAGCACTACAGTCGTTGGATGAACATCGTATGGTCAATGGAGCTAGAATCGTTCATATTCACTAAGTTGACAAAGCCCTCCGTCCCCGTCAACTTAGTAGGCCCAAAAGTCAGCCTCCCACTATGGTGGGTCCCAGCTAGCAGGCGGGGTTTTCATTTTTTTGTGCGTAATAAGGAGGCACTTCCTTGCGTGCGAAGATATAACTGGTGGGTCCGACCTGTCAGCGGGGAGAACGTTTTTTTTCACGAAATATAGAGAGCCTTCCGGTGGGTCCCAGCTGTCAGGTGGAGGAATCATTATTTTGTGTGTAATAAGGAGGCATTTCCTTGCGTGCGGCCGTGGACCCAGCTATCAGCCTCTCCACGCACGGTCTACTTCCGATGGATGTCATTCGTTGACCATGTTGACCACTCCGCGCCGAGCGCATCCAAGGTGGTGGACGACGGCGAGGCCCCGGACAGCAACGAGCCGGAGATGGGAAGACGTGGGAGTAGAGTCGCAGACGGAGAGGTGTACGATGGTTAACTGGTTCTGGTGCGGTGTGTTTTGCCAGTAGGTGGAGAAGAACAGGAGGTGTGGAGGGATGGAGGGATGTCCTGGCCAACGGTGGGGTGGCGCTTCACAGTGAAGTGTGCTAAGCAGAGCTGCTAGCAGCAGGAGGCGGGAGCATGTGGTCCCGGCGGCGCTGGAGGAAGAAGACGAGAGATTGAAGATGGTTGCTGGTCGTTGGATGTAAATCCAACGGCTAACGATATCAGAATCATTTGTTGACTAAGTTGACAATGACTTGCGTTGGCTTCAACCTATTGGCCCACATTTCAGCCTCCGAAAAGGTGGCACATATTCAACCCTTTTTTTTTCAGAATTTACAGTCAATTTAATCTCTTTTTTTGGAATTACAGTCCATTTGCTGGGCTGGGTGAACAAATAATGTAGCGTCCATGCAGCCCATTTATTTTTTTCCTAAAAAATTACAGGCCATTTGCACTTTCTCGAAATACACGATTTTGTTGGGCTGATTCTAATTATAATGTTGGGTTGGGCGCAACAATGTTATCAAAAAATAAACAGGGACCGAACATTTTGTTATAAATATATTTAAATAATAAGTGATTTATTATTACATTGGTCCTTAAATATTACCAAGCTTTTGTACACAATCACTAGGATTTTCGTTGTCAAAAAAATCCAAGATTTTATTGTTAAGAAATTATTTTTATAAGTTAATAAGATGTGGGATATTGTTTTCTTACATATGTAAGTATCTGTTAAATATATGATGACAATAACAATCATATATAATAACATATAAAATAATTTAAATATATATAATATAGTTAGAAGGGAAACATAAGTTGGACTAGGTGTTCCTATTATTATATAGAAAAATAGAATAGACCTCTGCGTTTTCTTAAAAAAATACATAGATTGGGCTGAACGCCGATGTTTCAAGAAAGATAAAACCTTGGATGGGAGGTCCATAGGCCGGTCGATACATGACGACCCTTAAAAAAATACAAACCGGCATGTCGTGGGCTGCGCATGTTAAAAATGAAAGCCTAGACGGGGCAGCCCAGAACCCAACTGATACTTGCTGCCCCAGTGATAATAAATGATACCTGCCAGCTCACCGGCTTCGTTGTGAATTTATTTCCTATAGTAACTACGTTGAAGCACCTAAAAAATGTAACTATGTTGACAAACCCGTGGGCCCCAACGTCAGTATAGCATTAGGAGGAAGTATTTTTTTTGATGAGGCACTTGCTTGCGTACGACCATAGACCTGGTGGGTCCCCGCTGTCCGCCTCTCCACGTACAGTCTCTCCAGATTCCTCTTGTTTGTTAAGCATGTTCACAACGGCAGACAGCGGTGCTACGGCGAGTGCACAAAGGCGCAGGAGGAGATCGGACCACCTGAGGCAGTGCCTTATTTGTAACGTAAGTACTAAATTAGCCCAGTGGCCAAGTGACACTACCCGACAGCTGTTCCGCCCGGGTTCGATTCCACCTGATGCAGGGAAAATATCTCCAAATTGTTTGACTCTACCATTATTGACATGTGGGTCCCCATTGTCATCTACGCACACCACGTCCAACACTTGCCAAAACTTCATCCCTCATTTTCTCTGTTTTTCGCACACTCGACATTGTGTGGGCATTTTGAAAATAGCATACCTTTTTGACTGTGCATCATATGAAGATGTGCTATGCATGAATGTTGACTAGCATGATGTTAACTGGCTGGTAGTTCCATTTTTGACCATGAATAAAACTTCCAACATGATTTTAACCCTGTTTGAAAAGGCCGTGTTAATATAAATGCTCTTACTCTGAAAGTTGCAGTTTCTTATCTCAAATTGAACTTGCAGTTTCTTATCTGAAACTGAAACTTGCAGTTTCTTCTCTGAGAATCACATTGTCTGCACTTTTATACTCCTATGAAACTACATTTTTAAGTGCTAAAAATAGATCTCTAGAATTCATAAAATACTTCATATGCTCAATACTGCAAGTCTTAAATTCAAAAGACATTCATATCTGAAAGTACTCTCAAAATACACAACACAAAAGACAATTCACAACCTGCATATACTAAAAACCCTAAGCTCCTCCTGAGAATTCACAACCTGCAAATACTAAAAACCCTAAGCTCCTCCTAAGAATTCACAACCTGCCCGACTATTGGGCTGGGGGGGGGGGGCAGTCCCCTCCTATTCCTTGGCGGCAGACAGCCGTCCCATGAGACGATGTGAACGGCGAGGGAGAGGATGGCGGGGAAGCGTCGTCGGGCCACTTGCTTTTCTCCTCTTGCAGTTGGGTTCGGTCGACGAAGACTCCACCGACTCGCTCTGGCACGACACCCTCACAAACGGCACCCTGTAGATGCTCGATCCTTCAATCTCTGGTGGATGCTCCATTTGGGATCAATACTCCCACCACCGCTCCCTCACGATCGGATTTGGTGAATCTGTTTGCTCCATGGCCCAGAGGAGCAGCTCTGTGTACTCCCGCGCGACTCCCTTCGAGAGTATCGCTGCCTTTTCGCTTTGTTGCAGATATTTGGCCATGGATGTCACCGTCGCCGCTAGTTGGTCCTTGTTGTCAAACCAAGACTGTATCTCCAACATCCTAGCTAGCTTCACAGGGTCGCCGTCTGTGATCCTCACGTATCGGTTGTACTCCTCCATCGATCTACTTCTCCACAGTACCTTCACTCGCCGGCGTTGGTTTTTGAATGGAAGAGGAGAGGAGCAGTTGCTAGTTTTGGATTAGAATGGGAGAGGAGCGATGCTGGTTTTGGATTGGAACAGGAGAGGAGGGGCGGTGGTTTTGAAATGGAAGAGGAGAGGAGCGGCGCTGGATTTAGATTGGAACAGGAGAGGAGCGGCGGTGGTTTAAGAGGAGAGGAGCGGCGCTGTTCTTGGAAGTATTTTTGTTTTGCGTATTTTGGTTCAAAGTTTGACCATGTACTGTATTTGACAAGCAAAATGTGAATGCATGTCACCAAAAATTGTATCGTTTGGTTCATATCTGAATGTACTTTCAAATTATATTATTTTTTCCAACGTATAACATATATTTATTTGTGAAAATCACGGTCAATTATGACCTAGAATAAAAGGGGACTAGTTAATGTGGGGTTGCTTTCTTAATTGAAGGGTAAATTGATTTTGATTTTGATCCAGTCACAGCGCGCCGGCCCTCTCGTCCAATCCTAAATCGCTGCCGCACACTCCTCTCCCTCTTCTCCATTGCAAAACCACCTCCTCTCCTCTCCATCATCTCCATTCCAAAACTACTGCCTCGCCTCTCCCTCTTCTCCATTGCAAAACCACCTCCTCTCTCCCCGGACGAGGATCCCCTGCCGTAGCCCATCCTGCCATTGAGACACTGACACATGGGTCCCACCAAGCGCGGGGCCCACCTGTCAGTGATCGAAAGGCAGGGAAACGTCTCCTCTCCATCATCTCCATTCCAAAACCACCGCCTCGCCTCTCCATCTTCTCCATTGCAAAACCACCCCCTCTCCTCTCCATCATCTCCATTCCAAAACCACCATCTCGCCTCTCCCTCTTCTCTATTGCAAGACCACCGTCTCTCCTCCCATCTTCCAAAGCTAGCATCGGACCACTCAGAAGGACATCTATGGAGAGGATGCAACAGCGAATCAGGCAGATCACCGGCGGCGACCAGGAAAAGTTAGACAGGTTGAAGGAGATCCTTACTTGGTTTGACAATGAGTGGGAAATTTCGAGGACGGTGAGGGCCATGTGGCAATGTATGCGAAAGAGCGAGACAACGGCGATGTACTCCTCGGCGGCAGTCACGCCGCAGTCCTTCGAGTTCACGAGTATCTCCTCTGGGTGATGGAGCAGACAGATTCGCCCGAGGTGAAAGTCAGGCGGAGGTGGTGGGCGTACAGGTCGAAGGTTGAGCACCCAGAGGATAACGAATCGATTGAGTACGGTGTGTCGTTCGTGAGGGTGCAGAGCCAGCCGGAGCCACATGAGTATTCGTTCTACCACCGCAAGAGGAGGCCGGATGGCGCGATGTCGCTTCCCCGCCGTTCTCCACGGTTCCCTTGAAGCTCGCCTTGTTTCAACGGCGTCAGTAGGGTTTAAGGTAAGCTTCGCACTAACCTAATCTTCTATCTGCTCATGCTTACAATCAGTGTGACAACTAATAAAAATCATGCTTACAATCAGTTTCCTAAAATAGCTCTGGACCTTTGGGTCAAAGTTGTGACACTGTGTACAAATAAATAAAAATAGATTGGTGCTTCTTTCAGAAAAGAGTACTCCCTAGAAAACTGCCAATATAAGCTACTAGTATTTGGTTAGAGGATTTGCCGCCGAGAAAGATCCGTCCAGAGCGCCACACATCCCACTGGTGGTGGTGGATGCCAATGCTTAGATGGAGCAGGGTTGGTGTCGGTAATTTTTACTTGGCACCTCGCACTCTGCATATATGTCGGTTCCATCCGTACATTTGTGTAGTTCCACCAAAATGCAACTGAATAACCCTGTTTGCACAGACAATGAAAAATCGTGATTACATTATAGTGGCACTAGTTGATGAAACATACACTAATAAATAGAAGAAAATATTGCGACAGTATCATAGTATGCCGTGCTGCGAGGGCGAGATGGGCCCTGTGACGCCTCATACGATACGCCTCATACTGGAAATCAACCCAAGTCTCCCCGATACACCTTCTGCCAGTGATGAACATCAGTGTACAACGGTAGTACAAGGAGGGGCCTTGAGATATTCCAATCTCTATTTTTGTGCAGATCAACTAAAATTAAGCACCCCAGTTTGCAAAAACGCTTAAACATTAACAATGGGACTAGTTGATGAAACATATACTAACAAATAGAAGCATTTACTTTATCTACATTGGAAATGAAATGATAGAGAGGACACTCACTCTATTTTAATTGTATTAGTACTTCATTTTATCAGTGGCACTAGGGTCGAGCAGGTGGCAAACGAGGTGTACCTGCATCGCTGTTACGTCTCCAACGTATCTATAATTTTTTATTGTTCCATGCTGTTATATTATCTGTTTTGGATGTTTAATGGGCTTTAATATGCTCTTTTATATTATTTTGGGACTAACCTATTAACCGAAGGCCCAGTGCCAGTTTCTGTTTTTTTGCCTATTTCAGTGTTTTGCAGAAAAGGAATACCAAACGGAATGAAACCTTCGCGATGATCTTTCTTGGAACAAACGCAATCCAGAAGACTTGGAGTTGAAGTCTGGAACTCCGCGAGGCGGCCACGAGGCAGGAGGGCGCACCCAGGGGGGTAGGTGCGCCCCCACCCTCGTGGGCCCCATAGAGCTCCACCGACGTACTTCTTTCACCTATATATGCTATTATACCCTAAAAACACCAAGGGGAGCCACGAAACCACTTTTCCACCGCCGCAACCTTATGTACCCGTGAGATCCCATCTTGGGGCCTTTTTCGGCAATCTGCCGGAGGGGGAATCGATCACGGAGGGCTTCTACATCAACACCATAGCCTCTCCGGTGATGTGTGAGTAGTTTACCACAGACCTTCGGGTCCATAGTCATTAGCTAGATGTCTTCTTCTATCTTTTTGGTTCTCAATACAAAGTTCTCCTCCATGTTCTTGGAGATCTATTCGATGTAATACTCTTTTGCGGTGTGTTTGTCGAGATCCGTTGAATTGTGGATTTATGATAAAGATTATCTATGAATAATATTTGGTTCTTCTCTGAATTCTTATATGCATGATTTGATATCTTTGCAAGTCTCTTCGAATTACCGGTTTAGTTTGGCCTACTAGATTGATCTTTCTTGCAATGGGTGAAGTGCTTAACTTTGGGTTCAATCTTGTGGTGTCCTTTCCCAGTGACAGTAGGGGCAACAAGGCACGTATTGTATTGTTGCCATCAAGGATAACAAGATGGGGTTTATATCATATTGCATGAGTTTATCCCTCTACATCATGTCATCTTGCTTAAAGTGTTACTCTGTTCTTATGAACTTAATACTCTAGATGCATGCTGGATAGCGGTCGATGTGTGGAGTAATAGTAGTATATGCAGAATCATTTCGGTCTACTGGACACGGACGTGATGCCCATATTCATGATCATTGCCTAGATATTCTCATAACTATGCACTTTTCTATCAATTGCTCGGCAGTAATTTGTTCACCCACCGTAGTATATGGTATCTTGAGAGAAGCCACTAGTGAAACCTATGGCCCCCGGGTCTCTTTCTTATTATATTGCATCTCTTTTATTTACATCACATCTCCTTTTACTATTTTGCAATCTTTACTTTCCAATCTATACAACAAAAATACCAAAAATATTTATCTTACTATCTTTATTAGATCTCACATTTGCGAGTGACCGTGAAGGGATTGACAGCCCCTTTATCGCGTTGGTTGCAAGGTTCTTGATTGTTTGTGCAGGTACTAGGTGACTTGTGTGTTATCTCCTACTGGATTGATACCTTGGTTCTCAAAAACTGAGGGAAATGCTTACGCTACTTTGCTGCATCACCCTTTCCTCTTCAAGGGAAAACCAACGCATGCTCAAGAGGTAGCAAGAAGGATTTTTGGCGCCGTTGCTGGGGAGGTTTACGCCAAGTCAAGTCAAGATTTGATCTACCGTCAACTTGTCGATTTGTAGCGCCGTTGCCGGGGAGATCTACGCCAAGTCAAGACATACCAAGTACCCATCACAAACTCTTCTCCCTCGCATTACATTATTTGCCATTCGCCTCTCGTTTTCCTCTCCCCCACTTCTAAAACAAATTTCGAAAACCTTTGCCTTTTCTTCGCCCTTCTTCTGTTTGTCCTTTTGTTTGCTCGTGTTGCCATGTGCCCTATATTTGCTTGCTAAAAAACTATTGTTATGGATCCTCATCCTCTTGCTAATCTTTTTAAAAGATCCAATTATTATGAACCAATTGCTAGTGAGTTTTGTGCACTAGATTATCTTTATAAGCTTTTGCTTGAAGTTCGTGATCTGAAAATTGTGATGAAGTGTTGAAAGAAGAAACTATTGAAGTGATTCACGATAACTCCTTGAATGGAAAGCATGATTGAAATGATATTATTATAAATTCTATTAATGTCAATTGTGTTAATGATATGCAAAACCCTAAGCTTGGGGATGCTAGTTTTGCTATGTCCACTACTTGTTGCAATGATCATGATTGGGGTGATTCTTCTTACAATCTTGAAAATTTATTTAAGCCCCATGATGAATATGAGATTGATAATAATGTTTGCAATAATACTGAAAGTGGGTATGGAAGAGTGTCAACATTAGATCCCACATATTTGGATGATGTTCAATCTTATGAAGTTTTTGATTAAAGTGGGTTTGGAGAGGTCATGACTTTAGTTAATGTTAATCCCACTATTTTGGAAGAGTGTCAACTTTGCATGCATGTGGATCGTGTTGAAAATAATTTATGTGATAGCTATTTTGTTGAATTTTCTTATGATCGCACATGTAATTATTATGAGAGAGGAAAATATGGTTGTAGAAATTTTTATCTTACTAAATTACCTCTCGTCATGTTGAGATTGCTATCATCTCTTTCTTCTTCCTTGCATATGATAATTTTTGCTTGCTATGATAATTTGTTTGCTTATAAAATGCCTATGCATAGGAATTATGTTGTACTTAGATGTGTTTATCACGTGTTTTATGATTCTCTCTTTGTGCTTCAATTCTTGTCTTTCATGTGAGCATCATTAAAATTATCAATGTCTAGCTAGGGGCGTTAAACGATAGCGCTTGTTGGGAGGCAACCCAATTTTATTTTTGTTCTTTGCTTTTTGTTCCTTTTTAGTAATAAATAATTCATCTATCCTCTTTTTAGATGTGTTTTTATGTTTTAAATAGTGTTTGTGCCAAGTAGAACCTTTGGGAAGACTTGGGTGAAGTCTTTGCGATCTTGCTGTAAAAAACAGAAACTTTAGCGCTCATATTATATGCCATTTTTACTGGAGAGTGCTTTTAGGTTGATTCTTTTTGCATATGATTAATAGACAAATTACTCATGTCCACATATTTATTTCAGAATTTTTGGAGTTCCATAAGTATTCGTTTGATATAGATTGCTACAGACTTTTCTGTTTTGTGTGTGTTGTTTGCTTATTTTAATGAATCTATGGGTAGTATCGGGGGGGGGGGGGTATGAACCATAGATAAGTAGGAATACAGTAGGTTTAACACCAATAAAAATAAAGAATGAGTTCATTCCAGTACCTTAAAGTGGTGGTTTTTTCTTATACTAACGGAGCTCATGAGATTTTCTGTTTAAGTTTTGTGTTGTGAAGTTTTCAAGTTTTGGGTAAAGATTTGATGGATTTTGGAATAAGGAGTGGCAAGAGCCTAAGCTTGGGGATGACCAAGGCACCCCAAGGTAAAATTCATGTACAACCAAAAGCCTAAGCTTGGGGATGCCCCGGAAGGCATCCCCTCTTTCGTCTTCGTCTATCGGTAACTTTACTTGAGGCTATATTTTTATTCACCACATGATATGTGGTTTGCTTGGAGCGTCTTGTATGATTTGAGTCTTTGCTTTTTAGTTTACCACAATCATCCTTTCTGTACACACCTTTTGGAGAGACACACATGAATCGGAATTTATTAGAATACTCTATGTGCTTCACTTATATCTTTTGAGCTAGATAACTTTGCTCTAGTGCTTCACTTATATCTTTTTTAGAGCATGGTGGTGGTTTTATTTTATAGAAAATACTGATATCTCATGCTTCACTTATATTATTTTGAAAGTCTTTTAGAACAGCATGGTAATTTTCTTTGGCTATAAAGTTAGTCCTAATATGATGAGCATCCAAGATGGGTATAATAAAAGCTATCACGTAAAGTGCATTGAGTACTATGAGAAGTTTGATTCCTTACGATTGTTTTGAGATATGAAGATGGTGATATTAGAGTCATGCTAGTTGTGTAGTTGTGAATTTGAGAGATACATGTGTTAAAGTTTGTGATTCCCTTAGCATGCACGTATGGTGAACCGTTATGTGATGAAGTCAGAGCATGATTTATTTATTGATTGTATTCCTTATGAGTGGTGGTCGGGGACGAGCGATGGTCTTTTCCTACCAATCTATCCCCCTGGGAGCATGCGCGTAGCACTTTGTTTCGATAACTAATAGATTTTTGCAATAAGTATGTGAGTTCTTTATGACTAATGTTGAGTCCATGGATTATACGCACTCTCACCCTTCCACCATTGCCAGCCTCTCTAATACTGCGCACCTTTCGCCGGTATCATACACCCACCATATACCTTCCTCAAAACAGCCACCATACCTACCTATTTTGGCACTTCCATAGCCATTCCGAGATATATTGTCATGCAACTTTCCACCGTTCCATTTATTATGACACGCTCCACCATTGTCATATTGCTTTGCATGATCATGTAGTTGACATCGTATTTGTGGCAAAGCCACCGTTCATGATTTTCATACATGTCACTCTTGATTCATTGCACATCCCGGTACACCGCCGGAGGCATTCACATAGAGTCATGTTTTGTTCTAAGTATTGAGTTGTAATTCTTGAGTTGTAAGTAAATAAAAGTGTGATGATCATCATTATTAGAGCATTGTCCCAGTGAGGAAAGGATGATGGAGACTATGATTCCCACACAAGTCGGGATGAGACTCCGGGCGAAAAAAAAGAGGCCATAGAAAAAGAGAAAGGCCCAAATAAAGAAGAGAGAAAAAGAGAGAAGGGACAATGCTACTATCCTTTTGCCACACTTGTGCTTCAAAGTAGCACCATGATCTTCATGATAGAGAGTCTCCTATGTTGTCACTTTTATACTAGTGGGAATTTTTGAAGAAAATATGCCCTAGAGGCAATAATAAAGTTATTATTTATTTCCTTATTTCATGATAAATGTTTATTATTCATGCTAGAATTGTATTAACCGGAAACATAATACATGTGTGAATACATAGACAAACATAGTGTCACTAGTATGCCTCTACTTGACTAGCTCGTTAATCAAAGATGGTTAAGTTTCCTAACCATAGACATGAGTTGTCATTTGATTAACGGGATCACATCATTAGGATAATGATGTGATTGACTTGACCCATTCCGTTAGCTTAGCACTTGATCGTTTAGTATGTTGCTATTGCTTTCTTCATGACTTATACATGTTCCTATGACTATGAGATTTTGCAACTCCCGTTTACCGGAGGAACACTTTGTGTGCTACCAAACGTCACAACGTAGCTGGGTGATTATAAAGGTGCTCTACAGGTGTCTCTGAAGGTACTTGTTGAGTTGGCGTATTTCGAGATTAGGATTTGTCACTTCGATTATCGGAGAGGTATCTCTGGGCCCTCTCGGTAATGTACATCACTATAAGCCTTGCAAGCAATGTGACTAATGAGTTAGTTACGGGATGATGCATTACGAAACGAGTAAAGGGACTTGCCAGTAACAAGATTGAACTAGGTATTGAGATACCAACGATCGAATCTCGGGCAAGTAACATACCAATGACAAAGGGAACAACGTATGTTGTTATGCGGTTTGACCAATAAAGATCTTCGTAGAATATGTGGGAGCCAATATGAGCATCCAGGTTCAGCTATTGGTTATTGACCAGAGACGTGTCTCGGTCATGTCTACATAGTTCTCGAACCCGTAGGGTCCGCACGCTTAACATTCGGTGACGATTTGTATTATGAGTTTATGTGTTTTGATGTACCTAAGGTAGGCCGGAGTCCCGGATCAGATCGGGGACATGACGAGGAGTCTCGAAATGGTCGAGACTTAAAGATCGATATATTGGACGACTATATTCGGACATCGGAAAGGTTCCGAGTGATTCGGGTATTTTTTGGAGTACCGCAGAGTTACGGGTATTCGCCGGCGAGTATATGGGCCTTATTGGGCTTTAGGGGAAAGAGAGAGGGGAGGCTGCCCCCCCAAGGCTTAGTCTGAATTGGACTAGGGGGAGGGGCGGCGCCCCCTCCTTCCTTCTCTTCTCTTTTCCCTTTCCTTCTCTCCTACTCCTACTACTTGGAAGGGCTCCTAGTTCTACTAGGAAAGGGGGAATCCTACTCCCGGTGGGAGTAGGACTCCCCTAGGGCGCGCCATAGAGAGGGCCAGCCCTCCCCCCTCCACTCCTTTATATACGGGGAGAGGGGCACCCCTTGGAGACACAACAATTGATCTCTTGATCTCTTAGCCGTGTGCGGTGCCCCCTCCACCATGATCCACCTCGATAATATCGTAGCGGTGCTTAGGCGAAGCCCTGCGTTGGTAGAACATCATCATCGTCACCACGCCGTCGTGCTGACGAAAACTCTCCCTCAACACTCAGCTAGATCGGAGTTCGAGGGACGTCATCGAGCTGAATGTGTGCTGAACTCGGAGGTGCCGTGCGTTTGGTACTTGATCGGTCGGATCGTGAAGACGTACGACTACATCAAACGCGTTGTGCTAACGCTTCCGCTTTCGGTCTACGAGGGTACGCGGACAACACTCTCCCCTCTCGTTGCTATACATCACCATGATCCTGTGTGTGCGTAGGAATTTTTTTGAAATTACTACGTTCCCCAACAATTTTACATTACAAAACTTGGCTTGTATATTCCAGTGATGGGCTTCCTTAAATTACCCTAGGTCTTCGCGAGCAAGCAAGTTGGATGCACACCCACTTAGTTTCTTTTGTTGATCTTTCATACACTTATAGCTCTAGTGCATCCGTTGCATGGCAATCCCTACTCACCACATTGATATCTATTGATGGGCATCTCCATAGCCCATTGATACGCCTAGTTGATGTGAGACTATCTTCTCCTTTTTGTCTTCTCCACAACCACCATTCTATTCCACCTATAGTTCTATGTCCATGGCTCACGCTCATGTATTGCGTGAAGATTGAAAAAGTTTGAGAACATCAAAAGTATGAAACAATTGCTTGGCTTGTCATCGGGGTTGTGCATGATTTAAATATTTTGTGTGATGAGCATAGCCAGACTATATGATTTTGTAGGGATAACTTTCTTTGGCCATGTTATTTTGAGAAGACATGATTGCTTTATTAGTATGCTTGAAGTATTATTGTTTTTATGTCAATATTAAACTTTTGTTTTGAATCTTATGGATCTGAACATTCATGCCACAATAAAGAGAATTATACTGAAAATTATGTTAGGTAGCATTCCACATCAAAAATTCTGTTTTTATCATTTACCTACTCGAGGACGAGCAGGAATTAAGCTTGGGGATGCTTGATACGTCTCCAACGTATCTATATTTTTTTATTGTTCCATGCTATTGTATTATTTGTTTTGGATATTTGATGGGCTTTAATATGCTCTTTTATATTATTTTTGGGACTAACCTATTAACCGAAGGCCCAGTGCCAGTTTTTGTTTTTTTGCCTATTTCAGTGTTTTGCAGAAAAGGAATACCAAACGGAATCCAAACGGAATGAAACCTTTGGGATGATCTTTCTTGGAACAAACGCAATCCAGAAGACTTGGTTGAAGTCTTGAACTCCGTGAGGCGGCCACGGGGCAGGAGGGCGTGCCCAGGGGGGTAGGCGCGCCCCCACCCTCGTGGGCCCCACGGAGCTCCACCGACGTACTTCTTTCGCTTATATATACTCTTATACCCTAAAAACATCAGGGGAGCCACAAAACCACTTTTCCACCGCCACAACCTTCTGTACCCGTGAGATCCCATCTTGGGAACTTTTTTGGCGATCTGCCGGAGGGGGAATCGATCACAGAGGGCTTCTACATGAACACCATAGCCTCTCCGATGATGTGTGAGTAGTTTACCACAGACCTTTGGGTCCATAGTCATTAGCTATATGTCTTCTTCTCTCTTTTTGGTTCTCAATACAAAGTTCTACTTGATGTTCTTGGAGATCTATTCGATATAATACTCTTTTGCGGTGTGTTTTGCCGAGATTCGACGAATTGTGGATTTATGATAAAAATTATCTATGAATAATATTTGGTTCTTCTCTGAATTCTTATATGCATGAATCGATATCTTTGCAAGTCTCTTCAAATTATCGGTTTAGTTTGGCCTACTAGATTGATCTTTCTTGCAATGGGAGAAGTGCTTAGCTTTGGGTTCAATCTTGCGGTGTCCTTTCCCAGTGACAGTAGGGGCAGCAAGGCACATGTTGTATTGTTGCCATCAAGGATAAAAATATGGTGTTTATATCATGTTGCTTGAGTTTATCCCTCTACATCATGTCATCTTACTTAATGTGTTACTCTGTTCTTATGAACTTAATACTCTAGATGCATGCCAGATAGCGGTCGATGTGTGGAGTAATAGTAGTAGATGCAGAATCGTTTCGGTCTACTTGACACGGACGTGATGCCTATATTCATGATCATTGCCTAGATATTCTCATAACTATGCGCTTTTCTATCAATTGCTCGGCAGTAATTTGTTCACCCACCGTAATATATGTTATCTTGAGAGAAGCCACTAGTGAAACCTATGGCCCCGGGGTCTCTTTCTTATTATATTGCATCTCTTTTATTTACATCACATCTCCTTTTACTATTTTGCAATCTTTACTTTCCAATCTATACAACAAAAATACCAAAAATATTTATCTTACTATCTTTATTAGATCTCACATTTGCGAGTGACCGTGAAGGGATTGACAACCCCTTTATCGCGTTGGTTGCAAGGTTCTTGATTGTTTGTGCAGGTACTAGGTGACTTGCGTGTTATCTCCTACTAGATTGATACCTTGGTTCTCAAAAACTGAGGGAAATACTTACGCTACTTTGCTGCATCACCCTTTCCTCTTCAAGGGAAAACCAACGCATGCTCAAGAGGCAGCAGTCGCAAGGATGGAGGCGGGGGGTGCTTAGACTGGGATGCTGAAGCTGGCTTTATCTTCCCCCTGATGTTTCTGTGGTAGCATTTGGGCTGTAATCCAAACTTGGTCGAGCTGGTGCTGCGTCCCCCTACCTGCCTAGCTTATGTGGCAAACTTGTCTCCTGCTAGTACTCAGTCCGATCTAGTAGTAGTTGCATAACTGCCCGTTTACACTGAGATGTTGTCGGATAATGGCTCTATGGTAGGGTTTTTTAATGAAATCGTTGGAAACCCCCTCTTTCAATATATATAAAAAATCAGTGGCACTAGCGGTGCCAAAACATTGCCTCAAATTAATAGTGCCACTAGATTAAGGTGCAAAATAATAACATTACTGCTTTATCATGGCAGTGCCAAAACAGTAGCACAAGAGCACACTCAACATGCATGATCTTTGGCAAACAGTCAGACCAAAAAGGAACATACCTCGTGATGGGAACAATATCTGCAGTCAACGCCATCGTAGAAGGGATGACACCAGTCACCAACATGGATGATTCAATTCATGGGACCTTTTGGTGCAGTTCACCTAAAATGAAGCAATGTCCCATTAGCTAGCAACTTCTTCTTCATTTTTGTGTTAAGTAAAAGGCTCCAGCCCCGGTTCCATTTCCATTAGAAAACGAAACCCACAGAGCTTCTTCTTCATTAGTTGCAATAAGATTGAGCAACATCAAGGTTGGTTGTGAAGCTCCTGGAATGTTCATCTATAATTTGGATATCATTTGTGCAGTTCAACTAAGATCAAGCGTGAAAGGTATGTCTCTGTTTGCACAAAAAAGGTGGAAAGGAGGGTGACAAACAAGTGATGAAACATACATCAAATGAAAAGAAGCATGTTCCTTATCTGAATGGCAATCCTACAAGGACAGTAGCAATTTCTAAAGCAGCAACATTGCTAGATATTAGTGTGGGCATTAGGATTAACTATGACAACCGCTAAATGCGACATTACTTTAATGGTGCCACCGCTTCATTTTACCAGCAACATTACATTAACAGCTGCTATAGAGTCGGTATTTGGGCACGAGAGAGTAGGCGGACTAGGACAGTTGCATTTCTAACAAAAAGAAGCAACTTATCTTAATGGGAAATTTAGCAGGACATGAAAAAAGTGCCATTGATTCATATTACTGGAGGCATTACATTGAAAACAACATTGGTTTAACGTGTCCTTAGTTTTAACAGTGTGACTGCTACATTTTACCAGTGGCATTACATAAGTGTGGCTCGGTACAACAAACATCAGAACTGGATATCTGGGTTGGTCCCATTTTTGTTCGGTATAGCCACCTTATATTGTGTGAGGCTAGCAAAATCTAGTGTTGGATTTACTCGGTTGACTTGTCCCCCAGTCCCCACTTTCTTTCCTTTTTCAACCAATAGATCGGGTTTATATTGAGTTTGTACTATGTTTCCCTTTATGTCCCTATTAGACCAAGAGACCAGTTGGATAGCCAGTCTCTGCTACTTTTCGCCCCCATTATTTCCTCTTTTGACCAAGTCCTAGATTCAGGTAACAGATCTTCCCCCACCCCACCCCTTTCTTCCTTGTTTGAACCAAGTAGTACTAGATTCGAGTGCATGAACTACTTTTACCTCTTAACGGTCAAAATTTAGGTGGCTTTCGAACAGCCGATCGATCCTATCTACAAGGGGGCCTGGGAAATAGTAAAAGATACAAATGCAGCGAGGTCAGGAGCTCGGGAAGTAGAGCAAGGTCGGTTTTGAAGGAAGTTATACCTGAGGGTCGCCGGGATGTCGCTAGGTGGGTGGTGGGAGGCCAGATCTGCCCACACTACGGCAGCGAGAAAGAAGGGGTCGGAGGCCCTCCCTAGCCAGCGGTGCTTGGAGAGAATGACAAGGCACGCTGATCGAGACGCGCCGACAGTGGGTAAGAGCCGTCGCCGAGGATGACCGCGTGAACGTTGCACCTTCTCACCTTCCCCGGCGGAGAGGACCCGACTAGATCTATGACCAGCGGTGAGCAGAGAGAGAGTGTGGCCACCGCTATCGTGTTTAGATCTTGAGAGGACGAGACAGTGTGAAGAGAGCAACACTAGCAAGCAAGCGTGGAGGCTCCTGCTTATATAGTGGAGTACTAGTTTTCTTTTGTCTACCGGAGCTGGCTTGACCTCGTCTGTAACATCCCAAATCTTCAATTTGGAATGTTTTACAATTATAGCTAAGCATCTATGCATTTTGTTTGAATTGAGTGGCATTTGGAAATTTCAGAGGCATTTGAGTTTTATTTGAATTTGAATTTGATTTTGGCAATTGAAATTTATTTCAGAAGTACCTGACAAATACTTGAGAAAAAGTATGAGAGGAGTAAACATGACACTCCAAAGAAAAATGTCGAAAGAAAATATTGCCAAAAAGTTTGAATTCAAATTTGATTTTATTCGGAATCTACAAAAATGTTTTTTATTTAGTTTCTGTTTTGCCTCTGGAAAAATGTTCACGATGTAGGATTTGTTTTTCTGATTTTATTGATATATATATGTCCTATATAAAAATATTATAGTTTCTCTTATTTTAGTTTTTTTCTCTGACTTAAAAAAAGGCAAAAAGTCCCCCCCGAGCTAGCCAGGCCGACGGCCCAGCTAGCGAGGCCGCAGCCCAGCCAGCGCCGAGCCGCCAGCCCAGCGTAGCGCCGCACCCGAATCCCCTCCCGACCGGTCGCCCGCTCGCTCTCCTCTCTCCCTCTCTCACCGACGCGCCGTCCCCACCTCTTCTCTTTCCCCTCGCACACGCCATGCCGCGCCAGAGCGCGTTCGACGCCGCTGCCGCGTCCGGATTACACGGGATCACGATCCCGAGTCGCCCCCTCCCTCAAGACTTTGTCCTATAAATAGCCCTACCTCTCCTCCGTCGAATCCCCCTAAAACCCTAGCCCAAAACCCACCGCAGCTCACGCCCTCCTCCTTTGGATCTCGCCGCAGCCGCCTCAGTTCATCGCCGCCTCCACCGCCGATGAGCACGCTCTGCCCTTCCAAGCTACACCACCCGAACCACCGGTTCCCCGCGCACCTTGCTGACATCATCTCCCTGTCCAGGATCCCCCGACGCCGTCGCCCCGAGCTCGTCCACCGCCCGCCGGAGCAGGAGCTCACCCGAGCTCGCACCGACCGCCTCCGTCGTTCCCGAGCTCCACTGACTCCATCCTCGATCTTCCCTCGAGCTGCCGCACCCGCCCGACGACTCCGCCGCCGCCCCGGACCACCGGAGCACCCTCGCCACCGTCACCCGAGCCGCCGTCGTCCATCGTCGCCGCTGTAAGCCACCGGACCCCCCTCCACCGTTAGATCTCGCATGTACGGCTTAGATTAGATCCGCGAAGGGTTAGGTTATTTTCAATAGATCGGTTTAGTTTACGGTTTATCTCCGGTTTAGTTCGGTTAGGGTAGACCGGCCCGATCGGTTGTTTTAATATTAACCTGTACGCGTATTAGCCTATTCAACGCATGCGCGTTGTTTAGTTTCCGAACGCTCACTGTTTCGGCCCGTTAGCGCGTTAGTTTGTTTTATTTATTTATTTTTCGTTTCTGTTTTTAACAGAATAGTTTCAGTTTTGTAAAATCCGTAACTTTTAGGTTATCCAATATTTTTAGTTGATTCTTTCTGATCTAGTTTGCAAATTTCCTATAGTTTCTGGATAAAATAGATTCGACCATGTTTTAGTTTTTAAAAATTGTTTTATATTAGTTTTATTCATATTAGTTTTTCTGCCATAAATTGAGTTAGGATTATTATTTTTTAGTGATTCTTTTTGCTACTGCTTAGTTTTGACCATGCCTAGCATTAGGAACTTGTTTGGGTGTTTTAGATTTAATGAAAAAAATAGTTTAGTCGAAATCAAGTTTTTCTTGTTTATTTTAGCTAGCTACTGTTTTCCTACTGTTCTAGTTAGTAAATTATTTTATTTTTTATTATGTTATAGTTTATTTTAGATTAGTTTCTGTAGCTACAGAGGATGAACTTTTATTTACGGTAGAATAATTTTTTTATTTTATTTTCTTTGCTAGGATTGTTTTAGGCATAATATGAGTTCTATAATAGCTTTTAATATGATTCATTTTGCTCCTAGTTTATATGATGTTTTCCCTTCTGTTAGTTAGCCTAAACCAATGCTTAGGTTCTGTTAAGAAAAGTTTTAGTTGTGTAAAACTATTTCTTAGTTGTTGCTTGTTATGATGAAAACCTTGATTTGCTTTCTCTGAGTTTTTCTTTGGTTTTGGTTTGATTGTTTTGTGTGATTTATGTTAGCATGCTGTTATGTTAAGTGATTGTATGTTTGTATGCTTATATGATTATTGTTTGCTTTGATAGAATTTCCGGAGTGCGAAGCTTGCTATCTCGAGTCGCTAGCTTTCGAAGACCGTCAACCAGGCAAGTCATTTGATCATGTTTTACAATACCTATGATTTTGTTGCATTAGAATTATGCCTCCCCACCATGCATGCAGTAGGAGAATTTTAAGTTATGTTCTTGAGTAGTATCATGAGGTAGGATGATCCCAATTCCCCTTACCATTGCCCGGGACGATGTAGTTTATTTTGCTATGCTCGTAGACGGGTTTGGTTGAGAGATTCATAAGGGAGATGTGAGAGTCAAGATGATACAACCCCATGACTTCAAGCTCAAGATGGACTTCAAATTCACTACTGGGTGGAGGATGGTTGACGGGCACCCTGGAGAAACCAGCGGATGGCCGGGATGCATGGAGAAGCGCCATGACATCTTGTGGAAAGCTTCACCCAGCCACGAAGAGATGGATGGATACACCTTGACCGGAAGCTTACCTGTGCAGCCGCAAGCCATTATGGGCTCTGGCTGGGTTGACCCTAGGTGTGACTCTGGACGGACGGTGCCAACAGATGTAGAAGAACGGTAGGACATGGATGGGCATCGGCAGTGCCGAGAGAAACTCTATGGAAGACCCTGTTTCGTTCGTCCCGTCTTCAAACACCAGGCAGTGCGAGGACATAAAGGAGGGAACGATTCTTGCGGGTAAAGTGCACAAGACTCTGCAGAGTAACAACCTAATCGATTAGCCGTGTCCCCGGTTACGGACAAACGAGCCTCTGGAAATTGGAGTATTTCGGAAATCTCAACACCGAACATAATAAATTAATTGATGGGTTATTTAATAATTGGGAATGAGACATTGGTTGGCGGAACCATCTCAATAACAACCAACATTTTGTAGTAATTGCAAGCAAGTCCTTTGTCATAGGGAAAAATTGGCTTTTTCGCAAAAACATAAAACTCAGAGCCCCATAGCCAAATTGCATATAGTGTTAGCATTATTATTGTTGTTTTCTCCATGACTTGCCGGCATATTCAAAATGCTGACCTACACGGCTGCAACGTCTTATGTTGCAGAGGAGTTTTCCGACCAGGAGTGAGGCTACGATCCACGCTTGGCGATTGCCCTATGGAGTCGGATGGACTCGCTATTCGTCTACGCTTCCGCAGCTTTATTTAGTTTATTTCTCATGAGTTGGCCTTCGGCCGAATTTATTCTATTGTAATAAAGACTCGATATGAGAATCGTGTAATAAATTCAGGTGTGATTGAACTTTGAATCTTTGCATCAATGTACTGTGTGTGCCAGCATGATCTTGGGATGGTACAACTACACAGAGACTTGACCGATTTTGGGTCGGGTCATTACAGAGATGGTATTCAGAGCACACGCTGACCGTAGGACGTAACCCCTAGGATCGGAAAACCATAGGAAGAGACTATTTTATTTCATGTCCTTATCATTCCGTAATTCTCCCCTGTTCATTTCTGACTTCTCTCCGATTTTCAACATTCTAGATGGCCGTCAAGTTCATCCCAGTTCTGCTCCCGGAGTTTTGCCAGCCAGATGAGACAATGCTTTTTGGCAGGAGGCTGGTCCAGATCAGCAAGGAATTGAAGATTGCTCTGCCGTCTATCACCGGGACCCCTATCATGGCATTTCCAGAAGACCGTCGCTATAGGATTAAGGTGCACATACCAGGGAGGACTTTCAGAAGTCTCTCGGCGCCCGTTGACTTCAGGTTCACTGCTCCCACTTGGATCCTCGGGAGAGACATAGCAGTTCATAGTGCACTTGGACGCATCCAGGAGGAATACAGGGTCGAGCTTGTTGGATCAGACCACACCATGATTTCTCGCAGGACTGCAGATGGAGAGATCATCCGCACCATATATGGCGACTCCGTTCGCTCATATGTCCAAGACTTGGAGGCTCACATCAGGGCTCTAGAGGTTCAGATGCGCAGGAGCTTGAAGACGGTCCAAAAGTTGCATCTTCGTGAAATTGAACTGGAGGATGCAGCACGTGAAGCCCACTATGAGCATGAGGATGAAGTCAAGGATTTCATGGAGAGAGTCGACAAGCTGAAGATGGATGTTGCCGCATTAGAGGAGAAGATGGACCTGGGAGAAGACCTTTTTCCGAGTGGAGATGATGGACCCCTCGTGAGCAATGACCAGGATTATGAAGAGAGCTCCACCGAAGGAAGCCGCAAGAGGAGGCGCCGCACCAGGGGACGACGCACCAGAGGACGCTGCACCGGAGGACACAAGGATAATTGATGAAGACATTTAGTCGACCGCCATGTTATTTTATTTTATTTTATTTTCCGTCGATCAGTTAGGCCGTTATTTCGATTAGTCGTGAGATTTTGTAATCCGAGATTGAACCTTGTTTGAGATGAATGAATAAATGATTGGTGTGATTATGATTGTGCATTCATATGGGTAGTGCTATTTTCTCATTAGACCCTTGTTCTATTCTAATTTCTCATCCACTCCAAAACACCAGATGCCTCCGAGACGTGACCCCGGTTCCAACTTTCCGCCGGAGCTCACCCAGCTGATCCAGCAGCAAAATGCCCTGATGCAGATACTCATCCAGAATCAGAACAACAACAACAACAACAACAACAATCCACCGCCACCACCCCCTGTTGACAACTTGACCCGCTTCCTAAGGCTGAATCCGCCAGTGTTCTCTAGCAACACTGAGCCGATTGTGGCCGATGATTGGCTCCGCAAAGTCGGAAGGGAGTTAGCCACTGCTGGATGCACAGATGCAGAGAAGGTGCGCTTTGCCGCACATCAGCTTGATGGACCTGCAGCCTCTTGGTGGGAGAACTACACCGCCACTTATTCCATCGCCACCATCACGTGGGATCAGTTCCATCAGGCTTTCCGCACCGCTCATGTCTCAGCTGGAGCCATGAGTCTGAAGAAGCGTGAGTTCCGCAACTTACGCCAGGGGAACCGTACTATGGGGCAGTACGTGGATGAGTTCAGCAAGTTAGCCCGCTATGCCCCAGATGATGTGGCCACAGATGCCGCAAAGCAGGAGAAGTTTCTCGGGGGACTCAATGATGAGCTGGGAATGCAGCTAATGGTGGCTAACTTCAACAACTACCAGGAGCTGGTAGACAAGGCCACCATACTTGAAGGCAAGCAGCAGCAGATTGATAGCCGCAAGCGGAAATATGGCCAGGGAAAGTACAACTCCGGAGCTCAGCAGAAGCCCCGCTATGCCCCATACTCGGGAGGACATACCCATCACACCCATGGAGGACATAATCATGGAGGACATAACCATGGAGGAAATGGGAACAACCGCAACCACGGCAACAACTACAAGTCAGGCAATGGAGGCAATGGCAACCAGCACCGTCCCGCTCCGGCTCCGAAGGATCTGAGTCATATCACCTGTTTCAAGTGCCAGAAAACAGGACACTATGCCACCGACTGCCCGGAAGCCAGGCAGAGGAATGGAAACGGCAACGGCAATGGAAGCTCAGCAAAGAAGCCCAATCCTTTTCCTCGGGCTCAGGTGAACCACATCGACGTGGAGGACGTCTATGATCAGCCAGAAACTATGGTTGGTAAGTTTTTATTAAATTCACGTCCAGTATTGGTACTCTTTGATTCCGATGCAACGCATTCATTCATATCAAGGGTAGTTGTGGAAAAGTATGGGTTGCCCACTAGAACCCTTAGAACCCCGCTTCAGGTCACTTCCCCAGGAGGAGAGATGACGGCAGGCTTAGGCTGTCATTCGACCCTCAGCATCGGAAATCATGATTTTCCCGCAGACCTCATAGTACTGGAATCCCAGAGTTTGGATGTAATCCTAGGCATGGATTGGTTGACCAAGTTTGAAGGAAACATCGACTGTGCCCGCAAGACGATTTTGCTCACCACCCCGGAGCAGAAAAGGATCAAGTATGTATCCAGACGCACCCCGACGAAGCATCAGGTGAATTCCCTCACGGGAGTTGTTCAGGAGGAAGTGCCCGTAGTGCAAGATTTTCCTGATGTATTTCTGGAGGAATTACCAGGAATGCCACCGGACAGAGACATTGAATTTCTGATTGAGTTATTGCCCGGCACAACCCCAATATCCAAGAGACCTTATCGGATGCCCCCAAATGATTTGGAAGAGATCAAGAAGCAAATCAAGGAATTATTGGAGAAGGGATATATTCAGCCAAGCTCGTCACCTTGGGGAGCCCCAGTTCTTTTGGTAGAGAAGAAGGATGGAACCCTGAGAATGGTTGTGGATTATTGTTCATTGAACGACGTGACCATCAAGAACAAGTACCCTCTGCCGATGATTAACGATTTTTTTGATCAGCTAGTTGGAGCCAAGGTATTCTCCAAGATCGATCTTCGATCAGGGTATCATCATTTGAAGATTCGTGAACAGGATATACCCAAAACAGCTTTCACCACCAGGTATGGTTTATATGAGTATACCGTCATGTCATTTGGATTGACTAATGCCCCTGCATACTTCATGAATTTGATGAACAAGGTATTTATGGAATATCTGGACAAGTTTGTCGTGGTGTTCATCGATGATATATTGATTTTCTCCAAGAGCGAGGAAGAGCATAAGGAACATTTGCGTCTAGTTCTGGAGAAACTCCGAGAACATCAGTTGTATGCCAAGTTCAGCAAATATGAATTTTGGCTGAAGGAAGTCGGATTCCTCGGACATGTTATTTCAGGAGAAGGAATAGCAGTCGACCCCACCAAGGTTGTATCAGTCACCGATTGGCAGTCACCCACCTCAGTCAAGGAGATCCACAGTTTTCTCGGACTCGCAGGATATTATCGGAGGTTTATTGAGAACTTCTCGAAGATTGCAAAGCCCATGACTGAGCTGTTGAAGAAGGACACCAAGTACATTTGGACCGAGGATTGTGAAGCCAGTTTCCAGGAATTGAAGAAACGTTTGGTTACAGCCCCAGTGCTGATTTTGCCAAGCATACACAAGGATTACCAGGTATATTGTGATGCTTCTCGTCAAGGACTCGGAGGAGTACTCATGCAGGAAGGAAAAGTTGTAGCTTATACCTCCAGACAGCTACGACCTCACGAGATGAATTATGCCACACATGATTTGGAGTTAGCAGCCGTAGTGCACGCACTCAAGACCTGGAGGCATTTCCTTATCGGAAACAGTTGTGATGTTTACACGGATCATAAGAGCTTGAAATACATTTTCACGTAGAAGGAGTTAAACCTCAGACAGAGGAGATGGCTAGAGTTGATCAAGGACTATGACATGAGATTGCATTACCACCCAGGGAAGGCTAATGTTGTAGCAGATGCCTTGAGCCGTAAAAGCTATGTGAACACCCTCATAGCTGGAGGATTACCTCAGGAATTAGCCGACGATCTCGGAGAACTCCGACTGGAGATAGTACCAAGAGGATATGTCGCCACCCTGGATATTCAGTCCACTTTGACCGAAAGAATCCGGCAAGCCCAGAAGACGGACAAGGAAATTGCAGAGATAAAGTAAAAGATGAATAACGGAAAGGCTAAAGGTTTTCGTGAAGATGAGCACGGAACTTTATGGTTTGAGAATCACATCTATGTGCCCATTGACCCAGAGGTCAGGAAGTTAATTCTTCAGGAGGCCCATGATTCACCGTACTCGATTCACCCAGGAAACACCAAGATGTATCTGGATTTGAAGGAAAGTTTCTGGTGGACAGGTATGAAGAAGGATATTGCCGAGTACGTAGCAGTATGCGATGTTTGTCAGCGAGTAAAGGCGGAACATCAGAAGCCGGCAGGGTTACTTCAACCTCTGCCAATTCCCGAGTGGAAATGGGAGAAACTTGGAATGGATTTTATCACAGGATTACCCAGGACCCGTTCAGGTTATGATTCCATCTGGGTAGTGGTTGATCGCTTGACCAAGGTAGCATATTTCATTCCCGTGAAGACTACATATACCAGCGCTAAGTTAGCCAAGATATACATGACCAGGATCGTATGTCTGCATGGAGTTCCGAGGAGTATCGTGTCAGATAGAGGAACGCAATTTACCTCAAAGTTTTGGAATTAGTTGCATGAAACTTTGGGTACGAGGCTGGAGTTCAGTACAGCTTTTCATCCGCAGACAGATGGACAGACGGAGAGAGTCAACCAGATTCTGGAGGACATGTTGAGAGCCTGTGCGCTAGACTATGGGTCTAGCTGGGATGATAATTTTCCATACGCAGAGTTCTCGTACAATAACAGTTATCAGACCAGTCTGAAGATGGCCCCTTTCAAAGCTCTATATGGAAGGAGGTGCAGAACACCATTGTTGTGGGATGGTGTTGGAGACCGAAATCTTTTTGGTTCCGATCTTATCAGAGACTCCGAAGAGAAGGTCAAGCTGATTCAAGATAGACTCAAGGTAGCTCAATCGAGGCAGAAGAGTGATGCCGACAATAAACGCAAGGAAGTAACATACGAAGCGGGAGATCGAGCATATCTTCGTGTGTCCCCACTTCGTGGAATCAAGAGGTTCGGTGTTAAAGGAAAGTTAGCACCACGATTCATTGGCCCCTACAAAATCCTCGAACATCGTGGAGAAGTTGCTTACAAACTGGAATTGCCGACAGGATTGTCCGGAGTCCATGATGTCTTTCATGTTTCTCAGCTGAAGAAATGCCATGCTGAGATGGCTGATATTCCTTTGAGAGACACAGTGCCCCTAGAGGCCATACAACTCGACAGTGATCTGACTTATGAGGAGAAACCCGTCAGAATTCTCGAGACTGTGAACAGAGTCACCCACAACAAGATCATCAAGTTTTGCAAGGTTCTGTGGAGTAATCATTCCAAGGAGGAAGCCACCTGGGAGCGAGAAGAAGATCTCCGCCGAGACCACGCGCACCTATTTGCTAGCTAACCCGAATCTCGAGGGCGAGATTCATCTTAAGGTGGGTAGGTTTGTAACATCCCAAATCTTCAATTTGGAATGTTTTACAATTATAGCTAAGCATCTATGCATTTTGTTTGAATTGAGTGGCATTTGGAAATTTCAGAGGCATTTGAGTTTTATTTGAATTTGAATTTGATTTTGGCAATTGAAATTTATTTCAAAAGTACCTGACAAATACTTGAGAAAAAGTATGAGAGGAGTAAACATGACACTCCAAAGAAAAATGTCGGAAGAAAATATTGCCAAAAAGTTTGAATTCAAATTTGATTTTATTCGGAATCTCCAAAAATGTTTTTTATTTAGTTTCTGTTTTGCCTCTGGAAAAATGTTCACGCTGTAGGATTTGTTTTCCTGATTTTATTGATATATATATATGTCCTATATAAAAATATTATAGTTTCTCTTATTTTAGTTTTTTTCTCTAACTTAAAAAAGAGGCAAAAAGTCCCGCCCCCCCGAGCTGGCCAGGCCGACGGCCCAGCTAGCGAGGCCGCAGCCCAGCCAGCGCCGAGCCGCCAGCCCAGCGTAGCGCCGCACCCGAATCCCCTCCCGACCGGTCGCCCGCTCGCTCTCCTCTCTCCCTCTCTCACCGACGCGCCGGCCCCACCTCTTCTCTTTCCCCTCGCACACGCCATGCCGCGCCAGAGCGCGTTCGACGCCGCTGCCGCGTCCGGATTACACGGGATCACGATCCCGAGTCGCCCCCTCCCTCAAGAGTTTGTCCTATAAATAGCCCTACATCTCCTCCGTCGAATCCCCCTAAAACCCTAGCCCAAAACCCACCGCAGCTCACGCCCTCCTCCTTTGGATCTCGCCGCAGCCGCCTCAGTTCATCGCCGCCTCCACCGCCGGTGAGCACGCTCTACCCTTCCAAGCTACACCACCCGAACCACCGGTTCCCCGCGCACCTTGCTGACATCATCTCCCTGTCCAGGAGCCCCCGACGCCGCTGTAAGCCACCGGACCCCCCTCCACCGTTAGATCTCGCATGTACGGCTTAGATTAGATCCATGAAGGGTTAGGTTATTTTCAATATATCGGTTTAGTTTACGGTTTATTTCCGGTTTAGTTCGGTTTAGGGTAGACCGGCCCGATCGGTTGTTTTAATATTAACCCGTACGCGTATTAGCCTATTCAACGCATGCGCGTTGTTTAGTTTCCGAACGCTCACTGTTTCAGCCCGTTAGCGCGTTAGTTTGTTTTATTTATTTATTTTTCGTTTCTGTTTTTAACAGAATAGTTTCAGTTTTGTAAAATCCGTATCTTTTAGGTTATTTAATATTTTTAGTTAATTCTTTTTGATCTAGTTTGCAAATTTCCTATAGTTTCTGGATAAAATAGATTCGACCATGTTTTAGTTTTTAAAAATTGTTTTATATTAGTTTTATTCAGATTAGTTTTTCTGCCATAAATTGAGTTAGAATTATTATTTTTTAGTGATTCTTTTTGCTACTGCTTAATTTTGACCATGCCTAGCATTAGGAACTTGTTTGGGTGTTTTAGATTTAATGAAAAAAATAGTTTAGTCGAAATCAAGTTTTTCTTGTTTATTTTAGCTAGCTACTGTTTTCCTACTGTTCTAGTTAGTAAATTATTTTATTTTTTATTATGTTATAGTTTATTTTAGATTAGTTTCTGTAGCTACAGAGGATGAACTTTTATTTACGGTATAATAAAATTTTTATTTTATTTTCTTTGCTAGGATTGTTTTAGGCATAATATGAGTTCTATAATAGCTTTTAATATGATTCTTTTTGCTCCTAGTTTATATGATGTTTTCCCTTCTGTTAGTTAGCCAAAACCAATGCTTAGGTTCTGTTAAGAAAAGTTTTAGTTGTGTAAAACTATTTCTTAGTTGTTGCTTGTTATGATGAAAACCTTGATTTGCTTTCTCTGAGTTTTTCTTTGGTTTTGATTTGATTGTTTTGTGTGATTTATGTTAGCATGCTGTTATGTTAAGTGATTGTATGTTTGTATGCTTATATGATTATTGTTTGCTTCGATAGAATTTCCGGAGTGCGAAGCTTGCTATCTCGAGTCGCTAGCTTTCGAAGACCGTCAACCAGGCAAGTCATTTGATCATGTTTTACAATACCTATGATTTTGTTGCATTAGAATTATGCCTCCCCACCATGCATGCAGTAGGAGAATTTTAAGTTATGTTCTTGAGTAGTATCATGAGGTAGGATGAACCCAATTCCCCTTACCATTGCCCGGGACGATGTAGTTTATTTTGCTATGCTCGTAGACGGGGTTGGTTGAGAGATTCATAAGGGAGATGTGAGAGTCAAGATGATACAACCCCATGACTTCAAGCTCAAGATGGACTTCAAATTCACTACTGGGTGGAGGACGGTTGACGGGCACCCTGGAGAAACCAGCGGATGGCCGGGATGCATGGAGAAGCGCCATGACATCTTGCGGAAAGCTTCACCCAGCCACGAAGAGACGGATGGATACACCTTGACCGGAAGCTTACCTGTGCAGCCGCAAGCCATTATGGGCTCTCGCTGGGTTGACCCTAGGCGTGACTCTGGACGGACGGTGCCAGCAGATGTAGAAGAACGGTAGGACATGGATGGGCACCGGCAGTGCCCAGAGAAACTCTACGGAAGACCCTGTTTCGTTCGTCCCGTCTTCAAACACCAGGCAGTGCGAGGACATAAAGGAGGGAACGATTCTTGCGGGTAAAGTGCACAAGACTCTGCAGAGTAACAACCTAATCGATTAGCCGTGTCCCCGGTTACGGACAAACGAGCCTCTGGAAATTGGAGTATTTCGGAAATCTCAACATCGAACATAATAAATTAATTGATGGGTTATTTAATAATTGGGAATGAGACATTGGTTGGCGGAACCATCTCAATAACAACCAACATTTTGTAGTAATTGCAAGCAAGTCCTTTGTCATAGGGAAAAATTGGCTTTTTCGCAAAAACATAAAACTTAGAGACCCACAACCAAATTGCATATAGTGTTAGCATTATTATTGTTGTTTTCTCCATGACTTGCCGGCATATTCAAAATGCTGACCTACACGGCTGCAACGTCTTATGTTGCAGAGGAGTTTTCCGACCAATAGTGAGGCTACGGTCCACGCTTGGCGATTGCCCTATGGAGTCGGATGGACTCGCTATTCGTCTACGCTTCCGCAGCTTTATTTAGTTTATTTCTCATGAGTTGGCCTTCGGCCAAATTTATTCTATTGTAATAAAGACTCGATATGAGAATCGTGTAATAAATTCAGGTGTGATTGAACTTTGAATCTTTGCATCAATGTACTGTGTGTGCCAGCATGATCTTGGGATGGTACAACTACACAAAGACTTGACCGATTTTGGGTCGGGTCGTTACAGAGATGGTATTCGGAGCACACGCTGACCGTAGGACGTAACCCCTAGGATCGGAAAACCATAGGAAGAGACTATTTTATTTCATGTCCTTATCATTCCGTAATTCTCCCCTGTTCATTTCTGACTTCTCTCCGATTTTCAACATTCTAGATGGCCGTCAAGTTCATCCCAGTTCTACTCCCGGAGTTTTGCCAGCCAGATGAGACAATGCTTTTTGGCAGGAGGCTGGTCCAGATCACCAAGGAATTGAAGATTGCTCTGCCGTCTATCACCGGGACCCCTATCATGGCATTTCCAGAAGACCGTCGCTATAGGATTAAGGTGCACATACCAGGGAGGACTTTCGAAAGTCTCTCGGCGCCCGTTGACTTCAGGTTCACTGCTCCCACTTGGATCCTCGGGAGAGACATAGCAGTTCATAGTGCACTTGGATGTATCCAGGAGGAATACAGGGTCGAGCTCGTTGGATCAGACCACACCATGATTTCTCGCAGGACTGCAGATGGAGAGATCATCCGCACCATAGATGACGACTCCGTTCGCTCATATGTCCAAGACTTGGAGGCTCACATCAGGGCTCTAGAGGTTCAGATGCTCAGGAGCTTGAAGATGGTCCAAAAGTTGCATCTTCGTGAAATTGAACTGGAGGATGCAGCACGTGAAGCCCACTATGAGCATGAGGATGAAGTCAAGGATTTCATGGAGAGAGTCGACAAGCTGAAGATGGATGTTGCCGCATTAGAGGAGAAGATGGACCTGGGAGAAGACCTTTTTCCGAGTGGAGATGATGGACCCCTCGTGAGCAATGACCAGGATTATGAAGAGAGCTCCACCGAAGGAAGCCGCAAGAGGAGGCGCCGCACCAGGGGACGACGCACCAGAGGACGCCGCACCGGAGGACGCAAGGAGAATTGATGAAGACATTTAGTCGACCGCCATGTTATTTCATTTTATTTTTTTTCCGTCGATCAGTTAGGCCGTTATTTCGATTAGTCGTGAGATTTTGTAATCCGAGATTGAACCTTGTTTGAGATGAATGAATAAATGATTGGTGTGATTATGATTGTGCATTCATATGGGTAGTGCTATTTTCTCATTAGACCCTTGTTCTATTCTAATTTCTCATCCACTCCAAAACACAAGATGCCTCCGAGACGTGACCCCGGTTCCAACTTTCCGCCGGAGCTCACCCAGCTGATCCAGCAGCAGAATGCCCTGATGCAGATACTCATCCAGAATCAGAACAACAACAACAACAACAACAACAATCCACCGCCACCACCCCTTGTTGACAACTTGACCCGCTTCCTAAGGCTGAATCCGCCAGTGTTCTCTATCAGCACTGAGCCGATTATGGTCGGTTCTCGATTGCGGTCCCACATGTGTGTGCAAGCGCAATATGACGCGCATACCATTCGGAGAGCGGCGTGCCAGACCAACCGACCGTTTGGGGTGCCACGCGAACGCGACGGGCATGCTGTATACTCCGTACATGTGTACCACCATTTTCTTGAGGCTTTGCTCCATGGCGCAATTCATGTATACAATATTAGTATACTGTACTATTTAAAAGTCGAGGGCGGGGATTTTCCGCGTGGTAGGCGGGGCGGTTCCGCCTAGTCGGTTCGACAGAGACGCGAGAAGATGAGGTAGTAGGCTGCTGCAAACATAGGGTTGTGTGATTTGACAGCGAGTTACTGCTGGATAGGTGGGGAACCGTGATTTGACTTGCCATTTTTATCATTTTAACTGCGGCGCTACGACCGGCGTGAGTCTCCTGATTCCTGACCACTTCCATGGTATACAGGTGCCTCTCCCAATGCTCCACCATGTAGAGGTTGGCTCTTGCATGAGAGCCCACTCCTCCACTTTTTTCCTTGCCTCTTTCCTCCACATATGCAAAAATGCCATGTAAGCGGACTTATAGCCCACTATTGTACTTGCTCGTACAGGTGCTAAGCCTGCCACATAGGCATAAAGTCTGATATGGCAAGTTAAGTACTCCTCCGTCTAGGTGTGCAAGTCATCTTACGGAAACCAAATAATCCCAAAACACTTAGGCGCGATGCAGTAACTTCTACTCCCTCTTTTCCTGTTTATAAGACTCAAATATGAAATCTCATCAATCAAAGCATTTTGTGAGTATCTCGTACTTTAGAAAATTACCCCAATTAAACTCATGCATTAAATTGGATTAATTGCAGTGCATGCATGCTTGGCCACTAGATAAGTAGAAACATTACATGCATTGGTGTGTTCCTTTTTAACTCTTACATGCAAAGATTTAATGTGTCTCGGAAACTAAAAATGAGATGGAGATGAGCCCTATAAATTTGAAAAACAAAAAAGTTGAGATAAGCCCTATAAACCGGAAAGGAGGGAGTACATCGTTTCTTGTTTCTTGACATATCAACCAATAAGAGATGTGGGGTGTGCATGCTTTTAGTGACTTGATATTACCATTTCATTGGAAGAGGTCACTCCTTGGCAAATGCAATAAATACTACGAAGAAAGAGATAGAGAGAAGTAAAAAAAAATACTCTTATAGGCAACCTTATAGCTAACCTTGTTGTATGAGTGACTAAGTGATGACTATGTATGACATGCCAACATCAGATAGCCTAACACACCGTGTTAAATCTCCAAGGGCGCGACCGGCGAGCGAGGCGACGGTCGTGGTAGGCGCGACCATGATATGGGCTGCTGGCAGCCCTTGGATCTGAGATCGAACGGTCGCATGCTAAGTTGCTGAAAATTTGCAGAATAACCCTCCATGATAGGATATTCACCCATAGGTCTAGAATCACGCCATGCAACCGTTCGATCTCAGATCCAAGGGCTCTCGGAAGCCCGTATCATGGGAGAATGGAAAGCTTCGTATCACCTGTAATTTTCCCAACGCTTGACATGACATCGAAAGCCATTTAATTGGGCGTCGAGTAGACATGACATCTAATTGGGCTCCCATAGTACTGTGCATGAATCCATTTATCCAGCAGGCAAGCCACTACCCTGCCATTCGCACGCCCCACTCAACATTTTTACAAAAACCACTGGCAGTTCACTCCTACTCATCGCTGGACGTCCTTCAACATTACGACAGTTTGCTCCTAGTCGTCCCGTCCTTTCGCATTACGACAGTTCCACTAATCCTAACCCTCCTCCCAAATCCATGGCGTCCCAAATCTCCATGATCAGCGGCGAGTACAAGGTTAGAACCATCACCGGCGATGAGCTCGATGTCATCTACACCCATTCTTCCGCGACAGTGAAAGGATGCCTTGCTCGCTTCAGACGCATGTTCGAAAACTCAAAGGATGAGTGGGTCGCTGGGCTAGATGTTGAGTACACCATAGTCCTGGAAAGCGAGAAGAATCTAAAGGAGGCAGAGAAGAAGAAGCCCGCCGTGATCCAGGTTTGCGTGCATGACTTATGCTTGGTCTACCACATATGCCATGCCGACGTTGAGTGCAAGGAATTTTAGAACTTCCTCAAGGGCGACCGAGTCAAATTCGTTATTGTAGACTTGAGGAACGACAAGGATGTCCTGAATCGGATAGGCCTCATTGTAGGCAACCCCTTCGACCTCCAGAAGAAAGGGCTGGTGCCCTACCATGATCAGCCTTCAATGCTGACCCTGGCAGGAGCCATGGTTCATCCTTCGTACAGTACACTGAAGAAACCTCCGTTCAAGTTTCATCACGCATGGGAGTGGAATGTACTAGATATAGACCACGTCCACTACGCTGCAATGGATGGCTACCTTTGTTTCAATATCTACAAGGGTTGGATGAAGAGCAAGAGCCAAGTGTGCGATTCAAGTAAAGAAGTATCGCCCAAGAGTAAGAGGGACAAGGACAAAGTCGAGCACGTGGACAAGGAGTCCTAGTACGGTGGTAGTGTCGTTGCTCATGGTGGTTCTAATATAATGTCTACCGGATTAGTTGCTTAGTTTAATTTCAGGTGTGCTTAATTTTATTTGAGGGGTGTGTTGTGCTGAGCCCCAACAGAACTATGTTATATTCCTTCTCGTTACTTTAACTCTTCAGTACGTACATACTAGTATTTCTTACAGTTCATCTTTTAGTTGGTATAGTACTATCACTCGTTTCTTCACATTATATACATACAATATATATGGCCAACATCATATGGCCAGCAACTTAGTTGTCAAAGAATTTCAGGGTGCTTAGTTTTATTCGAGGGGTGTGTTGTGCTGGACACCATTATCGTGACTCAAATCTCTTTGGCCATGTTATAATGACATAAGTACCGATGGACCAACATGCCAGCTCTCCCTCTATCTCACTACAATAAAATAAAGTGTGGGGCCTACTTGATCCCAACAGCGTTCTTATTTTCCTATAAAATTATTCGCTTGGTTAGTCCTGACAAGCGGGGCCACACTTATCATTGTGAGAATCGGCTTAATTTTTGTCATATAACATGGTCAATGGATTTGACGTGAAAATAACAATGTCTAATGGCATTTCTGAGCAAACATCTAACTTAATGATGGTATTTTTGAGATATCTAATTGCATTTTTGAGCAGGCATCTCACGGATCGATTGCATTTTTGAGTAGTTGTAACTTCTAATGGCAAAACTGAGTAGTGATACACAACTAGTGGCATAAATAATAAGAATACAAGAATTAAATAGGTATGCTAATTTCTTTAATATAATTTAGCACCCCATTTAAGCACGTACTAGCTTTTTTAATAGTACTATATGCATAATTTGGCGACGAGCGCTCTCTATATGTACCACCTTTTTTCTTTAATTTCATCTGGTTAGTTTTGCTCCATGGCGTAATCCATCGATACTACTACTATACAAAAGTATACATTTTTAAAAGGCTAGAGGGCGGGGCAGTCTAGCTTGGTCGGTTTCAAGAGAGGCGAGGGCCATTGTGATTTGATGGCTCATTATTGCTGGAAGGCGGGGCCTTGTGATTTGACTGCTCGTATAAATGTGCCGACGACCTGCGGAGGAGCAAAGAACCGTGCGGTATACTCAAGTTTTCCACTGGAGTAGTACGACGGAGGAGCACGAAGCACGACAGCCTAGTGCCATATGGCAATAAATAATGATCTAATTTGCTAGTCATCTCATTGTTAGCATTGTTCTATTCATGCCTCGCAGAGAACGTGACACGTGCGGCGAAACACCCAAAGAAAAAGAAGAAACACATGAGCAAAAGAAGAAGGAAGATTATCACCCCCCCAAAAGAAGGAAGACGCACAAACAAGTCTGGGGCGTTGCTCTCTACTACAAGAAGGGTTGCTGGCCATGGAGTCGTAACTGCTTCTTCATCGCCTCCACGACCTCCATCTCCTTGCACGCCTCCTCCACCATCTTCTTCATTCTGTCCATGACGCGGGATTTCTCGACGCGAGCTTTCATCATCTGTTCCACGGCCGCATTACGTACCTTGACAGCAGCCGGGTGCTCGATGCGGAGCTTCGCTAACTCCTCCTTCTGTTCCATGACGAGGGCCCGCAACATCTTCATTGAGGAACTACTATTCTCATACAGCTTCTTCCAGCCAGCGTTCTCCTCCTTCAGCAGGTCGAGCTCGTGGCAGAGCTTCGCCTTGTCCTCCTGAAGTTGCAGGATTTCGCCGGTCGCCTTCTTCTTCGAGGCAATGCTCTTCTTTAGCAGCATCACCAAGCCGGCGGTCAACTCCCCCTGCTCATTGAGCTCAGCAGGCATGTCGTCGAGGCTCTCCTTCAGCAGCTCCACCAAGCCATGGATGAACTCCTTCTGCTTATTGAGGTGCTTATTGAGCTGATCGGGCATGCCGTCGAGGGATAACGACTCCAGCGCCGCCAGCTCGGCATGTTCGCCTCCGCAGCTAGGGCGCTCCTGGGAGCCATCGCCTGCCCGTGAGAGATCTTTCAGGGTCTCTGCATGGTGGCGAGCCCTCTTTTTTTCCCGCAGCCTTGGTTGCCGCTCCCTTGTTACGAGTAGTTCTTGACCTAGAGATCTGCACACCGACCATGGCAAGGACGGACGAAGAAGAAGGACTTATGAGGAGGAAGGTAGAGTAATTTTCGGTTCGGTAGTTCCCCTTTTTATAACCTAAGTACTAGCACTAGTACTAAAACCTGCATAGTGGGAACACGTTCAGGTTTGGTACGTACTAGTAGGTGTGAGCAGGCTTGCACTTAATTGTAGCACTAGTACTTTGGAATGTGATGGGAACAAGGTAAAGATTAATTGATGGTTTTGGTTTTGAGGCCCGAAACGGCTCCCAATGAGTTTAGTGGAACATAAATTTCAAGTACTCCCTCCATCTCAGTTTACAAGGCTAGCACGTGTATCTAGGTCATCAATGTAACTTATAAAAAATAAATTGTTTAACATAAAAAAATATATCATTAAAAAATAGAATATTTGGAGTTTGTAATGATATATTTTTCGTAATGTATGCCTCTTATTAAGTTGTTCAAATTAACGACCTAGGTACATGTGCAAGACTTGTAAACTGAGATAGAGGGAGTACTGCACTGCTCAAATGTGGTTGCACAAGTCAGTGATGTAACTGGTCGTACATGTCAGACCAAGCCGATGCGTGTCCCTTCGGTGAGACGCGGGTCCGACCGACAGTCTGTTGGTGCGACCGACCGTAAAGTATTATGCGATGGAGACTTCTGGTTGTGGCTTCGGTTGTTTGTCACGACCAAGCATTCTAAAACTAGTGATAAATCAATTACCATATTTTTTCAAACGACCAAGTATTTTCACAGGAATACGATACATATAGATGGAGTGATTGTCAAGGTTGCAAACCGACATGGTGTTGCAAGTTCACTATAACAGCAACCGACTAGGTCACTGCATCGCTAGGGGGGGGGGGAAGGAGGGCAGCTCACCTCGCCTACGATACATGCCCAGCGGCGCCGCCGCAACTGGTCCCGGGATTTGGCTTCTCCTACCGCCCATTTGAATTGTTGCACGGGCTGCTCATGCCATTGCACAGGCATGCGCGTTCTTTCCTCCACAGTTGACTCCGTGAATGTGATCTCTGCCATTAGCCCTAGCTCGAAATCAACATGACGCTGCTAGAAGCTGACATCCCTCAGCATCTCTCCCCTGAGATTGACTTGTGCCTCCGCCTTGTGCTGCGCCAAGCGCAACTCCTTGGAACTTTGCTCCAATCGATGCGACGCTTCCTCGATCCGATTTTCCCTTGCTGCCCACCACCTGAAATGCAGCCCTGGCATGTCCTCCGGTGCCACCGATCTATGATTCCAGAGCAATGGATCCCCTCTAAAACACATGTGGGTTTTGCTCAAAGGCGGCAGTGCTGCGGGCCGCAGCGAGAGGGCAGCCCGCAGGATCCTGGGATCTAAGGGATCCTCCATGGCGGGATCCGGTGGGCGAGGCGGGGAGATGAGCCTAGGCGCTGGGAGAGCCCTACGAGGCTAAGATAAAGATAGTACTACTCCACTCTGTCCATATTTAAATACAAAGGCCACTAACAGTAGCCTGGCAAAAATTGGTCATGCTGCCTGCGTCCTGGTTTATTGCCCTCCTTTTTTGTGCCACTTTTTTATGACATGCATAAATATTATGTTACTTACAAATATGGTCAAAAATTGGCACAAAATATGAATTAGACCAATGGAAGTACTAGCAACCCATGATTTAACTACTCGCATGCGCGCAGTGGAGTAGTAATGTCTTATTTCCGCCCTCACATCCACTCAATTTGCATGCGCTGTATTAATTGACCATCAATGAAGTGAAGGACTTTACACACGTAAAATTATCGCATGGGGTGGATCTTCGTACAAAAATGCGTCCCCCCCGTGTACCCGCGTGTTCGTGCGAGGGAATGAGTGCGTGCGTGGCGTGCGTGCACATCTTCCCTTCGTGCATGTACCATCAGTGTGGCTCAGAGAGGACGAGTACATTCTTCTGGAACAAGCAGCATGTCACTGTGATCAATCCACACAAGGAGGCCGCGACAACGCCTCCACATGTGCCACGTGGCTTCATGAACTGTAAGAGAGACACTGTGTAGCGTGCCATTGGAATTCTAATTTACGTGTTTTGCACATACTCGAAGTACTAGTAAGGTACAAGTGCATTGCACGCATCAGATTTGGCAACCAAATTATGAATAAATACCACACTATAGTATTTAAGCTCTGAGTCATATATGCCTGATGTAGACCTTCGTTTAATTCTTATAGTTCATCTCATTCAAAACAAATTAGTTTTTATAAAAAGCTAGGGCCTCTTTGATTCGTAGGATTTCCAAAACGCGGGAATAGGAAAAACATGGTATTAGAGTGGAATGTCATCTTGAATGCTACAGGATTGTACGAGTGTTTGATTGTGCATAGAAAAATGCAGGATTCTTTCAAAGGGGTTTGAGTGGATGGGATGTTTCTTATGAAATCTAGCGCAAATGAATCCTATGAAAAAATTCCTATGGTTTACAATCCTACGAATCAAACAACCAAGATAGGAAAGGATTAGAATCCTCCAAAAATCTGTTGAGAATCCTTTGAATCAAAGAAGCCCTTAATCTATTTTATGATTCATGGAATTGTGCGTTGTAAAGCATAAAGTAAAAACAAATAATGGCAATTCAACTAGAAAAAAAAGTTTGGGCAGTTATGATACGGAAGATTCTAGAACAAAGGAGAAGCACTTGTGTTTTGAGGTTAGTGCATTATGCTTAAGTTCAACCATGGAGTCTGCTAGATTGTACATGTGGCAAAATCCGATGGGGGGCTAGTAGATAGTGCGAGGGGCCAAGTGGAGGGATACTATGAAGGAGTGCACAAGTGCGAGATCGATATTTAAAGAGAGGGGGCGAGAACGTGCACTGTTGCGCGTAGTGGCAGAGCCATGAAAAATAAATGAGCTAGGGGGCTAAGCATTGCTAATCCTTTACAAGGAGGGCCATTTCATCAACTTAAACCATTTTACCAGCAATTGTCTAATGATCACATTCATATTAGCCTCGATATATAGTGATGTTAGGGGGGGGTGGCAGGGCCCTTGCTGCCCCCTGTCTTCGCCACTATGCGCGCGTCTGAGAGATGAAGCAGAAGGCATGGATGATGAGAGGGGGACGATGGATATATAATTAATGTGTGTGTATTAGCTATGTAATCCTATGTAGAGAGGTATGGATTGATCGATGTGGACGTGGGAAAGAGGGTGAGACCTCACTAGATATATAGATTGATAGGTTTGTGTGGGAAATTGTGAAAGACCTAGCTATATATACACACACATAGAGGAACATCAATCGTTGCGCATGCACGTGAGAGATAAAGAATGCCCGATATGATGGAGATGGGGAGGTGTGTGTGTGCATGCATGCATGGGAGACCGACCTGAAGAAAAAGATTGCATGTGTGCGATGGATAATGTCGACTGGTACTGTGTGTGCATGCATGCACGAGAGAAAGTTAGTGGTACAATTAAAAAAAAAGACGACTGTGTGGGTAAAAAGACTAGGTGAGGTCATAATCAATGTAAAGTTGAATTCAAATATTTGAATAAGAGATCATGATGTTTGAAACCCATGCATGCATGAATATAACTGAGATATGCGCGGTGTGGTTTGGAAACGAGCATGTTGTACTGTATATACATTGAATAAGGTCAGACTGATTTGAATTTGAGATATCGATGGCAGACATCGTCTGGCCACATTGCATCCATGCATGGACACACTATTCTAATTGGAGATGATGGGCGGCTTTCGCATCACATATCTATATATATACCCCTATATATATATTATATTATATATTTTTTATATAGTGTGCGGATAACTTTAACTTTGAAAGATGGTCATTGGATGATAGGCCAATCCGATGGTGCAAAGATGGCAAATTTGAGCACTACTGGCCGTTGGATACCATCTAGATTCCACCAGATTTTGCCACATGTACAATCTAGAAGACTCCATGGTTGAACTTAAGCATAATGCACAAACCTCAAAACACAAGCACTTCTTCTTTATTCTAGAATCTTCCATATCAGAATTGCTCAAATGTTTTCTACATGATTTGCCATTTTTTTACTTTATGCCTTACAACGCACAATTCCATAAATCTTAAAATAGATTAGCTTTCTTATGAAAACTAGTAAGGTACACGTGCATTGCACGCATGAGATTTGGTAACCAAATTATGAAGAAATACCACACTATAGCATGTAAGCTTTAAGATTGATGGAATTGTGCATTGTAAAGCATAAAGTAAAAACAAAAAGTGACAATTCATTTAGAAAAAAAAGTTTGGGCAATCAAGATATGAAAGATTCTAGAGAACAAAGGAGAAGTGCTTGTGTTTTGAGGTTTGTGCATTATGCTTAAGTTCAACCATGGAGTCTTCTAGATTGTACATGTGGCAGAATCTGGTGGAATGTAGATGATATCCAACGGCCAATAGTGCTTGGATTTGCCATCTCTGTACCGTCGGATTGGCTTCATCCAATGACCAACTTTCAAAGTTATTCGCACACTACATAGGGGTATAGACTAGATGATTTTGAATGAAATTAACTATAAGAATTAAACGAACATCTACATCATGCATATATGACTCAAAGCTTACATGCTATAATGTGGTATTTTTTCATAATTTGGTTGCCAAATCTCATGCGTGCAATGCATGTGTACCTTACTAGTCTAAATGGTATTTGTGTGTGTGTTGTGCTTGTTAAACACGTAGTATATCATACATGGTTTAGATTATGAACATCTAACTAGAGCATACATGTACTATGATTTGAATTCAACATAAAATGGATACATATATTTGAATTTGAGATCGTATGTACTTGTAGTTCGTATTTATATAGGAATTTACTTCTCCTATATTCATGTAATGTGTTGTGAAGATAATATTTAGATGGTTGTATAACTAACCCGAGTACAATCCCATTCAAACAGGGAAAATGTACTCAAATTTAGTCCATATTCTAGACAACACACATCGTTTTTTTATTGTTGAGGGAAGTGCAAATTGTTTTGGTACTGTACACGTTATGTTTGTTGTCCCGATTTTTTAGTTCTTTTTGTTATTGTATTTGAATGCATTTCTAGTAATATAGTAAAACGGGACATGGCTCTCTCTAGTGATGAGGTGCGAATTGTCTTTTTTTGTGGTACACGTTAAGCTTGTTCTCCCGAAATTTCAAGCCGCGCCTTGTTATGCCGAAATTTCAAGCTAGTGTCTCTGTCTATCATGCTGCGAAACTCCCGCCTCTTCAACCCGCGCCTTGTTACCCCGAAATATTTAAGATATATCTTTGTTTCGTTGTGCTCCGACAACTCCCTCCATCTCAACCCGCGCCTTGCTATTTCAAAATTACAAGCGCGCGAAAACTCCCACCTCATGTGAAATCCTGACACGCAAAATGCCCGTGATACCCCTGAACCAAAAGAACCGCCTAGCTCAGATCGGTGGGGTACTTTCCCAACTTACCCCACATTTCGGACAAGCACGTCCCTAAGCCATGGTTCCCCACTCCCATCCCATCCGCCCACCCATTAGTACACCGAGGCCGCGAAAACCCACAAAGCCCCACACCCTCCTCCGTCCGCCACCCAGCCGGAGCCTCTTCCCCGACGACGTCGTCCACAGCAACACCTTGACGTCCCTCATCCACCGTACAGGATGAGGATCCGTCATCGATCTCGTCGTCCCGCCGGTTCAGCCACCCCGTCCTCCACCTCCAAGGAGCCACCCCGATGTTCCCCTCGTCTTTTGCGCCACTTCCATTCTCACATCGCCGTCTTCATCTGCACCACCGTAAGAGCACCATCATCACCGTTTCCTCGGATGAAGCTGAGGCCTAATCGACGCCACCAAAGAGGTTGTACACTAATCGCCGCATTTTATTCTCGATTTGATCTCACGATGCTGCCGGTGCTCGGTCCCGAGCCGACACGACACGACTCCATCCATGGCGGCGTCGCCGGCCACTTCCTCCACGATGTCGCTCCCTCGGCGGCGACGTCCACATCGGTAGGAGATGCTGCTACTTTAGCTCTCGCTCGCGCTGCTGCTCTGCTCTTGCTCTCGTTCCCGTGCTTGTTCTGCTCTTGCTATTGCTCTTGCTCTTGCTCGCGCTTCTGCTCTCTCTCTCTCTTGCTGTTGCTTGCGATGCTGCTCGATTTAGCTACACTTCAGTCGACTGAATCGACTTTTGGGTCAGTCGATTTTCAGGGGGTGGGGGGGGCTCGTCGGAGTTAAGGAAGAACCAGCCGCAGCGGGGAGGAGGGCTCGCCGGAGAGGTACCCCACTATCTATCTTAGGGTTTAGGGTGGGGGCGGTGGTCGCCGGCGGTGGTAGCGGTGGCGTGGGGATCGCAGGAGAAAAAGCTCGACACGGGGGGGGGGGGGGGGGCTAGAGAGATGGCCGGGGCGGCGGCGGACCAGCGGTGGGGAGTGGTTTCGGAGCGGGCGGGTCGGCGCACCGCTGGCCGCGGGCGGCGGTTGGCGTTTGTTTGGCCGGTGGTGGCTGGTGGCTCAGGGGGGTGGAGGTTGAAGATGAACTGCAGGCCCTTGATTTCGTATCCAATGGCTGGAAAATCGACTGGCCAAAGATGAAAAAGTCAGTCGAATGACGTGTAGCCTCACCTAATGTTGCTACACGACCAGCTGCACCGGCTCTCGCACGCCCTGCTGCTACTGCTTTTCTGCTACTAGTGCGTTCAGTTTCGACAGCAAAATTCAGTTTCAATAGTTAAGTTCAGTTTCGATAGTTAAATTCAGTTTCAACAGTTAAGTTCAGAGATGAACGGCTGATGTATTTTACATCTAGCACTTTGTGGTTATGTATTTTACGTCATCTGTTGGAGATGCTATTAGAATTCCACTCAGGTTAACGTTGTCTCTCTTGTCTTGCTTCAGCCTCGGCGTCGTACAACTCACCGGAGCTGCTCCAACGATGAAACCCTCCATCACAGCAAGCAGTACCCAAGCCTCCATCTCCAGATGCCTAAGATCTTCTTCCCCTCCTCCGACAGCCAAGTCAGCAGGAGCATCCTCACCGACCAACCCAATCACGCTGAGATTGACATGGCTTCGCTAAAGAGGTTGTACACTTGTTGCATCTCTTTTTTACTCTACATGTTATATGTATTGTCCACTAAGCACACGTAGTAACATGAAATACGATTATTTTATCCTACTATATGACAAGCAGTGAGGTACCAGGCAACTTAGCTATCCATGATGGACTCTCTTGAACGCCATCATTATTTATCTCTGCGCGTTTGAGCTGTGCATTTGTCGATGGGCCTGGGAGTTGAGCTAGTAGGGCAATGGCTTGGGTCCAAAGTAATATAAGTAGCACAAAAACATTTTTTGAGTGTAGGCTTTTCCTTGCTCAAGCCTGCCTACTAGAATCGCCAGTGCTTGAAAGGAAAAGTGAAGGAAAAACATAGGAATTGGAAAGTTTCCTATGGTACTACTATTCATGAATTTGGTTCAACGGAATGGAGCAAAGGAAAACTATAGGATTTGTTCCTTTAGTGTCTCCTTGAAAGAAAAACCGTAGGAATTTTAATTTCCACTTGTCCTCCTTTTCACATTCCTATTCATGAAGCACAAGACTAAGAGATAGTAGCATTATAGCATTATAACCGTACATTTTCTTGTGGTTTGACTTAATCTCACCATGCTTCTTTGCATCCCGTGATCTTCCAATTCTTGTGAATCAAACACCCAGATTGGCAGAAATCCTGTGTTTTTAAATTCTCTATTTTGCATGTGCATTCCTATCCTATTCCTGTCTATTTCCTATCCCTGCATTGTTAGAATCCTCAAATTCAAACAAGCCCTTACACAATTACTTCTATTACAGATATGTGTCAAAGAAAACCTTGTGTGGTTTGTCCTGCTCCTGCTGAACTGTGTTCCACCCCAGCTCAGCTGCTGCAGCGACGAAAGGGTTCACCACAGCAGGGATCCGCTCTCCAGACTGTCTTTCGCTACCTCAGATCTTCTTCCCCGGCGCCGGCAGCCACGACAACTGCATTACTATCATCAACTGAGAAGATGACCTTGAGGACTACACGGGTCCGCAAGAGAGGTCGCACTCTTCCGTGTCTGCTTACGTTATGCATCGCTTAATATGATGACATGCTACTTTATCGTCGTGTTCACCTATTAGACTCTGAGTCAAGTCCAAACTAATGCTGAAACTTGAGTTTTTAAATGGTTGTGGGGTACATATTGGGGCAACAATCAGTACTATCTGTCTACTATCTGGTTAATGTTAGGTCTCTACTATGAGTTTCATGTTGGGTGCAAACAAACATTAAAGGAGCCATTATCTGTATTTTTTAACTAAAGCTATTATCTACCTGCTATCATTGGTTTTGGGTCTATCCACAGTTTTCTACCATCACTCTGGTTTTGTGCATGCACTCCTTACATAATCTCACTATGTTTTATTCCTATGCATGTCAGTTATTGTACACAATGGAACTGAACATATAGAGCAAAAGAGACGAGCCTTGCGTGGCAATAAAATTTCATGCAGACGTCGCTCCATGGTGGACGCAAAGGCAGCCCCCCTCCACCCATTTTGGATCATAATCAACAGGAAGATAAATGTTCTAAGGGGGATTCAGAAGGAGAAGACCACTCCTATTAACCCCCCGAGGTCTTCGCTCTAACTTGGCATGCTGATGTTGGTAATATCATGCATATGGTGCCTTGCATTGCTTACTGTATACATCAAATATGTCATGTGCTTAGTTTATACATGCTTTGTGTCAATGCCATATGTTTAGTTTCTTTATCGTATATGTGAATCATGCAATGCCATCTTGTTTAGCCAGGCATCATATATGTGAATTTTTCAATGCCACCCTGGTTAGCCAGTCATCTTATATGTGAATTATATCATGCCATCATTTTTTATTACGTGTTAAATTTGTCAACAATTTTAGTACATTCAATTACTCTTCCTGTGCATCAGCCATTCGACATGGTCATGGAAAAATCTGAAGTGGAAACAAGGTCTTCAGAGCAGACAATGCTATGTGACGAAGAGCATGTCTTGCTGGTTATGGATAGCTCCTCAGAGGAGGATTCAGAGACAGATGACCAGTCCTATTTCCCCTAGAGGTGCATGCTCTAACTTGGCAGGGTTATGTTGCTCATATCGTGTGTATGGTATCTTGCATTGCTATGTCATTTGCTTAGTTTGACATGCTTTGTGTGAATTCCACCTGTTTAGTGTCTAATTACCATATATGTGAATTATGCAATGCCATCTTGTTGCAAGACATTATATATGTGAATTATGCAATGCTATCTTGTTGCAAGGCATTATATATGTGAATTATGCAATGCTATCTTGTTGCAAGGCATTATATATGTGAATTATGCAATGCCATGCTGTTTAGCCAAGCGTCATATATGTGAATTATATCATGCCATCCTTTTTTTGTATTTCTCATTGCAGTTGTTGACAATGTTTGTATATTCAACTGCTCTCCCTGTGCATCAACCATTTGAATTGGTGATGGAGAAATCTGGAGTGAAAACATGGTCTTCAGAGCAGACAATGCTACTTGTTGAAGCAGGTATCTTGTTGGTTACAGATAGCTCTTCAGAGGTGGATTTAGAGGCAGATGACTAGTCCTATTATCCCCCTGAGGTGTATGCTCAAACTTGGCAGGGTTATACATATCATGCATATGTTGTATTGTGGTGCTTAGTTTTTACATCATATACGCAATAGTGAATGCCATCTCCTTAGTTGGCACATCATATGTGCGATTGCCCTCTGCTCACTTTCTTAGTATATAAATCATATATTTGAATTATATCATGCCAAGATGTTTACATAGACAACATGTATCTGAATTATGGCATGCCAACCCATTTTCTAAAGACATAATATAGTTATACCATCTCATCCTGTTTACATAGTCATCATATCTTGAATTATGTCATTCTATCCGTGAATTATATCATGCCATCATGTTTCCATCGACAGCATGTTTGTGATTTATGGCATGCCAACCACTTTAATAGACACATCGTATAGCTATATCATGTCATCCTGTTTACATAGTCATCATATTTTGAAGTATGTCATTCTATCCTGTTTAGTTAGCCATCGTACATGTGAAATTGTGTCATGCTATCCTGTTTAATTAGCCATCATATATGTGAAATTATGTCATGCTATTCTGTTGGGTTAGACAACATAAATGTGAATTATTTCATGCCCTGTTTTCTTCCCTACTATCCATTGCACTTATCTATCTTACAATGTCTGTACATTCAATTACTTTTCTTGTTTATCAGCCATTTCAATTGGAGGGGGTGATGGCAGTATCTGTGGGAGTAAAAACACGGTCTTCAGATAATATCGTGCTACCTGTTGATGCAGATAGAACCACGTTGTACTTGCCCAAGAACCAGCCCCACCACACATAACCCAGACTCACGCAGATTGTACCCCTACCCAATTGGACAGAGAACCAGCTACACCCCTTCTAACCCTAACCCCAGCAGATAGTAACCCAGTTCCAGTTGACACAATACCGTCTCCACCACATAGCACCCGAACACGAGCAATTAGTAAGGCAACTGCAGTGCCCAAAGCACGAGGACCACCACTCCGAACCCCAAGTCAACGCTTAAAGCAGAAGAAGAATTGTTCTCAAGTCAGGTTGCATAGCTAAAGTTCATACTACTTTGCTCTTGCATCATTGTATTTACTCATACCAACTAATTTCAAATTTGAAGGATGCAGTTGAAACTCCAATGGCGCAACAGGTATGTTTTAAACCTGTTTCTTTAACGTGTTTGTTGTTGTAACTTTCTCTATGTTGATCTCAGTTTCAATTGAGTAAACAGTTATGTTCTCATGCCATGCACATTACAAGTGTTGTTATTAATGTGTAGTCTCCCACACTTATATTCTGTCTATGCTATTAAATAGATATGATTCAAACTGTATCTATCTTGATTTGGCAACATAAACTAGAATGATATATACCATACAGTGACCATACTACATAGATATATGTTTGTCTCATGTTGTTATCCTGTCCACCTTACTACTGAACCGGTTTACCAAAATAAGTTTCATATACTACATTGTAAACCTGTGATGTGTTTGTTTGTTTATCTTTTAGAACGCGAATAAAATATTGGAGAAGAGTACCCCGTTATGCAATGGTAAAGGAAGTAATGCAGATAAGGTTGAAGATAGTGAGACATCCCTGTTGGCCTCCAAGAAAGCTGATAAAAACTATACTGAAGACACTGAGACGACCCCAAAGTCCTGTCTTGATGTAGTGTTTGAGTTACTGGCTACTACTGCTGGCACCATCTCTTCAAACTCGCTGCCTGAATCAGTTCGGCTTCTTGAGTCTCAAATTCAAGTTGAAAGACATCGATCAGACGTTATGCAACAGGAAGCCGAAGGACTAAGGAAGTCCCTGCAGAATTCAGATGCATACTTTCTGGTGCAACAGCAAGTGCTGGAGGATTTAAGCGCCAAAAAAGAGAAAGTTAATAAGCTTGCTAAGCATCTTGCCAGCATTATGGGTACCCAGGATATTGTTTCTTGAGCTCTTCTGAAGTGGTTTCAGTTTTGGACTTATTTTTGCTGCGGCGTTTATTTGCACTGGTCGCCAACTTTGACAACCAGTGTATATGATATGCTGCTTTGTTCCCTATATTTGCACTGGTGGCGAACTTTCATGCCCAGTGGATCTAATATGTGTAATAGCCGTGATAGCCTAGCATAAGTTGCTTGCTTATTTATTTCCTTGTTGTCTTGTTTATTTGTTTCCCTGTAGTCAGTGCAGTTCTTTTTCCATGGTTTGCTAGTGGCCGCTGAGGGAGTCCTGGATTAGGGGGTGTCCGGGTAGCCGGACTATACCTTCAGCCGGACTCTTGGACTATGAAGATACAAGATTAAAGACTTCGTCCCATGTCCGGATGGGACTTTCCTTGGCGTGGAAGGCAAGCTTGGCGATGCGGATATTCAGATCTCCTACCATTATAACCGACTTTGTGTAACCCTAACCCTCTCCGGTGTCTATATAAACCAGAGGGTTTTAGTTCGTAGGACAACTCCAACATACAACAATCATACCATAGGCTAGCTTCTAGGGTTTAGCCTCCTTGATCTCGTGGTAGATCTACTCTTGTACTACCCATATCATCAATATTAATCAAGCAGGACGTAGGGTTTTACCTCCATCAAGAGGGCCCGAACCTGGGTAAAACATTGTGTCCCTTGTCTCCTGTTAGCATCCGCCTAGACGCACAGTTCGGGACCCCCTACCCGAGATCCGCCGGTTTTGACACCGACATTGGTGCTTTCATTGAGAGTTCCTCTGTGTCGTCGCTTTTAGGCCCGATGGCTCCTTTGATCATCAACAACGATGCGGTCCAGGGTGAGACTTTTCTCCCTGGACAGATCTTCGTCTTCGGCGGCTTCACACTGCAGGCCAATTCGCTTGGCCACCTGGAGCAGATCGAAAGCTACGCCCCTGGCCGTCAGGTCAGATTTGGAAGTTTAAACTACACGGCTGACATCCGCGGGGACTTGATCTTCGACGGATTCGAGCCACAGCCGAGCGCGCCGCACTCTCTCGACGAGCATGATCTAGCTCTGCCGCCAAACAGTGCCCTGGAGGCCGCACACGCTTCGGTCCCGACCCTTAATTCGGAGCCTATTGCGCTAATCGAGGATGAGTGGTTGGACGCCGCCTCGGGGGCTGCGATCTCAAAGGAGATCGAGCCGAACACCAGCCCCGCACTCCGCAAGGCTTGTGACTCCGAGGGGCCGGATTCCTCTTCGGACTTCGAACCCTCCGCGCGCCTGCCGATCGAATCCGATTGGGCGCCGATCACGGAGTTCATCACCGTGGACATCTTTCAGCACTCGCCCTTCGACGACATTCTGAAATCGCTAAAGTCTCTCTCTCTTTATCAGGAGAGCCCTGGCCGGACTACGGTCAGCAAGGTTGGGATACGGACGATGAAGAAATTCAAAACCCAACCACCACCCATTTGGTAGCCACCGTCGATAATTTAAACGATGTGCTCAACTTCGACTCCGAAGACATCGACGGTATGGACGACGATGCAGGAGACGCATATGAACCAACGCCTATAGGGCATGGGACAGCCACCTCATCTCATGATGTGTACATGGTGGATACACCTAAAGGAAGCAACAACGAGGAACACGGGGAGGCAATGAGGGATCGATCTCTTGAAAAGCAATCAAAGCGGCGGCGTAAACGCCGCCCCAAGCCCCGCCTCGACACAGACCCTGCCATAGAGCAGGACGAGCCGGCAGACAACGAGCATGCCCTAGAACAATCGTCCGAACAGGCCAACCCGAACAAAGAAACCGAACAGCCCGTCCCCGGCAAAAACGGCATTCCGGACGACCTTATGCCGGATAAGGCCACAGAGCAGAAGAACCTCCACAAAAGGCTCGTTGCAACCGCACGTAGCCTGAAAAAGCAGAAGCGGAAGCTAAAAACTGCGGAAGATGCAATCAGAATCAGATGGAGCAAAGTAATCAACACCGCAGACAAATACGGCGACAGTCGCCGCACTAAAAGCTATCTGAAGCAAAAGCTACTGCCTGAATTCGACGAAGAGGCCTTAGAGCCCTCGCACTCAAAAAGTAAGAAAGTCACCCGGTCGGATAGACAACCCCATGGCCAGCATGAAGCGGCAAGCGGCGCCGCACTTAAGCCGGCATGCGACCCACTTAAGGATTCGCATCAAAAAGATGGCCCAGCCAGGTCCATTTATGGGCCAAGAAAGCAAGCTCTCGTAAGCAATGCAATAAAGCCAGCATCCGAATCCGGCACACCCAAATACAGGGGCGCCGCACATCCCCTATGTTTCACCGATGAGGTCCTGGATTATGAATTTCCAGCGGGATTCAAACCCGTAAACATAGAGGCATACGACGGAACAACAGACCCTGGAGTCTGGATCGAGGATTATATCCTCCACATACATATGGCCAGAGGAGATGACCTCCACGCCATAAAATATTTACCCCTCAAGCTTAAAGGGCCAGCCCGGCATTGGCTCAAAAGCCTTCCTGAAAACACAATTGGAAGTTGGGAAGAGCTCGAGGACGCTTTCCGAGCAAATTTCCAAGGGACCTATGTCCGCCCTCTGGACGCAGACGATCTCAGTCACATAACTCAACAGCCCGGAGAGTCAGCTCGGCAATTCTGGAACAGATTTCTTACTAAAAGAGTCAGATAGTCGACTGTCCGGACGCCGAAGCCCTAGCAGCTTTTAGGCACAATGTCCGAGACGAATGGCTCGCCAGACACGTCGGCCAAGAAAAGCCAAGAACAATGGCCGCATTGACAAGCCTCATGACCCGCTTTTGCGCAGGAGAGGATAGCTGGTTGGCAAGATGTAGCACCAGCGACCCAAGTACATCCGAAACTAGGGATGGAAACGGAACACCGCGACGCAACAAGGATCATCGCCGGACTAAAGAAAACAGTCCAAAGAGCACGACAGTCAACGCCGGATTCAAAAGCTCACGGCAGAATCAGAAAAAGCCGCCCCTCCAGGATAACAGAAATGATTTATCCAACCTAAACAAAATCCTGGACAGAATATGTCAAATACACAGTACTCCTGGGAAGCCTGCTAACCATACCCACAGAGATTGTTGGGTCTTCAAACAATCCGGCAGACTCAACGCCGAACAAAAGGGGCTCGACACACCAAGTGAAGACGATGACGAACCCCAAAAGCAGAGCACCAGGAAACAAAAGAATTTCCCACAAGAAGTAAAAACAGTAAACTTACTTCACATTACAAAACGCGCGGCACCCATAAAGGTACGCGCCATACGGCCTATCCCAAAGGAGTCTCGCCACTGGTTGTCAAAACCAATCGTCTTCGAACATCTGGACTATTCTAGAAGTATCAGGAACGCAAGCTGGACTGCCTTGGTACTCGATCCAATAATTGACGGACTCCAGTTTATAAATGTCTTGATGGACGACGGCAGTGGTCTAAACCTGATATATCAGGATACAATCCGCCACATGGGGATAGACCCAAAAAGAATTCGCCACAGCAAAACCTCCTTTCAAGGGGTAACGCCAGGTCTGGACACCCATTGTATGGGTTTTCTCCGGCTCGAAGTTATATTCGGCTCTACCGATAACTTCCGCCGCGAAAAGCTAACTTTCCACATTGTCCCATTCTCAAGTCGCTATCAAGCACTGCTGGGACGCGAAGCTTTCGCCCGCTTTAACGCAATACCGCATTATGCATCTCTTACGCTTAAGATGCCCGGTCCACGAGGCATCATCTCTTTGAAGGGGAAGCATTGAGTGCGCCTCCCCCGAGCGGAGGATTGTGCGACCGCTTTAACAGCCGCACAATAAAATGGCTTCACCAGCCAAAGCATCCGAACAGGTCATTAAGACCATGGACACGGATAGACGAGTCCGGCACAAAAGTATCATTGATAAAGGCTCAGTGTCCATATACCCCTGCCCTAGGGGCTCCACACATATAAAATAAGAGACAATAAAGCTCAATTTTACATATTTTACTTTATACTTTGTTTATTTAATATAACTTTTGTTTGACACGACCTTTTTTCAACTTAGTTCCTCTCTTTCACAGATGAATATCGTGCTGCGCCCGTCCAGGATACGGCACAACGGAGACACAGGCGCAGACGTGCAGCAGGGACCCGTTACAAGGATTCTTTTCAGATTAAGACCCTGCGTAAACCTTTTTTACTGTCTCTTGTTGATACACATCCCCTGGTTCTCTGTAGTATAACCAAGGAGGAGGCTGACGTCTTGGCATGTGGCTACGTCAGAATTTCTGCGCGTACCTGGACACTAGGGGCTTATACCTAAGAGCGTTATTTCGCCCGCTCTCATAAAGACCGAATACCTTAGGGAGTGTTCGGCGTCGCGAGTTTGGCCTTATATGCATCAGCTCTGAATCATGTCTTTGGTCAAATGTTGGGTTGCCTGGCTCCTGTGTTCGGCTGCCTTACATTCCGCTCTATCGGCTAAGGCGGCACCAGGAGAACTACTGTGATTGTGCCCCGGTTCGGCCAGGCGAGCACCTCAGTAGAGAAAGCCGAAAACTGACTGTCATGATATAGCGTGAGACTGGTCAACCACTCGATGACTCTCCGGAATCTATAGGATTCCTCCGCATTAACGAAGGGCCATTTCCCGGCCAGGCATACACGCGCCCTGAACTCGGGTAGGCGCAGCTGCCACCAGGGGTTATCTAAGTAGCCTCACTGTCAAGCTCCTATGGCTAAGTGAAAGTGTTAAAGCATTATAGTCCGGTTGCCTAGCTCGCTGCGCTATCACCTCCTTTGTAGGACCAAGACGTTGGATTAAGTGGGAAAATGCGCCTTTTGCGAGCACCCCCGCACTATGTGCATGGGGGCTGAAGCCAACGACTGCCATCTTTCAGATTTTATATATTTTTTAAACGGCCGCACAGGAGGTGTTACAATACTTGCAGGCACAAGTATAAAAAGTTCCTACAATTTATCAAACTACCGCCTTACAATGGCACATGCTATTCGAACATAGCATCCTTCGAGCACTGCGTCTCTATTACACGGGCGCCTTCAAGGACTTCCTGAAAATAGTGCTCGGAGGGTACTCGGCTTTTGTCCGAATCTTGGGATGCAACAACGGTGGTCTCCATCTCCGCCCAGTATGTCTTGACACGGGCAAGAGCCATCCGTGCGCCCTCTATGCATGCTGACCTCTTCATTGCATTGATACGTGGCACCGCACCAAGGAGCTGCTGCACCAAACTGAAATAACTCTTTAGCTCCGATCTCCCCGGCCACAGATGACTCATGACGCACTTCATGGCAAGTCCGGACAACCTATTCAGGTCGGCCCATTCGGCCAGACGATCGGCCACTGACAGTGGACGCTCTGGATTGTGGAACTGCGACCAAAAGAGTTTCTCCACTTCGCGATCTCCTTGATCACGAAAGTGTTCGGTCGCATCAGCAGCACTTGCCGCCAAATCTAGATAGGTGTCCGTCGTACTCCATAGCCGGTCCAGCGGAGCATGCTCAGGATCACAAAACTTCCTCCGCAGCATAAAGGGCTTTCCAGCCGTGATCTCTCCGGCTTCACGAAGCTCCTCCCTCGCAGCTCTCATCACAGAGCGAGCATCCTTGGCATCGGTGTCGGTGGGAAACGACACCTATGGGATCACGAGAATCCCTTTCTGCGGCTGCGGGGCGCGGGGGTCGTGAGAAGGGCGGATCGAGCAGGCAGTACACGATTCCTTTACCCAGGTTCGGGCCGCGAAGATGCGTAAAACCCTACTCCTGCTTTGGTGGATTATATGTTGGTGTTCTTGAGCTAGCTATAGGGCGTGAGGAGCTCCAAAAAGCCGAATCCTCTTCCTGGTCGCCTGGGGCCTCCTTTTATAGGGAAAGGGGCTGCCACATTGGCACACAGGAGGTGGAAAGGGTACAGTGATGCGAGGTTATCCCTCGCATTACATGACAAGGTGCATTTAATGCGCCTTGCTTAGGTGTCCTAGCTTTATCGGGGGCGGGGGAGAGCCCTGTCTCGTCTGTCGCCGCTCTCTCCCACGTCGGCACGTGCCCTGGCCGGCGGTGCCTGCGATGCCATGTAGGCGGGCAGGCAGCTGAGGTGGCGCAGCGGTGGGTCTCCACGAGGATTTGCATGCCGCCACGCAGGTGCCTGCCCAGCTGGTTGGGACGGCAGCTGCATGCGAACGGTGGTGGAGGCGTGACTGGTGAGGGTCCGATGGTGGCCCCGCGGGTGTCCTTGGCAAGGGTCTTGCCGGGGTCCCGACAAGGGTCTTGCCATGGCGCCTGCTGCCATCCCCGGCAAGGCTCTTGCCGGGGGCCTTGTGGTTTTCCTTGGCTGGGATCCCGCCAAGGACCATCATCTTCTAAAGTGTGCATCTGATCTTGAATGTCTTCACAAAGATCTGCATACCACCACGGGGATGCCTCCTGAATCCTTGCCCCATGGGGGCAGTGGACTCAAGGGTGACCCGCTCCGTAGGTGTGGGGCGAGCTGCCACGGCAAGGGTCTTGCCGGGTTTGCAAAAACCGCCTCCCGGCAAGGATCTTGTCGGGGGGCCCGCTTCGTCCCCTTTGCTCTTTGTGGTCTTGGTCTTTTGGCGTCGTTCTGCTCCTCTTTGGCTTCGGCCTTACCTTGGTTTCTACCTCCCTTGCCGGGCTCGGTGCGGCGGCGCCCGTGGCTCAGACTGCCCATGCACAGTCATAGGGGTACAAAAAGTGTACCCCTCTTTTTGTACACCGACAGGAGCCCCCGGGCCTGGGCCACACAGAAGCACTACGCGTTCTTGGGCCAGGCCCAAGAACGGTGGGCGGGCAGGCAGGGCGGTTTTTACCGCGGTAAGTTTCTTCGCGCGCGAGGCGAAGCTTGCCGCTACGCTCCGCGGCAAGGACAAGGAGCTCGAGGCCCTTGTCGCACGGCGGACCCAGGAGCTGGAGCAGAGGCATAGAGAGGCGCTCGATGCCCGAGCCCTGGCCCACGCCGGCAAGGTGAAGGAGCTGGAGGCAGAGCGGGACGAGCTGAAGGAGCAGGCCCTCCAGCTGTCCGGCAAGGCAGACACGCTCAACCGCGCCTTGGTGGAGGCGCAGGGAACAGTCATCAGCAGGACTGGTGAGCTCTCCGAGGCGCGAGACTCCATCAGAGACCTCAAGCTAAAGCTGGAGGATCTCGAGAAGCTGTTGCCGGAGAGCAGAGCTCGGGAGGAGGCCTTGACCAAAAGCCTGGAGGAGGAGAAGCAGCAGCGGGCAGCCGAGGCCGCCTCCCACCAAGAGTATGTGGCGGGCGAGAACAGGTGGATCAGCCATCTGGAGGTCGTCGCCGGCGGGGTTACCTCGCAATTGGCCACCATGGGGTTGCCAAATGTGAGGTACGCTCCTGAGCGCAGCGGGACCGTCAACGCCAAGCTGACCCAGTTCTTCGAGGGCATCCTCGGGGCCCTGGCCTATCTCCACTCCAACAGGACGACCACGCTGGCCGAGGAGGCCCGACGTCTTTGCCGGAGGGTCGTGACCAAGGTCCTCACCAAGGTGGCATACTGGAATCCCGATCTTGACTTCGCGGCTGCGATGAAGAGCTTGCCGGAGGATGCTGATCCCGCGGTGCTCAAGGAGCGCATCAAGCCCATTACCGACTGCATCGGCGAAATCAAGAGGGTGGAAGGCCAGCACCGGGACTAGGCGTCCCATTCTTCTTCGCCGCTGCGGGCCCTCGACCAAGATAAATTTTATCTTTAGTTAGAACCGCAGCAATGATACGATGTAATATAACTCTGAAGTACTCTTTAATTTCATGCATGTTATTTCCCCGTTCAATTCCTCTTTGTATGTGTGCCCTACGCCGATCGGGAAGGCTTGTCGGCGCGAAAGCCCCAAGTGGCGTCTTGGGGACGGATCCCCATGGCCTGCCGGGTACGCGTGCAACCGGGTGAGCCACCTTCCCGTTCCGAACGTGGTCGCTCGAACTGTCGAGCTTGACTCGAGTCAGAATCGAGGACGTTGCCGATTACGGGAGGCTACCCTGCCACTCTCGGCGCAGCCGCTCGAGCTGTTGAGCGGACTCGAAACAGGGCGAGGGCGTTGCCAATCGTGGTAGAGCCCCCTGGCGTGCATGTTTTTTTCATACAAAGCGAACATCTCCGGGGGGGAATAACCTCAAAATAAAAAGGGGATTGTAGGCAAGAGTTCAGTGCAACATAGCTTTTGTCTGCGATCGCTCGAGTGTCGATTTCCTGGCCCCTTTTCTTCTTCGAAGATTGCGAAGATGAAGGAGCATCGAACTGGCTGCTAAAGCCGATTCTCACAACTGCGCAGCCCCTACCTGGCGCGCCAAAGATGTCGGTGGGAAACGACACCTATGGGATCACGAGAATCCCTTTCTGCGGTTGCGGGGCGCGGGGGTCGTGAGAAGGGCAGATCGAGCAGGCAGTACACGATTCCTTTACCCAGGTTTGGGCCGCGAAGATGCGTAAAACCCTACTCCTACTTTGGTGGATTATATGTTGGTGTTCTTGAGCTAGCTATGGGGCGTGAGGAGCTCCAAAAAGCCGAATCCTCTTCCTGGTCGCCTGGGGCCTCCTTTTATAGGGAAAGGGGCTGCCGCAGTGGCACACAGGAGGTGGAAAGGGTACAGTGATGTGAGGTTATCCCTCGCATTACATGACAAGGTGCATTTAATGCGCCTTGCTTAGGTGTCCTAGCTTTATCGGGGGCGGGGGAGAGCCCTGTCTCGTCCGTCGCTGCTCTCTCCCGCGTCGACACGCGCCCTGGCCGGCGGTGCCTGCGATGCCACGTAGGCGGGCAGGCAGCTGAGGTGGCGCAGCGGTGAGTCTCCACGAGGATTTTGATGCCGCCACGCAGGTGCCTGCCCAGCTGGTTGGGTCGGCAGCTGCATGCGAACGGTGGTGGAGGCGTGACTGGTGCGGGTCCGATGGTGGCCCCGCGGGTGTCCTTGGCAAGGGCCTTGCCGCGGTCCCGGCAAGGGTCTTGCCGGGGTCCCGACAAGGGTCTTGCCATGGCGCCTGCTGCCATCCCCGGCAAGGCTCTTGCCGGGGGCCTTGTGGTTTTCCTTGGCTGGGATCCCGCCAAGGACCATCATCTTCTAAAGTGTGCATCTGATCTTGAATGTCTTCACAAAGATCTGCATACCACCACGGGGATGCCTCCCAAATCCTTGCCCCATGGGGGCAGTGGACTCAAGGGTGACCCGCTCCGTAGGTGTGGGGCGAGCTGCCACGACAAGGGTCTTGCCGGGTTTGCAAAAACCGCCTCCCGGCAAGGATCTTGCCGGGGCCCCCGCTTCGTCCCCTTTGCTCTTTGTGGTCTTGGTCTCTTGGCGTCGTTTTGCTTCTCTTTGGCTTCGGCCTTACCTTGGTTTCTACCTCCCTTGTCGGGCTCGGTGCGGCGGCGCTCGTGGCTCAGACTGCCCGTGCACAGTCATAGGGGTACAAAAAGCGTACCCCTCTTTTTGTACACCGACAATCGGCAATGGCTTTCTTTAAGTCCGTCTGTTCCGCCCGATCTTCTCTTTCCAGAAGCTTGCAATGGTCAGCAACGCTCTTTAGCTTCACGACCATCTCTGCCATCTCTTTCTTGCTTTGGCAGTGAGCAGCCTGTTCGGGTCTCAGCTCTTCAAGGGCCTTCTCGGCAGCCGCATCACTTTTTCTGGCTTGTTCCTTAGCTCGGGCAAGTTCCGCCCGAAGACTCTCCACGGCGGCCGCACCATCTGCGTCAAGCACACACATCGTAAGATACTGGCATAAAGCTCCTCTTACCAGGTGCCGCCCGAGGAATTACATACCTTGAGCCTCATTAAGCCGCTTGTTGACGAGCGTGATGTCGGCATCTGCCACGTCAAGTTGCCGCTTTAGCTCGGCAAAATCATCAGTCCGGCTGGATTCCGGACAATTCGCCACCTACATACAAAGGCGATATTTTAGACCTGGGATTATGATCCTCTGCGCGCCGTCACTTTTGACAAAGCACAAAGTCTCAGGGGCTACTATCTACACAGGGTGCATCTTATTTATGCGCAACGGTCAGAAAATGTACATTATTTCACATACCTCAAAACCTGTCAGTAAACTTCTGACCGCCTCATGCAATCCGCTCTCCACGGACGAGATCCTTTCAATCACCATGCCCATCAACGCACGGTGCTCCTCTGAGATAGAAGCTTGCCCTAGCAGATTCTTCAGCTCCTCCGACCGAGCACCGGACGGTGCCGGATTCGTCCTCTGGCCTCTTTCGAAGGCCGGACGCGGAGAACCTTGGGGGGCCATGTGGGTACCTGCCGCCCCTGCCAGATTCGGAGAAGCCCTCCGCGACGACACCTCAGGGTCGCCCGCCTCGCTAGGTGGTACGGCAGGGGGAGGCGTCCCTCTCTCCATCATCTCTGGAAGAAGGTCCCCCGAAGACGAGCTCTGCTGAGAAGGGCTGAGGTCCGAACTACAAGGTAAAATTTCGGTTAATCTTCACAGATATAAAGCAAGGATTTCTCTCTCAAAAATATAATCTCTCTCTACTTACGACTCGTTGGAGGGTTGGTCCCCTTGAGGGCATAGTTCGGCCGAGGTATCCCCCGGCGTAGGACCCTCTGATAAGGATTTTCTCCCCCGCTTTGAGGCCATAGTCTCCGGGTCTTCAGAGGCGGTCCTTTTCCTCCCCGGAGGAGAGGAATTTTCGGTTCCTTCCCTCCGAACAGCCTCCTTCAAGGAGGCCGTAGCTTCCTTGTCCCCTCCCTCACTTTCCTTCAAAGGCACAATCTTCAACATCCTGACTAGGACGGAATCCGGCCTGGTCTCAGGGAGGGGAGACGGACACCTTATCAGCTTTGCTTTCGCTATCCACTCCTGTTTAAAGGGACAGCTCTTTTAGGGGCAAGTTTATGACAAATATATGGATAACGAGTCCGGGCACAAGGCTACTTACTTGAGTATCCGGGCGATTGCAGCTTAGACCTGCGTCCTCGGTCAAATCCAGACACATTGCTTGTGATCCGAAGAATAGTTTATACATCTCCATGGGTGTCGCGCCCATGAAATGCTGGAGAGCTCGCGGTCCCTCCGGATTAAACTCCCACAGGCGAAGTGGGCGACGTTTGCCGGGCAGGGTTCGGTGAATCAGCATGACTTGTGTCACTTTGACCAGGCTGAGGTCTCTCTCTAAGAGATCCCTGATGCGGCCCTGCAACAAGGGCACGTCCTTGGACGACCCCCCAGTCTAGTCCTTTATTGACCCATGACGCTAACTATGGTGGGGGACCCGAGCGAAAGGCAGGTGGCGCCACCCACTTGGTGCCCCTGGGAGCGGTGATATAAAACCACTCTCTTTGCCATAAGTCGAGCTCCTCTTGAAAAGAGCCCTCGGGCCATGGAGCATCAACATTATTGCTTATAACAGCGCCTCCGCACTCCGCGTGTCGTCCCTCGATCATCTTCGGTTCGACTTTGAAGGTCTTGAACCATAGTCCAAAGTGAGGAGTAACACGGAGGAAGGCTTCACACACGACGATGAATGAGGAAATATGGAGGATGGACTCCGGAGCTAAGTCGTGGAATTCCAGCCCATAATAAAACATCAGCCCCCTCACGAAGGGATCCATTGGGAAGCCTAATCCCCGAAGGAAGTGAGACACGAACACCACGCTCTCACCAGGTTGAGGACTGGGAATGGCCTGCCCTTGAGCAGGCAACCTGTGCGAAATTTCGCCGGTCAAGAACTTGGCTTCTCTCAACTTTAGCACGTCCTCCTCCGTAACGGAGGAGGGCATCCATCGTCCTCGAAGGTCGAAACCGGACATTGTCGAAGGTCCGAAGCGCCTGGAATCTGGAGCCTAGGGTGTTGGAACTCGAGGCGACGGGCGAACTCATTTGAGATTGAAAAGGAGTAAAGCCTTGGTCTCTTTATAAGAGGTTGAATACCAAGGGCCCTCCCCGTAACCGTTTGGGACTCGCCTTTAATCGAGGAAACATACTAACAGGCATGATTGGGTTACCCACGTCCGTATTGATGAGAATCCCGTAAATAAAGGGGACACGATCTCTGCTTTGACAAGACGTGCCAAGGAAACCGCCTCGCAAAATACGCTGAGGTGGGGAAGTGAAAACGAATCGAATAAAGGCTTGGCCGTAGTGTGATGTCACGCTACGGAATGCATCAGCAAATTAGATTTGTGTTAATATTATTCTCTCTATGGCAATATGTGGAAACTTATTTTGCAGAGCCGGACACTACCCTTAGTGTTTACAAACTTTTATGAAGAACTTGGAGGAGGAACCCGCCTTGCAATGCCGAAGACAATCTGCGCGCCGGACTCGTCGTCATTGAAGCCTGGTTCAGGGGCTACTGAGGGAGTCTTGGATTAGGGGGTGTCCGGGTAGCCGGACTATACCTTCAGCCGGACTCCTGGACTATGAAGATACAAGATTAAAGACTTCGTCCCGTGTCCGGATGGGACTTTCCTTGGCGTGGAAGGCAAGCTTGGCGATGCGGATATTCAGATCTCCTACCATTATAACCGACTTTGTGTAACCCTAACCCTCTCCGGTGTCTATATAAACCGGAGGATTTTAGTCCGTAGGACAACTCCAACATACAACAATCATACCATAGGCTAGCTTCTAGGGTTTAGCCTCCTTGATCTCGTGGTAGATCTACTCTTGTACTACCCATATCATCAGTATTAATCAAGCAGGACGTAGGGTTTTACCTCCATCAAGAGGGCCCGAACCTGGGTAAAACATTGTGTCCCTTGTCTCCTGTTACCATCCGCCTAGACGCACAGTTCGGGACCCCCTACCCGAGATCCGCCGGTTTTGACACCGACAGCCGCAATAACCTATTTTTGAAAACTAGGCCACAATAACCATGGGCTACATATTTACTTTAGCTACCATGGGCCTCCTACGGGCCATAGAAACAATGGGCCTTCTACGGACCGTAACATCAATGGGCCTTCTACGTGTTGTATGATCGATAGGCCAAACATGGGCCAATAACAGACTGCATTATGGGCCATAAACAGGCTAGATTTGGAACCGTCCATTCATGGGCCAACAATAACGGGCCATTGTTAATCGGCTGTATTTGGTGACGCTATGAAAACAACCCAAGGGATTAACGGGCCGATTGTAACCGCGGGCTGAATTTGGCCCACAAGCAGAAAAGGCCAATAACGGGCCATAAGTAACCGAATGTTGGAAATGAGCCCAAGAATAAACGGGCCCTGAGAAGGCCGAAAGATAACAAGGGTTGGAAACGACCCAATGTAATAATGGGCCGTTAACGGGTATAAAGGGGTACACTGTTCATTGCGGGCTAGATTCACCACGGGCCATTAATGGTCCAAGAGTTACAAATGGCCTCGTATGGGCTGGAAGTTACAACGGGCTGGAATCATATTGGACAGACGAGATGAAGCTACTGGGCTTAATTCCGATAGGCCGTAACGGGTCATGAGTTAGCGGGTCGTAAATGGGCCATATACGAACAAACCGTTAACAAGCTTTCTGTGGGCCAACCCGTTACCTTTTGACCAAGTCAAACAGGCCGGCCTTTTCACCGGAATGGGCCTCTGTTGGGCCGTGCCACATGTCGACGTATCATAGGCGCCTCCTGTCCAATAAATGGATGACATCTGTCCCAACGGTGAGCCAACATGTGTTTCCTCCGACCAATGAGAATTTTACACGTGGAAAATCCTCATTGGTCCGGGCTGTTAGCGGGTTATCGGATCCAAAACCGGACCCGATAGCTTAACGGCAACCCGTTACGGTGGATGCCACGTGTTGGTCACCCTTGACGAAAGCACTTCCATGACGCGCGATTTATCGTCATGGAAGTGGACACTTCCGTGATGATAATTTTGGTAATGTCATGGAACACTTCCACGACAACACAGGTATGACTATCTTGATTCTGTCATAAAATCGTCATGGATGTACATGCATGACAGAAAATGTGACCTACTGTGACAAACACATATCATCATGGAAGTGTCCTTTTTTGTAGTGCTAGTACGCGTCGGTGCTATACAAACGGTTTTTAACCCCTTTCTGCGACGGCATTTGGGACCGTCGCCAAGTGAGTGTGGGCGATAGGGTGTCCTTCCCACACGACCCAGAAACCGTCGGGGATATGGAGCAGTGATCCAGAGGCCTTCCAAAATGTAATCGTGTGTGATGCAGCAAACACTAAATTCTTTCGCACGTGTGGTAGCGGTGATTAAATGTTTATAATGATGTAGTGAAACCATACGGTCTATCGTAATGAACTTTTTGGGAAACAGTATGTAAGGCACACGGGCCAACATAGGAACTGTGTGTGATTTGTGCCCCATCGCACATGAGTTTTCTGCGTAACCCGTCTGTCATGCAAGACTCCATCGCACACGTTTGCCAACAATTACCGTCTGCGATAATGTTCTATCACAAACGGTTCAGGAGCCCCTTCGCACACATACAAGTGTTGCAGACCGTTTGTGATTTGTTGGGTATCACCGACGGTTGCCGCAAGAGTGACATGTGCTTTTCGTTTGGGATCCCACATGTTTCCTGAAAAAATTACAACTGGGATTGTATTTTACATTGGGCATGGTTTACTCCCAGTTCTCGTGTGTGATAACGCGATATCTCAAACCGTTCCGGAGACCCTACGTACATTTGGTAGCGCTGCAAATCGTTTGCGATCTGCTGTGTATCGCCGACGGTTCCGCTACAATTGACGTATGCTTTCTGATGTGGATCGCACACACTCATTTAGTTGAACCGTGTGTGGAGCAATTGCTAGGTTAAAACAAAAATATCCCATTTTGAATCGGCATGCAAAAAGCAAATTCGCCGCAATATTCAATTGAGCAAATAAAAAAAAAATCATATTTTGAATTGGCACGCAAAAGGCAAATTCGCCACAATATTCAATTGAACAAATAAACAAAAATATCCCATTTTGAATCGGCACGCAAAAAGCAAATTCGCCACAATATTCAATTGAACAACTAGTGTCCACAGGAAGAACATTCATCAAATTTCGCAACAATTGCAATTGAACATATGGTAGCAAAATTCCAATGATTTGTCCACACATATGTGCATTACATAATTAATCATAGTGTACGAAATACGAAGACCTCATCAGATGGAAAACAATGGATCCATGCGTTATATGTTTAGCGGCTAACTCTAACTCAATGTTTCAGGAGAAGGCATGCTGAAATCTTCATTATCACCAGTGGGATTGATGTAGTGATCCAGGAAGAAGTCGTTGATAAATCTCCGAACCATCAGCAATTCACCAGCCAGGAGCGGTTCAGGGGTCCTCGGTTTTATGGTAGGCTGCAGTATTTTTAAGATCATAATGTGCCATATGAGAGGAGTGGAAGATATTAATAAAGATAGACTTACTGGTAATAATTTGCGAGGATCATCACAACTATCAGCAGATTTGCAGATGGAGATCATGTGTCTGCAAACATAGTATCCACAAAGGTTGGTCCCTGCTTCTTGCTGAGGACACTGAATTTTTTTTGTACAAAATTAGTCATGTATTTGTCCAGTTAGGAACAACCTAACCGGTGTTAGATGTATTATTTTTTCTTTGGACAAAATAGAAAGAGGTTTATTTAGAAGCTTGAACATTTGACTAACGTAAGGAAAGGTATTTGCAGACTGTTGGATAATTTTTCTGAAAATAACGGATTTCGGTATGTTACCGGAGAAACGATCTCGTGCTGCAGAGGTAGTTCCATCTTGGACAGTTTCCCTGGTTTAGTTTTCCACAATGCGAGCACACTGCAAATGATGATGAATTTTGACAACATCAATTATTGAACCAGATATGAGTGCAAATTAATTTCAACATCATAGAATTCAATACCTGAAAGTGCGTTATATCGACTAGAGGCGGGGTGAATAGGCGATTTTTATGAAATTCTTCACTGAGGAATTTGCTAGTGAGGAAATTCCTTAGCGAAGAACTACTAGCAGCGGAATAAGTACTCAGATGAAAACAAAGCAGGACACAAGCATGGTCATCATGATGAAATGAAGACAAGCACTGAGTACAGAAAGCGTAATCACAGGATAACACAAGATGAAGACAAACAGACTGAAGAATTTGAACTGAGGAAATTGAGAAAGTCTTCAGTCAAAGTCTTCAAACACAGATATGATAAACAAGCAGCACAATACTGAGGAAATGAAAGAGTTGAGGAAATGGAACCAGTAAGCTTGGTGAAGACAATGATTTGGTAGACCAGTTCCAACTGCTGTCTCAGTTGTACATCTGGTTGGAGCGGCTGAGTATTTAAACTCGAGGACACATAGTCCCGGACACCCAGTCCTGAGCACACAGCTCGGGACACCAAGTCCTCACCGTATTCTCCTTGAACTAAGGACACACAGTCCTCGTCCAATCACTCGTGGTAAGTCTTCAGGTGACTTCCGAACCTTAACAAACTCGGTCACTCGGTGATCCACAATTCCTCTTGGATGCTCTAGACCATGACGCCTAACCGTCTGGAAGACGCACAGTCTTCAAAGGTAACAAGCGTCGGATCCACACAGGATCAATCTCTTCAGTGATCCTCAATCACTTTGGGTTTGTAGATGTTTGGGTTTGGGTTTGGATTTTCCTCACTTGATGATTTTCGCTCAAAGTCCTCGGAGGATGGGTTCCTCTCAAATGACAAGTGTCAGTTTCTCTCCGAGCAGCCAACCAGCTAGTGGTTGTAGGGGGCGGCTATTTATAGCCTAGGGAGCAGCCCGACATGATAAGACATAAATGCCCTTCAATGATATGACCGTTGGATGGATAAGATATTTTGGGACAGCTGGCGCGTAGCACAGCAACGGTCGGAAATTTGAGGTACAAATTCCTCAGGGCTATCATGTTCCTCACTATGTAGGCAATCCGCACTGGCGAATTCCTAACTCCTCAGTCAGAACAAAGTCCTCAGTGACCAGAAGAACTGCGTCTCTGTCACTAAAGAAATTGACTGAACTGTCTGGGATTTCCAATGGCTTCACTCGAAGGGATTGGTAGGTGTAGGATTTGAGTTGAGCATCAAATGGAAATTTTTCCTTAGTATTTCCTCAACCCCCTTTAACAGTACGGTGTTTCCTGTGACTCAAGAAAGAGAAAATGAAACTACAAAAACAAAAGTCTTCACGCTTCATGTTCCTCGAATGAATACCAAGTCTTCAAGGTCACACCAATTTCTTCACTTTCAAAGTCTTCAGAAAGTCTTTGGTGTATCAAAGTCTTCAGTCGAAGAACTTCATTTTTAGGGGTCAACTTTCACTGTAAGTATCAAACTCCTCATAGACTTATTTTAAGTGCATCTAGTGCCCCTTAGTGATTTTGGTGTATTGAAGACTTATAGGTTAAGTATCTAATGCGTTTATGAGTGTACACAGGTCTATAAGTCTATGAGGAGTTTGATATTTACTGTCGGCGTTCTGGGAACGGGGGTCCCCAGACTTGCCTGCCTGCGGCCTGCGGCGTGGCTCAAGGAGGCCCAGCATGGCCCATCTTCATCAACACAAGACCCAAGACCCTCGCGAGGGGCCAAGCCTCGCGGAGCGGACGACACAGCACTTCCTCAGGCGCGGCCTCGTCAGGCTGGCTCACGAGGAGGCGGAGAGATCAAGGCGGGGTACCTTGCGAGGTGCCCGTGACGTAAGCCATGACGACCAAGGGCGCCAGGCGGGCGCCAGCCCGCGCAGTGTCCTCTCTTTCCTCTTTGGTGCAAAGGGGGCAAGCGCAGGCAAGAGGATCAAGCAAAGGCACCCATTTCGGTGCAACGAGACCAAGACCAGTCCAACGGTGGGAAGGAGGTCATCGTGGAGCCCAGAACGGCGTCACCACAGGGCCTTTGGCAGGCGAGGACCAACTTTAGTCAGGTTAAGTGTACCAGATGTTCCCCTTTGAATTGGCCAATTGTTGGCGCCCTTCCCGCTCAATATTTGGGAAGAGGCCCAGGGCCTTTGCCTATAAATAGGACTAGCCACCCCCAGGGTCGGGCCATTCGGTATCTAGCGATCAGGCAAGCAGAATCTAGAATCTGAGCAAGAGGGAGAGAGAGAGAAGGGTGGTTGAACTCCTCCTAGCAGTTCAACCCCCCTAGCCAAGAGCAGACCCTCACGAGGCTGCTGTTCCCTGTATTGTTCATCATCACCAGCCCAAGAGGCAATCCACCCACCACAAACTAGAGTAGGGTATTACACCAAAATGGTGGCCTGAACTAGTATAAACTCTGTGTCTCTTGTGCTGTTCTTTTAGTAGTTAGATCTTTGCGAGTCGGAGAGGTAGGGGGCATAATCTCCGCGCGCACCCCATAGTTCGAACCTTAAGGGTCTGCCGGAACCCGAAATCCGACATTTGGCGCGCCAGGTAGGGGTGCACCGGAATTTGTCTTCCACTGCTCCGCTCTCCGCCGACCGTCACGTCCATGTCTGACGCTCGTCAGGCCCGCACCGAGCGCCGGGCCGCCATCGCTTCCCACGTCGCCCAGATGGCCCCCGTCGGTGGGCGTCCTCGTCGTTCCCCGTCGCCCGCCGTCAACGCTGCCACCGGCCCGGCGGGGAACGAGCAGCAAGCGCTACCCCAACATCTGCCTGTGCGGCGAGGTGACCGCACCGCTACATCAACATCACCGGTCGTCGCGGCCCTCCTGGGCAGCTCGCAGGTGCCGCCCACAAGTCGCCACGTCAATCCATTTGTCCCTCAGGTCGGCGCCGTTTCCGCACGGCAGGGGGCTCCCTCGGCCCAGATGGCGCGTGAGGTCGGGCTGACGTTCAGCTCGGAGGACCACCCCACCAACTTGGCCGGCTCGGGCGCACTCCCCATGTTGTGCACCCCCACCATCTGCCAGGTAGCCGTCACCAGAACCCTCGTCTACGGCGGTGCGGGCCTCAGCATGCTCTCGGTCGAGACCTTCAATCTCCTCTGCATACCCCTGGAACGGCTGCAACCCAGTCGGTCTTTCTCGGGTGTTGGGGGCGGGTCATCCAGCTCCTTGGGACAGATCCGGCTCCCAGTAACCTTCGGCACCTACGACAACTTCCGCACGGAAATGGTCAACTTCGACATCGCCCCCATCGGCCTCCCTTACAACGCCATCCTTGGGTACCCAGCGCTGGCCCAGTTCATGGCCGCCACGCACCCGGCGTATAACCTCATGAAGATGACCGGAAGCAGTGGTGTCCTCACCGTGCATGGGGACACCGGGGACGCCCTGCGGGTACTCAAGCTCGCCTTCAAGACGGCGGCGTCGGCACAGCCCGCCGGCGCAGGGACCCCCGTGCCCAAGGGGGCTGCGCCGGCCAAGAAGAAGCAGTTGTTCACCCAGGACAAGGCAGAAACCAAGCAGATACCTGTCGACGAGGACGGGTCCTCCAGTGCCACTTTCACCATAGGCGCCAACCTCGAGCCTGAGCAGGAGGAGGCCCTGGTCAGGTTCCTGCGCGCAAATAAGAAGGTATTCGCTTGGGAGCCTGATCAATTGGCAGGGATCCCCCGGAGTGTCATCGAGCATCACCTCAACGTGTGCCCAAACGTGCGCCCCGTGAGGCAGAAAGCCAGGCGGCAGTCCGCGGAGAAGCAGGCCTTCATCGTCCAAGAAACCCGCAAGTTAGAGGCCGCAGGGGTCATTCGCGAGGTCCGATACCCGGACAGGTTGGCCAACCCTGTCCTCGTGCCCAAGAAGGGAGGAAAGGAGCGCATGTGTGTCGACTTCACCAACCTCAACAAGGCATGCCCGCAAGATCCGTTCCCGCTCCCCCGTATCGACCAGATCGTCGATTCCACCGCGGAGTGCGACCTGCTCTGCTTCCTGGACGCCTTCTCTGGGTATCACCAGATCAAGATGGCGGTAGAAGACGTAGAGAAGACCGCCTTCTTAACCCCATGCGGGGTGTACTACTATACATGCATGCCATTTGGGCTGCGTAATGCAGGGGCGACCTTTCAGCGGCTGATGCACATCACCTTGGGCCCGCAGCTCAGGAAGAATGTCGAAGCTTACGTTGACGACATTGTGGTGAAGTCTCGGGAGGCCAAGACCCTGATACAAGACCTGGAGGAGACCTTCGCGAGCCTCGACGCAGTGAACCTGCGGCTCAACCCATAGAAGTGTGTGTTTGGGGTCCCCTGAGGCAAGCTTTTGGGCTTTCTCGTGTCCCACCGAGGCATCGAGGCTAACCCGGAAAAGGTCAAGGTGGTCGAGGACATGAGCCCGCCGAAAACCCTCAGAGAAATGCAGAAGCTCACCGGACGCGTGACCGCGCTAGGGCGCTTCATCTCCAAACTGGGGGAGCGAGCACTGCCTTTCTTCCAGCTAATGAAGAAGAAGGGGCCTTTTGAATGGATTGAAGAGGCAGATAAGGCATTTCAAGATCTCAAGAGGTACCTAACCAGTCCCCCAGTCATGGTGGCTCCGCGCCCTTGAGAGCCCCTGCTACTCTACCTCGCTGCCACGCCCTACTCTGCCAGCGCAGCCCTGGTGGCGGTCAGAGAGGAGCGCCAAATCAGAGCCACATCAGCAGCTCGGGACAAGACGAAGCAGAAACAGGGAAGGCCTGCAGGAGACGTAATCGTGGCTGAGGAGGATCAGCCGCTGAAGAACGCACCAGAAGCAGGAGAGGCCACACGCCTGGACGGGCCGCCTCCCGAGGTCATGTCACCTCGCGGGGCGCCCTTGCCTCAGGGGGGTGCCACGGACGCCGATGCTCTCAGCTTGGTTGAGCATCCGGTCTACTTTGTCAGCACGGTGTTACGGGACGCGAGGGCACGGTACCCTATGCCTCAGAAGCTCCTCCTCGCGCTACTGGTGGCCTCGCGCAAGCTGCGTCACTACTTCCAGGGTCACCCCATCGAGGTCGTCTCGTCATACCCCTTGGAGAGAGTGCTCAGGAGCCCCAACTCAGCCGGAAGGGTCGACGAGTGGAACATAGAACTGCAGGCGTTTCAACTCGAGTTCAGCACGACCCGGGTCATCAAAGGAGCGGCATTAGCGGATTTCGTGGCGGAATGGACGGAGGCGCCAGGCCTCAAGGACAACGAAGATCGATCCCTCTCCCCGGGGAGTGAGGCGCCGAAAGGCTGGGTCATGTACTTCGATGGGGCGTTCTCCAGGCACGGCGCTGGGGCTGGTGCGGTGCTGATATCGCCCACTCAGGACAAACTCTACTACGCCGTACAGCTCTGTTTTCAGCAAGGTGAGAAGGTCTCCAACAACATAGCGGAATATGAGGGTCTGATAGCAGGGTTGAAGGCCGCAGCAGCACTGGGGGTGAAGCGCCTCACTGTCAAGGGCGATTCGCAGCTCCTTGTCAACTTCTCCAACAAGGTGTACGAGCTGAAGGATGAGCACATGGAGGCCTACCTAGCGGAGGTCCGCAGGATGGAAAAGCAGTTCTGGGGGTTAGAATTGAAGCATGTGCCGCGCGGCACCAATCAGGAAGCCGATGACATCGCCGGACGGGCATCCAGGCGGTTACCTCAGGAGCCTGGCGTCTTTGAAGAGCGGCTCTTCAAGCCGTCGGCCCAGCCGACATTATCAAATACTGCTCAGCCTTGGGAGGAACTCCCCCAGCCGCCTGCCTCAGGAGCCCCGGCCTGCGGCCCTGCCTCAGGGGCACACCTGCTCCTGACGATGGAACCTCAAGAGGAGTGCTGGATCACGGAACTCCGGAGTTATTTAACGCAAGGGGCCCTGCCGGAGAAGGAGGAAGAAGCGGAGCGTGTGGCGCGGCAAGCTACGGCATACTGCATCAGGGATGGAGAGCTCTACCGGAAGCGGCCGAATGACGTATCCCTGCGCTGCATTTCCAGGGAGCAAGGAAAGGAACTGCTGGAGGACATACACGGCGGGGACTGTGGGCATCACTCGTCATCACGGACCCTCGTCGGCAAGGCATTTCGCAGCGGGTTCTACTGGCCCACCGCACTCAACGACGTTGTCGAACTAGTAAAGGCTTGTGAAGCCTGCCAATTTCACGCCAAACAGATCCATCAGCCGGCGGGAGGCCTGCAGACAATACCCCTTTCGTGGCCATTTGCAGTTTGGGGGCTGGACATTCTGGGCCCATTCCCTCGGGCGCCAGGGGGCTACCGCTACCTCTACGTCGCTGTTGACAAATTCACCAAGTGGGCAGAAGTGGAGGCTGTCCGCACCATCCCCGCGGGTTCCGCGGTCAGGTTCATCAGGGGCATTGTGAGCCGGTTCGGGGTGCCGAACCGCATCATCAGAGACAACGGTTCGCAGTTCACCAGTAACCTCTTCAAAACATACTGCGCTAACCTTGGAACGCAGATATGCTATGCTTTGGTGGCGCACCCGCGAAGCAACGGCCCGGCCGAACGAGCCAATGCGAAGGTCCTGAGGGGCCTCAAGACAAGGACATTTAAGAAGAAGCTGGAGGCTTGCGGCAGAGGTTGGTACGATGAGCTCCAGTCCGTGTTGTGGTCCATCTGCACGACCGCGACCAAGCCAACCGGGGAGACCCCGTTCTTCCTGGTCTACGGAGCCGAAGCAGTCCTCCCTCACGAGGTCAGACATCGCTCCGCGCGGGTCCTAGCGTTCGACGATGCGCAACATGACGCCATGCGGGGGATGGACCTCGTGCTGGGGGAGGAACGCCGCCGAGAAGCGGCGCTGCGAGCGGCGAGGTACCAGCAGGCGCTACGACGATATCACTGCCGCAGCATCCGCCCCAGGACCCTCGAGGTAGGAGATCTCGTGCTCAGACGGGTTCTCTCCAGGGAAGGGCTACACAAGCTCTCTCCCATGTGGGAGGGCCCGTTCAAGGTTGTTCATGTTTCCAGGCCAGGCTCCGTGCGCTTGGAGACTCAGGAAGGGGAGCCGATCCAGAATGCGTGGAACATCCAACACCTCCGGAGGTTCCACCCCTAAAAGGCCCTGAGCCTGTGAAGAAGGCAAACGCCTGTGAAGATCAACCCTTTTTGGAAAAGGCCCTGAGCCTGTGAAGAAGGCGAACGCCTGTGAAGATCAACCCTTTTTGGAAAAGGCCCTGAGCCTATGAAGAAGGCGAACGCCTGTGAAGATCAACTCTTTTTGGAAAAGGCCCTGAGCCTGTGAAGAAGGCGAACGCCTGTGAAGATTAACCCTTTCTGGAAAAGGCCCAGAGCCTGTGAAGAAGGCAAGTGCCTGTGAAGCTCATTACCCCACGAAGAAAGGCCCGGAGCCTGTGAAGAAGGCCAACGCCTGTGAAGCTTGCCGCCCGTGACACTCTCACGTAATAATGAGTGGGGCTGTACACGCCCCGGAGTCGCAGGAGCGCCGACCTCAGGCCCTGGGGCTCCCTCCCACGCCCAGTGGCAGCACTTAGCTCCGCGCTAGTGAGAAGAGGTCGAAGACTAGATTAGGTGCTGGACGCGGCTTTTTCATTTGCTTTCCGCAGTTGGCTCGCTTTGTTCGCAGTTTAAGTTTTATTGAAATTATTGCCATCATTGGTTTATATTCCGTTGATTTTCACTCCCCTGTTTTGATTCCTCTTTCAAAAAGTCTCGCGGGGGGGGGGGGGGGGGGGCAGCCCAACGCCCTCGCGAGGGTTCCTGTTCTAATCGTTCTAAGGTTTCGCGACCCGGGTCCATTACGGGAGCACCCCTCCAGTCCGTGCCCCTCGGGCACCGCGACACACGCACAGGGCCTGGGTCGGTCGCCCCCCACGGCTGGGGCCGGGAACTATTTACGTGCAGACACACGGCTGAAAAGCGCGAAAGCTAAATCAAGGTAGTCGTTAACAGCAATAACCTCCAACACGCCCCCACGGGGCTCCATGCAGCTGCTCTCTTTTACGCAGGAAACAAAAGGAAAAGAAAGGACGAGCCCGGCGCGGCTCGCCTCGCTCCGGCCAGCCGAGGCGACTCGGGATGCCTCCAGGGCTCAGGCGGACTCCCTCTCGCGCTTCACCGGGGCGCGGTGACGGGCGGACGACTCGCCGCCCCCCAAGCAAGTGCGACATCGTGGGGGCTGGCTGCGGCCACCGCCGGAGGAGTCGCCTGAAGAAGAGTTGGTGAAGCTCGGGGAGCCTCGAGCGCCGCCATCCGCGCGGGCACTGTCTCCTCCATCATCGTCGGGGCAGGACCCCTGGCCGCGGTCGTCGCCCTCGGGGCAGCATCCAGTGCGGCGACCATCTTCCCCAAACACCCTCACATAGAGGGTGGCGTCGCCGTTGAACTTGAAGTGCAGGGTGCACCGCTGACTCTGGCCGCGCGCGCGGGCAAACGTTTGCCAGCCACGAGTCAGGGCCCCGTTTCCGGAAGGGGAGACCTCAAGCGAAACCCAGGAGGCCCTGCTGCAACAACCGTCAGCCTGGAGCCAGAAGTCGCACCGGGTGCTGGCAGCAGCTCGCCGATGAAGAAGCGGGGGAGCTGGAGCCAGGTGTTGGTCGGGTCCGCCGACCACACGACGAACTCCGACAGCACCTCCGCCGAGCGACAGCGCGTCCTGGGGGGCCGCGCAGTCACGGCCTGCCTCCCCTTGGCAGCCGAGCGTTCACCACCACGCGGGGAACCACCCCTGTGGCCACGGGAAGCCGCGATGGGGACCATGGGATGCTTGCGGGGACAACCCCAGCCGCGCTTGGCCGGGGGGGGGGGGGGGGAGTCGGGCTCTGCCCGACAGGCCTTTCCCTTCTCTGCGACTGAGAACCTCTTCGGAGCCATGAGAGCGGCGAGTGGCCAAGGAGAAGAAGAAGGGAAGCAGGAAGGGGCGGACTGGCGGGGCTCGCATGGCCCCGTACTTATAGCCGGAGAAAACCAACCGCCAAGCACCACGATCTTAGGTAATAATGACCCGTATCTATGCATGCAGGGACTAGTCAAGTCACGCAGTTGCCAAGGCGTCGTGGGGAAGCGAAGACGCCCACGTCCAATCAACCACCACGCGGCACCCAAGGCCGCAGGCTGTTAGGGCCCGCGGTGCTTCGCCCTTGCCCTTTCGCCTCTCAGCACGGCCAAGTCCATGCGCGCCTTGGGCCCGGGGGCTACTGTCGGCGTTCTGGGAACGGGGGTCCCCAGACTTGCCTGCCTGCGGCCTGCGGCGTGGCTCAAGGAGACCCAGCATGGCCCATCTTCATCAACACAAGACCCAAGACCCTCGCGAGGGGCCAAGCCTCGCGGGGTGGACGACACAACACTTCCTCAGGCGCGACCTCGTCAGGCTGGCTCACGAGGCGGCGGAGAGATCAAGGCGGGGTACCTCGCGAGGTGCCTGTGACGCAAGCCATGACGACCAAGGGCGCTAGGCGGGCGCCAGCCCGCCCAGTGTCCTCCCTTTCCTCTTTGGTGCAAAGGGGGCAAGCGCAGGCGAGAGGATCAAGCAAAGGCACCCATTTTGGTGCAATGAGACCAAGACCAGTCCAACGGTGGGAAGGAGGTCATCGTGGAGCCCAGAACGGCGTCACCATAGGGCCTTTGGCAGGCGAGGACCAACTTTAGTCAGGATAAGTGTACCAGATGTTCCCCTTTGAATTGGCCAATTGTTGGCGCCCTTCCCGCTCAATATTTGGGAAGAGGCCCAGGGCCTTTGCCTATAAATAGGACTAGCTACCCCCAGGGTAGGGGCATTCGGTATCTAGCGATCACGCAAGCAGAACCTAGAATCTGAGCAAGAGGGAGAGAGAGAGAAGGGTGGTTGAACTCCTCCTAGCAGTTCATCCCCCCTAGCCAAGAGCAGAACCTCGCGAGGCTGCTCTTCCCTGTATTGTTCATCATCACCAGCCCAAGAGGCAATCCACCCACCACAAACTAGAGTAGGGTATTACACCACAATGGTGGCCCGAACTAGTATAAACTCTGCGTCTCTTGTGCTGTTCTTTCAGTAGTTAGATCTTTGCGAGTCGGAGAGGTAGGGGGCATAATCTCCACGCGCACCCCAGAGTTCGAACCTTAAGGGTCTGCCGGAACCCGAAATCCAACATTTACAAAGAAAGTCGACCCCTAAAAATGAAGTTCTTCAAGTGAAGACTTTGACATTCTGAAGACTTTCTGAAGACTTTGAAAGTGAAGAAATTGGTGTGACCTTGAAGACTTGGTATTCATTCGAGGAACATGAAGCGTGAAGACTTTTGTTTTCGTAGTTTCATTTTCTCTTTCTTGAGTCATAGGAAACACTGTACTGTTAAAGGGGGTCGAGGAAATACTAAGGAGAAATTTTCCATGTGATGCTCAACTCAAATCCTACACCTACCAATCCCTTTGAGTGAAGCCATTGGAAATCTCATACAGTTCAGTCAATTTCTTCAGTGACAGAGACGCAGTTCTTCTGGTCACTGAGGACTTTGCTCTGAGTGAGGAGTTAGGAATTCGCTACTGCGAATTGCCTACACTGTGAGGAACATGATAGCCCTGAGGAATTTGTACCTCAAATTTCCGACCGTTGCTGTGCTACGCGCCAGCTGTCCCAAAATATCTTATCTATCCAACGGTCATATCATTGAAGGGCATTTATGTCTTATCATGTCGGGCTGCTCCCTAGGCTATAAATAGCCGCCCCTACAACCACTAGCTGGTTGGCTGCTCCACGTGAACTTGACACTTGTCATTTGAGAGCAACCCATCCTCCGAGGACTTTGAGAGAAAATCATCAAGTGAGGAAAATCCAAACCCAAACCCAAAACACCTACAAACCCAAAGTGATTGAGCATCACTGAAGAGATAGATCCTACGTGGATCCGACGCTTGTTACCTTTGAAGCCTGTGCTTCTTCCAGATGGTTAGGCGTCAAGGTCTAGAGCATCCAAGAGGAATTGTGGATCGCCGAGTGACCAAGTCTGTGAAGGTTTGGAAGTCACCTGAAGACTTACCACGAGTGATTGGGCGAGGACTGTGTGTCCTTAGCTCAAGGAGAATACGGTGAGGACTGTGTGTCCGGGACTAGGTGTCCTCGAGTTTAAATACTTAGCCGCTCCAACCAGATGTACAACTGAGACAGCAGTTGGAACTGGTCTACCAAATCATTGTCTTCACCAAGCTTACTGGTTCTATTTCCTCAACACTTTCATTTCCTCATTGCTGTGTTGTGTGTTTGTTCATACCTGTGTTTGAAGACTTTGACTGAAGACTTTCTCAATTTCCTCAGTTCAATTTCTTTAGTCTGTTTTGTCTTCATCTAGTGTTATCCTGTGTTTACGCTTTCTGTACTCTGTGTTTGTCTTCATTTCATCATGATGACTATGCCTGGATTCTGTTATGTTTTCATCTGAGTACTTATTCTGCTGCTAGTAGTTCTTCGCTAAGGAATTTACTCATGAGCAAATACCTCAGTGAAAAATTTCATAAAAATCTCCTATTCACCCCCTCTAGTCGATATAACGCACTTTCAATTGGTATCAGAGCAAGGTACTCCCTTGTTCTGTGTGATTTTGGTTTAACCGCCTGGAGTATTAGTTATGTCGATCGCAGGTATGATCAAGGTCTCTGCTGGGTGTCCTACCTTCAATGGGACGGACTACCCCTACTGGAAGAATAAGATGCGAATGCATCTTGAGGCAATTGATAACAATCTCTGGTACGTTGTGGAAAATGGTGTTCCCTCCGTCTCACCCTCACTGAACGCTACCGATGTGAAGAGATTCAAGCAACTCGATTCGCAAGCGAAGAATATCATATGTGGCCATCTGAGTAAAGGACAGTATGGTAGAGTGAGTGCTTTGGAAACTGCTAAGCTTATCTGGGATAGGCTGTCCAAGGTTAATGAAGGAGTTTCAACTCAACGTGATTCTCGAGTTGATGTTCTTCGCAATCTCTTCAACCGCTTCAAAAGACTCGACAATGAAAATGTTCAGCAAACCTTCGATCGCCTCACTGACATCTCAAATGAGCTACAAGCACTTGGTGCCACTGACATCACCGACCATGAGGTGGTGAAGAAATTGCTGAGGTCGCTTAATTCCTCATTTGATACTCTGGCACTGATGATACAAGAGCGTGCTGATTACAAGTCACTTGACCCCGCTGATATCCTCGAGAGGCTAGCACTCATGAGTTCCAGCTTGCTGAGAAGAGAGATCTCTATGGTTCGAGCTATGGCAGATCACGTGCACTGAAGGCCAAGGTAGTAGCTGAGTCCGAAGATGAAGACTCTGGTAGCAGCGTTGGTGATCCTGAAGAACTGAGTCATGATCTAGCACTGCTTGTGAAGAAATTCCAGAAGTTCTCAAGACGTGGTCGCTTTGGAAAACCCTCAAGGAGCAATGATTCCTCATCCAGTGACTATAAGAAGAGGCTTTGTCACAAGTGCAAGAAACCAGAACATTACATTCAAGATTGTCCTCGGTCAGAAAAGGAATCAAAGAAGAAGAAATACAAGGATTACAGTTCTAATGATGCGAAGAAAAAGAAGAACTCCTCAAAATCTTCATCATGAAAATCCTCAAGTCTTCGTCTCACAAGAAGAGCAGCTCCAAGAAGGCTCGGGCATTCGTTGGCAAGGAAATGGACTATGAGGCTGAATCCGAAGAAAATGAAGCAGAAGAGGAATCTGATGACTCTGAGTCTGGTGTGGCGAGCCTAGCCCTCGCTACTGCATTCGTCAGCAAGCCCATCTTCACCTCTGAAGAAAGTGATCTCACCAACAAGGCTGATGAAGACAGTGATGACTACGCTCCCATGTATTGCTTCATGGCAAAAGGTGCCAAGGTACTCAAATATGCCTCCTCTGAATCTAGTGAGGATGAATCTGATGAAAATCTTAAGCCTAGCTACTCTACACTTGCTAAGATTGCTGTGCAACAACAAAAGGCTTTTGAAAAGGTTCAAAACATGCTAGACAAAAGTGATGATATGTTGGGTGAAGAAATGGATCACACTAAAGCCTTAACTGAAAATCTTCAGAGACTTCAGACCAGGTTTGACAACCTTCAAAGTCATCATAACACTCTCTTATCTGATCATGAGAAGCTTTCTTATGAATATCTTCAAAAGAAGCAAGATCTTGAGAAGCTAAGAGTGAGTTATGAAGATCTTCAGAAGGAGCGCGATTCTTTGCTCGCTCAACAAATCAGCGTTGCTCAGGAAGAATTTATTCCTCCTTGTTTGAAATGCATTGAACAAGAATCTTCTAATTCCTCACCTGAATGTTCAAATGCTTCTAATGTTACAAATTATTCACCTGTCTCTGCTATCACTAATTCCTCATCTGAGGACATTGCTAGTATCACTGACGATGCAGGGCTGAAGGAATTGTACATGACAGGCATGTACAAAAGCCTCAAAGGGCATCAGACTCTTTGTGATGTGCTTAAAAAGCAGATCCTTAACAGGAACCCTAGGAAAGAGGGTATTGCCTTTGAGAGGAAACTCAATGCTGATGGTACATATTGGAAGCCTGAGCAGTACCCCAAAACCTCATGGGTTGCTGCAAAGGGACCTCCAGTTGATCCATCTAATTTATCTGGCTATACTTGTGAATCTTCTCATTCTTCTGATGAGTCATTTGACTCTAACTATAAACTGTTCAAAAATCAGAATGGTGAAGTATTTGCTAGATATGTTGGCACTAACTACAGGAATGGATCTCCTATGAAGAAAATCTGGGTTCCCAAAAGGTGCCTTGAAAGTCTTCAGGTGAATGTCCTCATGAAACCACCTGTGAAGAAAAGGAACCCCGGATCAAATTCCTCATATGGACCAAATTCTTCAAATGGATCCAAGTCCTCATACGGACCAAATTCCTCAAGAGGATCAAATTCCTCACATGGATCAAAGTCCTCATATGAACATCATCGTGCTAACAACTCTGTTTCGCAGGGAAGAGCCAAGGGCTATGAATATGAGCATTATTTTTCAAATTATTATGTTCATAAGTCCTCGAAGAATTTCTCTGCTTATTCATATGCTTACCCTAACCCCTCTTATGTGAAACGTAATGGTTTGGCCACTATGCCACCATTCTCATATGGAGCTCGCGGAGTGATGAACTCTTTGCCACCCCTTCAGATGTGGGTGGTGAAGAAAAAGAACTAATTTCTTATGCAGGGTCAGGTCTCCAGACATACTGTAACGTCTGAAGAATTTGCTGGGGACCTGACAAAATGCCTGAAAGGACGCAGGCTAACCATGATGAAATGAACTTTCATTTCACACGTCCCCTCTCTGCTTTATCTGTCCTACTGCTTGATGAAATTGATCTGATGAATTGTGATATCGTATTCTTCACTGCTGAAGTATATGAGGTCGTAAGTTGCACTAATTCATCTGCAGGATGATCAACCCAAAGCCACTGAGTGGGTACTTGATAGTGGATGTACAAATCACATGACTGGTGACAAGAATCTTTTGATGGATGCTCCCTTATCATCGTCACATATGAAGCATATCATCTTCGCTGACAAAAGCAAAAGTCAGGTATTGGGTCTAGGTAAAGTTGCTATCACAAAGGATCGACACATGGACAAAGTCATGCTTGTTGAGTCCTTAGGATACAACCTTATGTCTGTCTCAATGCTTTGTGATCTTGATATGGTTGTTGTCTTTGGCAAGTATCGTTGTGTTGTGATTATGGAAGCTGACAATTCCAAAGTCTTCGAAGGCTTTAGGAGAGGAGACTTGTATATTGTTGATTTCTCTGCAGATTCACAACCAGCCGTATGCCTACTTGCAAAAGCTTCAGAAGGATGGCTATGGCATCGACGACTTGGTCATGTAGGCATGAGGAATTTGTACACGCTTGCAAAGAAGAAGCATGTCATTGGCATTGAAAATGTCAAATTCCTCAAGGATCACTTATGCGGTGCCTGTGAAGCTGGAAAGATGACGAAGGCCAAGCATCCAGCAAAGACCATCATGACCACTCCTCGACCATTCGAATTGCTTCACATGGATCTCTTCGGTCCTAATCACTATTCCTCTGTTTCAAATGAAGCATCTCAATATGGCTTTGTTATTGTTGATGATTACTCTCGTTACACATGGGTACACCTTGTCTCTTACAAACATGAATTGCAGGAAGTCTTCAAACAATTTTCCTCGAGGGCTTCAACCAACTTTGGTGTGAAGATTAAGCACATCAGAAGTGACAATGGCACTGAGTTCAAGAATTCGGGTCTCGATGACTATCTTGATGAACTTGGTATTACTCATGAGTTATCTGCTCCTTATACTCCTCAACAGAATGGCGTTGTGGAACGCAAGAACAGGACTCTTGCTGAGATGGCTCGCACTATGCTTGACGAATACAAAACCCCTCGTCGTTTCTGGGTTGATGCAATTGATACTGCGTGCCACATCATCAACAGAGTATATCTTCACAAATTCTTCAAAAAGACTGCCTATGAACTCCTCACTGACAAGAAACCCAATGTGAGTTATTTCAAAGTCTTCGGTGCTAAACGCTGGATTAGAGATCCTCATCACAACTCTAAATTTGCACCGAAAGCACATGAAGGTTTTATGCTTGGTTACGGAAAGGACTCGCACACCTACAGAGTCTTCAACAATGTTCTTCACAAGACTGTTGATACTGTAGATGTGCGGTTTGATGAAACTAATGGCTCGCAAAGAGAGCACCTACCTTTTGTGTCAGATGAACCAGCACCCGAGGATTCCATCAAACACAAGGCTACTGAAGATGTCATTCCTACTAAAGAATCTGCTGAAGAATTCATTCCAGAACGTGAAGAACGTCGAGCTGATGCACCTGAAGAAAATCCTGAGGAAATTGATGCTGAAGAAAATGCTGATCAAATTCCTCAACGACAACCAGCTCATCCTCGCGTTGCAAAAGAAGTGCAAGTGGAGAAGATCATCAATGACATTAGAGCACCAGGTCCTCTCACACGCTCAAAAGCTTCACATCTATATAACTTTTGTGGGCACTTTGCTTTTGTCTCTATCACAGAGCCCGCTAAGGATGATGAGGCATTTCTGTAGCCTGAGTGGCTTCAGGCCATGCAAGAAGAATTACATCAGTTCAAGCTCAACAATGTCTGGGAACTAGTCAATCGTCCCGATCCTCGCAAGCATAACATCATTGGCACAAAGTGGATCTACCGCAACAAGCAAGATGAAAATGGTGTTGTGGTGAGGAATAAGGCACGACTAGTAGCTCAAGGCTACACACAGGTTGAAGGAATTGACATCGATGAAACTTTTGCACCTGTTGCTAGACTTGAGGCTATTCGCATATTACTTGCTTATGCTAACCATCATGATATCTTCTTATATCAAATGGATGTAAAAAGTGCATTCCTCAATGGTAAGCTTGAGGAAGAAGTATATGTTGCTCAACCCCCAGGTTTTGAAGATCCAAAACATCCTGACAAAGTCTTCAGACTTAACAAGGCCCTCTATGGCCTCAAGCAGGCCCCACGGGCGTGGTATGATACTTTGAAGGAATTCTTCATGAAGAAAGGCTTCACACCCGGTTCACTCGATCCCACTCCCTTTACTAAATCTTATGATGGTGAACTGTTTGTGTGCCAAATATATGTTGATGATATCATCTTTGGCTGTACTGTCCAACGTCATAGTGATGAATTTGCCTATATGATGAGTGAAGAATATCAAATGTCTATGATGGGAGAGTTGAAATTCTTCTTAGGTCTTCAAATTCGTCAACAGCGCAATGGCATATTCATATCTCAGGAGAAATACCTCAAGGATGTCCTGAAGAAATTCGGTATGCAAGATTGCAAAGGCATCAAAATTCCTATGCCCACAAATGGTCATCTATGCACTGATGAAAATGGTATTGACTTCGATCATAAGGTATACCGCTCCATGATTGGCTCTTTATTGTACTTATGTGCATCTAGGCCAGATATAATGCTTAGTGTTTGCATGTGTGCCCGATTTCAAGCTGCACCGAAGGAATCACACCATAAGGCTGTGAAGCATATTCTTCGATATCTAGCTCACACACCAACACTAGGATTATGGTATCCCAAGGGCTCAGATTTTGATCTCATTGGATATTCTGACTCTAACTATGCTGGCGACCGTGTGGACCGCAAGTCAACATCTGGTACTTGTCATTTCCTCGGACGATCCTTGGTCTGTTGGTCCTCGAAGAAACAGAACTGCGTATCACTGTCTACTGCTGAAGCTGAGTACATTGCTGCTGGTTCTTGCTATGCTCAACTGCTATGGATGAAGCAAACACTCAAGGACTATGGCATCAATGTGAAGAATGTGCCTCTCCTCTGTGACAATGAGAGTGCCATCAAGATTGCTCACAACCCAGTTCACCACTCGAAGACAAAGCACATTCAGATTCGTCATCATTTTCTTTGTGATCATGTGTTGAAGGGCGATATTTCTATTGAGCATGTGAAGACTGAAGAACATCTAGCCGATATCTTCACTAAGCCCTTGGATGAGAAGAGATTTAGCAAGTTGCGGTGTGAGCTAAATATCTTAGAATCTTTGAATGTACTTTGAAAAGGCACTCATCCTAACACTTATGCAAAACTGATGACTTAGATGTGCAACACATGAAGAAACGTTTTTCTTCAATCAATGAAGAATAACACTCTAAGTATGAAGAAATTAATGAAGAATTTGATTCTCAGAACCCTATGAGAATTGTACGTGGTGTCTGAAATCATCATTCTTATACGGTGGGTCACGCCACCACAAACGTTGAAAACCTTCAATTTGAGTTTTCCTCAGTTTTTGAAATTCCTCAGTTGTTCAAATTCTTCAACTTGCAAAATCTTCACTTGTGCCGTCGTTTTTCTTCATTGGCTACATATATATATATGAGTTTATGTCCTCTACAGCATTCACTTATAGCTATTTCTTCAAGTTGAATCTTCTGCTAAGTGAATGTGATCGGACCCTTCCCCTCTATGCTATACTCAATCCAATCTATTCACAAATTCTTCATGTGCGTTCTATTTGAAACTTGTTCAAAGTCTTCACCGTCTCCTTGTCAGCTGAAGAAATTCCGAATGGATCGTTAAAATGGATCTTATCCAAACTTTCGATTTTGCCGCTCAAACCGTTCCGCATCCCACGATGCATTATTTTACTCACCCACGATCTTACACGATCTCCACTACACAGTACGTGGGTGACACTTGTCATGAGAAGGAGAATGGTCAGGGGCACGTTCGTCCTAAATCTTCGGGCGAACAGTTTTTCACTGCCTCTATAAATACCCCTGCCCCCTTCCTCACTTCTTTTACCCCGCTCGATCTTACTCTCCCGCTCGAGCTTCCGAACCCTAGCGCCGCTGCTACTCCATCGTCGCCGGTGAGGAAGAGCTTCACTGCCTCAACCTCGTCGCTGTCGTACTCGCACCGACCGCGGAAATCTTCACCTCTGCCGCCACCGTAGACGTCTTCCTCCGCCGAGTTAGGGCGTGGAAGATCTACATCGACGAACTCCACTATTTCACCTCACTATTCGTCGTGTTCTTCGTTCAGGGTAATTAAAAGTTACTTTTACTGCCCTCTTTGATTCGAAACTTTTCTACAAAATCTTCAAAGGTGTTTTATTCTTCAAATCCTCACACACAAAACACCTCACATGTTATCTGTTCTTGATTCATTTCCCTAAGCATCATTTTCTTCAAGATTCCTCAGTTGTGTGGATCTTCGATCTATACAACTCTGGAACCTAAGATAAAGCGCGCTTAGTGAAATTCTTCAAGACGCATCTGGTCAAATTCCTCAAACTTGTTCTTTATGAAAAACCCTCTGAGGACGCATATGACCTCTTCAAATTCCTCGCAACTATACTCTGTTCACAGGTACACATGTCCGCTACTGAATCATTAGGTTCTCATCAACTTAACTCATTTGCAGCGTTCCTTGAAGAAAAGTTGCATACTTCTTCAGAGAATTCGATTGTTCAAATTCCTCAAGTGAAGAAAATGGCTGAAGGTAAAATGCCACAGAAAGGAGGAAAGAAGCCTGAGGTCATGACTGCCTTTGAAATCCCTGAGGATTTATATAAAGACTACTGCACGCCTGATGAAGCCAAGTTTGGCAAAGAAGATAAAAATTAGCGCAAGGTGCGCATTCAGAGGATAGAACAGAGATGGGCACGTGATTGGAGGGAGTACAGATACGTCACTCCAAAGTACATGAAGAAATTCACACTGAACCCTCCATGCCCAAGAGCCCCATTGGCACCTGGCCAAGTGGCTGATCCCACTAGCGTCAAACGCGGTAAGGACTTTCCTGAGAAATGGGCCTAGCGCCAAGCCAAATTGGAAAGACAAGCCAAAGAAGCAGTGAGGAAATTCAATGAAGACTCTGCTGCTGCTGCTGCCACTGAGGCCTCTGTCAAGCCGAGGAAAGCAATGCTCAAGAAGCCCGCTCGAAAGCCAAGTGCTTCCACATCAATGCCCTCATGGCCAAGTTCCTCAGCTGCACCCTCACGGGCAGAAAATTCAAAATCTTCAAGGCTAATTCCTCAAGCTGCTCCTGCTCCTCCAAAATCCTCAGCACCTCCGACAAAGTCCTCAGCTGATCCGACAAAGTCCTCAGCACCTGCGCATCCTGCCACATGCCAAAGGACTATAGGCGTCTCTATTGCCTCTGGTGTCTCAGCTAGTTCCTCAGCTGCACCAAGTTCCTCAGCTAGACCCTCTCTGCTGAAGAAAAAGACTACTGCTGGACGCGGTACTCGCCCAAGTCCTAAGAAGAAGCAGGTAGTCTTCACTGTACCGTCTGATGATGATGAAGCTGATGAAGAAGAACTTGCTGAAATCATCAGGGACCGCCAAGAAAGGGCCGCTAAAGCCAAAGGCACACCTGTGCCACTGCTGTTGGATCCAAGGGCGATCCTCGATTACATCAATATCTGGCATAAGGATGCCAACACACCTATGCCTGACTTCAAGCTGACACCTGGCCAAAGTCACATGCTGACTCACTTCATCCAAGAGGAGAAGTGGAAATATGATAGGGCCAGGCAGATCAAGAAATCGCAGTACAGGAAAGAGAAACTGCTAAGGAAAAATGTTCTCACGATGAAGCCTGAAGAACTCATCAAGATGCAGGCTAATATCAAAACCCTCAGCGATGAATTTGATGCATACTATGCTGACTGGAAAGGAGCAAAAGTCAGGTTTGTACAACTGACTGAGAAATTCACAAATGTTGCAGCCCCATCTCAACACGGAATTCCTCAAGCTGAACCTTCAGCTCAGCCTACTGAAGAACATGCCAGCACCGCTGATGACTTTCAGGCTGCTGAAGAAAATGCTAGTTCCAGGGCTGATGACTCCATTCCAGCCACTGAAGACATTGCCAGGGCATTCTCTTGTGGTGCGCTTGAAGAAACTGAAGAAGTAAGGACAACTGCATCAGTTGCTCCTGAGGAAAATCAACCAGATTCCTCAGCTCCACTTGCGCCTACACCAACTCCTGTCCTTCCATCTGCATCAGATGTGAAGAAGACCAAGGCTACAGAGCGAGCTGCAGTGAAGAAAAGGAAAGCATCAAATGCTTCAGAATCTTCAGCTCCCAAGAAGATGAAGCCGATGACCAGCCCGTTTGCAAATCCCATTGATGCTGTTCCAGTTTCAACCATGCCATCAAAGGACCTTGTTCCTTTTGGTGAAGACTATGAGATCCCAAGCGGATCAGATGAAGAAACTCCATCTGCTGCTTCCTCAGAGCAGATTGATGAAGAAATTGAAGTGGATGCAATCCCTTCAACCCTAATGGTCTCATCACCAATGCCTCAGTTTGATGCTGAAGAGGCTGGTGTTGAAGAAATTGATGATGAAGATGTGGATATTGGAAGCACAACTCCATTGATGAATGACGACTTTTGCGAAAGTCAGCATCCCAATTCCCCACTCTTCACTCCACTGCAGCAAATTTCTCACTCCCCTGCACCAACTGTTCCGATGGGCTCTGAAGAAACTCATCCCACTGCATCTGTGAATGAAGAAATTCCAGCCACTAGTGCTGAAGAAACTGTTGCTAATACTAAAAAGGTGACTGCACCTGAGGAAGAACCTGAAATTCCTCAGCCTGAAGAACCTGAGATCGTGATTCCTGAGGTAGTGATGCAACTCACTGACACTCCTCTGCCCAAACAAAAGGATCCGTTCTCAAGGAAACAAAAGTTTAAGGCTGAAGACTTCTTTGGCGAGCACGTGTTCTTCACGGAATACAACCCTTATGACTCTGCTCGCATAAGGAAGAGGCGGTTCTGGACAGCTAGTCAAGCAAATTTCTATTCCTCAGTGCTTTTTAACAAGGACAAAGTCTTCGGCCATGCTCATATTCCTCACGTGGATATGGAGTCCATGCCGTGTTTCACGCCAGTCCTTAGTGTTCTTCACGGCGCTGGGCTGCTCAGCTTCTGCACCGACATATGCGATTGGAATGAAGAACTCATTCTTCAGTTCTATGCAACACTGCACATCACCGGAAACTCTGAAGATGTGAATTCATGGGTTCTGGACTGGATGACTGAGAACACACATTATAAGGCCCCAACGTCTGAATTGCTTCGTGCCCTTCCTCTGAGTCCACCCCTTGAATATGCACGTTGTGTTTAAAACGAACCTGAGCTTTCAAATCACTATATGCAAGTGCTGATGAAGCCTTTGAAGCCAGGGCAGGCCCCTCGAACCAAATTCCTCGTCAAGGAATTGTTGTATGTGTCTCGGACTGTCTACCGCATTCTGACGAAGACAATGAGTCCCATCAAAGGCCACGACTCAAGTGATGAAGAAGTCGTTGGCATCATGAAGAATATGCTTTTCAACATCTGTCATGGCGTTCCCATCAACTTCCATGATTTCTTCATGAGGACTCTGGCCAACATTGCTATGTCACCATTTGAGCTGAAGCCTTATGCGCCATGGATTATGAGATTCATCAGGACAAGGTCTTCACTCAATTACAAGGCTGAAACTCTGAACCACTGCAGCTACTTGCCCCCTATTGAAGTCCTCAAAAGGACATTTTCCTCAGCTGAAGAAAAGGGCAAAGCTACTGCTGTGATAGATGAAGGCATTCGTCCATTGGATGGTCAATTTCGCAAGGATGCATCTTACTCCACCAATGATGACTCTGCCACACATGACACTGCCGCCAACACTGCCAAGCCAAATCCTCAAGCCACAGCACCCAGGGTGATGACTGATCGTGAGTTACTCCTCAGTCTTCATCAAAAGGTTGATCGCAATCACAAATGGGTCAAGCGTCAGTTTGGTTCAATTCTTCACAACATGACTGCAACACATAATGCAGTGAAGAAAAACCACTACTACCTTCATGAAACCCTCAACCGCACCTGGGATGTTCTGTCTCAAGTCTACAACGCTGATGATCTGAAGAAAATGGGTCTCAACAAAGAATTTGCCTGGTCTGCACCTCCTCCGAAGAAATACAAGAAGGTCCCAGTTCCTTCTTTGGTGGCCAGCTCTTATTCTTCATCGCGCGACACTAATGAACATGAAGACTTGGACGACACTGCGGCAGGCCCTACTTCAACAACCGACCCCATCAACGCTGGCGCTCCTTCGTAAACTTGAATATCTTCAGGGGTGTTAGTCCTCAGTTTCGATCCTTTTGGTCATTCGATGACAAAGGGGGAGAAATCTGAGTTAGTCTTCAAGCGGGTCTATAATAAGGGCGTTTTTTTGCTAAGTTACAACTCTCGTTCTTCTAAAACTTTTATTGGATCGAGTTGTAATCTTAAACCTGATGGTGCGCTGATACTTTTATTGCACTAGGCTCTGATACTTTTGATGCTCTATTCGGCATGCTTAATTCCTCGTTAATATTATTGCACGCATGCTGAATTTCATCAAGCACCATATTTCATCATGCATTTCAAATTCTTCATATTATATATCAAATGCGTGTATGAATTACAAGATATAGGGGGAGATCTTCATGATTCATCTCTTCAAGTGTGCATTGCTTCAAAAGCAAATTCCTCACTATGCACAACTTCAGGGGGAGTTCTTCTATATCTTGCAATCAAATTCCTCAATATCAGTATTTACACTTCACATATTTATCCCCGTTGAAAACTTAACCTATGTTGTCATCAATCACCAAAAGGGGGAGATTGTAACTGCATCTAGTGCCCCTTAGTGATTTTGGTGTATTGAAGACTTATATGTTAAGTATCTAATGCGTTTATGAGTGTACACAGGTCTATAAGTCTATGAGGAGTTTGATATTTACAAAGAAAGTCGACCCCTAAAAATGAAGTTCTTCAAGTGAAGACTTTGACATTCTGAAGACTTTCTGAAGACTTTGAAAGTGAAGAAATTGGTGTGACCTTGAAGACTTGGTATTCATTCGAGGAACATGAAGCATGAAGACTTTTGTTTTCGTAGTTTCATTTTCTCTTTCTTGAGTCATAGGAAACACCGTACCGTTAAAGGGGGTCGAGGAAATACTAAGGAGAAAATTTCCATGTGATGCTCAACTCAAATCCTACACCTACCAATCCCTTCGAGTGAAGCCATTGGAAATCTCATACAGTTCAGTCAATTTCTTCAGTGACAGAGACGCGGTTCTTCTGGTCACTGAGGACTTTGCTCTGAGTGAGGAGTTAGGAATTCGCCAGTGCGAATTGCCTACACTGTGAGGAACATGATAGCCCTGAGGAATTTGTACCTCAAATTTCCGACCGTTGCTGTGCTACGCGCCAGCTGTCCCAAAATATCTTATCTATCCAACGGTCATATCATTGAAGGGCATTTATGTCTTATCATGTCGGGCTGCTCCCTAGGCTATAAATAGCCGCCCCCTACAACCACTAGCTGGTTGGCTGCTCCGCGTGAACTTGACACTTGTCATTTGAGAGCAACCCATCCTCCGAGGACTTTGAGCGAAAATCATCAAGTGAGGAAAATCCAAACCCAAACCCAAAACACCTACAAACCCAAAGTGATTGAGCATCGGTGAAGAGATTGATCCTGCGTGGATCCGACGCTTGTTACCTTTGAAGACTGTGCTTCTTCCAGACGGTTAGGCGTCAAGGTCTAGAGCATCCAAGAGGAATTGTGGATCGCCGAGTGACCAAGTCTGTGAAGGTTTGGAAGTCACCTGAAGACCTACCACGAGTGATTGGGCGAGGACTGTGTGTCCTTAGCTCAAGGAGAATACAGTGATGACTGTGTGTCCGGGACTAGGTGTCCTCGAGTTTAAATACTTAGCCGCTCCAACCAGATGTAGAACTGAGACAGCAGTTGGAACTGGTCTACCAAATCATTGTCTTTACCAAGCTTACTGATTCTATTTCCTCAACACTTTCATTTCCTCATTACTGTGTTGTGTGTTTGTTCATATTTGTGTTTGAAGACTTTGACTGAAGACTTTCTCAATTTCCTCAGTTTAGTTTCTTCAGTCTGTTTTGTCTTCATCTAGTGTTATCCTGTGTTTACGCTTTCTGTACTCTGTGTTTGTCTTCATTTCATCATGATGACTATGCCTGGATTCTGTTATGTTTTCATCTGAGTACTTATTCCGCTGCTAGTAGTTCTTCGCTAAGGAATTTCCTCACGAGCAAATTCCTCAATGAAGAATTTCATAAAAATCGCCTATTCACCCCCTCTAGTCGATATAACGCACTTTCACTTATAGACCTGTGTACACTCATAAACACATTAGATCCTTAACCTATAAGTCTTCAATACACCAAAATCACTAAGGGGCACTAGATGCACTTACAATCTCCCCCTTTTTGGTGATTGATGACAATATAGGTTAAGTTTTCAACGGGGATAAACATATGAATTGTAAATGCTGATACTGAGGAATTTGATTGCAAGATATAGAAGAACTCCCCCTGAAGTTGTGCATAGTGAGAAATTTGCTTTTGAAGCAATGCACACTTGAAGAGATGAATCATGGAGATCTCCCCCTATATCTTGTAATTCATACATGCATTTGACATATAATATGAAGAATTTGAAATGCATGATGAAATATGGTGAATGATGTAATTCAGCATGCGTGCAATAACATTAACGAGGAATATGCATGCAGAATAACGTAGCAGAAGTATCAGACCACCATCTGGTTTAAGTTTACAACTCGATCCAATAAAAGTTTCGGAAGAACAAGAGTTGTAACTTAGCAAAAAATGCCCTTATAATGGACCCGCTTGAGGAATAACTCAGATTTCTCCCCCTTTGTCATCGAATGACCAAAAGGATCGAAACTGAGGACTAACGCCCCTGAAGATAATCAAGTTGATGAAGGAGCGCCAGCGTTGTCGGGGTCGGTTGTTGTAGTAGGGCCTGTGTCGTCCAAGTCTTCATGTTCATCAGTGTCGCGCGATGAAGAATAGGAGCTGGCCACCAAAGAAGGAACTTTGACCTTCTTGAATTTCTTCGGAGGAGGTGCAGACCAGTCAAACTCTTCTTTGAGACCCATTTTCTTCAGATCTTCAGCGCTGTAGACTTGAGACAGAACAACCCAGGTGCGGTTGAGGGTTTCATGGAGGTAGTAGTGGTTTTTCCTCACTGCATTATGTGTTGCAGTCATGTTGTGAAGAATTGAACCAAACTGACGCTTGACCCATTTGTGATTGCGATCAACCTTCTGATGAAGACTGAGGAGTAACTCACGATCAGTCATCACCCTGGGTGCTGTGGCTTGAGGATTTTGCTTGGCATTGTTGGCGGCAGAGTCATGTGTGGTCATCATTGGTGGAATAGGATGCAGCCTGGTGAAATTGACCATCCAATGGATGAATGCCTTCATCTATCACAGCAGTTGCCTTGCCTTTGTCATCAGCTGAGGAAAATGTCCTTTTGAGGACTTCAATTGGAGGCAAGTAGCTGCAGTGGTTCAGAGTGTCAGCTTTGTAGTTGGGTGAAGACCTTGTCCTGATGAATCTCATTATCCATGGAGCATAAGGCTTCAGCTCAAACGGTGACATGGCAATATTGGCCAGAGTCCTCATGAAGAAATCATGGAAATTAACGGGAACGCCATGAATGATTTGAAAAGCAGATTCTTCATGATGCCAACGACTTCTTCAACATTTGAGTCATGGCCTTTGATAGGACTCAATGTCTTTGTCAGTATGCGGTAGACAGTCCGAGGCACATAGAGTAATTCCTTGACGAGGAATTTGGTTCGTGGGGCCTGCCCTGGCTTCAAAGGCTTCCAGAACTTGCATGTAGTGATTTGAAAGCTCAGGTTCATTGTAAACACAACGTGCATCTTTAGTGGGAGGACTTAGTGGAAGGGCACGAAGCAATTCAGACGCTGGTGCCTTGTAGTGAGTGTTCTCTATCATCCAATCCAGAACCCATGAATTCACATCTTCAGAATCACCTGTGATGTGCAGCGTTGCGTAGAACTGAAGAATGAGTTCTTCATTCCAATCACAGATGTTAGTGCAGAAATTCAGTAGCCCAGCGTGGTGAAGAACACTGAGAACTGGCTCGAAGCACGGCAGAGACTCCATGTCTACATGAGGAATGTGCATATGATCGAAGACTTTGTCTTTGTTGAACAGCACTGAGGAATGGAAGTTTGCTTGGCTAGCAGTCCAGAAACGCCTCTTCCTTATGCGAGCAGAGTCATATGGATTATAATCTATGAAGAATACATGTTCACCGAAGAAATCATCAGCCTTGTACTTTTGCTTCCTTGAGAACGGATCCTTTGGCTTTGGCAGAGGGGTGTCAGTGAGTTGCATCACGACCTCAGGAATCGCGAGCTCAGGTTCTTCAGGCTGAGGAATTTCTGGTTCCTCCTCAGGTGCAGTCACATGGTCAGCAGCAACAATTTCTTTAGCACTAGTGGCTAGAATTTCTTCATGCACAGATGCAGTGGGATGAGTTTCTTCAGAGCCCATCGGAACAGTTGGTGCAGGGGACTGAGGGATTTGTTGTAGTGCGTGAACAAAGGAGAGTTGGGATGCTGACTTTCCCAGAATTCATCATTCATCAAAGGAGTTGTGCTTCCAATGTCCACGTCTTCATCTTCCAATTCTTCAACACCAGCCTCTTCAGCAGCAAACTGAGGCATTGGTGATGAGACCACTAGGGTTGAAGGGATTGCATCCCCTTCAATTTCTTCATCAATCTGCTCTAACGAAGCAGCAGATTGAGTTTCGTCATCAGATCCACTTGGGATCTCATATTCTTCATCAAAAGGAACAAGGTCGTTTGATGGCATGGTTGAAATTGGAACAACATCAATTGGATTGTCAAACGAACTGGTCATAGGCTTCATCTTCTTTGGAGCTGAAGATTCTGAAGCACTTGATGCTTTCCTTTTCTTCACTTCAGCTCGCTCTGCAGCCTTGGTCTTCTTCACATCTGATGCAGATGGAAGGATAGGAGTTGGTGTAGGCGCAGGTGGAGCTGAGGAATCTATTTGAATTTCCTCAGACGCAACTGATGCAGTTGCCCTGACTTCTTCAGTTTCTTCAGGCGCACCACTAGTGGATGCCCTGGCAATTTCTTCAGTAGCTGGAATGGAGTCATCAGCCCTGGAACTAGCATTTTCTTCAGCAGCCTAAAAGTCATCAGCGGTGCTGGCGTGTTCTTCAGTGGGTTGTGCTGAAGGTTCAGCTTGAGGAACTTCTTGTTGCGATGGGGCTGCAACATTTGTGAATTTCTCAGTCAGTTTCACAAACCTGACTTTGGCTCCTTTCCAGTCAGCATAGTATGCATCAAATTCATCGCTGAGGGTTTTGATGTCAGCCTGCATCTTGATGAGTTCTTCAGGTTTCATCTTGACAACATTTTTCCTCAGCAGATTCTCTTTTTTGTACTGCGATTTCTTGATCTGCCTGGCCCTATAATACTTCCATTTCTCTTCTTGAATGAAAGCAGTCAAGACGTGACTTTGACCAGGAGTGAGGTTCATCTCCGGCATAGGCGTATTGGGATCTTTGTGCCATAGATCTATGAAATCCAGGATCAACCTTGGATCAATAAGCATCGGCACATTGCTTCCTTTGGCACTAGCGGCCTTAGCTTGCCTATCTCTGATGATTTCGGCAAGTTCTTCTTCATCAACCTCATCATCGTCAGACGGTACATTGAAGACTACCTACTTCTTCTTAGGACTTGGGCGAGGACCTCGTCCAGCAGTAGCCTTTTTCTTCAGCAGAGAGGGTCCAGCTGAGGAACTTGGTGCAGCTGAGGAACTTGCTGAGACACCAGAGGCAATAGAGATGCCCACAGTCCTTTGACACATGGCAAGATGCACAGGTGCTGAGGACTTTGTCGGAATAGCTGAGGACTTTGGAGGAGGTGCTGAGGATTTCGGAGGAGCAGGGGCAACTTGAGGAATTTGCCTTGAAGATATTGAAGTTCCTGGCCGTGAGGGCGCAGCTGAGGAACTTGGCCGTGAGGGCACTGTTGGTGAAGCACTTGGCTTTCGAGCGGGCTTCTTTGCCATTGATTTTCTCGGCTTGACAGAGGCCTCAGTGGCAGCAGCAGCAGCAGAATCTTCGTTGAATTTCTTCACTGCTTCTCTGGCTTGTCTTGCCAACTTGGCTTGGTGCCTAGCCCATTCCTCAGGAAAATCCTCACCGCGTTTGATGCTAGCGGGATCAGCCACTTGGCCAGGTGCCAATGGGGCTCTTGGGCATGGAGGATTCAGTGCGAATTTCTTCATATACTTTGGAGTAACATATCTGTACTCCGTCCATTCTCTTGCCCATCTCTGTTCAATCTTCTGAATGCGCACCTTGCGCTGATTTTTATCTTCCTCAGGAGGTGTGTAGTACCCAGCATAGATGTCCTCAGCGATTTCAAAAGCAGTCATGACCTCAGGCTTCTTTCCTCCTTTCTGTGGCCTTTTACCGTAAGCCATTTTCTTCAGTTGAGGAATTTGAACAATCGAATTCTCTGAATAAGTGTGCCACTTTTCTTCAAGGAACGCTGCAAATGAGTTAAGTTGATGAGAACCTAGTGATTCAGCAGCGGACATGTGTACCTGTGAACAGAGTATAGTTGCGAGGAATTTGGAGAGGTCATATGCGTTCTCAGAGGGTTTTTCAAAAAGAACAAATTTGAGGAATTTGACCAGATGCGTCTTGAAGAATTTCACTAAGCGCACTTTATCTTAGGTTCCAGAGTTGTATAGATCGAAGATCCACACAATTGAGGAATCTTGAAGAAAATGATGCTTAGGGAAATGAATCAAGAACAGATGACATGTGAGGTGTTTAGTGTGTGAAGATTTGAAGAATAAAACACCTTTGAAGATTTTGTAGAGAAACTTTGAATCAAAGAGGGATGTAAAAGTAACTTTTAATTACCCTGAATGAAGAACACAACGAGCAGAGAGGTAAAACAGTGAAGTTCGTCAGTGTAGATCTTCCACGCCCTAACTTGGCGGAGGAAGACGCCTACGGCGGCGGCGGAGGTGAAGATTTCCGCGGTCAGCGCGAGTACAACGGTGACGAGGTCGAGGCAGTGAAGCTCTTCCTCACCGGCGACGATGGAGTAGCGGCGGCGCTAGGGTTTGAGAAGCTCGAGTGGGAGAGAGAGATCGAACGGAGTAAAAGAAGTGAGGAAGGGGTGAGGGGGTATATATAGTAGCAGTGAAAAACTGTTCGCCCGAAGATTTGGGACGAACGTGCCCCTGACCCTTCTCCGCACGACATGTGTCACCCACGTACAGTGTAGTGGAGATCGTGTAAGATCGTGGGTGAGTAGAATAATGCATCGTGGGATGCGGAACTGTTTGAGCGCCAAAACCGAAAATTTGGATAAGATTAGTTTTAAAGTTCCGTTCGCAATTTCTTCAGCTGACAAGGACACAGTGAAGATTTTGAACGAGTTTCAAATTGAACGCACATGAAGAATTTGTGAATAGATTGGATTGAGTATAACATAGAGGGGAAAGGGTCCGATCACATTCACTTAGCTGAAAAACACCAACTTGAAGTAATAGCTATAAGTGAATGTTGTAGAGGACATAAACTCATATATATATATATATATATATATATATAGCCAATGAAGAAAAATGATGGAAACAATGAAGATTTTGAAAAGTTGAATAATTTGAACAACTGAGGAATTTCAAAAGTTGAGGAAAAACTCAAATTGAAGATTTTCAACTTTTGTGGTGGCATGACCCACCGTATAAGAATGCTGATTTCAAACACCACGTACAATTGTCGTAGGGTTCTGAGAATCAAATTCTTCATTAATTTCTTCACACTTAGAGTGTTATTCTTCATTGATGGAAGAAAAACGTTTCTTCATGTGTTGCACATCTAAGCCATCAATTTTGCATAAGTGTTAGGATGAGTGCCTTTTCAAAGTACATTCAAAGACTCTAAGATATTTAGCTCACACCGCAAATTGCTAAATCTCTTTTCATCCAAGGGCTTAGTGAAGATATTGGCTATCTGTTCTTCAGTCTTCACATGCTCAATAGAAATGTCGCCCTTCAACACATGATCACGAAGAAAATTATGACGAATCTGAATGTGCTTTGTCTTCGAGTGCTGAACTGGGTTGTGAGCAATCTTGATGGCACTCTCATTGTCACAGAGGAGAGGCAGATTCTTCACGTTGATGCCATAGTCCTTGAGTGTTTGCTTCATCCATAGCAGTTGAGCACAGCAAGAACCAGCATCAATGTACTCAGCTTCAGCAGTAGACAGTGATACACAGTTCTGTTTCTTTGAGGACCAACAGACCAAAGATCGTCCGAGGAAATGACATGTACCAGATGTTGACTTGCGGTCCACACGATCACCAGCATAGTCAGAGTCAGAATATCCAATGAGATCAAAATCCGAGCCCTTGGGATACCATAATCCTAGAGTTGGTGTGTGAGCTAGATATCGAAGAATATGCTTCACAGCCTTATGGTGTGATTCCTTCGGTGCAGCTTGAAATCGGGCACACATGCAAACACTAAGCATTATATCTGGCCTAGATGCACATAAGTACAATAAAGAGCCAATCATGGAGTGGTATACCTTATGATCGAAGTCAATACCATTTTCATCAGAACATAGTTGACCATTTGTGGGCATAGGAATTTTGATGCCTTTGCAATCTTGCATGCCGAATTTCTTCAGGACATCCTTGAGGTATTTCTCCTGAGATATGAATATGCCATTGCGCTGTTGACGAATTTGAAGACCTAAGAAGAATTTCAACTCTCCCATCATAGACATTTGATATTCTTCACTCATCATATAGGCAAATTCATCACTATAACGTTGGTCAGTACAGCCAAAGATAATATTGTCAACATATATTTGGCACACAAACAGTTCACCATCATAAGACTTAGTAAAGAGAGTAGGATCGAGTGAACCGGGTGTGAAGCCTTTCTTCATGAAGAATTCCTTCAAAGTATCATACCATGCCCGTGGGGCTTGCCTGAGGCCATAGAGGGCCTTATTGAGTCTGAAGACTTTGTCAGGATTCTTTGGATCTTCAAAACCTGGGGGTTGAGCAACATATACTTCTTCCTCAAGCTTACCATTGAGGAATGCACTTTTCACATCCATTTGATATAAGATGATATCATGATGGTTAGCATAAGCAAGTAATATGAGAATAGCCTCAAGTCTAGCAACAGGTGCAAAATTTTCATCGAAATCAACTCCTTCAACCTGTGTGTAGCCTTGAGCTACTAAACGTGCCTTATTCCTCACCACAACACCATTTTCATCTTGCTTGTTGCGGTAGATCCACTTTGTGCCAATGATATTATGCTTGCGAGGATCTGGACGATTGACTAGTTCCCAGACGTTGTTGAGCTTGAACTGATGTAATTCTTCTTGCATGGCCTGAATCCACTCAGGTTCCAGAAATGCTTCATCTACCTTAGTGGGCTCTGTGATAGAGACAAAAGCAAAGTGCCCACAAAAGTTAGATAGATGTGAAGCTTTTGAGCGTGTGAGAGGACCTGGTGCTCTAATGTCATCGATGATCTTCTCCACTTGCACTTCTTTTGCAACGCGAGGATGAGCTGGTTGTCGTTGAGGAATTTGATCAGCATTTTCTTCAGCGTCAATTTCCTCAGCATTTACTTCAGGTGCATCAGCTCGACATTCTTCACGTTTTGGAATGAATTCTTCAGCAGATTCTTCAGTAGGAATGACATCTTCGGTAGCCTTGTGCTTGATAGAATCCTCGGGTGCTGGTTCATCTAACACAGAAGGTAGGTGCTCTCTTTGCGAGCCATTAGTTTCATCGAACCGCACATCTACGGTTTCAACAATCTTGTGAAGAACATTGTTGAAGACTCTGTAGGTGTGCGAGTCCTTTCCGTAACCAAGCATAAACCCTTCATGTGCTTTCGGTGCAAATTTAGAGTTGTGATGCGGATCTCTAATCCAGCATTTAGCACCGAAGACTTTGAAATAACTCACATTGGGTTTCTTGTCAGTGAGGAGTTCATAGGCAGTCTTCTTGAAGAATTTGTGAAGATATACTCTGTTGATGATGTGGCATGCAATATCAATTGCATCAACCCAGAAACGACGAGGGGTTTTGTACTCATCGAGCATACTGCGAGCCATCTCAGCAAGAGTCCTGTTCTTGCGCTCCACGACGCCATTCTGTTGAGGAGTATAAGGAGCAGATAGCTCATGAGTAATACCAAGTTCATCAAGATAGTCATCGAGACCCGAATTCTTGAACTCAGTGCCATTGTCACTTCTGATGTGCTTGATCTTCCCACCAAAGTTGGTTGAAGCCCTCGAGGAAAATTGTTTGAAGACTTCCTGCACTTCATGTTTGTAAGAGACAAGGTGTACCCATGTGTAACGAGAGTAATCATCAACAATAACAAAGCCATATTGAGATGCTTAATTTGACACAGAAGAATAATGATTAGGACCAAAGAGATCCATGTGAAGAAATTCAAATGGACGAGTGGTGGTCATGATAGTCTTCTCTGGATGCTTGGCCTTCGTCATCTTTCCAGCTTCACAGGCACCGCATAAGTGATCCTTGAGGAATTTGACATTCTCAATGCCAATGACATGTTTCTTCTTCGCAAGTGTGTGCAAATTCCTCATGCCTGCATGACCAAGTCGTCGATGCCATAGCCATCCTTCTGAAGATTTTGCAAGTAGGCACACGGCTGGTTGTGAATCTACAGAGAAATCAACAATATACAAGTCTCCTTTCCTAAAGCCTTTGAAGACTTTGGAATTGTCAGCTTCCATAATCACAACACAATGATACTTGCCAAAGACAACAACCATATCAAGATCACAAAGCATTGAGACAGACATAAGGTTGTATCCTAAGGACTCAACAAGCATGACTTTGTCCATGTGTCGATCCTTTGTGATAGCAACCTTACCTAGACCCAATACCTGACTTTTGCTTTTGTCAGCGAAGATGATATGCTTCAGATGTGATGATGATAAGGGAGCATCCATCAATAGGTTCTTGTCACCAGTCATGTGATTTGTACATCCACTATCGAGGACCCACTCAGTGGCTTTGGGTTGATCATCCTGCAGTTGAATTAGTGCAACTTACGAACCTCATATACTTCAGCAGTGAAGAATATGATATCACAATTCATCAGATCAATCTCATCAAGTAGCAAGACAAATAAAGCAGTAGGAGGACGTGTGAAATGAAAGTTCATTTCTTCATGATTAGCCTGCGTCCTTTCAGGCAGTTTGTCAGGTCCCCAACAAATTCTTCAGACGTTATAGTACGTCTGGAGACCTGACCCTGCAGAAGAGATTAGTTCTTTTTCTTCACCACCCACATCTGAAGGGGTGGCAAAGAGTTCATCACTCCGCGAGCTCCATATGAGAATGGTGGCATAGAAGCCAAACCATTTCGTTTCACATAAGAGTGGTTAGGGTAAGCATATGAATAAGCAGAGAAATTCTTCGAGGACTTATGAACATAATAATTTGAGGAATAATGCTCATATTCATAGCCCTTGGCTCTTCCCTGCGAAACAGAGTTGTTAGCACGATGATGTTCATATGAGGACTCTGATCCTTTTGAGGAATTTGATCCACGTGAGGAATTTGGTCCGTATGAGGACTTGGATCCATATGAAGAATTTGGTCCATATGAAGAATTTGATCTGGGGTTCCTATTCTTCACAGGTGGTGTCATGAGGACATTCACCTGAAGACTTTCAAGGCACCTTTTGGGAACCCAAATTTTCTTCATAGGGGGACCATTCCTGCAGTTAGTGCCAACATATCTAGCAAATACTTCACCATTCTGATTTTTGAACAGTTTATAGTTGGAGTCAAATGACTCATCAAAAGAATGAGAAGATTCACATGTATAGCCAGATAAATTAGATGGATCAACTGGAGGTCCCTTTGCAGCAACCCATGAGGTTTTGGGGTACTGCTCAGGCTTCCAATATGTACCATCAGCATTGAGTTTCCTCTAAAGGCAATACCCTCTTTCCTAGGGTTCCTGTTGAGGATCTGCTTTTTAAGCACATCACAAAGGGTCTGATGCCCTTTGAGGCTTCTGTACATGCCTGTCAGGTACAATTCCTTTAGCCCTGCATCGTCAGTGATACTAGCAATGTCCTCAGATGAGGAATTAGTGATTGCAGAGGCATGTGAGGAATTTGTAACATTAGAAGCATTTGAACATTCAGGTGAGGAATTAGCAGATTCTCGTTCAATGCATTTCAAACATGGAGGAATAAATTCTTCCTGAGCAGCGCTGATTTGTTGAGCGAGCAAAGAATCGCGCTCCTTCTGAAGATCTTCATAACTCACTCTTAGCTTCTCAAGATCTTGCTTCTTTTGAAGATATTCATAAGAAAGCTTCTCATGATCAGATAAGAGAGTGTTATGATGACCTTGAAGGTTGTCAAACCTGGTCTGAAGTCTCTGAAGATTTTCAGTTAAGGCTTTAGTGCGATCCATTTCTTCACCCAACATATCATTACTTTTGTCTAGCATGTTTTGAACCTTTTCAAAAGCCTTTTGTTGTTGCATAGCAATCTTAGCAAGTTTAGAGTAGCTAGGCTTAAGATTTTCATCAGATTCATCCTCACTAGATTCAGAGGAGGCATATTTGAGTACCTTGGCACCTTTTGCCATGAAGCAATAGGTGGGAGCGTAGTCATCACTGCCTTCATCAGCCTTGTTGGTTAGATCACTTTCTTCAGAGGTGAAGATGGACTTGCTGACGAATGCAGTAGCGAGGGCTAGGCTCGCCACACCAGACTCGGAATCATCAGATTCCTCTTCTTCCTCATTTTCTTCAAATTCAACCTCAGAGTCCATTTCCTTGCCAATGAATGCCCGAGCCTTCTTGGAGCTGCTCTTCTTGTGAGACGAAGACTTGGAGGACTTTGATGATGAAGGTTTTGAGGATTTCTTCTTTTTCTTCGCATCATCAGAACGGTAATCCTTGTATTTCTTCTTCTTTGATTCCTTTTCCCACTGAGGACAATCTTGAATGTAGTGTCCAGGCTTCTTGCACTTGTGATAAAGCCTTCTCTTGTAGTCACTGGATGAGGAATCATTTCTCTTTGAGGGTCTTCCAAAGCGACATCGTCTTGTCTTCACGAGCAGCGCTAGATCATGACTTAGTTCTTCAGGGTCGCCAAGGCTGCTACGAGAGTCTTCATCTTCGGACTCAGATACTACCTTGGCCTTCAGTGCACATGATCTGCCATAGCTCGAACCATAGAGATCTCTCTTTTCAGCAAGCTGGAACTCATGAGTATTTAGCCTCTCGAGGATATCAGCGGGGTCAAGTGACTTGTAGTCAGCACGCTCTTGTATCATCAGTGCCAGAGTATCAAATGAGGAATCAAGCGATCTCAGCAATTTCTTCACCACCTCATGGTCGGTGATGTCAGTGGCACCAAGTGCTTGAAGCGCATTCGAGATGTCAGTGAGGCGATCGAAGGTTTGCTGAACATTTTCATTGTTGAGTCTTTTGAAGCGGTAGAAGAGATTGCGAAGAACATCAACTCGAGAGTCACGCTGAGTTGAAACTCCTTCATTGACTTTGGATAGCCTATCCCAGATAAGCTTGGCAGTCTCCAAAGCACTCACTCTTCCATACTGTCCTTTGCTCAGATGGCCACATATGATATTCTTCGCTTGAGAGTTGAGTTGCTTGAATCTCTTCACATCAGCAGCATTCAGAGAAGGTGTGACTGAGGGAACACCATTTTCCACAACATACCAGAGATCGTTATCAATTGCCTCAAGATGCATTTGCATCTTATTCTTCCAGTAGGGATAGTCCGTCCCATCGAAGGTAGGACACCCAGCAGAGACCTTGATCATACCTGCGGTCGACATATCTAAAACTCCAGGCGGTTAAACCAAAATCACATAGAACAATGGAGTACCTTGCTCTGATACTAATTGAAAGTGCGTTATATCGACTAGAGGCGAGGTGAATAGGCGATTTTTATGAAATTCTTCACTGAGGAATTTGCTAGTGAGGAAATTCCTTAGCGAAGAACTACTAGCAGCGGAATAAGTACTCAGATGAAAACAAAGCAAGACACAAGCATGGTCATCATGATGAAATGAAGACAAGCACCGAGTACAGAAAGCGTAATCACAGGATAACACAAGATGAAGACAAACAGACTGAAGAATTTGAACTGAGGAAATTGAGAAAGTCTTCAGTCAAAGTCTTCAAACACAGATATGATAAACAAGCAGCACAATACTGAGGAAATGAAAGAGTTGAGGAAATGGAACCAGTAAGCTTGGTGAAGACAATGATTTGGTAGACCAGTTCCAACTGCTGTCTCAGTTGTACATCTGGTTGGAGCGGCTGAGTATTTAAACTCGAGGACACATAGTCCCGGACACCCAGTCCTGAGCACGTAGCTCGGGACACCAAGTCCTCACCGTATTCTCCTTGAACTATGGACACACAGTCCTCGTCCAATCACTCGTGGTAAGTCTTCAGGTGACTTCCGAACCTTAACAAACTCGGTCACTCAGTGATCCACAATTCCTCTTGGATGCTCTAGACCATGACGCCTAACCGTCTGGAAGAAGCACAATCTTCAAAGGTAACAAGCGTCGGATCCACACAGGATCAATCTCTTCAGTGTTTCTCAATCACTTTGGGTTTGTAGGTGTTTGGGTTTGGGTTTGGATTTTCCTCATTTGATGATTTTCGCTCAAAGTCCTCGGAGGATGGGTTGCTCTCAAATGACAAGTGTAAGTTTCTCTCGGAGCAGCCAACCAGCTAGTGGTTGTAGGGGGCGGCTATTTATAGCCTAGGGAGCAGCCCGACATGATTAGACATAAATGCCCTTCAATGATATGACCGTTGGATGGATAAGATATTTTGGGACAGCTGGCGCGTAGCACAACAACAGTCGGAAATTTGAGGTACAAATTCCTCAGGGCTATCATGTTCCTCACTGTGTAGGCAATCCGCACTGGTGAATTCCTAACTCCTCAGTCAGAACAAAGTCCTAAGTGACCAGAAGAACTGCGTCTCTGTCACTGAAGAAATTGACTGAACTGTCTGGGATTTCCAATGGCTTCACTCGAAGGGATTGGTAGGTGTAGGATTTGAGTTGAGCATCAAATGGAAATTTTTCCTTAGTATTTCCTTGACCCCCTTTAACAGTATGGTGTTTCCTATGACTCAAGAAAGAGAAAATGAAACTACGAAATCAAAAGTCTTCACGCTTCATGTTCCTCGAATGAATACCAGGTCTTCAAGGTCACACCAATTTCTTCACTTTCGAAGTCTTCAGAAAGTCTTCAGTGTATCAAAGTCTTCAGTCGAAGAACTTCATTTTTAAGGGTCGACTTTCACTGTAAGTATCAAACTCCTCATAGACTTATAGACCTGTGTACACTCATAAACACATTAGATCCTTAACCTATAAGTCTTCAATACACCAAAATCACTAAGGGGCACTAGATGCACTTACAATACCTATCCATGAATTGTTGAAGATGCGTCAGATCCTGAGCGTTTGTTGACTCTCTGAGAGAATCGGTGTAGTAAACTGCGTTCTTGTTTGGAACAATGAATACCAATATCCATTGATCGCTACATATTAAGAAAGCCATGAACTTACTGTTGGATTTCGGGTTCCGGCAGACCCTTAAGGTTTGAACTCTGGGGTGCGCGCGGAGATTATGCCCTCTACCTCTCTGTCTCGCAAAGATCTAACTACAGAAAGAACAGCACAAGAAACACAAAGTTTATACTGGTTCGGGCCACCCGTGTGGTGTAATACCCTACTCCAGTGTGGTGTGGTGGATTGCCTCTTGGGCTGGTGATGAGGAACAATACAGGGAAGAACAGCCTCGTGAGGGCCTGTTCTTGGCTAGGGGGACGAACTACTGGGAGGAGTTCAGCCACCCTTCTCTCTCTCTCTCTCTGCTTGCTCTGATTGCTAGATACCGAATTGTTCTCTCGATGCCCCTACCCTGGGGGTGGCTAGTCCTATTTATAGGCAAAGGCCCTGGGCCTCTTCCCAAATATTGAGCGGGAAGGGCGCCAACAATTGGCCAATTCAAAGGGGAACATCTGGTACACTTATCCTGACTAAAGTTGGTCCTCGCCTGCCAAAGGCCCTGTGGTGACGCCGTTCTGGGCTCCACGATGTCCTCCTTCCCACCGTTGGACTGGTCTTGGTCTCGTTGCACCAAAATGGATGCCTTTGCTTGATCCTCTCGCCTGCGCTTGCCCCCTTTGCACCAAAGAGGAAAGGGGGTACACTGCGCGGGCTGGCGCCCGCCTGGCGCCCTTGGTCGTCATGGCTTGCGTCATGGGCACCTCGCGAGGTACCCCGCCTTGATCTCTCCGCCTCCTCGTGAGCCAGCCTGACGAGGCCGTGCCTGAGGAAGCGTTGTGTCGTCCGCCCCGCGAGGCTTGGCCCCTCGCGAGGGTCTTGGGTCTTGAGTTGATGAAGATGGGTCGTGCTGGGCCCCCCTCCGAGCCACGCCGCAGGCCGCAGGCAGGCAAGCCTGGGGACCCCCGTACCCAGAACGCCGACAGTAGCCCCCGGGCTCAAGGCGCGCCCGGACTTGGCCGTGCCGAGAGGCGAAAGGGCAAGGGCGAAGCGCCGCGGGCCCTAACAGCCTGCGGCCTTGGGCGCCGCGTGGAGGTTGATTGGACGCGAGTGCTTCAGCAACGGCGCAGGTTATTAAAGGTGCAGCGCCCGCCTAGGCTTTGCTCTTCTCTTTCTCCGGTTGCTGCTCAGATCCCCTTTCTTGCGCCTCTCCTTCCTTCCTCCTAATTCCCAGATCTGCTCTACCCGTGTGACCTAGGAAGTCATGGTGCCTCGTCAGCCTCCGGCCGAAGCTTGGTTTTCACCTGCCCTAGACTCGCTGAATGTGTCGGAGGCGAGCCTTGCCCGGCTGCGCAGGATGGCGGCGGCGCAGGGCATCGACGGGGCGCGGGTGTTCAAGGTTGGCTCCGCCACCCTTGAGGGCCGAGGAAGCACCTTCTACCCTCTCTTCGTAAGCTCCATTACTTCGGGCCTAGTGCCTCCTTTTTCCGAGTTCTTCCTCTCTGTCCTCCGCCATTACGACTTACAAGCTCTGCATCTCCACCCCAACTCCATCCTTCTCCTGGCGATCTTCGCCTACTACTGCAAGGCTCATGTGGGGGTGCAACACTCAGTGGCCTTGCTGCGCCACTACTTCTACCTCCGGGTCACCCGTGTTTCCCCTTCCGCATGCGCGAGCTTCGTCGCGTGTGGTGGCGCCATTGCCATCTCGAATCCCGGGAAGAGGATTGAGGGCTTCAGGAGCAAGTGGGTCTTGGTGGACGTGTCCTCTGGCGACTCCATCGGAGAGGAGGGCGAAGAGGAGCGGGAGGAGGGCCCCGACTCCAAGGCAACTGACGGAGAGTCTAGGGCTCCCCTTCCCCGGCGCAAGTCCCATACTCTCCGCCTTTCGTTGAGCGATGATGATGAGGGTGACGACGTGCCGGGTAGCGGGAGCTCGCCCCCGATCCCGAAGAAGGACAGGACCGGGCTGATCCCCCGCGGGTCCGCCCTGGCTCCGGTGCGATCCGCGGACGCGCCTTCTGCTTCTGAGGTTGACCCCTCCAGCCGGCTCTCAGGCTTCAAGTATGGCCGGAGGCTTCTCGAGCCCTCCAGCGACGACCCGTAAGTGCTCGATCCCTCATCTTTTTGTTTCTTGTTCCGCCACTGAGGCTTGATGTTCGCTCCTCTTGGATAGGCTGGCGCCCGCGGCGAAGAAACTGAAGGGGGCTCCTGTTGGAAATATGCCCTAGAGGCAATAATAAAAGCATTATCATTATATTTCCTTATTCATGATACTTGTCTTTATTCGTGCTATAATTGTGTTATCCGGAAATCGTAATACATGTGTGAATAACAGACAACATGTCCCTAGTAAGCCTCTAGTTGACTAGCTCGTTGATCGATAGATAGTCATGGTTTCCTGACTATGGACATTGGATGTCATTGATAACGAGATCACATCATTAGGAGAATGATGTGATGGACGAGACCCAATCCTAAACATAGCATAAGATCGCATAGTTCGTTTGCTAGAGTTTTCCAATGTCAAGTATCCTTTCCTTAGACCATGAGATCGTGTAACTCCCGGATACCGTAGGAGTGCTTTGGGTGTGCCAAACGTCACAACATAACTGGGTGACTATAAAGGTATACTACGGGTATCTCTGAAAGTGTCTGTTGGGTTGACATGGATCGAGACTGGGATTTGTCACTCCGCTTGACGGAGAGGTATCACCGGGTCCTCTCGGTAATGCATCATCATAATGAGCTCAATGTGATCAAAGTGTTTGATCACGGGATCATGCATTACGGTACGAGAAAAGTGACTTGCCGGTAACGAGATTGAACGAGGTATTGGGATACCGACGATCGAATCTCGGGCAAGTAAAATACCGATTGGCAAAGGGAATCGTATACGGGATTAATTGAATCCTCGACATCGTGGTTCATCCGATGAGATCATCGTGGAGCATGTGGGAGCCAACATGGGTATCCAGATCCCGCTGTTGGTTATTGCCCAAGAGCCGTCTCGGTCATGTCTGCGTGTCTCCCGAACCCGTAGGGTCTACACACTTAAGGTTCGGTGACGCTAGGGTTGTGAAGATATGTATATGCAGTAACCCGAATGTTGTTAGGAGTCCCGGATGAGATCCCGGACGTCACGAGGAGTTTCGGAATGGTCTGGAGGTAAAGAATTATATATAGGAAGTGCTGTTTTGGCCATCGGGACAAGTTTTGGGGTTATCGGTATTGTACCGGGACCACCGGAGGGTCCCAGGGGTCCACCGGGTGGGGCCACCTGCCTCGGGGGGCCACATGGGCACTAGGGGGTGCGCCTTGGCCTACATGGGCCAAGGGGAACCAGCCCCAAAGAGGCCCATGCGCCTAGGGTTACAAAGGGAAGGGGTCCCACAAGGGGAAGGCACCTCCTAGGTGCCTTGGGGGGGAGGGAAACCTCCCCTTGGCCGCCGCCCCAAGGAGATTGGATCTCCTAGGGCCGGCGCCCCCCCTTGTCACTCCTATATAAAGGGGGGAGGGGAGGGGGCAGCCGCACCCCTGGTCATTGGCGCCTCCCTCCACCTCCCCAACACCTCCTCCTCCTCCATTGAGCACGGCGAAGCCCTGCCGGAGTACTGTAGTTCCACCATCACCACGCCGTCGTGCTGCTGCTGGAGCCTTCTTCCCCAACCTCTCCTTTGCCTTGCTGGATCAATAAGAAGGAGACGTTACGCTGACCGTACGTGTGTTGAACGCGGAGGTGCCGTGCTTTCGGTGCTAGGATCTCCGGTGATTTGGATCACGGTGTGTACGACTACTTCATCCCCGTTCGTTGAACGCTTCCGCTCGCGATCTACAAAGTGGTATGTAGATGCAATCTCTCTCTCCCATGACTCGTTGCTAGATGAACTCATAGATGGATCTTGGTGAAACCGTAGGAAAAAATTTAATTTTCTGCAACGTTCCCCAACAGTGGCATCATGAGCTAGGTCTATGCGTAGTTCTCTATTGCACGAGTAGAACACAATTTGTTGTGGGTGTACATGTTGTCAACTTTCTTGCCGCTACTAGTCTTATCTTGCTTCAGCGGTATTGTGGGATGAAGCGGCCCGGACCAACCTTACACGTACGCTTACGTGAGACCGGTTCCACCGACTAACATGCACTAGTTGCATAAGGTGGCTGGGGGGTGTCTGTCTCTCCCACTTTAGTTGGAGCGGATTTGATGAAAAGGGTCCTTATGAAGGGTAAGTAGAAGTTGACAAATCACGTTGTGGCTTTCACGTAGGTAAGAAAACGTTCTTGCTAGAACCCTAATTCAGCCACATAAAACTTGCAACAACAATTAGAGGACGTCTAACTTGTTTTTGCAGCAAGTGCTTTGTGATATGATATGGCCAAAGTTGTGATGAATGATGAATGATCTATATGTGATGTATGAGATGTTCATGCTATTGTAATAGGAATCACGACTTGCATGTCGATGAGTATGACAACCGGCAGGAGCCATAGGAGTTGTCTTTATTTTTTGTATGACCTGCGTGTCATTGAGAAACGCCATGTAAATTACTTTACTTTATTGCTAAACGTGTTATCCATAGTAGTAGAAGTAATAGTTGGCGATCAACTTCATGGAGACACGATGTTGGAGATCATGATGATGGAGATCATGGTGTCAAGCCGGTGACAAGATGATCATGGAGCCCCAAGATGGAGATCAAAGGAGCTATGTGATATTGGCCATATCATGTCACGTTTATTATTTGATTGCATGTGATGTTTATCATGTTTTGCATCTTGTTTATTTAGAACGACGGTAGTAAATAAGATGATCCCTCATAATAATTTCAAGAAAGTGTTCCCCCTAACTGTGCACCGTTGCGACAGTTCGTTGTTTCGAAGCACCACGTGATGATCGGGTGTGATAGATTCTAACGTTCACATACAACGGGTGTAAGACAGATTTACACACGCAAAACACTTAGGTTGACTTGACGAGCCTAGCATGTACAGACATGGCCTCGGAACACAGGAGACCGAAAGGTCGAGCATGAGTCGTATACAAGATACGATCAACATGAAGATGTTCACCGATGTTGACTAGTCCGTCTCACGTGATGATCGGACACGGCCTAGTTGACTCGGATCATGTAATACTTAGATGACTAGAAGAGGGATGTCTATCTAAGTGGGAGTTCATTAAATAATTTGATTAAATGAACTTTATTATCATGAACTTAGTCTAAATTTTTTACAATATGTCTTGTAGATCAAATGGCCAACGTAGTCCTCAACTTCAACGCGTTCCTAGAGAAAACCAAGCTGAAAGACGATGGCAGCAACTATACGGACTGGGTCCGGAACCTGAGGATCATCCTCATAGCTGCCAAGAAAGATTATGTCCTACGAGCATCGTTGGGTGACGCACCTATTCTCCCTGCAGAACAAGACGTTATGAACGCTTGGCAGTCACGCTGCGATGATTACTCCCTCGTTCAGTGCGGCATGCTTTACAGCTTAGAGCCGGGGCTCCAAAAGCGTTTTGAGAGACATGGAGCATATGAGATGTTCGAAGAGCTGAAAATGGTTTTCCAAGCTCATGCCCGGGTCGAGAGATATGAAGTCTCCGACAAATTCTTTAGCTGTAAGATGGAGGAAAATAGCTCTGTCAGTGAACACATACTCAAAATGTCTGGGTTGCACAACCGCTTGACTCAACTGGAAGTTAATCTCCCGGATGAAGCGGTCATTGACAGAATCCTCCAGTCGCTTCCACCTAGCTACAAGAGCTTTGTGATGAACTACAATATGCAGGGGATGGTAAAGACCATTCCTGAGGTATATGCTATGCTGAAATCAGCAGAGGTAGAAATCAAGAAGGAGCATCAAGTGTTGATGGTGAATAAAACCACTAAGTTCAAGAAGGGCAAGGGTAAAAAGAACTTAAAGAAGGACGGCAAGGAAGTTGTCGCGCCCGGTAAGCAAGTTGCCGGGAAGAAGCCAAAGAATGGACCCAAGCCCGAGACTGTGTGATTTCATTGCAAGGGAAGTGGTCACTGGAAGCGGAACTGCCCCAAATACTTAGCGGACAAGAAGGCCGGCAAAACCAAAGGTATATGTGATATACATGTAATTGATGTGTACCTTACTAGTACTCGTAGTAGCTCTTGGGTATTTGATACCGGTGCAGTTGCTCACATTTGTAACTCAAAGCAGGAGCTGCGGAATAAACGGAGACTAGCGAAGGACGAGGTGACGATGCGCGTGGGGAATGGTTCCAAGTCGATGTGATCGCCGTCGGCACGCTACCTCTACATTTACCTACGGGATTAGTTTTAAACCTCAATAATTGTTATTTAGTGCCAAGTTTGAGCATGAACATTGTATCTGGATCTCGTTTAATTCGAGATGGCTACTCATTTAAATCCGAGAATAATGGTTGTTCTATTTATATGAGAGATATGTTTTATGGTCATGCTCCGATGGTTAATGGTTTATTCTTAATAAATCCTGTACGTGATGATACACATATTCATAGTGTGAATACCAAAAGAGTTAAAGTTGATAACAATAGTCCCACATATTTGTGGCACTGCCGCCTTGGTCACATAGGTGTCAAACGCATGAAGAAGCTCCATGCAGATGGACTTTTAGAGTCTCTTGATTATGAATCATTTGACACGTGCGAACCATGCCTCATGGGTAAAATGACCAAGACTTCGTTCTCAGGAACAATGGAGCGAGCAACCAACTTATTGGAAATAATACATACCGATGTGTGCGGTCCAATGAGTGTTGAGGCTAGCGGTGGCTATCGTTATGTTCTCACCCTCACTGATGACTTGAGTAGATATGGGTATGTCTACTTAATGAAACACAAGTCTGAGACCTTTGAAAAGTTCAAGGAATTTCAGAGTGAGGTTGAAAATCAACGTGATAGAAAGATCAAGTTTCTACGATCAGATCGTGGAGGAGAATACTTGAGTCACGAATTTGGCACGCACTTAAGAAAATGTGGAATAGTTTCACAACTCACGCCGCCTGGAACACCTCAGCGTAATGGTGTGTCCGAACGTCATAATCGCACTCTATTAGATATGGTGCGATCTATGATGTCTCTTACCGACTTACCGCTATCTTTTTGGGGCTATGCTTTAGAGACTGCCGCATTCACTTTAAATAGGGCTCCGTCTAAATCCGTTGAGACGACACCGTATGAATTATGGTTTGGGAAGAAACCTAAGCTGTCGTTTCTGAAAGTTTGGGGATGCGATGCTTATGTCAAGAAACTTCAACCTGAAAAGCTCGAACCCAAGTCGAAAAAATGCGTCTTCATAGGATACCCTAAAGAAACTGTTGAGTATACCTTCTACCTCAGATCCGAAGGCAAGATCTTTGTTGCCAAGAATGGATCCTTTCTAGAGAAAGAGTTTCTCTCGAAAGAAGTAAGTGGGAGGAAAGTAGAACTTGATGAAGTGTTACCTCTTGAACCGGAAAATGGCGAAGCTCAAGAAAACATTTCTGAGGTGCCTGCACCGACTAGAGAGGAAATTAATGATGATGATCAAGATACTTCTAATCAAGCTCCTACTGAAATTCGAAGGTCCACAAGGACACGTTCCGCACCAGAGTGGTACGGCAACCCTGTCTTGGAAATCATGTTGTTAGACAACGGTGAACCTTCGAACTATGAGGAAGCAATGGCGGGCCCGGATTCCGACAAATGGCTAGAAGCCATGAAATCCGAGATAAGATCCATGTATGAAAACGAAGTATGGACTTTGACTGACTTGCCCGTTGAACGGTGAGCCATAGAAAATAAATGGATCTTTAAGAAGAAGACAGACGCGGATGGTAATGTGACCATCTATAAAGCTCGGCTTGTCGCTAAGGGTTATCGACAAGTTCAAGGAATTGACTACGATGAGACTTTCTCACCGGTAGCGAAGCTGAAGTTCGTCCGAATCATGTTAGCAATTGTCGCATTCTACGATTATGAAATATGGCAAATGGACGTCAAAACGGCATTCCTTAATGGTTTCCTTAAGGAAGAATTGTATATGATGCAGCCGGAAGGTTTTGTCGATCCTAAGAATGCTGACAAGGTGTGCAAGCTCCAATGCTCGATTTATGGGTTGGTGCAAGCATCTCGGAGTTGGAACATTCGCTTTGATGAGATGATCAAAGCGTTTGGGTTTACGCAGACTTATGGAGAAGCCTGCGTTTACAAGAAAGTGAGTGGGAGCGCTGTAGCATTTCTCATATTATGTGTAGACGACATACTTTTGATGGGAAATGATATAGAACTCTTGGACAACATTAAGGCCTACTTGAATAAGAGTTTTTCAATGAAGGACCTTGGAGAAGCTGCTTATATATTAGGCATCAAGATCTATAGAGATAGATCGAGACGCCTCATAGGTATTTCACAAAGCACATACCTTGATAAAATATTGAAGAAGTTCAATATGGATCAATCTAAGAAAGGGTTCTTACCTGTGTTACAAGGTGTGAAATTGAGCTCAGCTCAATGTCCGACCACGGCAGAAGATATAGAAGAGATGAGCGTCATCCCCTATGCCTCAGCCATAGGTTCTATTATGTATGCCATGCTGTGTACCGGACCTGATGTAAACCTTGCCGTAAGTTTGGTAGGAAGGTACCAAAGTAATCCCGGCAAGGAACACTGGACAGCGGTCAAGAATATCCTGAAGTACCTGAAAAGGACTAAGGAAATGTTTCTCATTTATGGAGGTGACGAAGAGCTCGTCGTAAAGGGTTACGTCGACGCTAGCTTCGACACAGATCTGGATGACTCTAAGTCACAAACCGGATACGTGTATATTTTGAATGGTGGGGCAGTAAGCTGGTGCAGTTGCAAGCAAAGCGTCGTGGCGGGATCTGCATGTGAAGCGGAGTACATGGCAGCCTCGGAGGCAGCACATGAAGCAATTTGGGTGAAGGAGTTCATCACTGACCTCGGAGTCATACCCAATGCGCCGGGGCCAATCAAACTCTTCTGTGACAACACTGGAGCTATTGCACTTGCAAAGGAGCCCAGGTTTCACAAGAAGACCAGGCACATCAAGCGTCGCTTGAAATCCATTCGTGAAAATGTTCAAGATGGAGACATAGAAATTTGTAAAGTGCACACGGATCTGAATGTCGCAGATCCGTTGACTAAACCTCTCCCTAAGGCAAAACATGATCAGCACCAGAACTCTATGGGTGTTCGATTCATCACAATGTAACTAGATTATTGACTCTAGTGCAAGTGGGAGACTGTTGGAAATATGCCCTAGAGGAAATAATAAAAGCATTATTATTATATTTCCTTATTCATGATAATTGTCTTTATTCGTGCTATAGTTGTGTTATCCGGAAATCGTAATACATGTGTGAATAACAGACAACAACATGTCCCTAGTAAGCCTCTAGTTGACTAGCTCGTTGATCGATAGATAGTCATGGTTTCCTGACTATGGACATTGGATGTCATTGATAACGAGATCACATCATTAGGAGAATGATGTGATGGACGAGACCCAATCCTAAACATAGCATAAGATCGCATAGTTCGTTTGCTAGAGTTTTCCAATGTCAAGTATCCTTTCCTTAGACCATGAGATCGTGTAACTCCCGGATACAGTAGGAGTGCTTTGGGTGTGCCAAACGTCACAACGTAACTGGGTGACTATAAAGGTATACTACAGGTATCTCTGAAAGTGTCTGTTGGGTTGACATGGATCAAGACTGGGATTTGTCACTCCGCTTGACGGAGAGGTATCACCGGGCCCTCTCGGTAATGCATCATCATAATGAGCTCAATGTGATCAAAGTGTTTGATCACGGGATCATGCATTACGGTACGAGAAAAGTGACTTGCCGGTAACGAGATTGAACGAGGTATTGGGATACCGACGATCGAATCTCGGGCAAGTAAAATACCGATTGACAAAGGGAATCGTATACGGGATTAATTGAATCCTCGACATCGTGGTTCATCTGATGAGATCATCGTGGAGCATGTGGGAGCCAACATGGGTATCCAGATCCCGCTGTTGGTTATTGCCCGAGAGCCGTCTCGGTCATGTCTGCGTGTCTCCCGAACCCGTAGGGTCTACACACTTAAGGTTCGGTGACGCTAGGGTTGTGAAGATATGTATATGCAGTAACCCGAATGTTGTTCGGAGTCCCGGATGAGATCCCAGACGTCACGAGGAGTTTCGGAATGGTCCGGAGGTAAAGAATTATATATAGGAAGTGCTGTTTTGGCCATCGGGACAAGTTTTGGGGTTATCGGTATTGTACCGGGACCACCGGAGGGTCCCGGGGGTCCACCGGGTGGGGCCACCTGCCTCGGGTGGACACATGGGCACTAGGGGGTGCGCCTTGGCCTACATGGGCCAAGGGGAACCAGCCCCAAAGAGGCCCATGCGCCTAGGGTTACAAAGGGAAGGAGTCCCACAAGGGGAAGGCACCTCCTAGGTGCCTTGGGGGGAGGGAAACCTCCCCTTGGCCGCCGCCCCAAGGAGATTGGATCTCCTAGGGCCGGCGCCCCCCCTTGGCACTCCTATATAAAGGGGGGAGGGGAGGGGGCAGCCGCACCCCTGGTCATTGGCGCCTCCCTCTCCCTCCCCAACACCTCCTCCTCCTCCATTGAGCACGGCGAAGCCCTGCCGGAGTACTGTAGTTCCACCATCACCACGCCGTCGTGCTGCTGCTGGAGCCTTCTTCCCCAACCTCTCCTTTGACTTGCTGGATCAAGAAGAAGGAGACGTTACGCTGACCGTACGTGTGTTGAACGCGGAGGTGCCGTGCTTTCGGTGCTAGGATCTCCGGTGATTTGGATCACGGTGTGTACGACTACTTCATCCCCGTTCGTTGAACGCTTCCGCTCGCGATCTACAAAGTGGTATGTAGATGCAATCTCTCTCTCCCATGACTCGTTGCTAGATGAACTCATAGATGGATCTTGGTGAAACCGTAGGAAAAATTTTAATTTTCTGCAACGTTCCCCAACAGCTCCCGAGGCCCCATCCGCGGCAACGCCTCCGCCTACAGGTGAAGGCGATCATGAGGCACGGGCTTCTCCTGCCCGCTCATCCTTGCGAGGCCTGGCTGAGCTGGCTGGGGAGAGCCCAGCCCCCATGGCCCAAGTGACTCCCGAAGTGCTCCTGCCTGCTGCCGCCACCACGGCCGTCGGGGCGCAGCAGACTCCGCCTCAGGATGCTGTGGTCTCGCCGCCGCTACCTTCTCCTCCCGTTCCACCGACCGCTGCTCCCCCAACTCCTCCTGCTGTCTTGGAGCATGCCGATGCTTCTCCGTCTTCTTCTGCCGTCCTGGAGCGTGCCGTTGCTGAGCTGGACCGGCTGCGGCAGGATCTTCTTGGCGCCGACCCTCGCCTGGTGGCCGAGCGCTGGAGCTGGCTTCGGGGTGGATCCGCTCCAACACCTCGATTCGGGCGGCGCTGGTTCAGGCCTCGATGGCCTGCGACGGAGAGAGGGAGGCCACCCTCGAGGCGAAGACTGCCCGAGACGCGGCCCTGGGAGTGGTGGTTGGAGTCCGTGGTCACTGCAAGGAGCTGGAGGACGAACTGCAAGGCCTGCGAGACCAGCTCGCGAAGGAGGTCCACCTTCGCCAAGAGCAGGAAGAAGGCACGAAGGCTCGCGAGGCGGCCATCGAGGACCGGGAGGCCAAGCACAAGAAACTCCGCGACCGCCTAAGCGCGCTGAAGAAGGAGCTGGAGGCGACGAAGGCCGAGCTGGACGCCAAGGCCCGGGTCCTTGCCGAGGATCGCGTGGCCTTCGCGGACATGGAGAAGGATGCTCGCGCTTCGCTGAAGACACTTTACGAGAGCGGCCTGGAGAGCCCGCTGGCCGGTGACGGGGACGGCCCCGCCAAGCTGCTTCCCTTCCTGGTTCAGGCCCTTGCGGATGTCGCCCTTGTCCTTGGCCCCACGGCTGAGGCCGAGGCATGTGTCCTGTCTTCCGCTGCACTGACACGGGTCTTCGCCCACATCTACCTTCGTGATCCCAGCGCCGACCTCGACAGCCTGCTGGAGCCGGTGAGCGGCGAGGGTGCTGCCGCCGCTGTCGAAGCCGTGAAGGGGCGTGCGGAGGCGCTGCTGGGGAAGTTCCGGGCCTTCAGCACCAAGCCGAAGCAAGGCGCTGCTGGTCCTGCTGCTCCACAAGGCGAAGCCACTCCGCGCTGCTCCACCGCCAACAAGTGACTCCGCTACTGCTCCTGCTCTTCTTTTAGTTCCTGCACATTCATCACGCCTCGGGGAGGCATTTAAACTTGCGTTTGGTACTGAGACGACAGTATGGACTGTAATATTTTGCTTTTAATTTCCTTGAATTTTATGCTTTTCTTCCCTACTTGCTTGTGTTCTACGCCGGCAGAGCCCGGCCCCGCGCGTACCTCACCCAGCATTAGCCCCGACCGGAAACCAGGACGAGACCAAAGGAGTGAGAGGCTACGTGACAAGTTAGGCTCCTGAGTCACGATGCTCAGGAGTCCCCCTTGGCGCTCGAACAACAAGTAGGAAAGCATGATGTAGGTGTATCTTCTGTTCTACGTCTGCAGAGCCCGACTCCGCGCGTACCTCACCCAGCATAGCCTTTCGGAACTAAGGAGTGAGGGGCTACGGAGCCAGTTAGGCTCCTGAGTCGCGATGCTCAGGAGTCCCCCTTGACGCGCAAACAGCTGGCGATGAGGTGAGATGCAAGCGAGACTACCGTTCTACGTCTGCAGAGCCCGACCCCGCGCGTACCTCACCCAGCATAGCCTTTCAGAACTAAGGAGTGAGGGGCTACGGGACCAGTTAGGCCCCTGAGTCGCGATGCTCAGGGGTCCCCCTTGACGCTCAAACGTCCTTCATACCTTGGCTCCGCTCGGGGAGAGACGCGCGACGAGCCAGGCCCGAGGGGCCTGGCTGGGTGGCGTACGTCTGGGCGTGACCCAGGCGTAGCCCCCGTGCCTATCCCCCTCGCGCGGCGTTCCTGAGGGGAGGCGTTGCGATGAGGCTAGCCACTGAGCTCTGGGCTCCTTGAGGTTAACACGGCCCGGAGGCCACCCTCAGTTGTTTATTACCAGCGCGGAGCATAGCGCTTCCGTATGTGTACGGGCATAGCCGCTCCTCGGCAGTGTCGTCAGCCAGCGCGGAGCATGGTGCTTCCACTGGTACGTGGGAGGGGGCTCCCCTCCGGGAGGAGCCCCCAGGGCGTGTACAGCCCCGCCCTGACATGTGGTCGGCACGGTAGGGCTAGGTGAGGTGTATCTGGGCACCCGTGAGCCAGCGCGGGACTCACGGGGCCCTACCTCTAGGCGGGTTGCGCCTAGCACTGGGCCGTATCTTGAGATGTGTTCCTGCAAATTGGGTTAGATGCCGGCACTCTACGTCCTCGGGTCCCGACCCTCGAGCTTGTCTCAACCGTCGCTGGTATGCCAGGTCGCGATGCGATGGACAAGGCCAGAGGGTGAGGGCTGGAGAGCCAGTAAGAGCCCTGAGTCGCGATGCTCAAGTACCCCCCCCTTTAACGTGCAAGTGGTCGACATGGAGAAGGAGAGGTGCCGTGGACAGGCATCAAGTAATCAAGCATGATAGGCGAAAGCATAGCTGGAAATAAACGCAAGGGAGATACACGACACTAGGCCTGGCCCGAGCGGCTTGGGGATGATGCAGCCTGAGTGGCGCCCCCAACAAAGCAAGCCAATGACCGAAAAATAAGAAAGGGATACACGCCGCAGGGATGGACCCACGCGGCCTGGGAATGAAGCAGCCCTGGGAGGGCGTTCCCAGCTGGGAATGAAGCTTGAAGGACGTCAGCTGAAGATGTCGAGGATGAAGTGGTGCTGGTGCAGCAGACTCGGTGGGCTGCGGAAGCCGATCCTCACGAGCCCCCAGGCCCAGGGGCCTAAGGAGGCTCCAGAGGTGCTGGTGGCTCCTCGCAAATCGTCTCCATCTCCTCCAGGACCGCGGAACAGCTGTCTTCCTGAGTCTCCATGATGCCCCTCATGAGGCGCTGGTATGCAGCAGCCACGCTCGGCAAGCCGTAAGGCATGCGAACATAGCTGTGGGGTGGGCCTCCGCAACGCCCCACTTGCGAGGGCCAGAGGCGCTCCATCGTGGCGACCCGATTGAGCCCTGGTACGTCGATGCAGACGCGCAGCCCACCATCCTCGCCTGGACGGGGAGCCACAGCTGGTAGACGGCGGCAACCTCTCATGATTCTTGACTCCTGTAGCTCTTGAACGGCCTTGTTAACGAACTCCTTCTGGTCTGACCTCCCTTGCCTTGCTCCTTCTTGAGGGAAACGTGCTTCGAGGCACGCCTCCACGTGGTGCCCAAGCGCCTCCCTCGTGACCCTGGCCAGGTCGATGGCCCTCCAGGTGAGAGCCCCCGAGCCCTACCTGAGGAGGGCGCCGGGCGCGCTTTCCTATGCGATGGATGGAGGGTCCCCTTGGGCAGACGCGGGCCCTAAGGGGCCTGCCTCCTGAGGGGCTAAGCCTGACGATGTCTTCTTCTTCTTGGGGGTGATCTCGGGAAGCCTCCTGCTGCCACGATCTGGGTCTTCAAGTGACGCGGCCTGAAAGGCTCGCTCCAGGGAACACACTGCATCCTTTTCTTCACACGGCACCGTGATGACTCCGCCACTTCCTGGCATCTTGAGGACATTGTAGCCATGATGAGTCACGGCCATGAACTTGGCCAGCGCTGGGTACCCGAGGATGGCGTTGTACGGCAGGCGGATGTGAGCGACGTCGAAGTCGATGAGCTCGGTGCGGTAGTTGCTGCAGGCTCCGAAGGTGACAGGGAGGCGGACCTGCCGGATCGGGATCATGGAACCGTCGGTGACTCTGGAGAAGGGCTTGGTCGACTGAAGCTGGTCGTAGGGTACTTCAAGATTGTTGAATGTTTCCACGGACAGGACGTTGAGCCCTGCTCCACCATCAATGAGGGTCCTGGTGACCAGTACGTTGCTGATGACTCGGGAGCAAAGCATCGGGAGGACCCCGGCTGTGGCCGAGCACTTGAGCTGATCCACTGAGCTGAACGTGATGGCGCACGCCGACTACCTGAGAGGACGCGTAGCTTCGAGACTAGGGAGGACTGCATTCACTTCGCGGGCAAACTGCTTGAAGATGCGTTGGGAGGCTGGGGCTTGAGCTCCGCCCAGGATGCAGGCGATTGCACGTGGCTCCTGGAAGCCCCCAGCCCCCTCGTCCTGGTGGCGGTCCTCGTTCCTTCTTGGCTGAGGCGGCAGTGGAGGGAGGCCTGCATTGCCCTGCAGGCGATCCTCACGAGGTTGATCCCGCCAGTCCCTCTCACGAGGCAAATCTCTCCAGCGGTCCTCGTGAGGTTGATCGCGCCACCCTTGGCGCGGGCCGCGGTCTTCCCAGCGTCCTGGTTTCCTTCCTCCTCCTCGGCCGTAGCCCCGGTCGGCATGGTCAGGACGACGGCCGATCCTTCCTTCTCGCACGACACGGAGTTCTTGGCATTCGTTGGTGTTGTGGGTGTGGAGGTCGTGGTACACACAATACCGGCTGCCCCTGGAGGATTCAGGCAGATCCTTGCCCCGCTTGGTGTCTGGTTCTGCCGCGAGCACGGCAGCCCCCTTGCGCTTCACGTACTTGGCCTTGGGTTTCTTCTCTTCTGGGTCTGCGACAGGCAGCTCGAGGAGGGAGAGACGCCCCTCCTCAGCCCTGGCGCACTTGGTCGCCAAGTTGAACAGCTCCAGGTAGGTGCACATGTCTTCATGCATCGCCAGCTCCTCCTTCATCTTGACGTCATGCACGCCGTCGGAGAAGGCCGAAATGATGGCTTCCTCGGACACCTTGGGGATCTTGAGGCGCGCACTATTGAAGCGCTGGATGTACTTTTGCAGGGTCTCTCCGGGTTGTTGCTTGATGCGGCGCATGTCGCTCACGGCAGGCGGCCGGTCACGAGTACCTTGGAAGTTGGCGATGAAGCGGGTGCGCATCTGGTCCCAGGAAGAGATCGTGCCTGGGGCCAGGTTCAGGAGCCAGGTGCGAGCTCCTTCCTTGAGTGCCATGGGGAACCAGTTTGCCATGACCTTTTCGTCCCCACTGGCAGCTTCGATGCCCAGCTCATAGAGCTGGAGGAACTCTGCAGGGTCGGTCGTGTCGTCGTAGCGAGGAGGCAGGTCCGGCTTGAACTTGCCGGGCCACGCGACGCTGCGCAGCTCGGTGGTGTAGGTGCGGCAGCCTGCTATGGCCACGGGAGGCTTCGGTTGAGGGAGAGCTTGGCCTTGCGGGTCCCCATGCGCTGCAGCTGGGAGCAGTGCGGGGTCTTGACGTGCCGGAGCCGGAGCAGGGTCACGGCGAGCCGGAGCAGGAAGCGCCCGGGCAGCCTCTTGTGGTCGAGGGACTTCTTGGCAGCTCCGTTCTTGCTGGGCTGGCGCCTGACGGAGCGGGTTCCGCCCAGGGGCCACGCGCCTTGGAGCCACGGCGTCTTCTTGGAGAGGAGGCGGCTGGTACGCCCCCGGAACTTCGTTGCCAGCGTGTGGCTGGGTGCGGCGCAGCGGAGCGGACGGCGCAGGAGAGCCCCATGCGGCGCGGACGAGCTCGGCGACGCGGTTGAGCCACTCTTCATAGACGTGTCGACGGGACGGTAGCGCAGGAGCTCGTTTGCTGCGATGAGCGCAGCTCGAGCCTCCAAGGGTGCGCGGAGCGCGCGGGACGAAGAGCCAGCTGGTGCGAGTGATGGAGTAGCGGTGCGGCCGTCTTGCCGCACGGACGGGTGCTGAGACGACGCTTGCTGCTCATTCCCCGCCGGGCCGGTGGCGGCGTTGACGGCGGGCGACGAGGAACGACGAGGACGCCCACCGACGGGAGCCGTCTGGGCGACGCGGGAAGCGATGGCGGCCCGGCGCTCGGCGCGGGCCCGACGAGCGTCAGACATGGACGCGACGGTCGGCGGAGAGCGGAGCGGTGGAAGATAAATTCCGGCACACCCCTACCTGGCGCGCCAAATGTCGGATTTCGGGTTCCGGCAGACCCTTAAGGTTCGAACTCTGGGGTGCGCGCGGAGATTATGCCCTCTACCTCTTCGTCTCGCAAGGATCTAACTACAGAAAGAACAGCACAAGAAACACAGAGTTTATACTGGTTCGGGCCACCGGTGTGGTGTAATACCCTACTCTAGTGTGGTGTGGTGGATTGCCTCTTGGGCTGGTGATGAGGAACAATACAGGGAAGAACAGCCTCGCGAGGGCCTGTTCTTGGCTAGGGGGACGAACTACTGGGAGGAGTTCAGCCGCCCTTCTCTCTCTCTCTCTCTCTCTCTCTCTCTCTCTCTCTGCTTGCTCTGATTGCTAGATACCGAATTGTTCTCTCAATGCCCCTACCCTGGGGGTGGCTAGTCCTATTTATAGGCAAAGGCCCTGGGCCTCTTCCCAAATATTGAGCGGGAAGGGCGCCAACAATTGGCCAATTCGAAGGGGAACATCTGGTACACTTATCCTGACTAAAGTTGGTCCTCACCTGCCAAAGGCCCTGTGGTGACGCCGTTATGGGCTCCACGATGACCTCCTTCCCACCGTTGGACTGGTCTTGGTCCCGTTGCACCAAAATGGATGCCTTTGCTTGATCCCCTCGCCTGCGCTTGCCCCCTTTGCACCAAAGAGGAAAGCGGGTACACTGCGCGGGCTGGCGCCCGCCTGGCGCCCGCCTGGCGCCCTTGGTCATCATGGCTTGCGTCATGGGCACCTCGCGAGGTACCCCGCCTTGATCTCTCCGCCTCCTCGTGAGCCAGCCTGACGAGGCCGTGCCTGAGGAAGCGTTGTGTCGTCCGCCCCGCGAGGCTTGGCCCCTCGCGAGGGTCTTGGGTCTTGAGTTGATGAAGATGGGACGTGCTGGGGCCCCCTCTGAGCCATGCCGCAGGCCGCAGGCAGGCAAGTCTGGGGACCCCCGTTCCCAGAACGCCGACACTTACGAAGTATGTCGAAATCTGAAAGACAATAAGTGTATGCGTGGTTGTTTACTTGACTTTCGTTCATGATATGGCCAAAGAAATGATTCTGCATGTGACGTGTTTTCGAAGAGACGGACGACCATGTTAACGGCCCAGTCCCGTAGGTCCTTACCATGTATTGTTGTGCCATTTGCTAATTCAGGATCTATGAAATACACACTCTTCCTTTTTCTTCTCTGCGCGTTCAATCCCCTGAGAGGAATAAAATGCAGTTAGATGTTTATCATTTACAGCCTTGTATGGAGAAGTTGATCAGAGTTTGTTAAGTACTTACAAAATCAGGCATCTAATAAGAGTGGCATCGAGCATGTTGAAGTTGAAGAAGAGATGTAAGTCCTCGAATCTCACATCGATGGAACCAACATTGTGTCGGAAATGATCTCTGTTGTAGTGGACTAGCAAACCATCATGACCTGCTGACATTTGATGCATGCAATATTCATGTAACTCACGGCAACTGGAGCTGCACTCATCAAAGTATTCGCCAACAAGAAATGGCTGGCCATGGACGTAATAGTGTGCTTGAAGTACGTCTGCTTTACTTTTAGCAAGCAACAAACATACTTCTTCATCATCCATGGAGTCAGAAATAATATTACTCCCTGATTCAAACAAGCTGCTGTTAATTTGGTTCTGGGCGATGAGTGCTTTAAGTAAGAGGCAATAGTTCTCTTTCCTCTTCACTTTCCCACCGCGCTTCCTCGTGGTCGTGGGTGTAGCCTTTTTGGCCACTTCCTTCTTGGTACTTGAAGCATTTCTGGCAGAACGTCTGGTTGCCTGCAAGGTAGATTGCCGAGCAGATGGTGAAGCTTGGACAGACTGCTTAGCAGACGGTTTATCTATGCCGGACCGCTGAGCTGGCGGTGCTGCAGTGACGGACCGCTGGGCTGTAGGAGCAGAGGCATCAGACTGCTGACCATGTGTTGAAGCTATGTTGGGTTTCTGCGCTGGTGGTGCCAACTTGTCGGTGTGCTGAGGAGGCCGTGCCAACGCGTTGGTTTGCTGAGCAGGAAGTGCTGACGCATTGGTATGCTAATCATGCGACTGTGGACCAATAGACTGATGAGCAATCGGTTCTGGATCTACAGACTGCTTAGCAGGCGGTTCCGAAGCATCAGACTGCTTAGTAGTCTGTTCCACCAGGTTGGTCTGTTGAGCATGTGCTGTAGCTGGGTCTCCCCCCGCTGCTTTAGCAGCCGAAATCTAAACTGGTGGTGCATCTTCAGCAGTTGTAGGCCTTGCCACTGGCTGTTTTGGGGCGGAGGATGACATGGCCTGTACGCCACAAAATCGGGCCGGCTGATCACAGGTTGATGCATCAGGCCACGAGAGCTGCTGTGGCAAGGAGAGCGTCATTGGTTGAGGGGCGACAGTGGTTGCTCTTGGCGGGGCTTCAGGGATCTCATCGATGAACTCTAATTCCTTTCGTGGCCACTGGATGTGATGTAACAGTGTTTCTCCCAAGGACCGTTGCTCATTGAAGTCTGCTAGGATATTCTTCAGGGCAAATTCATTGAATCCAGGCTTACCTTCAGTGACGTAGCACTTCACGCAGCCTGACTTCAATGGCACATTGTCCAAGAAGAGGCCATCTTCCAAGAAGGGTGGGCAAACCCAGGTTGTTGCACATTTTAATGTACCTTCATAATGTGTAAGCACGCCCTTCAGTCCGTCTTCCATTCCAGATAGATTAGATATAGCATCATCACGAGCAGCTACAGTCTCAGTGTCGTTGGGGTCAGCTGATGCACAGCTACTCTTGTGCAGTGTTGTCGCGCAATAAGCAGCATCCTCCATGCCCTCCTCCCCTCCCATCTCCTGGCTATCTGTCAGTGTTAGAGTCTTCTGCATCATCATTGACTCCTCAACATCCTTTCGAACAGCCAGATAAATCTACTTCCTCAACCTTTCATACAATGCATTCTACTTCATTTCACTCCTCAATTTTTTCATGTTGAGCCTCTCTTCTTTGCTGAGTGTGAAAGCCCTCTTGTGTGGGACATTAACACCTATACCCCTTGCACGGCCAAGGGGCTCTTTTGTTTCTAGAGCAATGGACAAAATGTCACATGGCCCTGAGTTCCTGTAGAACCTTCCAGGGATCTTGGCAGCCTCTAACATCACTTGATAAAGTTTGACATCACGTGAGTTTTCAAAGTAATAAGTTCCGTCATCACGCCTCTTTGCACGTGCCCGCAAGTAGTCTCTGGTGCATTTGCCCCTGATTTCACTAAAGGCCGGATTACCACCCGCCGTTACTGCTTCTTTGTCCTCCTGTTCCCATATCAGTTTCATGCCATAGTATCCTGCCACACCCATATGGTGGGGGTGTATGTTCTTCTTCTGAAGTCCCGATTGCTTGAAACTCTTCTCAGCAAACTCTTTAGTTGCCTTGATCCTTTTGAATTCCGCCCAGTCTGCCTTTGTAATTTGGAGGATGCGGGGATTGGGTCCTTGCCTTCACTCAAGTACTTCTTGTACAACACGTGCTTCCGGTTTCTCCAAGCATCCCTAACCTTCTTCAGTGCAGCGTGCTCCACCTGCATTGTCCACTGCTCTGGAACATTGAAGTGATGATCTCCCAGACTATCCTTCGCCGTGTTTCTGTGTCAGCCTTCTGAAACCCGGGCAGATTTGTAGCGACCCGACCCGAATGGATCAAGTCTTTGTGCTTAAGTGTCATCCCTGGATCGGTATGCTGACACACACAGTACTCGAGGATTTATAACAGAGGTAAATCACATGCATAAAGTAACATAAATACTATTACCTCAATCCAAATAGAGGAAGTAACAAGGTTGTGGATTCCCATCAACACCAACGGCAAAGTTGAGTGTAGAAATCGTAACCCTAACGTATCACTTACTCGTCGTAAGATAATCCTGCAACATGAGACGTTGCAGCCACAAAAGGGTCAGTACATTGAATGTACTGGCAAATTCACACCATAGAGAATGTTGAAGAATGGCTATCACTACATGCATATATGGCTGGTGGTTACAGTTTTGCATAAAGCCAATTTTTCCCTACTGCAAAGGAATAAATTTTATTTAACTATCATGGTGGTTGTTAAACATTGAGAATGGTTGACAACATTCTCAATCCCAATTAAGCATCATCATTACAACCCAACAAATTATTTAAGTAACGTGATGAGATCAGTAGGATAACCCAAGAACTAGATACTCAAGATGTCCATAACCGGGGACACGGCTAATCATGATTAGTTTGTACAGTCTGCAGAGGTTGCGCACTTTTTCCACAAGACTCGATCTTCTCCGTTGGATTTCTCGCATTACATGGTGTTTGAGAAACGGATGACCGAGACATAGTCTTTCAGAAGCGCTAGCACCTTATGATCGGGTAGACCGTACCAACCTACATCCCCTACATCAGCTAGTCTACCACTGTAAGAGTTCGCACGACTTAATCAACTATGCTAGAGCCCATAGTAGCTTGTGGCTGCACATGGAAGTTTCTAGTATGAATAATCTCACGATCCCTTTGAGCCTGGGTGACAGTACATAAAAAAATAGGCAATCCTGGTCTACCCAGGTGCCTAGACAGGCAATCCTGGAATACCCAGGTGCCTCAATCCACCCAGATGTGTGTTTAAGTTGCCACCTTAAGTAAACCATTAATTAACAATCTCACATCTGTCATGAATACTCTCAAAACCCAAACCACGTCTACGAGCATAGCATGGCAATATAAGCATAGCGTAATAGTAACTCCCATGGGTTTGATAATAAAATAGGTAATGGGTACTACCTCAACTACTTCCCAATACCCACATGTTATCAATCCTACTCATGCAATGTTTGAGGGTGAAACTAATGCATAAAAACTGGGTATGAAAGGGATATGATCAAAGTGTGAACTTGCCTGCAATGTTGATGAATATGATTCGCACTCATAACTCTTGATATATCTACTCGTCACACTCCGGTCAATCTATTGTAAGCAAGCAATAGTAACCACACATAAGCAATCACTCAAAAGATCAGAAAGAACGAAGAAGACGGTTCGGAAAACATCAAACCAAGAAAATAACTCTTGCAACATAAAACAATTTCTATCAGTACCAAAATTATGTGAATTTGGCCTTATTAGAAAGTTTAGGTCAAGATCTTTGAATAGCAAAAAGAATCAACTCAAACGGAGCTACGAAACTCAAGTTACGACCAAACGAAGTTTGAAAACAAATCTGATCTAATTCAAATTTTAAATTTTTTAAAAACATGTTTAAGTTGTTTTACTGGATAGAGGGGTTCATAACGAAGAAGTGGGCATTGGTTTCGTTGGATTTGGATAAACGATTGAAAAGTTACGAGCGTTAGAAGAACATGGGCTAAACTGTAAAATAAAACAACTACAACTAGGTCCCTTGCGTAAATAAACAGAAAACGAAAAGACTAAATAACGAACGCTCGTTTATAAGATCTAAACAGTGGAATTTCGCTGTTTAATAAAAAAACAGATCTAGTCTAGGGTTTAAAAAAACCGAACTTAAAATAAAACCGGATCGGACGGTGGTTATACCGGTTCCCAGTGGTTTGTCGGTTTTCAAGAGAAAACCGGCGGCGGCGAGGTTGAACCCCGGCGACAGCGGGCGGCTCGGGCTTGACCGGAGCGGCGGCTCTGGTGGCCGGCGGCGAGGGCGGAGTGGACGGGGAGGGGCGACGCGGCATGGCGAGGTGGATGGCGGCGTCGGCGGCGGTACACGGCGAAGGAACGGAGCGGCAGCGGCGAGCGGATCTCGCACGCGGCGGCGGATCCCGGCGAGTGCGGCGGTGGTGGCTCGGCGAGATGCGGGAGGACGGCGGCATGAGTAGAGGGAGGAGGAGGGGATTTATAAGAGGAGGGGGCGACGGCCTTGGGGAAGGGGCCAAGGAGAGGCCGGGGCGGTCACGGCCATCGAGGTCGGCGGCGGCGCGTGGCGGCTTGCGACTCTGTCCCGAGCTCGGGGACGAGGCGCGCGCGGCTTTGGGCCGGCTGGGCCGGCCCGGTCCTGTCGGTCCAGAGATCTCTTTTTTTATAAACATTTTTTTAAGCAAACAGAGAAAATAAAAACAAAAATAATAAAAAAACTTATACAGGCATATAATATACCAAAAATCTTCAGAAAAAGATTTTCTATGACTTGAACATTTTTCTAGCATCAAATAAAATACACACAAATTCAAATAAAGCAAGGAGTGCTTCTGCTCTAATAAAATCCAACAAAAGACATTTTAAAAATACCAAAATTAATTCAAAGTTATTTCTCTGCAATTTTCTGATGTAGGGAATCATATTACCCTATTTTCCATATATTTTATTTTTGGAGAAAAATAATTGAATAAAACTCAAATACTCCAAATTGGAAATAAATTTCAAATGGATTTTATTTGAGTTTCTTTGAAACTCCCAACTCATATTTCACATAATTTGAAGAAGTCATTTTATCTTCTCTTGTGAAAATCATTGAGTTGCATAAAGTTTCAGAATTGGAAATATTTTCAAATGAAATTCAAATATTTTCAACACCCCTTGTCATTTAAATAAATGGAAGAAGTCATGTCATCTTCTCTCCAGGGCTTTGTGATGAAAAGTATTTTAATTCACGGAGATTAGAAAGCAAAGATGAAAGTTTGGGAAAGTCCTTTTATTCCCTCTCATTTAACTTTCAAAAAGTTTCGAATTCACTCACTTTCAGTCAATCAACCACACAACAATCAAGCAAACAATCAAATCTATCTATTTATTATAACATTCCAAAATTTAGAATTTTGGGATGTTACAAACCTACCACCCTTAAAAATGAATCTCGTCCTCGAGATTTGGAGAGGTTAGCAAGAAATAGGTTAGGTTTGGGGTCTTCTCACAATCCATCGATCATCACAGGGGGGTTTGGGGTTGTCGGATTCCGGGTTCCGGCAGACCCTTGAGGTTCGAACTCTGGGGTGCGTGCGGAGATTACGCCCTCTACCTCTCCGTCTCACAAGGATCTAAACTACTGAAAGAACAGCACAAGGGACACAAGGTTTATACTAGTTCGGGCCACCATTGCGGTGTAATACCCTACTCTAGTTTGGGGTGTGTGGATTGCCTCTTGGGCTGATGATGATGAACAATACAAGGAAGAACAGCCTCGCGAGGGTCTGTTCTTGGCTGGGGCGATGAACTGCTAGGAGGAGTTCAGTTACCCTTCTCTCCCTCTCTCTCTGTGATTCTCTCTCTTCTCCGATCTCTGTATCCCCTTTTCTACCTTGGGGGTGGCTAGTCCTATTTATAGGCAAAGGCCCTGGGCCTCTTCCCAAATATTGAGCGGGAAGGGCGCCAACAATTGGCCAATTTGAAGGGGAACATCTGGTACACTTATCCTGACTAAAGTTGGTCCTCGCCTGCCAAAGGCTCTATGATGACGCTGTCCTGGGCTCCACAACGATCTCCTCCACGCCGTTGGACTGGTCTTGGTCTTGTTGCACCGAAATGGATACCTTTGCTTGATCCTCTCACCTGCGCTTGCCCCCTTTGCACCGAAGAGGAAAGGAGGACACCGCGCGGATTGGCGCCCGCCTGGCGCCTTTGGTCGTCATGGCTTGCGTCATGGGCACCTCGTGAGGTACCCCGCCTTGATCTCTCCGCCTCCTCGTGAGCCAGCCTGACGAGGCCGCGCCTGAGGATGCTCCGCGTCGTCCGCCCTGCGAGGCTTGGCCCCTCGCAAGGGTCTCGGGTCTTGCGTTGACGAAGATGGGCCGTGCTGGCCCCCTTTAAGCCACGCCGCAGGCCGCAGGCAGGCAAGTCTAGGGACCCCCGTTCCCAGGACGCCGACAGTAGCCCCCGGGCCCAAGGCGCGCACGGACTTGGTCGTGCTGAGGGGTGAAAGGGCAAGGGCGAAGCGCCGCGGGCCCTAACAGCAGGCGGCCTTGGGCGCCACATGGCGGTTGATGGGACGTGGGCGTCTCCGCTTCCCCACGACGCCTCGGTGATCGCCCGGATTGGACAAGTCCCTGCATGCAGATCGTGTCATGATTACCTGTGATCGTGGAGGCTGACGGTTGTCCTTCGCCGGCTATAAGTACGACACCGTGCGTGCCCTTCTAGTCCATCTCTCCTTGCTTCTCTTTCTTCTCCATGGCTCCGTCGAGGAGGTTCTCGGCTGCAGAGAAGGGGAAGACCCGCCAGGTTGAGCCTGCCTCTCCCCCGGCCAAGCGCGGCCGAGGGTGCCCTCAGAAGCATCCCGTGGCCGCCACGGCAGCTTCCCGCGGCCGTGGAGATGGTTCTCAGCGTGGTGACGGGCGAGCTACTGCGGTCGGGGGACGCGCTTTGGTCGCGCGCTCCCCTAGGCCGCACTTTCGCGCTGCGGAGGCGCTGCCGGAGTTCGTCGTATGGTCGGCGGAGCCGACTAGCGCCCGGCTCCAACTCCCTTGCTTCCTACTTGGTGAGCTCCCGGCCGGCGCCCCGGGCGGCCTCTGGCTTCAGGCGGACGAGTGCTGCAGCCGGGCCTCATGGGCTGCAATGGAGGTCTCCGCCACTGGGAGCTTGGCCTTGACTCGTGGTTGCTAGGCGTACGCCCGTGCTCGCGGCCTGGGGCGCCGGTGCACTCTGCACTTTAGGTTTGACGGCGATGCCACCCTCTACGTGAGGGTGTTTGGTGAAGATGGTCGCCGCGCAGGGTGTTGCCCCGAGGACGACGACCGCGGCCGGGGACCCAGCCCCGACGACGATGGAGGAGACAGTGCCCGTGTGGTTGGCGGCGCTCAAGGCTCCCCAAGCTTCATCGACTCTTCTTCAAGCAACTCTTCCAGCGGTGGCCGCAGTCAGCCCCCTCGCCGTCGCGCCTGCTTGGGAGGCGGCAGTATGTCTGCCCGCCGTCGCGCCCCGATGAAGCGCGAGAGGGAGTCTGCTTGAGCCCCGGAGGCAGCCCGAGTCTCCTCTGCAGGCCGGTGTGAGACGAGTAGCGCCGGACTTGTCCTTTCTTTTCCTTTTGTTTCCTGCGTAAAAGAAAACAGCTGCGTGGAGCCCCGCGGGGGCATGTTCGGGGTTATTGCTGTTAACCATTGCCTTGGTTCCGTTTTCGTGCCCTTCGGCTGTGTGTCTGCACGTAGATAGTTCCTGGCCCCAGCCGTAGGGGGGGCGACCGACCCAGGCCCTGTGTGTGTGTCGCGGTGCCCGAGGGTCACGGACTGGAGGGGTGCTCCTGCAACGGGCCCAGGTCGTGAAACCTTCGAACGACTAGAACAGGAACACTCGCGAGGGCGCTCGGCTATCCTCCCTCGCGAGGCCGTGCATAAGAGAAATCAAAGCGGGGGAGTAAAAATCGACGAACCACAAACCAACGACGGCAATAGTTTCAATAAGACTTCAAATGCGAACAAACAAGCCAACTGCGGAAAGCAAACGAAAAAGCCGCGTCCGGCACCTAATCTAGTCTTCGACGTCTTCTCACCAGCGCGGAGCTAAGTGCTGCCACTGGGCGTGGGAGGGAGCCCCAGGGCCTGAGGCCGGCGCTCCTGAGACTCCGGGGCGTGTACAGCCCCAACTCATTATTACGTGAGAGTGTCACGGGCGGCGAGCTTCACAGGCATTGGCCTTCTTCACAGGCTCCGGGCCTTTCTTCTTAGGGGAAACGAGCTTCACGGGCATTTGCCCTCTTCACAGGCTCCGGGCCTTTTCCAAGATGCGACAGCTTCACAGGCACTCGCCTTCTTCACAGGCTCTGGGCCTTCTCCAAAAAAGGATAATCTTCACAGGCGTTCGCCTTCTTCACAGGCTCTGGGCCTTCTCCAAAAAGGATAATCTTCACAGGCGTTCGCCTTCTTCACAGGCTCTGGGCCTTCTCCAAAAAGGATAATCTTCACAGGCGTTCGCCTTCTTCACAGGCTCTGGGCCTTCTCCAAAAAGGATAATCTTCACAGGCGTTCGCCTTCTTCACAGGCTCCGGGCCTTCTAGGGGTAGAACCTGCGGAGGTGCTGGATGTTCCATGCGTTCTGGATCGGCTCCCCCTCCTGAGTCTCCAAGCGCGCGGAGCCAGGCCTGGAAACATGAACAAGCTTGAACGGGCCCTCCCACATGGGAGAGAGCTTGTGCAGCCCCTCCCCGGAGAGAACCCGCCTGAGCACGAGGTCTCCTACCTCGAGAGTTCTGGGGCGGATGTTGCGGCAGTGATATCGTCGTAGTGCCTGTTGGTACCTCGCCGCTCCTAGCGCGGCTTCTCGGCGGCGTTCCTCCCCCAGCACGAGGTCCATCCCCCGCATGGCGTCCTGCTGCGCCTCGTCGAATGCCAGGACCCGTGCGGAGCAACGTCTGACCTCGTGAGGGAGGACTGCTTCGGCTCCGTAGACCAGGAAGAACGGGGTCTCTCTAGTCGGCTTGGTCGCGGTTGTGCGGATGGACCACAGGACGGACTGAAGCTCATCGTACCAACCTTTGCCGCAGGCCTCCACCTTCTTCTTGAACGTCCTGGTCTTGAGGCCCCTCAGGACCTCCGCGTTGGCTCGTTCGGCCTGGTCGTTGCTTCGCGGGTGCGCCACCGAAGTGTAGCATATCTGCGTTCCAAGGTTAGCACAGTATGTTTTGAAGAGGTTACTGGTGAACTGCGAACCGTTGTCTGTAATGATGCGGTTCGGCACCCCGAACCGGCTCACGATGCCCCTGATGAACTTGACAGCGGAGCCCGCGGGAATGGTGCGGACGGCCTCTACTTCTGCCCACTTGGTGAACTTGTCCACAGTGACGTAGAGGTAGCGGTAGCCCCCTGGCGCCCGAGGAAACGGGCCCAGGATGTCCAGCCCCCAGACTGCGAACGACCATGAAAGGGGTATAGTCTGCAGGCCTCCTGCCGGCTGATGGATCTGCTTGGCGTGAAATTGGCAGGCCTCACAGGCCTTCACCAGTTCGGAAGCGTCGTTGAGTGCGGTGGGCCAGTAGAACCCACTGCGGAATGCCTTACCAACAAGGGTCCGTGATGACGAATGGTGTCCACAGTCTCCGCCGTGTATGTCCTGCTTCAGTTCCTTTCCTTGCTCCCTAGAGATGCAGCGCAGGGATACATTGTTCGGTCGCCTCCGGTAGAGCTCTCCATCCCTGATGCAGTACGCCGTGGCCTGCCATACCACACGCTCCGCTTCCTCCTCCTTCTCCGGCAGGGTCCCTTGTGTCATATAACTCCGGAGCTCCGTGATCCAGCACCCCTCCTGTGGTTCCATCGTCAGGAGCAGGCGTGCTCCTGAACCTGGGCCGCAGACCGGGGCTCCCGAGGCAGGTGGCTGGGGAAGTTCCTCTCGCGGTTGAGCCGTGTTTGACAATGATGGCAGGGCTGAGGGCTTGAAGAGCCGCTCCTCGAAGACGCCAGGCTCCTGAGGCAACCGCCTGGATGCCCGCCTAGCGATGTTATCGGCCTCCTGGTTGGTGCCACGGGGCACAAGCTTCAACTCCAGCCCCCAGAACTGCTTCTCCATTCTGCGAACCTCCGCTAGGTAGGCCTCCATGTGCTCGTCTTTTGGCTCGTATACCTTGTTTGAGAAATTGACAAGGAGCTGCGAATCGCCCTTGATGGTGAGGCGCTTCACCCCCAGGGCGGCTGCAGCCTTCAAGCCCGCTATCAAACCTTCGTACTCCGCTATGTTGCTGGAGACCTTTTCGCCCCGCTGGAAACAGAGCTGCACAACGTAGTAGAGCTTGTCTTGGGTGGGCGACACCAGCACCGCCCCAGCCCCTGCGCTGTGCCTGGAGAACGCCCCATCGAAGTACATGAGAGCCTTCTGGCGCCTCGCTCCCTGGGGGGAGGGACCGATCCTCGTCGTCCTTGAGGCCTGGTGCCTCCCTCCATTCTGCCACGAAATCTGCCAATGCTGCTCCCTTGATAACCCGGGTTCTGCTGAACTCGAGCTGAAACGCCTGTAGTTCTATGTTCCACTCAGCGACCCTTCCGGCTGAGTTAGGGCTCCTGAGCACTCTCTCCAAGGGATATGACGAGACGACCTTGATGGGGTGACCCTGGAAATAGTGCCGCAGCTTGCGCGAGGCCACCAGTAGCGCAAGGAGGAGCTTCTGAGGCATGGGGTACCGGGCCCTTGCGTCCCGTAACACCGTGCTGACAAAGTATACTGGGTGCTCAACAAGGCTGAGGGCATTAGTGCTCGCGTCGCCCTCCGGAGGCAAGGGCGCCTCAAGAGGTGACGAGGCCTCTGGAGGCGGACCATCCAGGTGAGTGGCCTCTCCCGCTTCCGGCGCACTCTTTGGCGGTTGATCTTCCTCAACCGCGGTAGCGGTTTCTGCGGGCCTTCCTTGTTCCTGTTTTGCCTTGTCTCGGGCTGCTGTTGTGGTTCTGATTTGGCGCTCCTCCCTAACTGCCACCAGGGCTGCGCTGGCAGAGTAGGGAGTGGCGGCGAGGTAGAGCACCAGGGGCTCTTGAGGACGCGGAGCCACCATAACTGGGGGACTGGTCAGGTATCTCTTGAGATCTCGAAACGCCTTGTCTGCCTCTTCATTCCATTCAAAGGGCCCCTTTTTCTTCATTAGCTGGAAGAAAGGCAGCGCCCGCTCCCCTAGTCTGGAGATGAAGCGCCCTAGCGCGGTCACGCGTCCAGTGAGCTTCTGCATTTCTCTGAGGGTCTTTGGCGGGCTCATGTCCTCGACCGCCTTGACCTTCTCCGGGTTAGCCTTGATGCCCCGATGGGATACGAGGAAACCCAAGAGCTTGCCTGAGGGGACCCCGAACACACACTTCTCTGGGTTGAGCCGCAGGTTCACTGCGTCAAGGCTCGCGAAGGTTTCCTCCAGGTCTTGTATCAGGGTCTTGACCTCCCGAGACTTCACCACAATGTCATCAACGTAAGCTTCGACATTCTTCCCGAGCTGCGGGCCCAAGGTGATGTGCATCAGCCGCTGAAAGGTCGCCCCCACGTTACGCAGCCCAAATGGCATGCACGTGTAGCAGTACACCCTGCACGGGGTTAGGAAGGCTGTCTTCTCGACGTCTTCCACCGCCATCTTGATCTGGTGATACCCGGAGAAGGCATACAGGAAACATAGCAGGTCACACTCTGCGGTGGAATCGACGATCTGGTCGATGCGGGGGAGCGGGAACAGATCTTGCGGACATGCCTTGTTGAGGTTGGTGAAGTCGACACACATGCGCTCCTTCCCTCCTTTCTTGGGCACAACGACAGGGTTGGCCAACCAATCCGGGTATCGGACCTCGCGAATGACCCCAGCGGCTTCCAACTTGTGGGTTTCTTGGACGATAAAGGCCTGCTTTTCTGTGGACTGCCGCCTTGCCTTCTGCTTCACGGGGCGCATGTTTGGGCACACATTGAGGTGATGCTCGATCACGCTCCTGGGGATCCCTGCCAACTGATCAGGCTCCCAAGCGAATACCTTCTTGTTTGTGCGCAGGAACCTGATTAGGGCCTCCTCCTGCTCGGGCTCGAGGTTGGCGCCTATGGTGAAAGTTGCACTGTAGGACCTGTCCTCGTCGACAGGTATCTGCTTGATTTCTGCCCTGTCCTGGGTGAACAACTGCTTCTTCTTGGCGGGCACAGCCCCCTTGGGCTCGGGGGTCCCTAAGTCGGCGGGCTGTGCCGATGCCGCCGTCTTGAAGGCGAGCTTGAGCACCCGCAGCGCGTCCCCGGTGTCCCCGTGCACGGTGAGGACACCACTGCTCCCGGACATCTTCATCAGGTTGTACGCCGGGTGCGTGGCGGCCATGAACTGGGCCAGCGCTGGGTAGCCGAGGATGGCGTTGTAGGGGAGGCCGATGGGGGCGATGTCAAAGTCGACCATCTCCGTGCGGAAGTTGTCGTAGGTGCCGAAGGTTACTGGGAGCCGGATCTGTCCCAAAGAGCTGGATGATCCGCCCCCAACGCCTGAGAAGGGACGGCTGGGTTGCAGCCGTTCCAGGGGTATGCGGAGGAGATTGTAGGCCTCAACCGAAAGCACGCTGAGGCCCGCGCCACCATCGATGAGAGTTCTGGTGACGACCACCTGGCAGATGGTGGGGGTGCACAACATGGCGAGCGCGCCCGAGCTAGCCGAGTTGGAGGGGTGGTCCTCCGAGCTAAAGGTCAGGCCGGCCTTGTGTGCCGCCCGGTCCGGGGGAGCCCCCTGCCGCACGGAAACGGCGCTGGCCCTGCGAACATACGGCTTGACGTGGTGACTTGTGGGCGGCGCCTGCGAGCCGCCCAGGAGGGCCGCGACGACCGGGGGTGTTGGTGTTGTGGTGCGGCCGTCTTGCCGCATGGACGAATGCTGAGACGACGCTTGCTGCTCGTTCCCCGCCGGGCCGATGGCGGCGGGTGACGAGGAACGACGAGGACGCCCGCCGACGGGTGTCGTCTGGGCGACGCGGGAAGCGATGGCGGCCCGGCGCTCGGTGCGGGCCCGACAAGCGTTGGACACGGACACGACGGTCGGAGGAGAGCGGAGCGGCGGAAGACAAATTCCGGCGCACCCCTACCTGGCGCGCCAAATGTCGGATTCCGGGTTCCGACAGACCCTTGAGGTTCGAACTCTGGGGTGCGCACGGAGATTACGCCCTCTACCTCTCCGTCTCGCAAGGATCTAAACTACTGAAAGAACATCACAAGGGACACAAGGTTTATACTAGTTCGGGCCACCATTGCGGTGTAATACCCTACTCTAGTTTGGGGTGTGTGGATTGCCTCTTGGGCTGATGATGATGAACAATACAAGGAAGAACAGCCTCGCGAGGGTCTGTTCTTGGCTGGGGCGATGAACTGCTAGGAGGAGTTCAGTCACCCTTCTCTCCCTCTCTCTCTGTGTGATTCTCTCTCTTCTCCGATCTCTGCATCCCCTTTTCTACCCTGGGGGTGGCTAGTCCTATTTATAGGCAAAGGCCCTGGGCCTCTTCCCAAATATTGAGCGGGAAGGGTGCCAACAATTGGACAATTTGAAGGGGAACATCTGGTACACTTATCCTGACTAAAGTTGGTCCTCGCCTCCCAAAGGCTCTGTGGTGACGCCGTCCTGGGCTCCACAACGACCTCCTCCCCGCCGTTGGACTGGTCTTGGTCTCGTTGCACCGAAATGGATACCTTTGCTTGATCCTCTCGCCTGCGCTTGCCCCCTTTGCACCGAAGAGGAAAGGAGGACACCGCGCGGTCTGGCGCCCGCCTGGCGCCTTTGGTCATCATGGCTTGCGTCATCGGCACCTCGTGAGGTACCCCGCCTTGATCTCTCCGCCTCCTCGTGAGCCAGCCTGACGAGGCCGCGCCTGAGGAAGCTCCACGTCATCCGCCCCGCGAGGCTTGGCCCCTCGCGAGGGTCTCGGGTCTTGCGTTGACGAAGATGGGCCGTGCTGGGCCCCCTTTAAGCCACGCCGCAGGCCGCAGGCAGGCAAGTCTGGGGACCCCCGTTCCCAGGACGCCGAGAGGGGTGCTACCACCCTTAGAACCATTGTTACGGTTCCATCCAAACTCATATACTTCACCCTTGTTCTTAACAGTGTCGATCTTCTCAGATCTCGGGAAAATTCTGTCTCTGGGCTCTTCCGGTAGCGGCATAACCTTTTCGTCAATCCTTGTGTCCTTTTATCTTGGTAAGGTTATTCTGAGACTGGGTCTTCTTAGCTGACGGGTCTGGCGCCAATACTAAACAACTATCGATATCTCATGGTGGTTAATAATTTAGGATTTCTCCTGCAGGAAATGGGTCTGGGTTGAACCTCACCGTATATCCTACGGTTGGCAAAAGCTGCCTTGTATCAGGGAAAAATACTTATACCATTCTAAGGTTCAACAAGGTTTAACATCGTCGTCGCTCTACTATAGGTAAGTCACTCAGATTTACCATCCCACATATCAAGGCGAATAATAAGAGTAAGTCGGTATGGTGATCAATCCATCCCGCACCCGAATCATTACCTGTACATGGTTTAGTGAATCTCGCATTCTAACACTCGGTCATCCTCACAAGCATTGCAAAATTTCTCTTGTCGATGAACCAAGTTCGGTTAAATCCATTGATTCTGCAAGCCAAACAAACATCTATCATTCCTTCCCAACCCTCAGGTTTTGCGTTACTCCTGTAAGATCATCTATCGATAAAATTGTAACTTCTTCCAGGGTTTTTTCCTTCATCAAGAGTGTGCTTGCTTCTTGGCAGGTCCTGGGGCCTATGGGTTATGGCCCATCTCATCACTTGTAGTCCTTGAACTTATCATCAGGCAATTGATAATTGTTCCAACTTCCAACTTCCTAGTATTCTTAAATCCATCCAATTGTACTGTCTTCCTTCCTTCTATTGGCACCAAACTAAGACGTGATTACTCAAACTTGTCGGGTGGTTGGTGCGACATATGCCAACGGGTGGCTTATCTGTGTGGGAGCCAGTAAGACGTCGCCGATGCCTGGAAGCGGGATAAGGCGAAGACATGCACGCCGGCGAATCTTACCCAGCTTCGGGGCTCTCCGTGGAGATAACACCCCTACTGCTGCTCTGCGGGGTCTCCGCATGATCACTCGATGAACAAGTACAAGTAGCTACAAGGTGCTCCTCGAGATGTTTGGCGAGAGGAAGAAGAAGGGCAAGGCTAGCTCTACTCTTCTCTCTATGTGTGTTGTAACCTAGATGAGATCAACCCTTTGCATGGGTGCCCCGGGGGGTGTATATAGGCCTACCCCCCGGGGGTACAATGGTAATCCGGCTGGGAGCGGGTCCCAGCCGTCAGTGTCTACGCTCGCCGGCTTCCGCGCCGGCTGCTGGGGCCCGCGGGCTGCTGGCATCTTGGTCGACAGGCAGGCCCTACTGCCTAGGGCCCTGTCGGCGGCCGATTACTGTTGCCTCAATCCTGATGATGAGGGTTTTATCGAGGTAAGCGTGGCTACAGCGCCGCCGCCTGGCGGGCGATCACTGTAGCCTCACGTCGTCTTGTCTCCTTAATGGGACGCCTCCTTCGAGGGAAGGAGCAAGCCAGCTCGGGAAAGCCGGTCGTGTTTTGGGCCGACTGGGGGAGGCCTGGCCGCCTTCGGGTGTCGCTCTGCCCAAAGGGGCCCACCGCCCGTGGGCTGCGCTGACAGCCCGCCGTGGATGGTGCCGTAGTCATCATGGCAACAGTGCCGCACCAGACGGGTCAGGGCTACCCCGTACGGCGCACTGTGCCAGGCGTGCTCCGGCTTTCGGGGGTGGCAGGCTCCACTGTAGCCACGCCCCGTCCCATCGCCGTTATGTGGTTGCGGGCCTCGAGGGTTTGATCTTGACCGCGTCGTGGGCGCCGGCTTCTTGGAGTCGGCCTTCTCGTAGCCGGCCTCTCGGAGCCGACCCTCTCGAGGCTTTCTTCATGAAGGTTAAGGCCGGGCCGCCTCCCGACAGTCGGCCTGAGAGGCAGCCGGCAGGGGGAAGGCGGCCCCACATCTTTGTTTCTTGGAGGCCGGATTGGCTTGTAATTTTTTCTGAAGTGCCAAGGGGAGCCGGCTAGGCTACCCGTGGTCATTTACCCCGACAAGACTCATCATGGAATTTCATTGATCCATATTTCCAACATCATACCTCCTTTATATACAATAGTAATTTATCTCTTCATCCTCGTGGGATATCCCACATGCCGAGATAAAACTTATACTTATGAAATCTATACTCCACTTCGTGGAACATCATTATCCTTTCCAGGGTCAAGCATCCTTACAGGGGAATACTGGCCATCTCTGCATGGCACTTCTTCAACTGGGAAACGTGAGACGCATCATGAACTCATGATAGTCCTTCGGGTGACTCCAACTTGTTGGCCACTTCTCCCATACGCTCCAAAACTCGGTATGGTCCTACAAATCTCGAGGCTAACTTTCCCTTAACTCCAAATCGTTTAACTCCTCGCAGAGGGGACACATGAAGACATGCTCTGTCTCTAATTTCATAGACTACCTCCTTGCATTTTTGAGTCTGCATAACTCTTCTGCCAGGACTGAGCTACCTTCAGTCTATCTCAAATCAACTTAACATTCTCTTCTGACTGTTTGATCACATTTGGTCCAGACAACTGACGGTCTCCAACTTCATCCCACATCAACAATGTCTGGATCCTTCTCCCATACAAAGCTTCAAAAGAGGCCATCTTCAAACTGGCTTGGTAACTGTTGTTGTATGAGAACTCTGCGTAAGGTAGATTATCATCCCTACTAGATCCATAATCTAGCGTACACGCTCTCAACATGTCCTCCAGAATCTGATTAACTCTCTCGGTCTATCCATCTGTCTGCGGGTGAAAGGCTGTACTGAACCCTAGCCTAGTACCCAAAGTCTGGTGCAGTTGATTCCAAAACTTTGAGGTAAACTGTGTTCCTCTATTTGATACGATGGTCCTTAGAACTCCATGCAGACATACAATCCTGGTCATATATATCTTGGCCAACTTCGCACTTGTATAGGTGGTTTTCACTGGGATAAAGTGAGCCACTTTGGTCAAGCGAATCAATTACTACCCAGATAGAATCATACCCCGTTCGGGTTCTGGGAAATCTGGTAATGAAATTCATGCCAAGCTTATCCCACTTCCATTCGGGTATCGGCATAGGCTGTAGTAATTCCTGCTGGCTTCTGATGCTCTTCCTTTACTCTCTGGCATACATCACCTACGACTACATACTCCGCAATATCCTTCTTTATACCAGTCCACCAGAAACGCTCCTTCAAATCCAAATACATCTTGGTGCTTCCAGGGTGAATCGAGTATGGTGAGTCACGAGCCTCCTGAAGTATTAACTTCCTGATCTTTGCATTATTGGGCACATATACAAGGTCCTCGAACCATAAGGTGTCGTGCTCATCCTTACGAAAACCTTTGGCCTTTCCTTTGCTCATCCTCTCTTTTACCTCAACAATTTCTTCGTCATCCTTCTGAGCTTCACGAATCTTTCCCAACAATGTAGACTGAACTTCCATTGCTGCAACAAAACCTTTGAGAACAATCTCCAACCGAAGTTCCCTGAGACCCTCGGCTAACTCCTTTGGTAATCCTCTGCTTATGAGGGTATTCGTCCTTGTTTTCTTTATGGTTGTGTCCTATTTCTCCATAAAGCTTGTATGCACAAGGTTTCTTCATATCCTTTCCATAAGGCCTCAACTTCTGGGACACAAGATGTAGCGACCTGACCTCAGACGGTCAAGCCTCTGTGTATCCGTGCCATCCCTGGATCAGTATGCTGGCACACACAGTACATCAATGTATATATCAAAGTGCAATCACATGTATAAATAACGTAAAGCTGATATATACCTCATAAGTCTCAGCGGAAACAAGTAATCGGGTGTGGAGTCCCATCAACGCCATCGGCAGGTTGAGTGTAGACTGTAACCCTGTACTGTACTCTTACTCGTCGGAAGAAAAATATGTGCAACATGATACGTTGCAGCCGTGTAGGTCAGTACATTGAATGTACCGGCAAGATCACAACATGAGAAAACAGATGATAAAACTATACTATATGCAATATGGCTTTGTGGCTCTGGGTCTGAGTTTTGTTTGCGTAAAAGCTGGTTTTATTTTCCCTACATCAAAGGAATTAACCGGAGTCTGTACTATGGAGTTTTCTATCATGACATGGTTCCGCGAACCGATGTCTCATAGCTCAAATCATCATAAGTTGCCCACAATTAAGTTATGAGTCCGGTGTTGAGAGTTCCGAGATAGATCCAAGTCCAGAGGCTCAAATTGTCCGTAACTGGGGACACGGCTAATCGATTAGGTTTTAACCCTCTGCAGAGGTTTGCACACTTTACCCGCAAGATTCGATCCCTCTTTTTACGTTCTCGCACTTCAAGGTGTTTGAGAATAAGACGACCGAAACATGGTCTTCCGAAGAGTTCCTCTGACCACTGTCCGGTGCTCATCCAATCCTACCGTAGTTCTACATCTGCTAGCACCGTCCCAGCCAGAGTCACCACTAAGGTCAACCAAGCCAGAGCCCACAGTGACTTGCGGTTGCACAGGTAAGCTTCCAGGCATGAAGTATTCTTCCGTCTCTTTGAGTCTAGATGAAGCTTTCCGCAAGATGTCATGGCGCTTCTCCATGCATCCCGGCCATCCACTGGTTTCTCCAGGGTGCCCGTCAACCGTCCTTCACCCAGTAGTGTGTATTGAATTCTTGTCTCGAGTCTCTAAGTCTTGAGGTCTTGATGTCATGAAGATGCAGTTCTTGCCGATGCCATCATGGAGTTGTCGTCATTAACGTAGAGTCCTCCATTCTCACACCTCTCCCGAGCACTCATACCAACCCCGTCTACTATAGCGTAGCATTAAAATAAATAACGTCCTGGGCTTGGTAACAGGGTGATGGGTTCCTACCTCATGCATTCTACTCAACTACAAGAAATCAATATCACTACTAGAGGGATTGTTGCAAGGATGGCACTAAATGCAATAAAAACATAGGTATGAAAATCATGGTCAAAGTGAACTTGCCTGGTATTACTTGATCAAGATAACAACGCTCTCGAAAATAACTTGATAGGACTATACGTAACTCTCCGATGAAATCTATAATAACAAACATGACATTCACATAAGCAAGCATTCTAGCTGGCAAATCTAACAATCAAAAGAAAAACTCAATAAGAAAACCCAATACAAAACAAATAACACATCGAAAGAACTAATAGGGGAAAACTATAAAAAACCTACTAGGAAAACCTTTTGCCTTAACTAAAAAAATAGTTTTGTCCTAAGTAAAACTTAACAAATAAAATACTAAACTAATAATTTTAAGAGAAAATAAAATTTAAATCAACTAAGTTAACAGAAAGTATTTTTCATAAAGTTTTACTAGCAAAAGGAAACACATAAAAAGCTATTTTAAAACTCTAGTTATGCTTAAAACAAAACTAGTAAGAAAAAGAAATAAAACATTTTTATTTTTCTGTAAATAAAAGTTCACCTTCTATAACTACAGAAACAAATCTGAATTAAAATATAACAGAGGTGAAAATAAATTTTAAAATAATTAGCGCAGCAAGTTAGAAATAACTAGCGCAGTGTTGTTTTCGTGAAAAACTAATTTTAATAAAATCTATAAATACCCAAATTAATCCTACTTCTAGGCAATGTCAAAACAAAGCAGTGACAAAAAGAATCACTAAAATAAAATAATCCTAACTCACTTTATAGCAGAAATACTAATCTGACTAAAACTAATAAAAACAATTTTTTTAAAACTAAAACATGGCGGAAACTATTTTATACGGAAACTTTAGGAAATTTGCAGACTAGATCAAAAAGAATTAAACAAAAACTCTAAATAACCTAAGAGATACATATTGTACAAGATTGGAAGTTTTTTTTTAACCGAACGAAAATAACAAAAAAAACTAACGGGCACTATTGGGCTTAGGGTGGTGCGATCTGAAGCTATACAGCGCTCGGGCTCAACTTAACAGAAACCTGCGCGTGCGAATAACCTAAAGAAAACCGATCTGTCCGGTCTAGACTAAACCGTAAGTTAACCGGAGTATACCGATCTAATAAAGAAAAACGATCTAATCTAACATAACGGTTCGATCTAAGAAAAAAAATGAACAGAGAAGGAACGCTTGTGCTTACAGCCACGTACAAACCTTCGGTTGGGAAAGAGGATGGCAGCACGGCGACGGCTCCGGCGTTCGACGACGGAGGCGGAGATGTCCAGTGGGTTGGGAGCTCCAAGGGGGTCCGATTTCTTTGCGTTGGTGAGGTGAGGGGATGTCGGAGTCGAGTGGGGCGTCGAGGTGAACTCTATGCTCCGGCAATGTCGGCGAGATCAGGATGGCTTCTGTAGGCGACGAGGACAAGCGAAAATTATGTCAAAACGACGCAAGACGTTGAGAGCAGCACATAAGTGGAAGCGGGGGGTCGTGGGGTTGCTCACCGATGGCGAACTTAGGCGGTGAATGGCGGCTGCAGAGGCGAGATCGGGATGGAGATGGCGGTGGCTGTGGAGGGTTTTAGAGCGAGTTTTCGAAGGGGGTCGCGAGAGAACGGGTAAGGGTACTTATAGGACGTGTTACTTGGGCGAGGGGGAGACTTTAGCTAGGGTTTTAGGGAGGGGCGGACGCGGCCGTGCATGAGGCGGCGAACAGAACGAGATACGCGCGAGATATGTACGCGTATCTTGCGGGAGGTTGAAGAGGGAGTGGACCCTAGCGATTAGAGGAAAGACAGAAAGAAAGAAAAATGAGGGGAAGAGGGTTACGTGAGAGAGGGAGGCGAACGAGGGGAGGCAGTGACGAGCGTGGGGGCGGAGTCGGCCTCACTGGCGCTGGTCGGGCTATGGTCTCGCTTGGCCTGCTAGGTGGGCCTGTTGGCCTGCCTGGCGGACGCGGCTTTGTTTTTTTAATAAACCAAAACAACGACAAAAGAAACAAAACAAATAAAAACACATTTTTATATAGGCATATTATATACCCAAATTTTCAGAATAAAAAAGATATCTAAAACATGAGCATACTTTCATGACAAAAAAAACTTGAAAAACAATCATTTTTGCAATAACTCCAAAATGAAATAGAATTTGAGTTTCAAATAAATTGTCAAACATTGTCTCTGATTTTTTTGGAGTGTCATATTCCTCCTCTCATATTTTTTTTCAGAGTGATTTGACAAGATTCAAACATAAAATTAAATAGGGGTTCAAAATAGAAAATTTTGGGAAAGTCCTCTTATTCCCTCTCAATTGATTTTTTTTCAAATTCCAGTCACTTTCAAACAAACAATCAAGCATACAATCATATTTATTTAATTAATATAACATTCCAAAATTTAAAATTTTGGGATGTTACACAAGACGAGATCTTTGCAGAGTCAACTTAAATTCTTCCCAAGTGGTTACTCCTTGCCATCCATTGATGGTTTGGTTCATCCTCTACTAAGTAGCAGCACCTCCTTGAAAGCACTGAAGAGCATGCTAGGTCATATCCTTTTCGGCTATAGCGTTATTCTCCATGTTATTCTCCATGTTCTGAATACATTAGTCTGTCTCCAATTGACTCATCGATCCAGAAAGTATGGGCTCATCTCCATTCATCCTCTATGGGGTCCAGGGGTTTTGGGGTGGGATAGGAGAGATAGAGAGGGATGCGCACAATGCAAACAATAGTTTTGAAAAGACAGATTTTAGTTTGTGGCTATCGGAAAAACATCAAACAAAATGACAGCTCACAATCGTCGCATCTAACGTAGGTATATAACAGGGGTTTGGTCTTCTAAGGTTAATAAATCTTCAAAGCCATCAAACTCTTCAAGTCATGTTCATGTCTCCGATGGCTTCTTCCGATCATGCTTGTCCTTATCAAGTTCTTTTGCCAGTTCATCTCTATTGACGCAAAGTCTCTTGTGGCGTCCTTCATTATTTCTGGAGTCACATTCCAACTTCTGGATTTCAACATTATTGGCATGAACCATGTCCTACTGTCCTTCAGTTCCTGACGGATCTCCGGTATCTCGAGGTTTTGCTCCTCCAGCTTGGCTACTTCAGCTTCTGGGTCCTAAGTTCTTCATTGAATGCTTTCTCGTCAAATACTGCTTCTTGTTGGTCCATCTTAACTTCTTAATGTAACATTCCAGATCCTGGTGATACACCGGCTAAGGTTAAAACCGCATCCTTTGTTGATAGGTGCTCCATCAGCCTTCTACCATCAAATCCTTCCATGCATATGCATGCTTAACTCAACACGGTGACAATAGCATAAGCGGGCGATAACATCATGGATAGCCATGTTTCTCCTCTTGTCATTTCCATGAGCTATCTCTCCATAGTTGATATCTCCTACCTTAGGGTTTTCCTTGACAGAACTTTGAGTTTTTAACTCTCCATGATACACCTTGATCTCGGGTGTTGGCAGCTTCCATAGTCTGGTAGGTTCCATAAGGGTAGCCTTCCTAGGTCATGCAAATCTAGAAATTCTTCCGAGCCTTCAAGTTCTCCTAGTCTTCGGAGTCTTCAACTATTGTAGTGTCCATTATTCAGATGCACAGTAAAATCTCCTTCATTCCGTAGTGGTTGTGGTTGTCCGATATCTTGTACTTCTTGGAGTGGTCTCATCAGTCGAATCTTCGAGTGGTCAAAAGGGAAAAGGGGTATGGTCTCACTAAAAGGGAATATTTGAATAAGCTCAGAAGAGAAGAGAGGTAAAAGATCTTTTTTAAAATGAAGTTGTAGAGAAAATCTTTCCTATGGGCTTGCCAGTTTCTAGGGTCACGTCCTACAGTCAACATGTGCTCTGATACCATCTTGTAGCGACCCGACCCGAATGGATCAAGTCTCTGTGCTTAAATGTCATCCCTGGATCGGTATGCTAACACACATAGTACTCGAGGATTTATAACAAAGGTAAATCACATGTATAAAGTAACGTAAATACTATTACCTCAATCCAAATAGCGGGAGTAACAAGGTTGTGGATTCCCATCAACACCAACGGCAAAGTTGAGTGTAGAAATCGTAACCCTAATGTATCACTTACTCGTCGTAAGATAATCCTGCAACATGAGACGTTGCAGCCACAAAAGGGTCAGTACATTGAATGTACTGGCAACTTCACACCATAGAGAATGTTGAACAATGGCTATCACTACATGCATATATGGCTGGTGGAAAAGCTCTATGGTTACAATTTTGCGTAAAGACAATTTTTCCCTACTGCAAAGGAATAAATTTTATTTAACTATCATGGTGGTTGTTAAACATTGAGAATGGTTGACAGCATTCTCAATCCCAATTAAGCATCATCATTACAACCCAACAAATTATTTAAGTAACGTGATGAGATCAACAGGATAATCCAAGAACTAGATACTCAAGATGTCCATAACCGGGGACACGGCTAATCATGATTAGTTTGTACACTCTGCAGAGGTTGCGCACTTTTCCCACAAGACTCGATCTTCTCCGTTGGATTTCTCGCACTACATGGTGTTTGAGAAATAGATGACCGAGACATAGTCTTTCAGAAGCGCTAGCACCTTATGATCGGGTAGACCGTACCAACCTACATCCCCTACATCAGCTAGTCTACCACTATAAGTTCTCGCACGACTTAATCAACTATGCTAGAGCCCATAGTAGCTTGTGGCTGCACACGGAAGTTTTTAGTATGAATAATCTCATGATCCCTTTGAGCCTGGGTGGCGGTCCATAAAAAACAGGCAATCCTGGTCTACCCAGGTGCCTAGACAGGCAATCCTGGAATACCCAGGTGCCTCAATCCACCCAGATGTGTGTTTAAGTTGCCACCTTAAGTAAACCATTAATTAACAATCTCACATCTGTCATGAATACTCTCAAACCTAATCCACGTCTACGAGCATAGCATGGCAATATAAGCATAGCGTAATAGTAACTCCGAAGGGCTTGATAATAAAACAGGTAATGGGTACTACCTCAACTACTTCCCAATACCCACATGTTATCAATCCTACTCATGCAATGTTCGAGGGTGAAACTAACGCATAAAAATTGGGTATGAAAGGGATATGATCAAAGTGTGAACTTGCCTGCAATGTTGATGAATATGATTCGCACTCATAACTCTTGATAGATCTACTCGTCACACTCCGGTCAATCTATCGTAAGCAAGCAATAGTAACCACACGTAAGCAATCACTCAAAAGATCAGAAAGAACGAAGAAGACGATTCGGAAAACATCAAACCAAGCAAATAACTCTTGCAACATACAACAACTTCTAACAGTACCAAAATTATGTGAATTTGGCATTGTTAGAAATTTTAGGTCAAGAGCTTCGAATAGCAAAAAGAATCAACTCAAACGGAGCTACGAAACTCAAGTTACGATCAAACAAAGTTTGAAAACAAATCTGATCTAATTCAAATTTTAAATTTTTTTAAAACATGTTTAAGTTGTTTTACTGGATAGAGGGGTTCATAATGAAGAAGTGGGCGTTGGTTTCTTTGGATTTGGATAAACGAGTGAAAAGTTACGAGCGTTAGAAGAACAGGGGCTAAACTGTAAAATAAAACAACTACAAGTAGGTCCCTGGCATAAATAAACAGAAAACGAAAAGACTAAATAACGAACGCTCGTTTATAATATCTAAACAGTGGACGTTCTCTGTTTAATAACCAAAAAAAGCAGATCTAGTCTAGGGTTTAAAAAAACCGAACTTAAAATAAAACCGGATCGGGCGGCGGTTATACCGGTTCGCAGTGGTTTGGCGGTTTTCAAGAGAATACTGGCGGCGGCGAGGTTGAACTCCGGCGACAGTGGGCGGCTCGGGCTTGACCGGAGCGGCGGCTCTGGTGGCCGGCGGCGAGGGCGGAGTGGACAGGGAGGGGCGACGCGGCAAGGCGAGGTGGATGGCGGCGTCGGCGGCGGTCCACGGCGAAGGAACGGAGCGACAGCGGTGAGCGGATCTCGCCGGCGGCGGCGGATCCCGGCGAGTGCGGCAGCGGTGGCTCGGCGAGATGCGGGAGGGCGACGGCGTGAGTAGAGGGAGGGGGAGGGGATTTATAAGAGGAGGGGGCGACGGCCTTGGGGAAGGGGCCAAGGAGAGGCCGGGGCGGTCACGGCCGTCGAGGTCGGCGGCGGCGCGTGGCAGCTCGGGACTCTGTCCCGAGCTCGGGGACGAGGCGCGCGCGGCTTTGGGCCGAGTGGGCCGTGGCCTGGCGAGCCGGGCCAGCCCGGTCGGTCCAGAGATCTCTTTTTTTATAAACATTGTTTTTCAGACAAACAGAGAAAATAAAAACAAAAATAATAAAAAAGCTTATACAGGCATATAATATACCAAAAATCTTTAAAAAAAGATTTTCTACGACTTGAACATTTTTCTAGCATCAAATAAAATACACACAAGTTCAAATAAAGCAAGGAGTGCTTCTGCTCTAATAAAATCCAACAAAAGACATTTTAAAAATACCAAAATTAATTCAAATTTATTTCTCTGCAATTTTCGGATGTAGGGAATCATGTTACCCTATTTTCCATATATTTTATTTTTGAAGAAAAATAAATTGAATAAAACTCAAATACTCCAAATTGAAAATAAATTTCAAATGGATTTTAAATTTGAGTTTCTTTGAAACTCCCAACTCATATTTCACATAATTTGAAGAAGTAATTTTATCTTCTCTCGTGAAAATCATTGAGTTGCCTAAAGTTTCAGAATTGGAAATATTTTCAAATGAAATTCAAATATTTTCAACACCCCTTGTCATATAAATAAATGGAAGAAGTCATGTCATCTTCTCTCCAGGGTTTTGTGATGAAAAGTATTTTAATTCACGGAGATTAGAAAGCAAAGATGAATGTTTGGGAAAGTCCTTTTATTCCCTCTCATTTAACTTTCAAAAAGTTTCGAATTCACTCACTTTCAGTCAATCAACCACACAACAATCAAACAAACAATCAAATCTATCTATTTATTATAACATTCCAAAATTTAGAATTTTAGGATGTTACAAGATTAATGTTGAGCCTTGCCCTGCCAACAAATCCACACACACTCCTGAACCTCGTGCATGCTTTATCTGGTTTAGTTGGAGCCCAAGACTTTAAATCAATCTCGGCTACTTCATATACACCTTTAGGCTGGTGTGTGGGCTTCCTTGGAGCGTTCCTCCGTGTCCTGACTGGAAGGGTAATTGTTGCCGCTCTATCCCGTTCAAGATTACTTGATCCCTCACAATCTGCTGAAGACCTAGGGTTGTCCGAATCAGATGAAGATACATCGCCTGAAGCTTGAGTGTTGTCGCTGCTACTCGGCCTCTATAGAGAACACATGCGAAACTCAGGAAAGGAGGATAAATAAAACTAACAACTTGGTATCAAGCTTTCTAAACATGCCATGCATTAATTTAGAAAATGTACGGCCAATTTGTTAAGTTTGTGTGACTCGGGCGCCCGCGATCTGTAAATAGGGAGTAACTTATTGGAGCAAATACAGCTTATATGTAGTAAGGAAGGTAGATAATGAACATATGTATGCTCTCCATTATTTTATAGCCAATTTGGGAACATACGGAATGAAATTTGAAGAGGGATTGAGAGGAAATATGCCTCACCGAGAAGGAGAGCAGTAACTAACATGCTTCTTAATGCAAACCCGTTCGGACCACAGGAGAGGCTAGGGTTACTGCATCAATATTCTCGAGGGTGGCTGGTGAGCAAATGAAGATGGCGAGGCACGGGCCGCCGCGTGTTGGGAATGGCAGTGGAGGTAGGCTTGACACCAAAGAGCGGGCACACGACCGGGGTGAGCACGGCGGCGCCGGAGAGGGTTCTGTTGTGGATCTGGGGGAGGGGGGAGCTGGCAATGGAGATTGGGTGGACTATTGAGTGAAACGCGGGCGGACGGTGGGGGTTGTTGGGGACTCAGGGTGTTGGCCGCCTAGGTGAAAAGGGTAAAAAATATCCCCGGTCGCCGTGCACGCGGAAAGGCCTATGCAAACGGTTGCCTCTAAGCGCTTGTCTACACAAACATAATAATTTCGTTTGAAATGAAGACGTACTAATTTTGAAATGAAGACGTGAGTTCATCGTTTCACCTCTAAATTTTTTCCACGCAAAGCAATCACAATTATACCACGGGTTTGATTTGCTGGCGCACTTCAGGTCTCGTGTGCTATATGTAAGACATTTTTTGGCATTTACCGTGCATATTGGCATATAACTCAATTCCTAGCCGAACTGCATTTCCTGTCGAAAGGGATGAGGATTGCCGTTCGATCTGGGAGCATCCAACGGTGCATACGTACGATCCATGGGGTTTGTGTTCTGGCCAATCAGAATGCACGACTCAGATCATGCGCGCAACAAAGGGGGGCATCAGCCACGATTTGGTATGCACACAGCTTTCGTGTGTGAACTGTGTGCTATTTGAGAACTTTTTTCTGGGAGAGGCTATTTGAAAACATTTACATATGCTGCCGAAAGGGATGAGGATCATCGTTCGATCAAGGAGAATCCAACGGTGCAGACGTACGATCCGTGGGGTTCGGGTTCTAGCCAATCAGAACGCATGACTCAGATCGCGCGCGTGGCAGGGGGGCATCGACCATGGTTTAGTGGACACTTGGCTTTCGTGAATGAACCGTGTGTTCTTTGAAAACATTTACATTACCTAACATCATATTTTTGTTCGAATGAAAACCTGAGTTCATTGTTTCGCCTCCAATTTTTTTCCAGGGTAAGAAATCATGATTGTACCCTATGGTTTGATTTTCTGGTACATTTTACCATGCGGCAGGCCTCGCTAGCAATCTCAGACTAGGAATATGCAAAAAAAGAGATCTTGTTTGTATGTATATATAGTCAATGTGCGAGAAACGGGAAAAAACTTTAAACAGTTCGGCCGTAGGGTGCGGCCAGAGGCGTAGGCCTTGTTCGTATATTAATTTCAGGAAATGCATTTAGAGTCCGGAAAATAACGAAAATCATTGTCGTGTGCTCTCACTATCGCATGGAAAAAATTAGTAAAGTTTGGCACAAGTTTTGGTGCTCGCACCTTCCATACCGGAACATCTCACAAGAAGGATCATAGTTTCCAAAAGGAGATGTGACACTTCGGACTACAAATCGTCAGTTACTAGCTACATCGTTCCGGCCCATTTCAGGTCGTCTGGTATGTTTAAGTCATTCTTTGCACTTACCTTGCATTGCATTTTAGTGCATATATAATTAATTAAAGTCAAAAACCCTACTACAACTACATGTGGGTGTTTTAGTTAGGCTATATATACTTAGGCTACTGATAGTGGAGAGTGTCATATACTAGTATCATGCATATATATATGATACTAGTGTATGATACTACCTTTAATTAATTATAGCGCATAGTATAATAGAGTATAGTATCGTAGATCATTTTTATTGCCATGCATGACACAAATTAGCATCGCATTTAACATGATACAATATCTACCTATATGTTACTCTAACCCTCACTATATATATTTAATTCTTTGCCACATCAGCGTACTTGCTATTTCCGAGTGCATGACATCGTCGGCTATGATACCACCACTATGGCCAGCCTTATATAGTGGGGAGTATCATATACTATATATAGTATCATGCATATGATACTAGTGTGTGATACTACGTACGTACCTTCATAGTGCATATATAGTATCATAGAGTAGTATATATCATAGATGACCGTATTTATGCCCATGCATGACACAAAATAGTATAGCATTTATTATATATATATATATATGTGTGTGTGTGTGTGTGTGTGTGTGTGTGTGTGTGTGTGTGTGTGTGTGTGTATGTTACGGTATCTACCTATGTTACTGCTTCTTTGCCACATCATCATATTTGCTATTCCCGAGTGCATGATATCGGCTATGATACCCCCACTATGGCCACCCTAATAAGGTTGGTCGTAATATGAGAGTATGAAGCGGTATGATGCATGCCAACTAGACTTTTTGGATGATGTGGCACACAGTTAAATGAGGAAAGAGAGGGTGTGGTATCATATTAAATGTTGTACTACTTTGTGTCATGCATGGAAATTAACAAGGCAACCTAAGATACTAACTTATGATACTATGCATGCGCGCATTACGGAGGTATTACCGATCATATACTAGTATCATGCATATATACTCCCTCCTTTCCGGTTTATAGGCTTATCTCAAAATTTTAGTTTTTCCATTTTATAAGGCTCAATTTGGTTGTTTCCCATCACATGTTCTTATTTCCAAGGTGCATTAAATCATTGCATGCAAGTATTAAGAGAAAGTTGACCAATGCATGTACTTTATGCATGCACGTATTAAAATTAATACATTGGAAAGTATAATTTTTTAAGGAAAACAAAAGCATTAATTGGGTGTTTTTGCAAACTACAAAAAGTATTCCACCACTCATCATCTACCTTGGTTGGTGAGATTTTTAAATTGGGCCCTATAAGGCTGGTTGTAATGGGGAGTATCATACTCCCTCCGTCCGCCAAAGAGTGAACGTCTGGCTCGAGTAATTTTCCCAAAATAAGTAACCGTCTGGCTCCGCAGCAATCCACCAAGGTAATTTTACGTTCACCCCCTCGGTCTATGCCTCGAGGCAACCGCAGCGGTCCACCACCCAATCCACTCGTTCTCACCCTCGACGACCCAATCCACTCGTCCTCTCCCCCAAAATTTCCCCAATCATCCTCCTCTCCCCCAACGTTTCTCCTCCCTGATCCAATCCCAGTTCGTTGGGAGTTAATCCTCCAATCCAAGCCAGTCGTTGGTCATCGAGAGAGTAATGGCGGCCAGTCCATATAAACTCCCAGTACGGTGTGCACCTCACTGGATCCATGGCGGGGGACGGAGCGGGCGGAGGAGCGAAAGCCGGCGATGACCAGCGAGTCGAGGCTGTCGTGACGACCGGCAGCGCAACATGCGGCCGCGGAGGATCTGGTTCTAGAGGCCCTCATCGTGCTCGTGCAGTCAAGTTTCGACCGCGTTCACCCTCGTACATCCATCGGCGGCGGCAATTCGGTTGCGGCGCCAAGATCCTTGACCTGGACGAGGACGTAGGGGCTGATGGTGAAGCAGGTGTAGGCCGTGGATGCGCTGTACCCGGTGCTGCAGCAGGTCATGCGGCTAACCAGGTCGGCATGGCAGCAGGTGCTGGGTAGGTCAGCGCATCCGTAGGTGTTGGGCAAGACGGCACAACAGCATCAGTGCGTCCTGCGGCTGACCATGACGCAGCAGCCACATGTGCTGGGGATATTGCGGAGAAGATCACAAGCACTACTAGCTCCGTAAGTTGGCTGGATGCAATCTTCAATTTGTTTGGCTTTTAGTTTGGCTGGATGTAGTAAGTATGGCTGGATATTTTTATGTTCTGCAAGTATGAAAATCGATTCATACTATTGGAGTATGGAAGATATTATTACTATGGATGATCTATTGTTATGGTGATTAGTGTCCTGGTCTCTAAAGATATTTTTGGGTTATGGATGATCTCTTGTTACGACCGTAATTTTAGGTTGGATAAATGGTACTATGTTGATGAATGAACAATCAAGTCCTGATGTCTAAAATTAAGGCTTGACTGTTGTAATACACTCTGTCTCTATAGCTACTTCGAGTGCACAGATGATGGACTTTTAGATTGTCAAATTTGTTCAACTGATTTGACATGAAAATAACTCTGACTATGCATGGATACTTTAGATTGTCTATTTTTCTTAATAGAACTAGGATGAAAATTACTTTCGCTATCGATGCTAGGTGATGCATAATTTCAGATTTTTCATTTTGTTCCAATTCTAAGTTGGATAAATAATTGGATAAACAAAATATGAATTGAATAAGCAGTTGGATAAATAATTTTAACACAATGTCCAGCATTACAAAAAGCTACCACTTCTACTAGTACAACTTCTAGGCGGCTAAGGTCTGCATCATGCTCTCATACAGAGATTGTAGTGCTATTGTTACAACATTTAGTTGGATAAATAAGGTATTATCTTGATGAATGAACAATCAATTCCTGGTCCATATAGCTACTTCGATTGCACAGGTGATGGACTTTTTGAGTGCACAATCATGATGATCTCTTGTACCAGATGATGATTTTGATCAACTGATTTGGTACAAAAATTACTCTAGCCATGGATACTAGATGATGGATAATTTACATTCTTTATTTTATGATGCATGGCCAGAGAGTAATGCTGGAAGTGGCATGAAAATTACTCGATTCTAGATGATGCATTTTTTTAGATTTTCAATGTTGTTCCAATTTTAAGTTTGATAAACAAATGATGAACTCAATAATAGTTGGATAAACAATTTCAACCCAATGTCCAGCATTACAAAAGTTGTCACATCTAATATTAGAACTTCTAGTCGGCTAAGATCTGCAAGATGTTCTCATAGAGTTTGCGATCACAATCTAAAACATTAGGAATATTTCCTGCACGTTCTAGGTCATCCTTGTACATGTGAGGGATCTTGTAGTCGTTGCCTCCACCTCTCTTCATGACCTCAATTAAGCAGCTTTGTAGTGTAAGAAAAATCATATTTATCTTATTGGCATCATAGGCATCATATTCCCGTTGCACATTGCTGATTAGCTCATCTAAATTGTTAGAGACTAATCTATCTGACATGGACTATAGTGAGGAAAATAGGCCAAGGTCTAGGATATTCAAATCCGGTGAGTGCAAAGGCTGTTGCATGAGGCGAATATCAAGCCCAGTTTGGGCAACAAAATTAAGGAAACCTGGGTCATTACTTGGGACATGTGAGGGTGCATTGTCTTGCTGGATCCATATCGTCTCACCTACGAGCTCTTGAGGCCAAACTGCTTGAATAGCTGGTAGTACCTTTTGAATACAAAACTCCCTCAATACATCTCTCTTAACTGAGATTGTTTTCGTGATTAGTGTCCCTCTTGGATGGTAATCACTTTTCCTTGGCATTGGCTCCTACAACCACCAAAGCAACTGAAGTTAGATCAAGTACTGATGTGCATAATAAATAAAAAGACTATAGGTTCAAATTAACCTTTTTGATAAAGGGCCAAATGCCTATCTTCCCATAAAAATGCAAATACCTTATGCATTGTATCTAGGCCTGGCTATAGCAACCAAAAACATTATTTTGCCAATGGAGTTCTTATTTTGCACGGTCCTATGTGGCTCTTGTTTTGATGGCAGCTTGTAGAATTTCATGGTCTTTTGAGTGGTGTTAAACCACTTTTCATCTATATGTAATATGTTACGCATATCTTTGAACGTCGGCCTATTTTGCAAACTTTGTTGGTCAAACATAGAGAGACAAAACCGCAGCCTAGCCTTTTTGTTTGCTTCCTTCAAATATGGTTTGAGTGAGCTTGAATGCCTATCGAGCAAGCCGTCCGTAAACATCCTATGTAGTGTGCTTTTCTTCACATCCAAAGCTCTTGCGAGACTGCATATAGTTCTCCTTTGGCTGCGAGGAATCTCAGGAACCATACTGAGGTCAACTACAATCCTTTTGTGCCCACAGTTTTTTGGCTTCCTTGATCTTACATCAACGGGTATGCCTTGTCGAAGGCACTCCTTCACTCTCCTCCAAACATGTCTGACCTTCTGCACCGAAACATGGAACATGTTTGCAACTTCTCTGGTTGTGGTCTTCTTTGATTTTCGATTGACACTTGTTGCTAGCAATTCTTCATAAATACCGGTCCTTTGCAAATCTGTTAAGTTCTTGTATTTGCCTTCATCATGAATTTTCTCATTATCTTGTTGCTCTTGCTCCACATAGATGTCTTCTTCTGGTGCTGAATCATACATGGCTTCATCTGCTGAATCGTCAAGCTCTTCTTCCTCAAATTGAATCTCTATATCGCCTGCATACACACCTTAGTCTTCCTCATCAACTCGAAGGTTATGTAGAGCTTCATCCATTGCTTGCACTTCCTCTTCCATGCTCTGGAAAACACCGCCTTGGTCTTCAAGTTCATGGTCTACAAGGTGAGGTTATGTGAGTAGTTTAATAAGATTATAATTAAACATTCATATATGCTATAACTAAATTATTTTACTAACCCGATTCATCTGATTCATGCAGGTTCTCTTCTCCATGGGCAACACCGTCCTCATGTTCCTCTTCTCCATGGGCAATGTTAGGCTCAAGTTCGTCCTCTATGGAGAAGAAGAATCATCAGCATGTGCACATGAACAAGGAGAACAAAGGAGTAGACGATCAAGATGTACCTGGTTTCATGTTCAGATCGATTTGGTTACCAACCTGGAGCTCTTCCTCATGCAAGGGAGACTCATGTTCATCTTCTCCGGCGAATTGGTGGCCGGCCTGGAGTACTTCATGCAAGTGAGGCTCAAAACCGACATGGAGTTCTTCATGCAAGGCAGCCTCAAGTTCGTCCTCTATAGCGAAGAATCATCAGCATGCGCACATGAACAAGGAGAACAAATGAAAAGATGGTCAAGATGTACCTGGGTTCAAGTTCAGATCAATTTTATGACCAACCTGGAGCACTTCTTCATGCAAGGGAGTCTCATGTTCAACTTCTCCCTCTTCTGGTGCTATGTTCAAGTCAATGGCCATGGTCTGTCTGTGTGTTGTATTACTTGGTCTCGTGCTAGTGTGCTGGCTTTATAGCTGTGTATAGTCTCTTGGTCTTCTAAATCTGAAATCTGGGCTCAATTCTGTAATCTGGCGCTTCTAATTCTATAATCTGGCGCCATATTGTACTAGTACTCAGCTACTAGTTGTACATGGCGGGAAGTGCTGTGGCGGGAAGAAAATTCTGTTGGCAAACATGTGTTTTACTACTCCCTTCTCATTTATTATCAGCGGGAATCAAAGCTTTGGTAAAGCTGTTGGCACCTTAATTGAGTGGTGGGAGGGCTTTTTTGCAAAATCCTTAATTTGTCTTGGAATACCCAAACGTTCACTCTTTGGCGGATGGAGGGAGTATACTAGTATCATGCATATGATATATACTAGTGTATGATACTACTTCCATAATGCATAGTATCATAAGTTAGTATCTTAGGTTGCCTTATTAATTGTCATGCATCACACAAAGTAGTACAACATTTAATATGGTACGGTATCATGATTGATACCACATCCTCTCTTTCCTCATTTAATTGTGTGCCACATCATCCAGAAAGTCTAGTTGGCATCCATGATACCGCTTATGATACTACCATTACAACCAGCCTAAACGGAAAGGAGGGAGTATGATACTAGCTAGTCTATGATATACTAGCTACCTCACTAAGAGCATGATTAATAATACATCCACCGGTCGGTTATAAGAAGTTGCCATGTCATATACAACCAACCTCTTAGCGGGCATGTATAATAATAAGTTTTAAATATGTACTAGTTTATCAATAGTTAGCCCACTTACATCCTCACGAAGTGTCTTGGGTCTCGTGTTGCAGCTGGCTGTACTAACCAAGAGCCAGCTTCTCTTCTCTCTCCTCTTCTCTTTCCTCCAACTAATAAGCACACACACACACACACACATATTATTCTATTCCTTATAGCCTGCTTATGTCACTCTATTGTACTTGCTCTAAGACTAGCCACAATGGAGAGTAACATACACTAGTAACATACACATATCCCTGGACTATGTTACTACCTTTCATAGTGGGTAGTAACATAAGTTTGGTAACATGCAAAGCCTCATTTATTAGGTTATAGACTCATATTGCATTGGGACATGTGATGTTACAGTAACTAGCTAAGTTACTCAAACTACCTCTCTCCTCATTAACTCATTGCCACATAAGCAAATTTATTGAGTTGGACTCGATGTTACTGCTGAAGTTACTCCCACTGTGGCTAGTCCAATGCATAGTATCATAGAGTAGCTAGTATCATATGTAGTACTTTATTTATATTGTCATGCATGACACATAGTAGCATAGCATTTATTATGATACGATTTCATGATATGATACTTAACCCTCTCTTTCTTCATTTAATTCTATGACAGCTCATCAAAATTGCCTTGTTGGCATGCATGATACTAGCTATGATACCCCCTTACTATCAGCCTAGCAAAGAAGGTGTACAGATCATTTGTGCATCGCTTTGTGAGTTTTCATCCGTTTGTTCGAGAAGCAGGGAGAAGTTTCAAACATTTCGGCCACGAGGTGCGTCCACTGGCCTAGTTGGTATTTTAATTACAGGAAATTCAGATGGAATTCGGACATCATCAAAATCGATGTGTGCCCATGGCGTGCTGTCACGACCCCGTGGAAAAAAATTGGTAAAGTTTGGCACAAGTTTTGATGAACGCTCCTTCCAAACCGGAGCATCTCACATGAACGATCATGGTTTCCAAAAGGAGATGTGTCGATTCAAACTCCTGTGGCCGGTGACTTCATCGTTTGGTCTCATAAAAATTTCCACGGTATGCAATCACCATTATACCATGGATTTGATTTTCTAGCGCATTCCAGGTATCGTTATCTATATTTAAGACATTTTTTGAGATTAACGTGCATTTTGTGCATAAAAATAAAATTACAACCGGAACTGCATGTGTTGTCGAAAGGGATGAGGATCACCATTCGATCTGGGAGCATCCAATGGTGCAGACGTACAATCCGTGGGGTTTGGGTTCTGGCCAATCAGAAAGCATGACTCAGATCGTGGGCGGGGTGGTTGGGTTTGGTCGGCACATGGCTTTCATCAATGATCCGTGTGCTATTCGCAAACCAGATTGCATATTTTTGTTCACACATACTGTAGTGAGATCAATTGAGTGTGCTACCTCTATGATATAATAATAAAATAATAATAATAATAATAATAACAAAAAATAGTTCATATTCATTGCCTGAGCTGACAGCATATCAAGGTCAACATATTAATGGTTCTTACATCAACAGAAAACCGAGCATAACTCACAAATTCAGTACACGCGACAGTTCTAAATTGAACGAATTAAGTTGCAGGGTAGACATAAAGACTAGTCCTACGGCTTAATTCCCTTGTACATGGAGGAACTGGGATCATTACGTTGACCCCGATGAACTTGGGTTTTATGATGATTTTACGCTTCTCTGTTGCACGGGTGCGTGATCCCTTGGCTGGCAACTCATCAAATTCATCGTACTCGTCCTTATCGGCAACATCGTCGACACCCAGTACCCTTCTCTTCCCATGCATCACTAAATGGCAGTTCTTATGCAAGGGGTCATCCACAAAGAATATTTGGGTAGCATCGCTGGCAAGAATTAATGGGTCCACGTGATATGCCATCGTTGTCCTGTTAGCATAGGTCTTCCTGTACTCATCAATCCTTACCTGACCAAGAGGGATCCATGCGCACCTGAATAATGCCACCTTAACTTTCACATAGTCAAGCTCCCAAATCTCTTTGATGGTTCCATAGTATACCCTTTTATCAGCTTCATTTACAGTCATGCATTCTATTCGAACACAGCTGTTCTGATATGAGGTCTTCTGATCACGTTCCTCAGTGTAGAACATGTATCCATTTATGTCATATCTTAGTACGTCAACACCGTAGGTGATCGATTTTGTGCCAACCACGTAGCAATATCATCGATGGATCCTTGTGCCAAACGGTTCTTCAGCCATTCGGCGTAGTTCTTAGTGTGCTCCTTCATCTCCACATCTGATGAAGGCACCATTGGTAAGAAGCTTTGGCATATCTCCGCCAAGTGTTCTTCGGCATAAGCGCTGAGAACTGGGCTGTTAAGCAGTACCTTCAAATGGGCTTTCTCTGCCAATTCTCTGGGTGCAGCCATTTGCATGCCAGCAAGGACCGGCTTACCTTTTAGCCTTCCCTCGTGGTGAGAGAGGGGCAAACCTATAGGTCTTTGTTTCATGTATTCGGTGCAAAACTCAACCACCTCCTCCGCGGTATAACCTTGTAGGATGCTTGCCTCTGGATGGTTTCGGTTCCGACAAAAGCGGTTTAGTATTCCCATGAACCGCTCGAAGGGATACATGTTGCGAAGAAACACTGGACCACAATACTTTATCTCGTCGACAAGGTGCATAGTGAGATGGACCATGACATGAAAGAATGACGATGGGAAAAACATCTCTAGGTTGGACAATATTCTTGCAATATCATCTTGCATATGATCCAACTCTTCAGGATCTACAACTTTCTGCCATAGTTGGTTGAAGAAATCACAGAGGTCAATGAGTGTGTTTCTTATATCTTTGTCCATCAAATTTCTGATGTCCACCGGGAGGATTTGTGTCAACATTACGTGGCAATCATGTGACTTCATGTGTCCCGACTTCATTTTACCTGAGCTCACATCCACGAGACTTCTGATGTTTGCGCAGTAGGAAGAGGGTGTCTTAACTGACAACAAATAGGTGAAGAACCGTGTTGCTTCTTTTGTATTGAAATTGTAACTCTGGCGAGCTTTGATGAATTTGTCATCATCTTCTGCTTCACTCTTGCGTTTTGATTGACCATCAAGCATATCGAGCCATGAACCGTCACCATCCTTTCTTTTACCTTTAATATTGAGTAGAGTACCAAGGATGCTTTCACATACGTTCTTCTCTACGTGCATGACATCGATGTAGTGACGTACACGCAGAATCTCCCAGTAAGGTAATTTCCAGAACACCGATTTCTTCTTAAACACTTGACCCTTGGGTGTTTGTTTCACCGTCAAAGGGTGGTTCTTGCCAAGCACAACATTTATTTTTTAGCCATGTTGTGGACCACCTCCCCATCATACGGTCTTGGGCCCGCACCTGCCTCTACCGTATCATCAAATTCAGCTTTCATCTTTTGGTATGGGTGAGGTTTCCGTAAGAACCTACGATGACGCAAATACACTGTTTTGTGTGAGTTAGGAAGTCTTCTGCTAGCTGTCCTATCCATGCATGGGACACACCCTACATCTCCCTTTGTTTTCTACTCCGATGTGTTGCCTAATGCCGGCATATCTTGAATGGTGTGCACCAGCATCGCATGTAGATCAAAAATCTCATTTCTGTACGCATCATAACATTTTACAGCAGGCGCATCTATCCACACTGTCAGCAGTTCTTCTACCAGTAGCTGAAAGTAAATGTCAATGTCATTTCCATGTTGCTTCAGGCCTTGGATAATCATTTACATCATAATGTATTTTTTCTTCATACACAACCAAGGAGCTAGGTTATATATGCACAGAAGCACCAGCCATGTGCTGTAATTGGTGCTCATATCGCCAGAAGGATTCATCCCGTCAGTACACTCCCCGAGCCTTATACTTCTAGGATCCTTGGCAAATTTTCAAACTTGTTGTCGCTTAATTCCCACTGAGCCCCATCTTTAGGGTGCCTCATAAACCTATCCACAATTCGCTCATCATGATGCCACCGCAACCTCTTTGCCTCTCTAGGGTTTGCAAACAAATGCCTCAACCTTGGAATTAAAGGCAAGTACCAAACAACCTTAAACGGGATTCCTGTCTTGATCTCGTCGTCCAATTTGTACTTGTCCTTTGCTCTCCCGCGCTTGTATCATGCATGCTTGCATGTGGGACATGCACGCAAATCTTTGTACTCACCACGGTACAGTACACAATCATTCACACAAGCGTGTATCTTCTGTACTGCAAGTTCCAATGGGCAAACAATTTTCTTCGCTTCATTCATGCTTCTGGGGAGCACATTATCTTCCGAAAGAATTTCTTTGAAAAGACCTAACATCTCTGTGAAGCCCTTGTTTGATAGACTGTTTGCTGCTTTAAATCTGAGAAGCACCAGGGTGGCACTCAATTTGGAATATTTCTTTTTGCAACCTGGATACAATTCTTTCTTGGAGTCCGCATGAATGGTTGGCAGATCCTTGTACCCAATCATATCGTTTTTTGGGCCCTTGAAATCTGCAATCATAGCAGAAAAATCTGGCATATCAAGATCGTCGTCATCTGCGTCGACGTCTTGGCTTTCCAGTGGGCGTTTTGGCTTTCCGGTGTTCCATTGGTAGCTTGACGCCTCTGCCGCAATGTTAGATTCAACATCCACGTGACACTGATCGGGGTTTGGCATCTCACTACCCTGGGTATCTTCATCCATGACCTCCTCTTCACTGTGTCTAGTCCAACGTGTATATCCATCCATGAATACCCTAGAGACTAAGTGCAACTGGACATCTGCAACTTCATGTGACTCTGTATTCACTGGTACGCGTCAGTGCTATACAAACAGTTTTTAACCCCTTTCCGCGACGTCATTTGGAACCGTCACCTAGTGAGTGACGGCGATAGGGAGGTCCTTCCCACACGACCCAGAAACCATCGGGGACATGCCCTCTTGGCACACACACTCGGTAAAATGAGGTCATGTGCGACCGGCGAGCGCTCAAATACGGAAATACATGTAGTAGAGCTAAAAAATACAATTATACATGCGAAATTGTTTCCGGTTGCAAGTACATCCCACACGGTCAGTCCCCGCTAAACGTTTTCGTTCGTATATACATCCCACACAGTCGCTCCAAGGAAAACGTTTCCGTTCACAGATAAATCACACACAATTTTTCCCGTTAAATCGTTTGTGATAGCGTTGCCATTGCACACGATATTAACAATTTTATCATCTGAGTTATTGAATGCATCGCACACGGTCCATAGAAGAAACTGTGTGGCAAAGGCTGTCCATCACACACAATTTTTATGTGGTAAACGTTTGCGCAAGGTGGCCTAACGCAAACAGTTTTCAAGAGAAAGTCGTGTGTGATTGTTCATTGATCCAACACGGTTTATTCCTAGAAAATGTGTGCGTTGGCTGAGGTCATCGCCCACAATATTTTTTCAATAACCGTTTGCAATAGCAAAACCCAATTAGCGGGCTAATTCACCATTAGCAGGATAATTGCCCTATTATTAATAATCCATTTATTAATCTAATTGACATTCATATTAAGCACATAATATATTTCATTTCCATATTAAGGAAGCATAATTTCATAATTGAAATACACCAGAGTACAACATGATATAGCTTCAGCACTCAGCTACCCCATTACACAACTGCACCAGCACCAAGTTTCACATGCAACATGTAGAACCTTTCAAAATTAGCATCATAGACGATATATAGACAAATGCATCTCATCTGGAAAACTGCTGAAGCAGAAGGCGAATATTGATCCTTCATTCATGTTGAAGGTCTTTGCAACTTTAGGCCAGTGCCTGTGGATGATTGACCATCCGTCCTTCGTCCTCTTCAGAAACACTTGAATATTGAACCGTGGATGTTGTATGAAAACCTTCCTCGCCTCCTGGCCATAGAGGTGGTTTGAGAGGTAATCATTAGTGAACTGCTTTGGAAAGGCTTGAAAACAAGGATGTGCATAAATATCTTCTCTATATTGGAAATGGGGCAAAGGAATAAAAAAGGCAACGTATAATAGTTAGTACCATCTTCTAGTGAACTGATGTCTTCTTCATTGTGCAGACAAAGATCTTGTTGTTTTTTGTCAATAATTTCTTTATCCTAACAATCTTTCTGAGTTTCTTGACTCGATTGATATTCATGGACAACTCATTTCCCCATATGCAAAAATGGTCGAACAGTGGGTCAAAACCTCTGACAGCAGGACCTACATGTGCAAGACCAAATTGTTAAAAACCTAAATATTAGAATGGTTCATGCAATTGCACAATAATGTGCTATTAGACAACGGACCATGCACGTGCAGTTAACTAAACACCACAACAAATGAACCAAATGTTAACTAAGAACCACATTGCACAATATAACATACTCCTAATAGAAGATCAGACAGTTAACCAAACCAAGCATGCTTAACAACTTGGAAATATAGCAATTCTATTTGTTACTCATGTATTTTGTACAGCCAAATTCGATTTACTTCTCACATGGTATACAATAACAGAATGCAGCCACAACAATTGAACATCGCATTGCAGAATTGAACCATGCAGTTAAGTAAACACCATAACAAATGAACCAAATGTAAAATGAGCACCCCATTGCACAATATAACATACTCCTAATAGAAGATCAAACAGTTAACCAAACCAAGCATGCTGAACAACTTGGAAATATAGCAATTGTATTTGTTTCTCATGTATTTAGTACATCCAAATTTGATTTATTTCTCACATGGTATACAATAACAGAATGCAGCCACAACAATTGAACATCGCATTGCAGAATTGAACCATGCAGTTAAGTAAACACCACAACAAATGAACCAAATGTTAACTAAGAACCACATTGCATAATATAACATACTCCTAATAGAAGATCAGACAGTTAACCAAACCAAGCATGCTTAACAACTTGGAAATATAGCAATTGTATTTGTTTCTCATGTATTTAGTACATCCAAATTCGATTTATTTCTCACATGGTATACAATAACAGATTGCAGCCACAACAATTGAACATCGCATTGCAGAGTTGAACCAAACAGTCAACTAAACACCACAACAAATGAACCAAACGTTAACTGAGCACCACATTGCACAATATAACATACTCCTAATAGAAGATCAGACAGTTAATCAAACCAAGCATGCTTAACAACTTGGAAATATAGCAATTGTATTTGTTTCTCATGTATTTAGTACAACAAAATTCAATTATTTCTCACATGGTATACAATAATAGAATGCACCCACAACAATTAAACATCGCATTGCAGAATTGATCCACTAAACACCACAACAAATGAACCAAACATTAACTGAGCACCAAATTGCACAATATAACATACTCCTAATAGAAGATTGGACAGTTAGCCAAACCAAGCATGCTTGACAACTAGGAAAATTGCACCCTGAAGTATTGAACATCACATTTGCAGAATTGAACCAAACAGTTAACTGAGCACCACATTGCATGGCATATAGAACATATACTCTAGAGCAGAGGATTGCAGGGTAAAAATAAATAGCACAATTCACTAGAATTTGTTAAGGAAAGGCAGTAGCTAGCAAACTGAACATGGGTCCTTATAGTGAGCTAATAAGACAAGCTACTCCTCGTTGTCGGAGATATCGATGATGATTGGCTCCTTGGACATGGAAGAGGTCGAGGCCTCCGCTTCTTGGGTGCTCTCGTCGTAGTGGTGAGTTGCCTGAGCCGCTCCGGGCACCAACCCGCTGGCTCTCGAGATGAGGTAAGCACGTGCATGCTGAGAAAACACCTTGTAGTATTCGTCGAAGGCACCGAAGGCGGCCTCGAGAAAATGCCACAAATTGTCGTTTAAAGCAGCCAACCACGTCACGGCGTCGGCTTGCGAGGCGTCGACGGTGGCCTTGACGGCGAGGTGCTCCTCAAAGATCTGGGGGTCGGCACGAATGGCAGCCATCGCGACCTCATCCGCGCGTGCGGCCGCGATTTGCTTCTTCGCTGCCAAATGCTCCTTGAGATCCTGGCTATGTTGCGTGCACCATGGCTTAGGGCGGTGCTTATTTGGTGGATGGGTCGGTGATTTGGGTGGAAGGTGTCACGCTCGCGCCGGCGGTCGGGGCATGTGGGATGTGGAAGGAGGAGGATGGGGGTCGGGTGTGGATTACCTGCCTGGATAGGTGAGGCCGAGCAGCGTGAAGGAGGGTCGCCGGCGAGGAGGCGGCGCTGCAAGCAAGGAGTGAAGGTTTCAACTTGGAATGAAGGAGGAAACAGGGGAAATGTGGCTTTTGGTAAGGGGTAGGGGGCGGGGAGGTAGATATTTCTGCGGAAGCCGAAAATTTGGAATCGCTTCAGCGAAAAAACTGGCGCGCAAAGTGTCATCAGACACGGTCCCTTATTCAGAGCGGGCTGTGGACTGTAGTCGTCGCACCTTCTTGCACAAGCCGTATGCGTACTATAATCCGACGGTGCTCCAAGATATTTTGTGCTGCATTTCACACGATTGGTGATAATAAACTGTGTGGGATCTACTTGATTTTTTGTCTTGATTTGTATTACATAATGGGGTCACAGCGACAATGGACGGTGTTTGAATTGCTAGAAATTTTATCTGTAGTGAACATGCAACTATATGTGTGTCATAAAAAATTTGGAATTATTCAGGGTTCTTTTGGAAATTTTATACATTAAATTGGTTTTCTAGCCATTTCAGGTACTTTCTTTTGTAATTCTAGTAAATCCAAAACCCGTCTGAAATTCATGAACCTTGGCATGCTATCATGGAATGGCATCAATATGCTGGGGTAAAAAATATTGTACCATTTGGGGCAGGTTGTGGTATAAGCTTCTCACAAACCAGAGCTTCTCACAAGAAAGCTTCATGGTTCCGTTAGGGAAATGTGTCACCTTTGTGGACAAAACGATATTCGTCGCCTCTTCTTCATTTCAATTTTTTTCTTGGTGTCAACATAGAATAACAGGAGTGTCGTGTTAAATATTGGATTTTTTGGGGATCGTTTGGACATTTTTATACGTTAATTGAGTTTTCTAGGCATTTATGTGCATAATTAAAAATTGAACTAAATGCACGTGCTCCATCCATAAAAATGGGTTGCAAAATCAAATATTTGTCCTTGGTTGCAAGATTAGGTCACATGCAAGAAATGAGAACGAATGTCAAACACCTTGACACTATCGCTCGACAGCTAACATTGAGATACATGGTTTTAAAATTCTAGTAAATCGAAAACTCGTCTGAAGTGCATGAAACTTGACATGATATGCTGGAACGGCAGCGACATGCTGTGGTAAAAATGTCGTCCCATTTGGGGCAGGTGTGGGTATAAGCTTCTCGCAAACCAGAGCTTCTCTCACAACAAGCCTGATAGTTTTGGTAGGGTACATGCCACCTTGGGGGACGAAATGATCCGTCACCTCTTATTGCTTTAAAAAAAATTCTCATGTCAACATAGAACAACAGGAGTGTCGTGCTAAAATTTGGATTTTTTCGGGGATCATTAGGACATTTTTATACGTTAATTGAGTTTTCTATACATTTATGTGCATAATTCAAAATTGAACTACATGCACGTGCTCCGTCCATAAAAACGGGTTACATAATCAAATGTTTGTGCTTGGTTGTATGCTTAGGTCCCAGGCAAGAAATGGGAATGAATGTCAAACACCCTGCCAAGGTCACCCGGCCGCAAACATTGAGATACCTGATTTTTAAATTCTAGTAAATCCAAAGCTCGTTTGAAATTCATGAAACTTGGCATGCTATCATGGAGCGGTATCAACATGCCGTGGTAAATTTTTGTCCCATTTGGGGCAGGTTTGGGGATATGCTTCTCACCAACTAGAGATTCTCACAACAAGCCTGATGGTTTCGGTAGGGAACGTCCTACCTTTGGGGACGAAACGATATCCATTGCCTCTTATTGCTTTCAAAAATTATTTCGTGTCAACATAGAACAACAGGAGTGTTGTGCCAATTTTTGGGATTTTTCAGGGTTCGTTTGGACATCTTTATGCATTAATTGAGTTTTCAATGCATTTATGTGCATAATTCAAATTTGAACTTCATGCACATGCTCTAATGCATATAAATTGGTTGAAAATTCAAATTTGTGCCCTTGGTTGCATGCTTAGGTCCCATGCAAGAAATGGGAATGAATGTCAAACACCTTGCCACGGTCACTCGGCCGCAAACATTGAGATACCTGATTTTTAAATTCTAGTAAATCCAAAGCTCGTCTGAAATTCATGAAACTTTGCATGCTATCATGGAGCGGCATCAACACGCTGTGATAAAGTTTTTGTCCCATTTGGGGCAGGTTTGGGGATATGCTTCTGACAAACCAGAGCTTCTCACAACAAGCCTGATGGTTTTGGTAGGGAATGTCCCACCTTTGGGGATGAAACGATATCCATTGCCTCTTATTGCTTTCAAAATTTTCTCGTGTCAACATAGAACAACAGGAGTGTTGTGTCAATTTTTGCGATTTTTTGGGGCTCGTTTGGACGTTTTTATGCATCAATTGAGTTTTCAATGCATTTATATGCATAACTCAAATTTGAACTACATGCACATGCTCTAATGCATATAAATTGGTTGAAAAATCAAATCTGTGCCCTTGGGTGCATGCTTACGTCCCATGCAAGAAATGGGAATGAATTTCAAACACCCTGGCACGGTCACTCGGCCGCAAACATTGAGATACCTGGTTTTTAAATTCTAGTAAATTCAAAGCTCGTATGAAATTCATGAAACTTGGCATGCTATCATGGAGCCGCATCAACATGCCGTGGTAAATGTTTTGTCCCATTTGGGGCAGGTTTGGGGATATTCTTCTCACAAACCAGAGCTTCTCACAACAAGCCTGATGGTTTCGGTAGGGAACGTCCCACCTTTTGGGACGAAACGATATCCATTGCCTCTTATTTCTTTCAAATTTTTTCTCATGTCAACATAGAACAACATGAGTGTTGTGTCAATTTTTGTGATTTTTGGGGCTCGTTTGGACGTTTTTATGCATTAATTGGGTTTTCAATGCATTTATGTGCATAATTCAAATTTGAACTACATGCACATGCTCTAATGCATATAAATTGATTGAAAAATCAAATTTGTGCCCTTGGGTGCATGCTTAGGTCCCATGCAAGAAATGGGAATGAATGTCAAACAACTTGCCATGGTCACTCGGCCGCAAACATTGAGATACCTGGTTTTTAAATTCTAGTAAATCCAAAGCTCGTATGAAATTCATGAAACTTGGCATGCTATCATGGAGCCGCATCAACATGCTGTGGTAAATGTTTTGTCCCATTTGGGGCAGGTTTGGGGATATTCTTGTCACAAACCGGAGCTTCTCACAACAAGCATGATGGTTTCGGTAGGGAACGTCCCACCTTTGGGGACGAAACGATATCCATTGCCTCTTATTGCTTTCAAAATTTTCTCGTGTCAACACTGAACAACAGGAGTGTTGTGTCAATTTTAGTGATTTTTCGAGGCACATTTGGACGTTTTATGCATTAATTGAGTTTTTAATGCATTTATGTGCATAATTCAAATTTGAACTACATGCACATGCTCTAATGCATATAAATTGGTTGAAAAATAAAATATGTTTCCTTGGGTGCATGCTTAGGTCCCATACAAGAAATGGGAATGAATTTCAGACACCAGGGCACCGTTGATTGCCGGCAAAACGTTGAGATAATTTGTTTTTGAATTCTTGTAAACCCAAAACTCGTCTGAAATTCATGAAACTTAGGATGCTATCATGGAATGGCACCTGACATGCTGTGGTATTTTTCATGTCCATTTTGAGAGAAGGCGCACTCGAATAACAGCCAACAAAGGCATTTTGAAAAAATAGCTGCCACTTTAATATCTCAAACGTTTGTATAATTCAAATCGTGTGCGTTCTGTTAACCATTCCCGTGATGCCATGTGTCTTCATTTTAATGGCTATAGAAGGTATCATGCAGACAGCTGCTTGACCTTGATTGAATGTGAGGCGTGCGAGCGGAGTCCGGTGCGCAGGCTGACCGAGAGGCGTGCAAGCTGTCCTCCAATGCGCAGGCTCATTGGGAAGCATGCGAGTTGTACGCTGCGCATGCTCACTAGGAAGCGAGCCCTTTGACTTCCATGGCCACCCGCCTTCCTCTCCATTAATGGCGCTCGAGCCACTGTTTAATACGGGCGGCCTTACTGTTCGCCTCCCATTCCCCTCCCTCCCGCAGACCTCCACAAACTCCATGGCGCAGAATGATCATCTGCCACTAGTCTTCAAGTTTGGTGAAGTTGACTCGGAGCAGGAGGAGATAGAAAATAAGGAGGAATGGGGCCTCATGGACATGGCCCAGAACAAGCTGGCCGCGGCGGTTGCTACCCCCGCTCCCCTCCCAGCTCCCATCCCCGCGCCCGCGCCAGCGACCATCCTCGTAACGTTGATGGGCTGGTCGCCGAGCACTATCGCAGAGCTGGAAACCGTGGGCGTCAGCAAGGTCTCCGCGGACCCGCGTGAGCTCATCTACATGCCAGCGCCAGCGCTCGTGCCCATGCGCGCTCCTCCATCCACTGTGGCACCGGCCCCCGTGCGTTTGGCTGCACCCGCCGCGCTCGTGCCCCTGTCCGTGTGCACCCCCACCCACCATGGTGGCGGTCCTCGTGCGTTTGGCTGCACCCGCCACGCCCGTGCCCGTGCGCGCGCTCCCCTCGGCGGCATGGGATGCTGCCGTCGACCGCTACCTCTCAGCGGCGCCAGTTGCCGTCCTCCCACGCCCCGCCCATCGATCGCGCGATGACATGATGTTTGATTTACAAGTGAAGAACATTTTGGGCTGCCTTGAAGACTTCAACAACGGCGTCCCGGAGGACGACAACGACAACGACGGCGCGACACGCCGCCTCCGTCGCCGTCGTAAATAGTTTTTTGGGGTTTAATACTTTATCTCAAATTCTCGAACATATGAATATAAATTCGCAGTGTGACTGAATGAAAGATATGATTGAAGGAACTTGCGTTTTTCTCTCTTAATGTACAATCTTATCAAACAATCTTCTTTTGAAAAAAACGTAAGTGGTTTTTGAATATAAAACACTTATCGCAAACGTTTTAGTTAGAACACCCGTATGCAAACCGACAGCTTCCCCGGGAAGCCAAGGGAAAATGTGCCGAGCAGGATTTGTGCAGCTCTTAATCGCAAACGTTTTAGTTAGAACACCCGTATGCAAACCGACAGCTTCCCCAGGAAGCCAAGAGAAAATGTGCCGAGCAGGATTTCTGCAGCTCTTGATCGCAAACGTTTTAGATAGAACACCCGTATGCAAAGTGAGAGATATGGTCTTCCCCAGTATGCCAAGTGAAAGCTATGGTCTCCCCCCTGAAGTCGAGGGAAAATCCGCAACGCAGGATTTGTGCATCCCTTCAACGCAAACGGTTGTTTTGGATGACCCGTGTGCAACCACGTACAAACAATTTGGTAAGATTTGCATCTGTCATATTGGGTATGTTGCCATTTGTCAAACTAGAAAGATTGACATTTGTTGATCTAGTAACATTGCCATTTGTCAACCTTGTAACACTGCGATTCTTCAAAATATGAAGCTAAAAATCACTTGCAGTATCTATTTTTTGCAACTAAAATTCAGTAATTAAGAATAGATGGAGGCAAGGAGGCGTGTTCAGCCGGGCGTGCAGCGGGCGGTGCAGTATTATTCGATTTGACAGCGGGCGACGCAGTTCCCGATACGACTTCAATGCAGATGAGGGAGAGGGTCGCGGTTCCCGAAATGTGGACCGTCTCCAGACGGTGTGGGCGACCGGCTGGTGGATGGCCGCCGTCGACGCCAGCTACGACTCTCAGTTGGACCAGATGATTGTTCACACCACCAACAGGTTCACCGTCGTCAAGAAGCTCGCAGACGACATCGCCGTACTCCTCCAGACCGCGCGCCCGGGCTCCTCATTGCCTGCCACCCTAATCGGCCTCCATGGTCGGAACCTCTTTCAAGCACTGGTGGCCCTGCGACTGCTCGCCGACGCCACGGAGAATGTCCACCTAGAGGTCGCGCTCGCCGTGAGGCGCCTCGCGCTGCAAGAATCCATCGACCTACACATCCATGTGTACGAGCAAATAGTGTACATAGGTATCTACAAGGCCAGTGAAGACGCTACGATGTTGGCCTTCTTCAGCCGGCTGGAAGCCTTGGATGCCTTTGCTGAGAAGCACCTTGACCTCGCCACAAAAGCGGCCGCTCCTTAGCCGTCGGTCGGTGGCCCAGCGCACTGAGTTGAGGAGGAGGAGGTCGTACGTTGATGGATGCATCTTTCTTCTTGCCTCCTGTAACCACCACTGCGATCACATCATCGTGGCCTTAATTCTTATTGTGCTATTGCATTCTCGTTCCAGTCACTACAGACATGTGCGATCCCTTTGCTTAATTATATGCATCACTGTAACTAGTACTCCATCCGTAAATTTATAAGGTGTGCTGCCAGTGTCTATCTCGTTACTTTTTGATAATTTTTGTTTTTTGAACACATGTTGATTGGCTTGAATGAAGATCTATCTCGCCGTTAGGCACCGCAGCGCGCTATGCTCGCCGTTAGGCGCGGCGGCGCGCTCTGCCCGCGTCCGTTGGCGCGCTCTGCTCGCGTCCGTCGGCGCGCTCGGCTTGTGGACAGCTTTTCCTTACGTGTTCAACTGCTCTCTCTCTCTCTCTCTCTCTCTCTCTCTATATATATATATATATATATATATATATATATATATATATATGAAAATGGGTTAGTACTCCTGGGATTATGTACTCCCACCCACGTGTCTTTCTCTGAAAAAAAACCGTGCGTGGGATCCCGTTTATATTTTAGTTAAAATAATAAGAGAAAAAAATCCTTCTTAAAAGCAAGGTTGTTGGCGATCCATATTTTCTGGGTTTCTTATTTGTTTTCTTCGACCCTCTTATCCATTTCCGCTTCGGTTGCGTAGGCACCCAGCGGCGGCCGCCGGCTTCCGGTGGTGCTCACCAACAGGATCTCACGATGTTGTCCACGACTCGCGGGCACTGCGTGCATCTCATCCGGCCACGGTAGCCATTCCAAGATCTCTGACGATGTCAATGACTAGCAGCGCCGTGCATTTCATCTGGTGACGGTAGCTGTTCTAGGAATCCATGCCAATCAACAACGATCTGATTGTTCCGTCCATGTTGTAATTTTATTATTTTGTACAACCTTGATGGATGAAGCTTTCTTCCTGTATCTCTCTCTTGTTTGCTGCAGGTTACAACAATGAAGTCGGGCGGCCGGGCGTCCCGCCGACAAATAGGTGATGCAGCCAGTCGACGGCTCCATGATGAAGAGGAGATGCAAGCAGCCGCCGGTGGCCAGAGGTACGATATGAAATCGACATGGAATCGTGGACGGCGGCGCGGCCACGCGTGGTTAAGCGACTTCATGCATGCACGATGTCCGTGCAGTCCAGCTTTCCTCGCATCAATCTCCTCTTCTGCCGATCGTCTAACATGGACGAAGAAAGGAACGTGTTGTCACATGCAAAGGAAAATCAATCTGCATCCAACTATCAATATGTATATACTTCTTTATGGAGATATACTTCTTTTTCGGCAGCGTGTATTCTTTGGTCCATCCAGCTATCATGTATATACTTCTTTATGGAGAGCATATACTTAAGATGTTAAGAAAAAGAGCATATACTTCTTTTTGGGCTGTGTGTACTCTTTGGTCCACACGGTATATACTACATGCAAAAGACCAAGAAGTACGATGCAAAAAAAAAGACCAAGAAGTATACACTCCATACAAAAACATGTATTTACAATTAATTTAAGTAGATGATGTCTCATTTTGGATTCTTGACACTATATACCACTTGAATAAAAAAAGTGGAACGTACAAACTAAGTTGGAAACTTAGCACATGCTACCCGAAAATCACTATATATCACCTCACATACTACATTAAAACATATATAGTATATACTAGTTTGAATATGTGTTGAGTGTATATTAAAGAAGTGGTATATACTATAAAAATAGTACATCCTAAGAAAACTATGTGTACCACCAAAAAAATCAGCATGTGCGTAGATACTACTTAATTTTTTTTGAGGGTACATACTACTTAAATTAATAAAGAATTATATACCCATAATTTGGACGCCAAAAAGTATATACTCAAAGCAATATTTTCCAAGTGCCGGCTGGGAGGTTACTACTATAACAAATTTCCTAGCCACGTGAGGATTAGGCCGAACATCCTTTGAGATTAGGAGCATGCAACCGGCTCATAACCACTTTATTTTTCTACTACTACGATGATAAATGTTGCTCATGGGTATATTTTCACCCGTTTATCCATCCACTGGCCGTGCAAGTTTTTTTTCTGAGGGGACTAGAGGTGGGAGTACATACTCTTGGGAGTATAAAAGAGGAGTCATATATACATAGGACAACACTATTCTAATCCAAGGATTAGAATAGTTATTTAGATCACAGCAACCTATATAGGGCCCAACAGGGCCTTCCCGAACTTCCCAACCTCTCGGGCCCGACCAGGTGCGAGACTTGAGGCGACCCCGATCGGGATCCCGATCCCGCCTCCCCTGCCCTCTCGTCCCCGCGACCACCCGTCGGCCGTCGTCTCCACCGCGATTCGCCGCCGCCGACCGGATCCTGCTCCTCCTCTCCCATCCCTTCTACCACCGTGACCGAATCCAGCTCCTCCCCTCCGTCGCCACCTCAGGTATGACCGCCGGCGCGGGCGAGCGAGCGACGGCGGACGCCGGCGCGAGGGAGCCCGCGGCGGCTGGAGGCGGCGAAGCCCCAGCCACCAACCGCGCCGCCGGCCGCCCCTGCCACCAACCGCGACGCTGCGAGGCCCGACCTCTTATCGCGCCGCCGCTTGCCCCAGCCGTTGCCCCCTTGCTCTCTACTAGCATAGCCCGTCGCCGTCCGCCGTGCTATGAAAAGCAGTGCAGTTCGGGAGCATGGCGCGAGCTCAGAAACTCGCCGCCCCTTGCTCCGGTGAGCTCATCTGCTCCCGTCGATGGACGCACCTCTGCTGCTCGTCGCTGACCACAGCGCGGCGATGACGCCGAGATTTGCGAGAAGCTCCATGTCGTCGTCCTTCAGTGACGGGATGAATTCCATCGCGTTTCCAAAGTTGACCTTCTCCCCTTCTACATACTGACCTTCTTCCTCTCGCAACACACGCGGGGAGCGGGATACAGAGCGGCATCTCCTCCACGCCGGTGTTCGCACAAAACCGAACTACCCCAGTCTCCTCCTCAACGCCGCTGTTTCGCCCTCAATTTCCCTCGGCCTCTTCTACATCAGCGTCAGCTCTCTCCGACCTTCCTCGTCAACTCTCTCTGACCTTCCCCGCACCTTTCCTCTGTGGCCGCGCATGGTGCTTCGTGGCATCCGAAGTGCCTCTCCAAAACAGTGGTGTGTAGTGCTCCCCTGAAATCCTCATGTGTTGAAAGCTATGGCATCCAGCTACTACGGTTGTTTCTATTTAGCATTTTTTATTCTCTTTGAACTAGATGCCGATTTGCCCCGGTCTCTCTGACGTGCCGCTACATATAGATGTGTTGCTCATGGGGAAAATGTGTTAACTGAATTTAACAGTCTTGACAGAACTGCAGGTGTGTGTGTGTGTGTGTCTAATTTACTGTAAAATTTCTCAATTTCCCCTTTTACAACCATTGAGATGTTCATAGACGTTCCATGAAGTTCTACAACAACTATACGCCAAGTCCTACTCCAGCTATGCTCTGTTCTTCATGGTGGTTTGCATGCCTTGCTGCTACTGGATACTGGACGTGTGTCCTTGTGGGCTTGATGGACGTATGTTGACTAGCGTCAGGCTCCGAAGAGCAGAACAAAGTTGACCTTCCATGCCAAGAATTCAGATATGTTCTACTATTGTCATTCATCTACGGTAATTCATGGTCCCACATGTATGGTTTTAGTTTGCTGAATCTACACAAGCCGTGCTGAGTATTCTTGCTACAATATTGCTAATTCCAAGAATCCTTACCGAATTATTATACTGAATCTGAAAGAAATACTGCCTGAAGCGAAATGAACACTTTCAGTTCAGAATTATGTATCCCTTCTTGCCCAACAACACAACTTGCTTCCCAAACCTGAATTTTCAATCGGTCTACTCTTCATATTTGTTTTTATAATGTTTCGACGAAGCATCGAATAAAGCGTTCACTCACACCTAACAATTTGCGCGCGTGTGTGTGTGCATTAACCTGCTTTTGTTCAAGTCTTTCCCAAATCTCACATACTAGTGCCGGTGTTCTCTCTGTACGTTTGCTAAAGTATGTATAGAAGCTTTATATATTTGTATTGTGATTGATTTCTCCGTGCACACACTCATGTGTGTGCGCGCGCGCGCGCACGCGCAGAGCCAGTTACCTTACCGACGACCAGTGAGCACGCCTCTGTGCAGGTCGTTACATACCCTGCATGGTGAAATGGTCATGTGACCCTCTTCCACGAATGGATTCTCCCCGTTTCTAAAAATAACCTATAGGATGTAATTTAAATAATAGATAAGTTCCTTGTTTATTTCAAAAACCAAGAAGTTTAATTTTAAAAAATAGAGCAGTTCAAAAAATACAAATGTGGATGCTCAAAAGCAATAGTTGAAGAAGTTCAAAAACAATTTCAAATTTAGAAAATGGAAACAGTTAAAAACGTTTATAAAAATGATTTTCCACTCTTAAAAAACTAGTAGTTCAAATTAGACTAACGACCTTGTTCCATGTTTATATATAAAAAAGATTTGTTTTCCGTTACTAACCAAAAACTAAGGAGTTCAAACATAAAAAATGGTGAAGTCCGACGTTTATAAAAAAACCGATAGTTCAAGTACAAACGACCAAGTTTAGAAAAAATTGGTTTGTGGCGAAAAGTGTAATTTTTATTACTATTTTGTATGTTTCATTTGACAGAGGCTTCATATGCTTCATTTTGTAAGTTGCCCCTATAGTTCAAGTGCAAACGAAATAAAGCTCATGTACAAATACGAAAGAAAACTTCATCTAAATGAAAAGAGAATTAACTTAATAAAAAGTATTTTATAAAAAATGTACTCGAAGTTCAATTACTATGGAGAAAGTACTCGTTTTAGATAGTAGACATCACGTTAAGAAAAAAAAAAGGAAAAGTTAATGGGCAGGAATAACAGAGCAATTCATGTAGCTTAGATATTTTTGGTTGAGACATACGGAAACATATTTACAATGGGAACAAAGTATATTTAATAGTAATCCAATTCTCCTTTTATAATATATAAAACTAACAAGTTCAAATTAAATTGCACATTAGTTTAATGTCTATATAAAGAAATAGATTTTCCCTATTTCTAAATAATAAAACCAAGAAGGTCAAATTAAAATAACCGACAAGGTCAAAAAAGACATAGAAGTTCAAATTTAAAAACCACAGAAGTTCAATTTGAAATAACCGAGAAGGTCAAAAAACCTGAAAGTTCAAATTTAAAAACCTAGAAAATTGTTTGCTTATTTAAAACCATTTTTCTCTAAGAAGTTCAAAGTAAAACAAGAGAGAAGTATGAAGATTAAAAAAATTCAGATGTTTTCACATTACTAAAGAATAAAATGAAGAAGTTTAAAATTAAATAAAAAGGAAAAGCTAAAAAAAGTTAGAGCGGTTCGATGTCGATAAAAACATGAATTTTTTCCCATTTGTAAAGCCAAACAAAAATGTGAAGTTCAAATAAAAATAACACAGAAGTTCAACTACTACATGGAGTGTTTTTCATATACGAAAAAAATAATAAAGACGAGGTCTAGAAAGACATTTAGCTAGAACTTCACATACACAGAGAAGTTCGAAAGTATATAAAAACTCAGATTTGTTGCAAGAACTTCAAGTACTCTGTCCGGAGAAGTTCAAAAAAATTTGCGAAAGAGGTTCACCTTGTATTCTCCATGTTCGATTTTTTCGTATAAAAATCGAATAGAATTCTTTACTCAAAATATAAAAAGGTGAAGTTCATATTGAAATAACAGAGAAGTTCGGAGTTTATTAAAACCTAGGATTTACCTGTTCAAAAAATAAAAAACACAACGCCTTTTTGCCCTTTTAAAAACAACTCATAAAAAAAGGTTTCTAGAAGTTCAAGTGCGCGGCGAGGAAAAGTTTAAAAAATTCTTGTGAGAGAGCTTCACCGTGTATTTAGATGTCGAAATATACAAAAAAATATATGTTGCTTTTTGTGTTTTAAAATAATTCTCTCAAACCAGAGAGAAGTTCAGAGTGATAACGACCGGAAGCTCACGTACAACATGGTGTGTATTTCATATAATAAAAATACAATAAAGTGAAACTGAGTGAAGTTCAAACAGACATGTCTCAGAAGTTCAACTACTTCACGCGGTGCAAAAAACAACACGTCAAAAAACAACACGTCAAAAACATGGTGAAGTTCAAACAAACATGCCCCAGAAGTTCAACTACTTCACACAGTGCATTTTCATTTGCGATGAACGCATAAATCATGATCTCGCCATTTTTTAATTTATCTCAAAACGACAGGAATATCATTTGTGTAAGTTTAAGTCCTCGGTCGGAGAAAGTTAAAAAAATTATTGTGAGAGACGTTTGTATATACGAATATTATTTATGTAACACTAACAAATGGATGAGAAAATTACAAACAAAAATACGTCACAGAAGTTCAACGTGAAAACAGCAGGAAGTTCAACTACTACGCTGAATGAATTTTAGATGAAAAACTTTTAAAATCGTCGCGAGTATGAAAAGATGATCAACACGGGAAACTTGCGTGCTTACAGCAGCTTTCCATCGGTATATCACCTGCTCAATTCCGGTGAGCGGATGGAGAGTTACGAGGAGTGTATGGAGACCTACGAGCAAAAAAATCACGTGAAAAACAGAGTGAAGTTCAGGTACACGCGCCGAGATGTTCAGGTTCTTCACGCGGTGCATTTTCGAAGATTCTGTTTCGCGATAAAGGCAGAACGCGTGATCCCACCGTTTTCTAAATTACTTGAAAACTGCTGGAAATCAGAGAAAACTATCAACATGAAAAAGTTTTGCATTTTTCGTAGCTTTTGGGCAGTATATTATTTGCCCCATTGCGATAAAGTTTGTAGAAATTACGGCGAAAATACGTTTTTCTCCATTTTCGAAACTGACTTAAAACCGTAAAGAATTGGGAGAAACAATACATACCAAAAGGTTTCGCATTTGTTGAAGCTTTCCAACGCCATATCATTTGCTGCATTCGGACGCACGGTTAAAAAATTAGCTCGAAAATACGAACTCAGTGGGACTTGGACCATTTTCTAAATTACTCTTAAACCATTCAAAATTAGAAAACAACTTTGAAGATGAAAAAGTAGAGCTTTTTCATAAGCTTTCCAATGCCGTATCATATGCCTCCATTAGACTAGCCTTTTAGAAATGACATCAAAAAACAAACTCAGCTGTTCAGTTTACGAAATTTTACATTTTTTCAAATTACTCTTTAACCATAGGGAATTAGAGAAAACCTTCAACATGTGGAAGGAGCGGTTTTGCAGCAGCTTTCCAACGCCATATTATATGCCTCATTACGATAAACGGTTTAGAAATGCCATCGAAAATACGATTCACGTTTTTTGTGCGAAGAAAAAATGGTCTTCAAAACTGCTCTTAAACCGCTTATATTTTGCCAAAAATTTAAGTTGGATCATGATATTGGTGTTGATAGCTTTCCAACGGTATATAGCAAGCTCTATTTGGGCAATGTTGGCGGAAGTTCAACCTAGTTCACTGGGAAGTTCAACGTACTACTAGCGGGGCAGGTCAGGTTGTGATCAGAATATTATTCTAATCCCGTGATCAGAATAGTGTTTATGTGTGTGTGTGTGTGTGTGTGTGTATATTTATATATATATGGTTGCTCGCTGTTGAGGCGACCGCGTAGCGCTCTGCTCGCATCCCTCTGCGCGCTCTGCCAGCGGTTGGGCGTGCGCACGATCACGTCGGGGCCCCATATGCATGCGGTTGCGCCGCGCACATTGCCACGCAATGCAGTTACGTGCAGCATGATGGAGTTACACGCTGCAAATTAGAACTGCCATCAGGGTTTGCCGATATTCCTAGCCGTCCAGCTTCCCCTTTAATTCCCGCGGCCATTATAACCTTAGTCTCTTCAACCTTTCGATCGCGCCCCACAACACAATAAGCACACCCACGACGACACATAGAGAGGGGATGTCTAGCGGCGCTCCAATGGAGTTCGATGAGCATAGAGTGGAGACCCACGCGAGGGAGACGAATCTCTCGGTGGTGTACACCATCGACCCGGTCGTGGTGGACGACTACATCAACAACGTTGAGCAGTTGCTTGCTCGAGACAAGTACAAGGTGGTCGACATCGACCTCCAGTACACTGCCGGTCGTCCTGGCATAGATCAGAAGGTTGCCATTGCCCAGTTGTGCGTACGCCATCATGTCCTCATCTACCACTACTGCATGGCCACAGAGCCTTGCGACCGTTTCAACAGGTTTGTCAACAGCACCAACTACAAGTTCACCATGGTGGAAACCACCGCCGATGTAAAAGCGCTCAGTGTTACGGGCTTGGCCTGCAAGAAACTTGTCAAAATTCGTGACCACTATAGGGTCTGGGGTAGCACGAAGAAGGACTCCCTGGTCAAACTCGGCTCGGCCATCATCGAGCACTACTACGAAAAGATGAAGCAGGATGCCCAAAGAACAGGTCCCCTATCCTGGCACAGGGCCCGGATGCGGCAACTAGATGAACCTCACCTCGAGTTCGCGGCCAAGAGCGTGTACACATGCTACGAGATGCACAAGCGGATCGTTGACATGAGGAAGTGACTCGTTACCCAAATTGACGAGCCCAGATCGAGCCACAAGCAGAGCAAGCGTCACAAGAAGTAGACGATGATCAGATGATCGTTTATGCTAGTTAATCATGCATGTAATATATAGTTTACTTTATTGGTGTGTGGAAATGTCATGTGTGTACTAGCCACCTATGTAATTATGCATGTAATAGTTTACTTTGGTGTGTGCAAATGCCATGGTTGTAGTAGCCACCTATGTAAGTGGATGTTTAATTTGGTTATGCAACCATGTCCTTATAAGTGTGTGTGTGTGTGTGTGTGTGTGTGTGTGTGTGTGTGTGTGTGTGTTGTTCTGTATGCAATCCCATCGCACAACACACACGTCTTATTAGCAGCAACCGTATTATCGGACTTCGCACACATTTCTGATTGCAGGCCTGTTTGCCGCGTATCACACACATCTTGTTATATTGAATCGTTTCTGTTCTCTTGTCTCAACACAAACAGTTCATCCGAGTGAACCGCATGCCGTATATCGCACACACCTTGATCTGGCTCCATTTCTTTTGTGTTGCCTAATCACAAACAGTTCATCCGTGTGAACTGTATGCTGTATATCGCACACACCTTCATCTGGCTTCCTGTTTCTTTTATTCCTCCTCATCGCAAACAGTTAATTGAGCGGAACCGTATGCCCTGCATCGCACATGCAACTCAAATCTGAACCGTGTTTGATGCATCCTCCATCGCAAACGTTTGCACCTTTTTTGACGGTTTTTTTACACCACCGTTTGCGATTATGGCATCACACACAGTTTTGTCAAAGGGTCTCTGATCGTAGTGTCGCGTTAGCAGCATCCTACAGTAGTGATTGTCACAATCAGTACATGGACACAGGATGTAATCCGCATCGCCAATTCTATTTCAGCCAAATTCATGAACTCTATCACGCCACTGATAAAATCTGTGGTTTTCCGATTCTTCATCCATCGAGATCGTTCCATCTGCAGTACACAAATGGTAATTAAAAACAAAACAACAACATTAATACACGGATTAAGTGCTGCCCAAAGATGCGTGCATAAATCACAAGGTTTTATTTTCATAATTACTGAGGGCGCTCCATGTTGTTATCCAGACGTGCATTGACAAAAATTAATGGCCAGTCAATTTACATGCAGAGTACTAGTACAACACTACCCTTAGGAATTGAATACATTAATTAAGCCACTCACAAAAAGAATACCTTAATTAATTAGCCGCGCAGCGACCTCCACCCAGCAGACAGACAAGCGCGATGCGACGGCATGCCGAGATAGTAGGGTCGGGGAGCAAAGCTTAGTGCGGCTGCCGCTTGAAGTTCGACCTCCACTATCCCGCCATCGACCGTGATGGATGTGCTCGAGTCACGCCACTGCCGACCTCGATGGTTGAGCTCCTCCTATCTCCCGCCGCAAGCCG